>LR990522.1:10000000-14800000 GCA_905147745.2 Phlogophora meticulosa | reverse complement strand
ATTCAGCGTTAAAATTTTTGGTCGGCTTTTCCTGATTCCTACGATTTTTTCTGATCTTGTTTTACTTTAAACTGTACAAAATCATTATTTCTATCGAACCTAATGAGATTGTAAATGAAAGAGATGAACTATTTACTTTTTTATTTAAAATCTCAACGGGTTGAATAGAAATAATGAATTTCTTATGATTATTTAGAATTTAATGTCAAAAAACTACGTATAAGTAAATTAAGAAAAAACCGATGAGAAATTTCCACCCTGGGGGATCCAGAAACATCTACTGAACTCATGGTATCAGGATGTAGGTCGATGACCCTTCCACCCGGTACATACATGACGCAATAAGGACGTGTCCTAGGTAAAAATATATTACTTAAGTCTATTTGGTCCGTCAGTAAAATTACCAAAAAAATATTGGACACATGTTTTTGCTTACTCAAATCAATAAAAAGTGACAATGATATAGCACATCAAAGTTCAGAAGGGGCTTGTGACGTCACTGTTGAAAGTGTCGCACTATAACGGCGTCATTTTTGATTTAAGTGACAATGGAAAAAGTACGCATTTTTGAGTAATCCAACTTTCGGACCAATCAGAATTTTTAAGGACAGTACCTTATTGTTTATTAATTAAAGCAATACAAAAGTTATCAAGAGATTATCACACTAATTACGATTTAGTCATTCAATTATTATGAGATTGTATTGGGAAACAAAACAAAAAATACACAATAATCATTAAAATTACGACATAATATTACTAACCTTTTATCTGGACGGCTTTTAAAAATTTAGGCAAAGGCCAGATAGATTTTTTTTAATGGAAACGCAACCCCGAATATAAAATCTGGACACGGAGAATAAGGGACGAACTAAAGCTCAGTTTAGCTTCTGTACGGAGATGCGTACGCGCCTCATACAAAACTATACATTGGGGAAGGGAAATCGACGCACAGCCATGAGTTCTTTTTTAAACATGATTCTGGATGGACACCCCACTGTGTCCATCCAGAATTATGTACTATGATGGGAAACAGAAGCGTTAAAAATGTTGTCGGCATATACTTCTTTTTACGTTCTACACGGACTTTGTTTTACTTTAAAACTGTAATAATCATAATATAAGCAAGTAAGAGTTTTAATTGAAAAGCAAACTACCCGTTTCGTTACAAACCTCTTTGGGTTACATAGAAATCACGCATGTTAACAGCTTTAATTAAAAAAAAAACAGTATAATACTTGACTAAACTTTTTTTTTCAAATTTCAATTTCAATGCTGGGGGCTACCAGAAATTCTGGTGGCCCCCATCAAGTACTGAACTCATATTATCATTTTGTACGACTATTGCCCTTCCTTCGTAAAGAATAAGTGTACTTAGTCTTTTAAAATATATTGATCAAAAAATTTTTTTATACACTACAATGTTTCATTACAATCACGATTATAATTGCTTTTTATACAAAAATAGCATTTAAAATGTTAAATATTACTTAATTATAGTAGGCTTAAAAACTATTGCTTTCGTACAAAAAATCACACGTGGTTTGCACTATCTAAAAAGCCATTAAAAATCTAAATAACATTGTGTTAATAATTATTTCAGTATCTGTTTTTGTGCATGTTAACTAAGGTATGTAAAGTTACCTAGGTTTTTTGTTTAAATTGTATCGTATTGTATATTATGTGTGGTGATTAATGCTCGTGCCTTCTCTGTATGAGAAGAGGCCTTTGCCCTGCAGTGGGACAGTAACAGGCTTGTACAATAATAATTGTATATTGGGCCAGTGTCCACAACTCCCACTTCACTCCATTTTTTTGATTATGGCAAAAAAAAAGTTGAAAACTGTCATTAAAAACTGATCTTGAATGTGTTGTGTTTTTTATAAATATGCAATAAGAATTGATATACTGACAACGTACTATATTTAAGGTCAGTGCAGACAGGGCGACAATATCAGCGGACGTAGCGATGTTAGTGGAAACGCGCGCGCGCTCGGGCAGTCTCGCGGATGCTCGCGTGGAATTTTATCTTGCAGGCTATTCTCAACTCTGTTCCAGTAGTCCTTTAAGTTCATTATCAATAAATCAATGGAAACCGTTTGAGCGTCTTGTTGACCTGTCTGCACTGCCTCTTGCTAATATCACTCGACTGAGGCGACGCTGAGTTGATAATATTATGAACCACTCATTACAAATGTATCTAAAAACTAGTAGCAATAAAGGCTATTTTAGTACATTTTCGTTTATTAACACTACTTTCTTAACAGTGTAAAATATTTATCAAAATTTCTTAGGAACAATATGGGCTTGTGTTTCAATGACTCTTCAATTTTGTTTTTCTTTTCACTTGTTTATGGCCTAATTTTGGCATGACAGGAACATTTATGTTGTATTCGAAAAGCATATTGAGCATACCGACAGAATGAAGAAAAAAAATCGAAATAACGAAAAAAATAAAAAAGGTATTTGACCGTATTCAAAAATATTTCTTGCTGATGTAAAGCCAGAAGTATTTAATAATGACATCATCAAAAAAGCACAAAATAACATCCATTCTGTATAACACGTAATAATAAAAACATTATTATCTTTGCTCATGTGACTGCTAAATGTTCTGTCACTTGTCGAATGTTTCGACCACTAATAGAGCTCAAGAGACGTCACAAGGAAGTAGGCCAACTTCGATTCAATGTGTTTGACAGCTTATTTATTACCTTGTGAGGTAACTTAACCACTGTGAATGCTCAGGAACTGTTACACCCAGCATTTTAATCATTTTAGTTTTGAAATGGTTTTGTTAAAACAGTCAAATACTCTATTTCATTATTATATGCTATAAAAAACTTGAGAGACCGAGATTCAATATTTCGAGAAAATTATTCACTTCACTTTATAATGTTAGTCAAATATAATAAAATAAATTACAAAAAGTAAAAAAAAAAACACAAAAATTACCGATCACTTTTATCCACTATTCAGAGCCATTTTGAACTCTTTGTAATTTTGTTTTGAGATGTTTTCAATCACAAGGTGATTTTCAGATTTAATGTGTACTATAAACGCGAGTTTAAGGCTCCGTAAATATAGTTGAAGAATTATAAACCTTATGGTTAAGAGATTAAACAGATTTTGGCACATTCACTATTTTGTATTTAACTCAAGGGCCGTGCTAGCCGTGCCGTTGCAGCGTTGGTGCGGGCCGTTGTGAAAAAGGGATAGTGCTATTTGTCCCGTATAGCTCCATCCCTTTCTCACTCTAGAAAAATGATAACTTTATCACGCTCCTAAAGGACGTTACGTACTGTTTCATAGATATACTGACATTTTTTTACCGAGAAAAAAATCCACCAATTACTCAATTTTAGTACTAGTCCAAGAATGGTAATAAGCAATCGTCAACAATACTGATATTCATATGCCAACTGAAGTGGTTCACTCCTGGAACAGTCACCACGTGAAGACGACCACTCTCGTCCAGGGTCCGGAGGCCGATTCTGTCTTCCATGTAAATATCCTGGCCTTTCATCTCGACTATCGTCTCGTTGGCGTCGTAGTAGCCGAATTGACTGGAAATTAAAAATGAAAATGATAAATCTATTTCGAAATAAAAGTATTTCAGCCGTAGCAAAATGTCTTTGATTTTAAAAAGTACGAATCTCGGAACAAAATTTGTTTGTAGTTCATATTACTTTCATCATCTGCCTAGCCTTCTCTCAACTGTTAGGGTCGGCTTCCAGTGTGACCAGACGACATGAAGCAACTGCCTATCTAAACTCCACAAGTCCATAACCAGTTACTAGGCAACACGACACACTTTGCTAAAACTATTTAAACCTAAACAACAGACTTCTGGCTTGCGACTGTTTCAAGCTTTAAAATATAATATGTTTAAACTATACTTTGGAACATACACTAATAAGCCTGCCTAATCTGTGTCAAACGCTACTGCTGAGCATGAGGTCGTAGGTTCGATTCCCAGATCGGAAAAAGTGTTATTGGGTCTTTTCGTTTCAAATTTCTCAGTAGCAGCCCGGAGTCTGGGCTTGTGCCCGGTTGATGGCAATAGGCTCGCTCCAAATTGCCCGAAATGTAGGCCCTGTCAGCGTCCATTGCCAAATGCGGCCCTCATGACAATCAATGCAATGTTTGACAGTCGGCATGATCGGATTGCTGATTGTAAGTCGCACCCATTATCATAATTATGTACATTCCGAAGACCCAGATGGTCTCCACATAATGTCAAATGTTAATAGAATAAAAACTTTATTATTATTATTTACCTGCTCTGCCAAGGTGTGATGACGTTATCATCTGGACCACCAATCAGGACCAGTCTCTTCAGCCTCAGCAAATTTTTCTTGAAGTCTCCCGATTTCGCTGAACTGAAAAATATTAAAATACAATTATCAGTTTTATATTAAGTATTTTAATTATCAATGCTACTAGTTACAATCATACGCATACATATTCCAATTTCTACTAAAAAAAATGTACAAATATAAATACTACCACTGTGTGGTCTACGAATACCTACTACTTCCTACAACAATGTAATATTTCGATATATTTCTGAACTCTACCAAACGTGTAGGTAAGCCAAAACAATAAACTTAGCTAAACAAAAATAACGCAAAGAAATAAATCTTCAATAAAAACATACCTACAGAAACATTGTAGGTATAATTTATTAAACTGCATCATCATCCTTCGTCAACCAAAATAATGAAAAACGTCAAAGGTGAAATTATTGTTTTTCTACCATGTAGTTTTTATTCATATCTGTGATATTTAAAAACTGCAGTTTAAAAAAAGAACATGTAAACATTATGACATTGTCAGACAGTATTTAAATAACGAATAACTACAGAATGCCCAGTTTAAGTGTTCGAGTTTTTGAGTTCAGTTGAGGTCGGCGCTGCTTGTTAAAGAAAAATGCCACCTAAGTGGAAATTAATAATGGAATTCGGTGTTTTCCCGTCTGCATAGATATATTGGTCGTAATTCAACACCTATTTTATCGAAAACAGTTGCTTTTAAAACTCTATACTAGACCACTAGTATGAAGGTTTAATAGAATGAGAGGTCAGCTTATACTGGTATTGTTACCACTGACTCGCGGCCTACCAACCATTCCTGACCTCAGTATAGGATAGGCTTTTTCGTAGACAGTCACACTCTTTAATTTATTTCTGGTTCACATGGAGTATTTGGCAAAACATTCACATTATTTTTACATTACAAAATATAATTTATTTCTTTAAATAAAGTTCATTGTAAGTTTTTCAAAAAATAAATAGTAAGCTTTATTTTACCCTTAATGTCAATTAAAAGTATTTCTAAAAAAACGTTATTAATAATTCGCGTAATGAACGTTATTAATATGACGCATCCGTATAATCTTGACGTCCGCGTCGTTTAGAAGTTTGACGTAAGCAGCTATGTTTAGTTGCTACTCCGTATTTTTTGCTCCCTAGCACCTGATGTAAGTTTAAATGTGGCTGATAAAAAAGATAACATAATATTAGTTTTGTTATAATCATAAATAAAAACAATGAAAAAGAAAATAGTTTCGGTAGCTGAATATACTTAAAAAAAATTACAAAACAAAAATATAACCTGTTTTTAAAGTACAAAAACCCGCAAAAAACATCTAAATATAAAAAATAAATGTTTGATGTTTTATATAAAAACACAAAAAGTTCAGGTTCCACCGAGATTTGAACTCGGATCGCAGGATTCAGAGTCCTGAGTGCTAACCGTTACACCATGGAACCGATGAATGTGAAGGTGAAATTCACATACTGTTTCTGAGATATCAAAGCAAAACAAGTCATAAAAATGATATTTCGAATAAAGATTAAGTATGAAAATGTTTGATAAGACGCAATAAATCCAGCTTAACGTTTAAAAGAAAAATACATATGTACAGAACATAAAAAAAACATATAACATTTAAAACAAATAAAAAAGAATACAACTTTAAAAAAAAAACTTTTTTTTTCAAATATGTACGTAATAAGTACGTATTTTATCTCAGCAAAAAATCACTTCCTTGGACTACTTCACGCCGTGTATAGTGGTACGTAGGATATATGATTAATTAAATAATAATACATTTTAATATTACTATAGTGCTCTTCAGTGATAAGTCACGGGTAGTGACCCGCGACTTATCAATAAACTAAACATACGATCGTGATCTTTAACCTCGCGTTTCGTTTTCGTTACAACTACACGTGGTTTGGAATGGTGCCATCTATATTTACTTTCGAACATACATACACACGTATAGACATAGGTGGAATGAAATCAGCAATTAGTTAAAGAAACTCGTTTTTGGTACCATAACACGGAAATGGTAAAGACAAACACGATGTGTGAGAGTGAGACAGTGTGTGTAAGCATGGTGGCCGCAGAAAGCCCGCCAAATTCAAATTTTCTCATGTGTCTATAAAATATTACTGTTTTTATCGAGATATTATGAGTTATATCACAGACAATATTACTATTTCTCTAATTATATTTATATTTTGCTGACAACTTTAGATTAATACAATAAAAAGGTATCTGAAGGTCATTGAACCCTTATCCAAAGTAAATCATGATCTGCCTAGTCTTTAACCAAGTATGTTAGGATTGGATTCGAATTCTAGTCTAACTAGATGCAGCTGAACACCAGTATTTAATAAGGAGCGACTACTTATTACGTGACTTTCACAACCCAGTTACTGGGTAACACGATACACCTTGGTAACGCAACGAGGCGAGCACGAGCGTACAAGACGTTTGTGACAAGAAATGATTACGGTGTTGTACTACGGTTTTATCGCCCAAACTGTGATAAAATGTGTGACTTAAGCCATGTCACAGTTTCCATGGTCGCCCGGCAGGTTGTCAGACTTTCGGGATTACAACTTCCCATAACGTCAAAGAAAATGATAATGCTACTCACGTGATATGGTTGTTTATGTAAGGTAAGTAGACGCTGTAGGATTCGTATAGGCTCTGGTGGTAAGGATCGTTCCAGTAGTTACCGACGGACGTATGTTGGCCTACTCGCGAGTAGAACAGCTCATACACCGTATCCTTGACCAGGCCAGGGAAAACTAGGTGGAGGAAGCCGGCTGAAAATATAAGAAAAAAAATGCTTTTGGTGACGATAACTAGAGAGGAGTGCGCCTAGCACGAATGCTTGACGTAATCGTAAAGTCAATTGGAAAATTGAACTGTCATCTTTTACAAACTGAATGTGAAATTGTGGATAATGTCTTGAGTAGTGTATTTGTTACTTTTATTGCAAGATTTATACGGTACCTATACGTTTGTAATATACTGCTGTTTGTTATCCTTATCCAATAAAATTAAATAAAACTTATGGATGGAAGTTATTCCTTAAGTCTTTAAAAGATGACAGTGTAAATTAACTTCTGAGCCAGTACGAAGTTTGTCGGGTTAGCTAGATTACTATATAGTTTACCTGCCATTATACATATTATTTTTTTGCTGTATCGGTGACTTACAGTGGCGATTGTCGTAGTGTTATACGGTTGACCGCCTTATCGCATCATTAGTAAATGCGATTGTTTGACGGGCCCGGGCACAACTCTGGGCGTATTTTGCGTACTAGTTATGCAGAAATTCTGTTGGTCGAATCAATGGCAAAATACACACAGTAAGACCCCATTGTACTCATCATTATGAACAAGTTTTACTATAGTAAGAACCCCAAAATCGCAAAAAAAAACAGCTTCAGTAAATTTTGCCGACTCATGCACACATAATTAAATGTATGATGGAGTCGATTCTTTTTCGCGATTTTAGTGTTGGTTTCATAGAAAAAGTTGTTCATAGTGATGAGGACAATGACCCCTTAAGAGTTCTTGCTTTTATTCTTTTACACCTTGTATTTTTTATTATTTATTTACCTCCATATTGTCCACCTTGTGGTGCACTCAGTGATATAAATGTGCTCACAGACACGTTAGGAAAAGTCTCCACTATGCCGCGTGCAATCAGACCTCCTTGGGAATATCCTGAAAAATCATAATATAAGTATTAATATTAACCTTTTGTAATATGGGCCTAAAAATCTTCATTATTAAAGCAATTTGTGTGAAGATTGATCCCCTAGGTACTTATTTATTTTTGTATCAAGCAACCAGGGCATATTTGCAAACACAACACATTTTCTTATTCATTTATTTTGTTATTTAACAAAATGACAAAATAAATGATGACTATATAACTAAGTAACAACTAAGTAGGTAACTATAATATAGTCATCAGTAAATTGAGATGATAATTTTATTGTCATTCATTTTTTACTTTTTTGAAGGAATGATTATGCCTTTATTCAATTAGGTAATGTAATCTCTCTGATCCGAATGTCAAGAAAAGATCAAGGTATACCTAATAAAGTTGTTAGTGGTAATATACTCATACCAGGGAAAGTTTTCTAACCCCTTGACAAAGACATAAACTGAAGCCAAAAGGCTCTTTTACTCACCAATAAGATTAATTCCTTCTGGATGTTTGGCAGATATATTGGCTATATCCATGCCAATCTCCAACACCTGGTGCCACATGGTCTCCAAGCTGGACCAGCTCTCAAACCTGTCTACATTGTACACTATGGTGCCCGGGTGTTGCTGTAAAGTTAAAAAATATAAATATTGATAAGAGGTGCACAAACAGCACTTTGGTGGGTGATTTTTCTTTCTGTTATAATAAATTGAAATAACATTATTTTAATAAATGAGTCCCACAAAACTCTCTATCTGAACTCTAATAAAAATTAAATAAAATAATCAATGAAAAAACCTTTTGAGCTTGCAAAAAAAAACAGCCTAATGCCCTGACCTCACAAAAGGGGAGACATGACAAGAAGAAAGGAAATATTCTGTAAACCACAAACAGCTAAAATTTCATTATTTACGCCTCTCAGAGTCGAGAAGAAAGTATTTTGGTGTCTGCTTTGGTGGAGAACAGGCTTTAATCAAATTCAAAAATACGGTATTTTTGAAGTACGTCATAAGAATAAGAGACAGACAGACTTCATGCAATCAATAACAAAAATGATCACATTGTTTTATTATGAAATTAATAATGACCGCTTAACAGATAAGAAACATAATGAACACTGTTTACAAGGAAAACATAATAATAACATTGTGTTGATGTGATAATAAATTAAAGCATCCTTATAAAGAAGGCAGGAAATAAAATCAAGAGGCCATTATTCAATGCTCATTGTCCATCAGAGAATTATGACAATGACTTTTGCTAAGTGAAATTATAGGTCTAGCTACTCACAATGTATACTGCAAAGCTGGGTTACAAACTGCTTTTTCTAAAGGGACCTCTATAAGATTTAGGTTGTTAGCAGACCAGGCTCAAAATTAAAGTTACATACTGAATTCTTAAAAACTTAATTTAGGCAGTAAGGTAGGTAGTTAATGGCATTGAATGCTGTCTAAAAATTCTCTTTGCATTGATAGTGGCGGGCCGTACTGCTATGGCGTGAGGGCCAGACGCAGCCCGCGGGCTATATCTTTGACATGACTGCTGAAGAGGTTGTATGCAATAATAGACCTTATTGTATAGAGGCCGGAAGAACATTAGTTCATACTGGTTCAACCAGTCAAGAAATATAAGAATAGTTTAGAAGATGAAATATATTTATGTCACTTGACTAAGAGAAGGATTCTTAATTGTAAAATAGTGGTGTAAGGTTAAAAAATTAATAAACTCAATACAAATAGTGGAGCCCTAATATTTACGACAGTAACCTGGTCTAAATACGTTATTGCCTACTAGCTGCGCACCGTGGTGTTGCTTGCGTTTAAGAACATCGGTCAACATGAGACAATTCTAAATTACCACATGTACACTTCTTGGGGAACTGGGGTGGATCAAATAAGGTATTGTCCCAACCTTTACGCAAAATACGCGCTGAGTCGTGGAGTTGCGGAAATCGGCCCATCTAACAATACAATACAATACCACATGTGCACTTGCTTCACTTTTCCGGGATGAAAAGTAATAATTTCTTTAACCCAGGGCATAAGCTACCTTTGTAACAAATTGGATCCAAATCTTTTCAGCCATTTCAGTGTGAAGGACTATCAAATAAACACACACACATACCAAAAAAAAATCGCATTTATAAGTACCTTTACTGTGATTTTGTAAAGACTGGTAATTGAATTTTAAGTAAGTAATCATGGTAAGAGACAGAAACGAATCAAATAGAGTTTTAAATTGAGCTCAGTATAACAATAAAGCCATATTTTACTATCGTGGGTCGTAGTTAAAATATGGGATGCCCCCTAAATAATTTGCTGAGTACGGTCATTACAGCCAGTCAGCCAAATAGGCGCTGGGTGAATGAACTTGACCTTGGCTTGGCTAGCATGAAGAGCAAAATAAAATCCCCGTTTGAAAAAAGAACACAAAAAGGACTCACCTCTTCTATCCTTAGTTTTATCATTTCCATACTAGCACTCCCAGTCATAACTCCATGGATTAATACCACAGGCTTATAAGATAAAATAGGAGCAATAAATATTAGAACAGCACATAATACGATTTTCAATGCCATGTTTATAAAACACGAGAACAAAGAACTTTAATACTCTTATATTATTCAACTATTACTGAGTGAGTACTAAAATAAACACGCATTTAAAATTACACTACTTATACGTCATAGTTTACACATGAGGAACTGTGTAATTATTGATAAAACTCAATAACATTATTTACGCAAAATCTACGCAAAATCCTTCAGTTCAGATTCGTGAATTGTAAACAAAATCATCTGGCGAATGAAGTAGCAAAAGTCAAACAGAAACAGCCACACTGAGTGTCATTGTCAGTGTTGCCAGTCTGAGCAAAGTGAAATAAAATGAAAGAAAATCCAAATTCAACCAGACCATATAATTTACGAAATTTCATGGCTTCAACTATGTTAAAAATTATATAAGAATGTTTGTTTTTGCTCGTGTAACCATGTTAAAACGTAAAACTTGCGTCTTCGTCGAACTAAGAGCAACAACTAAATAAAAAATCTGGTCAAATCTCATTTGGAATAATATCCATACGATGAAGAAGGAAAAGAGTGACAGAGGAATCATGACTACATAAATAATGAAATTTATTTAAAACCATAAAATCCACATTTAGAAAAGAATTCTCATTGTTATTTACTGATTTTTCAAAAACGTGAAATGGATAGTTTCTCACTGTATTTAAAAAGTTTATTAACTCGCCATCACCAGTGGTATCGCGGATTTAACTCCATCCTCGCATTTATAGTGAAGTCTGTCTTGGTTAAGAATCCTGGTTCATCGGGATTTCAAAACAATCTCATTTTCGAATGTCTAATTACTTTGCAATTAGTTGGTTAAGTTTCACTAACAAATATCATTACATACTAAGCCGAATATTTAATAAATCACAGTTTTTAACACACAAACATTGAAAATATTATCCTTACTTTTTCATGGACCTATAACTGTATTACTTATTATAATTGTAAAGTTGTTTAAATAAATAAAAATAAAAAGAACATCGATGGCGGGAAAAAAACTCACTTGAGTTTTATAATCACCAATATTGGCAGGTTCATTCCATTTTGCTTATTTTGTATTTGCCTTACTTTGTCAGAAACTGAGTAGGTATCTTTCTAACTATCAGGTTATAGCTGTACCAATATATTATTTCGTGAGATAGCAGCTTTTGGAAATGACCTTTTTCTGCAGGACAAAAGATTTTTTTTAATTCAACTTCAAGTTTATGTAAATAAGCAAGCAATGGTTTCACTATATATATATGATGGTCTTACTTTATTGAATACGTTTGAAAGCATTTAATTAGTTATTAACGCTCAGTATTGTATTGAAAATAAAATTATCAAGCTTATTTGTGTATTGTATTATTATTTAATACTTAGACTTCAAGCACACAAATTTTCACAGTAGTAACTAACTTCTAAATTAAATATCAAATAGGGTATCGTTGGAAGCGTCTTGATTGTGCGCTGGTTATAGGGTATGATTGTAGCGTCACTTTGAATTGAATATAGCTCCGTCTAGAGGACATAAAGTCTCAATTATGGCCGTGTAGTTACCCTGTGCACTATTGTGAAGGAATATACTCTCTTGTCATTTTCCATATAAAGTGCGTTTTCCATATAAACGTTATTTTTTCTGAAAATGTTATTGTTTGTACTGTCTCATGTTTTATAATTAGTTGACCTCTCTGAGTATTAGTCTTAGTATTGTGTATTTGACTATCTGCCACCCACTGGCAACACTGTCCACCACATTGACATTGACAAGCAGAAGCAAGTTGTAAACATTGAGTTCTGTTTCCACGTGCATTTAGAACTTTATATTAATATGATGTTATCACACAAATGATATACGATATAAGTGAAACATTACTATATATCATCTCTCCATAATTTATAAACTTGTACGTATTCATTATCCACAAAATAACATAACCTTTATTTTGTCCCGGTATGGTACTTATTATCTTTTGGTGGCTATTTACAGATAAAATCAAAAAAGATAAACCATGGCCGCTACATCATTAGCGGAGCAGCTGAAAAAGTTAACTGTACCCCAATCAACAGTTTACAAAGATGACAGTAAGACTGTTTCATTGCTCTTCGATCCGAAAGAAGCAGCTAACAAGGATCGCGACACGTTCTATGAAATCGGTATCAGCGGGTTGAAAGAACTCATAGCTTTGTATGAAGGATTCCGTGTTTATGAAGATTCACTGTTCAGCTTATCCTCCAAAGATTTTGAGAGAGCAGTACAATCCAAGGAGGTTAATCAAAACCTAGACCAGACCATAGAGAAGTTCCTGCTGCAGTTATCACCTTATCTTCTTTTACAATCATCGCACAAAGCCCTGGAATGGCTGATCAACAGGTACCATATTCATGAGTACAATCAAGATGCTGTTATGGCCCTCATTTTGCCGTATCACGGCACTAAAATATTTGTCCGTTTTGTTCAGCTGATGGACATAAAGTCAAACAATAATAGATGGAACTGGCTTATGCCTATTCACAAACATGGCATTGCATTAGCCAACCAGGTTTTGTTCAACCAATGTGTGTCAAATGCGGGCACATTGCAGTTCATTGCGAAAACAACTTTGAATTATGTAAAAGAGTTTGGTGAAAGGGCAACACAGCTTAATACTGTATATGCGTTTTTCTGTCAAACAGCAATTGGTGTCATTGACACAAGCAAAAGAGTCACTGAAGGTATCGTCAATGCATTGTTACCAACCGTTATAAAAGCTATTGAGTTACCAATACCAGATTTCAGAGCTGCTGCATATATCGTACTTGGATATTTGTTCACAAAAACAAGTCTGAAGGAGGATACGCTGAACGAAATTGTTCTCAAACTCTTGACTACAGAATTTGCCGTTTCCTTTGATGTAGCTATCCTGATAACTATGATGTACGAGAATCAAGATCATGTGACAAGAATGTCTGAAGATATTCTAAATGATTTATCCGTGGACGTTATGAATACATTATGTGGCCATATTAAGAAGCTCACTGAAAATGGGAACAGTATCAGAGCTTTTTTGATAGCATTCCTGTCTAGTGTCCTACCCCTGATACAGGGTGAAGATTTTTGGAGATACTGTAAACTGCCAGAAATACTGATTGGTGAAGTGGATTTAAAGCAGCAGAAACCTGAATTGATTATCAAGTAAGTTTTTAGTCACACTAAAGTTATAAATGCGAAAGTTTGTTGGCATATGTGTGTGTGTAATCATGTATGTATGTATGTATGTATGTTTATTACTCCTACTAGCTGAAACTTCTGAACAGATTTTGCAGAAATTAGTTATGAAGGCAGTTCATACCATGCATTAACATGTGGCTACTTTATGCCCCAAAAAGTGAAGAGTTTTAGTGAGATTTTGAATTGTCTAATGTTGGCTTTTAACTGCGGGTGACACTGTGGGAGGCAGCTAATGTAATAACATGGTTCTATTGACCCCTGGTAAGACATAAAAGAGTACATTGCAATAAATGTTGAACTCAACATTAAACTGGAATTAAGTGTAATTTCACAACCAACTATCTGCTATTCATGGCAGCATGATTGAACATGGCACTGTTTGGTCTGAATTATATTTAATTCATACAAAATAGCTATTTTATAAAATGCAAAGTGATGCTGATAAATGTGATTCTTAATTTTTAGAAATACTAGAAGGCTGCCTAGAAGATAAACTTATTTTTCTGACTGGTCGACTTCTAGACAGTTCAGAAGTGCCCATAATTGGTTTCATTGAAATAAAAACATTCTGTCTTATTACTAAACAAGACCCAACTGTAACCATTGAGCTAGTTTTTATGTTTTAGACTTTATTCCAACATTAGTTAAGTTCTTTATATGAAACTGACAACTTAGTACTTTGATAAGTTGGCAGTTTTGTATATAAGACTGTATTTCAATTGCAGCTAGGTTCTAATTAATAGGTCTTTACCTATGAAATTGCCGTTTTGTATGAAAAAATTTAAATGAATTTTTTTCATGTATTTTTTATTTGTATTAATCGAAGTAATCACCCATGCAATCAATGCATCTTTGCCAACGCAGTGGCAGTTTATTGATGCCCTTCTTAAAGAAATCAGCTGGACGGGAGGCAACAAATTCTTCAAAGGCATTTTGTACTGCCTCTCGGGTATTGAATTTTTTTCCCGCCAAGAAGTTATCCAAATTCTGGAAAAAGTAGTAGTCTGTAGGCGCAAGGTCTGGTGAGTAGGGCGGATGACGGAGAGCTTCCAACCCCAGTTCTTGCAACTTGGAGACCGTCTGCTGTGCAGTATGAGGTCACGCGTTGTCGTGCAGGAGCAGCGGAGACGAGCGATTGACCAATGCTGGTTGGAGATGTGCCAGCTTCTCCATCATTGTGTTCAATTCTTCACAGTACACATCTGCAGTAATGCTCACCCCGTTTGGTAAGAAGCTGTGTTGAATCACACCGGCGCTAGACCACCAAACAGTGACCATCACTTTTCTTGGGGTAAGTTTTCGTTTAGGGCATTGTTTAGGTGCTGAACCAGGATCCAACCAACTTGCTGAGCGCTTGCGGTTATCAAACAGAATCCATTTTTCATCGCAGGTAACAATGCGGTTCAAAATTCCTTCATTTGTGTGTCTGTTGAGCAGTGCAAGGCACGTCTCGACGCGTACTTCGCGCTGGCGATCATTGAGTTCGTGGGGCACCCATTTGTCAAGCTTTTTTACCTTGCCAATTTGACGCAAATGGACCAATATTGTTTTGACGCTAACGTCGAAAGCTGCTGCTAATTCAGCCGTAGATTGTGTATCATCAGCTTCCACAATCGCCTTTAATTCGTCATTGTCGACCAAAGTCTTCGGACGACCGCGAGGTTCATTTTTCAGGTCGAAATTTCCAGAACGGAAGCGAGCAAACCAATAACAGGTAGTGCGTTGGTTTGTAGTGTTAGCTCCGTAAACGTCGTTGATGTTGCGTGCCGCTTGTGCCGCGTTGCTGCCACGACGGTACTCATATTCCATAATTACTCGAATTTTTAACGTATCCATGATGACGAAAAAGATTTAAATGCGATGAAAATGTAACACTAATCAATAAACAAATGACTACTTTTGGAAAAAAAAATCCATGTTTTTAAAATAAAATTAATTTGAAATTAGAATTCTTAGCCAAACAAAAAATATTTTGATTTGAAATGGCCAGTACTGCAGAACGGCAATTTCATAGGTAAAGACCTAATATAAAAACTGGCTAGAGTAAACCATGTCCAAAGAAAAACCTTGTTCTGTATAGCTGGTATGGTAACAGTAGGATTCTGCTCTGCACATACACTATTTATTTATTTTTGGGTGTTGTGGTATCTTCTTTATGCTTTGCTAATATTAAGTTTCTCATTTTTCCAGGTGTGTCCTTGACTCCTACCAGCCTGAAAGCTCAAACACAATGAACTATGGTGAAGATGGGAATGAAAGTGATGTAGAAATAATTGATGAAGATGATGGTTCCAGTAAAACCCTCCAATGGTATGCATTGTTTTTAAAGAATCTCGAACGTCAGTACCCTGACGCATTTGACAAAGTTGTCAAAGAGGAAATGAGTTCTAGCAGTAAGAATTCTTCCAACAGAAGGAGTCATCTATCAAAACTGTTAGGTTTCAAACCTGCTGTCGCACATAAGGTTGGTGGCGCATATCTCTTTGAAAATTTAAACCACGTCAATGCAAAATTGCGTGTAGAAGCTATCAAGTATATAGCAAAGGAATTTGAGGCATTGAAAACTGAAAATGCTGATTTTGTGAAAGAGTCTATTGTGAACAGGCTGAACGATGACACCCCTGAAGTCGTTACTGCAGCTTTAGACATCCCTGCTGAGTATTTGAAAGAGGCCTTAAATGAAATCGATGCTACCAACACTTTTGTAGCCATCATCGGTAAGGGTGCCAAGAAATGGAGGAACGTTGTCAAAAAAGCTATTACGAAGTTCTGTTCTATTAAAATGCTGTCTGTCAACCAAGAAACAGTGTTAGCTTTAGTACCATACCTTTTCCCGAATGATGAGGAATCAGCTAAATTAACACGGGAGATATTAACTTCTGATTGGGGAAAGAAATTCGGACTTGCTAATAAAACAAAAGAACTCAAAGGATCACTGAAAGGAGATCATACAAAACTGTGTGAAGTTATTTTCAAAGCGCTGTTTGTTGACAAAACCATAAGTTTGGATGAAATACTTGATGAACATCAGCTGAATAAAAACAATACCTTGGATGTATGCTTCTACATGCTGCTTAAAATCAGTTCACTTCAAAATGCTACAGTCGAGGATGTCTCTGCTATTTTAAATCTACTCCTAGAATCCGTTGAGAATAGATCCATAGTTCATAGTTCCGAGGGACAGGGATTTTCGAGCGTAATAATGCCTGAATTCATAAAACTCTGTCGCCAAAACAATATGCTCTTCCAAATTATCGAGTACATTTTCTCCAGAGTTATTGAAGGCATGAATGTTACTGACATCCCTAAACCTTGGTGTGATGTGTGCAAAACTCCAGAAACGATCCTTATTAGGAGACTGTATGAGATTTGTGTGATTGGATGTGCAATCCCAAGCTACGGAGAAAATTATGTTGCGTTGCTTCAGAAACTTCTCGAAAAGTTCTTCAAGAACGCCAGAGAGAAGTTTGAGTTTATAGCTAACTTTGCTTGTGGACATATCTTGTATGCTACCGACCCTAAAGACGTCATTGGGCCTGAACTTCAGCTGAGAAGCCTGAAATTGCTGTCCAATTTTCTTGCCGCACAAGAAACTGAAAAATGGTTGTTTGACTCTGATGTAGTTGTGCTAACTGTCCTATTTTGTTTTAACAACCCAATAACGGCTATTCGTGAATGCGCCGCCGATATAGTCACCAAATTACTAAGAGAAGATCCCGATAAGAAGCTTCTGTATGTCCAACTACTTGAGGAGATGATAGCACATAAACAGGAGTTGTTACTCGACCATAATCAAGTAAAACATGTTTTGAACACCGTATTGACCCAAAAGGACCAGAATAAATTGTTCAAACGAAACTGTTTATTAAAACTTGTTGGCATACTAAATGCTGATGCACCATCCCACATAAAGTCAAGTTTCCTTCAAATCTTGTGCGAAGTTAACAATGCATTTGCATTCCCGCATTTTGTCCAATCTCTGACAACTTTAGAAGAAACTTTGCAACAAAATACATTAAACACAAGATTCACATTTGATATTTACGAGTCGAATATGTTTAAAACTGTTTATAGTCACATCAATGAAACAACAATTTCGACGTTCTCGAAGGAGCAAGTATGGAATTCTATAGCTTTAGGTATGAAGGAGTACAGAGAGTGTATCTTACAGGAGGATCAGTCATTCGTTAGTCCAGCCGTTTTGATAATGAAGCAAATAGATGAGAATGTTTTTAACAAAGTTCCTGAAGATAAATCGAATGACCTGGTCTATTTAATTGCATGTGCTGGCGCTGTGAGCAATAATCCTACAATATCAAGTGTAGCATCCAGAATTATGAAGAAGATCCATCTCAAATTCAGTCATTTCAAGCCTATTTTAGAGAAAATGTTAAATGCCGTCGATCCTGCTGAGAGTGTGTCCAAGAAAAAGAAGTCTACAGTCTCCATGTTGTCTTATCAAGTGACAGAAACTGACGAATGGAGATTGGGAGTTGCTTTCCTTGAATTCGTTCAGAGCAAGAAGAAAATGAAGTTAGACAACTCTTTCGTTTCGCTTTTGTTCCAGATATTAAACAAATGTTTGAGATTCGAAGAGCAGTCTTACGTGGAGTACACAAAACAGCTCATTCTGTCATCCCTCTGGTATTATTGCAAGAAATTCGTTGACGAGAAAGACAAGGATCAAATGAAGAGTTTAAAATCAGTATTTGATGTGGAACTGGCTGTGCAATGTATCAGAGGTACTCAAAACCCTCAAACTCACCACCATGCTCTGATACTCTTGTCTCACGCTGCGTTCATGTTACCAGAACAGGTCCTCCATCACACCATGGAAATATTCACATTCATGGGTACCTCAGTCCTGAGACATGATGACGCTTATAGTTTCCAAATAATCATAAAAATAATAGAAACCTTGATACCAATTTTGGTGAAATTGAATAAGAATATAGAGGATTATACTGAAAAGGAGCTTCAACATTTACAGAGACGGGTTGTTCCAGTCTTACGTATCTTTGCTGACTGTGTATTGCATGTTCCGGAGCACAGAAGGTTGCCATTATTCAAAAAGCTAATTGAAACTCTTGGACCGAGTCAGTTCCTTTGGGTATTCCTAGCATTGCTGCTAGAAACTCATGTCGCACACTTCAGCGAAGACAAGAAGATAGAAAAGCCTTATTCTAGGACTTTAGCAGACCAGGAAGCGCCTATCAATCGTATTGATTTTGGACAAAGCATCGTTTTGGAATTCCCACCAGAAGTCGCTCTAGAAAACTTCATAAAGTTGATCACCTACATCAAATCTCTACCTTTACAAAAGGATGAGAACACAATGGATGCTGATGTAGACCCTAGTGACATATTTAGCGTAGTTGGACACAGTCCATTACAGTTGCGACACTACAAATACATGATCATCACCTTTATGAATACTTGCCTAGCCTCGTCAAGGTTTATCCAGCACAGCAGCCAGGCAACAGATGACAAAGCCATGGAAACCAATTATAAGACCTTCATTATCAATATTCTGACTTTCATTCAGACAATATCCAAGATATCTGATGACAAGACCGCTAAATACTGGCGTGTAATGCTGCATCATAGTTACGATTTACTTGACCATACGAATAATTTACTATCGGCACCTATGTTCTTGTCTGTGGTAAGAGGTCTTTTGAAACATACTTTGCACACTGTTAGAAGGAAATCTATGGAACTACTGAACTCCAAGGTTCAGTTTAGTCCCGAACTATTCGAAGGTGTCGATAAAGACTTACTGTTTTCTTTATTACCACCGCTATTGGATATCGTGAAAACGATTGAAGTGAGAGATGAGAATTTAAGCGAGATAGCTTCTCAGGAACTGGAGTTGAACCAGCAAACTGCTCTTCTGTCCCTGAAGTTGTTGACGAGAATGCTCGCATCACAAAATCCGGAGGCTTTCAAGAGTGTTCTAGAAACTGTCACGGATTATACTTGCAACCCCAACATTGCTGGTAATGTTATGGCCTCAGTCGTCTTATGCCTGGCTGAGCTGTGCAGTAACTTAAAGGCACACGCTTTGGCTAGCCTTCGGAAATTCATGCCAGCTTTGATCAAAGTGCTCAAAAAGCAGCGCAAAGCCGAAACCCAAGAACTGGTCTTGCTCAGCACAGTAACGGCAATAGCGAAGATAGTCGAGAGTCTCCCTCTTTTCTTGAGCCCTTATTTACAGAAAATCCTGTTCGAATACTCAATTTTATTAGCCAAATGGCAGAGTCAGGACCAGGAGTGCAGCAAAGTGTCTGCAATAATCACTAAACTTTTGACTATCAAGAAGAAAATCGCTGGGTCAATACCACCTAGAGTCTTAATTCCTGTCGTGAACCAGACACACCAAATGCTTCTGGAGAAAGAGGACTTTGATGCTATCGGTCCTGTGATGTCGGTACTAGCTGACAGCTTCGCAAATGTCACCACAGCAGATTTCACGGCGCTTCAACAGGACCTGACATCATTCTTCTTGACTGCTCTGCAACTGAGAAGTGACGCTGTCGACAAAAACGTCGATGCTGACGTCATAGACCGGGCTGAGGACGAAGTGGTCAATGCACTGGTTTGTCTGGTGTTGAAACTGTCTGAGACCAGCTTTAGGCCATTCTATTTCAAGATTTACGACTGGGCCATAAGGACCAATATTGAAGGACATAAGGACCGGACTATTACCTTCTACAGGTATGATTGTCAATTGTTTTCTACTTTTTTATTCATCGATGAGAAAGCGGAACTAATTTATCTTAACCATTTACAGATTAAGCTGTGCCGTGGCTGACAAATTAAAAGGCTTATTCGTTCTCTTTGCTGGCCACTTCATCAAGAATGCTTCAGACCTCCTCGACTCCTGCAACAACAGCAAAACTGAAGACCTTTACTTTGATTCCGAGGACAAATGCTTGATGCTGATCAAGTACATCATCAAAACACTACATACAGTGTTCCTTTATGATAGCCAGAGTTTCCTGAACAAGGATAGGTTCGAAACTCTAATGCAACCCGTAGTGGACCAGCTTGAAAATACGTTGGGAGGCATTCAGAAGCTTAAAGCGAGGGCCACAGAGTACATAATCCCGTGTGTGTCGCAGTTCGCCATTGCTACTGCCGACGATTCGTTGTGGAAGCTGTTGAACTATCAGATATTGTTGAAGACTAGGCATAATGATGCTGAAATAAGGTTAGTTTTATTTAATTTCTTTTACAATGAAATCAATCTTACTACCACACATCCTTACAAAGGTCAGATGTGTGGTACTAGGAACAAGCGTGTATGTATTACAGTACGTCATACGACTAACAAACAAAAGGAGTATGTAAGAATGGGAAAAAGGAGTGAATTTTTTGTACATAATTATGTATAGTACGTATGAAATCAATAATTTATTTATTCCCTAAACCATGTTTTATGGCAACCCTTTACCCAGACGTGTTTTTATGTGTAATACTTTTTCATGATAACACAAAACTGATTATTCTAGTCGTATAAACTCATTCATTTGTTATTAACAGGTTGACAGCCCTGGACTGCCTCGTCGCCATGGCAACGCAATTGGGCAGCAGCTGGTTACCACTCCTAGCTGAGAGCGTTCCATTCCTTGCTGAACTGCTTGAAGATGGCGACTCAAGAATAGAAACGTCCACTAAAGATGCCATTAGGAAGCTCGAACAAATATTGGGAGAGCCACTTGAGAAATATTTCTAAGTTTATTGCACAAATGTGTACTGCAGTGTATTATTGTTATTAATTAAAAATAATAATGTTTTAACATTTGTTTTTCTTATTATTCGCTGACGCTATCTGTGCAAAATTACAAATTGAGATCAAACTTAACGTTACGTTTTAACTCGAATGGCGCCATCTATCAATAGTCTTTAAAACTGACACGACAATGTGAAAGTACGCCGTCAAAACCGCTAGGTGGCAGCTCTAGTTTCGATTTTAGAATACTATCTTCAACAGATGGCTCTATCGGTCTACATTCAAATAAAGTGCCAATCTGAATTCCCGCCTTTATAATATTTGCATAACAAACATTATAGTAGTGAATTCATCAATTGACAACGGCTATACTAATACTGCGTTCGCTAACTACTTTCCAAACGTAAACAATGCCTTTTTTAATTACTCCTAAAGTTCAATTCGCGCTCATCATCCCCCTGCCCTTATCCCATTTTGTTTTTTACTTTTTCAGCAGCAGTAAGTAGTTATTTCAAAATCTACTTCATTTACGTTAGTGTTATGTTGATGTTTGTTTAAGTGGAACGAGCAGAAATTGGAAATAAATATTTGAATAGATCTAAGTAGGTACCTACGTAATTTGAACTTCCGTAAATTGACATTAGATAAAGTTAAGTAACTATGATGAGTAACTGCTAATTTCTGACTCTAAGGCTGCCTGTGCGCCGGAGCGGAGCGAGGCTGCGGAGCGGAGAAACGGAGAAATATTATCCCTGTCCACTGGTGCGAAGCGGAGATTTTATGCAATCCTATTGGGTAAAATTTCTCCGTTTCTCTGCTCCTTGGTTCGCTCCGTTCTGGTGGACAGGCTACCTTATCAAATAAATTCTTCCGGAGAGCGTCACGTTCTCCAGTTTAC
The DNA here is from genome assembly GCA_905147745.2 of Phlogophora meticulosa. Lineage (NCBI taxonomy): Eukaryota > Metazoa > Arthropoda > Insecta > Lepidoptera > Noctuidae > Phlogophora > Phlogophora meticulosa. Next base: position 14,777,586 of record LR990522.1, on the reverse strand, counting down.
AGACTAGCACACAGATACTTAAATTAAAGGCACTTAGGTACATACGTTAAAGGTAGGTAGGTATGTACATAAGCCTAGCTATAGGTATCCTGCTCACACGTTATCATTCCTCTGGAAATCCATTCATAAATTCCACGAAAACTCCAATGAAATCAATTTCAATTTTGTTCTCTCGACCTTAGGTGACTCTCGAAGAGCCCTTCTAAAACTTTATTTGTCGAGGTGCCGTCTTTCATCATGTAATGAAACTTTCCCATTTCGTAAGTAAATAAGGTTAAATAAACATCGTATATAAATATTTGGCGAGATACGCTATTTCTCGACTTGACGGCACTTTCATTTTCGCTGATATGTATCGAAATAATTTCTTAGGTACGTTTTTTTGATTGATGATGTTGAGAATTAGCTACGAGTACGTATGGCTTGGCTTCACCACGTAAGCAGCTTTTATTCAGATTTTTTTTTACAATTATTATAAAAAAAATATGCCTGGTTGGTTTAGTGGTCCTGCGCATGAGGTCCTGTGGTCGATACCTAGGTCAGGCAAAGTGTTATTGGGTTTTCCAATAGGAATTTTCTTGTTAACATTAAAGTTGTCTCTTTTTAGTTTCATAAAATCCAACTTAAACCGTCCCAAAAAACGTTTCACATCAAAAATATAGCCATGAATAAAGATACCGAAGAATTTCCTTCAGACAGCCCTGTCGATGTGAAGCATACTTATACGTTGTTAGACAGACATACCGGCAGACGTCCGGTGCTACGATACGGGAATATGGAAGTATGAAAAGACGTGAACGGAAATAAAATATTCCCGTTCAAATATAGTAAACCTGATTTATTTGAAGAACGGAAATACTATTGAGGGGAGCATTCAGGTGATTGTCAGACTCACTCAGACATATTCGATACGTTTTCTTGTTGGTTAGAGAAATATTTATGGTGTATTCATACAAGAAATATTTTAAGAGGTAACTTATAAATACTGATAACTTTCAATATTGGAGTCACCATGAAATATTAAAAAGAAAAAACAAAATACGCACTACCTACTAGGAAACAGCAGATTTTTTTTTACCGTGGAAGTTCTGAATTTGACTGTTTTTTTTTTGTATGTGTTACGCGAGCATTCAGCCAATTATGAATTCTTTTTTTGTCTGGTAGGTCATGTTTCAGAGGTAGTTCCATATACATTTTGTCGAAGTCGGTTCTGCAGTTTGCTTTTTATATTCAAATATTTTTGTATGACCATGCTGTTGCCATTTTGCAAAGTGGAGGCGTCCTCTGATGGTCAGTTTTTTAATGTACTCCAAAAAAGGAGATTCTATGTTTGACTGCAAGCTTTTTTTTGTATGTTCACCGATTTCTCCGTCAATTACGAACCGATTTTGAAAACCATTTTTTTATTTGAAGAAGAATACTCTCAAGATGGTCCCATTGTCACCAAGTCAGGATCTGATGATGGAATCCTGGAGATATGTAGGGAAATCTTCAAATGTTATAGTCACATTTATAAGCGATTTGAAGATATGCCAATAGACTATCAGAATCATTAAGCAAAGGTACCGGTACAGAATTGTATTCCTGAATTTTAAGAATTTAAATTTAAATACAATCGTTTTACAGTGCCCTTACAGGGTCCGCAGTTGATTTTAGGGGGAGTCAGACCAGTGGCGAAGCTAGTTCGAACAGGGCCCTGTATTAAAACTTGTTGGTGGATGACATTTTGCGATTTGATGCTTACACACGTCGCGTGTCTGTAGCTACGCCCCTGAGTCAGACAGAAGAGACGTGAAATGAGGACGCGACTTTTCAAATTATGCAAATATAGAGGCGAGACGGGGGCACATCTGACGCGACGTCTGTGACACGTGGTGTGCACCCTCTGTACCCAATCCGCACCTCCCCTATGTCTGCGTCCTGTCCTCGCCCCATCTGTGCCTCATCACCTTTGTATGCTTTGCAATAGGACAAAGACAACGGAGTTTCGCGTCTGCTTCACGTCCACGTTGCGAGACACTCTTACACTTTGTATAGTTACTGGCACGAATCTTGATCGTTGATCTTGAGTTGCGCAGTAGTCGATTTTAGTAGAAAGTACTTATGGGTAAACTTACTCCCACTACTGCAACCAGTGCTCAAGATCCGTGCCGAAACATAACTGATAGCCTAGCTTGCCTAACCTGAAACGCAAATAAATAAATACAAAATACGGAAAACTTAATTTCTGGGAGTTTGTTGAAAGCTTAGGTTAGTCGTATTTGTTGATGTGATCTGTAAACTTTACTAAGAGTAAATAAAATAGTGCCAAACACTATTTGTCAAAGTTTTCCAAGAAAAATAATAAAATATTAACTAACTGTTTTTTTGTTGAATTTTTTACTCTTGCGGAAGCCAACAGACCTGAGCTGCTTTTCGTAAAAATTAGACCTGTCTTTCTGAGAACAATACCATTTAAAAACAAATATATATCACCTAAATTCAACAATGTGTACGAGAAGAGAGTTGCAGAATATTTGGTACCATTATTTCGAAATAAACTTCCAGAAGACTTGCAAACGAAGTACAAATCAAAGCTGTTCCTGACACAACATCACCTATGACTGTATTTATCGGCTCGCCAGCACACAGATAAACCCTGAGAGGTTTTCGTTGTTTGGCTAGATTTAAAAAAAAAATATGTAAGTGTTTTAGAAATAAATAATTATGTACACTGACTAGACAAATAAGTTTTGATTTAGATCGAAGAAAAATAAAACGAACTTTCAGAATTTGTTTGTTTTTTTCTTTGAACGCACCAATCTTTGGAACTTCCAGTCTGATTTGAATAATCTATTTGCATTTTATAGCCCAATTCTTGAGAGAAGTGATCGGCTAATTAACATCATGCTACGACCCTTAGGAGCGGGTGAAGCTGCAAGGCACTGCTAGTATTACAATATACATTGTACCCTTATAAGGCTCGTCCACATCCTCCTGCCCTTATCCCAATTTATTTAGGGTCGGCGCAACATGCCTTCTTCTTCCATACATTTCTATTTGCCGTCATCTCAGATCTCACCTCTTTCATAGCCATGGTTTTTTGGGTTTCCCTCTACTCTTGAAACCCTCCATATTCATACTCAAAACTTTCCTCACAACAGGATCCTCATACCTTCGCATCACATGTCCATACCATGACAACCAATTTCCACACAAGTTACAGCCTCATTTCTTATCCCATCCATTCGCGTAACACCACACACTTATAAGACTCCCAAGATTAAAATCATCTGAGAGTCTATAGAATTAATAATTAGCAGTTCCTTTAAACCTACTTCAAATGCAAGGTAATGAAAACGAATAAAAGGCGCTTCTTGAAAAATAGAATAAAAACCTCCTTCGTTCGGAAAGAACATTAATTTCGTTTCGGAATAAGGATTCTCAGGTGCTAAGTGCTCTTACTAAATGGTGTCTGTAAAAACACGGCAGTTATCGTGGAATTTGTGAAGGATTATGTATTCGACTTCTTTGTTCTTTTATGTTTCTTCTTCGGACTTTTAAATGGCATCTAAAGGGTCTGATGTCGTGATGGTCCAGTGGCTGGAGCCTCGTCTGCCATTGACTAGGTTGTCGGTCAAGTGCTCTATGTGACTTTTCCAATTCATATTATGTACTTTCTATTTAAATCTTAGATATCTGGAGAGGGAAAACATCAGACCTGGACTTATTAACTAATTAATTTCTTTATTTATTGTTGTGGGTGTACAATCACTTCTGCCTCTTTGGGGATTACAGTCGTTATGTTTATGTGAAGCAACTAATGCCCATACATTAAATGAACAATACAGGGTGGAGAAATATCGACGCAAAAATTAATAACTTGTGTTCAGTAGATGAATATGAACTCCATAGGGCTTAATTTTTTCACAAGAGCTGTTAGAAAGCATCTTGCAGCATTATGAATTGTAACTATTCTATATTCAAACACTTAGCCCCAATCGACAAAATAATATCAACTTTATTGTCGCTGTTAATTAAGTCGACTTTACTGTGACTAAAACTATTGAAAAGGAGGATGGCGAATTTACATGTACAATGGGACCCACTGTTAGGAGTATCGTACAGTATGGAAACTTATATCTAGTTTTAGAACTATATAAAACTAGCAAAAGTGCAAATGGGCAGTAAGCTATAAAGTTGGGAGAGAAAAGATATACAATGTAGAAGATAACCTACCTAAAACGAAAGAAACTAATAGTGCTTATTTAATAATACATTATCTTTTTTAAATTGAAACGTTTATCGCCTCAAACTTTTTCGTCCATCTATTGCATGTCGCGTGACGATCGGCCGCGGAATAGGAGAAATAAAGTGAAAGGCGCTCGACAAAGCAGCCGAAGCCAATATGGCTGCGCCTATGGTTCGCATCAGCTGACCGTTTAGTGTATATGCTATTACGTATACCGTGAAAAAAGTTTCACTTATACCTGCCGTGGTTTCATAAAACCACACAATCATTTTTATGTATTTTAGGTCAAGGTTTAAAAAAGTTGTTCAATCAGAATAGGAATATTTACCAGCTTTCGGGCCAGATATCATCATCCTCCTGCCCTTATCCCAATTTATTTGGGGTCGGCGCAGCATGTTTTCTTCTTCCATACATCTCTATTTGCCGTCATCTCATGGGTCACCTCTTTTCTTGCCATATCATATTTCACACAATCCATTTCTTTCGGGCCAGATATACCAACACAAAATACGTCTAGGAGATAGGATCTACATACTTTTGGTCAAAATGAGATATAGTAAATACTGTTAGCATATTATACTATAACGATATAGGATGAAACTATAATCATAACTATAATCATTGGACGACACGGTTGGCGCAGTGGCTTAGCGATCGGCTGCTGCGCGGGGTGTCGTGTGTTCGATTCCTGTACGGAACAAATATTTGTATGGCCTACAGGTAGTTGTTCTACATACTGTATGTTTGTGGACGCACCCACGACACAGGAGGAATTCCTAGTGTGGGGCAAAGTTAAAAAAAAAAGTACGGAACACGGTGCGTTTCAAAACCGCATACTAACTTATTTTTTAACAAAATAAAATGTTTTATAACTATCAATTTCCATCACCTCCACCACCATCAGTCAATATTTTGTTATAACCCTCTTACAAACTTAATTGTAATTAATATTAACTTGCAAGTAATGACACTTCGTTCATTTATATATAAGTACCTGGATGACTGAGCTTTGCTCGGATAAAACGACGTTTTCTATAAATGAAACCTACTGTAACGTTGTACAGTAATTAACACTGATTGTTATAAAAAAAAAAAAAAACAAGGTAGCTATAAACTAATTGCTACAATAGTCAAGTCATTGTAACATAGTTCCAACCCGTTCACTCCGCCTACTGCGCCTGTACTGTTGTCTCACTCGCTCGCGTGATTAGAAACTGGTTTTAGCTCCCACTCGATACGTCGTATGCGCGAACGCAGCCCAGGATCACGGCCCGCGCTCAGCGCAGATTCGACAGAATCGTGAGTGGAGACGCACGTTCACCAACATTACTTTTGCGTGACGTCACACGTGCAGTCCCCAAAAATATATCATTCTCTGGACTAACTGTTTTTAACAAACCCAGATTTTTAAATTCAATTTTACTGATAATCGTGTTCAGTGTTCTCCCCATATTGGGGTCCAAGGATCCGGGTAATTGCCCAGGAATACTACTGCCGCGTCATCCGGCGGTCAGCGCACGAGACCACCATCTACCCAATCATCTCAGCCCTTCGGTTCGTTCGTCACCCAGGGACATCTCCTGAGTTTCACCGGCATCGCCAGCGGCGCGTAAAGCCAAGCCAGGACAGTACTTATTTCGCGCCTACCTCCTTAGACCAGAATTATTATTTTTTTATGGTCATTTTTATTTCTGTTTCTATGGAGGTAGTGGTACTTTTGGTGTTTTGTGTGTTTTGTGTTTTGTTTCTTTTATTTTTTTTGTGAAACGTTTTTATTTTTTTAATTTTTGGTTGCATAGTAACTAAGGTGTACGTTACAAGAAAAAATATATATATATTTAAGAATTTGTTTACATCCTTAAGTACAGTCATGTTCACGCAATTGTAGCAATTTTGATGTACAGTCAGAGCATGGTAAAAGTTGCAAATTGTTTTTTTTAATTTCTTTTTGTCATTTCACCGTTACGATTTTTTTTAGTCATTTCAGCTTTAAAGTACAGTCAGCAACATAATTGCTACACATTTTTTTTGAAAATTTAATTATTTATTTTTATTTCAACTTGTATCGAGTTTCGTTTAGTTGTGCGTACACATTAGTTGCATATTTTTATTTTTTTTTAGTTGCTTTATTTTTTTATTTTTGCTTTTGTTTTTTTTTGGTGTTTTCTTTATTTCTTCTTATAGTGGAATAACAACCAAGACGTTACTTAGCTTTTAATTTAAAATTGTAACAGACGGAGTATTACCACCTAGAAAGCAATATGCATGTGCGAGACCTGGCTCACCAAAGATAAATTAGAAACTGTGCAATTTAGTGGATTTAAAACTGCAGCATCGTATTGTCGCCGCTCTCGTAGTGGTGGCGGAGTCTGTATTATTTTAGAGGATAGTATAGAATGTATAGAATGTTGTGATATTAGAGATATGACTATTGAATATTGTATAGAAGTATGTGCATGTAAGCTACCAAAGCAAAATATGTTAATAGTTACCATGTACTGGAATAGAAGAGAGGAAGTTATTTTTATTACTCAGCTAAAACAAATAATGCAATATATAAACAACAAATACCAAAAATTTAACGTCATAATAGGAGGAGATCTTAACATAAATACCTTAGAAAATAGCGTAAAAACAAACCAATTGATCGATCTCATGCTAGAGTTTAAATTTGTACAACATATAAAAGAACCTACGCGTATCTCACAAACCACGTCAACATGCTTAGATTTGATATTCACCAACTTTAATGATAATAAAATGTACACGACCGTAGAAGAATTAGGTTTCTCAGACCACTGCGGAACAATAATACATATGACACTGGAACAACAAAGTAAACAATCCATTTGGTTTATCAATAAAAGACTATTTAATAGAAATAACATTCAAAACTTCAAATCCAAACTAAAGACATTAAACTGGAACGATACTATACAGCCGAATAAAAATGTCGATGAGAACTATCAGTCGTTCCATAAAATTCTTATAGATATCTTAGATGCATGTATCCCTAAGTGTAGAATTAAACTAATGACAAAACGTAACAATTTCTGGCTAACCGTTGGTATCAAACAATCTTGTAAAAATAAAAGACTACTAAAAGTTCTTTCGTCAAAAATTAATAATCCAATATTTACGAAATACTATAAAAAATATGAAAAAATCTTAAAAAAATCTGTAACAGCGGCAAAAAAATTACATTACATAAATAAAATGAACAAATCAACAAATAAAGTAAAAACCATGTGGACCATTGTAAAAGAACGGACAAACAAAAAAACGAAAAAAGAAAAACAAAATATAACATTACAAACAACAAACCCAGTAAGTGATCCTAAACAAGTAGCTAACGTTTTCAATAATTTTTTCGCCTCCATTGGGGAAAATACCGCCCAAACATCTGGCGGTGTACAGAGAGAAGCATCAGTGATTAACCCCACTGAAAACACCATGTTTCTTACCCCAGTCGACGGATACGAAGTAAACCAGATCTTAAAGAACCTTAAAAATAAAAATAGTCACGGCATAGACGAACTCCCACCGACTCTGTTCAGACAGTGCGCTGACGAACTTACCTTACCGTTCTATAAATTAATAAATCAATCCTTCGAAGAGGGCACTTTCCCCAATCAACTAAAAAAAGCTTTAATTAAACCGATCCATAAAAAGAACGCTAAAACAGACCCAAGTAACTATAGACCAATTTCCCTTCTTCCTACAGCATCCAAAGTATTCGAAAGAGCAATGTGTGATCGTGTATACTCCTTTTGCGAAAAATATAAAATTTTCGATGACTGCCAAAATGGATTTCGCAAAAACAGATCTACGACGCTAGCTGTTTATAAATACATCCAAGAAGCATTAAATATTATAAATAATAAACAATATGCAATAGGGATATTACTCGACATGACAAAGGCCTACGACAAAGTGCAATTTGAAATATTACTAAATAAGCTATACGGAATAGGAATACGCGGGAAAGCCCATGACTGGTTCGTATCATATTTAAAAGATAGGGAGCAATTAGTTGAGATTGAATGTTATAATCAAAAAACAAAAGAAGCACAGCTCATAAGATCTGATGTTAAACCAGTACATGCTTCAATTCCCCAGGGAAGTGTTATAGGTTGCCTCCTTTTCCTCATATATATAAACGACCTCCCTAAAACCATAGACGGGCCATGTGTACTTTTTGCGGATGATATTTCTATCCTGACCTCATGCCAAACAAATGCTAATTTAAATGAAAAAATTACAATTATTCTAGAAAAAACTATAAACTGGATGAACGACCATAATCTTGAAATAAATTTTACCAAAACCAAATTAATAACATTTCACCCCTGGCAGAAAAACCAAATAAATATAGACTATACTTTTAAACAACATAAATTAGAAACAGTTAATAATTTCACTCTCCTAGGTTTAACAATAGATACACATATAAACTGGAAAACACATATACAGACAGTAAAATCTAAAATTTCAAAGTTTTCATATGCTCTCCACCAAATAAAAAAGACAACAAACCTACAAACCGCACTAGTCACATACTACGCGTATGCCCACGCTTGGTTTAACTATGGCATCATCTTATGGGGAAATAGCACAGACGCTCCTTCCCTATTTACCCTCCAAAAAAAGCTAATAAGAATAATTACCAATATAGAACCAACAGATAGTTGCAAGCCTTACTTCCAGAAACACAAGATTCTCACCTTAGTTAGTATTTATATTTTAGAATTATGTAAACTAGTCCGCAAATATCCAGATTCGTATAACACACGGGGAGACACACAAACAAATTATTCGTTGCGCCATAAAAACAGACTAAATTTGCCTCCCTCCCGCCTTAAATTACACTCATCTAGTCCATATTCAATGTCAATTAAAATATACAATAAATTACCAGAAGACATAAAACAACAAAATAAAACCAGTATATTTTTAACTAAACTAAAGCAATACTTAATTAAAAAAAGCTATTACACATTACAAGAATATTTAACGGATAAATTCAATAAAAATACATAACTATGAAAAACAGATATTCAACAAGTAAAAACAAAAACATTAATTATATTATAATACTAAATAATTATACTACAAAAAAATTAAGCAATATTAAATATAATTAAATAAATAATTAACGAATAAATATTCAATAATTAATATAATTTAATAAATAACTAGTAGATGAATGGAAATATAAAATGAATGTAACTAATAACAAGGAAAATTAATAAAGCGCTCTTCCTCTCTCCAATTATTTAAAATTTGCTGTGCCTGACAGGGTCCATAATTGCTTCTATACATTTTAATTCTTACCACCTGTTTTTTACATTATGGATTGCAATAAACGATTTGATTTGATTTGATTTTGATTTATTTGCTACTTGTTTTTGTTTCACTTTCTGAAATTGTTCAACACTTACCCAATTTTTTAATTTATTTTAACTCTCTTTGGTATTTTTTTTTTTTTTTCTTAATTTTTGTTTACCCGACTTTTAAAATTCTTAGAATGGCTTATCCCGTGAAGTTTATGTCACTTCAAAAGTCTGAGCTTGTGTATGAAGTTGCTATTAGGGGTGAATCACCAGCTGCCACAGTGCAGGAGTTGCGCAAACAAATAGCTAAATTTGGCCCATCATTTCCTTCAGAGGATATTCTTACTAGCCCTTTTGAACCAACGGACGACTTGAATGGTGTGCTAGATGTTCTTGAAAAGGTTAACGTCACTTTAGAATCAACGTCATTAGATAAGAACACATTGCTTCGAACCCAAAATTTACTTAATCATCTATACCATCGGCTTAACCGCATTACTTTTGATGACAAATTAAGGGAAGACTATGAACAATGTGTTAGCCTTTTCAAGAAGGCCACAATAAGGCTTACGTCACTTAGTGATTCAGCTATAGACCCACTAGCAACTACTACTAATAATGATTGCTTATCGGCTACTCTTCCGACACCGGTTAACGTCACCGTTACCTGTGATGGCAACAATAATAAATTTTCAAAACTAAAATTTGACGGCAAGTCCTGCGTCCGGGCGTTCATTCAACGTTGTGAGGAAATTTGTGTCACTAGAAATATCTCACACGATAAAATTTTGTCAAACGCTAGGTACCGACATATTTACCGGTGACGCATTGCACTGGTACAGGAGTATTAGGGATACGGTTGCGGGTTGGAGCGACCTTATAGTGTCATTGAAACGTGATTTCGATCAGTCTGACTACGATTACAGATTGCTTGCAGAAATTCGTTCTCGCACACAGGGAGAAACGGAAAATATTGTCATTTACCTTTCCATTATGTCTGGACTTTTTTCACGTCTCACGAAAAAATTATCAGAGGAAGATAAATTGGAAATTATTCTCCACAACATCCGCCCAATCTATGCTAACACCCTTTCTTCCGTATCGAACATCACATCTATTGATGAATTGCGAACCTTGTGCCGAAATTATGAGGCTATTCAATCACGATTTTCTCAATTCAGGGAACCTCCAAAACCGTGTTCGAATACACTAGCCCCTGAATTTGCATATTCAGGACAGAGTAATAGTAAAACTTACTCTAAATATAATAATAACTATAACTCATACAATAAAAACTATTCTAAAAACAATAATAATCAAAATAAACTTAATTCTAATAACAATACGGAACCTACCTTGGTTGATGCAGTTGATAACGCTAAGTCTAATACGAAACAGCGTTACTGCCCACGTTGTCGTATCAATACACACAATCTGAGACAGTGTACTGCTAGCAAAGATGAAGTGGTATGTTTTAGATGCGGCCACAAAGGTGTAAAGGCACCAGATTGCCCAAATTGTCGTAAAACCCAACAAAGCAACTCAAAAAATTAATTAATGAGAATTGTGCGAATAAAAACTTTGATAGCGAAGACTGGAAAGACTGGTTACAAAATATCAAACTATTTTTTAAGTCGTATAACATCTGCACAATTCTCGATGATAAAGGCGATCTCGATGAAAGACCTTACGTTTCTGTTAAAATTAACGATCTCACTGTTTCCGGACTTTTAGATTCTGGCTCTGCTGTCACTATTTTGGGGAACGGTGTTCATGCTGTGCTAAGTGCGCATGGCTTGCCACTTATCGAATCTGATCGTATAGAAGTAACAGCTGCGGGAGGTCAGAATATAAAGAGTTTAGGTTATATTAATATTCCAGTTTATTTCGAAAATCAGTTTCATATTTTAAAAGCTTTTGTTATTCCGGAGATTAAACATAATCTTATTTTAGGTTTGGATTTTTGGCGTAAGTTTAAATTATGCCCAAAATTTATTGGCAGCATTGCCATGGCCAAGCCTAATAATTGTTCATTCACCCACACATCTCATTCAACCTTCATACAAGGATATGATAACCTTGATCAATCTCAAAGACAACTGGCTGATAATATCATTAAGCAGTTCGAAGACATTGCATATCAGAACAAGGGCTTGGGCGTAACTAGTCTTATCACGCATCGCATCGACACAGGTGACTCGGACCCAATTCGCCAACGGTACTATCGCTTATCGCCGGAAAAACAGCGTATATTGGTGGAACAAGTCGACGAGATGCTTTCTCTTGACGTGGTCGAGCCTTGCGAGAGTGCGTGGTCATCTCCTGTTCTGATCGTGACCAAGAAGAACGGCCAACCTCGTTTTTGCCTGGACAGTCGTAAACTTAATTCTGTCACTAAACGAGATGCTTACAATCTTCCTTACATATCCGAGATCTTAGATAACTTACGTGACGCGCGCTATCTGACCAGTATCGATCTTTCTAAAGCATTTTGGCAAATTCCAATTGCTCCTGAGGATCGCGATAAGACTGCATTCTATGTTCCCGGCAGAGGCACATTTCGTTTTAAACGGACTGCTTTTGGTCTTACCAATGCACCAGCCACTCAGCAGCGATTGGTTGACTTGCTCTTTTCAAAATTTGATCTCAAGGTGTTTGCTTACTTGGATGACATCATTATCGTATCCGAAGACTTTAATAGTCACGTGACCCTACTATTACGTGTACTCGACAAGTTGAAACAAGCCAACCTAACAATAAATCTTGAGAAATCCAAATTTTTCAGCTCTCAGCTTAAGTATTTAGGGTATGTCGTTGATGGCTCTGGCTTACGTACGGATCCAGCCAAGGTTGAGGCCATACTCAATTATCCAACACCTAAATGTCGTAAGGACCTCAAACGTTTTTTAGGAACTGCCACGTGGTACAGACGTTTTGTTCCTAACTTTAGCACTATCTCTGGTCCCCTAAATAAGTTAACTTCATCCAAGAAAGGCACCCCTTCTTTTAAATGGACCCCTGAAGCTGACGCTGCGTTTCAAAACTTAAAAGAATGTTTAATCTCCGCACCAGTTCTATCCTGTCCAGACTACACTAAACCCTTCGAAGTGCATACGGATGCCAGCAGTTACGGCGTTGGTGCAATGCTTACTCAGTCGATAGATGGAATGGAGCACCCAATTGCATACATGAGCAGGTCACTAACCGCTGCTGAGAAGAATTACAGCATAACCGAACGCGAAACCTTAGCTGTTATTACAGCACTTGAACATTGGCGTTGTTACATTGAGAACGGCCAACAGTTCACTGTCTACACGGATCACAGCGCTCTTAAGTGGTTCTTGTCCTTAAGTAACCCTACTGGTCGACTAGCTCGATGGGGCGTACGTCTTTCATCCTTTGATTTCGTCATAAAACACAGACGAGGCGTTGATACTGTTATTCCTGACGCGCTGTCCCGAATTGTTCCGGTTAGTGCCATCAATATTGCAAACTCATATACAGTTTCCAAAGACTGCTGGTATAAAAATTTATATTACGGTTGTTTAAATGATCCTTCCAAATTTCCAAATTTTATTATTAAAAATAATTCATTATATAGGTTATCGAAAAATAAACACCAACTAACTTCAGAATTCTCGTGGAAAGAGGTCGTACCTATCGAACACCGCGAGGCAATAATGACTGAAAATCATTCTGAGCCTACAGCTGGACATATGGGTATTTTCAAAACTTACCGACGTCTTGCCTTGCGTTTCTACTGGCCTGGTATGTACCAAGATGTCGTAGAATTTGTTGGTTCTTGCGAAAAATGTTTAGCTTACAAGTCCCAAAATCATCAAATTTTAGGGGAAATGGGTCGTCCTAAACATTGTTCACGACCATTCCAAATGATCTCAATTGATCTCATGGGACCTCTTCCTACTTCAAAAAAGCAAAACAACTATATATTAGTAGTAACTTGCTGTTTTTCTAAATTTTGTTTAATTTTTCCAATTAAAAAGGCTACTGCCGACATAATTACTAAAATTTTAGAAGATTCGGTATTCTTAATTCACGGCATACCTCAAACCGTGTTAATGGATAATGGAACTCAGTTTACTGGCAAGGTGACAGAGGCATTTTTTAAGAAATATAATATTCCTAATGTTTATTACACACCTAAATATACCCCTCAGGTAAACTTAGTAGAGCGCTATAACAGAACCATTATCACTTGCATTTCTACCTTCGTGGATAATGATCATAGGCCATGGGACATATTCATTCCCAAAGTGCAGTTTGCTATTAATAACTCTGTAAATGAGGCTACAGGATTTTCACCTTCTTTTTTAGTTTTCGGCCGTGAGCTTGTTACTTGTGGGTCACATTATACTGACAACGATCTCGGTGACGAGATACTATTCCTGCCACGCGACGTTTATGCAGAAAACTTAGGTGTTTTGTCTTCTGTCTTCAATGATGTACAAGCCAAGTTATGGCAGGCCCATGTTAAGAATACATCACATTATAATTTAAGACGCAAGTTAGCCGAATTTGATATTGGAGACGTAGTCATGAAACGAGCGTATTTTCTAAGTGATAAAGAGAGCAGATTCTCAAAGAAGCTGGCTCCTAAATTTATAAAAGCCAAGATAATTGAGAAAAGGTCCCCTCTCGTCTATGTTTTACAAGACATGTCTGGCAAAAACTTAGGTTCATGGCACATTAAAGATTTAAAACTAGTAGGTAAAAATAAATAGTATCAAAATAAAATTCTATATTAGCACAGCTTTCATACACTAAAACGCACATTTTGTTATAATTTTCCTTAACAATTTATGACTTACAATACCTCTTGCATATGTATATTCCACCTTCTATTTTAACGTCTATTGGCAAGGTATCCGGTTAAGAAAAACAGGTTACCTATATATATTTTATGATATTGTGCGTCAGTTATGTTTTGTATCAGAGATATGTATACAATAACTGCTGCTAGTTCATGTTTGCGAGAAGTATGAAAGATGATTTATAAAAGGTTAAACTTATAGTCTAGCCCTAGTTCGTAATGCGGATTTTCCTTCATTAAGAGGTCATGACGAAAATCCTTGTTGCGCGCGGGGGGTATTGTAACGTTGTACAGTAATTAACACTCCGCCTACTGCGCCTGTACTGTTGTCTCACTCGCTCGCGTGATTAGAAACTGGTTTTAGCTCCCACTCGATACGTCGTATGCGCGAACGCAGCCCAGGATCACGGCCCGCGCTCAGCGCAGATTCGACAGAATCGTGAGTGGAGACGCACGTTCACCAACATTACTTTTGCGTGACGTCACACGTGCAGTCCCCAAAAATATATCATTCTCTGGACTAACTGTTTTTAACAAACCCAGATTTTTAAATTCAATTTTACTGATAATCGTGTTCAGTGTTCTCCCCATATTGGGGTCCAAGGATCCGGGTAATTGCCCAGGAATACTACTGCCGCGTCATCCGGCGGTCAGCGCACGAGACCACCATCTACCCAATCATCTCAGCCCTTCGGTTCGTTCGTCACCCAGGGACATCTCCTGAGTTTCACCGGCATCGCCAGCGGCGCGTAAAGCCAAGCCAGGACAGTACTTATTTCGCGCCTACCTCCTTAGACCAGAATTATTAAAGTGACGGCATCAGGACCTACGACCTGTTATTAAATTTTTTTATGAAAGTGTTCAGTGAGTTTTTCTTATTAACCTTTTTTATTTAATAACGCTTTAGCTCACACGCTTCACTACCTAGATCGATTTATCGCCCCCGAAACCCCGAAAAATCGTTGGAGCCGTTTCCGAGATTCAGATTATGTTTATAGATATTGTACATACATATATACAATAATTGCTCGTTTAAAGATATTAGATGTGGGTCCAATAATGCCATCTTCCTTTTACAAACTGAATTTTAGGAGTATCTTTTAAAGTTAGAACTCAACTGCAGAATACAAACTTAATTCTGTAAATACAGCAGAATAGATCAGAATGGTTTAAAAAAAAACCCAAAAGCTTTACGGGAATTAACATCACGTTAAACTCAGCAAATAGGTACTATTAAAATCGAAATGCATAAACCTTAAACCAGTTGCACAACAGCGCAGTATTTTTAATTAAATTGAAGCAGCGAGCCTCTACTGGTAGCAGATACTATATTTTTAGGGATCCTCAGCGTTGGAACACGATACGTATTTATAAGGAGGCGAGACTGGCTTTGGGTTCAGCGTGGGATCGAAGAAGGTATTGAGGAGTAATTAGATTTCTGCAAGCTTTAAACATTGTTTGAACTGAAGGACCTGAAGCTGAGAGTTCGGAGAACGAGAGGCTTGATTAAGATAGTTAAAAATTCTGTACAATTTAATTAAAAAGCTCTTGTGTAGGTACAGGTTTGTGTACTTTTAATAAACCTTGATGTCATAAATATTTTGTTATAAAATGTCTTCTTTTTGTAAGCTGTCCGTTTACTGTTTTTGCATGATTAGGTTCGAGGCTCGAAGGAGTCTCAGTATGTAATGGATGTACACCCATCATCCGCGGAACGACCTCGGCAAGCTTAGCTTAACTTTTGATCGATCCATGCGGCTGTTATTCTTTAGCCACAAGCTTTAACATCAAACTGAATGATTAAATTGTGATTGAATCGTTTGAATTGATTGAATATTGTATGTTATATAGTTGACACCTGAGAAACCAACAGAAAGTAAAGGAAATTAAGGTAAGTAACGCGCGAGCTCAAAATAAACTTGTGACGTGTTAATATCCTGAGTGTGGTGATAGACAAACAGTCGGAAAACTATCTCTTATATATAGTAGTGGGTATAAAGGTGGGTTTATCTAAACGTACACACATAAGCTCACGCCTTTTTTCTATGGGGGTAGGCAGAAACTATAGAACAATACCTGACACGATCCTTACTATACTCCATTTGCTAGACAACCTGACCTGTTAAGAACATCGCCAATAAGATCAGGGCGTCTCCTCCCGGAGTTGCCGCTTACATCATCATCCGGAGTTACATCCGGTTTATCTAACTAAACTAATATTTTTAAGAGGTAAAATTGTTTGTTTATTATGTTTAATAAGATTATGAATGGATCTACAGAGCCGATTACAACAGATAACGATACAACAGTAGTTTTTATATTGGAAAAATCCAAGGTTCTTGGAGTAGGTCACAGGAGCAATACCACAGAAAACGCCTAGTTTCTACTAACTAACTAAAGCTTTCACATACCTTTGGGGGTATGAAGAACAGGGTGTAAAACTCCTGACCCATCATAGAAAAGGGTGTGTGCCTGGTGGGCCACTGCCCGACGGTTATTGTCAGGTTCTTGTATATACATATTATGTTTAATAGCGTGGATATCTTTAATATCGCGATGTAGGATACACAGAACACATGTTAAGTCTCTTTTATCTGTTCTTTTTTCTTCTCTGTGGTAGGATATGTCAGATTTAGTTCGTATGTGGCGAGATAGATGTCGCTACATATTTTAGATTTTTACTCAAATAAGGTGAATTTGTCCCATACTTATTTCATATCTAGGTATGATGATAGAGCATGGAACGTTGCAAAGGCAGCGACTAGAGACGCCTGTACGAATAAAGGTCATACATAGCACATAATATCAACTCAATCCGTGCAGTATTCTTAGTACAAAAATCCCTACGGCAAAGCACAGTAATCGGAAACGTAACGTAATCGGCTCGTCTCCGGACGAGCTCTAGGCGAAAGGCGATACGGTGACGATGACTTTCTGCGTTGATATATATGCTGGGACCTTTATCCGACATCCTGGGATATTAATAATGTTTTCGTGTCTGCGCATAATTATGTCACCTGTCACTGTCACAGGCACAGAACTGTCACAGACCGTTGTATGGGTAATTGGTGACGCTAACTGTCACGCTTGGTTTGTATGGAAAGTGTTGATTATACCGTGTCTGTACGCGAACGCTGTGGCGTTTCTGCTCTGAGGCTATGATGTCTGTTTGGGCGGGATTAGCCATCTGTACCGTGAACAAACCGGTGTCTACACGTGCGAAGATCGGTAAATAAATATGTAAATATTTGTATCTGACGTAGTTAACACCGTTTATGTCTGTACAGTCACGAGCATAAATATCTAGCATTAACGCAAAATTCAAAAGCGATTGTCTCGTTAAATGCATATTATTTATTATACAAACAATACATTTTCTATTGTGTTTCGTTTTCTACCAGTTAAAGTGTTAATACTCTAAGCACACAAAAGTACAGAGGACAGCACATCAAGCTATCTTCTACAATCAATCAAATTTCTGTGACAGTTTTTAAACAAAGGAATAAGGTTCATGTTCTAAATTTGACAGTTTGGGATAGCTTGTTGGGCTGGCGTCTGTACAGAGGCGGACTTATGAATTTTTTACCAGTCAACATTTGGGTGATGCAGAGACAAACTGTGGTAGGTGCCATTCGGTAAGAATCTATATATGTATCTAAATAACTATGTATCGTATGTCATCATTATAAACTATAAATACAATACCTATATATATATACTTAAATACGCAAACACACTTAAACAATTAGAACCATTAATGAGAAAACATTTCAATTTCACACACACACAAGTTACACATTACAAATATTCACTCAATTTTAAGAAAATACCTATTTCATAATCGAATGCTTTAAGATACTATGCTCCACCATAACATATACATACATAGTTATATCATTACTTTAGAGGAAAATCACTTAAGAATCTTACGTAGGTAAGTAAGAATAAGATAAGTATTTAGGTGCTCCTCGACTAATTCGATAAAGAAGGCTAACGTCAAAGCGAAGCGTAAAAATCAAGAGTAGTCTCATAAAATGCTAATTTACTTACTTACTTATAAATTTCTTAAGTAGGTACACATCTACCTGTAATACTAGGACAGGTACGAACTCTGAAATCGCTGAAAAATATTCAGCTGCAGGCTTAATTTTAGGCAGTTGTTACCTACGGGTAGTCCCGAAAGTCTGACAACCAGTCTTACCAAGGGGTATCGTGTTGCCCAGTTAATGGGTTGTGGAGGTCAGATAGACAGTCGCTCCATGTGAAACACTGGTATTCAGCTATATCCGGTTAGACTGAAGGAAGCTAGGCAGGCTACCCGAGGTGCACTATAACACAAATAAACCTACTGAACAGCTGACATTAAAAGCTGTTCATAATGGGGATGATGACTAAACATTATTTTCGTATATCCGGTTTATTTAAAAAAAATATTGGATACGATTTTTTTTTACATGATTAAAAGATTACGTTACGCGTACATTGAGTTAAAATGTGGCATGACGTCACGCGTATGTAGGTTTTATACTTACTTGTGACGTAGCGAGCCCCCACTCCCCAACTTTAATGCGTTTTATCTAAGTCATATTTTATTGACATAATATAATAATATTGACGACACAGTTGGCGCAGTGGCAGAGCGAACAACAGCCTACAGGTAGTGGTTCCGGGTCTGGCTGTTTGTGTATATGACATTAAATGTTTGTAAACGTACCCACGATACAGGAGAAATTCCTAGAAAATATGAGTCTATTTTTTATTGTCTCTTTGACGGACAAAATATAATTTCTTATTATCCAGGCATCATCCCTATTACAAATAAAACTACCCGTTATCAGTTATTTTAATCACACCTTGTGTAGAGAACCACAATAGTATTACAGAAAAACAATTTAAAATACCAAATACCAACCTAAAATTACGTTGTATAGAGATGTATGGAAGAAGAAGACAGGCTGCACCGACCTCAAAAAGAATCGGGGTAAAGGCAGGTGGATGATGACGATGATGCAAAGGATGATGTGAATGCTGCTGTTCGTTCTAAGGAAAGCTGACGTGTTTTATGCCACCCATTATAGCCAGTTCTCCACCAAAAGAAGAAAACACAATCCAAATTCAAATCCACTTGCAAGATTCCCAATATCGACCACCATTAGAATATCAAAATGCTCAGTACCAATTACTATAAAACGGCTCTGGCTTAACCATTTTCATATTCCCGTGGCTCATAGAGAGAAATCCAATTTAACTAATGCATACGTCGGCAGGTATTACCTACGTAAGCAGTGTAAAGATTAAATGTGTTTTATGTACGGAACCCTGTTTATCATCGTTTGCACGCAATCCATGTAACCCTATTTCTTTCTGCTTTGAGGTTGATATAGATTCGCGGTTAAATAATAATAATTTATTTCAAGTTACCAAGACTCATATAGGTACACATTATTAATAATTACAACCAGTCACATTGATAAAATAAGAATAATACAATTTAAATTATTGGACAACGCAAACATGAAATTGAAATTACCCGCATCCAATGTGCAACCTGCAGCAATGATTTATGTAGGCGCAGTCGAGCCTTTCTGAGAGCGCGCCCAGCATGCTGTTGGAGCTCCCCCGCACTCGCCGCACCAGCGAAGTGCCTCTCTTGCGCATCATAGCGTAAAAACAATCTACGCGTGCCTCTGCAAACATTGTCGAGGCGCTGCAGTAACGGGGGAGACCTAACAACATCCTGAACTAAAACAAAAGTTAAAGTACTAAAGTCGAGTGTTTGTTGAGACTGTGTTAAAGATTACTAGAACTATGCCCGCGACTTCACCTGCGTGGATTTCGTACTTTTCCCTTCGATCTTTAGCATCCCCTCCACCCCCTAGTAGTAGTTTTGATAATAATGGTAGTCTATAGCACTCAGGAATAAAGAAACTTTCTAGCAGTGAAAACATTTTTATAATTGGATCATTAGTTCCGGAGATTATCCCCTGCTTACAAACTTACAAACAAATTTAACCTCTTTATAATACTATAAGTATCTATAGATGATAATAATATGCCGTCTACTCTAAGATAATTCTTACAGCTCGGGAATGCAATTTTATTCATGTTTGTTGTAATACAAATTTGGAAA
The DNA here is from genome assembly GCA_905147745.2 of Phlogophora meticulosa. Taxonomy (NCBI): domain Eukaryota; kingdom Metazoa; phylum Arthropoda; class Insecta; order Lepidoptera; family Noctuidae; genus Phlogophora; species Phlogophora meticulosa. The sequence goes on along the minus strand of LR990522.1, from coordinate 14,757,061 downwards.
GGAAACCGCGGAACGCACACAATACTTCCACACAAAAAAAGTTTAGCAACCTGTTTGATTTCTTTAAAACGATACAACTATTAATACATGAAGAAATAAAATAACATCAATTCACAGGGCATCGATAAATTCATCCGCATCACTGACAACGGGAAAAGTGCACGTGTGCACACAAGTGAGGCTGGCAGCATTGCCACGTTGAATGGCAATACTGATTCTTTGACCAAAAAAATGGCCAGCCCTCTCTCTCCCTCACGTGAAGAGTAGACCTGTAATACCTCAGTGGTTGATGAGAATCTCGTTAAAACTCGCGAGTTTGAATAAGCTGTGGTACAAAAGTATCTCGTCACAGATTTTTCTTCTCCTTTCGCATGTACGAGGTTTCAGCCTAAGACGACGAAACTGGATTGTCATTGACGGCTTCGTTGGTCTATATCAAGTTGCAAGCGCTACTGCTTAGCGTGAGGTTCTGGGGTCGCTTCCCTGTTTGGTTAAAGTGTTATTCGATCTTCCGATCTGGTTGATGGCTATAGACTCGCCCACTATTACATAAACGTAACTTGAGAAATGTTGCTGTGGGTACTATATGTACACCTCTACGTTACCGGGAATACATGCACGAGATTATGACATATTCTACTGATATTCAGAACTTGAAGAGGGTTGATAAGAATCAAGTGTGACGACCGTTGTGGCGCGGCGGGCGTAGGTCCGCCTGCGACGCAAGAGGTTGCGGGTTCGATTCCCGCCTTGGGACAAATGTTTGTACGATCTAACAAATATTTGTTCTGGGTGTTCTGGGTATTTCCTATGTATGATAAAAATATATATCTATGTAATGTATTGTATTAAGTATATCAGTCATCTAGTACCCATAACACAAGCTCTGCTTAGCTTGGGGCCAGATGATGCTGTGTGGATTGTCCAGCATTATTTATTTATGTTTATTTATTTAAGTTAGAAATGTGAAGAAAGTCTTTTTTTTTTCATGAACTTCGCCATGTTTTCAGTAGCATTTGAAACGCTGCACGTTATGTTGTGTTGAAGTTATAGTTCAAATATTAAATAATGGCATTTTGCCCGCGACTTCGAACTTTAACATCCCCTTTAAATCGTAGTTTAGAAAATAAAAGATAGCCTCTTCTACTCGCTGATAATGTAGCTTGTAGGTTCTTAAAGTAGTTTTTAAGTTTATCCATAACAAACAATATTTTTTTTCTTCTTTGTGATATTGCAACCGAAAGAATTTAATAGAGCGACACCCAACAATTTTAACACAACAGACCAAAGAGAGCATTTGTTTTTTTGTTTTATATTTTCTAATATAAATTACTTCAAAACAACTCGATTGTTGTTGCAACTTGAGTATACTTGAGATTATTTGTAAACAACAATACATACAACAGACAGAATAACAAAAGAAGAGGAGAACAAAGTTTTAATAACGAATTAAATAGAACAACTCATCTGCCTAGCCATTTCCCAATCCTTTTCCAGTCTAGCCGGATGCAGCTGAATATTTACCAGTATTTTAATGGAGTGATTGCTTATCTGACCTCCACAACCCAGTTACTGGGCAACACGATACCCCTTTGTAAGACTGGTTGTCAGACTTCGGGCTTCTGACTACCCCTTACTTAAAAGATCTACTTCAAGGGTCTTTCCGAGGACGGAGGAGTCTCGATATGTTACGAACGGTCACCTATCCACCGACCGACCTCGGCAAGCGTAACTTAACCTTCTATCAACCCGTGCGGCTGTTTTTATTTAGCCACAAGCTCCTCCACCAAATTGCCAACAACAAATAATAGCCTAAAATTACACATTAATTTATTTCTAGACACTTCTACAACTGCCACAGTACTAACGAGGGTTTTTCATTAATTCTAGAAGCCAGTCCAATTAGCTTGTATATGCAATACTATAATTCACTTGAACAAGGTCTATTGTTGATGGCAAACAAAGACTTAATCTACTTTTAAAATCTAGTAGCTCCAAAAGTCTTGAATTAAACCTACAGAATTATTTCGTTTTAGCGTCTACTGACACACTGCTGGTTAAAATGGCGGGTATTGTAACTTGTGAATCTTTAACGATGCCTTTCTTTTTTACAACTCCATTGAAACATCACAAACCAAGAGTTCAGTGCTAATTTCTTTTTTTTGTTTGTTTTCTTGTACAAGTTGGTTTTTTCTGATGTTCATTATACTTTAAATTGTAAAGTCATGAAATGAATCATAATTTCTATCTAATACAAGAGATTTTTTTAATATTAAGTAAATAATCCATTTTTTTTCATTAAAAATCTCATTGGGTTCTTTAGAGCCAGAGAGAGAGATTTTGTACAGTTTAAAGAAAATAAAGATCAGATTTTTTTTTGTAGAAATTAGGAAAGCCCGAAAAACGAAAAATTTTAACGCTCGGGGGTCCAGAATCATATACTGAACTCTTGTTACAGGATGTGCGACGACGTCCCTTCCACCTTGTATACATACTTATATACCAAAATATTTTGTCACACTGCAAGTCAAAGGCCTCTTCACACACAATACAAGAGATCACACACTTTTTTTTTTTAAAACGTTGCCCCACACTAGGAAATTTCTCCTGTGTCGTGGATGCGTTTACAAACGTTTACTCACATACACAACGGGCAGCCCCGCAACAACTACCTGTAAGTCATACAAATATTTGTTCCGTGCGGGAATCGAACCCACGACACGCGGCGCAGCAGTCGATCGCTCAGCCACTCCGTCAACCGTGCCCATGTGCCATGGCCCAGTGGTTTAGGCCTCGCCTCTTGTGCACGAGGTTGTGGGTTCAAACCTGGGCAAGTACCAATGTGAGTCTTTCAATTCATATGTACTTTCTAAGTTTATCTTGGACATTACTGACATCGGTGAAGGAAAACGTTGTGAGGAAAACTGGACTTATGTAATTAATATAAGTCTGAAATCGCCAACCCGTTTTGAGCAAGCGTGGTGATTAATGCTCATGCCTTCTCTGTATGAGAAGACGCCTTTGCCCTGCAGTGGGACAGTAATAGGCTGGTACTACTACTACATTAATACTTGGTGGTATGCCGGTCGGTGCTTTTTTCTTTATTATTGGAATGTTAATCTCGCAGTTTAACTGGTACTAACGGCAAATAAAGATGTATGGAAGAAGAATACATGCTGCAACAACCCCAAATAAATTGGGGTAGCGGCAGGAAGATGATGATTTATTAGTTTATTAAAATCAAAATAGGACATAAGACATCCGTATGTTGACTAGAACAGAACAGCAGACACTATTTTTTTTTCAATTTACACCCTGTTGCAAATTTCACCTACAGCTAAAATATAGGCGAAAGGGTACATCCCCCCCGGATGGGCAATTAAACAAAGTTCGTTTTACTATTCGAAGACGGAACCCTAGAAATGTTTTTTTTTTATAAAAAACAGTAATTGATAGATATAATGATTGTAATGCCTCATCTAAACCGGTGACGTCAGGTATCATAGGTCGATAAGATACACAATTCAAGGTGATAACGCTTATGTTACGGTCGCGTATGTACAGATAATATTGCTGTTGTTTTTACAAAAAGCCGTAAATATTTGTTTATTTATTAGTGTTTACAGGGGTATTGTCCATGAGAATAGAGTCTGTGTAGTGACTAGTGATGTACGTTCGAGTCAAGTGGTTAGTGTTGTGGTCACTGTGGGCAGCGCGATTCGTCCGCCAGCCCACGCCGTCTCGGCAACTGCATGATGGATCGTTAGTGAGGGGGCAATACTCAACAGATGGCACTTATCAACGGTACTCTGGTATACCATACGCCAGCTCACAATACAAGTATAGATTTCAGGTGCTTACTTGGTAACAAACTATTCTTATCATGACCTGACTGTTAATGGATCCGTCTGGTAAATAACAACAATTGTTACAGGCCCCTGGCCCCGTGGACCCGTGGCAAGGCGTTTTCGAAGCTACCAGGGAGTATATACGGTGTCCGCAGCTTTATACCAAGACGCGGGTGGTGGGATTAGAAGACTGCCTTACCCTGAACGTGTACAGCCCCAACCACGCATGGGATGGTGCCCCGCTACCTGTTATGGTGTTTATTCACGGTGGAGCATTCAGGGAAGGCTCCGGATTACCTCTACTTTATGGACCTGACTTCTTGGTGTCCCGAGGTGTTGTTCTCGTCACCATTAATTACAGGCTAAATGTCCATGGCTTTCTCTGTCTGGGCATCAAGGAAGCTCCTGGAAATGCTGGTCTGAAAGACCAGGTGGCGGCCCTCAAATGGGTTCAAAGAAATATTCGAGCGTTTGGTGGAGACCCCGACAACGTCACGTTATTTGGGGAAAGTGCTGGTGGAGCGTCAGTTTCCTACCATCTTTTGTCGCCAATGTCCAAAGGACTGTTTCATAGAGCTATCATACAGAGTGGCTCGTCTATCGCACCGTGGGCACGACAGAAGGATCCCATGACAGTTTCTATCAATCTAGCAAAAGAACTAGGACATAACGTTGAAGACCCACACCAGCTTTACAGTATTTTTATGAACACGACTCTGACTGATTTAGTGGGTAAACAGTTACCTAGGAAGAAGGGACAATTGATGTTTTCAAATCTGCCATTCGTGCCGTGCACTGAGCTACCAATAGAAGGCGTTGAACCATTCATAACTGATACACCCTATAATATACTCACTAAAGGAGATTATAACAAGGTACCAGTCATAATAGGTTCTAACAATGAAGAAGGATATTATTTCGCTAGTCGTGAGACTGAGGAATCATTGAGCAATATTAACTTCGAAGCAGTATTAGAAGCTTATAATTTAGACTTTCCTTCAGATGTTGAACGGAAAGAAGCGGCTCAGGTTCTTAATAAACTTTACATGGGTGATGATGAAGTCTCTATGGGAACTATAGTTAAATTTTCGAGATTACATGGCGAACCATATTTCAACCTGCCCGCGTATATGGAGACTGAGCTCATCTTGAAGAGTAGTGATAAGCCTGTATACAACTATGAGTTTAAGTACGATGGTCGGAGGAATGTTGTAAAGCTTATATCAGGTCGCACATTCTGGTATGCACCAGGAGCCACACACGCAGACGAACTGTTCTATCTATTCAACTTGTTTCCTATACCGTCCATGTTTGAGACCAGTATGATTAAAACAATGACAACATTGTGGACCAATTTTGTTAAATACGGGTTAGTATTTTTTTCATTTTTTGTTGGCCGGGTCTTCCTATATACTAGGGATAAAGAGCTCATCCAAACTGGATATTTGAGTGAATAGTGATCGCAGGATTAATAGTTAATTTTACTGATGGAAGTGCTGCCTGGATTTATGAGTTATTGCTGTAACTAATCGGTCTTCCTCATAAGACCATCTCAGCTATAAATCCTGGCATGTTCTTTAATATGATCGATCTGTCAAAGATAATGTCTGGACTTTAGACCGATCTCTCCGTGACCTCTTTATTGGTTTCGAAGTTTCTTCTTACAGCCGTTCTAAGATCTACCTTCCGTTTAAGAAAAAATACTGACATAAATTTGTCTCGATATAACAAAATTTTCGAATTATGATTGTGTTTACAGGATTCCCACTCCTCAAGGTAGTGAGGTGCAGTGGCCTCAAACGTCCCAGACCTCACCCACAAGGCTCGAGCTGAACGAGTCACCTAAAATCGCACCAGCCATTAATTCTGCGCCTACGCTGCAATATTGGAGACATCTCTACGGAAAATATAGAGCAAAGTAGCATGTGTATGTACAGCACATTAGCTAACCCAGATTGTCAAATTTTCCCAATTGTACATGAACCTTCATCATCATTTTGACGACCGATGTGGCGCGGCGGGCGAAGGTCCGCCTGCGACGCAAGAGGTTGCGGGTTCGATTCCCGCCTTGGGACAAATGTTTGTACGATCTACAAATATTTGTTCCGGGTGTTCTGGGTATTTGCTATATATAATAAAAATATCTATCTATGTAATGTATTGTATTAAGTATATCAGTCATCTAGTACCCATAACACAAGCTCTGCTTAGCTTGGGGCTAGATGATGCTGTGTGGATTGTCCAGCAATATTTATTTATTTATTTATTTATCATCATCATCATCATCATCAGGCTATACTAGTCCACTGCTGGACATATCCCTCTCCTAATGAGCGCCATAGCGCCCTGTCTTCAGCTTGAACCTTATTCTTTTGTAATAAAGTTGAAAAACTACTCCAACCTGTCAACTAAATTTGACAGATTGGGGTAGTTTTTCATATGTTGTGGTCGTTGCGGATATGCGCAGATCTGTAAAATAAGTTTTTGTACATACTGTAAGAGATTGATTTGATGTTAAACGTATTGGATTGATATTTTTGGGTGGTTCGGAACCTGTTTTTATTTAAATAAAAAATATTGGTTGTGTTATTGGCTACATTTTATTTATATAGTTATAAATACATAAACCCACGCCTTTGTCTTATCGGGGGAGAAACCACAGAACGCAACTTGCTACGATCCTAACATGCTCTATTTTACAATACAATTTCAAAATAGATATATCAAGAAGATATAGAAATGAATATGTCATAATCATAATTTTTGAAAGTCTGACCACCAGTCTTACCAAGGGGCATCGTGTTGCTCAGTAAATGGGTATGGGGGTCAGATAGACAGTCACTCCAAGTAAAATACTGGTACTAAACTGCTTTTTTGTACCTATAAACCCATTAAAAAAACCATTTCCAAAGACGCTTCGCAATTGATGGAGAAATCTGGACAATTAGATTGATCGCAATTGTATTTTTTTGAATGGTTTTTATACTTATCTATGTATTAGTAACAATTAGGATTTTATGATCTTTTAAATAAGTGATTTGATTTGATTATTCTCTTAAGATGGACTCATTCCCATTATGTTCCGACCCAAATAAAATCTGTTGTTGGGATCCTGGAGAAATTGAGGGTATTCTTCAAAATGTTTAGGCACACCTATAGCGATTTGGTTTTTTTTATATGGTAACAACACCGCAGATGACCACCGGCAGTTCTTAATAAAAAGTTTCAAGGGTCTCGATTCGATTACTTTAATAATTATGGTTAGTAAGCAATTTATGCGATGAAACGGAGCTGATGATGAAGTACCAGGAGCATCCCTCAATAATTAATGTCCCTGCCCCCAGATGATGAGCAATGGATATTAGGTTATTTTATCTTGGATACCTAAACTTCGTCGTGTATGTATATTTATTTGTGTATATATTCTATGTAGGTACTATATTTATAGTTTATAATCTATATATATATATATATATATATTTCTTTTCCCTTTTCTTTTCTTTTAAGAAATCACTGCATCACCCAAAGGTCGACTGGTAGAAAATGCCTATGGCATTAAGTCCGCCTCTGTACATTTGTGTGCTTAAAGTATTAAATAAATAAACTTCAGACCAACCACTGAAAAGCGAAAATTCAGTATCCATACTTAATATTATAAATGAGAAAGTGTGTGTGTCTGTTTGTCCGTCTTTCACGGCAAAACGGAGCGACGAATTGACGTGATTTTTTTAGTGGAGATAGTTGAAGGTATGGAGAGTGGTATAGGCTAATTTTTGTCTCTTTCTAATCCCCCACTTCCTAACGCAAGCGAAGTTGTTTCAAAAGCTAGTTTTACAATGAAACAAAACGTTACAGTGATAGTTTATACCAAACATTGTACTTGCCGTACAACCGAAGCATCCCTATATCAGATATTTTAAATTTCTCTATGCACCATCAGGCACAAACTCTCCGCAGCATTGGAGTCAGGCCAACCGCAAATCTGGTAACGAGTACAACAGATTGCGATACGTTGAGATGTAACACTTGTGCCCGATTTCACTAACACTAGGCGAAGCCTAAATGTAATGCGTAAGCTTTCAGCAGTTACATAGATCAAATGAAGCATCACCTTTTCCACGATTTTCGTTACCATACCAACGCTAGACCCCTAAACAACTCAAATGCCAGGTGACTGACAAGCAGTATATTTTCTATTGTGTCTCGTTTTCTGGCAGTTAAGGTATTAATGTGTAGATTAAGCAGTGTCGTAGTTAGAAAAAGCATCACCAATAGGGATGTGTCCTAGGTAAAAACATATTAAGTCTATTTAGTCCGTCAGTGAGATTACCAAAAAACATTGGACACGTATTTTTTGCTTACTCAAATCAATATAAAGTGACAATGATATAGCACATCAAAGTTCAGAAGAAGGGGCTTGTGATGTCACTGTTACGTTAAAAATGTAGCACGGCGTGACGTCACGCGCAATTTCAACGCACTATATCGTCGTCATTTTTGGTTTACGTGACAAAAGAAAAAATACGTGTCCAGTATTTTTGAGTAATCCAAATTTCGGACCAATCAGAATTTATCGCCCTATTTTAGGGTGATTGGGGACGATGATTTTAGTTTCTATACCAATGGTCAGTTTTTCTAACTCCTCCGCTGTTATTTTCTGATTAATTTCGTAGCGGGATCCGGGACGTAGGAGTAGCGTCTAAGAGGCCACAAAATCGCATTACAATTAAACCTTTAATGATGTTTACAAAGGGAATTAAATAAATAAACTTGATTAAGACAGAGTCTCTATTGAATCGTAGTTCGGTTATTACATCCGACAGTAGTACAATTTATTATTTTAAAATCAGAACCCTGAGAATATTCAAATAAAAATACAGAGAGCTTTTAACGTATAAATAACTGCCTGTTATTTTCTAAATCACGGTATCTGGTAGCTTGCAATTAAGGTGAAAATAACCTCAATACGATAGGCCCTCGTTCCCTGAGGCGAGATGATCCCTGAATGTATTCGGGAGAAATTAATTTGATCCCATACAATGTTCGGCCGCGTTACCGCTTGTCAAAATTAATGGCTCGAACGAACAACTGCGAATTCATAAGATTATTTTTAGAACTTTAATTAAGTGCCTTTGTGAAAGTTTCTGTGAATAGCTGTCTTTGAATTTCTTTTTCTTTTAGTCCTATATTATCTTTTGACCTTGTCTTCATTCCTATACAGGGTGGTAGGGACATAAACGGGCAACCTGGTAATATGAGTTCTGATCATGATTCTGGATCCACAAACGTTGAAATTTTTTGTGCATTGATGTCCCTTTCACCCTGTCTGTACATAGCTTGTGGCTAAATAAAGCCGCACGGGTTGATCGAAGGTTAAGCTACGATTGCTGAGGTCAGTCTGTGGGTGGGTGATCGTTCGTGACTTAACGATAGTCTTCAGAGCCTCGGAAAGAATTTATTAGGCCGTTGGTCCCGGCTGTCATTTGTAGATCGAAGAGATAGGGAGATAGTGATATGAGACGGTAAAAAAATAAGATGTATGATGTTGGGGCTTTCATTACTTATTATTTATTTATTTATTTACTTAAGGAAAAGCAAACAGTAGCACAATAAGATATAGACATATTATCTTGAATATACATTTTAAATAATTATGCTACCCACTACGTTCTCCACATATTACAATTAAAAAGTATCTAAAACTAGCTAGTAACACAGATACAAAATCTATAGAATAGTGACTGTCCTAGAAATCTGGATCTGAATTTAAAATCCATAAAAAAGTAAATTTGTGTGCATACATGATTAAATATTGCGCTAATTTCAATTACTTTGCTGATCCTTTAGGGATGATCGGATTTGATTCTTAAATGCAATTTTACTTAGAAAAAGAATGTCGATTGAGTTAAACTCATTGTTATACTCGTATGTCTCAACCAAACGATAAAGTGGTGAACGTGAGCCAGCGTTAGATTACAATATTATCTACACTTAATTTGGGAATAGCGAAACAGATTTATGAAATGGTTGCTGCATCACTATCTCCCTTGCTTACGCAGTAATATATTTCTTAATACTATTATAATTACGTGTAATAATTAGTTAGATTAGGGTATGATGAGGCTGACGTATCTTTGTAAGGTAGAAACCTCTAAATAAATATAGATTGTACGAGTAAATAAAAATGATCGTACTTGTTTTCATCTTCACTTGTTTTTTAGGTCAACAACAACAATCACGCAACAATTTACAAAAGTTTATTGCGTTTTTTTATTTATTAGAAAACCTTCTATATTTAAACAGGTAAAGCCTTTGCTCTGGCAAAAATAGTCTAAAAACACTTTTCTTCTTGTGTGATCTTTTACAATCCGCACAAGAAAAAATCTGCTTCTTAGAGGTGATGAGGCGTGTGTGCTTACACGACGAAAAAAATCCTAAGTGCCAGGCTTCCCGCGAAGCTGTGAGAGTAAATTAAGGATAACGGACCTCAATTTACTCTTACGACTACAGTTACCATGTTTTTTGGGAAATAAGCTACCCTACTGCAATTTGTTATGTGAGCCTTAAGGTAGCGATAGTCGAACGCTCGAACTCGTTAGTGGGCGTGGCTAAAAAGCATGTTTTCTCGCCAAAAGACATGTGAGTAAGCGAGAAAAACGATACTGAAAAACGTTATGAACAGACTTTTAGTGAGGAAAATATACTACTGCATGGGTGAACCAAAAATAAAATATTTGATTTCTTGAATAATTAAACCATGCCCACACAAGTTCAAAGTTTTGCTGTTTTCTGTAAGGTTTACGGACACAGTTGACAGTGATGCGGACGAATTTTCGATGTCCTGTGATTTTACATTTAATTTTTTGCTTTTCATGTATTAATATTATTATTATCTTCTAAATAACAATTTCATGTATCCCAGACACAGTTGCGTAACATACATGCGGATCATTTGGTGCTCAAAATTATCACATTTTTTTGTATTTTAATATTCGGTTTACTCACAGGCATAGATAACGACCAGAAAAATGTATAACATGCTTAACTTTGGACTTATGTCCCAAACAGTAATGTAATTAAAAGCCCACGACGTTTGTGTGGACAAATTTCGACTAGCGCATCCTTAAATTTCAGCATGTCAGGTGATGAACGTCAAACCAACCAGAAATAGTGGAGCAATTTAAGTAAGGAGAAGAGATCAAGGTGGTCCTCATAACAAGGTTGTTTTTTATTCCTAAGTTTACGAGACAATGGCGCCGATTCCCTGGTTCGAAATCTAAACTTAAAATAGTAAATTGATATATCTTCGGAGGAGATGAACTAAGTCAGAAATGTCAAATTAGTGTATGTCTAAAATACGCCGTGATTTTGCTTGTATGCATTCTGAAATGTTGACTGGTAGAAAATGCCTATGGCATTAAGTCCGCCTCTGTACATTTGTGTGCTTAAAGTATTAAATAAATAAATGTTAAATATGTGCGTATAAAAGTGATTCTGTACATCTGTCCATTTCCTATTTCAAATAGGAGAAAAAAGTGGTATTTTATAATTGTAACTTAAAGGAATCAGCGCGCTTACAGCTGATTTTAATTCTGATCGATCGACATGGGAATTTAGAAGTTTCGTACTCTTGAGTTCGAGTTTATTTTGACAGCTGTGTATTTGGCCAAATAATATAATAACGTGATTGAAAAATTAAAATTGGAATCGTATCGGCTTTAGATCGGAATTACAATTATGTACTTTGAAGAAGCCCCAGCATATCTTTTTAATTACAGAAACTTTCATTTGTTTTAAAACCATTCGTTATAAAACTTTACGGTATTTTACAAATTTTATCAACATACAAACTCCGTAGCAACATTGAAACTTGACGTACTGTTTCCATTTTATAATATTAGGCACAATGCTACCCACTCGTATTGTTCTTACTAAAGATACACGCATGATGTGAAAACACGAGTACCAGACTCGAATCGAAACTTCGCCCATTAAAAACTAATTAGCAAAGTGTTCGGTTCTGCACATCTGTGGCGTTCATTAATTAATTGATCAGTTGTTACTTGTGCAGTGGCGTGTAATATTATATAATATTGGGTAATCAGAGTTTTGGTTTGAAGTGACAGCTTAATCACCCCAGAATTATTTTGTGCTGGATTTTAGAATAAGACGAGTCGTGTAGCGCTGCGTAGCATTGCGTAGAACATTCGTACGAAAAATTCGTAGTTATTCGTATCGTAGCCAAGTCTCGCGTTGTTTTGCGTTATCTGGCGTGGTCTTGCGTAGCCTAACGTAGTCTCGCCGTAGGTAAGCGCCAGTGGCAAGGCGTCAATCTTTGTTGAGGGAAGACGTAGAATAAAAAAACTTATTAATAATCTTATCAGTTTCTGTTATTTGAATGTTATGAATATGGTGTACTACCATCTAACTATTAATCTGAATTGTCACCCCAAATTTATTTGGCAATAATAGACACTATTTAATTGACTGTACTATTTTTCAATGGCGGTAGAGTTGGTCTTAGGGCGCGTTCCCACCGTGTCGTGACGCCAGATAATCGTGTAGTTTTAAGTGTCGTGGCTTATATATTTAAATGGAGGTGTTCACATTTAGAACGACACAATTTACTGTCGTCTACGACATTTTTGCAGTGACGACACTTTGTCGTGACAGTGGGAACGGCAAGCACGACAGTCGTAAAACGATAAAAAATCGTGGACGGCAACTCTATGTAGACGAACACGTGTTTTCCCTTCCCTCTCGCACCCGCGCGCCTAATGGAATTCTTTTCATTAACATTGGATGTACCCAGTACTTTCTTTTCATTGCTTGCTTCATTTTCCTTCTTTTCAAAAAGTAATACATTATTAAAATTTCATCTTCGTCCATTGAACTCAGGAGAGTAAACGCACTAGTGATCACCAAGCGAACGCAGAGGCGACTAGATTTGTAGCTTGCTGATGATGTGTAAACGACAAAGCGACTGCCGGGAAACGATAAAATGTCGTTGCGATCCAATGGGAACAGCTAGATACGACAGTCGCTAAACGATAAAAAATGTTGACGACAAACAATCGTTATAATGGGAACAGGTAGAGACGACAGTCGTCGAACGAAAAATTAGTCGTTACGACATAGTGGGAACGCGCCCTAACGAACCTCCAAATGAAGGCCGACAGTAATCCACTTCCCACACTGCTTATCCCTCCTCCTCCCACCATTCACTGTTAAGTATAGTTAACCCTTCTTTGCATGGTGATGGAAATTTCAATCATAACATTTCATATTATTTATTTATATTTGGATTTTTTAAATTATTTTTCCTTTAATCTAGAGCATGAATTACATCACCCTGATTTATTTCACAAAAATAGAAAAAATCATGCAAAGAAGGGTTAAGCAGAGATCTCCAACATAATTGAAAACAACGGACATAAAAGGATGAAGATCACCTTGTTGAAAATAAGAATAAGATAACTGTGTGGCCTAGCATAGCAAAACTATGTAGCCTCTAGTGTGGATGTGGGCGTGTAAGTGCATATTGTTGTTGTATTTGTGTGGTGTATATTTGAAGTTGCCTTTACATTCGTCTATGCCCACGGTACAATACATAAGGTACTGCAGAAGCTGGACTTCTACACCAACGGTCAGAATATTAAAGTTATCAATGATAGGACACGCTGACTTATTCACTTTTATAAAGACGAAAGTTCTTACATAATCTCGTTACATCCAAGAATCCCTCTTTCTACCCTTTCAAAGGGCCCGTTCTATATTTTTAACTAGCTGTGCCCGCGACTTTGTTTGAATTTGTCATAATTCATGGGTTGTTTTGTTGTGTGGATCCCTCATTCTTTATCTGAAATCAAAATAGCTATCTACCAGTGAAATTCCCGTCGAAATCGGCTCAACCGTTTTGGAGATTACCACAAACAAAGACACAGAACGCCAAAATTTTTAAAATTGTTTTTTAAACCAAAAAAACATCATTCTTAATTGTAAAGAGTTCGAATATCGGTTGACAGTTTGAAACCAAAGACGACTAATGTTCTACCAGCCTGTATACAATAAGTTCTGCTATTGTATACGACCTTTATGGTACTTACATAGTATACCCACAGTATGCAATCGTGTTCCACGCTAATGCACTAAGCTGGTATGCGAGGTAATTATCGGGTGTTATGGCGTCAGTACATTGTCGTAATGGGTTCAAGATGGTAGCCAGCTGACGTATTGCATCTACCTTATTAGTGTGTATTTGCTAGGTATTGCGATTAATAGGGATGTGTCCTAGGTGAAAATATAATAAGTTTATTCGGTCCGTCAGTTAGATTACCAAAAAATATTGACAGGTATTTTTTGCTTACTTTAATCAATAAAAAGTGACAAAGTTCAAGAAACCCTTCTCCTGAACTTTAACCGTAAAAGTGAAGTCCCAAGCCCCTGCTTGTGACCTCACTTCTAAATTTCCACGCTCTATATCGTCGTCATTTTTGGTTTACGTGGCAAAAGAAAATAATCCAACTATCGGACCAAACACATATTTTAAGGACACTACCCTATTGTCCTAATTTATTGTTTGATACATTTGTTAATTTGAGATGCACATTAAAACAAAAACTATGAAAAGAAAAAATAAAATAAAGAATCACAGGGCATCGAAAACTTCAATGGGAAACGTGCCCAGAAGGCAGCATTGCCACGTTGAATGGAAATGCTGATTCTTTGGCCACGAGAAAATTCGACCAAACGCTTCGTGATGTCTCAAATCACTAATTATAACATATGTTTATCAGTGGGAAAGGAGGGAAGTGGGTAAGCAGCTCTTCTGTTTATAAAAACGTTGACCCACACGTCATGCCTTTTACATTTTAAATTGTTGTTTTTTACCGTTCGTATTTTCATCTTGTTGACCATTAGTGTTTTGGCTTTCTTTCCACACTAGACATTTTTCCTGCATACCATCATCTTCCCAACTAAGTTGGGGTCGGCTTCCAGTCCAACCAGATGCAGCTGAATACCAGTATTTTACATGTAGCGACTGCCTGTCTGACCTCCACAACCCAGTTACTGGGCAACACGATACCCCTTGGTAAGACTGGTGTCAGACTAAGATGATGACATATCTGTAAAATTCAGTAAATAAAATGTTAATAATGTTAATAAAATGTTAATGTATAACTATTGCATCGTATTATTAGATGAGCCGATATCCGCAACTCCACGACTCTGCGCGTATGGACAATACCTTATTCCATCCACCCCATCTATATTACTATGTATGTAGTTAGTATTGTTGCAATACTCATATAGGACATATAAATTTCGCTCCACGTATTAATATTATAATAATACCTATTAATCCTTATTGAAAATTATCTCACAACAACACGAAAACTTGAACATGAGAAAGGTCTAAGTAAACTGGTTCTATTGCTAACAGATCATTATAAGTTTTAAAGGGCTGTTATTTGGAAAGTTAGCTCGTAGACGGGTAGATTTCATAATTACGGCCCAATAGATGGTTTAAATGAACTGAAAATTGTTTTAATTCGATGTTCTTAGTACTAATTGAATATTAACATAACATTACGCCTGTAATCCTCAAAGGGTTAAGCATAGGGGTACCTTTTTTTTTTGCCAGGACTTTTGGTGAAAAGACCAGGAAGTGTGGGATTCCTACCTCACTAAAACCACCCCGGTGATCACCATCAGCACATGGAAGGAGCCCCGTTGCCTCTTAAGAGACCACTCCGGGACCCCCCCTGTGCAACGCCTGTTAGGGTACATCACTGAGGAGACGGTTAAGATGTCTCCCCTGAAGCATGTGTACCTATAGTAAGTATACCCACATTTTGCCAGTTATGTTTTAAGTCCCATGCATGTACGCCAGTTTGCGAGTACCTTATCATTATGAAGAATATTACCAATATTTGAGATTAAAAGTAGGACTTCGGTACTTGCCTGGATTTGAACCCAGAACCTCGTGTAAGAGAGAAATAATCATACTCCATAGATACCTGATAATTTCAATCACTCAGCCATACAGAGAACATCCCATCTCCTCAGCTGTGCTTTTGAGATTCATTATGTTGCGGGATCCAAGACAGTTGAATCGTTTCTCCGGGACTCGTCAGGCTTTATTGTCTCGACGCTTTTGTGGTGGTCGCCACTGTAGATTCTGGTTTTCAGAAGTTGCAGTGGTTTGGGAATAGTGTGGCAGGCTTGTACCAATAGAAAAAAATACAGATAACATGTAGGTACTTCATCTATCACTTCAGCTTTCCCTTCAAAGGGAACTACGTGCGACCTGATAGCGAAGTTATAAGCTCACGTCATGGAGTGTGACATGTCATGAAAAAACTTTATTGTTCTCGCGTGTTGTCACGTGACACGTATGGTGAGGAAGGGGGGATCTGTCACGGTGTGCAGGAATTAGGGTGAGAAGTTAGTTCTTTTTTGTTTGAAGGTATTAAGCAAGGTGGAAGCATAATAACTCAGCATTACACTTATTGCTTATCGACTTAAAAGTGTTTTTTAGTAAACTAGTTTTCTCCCGCAACTTCGCCCGCTTGAATGAATGTCGGTTAACGCGGGTGCAGAAAATGTCGTGCGGATTATAAACTATAGATAACATGTCCGTCCCCAGGATATTATTTCTCCTTGACAAATCCGGGTCCCAAGATACAGGCGCTGCCTAGTTTGGGAACCACCGTATAGACCGAATGAACGGTTAAGGTTATTATAAGGCAACAATTGTAACAATGGTTCAATGGAAATGTGAAAAGGTAACTTACTATGGGAACCTTTTTATTTGGTTGTCATAAAAACTTCTGTTAGAGCTGAAATTAACCTTAATTATTGTGGCAAAGAACTGGACAGTAACTGTGTGGCTGTTTGTGAATGTGTGTTTGAATGTTTGTAAACGCACCCACGACACAGGAAAAATTCCTCGTGTAACATAGAAAAAAAAATATGTGAGGTACGAGTATAACTATGTAAATTCAATTAATTAAAGAAAAAGAAAAGAAACCACCACCATCGTCTTGCAGCATTGGTGATCGCAATTTGTTGCTGTATAACAGACACTAAAACCGTTGCTCTCCATCCTCATACGCTACTCTTGAGAAGCCACTGCTGGGTAAATAAGTAATATTTTCCCGTGCCAACACGTGCCAGCCACGCGTCCAGGTCGTAACAAAACGTGACTGACGTCTTAAATATTATCAACCCATTTGCAAATGAAAAGAGTACTTTCATTTGTTTTGTGATATCAGTTTGTCAATGCCCCCCCCCCTCCGCCACCACAGCTCCTCAAACTTTAACTCTCCCCAAAGTCTTTCTGGGCTATAAATCAAAATCTAAAATTAAAACCTAAACTCATTCATTCAAATTAGGCTGAGAATCAGCACTTTTTGTACGTCAAAACGTTTACATAAGACAATCCCCCAAAACACCCACCGTTCACCACTTCCTAGTGTGTTTGCTGGAAAAGAAGTGGCGAAACAAACTAAACTATAAAATTACAATATTAAAAAAAAACCTAGCAAAATAGTCCATCTCTATGATCAGCTTCAGCTAGTCTCCTACCCCTCTCGACTGGCCGTACATACCCCAAGGCGTTTCTCTGGTTAAAACGAATTTCATTGTTCGTTTAGTACATTATACTGTTCCATGGGGTTGTCAAATTAACCACATTCACCATTGTTAAGCCATGGCATTGTTGACGGCGCCACAATATTTTGTTGGCTTCAGAAAT
This sequence comes from Phlogophora meticulosa, assembly GCA_905147745.2. Taxonomy (NCBI): domain Eukaryota; kingdom Metazoa; phylum Arthropoda; class Insecta; order Lepidoptera; family Noctuidae; genus Phlogophora; species Phlogophora meticulosa. The sequence continues at coordinate 14,739,454 of LR990522.1, read as the reverse complement.
ACCTGCCAAGTTCAAAATGGGCTAAGTTTGTTTTTAGCAGTATTTATTCGTTATTTTGCTAGTGTAAGTAAATTTTTCGATTTATTTTGACACATTAGCAAGTATTATTTTTGTATGTCTGGAAGTATTGCCAAAAAAACTTTAATAATAATGATCTCAAATATTAGCTAATGACGGGCATAATCCTCATGTTATCGGAAATGGCTCTAGCTTCCACAGAAAACATTGTTAAAAAAAGCTGCTCGTGGCTAAATAAAAAACCGCCGCACGGGTCGATAAAAGGTAAAGCTAGGCTTTACGAGGTCAGTCTGTAGATGGGTGACCATTTATAACATATCGAGGCTCCTCCGTGCCTCGGAAAGCACGTCAAGCCGTTGGTACCGTCTGACATTTGTAGATCTATGTATAACCAAAGATATATCTAGTTAGAAGCCCGAGATTTGACAACTAATCTTACCAAGGGGTAGCGTGTTGCCCATTAACTGGGTTGTGGAGGTTAGATAGGCAGTCGCTCCATGTAAAATACTGGGGTCAGATTCTAGTGATGAAACTGGAAGCCGTCCCCAACCTATGTAGTTCGTAAAAGGGTAGGTAGATGATGAAGAAGGGTAATAAATGAAATAACAAGCATTTTTTTTTAAATCAGCTGAAACCTATCATAAATATATTTAGTATTGCGGTTGCAAGCAATGAGTTTGTGCGTCCGAATTGCAATTATCCTTTTTTTGTTCCAAGGTATGCCTTGCGTTAGAACTATATTATTTTAGATATCGATTAAACCAAGTTAAGATTAGTTCTAATAAGTCTTTGTTCCTTCTTATAACATTAGTTTCTATACTTACTTTTCTCAATATAAAAAGGCTTTCTCGTAACTAGAAAACTTGTAAGCTTTAAGTAATGCTTCCGAAGTTGCTTCGGTCCTTTGTTAAGCCCGAGTTTGGTTTACTTCGATATTTATAGGCCGGATTACCTCTAAGACATTGTCTTGCAATGCAAACGAAAGAAAAAAGGTTTAATTTATAGAGGTATTTTTAAGCTGATTGTTTTTAAAGTAACAGTGGCATTAAGATGGTGAATTTATTCGATTTTTAAAAAGTTAAGCTTTTTTTTGGAATGGGCATCTCGCAGTTTATCCTTCAGGGATATCTACAGCTTAACCAAAATTTATTAAGTTAAGCGTTTTAACCTGGAGTTATAAGTAATTAGGTGCGCCCCGCGGTGTTACCTGCGGTTAAAATTGATATTCATTCAACGGGTTGGCTGTCAAACACGCGATCTGTCAAACGCGCGAAGTTAAAACAGTCGTTATTAAATAATAAAAAACTGCATAAGGCGAAACACCTACCACTCACCCGGTTGCGTGGTGACGAACTATTAACACTACGCGTAAATGCGTTGTCTGTATGTTTCACTACGCGTGTTATCTATACAAACACAGATACTTGCAATCTACGTAAGAATACGCACTCCCGCGCTACGCTGCGTGATGCGGTGCAGTGTGCCAATCGCCTTATTTCTTTCCGCAAAAACCTTCTGCAAAGTATTACAAAGCTTTAAAAAAAGATAAATGAAATCGGTGAAGGCGGCGGTAATGGGCTGTAAGTTTGCTGAAGCATAAAAAAAACATAAAATAAAATCAATCCTGTATTTCCTGAAGGGTTAGGCAGAGATGTAGTATACCCACACTTTGCAAGTTATGTTTAAGTCGCATGTATTATAGGGGCCGAGCTATTGCCTATTTTTCTTCTGAGGAAATAAAATAATACCTAAATAAAATTTCTCGAATAGCCTAGAGCCTGGATCTATTCCATGGGACTTACACATAACTGACGAATCGCGAGTGTACTATTATGTAGACCTCTGTCTAACCTTAAGGGGATTACAGGCGTGATGTTATCTTATAGCGTTTTTATAGGATGGTCCGGGATTTTTATTTAAATACTGTGATTGTTTGTATATGGATTTATATTGAGAGATAACACTGTGTTTTTGCTATGCACCGCAAACACACATTTCCTATTATCTTTTTTGCAAGAATAGTGATGTGCAGATTCAATAGTTTGAAAAAAAAAAACGTTGCCCCACACTAGGATTTCTCCTGTATCGTGGGGTGCGTTTACAAACATTTAAACTACCCAGAACAACTACCTGTAGGCCATACAAATATTTGCTTTGTGCTTGAATCGAACCCACGACACACAGCGCAGCAGCCAATCGCTCTACCACTGCGCCTACCGTGCTGTAAAAACACAGTGATTGTTTTATATGTTATTATATGAGAGATAACACCGTATTTTTGCAATGCACCGCAAACACACATTTCCTATTAGCCATCTTTGTTGCAAGGATAGTGATGTGCACATTCAATAGTGTTGTACAGAGAGTTGCCACAGATACAAAATGTTAACAGTTTTAATTTTGCTTTGTTTGTGTCCTCAACCGATAAGCTGAAATTTTGCATAAACGTTTATTTCTTTAATAACGATACAACTATATATAAATACATGAAAAAATAAAATAAAACAAATAATCACAGGGCATCGAAACATTCATCCGCATCACTGTCAACGGGAAAAATGCCCAGAAGGCTGGCAGCATTGTTTGTGCATTGCCAGAATTGCCACGTTGAATGGCAATGCTGATTCTTTGACCAAAAAAAGGACAGCCTTCAGGTTACGTGAAGAGTCGACCAAACGCTTCGCGATCTACGTTTGGATTGAAACGAATGACATTGCATGTGAAATCTTGTTTTTTCTTTTATTATAATTTCTAGCTACCATTTTGTTTCTGAACCTTTATAAGGTTCCAATCCAAAGAATAACGTTAATATTTTACTTTGGCTTTCAGCCCCAATAGGATTGTAAGGCATTAAATTAAGTTTAAGATTCTAAATTGCAAAAGAACCTAAAGGGATTTGCTTGATAAAAGATGAAAGTGAAATTATCTCCGAAAGATGATTATATTTGCGCGGTCCTATCAAATTTTCTGAAAGGATTTGAGAGACCACACAGTCGGGTGACAAAAGATATAAAACTTTTTACAAAAAAAATCAACTGACTTAAAAAACCGGTACCTACCTAAATGGTGTAAAAAAACCCGTTATTTTGGAAGTCAGTGGTATGTGGCAGTGGCTGTTTCTTTTTAACTTTGACTTCCGAAATTAAAGTTATTTTACTCCTATGAATGTGTTTTTTTAAGTGTTTATTTCTATTTTCAATCAAAGTGGATCAGAATGTTGAGCCACAAAAGGAATGAATGAAAGGCAGTTGCATGCAGCTGATAAGAGAACGCTAAGGGTGATGTGTGGTGCTACGCGAAATGAGTATATAAGAGGAAGTCTGAAAGTGGCGCCTGTGACAGAGAAGTTGTGTGGAAATCGGCTGTCATGGTATGGACACGTGATGCGAAGGAATGAGGATCATGTTGTGAGGAAAGTTTTGAGTAAGAATGTAGAGGGTTACAAGAGTAGAGGGAGACCCAGGAAACGATGGATGGATTGTGTGAAGAAAGAGGTGACTTCTCAGATGACGGCAATTTAAAGTCATATTTTCAAGGGATTCTTCTCAAGGATGATAATTATAATATCCCAAACACACACAAAGCTTACTAGATATATTTTAAGACTTTTAGTGCCCAGCACCCGGCTCCCGGGTCGTACATGTAAAAAGCTATAGATGAGATGTGAACATGCCCATCACCACCTACGCATTATGTAATTTGCCAAAAATTATGACATACAAGTTAAATTGTATTTTTGAACTGGGCAGCAAAAGGGTTAACACAAAATAACAATTCAATCAAACTCGTGGCAGGTTCGGGCCGGTGCAAAATGGCGACAAAAACTGTGTGCAAATTGTTCGGACAAATGGGGGCAAGGGTACCCATCATTCTTCTTTTGCCCTTGACAAGTGGATTTGTTCGGAAAATATAAATGTCCTTTTCACGACCGAATTTACTGGTACGTAAGTACCCTAACCTATACATATAATACATTTGTAGACGTAGTGTTTCTGTACATTCAAATTATTAAAAAAAACTGGGATGTTTGAGGGTAATTGTCGACACGGTTGGCACAGTGGCTGAGCCATTGGCTGTTGCGCTGCGTGTCGCGGGTTCGATTCCCGCACGGAACAAATATTTGTATGGCCTGCAGGTAGTTGTTCCGGGTCTGGCTGTTCGTGTTGTGAGTTCAAATGTTTGTACGCACCCACGACACAGGAGAAATTCTAAATGCTGGGCGACGTTTTAAAAAAAAAACTTTTCAGTCATTTTAGGATTCATTAAGGCACAAGAAATCAAGCTACAGACGAACACGTCTGTAGTTTGATTTCTTGTGCACGCATCACATAACAAGCAAAACTTATGTGTATAACTTGTATCCATAAATAGTAGTGGTTTACTTAGTTTTTTTTTATGTCAATCTAGCCTTGGCCTTGGCTCTGGTACTGTCTTTGACTAGGCCTCACCTTGCCCTTAGAATAGGACTGCCTCTGGTTTTGGCATTGGCCCTGACCTTGCCCTGGCTTTGGCCTTTGCCCCAGTTAAGGCATAAACTACAAAAACGGAAAAGTTTTAATTCCTTACAAACAAGGAGATGGTACACCTTCTTTAAGCGACACATTGTTTTAACCGACATCCACGCGAACAACGTCGCACGCCTATCTAAATGTAAAATAAAAGGATAATAAGTATGTTGTCATGTGTCAAAAAAATGTGTTGTTACCATTTTTGTCCATGTATGAACGTTTTTACTAGTTTTCCGGTTTCCCTAAAGTAGGATAAGGTTCCAGCATGAATTATTATAATGCTCAAGTTTTATTTAAACTTTACCATAAACCGTCTAACGTATTAAAACTCGTTACAATTTAATTCAACTCTTTATTTTTAGAACCGAATGCTTGACGTCACCGTTAAGTCAGATCGAACGATTTTAAAATTCAATTGTTCTGTGGCTTCTATGAGGCCACAATTAGTATCATCCTTAGACAAAAATAAAAAAATAAAATTACATTCGAAACGAGTGTTTTAAATTTTAAAAACGTTCCTTTTTACGATACGTTTGTGTCAAGCATTCGTGTTAGGCACACAGTATTCATGAATCTACGCTCAAATAACTTCATCTCATGCGAACTCTCTAGAACAAATACATAGGCTACCGCACTAAGATAAACAGAACGGCCCGGTGGAGCTGTGTCAATGAAACTTTACTCACGTTTTGTGATTTTAAACCGAACTCGTTATAACTACGAGACTTGCTTTAGAACTACAGATATTACGAACAGACAGGTATAAGAAACCCTTTGTAATTCAGGAAACAGGTTTTCTATTTCATCTACTACATTGATCCGTTCACATGAGTCCGTTTCCAAAATGTTTATTATTTTTCTCTGATCGTCACACACGTACACTTTACTTTTTTATTGACATCACGCTATACCCATGTATATTAATTACATCATTGATTACTACATTACAATAGAACGGTTTTACGTCCGTGACATCTCACAAGCTCAGGTCCAGTTGAAAACCAGCGTCAGGCACTAGTTGTCTGGCATTTTTTCTGACCTGGACCCTTTTAGCGCAGCCGTGAGGCACATACCTAATATTTTTTTTCTTATTAAGTAATAAGATTATTCTGCTTCGTATGATATTAATATTTTTATGTTTTCTATGTTTAGTATTGTGTCGTTGTGTACCTGAGTATGTGCTGAATAAATGTTTATTTTTCTTTTTTTCTTTTAATTGCATTTAGGTTAATGCAATTTAAATTTTAATTTTTTGTAGGTTGGTGGTATTTAAACATCACCTGTGGTCACTAGTCTATGGGTCAGCTAAGCCAAAAGATCGGTAGATGCAGTTGCTTGATTTTAGAGGTCAGATACGCAGTAATGCTGGTATTCAGCTGCATATATTAGAAGCTGACCTCAACTTAGTTGGAAAAAAGCTAGCCTTTATTATGGATTCCAGAAGAGATAAATAATCTATTCTTTGCAGGAGTCAACTATGACTTTACCTGGTCTTTACTAGTTTCAAGAAAGAGGGTTTGCCTGTTCTAAATACATACATAACATCACGCCTGTGCCCGAAGCCTTAGATAGAGGACACGGAGAACACGACGAGATGGGTGGTGCCTGTTCTTAAATCTTTATTAACCAGATCGTCTGTGCTCGATTATCGGTTCGATTCTGGAATAGCGGAGTCTTTGTTTTCACAGGGGTCTTGTGCACGGTTGGTGGCATTAGGCTGGCCCCCTATGAAATAGCAGTTACACATAACTGCGAAATATTATTGTCCTATATGTAAACCTCTACCAAACCCAACGGATACCGAATCCTATCTCCTAACTACATTCCTATAACCTAACAAAACCTTTATATTGTTTTGCACCCGGGTGTTACGTACAAAAACTTGACATTATTGTACAATTTGACGTATCGTCCGAACATTAGGCCGTGCCGAGCCGGCCGATATTGGGAAACACATCTATCATGCCGGAGGGAGGGTGCATCCAATATGGTAGTTATTTTCACGTCTATCAGTGGTAATTGATGGGTAGTTAGCTGAGATGGTTAACATTTCTTGATGTTCACCATTTAGTTAATGATGGGAGTGAAAAAGACGCTATGTAATAAAAAAAAAATATTTTTTTAATTTCAGACGCATGGCGGATGGGTGACCGTTCGTAACATATCGAGACTCCTCCGTGCCTCGGAAAGCACGTTAAGCCGTTGGTCCCAGCTGTCATTTGTAGTTCTTTGACAGTCGTTAAGGGTAGTCAGAAGCCCGAAATTCTGACAACTTGTCTTACCAAGGGGTATCGGATTGCCCAGTAACTGGGTTGTGGCGGTCAGATAAGCAGTCGCTCCGTGTAAAATAATGGCATTTAGCTGCACCCAGTTTGAGTGGAAGCCGACCCCAACATAGTTGGAAAAGGCTAGGCAGATGAAATTCAGAAGCATACAATACAGCACATACTTAGGTTGTTAGTGATATGTTAGTAACAGATTACAATAAAAAATACTATTTTAGTGTTGTTTAGTAGGTAAAACTATGAATAGGTAATTAGGTATATGTACATTAGTAGCTTAACCTAGTGTCTTTGTATCGGAGTCCGGTCTATCAACAATCATTTTCAGGATGCTATTCCGACTTTTGTAAGGAACTTCTTCTTCAGTAAGAAAGCCATCTAACATGCCGTGTGAGCTTCAGCTAACACGCCCGACGCCCTACAGCGCCACGGCAGTCGCAACAGTTTCCTGAAGGCGTTTTGTATTGTAGGGGCAGGTGGTGGTTGGTACTTTGTAAAAATGAAAATATTATTAACACGTTGAACGCCAAATCACCGACAAAAAATACAATTTCTGTTGTGTCTCGTTGTTTGGCAGTTAAGGTGTTAAACACAAATATAATAATATTATTAATATATCATTGGACTCGATAGGTTTACTAGTACCTACTGTAAAAGTCCACTATCCACCTCCTGGTTCAGCTTCATCATCAGATCAGGTCCCAGATACTAATTATAGTATTGTCTTCTGAATTACATGTAAATACAAAGTTTCAATTTGATACGACAGTTAGAAGTAAGTTAAAATTGACTTATAAGATTTGATTACATTGTTTGTGACTTTGTTAAGGTAGTTAAAAATGTGTTAATAAAGATAGATAACTATTTTATTGGATTTTTACATTACCATCAGTTTTTAATATTATGCTTGTGATTGTAAAAATATTTTTCCTTCTTTACTTTCAACCCATTCGCTAAAAGTTCACTACTGATCGCAGATTGTAATATTATGAAAAAAAAGTCTTAAAATAAAATCACAAAAAAAAACTGTTAGATACAACAGTAAGTATAATAGAATAGGTCTTTATTTGCTAAGAAGATCCTGGCTATTATATAATAACGATTAATTTCAAACCAACTGTAATGAGATAGCTGAAAGTAATTAAATAGTTGGAGAATTATCTCACAAAATACTAATTAAGTTACTAATTCATATTATATTTTATTAAAATGAATCAGACTGTGAATTGTAGATAAATAATGATTTTACTATTTGAGTAGGCACTCAGTTAAAATTGGATGTATTGTTAAATTAACAATGAAAAGATTGTATCAAACATGATGATAATATTATGTGTAATACCTGTAATATTATGGTGTAAATCTAAGCGGAAAGCGCAATTGCTTAGTAAAATACAATATACTGGTAATAAAACACTGTACACCAAGAAAACTCACATATTAATATATACAATAATAAATACATATATACAAATACAAATACATATGAATAGAGCCTTAAAACATAAAAAAAATGTGCATAGCCGAGACGCGACAGTGCAATTGTCTGTTGGCGCCAACAGTGGCGACCAACATTGACTTTCCCAATATTGGTGCAAAATATAATGCATTTGAGTTACCGCTTGTATTAATTTCACATCACATAAAATTTCCACACCAGGGGCCTAATAATAGGTCTTTACCTATGAAATTGCCGTTTTGTATGAAAAAATTTAAATGATTTTTTTTCATGTATTTTTTATTTGTATTAATCGAAGTAATCACCCATGCAATCAATGCATCTTTGCCAACGCAGTGGCAGTTTATTGATGCCCTTCTTAAAGAAATCAGCTGGACGGGAGGCAACAAATTCTTCAAAGGCATTTTATACTGCCTCTCGGGTATTGAATTTTTTTCCCGCCAAGAAGTTATCCAAATTCTGGAAAAAGTAGTAGTCTGTAGGCGCAAGGTCTGGTGAGTAGGGCGGATGACGGAGAGCTTCCAACCCCAGTTCTTGCAACTTGGAGACCGTCTGCTGTGCAGTATGAGGTCGCGCGTTGTCGTGCAGGAGCAGCGGAGACGAGCGATTGACCAATGCTGGTTGGAGATGTGCCAGCTTCTCCATCATTGTGTTCAATTCTTCACAGTACACATCTGCAGTAATGCTCACCCCGTTTGGTAAGAAGCTGTGTTGAATCACACCGGCGCTAGACCACCAAACAGTGACCATCACTTTTCTTGGGGTAAGTTTTCGTTTAGGGCATTGTTTAGGTGCTGAACCAGGATCCAACCAACTTGCTGAGCGCTTGCGGTTATCAAACAGAATCCATTTTTCATCGCAGGTAACAATGCGGTTCAAAATTCCTTCATTTGTGTGTCTGTTGAGCAGTGCAAGGCACGTCTCGACGCGTACTTCGCGCTGGCGATCATTGAGTTCGTGGGGCACCCATTTGTCAAGCTTTTTTACCTTGCCAATTTGACGCAAATGGACCAATATTGTTTTGACGCTAACGTCGAAAGCTGCTGCTAATTCAGCCGTAGATTGTGTATCATCAGCTTCCAAAATCGCCTTTAATTCGTCATTGTCGACCAAAGTCTTCGGACGACCGCGAGGTTCATTTTTCAGGTCGAAATTTCCAGAACGGAAGCGAGCAAACCAATAACAGGTAGTGCGTTGGTTTGTAGTGTTAGCTCCGTAAACGTCGTTGATGTTGCGTGCCGCTTGTGCCGCGTTGCTGCCACGACGGTACTCATATTCCATAATTACTCGAATTTTTAACGTATCCATGATGACGAAAAAGATTTAAATGCGATGAAAATGTAACACTAATCAATAAACAAATGACTACTTTTGGAAAAAAAAATCCATGTTTTTAAAATAAAAACAAAAAATATTTTGATTTGAAATGGCCAGTACTGCAGAACGGCAATTTCATAGGTAAAGACCTAATATTAAAACAGATTCTTAAGGAGTACCTAAACTCCAAACTCCTATAGTCCAATATTAATAGTTTGACGACCTATGTGGCGCAGTGGGCGGAGGTCCGCCTGTGACGCAGCAGGTTGCGGGTTCGATTCCCGCCTTGGGACAAATATTTGTACGATCTACAAATATTTGTTCCAGGTGTTCTGGGTATTTGCTATGTATAGTAAAAATATCTATCTAGGTATGTAATGTATTGTATTAAGTATATCAGTCATATAGTACCCATAACACAAGCTCTGCTTAGCTTGGGGCTAGATGATGCTGTGTGGATTGTCCAGCATTATTTATTTATTTATTTAATATTATGAACGAATCGAGTACCATTTTGCCATTTTTGAAATGACCAGACGACACGAAAATACACACGTCAACGCACATACACACACATACATTCGACAATTCTAACGGTAATCGACATATGACGTTACGTTTACCGCGCCTTTGTGCTACGTCCACAGATTCTCAAATAAAGTACGCAACAACAACGGAAGCTTTGTAAGAGTATACCAAACAGTACAACAACAGCCCATAAATCACACTTGACCTGTTACCCAGCATACGCACACGATAAAAACACCACGTGTGACCTAATAAGTTTCACGATAAATTTTCCGTAGCCCACCTCTCAAATCTGCCGAATAAATACGAAATCGTTGGATATACTGGAGTTTGGAAACATACAGAGCGATGTACGGAGACAAAACGTCCAATGTACAGACGCCAGCACATCAAGCTACCCCAAACTGTCAGATTATCCCAATTGAACATTCATGTTCAATTGGGATAATCTGGCAGTTTGGGGAACCTTTCTTTCTTTCGTAATTAAGTTGAAAATCTATCAAAGAAATTTGATATATTGGGGTAGCTTGATGTGCTGGCCTCTGTAGACGGTAGTTTAGTGGGTGTTGGTATTGCTGTGTTGCTAAAAACAAAAACATTTGTCTTTAGCTGCGTCGTGCGGTGTTACCCGCAGTTAAAAAGTCGACATAAGACGCCGTTGCCATCCCACGAGAATACTTCAGTTTTTCGGGCTATCCTTATACAGGGTAGAAACTTTCAGCGGGGCAATAAGGGGAAGTACCTTATCCGTTGCAGCTACTCGAAAATGGTCTTAGGAGACTATCCATATTTTTTTTTAATGGAAATCTGATCCCCATTCACTGTTTAAAAAAATGACAGTTAGCAAGAAAATAGCCATTTTACACAAAAACATTTTTTGATGCCACTCGACCCTGTTTTTATTACTGATCAAAAACTTCTATGGGACCAACCATCGTTGGAGTACTCGAAAAGTCACAAATTGCAAAAAACTTATCCCGTACATTTTCTAACATGTCTTCGACGCCGTAGTAGTCAATATGTACCTGCCTTTATGCCGTCATTTCAATAGTAACCTCCTTTCTTTCTATATCATCTGCCACACAATCCATCTCTCATTTCTTCGGTCGTCCTTTACTCTTGTCACCCTCCACACTCAAAACTTTCCTTGTAACATGATCCTCATTCCTTCGCATCACATACCCATATCATGACAACCGATTTTCACACAACTTCTCGCCCACCGGCGGCACTTTCAGACTTCCTCTTGTATACTGATTTCTTATTTTATCCATTCGCCAGCATCTAATTGTCCAGCATTATTTATTCATTTATTTATTTATCTTGTATGGATCAGAATGTTGGGCCACAAAAAGATGCAAGAAGGAGGAGATGAAAATGCTGACGGACACGAACACAATATGGATCCATATATTTCTGAAGCCATTGACTGGCCCCAAGTATTTTCCTGTCATTCTCTTTGGGAAAGTAATTTATTTGAACAAGTAAATATTGTTGGCAAACAGTACAACTATAATGATGAGTTATTTATTTAGGTACCTACTCATTAAATATCTTCCTTTTAACTTTATTTGTACTTATTAGGTAGCCAAGTCTCAAATAATTTGGGAGTTGGCTTCCAGTCAATTAGACACTGTTAAATAAAGAAAACTGGCAATCTTACCTCCACAACCTAGATACTGGATACCTAGATACCTAGATTAACCTAGATACTGGGTGGAATGATAACCCTTGGTAAGACTGGTTAAGAGACTTTCGGTCTTCTGACTACCCGAAACGTCCGTCAAAGATCTACGAACGACAGCTGGTACCAATGTCTTCTATCTCGGTATGTAATGGATGGCCGCCCATCCACGGACCCAACCTCGATAAGTGTAGTTTAAACTTCGATGGACCCGTGCAGCTATTATTATTTAGCCACAAGCCTCTCTAAATACCTACTATAATTTATTTACTTTGAAGCAGTAGGTCAAATTCTAAGCATTATTTAAATGTTCCAGCATGTCCAAGAAAGCTTATTCTGATATCATAACATAATATGGCCTGTGTTTCCCCGAAGGGTTGGGCAGAGTTGTACCTACAGTACACCCAAATGTCACCAGTTATGTTTCGAAGTCCCATGTAATAGGGGGTGAGCCTATTGCTATCAACCGGGCACACATCCAGACTCCGGGCTGCTACTGATAAAATAATAAAATTCCTCATGAAAAATCTCTACTACATACCGCTCGATCCGGGAATCGAACCGGACCTCTTGCTTAGCAGTAGCGTTAAGGACCATTAGACCAACGATGCAGTCTAGTAGTAGCATTCTGATATCGTCGGCACCAATACTACCAAGACGCTAATAACATAGCTAGATCCTTTGTAGACTCCTTTCAACAATTCAGACTGCACTCCAGTCTAAGAGACCAATCAATAGGAATACAATTCCGTCTCAAAGGCTAAGAACAAAAGATTCCCAGTAGAACTGAATAGGACCAAAATAGAGCCGCAGCCAGATGCAGAAGAGCCTTATAAAGTAGCAAAGGCAATGCATCCGAATGCGGAAACCACTTTGTATTCACCCGGGGATCGATCCTACGGCCCTTGAGATGCAAATACAGTGACAAGATTGGAACTGGAACTCTGTCATTTGTGACATTGGAGTATGAATTGATGAATGTAGCGCGCTTTATAGCTAACTATTAAGTTTTACCGAGGTAATGGGTTCAAACCTGGGCAAGTACCAATGTAACTTTTTCAATTCATATATATAAAGTTTTTTGTTTTTTTTTTTAAAAAAACGTTGCCCCACACTAGGAATTTCTCCTATGTCGTGGGAACATTACCTGGCCAGACCCGGAAAAATTACCTGTAGGCCATACAAATATTTGTTCCTTGATAAACTACCTTGATATGGTTTTAATTTTATAAATCACGACAAAATCCGTGAAATTATGGTGCTTTAATTAAGTAAGGTTCGTCACTGTCATCTATACATCGGCACTCTATTCTTTTTCGAATATGTCCGGTTGATGATAGTATAATGGGTTCTATGACTCGTGAATATAAATCATAGAAGCCTGGGAATAACAATAAAATATTTAGAAAATAAACTTGGACTAGTGCGAGTCCGTCTCGCGTACCGTGGGTTCCGTCAACTCGTATGTGGATATGAGACTTTGCTTCTTGCCGAACTTCATGATTGTAGGGTCAACTGGAAGTCCCTATAGGTTTCAATTTTTTAGCGAGTATCAAAATATGTCGCATAATTGGTCGTATCTTGTTATTGCATTTTGTTTCTTTTTTAGCTTTTACAGGACCGTAAACCTACATACCTATTGTGTATTCATTTCAACATGGTACCTCTGCCTACTTGATAACTTGATACCGTAGTCCTAAGAGAGAGGGTCTTGACAGACAGACAACAAAGCTTGCCTATTAAAAATTGAAAATTACAGCAACTTTTTTCAGCCTTTTTCCCTTCCAGACCCTTCGTGTGAAATAGACTCGGTCTCGGCCGGTTTTTTTCTTAATATTACAGTGTTGAATCCAAGATGAAAATTGTTCATATGCAAGAGTACTGTGTTCGGTCAGATACCTTGTATATTCATACTCCAAAGTTTTCGTCAGAGAAATAGCGAGCCAATTTGTTGTTTGTGATTGTCAGGTCGAAATTATATTTTGTTATGCTCTCGTTATTAGTCTGCGTTCGAAATGAGGCTCTAGCTTTTCAGTTAGTTGTTAGTTATTTGCGTTATTTATTAGTTAGTGAAATTTATTGCTGTTTTAACTTTGGAGGTACAACAAACAGAGCTTGTGAATTGTTAAGACTGAAGAAGGAGGTATTAGTGTAGCTTTTGAAAAAATAGCCAAAACGCCTGGCTTTTAAAAGTTGGTAGAACACCAATGATCGGACAAAGTTAGGCTAATAAATCGACTCGTAACCTTATTTTGTGGATTTTTGGAATTTATTTTCAAAATAATTATTAAAAAAAAAAAACAATACGTGTTTTGGACCCTTTGTCAAAGTGTCACTTTCAACGTCAGTTGTAGATGTGCCTCCAAAATAATTATGGTAATAAAATAAAACTAAAAATAGCTCGTAAAAATATTTATTTTATTTTGCGTGTAAAGGTACCTGTTATATTGTATAGTTTATCAATTAACAATAATTACCGATATTTTCTGAGCTGGCTGGGTACGAAGAAATTTGTGCTGAAAAAAAAAATACTTAATAATATTTTTGTTTTACTCGTGCTATCATATAAATATGTTTTATTTTCTTTTTATGTTTTCTATGTTTAGTATTATGTCGTTGTGTGCCTGAGTCTGTGCTGAATAAACGTTTTTTTCTTTTTTTGCGTCGCGTAGTTGGGTAAAAATAGGTCATGTTTTTTAACATTTCCTCTGAACATACTTGTTCATTTCCCGATGCTCCCTCTCTCATCACTGTCTCAAAGAAACCATTCCAACTAGTTCGAAGTAGAGTTATTAGGAAGTCTGTCATTAGCAAACAGGAAAGGTCTACTGCGACAAAGGTGCAAGACAAAGACGCCTGCCTTCATACTTCGATGACTTTGTATTGTCACGAAGACCTTTGTCTTTGTATGTTCTTGTGTTTCCGTGATGTGATGGGTATAGGGATTTTTTTTTTGAGATCAGAAAAAGGGTGTTGTTACAACTGGTTTTTTCTTACAATGACGGTTTAATTTAGTTCTTGAGATTATAATATTCGAGATTTGAAAGCGGCTCAGAGTTTAAGATTGTTGAAAAATACAGCCAAAGCAAACATTTTCATGGAGCGACTGTCTGATAAGAAATTATGATATTTTTGTAGTACGCACCACAAGTAAACCAAACCACACTTTTACAGCCGGGTTCAACGGCTTAAAGTGTTTTCCGAGGCACGGAGGAGTCTCGATATGTTACGAACGGTCTTCCCTCCACAGACTGACCTCGACAAGCGTAGCTTAACCTTCGATCAACCCGTGCGGCTGTTTATATTCGGCCACGAGCTCCTCTTACGGTACGAAACGATACGTTAGTGTTGTTAGTAATTATTAATTTGTCTAGTTTAATAGCATACATTGTACCTGCAGTTTCAGGATCGAAAATATAGAGACTCCTTTGTGCCTCGGAAAGCACGTTAAGCCGTTGGTCCCGGCTGTCATTTGTAGATCTTTGACAGTCGAATATTTGCAAGTTTAGTATACGTAGTACACACGCTAGCACATCATGCTACCCCAAACTGTCATATTTTCCCAATTGAACATGAACCTGATTTCTTTTGCGATAAAGTTGAAAAGCTGTCAAAGAAATTTGACACATTGAGGTAGCTGGATGTGCTGGCCTCTGTACGTGATTATTAAAATCAAACAAGTAGAATCTACCTATCATGTTTCCCTGATTAAGTAGACACGGAGACTTATTATCCTGTAAAACAAAACACATAAAAAAGTATCAATTTCCATGAACCATAATAAAAATCTACATTAATACCACTCCGGGAAAAATCCAAAAGATTTTAATTAATTTGGCCTACCGTAAAATGCGTTAATCAAACAGGTATCAGCCGTTATAAAAAGGTGAAATCTCCTTTGTAACCTTAAATTTTCTTTAATCTTCGCCAACGCATAGAAATTTGATTAATAATCTTCTTGTTTGGTGACCATGAAAGAAAATTTTATTATGCGGGAGTTTTTAGAGATAGTAAGGTAGGTACTTATTATCGAAGTCACTCGATACTTTACGAATACGTTACTGAAAACTAATTGTAACGTAACTTGACGCCTGTTTTCCTGGATGGTAATGTCGTGTACCCACAGTACACCCACATCTTGCTAGTTATGTTCAAGCTTATTGCCAACAATCGGGCACAAGTCCAGACTCCAGGCTGTAACAGAAAATCGAGATGGAAAAACCCAATAACATGATTGACTTTGATTTATGACGGGCATACGCTCAACCCGGAAATCGAAGTCAAAACAACTGGTTTCAACTTCGATTTCCGGGCTTAGCAGTAAAACCGCTAGACCAACGCTAGACCTAAAAGTTAATTTTACAACGTCACTAAAACTATAACAATTTTTCTCAATAGACACTACCTTGATTTTGATACATTTCTATTTTTGGTGAATTTACAACGTTTAATCTATAATCTAAACAAACCCGGAACCACCTATCTGTATATCGTATCCATAAATATATTTTTTACTGCAGGAATTAATACGGCGACCATGACCGAGGTCGATAAACAGTATCAATTTTGTGTGCTAGTAACACGAATTGCAACCGCCATTTTACCTTTATTGTCCCATATATGGGAACATTCTATTAGGAGCGTTCGATATAACCTTTATATGGGGCAGTCATTCTGCAGTGAAAATTATGGCACCACAAGAATTCGAACAATGAAAATTAACGATTGTGTACAGAATACACTTCCTTTGGTCAGGTAATACAAGGACAGTAATTATTTTTCTTGTTGAATAATTATTTTTTGTTATGACAAAACGAAGTTGGAATAGACTTTTGATTATTACGTGGGTAATTTTTCTTTCCGGAAAATTAAGAAAACTTTAGAAGATGTCCACTCGGCTGAAGCAACTGGCTAATTATGTAATATTGTACATTTTATACCTAAAAAATACCATCATACTGCCTCTTTGGTCTTCTGCCGCAAGCGCGACTGCTGAACGTGAGGTCCGATTCCCGGGCAGTGTTATTGGGTTATTCAATCTGTTTTTTTATAGCAGCCCGGAATTTAGATTTGTGCCCGTTAGATGATGGCCATTGATTGGTAACAAACAACGATCGATCCCTAGATTTGTATTGAGATACATTATAGAAATCGGCGGATTTTAAATCCGTCTAGAACAATACATTAGGATGGATCTCGATTCCAAGCTAAATTTGACTAAAAGAAGATGTCTATAAAATCTGTCAACAAGTCGAGGTGCATATAAAATCTGTCAAGAAATTGACGTGTATATAAAATCTTTCAAGAAATTGAGGTGTATATAAAATCTGTCAAGAAATTGAGGTGTATATAAAATCTGTCAAGAAATTGAGGTGTATATAAAATCTGTCAATAAATTGAGGTGTATATAAAATCTGTCAACAAGTCGAGGTGCATATAAAATCTGTCAAGAAATTGAGGTGTATATAAAATCTGTCAAGAAATTGAGGTGTATATAAAATCTGTCAAGAAATTGAGGTGTATATAAAATCTGTCAAGAAATTGAGGTGTATATAAAATCTGTCAAGAAATTGAGGTGTATATAAAATCTGTCAAGAAATTGAGGTGTATATAAAATCTGTCAAGAAATTGAGGTGTATATAAAATCTGTCAAGAAATTGAGGTGTATATAAAATCTGTCAAGAAATTGAGGTGTATATAAAATCTGTCAAGAAATTGAGGTGTATATAAAATCTGTCAAGAAATTGAGGTGTATATAAAATCTGTCAAGAAATTGAGGTGTATATAAAATCTGTCAATAAATTGAGGTGTATATAAAATCTGTCAAGAAATTGAGGTGTATATAAAATCTGTCAAGAAATCGAGGTGCATATAAAATCTGTCAAGAAATTGAGGTGTTTATAAAATCTGTCAAGAAATCGAGGTGCATATAAAATCTGTCAAGAAATTGAGGTGTATATAAAATCTGTCAAGAAATTGAGGTGCATATAAAATCTGTCAAGAAATTGAGGTGTATATAAAATCTGTACAGAAATCGAGAATCGTACCAGAATACGGCTCTGAGGTTTTAATTAAAGCCTGTTTTTATTGTTGTAAAGGCTGTTTTTATTGTTGACATCCAAAAGGTATTTTTATGTGCCATTTGAGGTTCAACCCTTTTAAGGCAGGTGTGCTGCCATCTACCTGTAAACTACTTAGTTTACAGGTACGACAGCAACTCTTGTTTAAAATTACTATGGTGACCACTTGGTCACCATAGTAATTTTAAACAAGAGTTGACATTTTTATAACTTTTGTTTTGAATATCCAGTCTGGTTATCGTCGTATTCATCATCTGCCGAGCCTTTTCCCAACTATGTTGGGGTCGGCTTCCAGACTAACCGGATGCAGCTGAGTACCAGTATTTTACATGGAGCGACTGCCTATCAGACCTCCGCAACCCTGTTACTGGGCAACACGATACCCCTTGGTAAGACTGGATGTCAGACTTTTGGGCTTTTGACTACTCGTAACGACTGTCGAAGATCTACAAGTGACAGCCGGGATCAACGGCTTAGCGTACTTCCCGAGGCGCGGAGGAGTCTCGATATGTTACGAACGGTCACCCATCCACAGACCGACCTGGACAAGCGTAGCTTAACCTTCTATCAATCCGTGCGGCTGTTTTTATTTATACACGAGCTCCTTATTATGGTTATGGTCATATGAATTACTAAATTAAATAAAACTTACTGAATTTTTTCTGTCATCATCCTCATCATCCTCTTGCCTTTATCCCAATTTATTTGGGGTCTGTTGTATCATTTCACACAATCCATCCATCGTTTCCTAGGTCTCCCTCTACTATTGTAACCCTATGAAGAGTGACCCATCCACGGACTGACCTCGGCAAGCGCAGCTTCATTTTATCACTTAGGTTTAAACTAAAATTGCTATAAAACGTTGGATTGTGTTTCCTATTACACTAGCTTGTCCTATATAAGTTGTTTACCAATAAATTGTTGTACTTCTCAGAATACAAGAACACCAATAAAACTTTGTGATATTGGACGTTCAAACACAATAATAAAAGCTTCTTTACAGACAAATAACATGATGGATAGAATAAAAAATGACTATAGAATAATTATAAGAGGAAGTCTGAAAGTGGCGCCTGTGACAGAGAAGTTGTGTGGAAATCGGTTGTCATGGTATGGACATGTGATGCGAAGGAATGAGGATCACGTTGTGAGGAAAATTTTGAGTATGAATGTGGAGGGTTGCAAGAGTGGAGGGAGGCCTAGGAAACGATGGATTGATGGTGTGAAAGATGATATGGGTAAGAAGGAGGTGACTTTTGAGATGACGGCAAATAGAAATGTATGGAAGAAGAAGGCATACTGCGTCCACCCCAAATAAATAGGATCGGAGTAGATCTGCGCTTAGTTAGTCTACCATCTACAATTATTGTCTGTTATTTAGACAGAGAACTCTTCCGTTTTCAATGTAAATCGATAAGTTAATAAAGGTTTCTAACAACATTACACGTACCAAGAAACAACTAAAAATACCGTCACAAAAGTAATAACATCACGCTCAACAAACATGAAAAAGTATTTTATAACAAATCTCATCCCCAAATAATTCCCCAGACACTCGATATCGCGAATTGAATTCTTATATCATATGTTAAGGAAAAATAAACCGTAATAACAGATAACTTTGACGTAATCCGGACATTATTGGATGGATACTCGTTAAGCGTGAGGGATCTATGTCGAACGGGATCAATAATAATCCGGGGAAAGCGACGATTTTAGGATAGCACCTATTCTTTTCTGTTGCGAACGTGATGATTGTAACAACAATTTTTTGAAGTGAAAACTCCTTAAGCGATTTTTTGTAGGGGCAAAGCTTATGGGTTCACGTCACCGACATGCAAACGGACCTCGTCACCGACATGCTAATGTGACGTGTTACGCCGGATAGACGACACGCAGCGCACTTTTAAGTTTTCACTTCTGTCGGCAGTCCACGCGACTTAATGTATCTTTTCAGCTGTCGAGGTTAAGCTCTCTCGAAGGTTAAGCTACGCTGGCCGAGGTCAGTCTATAGGATGAGTGACCATACTTTACATATCGAGACCCCTTAGTGCCTTTGAAAGCACGTTAAGCTGTTAGTCCCAGCTGATGATCTTTGAATGGCGTTACGGGTAGTTAGAGGCCTGAAAGTCTGATTGTCAGTCTTACCAAGGGTTATTGTGTTACCCAGTAACTGATTGTAGAGGTTTTAAAAAAGGCAGTCGATCCAAGTATACCTAATACTAATATTGGGCTGCATCTAGTTAGACTGGAAGCCAATACCAACATAGTTGGGAAAGAGCTAGGCAGATGATGATTTGGGAAATACATGGGTCCCCGTATTTTTGCGGTCAACTGATGCGCAACATATAAGCCCAGGAACTTGTGATGTTTTCCTTCACCAATGTCAATAATGTCTAAAATAAACTTATTATTCTTTCTTCACTTTACTGCCTCGCTGGTCTACTGGTCCCAAGCACGACCACCTGAGTGAGGTCCTGGGCTCAATTCATATGACGGGCAAAGTGTAATTGAGTTTTTCCAATAGAAATTTTCTCATTAGCAGCCCGGAGCCTGGATTTGTGCCTGTTTGATGGTAATAGGCTCGCCCCTTTTTACATGGAACTTAAACATGAGTTGTGAAATTTGGGTGTACTGTATTATAGATGCACATCTTCTTTCACCTCAACCTTTCGGAGAATACAGGTGATGGATGTTATGTATTCACCTTCGTATAGTTCCTTTAAAATTAATACGAACACTTAGAAACAAACAATCCTAACGATTATGAAGAAAATTTCAAATAGTTTTCATGTTTTCATTTAGTCGGAAAGAAGGACAATTTCATATAACCATTAGTAGTATATTTTGGTATTAATAAAATAAAAACTACTATGTAAAATAAGGAATACGGAAAAAAAAATAAGAATACTTCAAATAAATTTCTTGTTTTCCTTCAGGTGTAAAAGAAGGACAATTTAAAGACACTAATAAAATCAGTTGCATCAAAGAATATTAGACAAAGAATAATTGAGTTCAGAAAGTGCTGAATGGCGTCGTAAAATCTCAAGTGTACCACACCGGGAACTCGAGTTTTGTTAAAATATGGTCATAAAGTTATATTACAACTGCCGCGTTTTTTAAATATTCCTATTCATATATTTATTGAGTTCTACAATGGTAGTACAGGTGTCATCACAGGCTTATAGCTAAGGAACATTGTGGACCCTGGCAGGGCATAGAACATAATTTTAAAGAAATTATAAAAAAAGAAATAAAATAATTCATTAAAAAAATAACATAAAATAGTACATTACAAATGAACACATAATTTATCATAAAAATTGAACACATTAATTAAACTACGCTTTTATGCAATTCCCATGCTCACACACTCAAACTCACACCTGTGGGCCATAAAATATTTGTTCCATGCGGGAATCGAACCCACGACACGCGGCGCAGCAGTCCATCGCTCAGCCACTGCGCAAACCGTGCCAAGTTGTGTTTTTAGTTGTTGTTGTTGTAGTGTGGATGTGTGTGTGTGTGTTTGATAGATTCATGGGTAGAACATCCTGTGAAAAAATGTAATTAAAAGCTTGCCCTGTATACAGACGTCCTGTTGAATACGGAATCACCATGGGTTACCCATTTAAATTATTGCTATTAACATCTCCATGTTCCAATAACCGCAGCATTATTAGCATTATTAGCAGCCCACTCGCAATATTCCCCCGTGTGTCCCCACCATCCAAGGCTTGTTAAATAATGCCCTATTGTAATCGAGTTGACGTTTCATCCCTCACCGCGACCCCCGGCGACGTTATTAATCGATACTTTACGAGAACACAATTTTATCGAGAGGTGGGCCAGCCGCTGTTTTGTTTCTGTGTTTTTTCAATTTATTTGATCAGTTTTTTTCAAGTTTTCTTTTGCTCAGGATTTTGCTGTGAAATGTTTAGTTTAACTATTTTGCAATTTTAGTTTTGACAGTCTGTTAAGTTTTTTTGATAGGTTAGGACTTTATAAGAAGTTCGAGGATAATATTAAGTATCTCAAAAGTTTTGGATCAACGTCTAAATATTATGTATACTATATATATACTAACTATTATTAACGTTGAAGTAGTTTACCTACTTAGTGATTACTTTAATTATTATGTTTTCAATATTCGTTCCCTCGTTGACCGGCTCTCCGCGCCCTTTGTGATCACCGTTTGTCAGAATTACTATTTCGTTGAGCGTTTTCTCTGCGTTAGTTTAAGACGACATAGAAAAAAAAATTTTTTCTTTCTTTCTTTTTTTTTTAACTCGGCATCTGCTTATCGTAGCTCGACAAACTCACTGTCGTTATTAAGATTTGTATTTTCCGGTGGGTTAGAAAGTGGTATACCTATAGTACATACGCAGGTACATAGGCAGTTATGTTTTAAGTCCCATGTAATAGGGCTTATATATTGCCTCTAGTCCGCTAGTCATCACCCAGAATAGGACCCAGACAGAAGTCATCGTCCGTCGTTTGTTGCGGGAACTTCAAGTATATTTAAAACTTACAAATCGGAGTACGCCTGGGTGAAAATGGCGGGTGATGATTATTACGTCGTAATACGCCCTATAAACCACTAACTCACGAGCACAAATATACAAAAATAAATTTATTTATTTATATATCCTCACAGGCTTGCTTACCTAATACAATAGTGTAGTATACTACGAGATAACAAATCTTAGCCTAAAGTAATGTTACAAATTGCGGCCTGTGTGAATTCGCTCAGAGTACAATTGAAGCAGTCAATCTGTTGTGACATCATATTGAGTGTACGCAACGCGCGCGTCAGCGGCGCGCGCTGCAGCAGATTGGTGCAAGCACCCACAGCAGCGGCGGCCGCCTCCGGCGCCCCACATGCCCGTCAGGTACACACAACCTAACTGTGCGTAGAACGCCTGGGTTGTGTATTTTACCACGCATAATCTTAAATAAATAAGTGGCGAGAGCAACTTCCCTTCCAGCTTGGTATAGCCTACCATGCCCAGCACAAAAAGAGTTGGATACAACAGTGAATACCCTGGATATACGCCATACTGCTTTAAGTACAAGAATCTCATAAATTTGTTCTGGATACGTTCTAACATTAATTTGTATTTGGCTTCATGCGGCGACCAGACAACGGCATTGCATTCCAAATGATTTTTTACAAGCGCTTCGTACAGCGATCTCAGAGCACTGATGTTCGTGAACTGGTTTCCTAGCCGTACGACCAACCCTAAATTGCGATATGCTTTTTTGCAAACATTCGAGACATGTTTACGGAAATTCAAATCCGTAGTAAAGCGCACGCCTAAGTCCTTAACCTCTGAGACTCGTTGTAACCGCGTTCCGTCCATACAGTATTGATAGTGGCTCGGGTCGCGCGCGCGAGTAAATGATAACACCGAACATTTGGCTCCATTGAAATATAACTTATCGCTAAGACTCCACTCTACTACCCTGTTAATATCCTGCTGCAATATGTCATGATCAGTTTCCTGTTTGATTTTAAGGACTAATTTTAAGTCGTCAGCAAATAACAATGGTGTGGATTTATTGACTATTGACTATATATTGATGTATTGAAATATAGATATACCTACGCCAACATGAAAAGTAGATCATTTTCTCGTTAACTAGTTATTATACATGGGGCCACTGACCTCCACAAACCCAGTTACAGGGCAAAACGATACCCCTTGGTAAGACTTTCGGGTTTCTGACTACCCGTAACGACTGTCAAAGATCTACAAATGACAGCCGCGACCAAATGCTCGAAGTCCTTTCCGAGGCACGGAGGAGTCTCGATATTCTACGAACGGTCACCCATCCATAGACTGACCTTGGCAAGCAGAGCTTAACCTTCGATCAACCGCGGCTGTTTTTATTTAACCACGAGCTTCTCTTTAATTAAATGACTTCCATAAAATCTAATTTGGAACAATAATTAAAAGTTAACACTCTGTATACGAAAACAACTTCTATATTTTGGGCGCGGGATTAAACCTTTATTTAGCAATAAAGACCAACAGTAAACAACGTGGGATGTAAATAGCGTATGTTATGGCTGTGAATATAAAATTATATCCGACGATAAATCATATTAGGTGTTATCCTGCGTTTAAATAAGACAGTAAACGTTTTTTATATCCATAAGATACGATAGGGTTGTACATGACGTGTGAAATAAGTTTGACGGCTTGTTTACAAACACGTTTACGAACTTAAAAATAATCTTTTTATGGGAATATTTTTTCATGGGCATTTAAGACCCCTGGGATGATGGCCCATGGAAAGTGTACCTAATTCATATGGTAAGTAATTTCTTAATAAAATATAATGTTCGGACTTTAAACGAGGCCATAATCTCACAAAATACACATTGACGTGTAAAAGTGTCCAGAAAGATCTACTTACATACATGAATAGTACCTAGATGACCGAGCTTTGATCGCATAAAACAATGTTTTTTTGAAAATGAATCCTAGCTAGATCGATTTATCGCCCCCGAAACCCCCTGCATACTAAATTTCATGGAAATCGTTGGAGCCGTTTCCGAGATTCAGATTTTATATATACGAGTATATATATGTACATACATAAATACAAGAATTGCTCGTTTAAAGGTATTAGATAATGTCATTTTAATTGTACCGCGTACGCGATACTGGGTAGGCCATAGATTATATTTCTTTAGGGTAGGCCTTGCACAAGGTATGGAAAGATGGCTTTGGAGAGCAGGCAATTTCAATTTCAAACTCTCTCCGTGAAAACTTAGGTGAAATGCTAAATTAATGCAGTTTAAATAATAAATTTAAGGCACTTAAAAATAACATAAGACATATATAACATAAAAAAGCAAGAAAAACATATATTTGGGACACGCACAAGAAAATTAAACACCAAAAACCAAAACTAAAACAATCAAAGTTAAAAAAGACCCTATGCGAGGCCAAAAAGGCTCCTATCAAAGCATAAACCGCATAACTACGTTATATCGATTCTAGATTATGATTGTAATAATGTAGTTCTTTGTCAATCCCTAGGTAATAGCGACATCCATCTCACCACATACGAACTAAAACACTGACGGATCCTACATCGCGATATTAAAGTTATCCGCGTGATTGAACATAATATTCACGCATACCTGACAACAACTGTCAGGCAGCAGCCCACCAGACACGACACCCGTGGTCGGAGGATCCTCCCTTTTCAATGGTGGATGAGAGACTTCACACCCTGTTCCTTGTACTTCTCAAATGGGTGACAGCTGCCATCAACCAACTTTTCACGGAAGATTTTTTACAAGGCAACACTGCGAGACTGATCCGTGTCGCGATGGCTGTGTAAGGCCTAGTGGCCACAACGGACGTTTTTAAGCAGATATGATAATTCAACAATAATGACATGTAGGTAAACTTTCCTACCTTCTAAAACAACCCTAACACACGTCGCATTGAAAAATTAAACAGTATTGTTTATTCATGACCATACCAGAGTAAAAGGTTATGGTTTGAGGTTGTACATATTGTATTAGTATTACGAGTTTTTGTGGCCAGCCCCGAACCGTGTACCTTTATATTTAATGTCTTTGGTTTAGATAACTCTGTGCTTTGAATGGGCTTATGAATTATTTAAAATTTGATTATGTGTATACGGGGTATTATTGTGCTCAAGATATTTTTCATGTTTTGAACTTAAAATACCTATTTTACTACATATGGTGAATATATTATAGCATCAATACTTCATAACATCACGCCTGTATCCCTCGAAGGGTTAGACTGACTTCCAAGTATGTACACCCACATTTAGCCAGTTATGTTTATGTCCCATGTAATAGGGGCGAGTCTATTACCATTGCACAAGTCTGGTTTCCAGGCTGCTACTAACAAAAACAAATAGAGGGATAAAAAAAAAAAAATCTTCATATATTAATAGTTGTATCATTTTAATGAAATAAAAAAATAATTTTCAAAAAAAAAAAAACCACCGCTCAGCGCGGCTAAAGAAGTTCTTACTTCAAAAATACTAACATAACATTACGCCTGTTTTCGCCTATGGGTTGGGCAGAGGTGCTCCTAAAGCATCACCCGCATTTCACCAGTTATGTTTAAGTCCCATGTAGGTAATAAGGGCTGAGCCTATTGCCATCAACCAGGCACAAGTCTAGATTCCAGGATACTACATAAAATTAAAAATAAGCAAAAATCGATCAACGTGACTTATGATATTTTTACTTCAAAAACACCTAAAGAAATTATGAAGGTACTTGGGTATGAATACCTAATACCCATGTTAATGATATTATTACGGAAGTAAGAGGCTTAAGAGTCATCAAACGGATTCATTAACTGCGGATAGCGGGCGAGATGAATTTATTACGTCTCCCATTCATTTACCTACTTTAATATTAATGAAGTCAATATTGGGGTACACTAATTCTTCCTGTATTGTTGTTGTTGTTGTTTTGTGTGCGGTTGACGGCAATAGACGCTCCCCCTATTACATGGGACTTCAACATAACTGGTGCAATGTGGGTGTACAGTCACGAGTATAAATATCTTACTCTGATACAAAATTCAAAATACCGATTGAAACTTTGAAGAAACCCGTTTTTCATAATAGTATGGTTTTGAGGAGACTGTTTTCATAACACCTTAATATTTCTATCAATACTTTAGTAGAAAATCGCTTTTAAATACTGCGTAAATGTAAGGCTTTTATGTTCGTGACTGTACTACTATTACACCTCTGCCGATCACTGTGGGGAATACAGGGGTGATGTTACGTTTGTAAATTGTTCCTAAGTTTGTGCGGTTCGTTTTTTAAACAACATATTCTTCGAATTTTAGACTTGCATTATTTATGACATATTTATGTTCACGTGAGGAAATTAAAGCTTTTTTTTAAATATAGTACATTGGTTACCTTGTTGGTCTAGTAGTCGCAAGCGCTACTGTTGAGTATGTGGTCCTGGGTTCGGTTCCCTGATCGGGCAGTGTCACTTGGGTTTTAGTCAATAGTAGCCAAGAGTCTGGATGTGTTCCCGGCTGACGGCATTAAGCTTGCACCCTACCAGTAAACACAGTACGTGTACTCGGTCGTAAGCAGATGCAAAAACGCATGCAAGGAAAAGATTTATAATTATAATAATTTTATTTTCTTGCGACGTAAATAGTTAAAAGGGACTGTTTTATAAAAATAATAATAATACCAGCCCCAATAATAAAGAAGGCCTCATCTTATGATATTAGGCCTTCCTTTGAGACGTTCCTTCTCTATATGTAGAGAAGGAACGTTAAAAACACACCACACGTACACAATGCGGGTTGGCGATTTCAGACTTTTATCGATAAAAAGTCCAGAAACCAACTTAAAAAAATTATGAGATCTCAAAAAGTCACATTGGTTTTCAACCGAAAATTGCCTGGATTCGAACTCACAACCACATGCATCAGAGGCAAAACCTTAACCACTGGGCCATTAAGACATTATTTTATTACGGCCAAGGAAACCGCAAGACATTTAAAAACGGCAGTTAAATGTCAAAAAGTGCAGTACATTTAATGATTTCCCCAAAATTTAACAGACCGAATGTTAATTGTATGTCACATCAGAGATGTTAAACATTTTATAACAACTCTGTTACTGAATAGATCGGCAGTAAACCTGTGTACGTGATAAAGTACAGGGTCGGACTCGACATGGTACAATATTTTCCCATTAAAAAAATATTGTACAAATAATATGTCCTCTAAGTGAAAATATATAGTACAGGCCATTCTGCAACAACAGCATGCGATCACTTAAATGACGTGTAACTATTTGTAAAAATGGAGTTATAGTGACGAGATATGATTTCAAGTTTCGTTAACAGTTTAGGAACAGGTTGGTTAGGTTGTAAAGTTCCTCATCCACCATTGAAAAGGGAGGGTCCTCCGACCAGACGGGTGTTGTGTTGGACTACTGGGAGATTACGGATAAGTCAGTTTTGTTCATATGTGGTGGTATAAATGCTCTGCAACCGAATATGTACCTATTCTGTAAATTAAACTCGTAACCAACATATTCGTTTCACCCAAGTCCAGCCCTGTAACATCGCACAATGTTTCATACTTTGTCGTACAAAACAGTCTTTATATCGAGCGTAAAAGCGGTTTACGACTATATTCCGTAGTGGGGGGTAACTGGAGGGGAGAATTTTAACAATAATCACTGGAAATAATGATGGAGCCGAGGAACAGCTTTTAGCTGCTCCATAAAGTGGAAGTATGTTGTTAAATATATAATAGATCTGTCTGTTTTTACGAGTCGGTATCACCAGTGGTTTTAAATAGACATAGGTACGAGTATAACCGTTTACCTTGTAATTTTTGCTCAATTACTTCGTAAAAATTGTCAATCGATAATTATATTTGTATTGTATTTGTTTGGATATTATAATGGTCATCTTCTTATATATAAAATTCTCGTGTCACGGTGTTTGTAATTAAACTCCACCGAAATGGTTCGACCGAAATTCGTGAAATTTTGTGTGCATATCGGTTAGGTCTGCGAATCGGACATAATCTATTTTTTCATCCCCCTAAATGTTAAGGGCAAAACAACGTTTGCTGGGTCATCTAGTTTTAATGTAATAATGCTGTTCGTTAGGACCTGGTCGAAACCTTTTCCATTTGTAAGCCCAATTGTCAACATGACAACTCTTAGGAACCGGTGAATCCGGGAGGTGCAGCTAGTATTGCTATAAACATTAATTAAAACGGAAAGTACCAAAATCTATAAGCGATTATCATTATAATCGCTTATAGATTTTGGACAAATCTTCTCTCCAGCCATTGCTGGAGAGAAGATTGGTCCAAGTCAGTAAGGTTAAGTTCAATTCTAAGAGTCATAGAGAAAATCGCTGAAAAAAAAATATGGTCTTATTTTTGTCTGACAAATAAAAAATAAAATTGACTTATAGCAAAAAAAAGGTATATATTCAAGGAAATTTTGCATACAAAAAATACATACTGAAAAATTATAAAAATGGCCGTGACTATTAGGTAGAAACCTTTCGAAGTGTCCACTAGTTTGTTTTGAGCATAGTTAAACTTCTTTTTAAAATTATCGTGTTACTAAAAAAACAAAACGATTAAATTTCATTTGTTTTAATGCAGCCAATAGTTCTTTTCAGCACTTGTCTATACAACTAATATGTAGTTTACAATCTACACACTAAATAATACATACAATCCTTTTTGTTTACCTGTTCTATTTTGAAAGGCATATAACTACATATATACACGTCCTTGCAATCACAGCAGCCCATATCTCTGTTAACAAGTCTGAGTTCCGATGCACCGTACCGCATACAACACAGTACATCGGGTATTGTGCGTACCATGGCTGGTGTGTTTGCACTGAACTGTACTAGTTACACACTTTAAATTGCTGTGGTGACGTCATTATATGAGGACAGTCTCAAAAGTCACAATACTACCCGTCTGAGATAATTCACCTATGATTTAAGTGGAAGAATCAGACTAAATGTATTTGTTAGGTTTAAATAGTTTATTCTCATAAAGACACAAAAGCCAATTACATGAGAATACAAGATAATCTAATAAACTTATTCTAAAGTCGCCGATACAAAACAATTTAAAAAATTTGGTATTACATAATTGGTCACGTATTGGTCATTCTATTTCTTGACTAGCAAGATTACAAAGTTAACAAGAAGTTCCTAAAATGTAATTTGATAGTTGGGATTTAAAACCGCTGAAAGAGCTCATATTTTTTATATAAGACGGTAAGTTATTATAAAATTGTGCTCCTTCATAAGTTATGTTTTTTTTGGCATTGTTTGTTCTTGTCCTTGGTAGGACAAGTAAGCTAATTAATGTTCATTGTTACAAATAAAATAGTAATAAAAAATGTGCGGTTTTCTCCGGCCAATCTTTTAAAAACGCGTCTAAGTCGTCACGCCAGGCAGCGTTTTAAAAATTAAGTTTATTTGGACAGTGGTCGCCAAAGTAATTATAGAGAGAGAGAGTTTATTTTTAAACAACCGCTCCTCCCGGGATAGTCGAATAAGTCGGGAGTGTTCTGACGTGTCTGGGGTCGGTTTTCAGTCTAACCGGATGCAGCTACCTATCTGACCTCCACAACCCAGTTACTGGGCCACACGATACCCCTTGGTAAGTCTGTTTGTAAGACTGTCAGGCTTCAGAGTATCCATAACGTCTATCAAAGATCTACAAATGACAGCCGCGACCAACAATTTAATATGCTCTCCGAGGCACGGAAGAGTCTCGATGAACGGTCACCCATCCATATACTGACCCCGGAAAGCGTAGCTTAACCTTCGAACAACCTGTGCGGCTGTATTTATTTAACCACGAGCTCCTAGTTTCGTTCTAATTATAGCTAACAAGTTTCAATACAGGCACTAATACTGCAAAATACAGAAACCGCAGCTACCCTATTCAGCAGTACATTAGCTGTATTGGCGATTGCACCGATCGATCGACTAGCATTGTTGGGCTTGCTCTCCAAACGCTGAGCTTAATAACTAAGCACTCAACAAATATGCTGGAATATACTCGTACAGGGAAAGTTTGGGATATCAGGAATACAATAGGAAGGGTAATAAAAGTCTCTAGGGAAAAAAGTAGCTGCGTCGTTGGTCTGAAGGTTGCAAGCGCTATCACTGAACGTGGGGTCCTGGGTTCGATTACTGGGTCGGGCAAAGGGTTCTGTAGTAGTTCTTACACTGGTAGTACAATAATAACTTAACATATTTAATCATGACATAATGCTATGATTTTTTATGGAGTATCTTTTAAATTGAAGGAATTCTTTAATTTGGCTTGGAATCTTGTTTGAAATCTGGACACATATGGGATACCAACTTTGTCTACATAATTATGTTTTCATCAATAAGTCAATCAGGATATCTTGTTTTATTTTTATTACACTTTATGGTGTGAGACCATCGACCAGAGGAGCCTTAAGACAATCTCGCTCAGCCTTCAGCCCTCAGCTGCTGTAAGCTAGGGCCTAGGGTATTGAATGTATCAATATGAAACAGGAGTGTGAATATATTTGCTGAAATCAATATCTTCTTGGACGGGCGTAAGGATATATACCTTATTCATTGTATCACCCTATGTATATAGCTCTTAAAGTTTTTATTTAAATTTTTGTATGGTACCAAGCGCGACTGCTGAGCATGAGATCCCCACGTCGCGTCGGTTTGATTCCCAGGTCGAGCAAAGTGTTATTGAGTTTTTCCAATAAGAATTTTCTCAGGAATTTTCTATCCGGAATCTGGTCTAGTGTCGGGTTGATGGCTTTAGGTTCGCTCCCTATTACATGGGACTTAAACATAACTGGCGAGATGTGGGTGTTACTATAAGTGCATCTCTGCACAACCCTTAGGGGAAAACAGGCGTGATGTTATGGTCAATATTTGTTTTTTTAGACGGGCGTATGGATATAATTTTAAGCTCTGTGTGTACGTCTTTGAGTACAATATACAATGATATATTCTAGACACAACGCCTTTTAGATATATGCTTTGTGAGCGTGACAGCAATAACCAGACAACGAAAATTACAATTTTGCTTTTGTTAGTTGACATATTATGTCCTTCACTCTCTGCTTACCTTTGTAAATATCTACGTGATGTTGTGAAGTGATGGAAATGCTAGAAAATCACTTCTTTAGAAAGGCATCCGCCTTTTCTTCTTGTAACCTTAAGTCTCCAATTTGGGATAGATATAAGTAGTTATCAAAATTAAAAAAACAAAATCAAAAATCATTTATTTCTTTAACAATATACACACGAACACATATTATAAGTGATAGCCTTTATGCAAGTAATGCTTGTATTGGGAGACTCCGCACTTTCATACCGATATTATTAAATCATCATCTTTTATTTATTTATTATTTTATTTAGGGACAAGCCCGCCACACTATTCCCAAACCATTGAAACTCCTGAAAACCAGAATCAACAGAAAAGCGTCGAGACAATAAAGCCCGACGAGTCCCGGAGAAACGATTCAACTGTCTTGGTTCTCGCAACGAAATTAATCAAAAATAACAGCGGAGGAGTTAGAAAAATACATAATTTCCACTTCAATCAATCATCATCATCTGTCAAGCCTTTTCCCAACTATGTTGGGGTCAGTTTGCAGTCTAACCGGATGCACCTGAATATATTTTTCATGAAACTACTGCCTATCTGACCTCCACAACCTCGTTACAGGGCAACAGCGATATTATGAGATAAAAACATAAAATTTGTGTGTGTGTGAGTTACGTGTGTATGTTTGTGAGTGCGTGAGTGGGTTTGTGTGTGTGTATAATATGTGTGCTAACACGTGATGCAAGGTGTGGACATTCCATTGTCCATCCACCTTATAACAGTCAAACTGCATTCCATAAAGCTTGGACGGTCCTAATCCTACTGATCGATAACAATAAATTAAGCTTCCCCGATGACATAGCGATCGTCATCATTTACTGACTGACTGATAAAATTTTATCGAGAACGTGTATCATGAAGAAAAACATTATCACGTTAAACGCCAAATGACCGACAAACAATACATTGTCTATTGTGTCTCGTTGTTGGGCAGTTAAGGTGTTATTCATAGTGGGAGGTTTATTAGATTTGCTTCATTTTTAAACACGTTTTGTGAACCTAGATAAAAGTTAAGTTTTCTAATCCAAAGACTTTCAATGTTAAATTGTTTTATTCTCAATTCTTTTCAAAGCAATTTTATTACAGACATTTCGTCTTTAATGATGTTAACTTGAAAATAAATTCACCGTTTAAGATTATTCTAATTTCTGTCTTTGACTAGAAATTTAAATTGTTGAAAATCTTCATTCAAAATAGGTTCCAAGGGAGTGATTTAATAGTACTAATGTTGACCTTAGCTCAATTTGTTTTACATAATTATTCTAATGGCTTAACTCGGTGAGGTCCTAATAAACGGCCTACTAAATATAATCCTATAAAGTACCTTCATGAGGTTATATTAAGAACACGTTCAGGCACTCGTGTCTATGTACCCACAGTTTCTTTTTTTAAATCCTGGCCAGAATATTGTCTAGTCTAAGACCGTTAATTTAAATCATCAACAAATAGTAGAATAATTTTTTAGTTTTTTTTTTTTTTTATTAGACTCTATTTGAATACGATTTTCTTTTTACTGTGAGATTATGGCTGAGTGGTTATAGCGTTGTCTTTCATAGTCGAGTTTGTGGGTTTAAATGTGGACATGAACTATAGAAGCTGCGTATGAATTAAGTTTTTTAGACTTGGATTGATAGAGAAGGCACTAGTATTAATCACCATCAATGTTAGTGCAATAGGAGAAGAGGCCTCTGTCCTGGAGTCAGACAATAATAGCCGTTACGTCATGTTCAGATTATGACTTTTCTTGGTTACTGGTGAAAAGTTCAAGTTTTATTCTGAAAGGAACTAGAACCGCAGTGATAAGTGTTCCTTCCTTCTCTGTATCAGAAGAGGTTTTTCCCTAGACCTACAGGCTGATATTTCTACAACCCCCTTACCTACATTTTTATTTCTGTACGTGTTTATGTCACTGAACTCCTTCTAAACGGCTGGACCGATTTTAATGTAGGTATTTTCTTTTGTTTATGTTTAAGTGTGTACGTGTGTCTGGTCCACAAATGTTTGTATAGATAATTAAATGCATTAACGTAGTCAGTGCGTACCTAATGAAGACCATTCACCTAGGTCACGCACGTGTCTGAATCACATTACATCTGAATTGAGCCGCGGTCTGAATGCGTAATGAGCTTAAGATCTTGATTCTACCAATTGTTTATTAAATGAATTAGTGGAATTGTTTTAAGATTAATGTGGTTTTAGTTTGTTTGGGGCGTGGCGTTGGTAATTATTATATCTTTATTTTGATACAAGTAATTGTATATGGTAAAGATTGCTAATAAAATAGATTATTCATATCTATGGGTGATGCTAATTGTGCTTGCCTTATAAATTTAAAGTAAATTCTTTAAGATAGTTCTATTTTCAATTTAAAAATGTTCCATTTAACGTTACGGGGGGATACTGTTATTCGCGTCCGTAGGAGATACCTAACCACAACCCTACACGTGTCCCCCGGGTGGTGCTAAATGAATAACAACGCCGAGTCTCGGGCGGCGGTCAATCAGCCCGACCAAACCAGCCTAACCAGCTTGGTGTAGCAGTGAGGGTAGGAAATGACTCTCACAAATCGCAACCCTGGAGACTTCAACAGGATCGATGACCTTGGCTTGACTGTCTGGGCCATGAAGAAGACAACTTCTATAAAAAATCACCCCAAGTCTACGGTTAGACTTCGTGCCAAGAGACTGCATGGCTGGTGGGAGACCAGTTACTAGCGATTCAACCTCTACGGATATGGCAAACGTAGTTGTATTTTGCCTTCTTAGGGAATGGCGTCACCCCTAAGTGACCTTTTATTTCGTCCAATACTCGTGGGAACAAAATGAATGAAAACCCAAAAAATAAATCAAACCCAACTATGATCCAACAAACTCTTTCCAAGGGCATGTTTACAAAAACACGCAGCAATTCGCTTGGTACCTTACCGCAAGACATGAACACTCCTGAAATAATATTTAGTGCGAACGACCGAAACAGGAACGCCTGGCAACATGACCGAATACCTCAAGCCAAAAGAAGAAGAGTGGAAACCAAATCACCAGAAACAGAAAATGATACCAAAAATCCTAATAATGCATATTCAATACCTACACAAAATCAATTTGAAATTTTAGGCAATGAGGAAGACATAACAAATAACAAAGAAACAGAAAAGCCACCAAAACCAGAACCCATCTTTGTAACTGGAGTCGCTCTTAGGTCTGAAATATTAAAAATTACAACAGCAGAAAACTATACAATGACCACGCTCAGGTCAGGACACATAGTGAAAATAATGCCAGCAAGTATAGAGGTATACAAATTAATTAGAGAAAAATTCATCACAGACAACATCAGTCACTATACATACATGTAAAAGAATGAAAGGCCCTACAGAGTTGTACTGAGAGGTCTCCATAGTTCAGAGGATACCTCTCAAATAAAGGAAGAACTCAAAGAACATGGACACGAAGTAAGACAACTAGTAAATGTACGCCACCGAACTTCAAAAGAACCTTTACCCCTATTTTATGTAGACCTGGAACCAAAACCGAACAATAAAGATATATTTAAAGTAAAATTCTTAAATAATATGAAAGTATCCTTTGAACCACCCTATAAGAAAAAAGAAATCCTCCAATGCAAAAGATGTCAAAGATTTGGTCATTCCAAAAATCAATGCTATCGGCCATTCAGATGCGTCAAGTGTGGAGACGACCATCCTACCACCACTTGTACCAAAACTCGAGACACAGAAGCTACATGTGCGAACTGCCTAGAAAAACATCCGGCTAGTTATAGAGGATGTGTCAAATACAAACAATACAAAGAACATATTCTAAAAATTCAACCGAAGCAAGCACAGATCAATATAAACCAATACACCCGGATGCCCGGAGTTGCCAAATCACAGACAAAGACGTATAATACTTACAACAAAAATACAACAACATACGCTGAAGTGACCAAAAACAAAACAGAAAACATAAATAACCTAGAACAACCGCTTCAAATGCAACAACTTGGTGACATCTTGGATAAGATGTTCAACAGAATACAAACTATGATGTTAAACATGGTAGACAACATGATGGATAGATTTCTCCAGCTTTTAAGCAGTCAAAGGAAAATATAATCCTAATCTTAATATAATCCTATGGAATGCCAACGGACTAGTCGCTCGAAGACTAGAGCTTGAAATCTTCCTGAATATGAAAAAAATTGACGTAGCACTAATATCTGAGACCAGATTTACAAACAAAAGCTTTGTATCAATTAAGGGCTATACCATGTACGCTACTAATCATCCTTCGGGTAATGCGCATGGAGGAACGGCAGTACTTATAAAAACTAACATAAAACACCACCCACTTGAGCCTTTCTCAACAGACAAGATACAAGCCACACTAATCAAAGTCAAAGATGACAGCTCGGACATCACAATCGCTGCAGTTTACTGCCCTCCTAAACACCAAATAACAAGGGAAGACTATAACGAATTCTTCTCTAAACTCGGACATCGTTTTGTATGTGGAGGTGACTGGAACGCAAAGCATACATTCTGGGGCTCTAGGTTAGTAACCACTAGAGGAAGACAGCTCTACCAATCTGTCAGGGATCTCAATCTCGATTGCTTGTCTACTGGGGAACCTACTTATTGGCCGACTGACCCTCGAAAAACCCCTGATCTACTAGATTTTTTCGTATCTAAAAACATTGCAATCAACAATACTCACATGGCATCCGACTTAGATCTCACCTCAGACCACTCTGCAGTTATTCTTAACGTGAATAATAAGATAATACTGACTGAAACACAACCAAAAATCTACACCAAGAAAACTAACTGGGAAAAGTATCAAGATATCATTACAGCGGAGACAGAGCTTAAGATCTCTCTAAAAAACATCGATGAGGTAGAACAAGCCATAGAAGAACTAAACCGATTGATCCATGATGCGGCAAACAGGTCCACTCGTCAACACAAAGCGGGAACCGCAAAAGAACATGTTTATCCTGCGTCCATCAAGGACTGTATAACTGAAAGACGCAGACTTCGCAGAGAGTGGCACAGAACCCACTGTCCAAGAGATAAAACTGCATTTAATAAAGCTTCACAGCAACTAAAGGCACATATCAAAGAATGGGAAAATGAGAATCTACAATCACATCTCTCAAAACTGACACATACTAGTGACACAAACTACTCTCTGTGGAAGGTTACTAAAAACCTAAAGCGCCCCAAACAACAGGTTACACCATTAAAAACAGAAAAAGGGACCTGGGCTCGCTCCGACCTTGAAAAAGCTAATACATATGCCAATCACCTGCATAAAGTTTTTGAACCACTCCCTAGCAACAATCAGCAACTCGACAATGAAATAACCAAATACCTCAACTCTCCTTCCCAAATGTGCCTACCACTAAAACATGTTACACTACCTGAACTAAGGCGGGAAATTCTAAAACTTCAAGAAGGTAAATGCCCTGGTTACGATCTTATCGACGCCACTCTTTTGAAACATGTCCCAAAAAAAGGTTTACTGCTCATACTTAGTATCTTTAATGCATGCCTAAGATTGTCCTTCTACCCAAGCCAGTGGAAAATAGCTCAGGTAATAATGATACTGAAACCAGGTAAACCAGCTCAAGATGTGGCATCGTACAGACCCATAAGTCTCCTTCCAGTAGTTGGAAAACTATTGGAAAGGATTATACTAAATAGAATGCGAGAACACCTAGCAGAGATAATACCAACTCACCAGTTTGGATTTAGAGAGGGCCACGGTACCGTCGAACAAGTGCATCGTTTGGTTGACGTCATCGGTAGAGCGCTGGAAAACAAACTATATTGCTGTGCAGCCTTCCTAGACATCAGCCAAGCATTCGACAAGGTGTGGCATAGCGGGTTATCACTGTATAAAAATTAAAAAAATGCTACCACACTCGTTCTACGCATTATTAGAATCGTATCTTAAAAATAGATGCTACGAAGTGAAATATAATTCCGACACATCTCAAATGTACAAAATTAAGTCTGGAGTGCCACAGGGTAGCATACTGGGACCAGTTCTCTACCTAATATTCACAGCAGATATACCCACTCATGCTTATACCACTACAGCGACATATGCAGATGATACCGCAATCCTCTCAACACATGAGAATTGTGACTCCGCATCCGAAAGGCTACAGCTACACCTGACTCAGATCGAAGAATGGCTCGAACAGTGGCGTATTAAAGTCAATACAGATAAGTCAGTTCAAGTAACCTTCACACTCCGAAGAAAAACCTGCCCACCTGTGAAACTTTGTAATACAGAGATCCCACAATCAGATGTCGCCAAATACTTAGGTATGCATCTCGACAGACGGCTCACTTGGCGAACACACATATGGACCAAAAGGAAACAACTAGATTGCAAACTCCGAAGCATGTACTGGCTCATTGGACGTAGGTCACAGTTGACAGACGCTAGTAAAATGGCTATCTATAAAACCATACTGAAGCCGGTATGGACATACGGCATACAGCTATGGGGCACAACCAGTCACAGTAATATCGAAATACTACAAAGGTTTCAAAGTAAAACAATGAGAGCCATGTTCAATATTCCACCGCACATAAGCAACAAATATGTGAACCTAGATTTGAATCTACGAACAGTGAAGGAAGAAATTGAGACATACAGCAAGAATTATCAGGCCAGACTAGACCATCACATCAACCAGTTAGCTGCTGAACTGCAGGGAGAGGGCAGTCTAAGATACTATCGCCTCAAAAGAAATAGTATACGAGACCTAGCAACAAGATTTGCAGACCGAACATGAGAATGTCATCAATGGATGCACAACTCAGCTGAAAATATATCTACCGATGAAAATCAGACAACATATTAGATTATTGTTTCATAGAAACAGATTGCTAAGTAGCAGGATAAATAAAAATTAACGTTACGTCTACATCAATAATGAATACTATTATTTATCAGGGACTAGCTGCGCCTTGCTGCGTTGCCCGCGGTAAAAATTCACAATAATCAAACGCGGGAAGATAAAATAGTCGTGAGGTTTTCTTAAATTTTCTTAGGTTTTCTTAAATGTTCCCCGCAACTTTCATAAGATTTAATTTCATCTCTTTACAATAAGAAACTCAACAAAATAATAATTCGTTAAATTGGTCCAGCCGTTCACCAAGAGAAATAGGTATCCATTGGTACTTATATATAATATATTGTGCTTGCCTTATAAATTTAAAAGTAAATCCTCAAATTGTCAATTTTGAAATCGTTCGCTTTGACGTTATGTCTACGTCAAGAAATCTTGTTAGGGCCTCTGGTTATTTTTTATCATGGATTTGAAATAAACCCCGTTCCATTTTTAATTAAAATACGTATCATCAGCGCCATCTATTGTACCTAGTGCCAAACTATAACTACTCTAGTATAAAATGACTGCCGTGCTCGAAGTTGATTACATCCTAGGCATGACAAACACTTGAGCACTAATTTGATGAAGCTGCTGGAACATTCCAGAAATAGTTCCGCCTTAGGTTACGTCGGTTAGGTTTTAGTTATGTTAGGTATGCTAAGGAGCCTGGGGCTGATGTGAATCAACATGCTGAGATTACACTTTAGATAACGTATGTTGTAGGTTGTGTGTGAAATTAATTAGACTTTTGTGGATGCGTCCAGGTTTTTTATATCTAGAAAAAATCTATCAACATTTTTTATGTTTCAATCCAATAAGTACAATTTGGTAGCTCATTTTTAACATGGTTGTATTCTTGAAATAAACATTGTGAAAAAGTCTACAACATAATATTTTGTATATAGATACCTTGTTGCTCTGTAATGTACCCCCAGACGTCTGCTACTTACAAATAAATTGAATTGTATTGTATATGCTATCAAATAAAATATAGTGTGAATGTCAAAGTGTATGATGTTCAACGTAGAAACAGCAGCATGTATATTACATGAGAAGTCTTATAGCCGTAAGAGGCCACGAAATAGACTTCGATAGAAAGTATCGTAGAGAAAAAAAACAATGACAGATTGATAGAATATCAATTTATTTTCTAAAGATCTTGTGTGATGATATAAAAGGGCATACACACATTAAACACACAATGTTTTTCCTCCTCTCTCCTACTTTTATTGACATCTTATTTTACCTTGTGGAACGTAAATAAATGAATATTAATAAGAATATTCTTTTTTTTTTTTTTTTTAATTAAAACCTATTAGGTCAACTATTAGGACACTAGGAATTTCTCCTGTGTCGTGGGT
Organism: Phlogophora meticulosa; assembly: GCA_905147745.2. Classification (NCBI taxonomy): domain Eukaryota; kingdom Metazoa; phylum Arthropoda; class Insecta; order Lepidoptera; family Noctuidae; genus Phlogophora; species Phlogophora meticulosa. Next base: position 14,699,599 of record LR990522.1, on the reverse strand, counting down.
GCGTTTACAAACATTTAAAGTCACTTACACAAACAGCCAGACCCGGAACAACTACCTGTAGGCCATACAAATATTTGTTCCGTGTGGGTATCGAACCCACGACACGCGGCGCGGCAGCCGATCGCTCAGCCACTGCGCCAACCGTGTCGTCAAAAGATTGGGCAAGAAGCGAGGCAAACTTAAACTTTGTGGTTCTATCACAAAATAATAATATTAGAATAATACCAGCCTTTTACTGTCCTACTGCAGGGCAAAGAAATCTTGTCATGTAGAAAAGGCACGAGCATTAATCGGCACGCTTGATCAAGACGGGTTGGCGATTTCAGACTTATATCAATTATAACTACAGGTTTCCTCACGATGTTTTCCTTCACAGATGTCAGCGATGTCCAAGATGAACTTAAAAAGTACATACGAATTGAAAAAGTCACATAAGTACTTGCCCAGGTTTGAACCCATAACCTCGTGCACAAGAGGCGAGGACTAAACCATCGCATCTATCACATTAAAAAAAAACAATGTTTTGCCATGTCATTGTTATTTATTTTGGTGGAAGTAGCTGAAAAACCTAACATTTCGGTGTGAGACTTAGACTCGCACTTTTCTGGCTCTTTTAAATGCAAAAACAAATATAGCCCTAGTATAATAGATACCCTTTGACTCCTTTTATGACGCTTGTTCCTATCTACTCTAAATTATGAAGAAACCGAAGACTTCCTGAGGTAACCACCCTCACACACACATACACACACACACACACCGCTCTGTTCCCCGCTTTTTTCGAGCCCTCGCACCCGCCATTTGTTGGAACATGTCACGCTTAGGCAATAAGATGAAAAATTGATTCTCTTTGTTCTTCCTATAATTCAATACAACAACGTGTCGCGTACTGAATCACATTATTAAAGGGGAATTACGCCTATGGTATGTTTCTGGGGTAGGTAGAGCTGTAACAGAACGTACTTTTTAACCGTAGATAAAAACAGGACGAGGTTCTCAATTCGACAAGTATACGTGTATAATTTTGAGTATGTTTGACCATGCATAACTGTTTACAATGTATTTCAATTACGATGACACGTTTATTATTAGTTTGTGCAAACAAAATCCACCCTTAGGTGTGGATAATAACTCAGAATTTTGTAAAAAGTGACGTGCAGTTGACACTAGACCTATATTGTATCTTACATAAATTATAAATCGAATTGAAAGGCGAGAAATAAAAAATATTTTTTGTAAAAAGTCATCTGCCTAGCCTGTAATGTCTGTGTGTGTTAATCCATACTAATATTATAAATGAGAAAGTGTGTGCGTCTGTTTGTCCGTCTTTCACGGCAAAACGGAGCGATGAATTGACGTGATTTTTTAAGTGGAGATAGTTGAATGTATGGAGAGTGACATAGGCTACTTTTTGTCTCTTTCTAACCCCCCACTTCCTAACGCGAGCGAGGCCGCGGGCAAAAGCTAGTGTAGTATAATAAGTAAAGTATAAAAAGTATTAATTTTGAATTGTATGTTGGAGTGGACAGCTTTCATGTGGTAAATAATTTAATTTATGATTTACATAGTTGATCATTCGTTACTTACTTAGCATTGTATGTAATCGAATTTTATCGTATGAGACAGATGTTTTGCTGGGGAGTTTGTTGCACCACTTCTTCTTCCCAGCAAAAACACTAGATAGCTGCGAATGGCGGGCGCTTTGAGAGATTGTCTTATTTAAATTTTGACGTTCAAAAAGGAATGATAGTCAGCCTTATTTGAAAAAATGTCTTTTTCTAATTAAATTTTTATTACTGACTTAAATTATGCGGTTAGTTCTGCTTGTTTTTGATTAAAAAACACTTTACGCGCAATATAGGCATAACAAAAGTTGGTAAATAAGTAATTTTCCATTATTCCTCAGTATAAAGACCGGATTGATTTCCCATCGATCGACATTGGAATTTAGACGTACACTTAAGTCCGAGTTTATTTTGACAGCTGTGTATTTCGCCAAGTAATAATATAATCACTTGAATTCAAAATTAACATTGGAATAGTATTGGCTTTCGATTGAGGAGTAAAGTCCCAGGATAGAACCGATGTGGCGTGGCGGGCGAAGGTCTAAATATCTAAAGGTCCCTGGGATAAATGTTTGTACGATCTACGAAGATTTGTACCGAGAGTTCTGGGTATTTGCAATGTATAATAAAAAAAACTCTTTATGTAGTGTATTGTATTAAGTATATCAGTCATCTAGTACCCATGACACAAGCCCAGCTTACCTTGGGGTTAGATGCTGCTGTGTGGATTGACCAGGACAATTTATTTATTTATTGTTCCAAACCACACACACATACGTATTGTATATTGACGTTCAACCCTAAAACGCGCCACGCAATCGAATCATCCTATCATCCCACATATCTTTACATCGTACAATCAAAATAACATTCGTCCCTTTCTCAAGTACCCCCAGCGAAAACAAACATAATAAAAAGTCGATGATACACTGGCCAATGATAGCACAGATCACCAACCACAGATAAAATAACAAAAGAAAGAAGTGGGTAGGTACTTGACGGGTACAATAACAATGAAACGCGTTGTTATCTTGATAATGGCTTGCAGATTATAGACGTGCTGATAAAGGATGTATGGTGGATTGGCGTGTTTGAGGAGTGAAGATTTTCTTTCCAGTTTTTCGGGCACCGTAAAACGGGGAGAATAGATAGGTAGGTAGAGGGAACAAAACTTAAAAGGGTATTTTCAGGTTAGTTAACACATTAACTGCCACAATATTAAAATTATAGTTAGGTACATTGAAATTTATATTATTAGCTTGCATTATCCCACAGCCGGACAAAGGCTCTTCTTCCAGTTGTTTCGATCCAGGGCCACTGGTCGATAGTCTTTTGTTTTAAAAAATACCTTACCCACTAGGAATTTCTCCTGTGTCGTGGGTGCGTTCACAAACATTTACGGTCACATACACAAACAGACAGACCTGAAACAACTACCAGTAGGTCATACGAATACGTGTTCCGTGCGGGAATCGAACCCACGACAACGCGGCGCAGAAAACGATCGCTCAGCCATTGCACCAACCGTGTCCTTTTCCGCGTTTTTGCGTTAACCGCGGGTTGTCCAGGTAGTCCGCGACGCCTTCTGGCTATGTCACCGCTCCAGAAAGTGGTTATTTTGGCCCAATGCTTTTTTTCCTTTTTTTTTTTTGAAACGTTGCCCCACACTAGGAATTTCTCCTGTGTCGTGGGTGCGTTTACAAACATACAAACTCACATACACAAACACAAACAGCCAGACCCGGAACAACTACCTGTAGGTCATACAAATATTTGTTCCGTGTGGGAATCGAACCCACGACACGCGGCGCAGCAGTCGATCGCTCAGCCACTGCGCCAACCGTGCCGTTATTAAATTCTCAACCAATTTCCTCGCCTCACAAACTATTGTTAACATGAGTTAACTCGTAGTCTGGGTCAAAACAAAAAAAAAAGCATGTTAAATATTATTTGTTGTGAAATAAAACTCACATGAAATATTGAAGGTCACCAAAAACATTTTTACTCATTAAACAAAACAATGTTTTTACTAAACTGCAAGTTTTAATAATGAGCTTTTCATACAGCCATGTTGGAAGCTGAGAGGTAAATTTCCATCTATGGAAATCGAGGAGATCACTAAGAGAGCAATGTCATGGAGAGAAATATCCAATTTTTATGAAGTTGGTTTTATTTAACTTATTCAAACAAGCAAAATTTGAAAAAAAATTAAAAAACCAGGGCCATGGGGTCCGTGTGCCCATTTAGTTTTTCGAGAAATCGCGAAACGTTTGGTCGACTCTTCACGTGACCAGAGGGCTGGCCTTTTTTTTGGCCAAAGAATCAGCATTGCCATTCAACGTGGCAATGCTGCCAGCCTTCTGGGCACTTTTCCCGTTGACAACGATGTGGATGAATTTTTTGATGCCCTATGATTATTTATTTTATTTTATTTCTTCATATATTAATAATTGTATAACAAGCAAAAACAATGTTTAAACTAGATAAGCTCAGCGATTTCTATCCGACAACTCTGAATAGAAACACTGAAACCAACTCTAAGGTCACCGTCTCTTAGTACAGACATTATCTTGTTAAAATCTGTCATAATATATAAACATAGCCGCATGGTTTGTACGAAGGTTAAGCTACGCTTTCCGAGGTCAGTCTGTGGATGGGTGACCGTTCGTAATATAAAAATATCGAGACTCCTCCGTGCCTTGGAAAGCATGTTAAGCCGTTGGTCCCGGCTGTCATTTGTAGATCTTTGACAGTCGTTACCACCGGTAAAGACTCAGTCAGTAGTCAGAAACCCGAAAGTCTGACAACCAGTCTTACCGAAGGATTTTGTATTGTCCAGTAGTTACTGGGCTATAAAATATCCCTTGGTAACTAAAGTTGGGTTGTGGAGGTCAGATTAGTAGACTGGAAGCCGATCCCATCATAGTTGCTAAAAGGCTAGGTAGATGATGATGAGCTAATATCTCCAAAATATTTCAGCAAGTCTTTCAGATATTTTTACGCAAAAAAAATAATCAGGCAATCATAAAACGAATTTAATCTGACATAAAAGTCAAGTGTCATTGTAATAAAAATGCAAAACAAGTGCCATTCGGGCGTGCGTTCCGGTTAATTTAATATTTTTACGTACCTATAGTATTGACTGCCTCTTTGGTCCAGTGGTCGCAAGCGTGACTGCTAAGCACGAGGTCCTGGGTTCGATTCCCGGGTCGAGCAATGTGTTATTGGGATTTTTTTTAGAAATTTCTCAGTATAGCCCGGAGTCTGGATGTGTGTCCGGTTGATGGCAATAGGCTCACCCATGTGCGACTTACCACGTAGGTACACCTCTGCCTACCTTCAGGGAAACAGGCGTGATGTAACGTTATGTTATATTGTAAGCGAAAGCTTCGTTACATCCGATAAATAATACCCTAAAATTGTTAATCTTAATATATATATTTCTTGTGTGCGTGTGTATGTGACTGAACTCCTCCTAAACGACTGGACCAATTTTGATGAAATTTTTTGTGTGTGTTCGTGGAGATTCGAGAATGGTTTAGATTTACAATTGGACCCAGTAGGTGGCGCTGTACGGGCAGGACAACGTCTGTTCGGTCCGCTAGTAACTTATTAAAATGTAAAGCGGAATGCTTGTACATACGGTTAGACGCGAATATTCATAAGGGCTCAACCAAATGGATGTGCTTTGATGGTAAAATTCGTGTATTTATTATCAAAGAAACGAATTCATTTAATAGTAGGTACCCAGCCTTACGATGAGATGTTTTATTGATGTGTTTTCTGTTTTCTGTAGATATTTTAACGATATCTCTTGTTCTTTAACTGCCTCATTGGTTGCAAGTGCTACGGCTGAGCGTAAGGTCCTGTGTTCGATTCTAGGGTCGAGCAAAGTGTTATCAAGTTTTTCCATCGTAGCTTAAATTTCTCAGTAGCATCTCTCTCAATAGCAAACTGGTTTTGTTCCCGGTTGGTAACAATGGACTCGCTACTATTATATGGCACTTAAACATAACTTGCCAAATGTGGGTTTACCTACTACAAGTACTTACAGTTCTGCTGAACCCTTTGGGTATGAAAGGTGCTGCGTTTTTGTTAATCCGTTGAATTTTTCAACATTTTCTTGATTTTGTCTCTACAATATCTCGGAGTGGAGCTGTTATCTCAGTTGTAATATCTATAAGATCCAATATTTGCCTGACTCAAATAAAAGTACCGTTGACGAGCGCGATGTGACTCATTCCGTCCTGGCCGTCGAGGCCCGTCCCGTCTGCGCCCTCCCCCCGACCCTTTGCTCGTGCCAGCCCGCGTAGCTGAGCCGGTAAATGTAAAAAAAAAACCCTTAATAATATATATCTATTTGATCCAGCCCGTCCCTTGCTGTCCTCTTTCAGCGACGTCCTAAGCCGAGGCTCGTACCCCGCAGGGGGTGCGAGCCCTTTGCGATTGGTCGCTTAGTTTTTAAGTTTTTACGCCCTGGCTGGAGGCCTTAATTAAGCCCCCCGCAGGAATTAAGCCCCCCCCAAGAAAGTTCGGTTAAGCAGTAGATATCCCTGAAGGATAAACTGCGAGATGACCATTCCAAAAAAAAAGCGCGATGGGCACACTACTTCTAAACCACTGCAACTCCTGAAAACCAGAATCAACAGTGGCGACCACGAGAAAAGCGTCGAGACTATGAAACCCGACGAGTCCCGGACAAACGATTCAACTGACTTGGATCCGGCAACGAAATTAATCAGTAAAAAACAGCAGAGGAGATACAAAAATACATATTTTCATAAAAAGAATATAGTTATACTAATATACATAGACAGGAACAGGCTAGTCCTGTTCCTGTCTCACTGCAGGACAAAGACATGATACTGAACTCATGTTTACAGGCTGTTAGTCGATAATCCACCCTGTATACGTGAAAAAATGCAACCCCCGCTTAGCCGAATGTAATCATGCTCAATATACCTAACGCGTGTTTAATCTGGCGTAAAAGAAAAGTGTCGTTGTAATAAAAATGTAAAACAGCCATCATTTGTGGCACGCCTTATACCGGCTAATTCCGTACTCATGCATATTTCATGGCTTAACTGAATAACGTACGACAATTTCAGGTCACGACTCTTTTGTAAACATGTTTTGTTTATTGGTAAGCTGATTTTAATAATTGATTTTAAATTGGTTTGTTTGTTAAAAAATTGTATAATTCTGATTGATTTTGATTACTATTTAAGTCTGACTTTTTTGTAAGGTTAAATGATGAATTTTATTATGTTTATTTTGTACACGTATTGTTTAAAAAATAATAACACTTTTACATGTACACGACCGATGTGGCGCGGTGGGCGAAGGTCCACCTGCAACGCAGAAGGTTGCGGGTTCGATTCCCGCCCTGGAACAAATGTTTGTACGATCTACAAATATTTGTTTCGGGTGTTCTGGGTATTTACTATGTATAATAAAAAAACATCTATCTATGTAATGTATTGTATTAAGTATATCAGTCATCTAGTACCCATAACACAAGCTCTGCTTAGCTTGGGGCTAGATGATGCTGTGTGGATTGTCCAGCAATATTTATTTATTTATTTATTTATGTAAATTTTCAACTTTTAGCGATTTTTGGTAGAGGCAAAAGTTATGGGTTCCCGTCACCAACATGTTATGACGCGTTACGCCCGAATGACAGTTGTTCCAAAGTTTTAAGTTTTCACTTATGTCGGCAGTCACCATTACCGCCTCTTTTGCTTAAGCGTGCCATGTCCCAACAAATTGCAGGGATGAGGGTTGAAAAAAGTAGGGAACAGAGCGATATCAGTTGTAGCGTTTGCAACCACCAGCGAGACTAATGATGCAGCTAAGGCAATTAATATTATTCGAAGGGAATTGCGGTAATATTAATTAATTTTCTGAAATATTAATTTTGATGACATTGCGCTTTCCATCTTCACTAATGATCTCCAGGCGAGACCGTTTAATTTAAATCCCCAATAATTCCATAATTGTACGAGTTAACCCTCAAATGTCCACGGCGTGCCGTGACGCACGTGTTCGTGCCCCCATGACGCGTCATCGCGGTATAATTGGGGTCAGTAGTCGTTTGTTTGTGCTGCTCGCTTGTTTTTATTGTGGCCAAGACATGAGCGAAGGGTTGGTTTGGATTGAATTTGTGCCTAAGATAGGATGTGTAGTCATCGTGGTGGCTCCGTGGCCTCTTTTACTTACACGTGGTTGCGGGTTCTGGGCACTGCTCCACTGGTCCAGTACATATGCATTGAGAAAGTCAAGTTGGTACTGAATAATTAATGACTTTTTTAACTCATATGTACTTTCTAAGTGTATCTAAGACATCACTCACAACTTTTGTCTTCTTTGTATGAGAAGAGGCCTTTATCCAGCAGTGGGCCATAATCTAGTATTTCTGTGTTATATTAAAGTGTACTAGAATAGTCAATACATTAGTACTTTACATATCTACTTCATATTTCTAACTTGTAATATATGCGTATGTGAGTTTAAAAAAAAAAAAAAACATACATAAATGGCTGAACGGTTTGCATGAAATTAAGGAAGACCATGACTTGGTTTAGGGCATAGGATACTTTTTATGCTAATTGTATCTTCTAGGGAGCTCGGGGCTAAATAAAAACAGCCACTCGGATTATTCAAAGTTTAAGCTTTGTTTGCCGAGGTCAATATGTGGATGGGTGACCGTTCATACGTTCAACATATCGAGACTCCTCCGTGCCTCGGTAAGCACGTTAAGCCCATGGTCTCGGCTTTCATTTGTAGATCTTTGACAGTCGTTACGGGTAGTCAGAAGCCCGTAAGTCTGACAACTAGTCTTACAAAGGGATATCGTGTTGTCCAATAACTGGGTTGTGGAGGTCAGATAGACAGTCACTCCATTTAAAATACTGGTATACAGCTGTATCCGGTAAGACTAGGAGCCGACCCCAACATTGTTGGGAACAAGGCTAGGCAGATGATGATGTATTTATTGTATTGTGAAGCTACAAGCAAAATCTAGCTAACAATTTTAAAAATAAAATATGTCATGTCTTGTGCTTGACTTGATACCTAAGTCATCACTTATAACTTGGGCCAAGCTGTCAAATATGATGGGGAACGACATTAATTTCGGTACGAGGCAGTAGACGCCATATTGTTACAGCAACCCATAGGTACAAGGCAAACGTCCTGATAACGTAGCCAATTTCTGTTTACACGGTATTTACGTAAATATTGTTGAGGTACATTTTGGTACATCGGCGTTAGCAGGGTTAAGGGTAATTTATTGGCATATCTGCTGGTAGAATTTGTTTCCAGTATTTACATGTTAAAGAAAAAAAATGTTTTTTTTTACAACTCGTTATTTACTTGTGTTTTAGGTAGATACAAATTTTTATGTAGGCTCCCAGACATGAATATAGTAACACGGAATTGTCGTTTCAATCAGTCAAATAAATTAATGTAAACATAATATTTAGGTGTCCCCATTCTTATTTCCACGAAATAGGAGTTCAGTATTTCTTATAACGGTAACTAAATTCTACTTCATTTTAATTTTAGTGGCGCCTAAAAGGTTTTACGTTACGTCGGAAAACGATCTCTTTCCATCGCAAAATACTAACGAAAACAAGAAAAAAAGAAAAAAATCATTTATTCCTTTGCAAACATGGGTAATTTAAGTTAGTTAATATTAGGTATAATCAATTTTACAAAATAATCTCAATTCATTTGAATCACAATAAATAGAAAATCACCCATTAAAAGACTGAAATCGTCGATCAACTCTTGCGGCTGGTGTTATTTAGCCACTAGCTCCCCTACCTACAATACAGACACTACAAGTATGTCAATTTAAATTATTAAACATAGTATTGATAATTACATATATAACATTATGTATTCAGAAATTATAACATTAACAACATTTACAAGGTAAAATTATATGTTGTTCAAGCTATCCAAAACTTAAACTACCTATGTATTCTACTAAAAGGGAAAATGGATTTTGTAATATTTTTGAAGAGAAATCTTCTTTGGGAGCACTTTATGAACAGTAAACAAAACTGGACTATCACGCTCGTGTCAGCGATACCTACTGAGTTGGATCCAGTCGGTCGGTGACGCTGAATCGCGTAGACTCGGCGCTGAATCGCGTATACTTGGCGTTGAATCGCGTATACTCGGCGCTGAATCGCGTATACTCGGCTTTGAATCGCGTATACTCGGCGCTGAATCGCGTATACTCGGCGCTGAATCGCGTATACTCGGCGTTGAATCGCGTATACTCGGCTCCAGTCTGTTGGTGAGTCTGAATCACGTGTATTCGGCACTGAACGGCGAATACTTGGCTCCATTTTTCGTCAACACACAATCAACTGAACTTTTTTTTTCTCCTTTAATATGCCGTTTACTTTTTCTTTGCTATCCTATAGTATAGTGTCTCACTGCTGGGAAAAATCCTTCCTTTTCTGTGCCCTTGCAAACCTTTTGATTTTATGCGATCTCTGGTCATGTTAGCCTCGGAAACACGATTAATCGTCATCATCAGAACTACCTTTGAACCACAAAATTAACACTGTGTGCCAACACATAAAATGCATTTACCTTTTAATTAATAAAATTCCAAAAATAATTAAATCACAAATAAATTAACGAATTCCTTAATTAGGGGTAAATATTACCCCGGGTTTATTTGAAAGCTTCATACGGTGAGCGGTCAAAGGGTTGGAAAAGCAAGAGTAGACGGAGCCCGACCAATTACAGTTTTAATAATTAATAATAATTTGCAACGGGGTGTTTTTTACCCCTGCGCGTTTTGCAGTGTTGAAATGAAAGAAAATTAGAATTTCTACGTTGAAAACCTTTGATGTGACGATGCTTAGAAATCTTCATTTTTTATTAATACTGTATAATTATACTGGTAGGAAGTAACTCTGTAAATGTACGTATTTTCATACCAATATACGAGTAATACCTTCCGTATTTTTTATAAGTAAGGAATTGGAATTATTCAAGTGTTTCAGTGAGAGAGGGAGCCTTTGTTTACCAGTGTACTGTACAAGATTGATTTGATTGAGCTATTTACATTTGGTTGAAGACTAACTGTGCCCGAGACTTCGTCCTCGTTGACACAATTTAATGCGTATTTTTGTTTGCGCGAATCTTTAATTCTTTTTCTAGTACAAGAGTAGCCTAGTACTCCTTAGAATATCAGCTATCAGCCAGCGAGCACAAAGAAACAGACACACTGACAAAAAAAATACAATTGAGTGTTTCTGCCGTGTAAACGTTCATCAAATTGGAAGCAGACCTCAACGAAATTGGGAAAAGGTTAAGCAGATGATGATGACTATAACTTATTTTATGATTAGCCAACCGCCCATTTCATCATAATAAAATAAATCAACGTATAAAAAAACCTTACGTAATTGTTCAACTACTTTTATCAAAATAATTAACACCACAATTTTTTTTCGTGTGTGATAAAATCACAAGTTTTCGATTTTCGGACACATTACTTGTGCGGTAAGACTTTGTGTTTTGCCAAATTTCATGATTCTAGGTCAGCAGTATGTAGCAGATTTTGTGGGCATCAAAATATGTCACCCATGGTCGAATATTTCTATTGACTTATACTCTAGAGCTCCAAGGGACCTACGTATTTGAGTTGATACCTCCACTTGATCCTGAGAAAAAGGTTCCTAACAGACAGACAGACGGACAACGAATTCATCCAATAAGGGTTCCGTAGTTCCCTTTTAATTTACGGATCCCAAAAAACAAGACAAACACTACTAAAACATGAAACATTGTAAAATAACCTTTCTATCTACTCCACTACATCAACCCTTTCAATCGGCGTTCAACTAAAACTTTAACACAACATTTACTTTAAATCGGAAGCCGGACCGCTAAGTGAGGTCACACTAAACACCAGTGCGAAGGTCGATTTATCTTATCGATCCATATTACTGTACCTCGCAACATCGTCGTTGAAATAATTTATACTTACTACAAAAAATAAACAAAAACCCATCGCATTTCTAAAACAAAGAAGTCATCGTCACCATCTATCTACCTAGCCTTTTACCAATTATATTGGGATCGGTGGGATTTTACATGGAGCCTATCTGACCTCCACAACCCCTCCACATTTACTGGGCAACACGATACCCCTTGGTAAACCTGGTTGTCAGACTTTCGGGCTTCTGAGTACCCGTAACGACCGACGGGACCAGCGGCTTAACGTGCTTTCCGAGGCACGAAGGAGCCTCGATATGTTACGAACAGTCATTGGACTGACCTCGGCAAACGTAGCTTAATCTTCGATCAACCCGTGTGTCCGCTTTTATTTAGCCACGAGCTCCTCTCTTAAACAAAGAACTATAGAATATAATAGAATATTCTTTATTCTACACTATTCTTATAGTGGTGTTACAATGGAAGACACTTAGACTTACAGACAACCTTTGGATGGATTTCATAGAGAAGGAGTAAAGAGAGAGTGGAAGATTGTAAAAGAAATATAGAGATTATACATTTAATCAATTGGTACTGAAAAAGATTTCAGCTTGAACTTTTTTATTTTTTTATTTATGTTTCAAATGTATCAAAATTAGAAACACTAAGTTGGAGAATTATAAGAAATATTAAAATGAGTACGGGCACTACGGACAACCTGCACATGCTCGTTAATTCTCTTTTATGTCCATAAAAAGGTGGTCTGAAAGCGCTGCGATTATAGCGCCTTTTGTAGTACCCTTTCTCGCTGTTTAAAGTTATTATCTGTATATACTGCCCTATATTAACCCTTCCCATCGGCTTTAAACAAAAACATTAACGCACAAACACTGCCTCGCCACAAACAGCTAGTTATAACTAGACTTGGGTTCGATCCCGAGGTCGAGCAAAGTGTTATTGAGTTTTCCCATTTAGAATTTCTCAGTAAACCCCCTGAGTTGACCTTTGAGCCGATGGCTTCGCCCGCTACACACATGACACTTAAACATAACTCTGCCCAACCCTTCGGGGAATACAGGCGTGATATTCAGACCCACAATCGACTTCAAATCGGAAGCCTAACCACTAAATGAAGGTGACACTTAACACTCCCATGCGGGGTCGATTTGTCCCAGCGACCTATCTTACGGGACGTCGCCGAAGCCGTTTATTTTACAACCACACACAATTTGTACGGCAAACGAAGTCATATGGCGTAAATCGACGCATCAGTCTGTTGCGAAGTTAGTTTGCTTTGTGTTATTATGTTGTGTACCGTAAAACGGGGTTAATAAAAACGCAGGGGTGAATAGAAACGAACCTTTGAAGGGGATTTTCGAGTTAGTTTAAAATTGTTTTTTACCGAAAGGTATTGCAAAGCAACATTTGATTGAAAATAGCACCTTTCGTCAACACTAAATGCATTGGATGGATGTGGGTATTATAATTAAGTTGTAATTGGTGTAGTGATGTATTAAACTCAGTCTAAGATAATATTGCTCTCAAGTAAGTGACTATATTGTGTCTTTCTTTGAGAATAAAGTTCTTTAAACCTAAACCTTCTTTCTCTTAACCTTCTTTGTTCTTTTAACCTAATGTGACTATCCTTTGCCTGCTTTGTTTACATGAGAACTAACAAAATTCCAACCTCATAGCGGTGTTTTGAATGTGTTTTCTTGACGCGACTTTAGGAGTGAAACGGAACGTGCCAAATAACAAGTTTGCAAGATTATCGTTCCGGAGATTTTGTAGTTCGCAAGTGAGTGGTATTTTGTATTCAATGTTTTAGCTTACATAAGAACATTTTCGTAGAAGACTTTCGCCAGCAGAAACTACAGCGCAAATTCAATTAAACGTGGTTTTGAGTTTTCCATAACCAACAGAGGACGCTTACTGCGATCGCCATATTCAAATTCAAATAATTTATTTTTCTTTCTCAAGTAGATTTACAATATTATTGGAGTCTCCTTTTAAGCATAATATGCCTGTGTTAGGAGACTCCACTCTTCCATAACTAAAAGTACCACAAATTACACGACAAAACAATATGCATAGAAATATAAAAAGTAAATGAAATAAATGAAATAAAATTGAGTACAGACAAATTTAACAAATTCAATAAAAATAAAAATAAATGAAGTAATAATCATATAAACAGTCTACTAAGCTGGATTCGTAGGGCAATATTATTATTACTAGAGGTCACCCATTGTTGGGCAGTTTTAGCTCTTTGCGTACCATCTCCATGCAAAGTTTACCTATTCCGAATTTCACCCTCATCCGTGCACGCAATAAGCTCTAAAAGGGGGTAAAAAGTTTCACATGATAAAAAAAAATAATCACAGGGCATTTTTATAGATTAATTTTATAAACAAAAACTACTTTCAGTTAAGCGCTGAAGCTCGAAATATTGCACTGAGCATCTGTCATCATCTTAAAATAAACAAACTTCTTATAAATTCTGTTTTTACCTTGCAAAAGAAAAATCCCAGACTGTTAACACGTTAATTCCACATGTTACCTAAAGAAAATCCTCCCAGATTGTGTCAGTACAAAATACCGACAACACCCGTATACCATTCTCAAGCACAACCTTTTAGGACGCTCATTTACGACCAACGTATAAAATAAAGGAAGTCGACATCGCCTACGGCCAAACAGTAGCAGTGTTGGGGTTGAAGCCACAGTGTAAATAAATGTAGTGAGTTCAGTTCGTGACACACAAATAGTTTTGTCGTTTACAGTCTGTTACATGGTGTGATGAATGATGAATGTCAAAATGGCCCAGTGGTTTAGGCCTCGCCTCTTGTGCACGAGGTTGTGGGTTCAAACCTGGGCAAGTACCAATGTGAGTTTTTCAATTCATATGTACTTTCTAAGTTTATCTTGGACATTACTGACATCGATGAAGGAAAATATCGTGAGGAAACCTGGACTTATATAATTAATATAAGTCTGAAATCGCCAACCCGTCTTGAGGAAGCGTGGTGATTAATGCTCATGCCTTCTCTGTATGAGAAGAGGCCTTTGCCCTGCAGTGGGACATTAATAGGCTGGTACTTTACTTTTTTAGTCTGTTACATCTGGTCCATAAATAGCATGGGTGTGTGCATGTAACACCTGTATCTTCCGAAGTTTTAGGCAGAAGTATACCTCTAGTACACCCACAATTCTCGCGTTACGTTTAAGTCCCATGTAATAGACCGTGAGCCTATTGCCATCAACGTCGAACTAATCCAGTCTCCGGGCTGCTACTGATAAATTCCAAATGTGAAATCACAATAAAACTTAGCCCGATCTGGGAATCGGATCGGAGTCCTCAGGCTCAGAAGATGCTTTATTGTGACCTGTAGATCAACGAGGATGTAAATTTTGTCCCGATAAAAGAGAAGAGAACTGCATTTTTTACTTTTGACTGCCATAATCAGCTCTTGGTTTTTGCCAATTTACAACACCAAAAACTACCTATACCAGTGTAGTGTAGAGCCTTCAAACCTTATTGGATATTTAAACAGTTACTGGCTGTTGTGTTATGAGATGTTATGAGATATTCCCTCATTCATATTTAGAATAAGGAAAGATGAGGTTGATGTTGGTGTTGGTGAGTTCCTAGGGAGGCCCGCAGAAGCAGACCGTCACCAGCCAGGGGTTGCGGATGGATCGCACGTTCCTGAAACTCCCGGCGTAAGTGTGAGATGGAACACCGGGGTGGTTTTTAGTCAGTAAGAGTCTGTCAGTCCCCTCCGCTCACCCTAGGGCGGAGGACATCCACGAGGATTATCCACCTCGGAACAAAAAAAAGAAAATGGAGTTGGTGCGTTGGCGTTAGTTGGCGATTCGAAATAAATACAAAGTTATCAATTATAAATTTATAATTAATCCTACAATAAATACATAAGTACGCCTTTTATTAATATCCTGGTACCTAGCATTTTCCCAACTATGACTACACTGGTGCCGCAGTGGCTGAGCGATTGTTCCGGGTCCGCCTGTTTGTGTATGTCAGTTTAAATGTTTGTAAACGCACCCACAATACAGGAGAAACTTCTAGTGGAGGGGGGGGGCACGGGTACTCCTGTATCTATAGTAAAGAAAAAAGGAAAAACTATGTTGGGGTCGGTAACTGCTTAACGTACTTTCCGAGGCACGAAGGGATGTTGTTAGTTATGGATTGTATATTATATTTAAATAGTACACCACGAACTCCCAACATACATATATTTTCTCATTCTCAAACTAATTCTTTGTAAGTTCACATGGTGTACAAGTTTGTGTAAAGAGTATTTTATTCTATCAATTAGCCATGATACCCTTTCAGGATATATCACAGTTACATACTGTCTTTTAATTAAAACTTCTGATTGATATGGTGACGGCTAGTGGTTATTTTTACAATGAAAAACTTTTACCGCAGCAAATAATTAAAAACTCGACGGTGGCGAATGGGTTAAAATTGGATATGTAGATTGCCTGACCGACTTTGATTATAAATTTTGGTTGAATACAAAAAACATTTAAGTTTACTTTGTACTGAATGTTTATAAGTAGTTTTTTAGCTATAGCAAAAGCTAATTCTTAGGGATATTCTTTCTACATTTATATTAAACTAGCTGTTGCCCGCGGCTTCTTTCGCGTTTGGAAGAGGGGCGTTAGAAAGAGACAAAAAAGTAGCCTATGTCATTCTCCATCCGTTTAACTACCAGGGTCTAACTAGGTGGTCAGGGCCTCAGAGAAAGGAATCGTTTAACAATACGAACCGTGTCCAGAAGTACTGCTTTTTTAATCAAGCCCTTGATCCAGCTGCCTAACGAGAGTCTCCTTAGGTGTTGCTGTTGGCTACTATTATTATTATTTATTGGACTTGTCAGTAATAGCAACATTACGTTAATTTGTGGTAAATAAATAAATATATCCCAATTTATCATCATCCGAATAGTCACCTCCATCTTAGCCAAATCATCTTTCACACAATACATCCATCGTTTCTTTGGTCTTCGTATATTCCCATGGATATTATGTATTTTGTTTATCACACAGCTGTTCACGCGGTCACGATCCCGGGTATCCACAATTCCCAGGTCGTGAAAAGTTTTATTGGGTTTTTCCTGTAGGAATATCGCAGTGGCATCCCGGACTTTGGAAGTTGGCGGTGTGATACATCCGTCCCTCGAAAAGTACGTTAAGCTGTCAGTCCTGCGTCTGATCTCTCTCCGTTCGTGTCAAATTTGATTGTAGTCTCATCGGATTAAGAGACTGAGGCAAAAGTGAGTGCACCTGTGTTCGAACACACACTTGTGCACTTGGTAGGTACTATAATATTTCCAGTGGCAATTTCCGTCAAAACCTATTATGATTATTTCTTTTGTCATCACTACACGTGTATACACGAATGTCATGACGGCCCAGTGGTTTAGGCCTCGCCTCTTGTGCACGAGGTTGTGGGTTCAAACCTGGGCAAGTACCAATGTGAGTTTTTCAATTCATATGTACTTTCTAAGTTTATCTTGGACATCATTTGGACTGTTTGCGTATGTGAGTTTAAATGTTTGTATATGCACCCACTTCATGGGAGAAATCCCTAGTGTCGGGCAAAAATTAAAAAATAAAACAATAAACAAAATTTATGAAAAGAGTAAACTTAATAATCCGTACACGTAATTTATTTTATTTTAATTATAATGGTTGAAAACCAATTAGAAAAATTAAAGACTCATCTATACATATCTACAATACATGGTACACAAACACAGAGTTAGATAAAGATAAAATTGAGGTAAAAACACAAAAAAGTTTACAAAACTTTTATGAATCATCCTCACAGTACATATACAATCTAGATATTAGGCAACAAAATACCCCGTGGTTAGACTGGTTGTCAAACTTTCAGGCTTCAGACTACTTGTAACGACTATCACAGATAAAGAAATGGCAGTCGGGATCGACGATCGATCCACTTCACCCATCCATGGTCCTACCTCGGCAAGCGTAGCTGATCGTAGTACCTTCGATCAAACTTTACGGCTATAATTATTTAGCTACACGCCCCTCGAAAAACGAAAAGCTCTTTCCATCAATCAATAATAGATACCACCCCACATTTCATAACAGTTAACATCAAAGAATACCCATTATCCCCACTCTATGGGAACCATAACATATGTTACGAACAAGTATTGTCCGCGTTTAATATCCAACAAAAGGAGGTTTAGAAATCAAAACTAAAAACCGTTATCCGGCTGAAAGTTCCCATTGTGAGTCGGATAAGTGTTGACTCATTGCATAAAATGAGAGTCACTGAAAACGTTGGGTTTGTTGTACAGTGTAAGCGATTCGAAGCGAAAGATATACTTTTAGGGAACATTTTTAAAATAATTGCCTCAATCAGTTAGTAACTACTAACTAACTAATACTAACCATAAAGACCTGAGTTCGACACCCTAATCGGGTAAAGTGTGATTGGGTTTTTCTACCTGAAATTTCTCAGTAGCAGCCGGGAGTCCAGATATGTGCACTGTTAATGGCAAGAGGCTAGCACTTTTTTTTTTGGTCCGAGATGGAAAATCCTCATATATACCATAAGTACACCTCTGTCAGAGTCTTACTGACTAAAAACCACTACGGTGTTCCATCTCACACCTACGCCGGGGGTCGCGCGAACGTACGATCCTTCCTCAACCCCCGGCTGAAGAAGCTCGCTCCCTAAGATAGGTCTCATGTAGGTAATGTCCCACATGAGACTGAAACATACACGTAACTGACAAAATGTGAGTATACAGACGCCAGCACATCAATCTACCCCAAACTGTCAGATTTTCCCAATTGAACATGAACTTTATTCTTTTGTAATAAAGTTGAACAAGAGGCAAGGCCTAAACTGTCATGATGGCCTAGTAGTTTAGGCTCACCTCTTGTGCACGAGGTTGTGGGTTCAAACCTGGGCAAGTACCAATGTCTGTTTTTCAATTCATATGTACTTTCTAAATTTATCTTGGATATCACTGACATCGGTGAAGGCAAAACATCGTGAGGAAACCTGGACTTATATTAATGAATATAAGTCTGAAATCGCTCACCCGTCTTGAGCATTCGTGGTGATTAATGCTCGTGCCTTCTCTGTATGAGAAGATGCCTTTGCCCTGCAGTGGGACAATAATGGGCTGGTACTTTTCTTTTTTATAAAGTTGAAAACCTATCAAAGAAATTTGACACATTGGGGTAGCTTGATGTGCTGGCCACTGTTTTATAGGTACACCTCTGCCTGAAACTCTGTGGAATATCCGTATGATGTTTTTAAAAATGGATCAAGGCGTTCTGTCATTCTTGTTTTGAATTGTCATCGTGACAGGATCGTACCCCCATTTGTTTTTATCCTCGTCTCATCTCGTAATGACAGTTCAATTAGAGTTTTGAACTAAGCCTCCGTTGCAAACTTCTACTGACAGCCAGATACAGGATCTATTATTATCAATGTCAGTACGGAAACAACAAAGAAGTTGGATTTGGATTAAATTTATCATCTTCACCAGACTTCTGAAGCCTTCAGTAAGTGCACTGCTAAGTTTAAGCCTTTCTTAAAAAGTTAAATTCTTCTCTTGCCTACTTTGAACAGTGTTGTGAGACCCTCGTGTCTTGACGACACGGTTGGCGCAATGGTTGAGCCATCGGCTGCTGCGCCGCGTGTTGTGGGTTCGATCCCCGAACGGAACAAATATTTGTATGACCTATAGGTAGTTGTTCCGGGTCTGGCTGTTTGTGTATGTGAGTTTAAATGTTTGTAAACGCACCCACGACACAGGAGAAATTCCTAGGAGGGGCAACGTTTTTAATAAAACAAACAAACAAGGCTATCATGCTATGGCTGCCACGATTAGCGGCACAACGATTGCACCTACACTGTATGAGGTATCTATTTGCAAAGTTTGAAGTGTCCAGGTACAGCTGTTTGGGCCAAAAAAAATTAAAAAAATTATAAGTATGAGGTCTTGGGCTCGATTCCCGGGCCAGCCCGGAGTCTAGGATGTGTGCCCGGTTGATGGCAATAGGCTCAACCCTTATTACATGGGACTTAAAAACTTAACTGTTGAAATGTGGGCGTACTGTAAGTACACTTCTGTACAACCTTCCTGGACTACAGGTGTGATGTTATGTGTTCAGTTTAAAATTTAATACATAGGTACAGATTGTAGTTCTACCCACTACCAAGTAAAGATATCTCTCATCTATGTTCATGCTTGTAGAAGTTCTAGATAGTAGTTTATCGACTGAAGTTTTATAGCATCGCATATCTTCCACAAATAGCTTTACAAACACTCATAGCTTACACCGAATCCTCCATTAAGCCGGGCAACGTTATGAAAAACATTATCTCGCGCGCGCTGTCGGTCTATTGTACCCCTGCATCCAGGATAGCGCAGCTTTGTGGCCCGAATACCATCTGTTAGACTAAATCTAGGGTCATCACTCAGGGTTTTGGGTTTGGAAATAATTATTTTATCTTTTGACTCTTATTTTTATTTAGTCATCATGCTCAAGTATGGGATTGAATTCTACTATTGTAACTATACGAGGTGACTTTTAATTTATTAGAATTTTTTGAAGCGGTATAAGTGCTCATGATTTTAAAAAGAAAGAAAGAAAAATATTGGTACACCCATAGGAAATTTAAACGACCAAAACTAAGAAGTACTCGTATTTCTAAAAAAAGACCTTTGCTAACAAGGCTCCCAACTCAGCATAATGCTGTGATATTAAAATGAATAAAATACGTAGTAATTCCACGTACACCTACGGACGTACACTAAAGCACAATTGGTTGAGCAAAACAAAATAATAGGTCTTTACCTATGAAATTGCCGTTTTGTATGAAAAAAAATAAATGAATTTTTTTCATGTATTTTTTATTTGTATTAATCGAAGTAATCACCCATGCAATCAATGCATCTTTGCCAACGCAGTGGCAGTTTATTGATGCCCTTCTTAAAGAAATCAGCTGGACGGGAGGCAACAAATTCTTCAAAGGCATTTTGTACTGCCTCTCGGGTATTGAATTTTTTTCCCGCCAAGAAGTTATCCAAATTCTGGAAAAAGTAGTAGTCTGTAGGCGCAAGGTCTGGTGAGTAGGGCGGATGACGGAGAGCTTCCAACCCCAGTTCTTGCAACTTGGAGACCGTCTGCTGTGCAGTATGAGGTCGCGCGTTGTCGTGCAGGAGCAGCGGAGACGAGCGATTGACCAATGCTGGTTGGAGATGTGCCAGCTTCTCCATCATTGTGTTCAATTCTTCACAGTACACATCTGCAGTAATGCTCACCCCGTTTGGTAAGAAGCTGTGTTGAATCACACCGGCGCTAGACCACCAAACAGTGACCATCACTTTTCTTGGGGTAAGTTTTCGTTTAGGGCATTGTTTAGGTGCTGAACCAGGATCCAACCAACTTGCTGAGCGCTTGCGGTTATCAAACAGAATCCATTTTTCATCGCAGGTAACAATGCGGTTAAAAATTCCTTCATTTGTGTGTCTGTTGAGCAGTGCAAGGCACGTCTCGACGCGTACTTCGCGCTGGCGATCATTGAGTTCGTGGGGCACCCATTTGTCAAGCTTTTTTACCTTGCCAATTTGACGCAAATGGACCAATATTGTTTTGACGCTAACGTCGAAAGCTGCTGCTAATTCAGCCGTAGATTGTGTATCATCAGCTTCCACAATCGCCTTTAATTCGTCATTGTCGACCAAAGTCTTCGGACGACCGCGAGGTTCATTTTTCAGGTCGAAATTTCCAGAACGGAAGCGAGCAAACCAATAACAGGTAGTGCGTTGGTTTGTAGTGTTAGCTCCGTAAACGTCGTTGATGTTGCGTGCCGCTTGTGCCGCGTTGCTGCCACGACGGTACTCATATTCCATAATTACTCGAATTTTTAACGTATCCATGATGACGAAAAAGATTTAAATGCGATGAAAATGTAACACTAATCAATAAACAAATGACTACTTTTGGAAAAAAAAATCCATGTTTTTAAAATAAAATTAATTTGAAATTAGAATTCTTAGCCAAACAAAAAATATTTTGATTTGAAATGGCCAGTACTGCAGAACGGCAATTTCATAGGTAAAGACCTAATATTAATAAAAAAAATACAAAAACAAAAGAAAGACCAAAACAAATAAACATAATAATTTTAATCCCATCGACAGACACACAACACTCGAAACTTAAATATAAGCCCTGTATTGCATGATTTATTAAGCTCATATTCACCTTGAATAATGGCTGATAATTATAATAATTGTTTGCATATCTAAGTAGGCAATTTCCAATATTCAAATAGGTTCCGTATACTCCACACTCATTAAACTTAATGTTGACTTATCTAATAGTTCACAACTCCAGAACTACTGATCTGAAGTTCAGGCAACTGCTCGTAGGTACTTCACTCCCTAGTACACGTTAGTTATAATAAAGTTAGATAGTTGAACTAATTTCCGTGAAATACTTCGATTTAGTTCGGTGATAAGTAATTACTCTGTGGTTTTTGGCACTGTAGAGTTTTCCTTTTGTAGAGGAAAATACGATACTCGTAGATGGCTTGTGTGAAAGATGATAAAGACAAGTAAGGAACAGTCTATTGAGATGACGGTAAATATACATACTAAATAATAATATTTAAATTTGTTTGTAAGTTTGTATGCAGGAGGTAATCTCCGGAACTAATAATCCAATTCAATTTTTTCTTTGCAGTTAAAAGGCTATATTATTCTGATTGCTATAGGCTATTGTTCTTTCCAAAACTATGCTTTGAAGCGGATGGAGGGGATGTTTATGTTCGAAGGGAAAAAACAAAATCTACGCGGACGAAGTCGCGGGCAGTGTTAGTATAATAAAAAGCTGAAGAGTTTGTTTTTGATTTTTATGCATTTGATAGCCCATTTTTTGAGGAAGGTTAAATCATTAACATCACGCTAAGATCCTTAGGAGTGAGTAAAACCACTAGATACAGCTAGTGTTTCTATACTCAGTGGGTAAGCAACTATTTTTTTTTTTCAGCCAGTCAATGAATGGTTTGTTATTTATTCTTAACCCCTTAATAAACGCCAAATGATCGACAAACAATACATTTTCTATTGTGTCTCGTTGTTTGGCAGTTAAGGAGTAACATAATCTTTGTAGGTAGCTTAATTTTTCAAATAATATCCGATATTCAGCAAACTTAGTTACTTATGCGAGAAGTAATTATTCCCTTTTACTAATGAAGGCGACGACTGGTTCCAAATGTTAGTCTTGGCAATCGGCCAGATGTGATAGGACGGAGAACACGGTGATTATAAAAGGTTTTCAGTAGAATTTCTTTTCGACATAGTATTACATTCTGAACATGGTAATAAAGATAATTACTGATAACTTTTAAAGAGGTATCAATCAGCTAGGAAATGCCAGCGCCATTTAGTTATAAAATATTCACCTGCAAAAGTGCCTTTTTTTGGGACAAGCCCACCACACCTTTCCCAAACCACTGCAACTTCTGAAAACCAGAATCAACAGTGGCGACCACCAGAAAATCGTCGAGACAGTGAAGCCCAACGAGTCCTGGAGAAACGATTCAACTGTCTTTGACCCCGTAACGAAATTAATGAGAAAAGAACAGCAAAGGATTATAATACCTAATTAATATTGTACGCAGGTAATCTGTGGAAACGTTGTGGATTGTACATTTACGCATTTGTATAACTATGTTTTATTGGATCACACATTGTACAATTGTTTGTTTTTCCCAAATAAAATAAAATAAAAGGAATCAGAAAAATACACGTCCCTCCATATCAAGCAGGAGATAGAACAGAGCTAGGCCAATAGGCACAAAAGGGTCGTTTACAACTGAGGAGCTGTTACATTTGATTCCAATAGTAGGAATGGCAAAAACGATTGAATACACAGAAAGGCACTGAAAAAGTGTCTGAAAAGAGGTTGTAGAAATAAATATCATTTCATAATTTCTTTTCATTACTACATAAGTATTATTGGTAGTTTTTATATGCTTCCCATATTTAAAGACTGTTTTTTTTTAGGTGTTGACAGAAATAGGTTCCTACAGCCTAAGCTTCTTAAAACCTTAAACGCCAGGTGACCGACAAACAATACATTTTCTATTGTGTCTCGTTGTCTAGCATATAAGGTGTTAACTAAACCAAGTCATTACACAAACTAAGGTTGTCAAAGACCCAAATATATATATTACAAAAATTCCTGGTGCCGGCAGTAAAAATAAACTAAGTAGGAACCGGAAACGGGCTCCTGACGCCACTACATTTATCATAGCCCAAGGATTTACCGCATTCAGCTTTGTAACAAAGCCAGCGGTGATTGTAATCAGGAAAAAATGAGGGATGAAAGATGGGATGCACGATAAGTTTGTTAGTCCAAGAAATGCTGACATTTGGACGAATGTAAGAGTTAGTTTAAATGGAACTGTGTGAAAGGTATTATGTATGAAACTAGCTGTTCCCGCCACTTCTAAGCATGGTTTTTCGTGTTTTTGCGTGAACCCTGTTTTTTTTCTATTTTTTTTTAAAGTATTTTTAGACGTCTGGCTTGATAGTCCGGTGGTTGCAAGCGCAACTGTGGTCGGTTTATTTTATCTATAAACTAGGTGTAACGCGACTTTTTTCTCGTGAAATATAACAAAACATGGGTTTTCATATTTTGCGCGGAACTCTGATTATTTTTCTAAAATAAAAGTAGCCTTTGTCACTCCTTATAACATTAGCTATCTGCCAGAGAAAGTACCGTTGAAATCGATTCAACTGTTTCAGAGATTACCTCCAGACAGACATACACACAGTTTTATTTATTTATTGGGTTTTTGGTATGACTACTGCATAAAGAATTCAGTAAAAAGCCGTTATTTGTTCCATTACAAACAGACACTTCAACGTTATTTATCTGTATAGAAGATTTTGCGCGGTACCACTTTGAAATAATATTCCCATTTTTGTTAGAACAATCATACTGTCCACATACTATAGCGAAGAGTTTTTGTTATTTTTTTTTTTATTATTTATTATTTATATATCTTAATATATATAAATCTCGTGTCACAATGTTTGTCCTCAATGGACTCCTGAACTACTTAACCGATTATAATAAAATTCGCACACCATGTGCAGTTCGATCCAACTTGAGAGATAGGATAGTTTTTATTTCGATTTTTGACCTTAATATTTTTTATTTTTAATTGCAAATTAAACGTTTTCCTCTAATAAGTTCCATATATTTCTAACAGATGGCAGTGTAACTCAACTTTTGAGGCGGGACGAAGTTCGCTGGGACAGCTAGTATATATATATATATATGTATAGACATACTTATGTCTGCCTCGTTTATCTAGTGATCACAAATGGTAGGTAGTTTAGTGTCCATTACAAGCATGCTACCTACAACTTAGATATAGTATTCCCATTTATACTGAAAAAATCACACAATATATGTACTTAGTAGAGTGAAGACTATAGTATTTGGCAAAATGTAATAAACGACTAAAAACTACAACGTTAACAAAATTGTTAACTTATTTGGTTTTTTTTTCCCTCTGTAAACACTGGAAACTGTACAGAAAAAGTTATTGCTTATGTTTTAGCCATTTATTTTATTTATTCTCTCTGTGTTTACCCACAAAATATTCTCTGATAGTATCTCCAGCGTTTGATGGTCTATCATAGTACCTAAGTGATATTGGCAAAATTGTGGTGTCTTTTCCACAAAAGGCATTAATGAAGAGTTGCAGATGAAGATGAACTTGTTCGGAACTTTGTAAAACTGATTAAAACATGTTCATCCCAAAATATTCACTAACAAAAAATGATATTAAAATTTTATTGTGACAACCCTAACGTGATGCGAACTAACGTTGTTACTGCGTTTTATTTACGATAATTTGCGATTCAAAATGGACGGAACACTACAGCAGAGCGCGGGTTATTAAATTTCACTATATATTATGGTGATCCGTGACTTTGTCTGACAGTAATATTGTGTTCATACATGCAGATTTATTTGTTTTGAAAACGTGGTGCGATTTCTTTTTGCAACTATTATTTTCCATTCTACTTAGCCAGCTACTGTAGTGATGGCTCAGTGGTTACGGCCTCGCCTTTCATACTGTAATTTGTAGGGTCCAATCCAGGGTATTTTCAAAGTTTAGCTGAGACATTACTAGCATCGGTAAAGGAAAATATCGTGAGAAAATCTGAATAAATTATAAAAATTACTCTGAAATCGCCAACCAACCTCGAGCAAACGTGGTGATTAATGCTTGTGCCTTCTCTGCGTTTGAAATGGTTTTGGCCCAGCTGTGGGACAGTAACAATTTGGTATGATTTATTTCATCTTTGTTGCATTTTTTTTTGCAAAAATATCAAGATGCCCCAGTGGTTTAGGCCTTTTGTGCACGAGGTTATGGGTTCAAAGCTGGACAAGTACAAATGTTACTTTTCAATTCATATGTACTTTCTAAGTTTATCTTGGACATCACTGACATTGGTGAAGGAAAACATCGTGATGAAACCTGGACTTGTCTGAAATCGCCAACCCATCTTGAGCAAACGTGGTGATTAATGCTCGTGCCTTCTCTGTGTTTGAAAAGATTTTTGCCCAGCTGTGGGACAGTAACATTCTGGTATGATTTATTTGGTTTTTGTTGTACATATAGACGTGAAATTCCGTTTTGATAATAAATATCGTGTAAATTATCTGACTCACATTGTAACCAATCTACGCAAAAAAGCCTCGGGCAATACATAAGGAAAATCCAACAACAACTTGGTAATGAAGCTGCTGAATAAAACTATGTGAAGAGAAAGGAAAACCAACTTTATATCCATAGACTTGTTATGTTATTGTAATATAATTTGCATGAATTCAATCGAAAAATTAAAACACGTCTGTATTCCTCAAAGGTTAGTCAGAGCAGTACAGCCATTTTTTGCCAGTTGTACATATTTATGTCTGAATAATTTTATAGGGTGTGAGCCTATTGCCGTCAGCCTGGAACAAGTCCAACCTACGGGCTGCTACTGAGAAATTTCTGATGGAAAAACCCCCGAAATCCGATGATCCTGGGAATCGAACCGACGGTCTTGTGTTCAGTAGTAGCGCTTGGGACGAATGAGGCAAATACAAGAGTTGATTTTGGAATTTAATGCATGCAAATCTTTTAAATATTAAACGTCGACGTCGGGAATTTAAAAATATCATTGCCTCAAAAAATATGAAACGAATGAACGCGAAAAATCTCTGAGTTATTTTGCTGCGAGTCCCTTTGACGGCTGCCGTACGGGATTTCAATGAAGATATTTTATGTATTCATAAGTATCTTTATGCTCATGCCCTCTTTGAGAGCAGAGTGCATTCCTACTCATTTGATCAGCTTCTTAGGCCATCTGAAAGCTTTCATAAGGCATTTTTCTAAAGCAGGGAACATTACACATGCCATCTACCTATGTTCTGTCACTGTATTACACTAAATTAGACTGGTAGAAAATGCCTAAGGGCAGTGAGCTGGTTAAAAACGTAAAAAAAACTTAAGTACCAGCCTATTACTGTGCCACTGCAGGGCAAAGGCCTCTTCCCATACAGAGGAGGCACGAGCATTAATCACCACGCTTGCTCATAACGTTAGCTAACCCGTCTCTCTCTACTTACCTACTTACTATCTATCCCAATTTTACTAACTTCAACAGTTACTGCAAGTTAATTGTACATACCAGTGTATGCTAGTGAGAATTCAATAGAATTAATCTAATTTGCACATAACGGAATCATATTGGATTTTCGACTGCGCAGTCAGCTTATGACGTCACTGTACGCAGTATTATTTAATTGATACAACTATCAGTTCTCTCCAGAGAACACTAGTAAGATCTTATGAGATATATATATATATATATATATATTATTTTATTGATATATTTTAGATATAGATATATATATTATAAGATTTTATGTTAGTACCTAAAAGATCATATATTATTTTAATTTCTGAGAAAAAAAATATCTATCGTATCTTACTCTAGTTTACGTTATAGATGTATGGAGAAAAACGATTTATTGACTTCTAATAAAATTTAATTAAAGTATTTATTTATAGCTTTAGGTACACATATTTTAGTCAAAATAAAAACAGGAAAGAAGATATAACGTTTATTTGCCACTGAGCAATCTAGAAGAAATGAGAGTAGGTAATTTAAATTATAACATAGTACTCGCAATCGGCGTCCGTATGAACGAAGCAGATGGCGTTCTATAGTTTCTGCCTACCCCAATAATGAAAAAGCGTGAGATTATGTATGTTTGTAATAGGTAAGTCTAGTGATAGTGTTACTAAATAAACATTGAAAGCATCTATGAAAGTGAACAAAAATAAGAAGAAATGGTTAAAATTCGCAAAATAACTTTTCACATAACCGAAGAAATTTAAACAGAAACACAGAAAAACAAACCAAAACATAATAGAAGAAACCTATCTCCCAGAAAATTACATTACGTTACAACATGACAACGAACACACACAATTTTCACGTCCCAAGATAATTAAAAGGATGGTACATCTCATATATTCTCATGTTATTAATACGTGACAATGGTAAGATCCACAAATAGGATTCCATTGGTATTCAGCCTCGGATCCGACTAATATTGATTAGTTGAACAATCCTCAACGCACTCCACTGAC
This sequence comes from Phlogophora meticulosa, assembly GCA_905147745.2. Taxonomy (NCBI): domain Eukaryota; kingdom Metazoa; phylum Arthropoda; class Insecta; order Lepidoptera; family Noctuidae; genus Phlogophora; species Phlogophora meticulosa. The sequence continues at coordinate 14,671,309 of LR990522.1, read as the reverse complement.
GATATCGTATGAGTTATTATCGCTAGCTGTGGCCGTGGCTTCGTTCGGGTGGATGTTGGAAAACAATAGTGTTTCCCTTATAGATGTCCTGGCTTGGTGATTTTACTTTACCGGATTTATAGGTCTGACTGGTCTGGTTACTGTTTCCCTTACAGGTGATCTGGCCTGGTGATTTTTCCTTATATTGGATTTATAGGTCTGACTGGTGGACTAATGGGCGCAAACGCGTCTGCTAAGCATGAGGTCACGGGTTCGATTCCCTGGTCGAATAACGTGTTAATGGGATTTTTCATTAGGAATTTCTCAGTAGCAGCCCGGAGTCTGGATGTGTGCCCGGTTGATGGCAATAGACTCACCCCCTATTACATGGGACTTGAAAACATGACTGGTGATGTGGGTGCACTTAGGTGCACCTCTGAAGGGTGGGCGTTTTGGGGGACTGTCTTATGTAAACGTCTTTGACGTTCAAAAAGTGCTGATTCTCAGCCTAATTTGAATAAATGAATTTTGATTTTGATTTTGATTCTGCCCAACCCATCGGGGAAATAGAGGCGTGATGATATGTTATGGATGTACTTCTCTATTTGAATCGGATTATGTTCAAAATAATGGGTTTTTCCTTTTGTGTGGAATACTGAAACTTTATCTAAACAAACAACTAACCCAAGTTACTTCTTATAGCATTAGCTAACTGCCAATGAAAGTCAAACATTTCAAATATCCAGACGACCATAGAGACCCAAAAATTTTAAAAACAAGTTTTTTGTGGTATAACTACCGGTATATACAGTCGTAAAAAGCTATCATTGTAGTATTACAAACAGACACTTCAATTTTATTTACTTGTATGTATGTTTGTATGAGTGTATGTATAGAGAACTCCATATATCCCACTCTATTATCAATAACTTCGTGTATTATGTCCCTACTCTATTTAACTATAACTTAATGGAATGCTTCTGAATAGTGTTTTGTGGTATTGAAATGAATATGACGGTATAAACTGACAATCATTTGTGTATGACAAGTTTTATGAATAGGGGGAGCTCTGAACAATTAATTGTTTTGCATGAATCCAATGAATTCATAATGAGAGACTAATTGGCAAGTAAGGATGTGCTTTATGTGATACATATCTACTACTATCACCAGATCTTTCTTGTATTTTTCTTGTAGGTCCAGGTGTAAACCAGCGTCAGACTAGTTGTTTGGTATTTTTTGAAGAACCCATTTGGAGCAGCCGTCCATAAGGCACATTTTTTTTTTGTGACTACTTCTGTCATCATTATTATTATTTCTTTCTTTGTTTTCGATATTCAGTATTGCCATTGTGTGCCTGTGTCTGTGCTAAATAAATGATTTTTCTTTCTTTCTATTTTTGAAGAGAGTTTAGCGCTTTTCGTAACACACACAACTTATGGGTTCACGTCACCTACATGCAAATTTGACGAGTTAAATTGCCAGCCTTTATATTTACTGTCAGCCTGTTGGCTGACAGTTATCCCAAAGTTTTCACTTCTGACGGCAGCCTCCAAGACACACATTTTATTCATGTGTTTCCAGGAACCATAAGCAAAATAGAAATAAAGTTGATCGACTATGAACTTAGCTCACAACAACCCATTGTTTTAGCTTGAAATAAGTTTCATTTTGTATAAAATCGATCCCAGCTTATAAAGTATAAATAATGCTGGACAATCCTCACAGAATCATCTAGCCCCAAGCTAAGCAGAGCTTGTGTTATGGGTACTAGATGACTGATATACTTAATACAATGCATTACATGGATAGATATTTTTATTATACGTAGCAAATACCCAGAACACCTGGAACAAATCTTTGTAGATCGTAAAAACGTTTGTCCCAAGGCGGGAATCGAACCCGCAACCTCCTGCACCGCAGGCGCACCTTCGCCCTCTGGGCCACATAGTGTGTAGTGGCACTGACAAACCAAACCAATACCCATAAACAATACTATCTCCATATCTATCTACCCATTCAGCGACGCCATGTGTTCCATTCCCAAATTACCATATAAATTAAAACTAACAATAATTGACTGAAACTCAATTCAATTGTCTTCAGTAAACAATCTATTTATGACTGAAAATTGAGTCTGAGACTGAAAATACAAAAGATTGGTCCTTTGGCTCACAAAGGTTTGGTCCTTAGGTTCACAAAAGACTGGTCCTTTATTTGAGCAAAGATCTGTCCTGGTGAACAAACAATGTGTTCTCCTTTCGATTGGGTATCGCCGTGACTGATTGGGTACCGATCTCGATTTAATTTGGGCTCTTGATAACATCTCAGTTGGTATATTGTAAGGATTTGCTTCGAGAAGGCAGACTGTTTAAATTGAAAATATAGATTTCTGATGGAATTTTTGACTGAAAATATTTTTTCTTCTTTTCTTTTTGTTTTTGGTATTACTACGTATCACTTTTATTACGTACCAAATTTTGAATAACACATTAAAACTATTTTGTAAATGAAAAGAAAAAAGAATCACAGGGCATCTAAAAATTCATCCACATCGCTGTCAACGGGAAAAGTCCCCAAAAGGCTGACAGCCTTGCCACGTTGAATAGCAACGCTGTTTGTTTGGCCAAAAAAAGGCCAGCCCTCGTCTTCTTATATGATAACTAAAATGGGCTTTTTAAAAGCAGTCGTTTAAAAATATGGTTGTTTCATTTCGCAAAACACCTTCATTGCAAAAGAACGACAGTAAAAATATTCATGTCAAAATTAATATTCAGATGAAATACACGCCTAATTAAAAACTACACTGCCAGTATGATATATGAATTCTAATTATAATCAATGTTTTCATTCCCTCAGGTGTTTGTAATAAATAAGTCTATTGTTATTTAAATTCAACGACAAACTTTACAAATTGTTGTTTTAAACAGATGAATATTTATTATTAATTAGAACTAGTTACGAAAGATAATATCATAGCTATTAGAAATCTATTTTAAATGAGAAACGGTTTTAGTCATGCAAGTTTCAGGATTTGTAACTGAACAATTTCTTAGTTGATAAAGTTTCTTGACAAAGTTAAACTTTAGTTACTGGACGACTATTGTATCGAGTTTAGAAGTTATTGGGTTGAACCTTGACTATCCGGGTTGATCTTTGCCTTGAAGATGAATCACAGTTCACCTTGTCTTCACGAGATTATGACAAAATGTTACAATCACACTTACTCAATCTCAAATAGTTAACCTAGCTATAAGATGTGAATGAATTTTGAGAAACGAGAGGGTTGAAGCTTTCTTCTGTAATAAGGAACTGTGACGACCAACTCATATTTTATGCGTATTTATTATTAATAATAGTATATTTTCTTGTTATTTCATGTAAAATAGTCAATTTTACATTTGAAAATTACAATTTTATTTAAAATTGTCAATTTTACATTTAAAAAATTACAATTTTTATTTAAAATTGTCAATTTTACATTTTAAAATGACAACTTTACATTCCAAAATTGTATGTATCGATAACATGGTACTGAAATTGTATCTTACCTTAAATTTCCTATGAAAGCAATATTGATTTCAACAGAATTAATAGCGAAGTGTAATGACTACTAAAATACTTAATAATCACCACCATCGAAGGTTAAGCAATGCTTGCCGGGTTCGGTCAGTGAATGCTTGATCATCCATTACATACCTAGCCTCCGTGCTTCGTAAAGCACGTTAAACCGTTTATCCAGGCTGTCTTTTCTCAATTCTTTGAGTCGTTACAAGAAGCCTAACCTAACATGGTTGGAAAAAGGCTTGGCAGAAAATTGTAATAGGAATGTGTCCTAGGTATAAATATATTAAGTCGATTTAGTCCGTCAGTAAGATTACCAAAAAAATATTAGACACGTATTTTTTGCTTACTCAAATCAATAAAAAGTGACAATGATATATATACAAATCAAAGTTCAGGAAAAGGGACTTGTGATGTCACTTTTACGTGAAAAGTGTAGCACGGCGTGTCGTCACGCGCAATTTCAACGCACTATATTGTCGTCATTTTTGGTTTACGTGACAAAATAAAAAATACTTGTCCAGTCTTTTTGAGTAATCTTATCTACTACTATCTACTTTCGGACCAATCAGATTTTTTAAGGACACCACCTTATTACTGAAGGTACTTATCAAGATATAGTGGTCCAGTAAAGCCTAATAGAATATACTGTAACAATGCACACGTCTACAGCAGCACGTCTGAGAAGCGTAACTAAGTTTTCACCATTGTTAGTTCTCTGTATTGCGTTATTGTTTCCTTCACTCAAATAGAAATGTTGTGTTAAAAGGTGCGCCGTGTTGTTTAAATCATTAGGAAGTTCCCAGAAAAATATTATTGTTTTATTTATTTAAAAGCGTTTCCTTCACTCAAAAAGATTTTTCTAAGAAAAAGTTGTTTCCTGAATAATTATATGCGTCACAGAATATACACGCCTGTTTCGTGAAGGTGACTTACTGCCGAGTTCAATGACGTATCTCAAGCCATACCAGCTTCTGATTCGCCCTCGCAGGGGTACAGATTGCAAATTCGGCTATTGATTGGTTACAAACAAAATCCGATTTCTAGATTAGGATGGAGAACATTATTAAATTTGCAGTAAGGTTGTTTAGCTATCTGCTACGTCGTAGCTTGTTTAACGGTAGCCAGCTTTAGTAGGTTTAAGCTGGTTTAGCTATCTGCTACGCCGTAGCTTGTTTAACGGTAGCCAGCTGTTACAGGAATGAAACTGGTTTAGCTATCTGCTACGTCGTAGCTTGCATAACGTTAGCCAGCTGTAGCAGTTATGAAGCTGGTTTAGCCATCTTCTACGTCGTAGCTTGCATAACCGTAGCCAGGTGAAGCAGGTATGAAGCTGGTGTAGCCATCTGCTACGCCGTAGCCAGGCGTAGGAGTGACGTAAGAAGAGCCGTAGCATTTGTATTTCGTAAAATAACGTCCACGCGCTGTCACTATGGCTTTATTTCAGTGATTTATTTACAAGTGAAGGCTAAAGTATGAAAAACAGACTGCCCCTGACAAGTTTATTACGTTCTGAAAAATAGCAACGACACCAAACTGAATGGCTTTGCGGAAAATTGTCACCTCTTTTTCCTTTGGCGTCGAGTGGAAAAGTGCTTCAAAAACATTTTTGTAACGATTCACTCCGCTTTGAGGATAAAAAAAGCTTCTTCAAAATTGGATGTAGGGCGATGAATTCTTTTATGTGGTTAAAGGGTGAGAGAGACCAAAAGTAATGTTCCACGTCACGGAGGTACAGTGTTTTATTATTGTCAAAATAATCCTTTTTATTTTAAACTTGCACATGCCCGCGACTTTGTCCGCGTCCATCCTTTCCACTCCCGTAAATGGTAGTTTTGAAAATAAGAAAAGCTTAGGAATAACGTAGCTTTCTTACAGTGAAAAAAAAATAAAATTCCAGAGATTACACCCTACATACAAACTTACAAACAAACTTTCCCTCTTTATGATACTAGTCTTGATACATACACAGCTAAGAATATTGTTATACAAATGATAACGATACGGTAGAATATAATTTGAGAGCCGAGAATATGCAAGACCTTACAAAGTGAAGACATTTTGCATTTCGACTGCGACACAAATTGCAACACAAGTGTACGTCGTGTTGCAATTTATTTCACTCTATTCACACTAGAAGAAATTCGCGAAAATATTATTTATGTATGACAAGAGTTTAAAGGAAGTTGTTTGGTATGGAAGAAAGAATGAGGATCGTGTTGTGAGGAAAGTTTTGAGTATGAATGTAGAGGGTTATAAGTACAAGTTGTGGATGAAAATTTGGATGGATTGTGTGAAAAATGATGTAACTGGGAAGGAGGTGACTATTGAGATGACGGCTGAGATGTGTGGAAGAAAAAGACATGCTACAGTATTCTGTAGCATGTCTTTTTCTTCCACACATCATAAATAAATAATAATAAATAAATATTGCTGGACAATCCACACAGCATCATCTAGCCCCAAGCTAAGCAGAGCTTGTGTTATGGGTACTAGATGACTGATATACTTAATACAATACATTACATAGATAGATATTTTTATTATACATAGCAAATACCCAGAACACCCGGAACAAATATTTGTAGATCGTACAAACATTTGTCCCAAGGCGGGAATCGAACCCGCAACCTCTTGCGTCGCAGGCGGACCTTCGCACCGCATCGGTCGTCCATGATGATGAAGAGTTGAAAGGCACGTTTGGCGTAGAGGTAGAGCGATTGGCTGCTGCGCTGCTTGTCGCGGGTTCGATCCCCGCACGGAACACATATTTTATGACCTACAAATGTTGTTCCGGGTCTGGCTGTTTGTGTATGTGAGATTTAATGTTTGTAAATGCACTCACGATACAGGAGAAATTCCTAGTGTGGGGAAACGTTTAAAACTAAATAAAATAAAGGGTAGTAGGGATAAATTTACTTTATTCGTCGTTCATCAGCGCGAAGTTTCTTGAATGAATTCTTATTTTAATTTTGGAATCGTTGATTTTTGTTGGTCTAAGTCACATAATTTATTTCAATTACAAAAGAAAACTTACAACTTAATTAAAATACAGAGTGGAAGGGACATCGACACACAAACTGATATTTCAATACAGATAGGTCAGTACCTACATGATTTTTATTTGGGCTCTTACGTTACTTACTCATTTTAACGTTTTTTCTTACTAAAAACAGATTAAAATCATGAGAAAATGATCAGTTCTATCTGACCTAGTATTTTTTTTTACTAAAACAGTTCATAAATAACATGAGGAAAACACAAATTAGGAAGAACCGACGGAAAATTTCAACGCTCTGAGGTTCAGAATCATTTACTGAACTCATCATGGTATCAGTTGTTTTTTAGAAAAAACGTTGCCAGGAGTAGAAAAAACGTCCACAGTAGGATTTTCTCCTGTATCGTGGGTGCGTTTACAAACATTTAAACTTACATACACAAACAGCCAGACCTGGAACAACTACCTGTAGGTCATACAAATACTTGTTCCGTGCGGGTATCGAACCCACAACACGCGGCGGAGCAGCCGATAGCTCAACCACTGCGCCAACCGTGCCTTTCAACTCTTCCAAAACTTAGTTTCGTTTGAAGAAAAATGGACCAAAAACTCCATACTTACTCTTTAAAATCTAATACTATAAAAAATGAACCCTTGAACCCTTCTAAATCCTATTAAAACAGAAACAATTGTTATAAAATTAGAAATAAACAAGGCACCTGTAGGGTAAACACAAATATTTGTTCTCGCAAATGTTGGTACGGAATTAACTCCTGAATGATTACTAACAAGCGATAATGAAACATCAACAACCTTATCAAAATTGTGTCTTCATACACAAATAGTGTTTAGTCGGTTTTGGTAACATCGACTCGTAGAACTGTAGTTTATTTATTCGTAATCAAACGTTTTGCTGTGGAAATACTGGATTAAAGAATAATAGTTTTAGGAATAAGATGTTCTAAAATAAAGCTGCTAGTAAATTTATTTCTTTCTTCGTTTGTTTAGTTATTTAATTTAATTATCTCATTTATTACTTATATGTTTACATTCGTTGAGATAAGTAAATTGTAAACTGTATACTGATAATAAAAAAAGAAGTGCATATACAAATGTACACATACAAACTCACACCTTTTTCCAATGGGGAATCCATCGGAAACAACAGAACGGCACCTGCTACGATACTTACATACTGCTTTTCCTTCGTTTACTTTCATACATCAGCTGGTCATATACGCACGTCTGTAGCGAGTACTAGGCACCTTGACCATTCCGAAATAATATCACCGATAAGGTCAGTGTATGTCTTTCTAGATCATCCTCTCCCGGCGTTTCTACTTACATCTTATGAAATCTATCTAATCTAAATAATTCATCCTCCCACCAATCCATCTATGAAAAAATATTCTACAATAATCTAATACTAGTGTAATCCTTGTGCCACAAGCACTACACTATTGAATTAAGTAAGTATGTGTCGATATCAATAAATTGGAAAAGTAACACTGATGAAATGAAACAATTATCACAAAATAGTGTTACATCTAGTGGTTATATATATTGAGTCCATTTCATAAGTTTAAATGTATTTAAATTAATACATTTCGTTTAAATTATTGCTTCGTCTCAAGAATAAAGATGATACAATGTAATGAGTTTCTGAACGGCACGTAATATTAAACTTAAGAATTGACAGGCACTATATTTTACTCTGTGTCAAAGCCAGAATCAGTCAAAGGTCTAGAAAATACTTAGGTAACTGAAATGCAGTTTCTAGTTTCCCTAACTAGTATGCAAATTAACTCCTTTAATAATGACCAATCTGTGGAACAGTCATGAAGCAAGTAGGTACACTTTCACTAAATATAATAATAGTAATATGTAAGCGTGTATTTCTTCCATATCGCTGTCAACGGCAATAATGCGACATTGCTACGTTCAATGGCAATGCTTGCCGATTCTTTGGCTGTAAAAAACCTAGTTCACGTGAAGAGTCGACCAACCGCTTGGCGATGTTTGGAAAAATAAAATGGGTACTCGGACCCCATACTGATATTTATTTTTAATATCAAACAATAACGAGAAAAACTAACTGCTTCGTTGGTCTAGTGGTCCTAAGCGCGACTGCTGAGCGTGAGGTCTTGGGTTCGATTTCCAGGTCGGGCAAAGTGTTATTGAGTTATTCCAACAGGAATTTTGTCATTAGCAGTCGGGAGTCTGGAATTGTGCCCGGTTAATGGCAATAGGCTCACCCCCCATTACATGGGACTTAAACATAACTGTCGAAATGTGGGTGTACTATTATATTTTTTAATTTTCTTATGATATCCATATGAATTTAGTTCGATTACGTTGTAAATTATTTTTTAGGTTTTTAATTATGATGCAATTTAATTTATTTTGATTCTATTCTGTTGAATGATTATTTTGATTTTGTTATATTTAATTTTTAATAACTATTTTGAATTTGTATAACTTTTAATTTTATTATGATTTTAATTCAATTAGGTTTTCGATAATAATTTTGTTTCGTCCTCAACTTTGTTTCTGTCTGTGATTTTAATGTTTTATTTCAATTTTTAGTTTTAATTTGGCCTGAGGAGCCCGATTGCTCTGTGTGTATCAAATTATACATTTAATCAATATGTAGTGCATGATGTGCTTACCTGTAAGAGATTGATACACCTGACCCGATTTGATTTAATGTAACCCATAACTGTTTGAGTGTACTCAATTGTTGGTGAGCCAAATAAATAAATAAATATTTAAGTTCATCTCTGCCCAACCTTTTGGGGAATACAGGCGTGATGCTCTATTACGTAACGAGCAAAAATCATACTATTTATACAGGGTGCTTTTTAATTTATCATAATATGAATATTGAAATTAGCTTTTTATTCAATTGTTTAAGCTCGCCGAACGCGACAATGGAACAACATTTTTACTACAAAATCCAGTGTAATAGTTGTCTATATTCATGAGTACTTTCAGTCCCTGAAAGATTGTCAATGATTCAAAGTTAGCTTGTAAAGTGATAGTACTACAAAGTCTAGATCCAGTATCGTCGTGAGCTGGAAGCAATAAGGGAGATTCTGAGAAAACTGTCAAGAGTAACTTGGCAAAGTTATGGGGGATCTTGTCATTCGATATTTATTACTATTGAATTCTTTAAGACCCCAACATCTGACGTGTTGGTCTCAAGAGCCATTATCGTAACTTAATTAGCTCTACTGTTATTGTGTTTTGCCTATTAGATATACATACACACAACACATACTAACAACTATTCTGAAATTTAATTTTGTTACTAAAGTCTGAATTAGTATTTTATTAGCGATCCCTTTGTCTGTTAACTAATAGGAACCTAACTGTGAACTACTACGTGCACTTACATGTGTGATCCAAGATCCCACGGCACAGGGTATCCTAGTGTGGGGTCTAGAGTTACTCCATTGCACACAAATTTGCTGTACAATCTATTCTTGGTGTTTTTTATTTTGTGCTTACGATGTTTGTAAACTTGTTCTTATAAATTCAAAAAAGAAAAGTTTATCTGAAATGAAGTTGGTCAAAAAATACAAAAAAAATATATGACGGCGCATAGACAAAGAGTTTGGAACGAGATTTGACTGCTGTCAGTCTGGCGGCGCATCGAGGTGATGGTCGGCGCGGCCATGTTGAACGGCTGTTTTTACAAAAATATCGCCGGCGACCGCACCACACATTCGACGGATCGCTTTTGTTCCAAACACGTCTGATTCTGATGATGAAGGGCATCTACTGCCCATGCATAAATACAAACAAAACCCACTAAAACTTATTATTTATAAATATTAACTGGGTTTACGTCTGAGACCAGCATAAAATATTTTTTTGGCCTTTTCCGTACTTGGTATAACCGACTTACAGTCTAACCAGATGCAGCTGAATACCAGTACTTTACACAAAGCGACTTCCTATCTGACCTCCACAACGCCCTTACTGGGTAATACCGTTTGGTAAGACTTTCGCGCTTCGGAGTACCCGTAACGGCCGTCAAAGATCTACAGATGACATCCGGTACGAAGCATGGAGGGTATATTGTATGAAAAATCTCTCTCTTCGTGTAATGTTGGTTGCTTTGGTTCTCTTGAGAATCTCATCATTTCTGATTCGTCGAAAGAAACTCCAAACATGTTTTTTCCATTGCCCCTTGCTACTCCTTGCCTGGCAGTAAATAGCTATTAGTACTCGTATACTTTGGTTAATTGTTTTTTTGGTTTTTGATTTTGCTTGCTTTTGGATACTTTGGATATTGTTATTTTTACTGCATCGCTGCGTGCCGTGGGTTTGATCCTCGCACGGCATTAATATCTGTATGGCCTACAGGTAGTTGTTTTGGGTGTGGTTGTGTGTGTATGTGAGTTTGAATATTTGTAAACGCACTCACGATACAGGCGAAATTACAAAATACATATATATACTCGTATATGTGTCACATAGTGTCCGGGGATCACGGAAAGCGCTCAAGTTCCAATGATTCACGCGTTGTAAGGGAACACCGCTGTGGGTTTTAGTCACCAAGAGTCTGCCAGACCCCTCCGCCCGCCTCAGTGTGGATCCTCCACCTATGAGGACAATTACACCCCGGAACAAAATATAAAAAAATATATATAAATAGTGCACATAATTTATATAAATTTATTTTACACGAATAATTACCACCACCAGCACTCACTAACAACGGTGACGGAAGTTTCTAGAGCCATGTCTATAGAAATGACGTGTCCTGAATGAGATTATAGTTCCCAACAACTTGTAAAACTACCCTACGCGAACAAAAGGGGTGACAGGCTTTGTGATCCAGTTATAGGGGACGAGAAAAGAGTGACGGAGTTTTTTTTCCGTTTTTTGTTTTTCATGATAGTTGGAAATAAAGATGGCCGCCGTGAATGGTGAAAATATAATGAGAGGAATTTTGATTTTTTTATTTTGCATGCTTGATGAGATTCGATCGATTCAAATTTTTGGTTATTCTATTATAACGGTACTTGCTAACACTAGAGATAGAAATCAGAAGACTTTATATTCTTATTTTAATGCGGGGTGAGGTGTGTGTGTATCCGATTGCTAAGGAAATGTAATAATGATTGTACGAACGCATCCGAACAGGTTGAATGAATAAGAGGGTGGGAACAGCAGAATGAACAAATATAATGACGATGAACTTTGTATAATTTTATGTATGCTTTTGGTATTGTTCACAAGTGAGTGATATTTTTCTTTATTGAGAATAAAGTATATTGAAACTTATATTGTTTGCAAAAATATATTTTGTTATTTTTCCAACACAAATTATTTATCAACATAAATATATAATTATGACATAAAACTAACCATATACATATTTTGACGACTGTTGTTGCGCGGCGGGCGAAGGTCCGCCTGCGACGCAAGAGGTTGCGGGTTCGATTCCCGCCTTGGGACAAATGTTTGTACGATGTACAAATATTTGTTCCGGGTGTTCTGGGTATTTCCTATGTATAATAAAAATATCTATCTATGTAATGTATTGTATTAAGTATATCAGTCATCTAGTACCCATAACACAAGCTCTGCTTACCTTGGGGCTAGATGATGCTGTGTGGATTATCCAGCATTATTTATTTATTTATTTATATACAAAAACAAAATAAAATAAAAAAGCCGACCGACGTCAAAGTACTAATGAGTTGTAACAATAATTTGTTATAATTTAGTGTTGGAAAATAAAGTTTTTGACCAGATGTATAAACGTAGACGAAGCGAACGGAGTATATAAGGATAGTAGCAGATGGCGTTCTGTACTTTCTGCCTATCGTGCGGCGTGAAAAGGCGTGAGTTTATGTATGTATGTATTTAATATTAATATTCAACAAAAAAATTGTCTACGAGCCCCTTGTAACGGGAATTAAAAATGAATTCCACCTTTCAGTAAACTTTGAGGGCAATTTTGTGTGGGTAATATTTTTGTAGTTGGATCAAGTTTCTGGTTGAGATCGTTATTAAATGCCCCATTGGTCTCACGGTCGCAAGCGGCGACTGTTGAGCGTGAGGTTCAGGGTTTGAGTGCCAGGTCAGGCAAAGTTTTATTGAGTTTTTATATCAATCATAGGCCGTTGTTTGGAAGTTGGCCGTGTTGTCTCAGAAAGTAAGTTAAGCCGTAAGATGTTTAGATTAGTGAGTTTTCTATATAACCCTCCGACTGTGTCAGATGCCTGATCCAATGGACTATGAGGAGAAGAGTAGAAGGAGGAGTGAATGCTGTACCGGGATAATATAAAGGGTGGAAGCGACATCGACGTACAAGCTGATACCTTGAGTTCAGAATATGTTCCTGGACCCAGCGTTGAAGTTTCTCGTTGGTTTTTCGTAATTTATACTTTTTTATTTGTTTTGCCGGCACAGTTTGCGCAGTAGCTGAGCGATCGACTGCTGCGCCGCGTGTCGTGGGTTCAATTCCCACACGGAACAAATATTTTTATGGCTTACAGGTACTTGTTCTGGGTCTGGCTGTTCGTGTATCTGACTCTAAATGTTTGTTAACGCACCCACGACACTGGAGAAATTCCTGTGGGAGAAAGATTTGAAAAAAAAAAGTTTCTATTTTAAATTTTTAAAAGTGTCGATTTTTACCAAACCCAATGAGATTTTTAATGAAAGACGAAAATTATTAACTTTTAAACTTTAAATCTCCGGGGGGTTGGACAGACATTATTATTTTCTCATGACTTTTTACTGTTTACAAAAAACACCCCAAAAATTTCAACTCAGGGGGGTCAAATACTGATCTCATGCCCTGCATAGATAATACTTAGTTCTATTTATTATTCTTGTTTCGTACAACATCATTACGGTAAAACTATTTCTTATACCCATATTTACCCTTACTATAGAATTACAAGTATTTCAGTAAAACTCGCCATTTCTATGTAGTTTCCGGCCCCACCAACAGGAAAAAAGTAAAAGTTATTGTTCGAATGAAAAGAAGACTATTATACGTATCCTCTAAATAGATTCTATTGTAGAAGAATAATTGGAGTTCGGCCAAAGTTGGAAGATTCTTGTGTGGAACTAATAACGAGGCCAATTAATAGATATGTTTAGAACTACCGTACATGATGGCTAACTGTTTCATAATCATATCTTATCTCATCGAGCGTGGAACCTAAGACAGAAACATATACGTGCAATATGACTACATACAGAACGCAAAGCTAAAAGTAATCGACAAAAACTGAGTTGATAGAAAACATTGTTGGGAAGCAAATATGGATAAAGTCTTGAAATAAAATTAAAAAATCAACGAAAGGAATATTTTAAAGGAGGATGGCGAATTTGCATGTAAATGGGACCCACTGTTAGGAGTATCGTACAGTATGGAAACTTATATCTAGTTTTATAACTATACGAAATAAAGCAAATGGGAAATAAGCTATAGAAATTGCGAGAAAAAAGATATACAAGGTAGAAGATAGCCGTTAAAAACAAACAATGGAATAACATTAATACTAGTTATTGACATTGTCAGCAAACTCCTATTGACAACGATAAATAATAACAATTATAATATTATACATTTTTGTACAAAAAAATGTGACTGCATTTTTTAAATCAATTTTTGTATTTTTTCATATATTTTACGTAAGTTTTCATAAGTTTTGTTTCAAAATAAATAAATTGACAAGTCTATACTTCTACATGACATATGTAGTAACTACGTAGGTTGGAATGTAATACAAAGCATGGGGCGTTTAAAAACTGCAAACTAACCTATTTTTTAGTAAAATAAATCTTTTCCAACTTTCAATTCCCATCACCTAGTGAGTCAATATTTTTTATATTATCCTCTTACAAACTTTTAACTATAATTAGTATTAACTTGCAAGTGAACGACACTTCGTGCATTTATAAATATGGGCCCAATCACGCCACCCTCCTTTTTTAACCCAGCTTATATACTTACTGGTTTTGTTACCACTGACACGCGGCTATTCGTATTTATTTTTTATGATGTGTAAGCCTTCTGATTGAGTTCGTCTCTCCAGACTGTAGCGAAGGTGAAAAAACTAAACCGTGCTTATAAAACTTCTACATTGTTTGAGCATACAATTAACTGTTGTTACTATACGCTTGAAGGTAAAGTTTAAGTTTGAAGCGTTATTATAAAAGTCTTACAAGAACTGCTTCGTTGTTGTGCTTTGAAAAACCGGCCAGTCACATTTGCGTATTTTTAATATTGTGAATTAACCATAAAACAGTCTTTGGTGAAGGGATGTTTTATTCGTTATGGTTTTCAAAATTTTTTTTTTTTTAGGTATGGCCACTCGCAGTTCAGCACGGTCGATCTTGTTTTCAAAAGTCTATTTCATGCCTTTTATACATTGCTCCTTTGAAAAAGTATTTCATCAGTCAGAGTCGAAAAGATGTGAAGAATGATGGCGGAGGCCAAATACTCGCAGGGACGTTCTTATTGAAAATAATATTTTTTAATATATTATTTTATTATTTTATATGACATGTTTTCTTAATGGTTTTGTGTATTATGATTTTAATCTGTTGACGATATTTTATTGCGATTATTGAGTGGAGCTCGTAGCTAAATAAAAACAGAGGCACGGTTTTATCGAAGGCTAAGCTAATCTTGCCTAGGTCAGTCTGTAGATGGGTGCCCGTTCGTAACATATCGAGACTCCTCCGTGCCTCGGAAAGCACGCTATGCCGTTGGTCCCAGCTGTCATTTGTAGATCTTTGACAGTAGTTACGGGTAGTTAGAAGCACGAAAGTCTGACAACAAGTCTTACCAAGGGGTATCGGGTTGCCCAGTAACTGGGTTGTGGAGGTCAGATAGGCAATCGCTCCATGTAAAATACTGGTAGTATACAATAGATGAAAACCCATCCACCGACCTCAGCAAGCGTAACTTACCCTATGCATTTGATGTAATTAAGTCATGCCTAATGACCAGCCAAAAATAATTTAAGCGTGTTTGCTTTTAAAATCACAACGCGTACGAAATACGAGCCGCACTGGTTCAGAACTAATTTAGTTTGGACCTTTTGGTGTTGCTTAGTGCAGAGATTGAGTTAGCACCCAACTTTATTTCTAAATCGTTGGCTCTTACTATAGACCGCGGGTCCCGTGGATTTATTGATTTATTAAAACTATTTGCACAAGTAAAACAAAAACTGTGAAGCCAAACTTAATGCCTTTTTTCATTCCTTTCTTTTATTTAATTAAAATAAAAAAAAAGAATCAGCATTGCCATTCAACGTGGCAATGCTGATTCTTTGGCCAAAAAAAATCCAAGCCCAGAGTCTTAATGCCTGGATGAATTTGCGGCGCGGATTTCTTTTTTGAGGCCATTATGCGCAAGCGGCGCTGGTCGTTAGTTTAGCATTCTGAGCATGATCGCCAACTGAATATTATTCAAAATTGCCACACGTACAGCTTGATGTCATATATTTATTTAACCAACTTCAAAAGTAGGAGGATATTCTCAATTGGGCGGGATCTGTATTTTTTATTTTTAACCTTTTTTAGCTTCATCATTTCTACCGATTTTAATGACCCTGATGTGTAGTTTCTGGTCCCATACTTATTACATTGTACACCCACAATTCACCAGTTATGTTTACGTCCAATGCAATATGAGGTGAGTCTATTGCCATCACTCACGCAGGAAAAAAATATTGACAAATATACATTTTAAGTTTTTAGACGATGGCCGTTGGGGCAAGAAAGTTCTCGAGTGGCGACCGCGCGCCGGAAGACGCAGTGTAGGCAGGCCTCCCATACGGTGGACCGACGACCTGGTGAAGGTCGCGGGAAGGGCATGGATGCGGAAGGCGCAGGACCGGTCATTGTGGAAAACCTTGGGGGAGGCCTTTGTCCAGCAGTGGACGTCTTTCGTCTGAAATGATGATGATGATGAGACGAATTTGGTATCCCATATTTTTCAGTGACCTCTTTACCGCAAAGTGACCAGAAGGAAATCGCTAGAAACTACCTAAAAATATTGAACACGTGTAACGCCACATGACCGACAAACAATACATTTTCTATTGTGTCTCGTTGTTTGGCAGTTCAAGTGTTAAAAACCACAAACCATAAGGAAAAATTATGTTTTGCTCCCAAACACGGTGTGGTAAAAATATTCCTATATTGATAATTCTACGCAATTAAAATATGTACGAGCAGAGCGATATTAACACAATAATAAATCATAAATCATTGCTACTTCCTTGTTCTTATATTTTATTATAGGTTTATAATTCTTCTGTACGTGTGTTTGTCAACTAGCTCCTTTTAAACGGCTGAACTGATTTTAAAGGAAATTTTTGTGTGTGTTTGAATAGAGTTTAGATTCACAATTTGACCACCGGGTCAAATTGTGAATCACCTCGGTAGGTGGCGCTGCTTGGGCAGGACAAAGTTTGTCAAATCGCTAGTAGATTATATAGGTACTTAAGTGCATTTATACGTAGATATTACTTTTAAATTTTTTATTTTATTTTTTAGATAGTCTTTTTGGTTTTTGATATTCTTTTTGGGCCTGTGCAAAATCGTTTTTTTTTTAATTATGATTTTTCAGCTGGAATTTGATATAAGCAACCCGAATTCTCGATTTTTGCCCGATTGCTGGCAATAGGCTTGCTCCCTATTATATGAGAGATAACCGGCGATCGGTGGCGTACTTTAGGTACTTAGGACCTTCAGAATACAGGTGTGATGATTTTATGTATACGTAATAACTCACGCCCTTGCTTCAACTTTGCGCAAGTTATTCTAATTGTCTAAAAATATAAATAATTATTGTTTTTTTTTCTGTAAATATTTTTGCCCCACACTAGGAATTTCACTTTTATCGTGGGTGCGTTTATAAACATTTAAACTCCACACAAAGAGCCAAACCCGGAACAACAATCGGTAGGTCATATATTTGTTCCGAGCGGGAATCGAACCCACGACACGCAGCTCAGCAGCCAATCGCTCAGCCACTGCGCCTGTAGTACTGAACTATAAATGAAGATCACATGGCTGGCTTATTTTCCTATTAATAGTTAAACAGTAATATGTTTTCCTGTTATGAGTAAAAACACAATTCGTCATTATTTTAGTTCACATTCAGCATTTCAAGTGTTTGTAGAGACCGTGATTAAATTCAGTGCTTTACACATTACAGAAAAATAATTATGAAGAGTTTAATTTTTAATTTGTTTGTTGTGACGTTGTCGGCCTGTTTGTTTGTTAAATATGGTGAGTTTTTTGTTGACCTTACAAGCTTTATTCATTCATTTGTAAATTAAATCAATTCATTTGTCAGTACCAGTCCGGATTCAGGATGTGTGACCGGTTGATGGCAAAACGCTCACCCCCTTTTATATGGAGATTGAAAACATAACTGGTGAAATGTGGTTGTCCTGTAGGTACTACTCTGCCCAATCCTTTGGGGAAATGCAAGCGTGATGTTATGTTACATTACAACATTTGATCAAATTTGGTCATGGATTAACTATGAAATCGTCGTTCTGGACGTTCTGTTTTCAAAAATTTGTAATTAATTTTTTCTTAATGCGATTGCGTATTATGACCACTAAGCTGCCCAAAAATGAGAAAAAACAATTTATTATTTAGGTATTAGTGAAGTGTACATTATTAATATATCAGTTTCATTTCCGCATTTGCGGTAAGTTCTGAGTATGAATGTGCAGGGTTACATGAGTAGAGGAAGACCAAAGAAAAGATGGATGGATTGTGTGAAAGATGATATGGCAAGAAAAGAGGTGACCCTTGAGATGACGGCAAAAAGAGATGTATGGAAGAAGAAAACATGCTGCGCCGACCCCAAATAAATTGGGATAAGGGCAGGAGGATGATGATTTGCGGTAAGTTCTAAATGTCGAATGAGAAAGCCTTTCTGGGTGTGAGTTCTATACAAATCCGGTCTAATGTGACTAACCGTCCAACGGACCAACAGACCGGGTGTCATGGATGTCATTTTCATGATTTCCAGGGTTGCTTATAAAGATTATAGGGTCAAAATCGGAACCTAAGATTTCGCCGACGAAATTTATTAACTTTTAACATGGGTGTAATTTTCATGATTTTTGGGGTCGCTTATCGTCATAAGCTTATCACCTACTATGGTGTCATAACCTACTATGGTGTTAAAATGGAAATGAAAGATGGCGCCGACGACATTTATTAACTTTTGACGTGGGTGTAATTTTCATGATTTTTGGGGTCGCTTATCGTCATAAGCTTATAACCTACTATGGTGTCATAACCTACTATGGTGTTAAAATGGAAATTAAAGATGGCGCCGACGACATTTATAATGAAAATGTTGTAAAATGCGATAATTTCACAAGACAGCTTAATATTCCACTATGTCACTTTTTTGTTACAAATTTAAAGGTAGAGTTCAATATGTCTACTTAAATTTTGGTTCATGACCATTCTGTGTGATGTAAGTAGACGATGGCGGGACGAGCTGGACAGAACCAACGACCAGTGGCCCACAATAGTCGTGGATGGAAAAAACTGGAAGTCACCGGGAGAGGACTTTGCCCAGCAGTGGGATGACGCAGGCTAACAGTATCAGTACCTTTAAGAGTGGGCAGTGGCGCCTGGTATTCACTCTTTCTTTAAAAAAAACTTTGTCCCCACTAGGAACTTCTCCTATGTCGAGGGGGGGGGGGAAATTAAACGATTCGTAAGAAGTTGGTAGTGGGTTCGTCACAGCGCTAATGTTTTCCCATCACCTGTCTTAATTGTTTATGTATACGAACCCGCGACACGAAGCGCGGCAGCCAATCGCTCAGCCACTGCGCCAACTATAGGTACCGTAAATAACTGTTTTTTTTTTGTCATTCTAGGTTCGTGTATTAAATGTACAGTTTGCCCTTATGAGTTACTGAAGTATTGTAACCACATACACATGACATATGAGGAACAAGACCTCGCCACCACCAATTGCTCGGAATCTGTATGCAGTGTAGTAAGAGGAGTGACGAGTGAGTAACTAATAAATGCTGGTTTACCACTCATTTAACCTCATTTCTAGGGTTCCATACCCGAGGGGAACAAAGGGGCCCTATTACAGTCTCTGTTTTGTCAGCGGGCAGTATCTTCTAAACCGTAAAATAATATACCAAATAAACAGTTGTAATTGTCACAGGGTGTGTATTTCTATTGCCGCTAAAATAATAATAATAAATAAATAAATAATGCTGGACAATCCACTCAGCATCATCTAGCCCCAAGCTAAGCAGAGCTTGTGTTATGGATACTAGATGACTGATATACTTAATACAATACATTACATAGATATATACTTTTATTATACATTGGAAATACCCAGAACACCCGGAAGAAATATATGTAGATCGTACAAATATTTTTCCCAAGGCGGGAATCGAACCCGCAACCTCTTGCGTCGCAGGCGGACCTTCGCCTGCTGCGCCCCATCGGTCGCTAAAAGAACAAATTATAAAAATATGTAATATGTAATATAAAGTTCAAAGGAGAAAGTAAAGGGAGGGGAAGAGAAAGATACGTGATTTTTTGGCAGTTTTGTCTAGACATGGTTTGGAACCCTACGTGTGTAAGAAAATACAAATAAATAAAATTAAAGACTATTGTATATTTATTCTAACCTTTTTTGTTTTTCCCTGCACGCAGAGGATGGGCAGGCGATGATAGAACGATCATGTGGATTGCCTAGTGATGATTTAAGTAAATTTATGATGGAAAAACATGGTGGTGATCGAGGGGAATTTGAAATTCCTGGCTTGGGTAAAAGAAAATGGATGACTTGTAACACAGATATGTGCAATCAAGAAGATGAATTATCGGAAATTGCTGTTGATCGTAAGTGATTTGTTTTCTTTTTAATCGACGAAAACAAAGGAAGAGGTTCTCAATCCAAATCAAAAATCAATTTTTTTTAATTCAAATTAGGCTGAGAATCAGCACTTTTTGAACGTCAAAACGTTTACAAAAGACAGTACAATGTAAACACATAACTTTTACAGTGTCTGATATCGATTATTATTTTTTTAATGTAAGAAGTACGAGTATATCTCAAAGTTGGTCCCGTACAAACGAGACATAGACCCCTAAGTGTAGAAAATAGAGGATTGGTTGTTTTTACCTCCTCCTAGGTCCTAGCTGTCATTTGTAGATATTTGACCACGGTTACGGGTAGTTGAAAGCCCGAAAATCTGACAACCAGTCAAAGTCAAAAGTCAGCCAAAGGTTATCGTTTTGCACAGAGGTCAGATAGGCAGTCACTCCAAGTAAAATACTGGTATTCAGCTCCATCCAGTTAGACTGGAAGCCAATCCCAGCATAGTTGGGAAAAAGCTTGGCAGATGATGACTTAATTTACTCAATATATAAATAATAGCCATAAGCCATTTACATAATTAAAAACATTCTATACATTCAGACATTTGACAGAAATGTGACTTACATGGTAACCATTCGTAACATATCGAGACTCCTCCGTGCCTCGAAAAGCACGTTAAGCCGTCAACTTCCCGGCTGTCATTTGCAGATCTTTGACAGTCGTTACGGGTAGTCAGAAACTCGAGTCTAACAATCAGTCGTACCAAGGGGTATCGTGTTGCCCAGTAACTGGGTTGTGGAGATCAGATAGGCAGTCGCTCCATGTAAAATACTGGTATTGAGCTGCATCTGGTTAGACTGGAAGCCAACCCCAACATAGTTGGGAAAAGGCTAGACCATAGTCTAGCCTTTGCTGAATGTCATAACATTCAGACATTTCCAATGATCCCTGAGAATCAGCACTTTTTATTTTTCATTCGATTTACAGCGTCACCTTTTAAATGCTACGCATGTGACAGTGAAGCTAACAGCCAATGTTATGAAGAATATGAAAGAAGCATAACCAGCAATTGCTCATCACCCGTGTGTAGCACATGGATATTTGAATGTGAGTATTTATATTAATGGCGCCGATTCTCTTGTACACTATTAAAGTACATACTACTCGTATATTATCGAACTCCCGAATCACATGAATTCATTTCGAGTTACCTTGAAGCGTGTCTTAACTTAAGTTAGCACATCTCTAACGTCAGTGTCAGATGAATAATCATCTGTCAAAAATGACATTGCCATAGTCTGGCGGAGCTTTTTTGAGGGTTGCCAAAAACGAATAAAATAGTAATAACATCAATTATTATTTTATGATTTTTCGCTTAAATGGACGGGTTTAAAATATTATTTCAGTAGTTCTAAGTTCCATAATAGTTTTGTCGTATTTATTTGAGTGGACATTGATGCTGGTTTGAATTTCTCGGAATAAAAAAAACAACTTCTATACAAAAAGCAGACACCTCCTTGAACTAAAATCAGAGAATTGACATATCTCTCTGACAGAAAACTCTAGAAAAGGACGGTGATATGCAGATGTAGTCCTGAGAATCCCTGAGATTTTATGCAATCCTATTCGTCAATATTTCTCCTAGCCTAAACTCAAAAGGAAAACTTAAAGTAAGCCATCTAAAATACAACCTTTAATTTCCTCTTTGTTTACAGATGAAGATTACCGGAACGTGTACCGCAGATGTGGGATTTACACACCCTTAGCACAAATATACAAAGGCCATTCTTCTGGCGAATTCATGGATTCTGGTGCACGCATTTCATGGGCCATTTGTACCTCACATCTGTGCAACCATCAGGATTACATATCTATAGAATCACCAAAACCTGGCAATCATGACGTTGTTCATAGGCGCAATATCTTCGTCGTCTTGTTATGCCTCATTTTGTATTTTTGTGGAGTAGTGTAACACTTTCTACCTCTTTAAAAAAACGTTGCCCCACACTAGGAATATCTCCTGTATCGGGGTGCGTTTACAGACATTTAAACTCACATACACAAACAGCCAGACCCGGAACAACTGCAGGCCATACAAATATTTGTCCCGTGCGGGGATCGAACCCGCGACACGCGGCGCAGCAGCCAATCGCTCAGCCACTGCGCCAACCTTCTCGTCAACGTGTCGTGTCGTAGTGTAACTCTACTCGTCAGTAGAGTTACACTACGAGTTAAACAACTTAAAAGATCGAAAGATCTTTTAAGTTGTTTGCTTCCTCTAGATTTACATAATTGAAACTGAGCGCGATCCAGTCCTATAAAAAACAATTTTGTGTAGCGTAAAACGCCAGACGCTACGCGCGTTCAAGAGTGTCAAAATCCCACCACAATGCTGGCACTGACAGCTCTGAAACGCGTATAGTTATAAGATATTGTATGTAGTATTAAGATATTGGGAGATACTTTGGGCTGATATCCAAAGTATTTCCCAATATCTTAATACAGTATTAGAAACAAATAACAAATATTTAACTACAGTATTAGAACAACTAAGTTTCGTCTATGATCACGATTAGTTTCACCGTTGAAACTCGTCCTCAGTTTATAAGATTTACTTAAAATAAATAAATATTATTTAAAGCAGTGTTTTGTTTTTTTTTCTCGTCGACCGCTTTCAATATTTTCCTGGGGGAAAATCTGGAATTGCTTGTTAACTAATTTTAGTAGTTGTGATGTGCCGTATGATTATAATTGGCTAGCGCCATTGCCCTCATGTATATTATAGCTAAATAAAGCCTCTGGTGAAGGTTAAAAAAATATATAGTTTTATAGTTATATTTTAAGAAAATATATGAAAATTGCCCCTTATCTCCGAAACTAAAATGAAATAGTGCAGTAAATTTTTCTTTACACAGGAAAACCTATAAGAAGTTTATAGTCTTAACATAACATCCTGAATCTCGCAATATTTTATGTACAAACCTATATTTGCAGTTGGAATGTATAGGAGAACATGGTATCAGGGGGGACTGTTTCCGGTAGTCGCTGTCTTTACCCTGCTAAAACAATAGTACCTGGATGACCGAGCTTTGCAAGGATAAAACGACGTTTTCTTAAAATCAAACTTAGCTAGATCGATTTATCGCCCTCGAAACCCCCTGCATACTAAATTTCATGAAAATCTTTGGAGCCGTTTCCGAGATTCAGATTATATATATATGTACATTTATGTGTATACAAGAGTTGACCCATGAGATGACGGCAGATAGAGATGTATGGAAGAAGAAAACATGCTGCGCCGACCCCAAATAAATTGGGATAAGGGCAGTAGGATGATGATGTGTATACAAGAATTTTTTGTTTAAAGGTATTAGATGTAAGAATAGGGTAGTTTCCTTAAAAAATCTGATGACTCCGAAAGTTGGATTACTAAATAATACTGGACACGTATTTTTTAATTTGTCACGTAACCAAAAATGACGACGATTTAGTGCGTTGAAATTGCGCGTGTCGTCACGCCGTGCTACACTTTTGACGTAAAAGTAACGTCACAAGCCCCTTCTCCTGAACTTTGATGTGCTATATCACTTTATATTGATTTGAGTAAGCAAAAAATACGTGTCCAATATTGGAACGAAGTTCCTTATTTTTTGGTAATCTTACTGACGGACTAAATAGACTCAATATATAACAATACAATATATATATTTTTACCTAGGACACATCCCTATTACACGTGTATGTGCCAATAACAGCGCAACCAAAAATATACTGTGTCTACGGAAACTAAGCAATAAAATGCTTAGTTTTCCTCATCCTGTTATTGTCGCCTACATCCTTTCCTGTTTAATTTAACCTTTGTTAAATAGACGAGGCCCCAATTTATTCAGTTTATGTTCAGTATTCGTAGAGTTAGTGACGATTATTATGAAGTCCATATCGATTTTTAGCTTTTTTGTGGTGGCGTTGTTCATCTGCTTATCTGTTAAATATGGTAAGTATTGATTTTTTTTAATTGCTAGGGACAAATAAATAAATGGCTTAATTTTTGCTAAATATTGCAAGTATGTGTGGTGTGACGTTGAATGATATATTGAGGAATGATGTTGTAAAGAAGATGCAGTGTCAAAAAAGTAAACAGTGTGCTCAGGTGTTTTGGTCACGTTAAGAAGATGAATGAGAGACAACTAACAAGAGGTATTTAGGGTTTATAAAGTAATGGTTTGTAAAGGGTTTGTAGAGGTAGGTGGAAACACTGACCTTATTGGTGATGTTCTTCAGAAAACTTCGGTGCGTAACTCGCAACCGGTGTGCATAATTATGTATGTATGACTAGATGTATGAACGTAAACGAAGCAAAAGGTATGAAAGGATCGTAGCAGGTAGCTTTTTGTAGTTTCTGCCTCATATGGAAAAAAGCGTGAGTATGTTTCTTTTCCAGTCATGAACTTTTGTATTAAAACCGTATTTTGATTGAAATTATTGTTTAGTTTGAACAAGATACCCAGAAATCTGTTTTTTTTTTTAATTTCGCTGACACAATGCGCTTCTTTTTAACTAACAATACTTTAATTCCTTTATTCCAGCTGTGAGCTCTTGTTATAAATGTAAGACTGGTCCAATACAAAACATAACTGATTCACCTTGCGCCGGTAAGTTGTATGAAACCAACACCAGCATGGTGGATAACTGCAGACTCGGACAATGCAGCATTTTGAAATATAATAGTAAGTAGCTATCACACATATAATTGTAATTTAGGGGTATAAGGAGGAATCGCCTAACAATACGAGCCGTAACCAGAAGTACTGCTTTCTAAATCAAGCACTTGTTCCAGCATTTCTAAATTATTGCATAATAAAGGATTGACGCAATCTGCCATACTATATATATACGAAATATTTGTGTTTGTAATAAAAAAATAAACAATTTTTCAAGTCAGCTAGCGATGTATGTCCTCGGAACAGACGTGATCTTTATGGACTGGTATTAAATGATTTACCAAAGCTTACCAAATATAATAAAAGCTGTCTAGCAATGTGTGTGCCTACTTACAATAACATACCAAACAATTTTATAGTATTAAATGTCAGATTATTTAAAAACAAATAATACAAATGGCTAAACGAATGTTCTACGCAAATAAATTATTATTATTATACAGGGTTAGTTGTAAAACACCGACCACCTCTCAGGAATGTATTACTATGATCATAAACAACAACTTTTGTTCTATGACTTTTCAAAAAACTTAATACATTTATGAAAAACAAACCTTCAAGATTTCGTTGTCCTATCTAACACATTTCAACTCTGTATTTTGCTGTACCTACCTACGCCTGCCGCGCACTGACCTCGTAGTAATACTTTTGGGTTTGTAACTCGCTACGCTACGATTTCTGCCTTTTTATGCAAAAGCCAAATGATACCTCGCTATTGTACTATCACTTTCTTTTGCTTCACATAGATTTCTTACCATTTAGAGCGCTCAATTTAACTATTTTTCATTTTTATATAAAAATCCGATGAACTAGAACATGATGAATTTTTAAAAGTCATAGAACAAAAGTTGTTGATTATACATAAATAAATATTGCTGGACAATCCACACAGCATCATCTAGCCCCAAGCTAAGGAGAGCTTGTGTTATGGGTACTAGATGACTGATATACTTAATACTATACATTACATAGATAGATATTTTTATTATACATAGGAAATACCCAGAACACAGATTATGATGTTACTAACCTATGTATGTTAGTGCACACCAATAACCTCTCAGGACTATTCCTGAGAGGTTGTTGGTGTTTCACAAATAACCCTTTAAAGCGTGAGACAATACATAAAATACGTCGCACTATTTATTTATTACTTAATTTCTTTGTATACAGTTGCAGGAGTTACCTCCTTTACTCGTACATGTCATGCACACATTCGAATTCCCTATACTAGACATATAGGTGATAGTAAGTGGGAAGGGGTGGTTCACCGTTTAGGTCAAGTCGTAACATGGACCGGTTGCCAAAGGGATCTCTGCAACGGAGACCCAGTAAATCCATTTACAAAAATCGATCATCACTACAAGGACATACCTAATTTAGTTGGTGAGTATTGTTTGTGATTTTTTATGCTTTAGTTTAATATATTGGTTTAACAGTACGGTTGGCGCAGTGGCTGAGCGATCGACTGCTGCGCCGCGTGTCGTGGGTTCGATTCCCGCACGGAACAAATATTTGTATGGCCCACAGATAGTTGTTCCGGGTCTGGCTGTTCGTGTATGTGACTTTAAATGTTTGTAAACGCACCCACGACACAGGAGAAATTCCTAGTGTGGGGCATCGTTTTAAAAAAAAAAAAAAAAACAATTTGATGTCGAAATAGCTCCATTACATTTTCTCGGGATATTTTTGATAAAATTTTACATGACCCATGTAACTTTTGCACAAATTTGAATGGTGCATTCTAGGAATACTCTTTGCCCTAGCATGTACATTTACATAATTGTAATGATGTTTTACTAGACACTTTTTTTTTGTTAAGGACTTTTATAAGTGCAGACGCCAGCACATCAAGCTATCCTAAACTGTCAGTTTTTTTTTCCAATGGAACATGAACCATATTATTATTTTTTTAAGTTGAAAAACTATCAAATAAATTTGACATATTGGGGTAGCTTGATGTGCTGTTTTTTACTTATCTATATATATTTTAACTGGATTGTCATCTTTATTCCAGTACCGTCTATTGAGTGCTACGATTGTACTAATAGTGAGGGCTCCGCTTATTCAGCTTGTAGAGAGAAGTTTAACTCCAGCATGACTAAGAAATGCTCAGCTTCTGTATGCAGTATTTGGAAGATTGATTGTGAGTATTTTCTACATCTCTATATAACTCAACTGTTAATTAACATATGGATTTCAGGAAAATTTCAGCTTTGTACAGCGTCGCCTCTCTTTCTCTCTCACACATAATGCGAGACTGATAGAAATGTTTGTGCATACAATTGCCCACTATATGGTACCCAGATCTCCCGCGTCAATGGCTCATCTCCGTTAAGAATAGTCTCCATGGGTGAAATTTGTTAAGGAAGTCTTCGTTAGTCACTGTCTAAAACACGATACTGTATAATTATGCCTTAGGTCTAGTGGTTGCAAGGGCTACTGCTGGGAGTAGAGGCCTGGGTTAGATTCCTAGGTTGGGCAAAATTATATTGTGTTATTCCATCAGGAATGTCTAAGCAGTAGCTTGATGCGACGTCTGGATTTGTGCCCGGGTGATGGCAATAGGCTCGACCCTCTTCACATTATCAGGCTATATTAGTCCACTGCTGGACATAGCCCTCTCCTAATGAGCGCCATAGCGTCCTGTCTTCAGCTTGCCGCATCCAGCATCTGCCTGCAGTCTTTCGCAGATCTTCGTCCCTCTTACATGGAACTTAAACATCGCTGGCAATATGGGCGTATATGGCACGACTCTGCCTAACCCTTCCGGGTATACAGACGTGATGTTATGTAATTTTACCAAAAAAAAAAACTTCAATGTAATTTTTCTTTGCACTCAGATTTAGGATTCCCCTACACAATTCGCTCGTGTGGTCTTTACGAGCCTTTCAAAGACTTTTACAATGGGAAGGATCATGACGAATTCTACCTTAGCGGCACGCGGTACTCCTGGAGTATTTGTACCACGAATCTGTGCAACGGAGAAGAATAAAAGTTTAAAAAAAAAAAAAAAAAAAAACAAAAAAAAGTGCCGTCTTTATATTTTTATTGGTAAGTGTTCTGCTTTTACTGTTATGTTTAGTATGTTCAAATATTACAAACGCATGACTTGTGTAAGTAATGCGATTGTAACATTGCGCGTCATGCAACCCGACTGTATAATGTAGCATTGCGCATGACTCGACCAAATTAAATATGGCGCATGACATATTAAATAAATAAACAACCGTGTTAAATGATTCTTATCAATTTGCGACGTCTTTGATTATCTATCAGAACATCTTAAATTACTACATACTTTTACGTTTATCCCTCAGATGTCACTGCTGGCAGTATGGTGGTGACGGTTGTCTTTTGCACAATGCTCAATTCTTCTGGTGACCGGAGGTCTCGGAGGCGCACCGTGTATGCCAGGAGGCTATTATTTATTCTTTTTTTTACGTTTTTATGCTTGAGATCTAAATGTTTTTGTTGGTATATCTTTATTTTTGCCTTTTTTCTGTATTAATATAATTACTATAGGTAGTAGTTAGGTGTAGTCATAATAATTATAAATGTATTTGTATCTATTTTTGTGCATATTTGTTTGCATGTTTATTGTAAATTAATAAAATCTTTATGTTATAAGATAATGTTATATATGCATGTATTTCAGTTTTCCTTTATTGTCTTTACTTACTTTACTTTTTACTTTTTTTTTTTTAAAACCATTGCCCCACACTAGGAATTTCTCCTGTATCGTGGGTGCGTTTACAAACATTTAAACTCACATACACAAACAGCCAGACCCGGAACAACTACCTGTAGGTCATACAAATATTTGTTCCGTGTGCCACACCACGCGGCGCAGCAGCCGATGGCTCAACCACCGCGCCAACCGTGTCGTTTCTACAGACTTTGTCTATGTTTCTCATCCAACTCTCCCGTCGGAGGTCTGCCGTTTTTGTTTTTGTTGAAATAACATGTTCCTTGTGATTTTCTTTGCTATTTTTAGTGTTTCCATGAATAAATCAATAATTTAAATAAAATTTACAGAAATTGAGGCCCGATAGTCATTTTCAGTTAACAAACTTCGTAAAGAAATGTTTTAACATAAAATCACGCCTGTGTTCCCCAAAGGGTTTGGCAGAGGTGTACTTGCAGCACACCCACATTTCATGTTACGACTGAGAAATTCCTAATGAAAAATCCTAACAACACAGCCTAGTTATACTCGACCCGGGAATCGAATCCAGGACCTCTCTGCTCAGAAGTCACGTTGGCGACCACTAAACCAACGAGATTTTTTTTTGTTCATACCCCGTCTGAAATGTCTGTGCACGCCACTGCAAGGATATTAGCAGGTGGTATTCTGTAGTGTCTGCCTACCCCCATGGGATAAAGGCGTAAGTTTATGTATGTCAATATAAAATTTCAAGTGATAATAAAGTTGACGAAATTAGGATAGACAGCAATTATAGAAACGATAGAAGAAGAATGAAGAAGTTCTTGAGGTGTTTCCTTCAATATCCAAGCTCCTGAAAATATATATATTTTTGGGTTTGAACCCTAAGATTGGCTTAGGTACCTGTGAACAAAGCCGTGTTTGTTAATTTTAAAAATAAATATATAATGTTTGTTATTTTTTAAAGTAGGTAATTATATTAATCATGGTATGGACACGTGATGCGAAGGAATGAGGATCATGTTGTGAGGAAAGTTTTGAGTATGAATGTAGAGGATTACAAGATTAGAGGGAGACCCAGGAAACGATGGAGGGATTGTGTGAAAGTTTATATGGCTAAGAAGGAGGTGACTTCTGAGATGACGGGAAATAGAGATGTATGGAAGAAGAAGACATGCTGCGCCGACCCCAAATGAAATTGGGATAAGGGCAAGGGGATGATGATGAAAGTTATTAAAAAAAAAATATTTTTTTAATCCTACGAGGACGTACCGTATGTTCTCTTAGGATTCAATTTTTTTTAGTTTTTTGGTCCAGTGATCTTAGAGGCGTAGCTCAAAATTTAAAAAATCTTAAAAAAATACTACATCTAGTTTTTCTATGTTTTCATGTGAAATATTGTGCATGCGATAATATGAACCCCGACTACGAAACCGTTATACGTGGATCGACACACACTTGGCCGGTTGTTACTATTTATATAAACGAAATTGCAAATTATTGGTATTTCTACTTCCATGGCGTAACACCAGAAAACAACAAACGTACAAGTACAAATGAACTTTAAGCTCTCAACTTATAACAATAATTTAATTTACTTCAACTCTTGTTAACAACGTACTCACTTCACATAACTTAGTGAATATTCAGTGAGTCGAGAAACTCGTTCGAGTGGAAGTCGTTCGTGTTTTTGTAGTTGCACTTTATAGATTTCTGGGTAATGTGAAAATAAAATGGCGTATATTGGTTCTGTGTTGTTGTTTTTATTATTATACTACGTTTTTCCTGCAGCTTTCCACGGAAACATATTCATCATCATCTGCCTAGCCTTTTCCCAACCATGTTAGGGTCCAGGCTTCCAGTCTAACATGATGCTAGTACTTTACATGGAGCGACTGCCTGTGTGACCTCCACAACCCAGTTTCTGTAGAATACGATATCCCTTGGTAAGACTGGTAGTCAGGCTTTCGGGCTTTTGAAGACCCGTAACGACTGTCAAAGATCTACAAATGACAGCCGGGACTAACGGCTTAGCGTGCTTTCCGAGGCACGGAGGAGTCTCGAGTCACTCATCCACAGACCGACCTCGACAAGCGTAGCTTAATCTTCGATCGATCTATGCGGCTGTTTTAACTTAGCCACGAGCTCCTCCCCCACGGTAACATACTATCGGGATAAACGTATAATCAAGTCATAGTCTATCTATGAGTCAAATTTCATCCAAATCCGTGCAGTCGTTAGGGGTGAAAAGCATGGAGTGACTTTCTATCTGACATGTAATAAATAAATAAATAAATAAATAAATAAATAAATAAATAAATAAATAAATAAATAAATAAATAAATAAATAAATAAATAAATAAATAAATAAATAAATAAATAAATAAATAAATAAATAAATAAATAAATAAATAAATAAATAAATAAATAAATAAATAAATAAATAAATAAATAAATAAATAAATAAATAAATAAATAAATCTACAAGCCAGTTACTGGGTTAAACGATACCCCTTGATAAGGCCATGCTCTCTGTCAATGATAATAAAAACCGGGATGTTCTCCGGAGTTCCCCAAGAAAAACCACTTTTAAAAATTTAAAAGCCCCTGACACGACCAATTCATTTAATTTCATGTTTACTTTATATATTTTTCTCCCCCATGCTTATTAGATCTAGCCCGTCTTTTGCTGTCCTCTCCCAGCAACGTCCTAAGCCGAGGCTCCCCTACCCCAAAAGAGGTGCTTAACTTTTAAGTTTTTTACGCCCTGGCTGGAGGCCTTAATTTATAATTAAGCCCCCCACAGAAAAGTTTGGTTAAGCATGCCCATTCCAAAAAAAAAAAAAATCCCCCATGGGGCTTCGATCACCATTTATTAATCAACCTCTCTTATTCGTCGGGGGTTAAAAATAATACCTACGTCACATAAAATACTACCGCTTCATACTCGTGTTAAAATATTTCACAGAAACGAGGGATTCATATCTCCCACCCAAACTTTTATTCATACAATTACTGTTATTCATTGCAATTCAAATATAGTAACTCAAATAAAAACACACCATTTTTCAGTGAAAATTTAACGCGTTCACACAACTCCTGCATTTTACAGATTTTTACCATAAAACCGGAGATAACGGGAAGCTTTTAGTAACGTTTGGTAAACCTTTTTCCCTTGTGGTATCTTTTATCTCACTTGACAGGGGGAAATGGCGTTAGAGCGAGAGAGATAGAAAAGGACTTAATGATAATATATGGGAAGATTTTGTGGATATTTGTTATTAGGATTATTACGTATGTGTTAAGGCCTTTGTTTTTTCCTTATACTTAGGTTGAAGACATTGTACGCAAGGGTACTGCCTTATTGTATACGTATATGTATAAATATACCATTAACTTTAACTATTTTTTGGGCGAAATGATGGACAGATCATCATTTAATTAGCCCTAGCACGAATCAGCGACGATCAATGCCAAAATCTTGGTAAAAAAAAATGTCGGTAATTTAGACGTTTTATTGACAGATTAAGACTGAGAATGCGAACATTCTTAAAAATACGGTGATATTTTGCGAGAAGTTTATCAAACGAGAACTTCTTATCATCTCACAAGCTCAGGTCCAGTTGAAAACCAGCGTCAGGCACTCTGGCATTTTTGCTCAACTGGACCTTTTTAGCGCAGCTGTAAGGCACATACTTAATGTTTTTTTTCTTATTACTCATTCTATTTCATATAATATTATTATTTTTATGTTTAACATTGTGTCGTTGTGTACCTGAGCCTATTTTTTTCTTCTTTCATTCTTTCTTTGAAAAAAATGTACAAATGTAAATTTAAATGTTAAATTTAAACATTAACAGAAAAATAGTGATAATATGTCATTACACAACGGCTTCCTTGTCCATCTTCTTACCGAAACATGGTGACCTAGTTCTGTAATTGAATATAACACTCCGAGTGTGTCACGCACGTACCTGATGCGGAGTGACAGATGGTGGCACATGTTCACGGAACCATAATAGTTATCTACATAATTATATATTGTATACCCACACCACACAACTTCACTAGAACTCAATATGGCACGGTTGGCGCAGTGGCTGGGCGATCGACTGCTGCGCCGCGTATCGTGGGCTCGATTCCCGCACTGAAAAATTCTTTGTATGGCCTATAGGAATTTGTTCCGGGTCTGGCTGTTCGTATAAGTGACTTTAGTATTGCGCGCATGCATGCACGACACAGGAGAAATTCCTAGTGAAGGGCAACATATAAAATAAAATAAAATGCCTTTTACTTTGGGTTACTGTATTCCCCTACCAAAAGTTAACATAATTTGTTATCATTGTTAATTGAATCATTGTTTTGGGGGCTGGTTTTTACTAGTGCAGGTGCCAGTCTCTCACAAAGGATTTATCAGATGTAGTGTAGTCATCTTTTTAAGGCGCTTTTGTGGAAGAGAAAATAAAAGGTTATTAAACAGATTATCATAATAAGCAGTGTTTTTTTTGTTGCGGATGTTATTTGTAGATCTTTGACAGTCGTTACGGTAAGTCCCCGAAGTCTGATAACCGGTCTTACCGAGGGGTATCGTGTTGCGCAATAACTGGTATGTGGAGGTCAGATAAGCAGTCGCTTTATACGGGTATTCAGCTGCATCCGGTGAGATTGGAAGCCGATCCTAACATAGTTGGGAAAAGGCTAGGCAGATGGTGATGATCATTATAATAGAACACCCACATTTCACCACTTATGTTAAAGTCGAATGTCATAGAGGGGCGATCATATTGCCAACAACCGAACATAAATTCATACTTTGGGCTTCTACTGAGAAATTCCTGTTCCAATAATTCTGGCGAAATGTGTACTACAGATACCTCTGCCTAACCCTTTGGGGAATACAGTCGTGATGTTTTGTTGTGTTATTTATTATATAATTTGACTACCTAGTAGTACCAGCATATAAAATTTTGGATACCTACATTACTTAGATAATTACTTGTGAAGTCGATCTATTAATTGAAACTAAAATAACTAAAATAGGTACAGACACGAGCATATCAAGCTATCCTGAACTGTCAAATTTCCCCAATCAAACATGAACCTTATTCTTATAATAGGTCTTTACCTATGAAATTGCCGTTTTGTATGAAAAAATTTAAATGATTTTTTTTCATGTATTTTTTATTTGTATTAATCGAAGTAATCACCCATGCAATCAATGCATCTTTGCCAACGCAGTGGCAGTTTATTGATGCCCTTCTTAAAGAAATCAGCTGGACGGGAGGCAACAAATTCTTCAAAGGCATTTTGTACTGCCTCTCGGGTATTGAATTTTTTTCCCGCCAAGAAGTTATCCAAATTCTGGAAAAAGTAGTAGTCTGTAGGCGCAAGGTCTGGTGAGTAGGGCGGATGACGGAGAGCTTCCAACCCCAGTTCTTGCAACTTGGAGACCGTCTGCTGTGCAGTATGAGGTCGCGCGTTGTCGTGCAGGAGCAGCGGAGACGAGCGATTGACCAATGCTGGTTGGAGATGTGCCAGCTTCTCCATCATTGTGTTCAATTCTTCACAGTACACATCTGCAGTAATGCTCACCCCGTTTGGTAAGAAGCTGTGTTGAATCACACCGGCGCTAGACCACCAAACAGTGACCATCACTTTTCTTGGGGTAAGTTTTCGTTTAGGGCATTGTTTAGGTGCTGAACCAGGATCCAACCAACTTGCTGAGCGCTTGCGGTTATCAAACAGAATCCATTTTTCATCGCAGGTAACAATGCGGTTCAAAATTCCTTCATTTGTGTGTCTGTTGAGCAGTGCAAGGCACGTCTCGACGCGTACTTCGCGCTGGCGATCATTGAGTTCGTGGGGCACCCATTTGTCAAGCTTTTTTACCTTGCCAATTTGACGCAAATGGACCAATATTGTTTTGACGCTAACGTCGAAAGCTGCTGCTAATTCAGCCGTAGATTGTGTATCATCAGCTTCCACAATCGCCTTTAATTCGTCATTGTCGACCAAAGTCTTCGGACGACCGCGAGGTTCATTTTTCAGGTCGAAATTTCCAGAACGGAAGCGAGCAAACCAATAACAGGTAGTGCGTTGGTTTGTAGTGTTAGCTCCGTAAACGTCGTTGATGTTGCGTGCCGCTTGTGCCGCGTTGCTGCCACGACGGTACTCATATTCCATAATTACTCGAATTTTTAACGTATCCATGATGACGAAAAAGATTTAAATGCGATGAAAATGTAACACTAATCAATAAACAAATGACTACTTTTGGAAAAAAAAATCCATGTTTTTAAAATAAAATTAATTTGAAATTAGAATTCTTAGCCAAACAAAAAATATTTTGATTTGAAATGGCCAGTACTGCAGAACGGCAATTTCATAGGTAAAGACCTAATATTATAAAGTTGAAAAACTATCAAATGAATTTAACAGATGGGGTTGCTAGATGAACAGGCCTCTGTAAAAGTAAAAAGTAAAATACCAGCCTATTACTGTCCCCCAAAGGCTTCTTCTCATACAGAGAAGGCATGAGCATTAATCACCACGCTTGCTCAAGACGGGTTGGCGATTTCAGACTTATATTAATTTTATAAGTCCAGGTTTCCTCACGATGTTTTCCTTCACCGATACCAAGATAAACTTAGAAAGTACATATGAATTGAAAAACTCACATTTATACTTGCCCAGGTTTGAAACCACAACCTCGTGCACAAGAGGCGAGGCCTAAACCACTGGGCCATCATGACGTCATCTGGGTCATCATTTGACTACCTACTATGATCAGATTAGGTCGTAACCTAATCTAATTCGAATTTATTTAATTAATTTTAAATGTGTAAAAGTATTTTTTAAACCCGTTTGTAGAAATAAATATCATTTATGATATTTTTTATTGACTTTACTATTGTGATTTAATCACTATAGCATACCTCGTCGGTCTAGTGGTCGCCAGTGCTACTGCTGAGCATGTGGGCCTGGGTTCAACCCTGATCGGGCATAGTGTGTACGGGTTTTTCTATCTATAATTTCTCAGTAGCAGTTCGGAGTCTGGATTTGTGCTTAGTTAATGGCAAATACGCTATTTCTACTACCCTACTACATTGGACCTCACCATAACTGGCGTAAATTGGGTACGCTAAGGGTACACCCCTGCGCATCCCTTCAGGAGATGCAGGCGTGATGTTATATTATTATAATACCTATGTGTGAGCGGCAACAGCTGACTGTTGTAGGACTGGTAAGAGGTCAAGTCAACCCTTATCACTATAGATAACACAAGCATAATTGTATACCAATATGAAAGTATGTATATAAGTAGGTATTTAAATGTTATACGGGGTGGCAGAGATTTTGACACAAACTGAATCATGATTTCAGTACGTCATTCTGACCTCGTCGGATTTTCCTAATTTTTAAGTTTTTTTACTTACTAACATTGAAATATTATGATTTCCACATTACCCAATGAGATTTTTGATGAAAGAAGTGAATTATTTACTTGTTTAAACAAACTTTGTTTTTTTCTTAAATTCAAAGTAAAAAAAATACGTTAAAATATCTCCTTCCAACCTGTATTAATTTTGATGTTCGTTAATCAATTGCGCCTCAATGGCTGAACGGATTTGGATGAATTTCGGCACACGGGTAAACGTGCATAAGGACAAGGGATACTTTAATCCCGGTAGTACCTTCCCGTGGGATAATATTCGCGAGCGAAGCCGCTAGCAAGTACTCAAATAAATTAAAAAATAAATTGGAGGGATTTAAAAATACGGTAAATGGATGAAACAGACCATTCGATTATTATCGATACTTCTCCGCGTGTGTCGGAAAGCACGTAAAGCCGTTGGTCCCAGCTGTCCTTTGTAGTGCTTTGATAGTCGTAGAAGCCCGAAGGTCTGACAATCAGTTTTACCAAGGGGTATCGTGTTATCCGCTAGTAACTGGGTTGTGGAAGTCAGCTAGGCAGTCGCTCCATGTAAAATACTGGTATTCAGCAGCATCCGGTTAGACTGGAAGCTGACACCAACAGAATAGGGAAAAGGTTAGGCAGATGATGATGATAATTATAATAGGCAGAGTTGCACCTTTAGTACTCATTTAGGCAGATGAATGTGTCAGCATTATTTAGCGCAGCCGTAAAGCACATACTTAATAATACTTTTATTTTTATTATTCTTTTATTACTTCTGTTTTTTTATGTTTACTATTTGTGTCGGTGTGTTCCTAAGCCTGTGCTAAATAACTGTTTTTTCTTTCTTTCTTTCATATTCACAAATAAATTGGATTGAATTAAAGGTCAAAGTCTAACGAATGGACGGCCCCTGTACCTATTAACTGTAATTAGCTGAACGAAACGAATTAGAGTAACTTTGTCATAATTACATCGAGAATATTTCTATAGAAACTAGTTATTACTTTAGACGTGCCTTTTCCTGTATTAGGGACGCCTTTTAATGTAATCATTTGCTGTTGATGCCGAACAGTTTTTATATGGGATTTCCTCCTTTGTTTATAAGATGAGCAAAATCTCAAGGGATCCATCAAAGTTGTACCTGGTTTTTGACATTGGAATTTTGTTTACATTGATGACATGAATGTCGCAAAATTTACTTTATTTATTTAAATTTATTTACTAACATTTTGTAGACTTTACAGGTCAACCCAAGGCGTCTACAAACAAGTTACATTTTGTAATATACACGTACAGTTGTTTTGTTACTTTACTAACTTATAGTGAAGTAGCGAGTAGCTTAGCCTAGTTACGTAAAACATATAATTTAAAAGATGAATAATTGAGTTATATTTTAGAAAGATACTCGTAACTTCTATCTAGCTCAACCGATTTTTTGCCAATAGATAAATTTAACGTTAATACCTTTATTCTGTATCAGTTGCCCAACTAAAGTAACGCATGTTCATTGACGATCAATGTGGCGCGGGGGCCGAAGGTCCGCCTGCGACGCAGGAGGTTGACGAATGTTTGTACGATCTGCAAGCATTTGTTCCGGGTGTTCTGGGTATTTGCCATGTTTAATAAAAAAAATATCTATGTACGTAATGTATTGTATTAAGTATATCAGTCACCTAGTACCTAGTACTGAAATAATCCTTTTGACGACTAATGGGGTGCGGCGGGCGAAGGTCCGCCTGTGACGCAGGAGATTGCGGGTTCCGCCCCGGGACAAATGTTTGTACGATCTACAAATATTTGTCCCGGGTGTTCTGGGTATTTGCTATGTTTAATAAAAAAATATCTATGTACGTAATGTATTGTATTAAGTATATCAGTCACCTAGTACCCATAACACAAGCTTAGCTTGGGGCTAGATGATGCTGTGTGGATTGTCCAAAATTATTTATTTATTTATTTATTAATTAATAAAAATCGGTCAAGTGCGAGTTAGAGTCATAAGTGAAGGTTTCCGTATCATGTCGAGTAAAAGTACCGAATTTTATTTTTATTTTCCATTTCCATTGATGTATTTTTTATATATTATATTTAAATACCCAGTCTGTGAAAGTTAATACTATCCAACTGTTATGGTTTGAGAGATACAGCCCGCTGACAGTCGCAAAAAAGATCTTTGGAACCGTATAATACTCAGATTTTATTTATACGTTGGTACCGGCTGTCATTTGCAGATCCTTGATAGTCGTTACATGTAGTTAGAAGCCCGAAAGTCTGACAGCCAGTCTTACCAAGGGGTATCATGTTACCCAGTTACTGGGCTGTGGACGTGAGATAGGCAGTCGGTTCATGTCAAATACTGGTATACTGCTGCATCTGGTTAAAGAGGAAGCCGACCCCAACATAGTTGGGAAAAGGAATGGGGTTTCCTACCTCCATTACAAAACATTCAATCATTAATATTAATACATTACGTAATCATTTTTCAGAAGCACATCAACGCAAGCATATGCTATTATTTTACCGAGATGAAATTCTCAGTTATTTAAACACAATTGCACTTCACATAACGACATTCACTTCGTGCACATGAGAGCTCTATTCTCCTGAAACACTTCGCAAACAGAAACATATCTTAGCTCAAAGGCATACAGTACAAATTTCCTCGTACAGAAATAATAAAATGGCGGACATAAGTCAACAAAATGAATGCTCTCGTGACAAGATGGCGGTAATATTTCAAAAAAATTACGCCACGTAACAAGATTAGCTGTGGTTTTTTACACGAGTTGTGATAAAAAAATTGTATTTTTTTGTGATAATATTTTAATGGTGTCTGAAAAAGTGTAACATAATTTTTCCTAGAGATAAAATGTGTGTTCAAAGGTAGTCTGGAGGTCATTTCTGATGTTGAACGCTGAAAAATAGTTAATTTATTTAAAAGTATGTTCCACTTTATGATAGACTAACGTTTCGCCCGCGACTTCGTCCGTTCGTTCCTTCGTTACATCCCCTCCACCCCCTTTTAAACGTAGTTATGAAAAAAACAATAACCCATAGCACTCAGAAATAATGCAGTTATCTAACAGTGAAAACATTTTTAGAATTGGGGCATTAGTTTCGGAGATTACCCACTGCATACAAACTTACAAACAAATTTGACCTCTTCATAATATTTGTATAGATGGATTGTGTAAAAGATGATATGGCTAAGAAGGACGTGATTACTGAGATGACAGCAAATAAGTTTTGATAAGGGCAGGTGGTCGATGATGATGTTTATTTTTTAACCGAAGAAAAAAGGAGGAGGTTCTCATTTCGACACGTAGTTTTTCGGTCTATGTATGACCAAGCATACCTTTTAATAGTTTAGTCCGATTTCGATAAATACTTCTAACTATATACCTCAAAGTTGTTCCCATATAAATTTGAATAAACAAATCCACCTTTAAGCTTTGTAAAAAGGGGTAACAGAAATTTTGGAAATGAGGACGAGCAGTTGTCATTAGGCTACTGTCACTTATATAAATTATAAACTGACCCTCTAAAAAGCCGAAAAATAAATACCTTATCGGAAAATAAATCAATCGACCTAAAAAAAGACACCACAAAGTGTAAAATCACTATAATTTTGGAAGTCAGTGGCAAGACAGAATAATAATAATAATTTATTTATTTGCATAGAATGCAGGTCTCTCAATAATGGTGTTAGTTTCAGAAATACATATATTCCTAGTACGTTCGGCCTGTTGGCATATAAAAATTTGGTTTTTAACAAACAGATAATTTAGAAACTAGGTACTTAAATTCAAAATGAGATCATGAATCAAATCAGACAACCAAAGCCAACGACTTTCGAAATTATAGTTCTTTAATATATATTTTTTATTTTATAAAACCGAAGGTATTTACCGTATCGAT
Organism: Phlogophora meticulosa; assembly: GCA_905147745.2. NCBI lineage: Eukaryota > Metazoa > Arthropoda > Insecta > Lepidoptera > Noctuidae > Phlogophora > Phlogophora meticulosa. The sequence goes on along the minus strand of LR990522.1, from coordinate 14,631,166 downwards.
AATCGAGGTTTTAGCTATAATATGTCTACTTCTACATTACACTTAACTCATCAAAGAGCACACACTCGAGAAATACCACTTTTTACCCCTTCTGGCGTTTCATACATACACACATCTAATCAGCCAGGCTTTTCATACAACATTTAATCTCATTAACGTCTTAAGACGTCACTTTCTCCACTTTACATTTCACTTAGCACTTACCCTTACATATGTATGTGTTGCGGTGATGTTGTAAAACACGCCACGAAGGTAAATAACTACATTATTTTATTTTGCACTGTAGTTATATTTTTCAGAAATTTCCATTTTTTATTTAATATATACATACATACATAAATGAGCCCACGCTTTTTTACATGGGGTAAGCAGAAACCACAGAGCGCTACCCGCTACGACCATAACACCACACAACTCCTTTCGCTGCGCCCACTTTTTTTTGAATAGGCGGAGACTAAAAAGGGTAAAATTTTTGAGTTAGTTTAGTGCAGTGTAAGTGAAGTTAAACTGTAGTGCAAGTATTGAATCTTATAAATTTCTTAAAAGTCTTCCCCATAACTTATACCACCACCTTTCTTCATACCCTATTTTCTCCTTCTCTATCAAGTCCGTCCAAAGATTGTTTGTAAGAGATTGCTTTTAGCGATCAGGCCACCCCTTTGTAGCTTTTAAAGTCATCACTTGTATATTATTTCTATGATTTACAATAGAGTATTCCATTCTATTCTTATACTTAGTAAGAAAGACGTTATTGGAAAATTTATTAATTATATTTAAATTACTTATTAGCTAATAAGCAAGATTGTAATGTTAATAATGTTTACCAATTGTGCTAAAGTAGCATAATGGAATTTGATTAAACATTTGACGACCGATGTGGTGCGGCGGGCGAAGGTCCGCCTGCGACGCAAGAGGTTGCGGGTTCGATTCCCGCCTTGGGACAAATGTTTGTACGATCTACAAATATTTGTTCCGGGTGTTCTGGGTATTTGCTATATATAATAAAAATATCTATCTATGTAATGTTATTGTATTAAGTATATCAGTCATCTAGTACCCATAACACAAGCTCTGCTTAACTTGGGGCTAGATGATGCTGTGTGGATTGTCCAGCAATATTTATTGTATTTTTTATTTTATTGTAGAGTTTTAGATTAAACTCACTTTGACATAGGAAATAATTTGTCTTAGTTTTATTAATAGTATAGTAGTAATAGTACCAGTCTATTACTGTCTCACTGCAGGGCAAAGTGCTCTTCTCATACAGAGAAGGCACGAGCATTAATCACCACGCTTGCTCAAGACGGGTTGGCGATTTCAGACTTATATTAATTTATAAGTCCAGGTTTCCTCACGTTGAAAAACTCACATTGGTACTTGCCCAAGTTTTAACCCAGAACCTCGTGCACAAGAGGCGAGGCCTAAACTACTGGGCCATCATGGCTACAAGTTTATATATATATAGAGTATTTGTTTTATTATGAGCCCGTTATACAGCAAGGGCACAGCTTTTTCTCTTACAGAGAAGGAACAACCATTAATTACCGTGGTAACTCACTGACTATTCGCGAACAGTACTGAATAGCCATTTCAGTCAAACAAGAACAAGCTTCTTAGCTATTCTGACTATAAATCACTTGTGAGCACTAAGAAAGAACAAAATGTCCAAAAAGTATGAACAGCGCAGTTCTTTTACTCAAAAGTCATCTTTCTTAGTTTAGCTGCGACATAAATACTTTCTACTTAATGCTGGTAGCATAATTTATCACTATAGTGGATGGGACTGTGTTTCCATTTCCTCTGGTAATACAAAACTGTTTTTATATGAAACATTTTTACAGGACATAGCATGTGCCATTTATGGCAGGACAGAGTGCTTTGGTATTGTTACAGGAGAAGGATTTATGTAGTGGTAATATCAGGCTTGTATTCACAACAATACAAACAGATTTTTTTAGTGTGATGTGGGATATAAGCACAGGAAGGACCGTCTTCTCCTTTCCAGAAATAACCAAACTGCAATATAACTAACAGAAGAAATAACTAACCAGACTCTAAATACGTCATACTCGAAAGCAAGACAGGGGAGTGATTAGTAAAAAAATAAAAATAATTGATTCGCCACAGTGGATATACGTGCTTGTTGTAAAAAGAAAAAAACTTAATTCAAGGTAATAGGGATGCCTGGGTGACGTTATGTGATATTCACACTGAAATAATTCGGTTGACGACCGATGTGGCACGGTGGGCGAAGGTCCGCCTGCGACGCAGGAGGTTGCGGGTTCAATTCCCGCCCTGGGACAAATGTTTGTACGATCTAAAAATATTTGTCCCGGGTATTTGCTATGTATAAAATAAAATATCTATCTATGTAATGTATTGTATTAAGTATATCAGTCATCTAGTACCCATAACACAAGCTCTGATTAGCTTGGGGCTAGATGATGCTGTGTGGATTGTCCAGCATTATTTATTTATTTATAAGCACAGAAAGGACCGTCTTCTTCTTTCCGAAAATAACCAAACCATGGTTAGATTCCAAATACTTTACACCAGGAAGCAAGGCCGGGCTCACAAACTGGGGGGTGTTTAGTAAAAAGAAAAAAAAAATGATTCGCCACAGAGGACATATGTACGTACATATTGTAAAAAGAAAAAAACTTAAAACCAGGTAATAGGGATGCCTGGCTGACGTTATGTGATGTTCACACTAAAGTAATCCCGATTGAATTACATTATTTGGCAAAACTAAAACACGGACAAAATTCTCATTTCGCAGTAAAATAATTGGCTAATAACACTATAGCAATTAATACAAAACTAATTATGTCATGACCACTGTTCATAGAAGCCTGATTTTGCAAATATCCAGTTAATCTGTTCGAACACTCGATAACGAGCAAATTATTACTAAATTTAATTGGATTTATTTCATACATCGTTGTTACCTGCGACCTTATTAAAATGGCATTAGAATGCGTTTGTTTTGGAAGGTTGCCGCAGTTTATTTTTGGTTGGGTGGACCATGGACGTTTTGCTGACACTTTCCTTAATTATTCAAACAAATATGAAATACTTGGTAGGGTTAAATACGTACTAGACAGCTAGCTAGGTTTTTCCATCTGAAATTTCTCAGTAACAACCCGCGCGCAGTCTGGATTAGTGACCCCTTGATTGAAATAGACTCGCCCCTTATACGAGTAAGATGGGACATAAGGTACACCGCTGCGTCACCGTTAAAGAATACAAGCGTGATGTAATGTTTTAGTAGCTCGTATTTACAACTTTACGGACTTTTTCGTTCGTTGTTTGAAGTAAATAAACATCACGCCTATTAGGGTTAGGCAGATGGCACATTTGAGTGTTTAGTAACACTCACATTTAGCCAAAAATGCTTGTGTTGGTTTGAATTAAATAATCCGCTTAATTAAGAGTATCACAAAACGTTAATAACTTCGTAGCAAATGCTACGGCGTAGCACATGCCTACGCAGCTCGTAGCGGGAAATTAAATTAGCTGCGGGCAATTATGCACTACTGCGCGCAATATGGGATGCTGTATTTTAATTATTAAAACCACTGCACTCACTTATTGTGCTACTTACACAAAAATTGAATATGATTGTGTTTATTTTATTTACGTCACTAAAAGATTTTTTAAAACCATATTGCAAAATATAAATAAAATATTTATTTCGAAAGAATAGTCTATTGTGACTTTTAAAGTTCATATGTAGGTACTTTCTAAGTTAATCTTAGACACGTGTAAGTAACGTGAAGAAACTTTTAATTAATATAAATCTCTAATGTCGTGGTAGTAACAGTCTGCTGTAACTCCTTTTTACCGCATTCTTTGTATTAATTTATTTTTATAAAAATCGCGGTGCGCCCGCAGCGGAGTGGTAAGACCCGGTGTTAAGTGGTAAGTAACGGCGATCGGGGATCAACAATGAGGGTATCCATTTTTTATCAACAATCTGTCATTCCTCAATCTATCGTTGAATTACACCACACATACTTCGTAAGGAACGTATTTCTACTGCATTTATTTTGCTTTCATGTGTCCTTTGCCACATCCATCATTCACTACCATACAACAGTGTAGGCTTTTTTTTATTACTAATACAATTACATTAAAACCGCAACAATTGACATCGACGGCACGGTTGGCGCAGTGGCTGAGCGATTGACTGCTGCGCTGTGTGTCGTGGGTTCGATTCCCACACGGAACAAATATGGCCGTATGTATGGCCTACAGGTAGTTGGTCCGGGTCTGGCTGTTTGTGTATGTGAGTTTAAATGTTTGTGAACGCACCTACGACACAGGAGAAATTCCTAGTGTGAGGCAACGTTTTTTGAAAAAAGAAAAAAAGAAAAATAATAATAAAAATATGAACGTCTTCTGTGGCATTTTTTGTTTCTTTTCTTGTGAGTAACACAATATTAAAACGAGGTATGAATAATCTTGACGAAATCGATGGCACCTCTCAAAAGTACTTAACACTTAAAAACTTTATAAATATAAATAATGAAGGCAAAAATATGCTTCCCAGCCCCTCAGATTGTAGGGAAGTATTGTTCAACTTTAATTTTAAAAGCTGAAAGTTGAGCAGGACCCTTCAATAATAAATAAGTAATTTGTGACTACAAATTGATCGTTCCTACGGCGTTGTTAAAAGGAAATTACTTAAGGTAAAACGTTTCAAGTTACCCCAAATCATTATTTAAGATTTTAATTTTCTGATGTTCTATTCGATTGACCTCGTTTTAGTGAAAAGAGCCACGTGATCTTATTGTCATAGAGTCTTTTGAGGGAGTCGAGGGAGAGGAGCTCGTGGCTAATTAAATCAGGCGCACAGGTCGATCGAAGGCTGAGCTATGCCTGCCGGGGTCAGTCTGTGGATGGGTGACCGTTCATTACATGTCGAGACTCCTACGTGCCTCGGAAAGTGTGTTAACCCGTTGATCGCAGCCATTATAAACGGGTTAACACACTTTCCGAGACACGCAACATTTGTAAATCTTTGACAGTCGTTACGGTTCGTCAGAAGCCCGAAAATCTGACAGTCTTATCAAGGGGTATCATGTTGTCGAATAACTGGGTTGAGAAGGTCAGAAAGGCCGTCGCTCCATGTAAAATATTGGTATTCCGCTACATCCGGTTAGACCCCAACATAGTTGGGAAAAGGCTAGGCAGATCATGAGTCTTTTGAGGGAGTCATGAGGTAGCTTGCGCCACACACACACAATTGGCATTACGGATAGGCCTCTGTGCATACGAGATGGAGGATGAGGATACGGTAGTGCACGTGCTCCGTCAGTGCACGGGCGTCTCCGAAATACAAACAAAGCCCATGGGAGCACCCAAGTCCCTATTGGAGGCCCCAAGCAGTTTGGGCAGTTTAAACTGGTTTTTGCAGGGAAGTGGGCTGGCTTGTGTAAAGGGCGCCTCACGCACAAAGGCTCAAAGGATAAACAGCAATGACCAGGTTCTGATGGAAACATGGATAAGGGAGTCGAAGAAGGCGACAAGTGTACCCACGATGGTTTCTTTCCCGATGTTAGTGATGTTTAAGATACACTTGTTAGATTGTTTCTTTCTTTCTTTTCTTTTTTTTCTTCTTTATTCATATTCATACTTACCCAGATTTGACCCTCAACCTCGTGCGAGAGAGACAAGCCCGTAACTACTGAACCATCCGAGTTACTAATAATTGTAAGTGGTAACAAAAAACAAGTTGTTTACCATCCACAACGTGAATTTTATTTGAAACCAATACCACTTCAACGTCATCAGAATAAACACATAAATATATTATTACCTTGCATAGTAATGGTTCATCTTGTCACTCTAGAATATAAATCATCTACTCAGTTCACATCATAACATCATGATAACGACAGCAGCGACTAGCCCATTACGTTTTAAAATACTTTGCGTGACGTCATCGCGATGACAGCGCCCTCTGGCTTTATTGCCGCCGTAATAATTTATAACGCTTTTTATAGATGTGGCTGGTTACCGCCCAGAGATTGCATGGAAAATGCGATGGTTTTTACAGAACAGTGAAAGGAATTTCATAGCGATTAAACTTGGAATTTATTTCTATAATATAAACTACCTGACCCAACAAACATTATTTTGCCATATAAAATATTTGGGGTGGACCACCCTTATCATTTAGGCGTATGAAATATAGATATTGGCCTATTCTAAGACCTACCCGATATGCACACAAAATTTCGTACAAATCGGTCCAGACGTTTCGGAGGTGTTTAGTAACAAACATTACATACTACGAACAAGGCCGTTGTTCTTTCAACCAGGCTGAAGTGTGGTTCTTTCCCAGACATCAGACACTAATCTGCATGGTCCTCACATGATCTAACCGAGATAATGTCTGGACTATGAAAAAGACTGATCTCTGTGTTTCTTCTCAGAGTAGTCAGATAGCGAAACACCAAACCAGTTACGAAAAAAAAATTACTTATTGACGTGTAAAAGTGTTTGTATAAACCTATTTACAGGAATACATACAATTTATCAGGAGCTCGTGGCTAAATAAAAACAGCCGCACGGGTTGATCGAAGGTTAAGCTACGCTTGCCGAGGTCAGTCTGTGGATGGGTGACCATTCGTAACATATCGAGATTCCTCCGTGCCTCGGAAAGCACGTTAAGCCGTTGGTCCCGGATGTCATTTGTAGATCTTTGACAGTCGTTACGGGTAGTCAGAAACCCCAAAGTCTGACAACCAGTCTTACCAAGGGGTATCGTGTTGCCCAGTAACTGGGTTGTGGAGGTCAGATAGGCAGTCGCTCCATGTAAAATACTGGTATTCAGCTGCATCCGGTTAGACTGGAAGCCGACCCCAACACAGTTGGGAAAAGGCTAGGAAGATGACATACAATTTATCATCATTTATCATAGATATAACCAGATACTGCTAAATACTAGTGCTTTACGTGGAGCAAGTGCCTTTCTGACCTGCTTAACACTGCTGGTGCGTAATACGATACGCCTTGGTCAAACTGATTATCAGGCTGTCTGGCTACTGACAACCCGTAAAGACTGTCAAAAATCTCCAAAAATGACAGCCGGGACCGAGGCAACGGCTCAACAAACTTTCCGAGGCATGGAGAGTCTCGATGGGTAAAAGATGGTCACCCAAGTGTAGCTTAACCGTGATTGATGAGCCTGTGATTATTTAGTCTTAAGCCCCACTTTACACATACATAATATATGAAATCCAGTTCAAATTTTCTACTGAAATCAGGCACTATAAATTAAATATTGCATAATAAAATATACATCAATTAAATAAATCACGTTTTAACACAGTTTGCGTATATTTAAAAGTGAAATTCTGTCGTCATTCATTCTATTCTGTCGTATTATTTCATCTATTTTAAGAGATCATAACCCTGGTAATTAGTTAATAAGTGATTTTTAGTTTGTACTGCTAACATCTAGCTAATCTGTATAGTAATCTGTGGATAACGTCTTAAGTAGTATATTCGTTACTTTGATTATGAGTCTTTATATTGTCGTATCGTTCCGGGTGCTGATGGGACTGCCGCGCCACTGCAGTGCCTCCGTGATGTTCGCGGCGGCGGGGACAGACGGCTTTGCGGCCATCATGCATAAGCGGTGCGCGTCAGTCATGCGCCGCACGCGCGACAGATTCAGATTCAGATTCATTTATTTGCAAAAACATGTGTAGATAATATACATGGTATGATGCTTATTATAGTCCCAACATCATCCTGCGCGCGCTGGCAGACCGGTGGGACTCTCCGATGTTGGCTCGCTGGATACGGCTGCATGCAGTCATATAGTGATATGCCATCATCGGGAAGTCCACCCGGTCCTGCCACTTTCTTTTGTGAAATTTATTAAAAATTTACTAACACTAGTTTGTAAGCTCGAAACTGTACTAACATATACGGATGTAATCGCAAGATGAATCTGAAATAAATGATTTATTATTATTATTTCCTTTATTTTTCTATATACATATAAATTATATTTTTAAATATTTCAGTATAAAAAAATAAAAAACATTTAAAAATATAAAAAATAGTAGCCCACCGGCATTGGGAACAGGGTCCAAGCTACCGGTGGTCAGGGCTCTTGAGAAAGGAACCTCCTAACGATACGTGCCGTTTCCAGGAGTACCGCTTTCTGGATCAAGCCCTTGATCCAGCTGCCTAACGAGAGCCTCCTTAGGTGTTGGTCGAGGCTCTTGGCTATTATACCATTGGCCGTCACAACTATCGGCACAATGACTGCTGTATTCACGTCCCACATGTCGACAACCTCGCGAGCCAGATCAAGATACTTCATCTGTTTCTCTTTCTCAGCCTTCACGAGGTTCTCGTCATGTGGAACCGTAATATCAACAATCATTGTGCGACGCTCTGATCGATCTATCACCACTATGTCAGGCTTATTGGCAACAATAGTCCTGTCAGTGATGATAGATCGATCCCAATATAATGTGATATTGCCATTTTCAAGAACTGGGTCGGGCACATACTTATAGTACGGTACTTCTAATTCCACAAGGTTATACTTCAGAGCAAGTTGCTGGTGGATTATCCTGGCAACAAGGTTGTGTCTATGCAAATATTCTCCGTTAGCAAGACGAGAACAGCCAGAAATAATGTGTCGGATTGATTCCCCGGGTCGGTGGCATGCCCGACAGATGTCAACCGTTCCGTCCTTCACAATGTATTTCCGGTAGTTATTCGTCATGATAACTTCATCCATAATCGCACAGACAAAACCTTCGGTTTCCCCAAAGAGGTCACCGAAGCGCAGCCAGGATATGGACGCTAATAGGTCTACATCAGATCCATGTAAGACCCGATAAAAGCGCCCATGAAGCTCTTTGCTCTTCCATATTTCCATGCGGTCAGTAGTATCTAATACTATAGGCTTGCGCCAGTTCTCGTTAGCCAAGGAGAGCGGGGTAAGGCCCTTGTCCACCGCGACCACATCTCGATGCATCCCCACGTCGGCTTCAAGGAAGTACTCCCTGAGACTGCATACCTCACGGTTGTGCAGGGTCTTAGCATTTAAGAAGCCTCGACCCCCGCATTTCCGCGAGATATACAGTCTCATCACCGACGATCGTGGGTGATGCATGCGATTTGCGGTCAGCAATGTGCGGACCCTCCTATCCAGGGCATCAAGCTCCGTCTGGGTCCATTTGAGTATGCCGAAAGAGTACATCAAAACCGGCATGACCCAACCGTTGAAGGCGCGCACCTTATTGCCACCTGATAAAAGACTATTTAACACTTTATTCAGGCGGCAAAAGAAGCGCTCCTTCAAAGATTGTTTCATGTCAGCAGCATTGATGCCTAACGCTTCCGACATACCCAAATATTTGTAGGTTTCGGTTGAGGAGAGGGATCTAAGGTATATGGAATCCGAGAGTTGGGTTCCAGCGGATTCCACAATCCCCCCTCGCTTAACATGCATGACTGCACATTTGTCCACACCAAAATCCATCCTGATGGCGCTACTGAAGGTTTCTGTTACCTTCAGTAGCTCCATCAGTTGTAAATTGTTGGGGGCAAAGAGTTTCAGATCATCCATGTAAAGAAGGTGAGATATGACCTGAGTACCTCTTCTCAACCGATAACCTAGACCTGAACCCTCCAGCAGCGTGCTTAGGGGGTTCAGGGCTAAACAAAACCACAATGGACTGAAACTATCACCCTGAAATATGCCTCGCTCGATCCTTATCGGCTCGCTGTTTTCCCGGAATTGTCGACATCCTGGATAGTGAAGGACCGTCCTCCATTGCCTCATACATGACGTCAGGAAGGTGCGCAGAGTTGCATCTATTTTATACAACTCCAGCACCCTCATGAGCCACGTATGTGGCACCGAGTCATAGGCCTTCTTATAATCTATCCAACATGTCGACAGATCCTTTCGGGAACGACGAACCTGTTGGCTAATGGTCATATCTATGAGGAGCAGCTCCTTAGTACCACGGGACCCGTTCTTACATCCATTCTGAGAGACAGACATGATCGAACTGGTCTCTATATGGTTGTTAATTTTAGATCTCAAAATGGAAGTAAGAACTTTATAGACCGTCGGTAGACAAGTGATTGGTCTATAATTTTTGGGTTCCGCAGTACTACCTGATTTATGGAGCAGGTGGGTTATTCCTGTTGTTAGAAACTGGGGCAGCGATCCTGACTCTAAGGCAGATTGGAACTGAGTTGCCAAACGAGCGTGCGAGCTTTTGAGCCATTTAATCCAGAAGTTGTGCAGCCCGTCCGGTCCTGGAGATTTCCAGTTAGGTACCGGACGAACTGCACAAGCTACATCCTGGGGACTGATGTTGATAGTCCCCATTACTGGTAATGGTTCACATGCTCGTTCGACCTCCCTAGTCCAATCGCCCTCAGTGTGTCTGACAGGTACCGACCAGATGCTGCGCCAAAACGAATACATGGCCTTATCATCTGGCAGGCACGTATCAATCACACCTTGGTCCGGTCGCTCCCAAGCTCTATACACCCACCTTTCATCGCTCCGGAACGTGCGATTCTGAGTGTATCGCTCCACTCGCCGCTTGTACCGACGAATACGGTTTGCCCATGCACAGATCTTCTGTTTCAGGAAGTCGATGCGCTCCGTGACGCGGGATAAATAGTCTCGAGAACTAATATCAGTCCCCGAGAACGCCCGCCTCACAAAGCGCATCACTCTAGGGCGAGTATTACCCTCCCTGAAACAGATAAGTTTGCCGATGAGTACTCTAGCCTCACCGATACGTCGCTCAATCCTGCACTGCCAAGCTGGTACGGCTGGTCGTGTAGCTTTCTTACTGTTTGGAAATTTTACATTTGCTACACGACACGCCGCTGCAGCTGCACAGTACAAGATTGAGTGGGTATCTGCGAGGTCTTTGCTGTTGTCAAAACTATTTGACAGCAGTGAATCTAGAGCACACATCAGCGCCTTGTTTTTCTTATGCATGGGCAGACGAGGTAAACGTTGTCCAAGCTCAGGCGGTGTGGAGCGGTACTCTCGGAATGCATCCTCCAAAGCGCTCCTCAAGCGTACATTACATTGGGAACTCACGGATATAGCTGCGTCATCATCCTCTTCACCAACGTATTCAGGTCGCGGTGATACAATAGGTAAACTGGGTAGTTGTACCGCGACCAGTGACGAAGCAGGCATAACGCGGTTACTTCGTGAGTTCAGTCGTAGTCTATCAAGCACGGTGTCATCCAACATATGGTTACGTTGAATGACTCGTACCTGATCCGATAGTCGTTGTGCCGATACGTTGACAGCTGGTTCAAGTACCTGAAACAGAGAGAGCATCCGAATTATTATTATTATTGTGTGCGTAGTATGTTATATACAGCTGTTTGTTATTCCTATAAAATAAAATAAAAACACCACTACAACAAGATAAAATCTCTTAACTTTTGACACAAAACAAAAACCTACGGAACGACTGTGCTTTGATGTAAAACTGTTGGTTTAGCGTTAATTTAACTTTTCGTAAACAACCCCGTTAGCTGGATAACTTTTTCAAGTCCCCCAAAACTGAATTATGAAATTCATTTAAAAAATGTTACCGTTATATATTTTTTTGTTTGTGGGCAAAGGAATTGTTTTTGTGAACCTCTGGGCTTTACAAAAGTTACGCTATTGTTAAAATTGTTGATGACATTCAGACATTAGGGTTGTGTCGTGTAGTATTTTCGCAGGCGTAAAATAATTTAACTCTTTATTTATTCAACTTTAAGTAAAACGAGTTGGCACAGTGGTTGCTGCGCTACGTGTCGCGAGTTTGATTCCCGCACAAAACACATGGCCTACAGGTATTTGCTCTGGGTCTGGCTGCTTGAGTATGAGAGTTTAATAATGTTTATAAACAAACATACGATACAGGAGAAATTCCTAGTGTGTGGCAACGTTTTTCTTTATATAATATAAAAATTAAACAAGTATATATTATTTTAAGTCCGTTAAAATAATAAAAACATGATCTTAGACCTGAGCGTTTATAGGTATTTCCATATGGGAATTATCATTAGCTGCCCGCAGTCGACCCGGTTGATGGCAATAGGCTTGCCCCCTATTACTTTAACACAACACCTCCGGACACAGGTTGGTCGAAGCAGGGAAATCAGATCAGGTGGAAATTAATAGATAACTCCAGCTTCGTGTGCTAGTATGGTGCTGCTTCAGTAACGTTGTGACACCTGATACCGCTGCAGGATTTGATGGACGCTACTCATGACACCAAACCCACAGGAAATTTCTAGGCCGAGTCTTTAAAGATGGCCATCGACACCCACGAAGACTCAGAATACATACATCAATATAGCAGCAAAAACTTACCTAGACCCACTACAAAGAACACAAAACAAAATATTAAATCATTATTTCACTATAATTCTGACAAGAATACGATACAAAAAAAACCAAGCAACTCAATATCTTTACAAATACTACACTTGCATCCTATTATATACTATACATTCCGTCTATTCATAGCCATAGTAATTTATTAACGAATAAATGATTATTTTTTAATTTAAACATAAGAATTACAAAATTACAGTAGACACTACTAAAATAAATTACATTTTAATTCCATAGATTCAAACAACAATAGAACATCAACAATTTAAAAATTATAAATTCACATTTCATCAATTTGTCGACATTTACCATAAAAAGGGGTGAATAGAAACGCAGGAGTGAATAGAAACAGTACTTTGAAAGGGATTTTCGCGTTAGTTTGTTACTATAAGTACTCTTATTTTTTAAAGAATCGTAATGAACAATTTCCGACATCTTGTCGGTAATGAATAATATTGAATCAACGTTAAAATCTCAAATAAAGTTTTGTTTCGATTCACCCTGGCTGGATCGAAATTCACCCCGTTTTACTTTATCTAAATGAAATAAGATGACCAACAGCTTAAAATTTAAAATAATAAAAATATTATAACGGTAACTAATAACGATATTCAAAAAATCATTACCAAATCCGTGTATTAACACAAACTGAATAAAAACAAAATACAGTTAAAACCAGCGCATGCTCGCACTAATTATGCCAAAAACAAATAGTTTACTGGAGGATATAAAAAATGTGACACTATAAAAGATGAGTTCTTAGAGAAATTAAGTTCTTTAAACCCAATATTAGTCTTAAGCACATTGCAAAAGGCATTTATTTTAACTTTAAAATGATCCATTATAACCTACCTATACCAAGATCTTACGATAATTACTTAAACCTTAGCATATTTTAAAATTCAAAGTTTTAAAAGTAAAACAATTAACATCTTCCAATCCGGAACAAATACCTGTGACTCCGGAAGAATTTCTTTTAAAATTATAATTCGTTCCAAATTCAACTTTGTCCGTCAATAATTCTTCCTGGTACTAATTAATTATTAATTTACAAGGGTTGCTTCAAGTCTCCGAGTGTTGTGGAAGTATCAAGCTTACCCCGTTTCATCCAACAGTACAATATATTTCATCTGTCCTTAAATTTTGAGTAATCTTATATTTACATTATTCTCAAATGTACTTGAATTAATTTTATTTGACTTGTGTTTCTGGGAATCTAATCAAGGAAGCAATTAGAGATTCAAGGCTTGTGCATGTTTCTATTACTGCTAGGTGACACCTTAATAAAAGAGCACTGTTTGAGTTACAACGCTTAGCACTGACAGTTAAAAGTCTAACAGTGCAATCTTCTTTAAGCATTTATTTTGTGTGTCGTCTAGTGAAAACGAGCATGATTATTTTTAATGGACTTCATATAAGAAGGTATTTGTTTGGGACAAGCCCGCCACACTATTCTCAAACCACTGAAACTCCTGAAAACCAGAGATAACAGTGGCGACCACCAGAAATACGTCGAGAAAATCAAGCCCGATGAGTCCCGGAGAAACAATTCAGCTGTCTTGGATCCCGAAACGATATTAATCAGAAAAGAATAGCGGCAAAAAAACAAGCGAGACCAAAAAATACTAAAAGTTGTAAAATAACTTAGTAACGGTAGTCGGTTGCATAAAATGAAAAAAAAAAAACGAAATCCACCGACTTGGAATTACTTTATAGTAGAAATCGTCACGTCTCTCTTTTTATTATCGCTTTTGTAATTTGAACACAACTCATCTGACTGATGCCTCTTTTTCAGGGTTTCATACCCAAATGCCGCCAAATGGACCCTATTCTTAAGCTTTTGCTGTCTTGGCATTTACGCACAGTGATCAAAAGACAAGCTATATCCATTTAATAGACGGATTCGTGATCAATTGTGAAAAGACTAGAAAACCCGAGTAATAAATATGTTACTGTCTCCTCATGAAATAGACTGCCTCGTGAGTCCAGTGATCTCAAACACTACTGCTTAGCGTGAGACTCTGGTTCCATTCCCGGGTCTAGCAAAGTGAAATTGGGTGGTTCCTTAAAAATTCTGATTGGTCCGAAAGATGGATTACTCAAAAATACTGGACACGTATTTTTTCTTTTGTCACGTAAACCAATAATGACGACGATATAGCGCGTTGAAAATGCGCGTGACGTCACGCCGTGCTGCACTTTTAACGTAATTGTGACGTCACAAGCCCCTTCTCCTGAACTTTGATGTGCTTTGTGATCGTGAGACTTTTTATTGATTTGAGTAAGCAAAAAATACGTGTCCAATATTTTTTGGTAATCTTACTGACGGACTAAATAGACTTAATATATTTTTACCTAGGACACATCAATATTCCATTAGGAATTTCTCAGTGGCCCTCTATTACATGGGACTTAAACATAACTGGCGAATAGTGAGTGTACAGTTACACCTCTGCCTAACCCTTCGAGGAATATAGGCGTGATTTAATGTTGTTCTTATACAATCACAAAGATATAAACACAAGGAAACATTGAATAATCGCTTTAGAATTTGACTTTCCAAAACACAGAACAACTTCTTTGGTGGCGAACACATCTTTCCAAATGTATAACGTAAAAACTTTAGTCCGTAACTTAACATGATATTCCGCGTTCATTCTTATCTCATATCCATATATCATTCATACCCTATTTACTCATCTAGACGTCGACTAACATCATAAGTTTGGGTAGAGCTTCCTTCAACATCGATCGCTCAAAGAAAAACAAATTTCCCGCAAACTAACAACTCGCTTTGAACTTTAACCTCAACGTTATAAAGTGTGCAATCGCTTGGGAGTTCGCACATGACATGTAGAACCAGGTATAACAGAATTCGGCAAGAAATTTGAAAGCCAGATAAGATAAAAAGTTTTTTAGTAAACAAACCTACTATGAAGGTTTTGAAGTCAATTAATAAATATGATGTTTTTTCTGATCAAAATCGAGTTATTCTTTTTCGATACAAGTTTAAACTTTCTCAAAGGGAATTTCTTTGAAACGTGTTTACAATATTCAAATATTTTGAAAGTTTTATGAAGAGCTGTTTATATCAAAAAAGAAGATGGTCTTCTAAGTTTTTGCGGTTCCAAGGTTCGATCAACTTGCAAGTAATACAGTCACATAACTTCATGCCTGTATTACCCGAAGAGTTAGCAGAGGTTTGCGTAGAAAACACTCACCTATCACCCGTTATGTTTAAATCCTATGCAAAAAGGGGGTAAGCCTATAACTGCTACTGAGAAACTCCAAATAAATAATAATAAATAAAATAAATATTGCTGGACAATCCACACAGCATCATCTAGCCCCAAGCAAAGCAGAGCTTGTGTTATGGGTACTAGATGACTGATATACTTAACACAATACATTACATAGATAGATATTTTTTATTATTCATAGCAAATACCCAGAACACCCGGAACAAATATTTGTAGATCGTACATACATTTGTCCCAGGGCGGGAATCGAACCCGCAACCTCCTGCGGCGGTTGGCGGACCATCGCCCGCCGCGCCACATCGGTCGTCAAAAGTAAAAACCCAATAACACTTTGCCCGACCCGGGAATTGAATCCAGGAAATCAGAATCAGCAGCAGCGCTTGTGACCACTGGACCAAAGACGTGGTAATTCCGAGGATTAAGGTATCATTAATGTACTTAAACTGAGTATAACTATATTGGACTACGGTTATAGCGTTTGTACTTACCTCGTCATTGGTTTATTGGCCGCAAGCGCTACCATCAAGCGAAGTGTCTTAGGTTCGATTCCCTAGTCAGGCATCGACACCGCTCCTAGTTTCACGATCTACTACATATTACATTGAACCTAAACAAAGACAGCAAAATTGACGAAATCTCGTTGTACAGTTGGCAGGTCTTAAGTAGTAACTCTTTTACCTCGAGCTGCCATAGCGTGGTACGGAATATCAATAGAAGAAGAGACCAGCTTATACTGGTTGTATTATGAATCAAGTGCAGCTTACCGTACTATTCGCCTTTCTACCCTCCCATTATGAAATACTAACATAATGTTATGTATTTTGTTTCAATTACAACATACAGGCCCTTAGCTTGGACCTCTAAAATGAAGCTTACTAATAAAAGCGCCTCTATTTTCACAACTCCACTATAACTCTCGGACGATACCTTCATAAAATGGTTTATTGGGTATTCGGGCCCCTTACCGCATCCCTGTTGAGATGAAACTAATTTTCAGTCGCCATCGGTCTACGGTTTCGTTGAAAATTTTACGAGCAAATGTGTATCTAGAGGAGTATAAAATAGGTCTAGCCACCTGCTCTGGCGGTTTTATTCAGTCATAAATGGGTGAATTGCCCAAGCAAAAAAATACACGGCAAACCTGAGAACGGTAGTGCAATGTGCTGATTATTAATTTTATATATTTTTTCTCAACAACGTAAGTATTTCTCTACCTTGGCAAAAAAAATCATTGGTATCTACCCTCTAATATACCCAAAAAAAAAATTACAAAGTGTTATTTTATCATCACGGTGACCTGTCCTGAACCCAATTCCGCTCATAACATACCTTCTCCTGCAAATACATTCGTAATATGGATTTAAATTGATTTTGTTATCATTAAATTATAATATATTCGATCAAATAAAACAATTTTTGTTTGTTTATCTTCTTTCTCATGGATTTGACAGGCAGTCAACTTTTGTCTGGAAAAAAGTTATCATTTCAGAGGACAGTAAGTTTTAGTAGAATAGCCACATCAACATTGCGTTGTTACACCCCTTTCACCTTTTCTCACTCCGGATCAGTCCGGCTTAAGCTCTCGGCGCGAACGCAACGGTCCCAACGTCTTGCGGTTTCCCGCCAAAAAAGTAAGTTTATCATTTCAGTAATATGGGGACAAAAATAGTTTCATTTCGGTGGCTGTTATAACTCGTGCTAGATTTGTTTAATTTGTTTCAAAATTGTGTATTAAATTCGCAGTAAGTACTGTTTTGTTTGAGTAGTGTTCATATTTTTTAAATAATTTTTTTTCGGAGTTAAATGTAGAACTAACCTCTATTTTATCATCTCAGTGTTATCATTTCAGTGGATTCGGTGGACTGTTATACCAATTACAGTCCACCGGAATTAAAAGTATCTCCGAAATGATAAAAACATAAAGTTTTAGAGATCCTGGTGTCAAATACAAAGTCATAGTTTTGTAATGTACCTACTTTTACCTAGAGTGTCGATTAGATTATTTAGGTGTATTTGTTGTGTAATATTTGTGCTTAAGATATATAATATATACATATATCTATGTAGTTAGTACATGTTTACTATACTTTAGATACACATTTGTTCGGCTCAACGAAAATGTGATGAGTGTGTGGGTCACCACAGTGTAGATTATTATACCTACTAATTGTCAACAAAATAATTATTTCGAGGGTTTACCTTCAATATAAGTCACTTACCTTTATTTTTATATCATTTATTACGAGTAAATAACAATAATAAATAATATTTGATATAATTACAAAATTTCTTAATTTTACAAGATATAACAAATAAGTTAAAGAGCATTTAAACGTTATATGAAAAAAAAGAGATATACCTATGTGATGAGAAATTGCCTGTGAGAGTGTTTGTCTGAGTCAATGCAAGAGAGCTAGTGTGTGAGCGCGTGGTGTATCTGAAGGTATAGTATTTTATAGGATCATAGTATAGTGTGTATGAATGTATGTCTGTGGATATGAGAAAGAAGAAAATTGAAAAGCGTGTATTTTGATTTTAGGATGCCGCGGCCTAAGCAACAGACTAGAGAAGAAAGGTTGGAAAAAAGGAGGTTGTATGAAAGAAGAAGAAAAGAGAGAATTAAGAGCAATGAAGTCTCACGCGAAGAGTTTTTGAGAAAAGACAGAGAAAGGTATGCCAGAAAAAAAGCAGCGGGATTAATTGTTTCAAGGCATCTAATGACCCCTAAAAAATTAAGAATCCTAAGAAGAAAAAACAAAATAAGTGCTGCTGCTTATTACCAAAGAAAAAAAAATAGAGCAGCTCCAGCTCCTATAGCGGCTCGTGCTAACCCTCTGGATGAGACAATTGGGGATCAAAGTGATGGTCCTGGACTAAGCACTTCCTGTCACAGTTCCTTCTTGCCTACTTTACGGCGCAGCTTACGATTGAACAGCAATAGTATTAGTACGAATATCCAAATCCAACGTTCTAATACTACAGAAGCTAGAAGCTTTCATCGGGTATACACAAGCAGTCCACGACAAACCCTGCTATCAACGCATCAAAATTTTGTAAATTTTGACTATAGCAATCCTGGTCCAAGCACTTCTCGTCAAGGGAATCCATCTTCGGCTCGGCGCTGCTTGCCGATGAATAGCGATAGTACAATTGGTTCCAATATTCAACATCATATTGATGACAATGTAGTAACTGGCACTCATTGTGTACAACCAAGTGGCGTACAACGAATAACATGTCCATCAAATCTAAGTAGTATCGAGTCAACATTATGCCCCAACAGCCCTGTTTCAGACTCGTCAATTACATCTGTAGAATTCAAGCGAGGACTTAAAGACAAATTTCGAAAATATCAAAAAACTAAAACTAAGCTAATAACAGAATTACAAAACAAATTATTACAGGTCACTAAGGAAAAAGAAATGTTCAAAAAAAGGTGTAACAGACTACAAAGCAATCATATGATTTTGAAGAAAAGTACCCAAAAAGGAGAAAAACCAGCAGTAGAAGTCATAAAACCTGATGAAAAAAAAAATCGAATTCTCAGGAGGGTGGTGAAATTTTTAGAAGATGATGAAAATTCAACACTGTGTCCTGGAAAAAATGACACCATATCTAGACATGGATTAAAAAAACAAAAAAGACTATTGACAGACACACTTAAAAATTTACACTTGAAATATTTGGGATCAGGAGAACCACCGATAAGCTATTCAACATTTTCAAGAATGAAGCCTTTCTGGGTCACTCAACCAAATGTGAATGATATATGATGATATATGTAATAATACTAACTGTAATATCTGTATATTAATGATGATATTAAAAAAACTGTGTACTGTCCTGTCTCAGTGTTTATCTAAAATTTGTGGAAATCAAACCTAACAAAGTACGGAACCCTGGCTGGGGGCACGGTTGTTCTTAGCTGTATCATTTCGGTGGATTTATCATTTCGGTGGTAATTTTTATCATTTCAGTGGACACTTTTAATTTCAGTGGACTCTTAAAACTTTATCCTTAAATATTTATGTAAGTTTTGATAATATTTGATGTCCACTCACGCACAATGTTATAAAATAGACTAAAGTATTATTTGTCACTAAAAATATATAGATTGCATTGAAATAAAAAAATCCCACCGAAATGATACATAAAAATCTCTTGTTGAAATTCACCCAAATGATGTTAGTACTAAAGTGGTAGAATTCGGCCGCACCTGTCAATCAAGATGGGTTACTGGCAATTGTATGCCCCCCTACCCGTATTTCCCCTCCGTGTCCTGGAAAAACCATGGAGGTCTTTTCAGATCTTTGATAGTCGTTAAGGATAGTCAGAAGCCTAAAAATCTGACCAACCAATCTTACCAAGGGGTGTCGTGTAGGGCTGGGCCTCGGAGGTCAGATAGGCAGTTCTTTCATTTAATATACTGGTATTCAACTGCATCCGGTTAGACAAGAAGGTGACCTTAGCATAGCTGGGAGTAGATTGCATTCCCAGAAGGGTTAAGCAAAAGTGGCACTGCAATGCCATCTCCAAAATATTTTTCGGAAAAGCCCCCCCATGTAATGACTATCAAAAATCTACAAATGGCTACTAACACCAACGGTTAAACGTACTTTCCCAGGCGCAGAGGGGTCTCCAATATATAATGGAAGGTCACCCATCCAGTCACTCCATTAAAAATACTGGTATTCAGCTGCTTCCATTAGGACTGGAAGCCGACTCCAACATGAATAAAAAAAGGCTAGGCAGATGATTATGGTACAATGGACTGAGCTCAGCAAAGCGTAGTTTACGCTTGGAACGACCTATGGGCTGATATAATTTAAATAAAAAGTACACAAAATTGTAATAGAAATCGCCATATATGCTGAACCCGTGACCTATTTACCTTACATCATCTTCTCAAACACAACGTTCCTTCTCGATGAACTTTGACGTATCACCGTCGCCACTTCGGTGACAACACTTCCTTACCCTTAAAGAATTACATCCATCAAAAGGTTCGTGATTGATGGCCCACGATGGCCCAGTGTCGTTTTCCGCTCTGTATCTAGTGGTGTAAGGTCTTTATCGTATGTTACTGATGTATGGGTGAAAGGAAGTAAGTTTTGAAGTATTAATATTTTGACTCGTTTTACCTCTCAAAATATTTAATGAGTTCAATGATGCGAAGGAAGGAAGGAATGAATAGCATGTTGTGAGGAAAGTTTTGAGTATGAATGAGGGTTACAAGAGTAGAGAGAGACCAAATAAAAGATGAATGGATTGTCTGTAGATGATATAGATAGAAAGAAAGTGTTTTGAGATGACGGCAAATAGAGATGAATGGAAGAAGAATAAATGCTGCGTCGACCCCAAATTAATTGGGATAAGGGCAGGAGGATGAGGATGATGATGTTGCGATAATGGTAAATGGTGAGGAAATCTGGGCTTAGTCATGTTTGAAAACCTTGACATAAATATACTCGTACCCCGCAGTGAAGGCATCTCAACGAAATTCCCTCAAACTTTACTCCACCGACGTCAAAGTCTTTAGGCTGATATCGTGGAGGTGATTATAATTATTATTTCCTACATTCGTTGTATACCTATACTTTTAAACGACATTGAAACAATGAAATATACCATAATGTAAAAAAACTGCTATCCCACCGATATCGGGAACATGGTTCAATCCACCGTTGGTCAGAGCTCCAGAGACACCTCTCAACAAACCGAGCCGTTTTGACGAGTGTCTCCTCAGCTATTGGATTAGTTGACACAATGATTGTTGTAATCACAAGTTAAAATACTTAGTGTATTTTTATTTGTTAACATATATACAATTATGACACTAACTATATACATAATTATATACAAAAACAAAATGAAATAAAAAGCCGACCTAGACGCTCAGGCGTCAAAATACTAATATAAGATAATTGTAATATACCCACACAAAATAAATAATTCACCAAGGTTTCAATATCGTACCTTTACATGTATTGTTAGACTTTCAGCAGTAAAGATAAATGGTATGGCCGGATGCGGTAACAGCTTCTTCAGAATATTACGTAAAAGGTTGCGTTGCGATACGCTACGAAACGAAAATAAGCGTACTTACAATAATCCAGGATGCCTGCGGATTTCATAAAATTAGATTAGGTTTTGTTTATGTTATATTTGTGGGCGACAAGCTATCAGATTTGGGTTGGGATTGGACCTATTTTGGGTTTGATTTTTAAGGTACTCGTCAGTATTTCTGGAAGATTTAAACTTGCATACACCAACAACTTGGGAATGGAACTCTAAGCTTGAGGAGGTTTTTTACTTAGGATTTTTACTTTTTATTGAAACATTTTCATGTCATTTACTACAGATCTTTTTTTTTCAGTTCTGCTCGTCTTGTAAATTATTTTTTTTTGTTCTGTGAACACGTAGTCATATTTTCGATTAAATCGCAAAAAAGTCTTGGCAACAGAATACGGCGGAGCTCAAAAGAGGAAAAAGATTATGAAAACGTCTATCATAATTATTACGAGTTCTGGGTGATATTTTTTTTTCTTTGTCCCAGTTACATCAAAGAAAAGTCAATGCTGATGCAGATCGTCAGGGAGTTACTAGAGCATAAAATCCGATGATGATAGTATTTGTATTGTTATTCTTATGCATGTAAAATTGCACGCTTATATTTATGAAGCAAAACATGTATGTTCTACCATTGTATTTACCTTACCATCCTGTATAAGTACCATGTTTTGTGAAAATAAATGGTTTCTATTTCTATTTCTGTAGGTACGAGCAAATCTGCAACTTAATTTAGTCCGAAAAATCCCTTTCATTCTGATACAATAGTACTTATATGGCATGTTTTAATTAAATTGTATTTGCTTCGTAGTCATATTTAAATCTATATTTTCAGTTGATATTATTAACACTTGAACAAATATCAACTTTATTTATGAGTAAATAAAGTTGATTTCGTAGTGACTAGTATTGCAAAAACGTAAAGATTATTGTACTTTGTAGTGGAAAGTAAACTTTAAGTGTGAGAGTTAAAGTTATTTATCCAAAAACACATTTTTTTAAATCCAAGATTTAGTTTGATACGTTGGCTAGTAGTTTACACACGTTTAAAGCCGTTTGAGATGAATGAAATGATATTTATTTTTTATGTAGATATTTTCCAAACACTTTCTTTAACTCTTAACTCTTACATAATATCGCGTCTGTATTCCTAAAAGGGTTGGGCAGCGGTGAGCCTATAGTAACACCACTAATTTCGCCAGTTATGTTTAAGTTTAACTCAATAACACTGTACCCGACCTTGGCATCGGACCCAGGACCTCACGCTCAGCAGTCGCGCTTGGGGCCACTAGACCAACGGGGCAGTCATGTAGTTGTGTAAGTTTTCATGGCGCACTATTCTGTTTCTTCTATTGTTTTCATTTTTTTTGACGGCACGGTTGGCTGAGTGGTGGGTTCGATTCCCGCACGGAACAAAATATTTATATGGCCTACAGGTAATTGTTACGAATCTGGCTGTTGGGGCATGTGACTTTAAATTTTTGCGAGCGCACCCACGGCACAGGAGAAATTCCTAGTGTGAGGCAACGTTTTGCAAAAAAAAAAACTCCAAATGCTATTCATTATATTCCACAACAAAATTATTTTCAGTCCGCTGTTGTTAGAAAAAATAAAAGCAAAGTAACAAATCAAGAAATAAACAAGCTTAACACAGTAAGTCTGTCGGTTGAGCAATTTAACTACTTAATCTTTCACTTTCAGATAAAGCGAATCCCGGTTTAAAAGCTTCTAAGTCCTCAACAATAAAAAAGTTAAAAGAATGAACTTTCGCAACTTCCTCTTTGGTATTGTGGTCGCAAGCTATACTGCTAAACATGGGGTGATAGGTTTGATTCCCGGCTCGAAAAAAGTGTTATTAGGGTTTTTTCTTCTGGGATTTTTGGTAACAACCCGGAGTCGGATATGTGTCCCGTAGATGGCAATTGGATCGCCCCCTAATACATGGGACTTGAACATAACTGGTCAATTGTGGGTGTGCTGTACACGTCTGCCTATATTTACACGGAATACAGTGTGATGTCATGTTAAATTACCTTCATTCTGTGTGGTTTTCATACAATCGGTATTTTCATACCCCTTGGTAATTCTAGTTTTCAGACTTTCATGCTTCTGACTACCTGTAACGCCTGTCAAAGGTCTACAAATGATAGCGGGGACTAACATTTAAACATGCTTTTGGTGGCACGAAGGGGTCTCGATATTGTAATGGAATGTCCCCCATCCACGGATCGTGAAGTGTGGCTTAAGCTTCGATCGACCCGTGGGGTGTTGTTATGACTTATATGGACTGTCTACATGACTTCCACAATCAGACACTAGAATGTACTTTTGGGGTCAAGAAGGGGTCTCGATTTTGTAATGGCAGGTACCACATCCACGGATCGTCCTCTGAAACTGTTGCTTCGATCGAACCGTGCGGTTCTATATGACCTCCACATTCCAGTTACTGGGTTGTCAGACTTTTAGGCACCAACAAACAAAAATTACCACACAATTACAGGTATTCCCTTTTGAAAAATAAAAAGCTAAACTCCTTGTGAATAGCGTTCGTACATGAGCAAAGCATCTCATTGACGCAGCTCGCAGACGTTTGAATACTCCCTTTAAAAGAGATCTGAAAGGAATTTTTATTTGCAACCGACTCGATCGTGGAATACATTTATTTTTACGACAAGTATTCGATACAAAGGTTTTGTGTGAATTTAATGTACTCGTATAATGTTGTGTTTATTATAATGATGTCTTCTATACTATCTACGAGTATACTAATATTATTAAGAAGTAAAATTTGTAAGTAGTTATGTAAGGGGTAATCTCCGGAACTGATCAACCATGATCATCATCTGCCTGGTCTTTTCCCAACTATGTTGGGAATTTTACATTGAGCGACTGGTAATCTAACCTCCACAACCTAGTTACTGGGTAACACGATACCCCTTGGTAAGACTGGTTGTCAGACTTTCGAGCTTCTGACTAGCCGAAACGACTGTCGAAGATCTACAAATAACAGCCGGGACCAACGGCTTAACGTGCTTTCCGAGGCACTGAACAACGAATTAAAAAAAAAAGAAAAACTTTTTGAAAGCTAATTCTTTTCAAAACTACGCTTCAAAGATGGTGGAGGGGATATTAAAATTGAAAGTGAAAAGTACGAAATCTGCGCGAACGAAGTCACTAGAAAATGCTATTTGTTTATAAAGCAGTAAATAATATCAAAAAGTCTCAATTTAGATGTACCTACTAACATACAACTCTTATCCTACTGGCTTCCCTTTAGTACCTACCAAAAACTCTTTACATTGGACTACGGACTGCCTCTTTGGTCTATAAGTCGTAAACTCGACCGCTAAGCATGATGTCCTGGATTCAATTCCCGGATCGAGCAATGTGTCATTGGGATTTTTCATTACGAATTTCTCAGCAGCAGCAGCCCGTCTGGATGTGTTCCCGGTTGATGGCAATAGGCTCACCCCTTATTACATGCGAATTAAAACGTAACTAGTAAAATGTGGGTGTTTTGTAGTAATGAGAACTCCGATTCTTCTTATCGACACGCCAAGAACTCTGATCGGAAAAGTTCAATAACACTTTGCCGGACGAACGACCGACCTGGGAATTCAACTCAACTCAACTCTTTACAATTGCCTAATAACATAGGACTCAGTAACACAAACAGTCACGTTATATGTATACAATTCAACTTAAAACAATAAAAGACATTATTGCTATACTTTAGTGTAATGGTATTTTACCTGGTCTAATTATCTCCTGAATTTGGAGTAAGCTTCGGATTTCCTTCTACTCAAATTCACTCTTCGTTACTGGCTACCTATGATACATTTCCGCCGGAACAGAAGAAAAACAGAGGCTTGATGCTATGTTATGTCAAGTAATAGATGTTTTTCGTGTTCGGCCGAAACTTGGGAGTGGCCTATGTCCATTAATGAACTTTAGGGTGCTAAGTGAATCTTAACATGTCATCATCTGCCCGCCTTATTTACAGTAGATTTAGTTATAGAGAACAAACCCATGTTCTGCGACCACTTAAATAGATGAGAATGGAATAGAATAAAGAACTTTTTACTGTACACCATGAAAACTTAAAAATATTGAGTTTAAAAGCTAGAATGGGTGGCTGGGTGTTACAATGGGCGGCCTTTTTGCTAAAAGCGATCTCAGACAGGCAATCTTTGGATGGCTTGATAGAGAAGGACAAAATATATGTTGGTTGTTCGTGGTGTACTATTTAAATATATACATAACCTTTAAATGTAGCTACGAAAAAAGAAAAGGCAAATTGTCTACATATTAGGTTAATATTTTTGGCAGTAGGTACGTGATCTACGTGGAATGATAAGATTTATTTTCTAAAATAAATTTGTAAAGATACTCGTTATATAAAGAGGAGCTCGTGGCTTAATAAATTGTAGGTTAAGCTATGCTTGCCAAGGTCAGATTGAGGATGGGTGATCATTCGTAACATATGGAGACTCTTCCGTGCCTCGGATAGTACGATAAGCCGTTGGTCCCGGCTGTCATTTGTAGATCTTTGACAGTTGTTACGGGTAGTCACAAGTCCGAAAGTCCGACAACCAGCCTTACCAAAGGGCTATCGCGTTGCCCAGTAACTGGGTTATGGAGATCAGATAGGCATTCGCTCCATGTAAAAAACTAGTATTCAACTACAACCGGTTAGACTGGCAGCCGATCCCAACATAGTTAGGAAAAGGCTAGATAATGACTCGTTAGATAGCGAGATTTATTTAATTTAACGATGGCGGTGTAGCTTTCGATGTGTCCGTTTGTTGTACGTACACAATGTTCCTGAGTGCATAAGCTCTGAAGCGTTCAGTTTTGTCCGAGCCACCTTCACATACACAGAAACAATGTGTACGTGCATCTAAAATCCTACACACACACATACGAAATAAACTCGCCTTCGTGAGATGTTACATCTAAAACTTGTCATAGAGGTGTATTAATGACCTGGTGAAGGTTGCTGGAGTCCGCTGAAAAGTACAGGACCAGTCGATGTCGCTTGGGGGATGTCCAGCAGGGGACGTCTTTCGGCTGAAATGATCTTGATGTCCTCAATCAATCAGCGAGTCAACTATAACTATAGCTACCATAGAAACTTTCAAACGCATTCAGTAAAAAAAGCTGTTATTTGAAATTACAAACTGAAACTTTAATTTTATTTATTTGTATATACAGATAACTAGCTGACACAGCAAACGTTGTTTTCCATATAAAATGTTTGCGGTGGACCACCCTTAACATTGAGGGGGATGAAAAATAGATGTTGTCCGATTCGCAGAACTAACCGATATGCATACAAAATATCACGAAAATCGGTCGAGCCATTTTGGAGGAGTTTAATTACAAACACCGTGACACGAGAATTTTATATATTAGATATACTCCTAAAAACCTGGTACAAACAATATATTTTGTTTACACTTCGTCTCTTCTAGATAACGACACCCCTTACAGTAATGTAATAAGTCTGGTGGAATTTAATTTTGTCCCGCCTTATGGCATCCGCCATTATTGTGCCAATTACATGGCGGTGCGTCTTGGGACATTATGCATTGTGCCATTTTCATTTGTGTTTTTTGCCTGAGAAAGTTATTCGTAAAAGAAAATTAAAAAATGTAACTGACCGCATTTAATATTTACCGACCGCATTCTTTTTTTAAATTGAATTAATTGCATTTTTCTGTAGACTAGAATTAAAAATGGGTCAATACGGTTTTCTATGTATAATTCTTATGAAATAGGGGGTGAGTAAATTGCCATCAACTGGGCACGAAGAAAAAAAAATGAAAAATACCCATTGACTAAGCCCGACCTGGGAATTAGACCCACGACCTCATGCTACACAGTAGCACTTGTGACCACTGGACCAACAAGGCAGTTGAGCATTTTTTCAATTGTTGTCATGATCTATACATCTTGTAATATAGATATCTCTGTAGTAAAATACTAAAAGGTTTTAAAATCAAGGAACATCAATCAAATCTTACCGAACAGAAATCAATCAGTTACATCTAAAAGCCCGATGAACTTATTGATAAAAAGAACCTATTTATTTATCACTGAACCAAAAAAAAACTTTCTTTTTGATAGCTGTGCTATCACGCCATATCGCGTGTTTAGGGGTAAACAAAAGTCTTGGTTGTTATGTTATTTTAGTCTATAAAATGATAGTGGTACCTGTAACGTAAAACGTAGACGCTGAAAAAGATTACTACTTGGTATCACGCTAGCTACCTGTACGTTGATAAAGATAATTGTGTGTTTCACGCGTCACATAGAGGGAGCTCGGGTAGACACATTATGATAAGGGAACAAGCTAATAAAATCACAAATTGATAGTACTCAATAGAACTCATCTGTCTAGATTTTTCCCAGTCGTGTTGGGGTCGGTTTCCAGTCTGACTGGATGCGACTGAATACTAGTATTTTACATGGAGCGACTGCCTATCCGATCTGCACAACCCAGGTATAGGCAACACATCCTTCTTTATAAAACATGATCATCTTATGATCTATACATACTTATGGTTGTGATGACTTTTTTACGGCATGGTTGGCGCAGTGGTATAGCCATTGGCTGCTGCGCCGCGTGTCATGGGTTCGATTCCCGCACGGAACAAATATTTGTATGACCTACAGGTAGTTGTTGCAGGTCTGGCTGTTTGTATATGTGAGTTAAAAAAAAAGAATCAGAAAAATCGTGAATGGATTCGGGTGCGGTTTGGTGGGTTCAAAACTGGTATGATCCAATGTGTGTCACTAACTGACGGTAGAGTTTTTTTTTCACATTTGATTTTTGTATGTATTTGTGTATTAATAAAAAAAAAGTATTCATAAAACAAACAGAACACGTCTGAAAATAAAATAACTTCAGTAAATATAAATTGAAAATATTGACGATATTCTTTTGGAAGTCCAATCAATGTTTCGTGAATTATTCAGTGGTTATTAGATTCGAAACGTGATAAAAAAAGATTGTGGTCTTGTTTTTACTGTATTATTGAATACTAGCACTTTGCCCGCATAGATTTTGTGCTTTTCCCTTCGATCTTTAACATCCCTTCCACCCCCTTCAGAGTGTAGTTTTGAAAATAATAATAGCCTATAGCACTCAGGGATAATGTAGCTTTCCAACAGTGAAACAATGTTTAGAATTGGATCATTTGTTCCGGAGATTACCCCCTACATACAAACTTACAAACAAATTTTATGTCTCTATAATATTAGAATAGATTTTTCTATAAAATAGGAATTGAGAAAAGTAGGTACTTACCTACTAAAGAAAGAAAAGGTCGTGAACATTACGTTCTTTATTTGCTTGCACTTAATAGTAGCTATGCTTTACGCCAACATACTTTGAAAGGTTTTTATATGAAAATAGAGGTATGCGGGTATTTATACGACCTTCTTACCAAAAAAAAAAATTTAACGATATCGTAATGAAATTACTGAGTCATTATTTTGACATTGAAATATTGTCAAGGATAAGTGCAGTTTTCCTCACGATGTTCTCGTTTTGGGACTTGCCCAGATTTGAACCCTGTATTTTTGATGAACTGGACCTTTTTAGCGCAGTTAGTGCTGTTTTTATTACATTGTAATGATCAAGAATTTAGTTCTCGAATGAGTACAAGATGGCGTTGCTGGGCTCGCCACATTAGTTGTAACATATGTAGTAAGCAAATAAAACAATTTGCTTTATGAAAATACTAAATTTAATGATTGAACTAAGACTTTGTTACAACGATTATTAATTTTGGTCTCGAGCAAGAAAAAAGTGTCGAAGAATGTCAATGGTGCCTTTGTTAGATCTGTCAATTGATTTTGACAGCGCTTCTAAATTCACATTGTATAACCAGATCTATGTTCTTCTTTGGATAATGAGTTTACTTGGAATCCCGGTCATTGTGACATTTTTATATTTCTTTATTTCGTATTATGTGCCTGAGCATGGTCCTATATAAAAACATTTTCTTTTCAATACCTAACCTCTGGGCCATCACAGGTATAAAAGTAATCATCATCATTATCTGCCTAGCCAGCAACTTTGTTGAGGTAGACTACCAGTCTAACCGGATGCAGCTGAATACCAGTATTTTACATGGAGCGATCGCCTGACTTCCACAACCTAGTTACTGGGCAACACGATACCCCTTGGTAAGACTGGTTGTCAGACTTTCAACTGTCAAAGATAAATAGCATAATATAAAATTAATAATGTTGGAAAAGTATTTACGAAAAATCACTAGAAATTACTTAAGTATAAGCTGCAATACGGCACAATTTTCTTCGACAACGCGCCTTGAGCGTTTATTAGATCTGAGAGTTAATAAAAAATGCAGCCTTCAGTCAATAAGATAAGCCGGCACCAGCTCGGCTCTAACTCAATATTATTTTGTAAAATTGATGAGAATAAATTGAGTTGGAAGCTGCAAAAAATCTAGTCGATTTTCAATGTGTTTTTGTTGTGTCAATCAGTTTTTGTTGAGGGCTGAAATTGATTTAAACCCTTGAAGTAAATTTGACTGACGTTCAATGTGTTCTTATGGACACTGATTAATAGATTTCGATTTAAGTTCGGACTATCTTGACTTTTATGTTAGTACTTAATTCTACATACATACCTATATAAACTTACGACGTTTCTCCATTGGGGATAGGCAGAAATTACAGAACGTCCTCTGCAAACGAAGCAAAAGGAGTAAGTAAGGACCCTAGTCATTTTGCTTCGTTTGCATTTATACATCTGGTCACACACCCGGTTGCCGTTGACAGTGATGCGGATGAATTTTTGGATGCCCTGTGAGCCTTCGCAGAAGGTTTCGGATTCGATTCCCGCCTTGTGACAAATGTTTGTACGATCTACAAATATGTGTTACGGGTGTTCTGGGTATTTATTATGTATAATTAAAAAATATAAATCTATGTAATGTATTGTATTAGTCATCTAGTACCCATAACACAAGCTCTGCTTAGCTTGGGGCTAGATGATGCTGTGTGGATTGTCCAGCATTATTATTATTTATTTATTTTCTTTTCATGTATTAATAGTTGTATTGCTTTATTTAATAAATTATTGTTTGATAAGTATATATTTTAGAACACAGTGGCGGGTGGGGGGTGGCGGTGGTGGAACATAAGGTACAGTAGTAACCTATTGTAATATTAATAACAAAATCGTCCCGAGGGCCGTCTGTGCGTATTGACGTTTTTGTGCGATTGATTTTGACATAATTAGTGTGAACTCGAACAAAGGATTATTATTATGATTTTATTATTATAGCACAGGTGAAATTTATTCATAAATTACGTCATAGCATCACGGTTGTATTCAGGGTTAAGGGTTAGGCACAGGTGTATCCGTAGTACACCCATATGTTTAAGTCCCAATTAATAATTGGTTTTAATCCGGCACCAATCCGTTCTGCGGGCAGTTGATGAGATATGCCAGATTTAAAAAAATCCATAGGTAATTGCTGGAAAAAAAAGAAAAAATATCGCAACATTTTCGTTTCTTCTTTATCGTGGAGAAGTTTAGTAGAGAGGAAGTTTGCGTGTAAGTCAAGGTCGAAATAACATCACGCTTGTATTCACTGAAAGGTGAGGCAGACCTGTACCCGGAGTACACCCATTTACTTGTTCCAATCAATAAGGGGCAATCATATTGCCCTTAAAATGGCACAAATCCGGTCTGCGGGCAGTTGATGAGAAATCTCGATTAATAATAAAATCCATAGGCAATTTCTAGAAAAAATTTGAAAAAAAATGGAATCTTTTTTTTAAATCTTCTTTATCATGGGGAAGTTTAGAAGGAAGGAAGTTTTCGTGTAGGTCCACTTCTTAACCTAAAACTGTTAATGATTAAAATGCTACTAACGCTATAAATGCGAAAGTTGATGAAGCTGAATAAATGTTTGTTATTCTTTAAAACTACTCAACCAATTTCGATTAAACTTTACCATAGTATAGGTATGACCTATAACCATATTATAGCATATATACCATAGTATAGGCATAAAAGCCGTAATTTATAAATACATACGCAAACAAATCGCAGGTATTTCTAAACTATATTAAAAGCTTATCTTACTGCAGGCAAGATTAAGCTCCATTTTAATGCTTCGAATTTTAAAGAGTATTATTTAAAATAAATGAAGTATAGCATTTATTTTTTATATAAACGTAACTCATGTAAATAATTACTTTCTAAGTACTAAATCTTAGCAATATAACACTCATTACGGTGGAATGACATTTTAATACCCGAAGTAACATTAGAATAACACACACAAAGGTACCCAAAGCCACCTTCACGCATAAAATCCGACTTATTAACCGTTACTAAGTAAGCAATGAGAATTAGATAAACTTGACAGCTAAGCTCTGAAACACATTTACGAATGGCATTAATACTTAGCTTCTTGACGACCGTTGTGGCGTGGCGGTCGAAGGTCCGCCTGCGACGCAAGAGGTTGCGGGTTCGATTCCCGCCCTGGGACAAATGTTTGTACGATCTGCAAATATTTGTTCCGGGTGTTCTGGGTATTTCCTATGTATAATAAAAAATATCTATCTATGTAATGTATTGTATTAAGTATATCAGTCATCTAGTACCCATAACACAAGCTCTGCTTAGCTTGGGGCTAGATGATGCTGTGTGGATTGTCCAGCAATATTTATTTAATATTTATTCTTAAGTTATTCAAAGTGCCACTATTCTGCTACTTACCTACAGCTTTTCATTTCATCTCAAACCTTTTATAAAAACTAGAAACTTGGCATAATAACTCTAATTTTATCTTTATTGTATTAATACGAGGGTTGCAGTAATCGTTTTTTTTTTAGAACAGGCCAGTAAGAAACTTGCCGATAAAAGTTGATTTAATTTTCAAATAAAGAAGATCTTGGGAAGCAGTTTGTACTACTTTTTGATTTATTTGTTGTACTACTTTTTAATTGAATTCATGTTTCATTTGTTTTTATAAATGACAATGTATAAAGTGCGTGGTGTGCTCTGAAATGAATTAGACTAGAGAAAATGTTCGCTCAATGATTTATATTACAACTTTAGTTCGTCTGTTAACTAACTATGTAGAACGTGGTTACTTTTATTTTTTAACAACGTGTAAAGATTTAATCGACAGTTTTGTTCGTATGTCGATTGGAATTTCATGACGAATGATGTGATCATCGTAAGTCTAAACTTTGAACCCCCTTTTTAACAAATTGCGTGTGCAGAGAGAGGAGTGCGAGGGTACTTAAAGTAAATGTGGAGAAGAATTGCTGCAGAAAGCTAAAACAGGGCACTTGTTTTAGATGTATCGTTATAGGATAATTGAAATTACAAACGCAACAAAAAAAACTTTTAAATGTTTTACACAAAGTTACATTCAGTGAGATCACGTGCCTTATGCACTGTGTCTGTCTCACGGCAAAAGTCTCCACACAATGGGTGCCCGAAGATGGACGGCGTCGCCGAGGCTGACCCACTAAGATGTGGCCAGTCGGTGGTTGCGGGGAGATCGTACTTTCCCGCGACCACCGGCGTAGGTGTGAGATGGAACATGGGGTGGTTTTTAGTCAGTAAGAGTCTGACAGACAGACCCCTCCGCCCCCTCCCAGGACGGATGACGTTCATGAAGATTTTCAACCTCGGAACAAAAAAAAGTAAGAGGTGTCAAGACGACCTGGACACATACTATAAGGGTTGGCACGAGTTGGCGCGGGCAAGTACTTGAGGAGGTTTTGCCCAGCTGTGGGACAGTTTAAGCTTATATAAAAAAAGAAAAAAAATCAAGGTAAATTACTTAAATGCTTTTGGTTTCTTTTAAAACATTTTTTTCTTAGTTTATTTTACCTGTAATCTTGAGGCATACCTACAGACACTTACAGTTTGTAATTTCATACTAGAACAGGAAAAGTGAGGGTAAAAATATTTAATTAAAAAATACCTTCCATCTCGTTATTTTTTCTTTACAAAAAATAAGCTTCAGGTAACTATGAGCTCTGGTTATTATACAAGTTACTTGAATTAAATTATCATAGAGTAATCATTTTTTTTTATTAAATAAAATGGTAAAGGCAACCTAGGAGCTCGTGGCTAAATAAAAACCGCCGCACGGATTGATCGAAGGTTAAGTTACGTTTGCCGAGGTCAGTCTGTGGATGGGTGATCGTTCGTAACATATCGAGAGTCCTCCGTTGGTCCCGGTTGTCATTTGTAGATCTTTGACAGTCGTTACGGGTAGTTAGAAGCACGAAAGTCTGATAACCAGTCTTACCAAGGGGTATCGTGTTGCCCAGTAACTGGATTGTGTAGGTCAGATAGCTACATTCGGTTAGACTGGAAGCCGACCCCAACATAGTTGGAAAAATGGCTAGGCAGAGTATGATGGTGGTAAAGGGAACCAGAAGAAGTTTGCTCTTTTTTTTTCTTTTTAAAAAACGATGCCTCGTATTAGGAGTTACTCCTGTGTCGTGGGTGTGTTAACAAACATTTAAACTTACATACACGAATAGCCAGACCCGGAACAACTACCTGCAGGCCATACAATATTAGTTCCGTGCGGGAATCGAACCCAAGACAGGAGTCGCAGCAGCCGATCGCTCAGTCAGTGCGCCAACCGTGCCGTCGACTTTGACCATCGATAGTTGTATTTAGCCCATCAGTCTTACAACTACCCACTAATTGGGAAGTCAGAAACATAGTCACTCTATGTAAAATACTAGAACTCAGCTGCATCTAGCTGAAAGCCGACCCCAACATATCTGGGAAAAGGCCAGGAAGCTGATTAAAAATAGTCAGATTCAGGGTCCGTATCATGACTTTTGAATGTCATCTTGATTCTAATGAGAGAGAGAGAGAGAGACGGAGCCATACAAAACCGATAGCACCATTCCTTATTCGGACCGTCACGTCATCGTGATTTTCTTTTTATATTACTAGGTCTACCAACAATCGTTTGTACAGGTAGTCACCACTTAAAGATTACATGCTTAAAAATAAACTCTCATGATTAATAATGATGGTTTACCAAATTAAACCCAGAAGAAATCAGCGCACTGACAAAAGAGGAATAAACATGTGTGATATTTAAAAAAAAAAAACCCAACACCCACTTCTTCTCTTCACAGCTCGCTACTGCTTCTAAGTTCCAACATAAAAACCTCCACATATTCGGGTATAAAGCCAGCCGCATTAAATACTCTAACTCCAACAGGTCAGCTTACCCTTGTCACACACTCAATGGACGCTGTCGGAACTTATTCGGTTCCTTTAAATATTAGGATAACAATGCATATTACATGACACGTTACCTTATCTATTGTTGTCAATCGAAGGGTAAAGTTACGCTTGCCAAGGTCAGTCTGTGAATGGGTGACTGTTCATTACCTATTGAGACTCGTTCGGATCTCGGAAAGCACGTTAAGCTGTTGTTCAAAGCTGTCATTTGTAGATCTTTGACAGTCGTTACGGGTAACCAGAAGCCTGATCTGCCAACCAGTGTTACCAACGGGTATCGTGTTGCCCAGTATCTGGGTTGAGGAGGTCATATAAGCAGTCGCTTCATGTAAAATACTTGGTTACACTAGAAGCCGAACCCAACAAGGTTGGGAAAAGCTAGGCAGATGATGATGATGTTTTGTTATCCTAATATTTTATTTTATTTCTTGGGAACAGAACAGCTAATTAAATGCTAAAGAAATTTTTTTAAAAGCTAAAATAACAAATAAACCATACCATTGTTTACGTATAAGAAAATACAAAATAATTTATTGTTGCTTCAACAGCTCGAAGATAAGTTAGTACCTGGAGTCTCCTTAAGCATTTGATGCCTGTGTTAGAAGAATTCGATCTTTATTAGTGTTAGTATAGATTACAAATTAGAATTACTGAAGGTTTCTTAAACTAATTTAAAATTAAAAGTGAGTCAAAAAGAAGACGATAGCTGTTTACAGAGCTTTCTGTGATAACTTATTTTAACTACTAACCTTTTTCTAGCTTCTTAACTTATTACACAACTAGCTATGCATGCGACTTTGTCCGCGTGGAATTTAACAAAACACGGGTTTTCATATTTTGCACGTAACCACATTCTTTCCCTCAAACAAACAGACAAACAAAAAAATGTTTTTCTGATATTACTAGATACCTCATTTTTTTTGTATTCGGGAAATAGTTGTTATTTTGATATCACAA
This sequence comes from Phlogophora meticulosa, assembly GCA_905147745.2. Lineage (NCBI taxonomy): Eukaryota > Metazoa > Arthropoda > Insecta > Lepidoptera > Noctuidae > Phlogophora > Phlogophora meticulosa. Next base: position 14,595,186 of record LR990522.1, on the reverse strand, counting down.
ACATACACTTAAATTGTATTTATTTGTATAGATATTATAGCCAGTAACTGTCGAATTCCAAAGTGATGAAGGTATCCATAGTTGAACTTGAGATGGGGTGAATAGGCTCCCGTTGGCAACCTTTGGTTATGGAACCCTAAAAAGGATATTTATCTTCATGTGTGTCACACATGTATGTCACAGAACCCAGCACATCAAGCTAATGTGTCAAATTTCTTTGCTCGGTTTTCAACTTTATTACAAAAAAATAAGGATCATGTTCAATTAGGAAAATCTGACAGTTTCGGGTAGCTAGATGTGCTGGCGTCTGTACTTAGACCGCATACCCACTAACGAGGATGTTAACAGTAGATCAAACACATCTAAGAAAAGCAAAACACAGTTCATTAGTCTTCCTAACATAGTTAAACAACGGACCAAGACCACAAAGCTTACAATCTACCTTTCATTTCTATTTTCTCCCCACCATTAGGTTGGGGTACAAAGCGACACGTCCACGTTACCTCCTGATGCGGACCTCACTCAAAAGTTCCCTGCGGTTTGAATCTGGGTGTGTCCTTACCACGACATTAGTCACGACCCTATGGCTGTGGTCGCGATGACAGCGAATAGCGGAACGGGAGCGGCGCGACAGCGAGACGCGTTTATGGCAAGACAGAAAGTAGAGGAAGGGGGGGTGATTGTGAGAGTATTGATTTGGCTGGAAAGGAAAAGACTAATGAGATGAAGGCTAATAGAGGTGTATAAAAGGCAAAGTCAGTTTCATTCAATTACACAATTAAAAGAGACTTTTTACGCCAATCATTTTCATTAATAATTTCTGGTAAACAGGATTACTATTCTTGAATATTCCTCGCTCCTAGAAGGTAGTTTCATAGGGAGAAGTGGCTATAACACGATGCTTTCGAGAACCTTTGTGCTTGCATCAGACCGATCTGGCTCAGATTCAGCCGATTGGTCTTCCTGCGTGCTTTCTCGTGATCGCCCGCTGCCGCTTCCGCTTCGCCTACCGCTGACATCGAGACCGCTGACTACCAGTGACGAAACATGGTTTGAATTAATTATTAGCTTACTTTACCTTCCTATTTTATGTACGCGTGGTAATGATTTTAATGAGTGTATAATGATATTGTTGTTTTATATATTTTGGTACGGATCTTTATTCATTCACAATAAACAAAGATAAATCTTCTGCAATCACTAATAATAATCGGTGTAAAGTTTATTTTTTTGAGAACTGCGCTCAATTTAAATATAATAATTCTCCTTGGGAAAAAGGCGTCAGTTTATGTATTGTATGAATTTGTATGAATGTTCTTGTAATATTGACCTATACAGTAAAGGTCTATATAAGCTTATTCTATTATATACCAGTATATTCTATAGTATAGGCTAATCTGCATCAACGGTAACATCTGCGAAGCTCTTAGCGAAGCCATTTTTTGTACAAGAAGCGTCTGCAAGCCAAAACTGCAAGTAAAAAGCTTATTTATCTAAAGTTTTAAGTTTTGTATCGCGTAATCGGCTTTGTGTCTGTCTGTGGAGGTTCTAGCAATTTAGTTTTGTGTCATCTATACATACATATAAAATGCCTGTTCTGAATGACTGAACGCACAGCCTAAAGCGCTGATCGTAGAGAGAGACCTGAAACTATGGGGGCGTGTTCTTTGTATGACGTAGGCATCCGATAAAAACGGATTTTCAGGGGCAAAGCTTGTATGGACAATGTGAGTCCTCGGTCCAATCTACTTCAAATTTTGCATAAACATTCCTTCCCAGAATTGATAGAAAACGTATTTCGTATTTTATTGAAACTCGTTGCCTAACGGGGTTGAAAGAGGGGTAGAAAGTTATCTGGGACTGATTTGTATCGAAGTTGATATCAATACTCCTTAGTACTTTTGATTTAAATTACATTTTGTTTTGACACGTTTGAAAGATGATATGAAGACTGTCAACGGTGGTCACCGTTGACAGTCTTCAACCAACGTAGTTGCTGAAACTTGGCTTGCTAGATTACGACAAACATTCGGATTCTGCCCTTACCCTTACCCATATGCGAGTCGCCATTTAAAAAGCGTGAACTTTTTTCTAAAATGCTGGCGTTCTGTCTGATTACAGACGCACTAAGTATTTGGGTCAGATACAGGGATAGCCTATCATAAGGCTACAAATGAAAAGGTAGCCCTATTTTTTAACCAAATGACTGTACTTACTATAAGCATTTTAGTTTAAACTGAGGCAAGCACCATAAGTATCACCCACATCTATAAATAAAGTCTTAAGCAAATAATTATTGTGCGCATAACGAGTATTTTCAAATTTTAAAATATTTCGAATTGACGTTGCGTATTACGATTATACAGTCAGCAAATCAAATAACCCCAGTGTGTCGAATTTCTTTGATAAATTTCCAACTTTAAAGCAAAAGAATAAGTTTCATGTACAAACGAGAAAATCTGACAGTATGGAGTAGCTTGATGTGCTGGCGTCTGTACACTCCTGACCTATATGAAAAATAATGTTTACAACTTTTATTAATAAAGTCTCGTGTAAAATGAACTATGAACTCATTACATCGTGTTCACAACCACACTTTGCACTACAGTTCAGCTCAGAACTTCATAATAAAGCTCTCCACTCCTCGCTGCACGTAAAGGTCAACAGCACAAACTATACAACAGACGGGTAAATGTATGAGCGGGGCAAAGTTTGCGGTGTACTCGCAACGGTGGGGCGTTTGTTACGCCGTCATTATGTTTGAGCAAGAGCCGATCATTAATCGTTGCTGCGATTAGTTTTACTGTGAACGTTGCTTTGTTGAGTTTTCTTTATCATTTTCCGTGAAAAACCACAACAATGTAACACCACAGACACTTTTAAAGTTTATTTTGGATATGGGTAAGTCGAACCGTGTTGACATAAGAACATTTTTTTCGATGGACCTATGACACCCAACAGAACAAGAGGTGGTTAAGCTACGCTCACCGAGGTTAGTACGTGGATGGGTGAAAATGCATTTCATATTGAGAGTCCTCCGTGCCATGGAAGTCTGACTTGAGACTTCGGACACAGGTTGGTCAGAGTACGGAAAACCTGGTGCTGTTCCTCAAACTATGAGACACCTGATGACGTATTCTGCGTACCCTGATACCTGCATGCTGCAGGATTTTGTGAACGCTACTGATGGCGCCAAACTTGTTTCTAATTTCTGGGACGACTCTATTTAGATTGCAATTGATACGCTGAGAGGAAGAATACAATTCAGGTGGAATGGCCACGAAGATATTTGTTGGATGAATCCGATTTGAGCCATTAATAAGCATCATCATTTTCTTGCCGCTATCCCAATTTATTTGGGGTCGGCGCAGTATGTCTTCTTCTTCCATACATCTCTATTTGCCGTCATCTCTTTCTTAGCCATATAATCTTTCACAAAATCCATCCATCGTTTCCTAGGTCTCCCTCTACTCTTGTGACCCTCTACGTTCAAACTCAAAACTTTCCTCACAACATGATCCTCATTCCTTCACATCACGTGTCCATACCATGACAGCCGATTTCCACATAATTTCTCTGTCACAGGCGCCAGTTTCAGACTTCCTCTTATATACTCATTTCTTATTCTATCCATTCGTGTGACACCACACATCAGCAGTTAATAAACATCACAAGGCGTATTAGTATTCCATCTGCGGACCTATGGAATAACTATTTTTTTTTTATTGGCATTAGTGGGAAATCTTCATTGACGCCCAGACTGTCTCACTAGTGAGTTAGTCTGGGTAGTGCCAGACTCTTACCAGCTAAGAAACAATTCTTCAGTTCTTGACTATTGATTACTCTTGTATTGTTCTTTTATTTCGCTATCTTAGTATCTTGTCTTAATTTTACCTTACAACATTTTTATCTATTACGCGCCATTGTTCTCGCGTTTTATTGTTTCTTGGCTTTTATTTATGTTTTTTTCTGTTTTAATGAGTCTAGCTATTTGTAGCAAGTCTAGCTAAATCTATCTATACTAGTTTTATGTATAACTTATTCTACCCTATTTTGATGTATTGCCTCTTCGAATATATCACAATTTAATTATCATATAGACATGAAAATACCCATGAAATACCTATTGAGTCACAACTGTAAAGTTTTTAAATGAGCTAAATCAGCATTTTCTATTTATTCACCCAAATTCTGGTAAACAGTCTGTGGGCAGGCAATGTCTGACGGTGTATTTATTGGCCTGTGCCAATATTACCACTGAAATGATAGTGGTGAGTTGATTGAATGTGTTAATTGTTAGGGCTATTGGACCATAATTAACTTGTGCGGTGCGTGGATCGAATTTAACTGAGTATCTATGTTTTGATTAGTATTTAGCCTATTGTTTCTGATTAAAACTTGTGTCTCATTAATGAGTGATTTTAGTTCAGTTAAAAACGAAAACTTTGGCTTAATTCTTGAAAGAGAAAACGAAAATGATTTAGTCATTAATAAATATTTTTACTACCGCTGTATACTGAAATCTTGTTTGTGTTTGTTTACACCTGGGAAGGGAAAGAGCAAATAGGTACAGGCTTAAAAAGAAATTAAATATGATAATTCCATGTATACGAAATAGGCCGGATGACGGGCGACAAGTCACGAATTTCGGATCTTGGCTTGACCGAAGCTTCGGTTGGTTTATTGCCGAAAACGAAGCTTTGGTCGGTCACAAACTAAAATCTTATAAAATTGAGGACCCTTATCTATATAAATATATAAATTTATAAAAAATCAATCCCTATTTCCCATGGTCACGGCATCACGCGGACCAATTGCGAATGCTGGACCAATTTCACTAATTCTTTTTTTTGTGTTTGTTATTCTGAGCAGAAGGCTCTTGCAGAAAGAAGACAGAAAACCAAGATATTTGGGCAGAAAAAAAATAGACAACTTAACGACTAACTTTAACTCGACACGTTTGACAGTTCGCGCCATTGACAGGACAACGCAGACGTTGTCCTGTCAATGGCGCGAACTGTGAACTGTGAACTGAAACTAGCTCACCTGACAGATCAGGTGAGCTAGTTTAATATAATAAAGCCTACTTGGGTGTTTGTGTTTTAGTTTGAATGCGTTTATCTCTGCCACTACTAGACGGATTTTTTAACATCACCCTACGACCCTACGGAGCGGTTCAATCCGAAGAGCACAACTAGTCTATGGCAAAAAAGTGAATTCAAGAAATCTATTATTTCAAACGCCGCTCTAAATTTTGACGATACTATTTAATATGTATTGCATATTTATTTATTTTTACATTGACAACAGATTATGAAAATTGCATGGATTATTGAGAGCCAAGGGTCAGAGAACGAGGGTTTACTAAGGTATACTTAATTTTAAGTTTTTTTTGCTTGTTGCACATAGCATTTTCTGTCTCAATCACCATAAGGTATCATGTAGAAAATGCCTAAGGCATAAAGTCCGCCTTTGTACCGTTTTTTCACTTGTGAATAGAGTTTAGATGCCTAGGCTTTTATTTGAAGGCATTGCATACAACCGACCGGGATCTTTACTTATTATAAAATCAGGGCTAAGGCAGAGGTGTATAGGAAATACAATTTACGTGACATTTAAATTAAAAAAAAAATGCAATTGGAAAAGATTTTATTTTTTGATCTTTTTATTTTTTTGCTTATCGTACCAACACATTGGTGAAGGAAAATCCGTGAGTAAGCCTGGGTTTTATTAATTTTATTTCTAACATCGACACATCGCCTTGAGTTGTGTTGATCAATGCTCGTGCGTCCTCTGAAGACCACCTTTGCCCTGCAGTGGGACAGTAACAGGCTGGTATTTTAATACATAGGTACATTCCCACATAAATTCACGTTTTTTTCCCATAGATAATAAAACAATATCTATCTATGTAATGTATTGTATTAAGTATATCAGTCATCTAGTACCCATAACACAAGCTCTACTTAGCTTGGGGCTAGATGATGCTGTGTGGATTGTCCCGTTTTTGTCACTACATCTTCTTTTTTATTATTTTTATTTATATAACTTGGTAAACATTCTGCCTGACGCCTATTTTATTTGGAACGTTTATTAAACAGGGATCAGATTAAGGAGGCAAAGAAACAATCAAATGTAAGAATTTTCATTGTGTTTCTATTTAGCTATTTGTGAGTAATAAAATATTTTGCCCCTGGCTGGTGATTAAAATGTTTGGTACAAGTGATGGACTTTTTGGTAAGATGAAGATGTATGGGATTGACACGTTTTACTAAATTTCTGACCACACGTTGTGATGTGCAGCCGCAAGAAGCTCGATTTGTGGTCCCACTTTATAATAATAATAATAATAATAAATCTTTATTTATAAAAAGGTAGATTGTAGTACATTTTTATACAAGGGTGTGTAGTACATAATATGTAACATCTTCAATCAAGTGGGTGAAGTGCTGTTCTCCTAGCTAGGCTACAGAGTAGCCTGTATTAAGGAGTAACAGTCCCGATCCCCTCTATATAATATATAACTGCTTAGTACTAAAAATTCTTGATAATAAATGCTACAATTTTAACAATTTCTTAATTTTTATTTAAAGATATGTGAGCGAGTGCATTTGTGTAAGTGTGTGTGTGCATGTGTTTATGTGAGTTGCGTGATTGTGGAGTAAGCGTGTGTGTGTAAGTGTAAGGTGAGTTTGTGTGGATCTATTTGATTGGTGAGTGGTGCAATATACATGCTTAGCGCGTTTTAGGTTAAATATTTTTCTGTTTCATCGTAAGTTTTATTTTGAAGGAATGAGCGGACAGTCTTTTTGCAATTATGATTAGATAACTTATATATAGGACATTTTTTGTTTATTTTGTTGTAGAGAGATGGGCCTAGAAAGTAAAAGAATCTTTTAGTAAAAAACAAGCGGGTTTGTGGTGGGGTACATATAATATCTTTTCGCCGTTTGTTGATTATACAATAAGGAGTTATGCGGTGTTGCAATAGGATTGTCTGTAGGATGAAATGTTGACGCACGTTAAGGACATTGCATTCTTTATATAACTGATTAGTTGGGAATAAAATTGGACGAGAGGTAGCTACTTTCAGTACAGCTCGATGAGCAACTTCTAATGGTTTAAGGATAGTTTTTGCAGCTCCTCCCCAGCAGGAGATGCAATAGGTAATTATAGATAGGCATAAGGCAAAATAAACATTACGTATAATTCTGGGATTAGCAATGTTTCTTAGGGTTTTAAAGATATACATTAGTTTGCGAACTCTGCCAGTAAGGACATTAATATGTGATTTGAAATTAAGATTCTTATCTAACATTATACCTAAGTATTTGATATGATCAGTAGAGAATATGGGTGCGCAATGGCATGGGACTTGATTTTGAAATTTGCATGTGTGGGCTTTAAGTGATATTGGTTGGTTCGGTTGGGTGGTAGAACTGATGGAATAGGTAATGAACTTGGTTTTGGAGGTGTTAAGCGTAAGCGTGTGAGAATAAAGCCAGTTTAGTGCTACATCGAAGCCATACTGTGCTTTGTGCTCGAGGTCAATCCAAGTGTCTGCGACGAAAGTTATAGCAGTATCATCTGCAAAGGAGGTTATCTTAGCATTTGGGATATTAAGATTGCATAAGTCGTTTATAAAGACTAGAAATAAAGTGGGACCCAATATGCTTCCCTGCGGAACGCCATAATGGATTGGGAGCTCATTACTGCTGAGTTGATCAATTTTGACCATTTGGAAGCGATTTGTGAGATAACTTTGTATGAGATCAAGTTGCAACCCCCTGACACCCATCCCTTCAAGTTTGAGTAAGAGAGTACGGACGGGAACGGTGTCGAATGCCTTCGCGAGGTCTAGGAATATTGTTAGGACCTTTTTGTTGGTGTTCAAATTATGTACGATGTTGTTAGTTAACTCCTGAACTGCATCACAAGTTGACTTGTTTTTGCGAAAGCCAAATTGCTGCGATGATATAAGTTTGTTTTGTTCTAGGTAGTATATAAGTCTTTTATTAATCAGACGTTCGAGTACCTTAGATAAGGCACTTAGAACCGCTATAGGACGATAATTATTCAGCAACTTCCCATCGCCGCCCTTGAAGACTGGGTGGATGATCGCCTTTTTAAATGAAGAGGGGAAGATGGCAGTCTCAAAACATAGATTAAAAATATGGCATAGGACAGGTGCCAGGGCAGTTGAGTATCTCTTTAGGATGTACGGTGATATGCCATCCCAACCAATAGCAGCATCAGGGCGCAGTGAATGTATTGTTGTAGTAATTTCGTCGATATCTGTGGAGTCGAGGACAAACGATGAAGTCGATGAGTTATTACATATGGGTTGATCGAATGTCCCTGGTTGCATGGAGGTAATGTGAATGTCATTTGCAAGTTTCTCGCCAATGTTGACGAAGTATGAATTTATAATATTGCAAGACTCAACAGGTGACGATGACAGAGATAGTAATTGAGCAGATGTGTTTTTAGTTTTAGTTGTATTGGTTACTCTTTTTATAGTTTCCCATAAGGTTTTTGGGTTATTACTAGCTTTTTTTAGTTCCTCTGTATCATAAGCCCTCTTAGCTTTCTTTAGAATACGAATACAAAAATTTCTGTATCTAGTATAGGTGATTTTTAGTACTTCATTACCTGGGGAGTTGTTGACCTTCTTGTGTAAAGTATCCCTATTTCTTATGCACCGGAGCAGGCCAGGTGTGATCCACGGTTTAAGGATTCTCTTTTTTGAAGATACCCTTTTAATTGAGGTATTTTCAGAAATGGATACGGTCATTAGCTTTAATAGTTTATCGGTAGCCGTGTTTGCGTCTCCTAAGCTAAAGATAGAGGTAAAATCTAGCTCTGATATCGATTTGTCAAGCCCTTCATAGTTAATTTTAGTTATGAAGGAGTTAGCGACCGTTCGCCTTGTTCACTTTGTCTGGATACAACAATTAGGATCTGTGATTGGGCTATACCTGAATGAATGAATGAATGATTAAATGAGTGAATGAATGAATGTTTTTTTTCGAGAATATCGGTACTTAAATATGACATCGTTACTATAAATAATAGCACAATAGTTTCTCTATATTCGACTTTTCAATCATGAAAATATTACTACTAAACGAGTTAACGAACAAAGAAACTTATCAAAATAGTATAAACAACAAAATACAAACAAGTAATCAAACAAATCGAACTTAATGTTTGTAATGTACTAAATCATATTTTTTAGTTCGTATTATTAGCATTAAATAAATAATAAATAACAATACGTATATACAATACAATACAATAACATCGCGCTTGTATTATCCTAAGGGTTAGGCAGAAGTGTACCACCCATAATTCGCCAGTTAAATTCAAGTCCCGTGTATTAGGGGTGAACTTATTGCCATCGACCGGGCACACATCCAGACTCCAAGCTGCTACTTATAAATTTAGCCATATACTCTTATCCCCCCGACCCTTTACTCAAGCCAGCTGGCGTCGCTGAGCTAAATAATATATTTATTAGATCCAGCCCGTCCCTTGCTGTCCTCTCTCAGCGACGTTCTAAGCCGAGGCTCGTACCCCGCCGGGGGTGCCCTTAGCGATTAGTCGCTTAGCTTTTAAGTTTTTACGCCCTGGCTGGAGGCCTTAACTTCCAATTAAGTCCCCCCACAGGAAAGTTCGGTTAAGCAGTAGATATCCCTGAAGGATAAACTGCGAGATGCCCATTCCAAAAATAAATAAATACTTCTAACATCTCTTGATTTGATGACCGATGTGGCGCGGCGGGCGAAGGTCCGCCTGCGACGCAAGAGGTTGCGGGTTCGATTCCCGCCTTGGGACAAATGTTTGTACGATCTACAAATATTTGTTCCGGGTGTTCTGGGTATTTTCTATATATTATATAATAAAAATATCTATCTATGTAATGTACTGTATTAAGTATATCAGTCATCTAGTACCCATAACACAAGCTCTGCTTAGCTTGGGTCTAGATGATGCTGTGTGGATTGTCCAGCAATATTTATTTATTATTATTTATTTATTATTATATCTAAGATCTCAGGACCCAGGACCTCAAACTGTCTGTCTATCGTCCGTCTGTTAGTACTTTTCCAAAATTATTTATTTAAATCACATACCACTACCATCACAGGCGTATCTAATACAATAGTGTAGTTATTATTATTGTAATAATGTTGTTGCCGTTGTTTTAGTTATTGTTAATTACGAGTCCACATTAATTTAATAATTGACGTTCTCATTTAAAAGTCAATAACGGCCCTCTCCACACTTCATTGAACCCAAGTTTTGCTGACAGCCAGACAATCTGTCATTTACCAGTGTTAACAAAATAAATGTGACATTTCTGGTTCAATTATTTATGCTGTTTTGTGTTTGTGAGTGAGTATAAATATTGAACAAAAATATGTTAGAAGATTGTGTAAGTATTATTGGTACTTTCACAAAATTAAAAGTTTTGATAATTTTTTCCTGTATCGTGGTTGCGTTTACAAATATTTAAACTCACATACACAAACAGACTCGGAACAAATATCTGTAAGCCATAGGTACTATTATTTGATCCGTGCGGGAATCGAACCCACGACAGCAGAGCAGCAGTCAATGGCTCAGCCACTACGCAAACCGTACCGCCACTTTGTAAAAGTACCTATAGTAGTTAGGTAATCTTCAATCATATTTTATCTAAAAATCATTGTACACATAGTATACTTTTTAGAATAAATTTATATTATTGTTATTAAATACATATTTCTTCTCTATTTATTTGTAAAAAAAAATGAACCTCACATGCCATACGCAGGCTAAATAGAATTTAAGATTAAATAATGTAACATAAGAAATCATGGAATATAATTACTCTATTTGAATGTGAATAAATGAATATGAATATGAAAAAATATAAAAGAAACTTTTAGCTGTGGTTACCTGTAATTGAGTGTGCATTACAGGATAGTGTATACTGTATAAGTTATAATTTTGTTATATTTAACTGTAATGTATTTCTCGTTGGTGATCCTTAAAAATAAATAAATTTAAAACAAACATAAGTTACAATTCAGGAAAAAGGCGACAAAAAATTTCAACGCTGGGGGTCCAGATTCATGTACCTAAGTATGATTCATGGTATAAAGATGGGTATCGATGTCCTTACCAACATACAGGCTGGTAAAGTCAGCATTTACCTTAAAACTACGAGCAATTTTTGTATTTATGTATGTACATATTGTGAATCTCGGAAATGGCTCCAATGATTTTCATGTAATTTATTGTACAGCAGGTTTTGGGGGCGAAAAATCGATATAGATACGTTTCATTTTTGGAAAACGTCGTTTATCCACATCATTTATACACATTCTTAAACTCACACCATTCAACTTCACACCATTGTATATTTCTTAACGTAACAAAACTCTCCCAAAACACGTACCATGAAGTATTTTACTTTTACGAGGCACGGAACACAAAACCTCCGTCACGGCCGATTACAACGTTGTCGGCAAATGTGACGAATTACAAGATAATACATTTTATTCTTTCAACCAATTTCTGGGAACACAAAAAAACCTCTCTTTTTTTAGAGTTATGTACCCAAAGAGTAAAACGTAGTCTTAGTAATAGGGTCCCTATTACTAAGACTCCACTGTCCGTCCGTCTGTCACCAGACTGTAACTCATCAACCGTGATAGTTATACAGTTGTCATTTTCACAAACGATGTATTTCTGTTGCCGCTATAGCAACAAATACTAAAAAATAGAATAAAAGAAATATGTATTTAAGGGGGCTCTTATACAACAAACGTGACTATTTTGCTGTTTTTATAGAAACGGCACCATTCGTACACGAGCCCGACTCGCATTTGGCCGGTTTTTTCACACGCCCAGAAACAATAATTAAGCTGGCATAGGGGAGGGGGGCGGTGGTTGACAAACGCTTCTAACAAACATTAATATTTTAAAGCTTTATATTAGTAATATAAAGCTTTACCGGCAGTACTGGCTGAAAATTTAAATATAGTCCCTCAAAAGAGTTGTGAACAAGGAGGTTATATGCAATTTGCAATAATTTTATTCCAAAATAGATTTTTACCAGACTTATCACTCCGCCCTCGTACATTTCTTAAACGTATCGATAAGTGGTTTTAGACACCCACAATAGAAAAAAAATCTTTCCCCTTTTCCGTGTAGGAGACATACGCTAAAATGGTTTCTAAAGATTTAATTTTTAAACTTTGTTGACGTGGTGAATATGCATTCGCACCAAATGCCCGATTTCCTCACACCATCTCGTTGCTACTTTCAAACGTCCTTTAACATAATAATACAAGCCCATTACAAGACAAAGGCCTGTTCTCACCACGCTTGCTCAGGGCCAATTGGTGATTATAGACTTAAATCTTCTGATATATAAAATTCTCGTGTCACGGTGTTTGTTATTAAACTCCTCCTTAATATGTATACCTATACCAAATTACAGCTTTCTAGTACTTATAGTCTTCAACAAGCCGCGGACAGACATATGGACGGACGGACATGGCAAAAGGGTTACTGATTCACTACGTAACCCTAAAAATGAAATGATGGTTTGTGTAGAAAAAAGTATTACGTAGTATTGCTTTCATTTTACAACTATGCATCTTATTTGACTGACAAATAAAGATGTATCGGAGAAGAAGACATGCTGCGCCGACCCCGAATAAATTAGGATAAGGGCAGGATGATGATGATGATGTGAAGGGTGAGCGATTTGGGGGACTGTCTTTTGTAAACGTTATGACGTTCAAAAAGTGTTGATTCTCAGCCTAATTTGAATAAATGAATTTTGATTTAGATTCTTATTTTGATGATAATGTTATGTACTTGGGCTGAAGTTAGACGCGTCGGTCATAACTTAAGCATGTCAAAAATGTTTACTCGAAGAATGCAATTACTTTTAAATATATACTGTCTCATTATTTTAAATGACTTCTGAAATACGAAGTTAAATGTATTTAAAACACTTTAAAGAACTTTAGTGTTATTTACATTGTTCGTGAGATTATTTAGAGTACACTTTACTTTTTGAAGCTTTTTTTAAGTTGTAATAAACTTGACTGTGACGGTGCCTTAGTTTTACGACTACGTTTTTAGCAACAAGGTTTAAAAACTGACTAGTTAAGAGTTAACATATTTGAAATATAACTGTAGAGCTCTCTTTTTTTTTTTTTTTTTAAAACGTTGCCCCACACTAGGAATTTCTCATGTATCGTGGGTGCGTTTACAAACATTTAAACTCACATACACAAACAGCCAGACCCGGAACAATTACCTGTAGGTCATACAAATATTTGTTCCGTGCGATACATGCCTCGGAAAGTACGTTAAGCCGTTGGTCCCGGTTATCATTTGTAGTTTGACAGTCGTTACGGGCTGTCAGCCCGAAAGTGTGACAACCAGTCTTACCAAGAGGTATCCTGATACAGATAGGCAATCGCTCTATATAAAATACTGGTATTCAGCTGCATCCGCTTAGAATGGAAGCCGTCCCCAACATAGTTGGGAAAGGGCTAGGCAGATGATGAGGTCGGTGCTTCCCTATCTGAGTAGGTACTCTGCTCCTTCAAAGTCCAGACATTATCATGATCAGATCATGAAAGGACCATGCAGATTAGTCTCTGAGATGGACTTTTGTGGTAAAGAACCAGCGTATTACTGTCCTACTGCAGGGCAAGGTCTCTTCTCATACAGAGAAGGCATGAGCATTAATCACCACGCTTGCTCAAGACGGGTTGGTAATTCCAGACTTATATTGATTATATAAGTCCAGGTTTCCTCACGATGGTTTCCTTCACCGATGTAAGTGATGTCCAAGATAAACTTAGAAAGTACATATGAATTGAAAAACTCACGTTGGTACTTGCCCAGGTTTGAACCCACAACCTCGTGCACAAGAGGCGAGCCCTAAACCACTGGGCCATCATGACATCTTTGTGGTAAACACCCACTCATATATGAGTGGACTTGTCCAGTCAGTGCATGTATTTGTCAGAAACTATAGAGCTGAATTCTATGAACCTGAAAAGAAATTCCTAAGCGTGCTGGAGACAGTGGAGTGGGGTAATAATGAGGCTGTAAAATATGTCGTAATCTGGGTGTTAGGCTTGGCGCACTGCCACGAAAAGCAAGGATATTTTTATAACACCTCTTAATGTTATACTCTAGTGATACAGATGGTATTTCTTAGTTATCTGGAGATTGGAAGTAATGAGAAATATGCTCCGGTTTTAGTTTCAAAATTAAATGTAGTATAAATGGGTTTATATTAAATCGCGAAGCGTTTGGTCGACTCTTCACGTGACCATAGGGGTGGCCTTTTTTTGGGCCAAAGCTGGTTGCATTGCCATTCAACGTGGCAATGCTGCTAGCCTTCTGGGCACTTTTCCCGTTGACAGCGATGTGGTTGAATTTTTCGATGCCCTGTGATTATTTATTTTATTTTATTTCTTCATATATTAATAATTGTATCATTTTAATGAAATAAAGTATATATGGGTTGGAATTTATAAAGATTTGCAGAAAAGAAGTTATTCAAGGCGAGGTTAGTAATACGAAATACAAATTTATATCATAAAGTAATAATATGTACAATATAAATGTCGCATCCGGTTCCTTACATATGTTCGGTAATTGTACAGCTATTTTCACCAAAATAGTAAATAATACCTACTGAAGTTAATTAACTATAAAAGCACCGATCATTACTCTGACAAAAAGATAAGTAAGCTTGAAGGAGTAAAGCTTAGCTTGAAGTTGAAAATATAACCTCCCATACTATTATTTATTTATTTATATATCGATATATATAAATAAATAAATAATACTGGACAATCCACACAGCATCATCTAGCCCAAAGCTAAGCAGAGCTTGTGTTATGAGTACTACATGACTGATATACTTAATACAATAAATTACGTAGATATATATTTTTTTATACATTAGTATAAAATACTTATGTACATTAGTCAATTCTCCAAATGAAAATGTAAGATTATGGTCACCAAAAAAATGTGCACACTGCAAATTAATAATTTTCGGACTTTTTTCCTTCACTTGTGCACCTTTTTTACTGACAAATTTCATGATTCTTGGTCAACG
Organism: Phlogophora meticulosa; assembly: GCA_905147745.2. NCBI lineage: Eukaryota > Metazoa > Arthropoda > Insecta > Lepidoptera > Noctuidae > Phlogophora > Phlogophora meticulosa. The sequence goes on along the minus strand of LR990522.1, from coordinate 14,580,035 downwards.
GGTAGTACCCACATGTTTTAATTTATTTACAAGTCTCAAAATAAGCCGCATAAATTGCCGTGTTTTTCATTGCGTTGGCTTAGAAAGCTTGATTTTTATAGAGGTCTAAGAGACCATCGACCTATGTATTTTGATATTAATTACAACTTGATATCTCCACGCGTTACGACAGACAGACAGACAACAGACAGACGGACCACAAAGAGATCCTATGAGGGTTCTGTTTTTCCGTTTTGAGAGGACCCCTAAAAATAATAGTATGCACATTTTGGCATGGCAGAACGTCATGGCCATTTTATAATATCATTATTATGTTGCCATCTTGGCAGAATTCCAAGCTTGCAGGAATATGCATAAAGATATATTAATTAGCGGTTGGAATCTACAGCATTCAGAAATTATGGATAAAGTACTGTAAGGCAGTATATTGCACAGTTCTGCCTTACCAGGTCGAGAGCTAACTATTATAAATTATAGGACTACGATGATTCAACTCGCGACGGTACGGTTAGCGCAGTGGCTCAGTAATTGACTGCTGCACCGCGTGTCGTTCGACTCCAGCACGGAACTAATATTTGTGTACAGGTAGTTGTTCCGGGTCTGGCTGTTTGTGTATGTGAGTTTGAATGTTTGTATACGCACCCACTTTACAGCTGAAATTCCTTGCGTGATACAATGTTAAAAAAAAAGAAGTTCCACTGTTTTTTTTCGTGCGTCATTGTTGTGTGTTTAAACAATTTTGCTGTAAACAAAAGGCACGTTCTAAAAACATTTGAAACTAGTCAGAAACAATATTCTTCCGGACAGTATTTCATCAGGTTCCTTTTGGCATACAAACATCATAGTAACTGCAGCAAAGAATTTAGTAACTTTTTTTCCCTCCGATTCAGAAACTCGCGGTACGAATCGAACGTAAGTTTCGTTCGATTTGTAATATTATTAGGGATGATATTTTTTTTTTTTAATGTCTAAACCAATGTTCTTATTTCAGATTTATTAATACAATAAAGAAAAATACATTATGTAAATCTGTTATTTGGACATTACAAGCAGACACTTTATTTATTTGTACTTATATATAAGTAGGTATCCTCACGATGTTTAACTTCACTGACGTTAGTGATGTCCAAGATATACTGAATAATTGAAAACACACTCCGGTGCCCGCATTTCGTTTTTTTAATATTATTAAAAACGTTATTATTTTATATTTTAAAATATTTTTTTCTTTTTTATTTTCTTATTTTTTTTTTATTTTTTATTAGTAATCATAATTATAATCATTATCCATTCGCGTTAATTAAAATTAGAATCCAGGGAGACTAAAGCCAATGCCGAGATGGGATGGAGAGATACATCCTTTACAGATATTAAGTTGGTTCAAAGGGTTTGATATAATTTTAATTATAATTAATCATTACGATTATTTGAATTAAAATCTTATCTTACCGAGTTCTATTCATCGTCGCCTTTGTATAAAAGAAAGAAATAAAGATGTTTGTACAACTTCTTTATTCATGCGGAGTTTGTCTGTAAGTGACTGTTGCACTATTGCACACATACATTCGCATGTTACCCCTGGCATAGAACCTGTGTACAAGCAATTGTCGGTGAACCAAATAAATAAATAAATTTAAAATCAACCAATAAAGGAAGAAAGTATCCCTGGTAATTTGATTCATAAGAGTAACATCAGCAAATAAAATAGCTCATTGTTTTAAGAAAACCGATCGCTACAAGACTGTAAAACCATTCGAAGAGATTTTCCACAGACGAAAACGTGCATATTGTTAGAAGAAAAAACAACTTAATAAATATAAACTACAAACAAACAAAAAAACAGTTAACAATTTCCTTAAATTATGTTCGTGAAGACAAAATCTAATTAAAGATATAATACAGACAATGGTTGGCAGTTGCTCGTCGTGACTGTGTCAAGAACCACCACTAATCAGCATGATGATATGGAGAACCCACCACTTTTCACACCCACACCACCACAAGTCGAAGCGACCTGCCTTAGACCACTGTTACTGGCCTGGAGATGCGATATTTCACCGTTGGAGCAGGTGGAGATGGCAGAGTCCTACCTCCCTACTCTCCTTCCACTTCTCTCTATCTACGACCAGTCTGCATCGAAGGATTCCAGCTCAATCTGCCATCTCCGCCTGCTTCAACGGCATTAGCGATTGCCGTGGTGAAATAACGGATCAATAAAATTTAACTGTACCATCAACACGTAGAATAAGACCGAGCTCTATCAGTAACCTCGTCATCCATATTTGGTGTTGACGTGGCATAATTTCTTCCATAACGGCATGCTAGAAATTAAGAATATTTCCCTTATGAGGTAGGCACGTCAGGGAAATATTTCGCATCTCTAACTGTATATATCTATGTATCTAATGAGAAATCAACATTGTGGTTACTCCTACACGTGGCGAAGCTGAGCTGCCATTTAAATAACATCAATAGAATACAAATCGTAAACTAAGTCCTATGAAACCTTAAAATACCCAAGAGTTCACTATACATATTTAAGCGTATATTGTGCCAAGAATAACTTCAAATAAGTCGTACACACGCCGAAAACATGAGATACGAAACCTCTTTTGTTAGGAAACCATACAATGCTGTCCTTCTGGAATATTCATCTCTATTAACGAAAGAATACAGTAGGTCGCACGTCAATAGTACCACACCAGTGTAAGCTGACCTGTTTTTCTAATAAAACTCCGTTCTTCGCTAGGCCTGCACTAGTTCAAAGTGTCTCCACTGGAATGCGGTTGACTGTACATGGCTATATTCTGGAACCTTACTTGACACGATAAATAAATGATGGCGGTTGACTACCTCGTTGGTCTAGTGGTCCCAAGCGTGACTACTGAGTGTGAGGTCGTGGGCTCGATTCCCAGGTCGGGAAAAGTGTGGAGTTTTCCCAATATGAATTTGGCAAAACCAGACTCTGGAGTCAGGGTTTGTACCCGCTTAATGGCAATAGGCTCGTCCCCTGTTACATTTTACTTAAACAAAACTGACTAGATACGGGTGTACTATAGGTGCACTTCTGTCCAACCCTTAAGGGAATACATTGACGACCGTTGTGGCGCGGCGGGCGAAGGTCCGCCTGCGACGCAAGAGGTTGCGGGTTCGATTCCCGCCTTGGGACAAATGTTTGTACGATCTACAAATATTTGTTCCGGGTGTTCTGGGTATTTCCTATGTATAATAAAAATATCTATCTATGTAATGTATTGTATTAAGTATATCAGTCATCTAGTACCCATAACACAAGCTCTGCTTAGCTTGGGGCTAGATGATGCTGTGTGGATTGTCCAGCATTATTTATTTATTATTTATTTATATATCTATGTAATGTATTGTATTAAGTATATCAGTCATCTAGTACCCATAACACAAGCTCTGCTTAGCTTGGGGCTAAATGATGCTGTGTGGATTGTCCAGCATTATTTATTTATTTATTATTTATTTATTATTTATTTATTATTTATTTATTATTTATTTATTATTTATTTATTTATTTATTTAATACAGCAGTGATGTTTCTGTCTTATCAAAATGATTACAACTCTAAATACAATACAGCTTTATCCTGTTTCGCGTGTTAAAAGCTAAAATGTGGTATCATCTAAACGTTTGGGATCTATTTCGGATAAGCCTTACGGTACTGTGGCTACGGCCCGTCTATCTCCTGGGTCTACGTGAAGTGACGGACCTGCAAAATAAGGAATATTTTTATTCTTTTAGTAAGGGGCGACTGTTATTAAAATTTATTAGCAATGAAACCGAATAGAGTGGAAAATTATTTATTGTTGTTACAGGAGGTTTATAAAAGAAAGCTGGTAAATAATAAAAAACCGGATTAATGAGAGTCAGATTTCCCACTCGAAAGTTTCCGTCCCAAGTCGAGCAGAAATCACATTGAAAATCAATTTGCTACATGATATTGGCTGAAAAGTCACGTTATTTCGTTAATTTTATTTTTTTGTTTTGTTATTATCCACGCCCGCTGATAGTTGGACGGGTTCCAGGACCCTAAAAACAAGCAAACTCTTCGGTATTATTATAATAGTACTGATATGTGGAACCTTGCAGCATATTTTCATGGAAACATTATCACGTACAGCGTACGCGGTATAGATATGCTTAAACTTATCGGGCTAAATTTTATTGGTAAAATTTGCTCTAAAACGTATAAAATATTCTACGATTCGAATGCGAGAACCGTGTGCCCAAGCAAAAACGAACAAAAGATATTTTTTTGCATTTTGCACTTTCGTTACTTTACACAGGGACAGCAAAAATATCGTCTAGAATATATATCCGACAGCAATCTCATTACCGTACGCCAGATTTACAAATTGAAGCAACAATAACACGGGGTTCGAGCTTCACTTTGGTTTAGCAAAACGTTGGGTGTGTGGCGTAATCCGGCAAGTGGTAAAATGACTAGACAAAGTTGTATTTATTTCAGTAAAAACTTCTTAAAAAGCACTTTGCACTCTTTCTGAACAGTGAATAAAACTAAACCGTCTCGCTAAGGTCTGTGATAATGAATCAGGTATACTCGGCCCAAGTCGATCGGTGACGCTGAATCTCCGGTCGTCATCAGCTGCGTATACTGTCTAACAAGAAGTACAGCTTGGTTGTACCAGGGTGGAGAATGGCCAGTCCGAATGCCAGTGCCAGGGTGAATGCCAGGGCCAGGGCCAAAGCCAGTGCCAGGCTTAGGGACAATGACCTCATCATTGTCCTGGGCCTACACCAGGGCCAGAGCCAATGCCAAGGGCAGGGCCTGGTCCTGGGTCAAAGTTAGAGCCAGGGAAAAGGAAATTGCCAAGGCTAGGACTACAACTTGTGCCAGGGCGTGTATAAAAGTTAAGAACTTTAGTTTTGTTCTTTTCTCACACCCACAATGTTTGCATTTAACTAGCGCAGGAAATTCAAAGCAAAAAAATATTTTGCAAACAATTAAAAGATTGCAGCAGTGGAAATTGACGACACTGAAAATTGAAGATTTCTTCTGAAAATAAAAACATACTGTAAAATAAAAATAGAAGGGTCCTTATTTCCAGCACACCAAGGCATACATTTCTGTAAACAAAAACAATTATTCCAGAATCCTACGATATTACCCAAACAAACGCAACTCCCGCAACACGGTATGTATTCAAACGTTGTTTATTTAAACAATCGAGTACTAATGAATGAGCGCAAGCTCTGCTCTGCTTACCTTTGTTTACCCTTCAGTTACAACGAGGGTAAATTACCCTGTTTGTGTAATTACCCCTCATTAGTCCCGCTGCAATTTGGTGTTAACAAAATGCATCGGATAATTAAATTGGCAATCATTAATGTAAAATTTATTAATTAATATTGTGGGCACCAATTTATGATATTCTATTGTATGCTCTTTTAAATTTATGGGGTGTTGATTGTTGTTATGAAGAGAGTACTCTTGATAAGGATTCGTAAAAAAGTGTATTTGTAATAAATGTTAAAGGCAGCAAAGCACGTCAAGGGATTTTAGTAAGCGCAAATGATTCGAGATCTTATTTTATGATGCTTAGCTTTCACATTTCGGTATGACACGGCATGCCAGAACGTGCCGAAGGATGCCTAAGCAGGCTGTGACGTATCAATGAAATTTGAGCGTTAACAGTGTTCAATATGTTTCAAAATCATCTGCATTACAAAAAACCCGTGCCTTGCCGCCAGAGGGCGCTAGCCTTTATCGTATTCAGTCACTTGACAGTTTTAGTGATACCTGCAGTGGCATTCCGTAAAAATCTTCCCGTGAACATATAGGTGAGCTGATGGCGAAGTGAGTTGTCATGCCAGACTAATGATAGGGATTGACAGCTAACTTCACGATCACTTTACCTAACTTTTCGTGTGGAAATGTTTAGATAATAATCTTTTAGATAGTAAAAAGAGGTATTGGAGTGATAAATTTAATGAGCTAAACGAATTGATCTTTATAATGATCAGAGCAGAGTTTAAATTGCATTTTCTCCTGAAACTAATCTGCATGGTCATCAGATGATCTGACCAAAACACTGTCTGGACTTTAACAGAGACTGACCTCTGAGTTTGTTACGGTGATTTTTCTTAAAGTACCTTGTCAGTTAAGAAACACCAAACTCGTCTAATTAATTTTATTTTGCTTATTTGTCATGCATAAGTCTTTGTAAAAACCAATAATTATTTACAGAAGTACTTCAAATTTCATCAAACGAGACCTTTTTAACTCATTAAATTTTGTATATTTATAACATGTATGGTAGGATACACCGAGCTAAGGGTTAGGAGGGATCTTGCACTCGCCTCATATATATTTAAAATACTTAGAGGGAAGGTGCATAATGCAGTTGTTTTAGGCCAGGTGAGTCTATGTGTTCCGGACAGGTACGTGTGGCGACGATGGCAGCCACGACTGCTGGTGGAACCGCGTGCTAGGACCAACCTTCTGAAGGAGGCGCCGCTGACGCGTGCACTCCGCACGCTCAACCTCATAGCGAGTGAGACAGACCTATTCTGCTGTTCTCTGAGTGAATTCACAAGGAATGCTTTGTTTGTTATTAGTTATAGGTATTAGTTATAAGGAACAATTATTAATTAAGGCACATTTACCGCATTGGTTAGCTGTAAGGGTAGATGTATGATGAAAATAAATAAATAAATAAATAAATAAACATTTCTTAAACAATGAGTCACGACTGATTCCTCGTCTTTAAGAAGTCAACGAACTGAAAGTAATACTAATCTTGAATTAAAGTTAGAAAATAAAACAATACTATCATAATATCGCCCCTGTGTTACCCAAAAGGTTAGCTAGAGTCGCATCTACATATGTATTTCCCACATTTTGCCAGTAATGTTTAAGTCCCATGGTACTCGTATATGCGGCGAAACATACATTATGATATTATAAATTATAAAGATTGATAACATCACATCAAATTTTACTATAATATTTTCTTCAAAACACACAACGTTGTTTGTAAAGGCGACACTAGATCTTATCCAAATCTCTGTTACCTTGTGATCTTTCACTATGGTAGGAACTTACTGGAATCTATGGTCACGGCGAATTTCATCTGTCATTGTCACTGTCACTCATTCTGTCTGCATGTAAGATAGCTCTATTTATGCCATATATTCTTTTTGCATATCCGTTCACTACCCCAACACTATTTGTTGTAGCATTTGAAATCTTCCCAGACTTTTATCGCGCAACCAAGTTGGAAATAAATATAAAAATATAATGCTGGACAATCCACACAGCATCATCTAGCCCCGAGCTAAGCAGAGCTTGTGTTATGGGTACTAGATGACTGATATACTTAATACAATACATTACTTAGTAATATATTTTTATTATACATAGCAAATACCCAGAACACCCGGAAATCAAATCTTTGTAGATCTTACAAACATTTGTCCCAAGGCGGGAATCGAACCTGCAACCTCCTGCATCGCAGGCGGACCTTCGCCCGCTGCGCCACATAGGTCGTCAAATGAAATAAGCTTATATTTCCAAGATCTTCATCCTAGTAATAACTAAGTATGTAGTTACAGAAGACATCACTGAATACAAAATGTACTTATAATTCCGTCAGGTCTGCGTACCAGCATATAATTATTTATGCAAGAGCAATTCTGCCAAGAGTGTCTACTTCGCGTAATAAGATTTCTTACACTTGAGATTCTAATTAGCATTTCCAGCTTATTAATAATGTATCATCTTCTACACATTCATTATTTCTGACGTCACACGTGAATGTACAGGTGAATAAGAACGAGAAAAAAGTTTGAGTTACATTAAAGAACATGGCTAAACTGCTGCCCTAATCATGTACAGAAATGTCTCACTCGCTCGTAACATTCAAATACTCATTCGCTATTTATTACGTTTATTATACGTTCTTATTAACTAATAGGCCTCTGCAGTGGACGGTCCACCTGTTCACCGTAGCATGTATGGCCGATAAAATAGAGAAAAAAAACCCGCGAAAAATAAGTTGAAATTAAAAAGATTTCACGACTGCAAGACAAGTTACAAATTAAAAGCAAATCCTATATTTTTAATTTGTCCACGCCGTTCGTAAAAAATACCCCTCGGGAGTAAAGCGCCTCATATTTCAAAGGACATTTTTTTTTCAAAGGGCAATATTTTATAAAGTCACTCGCGAATTTGAAATAAAGCTCTTTGCAACAGCCATAAGTCACCGACTCGACGTCCACACAATGGGTATCAGAGTGTGTTTCCTACACTTTTTGTAGCATTCAATAAAACCGGGAATACCGTAGCTTTGTACTAGTTTAAATGCCAAATGTTACAATATTTATTATCGTACTTAGCATTGAAAACCAAAAATCCGCATGATTCATGTCTCCCGCAAGGAATGGGAAACGAATTCGATGGATATGTCGCAGTGCCAACACCGATTAGAACAATTAATAATAACATTGTTTTTTTTTATTTGTCACAACACTACAACTATGAATACATGAAAAAATAAATAATCACAGGGCATCGACAAATTCATCCGCATCACTGTCAACGGGAAAAGTGCCCAGAAAGCTGGCAGCATTACCACGTTTAATGGCAATGCTGATTCTTTGACCAAAAAAAGGCCAGCCCTCTGGTAACATTGTTTGATTATTACCAATCGGAAACGTGAAGTAGTGAACCTACTTGGCTGAAGTCGATACAGGTGGCAACACTAAATTGGTGGCAAGATTGAATTGACGGATGCCAGGGGGACGAGGTTTGACGTTTATAATGGTGGGAACGAAAATGTTGGAACGTGGGTTTGGACTTTTGGGTAGAGAAACGGGTGCGAGAGATTATTGTGCCATCCTGTATCGAACTCACCGCGTTTCCATATCGTAGTCCTATTCCATCTGCCTAATCGAGTGATATTGTTGAATTGACTTAACCTTAGTGGATTAACAGACGTCTGTAGTACGCGATGCAAGTGTTGCGACTATCGTTTCAGTTATCCAGCATGTATGATCCTGATGACGAGGTGTTTCCATGTGCTTCCGACATATATTATATTTATTTTCTTCTTGTCTATATAATAATATAAATAAAACTATAAAATTAAACGAGTCTGTGAGGCGGTCGTCATGGACACGGCACGCATTGTGAGGAGGGTCCTCACTCTGGATCCCTATCCACCGTTAGCTTGGGTTTTACCAGATCACTGCGGGCGGAGCACTATTTTAATACATATTTTTTCCGAAAGTCATTTCCAAATAATCTTTAGAACTCCAAGTTGGAATTATGTTTGATAGCCAGATTTTCAAGGACGGTTAAGGATTATTACATCACGCTACGACCCTAAGCAGTGGATGAAACCGCAGGGGACAGCTAGTGTTTGATAAAAATGACATTTTAGTTTAGTCCCCTGTCGATAAAACGTATTTTTTTTGCGTTTATGTGTTCCGGAAGTAATATTTCTGCCCCAATCGTTTCTTTGCTGACGAAGATAAAAACTTTATGGCATAATGTTGCCATTTAACTTTTTCCTGTTAATTCCTTTTTGTCGTTATGTTGGTTTTCATGTCAGGTTCATCATTCAAATTCCCTGGTTCAGTAAAGTTTTACCAAACCGTTTTAAGTCTTTTCCTTACGATGTTTTCCTTCATCTCTCGCTGTAATATATAAGATGAACTTAGGAAATAAATGTGCATATATTTATGAAGTATATGTTTGTAAGTATACAAGGTGGAAACTTTCAGCGGGGCAATAAGGGGAAGTACCTTATCCATTGCAGCTACTCGAAAATGGTCTTAGGAGACTATCCATATTTTTTTATGGAATTTTGATCGCCATTCACAGTTTACAAAAAATACAGTTAGCAAGAATATACCAATTTTACACAAATTTTTTTTTGTGTTATTTACGTATAGTCCTTCAAAATTAGGGTAGATGAACTGGCGAACAGGTGGAATGGCGGACAGGAAGTGACGTGGTAGGACGAACAGGCAGACAGTACTTTACTATTATATCTATATTGATAATTAACAAATACCCACGTTAGCCACAACTGCTTATGGTGACTGAAAAACGTCTGAAAATGTGTGCTATTTAGAGATATCGTTTTAGTTTTCTTGTAATCTTTACATAAACTTCGATTACATAGAACAATTGCAGATTTTTCTCTTTATAAACTTCGTAAACAAGTTCTTGGGATATCCAACTGTTATAGACGGACAGACAGACTGAGTCGCACCATAAGGGTTCCTTTTTACCATTTTGGTACGGAACCCTAAAAAGAAGGCAGCAGTGTGTGAGTTACTAAATAAATAATCACAGTATTTCGATTTATTTTCATTATATAACAATATGACACTACAACCCTTAGTAGTAGGTGAGACCGCGAGGCACAGCTAATATCATGCCTGTATCCCTAAAAAGGTTGAGCAGAGGTGCACCCATAGTAATACCCAAATTTCGCCAGACATATTTAAGTCCCATGTTATAGCGGGCGAGCCTACTGATATCAACCGGGCACAAATCTAGACTACCACACCGTGCCAGCCGTTAGCGAGCGGTCGTTTAAATGTAACTGTGTAGTTAGCCCTGGCTGGGGGCCTTCTTGTAAGGTCACAGGATCGACCGGTTAAGCAGTAAACAGCCTTATAGTGCTGAACTGGAAAAAAAATACAAATCTAGACTCCAGACTTCTAATGAAAAAACTCAATAACACTTTGCCCGACATGGGTTCAAACTCAGCTATATAACACGCCCGCATAGCTAGATTTTTCATAATATCCGACACGATATACAATAAAACAAATGTTGAGAGAACCAAAAGCCGCGCCTGATTTCATTATACCTGCATCGAACAATACAGAGGTATCGGTAAAAAACTGAAAACAAAGTTGTAATATGTATTTTTTACGTGTATTTTGTGGTTCAACCCCAATACCCCGGGGTATGGCAGATAGCAATACACCGGTATACTCGAATAAAAGTGTATACATTGGGGACTTCAACCACAGCGTAACATATACTTTTATAAAAACAGCCGCACGGGTTGATCGAAATTTAAGCTACATTTTCCGAGGTCAGTCTGTGGATGGATGACCGTTCGTAATATATCGAGACTCCTCCGTGTCTCGGAGAGCACGCTACGCCGTTGGTCCCGACTGTCATTTTTAGATCTTTGACAGTCGTGACGGATAGTCAGAAGTCCGAAAGTCAAGTCAAATTTTACCAATTAAATAAATAAATAAATAAATATTGCTGGACAATCCACACAGCATCATCTAGCCCCAAGCTAAGCAGAGCTTGTGTTATGGGTACTAGATGACTGATATACTTAATACAATACATTACATAGATAGATATTTTTTATTATACATAGCAAACACCCAGACCACCTGGAACAAATCTTTGTAGATCGTTGAATTGAAACCTTATTTGTAATATAGTTGAAAATCTATCAAAGAAATTTGACACATTGGGGTAGCTTGAGTGCTGGCCTCTGTACATACTGATTGTATAACAGGAAGTGTTTGTTTAATTGACCTCGCGAAAATTTGTATCTTTATAAATTACAATCTGTGTTATTTTAAAGTAAAAGCTATAATACTATAAAGTTTATAAAAATCAGGACGCTAGTTCTTTCGTGAAAATGTGACAAAAATCTATACTCACAAACTTTCGCATTTATAATATTAGTAGTATAGTAGTTTATGCATGCCTTATAATATAGCCAAGTACATAATATACATCATTGGTAGTGCACAATATAATGTGCGCACACTCAGAAGCACTCCCCCTTACTCTTATAGTCCTATAGTATGGCAATCTGATACGAACAACCCGATACCAGGTGTAGGAACAACGGATTTAACTGATTCTCACCACCAGCTTCCAAACTCCATGCTGCTACAAAAAAATCCTAGTGAAAAAACCTAATAACACTGCGCCTAACCTGGTAATCGAATCTAGGTCTCCTAGCTCAGCAGTTGCGCTTGCGATCACGAGACCAACGTGGTGGTTAGTTCCCGCGATTTTATAACAAACCTGTAAATAGCGCAGCCATCTCAGATACGAAGCAGAACCGTCTCAAGTGGACGTAATTAGAAAAACCAGACAAGAGCGAGTAGGGTTCGCGCCCTGAGGGTTCCGTCTCATAGCCGTGCCCGGCTGCTCGCGGCTTCACTCAAGTGACACGGCCTATGAAATCCTAGATTGAAGGATAAACTTAAGTGTGAATATAATCTTCTGATAGGGTGAAGATTGGACTGATTTGTATGAAATATTAACTAAAATATACGAGTACCTTCAAGATACTGTTTTTGAATTTCAGATTTCGTACCATATCGCCAAATAAATATATAATAAATATATAATATATAAAGCCAAATAAATCACGTCACATTACGCCACGATCAATTCACGCAATGTATTTTTTTATATTATTCGATTACAACATTTTTTTGAGCTCCAAGAACAGTTTTTATAGTAACTACATTTATACTATTATTTACAGACAGACACACAGACAGACACTGAACTGATTCTATGAGAGTTCCTTTTTTTTCTTTTAAGGCATGGAACTCTAAAAAACTATTGTTATTTTGTTCGAAGACTTTTGTATCTTGTTATGCAAAATGGCTTTATTTGTGGTGCGCGCGCAGTGGGTTGAAAGGTATCCATTACGATTGGATTTCTCCATGTGTGATGTATTCAATTTAAGAAAAAATTCAATGCAATGGTTTTGTTTGTATTTTGTTTTTTTAAGGGGATCGCTATCTTATAGAACCTACAAGGTCAAGTTCAACTAATACTTGAAGTCCCGAAAAGTTACAAGATGTAAAAAATATGCTTGATGTCTATTTATTTTATTCGTCGATGTATAACAAGCTTGGTGGCTACAATTCTAACAGCCTAAGTAGCCTTTTCCCGACTATTTTTAGAGTGGGCTTACAGTCTGGATGCATCCTAATTTAAATGGAAGTTATTTTATATGGAGTTACTGCCTGCCTTCCACAACCTTGTTACTGGGTTACACTTTTTTTTACTTTAATTCTAACGGTTGAAAACCAACCACCACGATTAAAGACACAGTTTAAACATACTTATAATTTCTAGAAACAATAGCATAACATAAATATAGACGACCGATGTGGCGCGGCGGGCGAAGGTCCGCCTGCGACGTAGGTAGTTGCGGGCTCGATTCCCGCCCTGGGACAAATGTTTGTACGATCTACAAACATTTGCTCCGGGTGTTCTGGGTATTTGCTATGTATAATAAAAAATATCATGTAATGTATTGTATTAAGTATATCAGTCATCTAGTACCCATAACACAAGCTCTGCTTACCTTGGGGCTAGATGATGCTGTGTGGATTGTCCAGCATTATTTATTTATTTATTTACTATAGAATTTAGATTTAAATAATTAAGAAAACCGGCAACGTGCTTTTCGAACTTTGCACATTAATAGTTCAATACCAAAAAGTTGAAAGAAAAAATCTGATTTAACAAAATGGTGTATTTATTTACAAATATACATAATGATAAACGTTGTCACCACATTTCAAGTTCGGTCAATAGAAAGTTAAAAAAAACTTAACGTATTACAGACGATGGGCAGACGGAAAGACAGCCGTGAGTGACAGCAATAGGGTCCCGTTTGGACCCTTTGGATACGGAACCCTAAAAATAACGAAAACTAACAATACTTTCATGAAACCCAGGACTGGTATTCATATGTCAGACTACCTATAAAAATTGTCAAAGATCTACAAATTACAGCCAAGACCCCCGGCTTAACGTGCTTAACGGAGCAATGTACACACACATTCATAAAAAGACTGTGGGTTCGATAATCCCTTGTCATGTCACAATTCAGCATACAATAAAATTCCACCGTTTCTAAGCAAGAACACGTAAATGCAAAAATGTTACCGACGCAAGTTGTTCACCTGTTCACATCGAATGAACGAATGAATGTAAAAGACCGAATACGAGTACATTCAGAATTCAGAGCGAATATAATGGAGGCACCCGTTCGAATGTTATTTGTATTGTGTCTGTCAATAGCTGTACCTATCAAACTGGGAATGTGCATTGAAAGTCTTTCTAAGTTAACATTGTAGAAATAATAGGTAGTCTCTGCTTTGTGCTGGGATTTGAAAATGGAATGGAATTGTTAGTTGGTTTTTTGTTATTCAAATGTAGAGTTTTCTTCACGTTTGTGTTGTTTTAGCCCAAGAGCCCACGACAATTCATAATATGAATTTCTTGTGAGAAGTAAACCAGTTTTTATTTTTTGGAATGTGCATCTCGCAATTTTACCTCCAGGGTTATTAACTGCTTAACCGAACATTCCTGTGGGAACTTAATAAAAATTAAGGCCTCTAGACAGGGCGTAAACAACCTAAAAACTAATCGCCCACACGCTTAGGGACCCCCTGCGGGTACGAGCTTCTGCTTAAGACGTCGCTGGGAAAGGACAGCAAAGGGACGGATTGGATCTGATCTGAGAAGTTTACCGACCGAAAACAGCGCCTCTACATTACAAACTCAAAATCTAAATTCATTTTTTCAAATTAGGCTGAGATTCAGCACTTTTTGAACGTCAACACGTTTACAAAAGACACTCCCCCAAAACGTACGTGAAACTAATTTCGTTTGACTATTATTAGTCAAACTTCTAGTCTTCTACTTTAAACTTCTTGCAAGAAATCCATGCTAGGGCTACAGGAGGGCAAGCCCTTATTTTTAAGAACGTTTAAATTCTATTCCGTATTCAGTATTCAGTCCCGATCTACCAAAAATACGTCTAAATTACCTACATTTTTGACAAGTTCTTGACATCGATTGTCGCTGAGATTAGATTGCGACTAGATTTTGAACGTTTTTACTTACGGGAATTGCCTTCAGGCCTTCGTTATTTTGTAAGCTGATAGTTTATCTATGTATGTATCCAATACAAGTAAGAAAGATCACAAGATATGCCAACCCACTGTTGAATGTAAGTCAGGGACGCTTGACATACCTAATAATGGCTTGTCTTTTTTATTCGGTTACCTTTATTGCACCTACCACTGTTTGTCTCTGTATCACCCGACGGTTGACTGGTAGAAAATGCCTATGGCATTAAGCCCGCCTCTGTACATTTGTGTGTCGAAAGTATTTAATAAATAATAAATAAACAAATGATATTAATACCCGCCTTTTACTGTCCCGCTGACAAAGACCTCTTCTCATACAGATGGAAGTAAGACTAATTCCTTAAACACCTGGTAGGCGATTTGAGACTTATATTGTTTTTTTCACACGATGTTTGTCTGTCGTGATGTCTATTATAAACTTATAAATTACTTATTACAAAAGTCACATTGGTACTTCAATGGATTAGAACGCGGAACTTCATGTTTATATGGCGAGGCCTTAACCACTGGTCCATCACGAAAATATATATGTATGTGAGTGTGTAATGTAGATAATAAGAAGAATAAAAATTTACTTTGAAGACTTTGTTCATATCTTTGGGATCCCCAATAATATTTGATATTTATAGTGCTTGCCTCATTTATTAATACTAAAAATAGGATAGTTCTGTTTATGATTCAAAAGTAGTTATCGAATGTACCTACGTTTCGTTTACGACAATTAATAGTATCTCTGGTTATTTGAACAACAATAAAATTGACGAATAGGCAACAGGAAATATTACTGCCTGAAATCCATTTAAATTAAGGAAAACGGTAGCGCGGCAATTTATCACTAATACGGTTTATAAATAAAAATCCAGTTTTATGTGAAAAACAAAAAAAAAACTATCACCTCATTCATCGTTTTATTTCTCATTCAAATAAAACGATGCAAAACTAAAAGCATACTGTCACCTCATTACAGGAACTGTCAAAATAATAATCTAAGATGGCGCCGAACAATAATGACCAACTGACGTCCAATTTGTTCACAAAGCGCCATATAACATGCTTCAGAAGCCGTAAGATCAGTTAGATTTTGACTACCAAAAACCGTTTTCTTTAGTAAAACAATTTTTACGCGTAAGAAGACATGAAGGGAGTCAAAGAGAATTCTTCTCTTGAATATAATCGTGTCACCAAAGCGGTGAGAGTACGGTAGCCAGGATTTGCGTGGTAAGTAAATATTATTTATTTGCATTAGTTCTTATCTATTTCAATTGAATTTATTTTTGGTCAAGTTATTTTCATTTTTCAAGTCCTGATAAAAATAACTTAGTTTTAATTAAAAAAAAATTGTTACTAACAAAATATGGCCATACCTAGTCAGAAATAATCTTTTTTATTATTGAGATGGTATATGTAGACAACTTATTAACGCAATATAATAAAACTAAAGGATTTATTTGTTTTTTTTTTTAACTCACTTCTTTAACGTGGCTTGTTATAGGAGTTGACTGGTAGAAATCGTCACATAAGAAAGCGTTATACTTTCTCCATTAGTCTTTTTCTCACTGTCCCTTTCTATTGAATATGAGTGTGTATGTACGAGCTACGAACTTCGTTCCTAATGGGGATCCCCGACCGAAACGTTTTTTTCTTTGAACGCGCTATCTCTGACACTACCTTCTACTATCCTTAGGAGAAGGTGAAACCCTGGGGCACGGATATATTTTGGAAGGGAATAATTCTTCATGAAAATGCCATGATTTAATTGCTAATAAGATAAAATTTGTTTCATACAGTTTTAATATGTCACAAGGTATTTTATTGTAACATTTAACACAGTTCCCAATAAAAGATTTTTTTGGAAATTCAGGAATATCTTATAGTAATCAAGACTTATGGTGATCACAGTGCGAGGGGCAATAATATTTAGGCGCATTCTTTTGATGTTTATCCTTGTTTTCTCAGTGGAAGTAACGCGAAATGATATGTAAGCTGTAAACGATTATACATTTATTTTCTGAAGATATTTTTTATCGGAAGACTCGACATGTCTCGATATGTTGCGATTACAGATCTGCCTAGCCTTTTTCCCAACTATGTTGAGGTCAGCTTTCCGTATAACTGGATGCAGCTGAATACCATTTTACATGGAGCGACTGTCTATCTGACCTCCACAACCTAGTAACTGGGCAACATGATACCCCTTTGTAAGACTGTGTGACTTTGACAGATCTACAAATGACAGCCGGGACCAACGACTTAACGTGCTTTCCGAGGCACGGAGGAGCCTCGATATGTCGCAGATGATATGTTATCAGAATAAAATTGAATACTCTTTATTGTACACCAAGAAAGCTTACAAATAATGACTTTGTGAGCTATATATATATATTACATTGGGCGGCATTATCGCTAAAAGCGATCTCATACATACAAACTTTGGATGGACCTGATAGAGAAGGAGAAAATATATGTTGGTAGTTTGTGGTGTACTTACTATATAGTTATATACCATACATAACTATTTGAATATATACATTATAATAAATAAGATATAAATACTAAGTTACTGAGTTGCCATTTAAGTCAAGTCCAGTTAAACATTACTGGCAACTCAGTAACTGGGAACAGTAACCGGTTGATGGTAATAGGCTCGTCCCTTATTACATGCAAAAGGGATTGAGCCACTATCGTCAACTAGCAGCCTACGTCACACGCAGGAAATCTTTTGACTTTACCTCATAATACAAAATCTATCCAATAATAAAATTGTAGGTACCATCAAACTTAGCAAAATATCCAATGAAGAAGCGCTGAGTATTTTTTTTTTATTCATAATGCTTTTTGACCAAAGGAATGTTCGTATAAAATTAATACTCTCTCGATTGTTAGAATTTAAAATGTTCCGGGAAAGTCATCCTTCAGACCATGTTGATTCAAGATGGAGGGAAAATATTGAATATATTTTAGCTTGGGCCTCGACGATGTTTAAATACTCTTTAGATGATGGAGTGACTAAATATTTGTCAAGTCAAATAAGAGCTCAGGTGGAGTGTGTGCTCCCTTTCCGCTGAGATGGGTTTATAAAGAATAGGTTTTATTGCAGACCCCATTGTTTTCACTAAAGATTATTATTTGAATGTAATGTTTTAATGTATAGAATATAGCCGCGGGTGAACACGAGTGATCTGTAATACAGGTTTTTTTAGAATCCTATTTCAGGCACCAGTCTCTCACAAAGTTAATTCCCTGTTTGTGAACTACAGTTAAGCCTGATCATCATCAGAAATACAACAATAGTTGAGGTCGAGGCAAAACCGCCCAAAAAAATTACGATTCTTGTATTCATTTTAATTTTTGTTTCAATTTAATTTGCTGTTATGACTGCAACTGAATAACACATTCTGTGAAATTGTCAACCAACATGTAAGGTTCATGAGAAACAGCCCGCTGCCAGAGATACGAGCGGACAGCGGAGGATTAGTAACCGCCACCACCGCCTCTGCCATAAGCTCCACACCCGCCCCCGCCTCCGCCTTTGCCTCTGCAACCGTCTCCTCTCCCGCCTCAGCTAATACGTCCTACGTTACATACCGTATAACAGAGCTTCGCTTGCATGAAGCTTTTAACGACAGTCGACCTATTAGGTACTCCATTCAGGCACACGTACCCTAGAGGTCACCCGATATTCATTGCTAGTAATCTGTCAAAGACTCTGTTACCTATTCCAATTCAGAGTGACACAGTACATGTCATACCTAAAATCACCAACCCGAACAGCTTTGAGCAATAAGCCCAAAAAGTGGAACCAAGTGTGTAGTGAACGGATGTTTCTGGATTTTTTTTCGTTGTTGAGTTTCTAAAGGTGAGGCGGATAAAGGTTTGGATTTCTATTGCCACTGCATGTAACTGATACTTCTTTTTAATATATGAAAATAAATAAATAATGCTGGACAATCCACACAGCATCATCTAGCCACAAGCTAAGCAGAGCTTGTGCTATGGGTACTAGATGACTGATATACTTAATACAATACATTACATAGATAGATATTTTTTATTATACATAGCAAATACCCAGAACACCCGGAACAAATCTTTGTAGAACAAACATTTGTCCCAAGGCGGGAATAAAACCTGCTACCTCCTGCGTCGCAGGCGGACCTTAGCACGCCGCGCCACATAGGTCGTCATCTAGATAAAGAAATGCTCAAGTAAAATAAACAATAAATTGTAATTATTAAACTACCTTGATCTTGTCCTTACAATGATTAGGTATTGCTTCTTTCTGTTTCTTTCCAATAAAACAGCGCTCAGTCTACAACAATATGTACTGTCAACACCGCCGTCCTTTGACCTTTCCACCTATGGCAAGGCTAACATTTACACAACAACAGATAAGTATCAGGCAATATTTTCAATCCAAAAGCTCATTTACACGGCGACAGTTTATCGCCCGTTGATAGTCAAGAATGCCCTGGCGAAACTCGGCACTTATATATCTAGAAACAAGAAACAAGATCTCGACAACGATTGTGGCACACCGAGATACGTCAGTCGATTTTCTCGAACTTTTTATGGTTTTAAAAAGCGTTGTTCCACACTATGAATTTCTCCTGTACCGTGAGTGCGTTTACAAACATTCAAATTCACATACACAAAAAGCCAGACCCGGAACAACTACCTGTAGGCCATACAAATATTCGTTCCGTGCGGGAATCGAAACCACGACTCGCAGCGCAGTCAATCACTCAGCCACTGCGCCAACCGTACCGTCCGAACTGTGTCTCAAAAACTCAAAAACTTGATTATTTGTTTACACGCCCTTCCAATTTTGAAAGAATTTGAAAATGCTCACGGGTCAAACGGTGACAATTATTTTAGTAAGTATTTTAGTCGTAAGTACTGTTCACACGGAGATAACTTTTGTTTTTCAATAAATCTACCAACAATAAAATAAACCAAATACTGGGCTGACTCAATTAAGATGGCTGAAACACGCCACACACACACACACACACACACGCGCTGATAATAAATAAGCGCCGGTTCGAGGAGAGCAAAATCTCCTGGTATAAACGAGCTGTACTAGCACCGTACGGGTTAACTAGTATTTCCGAAGGCTTACAGCACAATACGGGTTGTGGTCGTAAGTTTTTGATTAATGGAAGCCTTGTCCGACACACTCGGTCATTATCAGTTGTTCGTTAATCGACGATGGGCTTTGATGGGCTATCGGAGGCCCATAGGCGCCCATAATACCCAGGCCCAATACTTTCTTTGTTAAAGGATTATGTTGTTTAAAGGTGGGGTTACAATTTACAGGGAATGGAAAAAAAACTCTAATTAAATCTCTACATGACGTTGCTTATATGAAAAAGCCTGTTTATCGCTGATCACCAAAATAAAATAAAAGATATTTGTTGCAATTCCAATTGGGCGACCGTAAAATATTTTCTAAATAGGCTCCGAAGACTATCATAATCTCAGCCTTGCGTTTTCCCAACTATGTTGAGGTCAGCTTCCAGTCTTACCGGGTACGGTTGGGTATCGGTATTTTACAAGAAGCAAATGCCAGTAGGACCTTCATAACCCATTTATGGGTAACACGATACCTTTCGGTAAGACTGGTCGATAAAATTTCGGGCTTCTTACTTCCCGTTACGACTGTCAAATATCTACGAATGACAGCCGGGACTAACGGCTTAGCTGGCCGAGAAACGGAGAGGTCTTGGTGTGTAAAGAATGGTCACCCCCATCCACGGACCGACCTCAAACGAAACAATTCGTGTTATGAGGAACGAGGTGTCAGGTTCCTCATCCACCATTGAAAAGGGGGATCCTCCGACCAGACGGGTGTTGTGTCTAGAGGGCTATTGCCCGATGGTTGTTGTCGGATTCATGTATGTATATGTATATGTCCAATCGCTCGGATAACTTTAATATCACGATGTAGGATACGACAGATTTAGTTCGAATGTAACTAGATAGATGTCGATGCAAGCCAATAAATTTCCCTTTAAAAAAGTTAACCTTCCTTTTATTCATCTTTGATCAAGATTGACTCAGTTATATAGAAATACCGATCCAATACTTGTAACATTAGCCACTTGGCCTTTTTATAAGTATCAATTTCACGTACGAATCAATCAGAATGAATTCGCTTTACCTCCGAGTAGGCACAATAATACCGCGCGTAGACGATCAAATTCTGCTAATGTAAATATTGAATACTAAGGGCCACTCAGTGGACCCCGGTACCCGGAGGTAGGAATAGCCGGGAAAATATCCTGTTACGAGGGAACTTCTAACAGTCGAAAAGTAAATTAGATTGTTGATAGTTCATTTGTAAATCTCTGACAGTCTTTGCAGATAGTCAGGAGCCCGAAAGTCTGACAACCAGTCTACCCAGTCAGTGTTACCTAGTAACTGGGTTGTGGAGGTCAGATAGGCAGTCGCTACATGTTAAGAAGTACTATTCAGTTGCTTTCTTTTCGACTGGAAGCCAACCCTAACATAATTGGGAAAATGCTAGACCATTAAAAATTTACATTTTTTTTTCGTTATTATTTTTTATATACAAAAAAGGAGAGACGTCTGCCAACAAACTGCTTCGCTGTTTGGCAGAGTACAAAATATTCATGTAAAAAAAATAATTCTGTGAATAAACACATTATCAGATATTTTTTAATAATTTGGCCTCACAAAAACAAGACATTATAAGGATAAGAAAGAAATTGAGGTCAAATATAAGTCACAGTCTTAAAGCACATACAGACATACATAATCTCAGGGGGCTATTTACTATGGGCTATGTAAAAAAATCAGAACGCCACCTGCTACGATCCTTACAAACACCTTTTGCTTCGTTTATAGTCATACGCACACCGGCTAGGAGTACTACGCACCTGACAAAAAAATAAAAAATAATGTTTGAGGGTGACCACTCTTGTCACTTAGGGGTATGAAAAATAGATGTTGGCTGATTCTCAAACCTACCCGATGCACACAAAATTTCATACAAATCGGTCCAGCCGTTTCGGCGGTAACAAACATTGCGACACGAGAATTTTATACATTAGACTAGCTGCTGACCTAGCAAACGTTGTTTTTCCATATAAAAGTTGGTTATAGAAAGGTGAAAATTAAGGGTTGTATGTATTTATGTACATAAGTAAAAACAAATAAAATTGCCTAAAAAATAAAATGAAAAATTTAGGGACAATTAGGGGAATGAAAAATAGATGTTGTCCGATTCGCAGACCTAATCAATATGCACACAAAATTTCACTTAAATCGGTCGAGCCATTTCGGAGGAGTTTAATTACAACACCGATTAATTATAAACACACACAATTAAAATTCACGCTCTGTGAAAATGTTACCGGTCAATCTGTTCTTTCAGCAAAGGTTTATTAATAGGGTTCCGTTGGCACCCTTTCGGTATGAATCCCGAAAAATAGAGATAGAACAAAAGACCACTCCACCATTATTCGTACATCCACAGTCAAAGGTACTTACCTACTAACCCCGTCTGAACAAAATAAACATTCGTCGATCTTTCTTGTCGGCAAACATTAAATTGACCTGCGTTCGGTTCGTTTAAATAACATTATCGTGAGTCCAGAATGACGATAATATTGTATACGTCTGTACGTATATATTCTGGTTCTTTTTTATTAACTTTGCCCCACACTAGGAATTTCTCCTAAAGTTAATCAGAAAAGAACAGCGGAGGAGTTAAAAAATACATGATTTCCACTTCCTTCCATATCAAGCTGGAGACAGGACAGATCAAGGGATATAGGCACAAAGGGACGTTTACAACTGTGTGAAGCCCAGTTGCCTAGCACCACGGTTTAAAATATACATTGATATTAACAGGTCTTAAAAATGTCAAAATATTTGTTCAGTTTCAATTATTAAGTATTTCTATAAACAATTACGCCCTTTACTTTTTTTAAAAACCGATGTTTTTGAAATAGATTTTAATATTTTCATCGTCTGCTTTTATTTCAGAGTGGCCGCGCCCCCATCGCGTCAAATGAGCAATTTTTGAGTACAGTATGAGTTGTTGTTGGAAAATATGATTAAGACGGAATGGACGCTGATATATTTGTCGGATAAATCCGACTTTTTCAATCGCTACTGCTGAGCATGAGCTCCTGGTTTCATTTCCTGGGTCGAGAACAGCGTTTTTGGTTTTCTCCATCTGGAATCCCTTAGTAGCAGCCCGTAGTCTGAATTTGTCCCACGTTACTGCCAATAGGCTCGCCCTATATTACATGACACTCAAACCTAACTGGCAACATGTGGTAGTTTTATAGGTATACCTATGCTTGACCCTTTGGGGAATATAGCCGTCATGCGGCAGTGTATGTATTTGCTTTAAGATACAAGACAAAATTCATCTTCCCAAGTCGTAAAAACCTCTTCGCCGCTAAAGACCTTGTTATGCAAAGGTCGGAAGGACTTTATCAGTCAAAAGGCTTTTCTTGGGACCGCCTTGCACCTCAGTAATAGTGCCTAGTAAGTTTATAAGCTTATAGCTCGGATACTATGCTGAAGTATTGATATTGAATCTTGCAAATATGTAAGGCAGAGAGTTAAGTGTGAGCAAAAGTTGATAATAAATTATATATATGTTTGTAATAGCCCATCCTAAAAGCTTCTTTGCCCACCCTCGAAAAATCGACAATATAGAAAAGTGCCTCATAAAATGACCGTGGTGGAACACAAACATAACAACACAACACAATATCACACAACAAAACAACAATTTAATATAAACTAACATAATATATTTACATCTGTGAATATCGTTTTATTATGTGTTTTTATGAATAAACTAAAGTAAAGAAATTAGAATAAGATTAGGTCGGCTTTTCCCTATCTGACTAGTCTAAGATGACACACCGAAATATTGATATAGACTCTATTGTTAGTATTGTTGTTGTTTTTAGTTAGTTGGTAGATTGGTTGGTTAGTTGCTTGGTAGATTAGTTAGTTGGTATTTACACATAAATAGACAAGAAATGTGTTGATGGCCCAGTGGTTTAGGCCTCGCCTCTTGTGCACGAGGTTGTGGGTTCAAACCTGGGCAAGTACCAATGTGAGTTTTTCAATTCAAATGTACTTTCTTAGTTTATCTTGGACATCACTGACATCGGTGAAGGAAAACATCGTGAGGAAACCTGGACATATATAATTTATATAAGTCTGAAATCGCCAACCCGTCTTGAGCAAGCGTGGTGATTAATGCTCGTGCCTTCTCTGTATGAGAAGAGGCCTTTGCCCTGCAGTGGGACTGCAGAGAATGTCTTGTCTATTTGGCTGAAAATTAACCTACTGAGCCTAAAAGCACTATATACGTTTATCAAACCGAACAGTGAATCGTAAATTGTAATACTGTCAACACGTATCGACATAAACTGTCGGATCGTTTGTCCCTTTCGAAAATACCCAACGTTTTGCAAACAGGCTCTTAACATATCGAGAAACGCTTTTGCGAATACATAAAATGTGTATTTTTCATTCATTTTTCACGACTGTATTCTCTAAAGAATTGGGCAGAGGTGTACCTAAACTAAACTCATATTTCACCAGTAATGTTTTTAAGTCCCATGTAATATTCCCACATGGGATGAGCCTATTGTAATCAACCGGGCACATATCCAAACTCTGAGCTGCTACTGAAGAAATTTCGAATGAAAAATCTTTATAACATATTGCTCGACCCGGGAATCCAACCCAGGACTACTAAGAACTAGGAGGACTACTAACAGGAGAACTAGACCAACGTGGCAGCCGAAGCATTGTATTATTCACTTTGAGTAATATAGAGATGTAGGTATAGAGCATTCATCAATACAAATAAATAAAATTGAAGTGTTTGTTTGTACTGTTAAAATAACAGCTGTGTACTTAATTTTTATACAAGTATCTACTCGTATATACGGTAGCAACACCAAAAAAGCAATTTCTCAAATGTTTATCCGTCTATTTGTTTGGGCTAATCTCCGAAACCACTAGAACGATTTTGAAGGGTCATTCACTGGAAGATAGCTAATATTATATGGAGAAACTAAAAAAAGAATAAGGGTTCCGCGTACAAAATGAAAATCCATGTTTTATTAAATTGACGGACACAGCTAGTAGATAAAATAGTCTTTCTTGTACGCCATGAAAACTTACATAAATCTTACTCTTTCGCCATCTCATCTTTCTAGATCAGCGTGCTGGCTCTGCTGCTGTGATGGTCACCCGTTTAGGCCCCGACCCTAACAAGCTTGACCTTCGATCGACCAGTGCGTGTTTCAGCCACGAGCCCCTTTGACGGCACGGTTGGCGCATAGCTGAGCGATTGACGGCTGCTCCGAGTATCGTGGGTTCGCTTCCAGAACGGAACAAATATTAGTATGGCCTACAGGTAGTTGTTCCGGGTCTGGCTGTTTGTGTATGTGAGTTTGAAAGTTTGTAAACGCACCCACGATACAGGAGAAATTCTTTGTGTGAGGCAACGTTTTAAAAAATAAAAGTATAATAAGAAAATTTATACTTAATAATTACTTATTGCTACTTTAAAGTTGACGTAGCTAAAGAACAGATTCGTTCGAAACATGAATATGTTCCGTTAAAACAATCTCGAAGCTTCGCCTTGAAAACTTTTACCTATATGTCAGGGAAAGTTCTAGATCTTAAATTTCGAACATACAAAACAACTGAAGGTCGTTTGTGAGTCGATAGGTATTTGTGTAAATGTTTTTCAGTAATGATTTGTGCTTTTTTAATTACATTGCAGAATTATCTTTTCTGAAAGTAGATAATTATTGTTAAAACACTCATCATTATATATGTATCATTATTATAAAAATGAATCCCTATTTCCTTTTGTCACTTTCGCCATTTTTGTTTGGTTGTGTTTGCTATTGCAAGGAGAAGGTTCTTACGGAAAGAAAAATAATACGATGTGTAAAATAATTGTATTACTCCTATCTTCATAAATTAATGAGTTTTCACCAACGCAAATCATCTTAAAACCTTCATGTTTTGTTGATTGATATATTTGCTATTATATATGCTATTAATATATCGATTCATAGGTCAGGCAGGGGGCGAGTAGATTAAAGTTGTATTACTAACACTAGTTATAAGTTATTGTACTACTAACCAGTTGGATCCTGGTTATCTTAATAAAAGTTTATTATTATTATTATTTGTTTTCTTTGCATTCTGTATAAATCACCATACGCGCATATGGGTGAGTGAAAATTTTAGAAGAAGCGTATGGGGTTACCAGTATTTTTCATGGAGCGACTGCCTATCGGACCTCCACAGACCAGTTACTGAGCAACACGATACACCTTGGTAAGACTGGTTGTCCAATTTACAGGCTTTTGACTACCCGTAACGACTGTCAAATATCTGCAAAAGAACAGCAGGGACAAACGGCTTAACGTGCTTTCCGAGGCTAACTTAAGCTATTCACATGAATAGGAAAACAATCATCATCTACTATCACTAGATATAAGACATTCATATTTTTTGGTGGCTACCAATAGTAATTTATAATTAACACCTTAACTGCCAGAAAACGAGACACAATAGAAAATGTATTGTTTGTCGGTCACCTGGCGTTCATGGTGTTAAGCATTCGATGACGGCGTTACATATAATGATGTTACATATTCAAGGTTCTTAGAGGGAAGGTACATAATGCGGTCATTTTAGGGAATGTTGGATTGTGTGTTCCGGGATTAAGGTATGTGGAGAGATGTCGGCAGACCCGCTTGCTGGCGGAGACGCGCGCGTGGACCAATCTGTTAGGTGAGGCGCCACTGACGCGTGCACTCCGCACTCTCAACCTCATAGTCGTTGATATATTCCATTGTTCGCTGAGTAAGTTTACAAGAAATACACTATTTCAGATACAAAAAGTAATATTGTTATTGTACCTACACTATCGCATCATCACTTTCTAAGTCTATCTTGGACATCACTGACATCGGTGAAGGAAAACATCGTGAGGAAACCTGGACTTATAAAATTAATATTAGTCTGAAATAGCCAACTCGTCTTGAGCAAGCGTGGTGATTAATGCCTTCTCTGTGTGAGAAGAGGCCTTTTCCCTGCAGTGGGACAGTAATAGGTTGGTACTACTACTACTACTACTACTACACTATCGCATTAGGTTACCCTGTAAAGATAATCGTAAGATAGATATTTTTGTTTTTAAATGACACAAAATTATCAGTCCAGTAGTAGGTATATGGAATTGATAATTTAATAGGATTCATGATTGGAATAGAGTATAATCTGGATCGTTTATAGTTTGTAATTGGACATTTGAAACTAATTAAATTCTCTTATCAAATTATAACAATGCCATTACATATTGTGTATACGTACATAACATTATTAAATATAATAAGAAGAATAATAACAATAACATTTATTCCAGACCATAAGTCCATAGAAAAACACACATTACAATATTATACACAAAACATCAATACATATATGAAAACACAATACACTAAACATCTTATTTTAAATATTTAAATGAAGCACGATGACTGGTCATCCATTGCCACATCATTGGACTATCCATCCTGTCGGCTACTATAGCCACCAAGCTGTTAGAGCTGTCACGCACTCGCCGCATCAGGGATGCTATCCGTGTCCGCATCAGTGCGTAAAAATCTGGCACGCCATTCTCCGCAAACATCCCCGATGCACTGCAAAAGCGTGGCAGCCCCAACATCACTCTGAAGGCGTTATTGTATTGGACTCGCAGAGCATTGTACGAGCTTTTTGTATAGCTGACCCATAGGGCACACGTGTACAAAGATTGGCAATACGCTCTAAAGAGCGTAATTTTCACCTCCCTAGTACAACGTGCAAACCTACGAGCCAGCATGTTACATCGAACTGCCAATGCTCTGCGTTCCCTCTCCACGTCCACATCATCGGACAAACTATCAGTGACCCAATGCCCCAGGTATTTGAACTTCGTGACCCTGGAAAGCTGAGCGCCCCCCAAGGTCACTAGTGGGACAGTATTGTAACATTTGTTTCCCGCTTTGAAAACCAGTAGTTCGCTCTTGGTCGCATTGTACCTAAGACCGTGAGCCACTGCATAGTCCTCACAGATGCGAAGAAGCCTCCTAAGTGCACTGATCGATGGACTTAGCAATACCATATCATCCGCGTAGCTGATGTTATTGACGCAGTGCCCGTCAATGGAGCACCCGATATTGGTATTGCTGAGCTCACAGATCAGTTCGTTTACATATAGGTTGAATAGCTTGGGTGAGCTGATTCCCCCCTGCCTTACACCGCACTCCAACCCGTATGCAGCCGACAGGACGCCCGCCCATTTAACATAATTGTATTGGTTTTTATACCAATACTTTAGCATCCTAATGATATCGCTTGGGAGGTTCTTAACATTTGATAGTTTCCTCCATAGGCAATCATAAGATACAAGGTCGAAAGCCTTGGAGAGGTCCAGAAAACATGCATATACAGGTGTTTTCCTACTTGCATAGTATTGAACAGTCTGTTTCAGGCATAGTATAGCTGTTTCCGTGGATAAATGTGGCTTAAACCCAAACTGGGCGTCGTTGAGTGTTAAATGCTTATCCAACTGCTGATCAATCAGACTGTCCAACACCTTTGCAATGATGGTAGCCAGGGATATAGGCCTGTAGTTGCTCTTGTCACTCGCATCTCCAGTCTTATTTTTAACAATGGGCACAACAATAGTTTTAAGTAAATCAGCTGGAAGATATGAGTGACTCAGGCACAAGTTAAAAAACATTGCTAGAACTCGCGCTACGTGCTTACCAGCATATAATAAATGCTCTATGCTTAGGCTGTCATGACCCGGCGACTTGCCTCTCTTTAAGTTGCGTATGACAGTAGCTATCTCCCTGGCCGCAAACCTACTAGGCATGTCTTCGGACCCCCCCACCACCTCCGGCCCGCCAGACGACGTACCTAGGGGAGACCCAACCCTAAAGGTTCTGCTGAATAGGTTGGCTATATCATTAGGATCACTAAGGCCCTCAATACTCACAGGCAGACCCGACCTGGGATTCAACCTGTTCGTGGCTTTCCAAAAACTACCAAAATTCTTTGCGTCATGATGACTTGCAATGATGTTCATTTTTATTTTGTCCTTATTATTTTGACACCATTTTAATTTACTTTTAAAAATCCTTTTACTTTCCATCATTTTTTCATACAAATCACCATTTTTCGGCCTACCAAACAATGTCCATGTTTGAAAATCAAGCCGAGCCTGTCCATGTGCATTCTTCACATGCTTATTCCAGCCCGTTATGTAACGCTTTCTGTACTGTATTCCGTTCTTACAGTTACTGGCGATTGCACCTTCACAGAGAATACGCACAATTTCCGCGTACATATTATCTAAAATGCTTTCATGTTCCTTAATTCTACATCTATTTTTACTACATTCAGTAAATTCTAAGGGAAAGTCTACATTTTTCAAGAGATCATTACAATAATTGCTATATAACTTAGTCTGCTGCAAGTCTCTGTCACCCCATGTTACTTTGTTACATTTAATTAGTCCAGGTGCAACTTTTGGCCTTAATAAATTAAGATCACACATTACAATTAGAGGTAAATGGTCCGACCAAGACACGTCGTAGAGCACACTAGCTTCTCTAATAGTATTCCACGCCGCTTCTGTCACTACGCAGTGGTCTAACCAACTAGTAGAACCATGTGCATCACTTACGTAGGTATACGTGTCCGACTCACCACCGAGCATGCAAACGTCAGCGCACCGCCACTGTACTTCAGCCGAAAAACTCAAAAGTTCTTTGCCGAATATACTATTCGGTTGAGCATTAAAATCCCCCATAATATAGACCGCGTCTACACCACTACTTTCTATCACTGCATGAATCTCACTTAAACACTCGACAAATTCACCAAGATTATCCATCGACTCTGTCGGCATGTAAACCGAGAACACTAAGAGAGCTTTACCGCCTACCGTTATTTTGATAGCCACAAGACGCACACTTTGACACTGCACGAAAGACACATTTTCATAGGCGCTCTTGCGCCACAGTATAGCAACTCCGCCATAAGGTCGCCCTTGTAGGATGCCCGACGACGTATCTAAATGGTAATTCGTTTGTATTAAGGACAATAATCCTTAACAGAATCAATTATTTCATAATTGATTCTGTTAAGGATTATCCTGGATATATGTATTTAAATTGCGGTTGTACGTTGTTTTATACCTAATACTTTTATAGCATTTCGTTACACACAATTTTTTTCACATATTTTCATTTCATAGAACAATCAATACGCAGAATAATTACTTTGAAGATTTTTGTTAGACATAAAGTTTAATGTAAGAATGAATCATATTGTAGGATAAGAAATAAAACATTATTTATCCTTATATTGTTTATTTAATATAAAACTGATTACCAAGAATAACATTTTATCAAGTGACGTTTTAATTCATACCGTTGATAAAATGAATACCCTAATATAAAATTACAACACCGCGTTCATAAAAAGAATGCCGAATTCCTGTCAAGCAAGAGAATAATTTTGCTATTCTCACTAATATTGACTTTATATGCACATGCTAACTGTATTTATTTTCTAGCCAAACCTACTTGCTACCTGCTTGTAAGCGAGCATGCAGCGTTCAAGCAAGCATGCACCATGCAGCAGACATGGTTTCTGTCACGGCTCTGGCGCTGCGGGGCTCCGGCGGTCCCACGCGAGCTTATCGTCGCCCCAGCTTCGGCTTGCCTCAGCCGCGGCGGCGAGGGTTAAAACCACCAGCTCCTCAGCTTGCGGACTGCCTTGCCCCTTCGCACCCACGCGGATCTGAATTACACTCTAGGGGTAATTCAGTCATGACTACGTGGAGTCGGTTAAGCAGCTATTAATTTCCGTCACTAACTTTTGTAGCACAATATATTGACTTTTTTATACTCGAACATTTTCATTGAAATATAAAACCATGGAAAAATACACCGATCAAACAATATTGGTTAAAAAATAATTCTACTGTTTGATAAGTTTGTTAAACAAAAAACTGTGATTAAATCTTCTTTGAATTGTGTTTCATTCAAGTAAATAGTCTTTGAAACAATAATATTCGAAATAAAAGAACGAGGACCAAATTTTATATGAAACTTTTATTGAGGAATGAAATTCCATAAAATTTCTGTCTGCGAAATAAGGGGACACCCTACATTGCACAAATTTAACAATAAATTGTAACTGCAATGTCACCTTATAAGTTAATAATTAAAAAAAAAACATAATAATTATTTCTACACAGAACAAATATGCCACATTACAAGCAACAACTATTCAGACAACACAAACAACAACAAAATACACAATTTTAATGTAAACACCAATACTACAACAGCTAATAATACATTTTTAGTGTAGGCTATGATGGCACGGTTGGAGCAATGGCTGAGAGATGGACTGCTGTGCCGCGTGACTTGGGTTCGGTTCCCGCACGGAACAAACGGGTCTGGCTGTTCGTGTATGTGACTTTAAATGTTTGTAAACGCACTCACGACACACGAGAATTCCTAGTGTGGGGCAACGCTTTTTCTAAAAAAAATGAAGACTTATTTGCTTTAAAGAGCTGGGCTGAGGTGCACATACATATAGTAACACCCACATTACGCCAGTTATGTTTATAGTTCATTTTTTCATGCATGTAACCCTAATTATTTTTATTGGGTTTTTTATTGGGTAAAACTACCTTGCATTTATGCATTGTATGCATAAATGCAAGGTATATTTTTTTACCTTTATTTCCCAAAGGGTTGGCCCTCTGACCAGGTGGGAGCGAAAGACTGCAGGCAGATGCTGGATGCGGCAAGCCAAAGACAGGGCGCTATGGCGCTCATTAGGAGAGGGCTATGTCAGCAGTGGACTTATATAGCCTGATGATGATGATGGGCAGAGGGGCACCTAAAGTAACACTCAAATTTTCCGCTTATCTTTAAGCCCCATGTAATTGAGGAGCGAGCTTATTGCCATCGACCAAGAACAAATCCAGACTTCGTACTGCTAATCAAGAAATCCCTATTGGAACAACTCATTAACACTTTGCCTGACCTGGGACTCGAAACCAGGACCTCACGCTCAGCAGTTGTGCTTGGGACTACTACTGCACCAACAACGACACTGCACAAAGTGATACCGGGTGTTAGTGCCTGTATCTGTTAGTGGTGTTTTTTCGTAAATCAACTTTAATACTTGATTTTTCTCTTGAACCTTCTGGATACTAACAACTTAAGAAGTTAGTTTTGGATTAAGTAGGCACTAAATTAAATAAAACGCCAGCAAAATTTAAATAATTTATTTTATTTGTCTTGAGACTGCTTATTTCATAGCAAACATTAAAAGTACAAGTTAAAATTGTTTGGTACGATTCACAAAAGTAGATAGGATGATTTTATTTTGATACTACTCCTATGGAGAAAAACTGGCAACAAATTTTCCCACCTTATGTATTTTTAATAAGGTTGAAAAACTATCAAAGAAATGGGACAGATTGGGGTAGCTTAATGTGCTGGCCTCTGTACATTAATATTTTAATTAAGTTACCACCAGACGATGTCCAAAAAGGCACGTCTGGCTGTTCACAATGGTGTGGCCTACACTGATGTTTGGAAGTAAATGTTGGGTGTGGCAAAAGATACATGAAAGCAGAGTAAATACTTTAAAAATGCTTATCTTACGAAGTATGTGTGGTGTAATGTTGAATGATAGATTGAGGAATGATGTTTTAAAACAACGTTGTAGTTTAAAAGAAGATGTATTGGCAAAAAATTATAAGTAAGGAGTATACTCGCGTTGAGAGGATGAATGAAAGGTGACTAACAAAAGATATTCATAAGGCAGATGTAAGAGGCAGGACATACACTGACCTTATTGGTGATGTTCTTTAAAAAGGTCAGGTAAATAGTACTCGCAACCGGCGTGCGGCGTGACCAGACGTATGAACGTAAACGAAGCAAAAGGAGTATGTAAGGATCGTAGCAGGTGGCGTTCTGTAGTTTCTGCCTACCCCCATGGGAAAAAGGCGTGAGTTTATGAATTTATGTATATATTTTATTTCATGCCATCATTAAATGAAATCGTTTGTTTTGTGTAGCAGGGTGCCTACCATGAATTCTTGACGCAAAAGTTTAGTCAATTTGAAGGATTTTTTTATTCAAAATACATCTATCCTGTAGCATTTAGGTTTAAATGTTAGGGGCAAGCACAATTAGTATTACCCACAAATAAGAATAAAGTCTAAAAAATAAATTAATATTACTTACGTAAAAAGTGTTTTTAATTTAAAAACGTTCCAAAATCTGGCCATTACAAAAAATATATGTATGTTATCAAAAAAACTTAAAGAATCCGCAGTAGCCCCATAGAGACAATATGGTACCACAATACAAAGTCATCATTTGGTCTTGGTTCCTGACCCCCCAGTTACACAAGTCTTTGGTGCACATGCTCCAGGCAAAATCTACTCCAAAACGAGTGATTTTATCATTTTTGGGATCCTTTTTCTTTGGTAAAAGTGCCGCCATTCTTGCACCGCCACACTGGCGGGATATAATCTCGTCTCCATTAACTGTGCGCAAAAAAAGAAAATAAAATTACTCAAAAATGTTTTCTATACTTATTTCTATACCATCATCATCTGCCTAGCCTTTTCCCAACTAAGTTGGGGTCGGCTACCAGTCTAACCGGATGCAGCTGAATACCAGTATTTTACATGGAGCGACTGCCTACCATGAATTCTTGACGCAAAAGTTTAGTCAATTCGAAGGATTTTTTTATTCAAAATACATCTGTCCTGTAGCATTTAGGTTTAAATGTTAGGGGCAAGCACAATTAGTATTACCCACAAATAAGAATAAAGTCTAAAAAAATAAATTAATATTACTTACGTAAAAAGTGTTTTTAATTTAAAAACGTTCCAAAATCTGGCCATTACAAAAAATATATGTATGTTATCAAAAAAACTTAAAGAATCCGCAGTAGCCCCATAGAGACAATATGGTACCAAAATACAAGGCCATCATTTGGTATTGGTTCCTGACCCCCCAGTTACACAAGTCTTTGGTGCACATGCTCCAGGCAAAATCGACTCCAAAACGAGTGATTTTATCATTTTTGGGATCCTTTTTCTTTGGTAAAAGGGCCGCCATTCTTGCACCGCCACACTGGCGGGATATAATCTCGTCTCCATTAACTGTGCGCAAAAAAAGAAAATAAAATTACTCAAAAAGGTTTTCTATACTTATTTCTATACCATCATCATCTGCCTAGCCTTTTCCCAACTAAGTTGGGGTCAGCTACCAGTCTAACCGGATGCAGCTGAATACCAGTATTTTACATGGAGCGACTGCCTATCTGACCACCACAACCCAGTTACTGGACAATACGATACCCCTTGGTAAGACTGGTTGTCAGACTTTCGGGTTTCTGACTACCCGTAACGACTGTCAAAGATCTACAAATGACAGCCGGGACCAACGGCTTAACGTGCTTTCCGAGGAACGGAGGAGTCTCGATATGTTATGACGGTCACCCATCTACAGACTGACCTCGGCAAGCGTAGCTTAACCTTCGATCAACCCGTGTGGCTGTTTTTATTTAGCCACGAGCTCCTCTCAAGTTTTCTATACCTATTAAGGTATTTTAGAAATCACCCGCCGCTAGAATTGGCTTCAGAAATGACCTGTTTTACAAACATGCGCTGTGTGAGCTTCTGTTCGGGAACAAATATAAATTTATGGAACGAATAATATGGGGTGCTGAATAAGTCAAAACGCATTTTTGTTTTTACTGAAGTAAAGAAAAATATGCGTAGATAGTAGTTTATAAGTTCATAAAAACTTAGAAACTAAGTGATTATGCGCTAAAGGCGGGCACCTTCTGTGGGGGTACGGAGCTCGTTTTAGGACGTCACTGGTGGGGAGGGCAGCATGGATCCAATCAAAATTATTTAGGGACGAATTTAAAGCTACAGGCTCAGCGGCACAGACCGTGTCTCGCAAGAAACGATGACGTCGCGGCAGGTCTCAGCAGCAAGGACGCCGTCAGTGTTCGCGCCAGGTATTAATGGCCCTAATATTCGTACTCCTACGTGAGGATAAGCTTCGATCGGCCATTTTACTGATGCGAGAGGAAGTGTAAATAGGCGGCCGATGACACTAGCGGGCGAGGTGCTTCGCAGCTGAGTCGAAGAAACTCTTGGATAGGAGTTACATGAACTGTTGGCATTCTGATGCATATTTTATAATCCAGATAAATGCGGTCATACACGGGCTCGCGTCATATTACTTAACAAACGGTTTTAGATGTTAAGTTGCAAGAATATAGGAATGCTTCAAATAATTGGACGACACGGTTGGCGCAGTGGCTGAGCGATTGACTGCTGCGCTGCGTGTCGTGGGTTCGATTCCCGCACGGAACAAATATTTGTATGGCCTACAGATAGTTGTTCCGGGTCTGGCTGTTTGTGTATGTGAGTTTGATTGTTTGTAAACGCACCCACGATACAGGAGAAATTTCTAGTGTTGTCAAGCACGCTCCTACGCACGCCTTGCAAGCATCAAG
This sequence comes from Phlogophora meticulosa, assembly GCA_905147745.2. NCBI lineage: Eukaryota > Metazoa > Arthropoda > Insecta > Lepidoptera > Noctuidae > Phlogophora > Phlogophora meticulosa. The sequence continues at coordinate 14,544,434 of LR990522.1, read as the reverse complement.
CGAGTGAGCGGTCTTAGCACATTCAATTCCATGGAGATGTCCTGAAGAATGCCCTATCTCTGAGTGAGTGTAGTTTGAGCAACTGCCGTCGCCCGTCGCACCAAATTGGTCGTCTATCTAATATTACCATCATCAAAGTTGGTGTCGCCATAAGAGTATAAACGGGATTGAAAATCGATACTTACAAGTAAATTTATAAATGCTGCATGCGCCTTGATAACAATCTGTAGGTTTCATGTTTTGTCTGCATGTCGTATCAGACTCATCCAATGGATTAGTCATACACACATAGCACTGCATTTTCTTGACATCTGTAATTTTAAATTGGAGATTATAACATGAACGCCATTTTTTTTTGAAGACGATTAAATGAAATGTACTATAGTAAACGGCTTTTTCGTCCGTCTGTCTGTCTGCTCGTTCATCTGGATGAATTGGCATGATTAGTTGGCGAAACTTCTTGTCAAAATTTGATCGTGAATGACAAATCTTGAAGTCACATGGTGGCGCTATGTCAAAATACGAATGCACCCACCAATGCCCAAAACCCACCAACCACCATGAATGAATGTAATCTACGGCCTCATGTCACTACAATTCGTCAACCATTCTAATTTATACTTAACCAGCAACCCGCCTGGGCTTTGCAAGGGTACAATATAGAAGAAAAGATATAGTATATATAGTAGGGCGCCCTCTGACTAGGTGGGATATAATCATGTGACTGCAAAATTAACATTGGAATCGTATCGGATTTAGATTGTAATTTAAATAAGTTTGCCCTATACTAGGAATGTCTCCTGTGTCGTGGGTGCTCACATACGCAAACAGAAAGACCAGGAACAACTACCTGTAGGCTATACAAATATTTGTGCCATGCGCCAACTGTGTCGTCAGAGTAAGGGCTCTGATCATACGAACTGACCGTGACACTGGTATCTACTCTCTACTGATGATTCTTACGGAAACTGAACTCACCACGGTGAAGAGCCGGATTGGCAGCTCCCAAATCGTCCAAATCAGGCAAAGCAAAACCTGCCAAGCTGCCGAAGAGGTCGCCTAAATCGCGACGGATTCTATGATTGTGCGTAATGTCCCAGTTGCAAAAATCTGTGGTACAGATGCTCCAAGACACTTGAGAACCGTCAGCGATGTATTGACCACGATCTTGACCACTGTTAACCTCACCACCGATCATGGTTCCGTTCGTGTCCTCTCCACATGAACGTGTTATGAGACCTTTCCCATTCTCTGCAAACAAAGATAAATGTAAATCCCACAGACCTCGTAAGCATTCACTTCTGTCATGGAGCGCCGTTCTATGCCGTCATTAGGTACAGAGGCCAGCACATCAAGCTACGCCAATCTGTCTGACAGGTTTTCAACTTTGTCTCAAAAGAATAAGGATCGTTTTCAGTAGTCAATTAACAACAATAGAAAAACTATTGTTAACACGAGTTATTCTGGTCACTTAACGTGTTAATACAATATTTAGGAACATATATCACCTAATACATAAAAAATACGTGTGGCACTACCGCGGTAAAGCTATTGCGTAGCATTTTCTATCAACTTATGCAATTATAATATTTATGCAATTTTTTTTTTCTTTGATATTACAGTACAGTACAGTCTACACGCATACGTCTAGTCGCACGCACACAAACACCGTGCCGAAGTCTGCTGAACTGAAACGACGCGCGACGTAAGACGATGCACGGCTTTCAACGCCGCACCGACGATGTGCCGGTCGGAGTGGGGGTGTTAGGTTTATTTTCGTTACGGAATTTCTTGGTTCGGTTACCGCGCTCAAAGCCCGCGATAAAAGCTATGCAATAGCTTAATAATATATCTCAACATTTAGAACAAAATAGAGTTAATAGATACAAAAGTAGAGGGAGACCAAAGAAAAGATGGATTGGATTGGTGTAAAAGATGATATGGCTAGAAACGAGGTGACTATTGAGATGACGGCAAGTAGAGATGTATGGAAGAAGAAAACATGCTGCGCCGACCCCAAATCAGTTGAGATAAGGGCAGGAGGATGATGATGATGATGATGAATTAGAACAAAATAATGGGAACACAGTAGGACCGCAAAGATACTACTGCCAACTTACACTCCACGGCTCCTCTTACCCGATATTAAAAACAAATTATAATTTAAAAAATAAATATTACTCACCATCACCAACCTGCAAAGCCTTTTCCCAACTATGTTGAGGTCGGCTTCCAGTCTCACCGGATGCAGCTGAATACCAGTATTTTACATGGAGTCCATCTGACATCCAAAACCCAATTACTGGGCAACACTTGGTAAGATTGGTTGTCAGACTTTTAGGAAAGATCTACAAATGATAAATATTACTCACCCTGGGTATTAATAACAATGCTTCATACGGCGGTCGAGCATTCACGGGTCATGACATTCCCCAGCTTATCCCTGCATCCCGCATTAGCAGTACCGGCCACAAGATCAGTTTCACACTCGTAGCATTTCAGTGATGCCGCTAGAATGGAAAGACAAGGTTAAATATAAAAAGTAGATATAAATATAAACCACTGACTTAGAAAACACAGACCGCCGTCATTCCGTCCTCGCCGTCCCCGTCGATGCCCTCCCCCCGACCCTTTGCTAGAGCCAGCCCGCGAAGCTGAGCCGGTAAATGTTTAAAAAGTCCCTAAATAATATATCTGTTTGATTCAGCCTGTCCCTTGCTGTCGTTCGTACCCCGCAGGGGGTGCCCTTTGGCATTGGTCGCTTGGTTTTTAAGTTTTTAGGCCTTAATTTTAATTAAGCCCCCCACAGGAAAGTTCGGTTAAGCAGTAGATATCCCTAAAGGATAAAATGCGAGATGCCCATTCCAAATAAATAAATAATAATAATAAACTACTGACAGTCGGACTGCTGTAGCAATATTTAACATAATAGCCTAAAATCAAAATCACGGAGAGAGATTCTCTCCGCTTCCTAGAGTCAGAATTTTTGACGAATCCTTTCCTATTTTGCTGAGGGCAAAATACGAAATTATGAATGATGTTTCGGAAAGACTTTTTAAATTTATAGATAATGATGATACATTTTTTTTTCGATAACCAGTGACGTGTACAGGGTGAAAGAGACATCAACGCAGAAACTGATAAAATCAGTTCAGTACATGATTATGGACCTTTAGCTTTAATATTTTTTGTGGGCTTTTTTGGAACGAAGTTCCTTATCGCGCGTTGCGAAAGGGGGCTCGACGGAAAAAATTAAGACAAAAAGTTGTAACGACACTTTTTGCTATAGTTGTAAGCCGTGCGGCGTGCGCGTCTATCTCTCTCTCTCTCTCTCTCTCTCTCTCATAGAAAGCAAGCCAGTTATTTTCGTTTCGTCTTTCTGTTTCGCATTGAACAGTGTGGTGTCGCGACGATTATTTTTGTTGAGTGTATACAGGGTTTTTGTACATAATGTGTCCCTTGACACCTCTCAAGTTTCTTATTTCTATGTTTTTTTTCTAATGTTTCATTTTGATATAAATCGCATTTAGCAATATGGCCGCCCACTGTACGAGTAACATGAAGCTCTTGAAGTTATTTTTTGTAAGTTTTTATGGTGTACAATTAATGAATCAGATGATGATGGGACTGCAATAGGCAGAGTTGAGTTTTTCTTAGAAATCTTTACAATATATGTCGCCTTTCGCTTTAAAAGATATGTAGAATTTTATCTTTTGCATGTAGCAACAGCAGTCAAAAGTCGTAGATGTTTAAGTCCAGAAACTATCACGTCATTCTTGAAATAACTAACAATTGACTACACATGATCCAATGCTCAGAAAATCTAAAGTCATGATTATCCTATCCTAATGTAAATAGCAGCATCACCAATACGCTGATGAAATATTAATAATAGACGACATGTAAAGCTATAAGTAAAGCCATATCCATAACATTAATACTAGGAACAAACACAAATTGGTTGCTATTACAACCAGGCTCATCATCTGCCTAGCCTTTTCCGAACTATGTTGGGGTCGGCTTCCAGTCTAACCGGATGCAGCTAAATACCAGTATTTTACATGGAGCGTCTGCCTATGTGACCTCCACAACCCAGTTACTGGGCAACACGATACCACTTGGTAAGACTGGTTTTCAGACTTTCGGGATTCTGACTACCCGTAACGACTGTCTAAGATCTACAAATTACAGCCGGGACCAACGGCTTAATGTGCCTTACGAGGTAAGGTAAGGTAATTATCGGGTTAGATTTGTATTTATTTAATATAACTGAGTATTAATTTTATATTCTTGTTTTGTTTTATGTAAAGCCATTTTGGTTGGCACGACCAACAATAAGTGAAAACTTCTTTAGGCACGTTGAGCACCTTTTGGATGAACAAAAATCATGAAACGCATTCCATGAACTATATGTATACTGTAAAAATAATAATCTAATAGATAACGATAAAAAAGAACGATACAATTCACACGTTACTTAGTTTACACTTCTATCGACTGCCCTGCATTTGTTTTTATTTGTACGCCATACACGGCGAAATATGCAGATTGTGTACGATGTTTTATGACCATGCACATTGTTTATAATATCATACCTACTCACGTTTTACGAAAATAATTCATCTTTGCATATCTTACTAAATAAGTACGAAAATCCTTAACACCTTAACTGCCAGACAACGACACACAATAGCAAATGTATTGTTGTCGGTCACCTGGCGTTCAACGTTTTAAATACTAAATGTGAAAGATCGTCTTTTACATTTAGTAGATATTTAAGGATTTATGTCAACTTTTTAGAGATAGGTACATCGAATATTTTGTGAAGAAAAAAATGTAAAAAATGTGTTGAATAGATTAGATAAAAAAGAATTGACACTTAAAAATACATGATACAGTCATAATAAAATAGGACACAAATCTGATCCTAACCCCCAAACTAGGCCTGGACCTGTATTTTAGGGGTCAGCGTTCAGCCATAATTTCTACAGCACTGGAGGAGTGTCGCTACAAAATTAATAAACAAGGTTATTGCCATGATATTGCCACACTTACCATTTCTAACAGACAAGCAAACAAACAGCGTCACCACAAATAAATTGGATATGGAGTAATTCATAATAATCTAGGTATTAGTTACGAGCACTTGAAATACTAAACCTTCACTCAATTACTAACATACGATCGTGGTTTTATATTAATGTGCCTGTTTCAGATTATTTCCCGGGAAAAATACTTATGAGGAAAAATACCTAACAAATTTAGAGTTCTGTAGGCAGTGTTGTGGAACCTTCGTGGATATTAACATATATTATGTTTATGGCATTTAAAAAGAAAAGAAAAAAAAGTAGGAATGCTAAATAAAAACACGACCAAGATCACTCAGGCGTCTAAGTGCTTCAGTTGTTATAATATGTCATTTTTTAAAGTTAAAAACTAATTAATATGTTAAAAGATTATCTTATCTTTTAAGTTTGACCAAAATATCCTAAGCCAAATGTCATAAAAATTGTTTACGCAGTTCCGGAGTTTATCCCACACTAGATAAACGTCGTCACCCGATATTTTTATACATTGATGGTACGGTTGGCGCAGTGGCTGAGCGGTCGGCTTCTACGCCGCGTGTCGTAGCTTCGATTCCCGCACGAAACAAATATTTCTAAATCCTACAGGTAGCTGTTTCGAGTCTGGCTGTTAGTGTGACTTTAAATGTCTTTAAACGCACCCACGACACAGGAGAAATTCCTACTGTGGGGCAACGTTAATTATAAAAATAAAATAATAATGAATACGCCTTTTAGTGTAAATCCAGTAACTTTAGAATCAGTCATGTTCTTTGAGTACTTAAACACTACTTTTTCTATGGGAATGTGACTATGGGGAAGTAACTTCATGTAGTTATGATGTTAATTAATTTATATGTAAATTTGTCTACAAATAAATGCTCACTACGGATACGCCTACATATAAATACAAAAAAAAACAATTGTAAATAATAAAATAAAAGAAACGCCCAATAAAATAAATTACACCTTCTACTTATTGCATTAAACACACAGTGTTCTTCCTCCTCTCTCCTACTTACTTTTACTTTGCTGTGCCCTGTCGGGGTCTACAACGACTTTTAGCTTTAAGCCTCTCATTAACATCTTATTTTTATCTTGTGGAACGCAAATTAATATGAATATGACTATTTATTTATTTATTTAATACTTTAAGCACACAAATGTACAGAGGCGGACTTAATGCCATAGGCATTTTCTACCAGTCAACCTTTGGGTGATGCAGAGACAAACAGTGGCAGGTGCAATTTCTTAAAAGAAAAGTGAAAAGAAATGTATATATTATTATAAACTATAAATATAATACCTACATAGAACATATACACAAATAAACATATACACAAACACATACATGAACAATAAGAACAGTTAATGAGAAAACATTAGCGCTGTGATGAAACCACTGCCAACTTCTTACGAACATGCTCACGCACTTTAACTTTGAAGGCCAATCGGCTAGTTGCAATCCTGATTTCCTGCGGGAGCGCATTCCACAGAGAAATAGCTTGGACGAAGAAAGAATTGTGGATGAAGTCAGTACGGTGAGTCGGGCATTGAAGAAGACGGTTATGGGAGGAACGCAGATTTCTGTCGTGGTTGGTGCAAATGTACTGAAAATAAGGAGCTAGATAACTAGGGGAATTGGAAGAGACAAGAAATGAAAACAAGGTGGTAAGCGCCCTTTGCTCTCGGCGCTGACGTATGGGTAACCACTTTAGAAGCAACCGATGTGCGGACACATGATCATATTTGCGCAGATTGAAAACAAATCGAATGCAGTTATTAAGAAGTCGGTCAAGTTTGTTGAGGAGATCTGCATTCAGGTCGTAATAGCACACATCACCATAATCGATAATAGGAAAGATTAAGGTCTGCACAAGCATTTTCTTTGTACTGGATGGTAGGACGTTCTTCAGACGATACAGAGCCCGCAGCGTCCCTGTAACCTTCCGGCTGACACTAGCAATATGAGTGCGCCAGTTCAGGGTACTGTCGATGTGCAAACCTAAGTTCTTAACGTCGTTGCTAATTGGGACGATCGTACTATCGAACCGAACTGGTGTCAAGGTTGCAACATCTACTCTACTCATGCTTCGAGGGCTCCCAATAATGATAGCTTGGCACTTACTCGGGTTAACCGCTACGCCAAATCTATCGGACCAGGCTTTTATGGCAATTAAGTCTCTATTTAATTTGCCGATAGCATCAGGTAACTCATCAACCCTCCCCTGACAATATAACTGCAGGTCATCTGCATACAGATGATACGCACACTGCAGTTCTGATGTAATAAGATTTATAAAAATTGAAAACAGAAGAGGAGAAAGAATGCCGCCTTGAGGAACGCCAGTTACCAATCCACACCAACTAGAAGAAAAATCCCCAGAACGAACCGACTGCTGGCGTTCCTGAAGATAAGTAGAGAACCATTCCAGTGCTTTAGGAGAGACCATAATATAGGACAGAATGGCTAACAGGATATCGTGACTGACGGTATTAAAGGCATTGGAAAAATCGACTAGCACCAGTACAGTAAGTTTGGTGTCTTCCAGTCCAGCCCTTAAGTCGCCAGTCACTTTCAGAAGGGCGGAAACAGTGCTGTGCCCGGGCCTGAACCCAGACTGAAGAGGGGTAATAAGAGAGTTACAATGAACAAAATTGGAGAATTGTTTGTGAACACAGGCCTCGAGCACTTTGGATAAAAAGGGAAGGATAGAAATTGGCCGGAAGTGAGCAGGAAGTGTGGGATTGGAAATTTTGGGTAGTGGACGAACATAAGCTTTGCGCCACAAGGAGGGGAATACTCCAGAGTACAGGGAAAAGTTTACAATGTGTGTGATCGCAGGTAGAAGCTGATCCAGAATAGTAATGATCATTCCACGGGTGATATCATCACATCCTACTGCTATTCCCACAGCACAGAGGCCAGCACATCAAGCTACCCCAAAGTGTCATTTTTTTTTATAATTTTTCAACTTTAGTATTTATTCTTGAATCAGTAGCTTTTTGTAACCAGGCAGCATTTTCTAAAAATCACTTTTGTCCAGGATAGGTCTCACTGTGCGACAGACGACTGAAACTGCAAACTACTAATTGCTGGATAAATCTTGAGAAAGTTCTTAGTTTACAGCTACAAAGTACGGTTTAATTGGGATGTCTGTTTGTATGTTTGTCTATGTCCTCGATTTACCTACAGTTTGCAGTGAAAATTAGCGAAGCAGTAATTGGCTTGATGGGGGTAGTTTTGCTGTGTCTATATAAGCGATGAGCAAGACAGCCCGTTCTTATTTTTTCTGCATCAAATTTTTCATGCAAAAGGATTGCAAGCTGTGGAGACTCTCCACAGCTTGGAATCCTTTTGAAAATAACTTGAAATCTGAGTAATAAAAAATAAAAATATTTCTGGTCATTGACCCATATTAGATTCAAACATACACAATCTTCAACTGTCAAGTTTACTAATTGATTAACAAAAAAATAAAGTAAAAATGAATTTAACGACAAAAATAATTAAAATAATACAAACAAACAAATGTCAGATCAAATGAATTAATTTCAAGAGCACAAATCAAAATAAAATAAAATAAAACAATAAATTAATTAAGTTGATCAGAAGCAAACAATAATAAAATGATTACATGGATGTAATCATTTTATTCTTTTTTGCTTCTTTACTTTCAGACTTCTTATATACTCATTTCTTATTCTATCCATTCGCGTAACACCACACATTTTACCGTTATAGTCTAAGCTTAGAAATTAATACTAAAAACTGAAAAAGTCACATTGATACTTACCCGGATTTGATCCCACATCATGTCCAATGGTAAAAGGCTTGCCTCTCGTGAATCTGCATGAGAGGCGAGTCTTCAACCATTGCGCCATCTCAACAATTAAACTCTAGTTGAATTGAGTACTTAACATGAAAGAGATTACGAAACGAGAGGGATAGAGATATTAAGGAAATCCCTGTCATTTAGTTTTATGAAGGCGTAACTGGATTTGGTAAAGTCAGCATTGCCCGCATGCCACACTACAATGTGTGCTCGTCATCTTACGTTCAACTTCACTCACATCACGCTGTATCTTTGTAAATTACATCATTATTTTACTTCACATACTCACATCACACCATGGAACTGTTTAACGTCCGTGACATCTCACAATCTCAGGTCCAGATGAAAACCAGCGTCAGGCACTCAACCAGTATCTGGCATTTTTGCTGAACTGGACCCTTTTAGCGCAGCCGTAAGGCACATACTTAATAATATACGTATTTTACTCGTATATATATTTTTAATGGTTTTTTTTTTATGTTTTCTTTGTTTGCCTGAGCCTGTGCTGAATAAATGTTTTTTCTTTCTTTCTTTAAATGGTAAATACTACCAGTACTTTTCGCAGGTCTGGTAATTTGAGGAACCCACTAATATCAGGTACACGCACTTCCATAAGCAAGTTTAAGGTGTGCATCCTGCACTGGTGTGCAAAATAAACTTCCAATCATGTACTCGTATATTAAAAAATGGCATTTTTCTTTGAATATCAAAATAACACCTCTTATTGGAAAACCCTATACTTTTAAACGAGCAACTCTTTTATATACATATGTACATATATATAATCTGAATCCCGGAAACGGCTCCAACGATTTTCATGAAATTTAGTATGCAAGGGATTTCGGGGGCGATAAGTTGATCTAGCTAGGTTTCATTTTTAGAAAACGCCGTTTTATCCGAGCAAAGCCCCGTTATCCGGGTACTTTTAATTAAACCCGGTTACAAGGTAATACTCAAGATTGAGCAAAACAATTAAGAAAGCTCAAACGAACAAATGCCTGCTATAACATTGCCTAATAACATTCTGCATTTACTCTTAAATTAGTTGAAATAAAATAACATATATTACAGGTTTTATTGCCGTCAGCAGTAGGTACTAAGATCTTTAATTTAAGAGGAATTTTCTCTTAAAACAGTGATGGGACAATGCACGGCACTCGGTTTTTTTAAGTGAGTGAAAATATTTTTTCTTGTTCTGTTTGAGGTTTGAGATTTATTTGTGGCCCATGAGAATATAAGTAAATTCACTCACATGAGAATTTTGTTTTTTTTTGTTTGACGTACTCGTTGATATGGTTATCAATGGACGTACAGTAAAAGTTTTGATAGAAAGAATATACAACTAATGATGGCAATGCATTTCGTTCCTGATCCAGTTTTTCCATAATTGTAGATTAGTTTTTTTTTTTTTTGAGTATAATAAAAAAAAAAGTAGTAAAACAGTATGTTTTACTATAATTTTGTAATTTATCGTAGTATTGTATTTTTTCTTTATATTTTTAGGAATTTTAATGTTGTATGATATTATAATGGATGAATCTGAAATAAATCATTTGTATTCGAATTTGAAAACGAGTTTTGTAGAATTGCCTGTTTACATATGTATAAAAGCCTGTATAAAATAATAACTCAAACCGCTACTTTTCCAACGTACACACTAGGGAACATCTCTAGCTAAAAGCGCTCATAACCCAGCCTACCTTGTGCCGGAATTCGGAACGACACGTCACTATTCACCATGTATTAGTACAGGGTAACAAAGGCACGCATCGTAGTCGTCTCGGCAGTCTCCCGTAACCCTGTCGTGTCCTTATTACCCCTTCGTCAAGTAGGTGCTAATTCTTTTGACCTTAGCGGGCATTTTTGGTCGCCATTAAAGTGAGTGTGGATGGCAAAAACAATGTTGACGACGCCATCTTTAGTTCTGTTGTATTTAGGAATATCTATGTCTGACAAACAATGTATTCAAAATGAATTTGGGACTGGCATAAACCCAAGTTTCCCACCAAAACCGTGCAAAAATCAAACGTTCAAAAAAGAGGGTGGCAAATGTCTGCCAAAAACAATATTATTTGACTATTTATTTTCGGGAAAAATAATAAAACTGTTAATACATGAAAGGAATAAAATAAAGAATCACAGAACATCGAAAAATTCATCCGCATCCCTTTCACCTGGAAACGTGCCCAGAAGATTATATTACTGACTAGCTGTGTCCGCGACTTTGTCCGCGTGGAATAGTGACTTTGGGCAGCATTTTCTCTTCCTCTTTCTCTTGTATGAAAACGTTGACCCACACTAGGAATTTCTCCTGTGTCGTGGGTGCGTTTACAAACATTTAAAGTCACACACAAACAGCCAGACCCGGAACAACTACCTGTAGGCCATACAAATATTTGTTCCGTACGGGAATCGAACCCACGTCACGCGGCGCGGCAGTCGATCGCTCAGCCACTGCGCCAACCGTGCCGTCAAAATCAATCTCAATCAATTGTGTGCCAATTTTTTTACTATACATTTTGGTTTATTTTGGATTATACACACCGTCGTTTGGTATTTAAACAAATAGACCACTTACAGTAATGCTTCTTTATACACGATATTGGACGTATAACCAACGGAGATCAAAGCATACAGGCTGCTAGGATTGCTAACACGTGACAGACTTCAACTTCTATTTATATTATTATATATTTATTTATTACATTTTTGGGTAAACTTTCAGCTAAACAGACAGTGAGTAAAAGTTTAGATAAAAATATGGCCAATTACAAGTTTCCACATGTAGTATACAAATAATATGGCATCAAAAAAATAATATAACATAACACCAAACAGAAAAAATACTAAATACGCTCGAAGAAGCTATTGGATAGTCTTCTTGAAATAACCGATACTAGTATTGAAGATGTCGATATCAGCTTCCTGGCAAGTTGCGTTGTACATATGACTCGCTCCCACCAAGTACGAGTTCCAAAAAACACCAAACAAAAACAAAAAGAACACCATTATTATAAAGTTTAGTAAAGTTTCAGTCAATGCTACTGAAAAGAGAAATAATAGATAGATGAAGATAGTTTAACAAATGCTGTATTGTTGTATGTGAGTTTTTAAAATTGGCATAACCTTCTTATTTATGAACCGATTGACATGTGACAATGTTAAGTGAAGCTTACCACAATATATTAGTGTTTCCACCACTAAATAAAGCCACATCTAAATTGGATAAGCCGTTTCTGAGATTAGTGATTATTATATGTATAGATATAGAAGATATAAAAGATGTACAGATTTGTTAGTTTAGTTAAAAATCAACACGTACAGGTATTCCCCAGACCACAGTCCCAAATAACGGTGTCCATTACTTAAAAATACCGGAAAGAATTAAAAAAAAAAACAAGTTTTGAACCCACGTACTTGAGCTTGGTAAACGAGCCTGATAACCGACATCCCACTACGGCATACAAATATACACACACATACAAATATTCGTGCCTTTTTTCCATGGGGGTAGTCAGAAATGACAGAACGCCGTCTACTACAGACTCACTATACGAACAAAGATGGCTGCTTGTAAAAATAAAATGGTCGCCAACGATACAAAGTTTCGGTCTCGTATCAAAATAACATTGGATAGTTCACCGAACACAGTTAATTCGGGAATCCTTTGATATTAAAAACCTATCGGGTTCCTTTGATATCGTAAACGAAAATTCCTGTTTGGTAGCTAACGTTTTTGATTACTACTGAAAAAACCTGAAAGCGCGTGTGACGCGGTTACAAAAATATTTATGTTGTACCTTTATTGTAAACGGTATTTATGTATTAGCTAGCAGTACTCCGCGGTTTCATTCGCTCTTAAGGATCATAGCGTGATGTTAAATAGAGTAAAAATTTCTTCAGGAATGGGGATTCAAATGTATAGAAGCTTTTTGAAATCCAACACTCAGTTCCAGAACCATTAGCGAGTTCAATAAAAAAAGAAACTTACTTATCAGTATTAATACTAATAAATAAGGAAAAATCACCAGGCAAGGTCGGAGGACACTCCCGTTTCAATGGTGGTACATTTACTTTTATCTACATATTGTTGTCAAACGAAGTCGCAGGCACAGTTACTCTTGTATGTACAGACGCCAGCACATCAAGCTATCCCAAACTTTCAAAATTTATTTGATAGTTTTTCAACTTTATTAAATATAATAAGGTTCATGTTCAATTGGGAAAATTTGACAGTTTGGGATAGCTTGATGTGCTGGCGTCTGTACATACAAGAGTAACTGTGCCTGCGACTTCGTTTGACAACAATATGTAGCTAAAAGTAACCTTGCCTGGTGATTTTTCCTTATTTTGGTTAAATTTGTTTATTTTATTATACCAGCCTGTAACTGTACTACTGCAGGGCAAAGGCCTCTTCTCATACAGAGAAGGCAAGAGCATTAATCTCCACGCTTGGTCAAGACGGGTTGGCGATTTCAGACGTATATTAATTATAAGTCCAGGTTTCCTCACGATGTTTTCCTTCACCGATGTCAGTGATGTCCAAGATAAACTTATAAAGTTACCTATTGGTTATATACTACCTACCTATTGCACGTCTCAACGCGAAGCGTTGAGTTGTGCTTTACTCTCACTCTCTCAAGGTCAAGCAATTATCTCGGCTTAAATTGCTTTTATCCGATCCTTTTGGACTTTGAGTATTAAATGAGTTGACAAATATCAACAATAACACTTTTTTATGACAGTAGATACTTTTAAAAAACACTATTTTTGCTAGATAGTAAATAAAAAACCGTTTTGAAAAACTATTTCAGTGGACGTCGGGTTGTCTGTATGTTCGGATGATGTATGTGGTCACGATATCGCCCAAAAAACTTCACTTTTTGAGTCATTTTTTTTTCATCCGCTTCAGTATCATTCTGAGCCTATTGAAAATTACCGTCTAATTCAATCAAGTCATTTTTGTCATAAAATGAGCGTTGAGACGTGCACTTTTGGTTTTTCAATTTTTTTTTATTTGAATCTGATTTTGCTTCACAATTTCTTGGCTTTTTAAGTACATAAATCCTTTTTTTTAAACAGAAGACACTATTTATAACATCTACTATTGTAACTCCTGCGAAAATCAGTCCAGCTGCTTCTAAACTTAGCCAAAATAAAGAGAGAGACGTTAGATAAAAAAAAAACGTTTTTGGTATAACTCCGGTATAATTATTGTTTTATATGCATTTAGTAAAAGTGCTATTTTGCCGTTACAAACAGACACTTCAATATTATTTATTTGTGTGTTACAGAATAGAATTTACGGTCACAAGATTGATCAGACCTTACAGTCCGTTTAATTTGTATTTTCATCGATATTATTTTATCCGGAAAGCTTGACAGGATTCTCTAATGCCGAGATTAAGGGAGGGTATTAAATCTAATACCGGTATTGCAAATCGTAGATTTTGATTTGAAATTAATTAGGTAAAAAATAATAATTGTATAAGTTACTATCATGATGCTTTCGAGAGAATTTTTTTGATAGTTTTTCAACTTTATTATTTACTTGTTTTTTTTTTTAAATAACTTTGCCCACTTTAGGAATTTCAAATTCAGTTGCAAATTGCAGCTCAGTATTAGGTTGTATGTTATTAAAAACATCATTCGCGACCGTTAAATACGTGTATTTCTTTAAATATACATAATTGAAATAATTTTACGACTTTTTAAGTTCGAACTATACGATTGAATGACTATTGCACGAAATAGTGACATTTGAGCGCTTTTCTAATTTAGAGATGATGATTTAATGGCAGTTATATTTCGAGAAATATAAGCTACGCTCGCTGAGGTCAGTCTGTGGATGGATGACCATTCATTACATATCGAGACTCCTCCATGCCTCGGAAAGCACGTTAAGCCCGGCTGTCATTTGTAGATCTTTGACAGTCGTTACGGGTAGTCAGAGACCCGAAAGTCTGACAACCAGTCTTACCAAGGGGTATCGGTATAGGCAATTACTCCATGTTAAATACTGGTACTCAGCTGCATCCGGTTAGACTAGAAGCCGACCCCAACATGGTTGGGAAAAAGCTAGGCAGATGATGGATACTCAGCAGTAAATTGCAAAAACCTAAAAAATAATAATATGACGAACTGCCGCTACGTTATAGCCTTAAGACTTATCTAGTATTATCTCTTTTAATTTGAATAAGTAAATGAATTTTAACTTTACCCTATGCCTTAATATTATAGCACTGTTGGATTTTCTACCGTGTGTGCTGGGACGAGCGTTGGAAATCCAACACATCGCTTTTATTTAGGTGTCGCTTAGCATTACTGAAAACGGGCAATGTAACTTCAATTCTCTCTTACAAAGCTCCAACATACGCTCGACTGGCTCAAGTAATTACTTCGCACTACTAACAAGAACGGAATTGAATATGACGATAGCAATCCTTTTGTGATGTCGTCTGTGCATACGTGAATCTAAGATGGCGACTGTAATCTCTGTCATTGTAAGCGTACTATGGCGATTGAGAGCTTATGTTTAATTTCTGCGTAAGTTTCGAATTTCAGTTGAACTGGTTCAGTGAGTTCTATTCGCTTTTAATACTTTATACAGAAGCTTAGGTTTAGGCCTCGCCTCCTGTGCACGAGGTTGTGGGTTCAAACCTGCGCAAGTACCAATGTGAGTTTTTCAATTCATATGTACTTTCTAAGTTTATCTTAGACATCACTGAAATCGGTGAAGGGAAACATAATTAATATAAGTCTGAAATCGCCAACCCGTCTTGAGCAAGCGTGGTGATTAATGCTCACGGCTTCTCTGTATGAGAAGAGGCCTTTGCCCTGCAGTGGGACAGTAATAGGCTGGTATTTTAATTTTTACTTTTACAGAGCCTGTTCATCTAGCAACCCCATCTGTTAAATTCATTTGATAGTTTTTCAACTTTATAACATAAGAATAAGGTTCTTGTTTGATTGGGGAAATTTGACAGTTCAGGATAGCTTGATATGCTCGTGTCTGTACCTAATTTAGTTATTTTAGTTTCAATTAATAGATCGACTTCACAAGTAATTATCTAAGTAATGTAGGTATCCGAAATATTTAAAAAAGCAAACTGAAAGAGGATGCATGGAGTTTCTTGTCCATTCAAAACTACACACGCGCATGCGCGTACCACGTCGAGCTGGTGGTCCCGGCTGTCATTCGTGAATCTTTGACATTTGTTGCGGGTAGACATAAGCCCGGAAATCAGAAACCTCTCTTACCATGGTTGCCCAGTTTCTGTGTAATGGAAGTCAGATAGACAGTCGCTCCCTGTAAAATGCTATGAACACTACATACAAATATTTGTATGACCTACAGGTAGTTGTTCCGAGTCTGGCTGTTTGTGTATGTGAGTTTAAATGTTCGTAAACGCACCCACGATACAGGGGAATTCCTAGTGTGGGGCAACGTTTTTCTTAATAAAAAAAACTACTGGAATGAAACCTCCAACGCACATGGTTCCTTAAAAAGGTGTTATGTTAAATCCGAATATTTTAACACTTTTCGGTAAACAGGAAACAGGTAAGTTGGTACAATGCGGTTTTAATGAGTGAATTTATTATACGATAAACTGCAACGAATGACGCCGATAGTAGCCAAAATTTGTCCTTGTGACAATATTTTTGGTCATTGCACAGTTCTTATTAAATTCACTAATTGGCAGCATAAATATTAATTCCATAATCGCATCCTGTATGCAACTAAATACATGGGTAGGTAATCAAGTTACCCTGGTAACAAAACTCGATTACAGGCAGTACTACAAAAACTTGTTAAATATATCAATGGCTCAACCATCATAACCATTTTCTTCATATATCAGTGATAGCAGTGCCTGTCCTGAAAATCGAATTAATCTACACCGCAATGGACGAAAGCTCTTCTTTAATATACAAGTCTCGCGGCAGGTAGATCTCCCATCTTGGTCAACGAAGGGTGAGCACTACGGAAAAGGCTGATTTAAAACTAAAAAAAAAGCCAGTACATTGGCTGGTCTCAGCCAATGTACATGTACAAAAAAACATTTGACAAACGGTCTTAGGCCCAAAATACAAAAGCTCACAAGACTCAAGTATTATTTAAAACTAGACAGTTCTTTTATGATAGATACCACAGTACCAAATCGTATTCTGTAATTTCAACTTGTTAAAGAATCAGCATTACCATTCAACGTTGCCACGTTGGTGTGAAAAGTGCCCAAAAGGCTGGCAGCATTGCCATGCTGCCAGCCTTTTGGGCACTCACACAATTTAATAAGGTTTTGCTTCCCATACATATAGGTACTTTTATAGTTTCTTTGTGATCGTTTTAATGATAGACACTTATGTCAGTGCTTTTTTCCAAAGGGTTCCTATTAAATCTCTAGTTCTATAACTAGACACTGTATGGGTTCTAAATAAGAGTGTGAGAGAAGAGAGCTCAGGAGCTGTAACACCTTAACTGCCGGAAAACGAGACACAATAGAAAATGTATTGTTTGTGTATCACTTGGCGTTAATCGTGTTAATGCGGATTTTCCTTTGACACATTTTATAGATTTGATAAAGGCAAAATAATACGTAGTAAATATGTTCTGGTATTCTAACTGATGGACCAAACAGACTTTTTTTACCTAGGAGTCATCCCTATTATTTTCCTTCATCATACATCAGTCAACGAGTTAGCTGATCTGACAAATAACAGTTGAAATGTCCAACAGAAAAGAGAGTTCAGTCTTTACAGAAACGATTCCTTGATACAAAAACACTATTCTGTATCGTAACAAAAGAATTTCATTTCAGTGGCGAATTAAATGAAAATAAAAGACTAGTCTAGCTGTACGTTGCTTCCTGAATCGCTGTCTGAAGTTTGAAACTCAGAACTAAGTAAATAGGTACTACAGAGGACTAAGTTCTGTGAAAGAGAAAATTGCCAGCAACTTGACGTTGAAAATAATTAAAAACTATAGATTATGTAGATGGATCTGGCTGGAATCGGGTGGAGCTCGTGGCTAAATCAAAATAGCCGCACGGGTTGATCGAAGGTTAAACTACGCTAGTCGAGGTCGGTATGTGAATGGGTGACCATTCTTAACATATGAAGACTCCTCCGTGCCTCGGAAAGCATGTTAAGCCGTTGGTCCTGGCTGTCAATTGTAGATCTTTGACAGTCGTTGCGGGTAGTCAGAAGCCAGAAAGTCCGAAAATCTGTCTTATCAAGGGGTATCGTATTGCCCTGTGATTGGGTTGTGGAGGTCAGATAGGCAGCCGCTCCATGTAAAATACTAGTATTCAGCTGCATCCGGTTAGACTGGAAGCCGACCCCAACATAGTTGGAAAAAGGCTAGGCAGATGATGATGATTATGTAGATAGATCGTAGGACCTACGTGTTAGGGCTTCATGATTGCGATACACGGGTTAACTATGTTGGTGAATTATTAATTAATTACGTTATTATTATTAATTATTTATTATTAACGATGTTGGGGAATTGTTAATTAATGTAATAATATCAAAATTCGTGGTAATAATTTTCTGATAGCCACAATATTTTAAAATATTTCATTTTCCCGTTTTGTGGTCAAAATTGGGCAAAGTTGTTTAGGCGATAATGTATGAAGTGTGAGATATGGTGACTTTCGACACGCGCTGAATAATTGATCAAAGTTTTTTTATCGACTTCTATAAAGGAGGTTCTATGTTCCACTGTTTCTACTACTTTTGATGTATTTTAACTGATTTCTCCATCAATTGCAAACCGATTTTAAAAATAATTGTTTCATTTAAAAAAGTATAATCTTTTCGAATATACTTTTCTCTTTTCAGGGTCTGGTGATGGGATCTTGAAGAAATTGAGAAAACTATTCAAATATTATAAGCACATGGATAGAGTTTTGATCTTTTTTTTAAATAATTCGTGCATTTTCTTTTTGACTCAACTCTTCACTTCATCATGGTTGTTTCCATGGTGAAGTGAATCTGATTATGAAGACCACAGATGGCCACAGAAACTACTCAATAATAAGTATTTAACGGGTCGCGATTCGATTACTCAAATATGGTTGCGAAGCAATTTATACTCGTCGATTAAATTAAGGCCTCCAGGCAAGACGAGGGTTACCAAAGTGGCCTACCAAGAACCACTTCTGGTCTAAAAGCATACGAAACACAAAAGCTGGAACTGTTACCAGAAAATTGTGGCTGTTCAACAATTGCCCCTCAGGGAAAAGATACGACAAAAGTGTAAAACAATACTCGTATAGTTTGTTCGATTCTTTGGGGATTACAACGTCCCTGCTTTCATGCGTTCGGTTTTAGATAAATACACCTATCTTTTCCGTTTTATACATCATACCGACTAGAGCAACGGTATTTGTATGATGTGGGGAAAATACCGGCAACACTAGTGCCTATGTGTCATTTCCATTGCCTCCCACGGTCTTCTCCCTACCCACAGATTCAATACTCGGCTGGATAACTGTCTAGATCATGCACTTGTTAAAACTACACTTCCTGTTACTACCCTTATACTAGACTCACACGTCACGGACCATAAACCGGTGCTACTTAATATTGCAAACACAAACCCAAATAATAAACCACTCCACATAGCTACCCGGACAGACTACGATGCAGTTAAATTAGATTTAGAAAATTCTGATTTTACCCCATTATACAAAATTATTGACCCTAATATATCCATGAATATGTTCATAACTATTATCTCTACAGTAATTGACAAACACACAAAACAAATTAAAATCCCAAGGAAAAAAAGAATAATCAAGCCATGGATAACCACCGGCCTATTAAAGTGTATACAAAACCGCGACCGGTTGCACAACAGATCAAGAAAAGATCCCAATAATCTTATCCCGAAAATTACCTATACGCGGTACCGGAATTATTGTAACGACCTGCTCCGGAAACTAAAAATAGCCCATGAAAAACGTGAACTGGAAAAATCTCGTAACAACCCCAAAGCCCTTTGGAAAGCGATCAAACAAATCACCAGTACCACAAAAAAAAAAACTAGCCCAGTAGAACTGTTGGACATCTGTGATAACGCTCGTTTATCCGTAAACGAAGTATGTAGGTTCTTCAGTAACATAGGCACTAACCTGGCAGAAAAAATCTTGTCCCAATCTCATCCACCTAAGAGCTCATGTCAAAACATTTCGTCCAGCCCCGCGAACTCCCTTGTAATACTTGAGGTTGATGAGTCAGAAGTGGAGTCTCTTATTCTGCAATTGCGTAATGACTGCGCAATAGGTTGGGATGGCATATCCCCCTTGGTGCTAAAGAGTTGCCGCCAGACCTTGACGCCACCGTTGACGTATATCCTTAACTCTTGTATTCAAAAAGGCATCTTTCCTGATGCGCTAAAGAAAGCTATCATCCATCCAATTCATAAGGGAGGGAACAGGCACTGTGTCAACAATTACAGACCCATATCGGTCCTATCAGCACTCTCTAAGATATTTGAAAGGATCCTGAATAGCGGTTTAAATAAATTCCTCAACAAATATCAGCTCATAGCCGATAATCAGTATGGTTTTCGAACAGGAATCTCTACTGAGGATGCGGTTCTTGAGCTGACACAATTAGTTGCTAGGAATCTTGACAGTGGAACCAAATGTCTAGGGATCTTCCTAGACCTTTCTAAAGCATTTGACACAGTCTCTGTTCCCAAACTTATCTCTAAATTGGAACTCCTAGGGGTACGAGGAAATTCCCTCGAAATTTTCAAGGACTACCTTAACAACCGGACCCAACGAGTAAAAATTGGAGAATATATAAGTGAAGAAGTATCGACCACTTACGGTGTACCTCAGGGAAGCATTTTAGGACCCACCCTCTTCCTAATATACGTCAATGAGTTGTGCAGAATGACCATCCGAAACTCCAAGATTTTTGCGTATGCAGACGACACCGCAGTCATAGTTCACGGACCAACTTGGGATAGCGTTAAGTGCTACGCAGAAGCGGCAATGTCAACTATAATGAAATGGCTCAACCTAAACTTGCTTACCCTAAACTGCGACAAAACATCGTACATTCCCTTCGCTATCCGGCGTAACACCTTGCCCGACAAATCCTTCTCCATAACAGCGCACACCTGCTCCAAACAATCCCCACAATGCTTATGTCCGACGCTTGTAAGAACCGACAACGTGAAATATCTGGGTGTCCATATAGACGGAGGACTACGATGGGCCAAACAGGTTGACGCCATCACCACTAGATGTTTGAAACTTTTGCATATTTTCAAATCCCTTAGAGACTCGGCTGCGCCTGATACCTTGAAGATGGTGTACTATGCATTATGCCAATCCATCATTGGATATTGCATTGCAGTATGGGGTGGTGCAAATAAAACCAGTCTTCTGAGGATTGAAAGAGCGCAGAGAGCCGTACTGAAGGTGATGTCGCGCAAACCTTATCGCTATCCCACCACGCAATTATACGCTGATTCTAAAGTACTGTCAGTGCGCCAGCTGTTTGTACTGCAATCTACTATTAGAAGACACGCTAGCGTTCCCCCAACCGACCCTAAAAAAAGGAGTTTCTTCCTTTTTACCCCTAAGTACCCCTCACAAAACCGCCTTCGCTCAACATCAATACTACACACTAAGTACACACATCTACAAACAAGTTCACAAAAATCTGAACATTGTCGATCTAAATAAATATGAAATAAAATCAAAATTAATGGAATGGCTACTGGAACAGGACTATGTACGAACAGAATCCTTACTTAAGTACGTCTCCTAACTACCTATATATCCCCAATCACACACAACACACTCACACACACCCCAACAACCCCCACACACACACATACACACACACACACACATAAACAGACACACGCAACACGTAAATTATAGAAAACTTATATAAAATTAAATTACCTTTATATTCATAGTCGCTCAGGTAGATCGACACAGTCTACTTTTATACCCATAGCATCACTTTTAAGCTGAATCACTGTCTCTCAAGATACAGGTTTCCTAGTTTGAGAGGCAGGGTTTTCCATTTTGTGTACAGATTTCAGCTCTTAGATTATAATGCATTGTGTTACTACCAAAGCTCATTTAATTTAAGTCTATATAATACGTTAAATCTGTATTTTTGTGAAATAAAGTTATTATTATTATTTCTATGTGTGTTTAACTTCTCAGCACTTTGGCTGGTTTTAGCTACATTTACGGGCCAAAACCAAGTAAATGCAGCGTGTGATGTGTTATGTTGATGTGTTATGTTGGTGATGTGTTGTGATGAGGGCCTATTTCATTTTCATCTATTTGCAAGAATTTCCTGACTATTCGGCATGTGTTTAGGATCGCAGCTTTTTGCAAAGTGATGTAGAGAGTTTCTTTTAAATTTAGCAATTTGAGACTATGGGGAAGATGATTTGGTATTACGCCTGTTGTGGAGAGGACTATAGGGACCACATAGACTTTTTCTTGCCGCCATATTCGTGTAACTTCGTCTTTGAGTTCTGCGTATTTACTGATTTTTTCAGTGATTGTCTTCTGTATGTTGTGTGTGTTGGGGACTGCAATGTCTATTAGATATGTAATTTTGTTTATTTTATCCTGTAGTGTTATATCCGGTCTGTTATAATGAATGGTCTTGTCTGTAAGTATGGCGCGGTCGTAGTAGAGCTTGTGTGTAGTGTTTTCTAGAATGGTTTGTGGTGTGTAATTGTAGTAAGGAGTGTTGGTGTTTTGTATGAGTGTGTATTTGAGTGCTAGTTGTTGATGGATGACGTTTGCTACCTGGTTATGCCTGTGTGTGTAGTCTGTTTGTGTGAGAGTTGTGCAAGCGCCTGTAATATGCTGAATGGTTTCTGATTGGGTGTGACATTTGCGACATTTATCATTTGTTAGTGTAGGATCTTTTATTATATATTTTCTGTAGTTTTTAGTGTTAATGTCTTGAATAGCTATTATAAATCCTTCAGTTTCTGGGAACAAGTTACCTATTTTGAGCCACTTATTTGACGCTAATTTGTTTATGTGGGGTTGTTCTAGGTCATGAGGGTGTCGGCCGTGAAGTACTTTCTTCTTCCAATCATCAATTTTTTGTACTTGCGGGTCAACATTGCTAATATTTTCGGTGTCAATGTGATCGTTTAAGTTAAGTGGGGTGTACTTGAGATCGTTTGTCACTATGGTTTTATGAATATTACTAGTCCGGGATTTTGTGTGAAAGAATGCTTTGAGTCGACTTACTTGCTTCCGCCATAGGTGCTGGATGTCTATGAGGCCACGCCCTCCGTGTTGCCGTTTGATTGTTAGTCTTTCTATGGCTGATTTAGGGTGAAGGTTATTGTGTTTTGTAAGTGTTGTTCGTGTTGTTCGTTCTAATTGTTCTGTGTCTGTTTTAGTCCATTTTATAGCTCCGAATGAGTATGTTAATATGGGGATGGCAAAAGTATTTAAGGCTTTAATCAATTTTTTATCAGAGAGCTGTGTTTTACAAACGCTGTTAAGTCTCCTCTTGTACTCTGTAGTTAGTGTTTCTTTAATTCTTACATGATCGAGTCCTTTTAGTTGCGCGTACCCTAAATATTTATATAAATCCGTCGGTTCCAGAGCTGTTATGGTGTCGGTGCTATTCACTGCATAGTCGCCGGGTCGTACGTTGCCTCTCACAATGTGAAGTGTTTTACATTTTTCTAGGCCAAATTGCATATTTATATCTTTACTGAATTCTGCTGTAACATCTACTAATTTCTTCATTTGTTTTTCTGTGTTTGCGTACAATTTAATGTCATCCATGTAGATTAAGTGTGATATTGCTGTTTTTTCTGTAGTGTGTTTGAAATAATATGCGGCCTTACAACTCTGCAGCATATGAGACAAAGGGTTTAGTGCGAGACAAAACCACAAGGGGCTCAGAGAATCACCTTGGTAAATACCTTTTTTAATTGAAATCGGTCGCGTTGCGACAGTATTTTTGCCGCAATTTATCTGAAGTGTTGTTTTCCACTGTAACATTATACGGCGAAGGAAATCAATGATTTTTGGGTTAATTCTGTAGATCTTTAATATTTCTATCAGCCAGGAATGAGGGACACTATCGAAAGCTTTTTTATAATCTATATAGGTGCAATGAAAATTTCTGTTTTTTGTGGTAGCGTGTTTATGTATAGTGGAGTCAATTATCAGCTGTTCTTTGCACCCCATGTGTCCTCGTCTGCAACCTTTCTGTTCCTCTGATATAATATTATTGTGTTCTATGTGTATGTTAATCTTTTTTGTTATTACTGATGTTTTTTTTTTTTTTTATTTTTATTACTTCTGTTTTTATTCACATACATACAATTATACTATAAAACTAACTAGGTATATACATATTTACAAAAACAAAAAAAAAACAAAAAAAAAGCCGACAAGGACACTCAGGCGTCAAAGTATTCCTCCGCATCGCTGTCATCTGGAAACGTGCCCAAAAGACTGGCAGCATTGCCACGTTGGATGGCAATACTAATTCTTTGGGCAAAGAATGAGCCAGCCCTCTGGTCACGTGAAGTGTCGATCAGACGTCGAGAAATTTCTTTATAAAGATGACGTGCACTCGGACCCCATGACCCGAGCGTTTCAACCCCAAACGGCTCAAAACTGTAGTTACCAATAAGGTTACAGTATTTGCGCCGTTTGAGGGTCTCAGCACCCGCCGCGGCAGCGCCAGCACAGCCTGCCGTGCTTGAAACATGAGATGGCGCAAGGGTATCGACGCAGGTTGCGTCCCACACCAAAGGCCTACCCATCTTCCAAGGCAACAAAGTCATGCCGTCTGGTCTCTTACCATCGTCTCGTACCAAGCCGTTAGGTTCTAATACCGCTGGTACGCCGGCGGTACCAAGAGCTCGACGAATAATATCATTGATGCTGGCGTGCCGTGCTATGCGTCCTGCGCTCCTGTAACAGGACAGGCCATGGTGCCCGAAGCTGTCGACCGCTTCACCACAGTGACACCGATGCGGAGCAACACAAGGGGCACCCAAGCGAAGACAAGTAGCGAGCCGAAACGATGTGTCATCCATCATAGTACCTATGGTGGCTGACGGGAGTGCCTGAAGCCAGAGGCCCGACTCCCATTCTCCCACGGCCAACAGACGGGCACGCTCAGCAGTACTAGGTGACGTGTTCAACAGAGAATTCCGTATAGTACTGCAAAGCGGCACGTCCCATCGCGCCTGGGAAGACAGGTTGTCGGGCAAATCCGTATTGGGACAAGCCATTTTCCAGGCGTTCAACGCATCGGTCAAACACGGTACTTCAAAATCAACCAGTGAGAAAGCTAAAATATTCCTGGTTAATCTATCGGTACTATGGACCGAGGAGAGGAATGCCGGTAAACTTATACTGGAAATTTTGCGGACGCCGAGACCACCCAGGCGAATGGGAAGTGTGGCTTGCTGCCATGCTCGGTCGTCCAAGGCCACATTTAGGATCGAAGAAAGAGTGTTTCTAATAATTTGGTCTACTTTTTCTAAAAGTTGTGGATGCTTCCAAAGATGGGAAGAGCGTAGGCTATATGTAAATTTTGGTCCAAAACAACAGTATCGAATAAGTGTGAAAGCCGAATGTATGTTAATTTTGTAAAGTCTTTCCGAAACATCATTAAAATTTTGTATTTTCTCCTCAATAAAAGTGGGAAAGGATTCGTCAAAAATTGGGGACCCCAGGAGGTGGAGAGAATTTTTCTCCATGATTTTGATGTTAGGTGCTACTGTGTTAAATTTTGCTATGATAGTCTGCCTGTCAGTGGCTTGGGGAAGATAAATTTCGCATTTCGAAAGATTAAGGTCTAGTCCAATGGAACTGAATTTTTCCTTTAAAAAAGCTAAATCAGTCAAAACTGTGTCCACATGACCTCCTAGGGTTCCGTCATCTAAATACCATACGTTGAATTTAGAATTTAGTTGTTGAATTATTGGATTTATTGCTAAACTAAAAATGACCGGCCCAAGAGGGTCACCCTGTTGACATCCAACAGCTGATTCTAAAAAATTAATTACTGATGTTAATATTTTGTATAATGTAGGTAGACATGTAATGGGTCTGTATTGAGAAGGCTGATGTGTATTTTTAGCTTTAGGTAGCATGTAAGTGATACCTGTTGCTAAAAATTCAGGTGTGTTCTGTTGTCCTAATATGATATCTGTTAAATTTTTTGCGATGTATTTGTGTAGTGAGGTTAACTTTTTGTACCAAAAATTGTGTATTTTATCTATACCAGGGGATTTCCAGTTGTGTAATCTCGCTGTTATGTGTGTAATGTCGACCTCTGCTACCTCTAAGAACTCCATTTCGTCAATAATTCTCCATTTTGCTTTTTCTGTAACTATCCAAGGTGCATTGTCGTTGTGTTGTACTTGCTCTTCCCAAATACGAGACCAATAACTTTCTAGTTGCTCTTTTGTAGGTTGGCCAGGAGTGTCTGTATCATTCTCATTATTTGTGTTGGTGTGAGATTTGTGTAAGTTCCTATAGAACATTTTTTCGTTTGTGGCAAACATAGCGTTATCGTTTTTGCGTTGTTGTGCTTTTTTATATCTTCTGAGTCTATGAACTTTAAAGGCTAGTTTTTGTTTTAAGGTGTCTAAGAATTCTTCAGGTTTTCTGTTGCTATTTTCGTGTTTGGTGTGTGTGAAAGTGTTCCTAAATATAGTCTCCACTCCTTTTACTATTTTATTTGATCTACTGTTATTATTATTATTATTATTATTTCAAACTATTCTACCGAATAAATCTTAACAGTATTTTTAAAAGTTAAAAAAATAGTAGTGATGGGCCGGGGTTCAAAGATTTCTTTTATCGTACTAATTTATAGATTACTAGCTTTTGCCCCGACTTTGTCCGCGTGAATTTTGTTTATCGTGGATGTAGACGAAGTCGCGGATTAAAAATTATTCTATGTCCTTTCTCAGCATATAATCTATCTGGTAGCCAAATTTTATTGCGATACGATCAATCCTTAGTTAGTTATTTATATACTTTGTTTTATATTACAATGTTATAAATGTATTAAGCAGTAATTAATCGACCGTTTAGTTGTGAAATGGTTACAAACAAACAGAGTTACTTTCGCGTTTATAATATTACTAAAGACAGAATATATAACATAGCTATCGCTTACAGGACCAAACGTTTGACATACATTACTTCACTTGCAAGAAAATACCTACATAATTTACTATTTGAAATACGAAACAAGTAACATAAGTAGTTTTCTTTTCTCGGTACTTTTAAAAGGCACTTAGCACCTCTTTCAAGATCCAAAGAACGGTCAAAGACTAATCTTATTCGAAAATAAGAAAGATGAAGAAGCTCTTAAGTTTAACTAGGTGTGGAAAACCACACAAAAGTTTTGGATACAAAAGTATTGTGTGTTAACTTTTCTGCCTAAATTATTACATCTACTCTCATACTATAAAATTCTGTTTATAAACGAAACCCCCTCCATACTAAATTTCATGAAAATCGTTGGAGCCGTTTCCGAGATGCAGATTATAATTATTGTACATATATAGTCGTACAAGAATTGCTCGTTTAAAGGTATAACATTTTTATCATGCAAAGAAGCGGCATGCCTTCATCAGCTTTATGTACAATACAATTTCCTCGATGACATGACCATGCATTCGAAATAAAAATAGCCGGCGTCATTTTCAGTAATACCAACCTCACAAAACTATTACTGTGAAGGTGCACCCAACCGGAATTATATCTCAGAAAGCGATCAGGATTTGAGATTGTGTGGTTTGATACCAGCATTTCTGTCGCTTTCTCGTTTATTTCAGCTTTAGCTACCATTTTGACAATTTTGTAGCTTGGTGGATAGGTATTTTAATCGAAAAGAAGTATTGTTTTGTTTATTTAAAAAGTATTACTTGATGTATATAAGAGTATGTATGCTGTTAGTTTTATATTGTATATAAAAGTAACAGCATACATACTCTTATATAGAAACAAAAACAAAATAAAAAGGGAGTAATACTAAAAAAAACCGACCAAGACAATCAGGAGTACTCCTCCGCATCACTGTCATCTGGAAACGTGCCCAGAAGACTGGCAGCATTGCCACGTTGAATGGCAATGCTAATTCTTTAGGCAAAGAATGAGGCAGCCTTCTGGTCTCGCAAAGTGGTGATAAGTTCTTGAAATTTCCTTGAAAAGGAGACGTGCACTCAGGCACGACCCGAGCGGGACCAAAAAGGTTATACGAGTAGTATTTGCGCCGCTTGAGGGCCTCAGCACGCCAGCCGTGCTTGAAACATGAGATGGCGCAAGGGTATCGACAAAGGTTGCGTCTCACACCAAAGGCCTACCCATCTTCCAAGGCAACAACGTCATGCTCTCTGGTCTTTTACCAAATCTCGTACCAAAAAATTTCAAAAAGTTGTATTGTAAATGGTGTGATGGCCTCATGGTTGAGGCGCCTTGCAGGAAGTTGTCACTTCAGCACAAATGGTGCTTTCTATGTTGATATTAGACATCAGTGACATAGGTGAAGGAAAATATCGTGGGGAAACCTGGATGTATAAGTCAGAAATAACCCGTCTTGAGCAAGCGTGGTGATTAATACTCATGCCTTCTTTGTATGAGAAGACGCCTTCGCCCTGCAGTGGGACAGTAATAGGCTGGTGTTATTATTTTGATAAGGTTTACTTGTATAAAGTGTGTCATTAAGTTATTATTATCACATGAGACCAGGAAGACTTATTAAATACACGTAAAATATTATACGTCTTTAATAACATACTTTATTGTACAGGCTGGTAGAACCTTGGTTCTCTATGGTTTCAACGACTCAAGAAAGCTAAGAAGATGAACTATGCCGCCCGTTTCAGGACAGATTCTTGATTATAGTATAGTAATGTAAGCTTCAATACTTATTAAATGCCACAAAGTCAGAGAATTTGTTATAACAGTCAGGCGATTGGCACGCTGAACCGCACTACGCAGCGGGGTGCGCAACGACGAACACTGCGCGTGAAAGCGTTTTCTGTGTGTTGCACTACGCGTGTTTTCGATACAAACACAGATACATACTTGCAAACAACGTAAGAACAAGCACTCCCACGCTACGCTGCGTGATGCGGTGCAGTGTGCCAATCACTTTAAATATAGTCAAGTCATCATCATCATCTCCCTAGCCTTTTCACAACTACGTTGGGGTCGGCTTCCAGTCTAACCGGATGCAGCTGAATACCAGTACTTTACATGGAGCGACTGCCTATCTGACCTCCACAAACCAGTTACTGGACAACACGATACCCCTTGGTAAGACTGGTTGCCAGACTTTCGGACTACCCGTACGACTGTCATATACGCGACCTCGGCAAGCGTAGCTTAACCTTCGATCAACCCGTGCGGCTGTTTTTATTTAGCCACGAGCTCCTTAAATATAGAAAAGTATACAGTATCAATGTATCTCGCAAAACTATTTCTACATATGTACACCCAAACGAATTATATCTCAGAAAACGATACCGATTTGAGATTGTGTGGTTTCATAGGAAACATTTCTATCGCTCTCTCGTTAAGTTCAGCTTTTGGGTCCATTTTGCCGATCATCTGCGAAAACTGGCCGGTTATCCAGTGAAACGTAATACCCGGACAAGTGGGGCTATATTTCAGAGTTTGGACGATTTTGTTTGAGTTTTTGAAGGGTCATTTCAAAGGCTGGCTGCTGGTGCAGCCGGAGTGGAATGGGAAATGGTACAAGTGATATCAGCGAATATCGTAACAAATTTCTATTATCATGACCTTTAGGTTTCAAACCAGGTATATTGATTTATTAAGCGTTCTATATGTACACTAATATTATAAAGAGGAAAGACCCGTATTCTTTTTTTTGTTTTTTTTTTTAAATTCAATCCGATATCAAAAATTCTTTCACCTGTAATGACAATGTAATTCTTCGGAGCCATATTTGGACCAACATCATGAAAACTTCAACCATCCTTCCAACTATCCAACCTTCAACCAGGTCATGAACCTACTTTCTTATGTATCTGTTAAATAGATCCAGTGTCTTTAACTGTATATTATTGAAATTAATTATTATTTTACATTTTTTGACATTCATGTACAAAATCCAAATCAAAGATCATCAGCATTCTGCGCCCGACCCCAAATATATTGGGGTCAGGGCAGAAGTATGATGGTATTAAATAAAACTTAGAAGAGGTCATGGTTTTTAAGAATTAAGCAAAAGTGTATTTTAGGACACCCACATTTCGCCAGTTAAGTTTTAAGTCTCATGTACCTTATAGGGTGGAAGCCTATTGGCTCCAGAATCCGGCGAGTAACTGAGCAAAACCAACAAAACTACCCGGCTCAGGAATCGAACCCAGGACTGTACACCGTAAAATCAGCAGCAGCGCTTGCGACCACTACACCAACGAGGGTATTCACAAATAAATTGAATTGAATTAGTCTTTACCCAGAATACAAATGATGTTCAACAAATAAAGCCAGATCAAATCATTTTCTTAATTGGTGTTTCTTGTTGATTAAAACCTTTTTTTGTTCGCAGAGTAAACAAGGAACGCGATTCACCAGAATTTTAATTGTAGATTCAATTACTTTATATGTATAGATTGGTTTGTTGTAATATGGCGTAAAGTTTAAAAACCTATTTAAATCTAAACTTAAATAGCGCAAGCACTACTGCTGATCATGAGGTCCTGAATTCGATTCCCGGGTCTTGCAAAGCGGTATTGAGTTTTTCCATCTGGAATTTCTCAGTAGCATCCCGGAGTCTGGATTAGAGAATAGGTTGATGGCAATATAGAGTCGCCCCGTAGTACTAGTAACTGGATCTAAATAAATCTAGGTAGGTCTGGAGTAAATCTAGGTGTACTAAAGGTACACCTTTTCCCTAACCTTACGGGGACGTAGGCGTGATGTCATGTCAGAATTAAACTAATTGTTGATTGTTGTGTTGCTCACATAAAAAAATAGCAACACTAAATTTATTTACTCCCACCTCGTAAGACTTAGAGTACACAAAAAAATCCAACATTACCTCCAATAGGGTAGTGTCCTTAAAAATTCTGACTGGTCTGAAAGTTGGATTACTCAAAAATACTGGACACGTATTATCCTTTTGTCACATAAACCAAAAATGACGACGATATAGTGCGTTGAAATTACGCGTACTTTTAACGTGAAAGTGACGTCACAAGCCCCTTCTCCTGAACTTTGATGTGCTATATCATTGTCACTTTTTATTGATTTGAGTAAGCAAAAAATGCGTGCCCAATACTTTTTGGTAATCTAACTGACGGACCAAATAGACTTAATGTACTTTTACCTAGGACACATCTCTATTCTTCTTAGAAAGAACTTTTCTAGCTCAAAGATAAGCTGCAACAGGAATCGAACTGCAAATCTTGGATTCGAAAGTCGTGTTTAGAGCTTTAGAACTTCTTCGAAAAGAGATAACGCCTCGGAGAGTGCAAAGAGTTATGTGCGCCAAGATATCTCAGTATTGTATGTAATCTATACCTGCAGAGTAACTTAGGTATTACCTGCTCTACAACTGAACCATTTCTTGTTTAGGATTAAACGGAAAATGTAATCTTTATAAGATCATTTCATGTTCATCAGTCACAGAGGTTTTTCTCGAGATCATACAATGTAAGTTTTATTTTGGGGGTTGAATCGATCTTAAGAAATAAGGTTTCACAATTGTATCATCATCTGCCTAGCCTTTTCCCAACTATGTTGGGCTTCCAGACTAACCGGATGCATCCACACAGCATTATCTAGCCTCAAGCTAAGCAGAACTTGTGTTATGAGTACTAGATGACTGATATACTTAATACAAAACATTATATACATTACATTTTTTACATAGACATTTTTATTATACATAGCAAATACCCAGAACACCCGGAATAAATCTTTCGCCCGCCGCGCTACATCTGTCGTCAAACATACCTAAAGTACCTATCCTTCAAGAAGTTGCTCATCGTTGGACTAGTGGGCGCAAGCACTATTGCTGAGCATGAGACCCTGGGTTGGAGTCCCGAGCCGAGCAGTATGTGTTTTCATCTGGAATGTCTCAATAGCAGCCAGGGGCAAGGATGCCCGGCTATGGCAATAGGTTCACCCCCTATTACATGAAACTTCAACCTATCTGGCAAAATGTAGGTCTACTATATTAATACAACTCTGCTTAACTCTTCCGGGAATACAGCTACGTTGTTATTACTTCAGGAATCTTAGTAGAATTACAAAAATATAACGACAGAAAACTATCCCGTACAATATAAAAACAATATTTGTATTAATAAAGCCAGCCAGAACATCAAAGGCGAAGGTATACCCATATTTAGTTAGTTTCTCCATCTTAGTTCCCACACGTAATAATGTATTTTGGCAAATGACATCAGGAGGTCGGTAAGGAGCTCTCACATACATAAATATATAGTATGTGTGTATGTACAGCGCATTACTACAAAATGGTAACGCCCGGCTATAAGGGCTGTGTTTGACTTGCGCGTGCAGGTATCACTACGAGCTCAAATAATAGGTCTTTACCTATGAAATTGCCGTTTTGTATGAAAAAATTTAAATGAATTTTTTTCATGTATTTTTTATTTGTATTAATCGAAGTAATCACCCATGCAATCAATGCATCTTTGCCAACGCAGTGGCAGTTTATTGATGCCCTTCTTAAAGAAATCAGCTGGACGGGAGGCAACAAATTCTTCAAAGGCATTTTGTACTGCATCTCGGGTATTGAATTTTTTCCCGCCAAGAAGTTATCCAAATTCTGGAAAAAGTAGTAGTCTGTAGGCTCAAGGTCTGGTGAGTAGGGCGGATGACGGAGAGCTTCCAACCCCAGTTCTTGCAACTTGGAGACCGTCTGCTGTGCAGTATGAGGTCGCGCGTTGTCGTGCAGGAGCAGCTGAGACGAGCGATTGACCAATGCTGGTTGGAGATGTGCCAGCTTCTCCATCATTGTGTTCAATTCTTCACAGTACACATCTGCAGTAATGCTCACCCCGTTTGGTAAGAAGCTGTGTTGAATCACACCGGCGCTAGACCACCAAACAGTGACCATCACTTTTCTTGGGGTAAGTTTTCGTTTAGGGCATTGTTTAGGTGCTGAACCAGGATCCAACCAACTTGCTGAGCGCTTGCGGTTATCAAACAGAATCCATTTTTCATCGCAGGTAACAATGCGGTTCAAAATTCCTTCATTTGTGTGTCTGTTGAGCAGTGCAAGGCACGTCTCGACGCGTACTTCGCGCTGGCGATCATTGAGTTCGTGGGGCACCCATTTGTCAAGCTTTTTTACCTTGCCAATTTGACGCAAATGGACCAATATTGTTTTGACGCTAACGTCGAAAGCTGCTGCTAATTCAGCCGTAGATTGTGTATCATCAGCTTCCACAATCGCCTTTAATTCGTCATTGTCGACCAAAGTCTTCGGACGACCGCGAGGTTCATTTTTCAGGTCGAAATTTCCAGAACGGAAGCGAGCAAACCAATAACAGGTAGTGCGTTGGTTTGTAGTGTTAGCTCCGTAAACGTCGTTGATGTTGCATGCCGCTTGTGCCGCGTTGCTGCCACGACGGTACTCATATTCCATAATTACTCGAATTTTTAACGTATCCATGATGACGAAAAAGATTTAAATGCGATGAAAATGTAACACTAATCAATAAACAAATGACTACTTTTGGAAAAAGAAATCCATGTTTTTAAAATAAAATTAATTTGAAATTAGAATTCTTAGCCAAACAAAAAATATTTTGATTTGAAATGGCCAGTACTGCAGAACGGCAATTTCATAGGTAAAGACCTAATATTTTGACAGCATCTAATTTTTAACCGACAAAAAAAAGAAGGAGGTTCTCAATGCGATACGTTTTTTTTTTATGTGTGATCACACATATGTTTCTTTTTACAGTGTAGTCCGGTTTTGATATTTTTTTCTTTACTGGGTACAGTGTATTGTTACTAACACTATGAGTCTTGTTGCTAGAAAAAAATGATTTGTTATTTTCCTTTATTCTTTTTTATACATATAAATTACATTTTTAAATATTTCAAAGCAAAAATAAAAAAAAAAACATTTAAAAATATAAAAAATAGTAGCCTATCGGCATTGGGAACAGGGTCCAAGCTACCGAAGGTCAGGGCTCTTGAGAAAGGAACCTCCTAACGATACGTGCCGTTTCCAGGAGTACCGCTTTCTGGATCAAGCCCTTGATCCAGCTGCCTAACGAGAGCCTCCTGAGGTGTTGGTCGAGGCTCTTGGCTATTATACCATTGGCTATCACAACTATCGGCACAATGACTGCTGTATTCAAATCCCACATGTCGACAACCTCGCGGGCCAGATCAAGATACTTCATCTGTTTCTCTTTCTCAGCCTTCACGAGGTTCTCGTCATGTGGAACCGTAATATCAACAATCATTGAAACATCAATTCCACCCCTAAGTGTAATAAATAGGAGATCATTGATTTTCTCTTTCTTTCGCCTACTGAATTACTGTAAAAGGTAATGAGCAGCTGACCCACTAAAAGCTGTCCTACTAAAAAAGCGAAAAGTAAAAACTTAACCGACTTAAAAAAACAACTAATATTTGTAAAATAAATATAATTTCGGAAGTCGGTGGCAAAAAATGAAACAACCAAAGCATCGACTTCCGAAATTATAGGAATTTTAAACGACTTTGTTTTTTATTTTTGAAGCAACTTTACGTTCACTTAAGTCCTTTATACTACCTACAGTAAATACGTACTTATAAAACCAAAAGGGTGCAGTAGGGTTGCCAAACATACTTAAAAAATTAGTACCTATTGTATTCTATTTTGAGTAGGCATAGGTACTTTATAATTTGCAAAAGTACTAACTCTAAAACACTTTATTGCCAGTGTCCCTGGACTTTTCCCAGAACTGAATGAATTCCTGCAACTTCAGCGCTTTCTGAAAGAGTATTTTTTAATGGCGGAAAGAGAGAAACAAGGCTTTATTGAAATTCATAAAAACTGTGCTCTTCTTCAAGTTGAATGGTTGAACCCAGAATTACAATATCTGGAGTCGTAAATATGTAAAAAAAAGAATTACCTATGTTTCGCAAAAACATACGAGTAAATACTGTTAAAATAATTACAATGTCTTGTGGACTTTGGGAAGATATATCCAGGACTGGGATAATAGACTAAAACAAAAGTCAAACTGAAATAAAATAAAAAGTAGGCAGCTCTACCTACTAGGTACAGGATTTGAAAATATTCCCCTTGGAAGTAGGTATGACAAAATCTAAGCGGATTGGACAACTTGCATCAGCTTCCAAGAATCGTAACTTAAATATTATATGCTTTGAGTAAGTTTTTGAATGCTTTGTTATTATCAACATACAACTAACTGTCAATGCGTTTATTTTCTTTAAATATCGGATAATTTTTCAGAGCGCGTAGTAATTAAAACATTGATAAAAAAAATAACACCAAAAAAATACACCTTCCCATTAGTTTGTGATTTTTTTTTAGTCCTCGCAAAATACTTTTCTTGGAACAAGAACGTCGTTTCAAAAATGGAAGGATCTTAAATAAAATTCCCATGCAAATCGGTCTCGTTCATGTGGCTATTATATTAATACATTAATTAATTTTCTTTTTATCGTTAAAGTCAGTATTAACATAATTATTAATTTGATCAATAATCGAAAATTATAATATTTATTATTTCGCGTTGGTTTGCCTATTAAGTTATCCTCGAACATATTTAACAGTACAATTTATTAAGCATATTTGATGTAAAATAAAAATTTAAATTTTGCTTAATACTTCAGGGAAATAAATATAATTTAACAAAATAATTTTACCGGCAATGGCCAAAGCAGGAAAACCTTTTTTCATTTTCGAAAGTACCTTCGTCATTGTTAGCAACCATATACTTAACTTAGTTCGTATTTCTGTAATATTAACATAAACCTATATTGGGAATTAACGGATTTTTTTTTATGATTGGTAAAAAAAAACACGGCTAATCATTATCTGCCTAGCCTTTTCCCAACTATGTTGAGGTTGGCTTCCAGTCTAACCGGTTGCAGCTGAATACCAGTATTTTACACAAATCAACTGCTTATCTGACCTCCATAACTCAGTTACTGGGTTACAGGATAGCCCTTGGTAAGACTGGTTGTCAGACTTTCGGGCTTCTGAATACCAGTAACGACTGTCAAAGATCTACAAATGATAGCCGGGACCAAAAGCTTAACGTGCTTTATAAGGCAAGAAAGAGTCTCGATATGTTACAAACGGTCACCCGTCGACAGACTGACCTCGACAAGCGTAGCTTAACCTTCGATCAACCCGTGCGGCTGTTTTTATTTAGATACGAGCTCCTCGTACTAAAAAAATAAGGCCAATAAAATCAATTATGAGGACAATAAAGCCCTGTCTATGATACCTTATTTAACCTGGTAATCCCACTTTATCCACCATCCAATGAGATCCCTGTTGCTTCAAAAATATATATTTTTTTAAATTAAATAAAATGCAATACAGTTGAGCAAGCATTATAAGCATTTTAAGTATCTGGGCCATATTGTGACGTCCGACCTAAAGGACGACGCTGATATTGAGCGAGAAAGGAGGGCGCTGTCGGTGAGGGTGAATATGATTGCCCGCAGGTTTGCTCGTAGCTCCAAGGATGTGAAGATCACCTTGTTTCGAGCCTACTGCACATCTTTTTATTCGAGTAGTCTGTGGGTGTCATATTTGCAGAAATCCTACAGTGCTCTCCGCGTTCAATATAATAACGCGCTGAGGGCGCTGCTGCGGCTGCCTAGCTTCTGCAGCGCATGGGGAATGTTCGCAAGTGTCCGCATTGACTGTTTTTATGCCAGCATGCGCAAGAGGGCGACCTCGTTAGCGAGTAGAGTGCGGGGCAGCGCCAACAGTCTTCTTACCGCTGTTGCCAATAGGTTGGATGGACCATTCATGCAGCACTGGCAGGCCTTACATGCACCCGTATATCGCGCCTGGAGCAGGTAATTTATAGCGTGATGTTAGGTAATTCATTTTCATTTTTTTTTTGTTTTACTAACATAGGCTTTAAGTTAAATTTTTATTAGTACTATGAGTTTTGTTACTTGAATAAATAATTGAATTATTATATTATTATTAGAACTATTTCAAGTTGATAGCTTTAATACTCGTAGTTCCCAAAATAAGATCTCTGACTGTCAGACGGACGGATGGAAAAAGTCGCACAATAAGGGTGCTTTTTTTTTATAATTTTCGTATGGGTCTTTAACTAAAACAGCCCCGTGTGATCGCGTAAAACATTTGCAACCTTTACAAGCAATTTCCCGGTGGCACAGCTCATTCGCTTAAAGGTAACATTCGGTACTAACCGTGGTAATAAATACGAGTACACTGCTAGGGCTGTTATCATAACGACATCGCGTTTGTATTAAGTCTCCACTCCCACAGATTCACAAATGAATGAGTTGTTGCCCATAAAACTACCCAAACGCAGTGTTAATGGGTCTATTTTTGGTTATCACTCAGAGTGGGGCAACTTAAACAACCCTCTTTACTTCCCTGAACCACGGTAAGTATAAATTATAAATGCGTAAGTTTGTCGGTACATGTGTGTATTTGTTACTCCTCCGCGCTGAATCGGCTTAAAGGATTTGGATTAAATTTGTTCTGAACGTTGTTTCAGGTTGTGCTGGTGCTTGATGGTTGTTGTGATTGTCTTTTTTTTTATAAAAGCATCGCCCCACACTAGGAATTTCTAATGTGTCGTGGGTGCGTTTACAAACATTCCAACTCACATACACAAACAAGACCCGGAACAACCACCAGTAGGCCATACAAATATTTGTTCCGTGCGGCAATCGAACCCACGATACGTGGCGCAGCAGTCAATCGCTCAGACATTGCGCCAACGTGAATCATTGTGTGTTTGTTGTTTAGCGGTTGTTGTGGTTTTTTCTCTGGATCAACACAGAATCTACTTTTTATCCCGAGAAAAAGTATTCTTATAAGAATTTCAAATCGCCCTTAGTACTATGACCGGCTTTGCTTTTGTATCTTACAGGAATGCACTAACAGATTACTTCATGCCGCCCACCCAAATGTTCTCTCTTTGGTGCTGTTCGTCAAATCTACGAGCACCGTAACTTTTGAGTTAAGTTACACGATAACTTTCAAATACGTGCATTGACTGGGCCGGTCAATTCATACCTGTATTGGTCTTTTCTTAAAATACCATCCCATACACTAATCTGCATGGTCCTCACATGATTACCAAGATAATGCTTGGAGTTTTAAATAGACTGTGACCTCCGAGCTTCTTCTTAGAGCAGTCAGATAGCAAACAGGCTTCATCAAAATATTGCTTGTTTAGCTTGTAGGAGATTACGTATCTTATCTGTTATCTATCTATTTTCCATCTGGATTTTTATTTGCCCAGCTGAAAGGGTGGCCCCCTAATACATGGGACTTAAGCATAACGGGCGAAAATGTGGGTGTACTATCGTACGTCTCTGCCTAACATGGCGAGGAAAACAGGAATAATATAATGTATATAGAATGAAGGTAAACCTACTTGTAATATTAATTTACTACCTTATAACTTGAATAACTTAAATTGAACAGTTACAGTCAGTATTTCGAAGCCTATAATAGTCCTGCTATCAAATACAACCCTTTTGGAACATTTAACTGATTTACCAAACAATAGGCACATTGCCAATCGATACAGCGACCTAACAATAAAATTCGATATTACAATCGCAAACTGAATCGATTTATCTGTACTTGACAGTTGAGTAGTTATCAATTGAAATTTTATGAGTTCGGGTTGTAACGGTACCTGGCTTACGCCTTCTCAAATACGAAATATCCGCAAGAAATCGTACCTACGCCTCCGCAATACCCTGGTATTGTAATCTCTTAAGATTCTAGAGAACTTGTAAAGAAGGTTTTATTACTAAATAATGCTGGACAATACACACAGCATCATCTAGCCCCAAGCTAAGCAGAGCTTGTGTTATGGGTACTAGATGACAGATGACATATACTTAATACAATACATTACATAGATAGATTTTTTTTACTGTACATAGCAAATACCCAGAACACCCGGAACAAGTCTTTATAGATCGTACAAACATTTGTCCCAAGGCGGGAATAGAGCTTCGCCCTTTGCGCCACATAGGTCGTTTATGCGTCGTGTCAATGCGAGCAATCCTGCGCGTCTCACCATGTGCCTAGTCTATGAAGATCCCAAATGTAAGGTCAGCTTCCAGACTACCCAAGATACATCTTACTACCAGTATTTAGCATAGACCGACAGCCTGTCTGACCTCCACAGCCTAGTTACACCCTTTGGTTAGACTGGTTATCAGACTCGGTCTACTAAAAATGTTGGGCGTCAAAGATCAACAAATGACAGCGGGTGCCATCGACTTAACGTGCTTTCCGAGGGACAAGCATTATTCATATAACCTTAATAATCGTTCTGTTCTGTCTCCAGCTTGGTTTAGAGAGAAGTGGAATCTCAAAGAGCGGTCTGTGTCTCTGAATTTAAAACTAGGAAAACGGGACATTTCCATTTCCATTACAACTGATTCCTATCTTGTCCACTATACCTGAATACCTATTCCGGTACATACCTATGTAACTACGTAAGCCCAGCAATCAACACAGATGATTGAGTCCGTAAGGTACATCATCCGATTATATATATTCTGCAGTAGGTATCTATAATATCATCTACTATTTAATAAGGAGATAGTTGCAGACGTACCGGCTATTTATTAAGATGTCGTCTTATGTATTTGTGTACTCTTATTATAGGTAAGTATTGTTTACAAATATCGTATTTCTTAAGAAATGTTGATGTTTGTGATAGTTAAGAAATATCATTGTTGTCATAACCATTTATTTTTAGACATAATATGTATTAATTTATTTCTGTGATGGTCAAAGTATTATTTGCTCGAAGGATGCCGAATTTAGGCCGACAGGGCCGAATTTAGGCAACAATTTATTTCTTAATTCATACTTTGAGTTTACCGGTATTTAAGTGATTTCTTTCTATTCCCTTCGATCTTGTACATCCCTCCACCCCCTTTTAAGCGTAGTTTAGAAAATAACAATAGCCTTTAGGACTCAGGAATAATGTAGCTTCCTAACAGTGAAACATTTTTTTAAATTACATTTGTATTGAATTTGTTCTGGAGATTACTCCCTACATACAAACAAATTTTACCTCTTTATAATATTAGTCTAGATTTATTTGAAACCTCGCTATATCTAGAAGCAAAATACAATCTGCTTTTCAGCACATCATTGTCATTTTTGCTCAAAACTAACACATGTGTACATAAGAGAATCAAGCAATGGTTCCGGGTTAAATTATTTATTCTTTCAATTCAGCATGACATTTCATGAACTTGATAAATGCATCTAATAAAAATAGCAATCCATGGTCTTATTGTTTTGTTCAATGGTAATGGATATTCTTTAGTGAAGACATTGTAAAATTGAGTAATGAGTGCAATACAACATTTGGCCATGCGGATATATCCTTTGGTAAATGTTGAATCCAGAGAGACAGCTTTCTGAGCAGCCTCCAGGGCTTTCTTATACATGCTCAGCATCATGTAGCATGCAGGTCTGTTGCCATAGTATGCTGCATAATCCGGGCAAAGCTGTATTGCTTCATCATATATAATCAGGGCACCCTTGTTTATTTTGAATTTGTACAGACTTGTACTTTCTTTCTTTTCTTCAGCCACTCTATGAGTTGAGAACAAAGAAAAACAGTTGGAATCAATCATGTAAATAAATTTGGTTTTACTTATTTGATTATTATTTACTGTAAAATGTTGGGCAAGTGTTGATCATATACACTTGCACAGCTGATTGATCCTGATTTGGTATAATAATAATAATGCGTACTACAGACCATCACGGCTTAGGGTTCCAAAATGACTTCAGAATACGCTCCAGGGAGTAACGTGATAGTCAAGACGTAACAGGTTAAGATGTTTATTTCATACTATCCTAATATAATAAATGTGAAAGCAACTGTCTGTCTGTTACTCGTTCACGCTTAGCCCGCTGAACCAGATTTTATGAAATTGGTATGGAGATATTTTGAGACCCTGGTAAGGACACAGGATAGTTTTTAATCCGCATCCGTGATAGAAGACGTTCACGCGGATGCGGGCAAAACCTAATAAGTTTATAAAATATTCTTCTACTTAGGTACTAAAAAAAGGAAATATGAAGATTCGATTTGTACTTGGAGTACATATTTTTCCCGCTATTTCAATTTAAAAACCTAGACCTACCAAACAAAAAAAAAACATCAAAATTAATTTAAAAAAAACATACAGTCGAATTGAGAACCTCCTTTTATGAAGTCAGTTAGAATAAAACAAACAGTCGAATTATGTGAACCTCCTCCCTTTTGAACCCGGTTCATTAATTGCATGTCGAAAGGGTGCATTTTGAACTAAACAGGCAATACAAAAGTACAACAGTGTAGCCAAAAGAGTTAAAAGGACTTCATTGTAGGCAAAAGCCAGGGTCGGCGAACCGTCTAGCCGAGCGGTCAGCTCTCAACCGCTATCAGATTGAATCGGCAAGAAATCTCTTCATTGGTTTTTACGATAACCGCTCCAAAATCTAAAACACTTTGATTTAAACGCTTTTTAGGGCTCCATAGATCCAAATGAAAAAAAGGAACTCTTATGGAATGGCTCGTGTCTCGTGTGACAGCCAATTTGCTCTTAATGAACTAGATTAAGTTAGTTTAAAACTACACTACAGCAAAATAGATAAATATTTTTTTATTATTATTGTTATTTTATAACTTTTGTCATTATGGTTTTTTTTTTCTATGTTTAGTTTGTCATGTATTCGTTTTAAGCCTGAGCCTATGCTCAAGTAACGTTTTTTGTCGTGTTCACTGCACGTTTCCTTCACCTAACTTTCCATCGGGTGATTTTTGCAGAATAGAACGGCAGAACTTGCAGCGAATCTCCACACCCCTTCCAGGGTCAATCTACTAATCTGAGACTTTAATTGTTTTCCTTTAGTTTCCTTTAACTCCATTCAAACGCAAAATCCATTATAAAGTCCAGTATGTTTGGATTTAAATATCTACAAAAGCTGCCTGTTGTGAGTCGTGGTTTAATTAACTCGACTAAACTATAGAACGACGGGAAGGGTAGTCTAGATTCCGGTCGCTGTCATCGGCACACAATACCTCAATCGACTCTCACGACATTGAGGAATTAAATCTATACGGGGTTCCGTGGAAATAAAAATTATTTTTTGTTTAGAACTGGCAAAACAAAAGAGAGTATTGCAAAAACAAGCGTTTAGTAGCTAATTGATAGCGAAGTCGATTGACAATGATTTCAAAATATGAGTAAACCAACATCACATCGCGCCTGTATTCCCTGAAGGGTTAGACAGTGGTGTACCCACAGTGCACCCAAATTTAGCCAGTTATGTTTAAGTCCCATGCAATAGGGGACGAGCCTATTGTCATCAACCGGGCACAAATCCAGTCTTCGAGCTGTTACTTAGAAATTCCAGATGGAAAAACCCAGTAACAGTTTGCTCGACCAGGGAATCAATCTCAGGACCACTCAGCAGTAGCGCTTGCTACCAAGACTAACACAATCACAGAAGTAGATTCAGTTTTACCTTACAATTAATTATGACTACTAATAATACTAGCCTATACTGTCCCAGAGCTGGGCAAAGGCCTCCCCAAGTCCTTCCAAGTACTCTTTTACCGCAGTAAATTATTTATACGTATAACTATTACAGCTTTACCAACTACTAAAAAAAGACAACATTCATTTGTATATATACGTTTAAAAAACCTCTCTTCAAAAATTGACTGTTCAACTTTCAAAGAGTAAAAAGGTACAGAATTCTAAATTGAAGTCAGGTAGCGACAGACAAGCCAGTCTAGCTTCCGGCCACATTCAAACGGCAAATTGTCACTGCATTTGCATCACAAGGGTCGCCGGTTCACTTCCTGCGCTACGTTTAACTTGGACTCGTGTTTAATAGTAGAGAGGGAATTATTATGTGGGTATTTAGGCGCTTACAGTATTTTCGCTGTTTTAGTTAGACGACTTTGTCTACGTTTGAGGCGATTTAAATGCGGAAATAAACATAAACGTCAAACCTATATTACCCGAAGGTTAAGCAGAGGTATAACTCTTTTTTTGCTAGTACAAGCTCGCCACACTTTTCCCAAACCACTGCAACTCCTTAAAACCAGAATCAACAGTAGCGTCCACCAGAAAAGCGTTGAGACAATGAAGCCCGACGAGTCTCGGAGAAACGATTCAACTGTCTTGGATCCCGCAACCAAATTAATCAGAAAAGAACAACGGAGGAGTAAGAAAATTTATAATTTCCACTTCCCTCTATATCAAGCAGGAGACGATCATTCAGATGTACCCGTGAGGGAGCCAAATTCTCAAAATCTGCTCAAGTAACTTTGAGCAGTCTAAACGTTGTCTACCTACTATCGATAACTACCCACAATATATAATTACCTATAATACCTTAACCCAAATTTCGCTAATATGTAATAGAGATTAATGGGTAGTTAGAATCC
Source organism: Phlogophora meticulosa (assembly GCA_905147745.2). Taxonomy (NCBI): domain Eukaryota; kingdom Metazoa; phylum Arthropoda; class Insecta; order Lepidoptera; family Noctuidae; genus Phlogophora; species Phlogophora meticulosa. The sequence continues at coordinate 14,500,851 of LR990522.1, read as the reverse complement.
CGAAAGTCTGACAACCAGTCTTACCAAAGGGCAACGTGCTGCCCAGTAACTGGATTGTGCTGGTCAGATAGGCAGTCGCTCCATGTACATTACTGGTATTCAGCAGCAACCGGTTAGGCTGCAAACCAGCCCCAACATAGTTGGGTAAAGGCTAGGCCGATGATGATGATGATGATGATTAATGCAAGAATTCTATATAGTAGGGGTTTGACCAAATCGACCCATCAACCCAGCCTATTAATAACAGTTCACTACTGTACATAGGCCTTTCTCGAAGTGTGCTACAACTCTTATTATTCCATTGAAACCCCGTGCTACGCTGGGCCAGCTCCAACGAAGGTGGAGTCCGATTCTCCATCTTCCGCAGCCAATCCGTCCTGAGCACCTTTTTGAGGCCGCACGACGGTAGTAAAACTTTGACCTTTAGAGTTGAACGGGATTTCAATGGCATTACCATTGACATGCGGCATACCGTACTATATTTTCTTGAAACGCCATCTTGTCACGAACAGGCAATGACAATCAAAATGGTGGTCTCTAAAGAAAATAATAATATCAATTCACTTAGAAGACACATGGTTCATCACTCCTGGGTTTATGATCTTTTTATTTGGGGTCATAAAATGAATGTAGGGACGCTGGAAGGGTACAGTCTCCTTTATAGTCGTAATTTTATGTTATGATGATAAAAATTGCGAATCAAGATGTGTGAGGCAGAAGTCTAATTAAAATTGATGTGCCAACAAATCGAATTTGGTAGGTATTCAATTTAAATGTGAATATATACGTGCACAGTGTAGGTATGATAATAATCAACTATGTTGATTAAATAATTAATTAATAGTAATATTACGGAACGCCTTCAATTACGATAGTTTGTAAGCTACTTCGTAGTATTGTTGCAATGTAAATTTTGAAAGGCGTTTTGATGTCTATACGGTTAAATATAATATTGAAAATGATAAAGAGGAATGATTTGATTGTTTTTTTGTAATAAGAAATATGATCTGTACAAACCTACATTAACAACGAGTAACATAGGTTATATTTTATTTGCAAAACTGCGCTTTAATGGTGGTGGAGGAGATATTAAAGTTTAAAGGGAAAGTACGAAATCCACACTGACGAAGTCGCGGGCGAAGTACTAGTTACGGATAAATTACCACACCATTAGCATAGCCATTTACATAACATCTAAGATTTTAACGTTTTTAGAGTGCCTAACAATTAGCAGTAATGACTTAGAAGTTTAGGCCAAAGTTATCATTTAAATCATTTTTTGTCACCATAGATAAGGGTTTAATAAGACGTATAGTACCGTACCATTTATCGCAAGTTCGTTCATCTTCCCAAATATGTTTGGGTCGGTTTCCAGTCCAACTGGATGCAGCTGAATACCAGTATTTTACATGACGCGTCTTCCTATCTGACCTCCACAATCCAGTTACTGGGTAACACAATACCTTGCTAAGATTTGTGTCAGACATTCTGTCTACTGAGTAACGACTGTCTAAGATCTAAGAATGACAGCCGCTTACCGAGGTATGGTGTGGTCTCAGTGTGTAATGTCTGGGTCACCGTAGCTTAACCTTCGATCGGCCAGTCCGGATATTATTATTCAGCAACACAGTAATGTTTTCTTCAGTACGAAATTAGTAGATGTGTAAGAGGAAGTCTGAAAGTGGCGCCTGTGACCGAGAAGTTTTGTGGAAAGCGGTTTACAAGGGATGTGATGTGATGTGATGCTAAGGAATGAGGACCATGTTGTGAGGAAAGTTTTGAGTATCATTGAGGGAGGTTACAAGAGTAGAGGGATAGCAAAGAAAAGATGGATGAATTGTGTGAAAGATGATATGTATAGAAAAGAGGCGACTTTGAGATGACGGTAGTTAAACAGAGATGTATGGATGAAGAAGACATGATGCGCCAACCCCAAATAAATCGGTATAAGGGCAGGATGATGATGATGATGCTGAGGATTTTTTTTATTAGAATACCAAATAATATAAAAGATCAACCAATGAGAATGTTTGAAAAACATCTCACAACATCTCACACACACAAAAACATCTCTCATTTCTTTAGAAAAATATTACTATTCAGTCCAAGATTTCTTAACTGATATGTTTGTATATTGAACCAACTACAAAAATGTGCATACTTATAATAAGGCAGAATGTAATTGGAAACGCTAACAAGATGTATGATCACCTGATTTTTGTATCTACATTCATTGTCAATATACAATATAGCACAACAATATATATACATACCGAAGTCACATCCAGTTTTAGAAAAACTTTGACATTGTTGAGCTTTGTCTCTGTACCTCATACATGAGACTATCTACGCCCAAATACTGTAATAACACTTAAGTGTGGTAATCTTATTGTGAAATAGAATTATTAAAAACCTTTTTCACGACACCAGTTCTTATGCTGCCGCAGAAGTAGTAAAAATTGTAACATTAGAGGATATAATAGCGCCTAATAAAACTTTCATACTAGTAACGCTACTTAATTTATTATTAGTGTTACAAATTATTGCTCTGACGGACACGTAAGGCGACTTTATTTTGGAACCCTGAATACTTTTAGCCTTATTGAACGATATACATATATAAGTTAAGATGTGTAGTAGTCTACGTTATACGTTGAAATATAATGTGTGCCCATCTACAGCTTTTTGTTATCAGCAACATAAATCACAGGGCAGACTTAAATGTACTATCAAAGCTCCCAAAAATCTGTTACTTTTTGCAATTGTTTGTTTATTTTTTTTTGTTTATGTTTTATATCAATAGAAGTCAGTAGAAAACCCGTTAATAAGATTTATTTATGTATTTGAGTAAATGTGAGTATTCATCGACAAGTAGATGAGCATTTTAGATTTGTTTAACCCTAATAGGAAAAAATAAACATAAAAATCATTCTAAAAACGGTCACCGAGAGTGTTTTTCCCTTTTCTGAAGCATCTTGTGGAGAGGATAACCAAGTGAAACTTGTTCGCCTTTCATGCAAAATGCTTCTCAAAACTCAATTTTAAACTGTATTTGTATTTATGTACTATAACACTACATCTAAGGTAAGTTACTAACGCAATGGATTTCAGTTGTACGATCTTTTAAAAAAAAAAAAAAAATATATTATTATTATGCTTGTAAGATATACAGATAAGCTTTTCTCGTTCTTAACCTTATAACTCGAGACCAATTGTTATTTTTTTTCAGTTTGATAATTGTTCCAATCACGTTACGTTTACGTCAAGCATTCGTACTAGGCACGCAGACATGATCAAGATTTCAGAAAAAGGGGGGAAGTTTATGAGCTTAACATACATGGGTTTCTACTAAAACTATTACCACAGGATGGTTAATTATCCATTAACCCAGCTAGTTGATGAAGCACTTTCCAAACTGCTAAATAAAACCGTTCCCCAGGAAGTTAAGTTACTAAAGCAAGTTAGAGTTAGTTGAGACCTGCGCTAAGCTCGCTAATAAATTATTTAACTGAGTTGACCTTAGTTCGATGTTAGTAGTTTTTAGTTATGTATGTAGTTTTAGCTAACAGTATGTGGTTTTAAGACAGGAGAGGAATTTCCAGATTATTTAGTAGTGGTGTGAAGGATTTTTGATTACCTCTGTCCCTTCTAGAAATCCGTACTTCTAGGAATTTGTCGTGTCCTGTTTTGGGTCACCAAATTGTTTGTTGTAATTCTTAATGAATACATCAGGCGTCAGATATAAATGTATCTCTTTCCATTGTACAACATTAACCGCTTTACGCGCGCCGAAGGCAAATAATAAAACATCTACCTATAAATCTACACAAATAAATAAAATTGAAGTATCTGTTTGTCATTACAAACAAAAAAACAAAGCTGTTCTTTGACATTTCAAAGAACAGCTTTTTACTAAATGTATATAAAAGTTTGTACGGTAGTTAGACAAAAAAAAACATTTTGAAATTGTTTGCCTGTCTGTTTGTTTTTTTGAGGTATTCTCTGAACCGGCTGGATCGAATAAGGAGTAACTTAGGTTTAGGAAAACTAATTATTTTTCTCGCATAAGAGGAGCTGAATACCAGTCTTTTACATGTAGCGACTGCCTATCTGACCTCCACAACCCATTTACTGGGCAACACGGTACATGTTGGTGAGACTGGTTGTCAGACTTTCGGGCTTCTGACTACCCGTAACACTGTCAAAGATCAACAAATGACAGCCGGGACCAACGGCTTTACGTGCATTCCGAGGCACGGAGGAGTCTCGATACGTTAAGAACGGTCACCCATCCACAGACCGACCTCGGCAAGCGTAGCTTAACCTTCGATCAACCCGTGCGGCTGTTTTTTTTTAGCCACGAGCTCCTCAACTTAAACCAGCATAAAAATACAAATAAACCCTTTCCATTTATATGTTAGGAATGTGTTACTCCGGTTACTCCTATAGGTAAACAATATACCCATCCCTTTCTCCCAGAGATACAAAGTTCCCGTGGTAGGGAGGTTTCGTTACGAGTTCATTATTAAGTGCACACAACGAAAACCACTCCTGAACGTATTATTATGAAAAATAAATTTCAGTGAGGGGTGCAATTAGCCCTGGGAATTGGTATTTCATATACGCGTTCGTTATTGAAGGGTTTTTATGTTGTTTTAAGTTTAATAGAGATTTTTGTGGTTTTAGGGAGGAATGTTTGTTTTTGTTAAATGATTTGTAATTAACGGGACGTTGAGAATGATGAGGGGATGTGTGGTGTGACGAGAATGTATAGAGTGATAAATGATTAAGAAGAAGTCTTATAATGACGTCTGTGACCTGGAAGCTGTGTGGAAAGCGGCTGTCATGGTATATGGGCATGTGATGCGAAGGAATGCGGATCATGTTGTCAGGAAAGTTTTGAGTATGAATGTGGAGGGTTACAGGAGTAGACGAAACGATGGATAGATTTTGTGAAAGATGATAAGGCTAGAAACAATACGCGACGGATAGAGATGAATGGAAGAAGAAGACATGCTGCGCTGAAAAATGGGATAAGCGCAGGAGGAGGATGACAAAATGAGCTATAATTTAAAGTACTTTCATGATTGACGACACGGTTGGCGCAGTGACTGAGTGATCGACTGCTGCGCCACGTGTCGTGGGTTCGATTCCCACACGGAACAAATATTTGTATGACCTACAGGCAATTGTTCCGGGTCTGGTTGTTTGTTGTTGTTTGTGTATGTGAATTTAAATGTTTGTAAACGCACCTACGATACAGGAGATATTCCTAGTGTGGGACAACGTTTTTATTTTTTAAATAGAAATTGAATAGAAATAGAATAGATTTCTTTAATTTATATGGATGAGTATTGGGGTTACCAAGCCCATTTACCTAACCTAGTAATTTTATATAGATAATTTCTACGGCACCTAATGATCTATTAGCATTGAACCTAGTGATATTATAATGGAAATGTTTTAGCTTTATTACATCATAATGAAGTATAATATTACCTATTATAGTCTTGAGATAAGGCTAGAGTCTATGAACGTCAAAATAACCTTTGATCGACCCGTGTGGCTGTTATTATTTAGCCTCCTATGAACGCCAAAACTAATGACTATTAAAAATATGATAAACTTCATGAAGATTATAAAAAACTAAAAAAATAATATCATCATCTGCCTAGCTTTTTCTCAACTATGATGAGGTCGGCTTCCAGTCTAAAAGGATGCAGCTGAATACTTACAATCGTATTTAACATGGACCGACTACCTATCTGCACTCCACAAGCTGGTTATCAGTATTTGGGACTTCTGACTACCCGTAACGACTGTCAAATATCTACAAATGACAGCTGGGACCAACGGCTTAACTTTAAAAAATAACACATCATTTATAATTAACAATGTATTTAATTTTGATTCATGATTTTTTATTATTAATTATATTTTTTTTCATTATTTCAAAGTCAGCACTTTTTCACAGATCATCGTTTGTCTATTGATATGCAGATTTTCATGGATCAAGAAAATTTAAAGTAAGATTTTAACAGCGGGATAAACTTAAGATTTTTCCACCCCAATCACTGTGGTACAAGTCTAGAGATACTTACATCATATACAATCCCAATACACACCACCGTCTGCCGATATCATGCGTGTAACGAATGTGGTACAAAGACCTCTGAACGATATATCTTTTGTAAGGACCCGACGACACACCGAAAGATTTACGTGTGTTACAGTAAATATGAAAGCATATTTCAGGACAACCGTTGAACCAGCTTAACTGTTATCTGAATGCAGAACACTTGCGTTCCGAGAAGGGCCGTATTTCGCATTTCGAACACAAGTTTTGTGATTTTGACGGCTGTCAAAGATCTGGAAATGACAGCCGAGACCAACGGCTAAGTATGCATTTATTTATTTATTTTATACAATTAAATATTACCAAATTATAACTTATGATATTGATATAGGATATTGTATACTGTATAATACAATATCCTGAAATGCACACTCAGTTACAGGTAACCACAGCTTACACATTGTCGAGTAGGTATACATAGCTCTGAATATTTGAATAAATAAAAAATACTTAGAAATAAACAGTTGACTTGCTAATAGTAATCATTAATTAATTAATACAATTGTTATAATAAAACTAAGTGTTAATTAGATTTTCAATTGAACATTGCACATTAAAACCAAGTAACATTATTACAACAGTATCAACTAAACATTATAAATTAAAACAATCGGTATTAAAATTGAAATTGAAATATAGACTTAAAAAAATATAATTAATCAAAAATAAAAAAAAAACAAAATTCATTTATTCAAATTAGGCTGAGAATCAGCACTTTTTGAATGTCAAAACGTTAACATAAGACAGTCCCCCAAAACCACTTCACCACTTCTTAGTGTTTTTGCTGGGAAGAAGAAGTGGATGAACAAACTCCCCAGCAACACGTCTGTCTGATAGGTTTGAAGAACTTGAAGCTATACAACATATTATGTCAAAAAATAATAATTATGTCAATCATCTTTATACATCATTCAATTAAATAATTTGCTACATGTTAGCTAGCACACACCAATATGCCAAAATAAATAAATAAAAAGTTATATGTACCAAAATCGACAATTAACTCAAGCAAAGCCTGCTAAACTGAATACATAAAAAGCCTCCAAGGCAGTCCAAGGGCGTGCCCGCTGACATGTGCAATGCTGAATTATATCAATACAAATCATTCATAAAATGTAATCAGAGGATCATGTCAATAACAAAAAAATAAGGACAGTAAAAGAAACATACACAAAAATAAAGAACTATTAAACAGTAAATGAACTATTAAACAGTAATGATACATTTATTCAATGAAACAGCGATTAATTAATTTATTATTTATTTGGATTGATAAATCATATCATCAAGGCATGGAGACTTCTCCATGCCTCTTGATATGATATGAATAGTCACCCATCCATAGACTGACATCGGCAAGCGTAGCTTAACCTTTACTTCTTTATTTTTCCACGAGCTCCTTCGCAAAAACACACCCATATCCATAATATATATCCGTACTAGTTAGTTACTGCCATCAGTCGAATCCCTACAATAGTTGGGAAACCTTAGTTTACATAGACATTTAATATCATCAGTATTTAGATTGGCTATGCAATATAGTCCCTTCGTCTCCTTGAGCAGCACGTTCGGGTCAAATAGGTGGCCCAAAGACAATAAGCCTTAGGTACAGAGCCACCATAAACATTAAATGGAAATAAAAACAAATAATTAAGAAACAAAACAAAAGAAGCACTTTATTAATGTAACTAGCTTTGCCCGCGACTTCGCCCACGTGGAATTTGACAAAACTTCATGGGTTCTAATTTCTTGCACGGAACCCTTAGATTTATTACTTTTAAGATAAAATTAGTAATCACATCAGATATGTCATGACGTCATTTTTCCACTCATCTATGATCAGATGAGTGGAAAAATGACAGATAGCACCCGAGATAACAAAAAAACAGCTATCTACCAGTGAAAGTCCCGTCAAAATCGGTCCAGCTGTTTTGGAGATTACCTCAAACAAACAGACAGATTGATAGGCAAAAAATATAATTTTGTAATAGCTACGTACAAACTTCATATGCATTTAGAAAATATATTCTGTTGACTTTACAAACAGACACTTCAATTTTACTTTTTTGTATAGATATAGATAATTGTAATAGTATATATAGACAATGAATTGTAAGCCAGTACCCAATCTGAAAGATAGCAACTGCTATCTTTCAGATTGGGTACTAGCTTACGAAATAATTGATCGCTAAAAAATGATGAAATTAATTACGCCTCCACAGAATCAATTAGATTCAACATTCTGGTATAATCCATTTGCTGTAGGGTTGTCAAAAATATTATGCAGACAGGTAGGCCTTATTGGTGATGTTTTTCAAAAAGGTCAGGTGCGTAGTATTCGCAACCGGCGTGCGTGTATGACCAGATGTATGAACGTCAGCGAAGCGAAAGGAGTATATAAGGATCGTAGCGGGTGGTGTTCTTTGCCTATCACAATTGGTAAAAAGCGTGAGCTTATGAATGTATGCAGGTATGCAGATAGAACTGGTTTCTTTAAGGTTGAATTCATCGCGGGCTCAAACTCAGCGGTCTGGTATGGACAAAAAGCAGGCTGTCTCATCTTGCATCGTGTTAGACAGAGATATGATCAGTAAGATGCTAGTCTACATGCCAACGTCTAGTTCCCACGCAAAACTAACACCGTTACAAACTGAAATGCAAACCAGCGCCTGAAAAATTACGAAAAGTCCTTTGGAAGATCGATTTTTTTGAAAAAACCACCTCAGAAATCAATGACAAATAAAGTACATTAAACTCTTCGATATTGAGCTTTGACGATGCCGACTTTTTTTTGAGATTTAACACTACTTTTGTTAGTTATTAACACCCAAATTTGTGGTTTACGTTACGGTAAACGTTAGAATTGGTAAGAAAAACTCTAGAGTCTATGTTAGCTCATAACTTTTTAATGTCGTTTTATTTTACTATTCTGTTTCCGCACAGACAAAATTAATAATGAGACAAAAACCATACCATGTTTAATACGTTTTCGGCTTGCGAGTACAGTTTCATCATTAAAACTTGCAGCAGCAAGGATCAGGGTAGGTGCTTATCTTTTTTTGTAAAAACGTTATGAAAAGAGTGAGTCCCAATATTGAAACCGCGAGTCAGCATTATAAAGGATCAGATGAGCAAAAACATTCCTTGCAGTCAAGCGGATTATGTAATTGTGAACTGCTATCAAAGGAACTTTTGAATAATGAATAGTTAGTAGGTACATTAGTAATCTTAACGGAGCCATTATGAAATGTATTTTAAAGTGTGTCGACCTATGTGGCGCAGCGGACGAAGGTCCGCCAGCGACGCAGGAGGTTGCGGGTTTTATTCCCGCCTTGGGACAAATGTTTTTACGATCCACAAAGGCTTATTCCGGCTGTTCTGGGTGTTTGCTATGTACTCGTTTAATAAAAAATATCTATCTATGTAATATATTGTATTAAATATATCGGTCATCTAGTACCCGTAGCACAAGCTTTGCTTAGCTTGGGGCTAGATGATGCTGTGTGGATTGTCCAGCAATATTGATTTATTTATTTATAGTAAAGTTAAATAATTTTTCAGTTTTCTGACCTTATGGGACGCGTAAGTACTCGAAAATGCTGAAATTATGTTTATAATACCAATTTACTACTGTGCCACTGCAGGGTAAAGGCTCTTTTCATATAGAGAAGGCACGAGCATTAATCACAGTGCTTGCTGAAGATAGATTGGCGATTTAAGACTTATTTAATACTAGGATTTTCCCACGACTTCGTCCGCCTGAATGTCGGTTATAGCGCACGCAGGCGTCAAATTAGAAGATATCCTGTCCTTTTATAGGATATAATCTATCTCCTTCCTAAATTACGTTATGATCCCATCCGCCATTTTGTCGTAAACAAATGGTAACAAACAAACACAGTTTTGCATTTATAATATTACCTAGTATGGATAAGTCCAGATTTCCTCACGTTGTTTTTAATTACCGATGTCAGTGATGCCCAAAATAACCTTAGGATGTGCTTTTTCTAACACCACCAATCCCCCACTCTTCTTACCTGTATTATTTTTATGTACGTAGCTCAGCAGTCGAACATACCCTTTATCATCAGCGCCTACTACCGAACATAGGCCTCTCCAACCGCATGCTACCAACTACAATGTGAAGATCATCGCGGTGGGGGAAATCATGAAATTATATGTATGTAAAGTAACTGGTGAAATTCGAGTGTACTATAGTTATATTGACGACACGGTTGGCGCAGTGGTTGAGCCATCGGCTGCTGCGCCGCGTGTTGTGGGTTCGATCCCCGCACGGAACAAATATTTGTATGACCTACAGGTAATTGTTCCGGGTCTGGCTGTTTGTGTATGTGAGTTTAAATGTTTATAAACGCACTCACGATACAGGAGAAATTCCTAGTGTGGGGCAACGTTTTTTTAAAACCAAAAAAAAAAAACAAACAAAAATATCTCTAAGCTAGCTATCTCTATCCTCTAGCTGAAGTAGGCGTGATGTTATTTGAAGCATGACTTCAAATAACATCACGCCCACTTCAGCAGAGATGAAATTATAGTACACGCACTTCGCCAGTTATATTCTTGTCCGGGCACAAATCAAGAATCCGGTCTGACTGACAAATTCCAGATGGAAAAGCTCAATAACACTTAACACAAGCCGCGAATCGAACCCAGTTCCTGAAGTCCAGCAGTAGCACTTGCCACCACTCGACCACCGAGACAGAATACTTCAAACCCACTTAGATCTGTCACCCGAAAAAAAATTGTCAAAGCCATATCTGATCGAACTTTTACGAGCCTAACGCCAACCCTAAATTGCTTTAGCTGAGAGCCTATTACACTTGATCGCTGATAGCGGGCAAATTAAAAACGTTTGCTTTTGGCATATTTATACGAAACCCATTCGCTGAAAACAGGCTTTCAATACTGACAGGTGAATGAGAAAAAAAAATCTGAGCAATGATAAATACTTCCCCTTGAGTGAAATGTAATGGAACGTGCTGGATTTTCTCTTAATTTTAATTAAAATGGTGAACCAATGGATTTCAGTTGATTTATGGATTGATTTTATTTTAAAAGGGTTCTCTTGACTTTATTTTTAAAAGGGTGCTATGATGAATTACTGAGGGGAAGTTTCTCAATGTAATGGTATTGTAGTTTTCTTTTTAGATCTATTAAAATGTGGAACAATTTAGCTAACAGAGTTCCTTTGAACTCAAGTGCGTAATGTTTGTTTTATTCATAGCAGCCACCCACGACTTCGTCTGTATATGAATCTTATAAATTACTAGCTGTCCCAGCGAACTTCGTCCCGCCTCAAAAGTTGAGTTACACTGCCATCTGTTAGAAATATATGGAACTTATTAGAGGAAAACGTTTAATTTGCAATTAAAAAAATATTAAGGTCAAAAATCGAAATAAAAACTATCCTATCTCTCAAGTTGGATCGAACTGCACATGGTGTGCGAATTTTATTATAATCGGTTAAGTGGTTTAGGAGTCCATTGAGGACAAACATTGTGACACGAGATTTATATATATTAAGATTATCTGGCTTATGTGTTATTCTGAAGTATCTATATTTACTAGACTATTCGAAAAAACTAGACCTGTCTTTCTGAGAACAATACCATTTAAAAACAAATATATATTACCTAAATTCGACAAAGTTTACGGGGGTTGCAGAATACTTGGTACCATTATTTCTAAATAAATTTCCTGAAGACTTGCAAACGTTGTACAAAACCGGTTCGAAAAGTAATAAGTACAAATCAAAGCTGTTCCTGACACAACATCACCTATGACTGTATTTATCGGCGCGCCAGCACACAGATAAACCCTGAGAGGTTTACGTTGTTTGGCTAGATTTAATAAAAAAAATATGTAAGTGTTATAGAAATAAATAAATAACTATTATTATGTAAGTATGTAAAGAGGTGAACCGATGCTGGCCCGGCTCGCTCGCCCGCAAGGTGGTGGTGTAGACTACGCTTAATACAGTTGATTTTTGAGCAGTGGGCGACCACTAGTAAGCTTTGATACTGTAAAATTTCATCAAAATACGCTCAGTAGTTGTTACCTGAAAAAAGAGTAACAAACACTCAGACATCCTCACAAATTATCACATGTATATGTAGTAGGTTAATCGGATACTTTTAAGAATATTCACATACAAAATGATTGATATAAGTCATGAGAAATAAAAAGGGTTGTATGTTTAGCAGTTAGATACAGGTTAATTCTGACAGTAAGTTATTGAATATGAAGATAATAATTTTACCCAACTGCGGCGAAGCTAAAATGAAGGGAATAAATAATAATGTTTACTTTGTATATTCGACACTACATGACCACGGCAAATGCCTTACATTCAATGGAATTATTACTTTACTAGCTGACCTGTCATGATGGCTCAGTGGTTTAGGCCTCGCGTCTTGTGCACGAGGTTGTGGGTTCAAAACTGGGTAAGTACCAATGTGAGTTTTTCAATTTATATGTACTTTCTAAGTTTATCTTGGACATCACTGACATCGGTGAAGGAAAACATCGTGAGGAAACCTGGACTTATATAGTTAATATAAGTCTAAAGTCGCCTACCCGTCTTGAGCAAGCGTTGTGATTAATGCTCATGCCTTCTCTGTATGAGAAGAGGCCTTTGCCCTGCAGTGGGACAGTAATAGGCTGGTACTTACGTTTTCTTAAATTTGTAATGTTCCGTGTTACTTTTTTAGGCTTTTTACCTGCATAAGAACCTTCTCCTTAAAATAACGAACAGAACAAAAAAGAATTAGCGAAATTGGTCCAGCTGATCACGCGTGATGCCATGACTAAGGGAAATAAGGGTTAATTTTTAGTATAAATAATACAATATCACATGTATATTTACAATAATGTTAAACTGACAGAAGACTTCAATAGAACTCAATAAACAGAAATATCATCATCATCAGCCTAGCCTTTTCCCAACTTTGTTGAGGTCGGCGCCCAATCTAACCAGATGCAGCTGAGTACTAGTATTATACATGGAGCGACTGCAAACCTGACCTCCACAACGCAGTCAATGGGTCACACGATACACTTCGGTAAGATTGGTTGTTAGACTTTCGGGCTTCAGAACCCCGAAAGTCTGGCAATCAGTAACGACTGCCAAAACTCTACAAGTGTCAGCAGATACCAACTGCTTTAACGTGCTTTCCATTGCACGGAGGGGACCCGCTATGTCAGAATGTTCACCTTTCCATGGACTAACCGTGGCAAGCGTAGCTTAACCTTTGAGTGCTGTGGCTGTTTTTATTTAGCCACAAGCCCCCTAACACAAAATAAACAGGAATATGTAACATAATGGAAGACTTATCTTACTGAATAAGACGATGATATCAATATCCACTGATTTGTTTTTCACTTTTAAGTTTAAGTGTATGGCCAGATGTATGGACTTGTGGGAAGTGGAAGGAGTGTGTGGGGATCGTAGCGGGTGGCGTTCTGAGGTTTCTGCCTACCCCCATGGGAAAAAGGCGTGAATTTATGTATGTATTTTTTTTTTTTTTTTAGAACGTTGCCCCACACTAGGAATTTCTCCTGTGTCGTAGGTGCGTTTACAAACATACAAACTCACATACACAAACAGCCAGACCCGGAACAACTTCCTGTAGGTCATACAAATATTTGTTCCGTGCGGGAATCGAACCCGAGACAGGCGGCGCAGCAGTCGATCGCTCAGCCACTGCGCCAACCGTGCCGTCAAATCGTCGTATGTATGTATGTACTCGTAGTTAAAGTATTTCATTCATCCCCAGATTGCCAGTTGTAAACGTCCCTTAGTGCCTATTGGCCTAGCTGTGGATGGAATGGAGGGAAGTGGAAATTATGTATTTTTCAAACTCGTTCACTGTTCTTTTCTGATTAATTTCGTTGCGGGATCCAAGACAGCTGAATCGTTTCTCCGGGACTCGTCGAGTTTCATTGCCTCAACGCTTTACTGGTGGTCGACACTATTGATTCTGGTTTTCAGGAGTTGCAGTGGTTTGGGAATAGTGTGGCGGCCTTATCCAATCCCCAGATTGGTTAAATGTTTTGGAACTATCTTTCCTTTGATTACAGTTTTCTTTTCTTTACTGTTAATACACTTCAAAATGAAACAAACACAAAAGATTAAGTGCCTTTTATTTAATACAGAATTTATACATACTCCGCCAAATACAAAAACATCAACAATTACAGAAGAAATTAAAATCACAAGGTACCTATGAGCATAGACTAGCCTACAGCAATCAAGCTATAACATTACTTAGGTATTTAATTGACAACAGAGGCAGTGAAAGTGTGCGATAGAAACAAAAGAAAATCTAAAAGAGTATTTATAACAATATCAGTCCTTACTTAATACCTAAAAGGATTCTAAGAAAGATTAAACTTGGACTATTTCGCGATCTATTTGTGTCTAACGAATAAATAAGGTAACTTACGTCAGTTGGGCTGCCGACAGTCCGGCCACAGAGTAAGTGAGAACAGAATGTCATCTCTGTGCAACGATCGAACATGCACGCACACATGTACACATCTTGTCAACGTAAAGCGAGTGTTGCAAGTGCGCTCACGACCGGCAGTTGTTTTTCATAGTTTGAGATCGCCGGACCAACTTGTCTATGTGAGTGAGTCTCCTTCTGTTACTACCTATTCCGTGGCTGGGCTGTTAGTAGCCTAACATTATTTAAATTTCAAATCAATTAAGGCTGCTGCACGCCCACGACAATAATATTAAAGTCCTTTATGTGACCTTGCTGGATTTATAATTAACTTTCAAAAGAGTCGCACAAAGGTATTTTTACCCTCAGATTAATTATCTCGCTTCTGTGGACATAATAAAACTTGTATCTATCTTCGTACATATTTATCTTTTATATTAATTATCGTAATCGCTTTGATAGCTTCACTTGGCGACAAGATATTCTGAAGGTCTTAATGCTATAAATAGTACTGTTAAATCTTTGCCATTTATTTTTAATATTTGGCGTTGAACACTTTTGAAGTGCGTTAATAAATAAAATTAAGTAGAATATATTGTAGTGGTAGGTGAAAGCATAGACTGTGAAGTTTTAGATTTCTTTAATGACGGATCGATAGAAATCTGAAACTCCACACAGTTCCATTCGTCACCGGTACAAGAACACAAAAAAAATGTCTCTCTTTCAAATGTACATAAGCCAACTTAAACTTACAAATTACTTAAAGACATCCTGTAGTAATAGAAAATAGGTTGAGTGTCAAAATAAACAATAATGTTGTCATGTTTGTCCTTATTAACCTGCTTTTCCTTCCAAGTGTTCATCTGAGTTACAAATACTTGCGCAATGGTAAGTTTACTTGCAAGTTGTCATCACAAGTTGCTTGAAGTGTGGAAAGTGGGTCTAGTCGTTGGCGTGCAGCAGTCCTATGTTCGAAGATCACTAAACTGCGTTGCCCGCACTATGAACGTTGCCGTTTACACTTAGTGGAATGGTGTTAAACTCGTCCTCGATTTCATCGCCTTCTTTCCTGTGGAAGAAAGAAAGAGGCATTAATATTGTGGAAAGATAAAGTAAGATGTGGCGCGGCGGGTGAAGGTCCGCCTGCGACGCAGGAGGTTACGGGTCCGGGACAAATGTTTGTACGATCTACAAAGATTTGTTCCGGGTGTTCTGGGTATTTCCTATGCATAATAAAAACAGCTATCTATGTAATGTATTGTATTAAGTATATCAGTCATATAGTACCCATAACACGAGCTCTGCTTAGCTTGGGGCTAGATGATGCTGTGTGGATTGTCCAGCATTATTTATTTATATAAGATGGTGACTTCGAAATTTATCAACGAAGTCAACTTTTGATACCTGCAGTGTTATTCTGTAAAAATCTGCCCGTAAATGTAGGTGTATTGCAGGGGAAGTGAGCTATCATCGCAGACTAAGGCCTGGAGTCCACCAAAGCCGAGATAAAAAGGAGAGATGAGATGTGTTATGAAGCAACGATAGCCCAGTAACTGGGTTGTGGAGGTCAGATAGGCAATCGCTCCATATAAAATACAGGTATTCAGCTGCATCCGGTTAGACTGGAAGCTGACCCCAACATGGTTGGGAAATAGCTAGGCAGATGAGATGATGATCATATTTGAGCCTACAACAGTATATCGGTAAACACAGTAGGTACAAACTAAAGTATGAAATGAATGATACTTATTTCTATAAATAGGTTTTAAAAAGCACGTCATAAAATTGAATATTTAAATGAGGATTAGATTAGGTCGGTGTTTCCCTAACTGACTAACCTGAGAAGAAACACCGCAACAAACTTAGAGGTCACAATCTCTTTTAAAGTTCAAACATGATCTGCCGACTAATATGTCTGAGATGGTATATTGAGGACAAAACTTCACCGAAAGAAACTCAGAGACTGTGATCTCTGAGTTTCTTTCGTTATCTCTTCTCAGAGTATCCAGATAGCGAAACAACAAATTAGTGTAAAAAAATATTTTACTTGTTGACGTGTAAAAGTGTATGTAAAAACCTATTTACAGAAATAGGTATAATTTATTATAAATGCGAGAAACAATAATTATTCAGATTATTTTATATTACTTTAAAACAATTTTTCTCCGACGGTACTATTTTTATCTTATGTATAAAATTATCGTGTCACGGTGTTAGTTATTAAACTCCTCTGAAACGGCTCGACCAATATTTTTCATCCCCCTAAATGTTAAGGGTGGTCCACCCCAAACATTTTATATGGCAAAACAACGTTTGCTGGGGCAGCTAGTTGTATATAAAATATAAGGCTGCATTTTAAATTATATACACCACACACAAAGCCTGCTAGTATGTCATAGTCATGCTTTTGTCTGCCTCCGTTCTTTGTGCAATTAAATTCCGATCGCGAATATCTGACGTGTTTTTAAGCGCTCTTCCTATGAAACGAAACGATTTCATCAATTTAAACCATCTGTTTGAATTAAAAAACCTTTTGCCCACCATGGCGCACCGCTAAGCGGGTGGTATTCTTCGTGTCTTAGTCATGACGTGTAACTGCCGACATCTTTCTGAGTTATCATCATCCTCCTGCCCTTATCCAAATTTATTTATCGTCGGCGCAGCATGTCATCTCCTTCCATACATCTCTATTTGCCGTCAAAACTTACCAGCTTCCTAGCCTTGTCATGGTTCCTCTCCGTGAGATCACCAGCAACGTCAGATCGCTGCTGGCCTTTCTCGAGGGTGGATCGAATAAAGTATTGTCCCACCCGTTATGCAAAATACGCGCAGAGTCGTGGAGTTGCGGATATCGGCCCGTCTAACAATAATAATAATAGCCTTGTCATCTTTTACACAACACATCCATTATTTCTTTGGTCTTCCTCTACTCTTGTAACCCTCCGCACTCATACTCAAAACCCTCCTCATATTATGATCGAAATGTTCAATTTTTAACAATATTTATCTGTGTACATTTAGTTTTTGTATTTTCTTCACTAACATACATTAAGCAATAAGTAAGAGCAAACATTTTTATTGCCACTGAAGACATACTTGCTAGCGGTACTGCTAAGCATGATGTCCTAAGTTCGATTGCCAGTTCAGACAGAGTGTTATTGGGCGTTTCCATCTGGGATTTCTGTGAACAACCCGGAGTCTGTATTTGGGCCTCTTTGATGGCAATAGGCTTTACTTCTATAACATGGGACTTAACAATAACTGGCGAAATGCGGGTACACCTCTGCTTAATCCTTCGATAAATGCAGGCATAGTGAGTGATATACATATGTTTATGCAAACTATAACTGTATTCTTATTTCAGAAACCGCAAAAGAAAAACGGGAAAATTTCAATGAATAAAACTCGTTTATTTTAAAAAGCCTTGTTTAAATTGGGTCTGACAGACATTACGAGTAGGTACAACATTCACTATGATTTACGAACAAAAGATAAAATAAACGAACATTTTAAACAAAAATATGTTCAACAATCGAGCTTCGTATGTTTTTTGGGTGATTTTGAACAACGGAGTTTACGAGCATAAATATCTCACCCAGACATAAAATCAAAAAGCGATAACTTCGTGCAATAACGATTATAAAATTGAGGATAGCTCTATTTCATAATAGTATGGTTTTGAGAATGTTCATAAAACTTTAATACTTTTAACAATACTTTAGTAGAAAATCGCTTTTAAATTCTGAGTTAATGTAAGGTATTTATGCTCGTAACTGTACCTAGAATTTCACGATTCTCACCCGTGATTTAGTCCCGGTTTATAGAGGTTACATGGGTCTGAATCACTGGTGCAGGCTTGGTTGCTGCCAGAAGTTCTGGGGGGCTCATAGCACTTGGGGAGGGTCATGATATTGGGGGAGAAGTCAAAATAAGATGACTAACAGAAATCAGAAAATAAATCCAAGTATCTATTCTAATCTATTGTAAAATGGGGTGATAATATTAGAGTCGTCTTTCTTTAAGTATAAAGTGTAATTTCGCGAATTAAAAAAAATGAATAGGTGACCTTTATTTTCTTGTTTAACAGTTTTAAGCAGAAGTTAATAGTTTCTTTTAACAAATTGTAAAACTGCATTTCTAGTTTTTTCTAACCCCCACGAAATGCTACTGGGTACATAATACTCGCAACCAGCCAACGTGAGTGTATGACCAGAGGTATGAACGTAAACAAAGCAAAAGGAGTAAGGAGGAGTAACAGTTGTAGCAGATAGCGTTTCTGCCTAAACCTATGAGGAAAAGGCTGGAATATATGTGGAAAGAATCTTACTAAAGAAAAAATAATCCTCATAATATTTTAGATACATCTGTGGTGTACCTTGAATACCTATATAATTCATTAACTAATTATTTTAATCAAATGTAAAGAAAATTAACTAAGCTTTTACCCTTGAATTTACGACCATTTTAAAGAAAGGGTCCAAGTTTGTATTACCTTAAATCAAGATAAACAGTCGGCTAGGTATTTACAGATTAGATCGCTGAAATAACTTTGTGAACGCTGAAACTCAGATCTTAAAAGTTTACGTTACTGATTACCAAGTTTGTAGGACTTAAGTAGGATGGGTCATTGTTAGTGCCTATTGTTTATATTGTACTCTTCAGTTTATTTCCACTTTCCCGCGTAAAAATAGCCAGCTTGTCGTTTTACTTTTGATTTAAATACAGGCTGTATTGTTTTAAGTAAACTTTTTGATAGGATTTATCATAATCTTGCCTCATCATCATCTGCCTAGACTTTTCTCAACTATGTTGGGGTCGGCTGCCAGTCTAACTGGATGCAGCTGAATACTAGTATTTTACATGGAGCGACTGCCGACTGGTAAGACTAGTTGTCAGACTTTCAAGCTTCTGACTACCCGAAACGAATGTCAAAGATCTACAAATAACAGCTGGAACCAACGGCGTAACGTGCTTTCCGAGGCACGGAGGAATCTCGATATGTGTGCGTGTGTGGGTTACCATAATTTTGCCTTTAGGTACTTATTCAATACTAGCTTTTTCCCATAACTATATCCGCGTGTATCGTTCGTCGGTTATCGCGAATGCATACAAAGTCGCGGATTGAAAACTATCCTTACGATCCGAACAGCTGTTTAGAAATGACAGGGAAACAAACATACATAGTTAATTATTAATTTATTATATTAGAGTATGGATTTTTTTTTTCTTTTCGACACGGAGCAGATAATATGGAGATGACTAAAATCTGTAGTCAGCTGACTACAGATTTACTCGATTTTTGATGATCGTTATTGTCGCTCAATATGCTGCGTTTTCACATTTATTAAGATCTGTCTTTAGAAGTTTACTGATTTTAAATACAATCTTAGTCACTTAATGCCTGGGTTTTCTTCAATGGATTATTTTTTTATCAAGATAAAATAATAAAATTATATGTTAAATTAAATGGGTCAATAGTGACACGGGTGGGATTTGAGCTCACGGCTACTGGTCGCACTAATACCTCTCACTTACTGTCTCATAGGTGGCTTCTTCTAGCACTATAGTTAAGTAACTATACTATTTATTGAGTATTGCTAAGTAGCAATACTCAATAAATTCAATAATAAAAGTGCCGTAGTTAAAATTAGCCTAGTCATTAGATACATAGTTTTCAACGAAGTAATGACATGTATTCTGAATAAATAGTCTAGGAGTACACTTACGTTGGTCCTAATAATAATACTTTCTATCTACATTTATGTACAGCTTAGTGGTAACAAAACTAGTAAAAACTGGACTCTTATACTATCGAAAGTGCGTACATACGCAGCTCAAAGTCAATGTTTTACTACCGACGTACTTTCAACTCTACTCAAATGAGGGTCAGTATATCTTGCCTTTTGTTTTAGCTTTGTTAACAACGGTTCAACATACATGGCCGATTTCAATCGGACTCTGATTTGTTGGTATAGTGATGAGCTGCCCCTCACGCATCTGCTTTCAACGACTTTTTCTTGGCACCATCATTGGCGCAATGTCTTCGGGTAAAATAATGTGCCATAAGTATGTAGGTACTGGTTTTATAGATTAATTACTTCTGGACGTCTGTGCCCTCTGTCCGCAACGACAAAAAAACCGAAATGTGCTCAGAATGCAGTTTAGCCATTCGTCTACTCCTTTATCGTCCGGCAAATCACTAAACAAAATTAAATTAAGTTTTACTAACTAAAAATCATCGTGAAAAAGACGTAACGCGTTCTAGAAGGAGAGATATTTTTTCAAATACAAACTCCGTAGTATCTCTTGATCTGAGGGCCAATTGGTACTGTGAAGTTTGTATGCTGAATGCAACCTTACAGAATACAGGCTGGGAGAATATTAGTACTGGCTGGATTTGAACAAATATGCGATTGATAATCGTTTTAAATATGGAACATCTCGCTTGTTAAGCGTGGAGCATTTGTTTTTGGACGGGCTAGTCTGAAGACGTATCTCAATAAATACTCTTTTCTTTTTATACCTATAGTATTTTTATAACTATAGTAAAAAAGACATGAGAAAATCATAAGTTCTTTCAACTCAATGCGATTTTGAACTAAAAGTGTATTCTTCACGTCTCTCATTAAATATCTCATTGGTTTAAGTAGAAATCATGACTTTTTACAGTTTAAAAAAATTGCATCACAAATAAAACGTACAAATTAAGAGGGGATGGAGAGAGGAAGGAACATCGATCCACAACATGATGCCATGAGTCCTATGCATGATTCAAAACCACCAATGTTGTAATTGTTCGTTGGCTTTTCATAACGTCTACGTATTTTCTGTTGATTTTTATTTTATTTTAACTGTAAATATCTTGCATGCTGCTGAGATGAGAATGCTAAGGGATGGGTGGTATTACGCGAATGGACAGAACAAGAAATGAGCATATAAGAGGAAGTCTGAAAGTGGCGCCTGTGACAGAGAAGTTTTGTGGAAATCGGTTGTCATGGTATGGACATGTGAGGCGAAGGAACGAAGATCATGTTGTGAGGAAAGTTTTGAGTATGAATGTAGAGGGAGACCAAGAAAACGATGGATGGATTGTGTGAAAGTTGATATGGCTAAGGAGGAGGTGACTTCTGAGATGACGGCAAATAGAAATGTATGGAAGAAGAAGACATGCTGCGCCGATCCCAAATAAATTGGGATAAGTGCAAGAGGATGATGATGAAAAAATCTTGAGTAAAACTTAAAACAATTAGATTTTCACTTAAAACAATAATTCACGTAAGAAAAATAATAATTTCCTGACATTTTTTCAGAAAAAAACGTAGAAAAAAGCCGATAAATAATATCCAGAATCATCTACTGAATACAAGGTATCGGGTTGTGCGCCGATTTCCCTCCCACCCTGTATATTGTTCTTTTTCTACCAATGTATTATCCTAAACGTTTGTACAACAGGCCGCCGGCAGTCAAATCAACGCTAATGGACCGACTTCCCGTCGTTACCCGCATGCTAACTCGTGCGCATGAGTGGACAATGTAACGCTTCACATGTACCGACGGCAAAGGAATCAATTAGTTTGAATACTTGAAGAGATTCGGTACGAAATGTGG
Source organism: Phlogophora meticulosa (assembly GCA_905147745.2). NCBI lineage: Eukaryota > Metazoa > Arthropoda > Insecta > Lepidoptera > Noctuidae > Phlogophora > Phlogophora meticulosa. The sequence continues at coordinate 14,478,642 of LR990522.1, read as the reverse complement.
TGTGGTGGGGTAAATATTGCAAGCAAAAGATAATAATTAAGAAATAAATAAAAAGGTCGTATTTAACCTATGTGTAAGTCTTAGATTTATTTATTGATTTATTTGGGGATCTCCAACAAAGGATACATATATTTTTATCATTTACTTCTTTTTTAAGAGCCTCTTAATACAACATGATTATGGCAGGCATCATATCCTAAATACTGTAGCGACATCTATCTCGCCACATACGAACTAAATCGACGTGTCCTACATCGCGATATTAAAGTTATCCACGCGACTGAGTTGTTGCGAGTGACACTACCTAAAAAAAAAAAAACCGTCGGGCCTTCCTCCCTTTTCTATGGTGGATGAGGAACTTTACACCCTGTTCCTCATACCCCCAAAACACCTTAAAAAAGATAATTTTACGTGTGCTTCTCCAATAACAGGTTACCACAGCATGCACATACAGCAAAAGCAGTTTTAAACACATACTACTTACAGCCCTCTTGTACTGCAGCTAAACTGAAAAAAATATGTACGCCTTGTTTTATCACTAGTATAGAGCTGAATAATTTTTGACGACACGGTTGGCGCAGTGGTTGAGCCATCGGCTGCTGCGCCGCGTGTTGTGGGTTCGATCCCCGCACGGAACAAATATTTGTATGACCTACAGGTAGTTGTTCCGGGTCTGGCTGTTTGTATATGTGACTTTAAATGTTTGTAAACGCACCCACGATACAGGAGACATTCCTAGTGTGGGCCAACGTTTAAAAAAAAAAAAAAAAAAAAATTGGTAGCAACTCCTTACCTGACCTTCACAATCCAGGTTTTCATTACTGGGTAACAGGATTGGTAAGACTGGTTGTCAGACCTTACAGTAATATCAAAGGTATTTAGGATTAGACTCACCGTTTCCTGTATTTGTATATGATAAGAACGATCAAAGCGTTGCCGACGAACAGCGCTGCTATAAGGAGCGATGGGATGACTATGTCTGAAAAGAAAAAAAACGAATTAGATGTACCGAAAACAAAATTGTAGCCTAAAACAACTGAGAATCGTTTTCGATATAAGTGGTTAAAAACATAACTGGCAAAATGTGGGTGTACTATAGATACACTTCTGCCTAACCTTTCGTAGATTACAGGCGTTATGTTATGTAGATCACATAAAACTAGATCAGTATTTGTTTGGGATGATTGTGGTACAGTTACCCAGTGAGCCTGAATCATACTAACGGATAAACAGCGTGGGCTCAGTATTGGTCCCATTGGAACCAACCCTTTACATATGGACCCCTAAAAATAGACATTAATACCGCAACGGTTTCGAGAAACAGACAATTTATTGTAGCTATCAGAATTTCAGGAAACACTCAAGAAAATGAATGTATTTTGGTATTTTTATTGGTAACGATAAGTAAAATTCGCCTCAGTCTTTATAAGAATCAAGTGACGATACAAATTGTCAAGGCAACCATTGTTACGGATGACAAGACCATTTTCCTTTTTCACGATATTTTGTAAGTCTTCAGTGACACGAAAATGTACACGTTTACGTTTTATCAAATTGGCTCCGTCGCCTCCTTAACAACGGTGTTCAACGGACTTTTTATTGGAGAATATTTTTAGAATAATGATGGAATATTTTAACCTCACCAACGCTTTTGGTACATATGTAAAAATCTTCACAAGCGAATTTATACCGTGAATCAATGCAAATATAGTGTAAAATAGTTTGGGGCGTATTATACATATTACCAATGGTACTTGACCGGAACAGAAGTTGAATTTTGTATAAGAATAAAAGTATAATTTAAAATATTGTTGACTGTCTCGTTGATCTAATGGTCACAAGCGCGACTGCTGAGCGTGAGGTCCTCAAGGGTTCGATTCTCCGGTTGGGCAAAGTGTTATTGAGTTTACAGAAATAGGAATGTTTTGCCCAGGGTTCGGATTAGTGCCCGGGATGGCAAAAAAAAACGGCTAATGTGGATGGTACTGTAGGCACACCTCAACCCAGCTCTTCGGCCAGTACGGGCCTTTTTTTTTTAAGGTAGTGCCACTCGCAGTTCAGCACTAGAAGGCTGTTTACTGCTTAACCGGTCGACCCTCCTATGACCTTACAAGAAGGCCCCCAGCCAGGGCCCAATACGGGCGTGATGTTCGGAGTGTTAAAATATTGTTGTGTGTGTGAACATTAACATTAATTTAGATTAGTACAATTTTACCTGTACAACAACAATATAATCCTTATATCATCAATTTATGAATACGACGCTTACAATGAAGAAGCGGCTGTGACGTTTTTACAACATTTATTTACTCATAAAACATTGACAAAATTAAGTCAGAAACCGCTGAAAGCGACGAGAAAAATGCGGAACAAATATCTCGTCACCAAAATTTTTCGTAATCATTTAAAATGAAATAGGTTATGATCAACAAGTGAGTAATATGCAGTTGTTTTGTGTATTTCTTTTTTTTACATAAATATTCTATCGCAAACATGGTCATTACATTATTGCTATTTTAGTACAAGTGAAGTGCTCCTACATCGGACACTTCTCCTTATACGCAACTTAACTAACTTAAGATCTACGTGAGTTACTCCATTTTTAAGTCAAATCAAATTGTGAACTCAGTGAACAAATTTTCCTGCACATATTTGGTATTCAGGGAAACTTTCTCGAAATACAAAGATACGAAATCTTAAGTAGCATGAAAAAACCATTTTAAACCCACAAATAAATAAAGTATGGGAATACCAACACTCATATTTTAGGGTTCCACACCCTAACGGTGCCAACGAGATCCTATTACTAAGCTTCCGACCTACCGTTTGCTGGCTGTCAGCGGGCTGTGTATCTCATGAATGAAACAAAATTAATATAAAAATTAAACGCCAGAAATAAACAAAGTCATTTAGTTCAGCAGTTTTTGCTTGACTGGAACAATCGCTGTATCTTTAACTTGAATAGATGGTACGGAACCATTGAACCAAATGTTAATATTTAGCCAAAAGCCCCTTAACTTTACATCCTGTATATGTTTATTGCATAACTTGCAGCAAAGACTTGACAAAAACTCTCTCACAAGTACAGACCGTCAAATTTCCCAGTTGAACATGAACCTATTATACTTTTGTAATAAAGTTGAAAAACTCAAAGAAATTCGTCAGATTGGGGTAGCTTGATGTGCTGGCCCCTATACAACACAGAGACATTTATCACCTCACTGTTAACAACTTACGTCCAAAGAAAATAACAACAAAAACAAAACAAACGACACACGTCATCAATTCAATATTTTTTCTTCTGACGTCACAATAGCCGAAAAAAAGTGGACGTTTCTAGAAAAAATGTGCTCCGGACGAATCTTTATATCCAACATTCCAACAAATAAAAGTACTGAGAGTCAAAAGAATCTATTAATCATCCCCCTCCCCCATTTTTATTGCCAGAGTCCTCCCGTAGATTTAAGACTAGAAAATCTTAATATCCCTTTTATGTCTAGACTGAATTATGGGCTAGGTAAGGTACCTCCCTAACCTTTCCCTCACTCGGCCTTTGATTTGAGTAGTTGAAATGTGTATTCAAAGGATTTTCTTGTGTGGATTATTTCAGTTTTATATGCTTAAGTACCATACTTAGCTTTGACGATAATCCACCAAAACTAGTACATATAATGATTCTCGGATTTTTGTCAACAATGTACTTTTTTTTCATAAACTCGTTCGAATGAAAAATGTAAACCAAATAGTTTTAATGGTTTGGTTTTTACTTTTTATTTTAAAAGTCTTAGAAAAATATGTTACCTTTGTAACAACATTATTTACTGTTGTGTGGTCACTTTACAATATCCAGTCTATTTCTACACGTGAGGACTTGTAATTGGTTTCCTGTCGACTATGTTTACTTTTTTATTTAGTTTTTAAGCTGTATGTCTTCCAGGATCTATTAAATAAATAAATAAATAGTTAAAAGGTAGGTACCGTAAGACGGGGTTAATAGATACATACATTTGAAGGGGATTTTCGCGTTAATTCAACATTGTTTGTTACTACAATGAGTTTTGCGGAATTTAAACTAAAAATTTCAACGTCTTTTTACTGATAAATAGTCTATATTCTTCTATCTTCTTCTATATCTTTATCTATGCATATATTAAAAATGTAACGCATCGCTGTCTGTACATGGAAGATTTATGAAAAAAAATATTACTGGGATATTTATCAACGCAAATAACACACAAAACAATGATTGTTAGCATTTTTGTCCGTTTGCCTGTGCACGTTTATCTCAGAAACGGCTTATCCGATTTAGATGTGGTTTTCACTAATAAATAGTGGTAAGCTTCACTAAAATTTAATCTTTGTTTCATGTCAATCGGTTTAAAAATAAAAATGTTGTGTTAATTTAAAAATCACGTCAAATATTTGTTAAGCTATCTACATCTATCTATTCTTTCTCTGTTCAGTAGCATTGACTGAAACTTTACTAACTTCATAATAATGGTGTGTAAAATAATATAAATAGTCTGTCACGTGTTAGCAATCCTAGCAGCCTGCATGCTTTGAGCCCCGATGGCTATACGTGTAATATCGTGTTTAGAGAAGCATTACTGTGCAGAAGATTTTTTTAAATACCCAAACGACGGTAGTCATAAACCAAAATATTTTTTTTTAAATTGCTCCCCAAAGTCACTATTCCACGCGGACGAAGTCGCGGGCATGGCTAGTATTGAATAAATGTTAAAATCTCATTTAAGTTTGGCTCAATTCACCCCATTTTATTTATTTATTATTTATTTATTTATTGTTATTATTACAAAATAGTGCTTAACCTTAGTGTAATATATAGGTCCACAAAACTGTTCTAAACAGTTTGTCTGTGGACTCAGGTGAGTCTTTTAAGTTTTAGGTTGGGAATTTAATAATATAGTACCTGTATACATTATGTTAAATTACAGAGGGAAGGAGGGATGGGGTAAACTCGTTAATCTATATCAATAATAGATTCAAATTAAAATATCAGCATAGAAAAATAAGTACGTATAAAAAAACCGATTACCCGGATTGGGAAAAGTGCTCTTTGGTTTTACCATCTAGATTTTCTTAGTAGCAGCGCGGAGTTTGGATTTGCGCCCGATTTATGGCAATAGGCTCGCCCCTATAACATTTGACTTATTAAACATAACTGTTGGTCTTTAAGTCAAACTCTGCCAAACCCTTCGAGAAATACAGCCGTGTTGTTATGTGTGATAGTGGCGTAAGATTATGATTATGTGCAATACCCGGAAAAACTCCGAATTGAAAATACGGATTGACGATACTGATAGTTATCACCTGATGTAATAACTTTCAAAGGCATCTTACAAACAGATACGGACTCCAAACAAACCCTGTCACATAACTAGCACACTCTAATTTCCAGTTTAACCAGGAGATTTTATCACCGTTAAATATTCCAGACTAAAACCTAGATTCTAAATCCTACCTGGCTCCAAGGAATATCTAATTAATACATCTAGGGACATCCCAGGCCGGATTGGGCGCCATATTTGACGTATTGCCAAAGTTTGCCTTGAGTCGTAATGGCGGTGTGTAACCTCCAAACTAACGAAGGGTTGGTCAAGGTTTTAGTGGGACCTTGACAAGCCCGTAGTGAGCCATAAGTCCATAACTTCATAACTGTCTATGTATAAAATACCCTTAGGCACAATATGGAAGCTTGTCTGCTAAAGCGGGATTTATGACCTAAAAGATTCTACAATTATATATCGATCAGGAATGTAGGTGATGTCGTGAGTTAAGAATGTAGGTATGCATGTGGTGTGTGTTACGTTTTATTAATCTGTGTTGCGCAGTTGTCGAATTTAGTAGAAAGTGCTTAAAGTACCAGCCTATTACTGTCCCACTGCAGGGCAAAGGCCTCTTCTCATACAGAGAAGGCATGAGCATTAAACACCACGCTTGCTCAAGACGGGTTGGCGATTTCAGACTTATATTAATTATATAAGTCCAGGTTTCCTCACGATATTTTCCTTCACCGATGTCAGTGATGTCCAAGATAAACTTAGAAAGTACATATGAATTGAAAAACTCACATTTGTACTTGCCAGGTTTGAACCCACAACCTCGTGCACAAGAGGCGAGGACTAAACCACTGGGCCATCATGACTCTTCGAGAAAGTGCTTATGAAGCACTTATCCCCACTACTGCGTCCAGCGCTCAAGATCATGCCGGCTATATAATATGTGGGACGTACAGGAACAATAGGGAAACGCGAATTTAAAAGATTTCTGGATTGCGTGAAAAATTATGATTTTAATGCTTGAGAGAAACTGAGCTAATACGTGATTTATATTCGTCTTAACATAGATTATATATTATATTGTATAGATTCCAGTTCTTTTAACTTATCAGGCAGATTTGTTGCTGGGGTGTTCGATAAGCCACTTCTTCTTACCAACAAAAACACTAGAAACTTATGAAGACGTTTTGTGGGACTGTCTATTCGTCATGATCTTTAAGTAGGTCAATGCACTGAGAAACGATCAAAATTTGTTTCGATTGAGAGACGAAGAATGTGCCCGCATATTACGAGGGACTCTTTTGCTCTAAATTCCTATGTATACAGACAGTTAATCCCTTTTGGAATGTGTTATTATAGGATCTCCTTAAGTTACTCTCAGGAAACAAAAAAGCAGTAGGATTATTATGCCTCATATATCTTAAGAATGCGGTGGTTCTTTTTAACAGTCGACATTTTACTGGCGTCATTTTTATAGTTTTATTTTTCAGGTCAAAATTAGCACAAAATTCTGAAAGGGCGCTGACCCCCACTAAAAAAATATCTTCACGTGGGTAAGCGCTTTCATATAATTATATCAAAGAAATTTCAAGTGAAAATATCATTTCGTTAAAATAAGACAAATTTGAAACCAGACTTTCAAAAATATGAACTGTTATCTATCTATACTCTTATCAGAAATATATTCTATTAACATGTTATGTCAAATTATACGCTTGAATTGACGAAAAACGTGTCGATAATTTAGAAAAAATAAATGTAGCCTATGTCACCTGGACCATAATAATAAATATGGCATATTGGTGTGTGCTAGCTAACATGTGGCAAATTATTTAATTTAATGATGTATAGAGATGATTGACATAATTATTATTTTTTTGACATATGTTAAATAAATAAATAAACTTTTGTAAACGTTATGACGTTCAAGAAGTGCTGATTCTCAGCCTCATTTGAATGAATGAATTTTGATTTTGATTTTGAAATATAATTCATCAAAATCAGAATAGTTGTTTAGGCGTTACAGTGAAACGTGCGTACATACAAACATACATCATATGCTGTTAATACTATAACCCTTCCGTTTGGCTTCGCGTAGTAGGGTAAAAAGAAAAATGCAGATTTGTCAATTCCTTTACAATTTACCAAATCCTGATTGAAACGATAATTGTATTTTCGAAACCTCTTGGAGTCCAAAACTTTGAAGAAGACACAATTATTAAGTTTCCTTACATTTTGTGTTAGATATTCAATTTGCATAAATACGAACCATTGTCGCTGTTTCAAGATAAATGTATTTCAACTGTGTTTTGCTTACAAGCGAAAATTTTGGTTAAAGTAGAATAATATAGATACTATTTTGATTTAGTCAAAATGAAATTAAAGAGGAATAAAATAAATAATAATAAATAAATAATGCTGGACAATCCACACAGCATCATCTAGCCCCAAGCTAAGCAGAGTTTGAGTTATGGGTAATAGATGACTGATATACTTAATACAATACATTAAAGAGATAGATATTTTTTATTATACATAGCAAATACCCAGAACACCCGGAACAAATCTTTGTAGATCGTACAAACATTTGTCCCAAGGCGGGAATCGAACCCGCAACCTCCTGCGTCGCAGGCGGACCTTCGCCCGCCGCTCCACATCGGTCGTCTGAATATACTGTAATACTTATTACAGCAGAGCCGCATGCATTGTGACCGTTGGGCAATAGTCTTCACACAATGGGTGCCCGAAGATGGCGGCGCCGACAAGGTCGGCCCAGAAAGCGGTAGCGAGACGACCTGGACGCATTCTATGAGGGCTGGCACTAGGTGGCGCGGGAAAAGAGTAATTAGAAGGACTTGGGGGAGGCCTTTGCCCAGCAGTGGGACAGCATAGGCTAATGTAAAAAAATTGCTTCTGATTTAAGCCAAAACACGCCCGCTGCTGGAGATAGCCCTATGGCCCGAGTGGCCCGAGTTGCCCGTGTGGCCAGATTTACACAACGATCCTGGGCTGCCCTCATCCATCGGCTTCCCGCTATCTTCACCAGATCGTCGTTCCGCCTTGTGATGTGGGGCAACTAGTGGGTCTTCCAGTACGCGGATAAATCATCAGGACAACACTTAGATCAACAGCGGGTCTATTCTGTAAAGGAATCCCCACGAAAAATTGGTGATATGAGCGTGAAGTGTTCTGTCAATACCTAGCATTAATATTGGATGAGAGCTCCCATCGCTTTACCTACATTTTCGTAGGAGATCTTTACAGAATAGCACTGCTGAATTTACTGGACACCAAGTGTAATCGAAATGCAATACGATTGATGAAGAAAAGGCTTCTTCAAAAGCAATCTCTGCTAGAGTAACCTTTGGTACTGAGGCGATGTCTATCTCGCCACATACTAACTGAATCTGACGTATCCCACATCGTGATATTATAGTTATCCATCCGAGCAATTGAGTATATTATATACAAAATCCCGACAGCAACCGTAGGGCAGTAGCCAAGCAGACACAACACCCGTCTGGTCGGGGGATCCTCCGCTATCTATGGTGGATGAGGAACTTTACACCCCGTTCCTCACTACCCCAAAGTAGTATGTTGGATGTTTTAATTAATTAAACAGTTATTGGGATACTCACCAACCATCATATCGGGGGCGTCGTGTGGAGCCAGCTTTTTATCTTTTTCGTCACTTCCCGCGAAAGAATCTCTATCGACGGCTGGAACAACCGTCTGGCTTGCCTCTTCTGAAAGAGAAGAAAGAGTTTTTACTTTTAAAAGGATTTATTTAGTTTTGTGTGTTGTAGGCAGAGGCGTGCCTCTATTCGTATATTACACGCATATTTCACCAGTTATATTTAAGTCCCATGTAATGAGAGCAAGTCTTTTGCTATCAAAGGGGCACAAATCCTGACATTAATATTAATACCTTTATTTGGAAATAATATATTCACAATATATAATATATCCAGTATCCATTTTTCTTGTATATCTACGGTTCTTCAACTTCAACTCTTAATAAAATTACTAATGGCTTATGAATAATTTATTCTGTCCTCCAAGTAAGATACTTATCAGTGGCTCCGGGGAGCACATTTACTGTCGCTGTCAATGTCAAATTGATGTTTTTTGCTTTTAAAATGTAACCATACTACGTGTATTATTTATGTGAAGGTTGCTGTTATTTTGTACTAATATAACACCTACTATTTACAACTTTTTCTAGAGCAGAGCAAAACAGAGTTGACTGTGCCCAAAAGGCTGCCCAAATTAAATGGGACTGAGCAGGACGGGTTTGCCGCATGTCGAACGAGCTGTGGGCCAATAAAAAACAGAATTTGTGTCCTAAAACAGTGAAACGACCAGGCAGACCAGGAAGTAGATGGAGGAAAGATACGAGACTGGATGTCTTCCTTAAGCATTGGAAAGTAGTGGTGCGGAATCACGACGGATGAAGGAATGGATGGTCCCACTGCTGTGCAAAGGCCGGGAGGCCTTTGCACAGCAGTGGGACAGTTTCTTCTAGTAATAATATTAGATAAATATCGTTTGGCTGACGCTTCTCGTGAACCGAATAAGATATATATATACATATATATATAAAACATAAATCTACGTTGTAGATTTATACAGCCGACAGAAAATAAGGGCATGGGTACGATTTGATTTTATAAGACATAAATTGGTTTTTCTAAACACTTCTACCCGTCAAAAATACAAAAAATAATATCAATACTTATATCAATACACTGAGAAGAAACACCTAAATAAACTCAGCGGTCAGTTTCTTTTGAAGTCCAGACATTATATTAGTCAGCTGATATATTGAGTAACAGTGAAAAATATTATAATAATCTATTTAACCTAAAACTGGACCGTAGTGTGCTTGTAAGTACAGAAAAAACATTCAGTTTACATTGTTTTAGCACAAGGAAAATATACCCACGCGAATAGCTGCACAAAAATAGCATTTTTATCGCTATAAGTATAAGTTTTCTTTACTCCGTGTTGAACCAAATATGTCACATGCGTAAAAACTAGTGCTATTTATGCTGCGGATTTATTATAGCTGCTTAAGTTACCTTCAAATATAAGTAGGGCAAGGAAACTGATATTTTTGTTTTTATTATTTATTTTTTTAAAACGTTGCCCCATACTAGGAATTTCTCCTGTATCGTCGGTGCGATTATAAACTTTGGTGAGACTGGTTGTCAGACTTCCGGGCTTCTGACTACTCGAAGCGATTTTCAAAGATCTATAAATGTCCGACCAACATGCTCTATGAGGCCCATGTATCAGTCCAGACCGCATAAAACATATCGAGACTCCATAGTCTCGATATGTTTTAATACGGTCACCTATCTACTGACTAACCCAGACAAAGGTAGTTTAATCTTCAACCTTCCGGAGGGGCATCTAGAATAATTTTTATTATTTTTATTTACTTGTAAGTTTTACGTAACGGGACTAAAACCGTCTCATTAAAATAAATTATTTGATCGACCCGTATGACGTAGCAATAGAAATAAAAAATGAGAAATAATAAACTAGTCACAAAACAACCATAATTACAACACACTGAAATACAACACAGTCTGTCGACCTATTAATTAACTACATCCCATTAGCGTCCACTACTAAACATTAACCTACCAATGACCGCTACATAGGAACATTGTCACCTTCACTACACACACATACACACGAACATACAAACGAATACTATCTTTGCCCGCGACTTCGTCAGCGTGTTTCTTTAGAGGTATTTATCCTGCAGTGGAATAAATACAGGCTGATTTTGTTTTATTTGGTTAAATGTTGCCCCACACTAGGAATTTCTCCTGTATGGTGCGTTTATAAACAGTTAAACTCACATACACAAACAACCAGACAATATTAATTGTTTCGTGCGGGAATCAAACGGCGCAGTTGTCAATCAGCCACTGCGCCAATCGTGCCGTCAAACCACTTTAAAGAAAAAAAAAAATCCAGCTAGACCAAAATTCTGATAGCTCAGCTTATATACATGATCCAGAAACCAGTTATTTATTTTTATTTTATTTTATTTTATTTATTTTCCAGGACCACTAGTAGCAACAATTGTAAATGTACATTTTATATGAACTCAGCAAACGTTGTTTTGCCATATAGAAGTTGCTGATAGAAGGGTGAAAATTAAGGGATGTATGTATTTTTTTTTGCTGTATCATAAAAAAATGGAAGATCCTTTAATATCTTCATAACGACACATTTAGCAGTAGCTCAATCTTTTAGTTTGTTTTTTTTATCTCAACCTCTTACAAAGAATTTAAAAATACTTTTGAGTAAAAATGCTACGACTTGTCAAAATTTCTAGTCATAACATACTACTAACATACCCTATATTTTTATACATTCATAGATAGATAACTAAGCCACCATTTACGATACCAAATTGTAAAAGATTCTTAACGAAAACCCTGTCTACAGCATATTTTAAACAAAAAAAATTCATCACGAAACAAAGAAAACCTTGGGCAGAAAACTACAAGAAATATCTCCGCATAGATTTGTTTTTACTACTCAATAAAAAACTCATCGCACTATAAAAGAACGAACAATTTATAATTACAAAGTTATTAAGAAATAATTATTCATTAAACGAAGACACGATAGAATCTCGTGGCTGCCACAGTTTCCAAGCTAAAAATACAAGACGTGATGCGAAACAATTTAAGAGTCTGTCCTCTCTCTGTATAAATTCAATTCTGTGCCGACAACGATGGTCGAAGCAAAGCAATCTTGCGGTATCTCCAGAGACCAAGGGACGGAGAAAAATGTCTGATAAATAGCTCCTCTTAGTAGAAAAACCGATTCTCGTAGAGAATATCATGTAAATTTTTCTCGTCGCAAAGAATAAGGAGTGATGTTTAAAGGTAGGATTTAAGGAAATCCGGTGGACTGTATAAGTAATGGTAGTGGGGACTTGTTTAAAGGTGGGTGCATACTTTACAGTGTCGGGTGTTGCATTTTTGGTGGGATATAAGATAAGCGTACCATTCTTGGTGATATTACATTTTTTATTTCCTTTATTAGTAGTTTCTTTTTCTCACTTTTTGTTATTTACGCATTTGTTAGTTTATAATGTAAGGGAAGAGCAGAGCCTTCAACTACATGCATTTTCTTTGCCTAAATGGAGACTCCTCGACATGCAATCTAAGCCAAAATGATATTAATTAATTAATTAATTTATTTATCATGTTACATGCATATTATTTCGAGTTTAACGTGGCTTCAAGGACATAAAATGGCGGGGCAGCAGCCGTATACAACATGTCCCAAAATTCAACGATAAGCCGGCACCAGAGGATGGACCTACTAATGACTACTCGAGAAAAAATAATAATTTTGGGCACATAGTAGAAGTGTTACTATTAACAACAACTTATGAAATTTGGTTCTCGATTAGAAAAAGTGTCATTTTTTTTTTGTGGCTAGTTTTCCTAAAGTATTATACCATTTTAAAATCTAGGTTAGTTGCGCTAATTTTTTAAAAAACTAGCCATAGTAGTTTCCATATTTTTTTTTACGCTACGATGAGTTAAATTGTACTGAACGTTAAAATCTTTCAAAATTTTAGGGAAATAATTTTTTTTGGTTGTTTTTTTTTGTATAAAACTACGAAAATTCTGTAATTTTCAAAGATTATGGTGAATAGAAGTACTACTTAGGTTGCCGATACAAACAAAAAAACTGAAATATTTGATAAAGTTTTGGTCATGGTAGTTAAAAGTGTCATAAGGGGTATACATTTTCGAAGAATTTCCATTTTTTTAAGTAATTTAAAAAAAAGTAGAGGAATTTTTTTTTTCTTTTTTTTTCTCGAGTAGTCATTAGTAGGTCCATCCTCTGGTGCCGGCTTATCGTTGAATTTTGGGACATGTTGTATAATAATTTTGAAGTACCTTAGTCTAACATAACATAAAGCCTATATGCCCCGACAGGTTAAGCAGAGGTGTAACTATAGTACAACCACATTTTGCTATTTACGTTCAAATCCCGTGTAACAGGGTGAGCCTTAGGTCATAAACCGGGCACAAATCCAGGAACTTCTAGATCTTATCTTAGTCGTTCTTCAGGATCTTATCTTAGTCTGGTATATTGAGATTTGGAATCATCCATTAAGTCGACGTGTGATGATTCTTGAAGCGAGAGATGATGATTATTTTTATAGGACACACTGACTGATATAACGTATTACCATTGTTATATTATTGATAAAGCTAAGAGACGAAAATTGGTCCTTTTTCACTCGCTCATATTGGTCCTATTAAGCAGGCATTCTCAAATTACGCAGGGAAAATTTCAATTGTTATTTTCGTAATACCAAACAGATAGGTGTACGCCACGTTCGTACTTGTTCATTTAGAGAATACGTTGACATATTAAATGAAGTGTGTACGAAGCAGTATTCATGTAACATAGGAATTTAATATCCTACTAGTATTTTGTTTGTTATTTGTTTACTTGGCATGTCAGTGGTAAGGAACCCTCAGGGCTTACGTCTGCGAGGTTTTTTGCACAGAGAAAGTGCTTATCAAGCAAGAAGTAAGGATAGCTATGTTGGAACTCACTTTGACCACACACAGGGTTGACGCTTACCTTGTTTATAGTACACATACGAGTACATAAGGGGTGTGTTAGGGTAGAGCTTGGTCGTAGTATTTTTTTTTTTTAACCTAACAAAAAGGAGGGGTTCTGGAAGTAAAACTAATATGGTTCTTTTTTAACGAATACTTCGAAATTCGTCCCGTTTACATTTGAAAAAGAAAGACCCCTAAGTGTTGAAAATAGGTGATGATTGATTTTTCACCTACCGAATTTAAATTTTATAAAGGCTGATGAGCAGTTGATGATTTATTGCTATTTTTTATCTTAGAAAAAATATAAACTTTCAAATGACTTAAATAAAACACAAAAAGTGCTTTCTTTGACAAGTTTTTATTTTTAACTAGCTGCGCGCCGCGATGTCTCTCGTGGCGTAATTTCTTAGTTGTTTTTTTTATAAGAACCCTCCCTTTACAATAACAAACATAACAAAAAAGGAACTATTTATATAGACAAATTATCAATTTGCAAAAGTATTGAACAGAAACAAATTTCATCAAAATCCCGTAACAAGTTTCAACATAATTAAATGCAGGCGCTTCATCTTCACAAAATTAAATCAAACTCCTTTAAGATTCATGGCACAAAGCACTCTTGGATCGGATAATAAATTCGTAATTTATTACACCATTGAGTTCAATTGTGCTGTGAAGCCCCAAAGGGCTAACCGAGAAGATAATTCAGTTCTTGGTCCGCCCGGGTACATAACTAATGTGACGTATGGCCCTTTAGGGACGCTAGGGTTGCCCAAACTTCGGCCCTATGATGACTGTTGAAATTCGACTTTGAGAAGGTTAAACCCACCAATTTTTTTCATTTCAGGACATTTAAATTGCCTTCTTAATTTGCATTTTCTCGACGAAAAAGTTTATTTTTGTAAACAGAAGTATAAGTATAAGGATTTCGGACCCAGGATATTTACATTTCGGTAGCCGTTTCACATTCAAACACGCTTTCCAATGGTAATAACAATCACCATAAATTCAAGTTTGCCTTATACAGGCAGCTCTCATAAATCTAGCTCGAGCCGTCTGCATAGTTTGAAAAACGTAGGAAAAAATATCGCTGCTACCAAACTATTGTTTGTATTGTGTCTATTCAAAGGGTAGAACACACATACGGGTAAACAAAACACGGCGCAGGCAAAATACGGGTTGGAAAACGGTGGAACGACAGGAAAAAACCTACTTCGGTTGACTACCCCGACAGTCTCTTTGGTAAATATACCATGATAAATCGCAATGTCGATCCGTCATTATAAGCGACGTAATGCGGATTGATGGTCTCTACGAAATATAAATGTTACTTACGCTTTTTTTGCGTGGTTATTAAAATATATACAGACCTGTAGGTACCTGGCCGTGGTGTAGCAAAATAATTGAATTTATGAAGAAAATTGCCGGCCATTTTTTGAAGTGAAACCTTCTTTAGCAGGTTTGAGGGATTTTTCGTAGGGGCAACATCTATGGGTTGGCGTTACCGACATGGTAATATGACGTGTTTCCCTAGGCTGACAGTTTTAAGTTTTCACTTCTATCTGCAGCTCCATGAATGCCAATTTTTTACAGTTAAAGATAATATGGGATAAAGGTATTTCATATTAACATAGAACGTACTTTTACACAAAAAGTTAAACTACGTATACTGCGTTTGCAATATAGCTTCCGAAAATGTTAACAACTAAGTATGTGTTTTGGAAATAATAAGTTAGCACCCACACATAAAGTTCAGTTTGCGTTACATTTTCAATTATCTCTGTGACCAATAGTGCCAATCATTTTGAAATCGACTTAATTTTAACTATTGCAAAGTTGGTATTTTTTTATGGACATGATAAGATTGGAAAAACGTATTTCAATATGGAATAGATATTCTAAGAATTGTATTAAAAAGCAATTAATTATTCTAGAGAGGAAATTCTCGATTTTTTAAGAACTTTTGCGAATAGGTACGCTTCAATCTAACGAGGCGTGATGCTGTGATAATTTGACCGTCAAAAATTTAAGTTCAAACACAACAACAACAATTCTAATTTTGGATGTTTTAAACAAGCTCATCGATTTTCGAGAACTTTCCTGTATTACGTGAAAACTCCAAGATCGACTCAAGAATAAAAGAGAACGAAGTAAAGTTTGCTAATCCACCCACGAAGGAAACAAAGCAACTTTACCTATCTCGAAGGGTTCTCATAATGATCGCAAATTCACTAAAACCCCTTATTATTTTCTACAGTACCAATTTGATTCAAAAATAAGTTTTCTTTTGTCTAAACAAAACTCTGGGATTTTAAAGAGGTTTTAGCTGAGGGTATTCTTATAAATATTTACTGTAGGTTTATTTTTTTGTATGTATTATCTGTCCTCTTTGTTTCTGTCCAAAAAGGCCAGAATCAAGGTTGAATTAAAAAAAGATTTATTTATAAGGATAGGGATAAATCCGTGTGTCCTAGCTAAATCCATTTAGTTGCTCTTAGATATTCTATTTTTAAGTTCTGAGTGGATCCACATTTTTGTTGACCAATGCGAGCTCTGAATGGTCATATCCACTCATATATTATATTATATTTCCCAACTCAGACACTAATCTGCATAGTCCTCACATGATCAGACCAAGATAAAGTATTTAAAAGAAACAGCAACCTCTGAAATCGTTCGTTTCAGTTTTTTTTTTCTCAGAGAACGTAGTCGGATAAGAAACATCGACGTCATCTCTTATGTTTCTTTATTTATACGTGTCAAAGAGTTTGTTAAAACCAATTTTTATCACCATTTATCATAATCAATTATCATCATCATCTATCATTTAATGTTTCTGATTTCGATTGCTATTTATTTATCGATACTATGTCATTTTAATTACGTGTGCATGGTATTTTACATTATTTTAATTTAATCGATTTGCATAGATAAAAAGAGAAAAAAAGAATCAAAGGGCATCGAAAACATCATCAGTGCCCATAAGGCTGGCAGCATTGCCACTTTGAATGGCAATGCTGATTCTTTGGTCAAAAAAAGGCCAGCTCTCTGGTCATGTGAAGTGTCGACCAAACGCTTCGCGATGTCCCGAAAAACTAAATGGGCACACGGACCCCATGGACCCAGTGTTTCAATCCCAAACCAATATTTTATTTTTTAATATAAACTGAACTAAATTTTAAATTTTATTAAAATATAATTACAATCATGTATTCTTACTAATTATTATTTATTTATTTATTTATTTAATACTTTAAGCACACAAATGTACAGAGGCGGACTTAATGCCATAGGCATTTTCTACCAGTCAACCTTTGGGTGATGCAGAGACAAACAGTGGCAGGTGCAATTTCTTAAAAGAAAAGTGAAAAGAAATATTATATATATAATATTATTATTTTTTATTATTTATTATTATAATATTATTTATAATATTATTTGTACATCTAATTCTATGTTTCATGCTGATTATATTCGAACGCAATGTAAATTGTTACTGAATAGATAAATATAGTACAATTGAATTCAATTATTATTAATCATCGTCATTTATGAGCTATTTTGCTGGCAACACTAACTCTTTTTTTGTAGTGACGTCATCTCTTTCCCTAAAGCATGTACCCACACTGTACAATTGCACAAGGCAGTCGAGATTGCAACTTAATGAGTTTAATTATCGTCTGCGACAGTAGATACTCATTATCTTGAGTCTAGAATCTAGACAGTTGCATCGTGGTGTTAGTGTTACACTCTGTTGGTGTCTGGCGACTTATTCTGTGAACTGAGTGATTGAAATTAACAAAAAAGCGGCCAAGTGCGAGTCGGACTCGCCCATGAAAGGTTCCGTACCAGCAAGTAACATAATATAAAAATTATTGTACTTCGTTCTTGAACTTTGATCGATGATTTAACTATATTGCGATTGTTTTAATATTATTGACAGACATACAAACATTACAAATCCTTTTTTTTTTATTACATGCCAATTCTTCTCCATACGAAATATTTTTTGGAATGGACATTTTTTTTATTTACTTTCAAAAGAGCATTTTAATGGTGTAATGGAAATTAATTGTTTGACTTTGTTTTCAAACTTATCTTCACAATTTTTTTGTACTTTCATTTATCTAGTATGTTAAAGGAAGTCTGAAAGTGGCGCCTGTGACCGAGAAGTTGTGTGGAAATCGGTTGTCATGGTATGGGCATGTGATGAGAAGGATTGAGGATCATGTTGTGAGGAAAGTTTTGAGTATGACCTCCACATTCATACTCAAAACTTTAACGATACAAGAGTACAGGGGGACTAAAAGAAAATATGGATAGATTGTGTGAAAGACAATATGGCTAGGAAGAGGTGACTTTTGAGATAACGGCAAAAATAAATGTTTGGAAGAAAAAGACATGCTGCGCCGACCCCAAATACATTGGGATAAGGGCTTGAGGATGATGTTGATGATGACGTAGGTACAATATCTTACTATAATTTTTGTAACAACTGTCAAATCACTGTGTCCGAAACTGTTGGTCACTTAGCACTTGCGTGACTACTAAATAAAGCAATCTATGTTTTATCTGTATATCTTTCTAATATATAAAATTCTCGTGTCGCAATATTTGTTACTCCTCCGATTTGTATGAAATTTTGTATGCATATCGGCTAGGTCTGAGAATCGGCCAACATCTATTTTTCATACCTCTAAATGATAAGGGTGGTCAGCCCAAATATTTTTATTTTATTTTTTGTTTTTTTTGGCTTAAAATATGTGAGATTAAAAAATACATACAACGCTAAATTTTCACCTTTCTACCACCAACCCCTTTATGGCAAAACAACGTTTGCAGGGTCAGCTAGTCTTCATACAAAATTCAATATTCATGTTATCCATCATTTATTCAACGGCGGAGGTAGAATGTAAAAAGTATAAACTTTGACACAATTACATAAGCGCAATAATAATGATACCCATTATACTCACACTGCTACCAGCGGATGCTGATATGACGTCACAGTTCAGCGTATCACTACACTAAATTGATAACACATATGTGCAGATAGTGTTATTAATGAATAGACTAGTCACGATTCGTGGTTTAGCGACGAAATTTTCAAATACCAATGATCCAGACCAGACTTGACGTAGGCGATGTCTGGTCCGGTCAATAGATAAATGTACCAGACCGAGAAAATCGTAAAATCATTGTTGTATCATATAACACTATGATACATATTTGATTAAATTCAATGTTCAAACATTGAATTTAATCAAATATGTATCATACATACGTATACAGCTTGTTTTTAATACTTAGTTTCCACTGTCCAGCATTTATTTATGACTTTTTTATGCCCTCAAAACAGTGGTGGTTAGCGTACCAGTATTTTACATCTATGTAAAATACTGGTACGCTAACCACCACTGTCAGATCAACTTGGTCAGATAGTCAAGTGCTCTAGCACTTGCCTCAACACAACTGTACTCTTCGTAAACAGGATAAAATACATTATTCAACACAAACCGTTCATTTTAACACAAAACATTGACTTATATTGAACTGCCAATTAGTCCTGGTAGTCAACGTGAGGTCTAGAGTTTGCAGCCAAAGCTGCAACATTAAGTTTTTCTGATAGACAAGCTTATAACTGCCTTTTTTAAGGATGGGAAATCATTCAATGACTTCTCCCGTCCTGGGTGGTACGAGAGGGCGTGTCAGACCTTTATTGACTAAAACCCATCCGTGTTCCGTCCTTGCCCTTCACGTTCCGGGGTCACGGTAACTCTTTTGAACATCCCGCAACCCCGGAGCTAATAAGTGATTGAAGTGTCGGTAAAAGTTTTACATAGCTTAGGTACAATATAAGTCTCTGTCTACCCCTTCAAGGAACACAGTCGTGACGTTTTTAACCGACTTCATCGATTAATCAGGTTTTGACTCGGTACCAGCAAAACCAAGACTAATAAGAAAATTAATGAGCTTGCTAGACGGAGTAAGAGTAACGACTGATTAATGATTGGCCAAGTTACGTAACAGAAAACTCACTAGCCGATGGGAGAAAACCTTGGCGACTTAATATGTCCGCACTGGACGGGGTCCCGCTTCCGAATTCCGTGACAAGGCACAAGTCGCGAGATATATCTTGGTACTAGTGTCTAAGCATATGGGTATCGTCAGTGGCGATGATATAAATATACCTAACAGGGTGAAACAGAACACGAACACTTTTTACGTATGAAAAATAATCTTCTATGGTGAAAAAAATTGTAGCGACATCGATCTCGCCAGCAAGTATAGTTAGTAACCATTTTTTACCATTTAGATTTAGTTTGTACATACAAACTTTGACATATCCTACAAATTATTCGAGCGATTGAACAACATACATACAAGAACCCGACAACAACCAACGGGCAGTAGCCCACCAGACATATCACTCGTCTGGTCGGAGGATCCTCCCTTTTCAATGGTGGATGTGGAACTTTACACCCTGTTCCTCATATCCCCCAAAATATAATTTACGAGGTTTTCACTCGTCGCAGCGCTGACGATTTATACAAATATTATGTATGCCCATGGTAGTTGTTGTTATAATAGATCCATAACATAAAATCACGCCTATATTATCCAAAGGGTTAGGCAGAGGTTTAGCTATGGTTCCCCCATTTCTCAGGTTATATTAAAGTCCCATGCAATAGGGGTCTATTGCCATCAACCGTGCACAAATAACGACTCCGGACTGCTATTCTAAATTCAAAATAGAAAAACCCAATAACACTTTGGCCGACACGGGGATCGAATCCAGGTCCTCGTGCTTTGCAGTAGCGCTTGCGATTACAAGACCAACGAGGCAATTAGAAGAATTAAATCAGTGTCTTCAAATTCTACAACATGTCACAAATCTAATCGTTAATGTCTTAGGCATACGTACCGCGTAGGCTGTAGATAATTAAGTTCGAACAAGAAATGGATCAATAGCTGTTTTTGCAGCTGTTGTAAACAATTTCTATGCTTATAAACATCTGATATCAGTCGGTTTTACGACTACAAATTCAGCAACTTGACGTCTCTGAATGTATGACAACAATCAACTTTGGTTCAGATTGTAAGAACATGTGTATATTTGTTAATTAACCTTCTTAGCCTAGACAAAACACGTTGGTTTGTCTAGCGTATAATATAAAACTTCCAGATTCAGTTTATTTTTATTTGAAACTGTAGTAGCGTATTATTTTATATCGTCATGTCAATCTTATTCTTTTTATGCCACCAAACTATAACGACAAAATTTTAAATTTCGATTCCATAGCGCGGTAACAGTTCTTATACAAAACTGTTCTTGATTTTTTTTTGTCGTTTTGGAAAACGGCCAAGCATTTCAATGGAGAGTTTTTTTCGTTTTTTTATTAATAGAAAAGTTTGCGTGAAGCGTGAGCGTGACGGGTGCGTGTCGTTACGCATCGATTGCGTATACAGACGTGTAATTGCTATTTACCACGTAGATAACATATTATACGAAATGAGGTTGGTATAGTATGAATTAACCTCATTTGTGAGTGAAAGTAGTCTGGTTCCATGGAGAATTTGTTTTGAAATAGGTTGTTCTTTGCTTTTCATCTATTAGGTAAGACTGTGATCGACAATGTGTAAACACAATCAATGGACGTGTTCTACAAATTGAGCCATATGAACCAATTAATTCTCAGCGCTTTTTTTCTCCACGAAAGAATTCCAAAGAAAATCCGTCACCCGTTAACTGGTATTGGAATGTGGCCAACTTCGACCATTGTGTAAAGGAGTGGCGTGACTGGCACGCAAAGGAAACGGCTGTCCTGCTGTGAACTGTCACGCTCTTTCTTATTCGCCATCGTATCCTGTCATGAGTTTCGATGTAATTAATTAATTTGGAACATCTGCTGCCCTTTAATTGACACATGTCAATTAAAGGGCTCGGGAAAAGTCGATGTCTTTACTGTTTCTTTAACTGTCTACAGGTCAACAAAATATTCTTCGTTATTTCACATCGCAAGTACCGTTAAATAAATTTATTATAAAGGAAAATGTAACTATCATCAACTATTTTTTTAACACAAATTAATTACCTACTTTTTATGATTTTATTTAGCACAGTATGCCTGAGCCACTGTTAAATATTTAGATACTAATGCTGGCTGTCATTTGTAGACCTTTGACAGTCGTTACGGGTAGTCAGAGGCCCGAAAGTCTAACAACCAGTCTTACCAAGGGGTATCGTGTTTCCGTGACAACCCAGTCAGGTTGTGGAAGTCAGATAGGCAGTCGATCCATGTTGAATCAGTATTCAACATGGATCGACTGCCTATCTGGATGCAGCTGAATACCAGTGTATTCAGCTGCATCCGCTTAGACTGGAAGTCGACCCCAACATGGTTGGGAAAAGAGGCTAGGCAGATGATGATGACTATTTCTTCCTTTCTTTATTTTATGGATTAAGTCCATCTTTGTTTACCTATTCGGAATCCACTAAACCATATACACGAAAATCATAAAGTGGTCACATTTATGTAGCACGATGTACAGAGGCCAGCACATCAAGCTACCCCTATCTGTCAAATTTCATTGGTAGTCAATATGTTAACTAAAGTCTAGGTTTCCACACGATGTTTCCTTAACCGATGTCAGTGATGTCTAAGATAAATTCATACGTGTTTGCTTGCCAAGATTTGAACCCACATCCTCGTGCATGGCAATCAAGACATCGACATTTTGTTAAAAACAAATGCTCTAATTCCAAATTAGTCATTCACATTGTGTTTTTTATAGAATATATTATTATGATTCAAATGGACAAAAGCCTAACTTTCCTTTGTTCTTGCAAAAACAAAAGAAAATCTAGAGCGTAATGCATCAAATTAGAATAATCAGAATGTTTGTATACTAATCAGTACTCCGAACAAATCAAAAATTCTATATAATTACTAGCTGACTAGGTAAACGTTGTTTTGCCATATAGGGGTTGGTGAGAGAAGGGTGAAATTTTAGGGTTGTATGTATTTTTTAATGCCACAAATTTTAAGCCAAAAAAAAATACAAAAAAAAGTTTGGGTTGGACCACCCTTATCACTCAGGAGTATGAAAAATAGATTACGACCGATTCTAAGACCAACCGAATATACTTACATATACAATTTCATACAAATCGGTCCAACCGTTTCGGAGGAGTTTGGTAACAAACATTGCGACACGAGAATTTTATATATATACATATATGTATGTATAGAAGAAAGATTTGTACGTAAAGAACTTCTTTGCATCTCTTTTCAAGAATATTGTGAGCATGGAGGAGTGTTATATTTGGCAAAGCCAAAGTTTATATTGTTATGAACGAGTGCAGAAAGCTACAACGGTTGAATTCCAACAACCAATGCTGATGAACACTTATTGATATGAGAGCCGGCCGCACCACTATACCAAACAACAAATATGGGCCTTCCAATACTGAAAATACATAGGGGTATGTTCACACAACAGACATGTAAAAATAAAAGTTTGCAGGCATGTGTGTCTATGCCCCAGGGCGGACGCATACGACAGAGTTTACACAATGGAGTCTGGTCCACACAAAACACAAAAAATCTGATATTTTAATCATCAATGCAGCTAGCCACATTTGAAACGTATTTTCCAAATTGCAGGGCTGTTTTACGTGGTATGTTGGTTAAAAATTTATTTTGAGGTAATTATGATGGCTCAGTGGTTTAGGCCTCGCCTCTAGTATACCAGATTGTGGGTTCAAACCTGGGCAAATACTAATGTGACTTTTTCTATTCATATGTACTTAAGTTTATCTTGGACATCACTGATATCGGTGAAGGAAAACATCGTAAGGAAACCTGGACTTATAATTAATATGAGTCTAAAATCGCCAACCCGTCTTAAGCAAGCGTGGTGATTAATGCTCGCACCTTCTCTGTATGAGAAGAGGCCTTGCCCAGCAGTGGGACAGTAACAAGCTGGTATTATTAATTAAGATAAAGGAACAATTATATCATAATTATTAAGACATTTAAAGAACTCTTTTTATTATATATTACTGGAAATGTGTCATCATCATCATCTGCCTGGCCTTTTCCTGACTATGTTCGGGTCGGTTTCCAGTCTATCCGAATGCAGCTAAATACAAGTATTTTACATAGCGCGACTTGGAAATGTGGCAAATAGAAAATTAACTTTTTATATTTAATGTTGAAATCTATATTGAAGTGTAAAACTAACAACCGGCGTGCGTTTATGACCGTAAACGAGGCAAAAGGGGTATGTAAGGATCGTAGCTGGTGGCGTTCTGTAGTTTTGTGCCTACCCCCATGGGATAAAGGCGTGAGGTTATATATGTATGTGTGTGTATTAAAAGAATCACCTTATTAAACTTTCGTGCGTTTATAACCTTCTTAAAATCGATACATAAGTATTGCGACAATCAATACAAAAATACACACTACGGTGTGTCTATCTGCGGCACCGGTCTAGGTATTATAAGTTTATTAAACCCATGCTTTGCAGACGAAGGGCGAAGAAGAAGTAGACAGATCGATAACTTAAGTATTCTGTTATTTCCAGACGCAAGCACGCTACCCTTACCCTAACTTGCCTGTCGTAACGCTCATGAGTTAATACACCAAGCATTCAAATTGATTTAAGCCAAATATCAAAGATTATTACAAGAATATACGAGTTAATATTAAAAATACCCAAACATAGTAGATAGATAGGAGCCTTTTTGGCCTCGCACAGGTCGTTTTACTTATTTTTTTGTTTGTTTATTTAGTTTTTAGTTTCTTTTTATTACCTGTGCGTGTCCCAAATAAATGTTTTTTATTTAATTGCTGTACGTGTGCCTATAATATTTGAAGAGTTTTCTCCACGATCCTATCATCAGATACTAATTTAGTGACAATGACAATCAAACAGTCGAACATAAAACTCCTCTTTTTTTGAAGTCGGTTAGAAATAATAAAAATGACGCAATGGCCCGGTGGTTACGGCCTCGCCTCTGACTCACGAAGTTGCAGGTTCGAATACGGGCAAGTACTAATGTGACTTTTTCATATACTTTCTAAAAACATCAACATCATGTAACATCATGAGGACACCTGCACTTATGATTCATAAAGTCTGAGATCTGTCAACCAGCCTTGAGCAAGCGTGGTGATTAATACTAGTGCCTTATTTGTATGAGAAGACACCTCTGCCCAGCATTGGGACACTAACAGACTGGTATTATTATTAGTAAACACAAATACTATCAATACAATACCCTTATCAATATTAATTTAATAACAGCACAAATCTTCAACACCGATAAGATATACGACACTTGCTCCTGATAAAAAAACTATCTATAACCGTTTAAACATTTTCATAGAGACTTGATGCTTATGCCGTTAATCCAACTTGAAGAAATACTGACTCCTTAATTATACCAGCCACTGTTCCACTGCGCGACAAAGACCGTCTCATTCAGAGAACTCAAGAGAATTAATCACCACGCTTGTTCAATGGCGACTTCAGACTTATACTATAACAGTTGCTCGTGACTTCGTCCGCGTCGATTTGGTACTTTTCCCTTCGAACTTTAACATCCCTTCCGCCCGCTTAAAAGCGTGGTTTCGAAAATAATAATAGCCTATAGCACTCAGGAACAATGTAGCTTTCTCACAGTGAAAAAAAAAATTGAATTGAATCATTCGTTCCGGAGATTACACCCTGCATATAAACTTAGAAACAAATTTTACCTCTTTTTATTTAGTACCAGCTTTTCGCCCGCAACGTACGCGTGGATCCCGTGCACCCCCTTTAAAAGCGTATTATTGAAAATAATAATAGCCTATAGCACTCAGGAATAATGTAGCTTTATAACAGTGATTTTTTTTTAGAATTGGTTCATTCGTTCCGGAGATTATTACCCCCAAACTTACAAACAAATACCTCTTTATAATATTTTTTTTCCTCTTTCCGCACGATGCTTTCTGTCACCGGTGTTGATGGAGACAATAATTACCTACTATTAATTAAACACACACTAATTTCCTGGAATTAATTAATATGAAAGACGTGTCCCCGTACTCATAACTTATATGAATAAATATTCAAAACGGATTTCCGGACTCATACTTATTTAGAAATGAGTGTTATTAATGTAAGTAGCTATGTGTAAGTATAGGTATTATTACAATGTGTAATAATTAAATGGTAATTATCCTCATGGTTTGAAGTTTGAAAAAGACTGAGTTTTGGAGGGAAAATAAATAAATGGTGTGCTGACTCTACCGTGAATATAAAAAGTGACGGAATTGATTTATGTACCAACATGTAACAATGAAATATTTGTAGTATTATGCATCGATAAAAATATTACAAAATTTTAACTTATTAAAAAAAAAAAGAAAAAAAAAAAACAACAAACTTCACGTTAAACCTAACCAAATATCCCCGAGTAAGCTTACCGCGAATTTACAGAAAACTCCACATAAATCACTGAAAATATATAATAAAACTGAAACTAAACTAATAATCACATCTATGTAAATATTTCTATTAAATTAAAAACACAAGAAATATTATAAACTCACTTTGGCAGATAACACGTGTTTCCCTCGACACGAGAAATAATATTCGTATTTCGAACTTGCCGAACGCACTCGACGGCGACCGAAGACCGAATATCCTATTTACTGGAACGCGAGCGACTGATCACTGAAGTGATGTGGAGAAGCCCTTTACTCCACGTTGAAAATAATAACAACACACATCAATCAAATTTGATCTTTATCTCCTTTGCATTAAAGTCAAAAGTTGTCATGTAAGTTTATAATGTAAATAATCGTCGCCTACCTGAAGTGAATGTTGCTGTCTCTTTTGCTCTTACGTGGTAGGCGTTGTGTGAAAGGGAGCAGTGATGGGAGAATTCGCGCATGTGCCACGCTTCCCCATGAAGACTTTGAAATGATTCAAAGAAGTTTTTATGGGGAACGTTTATTGTTATCGACAAGTTTTGTTCGCCATGATATTTTATGAGCTATCTGCTTTATGGCAAGATTGGCAAGGTTATGGGAAGTTCTTCGAAAACCATGGACGTATAAAAACTGATTTATTGTATATTTTTACTATGATTTTTTTTTATTTTGAGAAAGCTCGCTCAACGTGGCTTATTTATTTTCAAAGTACGGTCAATGTGTACGGTTTACAAAAACATCTGCATTACTTGCTAACTATTTCTAATAGTTTGCTAAAGATATAGGCAGAGGTATTTATCATTTTGAAATTAATAAAGTTTCGAAGAATTATCAGACTTCAAAAAAAAGTAGAGATTTAGAATTTTAGCAATTCAACATGTGCTCTATCTCGTTCATAATTTATTTTAATTTACTTCAGTTCCTTGAAACTCAACGAACTTTGAACATCCTGTCCAAAAATAAAACTACGATGATTAATCTACAAAACTCACCGACACACAAAGGCACGGTGTCATTCCATCTATTGTCATCATAGCACCATATTAAGCGCGCCCTCTGTCGCGTATCGATGAAAACAAAGTTCACGTTGCACAAGTAGTGCGCCACGTCCTCGTTGCGGTACACGAGGTAGCCGCTAGGTGGCGCTGTTGGAGTAACACAACCAATACCTGTTGGTAAGATAAGATTTTGTTAGATGGCGCTGTTCCACATTACAAACTTAGAAACTTATAGCACCAGTTAACTTTGATAGCGATAGATGGCGCTTGTAGTCCTAAAAATCAACCAAAACATCCAATTACTAGCACTGTTTTAATTGTGTATTTCTTACTTTTATAATGAAGCAGCACTCCTCTTTTCGGGTAAGCTCCCTGTGACTTGGCTTCCACCGTAACATAAGCCACATTGGTAACAGAGGTTAGCCTCAGAGGAAGTTCTACTTGCTCGCAGGAAGATAGAAGGGCGTCTCCATTCTGGTCCTGGACTGACACGTAGTCCGTGCAGTTGGTTTCAAAGGGTCCTATGCCTGTGGGGAAGCGAAAGGTGATAATAAAGCATATTTGTAAAAGGACTATAAAGACGAAGTGCGTTCGTACACCGTGGAATCCTATTTTCTGCACAAATTTTGAAAAAATATATTTTTCTTTAGAGGTTAAAACTCAGCATTGTTGTTAAGATATACCATACCATATACGTTACCACTATAAAAGGTAAACAGGCGAACTCATCATTTTCATCTGTCTAGCCTTTTCCAAACTATGTTACTGGGCAAACCGATACCCTTTGGTAAGACTGGTTGTCAGACTTTCGGGCTTCTGGCCGACGTTTGGCTACCCGTAACGACTGTCAAACATATACAAATGACAGCGGGGTTTTACCGGCTTTCCGTCACCCATCCACAAACTGACCTCGGCTAGCGTAGCTTCCTTTCAATCTTAAGTTTTTATTTAACCACGACCTCCTTGTATACCGGCAAATTAAAAAGTATAATAATTTATCCTTAATTCCAGAAATAACAATGCTGCGGTAATTGCATTCCCATCTACTAGCTTCTTCCAATTTCGCGCCAATGCTGGATGCAGCATCAAATTATATCTGCCAGTTACATAGAGTTGTTACTGTCTGGATTAATGTCATACCGAGTTTACATCTATATCGCTACTAGTCGAATTGAAGTTGGAAAATGAATTTTATTAAACAGAAATGGAGTTCGTGGCTAAATAAAAACAGCCGCACCGGTTGATCGAAGGTTAAGCTACGCTTGCCGAGGTTAGTCTGTGGATGGGTGACCATTCGTAACATATCGAGATTCTTCCGTGCCTCGGAAAGCACGTTAAGCCGTTGGTCCCGGCTGTCATTTGTAGATCTTTGACAGTCGTTACGGGTAGTCAGAAGCCCGAAAGTCTGACAACCAGTCTCGCCAAGGGGTATCGTGTTGCCCAGTAACTGGGTTGTGGAGGTCAGATAGGCAGTCGCTCCATGTAAAATACTGGTATTCAGCTGCATCCTGTTAGATTGGAAGTCGAACCCAACATAGTTGGGAAAAGGCTAGGCAGATGATGATCGGTTTTCTTTGTCAGGAAGAATAAGCCCAGTTTTATTCCTCACTTGTTTATTTACTTGATGGATACCAGGGCCGTCTTCACCCAGGCAGTGGCCATTGGGTACACTTATTTGGGGTCCCTTTCAAGTCTAGAAATATAGTAATAATAGCAAAAAAAGAGAATTATTTGTATTTTAATCCTCTCACTTAGCTTACTTAGAACTTTAACCGGCCCTGGGCACGTGTGCTCTTATGGTGGATACCCAATGTACTCTTATTATGGATACCCAATTAAAGGTGCCCTACAGGCCTAAATCAGTACTTACTTCTTAAGCTGACATCCATGAGCGTGATCCTAACCCTCTGCTCTGAATGAACCCTCAATCGCCAGCGGCACTCAGAGTCGCCGACGTAAAAGTGAGGGTACCCTGGGGTGCGAATGTACCCCTCACTGTCTTCACCCACTTCTGCCACCTCCACCTCCTTGTTGCAGTAGTGAACTGATAAGGTGTCTGGAAGAAGAAATTTGAGGATGTTGTTAAATAAAATACTTTAGTTCAAAATAATCCACGTGAATAATATAGTTTTTGTAATGAAGCGAAATATGCGGTATGCAGTCGAGTGTTGCTGAGTCTAATCCACATCTGTATGGGGAGGGGGGGGGGGCTGCCCAGCTGAACTAATCGCGATTAAACATTGATTAATTCATCAATGTTGTCGATTTTTTAGGGTGGACAAAGAAGCATCTAGGGTGGGCCTAACTTCTTCCATGGACAAAACTGAGAAGCCGGCAGAAGGGACCAGTTAGGTTAGGTTATATTATTTTTGGCACCCTAAGCACAAGTTAAATCTTACATTGATCTCTAGTAGTAACGCTGCATAGTGAGTAGATAAGTGTTTCTTGTACAATTGCTGAAGGTAATTTTTTTTATTTTTTTTTTTTATTTTTTTATTCACAATCGCTCAGCGCATCGTTGCTCGGAGTTCCTTTGTAGTATATAATCCGAAATGATTGCGCATAGCATTCAGAGTACGGAAGCTGCAGCTTTCTCTGCGATCATCATCATCATACTTCTGCCCTTATCACAATTTATTTGGGGTCGGATCTGTATGTCTTCTTCTTCCATACATCTCTATTTGCCGTCAACTCAAAAGTCACCTCCTTTCTAGCCATACCATCTTACACACAATCCATCCATCTTTTCTTTGATCTTCCTCTACTCTTGTAACTCTCCATATTCATTGACAGCACGGTTAGCGCAGTGGTTGAGCGATTGACTGCTACCCCGCGTGTCGTGGGTTCGATTCCCGCAATTCCTAGAATTAGGAACGTTTAAAAAAAAAAACCTGGAAAAAATGGTAATACGCAGACCACTTTATACTTATAGCCTATTTAAGTATAAAAATAACGAGTGCAATAGAATGTTGCAACTGCATACAATTTCCTATTGCAGTAACCAGTAATTTGCCTATCATTTTGCATAAGCCAATGCATAAAAAACACAATTGTTCGAAATGAGTTCCCGTAAGCAACGATAATGGCGAAGCGAAAGGTCGTTGACCTGAAAATTGCAGCAAATAAAAATGAACACGCAACTCAATACAATAAAGCAACGATTTTTTTTTTTTTTTTTTTTTTTAACATTACTTCTGTATGGAAAACTAATAAAATAGATGATGTAGGGAAAAGTATGTAATGAAATGACGTCTAATATTAAATTTCAAGTAATATAATACACTAGCTTTTCCGGGGCTTCGCTCGCGTTAGGAAATGGGGGGTTAGAAAGAGATAAAAAAGTAGCCTGTGTCACTCTCCATCCCTTTAACTACATACACAAAAAATCACGTCAATTCGTCGCCCCGTTTTGCCGTGATAGACGGACAAACAGACACACACACTTTCCCGTTTATAATATTAGTAAGTATGGATTGTCATGTTGGCCCAGTGGTTCAGGCTTAAGGCTTTCACGCCCTACCGCCGGCCTCGTCACCATCGAGGCGGTCCGGCCGGTGCTCGATCACTGGCTCGGGAGGAGGCACGGCTCCCTGTCGTTTCGGGTGACACAGGTGCTCTCGGGGCATGGTTGCTTCGGGAAGTACCTGTGTCGCATAAACAGGGAGCCGGACGCCCGGTGTCACCACTGCGTCGACTGCCGGGAGGACACGGCGTGGCATACGCTGGCAGAGTGTCCCGCTTGGGAGGATCCACGCCGTGCCCTCGTTGCGGAAGTAGGCAGGGACCTGTCGCTGCCGGCCGTCGTGTCATCGATGGTTGGCAGCGAGGAGGCCTGGAACGCGGTGGTGTCCTTCTGCGAGACGGTTATCTCGCGGAAGGAGGCTGCGGAACGGGAAAGGGAGATATCTTCCTCCAACCCGGCCCGCAGCAGACGCACCGGGCGTCGGCGGAGGGCGGACAACGCCCTCTTCCAGCCCCCCTAAATGGGTCCAGGGGCGACGGACCTGGGGACGTCTGTCGCCCCCTTAACACCAGGACCCGAGGTGGTGGCGCGTGTTCCACGCGCGCCCCTCTTAGACGTCGCGGGGGGAGTCTAACACCTCACTCCGCCCCTCGTCCTGAGGAGGCCTGCATAGGCGGGCCGGCACTAGCTGGGGGTTGCGGAAGGATCGTACGTTCCCGCGACCCCCGGCGTAGGTGTGAGACGGAACAACGGGTGGTTTTTAGTCAGTAAGAGTCTGACAGACCCCTTCGCTCCCCCAGAGCGAAGGACATCCATGAGGATTTTCCAACCCGCACCAAAAAAAAAAAAAAAAAAAAAGTGGTTCAGGCTTCGTCTATTGTGCACGAGGTTAAGGGTTCAAACCTGGGCAAGTACCGTAAGTGAGTTTTTCAATTCAAATGTACTTTCTAATTTTATCTCGGACATCACTGACATCGGTGAAGGAAAACATCGTGAGGAAACCTGGACTTCTTATAATTATAAAAAATTATCTATCTATGTAATGTATTGTATTAAGTATATCAGTCATCTAGTACCCATAACACAAGCTCTGCTTAGCTTGGGGCTAGATGATGCTGTGTGGATTGTCCAGCATTATTTATTTATTATTTATTTATTTTATTTATAAGTCTGAAATCGCCAACCCGTCTTGAGCCACTCGTGCCTTCTCTATATGAGAAGAATCCTTTGGCCAGGAGTGGGACAGTAACAGGCTGGTATTATTATTATTATGATACATAGAGTCACACACACTCTTCCATGTCGGCGAATTAATAATTACTTGTACCACAAAAGCTAACAACCAATCTCGCTATCAATGTATTAAAAAAAAACATAACATCACGTCTATCATTCCTGAAGGGTTAGGCAGGGGTGAGCCTCTTTAGTAGGTGCACCCACGGTTCGCAAAGTTGTTTTAAAGTCCAAATTAATAGGGTCGAACCTATTGCCACTACCCGAGCACAAATCCAGACTCGAACTATCGCAAGAATCGAACCATAGACCCCATGCTCAGCAGTAATGCTGGCGACCGCTAGACCAACGAGATAGTAAGAAAAAAAAACCGTTAAAAAATTAAAACCGAAGTTGCGAGTGGCTCGTAAACAACGACATCACAAATTCTCACTCATTTCTTTCTTGACTTTAACGACTTATTTTCCATTAAGTAAAGAAATAATATTTTACTCTCGTTGTCAACCTAAGTGAATCAACATAATTAAACAAGAAACACATAAAACTTTCGTGATGTCGACTGTTATCTAATACCCAAAATGTTTTGGCTATAAAATAAAATTTACGAGTAAATAAACGGGCCTAAACTTGTATGCCTGTTGCTTCTTAGACGATTTTCCCTAAATAAACTGTGAAATTTGATAAAGATGTATTATTTATCTTTTGGTATAGCTATCTAAATACAACCTATAAGAGGTCAAATTAAATTAACTAGCGAACACAAACGTGGTAGATCGTTATCATCCACCTAACATCCCAATTAATTGCTGTCATCTCAATAGTCTTTATCTTCTTTCTTTCTTTCTTTTTTTAAAACAGTTGCCCCGCACTAGGAATTTCTCCTTTATCGTAAGTGCGTTTACAATCATTCAAATCCATATTCACACACAGCCAGAGCCGGAACAACTATCTGTGGGTCATGCAAATATTTATTCGGTGCGGGAATCGAACCCACGACACGCAGCGCAGCAGCCAATTGCTCAGCCACCGTCGATATATAGCCATATCATATTACCATACAATCCGTTCATCGTTTCTTTGGTCTTCCTCTACTCTTCTAACTCTACAGACACGATAGGTATCGATTTGTAATGAAACCTTAAATACAATTCATAATTTCAAGTAAGCATCATGTTCTTTTGTCAATCAAATCAAACACAAATACACCAACATCTGCTTAGCCTTTCCCAACTCATCATCTGCCTAGACTTTTCCCAATCATGTTGAGATCGGCTTCCAGTCTAACCGGATGCAACTGAATACCAGTATTTTACATGGAGCGACTGCCTGACCTCCATAACCCAGTTGCTGATACTGCAACTATTTACTACTGATTGATACCCCTGGGTAAGACTGGTTCTGACTACCCGTAACGACTGTCAAAAATCTACGAGTAACAGCTAGGACCAACGGCTTAACGTGCTTCCCGGGGCACGGAGAAGTCTCGAAATGTAATGAAAGGGCTCTCATACACAGGCTTAGCTTGGCAAGCGTAGCTTAACCTTCGATCAACCCTATGCTGGGGTTATCTACCCGTATCCTTGGATGCAGCTATATCCCCACCAGCTCCGACACACAACACACGTTCGTAAGAAGTTGGCAGTGGTTTCGTCACAGCGCTAATGTTTTCCCATTAACTGTTCTTATTGTTTATGTATAGTCGTGTATGTTTATTTATTTGTGTATATATCCTATGTAGGTATTAAATTTACAGTTTATAATCTACATATATATTTATATCCTTTCCTTTTTCGTTTGTCTCTGAATCACCCAAAGGTTGACTGGTAGAAAATGCCTATGGCCTATGTACATACATATATATTAAGTCCTCCTCTGTACATTTGTGTGCTTGAAGTATTAAATAAATAATAAATAAACAAAACAGTTCCGACATCAGCTAACGTAACTATCCTGACTGTTCTTATTTAGTCTCCATAAAATATCCCTTGACACAAAATGCCATAATTATATTAAGTGACTAAAGATAGCCCCCCCCCCCCCCCTCTCCACCTCCTACCGGTCGCTGGTAACAAGACCGTCGTTACTTCACGATTTTTTCAGATTGGATATTATTTGGGTCACTGGGTGAGGTCACTGTTGATGGTTTTTTTTTCAAGGAATACAACCATGCGAAGCGTGAACAACATATCATCACGCCTGTAGACCTCGAAGGGTTAGGCAGAGGCACATCTATAGTACACCCACGTTTCGCCAGTTATGATTGAGTTCCATGTAATAGGGGGCGAGCCTATTGCTATCAAGCGGGCACAAATCCAGACTCCGGGCTGGTACTGAGAAATTCTAGATGGAAAAACCGAATAACTCTTTGTGCTATCCGGGAATCGAACCCAGGACCTCGTGCTCAGCAGTAGCGCTTCTACCACTGGACCAACGAAGCAGTGTGTGAATAATCATAACTTAAAGTAGTATGTGATTTCATACATCAATTCAAATATGATGTCTCTTTGGTCCAGTACCCTGAAGCGCGACGACTGAGCGTGAGGTCCTAAGTTCAATTCCCAGGTCAGGCAATTTGTTATTGAATTTTTCCAATAGAAACGTTCTGGTAAGCAGCCCGGAGTCTGTATGCACGATTGATGGCAATAAGCTCTCTCTCTATTACATGGGACTCAAAAGCATAAGAAGCATATAGGTGCACCTTTTCTTTCTTTCTTTCACCTCTGTCGAAGCCTCGGATAATACAGGCGTGATGTTAAGTAATAAAAAATATTTAATTTTTAAGAAAAAGTCTATTTATCATCCTTAATTCTAGCAATATACAAGAAGCCACCATAATGCCTTGTAAGTAATCATTTTACCTAAAATCTGGACTCAAGGCTACCAACATTAATTTATAAAAACTCATATTTTCACGCAGGTAAGTAGGACGCCAACCTTATAGTAATTTATCGTTTAATAAAATGGCCGAAAGCGATGTTCTATATAACCTGTCTCATTAAGTTCTCTTAAGGCGCGTTTACACGAGCACAGTGACTGGACCCACTGACGACACGGTTGGCGCAGTGGTTGAGCGATCGACTGCCGCGCCACGTATCGTGGGTTCGATTCCCGCACGGAACAAATATTTGTATGGCTTACAGGTAGTTGTTCCGGGTCTGGCTGTTCGTGCATGTGACTTTAAATGTTTGTAAACGCACCCACGACACAGGAGAAATCCTAGTGTTTTATTTAGAGAAAATAAGAAAAAAAAAGTCAGTTTTTGAACGCAACCACTGGGTTTATCTAGATGCTTTTTGATGCTATGGTAACAATGATAAAGAAAAGAAAAAAAAAATATGTACGAGTTGTATACGAATATTATAAACTAAAAATATAATGCCTACATAGCACTTGCCTACCATGTTATATATACATAAAATAGCCTTGTGTTTATGTAGAATTAAGCCAGTCTAAAATATGACATAATTATTTCTATATCATGAATTTGATCCCACCCGACAACAACCTTGATACCTCAACCTATCTAGGTTAATGGTTTAGTAGAATAAACGATTAAAAGCAAAAATATGTTTTGTAAAATAATCAAAGTATAGATACGAATATTATATTATGACTGCCTCGTTAGTCTTGTGGTCGCCAGAACTATTGCTGAGCATACGGTCCTGGTTTCTATTCCTGTGTCGTGTTAGTTATTTAAATAAATTAAATTAAATGTATATCTTGTGGGTATCGTTCAAATAAGCGAGAGTCTGACACGGGGAGTCGTCGACTGTCAGAACTATAAGTTATGCTTCAATTAGTATTTTGTAAAATCTGTATGTTATGTGTCTATGAATAAACCTTATATTTACTAGTCTTCGTGAGTATAATTTACAACAAGAACCCTGGGAACACACGTAAGTTAATAGTCGGGCATAGTTTTTTCATTAAAGTATTATGACTGCATCGTTCGTTGGTCTTGTAGTCGCCAGAACAACTGCTGAGCATGCGGTCCTGGTTTCAATTCCTGGGTCGGGCATAGATTTTTTATATGGAACCTCAGACGCTGCACGGAATCCGCATTTGAGCCCGACTTAATCACAAATAGTAAAATGTGTGTATACCTACTACAGGTGCACCTCTGTCTAAACCTTTGGGAATGCAGGCGTGATGTTATATGCTATGATATTACTGCAATATGATAATTGTTGCACTCGATGATAATGTGACCTGGGTCACAACAGTTTGCTGGGTAGGTCAAACTGATATATATAATTATGTACAGTCGAGTCTTTTAAACCTTCGTCAGTTTTAATTTTTTTAACTTTA
This sequence comes from Phlogophora meticulosa, assembly GCA_905147745.2. Taxonomy (NCBI): domain Eukaryota; kingdom Metazoa; phylum Arthropoda; class Insecta; order Lepidoptera; family Noctuidae; genus Phlogophora; species Phlogophora meticulosa. The sequence continues at coordinate 14,442,234 of LR990522.1, read as the reverse complement.
TTACGTTTGGATATATTAGGTCTTTACCTATGAAATTGCCGTTCTGCAGTACTGGCCATTTCAAATCAAAATATTTTTTGTTTGGCTAAGAATTCTAATTTCAAATTAATTTTATTTTAAAAACATGGATTTTTTTTTCCAAAAGTAGTCATTTGTTTATTGATTAGTGTTACATTTTCATCGCATTTAAATCTTTTTCGTCATCATGGATACGTTAAAAATTCGAGTAATTATGGAATATGAGTACCGTCGTGGCAGCAACGCGGCACAAGCGGCACGCAACATCAACGACGTTTACGGAGCTAACACTACAAACCAACGCACTACCTGCTATTGGTTTGCTCGCTTCCGTTCTGGAAATTTCGACCTGAAAAATGAACCTCGCGGTCGTCCGAAGACTTTGGTCGACAATGACGAATTAAAGGCGATTGTGGAAGCTGATGATACACAATCTACGGCTGAATTAGCAGCAGCTTTCGACGTTAGCGTCAAAACAATATTGGTCCATTTGCGTCAAATTGGCAAGGTAAAAAAGCTTGACAAATGGGTGCCCCACGAACTCAATGACCGCCAGCGCGAAGTACGCGTCGAGACGTGCCTTGCACTGCTCAACAGACACACAAATGAAGGAATTTTGAACCGCATTGTTACCTGCGATGAAAAATGGATTCTGTTTGATAACCGCAAGCGCTCAGCAAGTTGGTTGGATCCTGGTTCAGCACCTAAACAATGCCTTAAACGAAAACTTACCCCAAGAAAAGTGATGGTCACTGTTTGGTGGTCTAGCGCCGGTGTGATTCAACACAGCTTCTTACCAAACGGGGTGAGCATTACTGCAGATGTGTACTGTGAAGAATTGAACACAATGATGGAGAAGCTGGCACATCTCCAACCAGCATTGGTCAATCGCTCGTCTCCGCTGCTCCTGCACGACAACGCGCGACCTCATACTGCACAGCAGACGGTCTCCAAGTTGCAAGAACTGGGGTTGGAAGCTCTCCGTCATCCGCCCTACTCACCAGACCTTGCGCCTACAGACTACTACTTTTTCCAGAATTTGGATAACTTCTTGGCGGGAAAAAAATTCAATACCCGAGAGGCAGTACAAAATGCCTTTGAAGAATTTGTTGCCTCCCGTCCAGCTGATTTCTTTAAGAAGGGCATCAATAAACTGCCACTGCGTTGGCAAAGATGCATTGATTGCATGGGTGATTACTTCGATTAATACAAATAAAAAATACATGAAAAAAAATCATTTAAATTTTTTCATACAAAACGGCAATTTCATAGGTAAAGACCTATTATATATATATATATGAGGACAGTCTGTGGATGGGTGACCATTCGTAACATATCGAGATTCCTCCGTGCCTCGGAAAGCACGTTAAGCCGTTGGTCCCGGCTGTCATTTGTAGAACTTTGACAGTCGTTACGGGTTGTCAGAATCCCGAAAGACTGATAACCAGTCCTACCAAGAGGTATCTTGTTGCCCAGTAACTGGGTTGTGGAGGTCAGATAGGCAGTAAATCAATTAAAAATAACATTTATACGTCAATACTTTTTCTACAATATGAGGTCGGTGTTTCCTAACCCACTACATCGATAAGAAACATCGAAACAAACTCAAAGCTCACAGTCTTTTAAAATCCAGGCAGAGGTGTTTCCAAACCAGATTCTTCATATGAGGACCATGGAGATTAGCGTCTGCGTTGGTCTATTGAGGAAAGAACCATACACATTAAAATTTGAATGCACGTGTCTAGTTAGTGGTATTAGTAAAACTTTTTTTATTAACCTGCCTTAAAAAACCTATTGGTGTAATGGTCGTTAACGCGACTGTTAATCATGAGGTCCTGGGTTCGATTCCCGGGTCGAGCAGTGTTTTATTGGGATTTTTCATTCCCTTTAATTTCTCAGTAGAAGCCCGGAATATGTGCCCGGTTGCTGGCAATAGGCTCACCCCTATTACATGGGACTTAAAAATATACCTGGTGAAATGTGGGTTTACTGTAGGTACACCTCTGCCCAACCCTGGGAAAGACAGGCGTATGTTATGTTTTATGTTGTTCAAAAAACCCTGTTGCTAAGCTAGAAGAAAGTTAAGTAAGACACATAGCTGTATACTATCTCTCCGCCCCAGTCCGCCCCACTACCGGCAGACGGCAGTACGTCCTTGAACCCTCTGCCCCAGTGACGTAGACTGTCTGCGTCTAGGGGTGGCAGGCGTGGTATTTTAGTTTATTTTTTCTTGAACAAAGTTGCCCCATACACTAGAAAGTTCTTGTGTATCGTGGGTGTGTTTACAAACATTCAAACGCACATACACAAACAGCCAGACCCAAAACGACTCACAAACAACAAAACAGTCCGCGCCGATTAGGTACTTTTCCCTTCGAACTTAAACAAGTTACTTGCTTGTAATGTAGCTTCGTATAGGTTAAAGAATTTTTAAAATCGGTTCTCTAGTGTTTGACTTTATCTATTACACACAAACAAACATGTATTTTTCTTACAAATAAATATATGTTATGGTAATACGATTCTATTCCTAGGTCAGACAGGTGTGTTGCGGGATTTTCGAAAGAGTTACCGTGACTCCGGAACGTAAAGGGCAAGGACGGTTTGTGTACGGTTAATGGCAATACGATTGCCCCCTATTACATGTGTACATCACAAATGTGGGGATGTACTTTACTACACCTCCGTTGAACCCTTGGATTAATAAAGGCGCGATGATATGCTACAAGATTATAAACAAAATTGAATAAGTTTTTAATTTGTTTTCCATCAGACAATAGAATCAGTCTCATCCCTCAATTGTTGGGTTCCTTACCAAAACGATAAAAAAGATACCTTTATGGTACGACTTCGGCTGTCTGCCCCAGTGGCTTATTCCAGCAACTACTAATGATACAGTAAAACGGGGTGAATAGCAACGCCAGGGTGAATCGAAACAGAATTTTAAATGAGATTTAAAAGTTGATTCAACATTATTAATTACTGACAAGATGTTAAAATTATTCATTTCAATTCTTTAAAAGAAAATAAGAGTCCTTGTAGTACAAACAATGTTAAACTAACGCGTAAATGCCCTTCAAAGTTTGGTTTCTATTCACCCCTGCATTTCTATTCACCCCGTTTTACGGTACTGAATTGAAACCAGGAACGGTTACAAATAAAGCTCAGTTAATTACAAATATAGTTGATGATAAAACTTGAGCTCTTGGCGGCTTGGTGGGGAGTGGTTTGCGCGTCGTATTGTCCCAGGCAAAATAGCTTAAAGTAATTAAGAATCAGCGCTTAACATAGACGCCGGCAACTGTACAAGAGTTGAAATATTTGTCTGTGTTATTGGAACAGGAGCCGAACTACATTTAAGGCAAGTTTGTATAAAAAATCTGTACATATTTTTTCCTTTTTCCACATCACATCTGTATTCCGAGATGTGTTGGTTAGTGTGCAGTATATTTGTATATATTTTACCTATAGTTTAGTAGTAGTTATGTTTTTTTCAAAATAAACTAATATTGTATGATATGATTTAAATTCATACAACCCTAAGCTAGAAACCGTTATACTATGCGCATTGCGGTTTATTTCAATGCAAGTTTATTTCAGGCGCAGAAAATTTTATGACATAACTTATTTATAATAAACTCTGAGAAAAATAAGAGTGCTTACAGCCGACGTTTTACGATCGTTTAAAAACAAATAACTGAGATTACTTCGGTAATACATGCTTAAAACACTAGGAAGTGGTGAAGGGTGGGTGTTTTGGGGGACTGTCTTATGTAAAAAGTGCTGATCCTAATCCTATTTTCAATAAATGAATTTTAATTTTGATTTTGAATATCTCTGTTTTACCAACTACAAATATGAAGGAATAATTTAAGCTTTCTAAATAGTGTCTACACTGATGTATAGGAAGTAAATGCTGGGTGTGGCAAAAGACATGAAAGTAGAGTAAATGCGGTAGAAATGCGTTCCTTACGAAGTATGTGTGGTGTAACTATCAATGATAGATTTAGGAATGATGTTGTAAAAAAACATCATGGTTTAAATGAAGATGTAGTGACCAAAATTAAAAGAGTATGCATAGATGGTTAGGTCATGTTGAGACGATGAATGAAATACGACTAACAAAAGGTATTAAGGCTATAAGGCAGATGTAAGCGGAAACGAGGTTGTGGGTTCAAACCTGGGCAAATACCAATATGAGTTTTTCAATTCATATGTACTTTCTAAGTTTATCTTGGACATCATTGACATCGGTGAAGGAAAACATCGTGAGGAAACCTGGACTTATATAATTAATATAAGTCTGAAATCGCCAACCCGTCTTGAGCAAGCGTGGTGATTATTGCTCGTGCCTTCTCTGTATAAGAAGAGGCCTTTGCCCTGCAGTGGGACAGTAATAGGCTGGTACTGGTACTGGTAAGCGAAAACGCTGTGAGGGGACGCCCTAGAAGGTCATACACGGACCTAAATGGTGATGTTCTTCAAAAAAATCTGATGTGTAGTACTCGCAACCTGCGTGCATTTATGACTAGATGTATGAACGTAGACGAAGCAAAAGGAGTATGCAAGGATCGTAGCAGATGGCGTTTTTAGTCTCTGTCCACCCCCATGGGAAATAGGCATTAGTTTATGTATGTAATAACGTTCATATTATTCTTCTAACTTAATTGAACCTCCATTTCTTAATGAAAATATTAAAAATTAAAAATTCTTAAAATGTACGGAACTAAATTACTCAGAATATTAGTAGTGCGTAGCAATCTTGGAGTTTGTGTAGGCTTCCGTAGGCTTTCGTAGCATTTCGTAGCAAATCAGGCCTACGACCAAAAGGCCGTAGACACAATGAAGACCAGTTTCATATAGATATGGATTTTATCATAACACGACGCCTGTTCTCACAAAGGAACAGGCAGAGGTGTAATCATCCACATATAACTAGTTAATTCCCATTTAAAAGGAAACAAAACTGTTATCATCAATTAACCAAATCCATACTACGCTGCTGATAAATTCCTGATGGAAAAACCCACAAATGCTCAGGAAATCGTATCGAAAGATATGCATTTATAATATCTATATCCCACTCTCCACTCAAAAATGTCATAACTCTTTTATGGCCTTCTGATCCTTTTTTGTGCCTTTTTTTATCAAAGTTGGACAAGTTTTCACATAAAACTGGTGCATATTTGAATAACTGTGTAGTGTCCTGTTACCGTCACAATTTGTAGGGGGTTCAAGGAGGAAAGGGGAGGTAAATAAGTTTAACTTACTAACCAGTGCCTTAACATTGCACTCACGATGATTGACAATTTAAAACGTATTTTACCTCGCCTCTTGTGCACGAGTTTATGAGTTCAAACCTGGGTAAGTACCAATTTGACTTTTTTAATTCATATGTACTTTCTAAGTTTATCTTGGACATCACTGTCATCGGTGAAGGAATACATCGTGAGGAAACCTGGACTTTATAATTAATATAAGTCTGAAATCGCCAACCCGTCTTGAGGCTCGTGCCTTCTCTATATGAGAAGAGGCCTTGATGCCCAGCAATGGAACAGTAACAGGCTGGTAATAATATTATTTTATACCTTGTGTAACTGAATTTAAAATAAATAAATAATAAATAATGCTGGACAATCCACGCAGCATCATCTAGCCCCAAGCTAAGCAGAGCTTGTGTTATGGGTACTAGATGACTGATATACTTAATACAATACATTACATAGATAGATATTTTTTATTATACATAGGAAATACCCAGAACACCTGAAACAAATATTTGTAGATCGTACAAACATTTGTCCCAAGGCCGGAATCGAACCCGCAACCTCCTGCGTCACAGGCGGACCTTCGCCCACTGCGCCACATAGGTCGTCAAATTTAGAACTAAGAGGGTTATGTGAAGTGTGAGAATACATATACAGTAAAATAACAAAATTATTTTGGCTTTAGTTCCCTGAGCTGAGAACCTCAAGTGGCGCAAATAAAATAACCTTGACGGTAATTATATTTTCGATCCGAGACTCTCGAACCGCTAGGGTACGAGTACTCATCATCTTTTCAAAGAGATCTCTAAACGCTTAGTTGACGTTTCTTGAGACCCGAGGACTGGCATCCACTTTGGCCAGAAGCTAAGCATTATCATTAAAAGTAGCAATGCTGCCAGTATTTTGGGCACTCTACCAGTCGACAGCGATGCTGATGAATGTTTCGTGTTTATTTATTTAATATTATACGGGTTAATTGTAATATAAAACTAACTATTTACGTACATGTAGAATTTAGTATTAATGTTATTAAAAACGATATGTATAAAAATAGTGCTCTACTTGCAGCGAGGTGGTAAGACCCAAGCTAACAGCGATTAGGCATCTAGACTAGAGGATCTTCCCCATAAAGTGTGTCGTGTCCAAGACGACTTCCTTCTTCACCTGACTCTTGACCCAGCTGTTCGGCAATAGTTTCTCTAGGTGTTATAGGTACGATATCGGCACTGTAATTATATAAATTGACAATATTATTAAGCTGATGGAACCAAGGAGCTCATGGCTAAATAAAAACAGCCGCACGGGTTAATCGAAGGTTAAGCTACGCTAGCCGAGGTCAGTCTGTGGATGGGTGACCGTTGGTCCCGGCTGTCATTTGTAGATGTTTGGCAGTCGTTACGGGTAGTCAGACGCCTGCAAATCTGACAACCAGTCTTACCAAGGGGTATCGTGTTGCCCAGTAAACTGGGTTGTGGAGGTCAGATAGACAGTCGCTCCATGTAAAACACTGGTATTCAGCTGCTTTGGGTTATACTGAAAGCCGACCACAACATAGTTGCGAAAAGGCTGGACAGATGATGATGATGATGATGATTGAACCATAAGGTAAAAGTCTAAATATCTATAGTTATAACAAACACATTAAAGATTTAGCAACACGTTACCTAACAACAACAGAAACATAGACACCCTAATATATAGACTATCAGATATCGGATACAGTTAATCTTTCAAGCAAATCATCTCGTGTCCAGAGCCTATTCAGTTGGAGGCGACCGATAACGGGCCAGCCTCGTGAGTTATTGGACTTAAAGCTGACTTGTATAGGCTGGTATATAGATAGCTATAAGTCTGTTTATAGGGAATTAAGTAATGTTAACACCTTAACTGCCAGACAACGACACAATAGGAAATGTATTGATTGTCAGTCACCTGGCTTTTAAGGTGTTAACATAATATCACGGCTGTATTCCCAGAAGGATCAGGCAGAGGTGTATCTATCACAGCTTTCTTGGCGTCGCACAGGTCCTTTTTTGGGTTCCGTACCTTTAAAAGACAAAACGGAACGCTTATAGAATCACTTTGTTGTCTGTCCGTCTGTCTGTCACGACCCTTTATCTCTAGAACGCGTGGAGGTATCGATTTGAAGTTGAAACGGTATACTAATGTCTACAGTCTCTTGTTTTATTTATTGTTTGTTTAGTTTTAGTTTTTAGTATCTATACTTCCTGTATATGTCAAATTAATTGCAACACCTAAAATATTTGAACAGGATGACTACTCACAGTAACTATCAATTACTCACGATCTTTTCCCCAACAAACTCAATTATTTTATACGGATGTTTTCTATTGTTATTACTCATTCTATGAAACAGCTGAATAGGAACAAAAGAATAACAATACCAAACAATTTGACAATCCATCAATTTTTGTATAGTACCGATGTTGGCATCAAATTCAAGGGAGTGACTTGAGGATCCACAATCCTACTAATATTATAAATGTGAAAGTTTGTGGGATGTATGGATGTTAGTTAATCTTTCGCTCAAAACTACTGAAAGGATTTTGGTGTCATCAAATTCCGTCCAGTAGTTTTTGCGTGAAGTTTACTATTTCTAGTTTAAATAAACTAACGCTTTTTACTCATAGAAGTAGGCAGAGACTAGAGAACCTGCTATGATCCTTACGTACTCGTTTTGCTTGGTTTACGTTAGTACAACTATTCATACACGCACGCCAGCTGCGATTACTCACCTGACCTTTCTAAAGAACATCACCAATAAGGTCAGTGTATGTCCTTCTAGGGTCCCTCCCATCGTTTCTACTTACTTGCTTCAATCTATACGAATATTCTGAAGAGTTTGCTTGTTTGAAAGTCCTAATTTTCGGGACTATCAGTTTGTTGAATATACAAAATTAATTTTACATTTGGTAGCCCATTTGCGGAGAATAGCTAACATCTCTCTATGAGCCTTAGAGGAGCAGGCTAAATCGCGTGGCGCAGCTAGTATTGGATGACAAAGTAAATAAAATGTATCTCAGTTTCTTCATAGGAGCGCCAACTTCTATAGCGCACTGCGTACGTTATTTTGGATAATATGTTCGATATTGTTAGCCTAGAACTTTAGAAAAGGCCCATAAAATCTTGTTGTATGGGACCCGTTTCGTTCTGGGAATAAAATTTGAACGTGCTGAATATGTGAAATGTCTTTTATTTATAACATAACTGTTATTAATCCCCTTATTAATAAAACGTGGAGTAAAGTTACAACTTTAAACATACATTTTTTGTAGATTGAAAACTTTACTTAATGGTTCTACCAGTGGAATACTGCCTTATCCTGGTTTCCAAAGCTAAAGCAGTTAGTGCCAGTCCACACGGTGCGTTGCGTTGTCACAACGCAAATATTTTGACGCATAGCCGGCCAGACACGCAGTCGTAACGTTCCATTTGTATTTTATAAAAGCATCGCAATCAGTATATAGAAAGAAAGCATGGATCTTGCGTGTGTCCTCCCTATCAACGCACAAACAACTGAGTACACCCCCGCCAATCAAGTGTGACAGATTGTCAACGTCACTCTAGCACAGCGTCGAGTCGATGGTAGCGGGGCGGCCATCTTAGGATTCCCTTCTTGGAGAGCGGTTGCCAGCGCACCACGTTTTCGACAAATCGCTATCCATCGCCTTAAACATAGTGTATTTTAAAGTGATAAGTGTTGATCAGAATATTAGTGATTACCATTTACGCAACTTCAGAATTATTTTGATGTTATGGAAGTAAAATCGTTTAAGATTCGATGACGTTTAATTTAAATTAACGTTTTTGGATTACCTACATACTGTTGCAAGATGGATTCTGATAAATGCCGTCCTGAGCTTACATACTAATAATCATAGTGACAGACACGCAGCGACAGAGCAACGCGCCGTGTGGACCGGCTCGAACTCGATTTATCCAATACTCATATCAATTTCAACGAAACTGTTTACCTAACAGAAATCGAGAAGCGAGCAATCCAAATATATTTATTTTCTTTCGCATATATTTTTGCATCAGTATTTATATGTAACAAGAACACACATAGCACCCACACGCGTGGGTGCTCCAAAAATTTGCAAACACTCTAGCAGTGATGGCGAATGACGTCACATGGAGTTAGGTAACAGAATGACGTAAGAAGGTGTCAGCTATTTTAGCTTACTCCTCATCTGGTTTCAAATTGGATGGTGTAACCTTTACCATATTTAATACTTAATATTGTGCTAATAGTTCAATTTTTAAAGGTAAGTCAAAAAGCCAGCCTCCGGGCTGCTACTGAGAAATTCCAGATAGATAAACCCAATAACACTTTGCCCAACCACGGAATCGAACCCAGGATAAAAGTGAAATGAATGCGCTACTGCTGAGAATGAGGTCATGCTCAGCAGTAGCGCTTTTATTCTCGTTTTAATACAATATGTTGCTGTGCCCTAACAGGGTCCACAATGTTTTTGGCTTTTAGAATATTTTAACATCTTTCGCAAATAAATAAATATGAACCCGTGGTTAAAGCCTAATAAGACATACAACTACAATTTCAATAGTAGTGTTGACCATCAGCTGAAATGAGAATGCTGAGGGGGATGTGTGGTGTTACGCAAATTTTTTTTTTTTTTTTTTTTTTTTTTTTTTTTTTTTTTTTTTTTTTTTTTTTTTAAACATTGCCCCACACTAGGAATTTCTCCTGTAAATGGATAGAATAAGAAATAAGCATGTAAAAGGGAGTCTGAAAGTGGCGCCTGTGACCAGAAGTTGTGTGGAAATCGGTTGTCATGGTATGGGCATGTGATGAGAAGGAATGAGGACCATGTTGTGAGGAAAGTTTTGAGTACGAATGTGCAGGGTTACATGAGTAGAGGAAGACCAAATAAAAGATGGATGGGTTGTGTGAAAGATGATATGGCTAGAAAAGAGGCGACCATTGAGATGACGGCAATTAAAATTTATGGAAGAAGAAAACATGCTGCACCGACCCCAGATGTATCGGGATAAGGGCAGGAGGATGATGATGATGATGAGTTTTGACCTTCAAAAGTGCCTTTACTGAATACATGTTTTTACTTTGAAACACCAACAACGTCATTGGCCTATTTTAATGTCTTGGTACTAAATGCCCAGATTTCTTTTCGCAACATCCTCGGAAAATAAGAGACGGCCAGCTCTCTGTAATTAAGTGTTTTAATAATGAATTATAACGTACAATTTGTACTAAAGTCTTCTTCGCACATAAAATTAGCATTCGTGCAGCGAATTCATTATATTTCATTTTTATGTTCCATCGTTAAACAACAGCAATTTGTCAAGTTTTAACATAAAATCCAAATTAAAGACAAATTACTGTCTGTGTGTTTGGTAAGCTTGAAACAGAAAGTTTAAACGTTTACTTACTTTAAATACCGCTTAAAATCATAACAGCTTTTAACCTTTGTGGTTTGCTAGACAGAAAGGACGTAGGGCGTGGACAGGTCGCGGACGTGTTAGTTAAAAGGACTTTCATGAAAAACGTAGGATAGTCTCGCAATGCAAAAGATATAGAGAGGACGGGGAGCAGACGCGATGCTTCGTCCACACAGAAGCGACAACACGCAGAAGGGGAGAGGACAAAGCACAGACAAAGCGGGGCTGCGGATAGGACGCAGGGTGCACCACGTGTCGCAGACGCACGTCAAATGCGTAACCGTGCCTGTCTCTTCTCTATACGATTTGAAAAATCACGTCCGTGTCCTGTCTCTGCCCTGCCTGCAACTCTTCTGTTTGGTTTCTCCCTAAGGTATACTAAGAAAAAGCTTAGTTTTTTATGAAAGGTAAATCTTGCCTTCAAAGTAGTTGGGTAACATCTGGATATGCGTTTAGATAAGAGAATATATAACATAACTTTAATTTCGCCACAACATGCCTGTATCTAATTACAATCTTTCTGTTATCAGAAACGGAATGGCGTCCGCAGAATTAATCTCATCGACGGATTCGCTCCGGAGAGATCCCCCTGATAGATTAATGGTCCATGTTCAGGGATTACGTATCGGCTCAATCAATACAGAAAAATATTTGAACAACTGGAGGTTCTGATGATTCGATGTGATTAACTTTTTTCGTTGAGGAGCTCGTGGCTAAATAAAAACAGCCGCACGGGTCAATCGAAGGTTAAGCTACGCTTGTCGAGGTCAGTCTGTGGCTGGGTGACCGTTCGTAACATATCGAGACTCCTCCGTACCTCGGAAAGCACGCTAAGCCGTTGGTCCCGACTGTAATTTGTATATCTTCGACAGTCGTTACGGGTAGTCAGAAGCCAGAAAGTCTGACAACCAGTCTTACTAAGGGGTATCGTGTTGCCCAGTAACTGGGTTGTGGACCGATAGGCAGTCGCTCCATGTAAAACACTGGTATTCAGCTGCATCCGGTTAGACCGGAAACCAACCTCAACATAGTTGGGAAAAGGCTAGGCATCATGATGATGAACTTTTTTCGTTGGGGAAGAGTTTAATTCTTTTGTTTTGTTTTAGGGACTTGTATGAACATGTCAGCTCCGTTAAATGCGTATTTCATACAATCTCCATCTTCAACTGCTGCCGTTGTTTTGCCCTCTCAAGGTTACATTTTGCAAACTCGGCCATTGAACAAGATTTTGGAAGCGGACATATTAATATTTTTAATGTCTAAATCACTTTCGTTTCGGTCGAATAAAAGACTAAAGCCGAAGCCTTTTTTTTGGTTTTCGTCTGAACATCCACTTTCGTTTGGACACTAAAAATTTGTCTCCGAACTTTTAAATCAGAATAACAGCGCTGCAGTCATTATTTCTTTTTAAATATCGCATCATTATGCTGCGATAGAAGTCCTTTGGCACAGGTCTTATTTCATTTTCATTTTATACTTGTACTGGGTAAGTACCATTGTGATTTTTTCATTTATCACTGACATCGGTTGTCTAACTTTCTTTAGTTTTTGTCGATTATATTTTGATGCACGATGTCACTTTTTTCTTTTTTAAGTTTGTTTGTTTTTAAGCTTGGCCCCAAACCTTTTTATCAGACACTGGTCAAAAACTGGATTTATGGTAGCTTATAATATGATAGGCACAAATATAGTATGTTTATCGTTTCCCAAATCACCGTGGGATCTCACAGTCCTGTAATAATACGAATATAATGGCCATTTTGGTATGTTGAGGGTGGGACAGAAAATCAATTATCGTTACAACCCCCACAAGTGAAATGGTTTGTCAGACAATTACGGAAGTTATCAAGCTGCGAGGTTGCAATCAATGAAGATACGTTAGGGTGGGTGTACACTGTACACATTTATAAGAAAAGCTCTAAAGGCTCCCACATACAGGCGCGACGCGACTACGCTTTTGTTTGGAGCGCGGGTTTTTGTAGTAATTGTTTTACAGATATTTACCAAAAATCTGAACGCATTGTAGCGTCACTCCTATTCGCGGTAGCTTTTATACCTTTAGCGTTGAGAAATAGTAGACTATTCTGTGAAAGATAACGCAATTAGGTCAAAAATACTGCGTTTCTTTTATTGGCGTGTTCACGCTTAATCAATAAAATAATAATAATGAAGAGGGCTATTCTCATAAAGAGAAGGCCGAGCATTAATCTCTACACTTACTTAAGGCGCATTGGCGATATTTTCCTCCACCGATGTTGTTTTTTTGGTGGTATGAGGTACAGGGTATAAAGTGTTGCTCCGACCAGACGGTTGTTGTGTCTGGTGGGCTACTACCCGACGTATGTGGTCGGGTTCTTGTATATGTGTTCAATCGCTTGGATAACTTTAATATCTTGTTGTAGGATACATCAAATTTAGTTCGTATGTGGTGTGATAGATGTCGCTACAGTGCTCTCCCGGATAAACTTAGAAAGTGCATGTCAATTGGAAATAGTTACGTTGGTATTCGCCTATACTCCATTTATAATAAGATTAGAGAAATGTCTTTATAGCGTCGTCGTTATTTCCATATCAGCGTTTGAAAGGCCTCGTGGTTTCACGATGAATAAAAAGCAATGTATTCAGTTTACTATTAGCCTATAAATTGTACCCAACATTTATTTATTTTATGTATTGATTTATCTTGATCAAATATTTATTTGTTCAATTTCAAATTCAAATATCTTTATTGCGAACTAAGTGTAGGTATAAAAAGTTGGAAGGTGTTAATATTAGGTAGGTTCTTAGAACTTAGTTGCCTGTTTAGGCATTGCAATTTACACAGTTTTTTTTTTGTTTTAGGATTGTTTTCATAAACGCTGTTCAAATACGGTCCAATGCAGTTTTCCTGTTGTTAAAGGACGCATTAGTCTCTGACGGGAAATACCACACGCCATCGGAGCACAACATTATATTAATATATAATTGCACCTACGTAGCATGATTCAAATTAAACCGTACGAGTATTAAAATTATTAATGGCTTTACCGGTGCGTAGGATTTGCATGCGGAGTTGCGTTGATCATTAATGTGTGAAATTTAAATTGTTGTTTCCCCGTGGCAGAACGAAAGTAATCATGATTATAAGCCTTATTTACTTTACATGGGAAAAAAACAACTGCTTCATACAAAATGTAATATTTACCAAATGTATTTAATTTAACACTTGACACATGGACTTTTTTTTTTTTCAAAACGTTGCCCCACACTCGGAATTTCTCCTGTATCGTGGGTGCGTTTACAAACATTTAAACTCACATACACAAACAGCCAGACCCGGAATAACTACCTGTAGGTCATACAAATATTTGTTTCGTGCGGGGATCGAACCCACAACACGCGGCGCAGCAGCCGATGGCTCAACCACTGCGCCGACCGTGTCGTCATACACCACAGATATAGGTAGTCGAACCATATGCATGTCCAATCTAGTCGAACATTCCATCATTCGACCTTGCGTGCCTTCACATAATAACTAGCTAGATTACGATAGCACTTAGCAAGCGCTACTGCTAAACACGAGGTCCTGGGTTGATTCCCCGGACGGAAGCTTTTATTGGATTTTACGGAATTTCTCAGTAGCAACCCAGAGACTGGATTTGTATCCAGTTGATGGTGATTAACAGCCGCACGGGTAGATCGAAGGATAAGCTACGCTAGCCGAGGTCGGTCTGTGGATGGGTGACCGTTCGTAACATGTCGAGACTCCTCAGTGTCTCGGAAAGCACGTTAAGCCGTTGGTCCCGGCTGTCTTCTGAAGATCTTTGGCAGTCGTTACGGGTAGTAAGAAGCCTGCAAGTCTGACAACCAGTCTTACCAAGGGGTATCGTGTTGCCCAGTAACTGGTGATAGACTGGTCCATTATTACAAGTGATTTAAACATAACTGGCAAAATGTGGGTGTACTATAGGTACAACTCTGCCAAACCCTTCAAGGTATACTAGCGTGTTGTTACGTAATATATGTTGATAGCACTTTAAGAACTTCACTATACTAAGCCAGCTCCATGACTACGCAACCGTACCCTGTATCGAAAGCCAAAAAACTGCACTGAGCAATTAAACCAACATCCCTTTGTCCCACAAAACATTTACATAACAATAAAAACTACTGGCACACTTTAGATAAAAAATATAGTTCATTGATTTTTCTCTTATCCGCACGTACCCGAAAAAAAAATTGGGGTGCGATCAGAGCATTGTGCTACCAATCACGGTTGCCACTGCATCGCACGTGTTCGGAATTCGACACACACAACGTGTCGATATGATTTTGTAAGGGTGCATCACTAGCGAATACGAGTGAGCTGCGTGCAGATGCCGCGAATTTACTATGGTTACATAGCTGTTACCCGCGACGTTGTTCGCGTGGAATTCACAATTTTATCAAACAAAATTTTATGGGTTTTAATTCTTTTCCTAAAATATAAGTAGCCTGAGTTACTCCTTATAATATCAGCTATCTGTCTGTGAAAGGATTATCCGGATCTGAGATTAGCCGGGACAAACAGACGGATATAAATATAGTTTAATGGTGTATTATACTTTCATATAATACTACAAAAAACTATACTAAAACTAAACTATACTAATAGAGTCGCGTTATATACTCGAATCTGAGAATATGGTTTTCTTTTTGCTCAGTAACAAAAAATATTTTGTAGTAGTATACTCCAAGGGCTGACACGAGGTGGCGCGGCAGTGCCCAGCAGTGGGACAGTAGGGGCTAATAAAAAATAAAAAAGTAGCAATTGGTAAAGTTTAGAATAAAATATATTAGAATATACGTATTTATTTTCTTAAAATATGGTATACAAGGTGTTATTTTAAAATATGAGATCTTAGATGTTTTGCTTAAATTAAAGCATGCAAACTTAAGCCTACAATTTAAAGTCGAAAAAACAAAATTCAATTCAAATTAAAAAAGTCATCAATATTATAGAAATTATGGTTTGGATTTAGAAACTCATAAATGCTGTGAATGTGACTATAACTTTGATTGTTTCAAATGTTACGGCGATAACTAACATTGATGATCATCAAATCACAAAAACAAATTATGAAACATCATTAAAAGCGTCAGTTCAGACAGTATAAACATACACTTGTATTTTATTTATTTGTTTATAGCTGTGGCTCGACATTGCACGCAAAGCTTGTAAGCCACGTATACTCTTTGAAGCCACGTTAAGAAGCCATAGACAACCTCAGTAGGTCAGAAAGACATTTTTGTAATCTACCTATGTTACAAATCATAACGCGGGCTTACTTTGCAGTCGCGTAGAAAGATAAAAACAACTGAAGGGTCGGCTTCCATTATAACCTGAAGCCGCTGAACACTAGTATTTTACATGGAACAACTGCATCTGACCTCCAACCTAGCTACTGGTCTTGGTATGTTTAGGATGGTCACCTATCCATCGACTGATGGAGGCAAGCGTAGCTTTACCTTTAGTCGTCCCGCGCAGCTGTTCTTACTTAGCCGCCAAGCCACTAAACAGCTGAACTTTGAAAGAGTCATCATCTGTCTAGCCTTTTCCCAACTATGTTGGGGTCGGCTTCCAGTATAATCGGACGTAACCGAATACCAGTATTTTACATGGAGCAAAGAAAAGAGTAAGGAAAGCAATTGATTCCACTAACATTTACTTATTTGTTTATTATTTTTTTATTATTACATTATTTGTGTAACTTAAGATAACATAAGATCATTTAATTGTCCAAAATATGAGTATACCCACACATAACAGGCAAGGTGTTACTATAAAACACACACCACAGACACACACACACATACACACACGCACACAGGCACACACACACGCACGAGCTCACACATACGCATGATACATTATTGATCATCATGAGTATAATAAACCAACATTTTAATAACTGGAGCAATAATTCTTCTGTTATTCTCACCCCAAACGAAATATAACTGTCCATAATATCGATATTATTCGCAATGACCGAACTATATAGGTATATCAATCACTTAATGGCAATGTCTATTGTGGCCGAAAATGGATGGCCTTATTATACACTCGTAACAAAACGACCACGATCAGAAAATAGACTGAATTATGAATGTGCGACCTGACCTATTTATAATAGGTTACGGCCTATATTACTTATGAATCGGTTGTTCATAATAGGCTTAGCTTTTAGTCCATGACAGAAGTCGCTATAAATTCGCCAAAAATGTAGGTACTTACCTTTTTGGGACATAAGTCAAAAGCCATAATGATTGAATTAGTGAAGCTAACAAGAGCTCATAATAGAGAGGACGCCTGGGTAAATAAAAGTAAATATATTTATTCCGTCGGTCAGAATAATATCGTAATCGGTAATAAAAAATTTGACACGTATTTTTTGCTTTATCATATTTATCCAAAATTACTTAGATAAAACGCATTAAAGTTGCGGTGTGTGGGTGGCTACGTCACAAGTACAATGTATTTTATTTGGTTTATCTCATCATTTAATTTCAGTAATTTCATTTTTCAGCTTTTATTCTACACATACTAGCTGTGCCTGCAACTTCGTCCACGTAGAATTTGTCAAACTTTTATGACTTTCATTTTTCTGCGCTGAACCCTAATTTCTGTAGGAACATCGGAAGGTTACGCTCAATTAAGACATGCAATGACCTTATTGGTGATGCTCTTCATAAAGGTCTGGTGCGTAGTAACCGCAACCGGCGTGTGCGCCTGACCAGATTTATGAACGTAAACGAAGCAGAGGGAATAATAATAATTGCATCAGTTGGCCTTATGTAGTTTGTGCCTACCCCCATGGAAATAAGGCGTGAGTTTATGTATGTATGTGTGACGGCATGCAAGTGATGTCTGAACATGTTAACCTCAGTATCTTGCAAGCTAATCTTTCCGAACAAGTTGCTCGCTCAAACTGCACTTTGCTTAGCATGAGCCAGCAAGGTGTAGCTAGTGTACTACGTCCAAAACTTACTACATTATTCTAGCTTAATCTACGTGTCTTCAAAAGTTACTTTGGTGTGGGTGATGCTAACATAACATAGAGAAAACATTGTTCCTTAACACTTTTAGTGCCCAACACCCGGCTCCCGGGTCGAAAAAGAGTTTGTTCATGTACCCAGAACTCGCTTCCCGAGTCGTACATGTAAAAAGCTATAGACGAGATGTGAACATGCCCATCACCCCCTACCATGTACCTACGCATTATGTAATTTGCCAAACATTATGATATGACATACAAGTTAAATCGTTTTTTTGAAGTGGGCATCGAAAGTGTTAATTATATCGTGGATTTCATATAAGAAGAATTAACTACTGTACAAGGTAGAGGGAATATCGAGGGACAAACTCATGCCATGAGTTCATTAAATGGTTCTGGACTCCCCAGAGTTGACATTTTTCATTGCCTCTGCCTTATTTTTATGCTTTTACTGACATATCTTTTGTATAAAATTCTCATGTAACAATGTTAGTTACCATACTCCTCCGAAACGGCTTGACCGATTTTTATGAAATTTTGTGTGCATGTTGGGTAGGTCTGAGAATCGGCCAAAATCTATTTTTCATACCCCTAAGTGATGAGGTGTGATGAGGAGTGATGAGGGTGGTCCACCCCAACATCTTATATGGCAAAATAACGTTTGCTGGGTCAGCTAGTTATATACATATATATATTCTAAACTGTAAATAACCGTGAGTGACGTGTATGTTTTATTTAAAAAAAAAAACATCAAATTCCATCTAACCCTCCATCCAACGTATGGACTATCTTATTTAAAAAGCGAATCATTCACTTCTTTCATTAAAAACTCATTGGACTGGATTGAAATTATGCTTTTTTTACAGTTGAAAGATACGTAGCAATTAGGAGAACCTGACTAAAAGATTCTACTGGGGGGTCCAGAACGATGTAGTGAACTCATGGTTTCTGATATGCGTCGATTTCCCTTCCAGCCTGTAGAGTGTGGAGTTATCTGGATCCACAATTTGTCTCAATTTCCATCGACAATATTACATTGACTCTCTTTTGGAAACCTTACAAAATGTGTCTAAAATTTCACACACATTCCCGTCCAAAACTGCAACACAAAGCCCGCCGGTGCGCGGTGCATCCCCTTCAACCATAGTTTACAAAGACCACATAAATTGTACATTTCCTTTGAAATCGAGCACACGTGACGACAATGACAGTTTGTTGTCATACTCCATTAACTGCGCCCCAACATACAGATATTTTACACATTTCGGGGTAAAATGTGTCAATTCTATAGCAAACACATTCACCAGTATATCATGACCTTCCATCCCCTGCTAAAATCCAACAAAGCACGGCGATGGAATGGTAAATGAGCAGTTGTTATAGATCTAAGTGAAGTGGTTGTTTGATACAATAGGATACTCACATATGGGAATTCCAAGGGGGAATTCTACAGCGTTTCAATGGTTTATAGCTCCCAAATTGTTGTCACATGGTGTTTATATGCTAAGTTGGATTGACGGAAATCCTTGTTGGCTTGTGTGCCAATCTATCCAAAGTACGACTTTTAATTCAATGGAGTTATTTGACAGAACGAATGTCACATAAAAAACTGAAAAATGCACTATGATGGTGCATAAAGTATTATAGGTATACATTTTTACTCCCAAAAATATTAATTCATATCCCTTCTAATATTTTTATTTCTTTAAAAACGATACAACTATTAATACATGAAGAAATAAAAAAAAAAAAAAAGGGCATCGAAATGCGCCACGTTGAATGGCAATGCTGATTCTTTGGCCAACGCTTGGCGACCAAACGCTTCACGATTTCTCGAAAAACTAAATGGGCCCACGGACCCCATGGCTCTAGTGTTTCAACCCCAAACGGCTCAAACATATGACTTCCAATTAAGTTGTTGTATTTTCGCCGTTTGAGGTTTTCTGCATCTGCAGCAGCCGCAAATTTATATTTAATTTGTATATAAATTTAGATTAATAAATTAACCAGTAATGAGTGATGATTTTACTTCTGTATCTAGCTCATAAGTAAAATCATCACTCATTAGTAGTTAATTTACTAATGTTTGGTATACCTATAACACTTGGAGGGCTTTGTGACCCGTTACATAGGTATGCCTATTTCGGGAACCAGTCACTTACTAATTTTGCCATATATTTTGACATATATTATATTAATTAAATAACCAGCACGGTAATGTACTGAGCCGTACTAGAATTTACGAGTACTATGCAGGTTCTTTTATTTACTGCACACCAGTTTATTTTCATATTTTGAGCGTACCTTTGCTGATTGAAAGCGATGGGTCAAAATAAAATTACTTTCGTACATATATGAAAGAACGAGGAGATCGTGGCTAAATAAAAACAGCCGCACGGATTGATCGAAGGTTAAGCTTAAGCTTTCCAAGGTCAGTCTGTGGATGGGTAACCGTTTTTAATACTATATCAAGATTCCTCCGTGACTCGGAGGGGAGGAGAAGTGGTATCGTGTTACCAGTGAGTACAGATAGGCAGTTGACTTTTAATTTTATAATAATTATTTATAATTCATTGGCATATAACCAGAAAAGGCTGTTGAGTTTATTTCGAGGAAATTTATTAAAATCATATTATTTCCTTATTATTCACACAATTTAAATATGACATATTTATTTTGTATATTTCATGTATAACATCTTATTTACGATTGGCAATTTTGGTGATAAAATATATGAGAACCTGAATGCCTCCATAACCATCATGTTCTTACACCCATAACAATACAACTCTATCTCTCTCTCTCTTTATTCTTTCAACAACATCGACACTTCGTGTGACCAGATGGCTGGCTCATTCTTTGAATATTAAGACATTTAAGAATATAAAAAAGGTAGACCGTCGGTATCGGGTGCAGGGGCTACGGGTGGTTAGGGCACTAGAGACAAGATCCTTCTCACAATACGAGCCATATGGAGATGCAGTATCTTCTGAATCAGGCCCCTGATCCTATCGCGCAACAACATCCCTGAGGGATGGTCGCCGATGCTTTCAGCCAAAAGGCCATAGACCGTCACGGAGATCAGTCATATGACAGCCGTGTCCACATTCCACATGTCGACAACCTCGTGTGCTAAGTCGAATGCTTAATTTCTTTCTCCATCTCAACTTTCACGATGTTCTCGGCATGCGAGATACTGAATACGCATTTATTGTTCTGTTGTTTTTTAATGTCATGATGGCCCAGTGGTTTAGGCCTCGCCTCTTGTGCAGGAGGTTGTGGGTTCAAGCCTGGGTAAGTACCAATGTGAGGTTTTCAATTCATATGTACTTTCTAAGTTTATCTTGGACATTACTGAAATCGGTGAAGGAAAACATCGTGAGGAAACCTGGACAACTGGACTCATATAATTAAATATATGTCTGAAATCGCCAACCCATCTTGAGCAAGCGTGGTGATTAATGCTCGTGCCTTCTCTGTATGAGAAGAGGCCTTTGCCCTGCAGTGGGACAGTAATAGGCTGGTACTACTACTCTTTATTTGTACATATTTTACCAAAAACACATTTCGTTTTTTGATAAAATATGTATAAAAACAGTGTTCCGCCCGCAGCGAGGTGGTAAGAACACTAACGGTGTTTAAGGATCTAGGGTGAGGTACCTCCTCACAATCCGTGCCGTGTCTAAGACGGCCACCTTATGTATCTGACTCGTGACCCAACTGTTTAGCGAAAGTTTCTCCAGATGTTGGTCGACACTTTCCACTATCAAACCATTAACTAATATGACTATCGGCACTTTAGAGGAATATGCATTATAATTAGAACACAAGTAACACTCTATTACATTCAATAACATCCAGCCTCATATCATACAAAGGGACAAATTAAATGAGAAATTTACACCCCAAAATGACACTACATCACATATGGTATGTCCAATAACACTTTACAAGGCGTGATATCCCTACATCTGTCCTGTTCATGTGATAAATTAATTTCACGCCTTAAAACGCCATGTGTCTGATATGTAGTGGCAGTTTTAATATTTTTATGGTAGTGATAATTAATTGATACTATTAAAGTGGTCGCGCCGGTAGCACTCTATCGATATAAAGTCATTACGGGTTGGACGAGGGTGAGCACCGAGGTAATAATGGATGATTTTGTGAGAAGTGATTCTTGCTTTATATTATCTAATTCCTTTAAACGAGCAATTCTTGTATATTTGTATGTGCATGTATATATAATCTGAATCTCGGAAACGTAGAAGTGACGACACAAGGCCTTCTACTGAACGTTGATGTGAGATATACAATTTGACACTTCATTTTAGCCAAAAGACGTCCACTGCTGAACATAAGCCACCTCAAATATTACCACTATCGGTCCTGCGCTGACCTCATCCATCGGCTTCCTGCGATCTTCACCAGATCTTATGTCGACCTTGTGTGAAACCTACCCACGCTGCATCTTCCGGTACGCGATCGCCACTCTAGCATCTCTCCGACAATTAACCACTTTCTCAAAGTTGGACCTCGATAATAACCGTTAATCGTCAACAACTTCGATTGTATTGAGCTTGTTTAAGCAAAAACTTAAGAGGAGTGGGTAAAACATGGGATTTCACATGATCTTCGTCTTGCCATTGTTCATTTTTAGACCCACTTGTTTAAAAGACTCTTCTAAAGCCATCGAGCCTTGTAACGAGCTCCTCCAGGGTCTTAGCCATGACCAAAATATCGTCAGCAAATTGGAGGTGAGGTGTTATGTTTGTATACTTAAGTACTGAACAAAATGAAAACAATGTTAAACAGGAAATAAAAACATTGTTTTTTCTAGGTAGGTTCTAGTTGGGATAAATACAAAGCAAAACTATTTTTATTAATCTGTAAGAATCTACTATCTCGAAACTTCTCCCGACTATTTTCATTTCACAACTAATTGGAAACCTACCTGATTCTAGAAATGTTAAAATTATTCTGTTTCCTGGTATTTGACGCAGTGTTTTAATTAACTTTACCGTAGCTCTGTGAATTGTCAGAAAAAAACATGAATGGAACAAACTGGAATGGACATTTTCCATTCCAGTTTATGAAATTCTAAATAAATTTGATGCTTTGAATTTCTGGAAATGTGTTTTTTAAATAAAAGGCTTACTAGTATGTCAAATGTAGTATTTGTAATGTAGCTTGGAGTTTCTCGCCCATTCTTCTCCATACAGAACTAGCTTTTAGAAATGGCAACTTACTTTACTATTAAATTCGTCTGCCTCGTTGGTCTAGTGGACCAAGCACGACTGCTGGGCGTGAGGTCTTTAGTTAGATTCTCAGGTCGAGCAGTATTATTGAGTTTTTCCAATGAATTTCCTCATTATCAGCCCGTTGTCTGGATTTGAGCCCAGTTGATGGCTCTCTGGTGGTGCTATGTAAAATTTGAAGTTTAATGGTGCACTTCAAATAGTCTTAGAATTGAAATAAATTAATTATTTGACTTTGACGTAACAGTGTCATGGGACTTTCATTCTGCAAAAACTCTAACAACATACAAGTCGGCAAACAGAATAATTTCTGCCCGCAGAGTGATTAAAGGTTTCTTCGTTCAACAAATAGGTTTTTATCTAAGAACTGCGCGCTTACCATTGATTTTGATACCCGACCGGTCGACATTGGAATAAAGACGTTTCGAACTCTTGAGTTCGACTTTATTTTGACAGCTGTGTATTCCGCCAAATAATATAATCACCTGACTGCAGAATTCACTTTGGAATCGTATTGGCTTTAGATCGGTATTAAAATTAGTTTGAAGAGTGAGGCCCCTGGTCGACACTTTGCGTGACCTGGATAGCTCATTCTTTGCCCAAAGAATTGCATTGCCATCCAATTTGGTAGTACTTAAAGTGTGGGGCACGTTTCTGGATCACAGCTATGCGGAGAAGTACTTCGACGCCAAAGTTTCCTAGGTTTTATTTAGAATTCCTCTATTCTTAGGGTTCCATAGTCAAATGCAAACTTATTGTCTGGTACTAAATCCTAACCTGTGACCCTTTTTTTTTGTTGATCTGAGGTGGAAAATCCTCATGGATGTCCTCCGCCGTGGGGGGGTGGAGGGATCTGTCAGACTCCTACTGACTAAAAACCACCCCGATGTTCCCATCCTACCCTTGAACCGGGGATCATATTTGGGATGGAAATCCTCTTGGATGTATTCCGCCCTGGGGGGGTCTGTCAGACAATTACTGAATAAAAACCACCCCGGTGTTCCATCTCAGACCTACGACAGGGGTCGCGGGAACGTACGATCCTTCCGCAACCCCCAGCTAGTGCCGGCCCGCCTATGCAGGACTCCTCAGGTCGAGGGGGGAAGTGAGGTGTCTGACTCTCCCCGCGACGTCTAAGAGGGGCGCGCGTGGAACACTACGCGCCGCCACCTCGGGTCCTGATGTGTGGGGGGCGACGGACGTCTGCCACGATCCCCTGAACTAACCCATATAACCTGTGTACATATATGTAACCTGTGACCCTGACCCAACACGCACTTGGCTGGTTTAGTTTAACTAAATAATATATGTAACTTACCATCAAAACAAGCGTATTTTATGAACACAGCTCCTGGAGCCCATCTCTTGGAGAGGGGAAAGTCTTCGTTCAGCACGAAATTGCAGTGATTCACGCCTGTACATCTGTAACCAAGAAGATACTTCATTATACTAATGTATAAAAACAAAATAATAAACAAATAACAATCAATTTGACGGCATGGTTGGAGCAGTGGCTGAGCGATCGACTGCCGCGCCACGTGTCGTGGGAGAATTGCTTGTTTAAAGGTATTAGATACTCGTAAGTCAAAATAAATTATCTATAATAGTTATCTAGAGGCGCTGTTTCAATCTTACTATAAATTGGTGACGTGTTCGGTTGGTTGGTTAACTTGAAAGAAATTTGTCCAAGCGCAGCTCAGTCCTTCATAAAACGGTTTAATTCTTGGAACGTAATACAAAGTCTCCTTCATATATCTTCGAGTAATTCTTCTATATTAAAGCTCTCAGCATTATCTGTGAGTTCAATATGTGACATTGCTGAGTCTATTACTGTGTAAGCACTTTAATCTTCCACATTAAGTGCTTCACGAAGTTTCATTACAAGTGCTTGAGTAGAATTTATTGTTAGTAAATGAATTAGAAGATTATGCTGAGGAAATCATGGTACTCGTATTTATTGCAGTTTTTTTTAACTTATATGCCAGACAACGAGATACATTAAAAATGTATTGTTTGTCGGTCACTTGGCTTTAAAGCGATTGGCACACTGCACCGCATCACGCATCGGGGTGCGTGGTGACGAACGACGAATAGATAGAAACGATGATTTACGATTTGTTATAGATTAAAGAAAAAAAAACGAAAAATTAAGAAAACGACGAAACATTTCATCTCTGAAAGTCCAGAATCATGTACCGAACTAATGGTATCAGGTAGTGCCACGATGCCCCTTCTTCTCTATATACCTAGCCTGCTTGTGAAATAGTCAAACCTTTCCAAGGTCCAGCTACTGGATATAGGAGCATACTAAATAAAAAAAAAAACTAAGGTAAATTTCTTGTCACAATTATTTCAAAGAAAATATTAAATAATGAACAAAGCTTTGTCTTAAAGCTTACATTAATTCTCATTTCGCATTTCCTTTGTTATTAGGTATAACAAAAAACCTTGGTTAACACTCTTTTAAAAAGCGACATGACGAGGGTAATCATAAAAATCTACGACATCATAAAGACGCCATTGTCATGAATTTCCAACACGTATGTGTTAATAAAATTCTGTCTAATTTTCGTTTTAATTATCCTTTGTTAGTAACTAGGGTACTGACGTAAAAAAATCCAATCAGAAGATCTACTTCATAAAATATTACAATACTTTTATTTTTTCTTTTTAAAACTTCGCCCTTTTTTTTTTGGAATGGGCATCTCGCAGTTTATCCTTCAGGGATATTTACTGCTCAACCGAACTTTCCTGTGGGGGGCTTAATTAAAATTAAGGCCTCCAGGCAGGCATACAAACTTATAAGCTAAGCGACTATCGCTAAGGGCACCCCCTGCGGGGTACGAACCTCGGCTTAGGACGTCGCTGAAGAGGACAGCAAGGGACAGGCTGGATCTGATTGTTCCATTATTTAGGGACATTTTAAACATTAATCGGCTCAGCTTCGCGGGCTGGCTTTAGCAAAGGGTCGGGAGGGGGGCATCGACGGGGTCGTCGCGACGGGCCTCGGCGGCGAGGACGGAATGTCCGTTTTTGTTTGCGAACAGTGCTGGTGGCCTTATCGCTCTCCTGGAGGAGAGTGATAGGATCATCTGGCTCTGTGAGTGTGTGTCTTGGTCTTCGAACTGTACTTATTCGCGAGGGAGTGTATCGGGCGGCCGATGACACTAAGGGGTTAGGATGAGCGGTAGAAAAGTCCATGAATAAAACTTCGCCCCCGATTTCGTCCGCTTAAGTATCGCTTCGAACTTTAACACCCCTTCCACTTCCTTTTACGGGTAGTTTTAAAAATAGAATATAGCCTATATTACTCACTGAAAATGTAGCTTCCTATAAATGAAATATTTGTTTTAATCGGTGTAGTGGTTTTTGAGTTTTTCCATTACAAACGTTTGTTTTTTATAGATAAACTGTTTTTTTTTGTCTTAATTAATATTATAGGGCTTGCTCATTAAGTATATAGATACTTAATGTTAGTTTAGACAAGAAAAACAGCATCACGCCTGTATTTACCGAAGGGTTAGGGGTGGATTTATTTATTTATTTTATTTTATATCGGGCAAGCTTATTGCCAACAATAGGGCATAAATCCGGACTGCGGATCTCATGGTCAGCAGAAGCGCTTGCGAGCAACGAGGTAAATAACAATTTTATAAATATAGGTACAAACAACACCAAATTGTGTATGCTATGTGTTTGAGCCCCTCTAGTTAATATTTCATTTTCCATTCCAAATAACCACAAAATGAAATAACCGCACACACGAGTGATTAGATTGTGAACTCTGAACATTTATCCGCTCGCGATATCCGCTGGTACTAAAACAAAATTACTGACATAGTTCCTTTTATCTAGGACCAGCCTGCCACACTATTCCCAGCCGCTGTCACTCCTGAAACTCAGAATCAGCATTGTTGACCACCAGCAAATCTCGCCAAGTCTCGGAGAAATAGTTGAACCGTGTCCGAGTCCAACTAAATTAATCAGGAAAGCTGTCCTTTGATGGAGGAGTTTAAAAAATACATGATTTTCACTTCATACGAAGCACGATACAAAACAAAGCTAGGCAAATAGCTAAGATAACAAAGGACGTTTACAATCAACCGCCATTTTGTTCTCATCAACCGGGCACAAATCCAGACTCCTGGCTGCTGCAGAGAAATTCCAGATGGGAAAACCTCAGTACTTCTTCGTTTGATCTAGGAGTCGATCGCAGGACCTCGTGCTGACCAGTAGCACTTGCGACCACTAGACCAACTTGGCTGTCCACATGAATACTTTGTACGAAATAACTTTTTCCCTTTTGTAATACTATATTATGTGACATTTGCTGCTAACTAGATTCTCGTGTTAGAACATAATTAAACGTCAAATTGTAAATTAATAATTAAATAGCACGTTGAAAGGAAATGAATGGCTTGCGAACAGTGATTTAAAATGTTGATCGTTTTGCAAATTATATTACTGTTACTGGGGAAAGAGAATTTTTCCTTTTGGTGATGATTTTATATAGGTAATTCCTTCTGCTTCTCTCAAAAGGAATCTTAATTATAGGTACCTACCCTAATCTACAATTCTTATGTATGATGCAGCATTGTAATACATATAATTAACACTAGCTGTACCCCGCGGTTTCACCCGCTCCAAAGAGACGTAGCTTGATATTAAATAGCTTACGACCTGCCTTAAGAATTGGGCTAACAAATGCAAGAATTCTTCCAAATCTGACTGACAGTTCCAGAGATTCCAAACAAACAAACTCTTCAGCTTTAGTAAAATAGGAACAGTAAAGGTCGTATATAATAGCAGAACTTATTGCATACAGGCTGGCAGAACTTTAGTTCTCCCTGGTTTCAAACAGTGAAGCAATATTCGAATTATTTCAAATCTAGAACGAGTCTTTTGTCAAGGGTAAAACGACTCTTCTATGCTAAAGTCTATCTACTCCTAATAAACCTGTACAAATCAGCGGAGGCTTATATTATGTATTTATGACCATATTATTAATATTATTTATTTACTTAATATAATGTTACATTAAAAGAATATTTTCATAATTATTTTTTCTTAAAATTAATAATAATAATAATAATAAGTTCATAATCCGCGACAGCAGCCTAAGAAGTGACCACTGCCGTCACTGTCATAAACAACCCGAAACAATACAACATATCATAGGTGCATGCTCATCCATTACACAAACAGACTACAAACACAGGCATGATCAAGTGGCCGCAATTATTCACCAGACACTAGCTTATAACCACAAACTTATTACAGAAAAAACAGCATATTATAAATACACACCTCAAACCATACTTGACTCACCTAATTACAAAATGTATTGGGATAGAACTATTTTAACTGACAAGACTATACACCACAACCGACCTGACATAACCCTGCACGACAAACAAAATAAAACCGTATACCTGATAGATATAGCAATCCCAAACACACACAATCTGACATCCACTCACACAAACAAACTTTCAAAGTACGTAGACTTGACAATTGAGCTGAAAACCCAATGGAAAGTTAACAAGGTCAAAACCATCCCTATCATTATATCCAGCACCGGCGCGGCGTCATCCCCAAAACACTTCATAAAAGCATTAAAATCTTAGATAGGTATTCATCCACTCACATTCACACTTTTACAGAAAGCAGTTATACTGAACACTTGCAGACTAGTCAGGAAATTCTTATCTATCGACTAAGATGAACCGGCAAGGTTGTTTGGCCAAAAGCCCGCAACTTTGGTGTAGTTCCCCAGTAATGGGAGAGATAAAAATCTAAACACAAAAATAATAATAATGTTTATTTCTCGCCACAATATATGTACATTAGAGAGGTATCCAAAATACGTAACACAATCATTATACTGTGGGAGACTGGTGCCTAAGCTAGACTGTGAGGTCTGTATTTCAGGACACCAGGTCTCCACCCCTAGGGTAATGCTTACATTTAATGTTAAGTACACTTTAAAAAATGCGGTAAATAAATAATAAATTATAAAAATAATAAATTGGCACGCCACATCATGTGGCAAAAATTTATATACCTAATGTTGTTCCCATCTTGAATGTATGTCTTTTCTTGTGTCTATTATACATTTTTAACACTTTTAGTCCCCAGCACCCGGCTCCCGGGTCGAAGAATAGTTTGGTCATGTATCCATAACTCGCTTCCCGAGTCGTAAATGTAAAAAGCTATCATGTACCCACGCATTATGTTATTTGCCAAACATATAATGTTTGGCAAATAACATAATAATAATTCATTTATTTCTCAGATAACATGATCCAAAATGGTTAGTAACAATCGAGCTTAAAACATTATGACATACAAGTTAAATCGTATTTTTGAACTGGGCAGCGAAAGGGTTAAGCAAATAATGATTTTCTTATCTTATCTTACCAATAAAAACCCGGTCTGGTGCTGTAGCATAGTCCAGCTTCTACAGTACCAACAGATGTTTGTGAGACAAAATATCTTATGTACATAAATGAAGGTAGATACTGTTGGTTAATGAGAACAGAAGGTTTAAGCCTATGAGTTATGCGATCACTAATTTATTCGTGTGCTCTGGTAAGCGTTATTATTCTAGGATTTAGAAGTGTGGAGGGAATCCTTTTGGAAAAGGATATTTATGGGCATTGTTTGATCTTTTGGGTTTATACTTCAGTGATAAATTAGGCAAGGGTCATCATCTGCCTAGCCTTTTCCCAACCATGTTTGGTTCGACTTCCCAAAATTTAATCAAATGCAGCTGAATACTAGTATTTTACATGGAGCGATTGCCTATCTGACCTCCACAACCCTGATACTGGGCAACACGATACCCCTTGGTAAGTCTGCTTGTCAGACTTTCGGGCTTCTGTCTACCCTTACCGACTGTCAACGATACATAAATAACAGTTGGGATCAACGGCTTACCGTGCTTTCCGAGTCACGGAGAAGACTCGATATGTTAAAAGCGGTCACCCTTCCACAGACCGCCCTTGGCAAGCGAAGCTTAACCTTGGATCAATCCATGCGGCTGTTTTTATTAAGCCACTATCTCCTCGTTCTTTCATCAATATACGAAAGTGATTTTATTTTGACCCATAGCTTTCAATCAGCAAAGGTACACTCAAATGGAATGATAAGCATAACCACGTGCTCCCCTTTCCACATACGCATCCCTCTACCTATAAAAAGATAAAGATAAAGATAATTTATTTGTTCAAAACATGAGTATACACAACACATGGCATGCAAGATGTTACATCAATAATTATAGCAGACAGTCATGTTTTGCCTGAATGGCGTACAAATAAGAGAAGCAGGACGCTAGACCGCATTAATTAATTTTAAAATTGCCCATTATACACATTTATAATTAATCATTTAAATTAGAGCATTACTAGAAATTAGACGGTAGGTACAATAAAATAATGTCAGCTCATCATCTTAAAATAGAAATAAAAAAAAAATCAAATGTCAAATCAGGTAATAGTAAAATAAAATAAAATTAGGATGTCAACAAACAAGTCAAATTAAATTGTCAGATAAGAATTCGTCAGTGCTATAATAAGCTTTCTCTAATAAAAGGCCTTTTAATTTATTCTTTAATTTGTCGGTACTGTATTCCCTCCAATGTTTTGGCAACTTATTGAACATAATTGGCGCCATACAGAATATACTTTTCCGCATTAGTGTCGTCTTGGATCTCGGAATACATAGCTTAGTGTTGTCGCGTCTATTTCGAACAACTTTATCTGACACTAAGGGGAATAAGTGTGGGTTCGATTTGACGAACATAATGGTCTCCAAAATGTACATTGATGGAAGCGTTAATATTTTGTATTCTTTAAAAAATGGTTTGCAGCTCTCTGTAACATGAAGTCCAAACATAGCCCTCAGGCATCTCTTTTGTGTTTTGAAAATCATACCCTTATTTACTGAATTTCCCCAAAAAATGAGTCCTATGTCTATGATTATTTCCTTCCTGCTTTTAAATTAACAACCATGTAGGTACGTATATTTGATCAATATTCGTACCTTACAGCGCCCCATTTAATGTTGCCAACGAAAACTGCATTCAAATTACATCATGCATAGCTGATAACATCAGGTAATATCCACCTTCGCCCCTTCCCAACGTAGTGATGTGACATGCTTATTGTGTTAGTCGATATTTTTTTACTTATCTTATATATAAAATTCTCGTGTCACAATGTTCGTTCCCATACTCCTCCGAAACGGCTTGACCGATTCTTATGAAATTTTGTGTGCATATCGGGCAGGTCTGAGAATCGGCCAATATCTATTTTTCATACCCCTAAATGATAAGGGTGGTAAACCCCAAACATTTTTTATGGAAAAACAACGTTTGCTGGGTCAGCTAGTTCTTATATATAAAATTCTCGTGTCACAATGTTCGTTCCCATACTCCTCCGAAACGGCTTGACCGATTCTTATGGAATTTTGTGGGCATATCGGGCAGGTCTGAGAATCGGCCAACATCTATTTTTCATACCCCTAAATGATAAGGGTGGTCCACCCCAAAAATTTTATATGGCAAAACAACGTTTGCTGGGTCAGCTAGTTTTAATATAAAACTATGATGTATTCATGAAAAGAAAAATTACCTGGCATCGTAAAATTCATTGCTGTGAAAGGGAAAAGTCCCCATAAGGCCAGCCTTTTGGGGCCTTTGCCAGTGCCATGTAAAATGTAAATGCCTTTGGCCAGTAAAAGGCCAGCCCTCTCGTCACGTGAAGAGTCGACCAAATTTATTTATTTGAATATTGAATGGAACGGTTAAAAACTAATTTCAATAATTAAAGAGAAAGTTTATACATATTGCAATAGAATAACATAAAGACAAAATTGAGGTTATATGTAAATATGTTATGTGTCTATTTGTTATGTCAAAAAAATAGCTTTTTACTAAATGCTTACAACAGTTTATAGGGTAGATGTACCAAAAAAAAGAATTTTTAACATATTTTTACGTCTGTCTATCTAGTTTAATTGGCGGAGAGCTAATGTGGTAAGACTTAGGCTACTTTTATTTTCGAAAAATAATTAGGGTTCCGTGCAAAAGATTACAACTCATGTTTTGTTAAATTCGACGCGAACAAAATCACGGGCACAGCTAGTGTTAAGTTAGAAAGTACCTAAAAATGACCATATGAACTGTAAAAGTCACATTTGTACTGGTCCGGATTTGTATAGTCGTGTATGAAAAGCAAGACTGACCTCTGGGCCATCACGACGATATATTTTTTTTATCCAAGAGATACAACAAACAGCTACAATAAAAAAAATAGGAACTAGAAATACACAAAACTTATGGACTATATACAAATGTAATATATTATACCTACTATCAAAAAATTGTGCGTGGAGTCCCTCCGCGAGAAAGAAGTGAAACTCTCGCTCTGTTTCTTTCTATTCCCCCTGCCCAAGAGTGTTGAACATTTAACGCAACCGTGCTTTCATACCCCCTCCATGGTAGCGTTAAATGTTTAACGCAACCTTGTTGGAAGTCGCATAAGAAGTTTCACTACAAAAAAAAACTAAAAATAAATATCGCAACGAGTGCTTAGAGGAAGTGAGTGCACATCACTAGCACTCGATAACCGTACCTGCCGACATTGCACCATTTTGAAGTAGGAAATGACTGGCGAGTGCTTTCTGTGATTAATGACATTTAGTGCGATTAGATGCTTAAAAATTTGACAGCACATCAGACTGGATGGGTGATCGGAGATTTATTTATATCCATTAGGCAATTGACTAAGTAAACAAAAATAAACTCTTGTACTTTTTTCACTGATTTGATAGCTCGCTTTTACTCGATATACGATATTTATTGTCGACCATAGAACACTTGTTTGCGACTCGATATCAAGACTAATAGCGGTGCCCCGGGGTTTCACCCACTTCAAAGTCACGTAGCGTGTAGTAAAGGCATTATCAAATGCAATAATATCTTATCAAATCCGACTGGTATTTCTAGAGATTAGCGTATTTGAACGAAAAACAAACATGTTTTAAGTATAGAATTGATACACAAAAGAAACACGAAATTACCTGTTCACTGCAAAAATTAAAATG
This sequence comes from Phlogophora meticulosa, assembly GCA_905147745.2. Lineage (NCBI taxonomy): Eukaryota > Metazoa > Arthropoda > Insecta > Lepidoptera > Noctuidae > Phlogophora > Phlogophora meticulosa. The sequence continues at coordinate 14,409,126 of LR990522.1, read as the reverse complement.
TACAGAAAATACCGTATGTGAATGCCTGACACATTAATTTATTTACTTATTTACATACACTTTATTTACTCTCAATATGACGCATGACATACAACAATAAAACAACAGATTGGGAAAATACGCGTCACATCGGCGTCAAACGGCCATCGCTCAGCATAATTCTAAACTCAAATAAGTACATATATCCAATAAAAGTGGGATCAATACCTTTTGTTCTGTCAATCTATATTATTGATAACATCAGCTGTAAGCAGCCCTCTAAAAGTACACCTGGCGATGATAGATTTTATAATAATAGTTCGGAATTATTCAATGACACGCTCTATTGGGTAAACAAACTCTGTTATTCGGTACCATAAAGTTTGCTAAATAGTTTGGTTTCCTGTCATATCTTGTTAAGCCGTAGTTGACGATAATTGGAGGGTAGGTATTTCGGTATTATTATTTCGGTAAGTTATGTGTTTGGGTGATTGTGAGTAATCTAAGGGCCGAAAACCTTACTCGCAATGTAGCAGAGATAAAGGACTCTGAGATTAATCTATTTGAGATGGCATTAAACTATCCTGCGTTTGCAATTTTGAATCCTTCTTGGATAACTTGATTTGAATTCTTGGATTGTTAACAAATGTGTGTTCTTTGAAAAATAACTTTAACACCTACACATAAAGTTTAGTTTGCGCTACAGCTTTGACAATTTTTGACTCTTTTTTTCAATGATTGCAAGATTTAGTCACTGCGATATTGACATAAAGGTGATATTTGTTTTGACAAAACCAATATTTTTATACCCAGCAGTACCCTACGATTAATCCGAATAAAAGCTAAATGTTAACGTGCTTAATATTTAGTACCTTCCGAATCGCATAAGTAAAAAACAGTACCTTAATTGTTACAGCGAAATCTTAAATATATTCTAGCAGGACCCTCTGCTGTTTGATGGTCTATAGACAAATCTTATATGGTCTTTTTTAGCGGTGTACCTTAGCTGAATTTTTAAATTGTATTTGTATAATTTTGTTGTTACAGTCGTTATAGAAATACCTACACACTGCAAATTTTCCATCTATGACAGTAGAACAGCCCGTTGACAGACAGACATACGAAGGGATGGCCGAACGGACAGCTGAGCCTTAGTAATAGAGTCCCGTAGGCAATCTTTCGGTACGGAATCCTAAAAACGGTGTAAATCGATTGTTACCCGTCTACACTAGCTAAAAGAATTTGGTACAGAACTTAACAAATGTCTTCGAGAGAGAGTGAAAAAAGCGATATCGGAAATTGGGAAGGCGTGACATTGTGATGACTTTTAGACTTTGCTCAGAGCACATTCCAATGAATAAGTTTTAACTCCTGATGAGAAAAGTCATGTATTTATAAGTTTTGTATGTGACGTTGTGGAGGACGCTCAGACGCCAGCACATAGCTATCCCAATCTCTTTTGTAGAACAAAGAGATTAAATTGGACAAATAAAGGATTTTTGTCGTACATTTAAATCGACGGCTCGGTGGGATTCGATTCCCGCACGGAACAAATATTTGTATGGCCTACAAGTAGTTGTTCCGGGTCTGGCTGTTTGTGTACTTTAAATGTTTGTAAACGCACCAACGACACAGGATAATTTCCTAGTGTGAGGCAAAGCATTTATGAAAAAAAAAAACAAAACAAAAAAAATACGACTCGAAAGAAATGTAAAAAAAATATTTGTAGGGTAAATCCGACTTTTGACCCCAACCCTGTTCCTTTACACAGCAATATTTTAACTCGCGCTTTCAACAAATTATTATCACCAATACCATAACTTGACCATTTATTAACATGTCATAATTTAATCGCCGACATTATTCAAATAAGCGGCTGCTAAGCGCGTGCGCAGGTCGCCGGTCGGCCGGAACGCGGCGTTTATCAAACATGGCGCCGCTTCCGGCTGGTCGCGTCACGCGTCCGTTACTTCCTGTCTGTCCTACACCTGTTAAGGGCTGATGTGACCTATAAATGTGTAAAGAGTTTACTAGCGTTTACAATAAGAGAAACATAATCCACAAATTTAATGGAAATAATTTTATGACTTAGGTGTAATAATAATTATTAGGTAGTGATACTGCAGTAGTAGTAGTAGTAGTACCAGCCTATTACTGTCCCACTGCAGGGCAAAGGCCTCTTCTCATACAGAGAAAGCATGAGCATTAATCACCACGCTTGCTCAAAACGGGTTGGCGATTAATTATATAAGTCCAGGTTTCCTCACGATGTTTTCCTTCACCGATGTCCGTGGTGTCCAAGATAAAGTAGTGGTAATAATTATCATTAATTATTATGTTGTAAATCACGCAGTGGGTGCCAGAAGACGGGTGTCATAGTCGAGGGATTACATTTACACATATTTTCAATGTTTTTAGTATCTTAGTTTCACGTTGAATATATTTTTTTTAAATGCGTTTCGCTCGTTGCGTAACAAAAAGCTCGCGGAATGAATGGCTGCAAATTAAATTCGCAAAACGCTTGCTTGTAGTTCCCGCAACATGTAACAGAATAGGTCTGATCGACACTTCGCGTGACCACAGGGCTGGCTCATTCTTTGCCCAAAGAATTAGTATTGCCATCCAACGTGGCAATGCTGCCAGTCTTTTGGGCACGTTTCCAGATGACAGCGATGCGGAGGACTATTTTGATGCCTGAGTGTCCTGGTCGGCTTTTTTATTTATTTATTTTTTGTTTTTGTAAATATGTATAAGTATAGTTAGTTTTATGGTATAATTGTATATATGTGAATATCTAATTTATAAAAATAAAATACAGAATAGGACTCCTTTCTTGGGCTAAGAACGTAAAAAGTGCTCATCATCATCTGCCTAGCCTTTTCCCAACTATGTTGGGGTGGGCTTCCAGTCTTGTGGCGGTAGTCAGGATATGTAGATAAACAGTCGTTACGTAACCGTGACGACTGTTTGGTATTTTATTAAAAAATACAGGTGGTGGTAATATGTAAATGATATTACATTTTTCCTTGACAAAGGAGTTTTATATACTCCCTCCCGTGAATAATAAATTTTGATGTTCTCATATTTGTAGTTCATTTTCTAGCGTCTTTTAAGGTGGCAAAGAGATGTTTATTCGATTTGACAAATATAGCTAATTGCAGAATATAAATGTTTTAATCCAACACGTCGTGCATTTGAGGGAAGGTATTTCCACCTGTTGGCCATGATGTCATCGAACAAATACACATAAAGAGAATAATAATGAATAAGCGTACAGTAATAAGATTATAAATAAATAAGCAGCAGTTTTCCTTGTAATTAATTGAGGAAAAGCGCTTAAGTCTCGTTTAGTTCACCTCTAACATTCCAAGTGCACGTATAGTGAGCGAATATTATTAAAACCATTATGTTTTCATCTTATATGTTCGTGCTGACGTTATTCGTCTCATTATGTGTGAATTTTGGTGAGTTTGGAGTATATAAGATCTCTCTTGATAAATTAATGAATACTTTTTTGCGTAATTTTACTAATTACCTACACATGTTTTTTTTTGTTGTAAAATATACTCTGTGGTAGTTCAGACTCGCTTTTCGGATTTTTTTTTTATAAGTATTCGTCTGACGGCCAGCATTACCGTCAGTCGGATATTTGCTGAACGCTTTGTTTTTGATAGTTCCGAACGTCCATATCCATAATTTCATACTTATTACTATAATAAATGTGAAAGTAACTCTCGTCTGTCTGTTACCTCGTAATGCCAATACGCTGAACCGATATATGTGAAATTTGTTGTGGAGATAGTTTGAGACTCTATGAAGGACATAGTGAGGCAAATTTCGGATCCGCACTTCGTAGTTAATATGCACGAGGATGACGGTAGTATTACATACTAGCTACCGCCCGCGGCTTCACCCGCGAGTTTGTTGATAAAAGTATGCCTATGTCCTTCCTATCTATCTCTCTGCCAAAGGAGACGTTTCATTTTTGTATGGGACTCCGGCCATAACATGTACACTTTAGAAAACCTGGGAAACGAACCCCTGAATACAATAAAGTCATTTTTTTTTCATAATATCTAATATTTTTTAGGCACTAAATAAAAACCGAAAATGTTTGACGTTTGTCAGGACTCGGGAGAAAAGACCATTGACAGCCAGCCATGACAGGTTGGTTGGACAGATGACGTTTACATAACTTAATTAGCCTAGAACTGTCAATCCATAAAATCCATAAAAGTAAAATATATATTTTTTTAATGATGAATCACACTTTCTAACTTATGAAAAAAGTTTTCTAAGGTAGCTCTATTATCTTATCATAATAGCACAGAAATACAAGCTTTTCATATTTATTTAAATAGCGTCAACGTGATATTATTATGTTTTAATGTAACATGATTTCTGGACGATAGCAGTATGCAAGTAAGGCGACGTCATTATCAAAAGAATATGGCAATAATTTGATTAACTATTATTTTTTGTGCCGAAGAATTAGGGGGAATATTCAGGAAAGAATATTTTTCCTGAACTCGTGGATTTTTTCCCTTTTTTTTCATTACCGTACACTTTATGGCCGAAAATGAAACATCTCCTTTTATCGAAACCCGTTTAGTGGTTTAGGCGTGAAAAGGTAACAAACAAACTTATTTTCGCAGTTATAATACTACTAGCTGACCCGGCAAACGTTGTTTTGCCATGTTCTTTTTTCAATAATAAGTACCCTATATTACTTCTAATACCTCCAAAAACATGTGTACAAAGTTTAATGATGATCGGTTAGTTAGTTTTTGCGTGAAAGCGTAACAAACAAACTTACATTCACATTTATAATATTAGTAGGATAGTTAGGATCAATATACTATTAGTATTAGTAAACAGTCGTTACGGCTAGTCAGAAACCTGCGAGATTGACAACCAGTCTTATCAAGGGATAGCGTCTTGCCCAGTAACTGGTTTGTGGAGGTCAGATAGGCAGTCGGTCCATGTAAAATAGATTATGATATTAATATAGTATACTTTTATCATAATCTTATAAAAAAAAAACACTAGGACGTGGTGAAGGGTGGGCGTTTTGGGGTACTGTCTTATGTAAACGTTTTAACGTTCAAAAAGTTCTGATTCTCAGCCTAATTTGAAGAAATGAATTTTGATTTTGATCTTATATAATAGTTTGACTTTTAACTAAAGTCTCTCTTTCCAGCTTCCTCTCTTCAATGCTACGAATGTGACTATTTTCAATCAGCCGATGGGACTGATTCACCATGTTTAAAGCTTGACGACACCAAAATGATCTCAAATTGTGCGGAGGTTTATTCGCCTGTGTGCCGCACTTTGACTGTGGGAAGTAAGTACAAACCGTTTACCTATAATATTCACAACCTAAGAGAATAGCCATTACTAATAAAATCCTAAGAGAATAGATAGCCTTAATGAACGCAAAATCTTACCATCTGAGACTTCCATACATTTAGAAACTCCATCCACATAAATTCAATTTGACATCTCGCACACACAAGCTCATACACTGTGTGTGTATGACTAATACAGACACGCACACACGTATTTTATTTTAGTTTCCTACTAACTTTTCCTAGTTATTATTTCATTTGTATTTAGTAAATAAAAAATGAAAATAAATAAATAATGCTGGATCCACACATCATCATCTAGCCCCAAGCGAAGCAGAGCTTGTGTTAAGCTACTAAAATCTGTCAAATTTCTTAATAGATTTTCAACTTTGTCTTCTAAGCATTAGGTTAAAGGTTGATTGGGAAAATTTGACAGCTACGGGTAGCTTGAAGTGCTGGCATCTGTACTATTATATTTTTTTCTTATTTACACAGATGCCGAAACAGGGGTCACCTTCATACAACGTTCATGTGGACATTTAAGTTTAGAAAACTTAGATGAATATGAGAGCCTGGATCATAAAGTAAGAAGAAAGTTTAAGAAGGGTGTCACAGTAAGCTCCACGATTTGCAACACAAATCTTTGCAACGGTGCCATCGACAACTCTTCTGTAAAAATGATTTTGTTTACATGTGCAATGTTGTCTACATTTTTTTTTAAGTATGTTTATTAATAAAATAATCAAAATGTCATCGATTGGCGAAGATGTCGGATAAGGAATATATAGGTGTATTAGACCAAGCCGTTTCTATCGGCAAATTACGAAATTACATACAAATTAGGAACTAGAAAGAGATGGCGCAGAATTGCGACCAATGGACGGAATAAAGAGAGACCTTTGCCCAGCTGTGGGACAGTTCGGGCTGACAATAATAATAACAATATGTTATTACTTTTGTAATTATTTATGGGCCTTTATTTATTGCCTGCCAATTAATTAATAAATTAATAATACAAAACAACGAGTACTTTTATTTGATTGTTATGTAAATATGTAATCGATGTCATCATGGCCGTGTGGTTTAGGCCTCGCCTCTTGTGCACGAGGTTATGGGTTCAAACCTGGGCAAGTACCAATGTGACTTTTTCAATTCATATGTACTTTCTAAAGTTTATCTTGGACATCACTAACATGAAGATGAACGGTGAAGGAAAACATCGTGAGGCAACCTGGACTTATAATTAATATAAGTCTGGATTATTATTATTTATTTATTATATCTTTCGGAGAGTTCCTCTCTATAACAATGTTCCCACAATAACTATTACCGTTGAAGGACCATCAATCAATGCATGAGTACATATAATATCATAATCCCTCAACGTCATAGGACCGGGTATAAATCAAGCTGATTTATGCCTTCAACTTAATCCATAAGCACTGATCTTAGTAAGTTCGCTCATAAATCAGTAATAGTGAAGATGTGAGCAATGAAGCAAAAAAACAGTTTATTTCTTTGTCAATATAGATCTCATGAATTTTTTTCTCGTAATACTTAGAAGAAGGAGGGAAGGGACATAGACGCAAACACTGGTGGCATAAGATCAGTCTGGTACACAATTCTGGCCCCCCCAGCGTTGAAATTTTACGTCAGATGCTTCTAATTTGTACCTATCCTTTTTTCTCAGGTTTTTTTCTTTAAACTTTAAATCATTTTGATTTCTACCTCAAAGTACACAGCGAAAAGTCATTCACTTCTTTAATTAAAAAGCTCATACATTTTGTGTGATCTATTTTTTGTTTCACGTTTTTGTGACGTAACCAAAGGGGGTACGTATTACCGAAATTCAAAATACCTATTTTAAAATACCTATGGACGAAATCCCGAAAAATTAAACGCCGAATGATTGATTGTTCGAAAGTTTTAAATCCCGAAAGTTCATTTGCCCGAAAGCTTAAAATCCCGAAGATCCATATCCCGAAGCTTAAAATCCCGAAGATCCCTATCCTGAAGTTCAAAATCAATATGTTATGCTACAAAACTTAGTGACAAAAACGAATCGCTGCAAAACCGACTTCACGCAGTCTTGTCTGCCCTACCTCTAGAGTGTAATTTAAACTCGCGTAGGCGCGGAGGGGTAAGGCGGTCCGCGAGCTGAGGAGCAGGTGGTTTGAAGGTCCGCCGCCGCGGCTGAGGCTGGCTTCGAGGTGCTCTAAAGGCTGGCCGGCTTAGCCGGCCAGCCTTTAGAGCACCTCGAAGTCTGGATTTATGCCATGCCTTGTGGTTGATGGCAATAGGCTCGCGCCTTATAACATGGGACTTAAACATAACCAACGAAATGTGTGTTTACCCCAGGTACGACTCTGCCTAACGCTTCGGGGACTGCAGGCGTAATGTTAAGTAGGTACCTTCTGTTCGCTGTTCAGGGATAAAAACAAACTAAAACTACTCGTGTTTAGTCAAACAAAAACATACTAACTACATAGTGACCCGCGCATCTAAATAATTAGTATATGTTTGGTTAAGTTGGTGGTCAATTAACATACTATTATTACGCATTATAAATACCCAAAAATGTTAATTAATAGATGAGGGTTTGTTTTCCTTATCCCTATTAAAATCTGATATCCTCTCCACCATAGTGATTTAGGGCCCAGTTCACCATACGTTTTCAACAAGTAAGCATGTTTTGAAGTTCACTGAACGTTCACGAGAGTTATTATGAAGTCCCAAATTACTCATTTCGTCACCGTGGTGTTCTTGGTCTGTTCGTCTGTGCAATATGGTAAGTTTTCAGAATATTTTTTTATCTAATACTTAAACACGTTCCTTGTCCCAGTACAATGTAATAAAATGTATTCGTACGTCCACTTACAATCTCGCCCTAACTTGACAAAATTTTACGGCACCTCATTTAAATTTTCGGTAGCCTTGTTATTTAACCGTACGTCCACGAAAATGTTTTTCTTCTTTTCATACATACGTCCAGTCAATTAAAAAACATCAAATTTACTCTTGGATTATGACTCTAATTAGAGTCAAGGACATATGAGTTTGGTATAAATGTGACTCCTTTGGAGTCTTTGGACAGTGAACGTATTAAGCACACAAATGTACAGAGGCGTACTTAATGCCATTGGCATTTTCAGCCAACCCCAACATAGTTGGGAAAAGGCTACGCGGATGATTTAATTAAATATAGCATAGGGATTAGCTAGAAATCACAAATTCATACATTTTACTGTATGAGAAAACACCAGAAAAAAACGTAAGATTAAAGAATCGTGGCGTCCAGCTTTTCAAAGTCCCTTTCGCCCTGTATTATGAATTTTAATTTGGTTGTGGCGACTTAATTCTTACTAAGACTCCTCTCATTCCAGCTTCGTCTATTTGGTGTTACGTGTGTGAAAGTACCAGCAGTAATTCCTCATGCCATAACTGGGTTTACCCAGTTAACACCACCATGATCCAAGAATGTTCGAAAAACGAAACGTGGTGCGGTATGGAAATTTCCAAAGGTGAGAACTGAATGGTCCGAAAGTTGGATTACTCAAAAATACTGGACACGTATTTTTTCTTGTCACGTAAACCAAAAATGACGACGATATAGTGCGTTGAAATTGCGCGTGACGTCACGCCGTGCTACACTTATCGTCAAAAGTGTAGCAAGGCGTGACGTCACAAGCCCCTTCTCCTGAACTTTGATTTGCTATATCATTGTCACTTTTTATTGAATTTAGTATGCAAATAATACGTGTCCAATATTTTTTGGTAATCTTACTGACGGACTAAATAGACTTAATATATTTTTACCTAGGAAACATCCCTATTGTGTATTAGTATTATACTAGGTTATTAATCTATACAGACGGCTCAACGATGAATAATTTACCTAAAACCAATCAAAAATCAATAACAAATCTCTTTAAACTTATTTTAATTCCGATCTAAAGCCAATCCCAATGTTAATTTTGCAGTCACATGATTATATTATATGGCGAAACACACAGCCGTCAAAATAAACTCGATCTCAAGAGTACGAAGCGTCTAAATTCCAATGTCGATCGGTCGGAAATAAAATTAGGAGTATATATTGGCTCTTTAATATTAAAATTCTAATAGTTTATTGCGAGATTGTGTTAACAAGTTCTTACAAATATGTAGCATGAGCTGTGATCGCACTGCTAAGCTCAACATTCTGTGGAGTATCAGCCTTACATACATAACATCCCACCAGTATCAGTACCACCCTGAAGGGTTGGGCAGAAGTGCACCTATGGTAACTCCCACATTTCGCCAGTTATGTTTATCTACCATGTAATATGGGGCGAGCCAATTGCCATCAACCGGGCACAAATCTAGACTCCGGGCTGCTAATGAGAAAATTTATATCGGAAAAACTCAATAACACTTGAACCAACGAGCCAGTATGAGCCTTAACATCTATTTATTTGTAATAATATGTACCTATTGTGGTGTCATGGTTTATATTCTAGGTACCTACATCGTCTTCACATATAATTATAATACGCGTAATCTGATTAATATTTACAAAATATTTTTTTAAACTATTTTTAAAGAGTTCGTGTGGAGTTTCTTGCCCATTTTGGACCCCGAAACTAACTTTTGAAAAGGCTTAAAACTTGAAACCAATTTTGTTTTTCTTTGTTTTAATTTTAATTTTGAAGTTAAAAAGTGCCTTTTTGACGTTAAAAAGTGCCTTTCTGACGTTAAAAAGTGCCTTTTTAATGGTCTCATTGTTATAATAGGTCTTTACCTATGAAATTGCCGTTTTGTATGAAAAAATTTAAATGAATTTTTTTCATGTATTTTTTATTTGTATTAATCGAAGTAATCACCCATGCAATCAATGCATCTTTGCCAACGCAGTGGCAGTTTATTGATGCCCTTCTTAAAGAAATCAGCTGGACGGGAGGCAACAAATTCTTCAAAGGCATTTTGTACTGCCTCTCGGGTATTGAATTTTTTTCCCGCCAAGAAGTTATCCAAATTCTGGAAAAAGTAGTAGTCTGTAGGCGCAAGGTCTGGTGAGTAGGGCGGATGACGGAGAGCTTCCAACCCCAGTTCTTGCAACTTGGAGACCGTCTGCTGTGCAGTATGAGGTCGCGCGTTGTCGTGCAGGAGCAGCGGAGACGAGCGATTGATCAATGCTGGTTGGAGATGTGCCAGCTTCTCCATCATTGTGTTCAATTCTTCACAGTACACATCTGCAGTAATGCTCACCCCGTTTGGTAAGAAGCTGTGTTGAATCACACCGGCGCTAGACCACCAAACAGTGACCATCACTTTTCTTGGGGTAAGTTTTCGTTTAGGGCATTGTTTAGGTGCTGAACCAGGATCCAACCAACTTGCTGAGCGCTTGCGGTTATCAAACAGAATCCATTTTTCATCGCAGGTAACAATGCGGTTCAAAATTCCTTCATTTGTGTGTCTGTTGAGCAGTGCAAGGCACGTCTCGACGCGTACTTCGCGCTGGCGATCATTGAGTTCGTGGGGCACCCATTTGTCAAGCTTTTTTACCTTGCCAATTTGACGCAAATGGACCAATATTGTTTTGACGCTAACGTCGAAAGCTGCTGCTAATTCAGCCGTAGATTGTGTATCATCAGCTTCCACAATCGCCTTTAATTCGTCATTGTCGACCAAAGTCTTCGGACGACCGCGAGGTTCATTTTTCAGGTCGAAATTTCCAGAACGGAAGCGAGCAAACCAATAACAGGTAGTGCGTTGGTTTGTAGTGTTAGCTCCGTAAACGTCGTTGATGTTGCGTGCCGCTTGTGCCGCGTTGCTGCCACGACGGTACTCATATTCCATAATTACTCGAATTTTTAACGTATCCATGATGACGAAAAAGATTTAAATGCGATGAAAATGTAACACTAATCAATAAACAAATGACTACTTTTGGAAAAAAAAAACCATGTTTTTAAAATAAAATTAATTTGAAATTAGAATTCTTAGCCAAACAAAAAATATTTTGATTTGAAATGGCCAGTACTGCAGAACGGCAATTTCATAGGTAAAGACCTAATATATGCGATCTGATCTTGACTGAATACATCGTGGAAGGGAGATCGACGAACAAACTGATATAATGAGTACAGTACATGATTCTGGAACAACAGCGTTATTTTTTTTTTGTCGATTTTTCCTTAAATCTACATATGATTGGTCTGATGTGTTTTTAACTTAACACCTTAAACGTAACAAACAATACGTTTTCTATTTCTGACAGTTATCCATAGACTCAATAGTAAAAAGCCATGAAAAAATCATCATTTCCATCTAAACTAGTGAGGTTTTTTTATTTAAATAGTTTGAACTTAACGCTCTCATTAAAAAGTACACTCGGTTAGGTAGAAATTATGACTTTTTATAGTTTAAATTAAAAAAAAAATCATTAACGCTGGGAGGTCTATAATCATGTACTGAACCCACACTAATCTAAACAAACATAATACACAAACACCCCTTCACACTTCCCTATGTACGTGCGCACTGAGTTTACTTTATAATTTACTTTTATTTAAATTTACCTTTTTTTATTTTGTTTCTTCTTTTGTATTTACCTAAACCAACTTGAGAACACTGTAAGAATCTAGTAATTATGTAAACCGGAAGGGAACTGTCTCCTGAGATACAGGCTAACAACCTAGTTCGGGAGGCAGTGCGCTTATGTAACTGTGTACTTACTTTCTTTTCAATAAAGCATTATTATTATTATTGTATCGGTTTGTGCGCCGAAGTCACTTCCACCATATTTTTTTTTATACGAGGTGGAAAATCCTCATTGATGTCCTCCGCCCTGGGGGGGCGAAGGGGTCTGTCAGATTCTTACTGACTAAAAAGGCGCGCGTGGAACACTAAGCGCCACCACCTCGGATCCTGATGTGTGGGGGGCGACTGACGGTCCCAAGTCCGGTCGGACGACCTATGTGGCGCAACGGGCGAAGGTCCGCCTGCGACGCAGGAGGTTGCGGGTTCGATTACCGCCCTGGGACAAATCTTTGTACGATCTACAAGGATTTGTTCCGGGTGTTCTGGGTATTTGCTATGTATAATAAAAAATATCTATCCATGTAATGTATTGTATTAAGTATATCAGTCATCTAGTACCCATAACACAAGCTCTGCTTAGCTTGGGGCTAGATGATGCTGTGTGGATTGTCCAGCATTATTTATTTTATTATTTATTATTATAAGTCCGTCGCCCCTGGACCCATTTAGGGGGGCTGGAAGAGGGCGTTGTCCGCCCTCCGCCGACGCCCGGTGCGTCTGCTGCGGGCCAGGTCAGAGGAAGAGATCTCCCTTTCCCGTTCGGCAGCCTCCTTCTGCGAGATAACCGTCTCGCAGTAGGAAGAAATTTGCAGTCCCAAGTAACTTTTCAATTATTTACACACAGGGAAGGAGAACTTCACTATAAGCCGCAAATGTCTATCAAGTGACACTGATGATTTTGAAATGGACAATCCAAAATACAAAGGACTTGAAATGAGGTTTACCACGTGCAACACAGATTATTGCAACGGGGCCATGGATATATCTTCCACAAAAATGATTTTGTTCATATGTGCTATGTTGTCTTCGTGCTTTTATAAGTATGGAAACTGATGTAATTATGTAATTTATCGGTGATTATTTTCAAATTATTTTTATTAATATTTTTAGTAGGTAATTTTTTTATTTATTATTTAAGGCACAATGTACACAACCAATATTACATGCTAAGCTTAAAAACTAGGGAGTACATGACTCTGTTAGGGCGCGGCAAGATAACTTAAAACTAATGTTTCATAAAATAACGATAATAAATAACAACAAATACTAATTTGACGACCTGTGTGGCGCAGCGGGCGAAGGTCCGCCTGCAACGCAAGAGGTTGCGGGTTCGATTCCCGCCTCGGGACAAATGTTTGTACGATCTATAAATATTTGTTCCGGGTGTTCTGGGTATTTGCTATGTATAATAAAAAATATCTATCTATGTAATGTATTGTATTAAGTATATCAGTCATCTAGTACCCATAACACAAGCTCTGCTTAGCTTGGGGCTAGATGATGCTGTGTGGATTGTCCAGCATTATTTATTTTTATTTATTTTATTTTTAAATAGTTTTTTTTACATAATAAAGAACCTACATTAAAATTAACACATACATTTAAATTTATTTATAAAAGAACCTTATCCTTTTAATCAAATCAAAAATCAAATCAAATCACTTATTATCAGGTAACAAAAGACCCATAGATAACGCGTGACGCCGCGCCGTGACGAAGGGAAATAGGATTCATTTTTATTTTTCGAAAGCTTTAGGATATTTTTTTTAATATCGATACATTACGACCGATGTGGCGCAGCGGGCGAAGGTCCGCCTGCGACGCAGGAGGTTGCGGGTTCGATTCCCGCCTTGGAACAAATGTTTATACGATCTAAAAAGATTTGTTCCAGGAGTTATGTGTGTTTGCTATGTATAATAAAAAATATCTATCTATGTAATGTATTGTATTAAGTATATCAGTCATCTAGTATCCATAACACAAGCTCTGCTTAGCTTGGGGCTAGATGATGCTGTGTGGATTGTCCAGCATTATTTATTTATTTATTACACATCTATACTTTTGACACTTCTGTTTATTTATTGCTTTACTGACATACAAAAATATATAATGTACAAATTACGTTATTATTTTCTTGTGTATGAAATAGACGGGTCTTACAATTAATCTTCGTATTCATTTCTTAGTATATTGTAGGAAATATAATTTATTATACTTTTAGGCCATAGATTTATTATTTAAATATAGTTTTCAGATGTTATAAAGTGTTGAATAACGGAACGTACCTAGTTTGGGGACCTAGTTAACAAGCCTAGTTAGTAAATAAATACTTATAATGTCAATAATTACTTATTGACATTATAAATATTTATTATTGACATCATAACTTTCGTTACAAATTGATATTTCCTGACATTACCTATTGCTTTTTAATTAATTCTCTTTAAAAAAATACATTGATACTAATAAATACATATTATTATATATAAATTAACTAGCTAACCGCCCCGGCTTCGCCCATGACAAATTAGATGCAAAAATCTTTCTCGTTTCTCACTCTTTCATTAGTGGAAACCACATGAAAAGCCGTTCAGAAGTTTATGAGTTTATAATATGTAATGATTAACTTGATTGGCAATAGCGTTTCATAAATGACATGGCTAAATAAGGTATGGGCCACTTCCCAAAGCATGTACAGAACTGTCACAGTAGCTCGTAACATTCGAATATTCATTTACATTCACGACTTTCGTAAATTGATCAAATAATTAAAAGTTTTTCACTTGTTTTCTTTGTGTTTTTATATGTTAAAGAGGACATAAGATTATGACGTTTCGTTTTATGAAAATATTGGCAATAAAGATATTAAAGTAAGCTGAAATAAACAGTAGGTCTTGATAATATTATTACAAAATATAATAAAGACGACCTACTGTTTAATTCAGCTTACGTTAATATCTTTTTAAGATCGTTTATTGTCCACATTTTTCATAAAACGGAACGTCATAATTTTCTGTTCTCCTTGAGAAACAAGGAACATGGGAAAACAAGTAAAAAGACTTTTTATTATTTGATCAATTCACGAAATTTCTAGGAGAATAATAAACACGTAATAATTCATGAATGAATATTTTAATGTTACGAGCTAGTGAGAAAATTCTGTATAGGTACGAGCTTAGGGCAGTAGTTTAGCTATGTCTTTTACATTTGTACTCCAAATGGCAAAACATAGAGAAACTGTAATATAACAAATACCCTGTGTTTACAAATAAAGACGATTGATTGGTTGATTGATTTTATAATAAAAAAATATAGATGTAAGATTTTTTTTGTATTGTTTCTTTATAAATATGAACAAATAAATTTATTCTATCAATTTTTATAATGTATGATTATTTACCGTGTTTTATTATTTGGTTGCAATTTGAACAAGCTTTCGATTTATTTAACTGCATCCCGTTTAAAATAACTTTTTATACAACAATGAATGCACAGAAATTTGATGCATCAGATGTCTCTTTGAAATCTTGTTTAAACCTTATCATAAGGGAAAGTTGCTCAGTATGAAGGGTAGTAAGTAGGTATCCCCCCCGACTATAGGCTGACGGCAAGGTTGGCGCAGTGGCTAAGCGATTGGCTGCTGCGCTGTGTCGTGGGTTTCGATTCCCGCATATTCGTATGGCCTACAGATAGTTGTTCCTGGTCTGGCTGTTTGTGTATGTGAGTTTGAATGTTTGTAAACGCACTCACGACACAGGAGAAATTCCTAGTGTGGGAAAACGTTTTTTTTTTTTTAATAGTACTTTTGCGCATTAAATAAGTATGCAACTTAGCTAATGGAATGTGTCCATATCGTAGTCTCATTGCAATCACAATGTCTTGCCGAGTAAGATGACAATTGTCAATCCACGGAGAGCTCAGAGGATGAGGCTGGATAGTCTTCTACCAGATGGCTTTACTTTCGACCTTTCATCAAAATATTCCTTCCTTTGAATAACACAGTTATTTTTTCATCGTTGGTAAATAATTCATCATCTGCTTAGCCTTTTCCCAACTATGTTGGGATCGGCTTCCAGTCTAAACGGATGCAGCCGAATACCAGTATTTTACATGGAGTGACTGCCTACCTGACCTCCAAAGCTGCAGTTACTAGGAAAAACTATACCCCTTGATAAGACTGGTTTTCAGAGCTTCTGACGACCCCCGAGATGATTGTCAAAGATCTACAAATGACAGCCGTGACCAACCGTGTTTTCCGAGGCACAGAGGAAGAGGAGGAAGGGAGGAAGCAAAATATGATACCAAAATTTTACTAAAACACCTCACAAAATAAATGAATCAAATACTTATACCATTCCCATTCGCAACACAACAGTAGAAATGCATTACTTTCTTTATTTTCTTAAAAAAGTTTTTCACAAACAGTATTTCTAAAAATAAAGCTGTGAACAGAGATACTCAACTCATTAGTCTTTGTGTCCAGAGTGTCTGAAACGAATCGGGAGTGTCTTGTGTGTCAAGGGTTGGTGCAACAAATGGTGTTTTTGAAGCTAAAAATTTGTTGTTATAGTATCTAGCCACAGTATAACTCACATTTTCTAAAAACTCATATGGTTCAAAGGATTGTTAAAGTCAAGCTAAAAACGCCTAAAATCAAGTTTCTTGAATGTGAGATCCCTTCAGTTTTTACTTTTTTATTATTAGTTGTTGTGGTGGCAATAGAAATTCACACTCTGTCAAAATATTTCAACTGTCAACCTATTACGGTTCATGAGATGCAGCCTGCTGATAGACAGACGGACGGACAACGGAGGCTTAGTAATAGGGTTTTGTTGGCATCCTTTGGTCATGGAACCCTAAGAAGGGTTATTATATTATTTATTATTTATAATGTTTTCTCTTCACTTATTGATATATAGATCTATCATATGAATACGCGCACAGAGGAGAGAGAGGTTTGGTATAAGTAAGTTAAGTTTACGGCACGGTTGGCGCAGTGGCTGAACGATCGACTGCTGCGCAGCGTGTCGTGAGTTCGATACCCGCACGGAACAAATATTCGTATACCCTTCAGGTAATTGTTCCGGATCTGACAGTAGGTGTATGTGACTTTAAATGTTTGTAAACGCACTCACGACACGGGAGAAATTCCT
This sequence comes from Phlogophora meticulosa, assembly GCA_905147745.2. Taxonomy (NCBI): domain Eukaryota; kingdom Metazoa; phylum Arthropoda; class Insecta; order Lepidoptera; family Noctuidae; genus Phlogophora; species Phlogophora meticulosa. The sequence goes on along the minus strand of LR990522.1, from coordinate 14,392,064 downwards.
AGTGTGGGGCAACGCTTTTAAAAAGAAAGTAAGAAGTTTGTTTTAGATGGAGAGCTAGTGCAGAAAGCTTAAACGGTGGGCGATCAATAGTTACCATAATGACTTTGTCATATAAACTACTTAATTAAATAACATCATCTATATTCCCCAAAGATTTAGGCAGAGGTGTAGGTACCTATAGATAGGACTCCCGCATTTCACCAGTCGTGTTTAATTCCTATTAAATAGGGGACGAGCCTTCTGCCTTCTCACGACAAATTCAGAAAATTGAAATGTAAATTCCTGCTTTTTGTCCTAGAATCGCATCTGCATCTTGGTAAAATTATTTGTTTGGTACTCTGAAACATAGCTACAGGCAAAATTAATTAAGAACGGTATGTGAGAGACTATAAATACTGCATTTGCTACTCGGAGTTGATTCCAGAAACCTGTTTCACATTGAAACTATGCACACTTTTAATTACCCAGCTATGATTTCTACCACAAACGGTTAATTGATTAATGATACAAGATTAATGATTTGTAGGCCTGTGAATAGGCTTTAAAAATCACTATTATAGATTATTTGATTAGTTTATTGGATTAGCACGAGTTGTCAGCACAAATTCCATCGTAATTATAATATAGCTATCTAGGTGAAATATTTTTTGAAATCGGTTAAGTACCTGAGTGGTTTCTGAGTTTATCCTTTACAAGCAAACATAAAAAGTGGAGGTAATTATAAGTTTTATAATACTAGTATTGAGCTGCATCTAGTTAGACTAGATTTGACCACACCATATATGGAAAAAGGCTAGGTTGATAATTATAGTAGCCAATACTTCGCCATTTATTTCTGCAACAACACTGAAATGTTACTACAACTGTAGCGCCATCTATTTCACCACATACAAACTAAATCTGACGTATCCTACATCGCGATATTAAAGTTATCCGAGATATTGAACATATTGTTATCAATTAAATAATCTTTATACTCGAATCAACACGTTTAATTAGAAATACAAATAAGTCATAGGACACGTTCGTCACTCATGGACAAGGGGGGTGAAAAGACGGGTCGACGGATGGCCGGCCTGCATGACGTCACGAGGTTGCCTGCACGGCTCACGTTGCTAACAATATAAAAAAGAACCCGACAGAAGCCCTCGGGCAGTAGCCCAACAGACACAACACCCGTCTGGTCGGAGGATCCTCCCATTTCAATGGTGGATGAAGAACTACACCCTGTTCCTCATAACCCCAAGCAACACTGAACTTTGGCCCATTTCATAAAACGGTCTGCTTTACCAAAATAAAACATCAAAGAAAGAAATCATTATAAAAAATATAGGTTTATGAGCTTTCAATCGACATGTACTGTCGAACGATCGTAAAATATTATTTTTGTACTTTTGTGTCTATGGTAGCCATGCAAGTATTATGACTGCTACTTATAACAAATATGAAGTTCTGAAGGCCGATTCCCGTTATAAAAAACGTTCTAAAATCTAGTCGACAATCAATGTTAAAAACTTGTCAAAAATGTCGGTACTTTTGACGTAATTTTGACAGATTGAGACGGAGATTAGAATGCGAACATTTAAAAAAAATACGGAGATTGCCCTTCAGAACCACATTGTCATGATGACGTAACGATTGAGGATATGGCAAAACCAAAAATGGAACCAAAAAATAATCCGAGAAAGGTTTTGAAACTGTTGCAGAAGTAAAAGTAGTTTCCAACGAAATATCTATACATACGTTCAACACAACCACATTACACCTCAATTCCTCGAATAGTAAGGCAGAAGTGTACCTGCAGTATACCCGCATTGCTAGCTATGTTTAAGTAACATGTAGTTGGTGGCTAGCCTATTGCCACCAACTGGGCACAAATCCAGACTCCGGGCTACTACGGAGAAAACCCAATAACACTTTAGCCTACCAGGGAATCAAACCCAGTACTTCATGCTCAACAGTACCTCTACAACCACCAGACTGACGAGGCAATTCGTTCAAATAAATCAGAAATAAAAATGACGTATCAAATATAGAGTAGGAACAAGGAATTTATAACAGACTCAATTAACTTGGTAAACCATGCCAAAATTGTGACTTAAGATGACTTTACCTTTTCAACAAAACTTTGAGTAACCAAACAGATCCTTAAGTCAAACCTAGTTATTGTATCATTTAAGTTCTTCCACCAATCGATATTGAACCTTATCTCACTAATTCAAGGTTCAATACAGCTTGATTCGGATAAAAAGTCAGGTCACCAATGGGTAAAGTGCTCAAAGTTACACAACTCGACTCGAAACGGGCTTCCTTCACAGTAATTGCGTTTCTAAAGAGTTCAACCGCTTTTTATACGTAAACCTATTTTGCTGATCAACTATTTACGATAAGGACTAGGTTAGTTTGTGGGCGGGGTGTAGGAAACCAGCTGATACGAAGTTGTTTTATTTTTCAAGAATCGCATTTGTACAAACAGCTCTTTGGTCAAGTGGTTACAAGCGCTACTGTTGACCATGAGGTCTTGTGTACGATTTCTTAGTCGGGCAAAGTGGTATTTAGGCTGGAACTGCTCAGTACCAGCTCAGAGAATTAGTGCCCGATTTGTGGCAATAAGCTCACCCTGTATATAGGACTTAAACACAACTGGCTAAATGTAGGTGTACCATAGACCGTACACCTACCCCTGTTTGATCCTGCGAGAAATACAGACATGATGTCATGTAAAAGCAGGTAACTGACCAGGTTATTGACCAGGCTTGGAGGAAGTCAGGGGATGTGAGGTATCTCCAGAGTATTTCATTCATTGATATGGTTGCACTAACTAAACAGGGTGGAAGATTAAGACACCCAGAAGTTGAACATTTTCCTCGGTTTTACGTCTCTTTCTAATGTGAAACTGTAAACTTTAAACTGCAAAATCGTAGTTGGAAAATCATTATATCAATCGAACCCAAAGAAGTTTTTAATTGAAACGCTAATACAAAATCTCATTGGATTAGGTACAAGTAACACTGTACAATTTAAAGAAAAAAACAAGCAGAAAATTGAAAGTTAGAACGCGGGTCCAAAATCAAGTACTGAACTCATGGTATCAGCTTGTGCGACGATGTCCCTTCCACCCTTTACAATACGGTAGCCTAGAAGTCACCTATGTACCCTCAACTTAAAGACAAAGAAAGATTTTTCAATTTTCCTTTGTTTCAAATCTTATCTGAACAAAAACCAGCTCACCTTACTTAGGCAGAAGTTCTCGGAGTCAGACTTAACTAATGTTATGGACTTTAAACAAGTATAACACTTAAACTTGTTTCAAGATATGCTGTGTTCTATGTGAACTAACGTAATAAAACATGGAGGTAGTAAAACCAAGTCAGAGAATGTCTTAGTTTAAAATTTGAACAAAAACACGTACACAGTTTACTTGATTCACAGTTAGTACCCAGCTTAATTAAGTTTGGGAAAAAATATGGGCTTTGTAATTTCATCCTCCTGCTCTTATCCAAATTTATTTGTGGTCGCAGCTTGTCTTACACACATGTCTATTGGCCGTCATTTCAAAAGTCACATCCTTCCTAGCCATATCATCTTTCACAGAAACCATCCATCATTTCATAGATCTCGCTCTACTCTTGTAACCCTCCACATTCATACTCAAAACTTTCTTCACCACATGATCCTCATTCCTTCGCATCAAATGTCCATACCATGACAACCGATTTCCATTATGGTAATATCAACACAATGCATACAAACCAAGCGTGTCACCATTTACTCACACTCTGATACAAATGTCGTATAAAACTGACGGTTTTATAGGAGGTCCGTGAAATAAGTTATGCGCTCAACGCATCTTCGCAGACACGAATTTCGTAGTACAGTACTGCCACTTTTAGACACAGCCAGCTCGGAGATTCCTGCTCCGTGAAGTCAGTCATATCCGTGTTTTTGTCATTCTTTTCTTTCTTTCTTTCTTTTAAAAAAAAAAAACGTTGCCCCACACTAGGAATTTCTCCTGTATCGTGGGTGCGTTTACAAACATTTAAACTCACATACACAAACAGCCAGACCCGGAACAATTACCTGTAGATCATACAAATATTTGTTCCGAGCGGGGATCGAACCCACAACACGCGGCGCAGCACCCGATGGCTCAATCACTGCGCCAACCGTGTCGTCAATTTCTTCTAAAGTTAAAATTCTCTTTCTAAAGTGTTTCTAAATACATATAATAAATAAATAAAATAATGCTGGACAATCCACACAGCATCATCTAGCCCCAAGCTAAGCAGAGCTTGTGTTATGGGTACTAAGATGAGTGATATACTTTACACAATACGTTACATAGATAGACATTTTTTATTATACATAGCAAATACCCAGAACACTAGGAATATTTTTTTGCAGATCGTACAAACATTTGTCCCAAGGAGGGAATCGCACCCGCAACCTACTGCGTCGCGCCACATCAGTCGTCAATATATACCCGGGTACAATACTTACCTACCTATGTCAGGGACTCAGGATGTAGCTTATGCATAAATCGGTCACATATTCAAGCCATTAACATGTCGGTCATGTGGGTCAACACTTCGGTATAAAGTGACCGACGGCACTATCAGTTGGCGACGTTCCAACACGATTAATACGGGTGTACTGAGTGACCCGGGTGAGTGGGAGAAATGCAAGGCTATGTTACGGGTAGCGCGCGAGCCACAATCCTGCGCGCCAACGGGTCCAACACAGAATGCGCACGAAGTTTTAGAATCCTACCTATCGACTTATTAAATGATACTTAATATTTCCTATTTAAGTGCGTCGTTGGGTCAAGTGGTTACAACAGGGTTTGATTCCCCGGCCGAGCAATGTGTTATTGGGATTTTTCATTAGGAATTTCTCTGTAGGAGCACGGAGTCTGGATGTGTGCCCGTTTGTTGGCAATAGGATCACCCCCTATTACATGGGACTTAAAATATAACTGGTGAAATGGGAGTCTAGATATGTGCCCGGTTAAACGCTATTGCGTTTAACCGGGCACATATCTATATATATATATATATATCATGGCCTATTGGCCATGATGATTGATATAATAATTATTTTTTGACATATATTGTATAGACTCAAGTTATTTAAACCGATCAGACAGACGTGATGCTGGGGAGCTTGTTCTGCCACTTCTTCTTTCCAGTAAAAACACTAGGAAGTGGAGAAGGTTGAGCGTTTTGGGGAACTGTCTTATGTAATCGTTTTGACGTTCAAAAAGTGCTGATTCTCAGCCTAATTTGAATAAATGAATTTTTTATTTTGATTTTGGTCCATCAAAAATATTGTAATGCCATTGACGCCCTTGAAATATGAAGCTGGAATCGAGTACTAAAGATAAAATGGTCCCGTCCCAGCTAATTATTATCCTCTCTACAAATTATGTGACGTCATAAACAAAATTTTGCGTTTCCCTATCACCAAGGCCAACACAACTGAGCCAAAGATTAACTATTTCTATTCAACAGTATGCCTTCTGCCCTTGATATCATTAAAACAGTGAGTCATTAGACTCCAGCACGCGACGCCCTCATTACCTAAGTTTCCTTTAGTTATAAAGCTTAGTCTTTGCATATGATTTGGTAATAGGGCTGTCGAGACATAAATTAAATTAAAATTCACTTATTTCAGGTAAAATCACCCACATACATTTTTTTCATTACAATTTATACATATTAATTACAAATTATAATCCAGCCTATCCCTTTCCTGTCGACGACTCGGCTGTCCTCTCCCAGCAACGTTAGGACGTCGCTGGGAGAGGACAGCTGACGCTCGTACCCCGCAGGGGGTGCCCTTAACGGTTGGTCGCTTAGCTTTTAAGTTTTTTAAGCTCTGGCTGGAGGCGTTCATTTCTAATTAAGTCCCCACAGGAAAGTTCGGTTAAGCAGTTATCCCTGAAGGATAAACTGCGAGATGCCCAATAAAAAAAAAAAGAGAAAATATAATATTAAATTATCACAAATTATCAGATTCAAATGTCACAACACAAATCATAATAGGTACAGGCGCTAGCGTCCAACTGCAGCCATCTCCGTAAGACAGGAGAATCCCACCCCTCGTAAATACAAAGTGGAATACATCGACGACCTGATAGTATGAGTTCATTCATCACATGTTTCTGGGTGAAAATACCAACGTGATTTTTTCAATTTATATGTACTTTCTACATAAGTTTATCTTGGACATCACTGACATCGGTGAAGGAAAACATCGTGAGGAAACCTGGACTTATATAATTAAAATAAGCTAAAATCGCGAACCCGTCTTGAGCAAGCGTGGTGATTAATGCTCGTGCCTTCTATATATAAGAAGAGGCCTTTGCCCTGCAGTGGGACAATAACAGGCGGGTAATATTATATCTTAAGTTATCACAACATTCTAGACACAACCCTAGCATAAAGTAAATTCGGAGCAGAAGACATTTACCTACGCATACCCACCGCAAAGTAACAGTCACGAAGATTAAAAGCTGCTTGTTATATGTATGAGTCAGGACTGCGTGGTTCTGTGTGAAACGTTCATATACATAATGATTTTATTTCATGAAAATTTATGGAAGGTAAATTATTGAGAGATCATACACGTGCGAGCGGGTTACGAGGACTTGATGGTATATACGAACTTGATGATAAATAGTAACATATCATTCATCATCATAGGCTTTTCCAAACTATGTTGGAATCGGCTTCCAATTTAACTAAATGCAGCTGACTACCAGTATTATACACGGAGCGACTGCCTCGAATCTGACCTCCAAACCCAGTTACTCGGTAACATGAGCTTCTTTCACTTTCTGCTTATGAGTTTTTCCATCTGAAAAGACAGCTTCGTAGGTCTAGTTGTAGCAAACGCGACTGCTAAGCATGAGGTACTAATAGGTTCGAATCCCAGGTCGACCAATGCGTTATTGGGAATTTCCATTACGAATTTTACAGTAGCAGCCCGAAGTTTTGAATGTATGCTCGGTTGATGGCAAAAGGCTCGCCCCCTATAACATGGGACTTAAATCATTACTAGTGAAATGTGGGTGGACTTTAGGTACACCTCTGCCTACCCCTTGGGGCATACAGGCGTGATATTAATATGGTTGTCAGACTTCAAGACTCCTCGTAATTATGTCAGAGATCAACGAATGACAGCTAGATGGGACCAGCGGCTTTACTCGATTTATGAGACACGTAGAGATCTCGATATGTAATGGACCCATCCACGGACCGATCTCGTCAAGCTTAGCTTAACCTTCTATCGAGCCGTGCGGCTGTTATAGTAAAATAATATTTTTAATTCTGCCGTGAGATGTGGCTTTTTTTACCCTGTGTGCTTTTGACTTATTTTTGTTTCTTTTCTTTTATTCTTTGTTCTAAGCATTCAGAATATTACTGATCAAAGCTGGTATTGAATTGGGTACTGAGTTGAGCTGAGCAAGACCCAATAGGGATATTATGTGTCCTAGGTAAAAATATAATAAGTCTATTTGGTCCGTCAATTAGATTACCAAAAAATATTGGACACGTATTTTTTGCTTACTCAAATCAATAAAAAGTGACAAGCACATCAAAGTTCAGGAGAAGGGGCTATTGACGTCTCTTTTACGTGAAAAGTGTAGCACGGCGACGTCAAGTGAAATTTCAATGCATTATTTCGTCGTCATTTTTGGTTTACGTGAAAAAAGAAAAAATACGTGTCCAGTATTTTTGAGTAATCCAACTTTCGGACCAAACAGATTTTTTAAGGATACTACCTTATTCTATATTATAATCTCGTCATAGAGTCCCAGCTAAAAGTCATGTAAAGCAAAGAAATCTTCAGGGTGTATGGGTCAACTCTGAAGGTCCAAAATCATAACATACTGAACTCATGGTATCAGGTCAGGTCAGGTCAATGTCCTTTCTACTCTGTATGGTTACGAGAGGTAATTTTTTTTTCTTTAAAAAAAACGTTGCCCCACACAAGGAATTTCTCCTGTATTGTGGGTGCGTTTACAAACATTCAAACTCGCATACAGAAACAGCCAGACCCGGAACAACTACCTGTAGGTTATACAAATATTTGTTCCATGCGGGGATTGAACCCACAACAGCCGATGGCTCAACCACTGCGCCAACCGTGTCGTAAAATTAATATATCAAACACATCGTTAACACCTCATACGAATATAACATTGTCAAGAGCGCTTTTCCCAAAGATTGATGGCGTGATATTGATCATGCCGCGGCTTTGTTTACGAATAAATTAACTCACGTACTTGTTTAAAGTTACGTAGAGCGTCGGCTTTGATCAAATGTTAAAATATATCAAAACTGAATATTAATGAAGTACACTTGGTTTTGAGAAATGAGAAATGTATCTATTAATTATTTATTTATTGTGTCATCGATGTGGAAGCCGACCCTTTGATTAAATTCAGTTTGAAACATACATAATATCACGCCAGGTTCCTTAAAAGGTTAGACAGAGGTGTTCCTGCACACGCACATTACGACAGTTCGAATTTCAGATAGTTGAACTAATTGCGAGTTCTGTATCTAAAATAATCCACATAAACTTAACCACAAAAGGAACCGACATTACAAAATACCGTAGTTCAAAAATATATGCATAAACTAGCTAACCCGGCAAACGTTGTTTTGTCATTTTAAGCCAAAAAAATCCAAAAAATGAAAAAAAAAAAACAATATTTAGGTTTGGGTCACCCTTATCATTTATGTATGAAAACTACAAATCGGTGCAGCCGTTTCGGAGGAGTTTGGTAACAAACATTGCGACACGAGAATTTTATATAATAGAAGACTAGCTGACCCAGCAAACGTTGTTTAGACTTATAGAGGTTGGTGATAGAAGGGTAAAAAATTGAAATTGAATTTATTTTAGTATGCTGTATGATAAAAAAACACAAAAAAAATTGTCTAAAAAATAATAAAAAATAAATTTAAGGGTGAACCACCCACCATTTAACAATTAGAGGTATGAAAAATAGATGTTGTCCGATTCCCAGATTTAACCGATATGCACACAAAATTTCACGAAAATCGGTGGAGCCGTTTCGGAGGAGTTTAATAACAAACACCGTGACACGAAAATTTTATATATAAGATAATAATTTATATTCCGTTAACATTGCGCTCAAATACCCTATAAATGTCGAAGGGACCCATAAGAAAAACTCATAAAAGTAACTATTACGGGAAGAATTTCCCGAACCATCTTTATAAGAATTTCCTTGCAAAAGTTACCCATAGTTTATGTAAACAAATGCACGATCACATGAAAGATTGTTTGTTTGTCACAAAAAGTACCGTAACACTAGAGTGGCACCCTTGTTTACGGTTCAGGATAAACTTTGCCTATTCGCGACCCTTGCCTAGAAAATTATGCGTTTTATACGTATAGTTTCTGGGAATGGCAGAAAGTTGAAGATCAAATCTATACCTTATAGATATAACATCGTGGTATATTTTCCATTGATAGTCTTGATTGTTTTGTTTGTTTTAATTTACTCCTCCGTGAAAAATCACGTTAAGCCGTTGATCCCGGCTGTCATTTGTAGATCTTTGACAGTCGTTACGGGTAGTCAGAAGCCCGAAAGTCTGACAACCAGTCTCGTATCGTGATGCCCAGTAACTGGACTGTGGGGTTCTGATCGGCAGTAACTCCATGCAAAATACTGGTATTCAGCTGCAGTTAGACTGGAAGCAATCCCAAAATAGTTGGGGGAAAAGGCTAGGCAGAAGATGATGAGTCCCAATCATCTGATTATAAAAGAAGACAGAAGGCTATATCTTCCCATGATATTAAAATAATGATATGACCCGAGCATTGTTCACGACGCTTACTCAATGTGGATTGTTGATTTCTGGCCTATACAGGGTGGAACAGGCATCGACGCATACCTGATACCAAAAGTCCAGTATTCTTGACCCTTCAGCATTGAAATTTTTCATCAGCTTTTTCCTAATTAAATAATAAACGTAACGAAATAAACATCCTTCATTTTCATTCTTCTATAGACCTACTCAAATATCCAACCAATTTTACATGCACATTCGTTCTCGGAAAAATCTATTGTTACATGCCTAGCCTTTTTGCAACAGTCTTGGGGTCAGCTATTGTCATGGAGGGACTGCCTATCTGATCTCCACAAACCAGTAACTGGACAATACGATACCCCTTTGTTTATTTCGGGCTTTTGATTACCCGCAATTACTGAAGAAGATTTAAACGTTACAGCCGGGAACAACGGCTTACCGTCCTGTCTTCCCGAGACACGGAGGGGACTTTAAATGGACATGAACGATCACCCATCCACGGCCAACCTCGACAAAGAGACCTAAACCTTCAAACCCTAGCTTTATTTTAGTCACGAGCCCCTGTGTATTTATCTTTATTGTTAGAAAAACTCGATCTGTAGCTCAGATAATAAAGATTATTACGTTAAAATCTACATTACCGAAGACAATACTCTTATCTCGCTAATATTATAAATGCAAAAGTTGGTCGGTTTGTGTGTGTGTGTGCATGTTTGTTACACTTTTACGCCGAAACGGCCGAACGGATTTGGTAGAAATTTATTATGAAAGTAGCTCATACTCTAGATTAACACATAGACTATTTTTATCCCTAAAAAGTAAATTATTCTCGTGGGAAACTCGCATCGTCTCATGTTGATTCTCTTTTCCGCGGTAATACCCTGAGGCGAAGCTGGTTCGTAATAAATGATTACTTTCCAGAAGCAATTTATTGTTCGTGAGACGTTGATGACATTCGTATTGTTACGTTAGGACAATATAATGTTTAATAATGTATTTTATTTTGTCCTAGGCATTTGTTCGGCTGGGATCCACTTCATGGTTTTTGAAGTGAAACTTCTTTAACGACATATGGGAGAAATATTACAGCAATTTAAAAAACAACTGTCATACTTTCCGACGCCATCTTGAAAAAAATCGTCACATTTTCTGTCGCAATGGATATGCGTGTTTAATTAAATTGAGGAGTGACTTAAAAAGAAATATTTTAATGATAACAAGTAATATAATAAATGGACCTAATGAAATTCGTTTAAATAAATAGTGAAAGTGGCAGATTATAACTAATATATCCTGAAAAAGTTTCACTTCACACGTGTGTACATAAATACACACAATTTTTTATTCTACCTATACTACGTAACAACGTTTTGTGGCCTTAATTGGTTCCGCCTCGTTGGTCTAGTGGTTCCAAAGATGACTGCTGAGCGTGAGGTCCTGGGGTCGACGGCCCTAGTCGGGAAAAGTATTAGTGACTTTTTCCAATAAGAATTTTCCCATTAGCAGCCCGGAGTCTAGATTGCTGCCAGGTTGATGACAATCGCTCAGCCACTGCACCCATCCGTGCCGCCATGTCCTATACATACACCTCTGCCTAACCCCATTTTGGACTACAGGCGTGATATTATGTTTGGATCTAAAACGGGAAAATAAGAAACATGATACTGGAACACTGGATGCCCAAGACATTACGCATCTGCCTGTAATAAGCTCCTACTCCGCTCTCCCAACCTTCAGACCAGACGACGTGACTTATTCTCAGCCGATGACCACGACAGAATTGGTTCAGTGATGACATGGATGTGATTCACGAAATTATATCCGTACTTAAGGTATGTGCGAAAGTAATTATCGGTCCTGGCAGTTGATTGGAACTGTTTCGTTATTAATTAGATGGGAATATATGAACAACGATTTCTGCGAACACCCAGATGTGTGCCTGTACATTTACCACGACTTGTAGTTGACATGTGACATGACAAACCTGTTTTACAGCTTATCATCTGCCTAGCCTTTTCCCAACTATGTTGAGGTCGGCTTCCAGTCGAACCGGATCGAGCTAAATACCAGTATTTTACATGGAGGCACTGACTATCTGACCTCCACAACCCAGTGACTAGAAAACACAAAACCCCTTGGTACGACTATTTGTCAGACTTTCAGGCTTCTGTCTACCCGTAACGACTGTCAAAGATCTACAAATGACAGCCGGAACCAGCGGCTTAACGCGCTTTCCGTTGCACGGAGGAGTCTCGATATGCTAAGAACGATCAACCATCCACAGACTGAAATTGGCAAGCGTAGCTTAACCTTCAATCAACCCGTGTGGCTTTTTTAAATTTAAAACCGTATTACAGTTGAAGGTTAAAAATAACTTCCGCAAACCAAGTTAAATTTATGAAAAAAACCGATGAAAAATTTCGACGCGGGGTGGTCCAAATCGTGTACTAAACTCATGGTATCAGGTTGTTAGTCGATATCCATTCCACCATGTACCTATCATGTAAAAGTATGTGAGGATGTTTGTTACTCTTTCACGCAGAAACAAATAAGCTGATTTGGATGAAACTTTACAGTGTTATAGCTTATACTTCAGAATAACACATAGGATATAATTTATAAAAAAACCAAAGGCAGAGGATGTCACGGGTGGCTGTGGTATTTATTTCTAAAATAGCCATAAGTTACCCACAAATAAATTAGTCATTAGTAAGAGTAACTCCGCGAACAAAGCTCTTCACAATAAAGAGCTTTACGACTATTAAAATTACAAATTCCAACAAAGTATAATTAAAAATCTGAAAAATGTACTCAAAGAATTGATAACTCTGACCTATATTACGCCTTTAAGCGCATGAGCAATACATTTCTCGTAAAACGTAATAACTACTAAGCAAAATGTGGAAATACCCGTTTTACCACATATCGCCTTACTCTTCAAACTAATTTTAATTCCAATGTTATTTCAGTCACGTGATTATATTATTCGGCGAAATACACAGCTGTCAAAATAAACTCGAACACAAGAGTACGAGACGTCTAAATTCCAATGTCGATCGATCGGAATTGAATCCAAGAGTAAGCGCGCTGTTATCACACAATGTATGGTATAGCTTAAAAAGTAATGGCGCGTATACTCGTATATCTTTCGACACAAAAGTCCCAGGTTAGGCATGTGACATTTGGACGGGGTCTTTAAAGAATAGACAGTGGCGGCAAAGCACCTTTCTCGTTGACAGCCAAAAGGGTCACAGGTTTGACTGTGAAGTTCTTTTGACCTTAGCTCCCTTAGGGCGGATCCTTACTGTGGGTTAACGGTGGTGGTAAAGTACACAAAGCGATAATGAGTGATCTTTACATTGTTTGAGTCTCATCTGTGGTGTCATTTACATACAAATACACCTACTTTATATGAACCGATTAAAATGTGTGTTTTGGATTTTACCAGCCCCTTTTATCGAATTTTTACGAAATAATATTAAAAATTGACCGTGGGAAGGCTATAAGCTCTAAATTAGAAATTCATTTGCAGGATAGGAGGTATTAAAGTTTGGTAGAATTTGAATATCGAAATAGTCTTGACATTACTGGGTCTTGCCAACTTCCAATTATTCTCGTCTCTAACCATTTTCGGTCTTTCTTTTAAGATATACAGGATGTTGGGAAGAACGATACAGAATCTTTAAGGGAGCTAAGCACACATGAAGATGAAGAACTTTTACTATAAGACATGAACAGTTTATGGAGTTGTTGATTTTATATTTGTAATTTTAGGGTAAACCCGATGGTCCAAATTGTTCTATGTGTATGTCCATTGTTCTACTTAACTCGCTGTACTGTATCTTCTTGAATTGAGGTGTTATAATAAAAATGAGTTTAGGTATTTTTTGTAAAAACCTTTTAGAACTTGCTTTGGTTATACGCGTGAAGTTTCATTAATAGTGCCTTGAAGGGCCATAAAATATAGTGCTTTTACTTATTTTACTGAAGGTCACTGACCTCATGAAAAGTTTTAAAAGAAAAATTTTATCAGAAAAATTATCGCGTTATTGTAAATTCTTTAAAAGGTTATTTAAATGAAATGGTTTCAAGTTTAATTAGGAAAAAACGATGCCAGTTGCTTTTTTGACAGCGTTACCATTATGAAAGATATTTTTGGAAATGAATTAAGGCCAAAGGCAAATTCTTTAAGCGATTCACGACCGACTCGACGACACTTATGTCATAACATAACTTCAAGCGTGCAAGGGATAAGCGGAAGCGTTTATCGAATTTTTGTCAGCCCAAGTTCGCCCTGTGAATATTTTACTTATTTACCAAATTAACCTTACCTTGTTCTTGTTGTTGCTGCCTTGTTGGTCTAGTGTCAGAAGCGCAACTTCTGAGCTGGTCCTGGGTTAGATTCTCGGGGCGGACAAAGTGTTATTGGGTTTTTCCATCTCGAATTACTGGTTAGCAGCTAGTAGTATGGAATATGTCAATATGGAGGATTTTGGCCCGTCTGATGGCAATAGGCTTGCCCATTTGCACATGGGACTTAAACAGTACTGGCGAAATATGTATGTACTATAGATACTCGTACACCTCTGCCTAACCCTTCGGGACATACCGTTGTGATGTTTGTTGTGATGATATATGTGTCATTATACTCTTAATTGTATTGAACTGCTTAAATAAGCTTTAACATTAAACCAACAAAAGCACCTTAACCACCATTCGGACCACTATGTTTCTGATATTATGTTAACAGATAAAACATCTCTACAAACAAACCTAATATATTGATGAAAATGTTTCCTGACAAACGGACAGATAAACCGAACATGCGTTTTAATTATACGTTGAGTTACTGCTTCGGTTTGACAACTGTGACGTAATGAACCATGTATCAATGTGTGGTACAAGATTGGATTAGCTTTTCCATCAGTATAAAATCAAAATCAAAATCAAAATTCATTTATTCAAATTAGGCTGAGAATCAGCACTTTTTGAACGTCAAAGACGTTTACATAAGACAGTCCCCCAAAACGCCCACCCTTCACCACTTCCTAGTGTTTTTGCTGGGAAGAAGAAGTGGAGGAACAAACTCCCCAGCAACACGTCTGTCTGATAGGTTTGAAGAACCTGAAGCTATACAACACATTATGTCAAAAATAATAATTATGTCAATCATCTTTATACGTCATTCAATTAAATAATTTGCTACATGTTAGCTAGCACACACCAATATGCCAAAATAAATAAATGAAAAGTTATATATACCAAAATTGACAATTAACTCAAGCAAAGCCTGCTAAACTGAATACATAAAAAGCCTCCAAGGCAGTCCAAGGGCGTGCCCGGTGACATGTGCAATGCTGAATTATATCAATACAACTCATTCATACAATGTAATGAGAGGATCATGTCAATAACATAAAAATAAGGATAGTAGAAGAAACATACACAAAAATAAAGAACTATTAAACAGTAAAAGAACATAGTAACATTGTCCTGCGTTCAACAAAGCGACCAACTATTCTTGTCTTCTAAATAGTCGTTGATCGAATAATATGCTTTAGAACAAAGGTTTGATTTAACTTTAGCTTTAAACGCGTTAAAAGGTAAATCCAGCAAAGAATGAGGTAGCATGTTATAAAAGCGGATACCGAGCCCCACAAATGAGCTCTGGACCTTATGAAGCCGGTGGAAAGGAGCGTACAGTTTGTGCTTATTTCTGGTATTAAAGCCCGGAGTCTGGATTTGTGCTCACTTAATGGCAATAGGCTCGCCCCTTCCTACATAGGAATTAAACGTACCTAGCGACATATGGGTGTACTATAGGTGCACCCCTATCTAAGCCTTTGAGGCATACAGGCGTGGTGTTACGTTCAGTATTGAAAGTCAAATTAAAAAATATCCATCATTTTGTCACCGTACCTTCTGATATTCGACTTCTATAGACTTGCCTTCAAGAACCATTACGTATATCGATACGTTATGGCTCAAAATTTTCATAATACCCTATATACCATTATACTCGTATACTGTGAAATATTGAACTACTACAAATCACTGGATATAGGTAAGTTACTTTTACAATGAACTTGTCTTTCTCATGTTGGTGTTGTCAAATAGTATTCTTTATGAGAAATAAATGAGCTTCTTGAACTGAATTTAATTTTATATTAGGCTTGTTGCAGATACAACAGATATGTTATGGAGTGGAATATCTAATCTGTAAGTTTATGATAACCAAAAAATTTATTAAATTCCAAACTCCAATGTAACATAAGCCTTATACCTGTTCCAAATTACATATATCGTATATACAATTTTAAATGAGTTTTATTCATCCCAGTTTCCTTAAACCATTTGGCTGAAGTGGAGGATGTAAATACGGCCAGAATGGACTGGCGCTCGTCCAAATGGCGGACGACACAGCAAAAATGCAATTGGCACTATGTTTCAGTTAAAAATGTAACAAATTGTGAATAAAATCTGCCAACAAGGTCATCTGGCTCACCATCATGCCAGGATCTATCATAATATTGTATAGTTACTGTAAATGGGCTTATTTTATGGCTGGGATATAAGTGTAAATGTTGCCAAGAAACGCGTTTAACTTTGTCTCAGATTTTTTGTCACTTAAAGGTTTTTAACCCAGTTCAACGAAATAGGGAGATTGTCATTTGACAGCTATGTTTTTCTACTGTGACAAAAATGTTAAATAAAGTAAATTTATTGTACACTGGCTTAATATTACGAGTATCATATTTCCCCCTAATTATGTTTGAAGTTATCATATTTGTGTAAAAATCTCATATCATTTTGAGTGTACCTGCATTTTTCAATGAGCTTCAAAATGCACCCATGTCTGCTTTTAACCTCATGAACGCCAGAGCATAAATGTAAAAACGTTTAACTTCTTCTTTGTTATCATGAATACGCAGTTAAATATGCACGGGAGCTTCAACTTACATATAAGTTTATAAATATACACACTCAAAAGTAATGATTTAATTGTTTATTTCGTGTTATAGCACTTAGAGTGCATCGCATTTTTTGTCACGAATTTGTGACGTTTGCGTACAGGGCATGCGATAGCTTGTCTTGTATATGTGACACTGGCGGTCAAAAGGTTAAATCCACTTTCTCCTATGATTTACACCACACACGATCATCGCTCAAGTGTTTACGGCAACCGCTAACAAAATAATTTACGTGTAGCTATAAATTCGACGAAGCACTTCATGTTCTTTTTAATACAGGGTGGGCCAATAATTTTTGCAAATAGCAACACTAAATTTCTCGAATACCGTTGGAAGGAGGGGTGCGCGGGTGGCGGGAAACTATGCGTCGCTACATGCAATTTTAGTCACGATGGAGCGCTTCACGGGACAACAGCGTGCTTTTTGTGTTAAACAATTTTACAAAAACAACGATTCCTACGTTACTGTACGACGCCTGTTTCGAATTGAATATGGATTACGCCGTGTAAGCGAGTGTCCAAGTGTGAATTTAATCAAAGCTTGGGTCGTGAAGTTCGAGCAAACGGGATCGACAACGAATATTAAACAAACAGGCCGGCCACGTTCAAGAAGAAGCGATGAGAACATTCGAGAGGTTGAAATTTCCGTTCGGAACGATCCAGAATTATCTACGCGTAAGCGTTCGGCGGTTCTGGCATTACCGAGAACCAGTCTACGGCGGATTTTGCATCTAGACCTCAAACTGCACCCGTATAAGCTTCAAATTGTGCAGGAGATGAAACCAAATGATTACATTCAACGTAAGTTATTGGCTGACACAATGCTGGAGCAATTCTCTAGCCTGGAGAATGTATTCTTTACGGACGAGGCCCACTTTCACATCAACGGGCACGTGAATAAGCACAATTGTCGATATTGGAGCAGGGAAAACCCTCGCCTTAAACACCAAAAGCCACTTCATTCACCTAAAACGACAGTATGGGCTGCCATATCAGCAAAGGGCATAATTGGTCCGTATTTCTTTGAAAATAATCAAGGAGATAATGTAACTGTGAATTCAGCGGAATATGTCAAGATGTTGCGAGAGTTTTTGACGCCGCAGTTGCATGAATTTCAAGGATACAACAGCAGGACCTGGATGCAACAAGATGGAGCAACATGCCACACGTCAAATGTGACTTTACCGGTAGTCAAAGAAATGTTTCCGAATAAATTGATTTCTCGCAGAGGTGATATTCCATGGCCTCCGAGAAGCCCGGATCTTACACCATGCGATTTTTTCTTATGGGGATACCTGAAAAGTCGAGTCTACCTTAATAAACCGACGAATATATCCCAATTAAAACAAAACATCCACGACGAGATAGCCGCGATCCCCCGCAGCATGTGTCAGCGAGTTTTCCAAAGTTTGCGTAGTCGATTGCTAGAGTGCCAACGACGAGACGGTGCACATCTCGACGATGTCATTTTTAAAAAATAAATTTCATTAAATTTTCAAAACGTTAAATATATAATCAACAAAATAACAGTTGTAGTTTTATTTCTATTCATGTTTTAAAAGTGCAAAAATTATTGGCCCACCCTGTATATTACTGAGATGTCATTCTGTAAAAGGAATAACGTTATTAATTACGTTTTGTTTGAGATGTTTCAATTATTTATGTGTTCAAATTAAAAATACATATTATTTTTTTACAAATCTCGTACAGTATAAAGGGGGCAATAGAAACGCAGGGGTGAATAAAGTAGAAATTTGGAGGGCTTTTTTACGTTAGTTAAACATTGTTTGTTACTTATATAGACTATTTTTTTACCCGACTGGCGAGGTTATTGTTTTTATTTCTAAACTACTTTGGTATCATTTTTTTTTACTGTGTTTAATTCAACAGTTTTTATACCTTGTCAGCAAAAAATTATATTGAATTAACCTAAAACCTCATTAAAAGTTTTGGTACAATTCACCCCTGCGTATCTATTCAACTAAATTTACCGATACTTAATAACAGTGAACTGCGCAAATACACTAATTTTTACAATTAATTTTGATATTGTTCAAATAAACATTAAATAATAACACGACACGAATTTGTATTGACACAACATTGTATTATTACCGAAATAACATAACAAACCAACCATAACATAGAAATTTAAACGTTTTCATTGCAAATATTTCAATAACATTATTCTTTATGTCCATAAGGCTTGGTTCATGTTGGAGCGTTAACTTAATAACCCTTTACTATTCCACAGTCACCAATGGAGATATTCCTGAGTTACCATGCGTTTTATAAGGATGAAGACCGCCGCTGTATTTAGGTGTATTCGGATAGCCTGCAAGTCTATTCCAACATAGTTGGGAAAAGGTAGGCAGAAGATGACGATATAAGAACAGATGACACCAGACAATCTAAATATAATAACAATCTAATATTGGTTATAGTTCATAAACCACCCACTAAAAGAGAAAGCGTTTCTGTAAAACGCTACCCCTAATAACTTACACCGCCCACAATTATTTTCACGCGCGAAATAATTCACGCGACGGATCTGAATACATTGCTCTACTATCGCATAATATTGATCTTAGTACCTATATTTGTTTGTTTGTGTTCAAATAAATACAGTTGTTTACTGAATATGGAGGAAATAAAATGGTTTTGTAGATGAGGATTTAGATCCATTCTGTATACGATACCTGCCTTGAAGTGTTTTGGTTGATTCAGGTATATTGGTAGCGATATTTTCGCTAGATATTATAAACTTGATACTGTAAATAAATGGCAAATATGTAGGTTGCCAGTGTATTATCAATACCTTGGAAATTGAAAAAAACATTAAATAACAAAGGATTCAAAAGAAAATCCTGAAACCGAAGTGAGACCACTAAATACAGAAGAACACGAAATGGTAGAATGCCATATGATTTATTTTACTGCATGTCAAGCTCGTTCAAGCCAAGCCTCTTGCCCTTGGCCCCGGCTTTCAATTTTAGATGTTTAGTCTTACCTACCTTTAGTGTTGCCCAGTGTCTGGGGTATTACGATACCCCAGTCACTCGGCAACACGATACCCCTTGTTATGACTGGTTGTCAGGCTTCTAACTACCCGTAACGACTGTCAAAGACAGATCATCTACAGATGACAGTCGGGACCAACGGCTTAACGTGCTTCCCGAGGCACGGAGGATTCTCGATACATAAACTGACCTCGACAAGCGTAGCTTAACCTTCGATCGACTCGTGTGGCCGTTTTTATTTAGCCACGAGCTGCTCCACCTACATGAAACAGTATAAACTTTTAAAAACTAACCTATAAAAACAAAGTAATAATCACTTGGAAAAGTTTAGCAACACAACACACTTCGCAACATCTGTTACAGACTGAGCACATGTTAAAACAATCCTGAAGTTTAAGAACAAAGCTCGAGGCAGTTTCAACACCGAGTTTATCTGGTAGATACATACGAGTACAACACACAGACGTATACTATTCGTTAAGACTCACTGGAACTTACTAGAACTTACTATCGTCGAGATTTACATAGTTTTGTGAATTCGGGAAGTTTGATAGTGTTTTGTTTTTGGCACTGCTTCCGATACTCATGATTTTCTTTTATTATTTGAAAATGTATTGTAACCACGATGAGATCTAAGATAGTAACGTGATTGGAACCTTTTCCATTCAATTTCAGAACCTCATTCCTGGTCGTACCTTATCGGGATGACTTTGTCTGTGAAGCTACAATAACCTTAAGACGCTGATCAGGCCTAAAGCGCGGTCACCGTCGTGCTGCATAGAAAAATAAATGCGCAAATTGAAATTGAAACAATTAAAAAATAACAATTCTTTGTGTGCCCTTACTGCCGGTTGATGTACCTGGATAATAAGTAATATCTACAAACATTTGTTCCGGGGGTTCTGGGTATTTGCTATGTATAATAAAAAATATCTATCTATGTAGTGTATTGTATTAAGTATATCAGTCATCTAGTACACACATTGTCCAGTTAAAAAAAAAAAAAAATATTTTCTACTCTTTTTTCTACACTTGACTGCCTTACCTATTGGTCTAGTGGTCTCAAGAGCGACTGCTGAGCGTGATGTCCTGAGTTCACCTCCCAAGTCGGGCAAAGTGTCACTGAATTTTATCAATAGGAATTTTCCCATTAGCAGCCCGGAATCTGGATTTCGGTCGGTTGATGGCAATAGGCTCGCTCCCTATTATACGGGACTTAAAATATAACCGGCGAAATCTGGGGGTTACTATACGTGCACCTCTGCTGTACCTTTCGGGAAATACAGGCGTTATCTTATTATGTTCTATTTCTACTTTTTTGTCCGTACCCAGTTGAACAAGACGTAAGCAATACAGACTCATACATTATTGAATAGCTGTCTGGTATAAACTTTCCATTTAGATGAATGATCTCTTATGCTTTTGCTCATCTGCGATACATGATGCGCTATATGAGAACAGATGTTTCAGAAACATTTACGTACTAGGTCATTTAACCGACTGCGCCTGAAGAAGGGTAATGTTTTATGTCTGTATGTGTGTGTGTCTATCGCTTTTGCACACCAAAATCCATTAAGTTATTAAGGCTACTGAGCCTTAATAACTTGATGGATTTTACACACTATGAATTTCTCCTGTATCGCGCCACAAACAGCCAGACCTGGAACAACTACCTGTAGGCCATACAAATGTTTGTTCCGTGCGGGAGTACGCACCCACGACACGCGGCACAGCAGTCAATCGCTCAGCCACTGCGCCAACCGTGCCATTAGATTATTCCAGACACCCTGAGAGTCATGTCATGGCTATACAGTCTATAGTCATACGAATTTGAGGAGAAAAAAATGGTGGCCGTCATTTATCATTTATTATTGTAAGTGTAGTCGTATTTTAATTGTATTGTCATGTGACGCGACAGACATTATCCTGTCCGTACTTTGGTTAATACAAAAATCTGAGAGATAAAAAAACTTGCACAATATTCTAATTTTTCGACTAACTATTCTCCAATTGGTATCCCTATTACCGTAAGATTCGGTCTATTACGAAGATACGAACACAAAAAATACCAAATCAGTCTAGCCGTTCTCAAGTAATGCGCTTACCAAAATACAACACAAACACGCAGTTCAATGACCGTAAGTACATTTATAACTAATTACTTTAATAGACTTGATTGTAGAACAAACAGAGAGCACTCAAAGTTGACATGTTGTCCAAGAACTTAGAAGTTATTGACGTCAAACTATGCTGGGTTAATGAGGAGGCAACAGAATTAAGGCGTGGTTAAGTTACCACTCACATGCGGCTCACTGTGCAAACTGCCCATAATGGCCGACTTTTGACGTAGGTACCAAGGGTGGTTAAGTTACCACTGACATGCGGCTCACTGGGCAAACTGCCCATAATGGCCGACCTTGGACGTAGGTACCAAGGGTGGTTAAGTTACCACTGACATGCGGCTCACTGTGCAAACTGCCCATAATGGCCGACTTAGGACGTAGGTACCAAGGGTGGTTAAGTTACCACTGACATGCGGCTGACTATGCAAACTGCCATAATAGCCGACTTTGGACGTAGGTACCAAGGTAGGCATATTCATTCTGTTATGTTGTTGTGGTCAGAAGCCCGAAAGTCTGACCACCAGTTACCAAGGGGTATCGTGTTGCCCACTAACTGGGTTGTGAAGGTCAGATAGGCTGTCGCTCCATGTAAAATACTGGTATTCAGCTGCATCCGGAGAGACTGGAAGCCGACCCCAACTTAGTTCGGAAAAGGATAGGCAGATGATGATGTTTATGATGCATAAATAATATTTATAAACGATATTTATTTCTGTAAATAGATTTTTACTAATACTTTCAACGACAGCAAGTAAAATATTTTTGTATAAACTAGGAGCTCAACGGGTCGACGAACAATACCAAAAAAAAGAACATTTGGGTAGAAAGCATTAAGTATTCAAACGGCCAGACTATAGTTCAGAATAGAACAAAAAACTATAATAAAAGAAATAGGAAGATTTTAGGAGACATTATATCTATTTTAGGTCCTGTTAGAAAACATCGACACTAGAAGTCTAGCATTTTTGCTAAACTGGACCATTTGGCGCAGCCATAAGGCACATAATTAATACATTTTTTTTTTTACTTCAGTGATCATTATTAGAATTTATTTCTTTGTTTTCGATATTTAGTATTGTCATTGTATGCCTAAATATTTTTTTTTGCTTTCTTTCTATTTCTATAAATTATATTATGAACATTCAGTACAATTTTGAAACAAGGTGAAGTCGGTGTTTCCCCGGAAGGATCGCACGTACGTTGCCGCGAGCCCAGGCGTAGGTGTGTGATGGAACAACGGGCTGGTTTTTATTCAAGAGTAATTCTGATAGACAAACTGAAAACATAAATAAAAAAGGTCGGTGTTTCCTATCCAACTCCTGTCTTAGAAGAAACACCGATATGAACCCAGATCTTGTGAGGTGAGGACTATGCAGATTAGTGTCCGAGGTGGTCTTTTCAGGACAGAACTACACATATATAAGTGCACCTGTCCAGTCAGTGCAAGCATTTGTCAGTTATCGTGTTTCTCAACTCAGAACTTGTTATGATATGTTTGGGAAACTTTCTGCTTATGTAAATATGTATATCATGTTCTGAATTATGATGATGATGATGATGCTATGTAGCCGATTTCGCCCACAGCGACTGCATTCGATGGCTTCCTAGGGTGGTTATTGAGAGCTTTGGTGTGCTGCTCTTTGATGTACTCTCATGTGGTTAGCATATCCAACTTTGGCCGAAAAACTCCGAGCAAAGAGCGGACATGTCAAAACAATATTGACTATATATATATCTTAACATAATATATAAATTACGTGTCACGTTGTTTGTCCGCTATGGACTCCTAAACTACTGAATCTGTTTTAATAAAATTTGGTTTACAGTGTGTGTTTTGGTCAAACTTAAAAGATAGGATAGTTTTTATTACGATTATAGACCTTAATTTATTTTTATTGCAAATTAAATGTTTTCCTATAATAATTTCCGTACATTGCTAACAGATGGCAGTGTTTCTAACTTTTGAGGCGTAATGTACGAAGTTCGCCGGGTCAGCTAGTATATATATATATACTAAATAATGACATAAGCAACTAACTACCTACCTATGCCTGGTACACTTGCACCACTAATTACCTTAATGTGACATACAGGTAGTCACTTACTGTGCTAAATTAATTAAGCACTAAGTAGTTATACCAGGGAACCAGAAACCAAAGATGCGCCAGAAATAGTTATATTTAAGGCGAACATCAATTTAGGCCATCAATGTATCTTACGATATCAGCAAATTACACTGATGCTTTACGCTGTATAAATTGGCATGCCTTATGATAGGATATGGGTAATGGACACTATTGTATATTTAAGACCTTTTTTTTGTACCCATATTCATAAATGATTAAATGATTATGAAATAAATAAATTCTTTATTCATATCCATGTCTAATTATTTAATATATTTTCGGCAAATCAGATAACTTAAAAGAGTCGACGACGGATACTGATCTATAACACCCTGTGATTCATTAATTAATGTCGTCTAATGAAAGCTTAATGAACTGGGCTTTTTTATTAGGCGCCACCCATTCATAATCTTAGCGGCATCAATGTGTGATGTCTTTGTGGTTGGTGGTCACTGATGTGTAACAGAAAAAACCGTTACTAAATTAAGCCATTTGAGTTTGTTAAAAATCAGTGCTTTCTTTTTGTTAGAGACTATACGCACTATAAATTCCAGTATCGCAATACTGAAATATATAATAAAATAATCAAATATAGTAAAAAAAAAACGTTTTTTAGAGTAGCCTGAGAATCAGCACTTTTTAAACGTCAAAAATGACATAAGGTAGTCAAAACAAAATTAACCCTTCCCAATGACTGTGGTTACAATGGTTACCGCTTTAACCAATTATAATGATATAACTTTGAATGGTATCATCTTGGTAACCAATTGCACGTCTAACCCATTCATAGCCTAAAAAACAGAAAAAAGTCTTAGTATGTAACAGCAATCACTAGTCATCAGATCCAATCGCAAGACCATTTTTATCTTACGGTAAAGAAAATCTTACAAACGCCGAATCTTCTAACATAGCTCCCATCGACGCAGTTAGAGTTGAGCCTTATCACCGCTCTAACTAACCGCCACTCGTGCATTTTTTATTTCTGGGTCAAGCAAAACACGTGTTTTTAAGTGCAAGCACTACTCTATTCGGGTTAATAAAACTGTTTTAACACTACTACGTATTTCGTCTAGCAAAAGCACGTGCATGCAGTAAAAAGTCGTAAAAAGTATGTTTTAAACTTGAATGGAGTTGAAATGTTTTTTTTAATTGTATGTGGCCAGCTAGCAGACAGATGAATTACTCAACTCATATTTTAAGAAAGAGATGATTGTCTTAGCGCTTGTGCATAATTTATTTATAACGTAGCTTAACAGCTTACACGCAGTTGTTATGTCATCATCATCATCATCTGCCTAGCCTTTTCCCAACTATGTTGGGGTCGGCTTCCAGTCTAACCGGATGCAGCTGAATACCAGTGTTTTACATGGAGCGACTGCCTATCTAACCTCCACAACCCAGTTATTGGGCAACACGATATCCCTTGGTAAGACTGGTTGTTAGACTTTCGGGCTTCTGACTACCCGTAACGACTGTCAAAGATCTACGAATGACAGCCGGGCCCAACGGTTTAACGTGCTTTTCGAGCCACGGTTTTAAAATAATACATAATTTCCACTCACATTAAATGTTTGCACGACAATATGTTTGTATAAATGACAAAACTGAAACTTTACTGATTTTCTTCTAGAAAAGCATGCTACTGACTGTAGTGTGAAGTATCAAATCCCTGGATTTGATAAGACAAGTTATGGCTTGTTCCAAGCTCGAAGAGTTCTCGATTTGTAAATATCTGAGATTTTCTCCAGAAGTATCAAGTAACACCATAAGCGCCAGGTGACCGACGAACATTACGTATATTTTATTATGTCTCCTTTTCTGGCAGTTAAGGTGTTCAACTAAATTAACTAAATTACTAACTTATTATACTTACTTATACTATTACTATTGTATATGGTTGTATGGATGTATATGGTTTATTTAAAATTAGTGGCTAAATTAAAACAGCCGCACGGGTCGATCGAAGGTAACGCCTAGTTGGACCGCGGAAAGGAGACCTCGAAAAACACGTTAAGCCGTTGGCCCCGGCTGTCATTTTTAGATTTATGATAGACTTACGGGTTGTCATAAACCCGAAAGTCTGACGACCATTCCTACCATGGGGTATCGTATTACCCAGTAACAGGGTTGTGGAGGTCAGATAGGCAGTCGCTCCATGTAAAATACTGGTACTCAGCTGCATCCGATTAGACAGGAAACCAACCGAAACAATGAAACTGTTACAGTAAAGACGAAAAACCTATACGTAACTAAAAACGGAATTTACCTAACACAAAAATACATACAGCCAAGCTGTACAAATAACTCAAAAATAGACAGAAGGTATTCCCGAATAAACTCGTAAAACCGATCGGCGATTTTCATAGGAAATCTTACGCAAACACATCATGAAAAGCGAGATAAACCGGGCTTTCATAAACAAACAGTTACATCGGAAGCGTGACATTGAAATGGTGATGTCATCCTTTTGGTGACGTCATTGTGTGACGACAATACACGGGGAAAAATTCATAGATTGTACTCTTGACTTTATTCCACTAAGTACAGTTGTCGTGTTATACGAACATAAACCTTTAAATAAGCTGTTAAGGTCTATATTCTTAAGAAACGCTTACTCGCTTTGGCTTAACCAAATATGGAGATTATTTACGTATAAAAAGAAGGTTCATATTCCTTTGAAACGAAATCGAAGTTCGATATACGAATATGGCCTATAATGAGCATACCACGTATTCGTATTACCTACCTACTCTACCACTATTTCCTTTTTTTACGGTTAATACGAAGGTCCCACATGAACTGACAAATTCAATAACGATCTCAATCCAAATCTAGGGATCGATCTTTGTTTGTATCCAATTAATGGCCGAGATTGCAATCTGTAACCTTTAGAGAGCGAATCAGAAGCATCTGTTTAAGAATTGAGATTAGGTTTGAGATAAGTTATTGAAATAGGGAGATCGATTGACAAATTTGAAAGCAAGTGAACCAAAAACGTTAACATGTCTATATAAGGCGTATCCACAAACCATAAATAAAAAAAAAATGACATGATCTGTTAGTAAACAAATGCTACTACTCTACAAAAGATTTACCTTACTTACCAATACAGCTGCCTCAGTCATGATGCGTTCAGTAGCCCACTGACGTGTACTTGTGTTTGTTTTTTTTTCTTTATGTTTTAATTTGTATGAAATTTTAATAATTTGGAAAAATAACGTCGTATCTAGATCTAAATAACTATTGTATGCTCTACGGGCGGGACATAGCTGATCTCAACTTTATTATTTAAGACCTGTTTTTTGTATCCACAATAAAAATATTGATTGATTGAAATTAACGCCTTCATTTTTTTTTTTTTTTTTTTTTTTTATTTAAAAAAAACCTTGCCCCACACTAGGATTTTCTCCTGTATCGTGGGTGCGTTTACAAACATTTAAACTCACATACACAAACAACCAGACCCGGAACAACTATCTGTAGGCCATACAAATATTTGTTCCGTGCGGGGATCGAACCCGCGACACGCAGCGCAACAGCCAATCGCTTAACTACTACGCCAACCGTGTCGTCAATTATATGAAGACCATTTACATGTAATCCAAATAATAACCTCTATACAAAAAGATGAGCAAAGCAAGAACACTCACCCACCAAGGGTTCCGTGTCTTGGAACTAAAATTAAAATTTCCAATTTCAATGTTGAAAGGGCCGTTGTATTAATGTAGGCTTGACATTACAATAATTGAAAATGTTAACAGCGATTTTAGTTTTATAGGTAGGTTTTTTATTATTTTATTTATTTATTTCATTTGGGAAAACAAACAGTAGTATATTAAGTATACACAAACTTAGAACTACTTAAAATTAAAATTAACAAATATCCTACCCACAACATTTTCCACAGATAACTATGTTATATAATAAAAAAAAAAAAAACAAACTGCAAACAAACGTAAACTGTAGCAGGGCTACCTCAAAGAAGAATAAATTAAAAGAAAAATAAAGAAAAACAAAAATTTTATAAAAGATAAGACAAACTAAAAAAATAAAATAAAAAAAATAACAACGTATGTATCATACAGGTCCATATAAAAAGTAATATCCATATTGTGGAATATGGAGCCTACTGTTGATCCCTTAAAGCGGCAATCACATCATTTTTAAATTTATATTTGTTCAGGTACAATATGTCTATTGCATCAAAACGCGAATTGTATGTGTCGGCCATACGGTATAGCGGTGAGCGCACACCAGCATTGGATCTATAAAAGCTTGTGGCGAACAGTCGCCTGGTTCGAACCTCCCGTCCATGCACCGTTCGAGGCACCAGGTAACACAACCCAGACACCAAGTCAGGGCAATGAAACTTGTTATTATTTGTTTAAAGGGTTTAGCGACCCCACCACCCATGAGTAGGTTAAAAGAGCTTAATTGTTTTGAGCATTTAGATTTTCCAACCAAGTTCCTATTTAGTCTGAAACTGAAAATTGGAAACATTTCTTAAAAATGTAACCTTTTTATCACAAATGAAAATGCTTGCATCTTAAAGAAATTTATAATGTGCGTAGGAAGACTTTTTATTCAATGACTTACCCCCAATTGACCTAGTTACCCCACTTTAAAATTTTAACCTTAGGGGGTTGAAATTTTATTCGGCTCCTATTGCAAAGAAAATGATTAAATGTTCTCAATTGTTTCATTTGCTGTATGTATATATGTGGACAAATATTGTTTATAACTATTCCAAGCAAGTCGCTGGCGTTCCTGAAGTAAGCGCCTGTGACAAACAGACGCACAGAGACGAAATCAAACCATAAGGATTAGGAACGGATCCCTAAAAAACAAAAGAATATAAACGACTTATATTCAAAGCTTGACATTGAACTACTACTTCATAGTGTCATGACGTCATCATAGTTCCCACAGGAGGGGGGGGACTACGCCAAATGTTGGTGTGAGATTACAGACAGCTATTATAAAAGACTGATATACGATCATGTTATTTTAGTGTTAGTAGCGAAGACGATAATATATTTTTATAGCTCAATGAACACAGAAAGATGAAGAGCTAATGGTTTATTGTTATATCTTTGAGAAACTTCAAATGTCGCTATATCTCAAGTGATTATGCGTTTTTAGTTTTCTGAGGATAGTTTTGAGTTTGAATGTAGAGGGTTATAAGAGTAGAGGAAGACCAAAGAAACCATGAATGAAATTGGATTCTGGGAAAGATGATATGGCTAGAAAGGAGGTGACTATTGAGATAACAGCAAATAGACATGTATTGAAGAAGAAGACATTCAGAGATTCAAAGAAGATTTGGGCGCTCGTTTAAGTATCGCTTAGTTTTAGAGAAATCCTTGATTGTACTTATTTTTTTGTCTGTGAGTATCCAAAGTTGCTTCTGAAATGTAATTTACTTACCTTTACGTAAAATAGGAATAGGAAAATTACTAAATCGTATTTTTAAAAGGAAAACAGAAAAAACAATTCCTTTGTGTCCACTACCACTGTTGTATGTACCTATCTAACATGCTTCTAAGTTAGAAAATCATCTATTTTTCCAAAACCAGCTAGAAAAATACAAAACATGAAAATCTATAAATCCACTGTTCAATTTCATTGTTACAAGAAAACATTCTAAAAAGCAAACATACCATTTTTATACGAACTAAAGAATTTCCCATGGGAATTAATAAGGAAAACGAGAGCCACAGGAAATAAATGAAAAGGAAGAAAAAACTATACTCGTTTGTACATTCTGTCTCATTACGGAGACATCCTAGACACCACAATGTACTGAAATGCGAAAGTAATATTATTTACTAAGAAAACAAAAGAGAAACGGGCTAAAAGAATGTTAGAAAACGTCAAAGTCAATTTTTTTACAAGTAGACCATTTATACGCACTTTTGAAATTCAAATTTAGAACAACAAAAGAAGAAAAAAACGAGTTACCTCTTCCAATAGGTATTTTTCAGGTTTCGTATCGAGAAGAATGACGGCTTGGTTGGCGCAGTGCCTGAGCGATTGGCTGTAACACTGCGTGTCACGGGTTTGGTATCCACACGGAACTAATATTTGTATGGCCTTAACAACTGGTCAATAAACACAAAGAAGCGTAATCCTTACCGTAGAACTTCTCATTGTGATGACCATGGGTAACAACAAACCAAACATATGTATATACACATCACACTCTCAAGATCAGTTTTCTTATTTGCTAGTATTCTACGGTCATTGTTTTAAAAACAAACAGCTCGTTTTAGATGCGACGTGTCAATAAAAATAAAACAAAAGAGTGCCGATTTGTTCTGCAGCAACTTCTATTCTCTGGGGTCGTATTTTAAATTGTACATTGGATGTTAAATCGATGCAGTGTAGTCGAATGTCATTTGCAAATTATCGTTTGAATTTGCTTGGATTTCAACCCCCAGCATTGAATCATTTTGTTGATTTTTCCACATTTAGACGACGATAAAACAGAAGGAAGTTCTCTATTCGACACGTATAAAATATTTTTTTCTTCATAACTTTTTACAGAGACGTTTTTCTATTGGATAGTGTATACTTGAAAGTTGGCCCCATTTAACTTTGATAATGAAAATCCACCCCTTATAATAAGAAATAGAGGATGATTGATTTTGTACGCACTAAAGTGTCGAGCAGATGACATAAGACTATTGTGTCTTAGAAAATTTTCAAACCGACCCACTGAAAAACGAGAAATAAAACTTTTTACATAAAAAATCAATCGCTTCAAAAAAAATGTATGCGTAAAATAACTTTTTTTTTACTTCTATTGAATTACTTTGTACTTAACCACTGTGAAATCCTTTGATATGGAATGGAATGCCACAATCGTCAGACTTTTATCCGATTGATGAAGAACCGTATGGAAGCAGTAATAAGAGCTCGGGGAGGGAATACAAGTTATTAAATAAACATTTCTTAGCTTTGTTTTCCATTTACGTGTATTGTTTTATCAATTACTATATCACCATTTTTTTTTGTATTATCATTTATTATATTAATTAGTTTTAACGGCAGCGCAGTGGCTGAACTATCGGCTACTGCGCCGCGTGTCGTGGGTTCGATTCCCTCACGGAACAAATATTTGCATGGCCTAGAGGTTCCGGGTGTGGCCGTTCGTGTATGTGACATTTAAATTTTTGCTAACGCAACCATGATACAAGAGAAATTCCTAATGTGGGGCAATGTTTTAAAAAAAAATCCTTCATACTCCATACAGGGTAAAAATGACTTGTTGAACAAAATACGAAACCAATGAAATTAAATTGAATTTAGAACAGTAACATTAGAATTTGAAAACCTTATATTATTCACTATTAACAACATCTGACGTATATTTCTAAATATACACATTTTTCTGATAATCCTTGCAAAACATAAAATTGCAAAGTGTTTCGATTTTTCTGATGAGAAGTGTATAAATAAAAAAGAAAAACTAAAGCTGTAAAAACGTCCATAAAAATGGAAAGGTTTCAAAACTAAAACAAAAGATACTGATTGTTCTGCAGCAAGTTTTCTACACCCGGTCACAATCGATTGTCTGCCGTTAAAAGTTTTTAAAACGATATTTTAGTTGGAAAATAATATGTAGGTAGCGAAGAGACAAAGGAATATCAGTTTTCATTGTTAAAACTTCGGATCTTGTTCAGACTGTTTTCCCTTGAGTTTCGTTGGCAATTTACAATTTTTAATTGAGTGATACTTGAATTCTTTGAGGTGAAATATTTGGCAAGTATGCCAAGTTGTTTGCAAATTAATGTCCACGGTCTACAAGAATATCTTGTTCCACAAAATATTTGTCATAAAAATACTCATATTCTGCCTGATCTTTTTCATGTTCTTGACGCAACGCAACAGGGTACGAACACAATTATTTTACCTACTTATCAACACTAGATAATACTATATACTTAATCCATACTAGTATTATAAACGGGAAGTGTGTGTGTCTGTTTGTCGGTCTTTCACGCCTAAACCACTGAACGGATTTGAATAAAATTTGGCAGAGAGATAGATAGCATCCCGAGGAAGAACATAGATTACTTTTTAACAGCAACCAAGCGGGCAAAGCCTCGGGCGGAAGCTAGTATTGTATAATATTAAGAATATTTTTTACCTACAATCTCGTCTCCTCTATTACGTTTAACCATTGTGACTTATTACGACTACACCGATATCTACATCTAATTCTACAGAGATAGACTAACCTGGGAATAAAAGGCGCCCTCGACTGATCACAATCTTAGACAAAACAGGAATAACACATATATGGTATGTGGTGCAATACAAAACTAAAATTAAGTGTTCTAATTTTGACAGATCTTTGACAGTTTCCCTTTATTGCAGCGCCGCGCCACCATCACGCAATCATATCTTTACATCCCAGACCGTAAACAATATATGTCCTAAATCAGCTACCATAACAGTGAGCGCATAAAAATAAACTGCGTAGCTCTTGTCCACGTGGCCCATTGTGGGCCCCATCGTAGGCCCCTTGCTCCACATTGCCCCATATCGCGGTTCCCACAAATTATACAACCATCTTGTTTATAACCCTCTTTTGTGTTGTGGCCGGGTAAGACGCAATTTTTGATAATAGGGAGGGAAAGAGTGCACGTGTTTTTTGGTAGAATGACCGGGAATTCAGGACAAAGGATACGCAGTCAAACGAAGTGTTGTGTCGTAAGTTTTAAGTTGAACCATACGATGAGGAATTAGCATATGCGTGTAGGTATTTACTGGCCGGATGACATATGTACACACACATATTGTGAGTATGTACACTCACAGTATCAAAGTCCAGTTTTAAGTAAAAAAACGTAATAGGTAATGAGGAAAAAGTTAAGAAAATTTTCAAAGCGTGGGCGTCCAGAATCATGTATAATGTAGGTAAATCAGTTCAGTACTACCTATAGTATTTCCACTCAATCGAAAAGTGTGTAACCAAACTCATACTCTATACTTTCATATTTATTGATGAGGGAAGTAAACATAACAATTATTTACAAATGACATGTCACAATGACATTTCTAAGGCAAAATTTCGTACTAAACTGATATTGATAATACAGAAAGTGAAAAAAGATGAGAAAACCCGACTGAAACAACATACTGTGACCTACAATGTAATATATACAACAAAAATGTCTTTCTCTCTGCCTCCGAACAAAATCAACAAAAAATTAAAACCAAACATTATTTTCTTACAATTTTTCTCAAATTACTGGCGAAATTGCTTTTCAAATGAATATACAGTAAACGGTCCTTTACTGGCAAAAGCTAAACAAGACTTTCTGAAATAGGTACCTACTTAGGCCACGTACCTAATACTGGAAAAACTCGTACTTAATTTCGTCATAACCGATCGAGTAAACGTTTCCATTCGGGTTAATACTGAAGTCTCATATTTTTAGGGTTACTTACACAGAGGGTGGGGACCCTATAAGTAAGACAGTGTTCCGTCCGTCTGTCTGCCAGAGGACTGCATCTCATGAACGGTAAGAAATAAATAAATAATGCTGGACAGTCCACACAGCATCATCTAGCCCCAAGCTAAGCAGAGCTTGTGTTATGGGTACTAGATGACTGATATACTTAATACAATGCATTACATAGATAGATATTTTTATTAAACATAGCAAATACCCAGAACACCCGGAACAAATCTTTGTAGATCGTACAAACATTTGTACCAAGGCGGGAATCGAACCCGCAACCTCCTGCGTCGCAGGCGGACCTTAGCCCGCCGCGCCACATCGGTCGTCAAATAATAATATCGTAATATATGGACAGTTGAAATTTTGACGTAGTATGTACTTCTATTGCCGCTATAACAACATTATTTTCTTATCACTACATAGTATGAAACAAAGTCGCTTTCTCTGTCCCTAAATCCCTATGTATGCTTAAATCTTTAAAACTACGAAACGGATTTTGTGTGGAAAGAAAATCTGAAGACCTAAATATACCTAATGGCACAATTGTTATGAAAGATATTATATTATTCGCAAAGCTGAGCTTGCAAAAAATACCGTCTTCATTTAAGCTTCGATGCAAACATGTGTTTTTCGTAAAAATACTTTAACATCCACACACTGCACACACAGTTCAGTTTGCACTACAACTTAAATCTTTTACATTACTTTTTGAATCGTAACAAAAAGTCATTGTGAAATCGACTGAAAAAACTTATTCATAAAGTCGATATTCGTATAAATCCATAATATCATCAATTGGAAACAGATTTGAATATGGAATAACCTCATTTTTTCTTCTTTACAAAACTAGGATTTAGAGAAATGTTAAATAAAAACGCCAAGAAGAAAAAGAAGCCATTTTTCTTTCTACCAAATTAGTGCGGAAGTAGGAAGATCTCAGTTTTTCAACAATCCTCTCAGTTCTCAAGACTATTAGTAGGTTAATGGTCACCTGGAAGTGTGCCGGGATTATGTCTGTTCTATATTCGTGCCACTGTCATGTCGTCTTGACATTAGTGACAATAGATGACAGATGAGCCTACGTTTTGTTCTGATAGTTTAAACTTGGGATAAAAATCTACTGAAATATTTTGCAGACGCCAATTTTGTATATAATAAGTAGGTATAAGGTTGCCAGGTCGCCAAACATAATAGCCGGATGGACCAGCCAGTTTGGCTGGACATTTGGGTAGAAAGGCCGGACACCCTACATTATTGAGGATTTTGTCTCAGTATTAATAGGTACAACAAAAAAATTGTATAAAAATAGTGTTCGTATGTTTTGTTGTACTAATAAAAACGAAATATCTGTTTTATCGTGTAGGGCAGTTGAGAAACATCGGTGTAAGTATGCTAAGCTTAGTCTTACAAAAGCTGGACAAGCCGGACACCGTTTATTTTGGCCGAACACCTAATCAAAAAGCCTACCTATGTCCGGCTTTATCCGGACGCCTGGCAACGCTAAGTAGGTACATAAAGCCCGAAGTCTGACCACCAGTCTTACCAAAGGGTATCGTGTTGCCCAGTAACTGGGTTGTGGAGGTCAGATAAGCAGTCTTTTCACGTGATATACGTATTCAGCTGCCGGTTAGACTGGAAGCCGACCCCAACATAGTTGAGAAAAGGCTAGGCAGATGATGAATAGTACATACTTACAGGTTATTACGGAAGTACTTACATTGAGTTAATCTCTAGAATACAAGATTTTGTTGAAGAAATGTGTGCCTACTATGGGTACATCTATGCCTTACCCTTCTGGTACCTAATACAGGCGTGATGTTATATTATGTAAGTGAAAGATTTTACTCCTCACGAACACAAACCGATATGATGAATTTATTTAAAAATCTGGCTATAAAATTTAGAATCTGAATACCGCGAAATTATTAAAAAAAAGTAAGTAGTTTTCATGTAAAAATACATTCATCCACATATTATTATTAATACGTACAATAAACATTCCTCGTGAACAAATTGTTTTATATATAATTCTGCTCTTGAAATTCCTGATAATATTTACTTTATCTTTGAAAGAAAATGCTATTGTTACAGAAATAAAGAAACTTATAGTTATTGCTGGCATTTTATTTTAGTGTACAGAGGCCAGCACATGAAGCTAACCCAATCTGTCAAATTTCTTCAATCGTTTATCAACTTTACAACAAAGGAATAAGGTTCATGTTCAATTGGGAATATTTGACAGTTTGTTATAGCTTGATGTGCTGGCGTCTGTATATAGACTTTTATAAAAAGGTCTGGTTACGTAAACAAGTCAGTTTTTGTAATGAGAATGTGTAATATAGATGAGTTTTGGCTACAGGCGACGCGACGACTGAAATATTAGTTTTAATATTAAAGTTGTTTTTATTGAAGAAAGTTATAATAGTTGCTTTAAGTTTTAAACTTAGATTGATACCCGGCTTTTACTAAAATAATTCGGTACTGGGAGCATCGAACATTCTTGGATATTTTTAAGAGTATATACCGGATTATCATTAAAATAAACTCACGCCTTTTTGCTATGGGATTAGGCAGAAAATACAGAACGCCATCTGCTACGATCCTTACATACTCCTTTTGCTTCTTATACGTTGATAAGTCTGGTCATACACGTATGCCGGTTGCCAGTATTACGCACCTGATCTTTTATGACCGAATATGGTCTTATATAGCTTTATATCATTCCAAAAAAAAACCTTCCCTAAATATCCGGAATCATTAAAAACTCTGAATTATTTACATAACTTTATCAACCGCAATCAGAGCCCTTACATTATTCACGTTGTACACAATAGTACCCAAAATTGATAGCAAAAAGGTCACAAAATACCCTCATTTAATTAATCACGGAACCCAATCACTCGAACACTGAAGATTGGAGATAAAATCCCGCTGAAAACGTCCCTAAAAACATTACCCGCCGCCCTTGTCGGGTAAAAAGGACCTTTTTGTGTAATCATGACCCCAATTTGGTTTAACACTGATAATGATCTGGTAGATTGGATGGTACAAATGTAGACTCGATATTCTTTGAAGGCAAATTGCATTTACTCGTATTTATTGCATCCCTTTATGTAAATTAATTAAGAATCCCCTCGATGTGGATTGCCTATATTTCGTGCGTGGCGTGTCTATATGAGATTACTGGTGCCCATGGGTTGATCATCATCAACCCACGCCATCTATTGCCATCACAGTTGGGGAAACCTGTACTATTCTATAAAAGTCTTCTCTTGAAAATGTAGGTGAAGTGGAGGCGAAGTGAGCTGTAATCTCATACCAATGCCCCAAGTATTTAAGGATTGACAGTTTTTTTTTAATAAAAAACGTTGCCCCACACTAGGGATTAATCCTGTATCGTGGTTGCGTTTACAAACATTTAAACTCACATACACAAACAGCCAGACCCGGAACAACTACCTATAGGCCATACAAATATTCGTTCCGTGCGGGGATCGAACCCGCGACACGCAGCGCAGCAGCCAATCGCTCAGCCTTAGCGCCAACCGTGTCGTCAAAGTTTTCACTTCACATAACGTCTTCCGGTAATTTTTTTACAGAATAGGCCGGCTGAACGTTAAATTAATAAATGTAAGTCTGACATCAACCCACCCTGAGTTATAACGTGCTCATTCTGCCTTCTCTGTATAAGAAGAGAACAACAATAGTATCCTGCAGTTGGAGAAAAACAGAATGATATCATTATTGAATTGTTTTGTGCCAGCCAACTGCACTAGGTTTCTAGTATACCTGTGAGTGTAGCAACATCTATCTCGCCACATACGAACTAAATCTGACGTATCCTACATCGCGATATGAAAGTTATCCAAGAACATATATACAAGAACCCGACAACAACTGTCGGGCAAAAGCCCACCAAACACCAAACATTTTCTATGGAGTATGAGGAGCTTTACACCCTGTTCCTGATACCCCAAATGAGTACCCGGCTAGTCTTCTGTCTTGCTTATACATTGGTAACAAAAGGGGCCACATACCTTGGTATATTTACGTGAAAAATGGCCAGCAATGTATATTTCAAAATGTGGAATATAAAAAGACAAAACACATTTGTTGTATTTTGTTCTGAAAACACAATAACTCTTTTACAAATGCTTTTAACCGCTCGTGACCACTAACCTAATATTTGTCGGTCAAACCAATCTAAAGTTCTTCTCTATTTGACTCCTATTTAAACTTTTAAATGAACTGCGAAATGACATCTTTAACTAAGATACCACTTCAAAGGAACTCGTCAGTTAAATTAGTTCTTTCCTCTCTTCAGTAGAAAATTGCTCTTTTAAAACTGCTTTGATCTTTATTTTACAGAATTTTATTGCCATCTTCGTAATGTGGTTATTTAAAAATGATAGCTATACAGGGTATGGGTAGATTAGCTCGTGGCTCAGTGAAACAGCCGCACGGGTTGATCGAAGGTTGGTGGATGGGTGACCATTCGTAACATATCCAGACTCCTCCGTACCTCGGACATAAGCATGTAAAGCCGTTGGACCCGGCTGTCATTTGTAGAGCTTTGACAGTCGTTACGGATAGTCAGAAGCCCGATAGTCTGACAACCAGTCTTACCAAGGGGTATTGCGACTGCCTTTCTGACCTGGGTTGTGCAGGTCAGATAGGCAGTCGCTCCATGTCTAGCTGGAAGCCGACCCCAACATAGTTGGGACAAGGTGAGGCAGATGATGAGTTTTATAGGGTATAAAAAGACCCGTCAAAAACCCACCACCTACGTAATCTGTTAAATAAGACTAAGCAACATCATCATCAACAACACAACACGAAAATACATACCTACTGAGAAACGACTTTTTCGTGTTAACATCGCTGTTTACTGTGCAATGCAACGCTTGCAAAGTAACGCACACATTGTGCTTGCAGTAAAAAGAAAAAATCTCTGTATAATAATTATGATAATATAATAAATATAATAATATAATATACTATAATACTAAAAACTATATACAACATTGCCCTTGAGCAGCAGAAACAGGTACCTATGACGTAACTTTGTCAAAAGACAGTTTCCGAAATAATTTCTACGACTATAGGTAATAATAGTTATATACTAAGTTCTAGTAAATACGAGATGAGTTTGAAACTTTGGTAATTAACTCTAAATTGAAATGATTCGCTCAATTTTCCCCTTAAAATTAACGCGATCAATTTTTATTGTTCTATTGGGAATAAGTTGTCGTTAGGTTTTATTTTGCCAACGCGTTATTAATAAATATTCTTCGACGATTCGTTTTTTAAAGGGTTGTCAGTGCAGCCTCATTTCAGCTGAATATCGATTTTTTTTTTCGTATTTGGTATAATCTTATTTTATTTTAGCCTGTGTTGTCGAAGAAAGTAAGGGGGGAATTTCTCTCTATTTTTCTGAAACCATCAATATTATGTTTTATTCCATTACTGTAATTTAGTTATCCTTTGAAGAGTCGTCAATTATATATTTTTTTGTATTTATTTTATTTTACCTTTTAAAAAATTAATCAATCTAAACCCGCTATACATATATCTCCTGAGAAAAGATATATAGAAACAGAGAAGTACCTACACTTATTTTTTCCGTTCGCCCTATGATATGATGCAGCATCCGACTGCGCCATTTTATTACAGAGCTCCTTTACGTCAGAGCGTGATGATTTATATGTTCTAGCTCTTAAGATATCAAATAACATGTTGGAGATTTTATATAGAAATGTGTTGCTATGAAATACTTTTTAAGGGAAGATGTATCGAGATACTCGTATGATTATATTTTAAGAGCGTTTTGCTTCATGTTAACTTATGTTACAAGGTAATGTTTCATAGATACATAGTAAGTAAATATTCCACATTTGTAAATAGTTTGTAGGCCACGATGGGGTTGGCATATCCGTATGGATAAAAACCCCCTTTTTGCTAACGAAGAATAAAATAAATAAAAAAGGTAATGTATCATTTTTTGATTACGTTTGGGTTCAAAAGGCGCCAGGGCTTTGGGGATAAGACCATGGAGTCGGGGATTCTTACCACACTAAACCAACCGGTGGTCACCATCAGCAGATGGAAGGAGGCACTGTGTCGTCGTATTAGACCACACCGGTACCCCTTCTGTGCAAAGCTTGTTAGGTCATATCACACACATCCTTGGGGAGACCGTAAAGGGGTCTCTCCTAAGCTTCACAATTTACGGCAGCACGTGACCACTGTACCACCGTTTTCCTTGAGGTCACTGGGCGGACCCACTCTGAGCGCCCGCATCCTCAAAGTCCCATCTGCCTAGAATGATGCAGGTGGGGTTTTAGCGTGTTAGACGTCGAGGCGGTCTCCTTCACCAAGTGTGATCAACACGGTAGGAACGAGGAAAGGTACAGGGGGAACAGACTGACTTTTTTGATAGTGCCAGATTAAAATATTTGCTGTAATATTATATTTCATAAAAAGTAATTAAATAACTAAATAATGGTGTCGAAAATAAATAAATAATGCTGGACAATCCACACAGCATCATATAGCCCCAAGGTAAGCAGAGCTTGTGTTATGGGTACTAGATGACTGATATACTTAATACAATACATTACATATTTAGATATTTTTTATTATACATAGCAAATAACCAGAACAACCGGATCAAATATTTGTAGATCGTACAAACATTTGACGAACCGCAACCTCTTGCGTTGCAGGCGGACCTTCGACCGCTGCGCCACATAGGTCGTCAAATTTAAAAAAAATCGATTGCCTCGCTTTCCTGAAATGCTGGCGGCCGGTGGTATATTATCCACGTTCTATGGCAATGCTTACTCTCTGACTAAAGGAGAACAACCAGCACTGAAGTGCCAACCAAACGTTTCGAAAAGTCTTTAAACAGAATATACATTCGGACCCCAAGGCCCAAGAGTTACAACCGCAAACGGCTCGAAAATAGAACTAACGACAAGGTAATTACAGTTACGTCACATAAGGTTTTAAGCACGCCAATCTAGGAAGATGGGATGGAATTTTCTATGAAACTTCACCTCCGTCCTTTATACTCTGGAAATGTTTCCAAGTAATTCTAAATAAACGAGTACTTATACCGAGAAACGTGTAAGTGGTTCTCGAGCACACTAACAAAGACAGACAAACGTTGCTTCGTAAAGATTCTTAGTACCCACTAAGACTAAAAGGTTTATAGGTCATTTACCTGTTAATGGCCTTTGAGAATAATTAATTGAACTGTCAAGAAGTTAGCTGTGGACCATTTGAAGAACGGATAAAATTACTTCTACGACAAAAAATTATTCTCATTCAAAGAGCAATTTTGCAATCTTTTTCTAGAAAGTTCCTTTATATAATTATGTAAGGTTGTTACCCCACCTGTAAATAAAGTCGACCTTATTTCTAATACAGGAAAATTAAATCCCAAACTGTGAGTGCCGGTTTCCGGTTTATCGTTTTTATGACGTCATTTCCCGGCAGTAAGTGTACAAGCCATATTGTTTTTGGTTCGTTCGGAAGCGGCCTCTATTTTTGGTAGATTACGCGATTAGTGGGGTGGATTAAATAGTAATCAATTTAGGATTTTCTTTATAATATGAAGTTGTTAAATGTTTATTACGTAAGGTCAAGTTCGTTATTTGTAACTTGAGCTTGTGATTTTTAGGTAAAAGTAGGTACGCAATGGCGCTTAATGCGGCAATTAAAAAATAAGTTTCTTCGTATACCTAGTTATACATACGTACATAATGTGATGTTCTTTGTAAGAATACAGCATAAAATTAGCATTGTATGCTTTTTTCCCAAAATCATAGTAAACGGAAGATTTTAAAACTGTAACCCTGTATTTAAAAGGCAAAACCTTAAATCCTTTCAAAGCTCCCATAGACAGTCGCGACGCAACAACGCGACACGTGCTCTTTGTATCCTAGTCAGTTGGCCTAGTGGTTGAAAGTGTGACTGCTGAGCGTGAGGTCAAGGATTCGATTCCCAGGTCGGGCAATGTGTTATTGAGATTTTCCAACAAGAATTTTCTCATTAGAAGCCCATTGTTTGGATATGTGCCCAGTTGATGGTAATAGACTCGCCCCCTACTATATGGGACTTAAACATAACTGGCGAAATGTGGGTGTTACTACAGACTGATATTATGTTCTTAAGGTTTTATTTTTTGCCATTCAACGTGGCAATGCTGCCAGCCTTCTGGGCACTTTTCCCGTTGATAGCGATGCGGATGAATTTTTCGATGCCCTGTGATTGTTTATTTTATTTTATTTCTTCATATATTAATAGTTGTATCGTTTTAAAGAAATAAAAGATGTTTTATGTATTTCGCAAAATCGTGACGCATTGTCGCGATGTGCCTGTCTGCGAGTGGTGTTGCCACATCCCCATTAAAATATAACAAAGCAAAGTATCTATAAAACTCGTGTTCATTCAATGAAGTTCACCAATCTACTACGGTTGTAACGTTCAATGGTTTGTTCATACTTGATAGGTTCGACATAAAAGCGCGGTAAACTTTTTACAACCTCTTTTATGGGTACAGAAGTACCGATTTCTGAGAAGTACACCTACCCATACCCTCTCGTACAATACGCCGTAGATTTAATAAGAGACGGCTCTTTTTGTAAGTTCGGTATTCGTAAAAAAAGTGTAGTTTTTTGACAGAACTTCACAAAGAAACGATTTTCGTTAAACTCAGTGAAGTGAAAATATTTTTGTGAATGAACGATCGTGTATTGTTTTTTATTTATATTCGTTTACAATAAAAAGTAAACCGCTCTTCCATCAGCACTCGGTTTATTTCTAAGTAAAACAGATCTTGATCAGAATTTGAAACACTTCTTTGATCGGAGATCAATTTTCACATTCTTATTTAACGAATAAACGGTCCAACTCATCATTAGCCTTCAACATCCCTTTCCCAAGGCAAGCTCCACTACCCAGTTACTGAGTATCGGAGTAAGACTGGTCGCCAACCTGTATTTATTGTATTGTTACGTGGGGCGATAACTTCGCATCCGATCGAAGAATATTTCGCGAACAGAAGATGTGAGATTTGGCATAGTTAAAGTTTATATGGAGAAGGAATGCAGAAGGCTAAAAAGGTCGAGTTTCGATCACTAAACGACCACTAGTTCAAAGAATAAACTTTCTATTAAGTAGAAAAGGTTAAATTGTGTTAGAATCAAGGCACTAAAGACGATGACTGAGAGGTAAGACTGAGGACAAACTGACTACCGTTAGTCTAGTGGTACCAAGTGCTACTACTGCTGGGCGTGAGTTTCTGGGTTCTATTCCAAGGTCGGGCATCGAAATGTGCAAGGAATTTTCTCATTAGTAGCAAGGAGTCTGGATTTGTACCCTAATGGCATTAGTCTCGCCCCCTATTACATGGAACTTGAACATAATTGGCGAAATGTAGGTGTCACTATAGGTGTACCTCTGCCCAATCCTTCAGGGAGTACAGGCGTTATGTTACGTAAAAAGGCAGTACAAATATACAATGCACAACCGACCCACCGCTTCTCCATTTTATGCAAAGCTTGGCAAACAAATCCTCTTGTTTTGAGAGAGGTATAATCCTGCAATGCTAGAGCGCAGAGTTAAGCCATGTCATACCGTATTATGGTACACACACATTTTCAGACAGAGAGGCAAAATATGCAGTAATTATCCGGCCTAACACAACTAGTTAATTATCCGGTTAATTCCTGGTGTTCCCGTTTTATCCGGGATTCATTAATTCCGGTATATTGCGAACCGGTACGCGGTTCATTGCTTTTGTTACGTATTAGGAGGGGTTGTTTTGAAAGTATGTTTTTTATGCTTCCCTTGGGAGGGATGGATGTACAGAATGTACAGTCAACAGCACGTCAAACATTGAGCAAACTTTTAATTGAATTAATTTCGTCAGGATACCAAATCATTTAACGATTTGTTACG
This sequence comes from Phlogophora meticulosa, assembly GCA_905147745.2. Classification (NCBI taxonomy): domain Eukaryota; kingdom Metazoa; phylum Arthropoda; class Insecta; order Lepidoptera; family Noctuidae; genus Phlogophora; species Phlogophora meticulosa. Next base: position 14,348,535 of record LR990522.1, on the reverse strand, counting down.
ATACAAAATCTTAATTATAAAATTCTCGTGTCACGGTGTTTTTTATTGAACTCCTCCAAAATTGCTCAACCGATTTTCGTGAAATTTTGTGTGCATATCGGTTAGTTCTGCGAATCGGACAACATCTATTTTTCATCCCCCTAAATGTTAAGAGTGGTCCACCCCAAACATTTTATACGGAAAAACAATGTTTGCTGGGTCAGCTAGTATTTTATAAAACACTGAAGTAATCACGCAACCAGCATCGTTATCCACAAATTTATCCAACTGAAGAAATAGTTTGAGCAAGATCCAAGCAAACTTCGCAAACAATTTATTTATTTATTTATCCATTTATTTCAGGCATCAAGGCCCATATAAATATATACAATACTATATTAACAATATAAAACTTAAAATACTATAAATATATATTACATTATAACATTATTGTCTATCATAGATGAACTAGTTTTGGTGAAGTGACATGTGACAAGCTAGATGTCAGTTATATTACCAGCACTACGAATGTCACTGATGTGCGATTGTCTGTACGTCACTAGTTTTTTAAGCCGTAGGTATTCAAGTTGTCGCCTAACATGCCGAAACCCCACCTGCATCATTTAACGCAGGTGGGATTCTGGGGTCACGGGTGCTCAGAGAGGGGACTCTGATCGCCCACCGAATGACCTTAGGGAAGACGGCGGCATAGTGATCACCTGTCGCCGTGGATGGGATGTGCCCTAACAGGCGTTGCACAGAGGGGGTCCCGGAGTGGAAGGAAGCACCGTGTCCTCTTATAAGACCACTCTGGTGCCCCCTCTGTGCAACGCCTGCCAGGGCACATCTCTGAGGAGACTTTAGAGGGGTCTCCCCTAACCTTCACTATTTATGGCAGGCAGCTCGTGACCACTGTGCCGCCGTCTTCCCTGAGGTCACTAGGTAGGCGGACAGAGTCCCCACTCGGAGCACCTCAAAGTCCCACCTGCCTTAATTGGTGCAGGCCCGCCTGCATCAATTTCGACGTATTAGGCGTCGAGGCGGTTGCCTCCTCAGCGCCTTCTTCTCCGAGTGGGATCAGAACCGGGCACTAACCTAGGGTATCCGGTCTGCTACTGAGAAATTCAGATGCAAAAATAAACAAAAAAAGAATAATGTCCGAATTAGTACCCATGGTATAAAATTGCTTAGTTCAGGACCAATGTCAAATTTTGTTCAGTTTTTTGGGATTCAATCGTAGGTTTATTTCGTCGGACTCGTGGTTTCAACGCTACTGCTGAGCAAGAGAACCTGGCTTGATTAGAGGATTGAGTGGTGTTAGCTCCGCTTATCAAGCCAGGTTTAAATTAATAAAATGAACCAAAGATTTTAATTGTGGTCTCAAACTAAGCAATTCTATATCTTGGATTCTAGTTCGGACATATTTTTTTTGTTTGGTTTGAATCAAGAACCAATTTTAATTCGTTTCCTTATCAGGATTTCATAGAATTCACTAAATCTCGGTTACGTATCAGGAATGAAAACTATGCTGCTACGGATCCACACAATCCAACTATTTAAATTCATAACAAAACTGCTAATTAGATTTCAAATTCCTCTACCAATCATAAACCATAGTTTATCTTCTAGTTCGGAACATATCGGCCCAAATACCGAACGTCAACAAATAATTTGAATTTTCTATTACCTACTAAAATAGAATACTCTTTGTTTCGCACCATAACATCTTACGAATAATAACTTTAAGAGCTACATACTTTGGATGGACTTGATAGAGAAGGAGAAAAATGTTGGTTGTCCTACTAATACTGACTGCCTCTATGGTCTAAGGGTTTCAAGCACTACTGCTGACCATAAGGTCCTGGGTTCGATTCCCGAGTCAGGCAAAGTGTTATTGTTTTTTCCATCTGGAATTTCTCAGTAGCAGTTCGGAGTCTGGATATGAGTCTGGTTATTATATATCCTGGGCTGGAGCCAGACTTAAACATAATAGGAACACCTCTGCCTAATCCTTCGGGGATGTTATTTAATATTATTAATGTGAAAGTTTCTGATCTGAGAAAAATGGATCTTTGGTACTCTTTCCAGCAAAAACTATTGAACGGATTTTGATGAAACTTCACAGTAATTACTTGTATAATTTATTAATACCAGACAAAGTCGCGGGGGGCTGCTGGAGAAATAATATGTATGTATACAAGAATATACCCCGTCTACCAATTCCAGCGAGCTCATACGATCGGGTCCCCAATACCGGCAAGCTTGGATAGATCCGTTCTTTATTAATATTTTAGATAAAGCCTTTCTGAGTGGGGCTAGACTTATGTACTTGGCTTCGACAAACAAAATATATAGGTACTTATATAAAAGGGAATTGAAGATAAAATAAGGAAAAATAGGGAAGATATTCTTAATGTACTGACTTCGATAATTATATCTATAATCATGGATGAATAGACATTATAACTTGTAACATTGTAACTTGTATTCGCTTGGTTGAAATAATAAGTTTCATATTATATTGCGTTCCACAAGGTATAATAAGATGTTAGTAAAAGGATTAAAGCTAAGAGCCGCTGTAGACCCTGACAGGGCACAGCACAGATTAAGTAGGATAGAGGAAGAACACTGAGCGTTTAATGCAGTATTTTATGCCGCGTGTCGTGGGTTCGATTCCCGCACGGAGCAAGTATGTGTGGCGTACATGGTGGTTGTTCCGGGTCTGGCTGTTTGTGTATGTGACTTTAAGTGTTTGTCAACGCACCCACGACACAGGTGAAATTCCTAGTGTGGGGCAATGTTTTGTTTTATTTTTTATTTAGAAGTATTAACGACACGGTTGGCGCAGTGGCTGAGTGTTCGGCTGCTGCGCTGCGTGCCGTGGGTTCGATTCCCGCACGGAACAAATATTTGTATGGCCTACATGTAGTTGTTCCGGGTCTGGATGTTTGTTATGTGAGTTTAAATGTTTGTAAACGCACCCACGATACAAGAGAAATTCCTAGTGTGGGGCAACGTTCTAAAAAAAGAAAGAAAGAATAAATGTTACTATAAGTTAAGTAGTCAATAAGTTAAGTAGTCAGTAATTATACTGTTTTGTTATTACAGAATTGAATTAAAATAATTGTTTTATAAATTATATAAGTACCTACATTTATTTATAAGTAACCTTGTAAAAACCATTTATTTTATATAATAATTTATTATTGTTGTATTTACTTATTTTTATTTATTACGTAATTATAATTTATAACCTCTAAGGTGATTTATAAATTTAGCAATTGATGAACAATTTAAGGTTAATGCGTAGTGGCAGCAAAATTTTCATAGGTTTTTTTGCAATGGTTACTAAACAAAAACTTTTTGCAGTAAAGTTCAACCCTCTTAAAAAAAGACTAAAAGAGAAAAATATCTTTAATTTTGGAAGTTTGTGGCTCTAGTGGTTTTGTATGAATGCTTTTTTATTACTGACTTGCAGAATTAATTATATTCTACACTTTTTTATTCAACTGCATTCATTGATGTTAATATAAAATAAGGCTTTAATATTTTTTTAAACCAACTCCGAAAATACGGGACTTTGGAAACTGCCTGGCGGAATTCTTGACACATCTCCGAAATAATTTATGGCATTAAATTAAAAAGTTTTGGAAACTCAGCACAACTTTTGTTACACATTTTGTTATCCTACAGACAAAGTTATAAGAAGACTATATGTTGTGTCAGGTAAGAAAGTAGTGACAGGTTTCATGTGCAGATAAATTAGTTCCAAAATTTATATAAATACTAGCTGACCCAGGAAACGTAATTTTGCCGTTTTGAGCCAAAAAAAATATTTTCGCTGTGGACCACCCTTATCACTTAAGGGTATGAAAAATAGACGTTGGCCGATTCTCTGACATACCCGATGTCAGAGAATCGGCCAACGTCTATTTTATTTTTTATATGTATTATTTATATGCACACAAAATTTTCATTTTTAACTCTTTCTTTTTTAATTTCGATTTTCTCTTGTAACGTGAGTGCGTTTACAATCATTTAAACTCACATATACAAAAAATCAGACCCGGAACAACTACCTGTAGGCCATACAAATTTGTTCCGGTATCGAACCTGCAACACGCAGCGCAGCAGCCAATAGCTCAGCCATTGCGACAACCATGCTATCAAATATGCCTCCCTGCAAATTTATTAATTATACTCTGATATATGATGATGATATATTAATTATACTCTATAATTCTTACTACTCTGAAGAAGACTGTACAATAAAAGCGGGATAAGACCATTGTAGTATTAAATATCTACCATAACTTTTATGAATTAAGAAAAAACATTATATTGGCAACAGTCCCGCAAAAATATGGCTTCAAGGTAACTCAAACCAGGCAGACAATATAAGAATTCTTTTATTACTTCTTTATTAGATAATATATTAAAATTTAAGAAAAGGAAAAAAAATGAAATCCCTGTAATGTTATAAACAGCTGTTTTATTACAGTACTGGGATTTGTGGAAGAATGTTCTAATCTAAAGACACTGGCAACAGAAAAAGACTACCTAAATATTTCATAAAAATTGTTCTAGAAAACAAAAACTAGATATTGTACGTAGTAACAATTCTTAATATAATTCAAGGCCTGAGAACGATTCCCAGAAGTATCCTTTGGTATAATTCTTTTTTCTTTGTGAAGTAGCACAATTGGTGATAGGTACCAACTTTATTTACATTACAATCTAGACATTTCATTTACGTGTTCATTATAAGATTCAGGACTTACACTACAGTTTCATTCTTTCGTTTTTTTATTCAAAAACGTTGCCCCACACTTGGATGTTCTCCTGTGTCGTGGGTGCGTTAACAAACATTTAAAGTCACATACACGAACAGCCAGACCCGGAACAACTACCTGTAGGCCATACAAATATTTGTTCCGCGCGGGATTCAATCCCACGACACGCGGCGCAGCACTCGATCGCCCAGCCACTGCGCCAACCGTGCCGTTATCTTCTCTCTCTCTGTCTTCAGTTGAAACTCAATAGATAAAACAAATAGTGACACAGACGTTCAATTTATTGCCTTCAAATCAGTATGAAAGATAGATCACCTATGGAATAAAGGTCGTAGACGAGTCAGAGAGTTTTTGACTTTGATTTGAACATTAGGGTAACGTAATGTGAAATGGAACGTCTGTGCCTAAGTTTAGAGTTCAAAGCTTAATAAACGTCTGTTTTCAATTCGTAATCTAAAAAGTTATCTAAATGCACCAATAAAACCTCTACTAAGCCTTTAGTATCGAGTTGAAAGAAACTATAATGAGTATATTTCAAAGGTCATAAAAAGAAACCTAAATGCAGCGAAAAATAGATGTTACTCGTAGAATCTAAGGCTCTAATGGTAGACCTAATCAAGAGGCCTGTGGAAAAGCAAACATGTAATAAAATGAACACTGAACTAAATTGGAACAGGCTCGAAAATGTAACCAATATTAACGATAAGATCTTTTTGTTAATTTCACGAAGGACCTGTGTTCTTTTCAAAACGTTTCCATTACTACAAATTGTAAAGAACAAAGAACATCTAATCACAGGGCTTTGGAACAAACAAACAAAAATAATTGCAAAAGGAAATTAGGAAATAAATGAACACAATTTGTGTATTGAATCACGAAATTCACGGAGCATTATAGAAACCAAAATACCACGAAAACATGGATATAAAAGAGCCATACTTTTTCCTATACATTATTGGTAAACAAACACAATGTCAACATATAAAATTTATTTACTAGATTGGCTCCATTCCAACTCCTTCGATTCAAGGCAAGAGATAACAAGATTTATTTACTTATTGACTAATAAAAATCATCATAAAATATCATTCGGAAACTAGAGAGATTGATATTCATGATAAATCAATCGTAATAGTAAACAGTCATCGGTAAAGTGAAGATGAATCAACCATGTTCTTTCTATTTTGATCCCTGATTAGTATCGGTAAATTCTAAGATCGGATGAAATACCGCTCGAGAATCGATTTGTATTTTAATGTTAATAGGTAGATTGGAATAGACATTTTCTTAGAAAATGTAGTTTGTTCGGTTTGACTTTGATCTGACCGGTTTGACCTTCAATGAAGAATTCGATGTTTTCACTTCGATCTATGTATAAAGTGCGTGGCTCATTGCATTAAAAGTTTCCATTTACCGATTTTTTGCATTAAACTATCTATTCGGATTTTTTAATTAAACATGAAAGAGCTGTCCGGCTGGTTCGTTTTGTAAGCCAAATGCATAATCAAGTGTCATGTCTATTTGGAACTTTTAACTGAGTTTAAAAAAATACAATATTTCAATTTTGTAATGGTGCCCAACTGGTTCCATATTAAAGACTTCGTATCCTGACTTCTAAATGTATGCCTACTAAATAAATTGAAGACAAACTATAACTATGACGATATTAACAGTATGCTATAATGCAAATAATCTAATGTGTTATAAAAACTCTAAGACTTTTGACATTAGGACTTCAAACAATACATATACAGGCGTACAATATGGGAAAAAATAACATAAGAAATAGGATAAATCCCACGAAAAATTTCAACGCTGGGGGGTCCACTATCATGTACTGATCTCATGAGAACAGGTTGCGCGTCGATGTCGCTTCCACCCTGTATTATGGGAACTAATAAGGCCACCTCCAAACTAGATTGAAACCATTTTCTGTCAGCTTGGTAATATTAACCATACCATGCACGTTGGCCCGGCTAATCTCTGCACTAGCACTCTTACAAGTCCTCTCAGTCGGTGCCAACGCAAACGCGTGTAGTTTTGGCGCCGTATGGTAACTGGCGCAATTTGGACGCATCGGGCGCAGACCGTGTGCCAACCATTCACCACAATGTTTCACCATTGAAGCTTAAGTATTACGATGTTAACAATGGACTAATTTCTGAACACTAACGGGTGTAGTATATTTACCAAATCGTAGAAAGAACTACCAAGATGAGGATGAACACCGTTTAGGTATGACTGTAGAAGTTCTTGCTCTTACTCAGCCCTATCTGGAGAAACAAATCGCATAAGATGAGTGCGTTTGACATTCAGGTGGCTGCTCGAGCTGCCCCGGACCCTCTGCAGCAGCGATGCAGCACGCTTACGTCTGATGGCTAGGAAGCTATCAGCAAACATTCCCAACGCACTGCAGAAGCGCGGCAGGCCCAGCAGCATCCTATACGCATTGTTATATTGCATTCGAAGAGCATATGGTTGTCTGCGGACAGTTTTTCCAGAGGTTACACGTGTACCTACAGTGTCTGACAATATGCTTTAAAAATCGTCACTTTCACTTCACACGTACAACGAGCTAACCTGTTGTATCATCATCATCATCATCATTATCATCATTAGGCTATACTAGTCCACTGTTGGACATAACCCTCTCCTAATGAGTGTCATAGCGCCCTGTCTTCAGCTTGCCGCATCCAGGATCAGCCTGCAGTCTTTCGCAGATTGTACTTACTTGTTGTATAGACCTATAGTAAAGACCTTAAAATAATCTGTGCCTTCTACACAGACCATTATAACCCTTTACCATGCAATGCTCCACTTCCCGAGTCAAAGTGTCAACGCACCAATTACAAATGCAATTACTAGAGACCCAGTTACGACGGCGAAACCTTAGTAAAGTGCCATCAATACTTGCCTCATTGTTATCAATACCAGTACCAATGATATCGGTTAGTTCATACCCATTGTTACGGATTATTATCTGTGTTTGTGCAGGAGTCGATTTGGTCACGTTTGGGACCGGGAAGTGTTGTGTCCTTGAATATTTTCGTTGTTGTATGTTTTGGATTACGTTTATAGTCTTCATGATTTTGCCATTATTTGTTTTTTGGTACCAGCTTAATTTTCGTTATGGTACAGTTGACCATACCGCACACGTCTGTGGTAACACTTTGGACCTTGAGCTGGCCTTGTATAGTAAAGAGTTTCAACTGAATAGGGAAGAGTCCTAGGTAAAAATATATTAAGTCTATTTAGTCTGTCAGTAAGATTACCAAAAAATATTCAAATCAATAAACAGTGATAATGATATAAGCACATCAAAGTTCAGGAGAAGGGGCTTGTGACGTCACTGTTACGTTAAAAGTGGAACTTCAACGCCCTATATCGTCGTCATTTTTAGTTTACGTGACAAAAGAAAAAATACGTGTCCAGTATTTTTGAGTAAGTAAGTAAGTAAGTAAGTAAATTTTGATTTGTATGAGTAATCTAAATTTCGGACCAATCAGAATGTTTAAGGACACTACCCTCTTAAACGCCAGCTCATTCTGTTTTTGTTACCGATGATGACGGACTACTATACTGAAGTGATTCAAGTCCTATTTTAGTTTTAATATTTATTGAGCTTGCCCTGGTTTCTAGTTTCTAAGTAGAAAATTTTCAGAGACAAATAATGAAAGGTTACAGAGGAACAAACGACCTTTTATAGAGAGATTCCGTTCCTCTTTCCCTCTTTGAGAACCGCAATCACAAAAATTGCATTACCTACTAAAAGAGCTTCAGCAACGTTTGTAATTTCAGGGAAATTGTCATACTCTGCTCTTTCAGTTCCTATTTCAAACCTAAGCTCGAGTTCAAAGGATGTCCCAAGTTATTTGAAACTAGATTCAATTCGACGTACCTACTTTGTATATTTGTGTTGTTTGTATAGTTTGTGTTTGATGGATAATTTAGAACACACGAACAAATTTCAAAAATCGTTCATTCTTATTTGTTTTTATGCATGTATCAGTGACTCAGGGTTAGGAACCTTGATTTCTGCTACCATGGCACCTCTGTACGATATAAAAAGGGTTCCTTAAAAAAGTTAACCATTTGGGGGACCATACCTAATCCTGAATTTACTACAGTGAGTATTGTCTATCACGCAAAAAGCTAGTGAATACAACGGAATCTTAAAAAAGATTTAGTAGAATCCCTAAAATCGCAAAAAAATATAAGCTTCTCCAAACACAGTTGTTTTTATTTTCACGGTTACAGGGTTGGTCCTAAAGTGCTTCTTTTTCATGAGTATGCACTCCCTTGAAGTAGGTATGTTCATCGTTGTACCAAACACCCTGATATTATCGCAATCAAGCAGACAACGAACCCTTAACCGCAACAATGCGGTCGAATCGACCTGCCACGTCTCGCACCATACTTCATGATTGCAAAATGCACGCAATACCATATTGTCTGGCTCATTATGGTTTTCTTACCACAGTAGTGCTTAATTTACCAACTGTAGTTAGTGAAATAAATAAATTATTATTTTGTTAGATCGTTACGTATTAATATTGAAATGTAGTTTTCAGATAATTTTAAATTTTATGTCGTCGTCTTTTAACCGACGAAAAACAAGAGGTTCCCAACTCGACTTGTTTTTATTTTTTATGTATTACCACGCATAACTTTTTACAGTGTAGTCAGATTTCGATAGTTCTAAGTTTTTAGTTGGATTGAGTACACCTCTCGAAGTTGTTCCAATTTAAATTTGGCTTTTAGCAAATGATGGTTGAATTTTTTGCTTAAAAGTTTTTTGGTCACTTTTTAACTTATGCTAATACGCCACACCACACATAATAATACCATGCAGATGTGTATTAGCATAGGTGAGGTGCTGTATTATGGTCAGATCATGTGAGCATGATCTGACCAATATACAACACCTCACCTAGTTTTAAAATTGTATGGCACATTTAACGTGTTTGTAAAAACTAATTTACGGAAATAAACATCTTTTATCATTTAAGCTTCTTATTACGGGCAAAGTTAAATGAAGCGAAACATTTCATTTGAGAAGTCGTCCAACTCATTACCGGCATTGCATGACACAACCAACGTTGGCTCAATGCCGACTCGATCAACGGTTACACCACTTAAAATTCTGCTTATCCTCTAGAAAACTAGGGAACTACTCAGCCAACTAACACCTAGTACGGTAAATAAAATGTAAATGTTACCATTTTTGATATTAAGTTTTTCATTTTAGGTATTTTTATATGCTAATATGGTCGACGTCATCTAGCTAACGCCGACTGCGGCTGTCACTAAAAACCAACGCTGTGACTCTGTCTTGCGCATGAGTTGCAGCATTATGCTGAGCGATGAGCGTTTTGCGCGGCTGTGACGTATATTTGCCCCATTAAGTTTGCTTTTTTTTGTATGCGTAAATAAACTTATTATCTTTTTAGATAGGAAAAGAGACAAGATCAAAATCAAAATCAAAATTCATTTATTCAAATTAGGCTGAGAATTTGAACGTCAAAAACGTTTACATAAGACAGTCCCCCAAAACGCCCACCCTTCACCACTTCCTAGTGTTTTTGCTGGGAAGAAGAAGTGGAGGAACAAACTCCCCAGCAACACGTCTGTCTGATAGGTTTGAAGAACTTGAAGCTATACAACATATTATGTCAAAAATAATAATTATGTCAATCATCTTTATACGTCATTCAGTTAAATAATTTGCTACATGTTAGCTAGCACACACCAATATGCCAAAATAAATAAATAAAAAGTTATATATACCAAAATCGACAATTAACTCAAGCAAAGCCTGCTAAACTGAATACATAAAAAGCCTCCAAGGCAGTCCAAGGGCGTGCCCGCTGACATGTGCAATGCTGAATTATATCAATACAACTCATTCATACAATGTAATGAGAGGATCATGTCAATAACATAAAAATAAGGATAGTAGAAGAAACATACACAAAAATAAAGAACTATTAAACAGTAAAAGAACATAGTAACATTGTCCTGCGTTCAACAAAGCGACCAACTATTCTTGTCTTCTAAATAGTCGTTGATCGAATAATATGCTTTAGAACAAAGGTTTGATTTAACTTTAGCTTTAAACGCGTTAAAAGGTAAATCCAGCAAAGAATGAGGTAGCATGTTATAAAAGATCATTTACTAGGTAACCTAAAATAGTCCTTAAATCAAGAGAGAGAAAGAACAAGAGAGAGTTGAGAGTAATTCAAAACAGGTGTGTATCTTCAGCTCAGCACAGGGATAACACTGTCGTAACACATAACTGCTTAAAGGCTTGGTAGTGTATCGATATTAATTATTGACTACCACTCAATCAAGATTTGACTGTCAAACTGTAGACTGGATTGATCTACGTTGTAAGCATTTGGCCTCTCACATAGATGAACATATTCGATACAATGTTTTAAAATATCGATACTTTTCTTTTTTTGGTATTTTTCCCCAAATAGCTATTCGTTTTTCCAGTGGCTTAGGTTGGTGGTTAAATCGGTTTGTGGCGGCGTAAGAAAAATGTTTTTGTTTAACCTTTTGACCGCCATCGTCACAAATACGTGGTGCACTCTATGTACGAAATAGATCATTAAATCTTTACTTTTGTGTGTGTATTTTATATATTCAAAGTTGGAGCGCCCGTGCGTATTTAAATGCATGAAACAAATTAAAATATACCATGAATATTAGCTAGCTAGCCGTGGAGGGCAATATATTATAATTTTTATAAAAATAATTAAAACTACGTAAATGACAGTTACACTACCCCTGTACAGTCAAAACAAACTGAAATAGACCGTGACTCAAAGCTATAAGACTTCTAATACTACAGTTTTATTTGTATCAATACAAATTCCGTCATTCAATACAAAATAAAGAAAAATCAGTAGAATTAGTAAAACTAAATAATTAATGCTTAAACATGTTAAACTCAACATTCAGTGTATTTATTATGATTATAACATAATATACTAATTGGGGTGTCTGATGGTGTGCGTTAATTACGTTACAAGTTGTATATCTATATACAACTTGTATATATATGATAGATATAGATGGTATAATTTTGTAACATTGTACCATTTTTCCAAGTTTCTGAAGTTGTTACCGTCCTGCGGTACCTCAACGTTTCATGAATAACCTCCCCGAAGGAAATATTAAAGATTAAAAATATCGTTTTCAATACTTTACCAAGTTTTCACTGGAACGGTCTCTTAGAAATGTCTGACAATAAGGTACTCAGACCGACAAACCGTCAATTCCCGTCACAGATCTACTTGTCAAACCATTTCCAACTCTACATCATGGTAATACGAGATGACATTGAATTCGGGAACAGCAAACGTAAGTTTGCCACGATGATATCTCCAAATTGCTTTTACAGTTCCAGCGAAGGAATTCAAACTTTATGTCAATTAAAATATGGTTGGTTTATGAAGTATTCATGCGATTCGAAGATATTGAATGGAAGCCACAATTGGACGGACGCTTTGAGCAGCTCCTTCAAAGGATATGTTATTGATATCAATGTTATCAATGAGACTTGCTAAAGGACTTGATATGAAATGGATAGCTACTAATACACCAACATCTTTGAATTTAGAACGATATTCGAAGTCAATGTGATAATTAACTGCCTCGTCGGTCCCGTGGTGACAGGCGCTACTGCTGAGCATAAGTTCCTGAGTTCAATTCCCGGAACCCAGATGTAATCTGGAATTCTTCAGTCACAGCCCAGAGTCTGCACGTGTGCCCAGTAAGTGGCCATCCATTACACCTGCCATATTTCGCTAGCTCATTTAATTTGACCTTGTGTGACCATCATCATAATCCTACACTTATCCCAATTTATTTAGGGTGGCAGCATAACTATTACTTCCATAAATTTATATTCACCGTCTCCTCAATAGTCACCTCCTTTGTAGCTATATCATCTTTCACACAACCCCTCTATCGTTTATTTGGTCTTCCTCTACTCTTATAGCCCTCCCACGTGATATGTGATATAGTTATTGGAAAAGAGAGTTCTCTGTATGGCTAATTTTCAATCACCATTCAAATTTTCACTCGGTGTTCTAACCATAAGCATGAACAACTTTTCTCCAACTCTAAAATCACGAAAAAACGTCTGCTGTTTTATACATTTTGTTCGAATTAATATTTTTGTATACTGATTCTTTTTACGGTGATTTCAGAGTTGGTTCCATAATAAAACCAGTTCATATTCATGGGTAATCATGGTACATCCTTTGAACATTTGGATGGTGATTGTATTCTTGCCCCGTATGTACGGATTAACTACTATACTACTCTACCAATTTTAATGTTCCATCATTTCACGCCCATTCTCGTTTCTGCTACGGCTTGTAAACTCGAAATAAATCCCCTTTTCCCAGGGCTATTTCCGTACGAATCAACACTATTCGAAATTGTTTTGTTTTTCGACAAAAATAGTTCAGTAAATCAGCAGGTTAACAGTGTGTCATGTATTTTGGTAACGTTCAGTGGTGTATACCCTTGTGAGCATTTAGTACTGTGTTTATTGTAAGTAGAGAAACGATATATGTTTGGGTAAGTCGTATGTAAGAGAGGGGTTGTCGAAAAAAACCGATGTATCGATACTTTTTTGCGAAAAGTCTACAACTGTTCGATAGCCTTTTCCCAACTATGCTGGGGTCGGCTTGATACAGCTTAATACCAGTATTTTAATCGGAGCGACTGCCTATCTCACCTCCAAAACCCAGTTATTGGGCAACACGATACGCCTTGGTAAGACTAGTTGTCAGACTTTCGGGATTCTGACTACCCGTAACGACTGTCAAAGATCTAAATATGACAGCCGGGACCAACGGCTTATTGTGCCTTCCGAGGCATGGAGGAGTCTTGATATGAAATGAACGCTCACCCACCCACAGACTGACATCTGCAAGCTTAGTTTAACCTTCAATCAACCCTTGCGGCTGTTTTTATATTCAACATGTCGATGTATCGATATCAAGATATCCAAAACGATATGTTTACACCCATTGAAAAGGTTTGCTCTAGCTATAAAGTTTGGATTAAGTCAAATCTTTTGCAGCTATCGCGAAGATTTTTCAAGATCGCTTAGAAAGTATTTGCGCGACCCACTATGTTTGCACAAAAAACATCTATGTATTGGATGATACACATTCTTTTTTTTAAATACATCAAAAGCGAATTCGATTCTTTAAAAGGCTGACAACAGATTGTAGGCACGTCGTATCGTTGAAATGAACTTTTTTAGCGCAGCTGTGAGCACTGCCATTTGTATATTTAGTTTATTTTAATATCTTTTTACCTTTTGCCTTTTTCTTTTTTTATTTAAATATCGATACTAAATACTATCTTCAGACAATAGGTACCTCTCTGGCATTACGGACCTTTTTGGCGTAGCTATGAGTCATGGCAATTTTTGATATGTCGTTTATTTAAACATTTATTTAAATGTTCCCAAAAAAAAGGTTTTTTTTTTCTTTAAAATATCGATACTTTATGTATCGGCACTTTTTGACACTGTCGACAACACTACTAAAGAGTATATTTATAGGCAAGCGTTTCAATTGTTCACATTTAAAGACTATTAGGTAATATATTTTCTTTCTTTTTTTCTTATTTCATGAAAAGAAAACTGCTATTACGATCCGAATACTTAACGGTACCTTAGGTTTGTCTTATTTCTGAATCAAGAGTTAGTAGTCAGGGATTCATAGTGGGTAGGTTCATTTAGTTACTATATTTTTAATCATTAAATATACTGCTTGTATAGAGGTTTAATGCATAAACAGACCTTATTGTATACTGGCTGGTAGAACACGCGTTCTCTATTGTTTCAGCCACCCAAGAAAGATTAGAACAGTTTAGAAGATATGATAGGAAATGTCGCTCGTTCTTGATTGTAATTTAGAAAAGTAAGGTTCGTTCCTTAATAAATGCTATAAAATCAGCGAAGCCTATCATTTACGATAGTTAAATATCCGGATCTACACTTGTACAGATCCAGTTTGTCTATATTTTTAGTAGATAACTCGCGCGCATTTTGCGATTCATTTTGACACGAATCAATACACAAGCAAACGTCAACTCACGCTTCAAGCGGCAAACGTCATTATTTAAGGTGATTTCTTCAACATATGTCCTGAAATTCACTGACGGGACTTTCACTAGCTATATAATTAATGTTGTCAGAAGTAACTTATGTTAGTCTACTTTTACTATTGAAAGAAATAATTTAAAAATAAATATATATTACCTTAATTCAACAATGTATACGGGAAGAGGGTTGCAGAATATTTGGTACCATTACTTCTACAAAACCGGTTCGAAAAGTTAGAAGTACAAATCAAAGCTGTTCCTGACACAACATCACCTATGACTGTATTTATCGGCTCGCCAGCACACAGATAAACCCTGAGAGGTTTTCGTTGTTTGGCTAGATTTAATAAAAAAAATATGTAAGTGTTTTAGAAAAAAAAAATGATACCACGCAAAAAAAAAGAAAACGCATATGTTGTTAAAGTCCACGCGGAAAAAATCGCGGGCACAGCTAGTATGTAATAAAATCAAAAGTTCCCATTGGTTCATGCACGGATTTTAATCCACAACTTCACGAATGAGACGCGAAAATATATTTGCTGCATAAATAATAATAATACCAGCCTGTTACTGTCCCACTGTAGGGCAAAGGCCTCTTCCCATACACAGAAGGCACGAGCATTAATCACCACGCTTGCTCAAGACGGGTTGGCAATTTCAGACTTAATTATAAGTCCAGGTTTCCTCATGGTGTTTTTCCTTCACCGTTGTCGGTGATGTCCAAGATAAACTTAGAAAGTACATATGAATCGAAAAATTCACATTGGTACTTGCCCAGGTTGGAACCCATGACCTCGTGCAAAAGAGGCGACGCCTAAACCACTGGGCCATCATGACAATTTTCATCAGCATTTGCTGCATATCGCTATAATTTTACAATATAGTCTAATTTAAAGCAAATATAATGTTGAATTATATTACTAGTTAGCTGCTGCCGGGGCTCCACCCGCGTGGAATTTTACAAAATTTTAACCGATTTTATTTTTGTGCGGACTGCTAATTCTTTTCTAAAATAAAGTACCTAGCCATATTACTCTTTAATACATCAGCTTTCTGCTAGTGAAATGTGGGCCCGTCAAAATCGGTCCAGGCGTTTCGGAGATTACCTCAAACAAACAGACAGACAAAGAAAATAATGTTCTTTTGGTATGACTACCGTATACACTTTGCTATATAAGCTGTTATTTTGACATTACAAACAGACACTTAATACTTTTGACGGATCTACCTTAAACAGTTTACTACCGGTTTTCACTGTTACACCGAATCTCTCGAACCTAATTGCTTACCTATTTGTCTACTTATACGCAACGGGAGTACATCGCATCATATGTTTGTCCATCGCATTATCAAGAACGGCTGATCCCATTTGACGTTTCTGTAATCCGTGACAGAATTTGTCGGATTGATTTAAGAGAAATGTTCTGGGCTTTGTACGACAGTCGTGATTGAATGGGACTACAACACTATTTGTTGTGCCTGAATTTGGTGCATTTGTCGTATGGAGCGATATCTATTTATGATGTGTATGGG
Organism: Phlogophora meticulosa; assembly: GCA_905147745.2. Lineage (NCBI taxonomy): Eukaryota > Metazoa > Arthropoda > Insecta > Lepidoptera > Noctuidae > Phlogophora > Phlogophora meticulosa. The sequence goes on along the minus strand of LR990522.1, from coordinate 14,332,093 downwards.
AAGCATAATATGGTATTGGACCACACGGTTCGTTGGTTATTTTCCATGGTATTATGAACCTTTTAAAGAGTTTTGGACTATACTCTTATAGGGTGTTTTGAATGTTTTCACCGATAAAAAGATTACAAATCATTATTCAACCGACCGCTGGTGGACATAAGGAGAAAGTCAATAATAATGAAAAGGAATAGATAGAAAAGAAACTTACACAGAAAGAAAAAAAGATAAAAAGGAATCAAAAGAAACAACGTACATTTAGGTACCTACGGTTAATATAAAAAAAAAGAAAAAATCGTGCCTTTTTGGTCCGTTTTTTATTTTTTAGTTCCTTTTTTCTTTTGTATTTTTTATTATGTGTGCGTGTCCAAAATAAATGTTTTTTCTTCTTTTATTCTTTCTTCTCTGAATTATTTCAGATGACAGCACTAGCTACCGGCCGCTCCCTTTTTAAAAAAAAAAAAAAAAACGTTGCCCCACACTAGGAATTTCTCCTGTGTCGTGGGTGCGTTTACAAACACTTAAAGTCACATACACAAACAGCCAGACCCGGAACAACTACCTGTAGGCTATACAAATATATATTACTTGTTCCGTGCGGGAATCGAACCCACGACACGCGGAGCAGCAGTCGATCGCTCAGGCACTGCGCCAACCGTGCCGTCAAAAGACACACATGAGTTGTACTTTACAGAGTGCGCTTTATTATAATTACAATCTTTATATCGATCTAATAATTCGACATATCGAATGAAACGACTGATATACGCTCCGAAAATTATCATTGCAATCTTATTAAAAAATCTTGTTAAAATATATCTATATTTATACCATGCAAGTACTGTTTCCGATTAAATAATTACGAAACGGTTACTGTTGATCTCATAACGGTATATCGAGTCGTGACGATCGAGACGCTGTAATCGATATTCTTAAGAATCAATCCCCCGATGCCGATTTTGTTTTTCTTATCTGTGATTTTCAATACTTCGTCGTGGGAAGTGACAGGTTAATGGGTCAATTTTAGAAAGCTTGTTTTTTAACCATTGCAACTGAAGGAAAAACTTGTTTCGCTTGAATTCTGATTTTGTGAACAAATTTTCCCAAATAAGCTTAAGGATTTGTAATTTAAATAAATAAATAATAAATAAATATTGCTGGACAATCCACACAGCATCATCTAGCCCCAAGTTAAGCAGAGCTTGTGTTATGGGTACTAGATGACTGATATACTTAATACAATACATTACATAGATAGATATTTTTATTATATATAGCAAATACCCAGAACACCCGGAACAAATATTTGTAGATCGTACAAACATTTGTCCCAAGGCGGGAACCGAACCCGCAACCTCTTGCGTCGCAGGCGGACCTTCGCCCGCCGCGCCACATCGGTCGTCAATATTACAATACAAATATAATTTGAATGGGCTTTGTATACATTTAGCACAACATATTAGCCATTCAAACTACGTAAGGCTTATCCTATCGCTCTGCCTTCTCCCAGAATCGCAAGCATTCTTAAATTGTCGTATTCCATTCAGCAGCGAACAAGTCAAATCCACTGTTGATGTCCGCAAGTGCGCTGAGCATCTATATAAATAAATAAAATTGAAGTTTCTGTTGGTAATGTCAAAATAACAGATTTCTGTCCCTTTGTTTTGGCTAATCTCCGAAACTACTGAATCGATTTTGACGAGATTTCACTGGCAGATTGTTTTTGTTAAAAGGAATTGTAATTTTACAAAAATAATTAGAGTACCGCGCAAAAAATTAAAAACCCATGTTTTATTAAATTCCACGCCGACAAAGTAGCGGGCACAGCAATTCTTCATCAATGAGCTACTTTCTTCAAACTTTCTAGTTATTACAATTAATCTCACAAAGCAATAGGTACTACTTCAACGACGTCATCCATCATCCAAAATACTATCTACTTACCAAACTATATTCAAAAGTCAAACCTGCCCATTAAACAAGATATAATTTAAAACAAATCCCTTCACTAATTGATGTTCAATGCTCATTCGGTTCTAAAACCACAGCTAAACATACATAGATAATTTCCCTTTAATCTTACAACGTTACCATAAATCAATGCAGTGGAACATACCATTTACTCCATACAGCACAACGCGATACTACATTCTCATTAGTAAACCATTGATCATTATTTAAAGAGCGCTTTCTTAACTTTTTCTAAGTGATACGGCAATGAACTTAAAATAATTCGATATGGTGTTGCTACGTCAACCGTCAGTCCTGTGACGTAATGGTTTGTTCGAAATTCGAGTCGCTTTGTCCGTGAAATAAATGAAGCATTCTCATTCCAAACTTTATCTTATTTGTTTGGAAATAAGGTATACTTTCATTTATTCTGGTTTCGGTTCATTGCGTAATAGGGATGTCAAATCCAAGACTTTGATGATGGGAACAAGAGCTTCATAGTTTAATTAAAATTACAAGAAGTGATTTATAGCAATTTGTTACGTTAATGTTATTTTTCAACAAGCTCCTTCATAACTATATTCAAAGCTTATTTTTTAAACCACAGATCTCTTTTATCCGTGAAATAAAATTGACATCTGACAGTTTTATAAGGCAAAACTGTCAAAATAGTCTAATTATATTCTGCTTTGGGGACTACTTTTTCGCTTTTTAAATTGGTGACAGGTGAATGACAATATAGGGACGTCCCTTATTACACAGTACTTCAGCAAAATGTGAGTGGAACACCTCTGCCTGACCCTTGATGGAATACAAGCGTGATATCATGTTCTAAATATGGATAACTTTTGAGAGGAATTCCTTGTTTTTCATCTGGACGTAACGACGGATGCGAGTAACCGATGACATCGAAACTTTGCACGAAGTAAGGTTACGTCACAAAACTGGGATATTTTTACCCGGCGTTGTTTTATTTCGGATACTGTCCGAAGAGACGGATCCAATATATTTACGTACCCAATTTGGTCGAGTTTGTGCATGAACCTATTTCTGGAACCATTCTGGTCTATATTCATATCACTTTTCTCACTCAGAAAACTTTCTTGTTTTTTATTTTGTGTTTTCTGGACTGACACACGGTGACAGGTGGAAGTATATCATAGATAGTGGTACAGAGGCCAGCACGTCAAGCTACCCCAATCTGTCAAATTTATTTACTTTATTACTTTACCAGCTTTTGCCCGCGGCTTCGCTCGTGTTAGGAAGTGGCGTGTTAGAACGAGACAAAAAGTAGCCTATGTCACTCTCCATCCCTTCAACTATCTCCACTTGAAAAATCACGACAATTCGTCGCTCCGTTTTACCGTGAAAGACGGACAAACAAACACACTTTCCCATTTATAATCTTAGTATGGATTATAGGGGTACTTGCATTGAACTTCACTTGAGAAAAATTGACATTTTGGGATAGCTTGATGTGCTGGCGTCTGTTCATGATGGAAGATTAACATAATGTAACATCACGCCTATATCCTACGAAGAAGCAAATGTGTCCATATCAGGTATGTTTCGCTACCTCGTTGGTTCAGTGGTTGCAAGTGCTGCTGCTAAGCATTCGATCTTGGGTTACATTCCCGGGTCCACTACTACATGGGATTTACACATAACTGGCGAAATGTCAATGTACTTTAGTTTCACATCTGTGAGATCCTCCATCCATAACAACTGCGATGTTATAACAACATTCAACGTCAACTGTAATGTTTAATTGAAAATCAAATTAACACTTGGTTTTATTGTAACAATTGTATTAATTAATTAATTAATAATAACTATTAGCAAGTCAACTGTTTATTTCTAAGTATTTTTTTATTTATTCATATAATCAGAGCATGTATACTCGACAATGTGTAAGCTGTGGTTACCTGTAATTGAGTATGCATTACAGGATAGTGTATACTGTATAAGTTACAATTTTGTAATATGTAACTGTAGTGTATTTCTCGTTGATGATCCTTAAAATAAATAAATAAATAATAATATTTTAGGAAAGCCCGACAACGACTTTTAAACAGCTTTTGATAGCCACATTAATTTCTATTCCCAAACCATTTCTTCCATTTAACTAACCAAACAGAATGTAAAACATCTTTAGTTTTCACAATACTAAAACTAACATCACGAACTACTACTCCCCGAGGTGCCCAGTAATGGCGGTGGGACACTCGTAAAAGTCTCTCCAAATATAAAACCTAATAGAAAGATGGGTTCATTGAGCGATGCTTCATAAAACGTAATATTTTACGAGGCAACGTTATGCATATATATCACAATAGTGGCGATGGATGGATGGGTGGAACTGATGAGGGCGAAATAGAAGGGTTAGGATGACGGCACGGTTGGGGCAGTGGCTGAGCGATCGACTGCTGCGCCGCGTGTCGTGGGTTTGATTCCCACACGGAACTAATATTTATATGGCCTACAGATAGTGGTTCAGGGTCGGGTTATTCGTGTATGTGACATTAAAATGTTTGTTAACGCACCAACGAGACGGGAGAAATACCTAGTGTGGGGCAACGTTTTTTTTTTTCAAAAAGAAAAGAGTATAAACCAAAACTATTTTCAAAAGATAAAATTGTAATAAATCATCATCATCCTAGGGACATCCTGGATCTGTACTAGGAGACGACCCCAACGGCCAACGGGCTGTTGGGGTCGGCTTCTAGTCCAACCGGATCCAGCTGAATACCAGTGTTAAAAATGGTAAAATTGATAGTGGTATTTTAGCACTTTCACTAGATAGGAAGCTATAAAGCGAGGAAGGGACATCGTCACACAACCTGATATCTTGAGTTCAGAACATGACTGGTGACCCCCCAGCATTGCTATTTTCCGCCAAGTTTTCCTGAATGTTACATAATTTTCTGATGTTACATCAAATCTTCACAATCTTGTATGGGTATATCTTGTTCTTCCGGCCAAAAAAAATGACAAAAGTAGTTGAAAATTTTAGCATAACTATAGTGACAGCTTGTCAAGCGTCCGTCAATATCATTAATTAATTATTTAATGGTTCAATGAATTATTTGTCGACAACCATTCGCCTCCCTGAAGTTATGTGCAATTTTTAATTTTGTTTATTTTTAATCTTGTTCCTGAAACCGGGTGTAGGTCTCTCAGTAACCGCTTGTAAATGTTGCAATTAGGCCCGTCAAAACAATCAGGAAGCTGCGCCGGCGCCGCACAATTATTACACTCAATTGAAATAAGACAACGCGCTGCTGTGCTTATAATTACTGGTCATCTACATTTATGGTCAGGGTTACCATAACGAATTAGAGCAATTAGTTTATTACTGCCTCATTTGTGTACTAGGTTGACTGCTGAGCATGAGGTCCTCGGTTCGATCCCCAGGTCGGGTTGAATATTACTGAGCTTTTCCATCTAGAATTAGTCTGGATTTCTGCCCGATAGATGGCAATAAGCGCCTCCCTCCCTCTAACATAGGACTTAAATAAATATAACTGGCAAAATGTGGGTGTACTATAAGTATACCTCTGGCTAACTCTTCGGGACTCAGGCGTGATGTTTACTACAATTAAAACGGTGACTTGAAAACAGTGACATACGTCAGTGTGGTTACATTGGTCCCGCGGGCCAACCTCGATGACGATAACGCACGTTACGTTTACGTCAGTTCGAACGATTTCAACAATTGAATTTTGGTTTGAATTTATTTGACAAGCATAATTAGTAACACCTATTTAAATATGAATAAAGTCAAAATAAATGAAACATGAGTGCAAAACGAGCATTATAAACTTTAAAACCGGTCGAAATTGCTTTACTTTTCGTGACGAATTTTTCTTAAAAATTCGTTAATTATAGTCGGATTATGTTGACAAAATCATAAAAATGTACATCTCAACTAATAAAATTTAAGTATCACGGCAACCCTGAACTCAGCAATGGCGTAATGGAAACCACTGTTCCATATTAATATCTGAAGGGCTTTGCTCTGACTACCTTTGATAAAAACTATCATTGTTCACTGTTACGATTTCATTTACTTTTATTGATATTATTATTTTTAGTTGATACAATTACTTTATGATGGCCATTTCAATTTGTTGGCAAACTTGGTATAATAATACAAGTTCGAGAGGCGAAGCTAAAGTTAAAATGCCTTAGAATGGTTTTCAATATCAATTAATATAGATGGAACATTTTGTTGGCTATGTAGATCATTTACTTTATTAAAAAAATACAAGTTACTTATTATTTGGATGAAACGGACTTAATTAAAAAAACTGACCATGAGCGCGTTGGATCATACACAGTAAAGGGTCCCGTAGTTGGCATGAATTACACACACAATCATTATTGATATTATTTTTCAAAATAACTATTTATATGGTAAACAAGGTTATTAAGTACTTTAAAAGCGCATAAGTATCTCACTTTATCGGTACAAACCCCATTCTGGAACAGTTCTTCTATTTTGTGTCAATAGTCTACGAGTAAAATGGCTGTGTAACATCCGGACGGACAGGCAGACAGACAGACCAACAGGCGGTCAGATGAACAGACTATCAGATCGTCTGACGCTCAGACGAACTGACAGTTTCCTTCTAGCCATTTGCTTACGGAGCCCGGAGCCCTGAGCCTGAGCCCGGAAAAGTGGATGGATGGAGCGTGACTAGATCATGTATGGTAATTGGTAAAGCAATAAGTACACCCTCACATTAACGGCAAAAAAAAATGTACCAGGTTTGGACATACGAACTAAATCGATGTCTCCTACATCGCGATATTAAAGTTATCCACGCATCTGAGTATATATTAGGTCTTTACCTATGAAATTGCCGTTCTGCAGTACTGGCCATTTCAAATCAAAATATTTTTTGTTTGGCTAAGAATTCTAATTTCAAATTAATTTTATTTTAAAAACATGGATTTTTTTTTCCAAAAGTAGTCATTTGTTTATTGATTAGTGTTACATTTTCATCGCATTTAAATCTTTTTCGTCATCATGGATACGTTAAAAATTCGAGTAATTATGGAATATGAGTACCGTCGTGGCAGCAACGCGGCACAAGCGGCACGCAACATTAACGACGTTTACGGAGCTAACACTACAAACCAACGCACTACCTGTTATTGGTTTGCTCGCTTCCGTTCTGGAAATTTCGACCTGAAAAATGAACCTCGCGGTCGTCCGAAGACTTTGGTCGACAATGACGAATTAAAGGCGATTGTGGAAGCTGATGATACACAATCTACGGCTGAATTAGCAGCAGCTTTCGACGTTAGCGTCAAAACAATATTGGTCCATTTGCGTCAAATTGGCAAGGTAAAAAAGCTTGACAAATGGGTGCCCCACGAACTCAATGATCGCCAGCGCGAAGTACGCGTCGAGACGTGCCTTGCACTGCTCAACAGACACACAAATGAAGGAATTTTGAACCGCATTGTTACCTGCGATGAAAAATGGATTCTGTTTGATAACCGCAAGCGCTCAGCAAGTTGGTTGGATCCTGGTTCAGCACCTAAACAATGCCCTAAACGAAAACTTACCCCAAGAAAATTGATGGTCACTGTTTGGTGGTCTAGCGCCGGTGTGATTCAACACAGCTTCTTACCAAACGGGGTGAGCATTACTGCAGATGTGTACTGTGAAGAATTGAACACAATGATGGAGAAGCTGGCACATCTCCAACCAGCATTGGTCAATCGCTCGTCTCCGCTGCTCCTGCACGACAACGCGCGACCTCATACTGCACAGCAGACGGTCTCCAAGTTGCAAGAACTGGGGTTGGAAGCTCTCCGTCATCCGCCCTACTCACCAGACCTTGCGCCTACAGACTACTACTTTTTCCAGAATTTGGATAACTTCTTGGCGGGAAAAAAATTCAATACCCGAGAGGCAGTACAAAATGCCTTTGAAGAATTTGTTGCCTCCCGTCCAGCTGATTTCTTTAAGAAGGGCATCAATAAACTGCCACTGCGTTGGCAAAGATGCATTGATTGCATGGGTGATTACTTCGATTAATACAAATAAAAAATACATGAAAAAAATTCATTTAAATTTTTTCATACAAAACGGCAATTTCATAGGTAAAGACCTATTATATAAGAGCCCGACAACAACTGTCGGGCAGTAGCCCACCAGACACAACACTCGTATGGTCAGAGGATCCTCCCTTTTCCATGGTGGATGAGGAGCTTTACACCCAGTTCCTCATACCCCCAAACCTACATACCCACGTTGCAAGATGGATTCTGGACGGCCTTCATCCGTCTTGAGCTTACATACCTATAAATAAATAAATAATAAATAATGCTGGACAATCCACACAGCATCATCTAGCCCCAAGCTAAGCAGAGCTTGTGTTATGGGCACTAGACGACTGATATACTTAACACAATTCATTACATAGATAGATATTTTTTATTATACATAGCAAATACCCAGAACACCCGGAGCAAATGTTAGTAGATCGTACAAACATTTGTCCCAAGGCGGAAATCAAACCCGCAACCTCCTGCGTCGCAGGCGGACCTTCGCCCGCCGCGCCACATAGGTCGTCACCTTTACTTCTTTCTAACAACAACAAAAACAAAGGCCCCTTAATTAATTAATCGCCGTATTACAGTGTCACAATTAGCCCGGTGACACGGATACGATTCCGGCACTCCGGTTGCGTGACCCAATTGCGTCCTATGACCTGCGTGCTACAGGATTACGGAAACGACTCGCTCCTATTGACCGCTGCTCTCCTGGTACAATTGTTTATATTGTGCGTTGGTAAGCGACGGTTTTTTTCATTTTGTTTACGTGTGAGTTGTGTTTGGTGGGCGATATTTATGTCTAGTAAATGCTAAGTATGTATTTACACATATTAAATAAAAAAGAAACAATATAATAACGAAATAAACCTAACAGTAAATTTTAATGAGCCGTCTAGAAATCCATACTCATCGCTGTTGACTGGTTAAGTACCCTAAAGACGGCATTGCCACGTTGAATGTCAATCCTTAGCCTCTGTCCAAAGTAGAGCCCAGCCCTTGGGTCTCGGGAAGCGTCAGCTAAACGTGTGTTTTGACTCCAAAGGGCAAAAAAATGTAGTGAGGGATTAATTCAAACTAGTACTCGTGATCGCTCGATAGTCGAAAATTGACTGTTTTACCTCTCTGCGCTCCTTCTCCATTTAAAGTTGAACTACGCCAAATCTCACACTCCTGCGTGAAAAAGTACTAAGTTATCTCTTCACGGAAATACAGTTTAGCGTTTTTCTTGGATTGGCCTTACGTCAACATCTGCCTTACCTTTTCCCAACTATGTGGGGTTCGGCATCGAGTCTAGCTGAATACAGGTGAATATCAGTATTTTACATGGAGCTATCTGACCCCACTACCCAGTAACTGGGTAATACCCCCAGTAACCCCCCCCCCCCCCCTTGGTAAGACTTGTTGTCAGAATTTCGGGCTTCTGATTAACGTGCTTTCCGAGGCAATAAGGGGTCTCGTTATGTAATGGAAAGTTACCCATCAACGAGCCGATCTCGCCAAGCTTAGCTAAACTTTCGATCTGCGGGTGCGGCTATTATTATCTAGCCAAAACACCACGAACAAAACGAAGAACCCATTAGACAAAGTACAAATATTTCACTGTTACGCGGCGTTTCGCGGTTAACTAAAGTCGTGTGGCGCCGCACCGTTCGCCTCCTGTTAGTCCTCGGCTTCTAGAATGTTCTAGAAGCTCCTCCTCCTACACACTACTGGTTGGAAACATCTTCGTCTTATCCGCTCCAAGTCGTCGATCAGGCCCAGTGCGGACTTTGACTGCCTGTGACAAAGGCATGCTTTACTTTCCTTTGTGATCCGGCTCGAAATATCAATTTAATTTTTGGGCGGGTTGCCAGCGCTTTATAATTTTGTCCTGTTATTCCGATGATAATACAAATAGATGAATTTGACAACTCATTAAAACCTGCATTAATGCAAAAATTTGCTCTATATGCAAACAGTTCATCATTCGTATTCCAAAACTCCTTTCAAGCCAACTTCAAATTGAAAATGTATAGAGTCGTTCAACAATGAAAAAATGCCAGAGCTGAAATTTCCCAAACTTTTTTTTGTTTTACCAGTTCATTTGTGGCACCCAATAACGGGAGAACTTGCTCCAGTGAACTAATTAATTAAGATATGCTTTGAAAAGGCTTGTGCAGACCTTCAAGTTTTTCAGTGGGTTGATAAGTCAAAAGTTTGCTAATTACTCGTGTAGAGTCGTATATCACTCGGAGCGAAGCTAAAAGATAAGATAGTTAGTCAATAGTTCGCATAATGAATATCAATCTCGGGTTGAGAGAGCATTTATTCTCCTTCCATACATCTCTACTTGCCGTCATCTCAACAGTCGCCTCCTTCCTAGGCATATCATCATCCACACAATCCATCAATCGTTTCTTTGGTCTTCCTCTACTCTTGTAACCCTCCAAATTCATATTCAAAACATGATCCTCATTCTTCCGCATCACATACCCATACCAAAGCAACCGCATTCCACACGTTTGCATGAAAACTAAAATACGTAAATATTACTTGGTAAATTTATTAAAAATCGATGCAAAAGATTCCTCTTCCTCTTACAATGAAAATAAAACCAACTGGACTGTCTGATATTCCCTAATGAGATGCACAATCTTCTCAACGTTACTGTAACCAAGATTCCTTTAAAACCGTACCGCTGCTCGTAATATTCCTTGAAATCGTTAAGATAGAAAGGAAATATTTCTCGAAGGTAAGTTGATATTAAAATATGCTGGTAAAGCAAAACTTTGATTGGAGGGATTAATTTAATTTTGATTTCTGTAATGAAACCGTCTACCACACTAGCGTTTTTATTTCTTTATTCATATAATACTTTGAGTATACAAATGTACAGAGGCGGACTTAATGCCATAGGCGTTTTGTACCAGGCAACCTTTGGGTGATGCAGATACAGACATTCGTGGGTGCAATTTCTTGAAAGAAAACGGAACAGGTAAAAGAAATGTAGGTATATAGAAAGCACTAGCATTTTAACTTAAGGATTTCCAGAAATAAATAAACTAATCGTTCTCAACTTTAATTAAGTCTAACAAAGCAAATATTTAACTGAATACATTCCCTGAAGACCAATCCGAACATCTATATTGGGCCTTCTGTGCTAAAGAATGTTTGCATCGAAAGAATCCGTAGCACGCGGTTTATGAAGCGGCTCCAGATCAAACTCTTGTGTTATACGACGTGTAATTACGAATGGAAATGCTATCTCTTTCACTTTTAAAATAAATTACACACATATATAAACTCATGCCTTTTTCCCATGGGGGTAGGCAGAGACCACATTACGCCACCCGCTACGATTCTTACATACTCGTTTAGCTTAGTTCATACATCTGGTCATACACGGACCCCGGTTGCGCAACACAACAAACAAATAACATCTCTACTAATTATATTACAAATCTATTTCGCATGATAATATTTATCACAATGATTGTTAGCTAACCTGACTAGATTTTGCCTGCGACTTAGTTCGCGTTAGGAAGTGGAGGGGTTAGATAGAGGCAAAAAGTAGTATATTATGTCTCTCTACATCCCTTCAACTATATCCACTTAAAAAATCACGTCAATTTGTCGCTCCGTTTTGCCGTGAAAGGCGGACAAACAGACACACACTTTCCCATTTATAATATTAAATGTATGGATTATTACTATCAGAGGCTATGCACAAAAATAGAGGATGATGCGTGGGTAAAAAATAATACTTTAGTGCGTCAGCCAGGCAATAAAAAATGTAGACGTATATTTTTCCATATTTATAAAAAAAATACTTAGATAAACCGCGTTAAAGTTGGGGAGTAGGGTCTCGCTACGTCACATGTAGGTACAAAAAAAAAATACACAACATTTTTTTTTCGTCGTGCTAATATTTTGACGTAATCATTAAAAAATGTTTTTCACTGTATTTTCAAATATTTTTTAATAATCTACCTGACGTAACACACATACATCCCTATTGTAGTAAAAACTTTAAGACTAGTTAACAGTGTCTGGGCACAGTTTACCAGTGCCAATAACGTAACAAGTATTGTAGGATTTTACCCACTAGCATTAATACTTTACAAATTGCAAAACAAAAGTAAAAGCATGAGAAATACTCCCCCCAAATCAAAGCAGGACCGCACGTTTTTGACAGCCGTATGTCACCACAGTTAAACAAAATAATGTACAGACGCCAGCACATCAAGCTACTCCTAACTGTCAGATTTTCTAAATTGAACATCAACCTTATTTCTATAACGCTAAAGTTGAATAACTATCAAATAAATTTGACACATTGGGGTAGTTTGATGTGCTGGCCTCTGTACCTAAGCTTAACCAAGTAACATTTGTAAACTATTAGTTATGTGTTTGAGTGAACTTTAATAGCCCCATAAAACAGTAAAAATAATCATCTCAAGAAGAATTTAAGGACTGAATATAACTGTACTTATTTATAAATAGAAAACCTTTTTTTTGGATTCTTTTTGCTATTTTTGGGTGAGCATGCGCCGCTGACCGAGTTGTGTGTATATCGATATGGACATCTGATGCGGATGGTCGACGAACATACAGTGTGAAAAGTTTCGAGTAGCGAAAGAAGAAAGTCAAGAGTAGAGGAAGACCAAATAAACGATGGATGGATTGTGCAAAGGAGAATATGGCTAGAAAGGAGATGGTTAATGAGATGACGGCAAATAAAGATGTATGGAAGATGATACCTCTCTCCTATGGCCCCTATGGCTATTATGACTCGCCCGCTATAACAAGGGACTTAAACCTAACTGGCGAAATGTGGGCGTTACTACAGGTGCACTCCTGCCCAACTCTTTGGGGAATACAGGCGGGATGTTACGTTATGGATGACGATGACATGCTGCGCCGACCCCATATTAATTGGGATACGGGCAGGAGGACCTGCTCGTAATTAAACTTTTAATGGTGACAGAAAGTATGAAGTCATCACTTTTCCGTTCTTTACTAAAGAACACCAAAAGTCCAAGCTTGAGGAATGTAAATAAACACTAATGCTAAAACCCGCACGGAACAAATGTTTGTATGGCCTACAGGTAATTGTTCCGGGTCTGGCTGTTCGTGTATGTGACTTTAAATGTTTGTAAACGCACCCACGGCACAGGAGAAATTCCTAGTGTGGGGCAACGTTTTTTAAATAAAAAAAAATAAAAAAATTGCCTTCAGAAACCCCTTTACCACCTTCCAATATTTAAGAGCTGAAGTTTTCTTCCTAGTTCGACTTTTTAATTTTCAGATGTACTCTCTAAGTTCTAAGGAGGAGCTCGTGGCTTAATAAAAACAGCCGCACGGATTGATCGAAGGCTAAGCTAAGCTTGGCGAGGTCAGTCTGTAGATGGGTGAACATTCGTAACATTTCGAGACTTCTACGTGCCTCGGAAAGCACGTTAAGCCGGTGGTCCCGGCTGTCATTTGTAGTCCATTTGTTAGTCTTTGACAGTCGTTACGGGTAGTCAGAAGAGAAAAAATCTGACAACCCGTCTTACCAAGGGGTATCGTGTTGCCCAGTAACTGGGTTGCGGAGGTCAGATAAGCAGTCGCTGTCGTCATGTCAAATACTGGCATTCAGCTGCATTCGGTAAGACTGGAGGAAGACGACAACGGAGGAACACGATTGGAAAAAGTCTAGGTAGGAATCATCCTTGACGATGGCGACACAAGAACTTAGAAAGTACATCAGTACTTTCTAAGTTCTTGTGTCGTCATCGTCGTAGTGTAATAGTCTATAAATACCTACTGAACCTTTTCACAAATCACTCATTACCGTACCCAAGTAACCGTAGAAGCCAATTAAGGAAATTACCGAAGTATTGAAAGATTAAACGTTAGATAATTACTCCGGTTCTATTTGTACCTTTACCCTAATTCATTGGCCTTTGTCGACGATGTTAGAGAGTAAGAAAGAAAATACATTTATGTAATCCCAACATGACGCAAAAAAAAACAAATAGGAATTTGTATACGTCACACTGGCGCAAAACGGCCATCGCTCAGCAAGAAAAGCAACAGACTTAAAAAAACACATATTTCGGAAGCCTGTGGCTTTAGTCGTTTCATTTTTGACACCGATATGAGGATTGTTAGACGGATCGAAAAAGGGAAATCTAATATTGTTATGAAATAATACCAGCCTGTTATTGTCCTTCTGCAGGGCTAAGGCCTCTTCTCGTACAGAGAAGGCACGAGCATTAATCACCACGCTTGCTCATGACGGGTTGGCGATTTCAGACTATAATATAAGTCCAGGCTTCCCCACGATGTTTTCCTTCACCTATGTCAGTGATGTCCAAGATAAACATAGAAAGTACATATTATGAGTTAAAAAAGTCACATTGGCACTTGCCCAGATTTGAACCCACACCCTCGTGCACTATTATTATAGTGGAGCAAAAATCAGAACTTAAATGAAAAGGAAGACGAAAGCGCTTCTTGGAAATAAATTACTGAATATATGTTTGGAAGACTTATAAATTGCTTTTTACATACATATTTTGCACGTGAAACATCCAATTTTGGTTTTTAAACTACGAGTAGGTCAGTGTTTCCCTATCTGACTACTCTTAGAAGAAACACCGAAACAAACTATGTGACTTTGATTGTTTGTAAACGCACCCACGATACAGGAGTAATTCCTAGTGTGGGTCAACGTTTAAAAAAAAAAAAAAAAAAACTCAGAGGTCACAGTCTCTTTTAAAGTCCAAACATTATCTTAGTCCGATAACATACAATTACATAGATACCTACAAATTAGACACAACCTAGGATACATAATGTATTCTATTACCCAGATTGATGACACATATGTCATCGGTAATTAATGACGTATGTTGTGTACCTCCAAATACCTATGTCAACATAAATTAAGTCATTCAATCAATTATATTTTTGGGGACATCGCTGAGCATTTGGTCATTTGGCTGAGTTTTGTTTGGCCAAAGAATCAGCAATGCTATTCAACGTGGCAATGCTGCCAGCCTTTTGTACGATGCGAATGAAATTTTCGATGCCCTGTGATTCTTTTTTCTTTTCTTTTCATGTACATAACAGTTTTATTTCTTTATTGGATAAATGATAACATCATTTCTATCAAATGATATTATTCAATCTCTAGTCTATCAAATGCTGGAATCATTGTCCCTTCCTTATCAAATAGAACTACGAATAATCCATCTAGAAATATCTATGTAACACACAAATAGGGTGATTTGTTTGCACACTCCTCAGAGAATCCCTCTTTGATAGAAGCAAATATTTGGGACTCGTAAATTCACTCAAGCAAATATATTCGATACTCTGCGAGTCGATTCTCGAGAAAGAATCATAAATAAACATCTGGAAATATGCAAGAAGATAAATGGATGCAGGAGTATATCCATTAAATGTTTTTGTTTGAATCAAAGTTTGATAAAAGCGCTGTAAAGACGTCTAGAGTTGGGAAAACAAATGAAAACTTATGGAGTATTTGAAAACAGTATCATCAAAGTAGAAAAGTAAAGTAGAAGAAAGTAGTTTAATGCAGCGCGAATTTCTTGCAAGAAGTTTACCAATCGTAAACGTCAAATTACCTAGTTATTAGTCAAACGAAATTAGTTTCACGTACGTAATGTAGAGACGCTGTTTCAATCTTAGTACAATTTTTTGACGATTTCGGTTGGTAACCTTCTCGCAACAAATTCATTCGAGGGCTACAGGACCATAATGCCTTTGAAGCTACGGCACTGAGCAGACTACTGAATAGAAAACTATAATAGGGTAGTGTCCTTAAAAATTCTGATTGGTCCGAAAGTTGGATTACCTACTCAAAAATACTGGACACGTATTTTTTCTTTTGTCACGTAAGCCAAAAATGACGACGATATAGTGCGTTGAAATTGCGCGTGACGTCACGCCGTTCTACACTTTTAACGTAACAGTGACGTCATAAGCTTCATAAGCCAGCGTCATAAGCCTTCCCCTGAACTTTGATTGCCATTGTCACTTTTTATTTATTTGAGTAAGCACAAAATACGTGTCCAACATTTTTTGATAATCTTACTGACGGACTAAATAGACTTATTATATTTTTACCTAGGACACATCCCTATTACTATATCAGTTGAATAAGTCGTGACTTGATGACCCAGTGGTTAAGCTCACTCAACCTCATGCATGAGAGGCGAGGGATGGACCACTAAGCAAACACTACTAATTCATTAACTCTGATTCCCGCTGAAGAACACTGTCCTTCGAGATACAGGATTCTCCTATTTACAAGGAAAGAGGTCTTACTCATCTGTACAAATAAATAAAATTGAAGTGTCTGTTTGTAATGTCTAAATAACAGCTTTTTACTAAATGCATATGAAAGTGTATACGGTAGTCATACCAAAACAAAAACATTTTGTTCTTTGTCTGTCTGTCTGTTTGTTTGAGGTTATCTACGAAATGGCTGAACCGATTTTGAATCACACCAGCAGAAAGCTGACGTATTAAAGAGTAATAGACTAGGTACTTTATTTTAGAAAAGAATTAGGGGTCCGCACAAAATTGAAAACCCATAATTTGTTCATTTCCACGCGGACAAAGTCGCGGGCTAGTCTAAAATATACATATCGATAGAACACTGACGTACCTAGGCAAAGCTTTTTGGTGAGTAAATGATTACTTACTTACTTAAGTGCTATCTAACTAAACGTTACTCTTTTAATCACAAAAATATCAAAGCATATCAACACTATAAAACCGGAACTGTTGAAATAACTTGACCTACATATCAATATTTTACCTGCAATCAAGTGATGATTACATTAATGCATGGGGAATAGCCATATGTGTATCTGTGGCTACTCTATCGTCTGTGCATCTGTGTTCTAATTACACGGGAGTACATGTAAATAGTTTTTGAGATGTAGCTCTTCGGAGCTCTTAAATATGTCATGATGATGTTGCTGATTACTCGCGCCAGATTAGTAAGAAGTACAGTGGACCTCGAAATTAATAGAATGTCATGATGGACCAGTGGTTTAGGCCTCGCGTCTTGTGCACGAGGTTGTGGGTTCAAACCTGGGCACGTACCAATGTAAGTTTTTCAATTCATATGTACTTTCTAAGTTTATCTCGGACATCACTGACATCGGTGAAGGAAAATATCGTGAGGAAACCTGGAGTTATGTAATTAACATAAGTCTGAAATCGCCAACCCACCTTGAGCAAGCGTGGTGATTAATGCTCGTGCCTTCTCTGTATGAGAAGAGGCCTTTTCCCTGCAGTGGAACAGTAATAGGCTGGTACTTTACAGTGGACCTCCAGACGATACGGTTAGGGCAGTGGCTGAGCGATCGACTGAACGACGTAGTTGTTCCGGGTCTGGCCGTTCGTGTATGTGACTTTAAATGTTTGTAAACGCATCCACGACACAGGAGAAATTCCTAGAGTGGGGCAAAGTTTTATTTAAAAAAAAAAAAAAGGTAATTCTATAAACGTTTTTCTGGGCATTGTCGGACTATCGAATTTGTCGGATTATAGAATACTTCCAAGGACCTCTTATAGTCTGGATTTTTTTTTAAACAGTACCTTGTAATCCGATAAAATACAGATCAAAACGATAAGCATGCATTACCTACACTAGTGATTTTCCAAAACAATGTTTGTGTACTTATATTCAACAGTAATAGGCTTGTCGGATTACACAGGGGCCGGATTATTGGTGGTTCACGGTTTATTACAAAACTTAACATCACGCCTATATTCCACGAAATGATGGGCAGAGGTGCACTTATAGTAACACTTACATTTCGCCTGTTATGTTAAAGACCCATGTTATAAGGGCGATGCTTTTGCCATCAACCGGGCATAAATCCAGACTCCGGGTTGCTACTGAGAAAATTCCAGGTGGAATAAATCTATTGGCCTTTGCCCGACCAGAGAATATCTAGGAATTTCTTTCTATCTTTGTCTCTCTCACACTTTCTTGACCGTATTCATTGCACAGCCGCATAGGGAACGCTTAGTCCATTCCTCTATCTTTGTCTATGGTAGCACGTCTCAAAGATCCGATGTCAAATAGTTTGGATCGCTTTAGTGAGATGTGACAGTGACATTTACTAAATCTATTCGAAATAGGCCCCTTGATGTTCTCTTTATTATTATAGGGATGTGTCCTAGGTAAAAATATATTAAGTCTATTTAGTCCGTCAGTAAGATTACCAAAAAATATTGGACACGTATTTTTTTCTTAATGAAATCAACAAAAAGTGACAATGATATAGCACAACAAAGTTCAGGAGAAGGGGCTTGTGACGTCACTGTTACGTTAAAAGTGTAGCACGGCGTGACGTTCAACGCAATATATCGTTGTCATTTTAGGTTTACGTGACAAAAGAAAAAATACGTGTCCAGTATTTTTGAGTAGTCCAACTTTCTGACCCTAATTCTTTTCCTAAAATAAAAGTAGCTTAACACATCAGCTATCTGCCAGTAAAGGTCCCGTCAAACTTCGTAGAGCAGTTTTGGAATTAGGTACCTCTAACAAACAGACAGACAAGAAATTTTAATATTGTTTTACAGTATAACTAGGTACCGTATAAAATTTCATATGAATTTAGTAAAAACCTGTGCTTCTGACATTACAAACAGATAGTCAGATACTTCAATTTTACTTATTTGTATCGACTTGATGGTGAGTTTAAATTATATGTACCCATTTCGTTACTTACCTAATCTACGGACATTAGTTGAGCAAACATTAAATTTCAAATAAACTGGGATATTTTATCCCCAAGCTTATCTTAGCACTAATAAATTTACTTGTACTACTTCTACCGTAAAACCACAAGAGATTTTAAAGAGAATTAGTTTAAAGACGTTTTTTATTTTACCAGAATTTATTTTCTCAAGATGGATTTGGATTTCAGAGAAAGAACTCTGTGAGTTTCTTCATACATTTTTCATGCACTGTGAGGGCGTACGCTTTTCTGAGATCCAGTACTTGGGTTATGTCTAGTTTCCCAAGCACTTAAAACTTAGTCTTATATAGAGTCAGCAAAGAAAGATGTTTCGTAATTCAGTTTTCTGAATATACAATACCGGCCTATTCCTGTCGAACTGTAGAGCTATCCTCTTCTTATAGAGAAAGTTTCGTGGGTGCATTTACAAACATTTAATGTCACAATGTACACAAACAGCCAGCGGGAATCGAACCCACGACACGCGGCGCAGCAGTCGATCGCTCAGCCACTGCGCCAACCGTGCCCTCAACTCAAGGCGTGTTGGCGATTTCAGACTTATATAACTTTTAAATACAGGTTTCCTCACGATGTCCCACTGATGTAAGTGATCCCTAAAATTAACTTAGAAAGCACATTGGTACTTTGATAAAACAGGAACAGATTTTGGTAACATACAATCCAAAAAAAATTGTAGGCATGTAGGTACTAGCTGTTCCCGTGGTTTCACCTGCTCCTAAGGATCGCCTTTAACCTTCCTCAAGAATAGAGCTGTCAAGTATAGAAAGAATTTCTCAAATCCAACTGGTTCAGGCTGGTTCGACAGTTCCAAAAATTAGCGTTAATTTTTTTTTACCAAATGTTCAGCTTTTTTGACATGACATACTAAAAAGCACACTGGTGAGAAAATTCTGTTGCTGACCTTACATGGCGTACTCTTCTAACTTTTAAGACAAAACTTGGCTAATCTGAAAATACTTTTTGTGGAAAACCCAATGTGATTACAATAACTGAATAGCTAGAAACTTGCCTAGATTTAATACTAAGTTATTGAATGAAGACTGAATTCGATAAGCTAACTTTGGACACATTGTTTGTCTTCTAAAAAATTATTTCTAAACTTAGAGGGCGATGTAGCTTATAAGTTTTGATTGAGAGGTGTTCAGACTTATTCTAACCCGATTTATCTCGCTAAATTAGGAGTGAAGTATATCACGGCACGGTTGGCGCAGTGGCTGAGCGATTGAAGCTGCGTTGTGTGTCGTGGGTTCGATTCCCACACGGAACAAATATTTGTATAGCCTACAGGCAGTTGTTCCGGGTCTGGCTGTTTGTGTATGTGAGTTTAAATGTTTGTAAACGCACCGTTTTAAAAAAAAAAAAAAAACAAATAAATGTGAAATATCTTTAGGCGCATCTCGTGCTGTCTCGGCGATCGTTGCTTCACGCCCTCTCTACGCCACCGATATGGTTTTATTGAATTAAAAATACTTTCAATAACCATCAATTTCATTGTACAAGAGTAGAGGAAGAACAAAGAAACGATGGACGCATTGTGTGAAAGATGATACGGCTACAAAGGAGCTGATTAATGATATGATATGGCAAATAGAGATCGATGTAGAGATCAGTGAAGAGGACGATGGTGATGATACTGATGATGGTGATTATGACTATTAGATGGAGGTGTGAAAACGTGATGTTACCCAAGACCTCAATTAGAGGTTATAAAAACTAAATAACAAGTAAACACTTCCATTAGGAAAGTCACCTGCTTGTTAACCAAAGAAATTATACGTTTATAGTACACTTAAAAATAACGTAGAGTATAGTATATAACACATTAAGAGAAAAGGTTTGATATTTGTATGGTTGTTTATAAGTGATAAACTCAAAAACCGCTTAACCGTATTTTTTTTATTCTTTCACCTATAGAAAGCTACATTATTAGCGAGTAACATAGGCTATAATTTATTCCTAAAACTACGCCTTTATTCCGAAAAGTACGAAATCATCATCTGCCTAGCCTTTTCCCAACTATGTTGGGGTCGGCTTCCAGTCTAACCGGATGCAGCTGAATACCAGTGTTTCACATGGAGCGACTGCCTATCTGACCTCCACAACCCAGTTAATGGGCAACATGATACCCCTTGGTAAGACTGGTTGTCAGACTTTCGGGCTTCTGGCTACCCGTAACGACTGTCAAAGATCTACAAATGACAACCTGGACCAACGGCTTAACGTGCTTTCCGAGGCACGGAGGAGTCTCGAAATGTTACGAACGGTCACCCATCCTCAGACTGACCTCGGCAAGCGTAGCTTAACCTTCAATCAACTCGTGCGGCTGTTTTTTTATCTAGCCACGAGCTCAAAGTACGAAATCGACGCGGACAAAGTCGCGGGCGAAGAGCTTTTGTGTGAGAATATAAATACATAAGTACTGATAATTACAAAAATGAAAAACTAATAAACATTTTTGAGACGAAATTAAAAACCTAGGTCTTTCACGTTGTTCAGTCGGGATCTTAAACATTAAAACTAAAATTTATGAGCTAAATTACAAGACAAAAAGGTATTTATGATCCCGTTAATTCTACACTTAATTACACCTTTATATTTTCATTGTAAAAGTCTCTGTCAACGACTTTAAAGATTTAGACGACAAAATGCTTGTAAAACCTACTAATTTTAGAATGACCATAAAATGTGGAACGTATCATTAAGCAGTCGTCAAATCAGGAATTCAGGATTAAAAAGTGTGTAGGAGCCGACAAGAGTAAAGAAATCGCGGTTAGATACAGGAAATGTCGCTTACGTCGTTTTTTCATTCCACATATTTGATGAAAGAACGCCAATCAAATTCTGTTATTTGCCCATTTCGTTTTTTGGGACATCGCGAAAGGTTTGGTCAACTCTTCACGTGACCAGAGGGCTGGACTTTTTTCTGGCCAAAGAATCAGCATTGCCATACAGCGTAGCAATGCAGGCAGCATTCAATCTGGGCACTTTTCCAGTTGACAGCGATGCGAATGCATTTTTCAAAGCCATGTGATTGTTTTCATGTACATATGTAATAGTTTTTTTAAGTAAAGTTGTAATCACAAGCTTCATACTAAGTATTTTGATAGACGTACAGTAAGACGTACAAATAGTTGTGTTTATTCCATATTCAAATCCATATTTCTAATTGATGTTCGAAACATAAACTCTATAACGGTATAAATTAAGTCGATTACACAATGACTAAAAACCATTGAAACTGTCATTAATATTGTTGAAGTTGTAGCGTAAACTGAACTTTGTACGTGAGACTTAAAGCTGCTTTTCCGAAAACTCATAATTGTTTACATTTTTTGGTAGCTAATTTTGCAAATGTAGAATAACCTTCTCTTCGTTATCGCAGAGATCTTAAACATTTATCACATATATTTTGACAACTGGGGTAAGTTGTCAAAATATATTTCATTTCCCATGGCTTAAACTATAAAAAGTCGTGCTACAATCATTAGAAAAAGAAAAAGCAAGTATAGAAGTTCCATTTAGGGTTGGCACGTGAGCAGCTACTAAGATCAAGTACCTTCCACTATCATGCATCGCGCCCTCAATAACTGATAAACCCTTGACTTCAAGTCACCATTTAGAGACACATCAATTGTCTAATACCTATCTACCTATAGATAAACCCTAAACATACCACTTGACTTTAGACCTTATAACCTTGGGTTAAAGTTTAATCTTGGATGTGTTGATGTTAAAACAAATGTGCATTCCAATACTCGACTGTTCTATTTCTTGATGCTCGACGATTGATTTAAACAACAATTCTAACAGCTAATATGATTGTAATTAGAATTAAAATGTTAATTTATGGTACCCGCGACTTCATCCGCGAGGAATTTAACAAAATTATTTTTTTGCTAGCAACCCTAATTTTGTTTTTTAATTTAAAAGTTGCCTAGTTTACTACGGAATATGTCTACGGTAGAAAGAAAGAGTCTCGGGTCTGGTATACGTCTTAAACTAGCTAAAATAGCAACTTTATGTGTAAGCTACGTGTCATCGTACAAGAAGGAACCATTTGCCCCACTTTTCTCAATTTCCTTAAAAGAAACATAACGAATGCACTGATAAATTAAAGCATGAAATCACTACCTACATCACAAGCAGTTTATTTTAACTCCACAGGTAAATAAACTAATGAACTGCGGAAGATATGGGAGTACGTAAAACCGCGCTTTTACAGGTAAAAATAAACAAGACTATTGCAACATTGAAATGAGTTACTTGTTGTTTTTATAAACTAACAGGTTTAGGGAGCCGTTGAGAGTGCAGCAGCTTATGTCTTATTTTCTTATAAAACGTTAAATGAATGAATGAATTTCTCCTGTGTTGTGGGTGCGTTTACAAACACATCAAGTCAAAAACACAAACAGTCAGACCCGGAACAACTACCTGTGGGCCATACAAAAATTTGTTCCGATGCTGCTGCTGAGCATGAGCTGCTGGAGTCGCGCCACAACGTCAACTTCAAGGCGTTCTTGATACGAATGCCAACGGGTTTTGTATACTCCGTCTTGGTAGAGGATTTTACAACGCAGGGCGTGGTGTTTCGTCTCTTCGCAAGCAGATGCCACACGAACGCACCGTGACTTAATGCTAAAGTAAAGTTTTACTAAAATTAGGCATAAGTTTTTATTACTAACACATTTTTTTTTAACGTTGCCCCACACTAAGAATTCTCCTGTATTGTGGGTGCAATTACAAACGTTGAAACTCACATACACAAACAGCCAGACCCGGAACAATTACCTGAAGGCCATACACATACCTATTTGTTCCGTGTGGGTATCGAACCCACGACACGCGGCGCACCAGTCGATCGCTCAGCCACTGGGCCAACCATGCCGACCAAGGAAAGGTGAATTATAAATAATTCATCCCGACTAAGGAACCCTTCTCTGTATGTTTTGTAATGAAATTTACGGAAGAACATAAGCCGAAAAATACATCCCGGACTAGTCAATGACCGTAATATTGTCAAAACAATTGCTTCAACACTTGGAATTCTAAAAGCCTATTTATGACTAATTAATTACACAACAACACAAACCCGCTCTTTCATAAGCTACTCCCATAGAGCATTCCCATGAGAAATGTATCATTGACATAGTTGCGTGTGCGGTAAAATTCTGTGCTCTGAATAAATAATAAATCCATATGGGAGGCCTCGCTGGCTTACGAGGTTGTGGGTTCAAACCTGGGCAAGTACCAATGTGAGTTTTTCAATTCATATGTACTTTCTAAGTTTATCTTGGACATCACTGACATCGGTGAAGGCAAACATCGTGAGGAAACCTGGACTTATATAATTAATATAATTCTGAAATCGCCAACCCGTCTTGAGCAAGCGTGGTGATTAATGCTCGTGCCTTCTCTGTATGAGAAGAGGCCTTTGCCCTGCAATGGAACAGTAATAGGCTGGTACTTTACTTTATGGGAGGCCTCACACGTATGGCCTATGTTGGAATATTGCCTTTCGAAGAACAGATATAGAAATGCCCTTTAATCTTGGTGGGGAAGTGGTGTAGCTAAAGATTACGAATAGTTCGATATATACGAGTAGGTACCCACTCAACAACGTTTACTAAACGACACCGTCCCGGAAATATTAAAAAAACAACCCTTTCATAAATTTTTATCCGTAAAATATTTCATCCAATTTGAATAAGCTGTTTAGGGTTCCATGTCTCAAAAGGAATAACGGAACCCTTATAGGTTCACTCCGGTATCCGTCTGTCTGTCTGTCAGGACCTTCTTCTCAGGAAAGCGTGGTGGTATCAAGTTGACGCGCAGACCTACGCATTTGATATTAATTTGATAGATTTGAATTTTGTATTTGGAGAATTGACCATGACTGTCCAATGTTTACCCTTCGTAAAGAAGAGGTAGGAATTACCATGCTACGCTTGACGGAGTAGCTGGAAGTCTAAAATGTGCGGGTCATTCACTATTTGGACCCTTAGGTCCGAACATTGTGAGGTTAATTATAAAAAAATGTTCAATGTTACCCTAAGATTAACCTAACGTTACAATAAGAAAGAAGAAACTACAATTTGAATCTCAGGTTTGCGTAAGGCCAAGCTCAATTTTTTCGTAATATTTAGTATCTAGAAAAAAGGCAGCTTGATCGAAGGTTAAGCTGCGTCCGCTGAGGTCAGTCTGTGGATGGGTGACCGTTCGTAACATATCGAGACTCCTCCGTGCCTCAGAAATCACGTTAAGCCTTTGGTCTCGGCTGTCATTTGCAGATCTTTGACAGACGTTACAGGTAGTCAGAAGCCCAAAAGTCTTTCAACCAGTCTTACCAAAGGGTATCGTGTTGCTCAAGTAACTGCTGCTGTGGAGGTCGGATTGGCAGTCGCTCCGAGTAAAATACTGGTATTTAGCTTCATCTGGTTAGGCTGGAAGCCGAGCACAACATAGTTGGGAAAAGGCTAGGCAGATGATTTAGAAAGAATAAAATATTCTTTATTGGAGACCACAAAATCTTACAAATAATAACTTAAGAGCTACATAGGGTGTTACAATGCCTGTGGTAATAAAATTTATTTTTTCTTTAACCGCTTCTCGTGTTCAAAAGAAATGTTTTAAAATAACCCCAACATATGTATGTTGACGTAATAAATCTTAATGTTCCGACCAACGTATACAAATTATACATATGTTAGGCATTAATCAAATTATAGGCTACAAACAAATTGGTTTGCTTAAATTATTAAGTATGTTGTTAGATAATTTTGTGGTAACACGCTAACGTATCAAAGATGGCGACTAACGCTTACATCTTTATACCAAATTGGATAATTTGTTTATTTATAACTATTTCGACAGTATTTTTAGGGTTCCTTACAACAGTACCGCAACGGGACCCTATTACTAAGCCTTTTATTTATTTTTTTGGAATGAGCATCTCGCAGTTTATCCTTTAGGGATATCTACTGCTTAACCGAACTTTCCTGTGGGGGGCTTTATTAAAATTAAGGCCTCCAGCCAGGCGTAAAAACTTAAAAAACTAAGTGACCGATCGCTAAGGGCACCCCCTGCGGGGTACAAACCTCGGCTTAGGACGTCGCTGAAGAGGACCGCAAGGGACAGGCTGGATCAAATAGATATATGATTTAGGGACATTTTAATCATTAACCGGCTCAGCTTCGCGGGCTGGCTCTAGCCAAGGGTCGGGAGGGGGGCATTACTGAGCCTCCGGTGTCCGCCCATATGTCAGTCTGCGGGCTGTAGGTATCTCATAAACTGTAATAGCGACACGTGGTGGACAGTTCAAATCTTTACAGATTTATATTATTGCTATTTGACATCTCAGCGAAAATCAATGTCAAAAGATTGGGTAAATCGGACGAATTTTTAACCGACTGGGACTTAGGTAGCGATCGTTCTTAAAATTCGGGGATTACCCCTCTGGGTATGCCGGACATATAGCTACACCTACTAATGTGGTATATTTGCAATATCGCGCTCGTAAACATCATTATATCAACGTACAAACATGTACTCAAAGTTTATCAATGAAGAGGTTATAATCCACTCAGAAAGAAACTAGGTAACCGTAGTAACGATTATTATTTACTCACCCTTTCAATGATGATATTATTTTCTACATTGTAATATTCCCAAAATTAAAAAGGCGTTTTAAATTTTTCTTTCTTTTTTAAAAACAAAACGTTGCCCCACACTAGGAATTTCTTCTGTATCGTAGGTGCGTTTACAAATACATATTTAAACTCACATGCACAAACAGCCAGACCCGGAACAACTACCTGTAGGATACTGACTAACCGTGTCGTATGTTGCAGAGACGCCAACACGAACACCCAATATTTAGCTGTTGCTTGAAACACAAATTTGTCAAGCTAATCATCGTTATTTACGTCACGTAGAAAAAACATAGAGCTATATAAAGCGTATATTTATAGCTCTTGTTAGCGTTACGCGTAACTCTACTACTTAATACAGCACAACATAACCATACAGTTCCATATCACGCAAACCTAGACTGTTTATCGTGACTTTTTTGTGTCAATAGAAGTATAATAATCCTATCGTTAGGAGGTTCCTTTCTCAAGAACCCTGGAAACCGGGAGTTTGGACCCTGTTCCCAATGCCGGTGGGTACAATTTTTTATATAGCTAAATGTTTTTTTTTGTATTGTAAAGGAAATAATGTTAACTAATAATTAATACAGCAGTCATTGTGCCGATAGCCGTAACGGAAGTTGGCGTAACAGCCAAGAGCCTCGACCAACACCTAAGAAGTCTCTCGTTGGACTAAGGGACTAGTTGGATCAAGGGTTTGATCCAGAAACTAACTCTTGAACACGGCGCGCATAGTTAGGAGGTTCCTTTCTCAAGAGCCCTGGCCACCGGTAGCTTGGACCGATGCTGAAAAATAGTACCCCACGTACTGTTTTTTTTAATATTTATAAATGATTTTTTTTTGTATTTAAAATGTATTGTATAAAGATAAAAACGAATAAAAGAAATAATAGTAAACTGTTTAGAATAACACACCAAACAATTGGCTACAAACTAGGCAACTACTAACTTATACCATGGCGACTAGTTAACGGATAGATACACTTATATATTTATATAAATATCCATGTATGTCGTGGTGCCTCAATAGTTACGGCCTCGCCAGTCATGCAGGAGGTCGTGGGTTCAAATCCGGACAAGTACGAATGTGACTTTTTCATCTATTGTGTAGTAAGTTTATCTTAGACATACTGACATCAGTGAAGAAAAACACCGTGAGGAAACCTGGACAATGACCTGAATATATGCCCAACCCTCAACCCAATTACTGCTCGGGGCTTCTCTGTATGAGAAGAGGCGTTTGCCCTGCAGTGGTTCAGTAACAGTTTGCTTTTTTTATTATTAGCATAGACTCGAGAGTCTTAACCTGGTCTGAAACTAAACCATATATGTATGTAGAAAACCTCTGGAACAACATTTTGCAAGCCGTGTCACTCGGATATAATCAAAATGAAGGACACACCTAATTGATCGCAGATCGAACAGGAAGATCCCTATTCCAAATCACCCCTGATTGAACCATTAGCCCTGAAGCATGAGTTTATTTGATTTGTTGGTTGATTGAGATCAGAATAAGGCTTTTCAAATTCCGAAGACTGT
The DNA here is from genome assembly GCA_905147745.2 of Phlogophora meticulosa. Lineage (NCBI taxonomy): Eukaryota > Metazoa > Arthropoda > Insecta > Lepidoptera > Noctuidae > Phlogophora > Phlogophora meticulosa. Next base: position 14,304,114 of record LR990522.1, on the reverse strand, counting down.
TTACAGAATTAACTGGGCTTGCCTGAAGGAAGGCAAGGAAGTCCATGGTTAAAAAATATATATATTTGCAGGTTTCTACAAAAAGGAGCTAATACGATAAAAAATTAGGCAGTAATGGTGACTGTCGACAGAAGTAAAAACTTAAAACTTTGGAATAACAGTCTAGCGCAATACGCCATATTAGCATGGTGTATCGCGAACCCATAAGTTTTCCCCAATAGAACATTCTGACAAAAAGCGTGCGTGTCAGCTCCGATTAGCGATTGGAGTTGACTTTTATGTGCGATCATCTTTTGGAGCCAACATTGGCGACCAACATTGTCTTTGCCAAGATTGGTGAGAAACATAACGCTCTTGAGCCAACATTTGTAATAATTTCACTCTTCATTAAATTCCCATACCAGGGACCTTCTATGAAAATCGATTCTTTAACAGTGAACTCCAAAAAAATAAAGAAATTCCACTCACCTATAACTAACAGGCGCCCTCAAGTTGACAGAGGTTTCCCTAGACTGCAGCTGCCTCCGTTTATCCCCTTCGCGCCAGCTGGCGTAACTCCTCGTGAAGGTCGGAACACCACACCCGGACACATTCACCAAATCCACTGACATATCCACTGTGTCGTTGAAGAACGAGGTATCATTTACAAGATCATTAAAATCAAAGGTACTATTAACATTTGAGGTGTTTTCTATCATGGAATGATTCGACGGTTGGTATACCCCGTCGTGTTTTGGACTAGAATAAACGTGAACAGTGTTCAGCTCCGAATCATTCTCGGTTTTAATTCGGAGGCTCTCGTGGGTGGTGTTGACGTGGTATTCTTCTACGGAGGTGTACCACGCCTCCAATACTGCGATGTGTGAGTCCAGGTCGCGACAGGTGAGACGGAACTCTTTGTCGTAACATTGTTGCTCTTCCACTATTTCTGGAACAATTAAATGGGTATTATTATTGACCACCGATGTGGTCTGCCTGCGACGCAGGATGTCGCGGCCTCGATTCCCGCCTTGGGACAAATGTTTGTACTATCTACAAAGATGTATTCCGGGTGTTCTGGGTATTTGCTATGTGTGTAACTATAAAATATCTATCCATATAATGTATTGTATTAAGTATATCAGTCATCTAGTTCCCATAACACAAGCTCTGCTTCGCTTGGGGCTAGATGATGATGTGTGGATTGTCCAGTTTTTTTTTTTGCTGAACAGGACCCATTTGGTGCGGCCCCGCAAGGGACACAATTGATATATTTCTTTCTTATTATTTCTTTCTTTGTTTTCGATATTTAGTATTGTCTTATATTTGAATGTATTTTCTTTATTTCTTTCTTTCTTAAAACACTGGTATTCAGCTGGGTCCGGTTAGACTGGAAGCTGACCCCAACATAGTTGAAAAAGGCTAGGCAGATGATGATGTTGATAATATTTTAAACGTATGAAATGTAAGCAATTACTTAAAGCTATCATAAAAACTCTAATGAATTCTGTTCCACCACGTCCTAGCTATTAATGGAAGAATTAAGGCGATCCGGTATAATGGTGGGTCTAAATCTACGGCTGATACGTGACCGACCTGTAGCCGATATTTTAACTTGATTGTCGTAAAGGGATTATACCTGTAGGTTCTATGACCTTTGCTCTGAAGAAGTCTATTTGAACCTTGCTAAACGGAGGCTTAAAGCCACCTTACCTACTATTGGAATCAAATTTAACAGATCATAATTTAGGACCCATTAATATATAGGTGATTAATGCATGCCTTCTCTGTATGAGATGAACCTCCATTGGGTCTAGAACAGGCTGGTATTTTTTCTTTTAATTGCAGATTATGCCTGCTTTTGACCTCAATCTCGCTTGATGGAAAGCGATGGATTAGATGAGATCTACGATGCCTGTTCCCTGTCGCTCTGTAGGCTCAGCGTAAGAAGCAGTGGGAAACATATACACAGGCCGTCGTTGGCCCAGTGGTGGTGGTGAAATGTAGGTGTACTATTGGTACACCTCAGCCTCTCCCTTTACGGAACACAGGCTTTATGATATGGATCGCAGACGCTGGCAGAGTGTTCCACACTTTGGCTGTGCACATACTAAATGTAGCGTAAAAGCATTATTATTATTTAAAATGATGAGAATGACAAGTATTTTTGGGGCTTCCCGCCATAAGCAAATAAATTATGAAAGTTATCAAATGTAGATTTTATAGATAATAAGTAATCAAATGTAGATTTTACTATCAGAAACTTGAAATCTACATTTGATAACTTACATAATTCATTTACTGATGGCTGGAAGTTGGAACCCCCAAAAATTCTTCAACTATAAAAACGAATGAATAAATTTAATTGATAAAGGGCTACTACCTAAACTGCTCAGGTGTATAGAATATCATGAACTGGACGTAAATCATGAATTCTTTTTATAAATATTCATAAGTAATAGACCGGTAACAGATGCCCTTAAGTTTTTTTATGGCCAATCAGCGATGCGATATCAATGTTAATAGAGCTGTTATGGGCTATTTTTGGTTGCATTTAAAGATGGATAGTTTTGTGATCGACCGTTACGCGTTCGAAACAATTTCTATATTCAATTTTGAAAGAACTACAAAACGAAACATTTGAAGCAGAATCAGTACAGTAGTAGTACAGTACAGTATCAGTCTGGAATTTGGATTTGAGCAGTAAAGCTCTCCCCTGTTACATGGGATTTAAACATATCCGGATAAATGTTCTCAAGTTCACTGTGACACAAGTCTGAAGAAAACAAAGTTTGAAGAACTTGAATCAAGTCTAAAAAAATTATATAAATCATATTACAACAGTTATGAAGATTCCTACTATGTTTTTGGCAGGCTTGAAATATCAGGCTACGAGTAAGTAATAAAACTCTCACGGTCCTATCTTCAAGGTAAAGCATCGCTTGCCCAGGTCTTTCCGAGGATGCGTGACCATCCATTACATATCGAGGAAAGCACGTTAAGCCGTTGTCATTTGTAGATCTTTGACAGTTGTCACGTGAACCCAGTTATTGGGTTATGGACCTCAGATGGGCAGTCACTTCATGTAAAATACTGGTATTCATCTGCATCTGGTTATATTGGAATCTGATCCCAACACAGTAGAGAAAAGGTGAAAGTCAAAGTCATTTATTTCAATTAGACCATTATAAAGGTACTTTTGAAAATCAACTTATGTTGAAACACGAGGGCCATGGGGTCTGTGTGCCCCTTTAGTTTTTCGAGAAATCGCGAAGCGTTTGTTCGACTCTTTACGTGACCAGAGGGCTGGCCTTTTTTTTGGCCAAAGAATCAGCATTGCCATTCAACGTGGCAATCCTGCTAGCCTTCTGGGCACTTTTTCGATGCCCTGTGATTATTTATTTTATTTTATTTCCTCATGTATTAAAACTTTAAAATTAAAAATAAAATACTCAAATGATTCTATATAGTTGCCCCTTCCAAAAGGTAGTTTCGTGTGGAGAAGAATGGGCAAGAAACTCATCACTTAATTACGATATTTTGTATACATTAATAAGATTTTATATTAATAAGAATTATATGTGATGACGATGCACCTAGAATAAAAACGAATAAAAAAAGCTACACATAATAAATGTTTTGACTGTTTCTGACGCTTTCGAGGCTATTCCAGTAAATAGTTTTTAATTAAAAGATAAGAGAAAGTTAAAAGTAAATCATAGACTCCTGAAGAAGAAAAAAAACTCCTTGTAAGTATAGAATAATTCAAAATTCACGCAGACAAAGTTGCGGGCAACGTTAAGTGCCACCTGCCACTGTTTGTCTCTGCATCACCCAAAGGTCGACTGGTAGAAAATGCCTATGGCATTAAGTCCGCCTCTGTACATTTGTGTGCTTAAAGTATTAAATAAGGGCCCAAAAACTGTAGACCGCAATCCACCTAAAATGGCTCTCCGTCGTAAAAGTCAACATTGATATATTAATGACTGATAAATTATTTACGATCACTTTTTTTGTAGAGACAGAAATTATTTATTACTTTTTTCCCGTGACGTTGCCCTTTGACTTCTTGCATGTAATTTCCTGTCTGAATGACACAATTGCATTTCAGCTATTAGTAGTGAGAGGGACAGTATTAGAAGTGATTTTGAACTTATATTGCTCATTAAGGGCAGCACGACAGTTTACCACTGGACGAGTTAAAAACAGAAGGCCAACTCCCCCGTAATTTAAAACGTCGGCGACTATCAATGTCAAAAATTTGGGTAAATGTGACGTATTTTTGACAGATAAGGAGAGAGATTAGGCTGCGAAAATTCTTAAAATACGGGAATTCCCCCTCTTACGTCATGTGTGCTATCTCATGAACATAGGTAATGGATGAGTGGACCATCCTGAACTACACACATACTTACATAAACTCACGCCTTTTTCCCATAGGGATAGGTAAAAAGTACAGAACGCCACTTGATCCGATCCTTACATATGCCTTTTACTTCGATAACGTTAATTCATCTGGCCATACACCGACGCTGGCTGCGACTACTGATTATATTTGTCTGTAATTTTTCATGCAATAAATAAGAAGTGATTGAGTAAGAAAGAAAGAAAGAAAAAATATATTTGCCACAGCAGTAGTACCGGCAAAGCAACAAAGAGAACAATAGACATCGGCTTTGTTAATCATAATAAGAAATAGACAGGAACTGTCTTCAACACTTATCCGTCATCGTCAGCTGGAAGTCCAGCTGACGATGACGGATTAAACTCTTCATTAATGGCGTTTGTGAAAGAGACACGACAATATTGTCAGGTCACGTAGGTAACCGACATAACTACCCACCTTTTACAAAGAATTTTGTCTGTCAGAACATGTATGTCATTCAAAGTCATGAATGATTGACGTCGCGCTATGCAGCAGCTCGTGCACAACGTTATAAGTGGCGCCCGCGCCAGACGACATTTGCAATGTAATCAAACACATTATACTATCCTTGCTGACATTTGTATTTACCGATAGCTATGATAGATTGAGTTATGAACTTTAAAATCTCGAGTGGATACGTTACATCTAGGTAGATAAGTGTGTGCCCTCGTTGGACGTACAGAGGCCAGCACATCAAGCTACCCCAATGTGTCAGATTTCTTTTATAATATTTCAACTTTATCTTTATAGAAATATAGTTTATGTTCTATTGGGAAAATCTGGCCTCTGTACGGACAGAAACTCAACACAAGGAAATTCTAATGATTGTGTTAGTAGTTGTTCCGGGTCTGGCTGTTTGTGTGTGTGAGTTTAGGTGTTGTGGGTACTTCAAGCCTTCTAGTGGATTGGTGGTTGGAAAGTTCTTACCCTACATTTTCTTACTTTCTCACACTCCTCCGTGCGTGCAATATTCTTAAAATGGGATCCGATTTTTCCGATTTAAGTATTAATATATCAGATGTTGTCAAAACACTGTTTACCCAATAATATTCGTATTATTAATATTGCACTTCTAATAGGGTATTGTCCTTAAAAATTCAGATTGGTCCGAAAGTTGGATTACTTACTCAAAAATACTAGACACGTATTTTTTCTTTTGTCACGTACCTAAAATGACGACGATATAGTGTGTTGAAATTGCTCGTGACGTCACGCCGTGCTACACCTTTGACGTAACAGTGACGTCACAAGCCCCTTCTCCTGAACTTTGAAGTGCTATATCACCATTGACACTTATTATTGATTTGAGTAAGCAAAAAATACGTATCCAATATTTTTTGGTAATCTTACTGACGGACTACCTAAATAGATTTAATATATTTTTACCTAGGACACATCCCTATTGCAGGTAAAACCTCGGCAGAATTTAACTTTACGCGGCAAAATCCACACCTGTCAAACTTGAGCTTTTTTTATTCACAGATTAACAAGGGAATTTGTCTATGTTAAGTGCAGTTTAAACTTAACGCCCAGTTTAGAGGCAACGTGTGACTGTGCCTAAAAAAACCCAAGATTTTAATAATATATCAAAGAAATCCAGGTTTGTTCGTACACCCACATTGTTCCTTTCCTTGCATAATTCATCGAGGCAACATTCCCTCACGGATAGCCCTTTTATATTGTTAATGTATTCTGTATTGTACTATATACACTAAGACCTTTTTTCGACTTCATTTTGTACGCAATGAACGTATTAAGACCCTTAAATTGGTCGGTCAATCTGAATTTTAAGTAATAATTAATTTTGGTATGCGTTAAGTAACTTCACAGAAGCAGGTAATGATGTGGGACTTGAAAACAGAATTAATGAAAATGAAAATGAAAAAAACGCGGTCCTGGGGCGAGTCCTGGGATCGAGCATAGTGTTATTGGGTTTTTCCATCTGGAATTTCTCAATAACAGCCAGGAGTCTGGATGCCCGGTTGCCCTGCCCCCGATTACATGGGACTTGATCATAACTGTCGAAATATGGGTGCACTATAGGTACGCCCCTGCATAACTCTTCGGGGATACGAGATGTGATGTTATGATGTTTATGATTATGAAAAATCAAAAAACCTTGGTAGGTCAACGTTTATACTGCCATCACAGAAAAAAAAAAGACGTCTAAACGAACATGCAAAGGCAAAAATACATAAATATGAAGTTAGTAGTATAAGAATCATTGATTGCTAACATTCGCAAATCTAACAGATTGCGAGCATCCCTACGAAACTAATGCAATTTACCCATGCACAGACTTACTGCGCAGTGCATCCAACCCTTATTTTCCATCTTTTTCACACACACCTATTCATATATTTCCCTCCTACTCCCACACAACACCCCATCGCGTTACGATTTCGGATCAAGCGTTGCCATGACAACAATTCAAAACAACGCTGCTTCTACTGAACCAGTTACTATTGATCTGTCCAACCACTCCTATTATTCCAAACGACTTCAGAACAGAAGGGATTAACAAACAAACAGAGCTCAACGTTAAGTGGTCACCAATCAATACTGATTACTGCAAATGAAACTTTAAGGGGACGTATTAAAGTGCAATTTAAGTTAATTACTTATTGGAGGTGTGATGGACGGTGTTTTCCGTTTTGGGGAGACCCGGGATACTATATTCCTGTTTATCGACATGGGAGTAGGTTGCTACTGAATTTTTGGACCCTCATCGAGGACGCTAATTGGTTCTATTACTAGGAATGAAGATGTAATAAATTGTCTTGTGTTACAAATTGCTTGTATTTCTTGTATGTGCAATAGATTTAGTGATATTCTACTTGACTTGGCAGATAAAAAGAAGTACATGCCTATTACTGTCCCACTGCAGGGCAAAGGCCTCTTCTCATACAGAGAAGGCACGAGCATTAATCACCACGCTTGCTCAAGATGGGTTGGCAATTTCAGACCTGTATTAATTATATAAAGTCCAGGTTTCCTCACAATGTTTTCCTTCACCGATGTCAGTGATGTCCAAGATAAACCTAGAAAGTACATATGAATTGAAAAACTCACATTGGTACTAACCCAGGTTTGAACCCACAACCTCGTGCACAAGAGGCGAGGCCTAAACCACTGGGCCATCATGACATTCATCATGACTTGGCAGATGATCAGTGCAATACCCCGTTCTCTAGATTAGACCCACCTAAGATTTTCTCGATACAATGTTTATACGAACTCTGCTTGAGACTTTCTTTTTGAGATTTTACACTACTTTTATAGCTTACAAGCTTTTGCCCGCGGCTTCGCTTGCGTTAGGAAGTAGGGGATTAGAGAGCGACAAAAAGTATCCTATGTCACACTCCATGCCTTCAACTATCTTCACTTAAAAAATCCTTCTCTGTATGAGTAGAGGCCTTTGCCCTGCAGTGGGACAGTAACAGTAACAGGCTGGTATTATTTATTATTTTAACCTAGAGATTATATATCATTTCCATGCAGAAAAAAGTATAGACCATACCATTTTGACGGCTCGGTTGGCAGTGGGTTCGATTCCCGCATGGAACAAATGTTTATATGGCCTACAGATAGTTGTTCCGGGTCTGGCTGTTTGTGTATGTGAGTTTGAATGTTTATAAACGCACCCACGATACAGGAGAAATTCCTAGTGTGGTGCAATTTTTTTTTTTACATGAAATAATAAAACTGCATGTCGATAGTAACAATAAAGACGAAGCATGTAATTGGGGTGCACGCTTTCATTTAATTGCGTGATGTGTGAAGCGCGGAACACCCTGCAAGCATCTCTAAAATTCACCCTGAATGTTCTTGTTCAAGAGAAATTGCAGCCTACAGTGACACAACTGCCGCATGTCAGACAAATAGTGGGCCAAACGCACGCCTGACTTGGGCCCAGCTGATCCCGCCAGACTATGTCTTCAAATAGCCTGGCGGGATCAGCTGGGCCCTTTTAATAAAGACTGGTCTGGAATAGGCCTGGACGAAAAGTCAAAACTCCAGGCAAGTTATAATAATAATACGAGTTACTAGTAGTAATAATAATTTTACGCGTTCCATGAAAAACAATCACACTCAGATTTTCCGTACTAAGTCCTGTACCAGGTACCTTTATCGCCTAATAAAGGCATAGTGTCGTCCCCCAAGGCACTCTAGGAACAATACACGTCAAACCAGGCTCTTATTCCAACGAAAAATTTAAGGGATGCTTGATGCTTGTAGAAATCAATTCAGTGTACCGACACACGACGATATATCAGCATGTCCAGTATAACCTGAGCTCTTATAGTACATTAAGCCTATGCAATCCGAGGTCGGCTCGTACTGGAAATGTATAGCTTGATGTGGTGTTATGAGTACAACATATACATTTGTGAGGGTGCAACCCTCTAGACAGGGGTGGAGACAGCGTTTTGGGTGGCGTACGTTTCCATTGTCTATACTCAATTTTGAGCTTGAAAGCCTTATAATCGTAAAACCAGCTTATTATTGTCTAACTGCTAGGTGAAGGCCTCTTTTCTTACATACAAAGCACAAGCGTTGATCATCACGCTTGCTCTAGGCTGGTTTAGCGATTTTAGACTATTTTAATTATAAGACCAGCTTTTCTCACGAGGAGCTCGTGGAGCTGGACAAAGGCCTTCCCCAAAGATTTCCACAAAATCGATCCTGCGCCATAAAAAAAAATACAGAAGCCAGAAGTAATTTAATACTTAATACCTACTGTGGAATAACTGTTTTTTGTTTTGTTTTGACGCAACAAGTCACTTTGGCATGTCGGTTACGCAAACCTATAAGTTTTTTTCCGTTCTTTTGCATCATTTATTCACACAGATAGCAGATAAAGATAACGTGCGTAAAAATATACGTTCCTTACGAAGTATGTGTGGTGCAACGTTGAATGATAGATTGAGGAATGATGTTATAAAACAATGTTGTGGTTTAAATGAAGATGTGTCAAGAAGTGTCAACAGTTAAAAAGAGTATGCTGAGGTGGTTTGGTCACGTTGACAGGATGAATGAAAGACGACTAACAAAAGGCATGTAAGCATGAAACGTAGGGAGGGGACGCCCTAGAAGGACATACACTAACCGTATTGGTGATGTTCTTCAAAAAGGTCAGGTGCGTAGTAGTTATGGCGTGACCTAGGGACACAGGGATTCATTTTTACATATATAAAGATAGATACATACTAGAACAATCTAATTGGAGCCTTCTCCCTCGTTCTGTTACCATTTTAGTTTTAAAATGGCGTCAATTATAATGTTACGGCTCAGTTCTGTTTTAACACCGAATTAGCCACAAAACGCTTCGTTTAAACTCGGTAATAGAATTTGAATAGTTTTCGGTGCTTCAGATTTGTTCCCGAATATCAATGTTATAAATCAGGGAAGGGATTTGTCCTAAGCTTACAGTTTAAATTCGGTGACAAATACTAATCTGGGTTAGTCAAATTGTTATGGCTGACATTTATTTGTAGAAGTTTTACTGTCGGTTTAAATATTTCAGAATTGGGTAGTAATGAAACTTTACGGTAACGGGTAAACCAAATAAAATAACATCACGCTATATTTCCCGAAGAGTTGGGTAGAGGTGTACCTGCAGTACACCCACATTTCACAAATTATTTTAAGTACTATGTAATAAGGGGTGAGCCTATAGACAGCAACCGGGCACACATCCCAGATCCCGGGCTGCTACTGAGAAATTACCACATTGCTCGACCGGGAAGTCGAACCCAGGACCACATGCTCAGCAGTCAATTTTACGACCACTGGACCGACGAGTTGGTCAGTATTGCTCAATAAATCATTATTAATCATGGTTAAAAAAAAAACCCCTAACACAAAAATTACCTGAACTAATAAGTGTAACAATAATATTTTGTATTGGCACTCTAGTTTAATAATAGTATGTCGTAGATAGGTTTGAATTAAGCGTCGTCGCGTCCGGGGAGGGCAATGCTATCAATCAGATCTGTAGAAGTTGCTCATATCCCTCTATCAACTAGAAAAGAGCTGATAATCTTCAGATTTTAAACAACGTTACCTTTCGAACAACAAAAACTAAATCTTAAATTGGTTCATCCGTTAAGGAGCTACCGTTAAGATGCCACAGACTGACACTCAGATTCACTCCTCTGTTTGCGCGTGGCTTCCGAATCAAAGCTTTTAGAAAGAACTAGCCGCGGGCTCGAACTTACTGCTGGGCATGGTCAAAAAGCAGGCTGTCTCATCTCCCACTGTGTCAGACAGAGATATGAGTAGTTAGACGCTAGACTACATGCTAACACCTACTTCGCACGCACACTTATACCGTTCTAACCCGAAACGTAAAACCAGCGCGTCAAAAATTATGAACAGTCCTCTGGAAGATTGGGTTTTATAAAAAAACCACAACATGAATTAATTACAAATAAAGTTTATTAAACTCTTCAATACTTGAACTTTATCCATTCCAATGGCATGTTGCTTGCTTGATGAACTGTGTCAGGTACTTTTCGTTAAATTCATAATATTACCCACCCAATAACATTTATGACAGCAATATTTTCTAACAATGTACTAAATCAATTGGAACTGTCTTTGTCTATGAAAATAACTAGAGTCATTACAAGCTCTGTTGTAGTTTACCGTGTTTCCATAATGACGTACCGTGTGTCACAGTGTACACCTACAGGCTAGAGTGACCCACTTCCCTTAAACTTGCTTATAAACCTGTACGTTACGATAGGAATAGCTTGTTCTTTGATTTTTTATCAGACAACAGAAGCATTTATAAGAAATTTCGTGACATCAATAAGTTTATCGGGTTTTTCAGGTTAAAAATAAACCAGTTCTAGTTTGATTAATATTAAATATAAGTCACAGACGAATAGAATACCGTGGCTCCGCAATCTTGCTGAAAATTTCAGAAAATCTTTGTGATAAATAATGTCGTTCCATTTGTAACAGAATGGAACTTTTCTGTAGCATTATATTTTCATTGAGATTTAAAATATGTCCATTTTCTTCTTCTCTGCTATGTTACTTGCACGTTTCAGTAAATTACAAAATCTTTCAAAGGCGCATAGACAGTCTAGGCGGGTTTTTAACTTGCTTTGTTCAAAACAAAACACTCGAAAATTTTACCGACTACGTAAAAAATATATTAATCATCACTTAACATCACGAATGGAATCAATGAAGGGTAAGGCAGAGACGCACCTACAAACATATAGTGCACCCACATTTCGCCAGTTATGTTTAAGTCCCATGTAATAGAGGGCGTGCCTATTGCCATCAACTTGGCACAAATCCAGACTGCGAGCTAAAAAATTCCAGATCGAAAAGCCCAATAAAACACTTTTCCCGCTCATAGAATCAAAACCAGGACCTCATGCTCAGCAGTAGCGCTTTCGACCACTGGGCCAACGAGGCATACATACAAAATAAATAAATTAAACCTTTTTTGTTGTTAGATTTTAACTTATTTCACCAAACATCACAATAAACTAAAACATATTCTCAGCATCCGGCTTATCTCCCCTCTTGACTGACGATTTCTGTCCTTTGCTGTACGCAGCCATTACGGTCCAGCTACTTGCTTCCTCTACTTGTTCTGCTTTCTCTGGGGTGCCATTCTTTATTATTCTGGTTCATAACTCTTTCTTTTCTCTTAACTTATGTCTTGTCCAACGTCATTTCAATTTTCTGCATACCAATCAGTGATGTATAGTTTTTAGTATATCTGACATCTTCCAAAAAACATTTAAGTACAACATTCTTTCTTAAATCGACGCGACGTCAGTTCATCATTAATCATTCAGTTGCAGAATAACGCTGTTAAGGTGATGTTACACACCTTGATGTGTTGCCATTAGTGGCTCCCGAATTTAGGGTGAAATGATTAATAGTTCATTTGATTCCCAGTCGATATTCGACTCGCCACCACTTAATTTTATTCGATTTAACTTTATTGCCATTAATTACGAACTTTTATGGGGAAGTACTTTATTTTTACGCTGGCACTTTATTCTTAGAGAGTAAAAAAATATATATTTTTTTAATACATACAACCGTATGTATTCAAAAAAAAGATTTTTTAAAAAGACTTAAAAAATAAAGATGATATGGCTAGAAAAGAGGTGACTCTTGAGATGACGGCAAATAGAGATGTATGGAAGAAGAAAACATGCTGCGCCGACCTCAAATAAATTGGGATAAGGGCAGGAGGATGATGATGACAACCGACTTAAAAAGAGCACTGAAAGGTGTAAATTAACTATAGTTTCGGAGGTCGGTGTCAAATGATGATTCAAACAAAACAATCAAAGCCTCATACCTCCGAAACTATAGTTACTTTACACCTTTTGGTGTTTTTGACTTATAAATGTCTTTTTTACTTACATTTACTGAACACTGAAGAAGTGAACAATTTATTTTTTACGTAGCGGGTAAAAATTTTGGAGTCCTTTGTACAAAACTTTTATTGAAAGTACAATAAACATTTTTACCGATGAAGCTTATACGGCCCTATATAATAATAATAATATCTACCAGTCTGTTACTGCCCCACCGCAATGCAAAACCCTCTTCTCATACAGAGAAGGAGCAAACAAGGATCACTACGTTTGCTCAATGCGGTGATTTTAGACTAAATATTAATTAAAAATAACCAACGTCAGTAATGTTTATGACAAAATTAAAAAGTACATTTGCATCGAGAAACTTACATTGGTTCTTGCCTGGATTTAAACTATATATTCGTATTTTTATTTATTTTCTGTTCCAGTTTGTTCCAGTTGAATGTGTGTGAATCAAGATTGTGACACCTCCTTTGGGAAAATAGAAAGACGAATTTGTTGCCACATGAATAAATAATAACACTTTAACGCCAGATTGTCTACGAAGGGGTACTTACATCGCACACCCACTTTCTGTCAATGACAGTATAATATGTACCCCAAGTCATTGGGGACTTAAGAAAAGGGGGCTCATTTTCAATTTCTTTCTCACGAGGCGACAGGCATAAAAACCGTCAAAGAGCGCGTCAAACTCACGTAGCGACGGTTCCGTATCTTGACATAAAATCATTTTTTTTATTTAATTTATTATTGCTTGTGACCGCATAAGTAAGTTTGCATGTTAACAGTTTTTTTAAAACCAAAACCTGTGCTAATCAATGGCATATTTTATGTTTCTGTAATATGTACATCGGCCAGCACATCAAGCAACCCCAATCTGTCAAATTTCTTTGATAGTTTTTCAACTTAATTCCAAAAAATAAGGTTCATGTTCAATTGGGAAAATTTTAATAGTTTGGGATAGCTTGATGTGCGTTAAAAAAAAATATTTTGCATTTTCGGAGATAATTGGAATCTCTCGTGCAAAATCGGTAATTGTTTCATCTTAAGTCAAAAACTATGCTAAAAAATGGAAATATAAATAGGTACATATTTTTTTATTTGGCAAATAAAGGTCCCACGTTTATGATACCCCCCTAGTCATCCCAGTTTAAAATATCAACATCTCGTTTGGGCCGTGTTGCATTTTAAATAAAAATATTATACAATTCTTCCACTTGCGATATAGTTAATCAAGCATTTTTTTTCTTTGGAGTTCTACCAAATTTCAAGTTGACGGCGTGAGTAATTGTGGTAGTATGAAATAAAGAATCATTAACACAGGAATCAGGAAACGGGCGAAAACTAATCCCAAACTATCTCCAGTGGAATTTCTAAACCAAGGACGTTTTATTCTTAAACCATCGACGGCGAAACGGTTAGTTATGTCATCGTTAACCGAGATTAGGAACTGAGAAGAACTGACGGGAAGCGATGACGTCTTCCTGTGATGCTGCGTGACTCTGATTCCAATGTTAACTATAGCTGACAATAGTTTATCTATGGGTTATCCATAATGTACACCTATTCGAACCTTTTATTTTGGGACAAGCCAGCCACACTATTCCCAAACCAACTGCAACTCCTGAGAACCAGAATCAACAGTGGCGACCACCAGAAAAGCGTCGAGGCAATGAAGCCCGACGAGCCCCGGAGAAATGATTCAACGGCCTCGTATTCTCAAATTTGTTAAGTTAAAGCAATAAGACTATATAATGATCGTGGTGGGTGTATTTCTCTAGTTTCTGCGTAACCCCATGGAAAAAAGCGTGAGTTTGTGTCTGTGTTGCGACTAACATCAGCATGATAAACTTTCCTTAAGATTACATTTCTAAGTTGCAGCTCAGAGTCTGGATTTGTGCTCGGTTGATGGTAAGGTCAATAAGGCTAATAAGGTCACCCGCTATTCCATGAGACTTGAACACAGTAGGGTAGTGTCTTTAAAAATTCTGATTGGTCCGAGTCTTGGATTACTCAAAAATACTGGACACGTATTTTTTTCATTTGTCACGTAAACCAAAAATGACGACGGTATAGTGCGTTGAAATTGTGCGTAACGTCACGCCGTACTACACTTTTAATGTAATAGTGACGTCACAAGCCCCTTCTCCTGAACTTTGATGTGCTATATCATTGTCACTTTTTATTGATTTGAGTAAGGAAAAAAATACGTGTCCCATATTTTTTGGTAATCTTACTGACGGACTAAATAGACTTAATATATTTTTACCTAGGACACATCCCTATTGCCTCTTATCCCAAATATACTATAAGTACACCTCTGTGTAACCCTTCGTCGAATCCAGGCTTAATGTTTAATTTTTGTGTTAAGAATGTTATGTTAAATCTCGAAAACATGAGTTTTCAGAATAACTTCACATTTGAATGAATGTGAAGTTATTCTCAAAGCATTGCATTCATTCCTCAAAGCATTGTATGAAGGGTTACCTACATAAAAAAAATCACAAATAAAACTAGATGAATAGTCCGATGTTTGCAGGATTCTGTCAACGAACTAGTGAAGCCGATCCACGTCTATTCACGGGCTCGGGCACAATAGATGCTTCTCCCTGAGTCCCTACCGATATCGATTGGACAAAAAAAAACATTACCCCGCCGGATTAATGACAGGCTGTCATAATTGTGTATGAAATAATCATCTGCGCACAAATTCGTTCGAAATTATACCGGGGAGTTTAACTGTGAGGGGTACCGTGCTATTTGTCAGTGACGTCGTCGCCTGCTCGAATTTTAAAGGCACGATGATTTGCAATATTGTAATTTGTACTTTTGTAACTTGTGACTATTGAGATGACGGTAGATAGAGATGAATGGTAGAAGAAGAGATGGTGCGGAGACCTAGGGATAAATAGGGCAGGAGGATGCTGATTAGTTTTGATACTTGTTTGAATTGCAATTATTTAGCGGTTCGCGGTTGGCGCAGAGGATGAGCGGTCGACTGCTGCACCGCGTGTTGTGGGTTCGATTCCTGCCCGGGACAAATATTTGTTTAGCCTAGAGGTAGTTGTTCCGGGTTTGGCTGTTCGTGTATGTGGGTTGGAATGTTTGTAAACGCACCCACGGCACATGAGAAATTCCTAGTGTGGGGCATCGTTTTTTTTTTAAAGAAGCAGAATGGACTATTCCTACTAAAAGGGGCCCATTTGACCATCAAATTGTTGCGTGTGTCTAGGTGTGGCGGTTCGCAAAAACTAGTCACGAAATCGGACAAATCAAGCGTTAGTGATAAGAATACGTCAGCGCCCAATATCGTTTTCTATTCACATGAAATACCCAATTACTTAATAGAAAAGTTTAAAAGTGGAGTGCACTCTGCATTCAGCTTAACTAACCGACCGGATTTTTACGGATATACCCGTCTTTTTGGCCTTCGTTTTTGGACTTCTAACTGTAAGAGATTTCTTTAAATTTAGTACTTTGTTTTATTTAATTAGAAAATAAAAAAAAATACAAAAAAAGATTTGAAAGTATAACATTGTCAGGCTTAATGTCACGAATTTTCAAATAACGAAAAGGTATCCCTATCAATAAGATTGAGTGCATCATGCACTTTACTACTTTACTTTTCTCTAAACAGTCCGTTGAGAAAAACCCCGACTTCTAAAAGAAATGACGACCTAGATGCGGAACACTTAACAAACAAAACCTTAGAATGTGTCTAATAAAGATTTTCTTATTGTAGCAGGAAATTTGTGGCATACAGCGATTTGTGACGTAAGTTGGCATATCTGCAGAATGACAGGTGACTAGCGTCATACTGTCATTCACAAAAAAAGGTAATGTATATAACTGAAGTATATTGGAAGAGGTTAGGTATATAAATGGCATAGATTGCGGTTCGTACCTACGAACCGCAATCTATGCCATTGAAAACAAGAATAAGCACGCTCTTCGGTGTACCTACACCGAAGAGCGTGCTTATTCTTGTTTTCTTTATTCACTTTACGAGTAATTCCGATCGATCGATATTGGAATTAATACGTTTCGTTCTCTTGGGTTCGACGCTAGCGCCAAATTCGGGAACAGGCTTGGCGTGCGCTAAACGCTACTCTTGCGTTTATTTTGACAGCTGTGTATTTCGCCAAGTTTTATAATCACATCACTCCAAAATTAACATTGGAATCGTATTGGCTTTAGATCGGTAAGGCCCCAGGTAGCGTTGACAGGCGTCCGGATAAAGCCGGACACCTTTCAACGATAGGCGATAAGATAGGCTTTTTGATTAGATGTTCGACCAAAATAAACGGTGTCCGGCTTGTCCGGCTTTTGTAAGATACCAAGACTGCCCAACACGGTAAGACAGATATTTTGGTTTTGTACAGCAAACCATACGAACACTATTTATATACAATTTTTTGTCGTACCTATTAATACTGAGACAAAATCCTCAATAATGTAGGGTGGGGGTAGAAAGGCTTTCTACTCAAATGTCCGGCCAAACTGGTTGGTCTGTCCGGCTATTAGGTTTGGCGACCTGGCAACCCTAGCCCCAGGGCACTAATGTCAAAAGCAAAAACGATCTTACAAGTTATTAGAACAGGGTAAAAGCTTAAGCTACCCTAATCCTATAACCGTAACCCTCTCTAGAAACCGAGAGAAATAAATCTAATTCTACATATCCAAATAGAACGAACGGGCAATCTATTATCACGGGTGAGCATGTGCATAAATTATTTCTCGTGATATTTCCATTCCTGCTATTAAGTCCATATTAGCATAGATAAATACAGAGACGGAGCTTTTAAGGGGTTGATATCTCACTTGCGTTAAAATTGCACCCCTTAATTGTTAATGTTTGCGAAGCGAATGCTTCCTTGCTTGTTCTAAACTAAACTAATATTATAGATAAAAGAGGAAACATTTGATTGGCTGTATGTTTGTTTGTAATGGATAAACTCAAAAACTACTGAACTATTTTAAACAAAAAAAACACCTCGAGAAAGCTACATTATCAGCGAATAACATGGCTTATAGTTTATTATCAAAACGACGCTATAAAGGAGGTGGAAAGATGATAAAGTTCGAAGGGAAACGTAAGAAATTCACGCGGGCGAAATCGCGGACGTAGTATATAGAATCATTATAGACGAATTCAGACATTGTCGCGGATTGCGTTTTTTAATTATATTTACCCTGAAAGTTTAAGTAATCTATATTGTGGCGGGGCAGAAGAACGGACTGTTCACACATAGGGAATAGAGGGTAGCCCACAATAGCATAAATAAATAATCCTGGACAATCCACACATCATCATCTAGCCCCAAGCTAAAAAAGTATGAGACCGAAACTTTGATATCCAGTTAGTAATTCGTAGACTGCTCATGTTAGAGCTTCGAATCTTGATGAAGTAGGTACATTGTTAACTTACCTATAAGTCCATCCACGTCGCCTAGGCACAGAAAGAACCACAGCAATCCTAGGTACACACATCGCGCGCGGGACGCCCTCAACATTTTTCCGAAATCACATCCTTCAAAAACATTTTCCACTTACAAAAAGCTATGAACTACCTATTACACGATTATCCCATTATAAGCGCTTAACGGTCACTGACACATTGTTTTTTTTAATTGGATTTAGGGTTGAACGCCAGCGTGCGTAAACACGCGCGCGAAATATACAGACGCGCGACACGGGCACTACGTTCGAAAGCTCACGCGGTACTGAATTGTTGAGCGATACGATATTAGTGCAGAATTACCCATAGACGATTCGTAAGTATAGAGCGCTTGGGAAAGCCCGCTCTACAAATTGATCCGTTTTTCATGTTATACCCTTCGTTGGTTTAATTTTAATTGATGTCTTCATTTGAAGCGTGTATTTGATTAAGTAGCTAGATTATAAAAGGGCAGTTTATCGGGTAATAAATTATTTTAAGTTTGGACGTAGGGAATTAGCATATTTTTATATTCAATTATGCGTACCTAACTTGAGCAGCTTTTTGTAGTATCCGCCTGGACTTCGGCTTGTAACATTGTTTTTACAGTTACTTTTAAACTTGCATTATTAAACGATTATTAAAGAACTTTCGGTCATAATCGTAAGTCATCGAAAATGTATTACTAAATGTACTACTACGCCTTAAAAACTCCAAAGATCTCTCCCACCTTTTTTCGAGATTTGTGTACATTTATTCTTTTGTCTCATGCCAATATGAGGAATCATGACCGCCAAGCTCTAGAAAACTCGAAAAGAGCTTCTTTAGAGGGAGGGGCTGGTGGTTAAAGTGGTGTTAAATTTATATATAAACGTATCTTAATTTGTCTATCATTTTGTCCTCCAAAACGAGAACGAGTAGATGATACAAGAATCTATGTTGATCAGCAGAAAACATAGCGTAATATTAAGGTTTGTTGAGAAAATATTGCGTTTCAAAGAGTATTGAGAGCGCTGCCTGACATGAAATAGTCGTAGTAGTGGACAAGAAAAGTTCCAGAATTAGACAAATCTTTTCAGCGCGAGAGTGAGTTATTACTGCGTGGCTTTTGTTAGCCTTGCAGGTAGCGTTGACAGGCGTCCGGATAAAGCCGGACATAGGTAGGCTTTTTAATTAGGTGTCCGGCCAAAGTAAACGGTGTCCGGCATGTCCAGTTTTTGTAACACTAAGCTTATCATACTTAGACCGATGTTTCTCAACTGCCCAACACGATAAGACAGATATTTCGTTTTTATTAGTACAACAAACCATGCGAACACCATTTTTTATATATAATTTTCTGTTCGTACCTATTAATACTGAGACAAAATCCTCAATAATGAAGGGTATCCGGTCTCTATATCCATATATCCGGATTATTTTTCTGGTCTGTCCGGCTATTAGGTTTGGCGACCTGGCAACCCTACTTGCAGGGCAGAATATGAAGATATCTTAAACTAGTAAGGTCTTTCTATGCATACGGGAGACCCCATAAACCGATTTGATCAATAAATTAAAATAATATTAAATACATTACAATAATTGCCGCAACCCCATATGCAGTAACATCTCAGTTGAGTTTAAATTTAGTTCACATTAAATAAAATTTCCGTCTACAAACGGCACGTATCCTGCGGGAATTAGAATTTAATATTCGGGCCGTAACGTGTAATTACCAAACAGAGTACAAAATGAAATGAATTCTATATTTCGTTTGTACAATAGGGAAGGTCATTGACACTTCCCTTTTAAATGCGAATGTTGAAGACATATTTCATTATTGACGACCGATGTGGCGCGGCGGGCGAAGGTCCGCCTGCGACGCAAGAGGTTGCGGGTTCGATTCCCGCCTTGGGACAAATGTTTGTACGATCTGCAAATATTTGTTCCGAGTGTTCTGGGTATTTCCTATGTATAGTAAAATATCTATCTATGTAATGTATAGTATTAAGTATATCAGTCATCTAGTACCCATAACACAAGCTCTGCTTAGCTTGGGGCTAGATGATGCTGTGTGGATTGTCCAGCAATATTTATTTATTTATTTATTTATTTATTATTTCGTCGCTACTTAAGCGCTAGAAAAACATCGTGTGGAAACCAGCACAATATCTTAAAACAAGACACTTGTAACTATGTGACACCAATGCCTCTGTTTTAAAAAGTAAAAATACCATAGGTTTTATTTTCCCGCCTTTTTCATGTCTTTTAAAAAAGTTTTTGTAAAAGAAATCTCTCAAACGTGGGCCCCCTTCGTTGACATCGGCAGCCCAGTTCTGTTCACAGCAGTGGCGGTACTAGGAGGGGTAGTGACCACCCCCCAAAATTGTCACGTCACGCATCATCTCAAAAACCTCGTAAGAAAAGATAATTACTAACCGCTTTTGTAATAAATCATGTACTTCCTTAAAACGTTGGAGACCAAACGGGACTGACGTCTCCATAGATATTATCACCTGAGTTGCCAATTAAAATAGAATACTTCAATTTGTTTTGTGATTACTGTTAGTCAACTTACTGCTCGCTTCAACCCTCCCCAAAGTCTTTAGCTGTGACCGCGCCTGGTTCACATAGTAAACAGGAGCTTTTTGCGAAGAAGCCATACTTAAAAAGGAGGCGAGAGAAGGGGAGCGGATTTCACAACCTTTCACCCTATCCACAGCAGTTGCACCTAAGTGCGCTCAATGATCTCCGGTGGCCATAGCGTGTGGCATGCAGGTGGCAGAGCTTGGTAGTCCGAGGCCTGAAGAGACACCCGATTCTTCGAGGCGCTGTGTTTTGCAGGAACAGCTGCAGAGGGTGACGGTGTCCACATGAAAGATGCAAGACAAAACTTGCCAAAGGAGCGTAACTAACTGTGCAAGTCCTCCGGCGCCCAAAACCGAAAGGTAATAAAACACCCGTATGGTTTAAATCAGAATGAGTCAAAAAGACCCCTCCATTCGCCCCACGAAAGACATCCATGAAGAAAAGAGGACAGAAGACACCAGAACCGTGTTGGTTTTAAAACTAAGGGGACATGGCGATAGTTGCCTTTGTTAGAAGTATGTAAGGGCCATGCTTTTACAAAACCAGTAATCAATTCAGCGAGCACACAAACGATGACGAGTCGCTACTTTTAAAAACAAATAGGTAAGTAGCTCTCACCAAGGTGGTCCGACAACATTCTTTATTAACATACATTTTATTGAATGCATCCAATTAACCAAACACTTTTAAGTCGACAACTATCGGGAAATCAGTGTCAAACATTATACATATGGATAAAAGGGCCAATCGATTGAGCAAAGGTATACCTATTATATATGGCGCGGTGACCGGTATGGTAGTGCCCAGCGTTGCCTTAGCATGACTGGTCATATGGACTGAATATATCGATGACTCAAAGGCGTAGAGGTAAAGGAAACAGGGCTCCTTCATTCCGACTCAGGGAACTGTTTGTTGAGGGGCTCGTGGCTACATAAAAACAGCCGCGGTGTGAGCGAGGTTTAAGCCATGCTTAACTGTAGTCAGTCTGTGGATATCAGACCATTCAATACATACCGAGACCCGGTTGTCATTTGTAGATCTTTGACAGTCGTTACGGGTAGTTAGAAGCCCAAA
This sequence comes from Phlogophora meticulosa, assembly GCA_905147745.2. NCBI lineage: Eukaryota > Metazoa > Arthropoda > Insecta > Lepidoptera > Noctuidae > Phlogophora > Phlogophora meticulosa. The sequence continues at coordinate 14,282,267 of LR990522.1, read as the reverse complement.
AGTCTGACATTCAGTCTTACCAAAGGGTATCGAGTTGCCCAGTAACTTGGTTGTGGAAGTCCGATAAGCAGTCGCTCCGTATAAAATACTGGTATTCAGCTGCATCCGGTTAGACTGGAAGCCGACCCCATTATATATTTGGGAAAAGGCTAGGCAGATCCTGACAATTTTTAAATTTTCCCATCTCATATTCTTTTGTGATAAACAATTTGACAGATTGAGGTAGCTTGATATTCTGGCGTCTGTACATCGCAGGAACAACCAGTAAACTTACAACCAATACCAATAAACCTCAGAATCACCAAACAATTTTTGTTGTGTAAGTTTGGAATAACTTTACTCCGTGTTAGTAATAAGGATAAGGCGGTTAGATTCTAATATTTTAAACTTAAAAAGCCAACACTAGTTGCGTTTGCAGCGCGTTTACGTTGCGTTATACGCGCGTTGACGGCGTGCGAGATAAAACGTCGTGTACATAGTTCCTTAGACTAACATTTCGTTTCTATTTTGTACGTAAATGAGAACACCAAGGGCCTGAACATTCCCGTCACGTTTCTTATGTCCTGTGATATAAATTCATTCTCGCTGGGCGATATAAAAGGTAAGTAGGTAGGCTCGAGTACTGTTTATATATACTACGTATGTATGACTCGTGATAGTTTACACTGCTGGTCAAAGAAACGAGCCACATACGTCTTTGAAGTTCAGATGCATCATGGTATGGTTAGATACTTAGATATGATAACATAATAGTTATATACAGTGGCTGAGCGATTGATAGTTGCGCCGCGTGTCGTGGGTTCGATTATCACACGGAACAAATATTTGTACGGCCTACGGTTAGTTGCTCTGGGTCTGGCCGTTTGTGTATGTGAGTTTGAACGTTCGTATACGCACCGACGATACAGGAGAAAGTCCTAGTGTGGGGCAACCATAAATAAAATAAAAGATACAATAATAATCGTTATCTACGCTGTCCTTTACATCGCTCTGGTTTCATTCACTCTTCCTTCTTCGTCCAGGCGATTTTTCTTTGAAAGGCGCTCCCTCTGAATATCAGGATGGCAACCAGCCAGTTCAATTTAAAGTGATGGCTCGTGGATGCATTCGTAAGGAGTTTCTCATAAACATATATTCTTCATGGTCAAAACGAGTGTAACATTATCATTTCTGAAGCAAAAACTTCTTTAGCCGAGTTGAGTGTTTTGTTCTAGGGGCAATACTTATGGGTTCGCGTTACTGACATCCGTCTTGAGCAAGCGTGGTGATTAATGCTCCTGCCTACTCTGTATGGGAAGACGCCTTTGCCCTGCAGTGGGACAGTAACAGGCTGCTAGGTTACCGACATGCTAATTTTAATTGTGGCTCGTTTTGCGTTGCGTACGACTGACAGTTATTTCAAAGTCTTCACAATAAAATCAGCTGTTCAGTAAATTTGAACTTTACTGGGGACTTTTTCATGTTTTGTTTTGGTCCCATAGTGAGAGTTGTTCTTATTCATGAGTGGGTACAATGTTCCCAAATATTTCGTGTAAGAATAGATACACCTGAGATACATAGAAAGTGATATTTGTACGGTCCCTATGGACTCCAAAAGGCTGGGCCAATTTCGACGACATTTTCTGGCAATCTTTAACCCAGCGAGTGATGTCAAGTATTTTTCGTCATTTTTGTAAAACCGGGGCGGGTCGCTAATAGGTATTTTATAATTTGACTTTGAAAAATAATACAAACTTTTATGTTAATTAATTTGGCGTAACTTTTTATTCTGTTTATTACTAGATATTTATGCTTGAATGAAATTTAGAGAAAAACGTTTAGGTACCCATTTTAAAACATAGGTAATGTAAAAATAATTTGAAAAATATTATAATTTCACCCGTTCTTAAAGTTTTCTAACTATTTTTTTTTCTGCTTGGTTAGTAGGAGACTTCTTTGAATTTTACTTTAATTTATATTTCCAAGAACGCGTGTTAATTATTTTTACCTCGATGCGAAAATGTTATTTTTTTTATTTCGAGAACTACGTTCAAATAGATACCTAATAAAATAATAAGAGCTTCGCGGGTATCTTTAAAGTTTAACAACGCTTGCTGTGGTCGATCCATGGATGGGTGAACAAGCATGAATTCAAATCAAGACCCCCTCCGCGTCTCGAAAACCACGTGAAACCCATTGGCACGTTAAGTCATTTGTAAATCTTTGACAAGCGTAACACGACAACGAAGCCCGAAAGTCTGACATCCAGTAAAGGGGCATCGTATCGTATTTTGCTGAACTGGACCCTTTCAGCGCAGCCGTAAGGCACATACTTAATAAAATATGTACCTATACTTATATATATTTTTAATGTATTTCTTGTTACTCGTTTTTTTTATGTTTAGTATTGTGTCGTTGTGTGCCTAAGTCTGTGCTGAATAAATGTTTTTATTTCTTTCTTTTTCTTTTACTATCCAGTATCTGACCTCTACAACACAGTTAGGGTTGTGGTGCTCAGATAGGCAGTCGCTCTGTGTTAAGTATTAGTATTCAAATACATCCGGTGAGGCTGAAAGCCGATCCTTGTTGGGAAAAAGCTAAGTTGGTCTTTATATTGGAGAAACCCGGTAATACGAAACTATACACTAACCCTCAATTCCTACATAATACATATCTTTTATTCCAGTCATCAGAAGACTAGCGCGGTCAGACAGAGTTCAGTGCCAATGCCGGCGGTGTCTGACATCACCATCCGAAAAAATACTGAAACCTATATCCAGGTACAACTCATATTTCTTCGTTTATATTTCAGGTTCTAGTTTTGTTCAGGAGATCGGTTCGTTTCTTCTTATAACATATTCTTCTGGGAGCCAGGACAGGCAGCATTTTCTTCTTTAGAAAACAAATAACTATTGCACTGCGTTAGTTAATCAGTTTGAATTGTAATAATAAAACACGCGAGATTTTCGACATGTGGGATGTGAATACAGCAGTCATTGTGCCGATAGCTGTGACGACAAATGGCATAATAGGAAAGAGCCTCGACCAACACCTGAGGAGGCTCTCGTTAGGAGGCAGTTGGATCAAGGGTTTGATCCATAAAACGGTACTCCTGGACACGACGCGTATTTGTAAGGACACGCCTCTATCAGGAGCCCTGACCGCCGGTAGCTTGAACCTAGTTACCTAAAGGAAGCTGCTAATACCTACACATATAATAAACTATGTGATCATAAATTACTCCATATCTATGGTGCATTTTAATTCGTTTCATGCAATTAAATAGGTACGGCAGCTCAATATTCAAAATAAATAAATAAACACACTTAAGTGATGATTGAACTTGAAAATCAAAGAGATAGTATTTCGCATAGTTTAAACTGTTTTAATTTATGCTAAAGGTAAAAGCCAGAGTAGTCAGTGAAGTTTTTTTTTTGTTTATTTTGTGTTGGTATTTTTTTGTTACATATTTGCGAAGTTGGCGTACATGCGTTCGCTTGTCATGTATGTGACAAAGGCGTCCAAATGGTTAAATACCCTAAGATTCCGTCATAATTATTTTAGTTAGTTTTATTGTATGTCCTAATAAAGCAACATCTTTTTAGTGGGGAAACTGCATTATTGCAAGAACGCACTGAAGTCGCTTCTAACTTGTTGTCAGCTAACCATTTTATTTTTCTCATGTAAGTGACGAAATATAGTAACTTTAACGAAATATTTTAAAACAGTAATTTATTTTACGTTTTTAGGCTGAATAATGGTAATAATAAAAAACAAATTTCTCTTAATATACATTTATTTTGTGGCGTTATTCATAATTACTAATTAAGGCTAATTACATTACACATACATTAAAAATCAACAATACATCTTTACAAAAAGTTACATTCGGCTATCATGTGGAATAACTGGCAACACTCGAGACCAAAAGATTCGAATCAAGGAGGAAGAGATCATATGATAAGCATAAGATAATGCAACTTATATCATTATTTATCAGGTTGTATATTCTCAAAGAGATATAGCATCAGATTATGCCTGAAATATATTTTGTATAATCTTTAAACACGAGTCTTTGAATGCACAAACGACATTTGTATAATAGTTGCCAGGTTATCACAAAACAATTAGAAAAAAAAACTGTAGATGGTGAAAAAAACAATTTCTAGCAACAGAAATTATTAATCTTTCCATAATAATTATCTGGGCATTTTATAAAGTACAACAGTAAGGCAATATGAATATGTATATCAACTTTTCTATCTAAAATATGTATGGTCGATGTTTTAGTAACATTTTTACATTCCGCATGGGAATCACATAGTCTAATCACTCTTAAGAAAACATAATTTAATTGTTATTTCCAAAAATGCATAGAACTCAATAACCATACTAAACTTAAAAGACACCATGGCAGTCGCGTTATCGAGTAGGACGGTGAATATTTTTGTTACGTGATTTCTCAAAGTCTCGTGTCATCTCGCTCCCGCGTTTTATGACAGCTGTGACATATGGAACAAAATTAGTCTTATTTTTTTGTTATTGTTTGTTTAACATCGTGTTCTATTTATATCTATGTTACTTAACAAATAATACAACAAGCAATTCTTGCTCGTGGTTACATTAACACCTTAACTGCCAAACAACGAGACACAATAGAAAATGTATTGTTTGTCGGTCATTTGGCGTTCAACGCGTTAAATCAATTATTGAAAAAAAAAAAAAAATGTAAAAGTATAAATTAGTGCAAATTATTTATATTTTGAAATCTGTTGTACGGTTTAATGAATCACAGTATGCAAATAAATACTAGATTACGCACCAAGGGGACAGATCAGTGTATTATGTCACGGGCGCCATAATGAATACCGGGCGTAACGAAGAATTCTAGAGTTAACTCCCGAGCGCATCAATGGAGTTAAGACTAGAATCCTGAATGCAGCAAAGGATTCAAAATACCCCAAGACACCTTTATTCCCAAGAATGCTATTTACACAGTACACACCTTCTGTAGTAAGATAATAAAAAGCAATTCAATTTTCAAATGTGATCTCTTCGGTACCTAAAAAGATTTATGCAAACTTTGTGTTCAGGTTCCAAATTCAAAAAACATGGTCGACCAGCGGGCATTATGTAATTTTATTGCCGGCTAGACCATAAAGCTGGAATGACTTTCTTTCGGTCAGGTTTGCATGACATATAGTTTGACATTACCGGTAGTGTCAAAAAAAATATTTTTCATTATTAAAACAAAACATATTGCTAGCATGTGCTGCGTAAACCGTAATTGTCTTCTTATTTTTTTTACTTCACTAAAAAGTTTGTGGTGTTGATACTCTTGAAGAAACAACATTGCTATTAGCTGTGCTTCGCCTGGCCTTGGCCGACTTTTGCAAAATACAATAAGATATTAAGCCATTGCGTGGTTCCATAATTATACATTTTTTTAAACGTGATGTATTTTAATACACTAACAAGAAATCTCAACTTTCAAAAAGTTTCGTCAGAAAGTGCCGTCAATTTTTATGGAACTATCTATTTTGTAGATACTATTTGCTCATACCTGTCTAGGAAACTAACGTGGTTCTAACAGAGAGGAAGAAGAAAATCAGTGTATTGATCTAACCTGAAACTATACAATACATAATAATTAATTAATTATAAATACAACTGACACCTACATAAAAAAAAACATATGTATAAATCACATTACATCCTGTCACTTAACATTTACACCGACAGCTTTTTCTATCTGCAAGGATACACCGTACAATGAGCTTTAGTTGCAACGCTTTAGAGGTAAAAGCTTTAGTCATCATCATCGGCCTAGCCTTTTCCCAACTATATTGGGTTGGTTTCCAGTCTAACCAGATGCAGCTGAGTACCTGTATTTAGAATGACACCTCCAAGCTTACATACTGCCGCCAATCAGAACGAGTTATATTGCAATGTTACAAATATATAGCAAATGGAATTGCAGAACTTAAATATCCATATTTCAAATAAGACCTTGGGCAGATGACACTTACACAAGGTGAATATGTTTTTCCACCCATAAGGTTTAACGCTTTTTTCAAATAATTATACATTTCTGAGTTGCCATAATTAAATAAAATGCATTTATTTTATAAGTTAGTGACAGGATTCAGCATTAGTCTACATACAATCAAAGTTAATACTTATGCTATGTTTAATATAAAAATACAACGTTGTTCACGCGTATCTACGCCCATTTTATATGAGGTGATCCTGATTTCACTGAACATAAGTGCGCTTATATCGTTCCCACTGCGGTAACTCGTCACCTGTGTGAGAGTGAAGTGGGCGGTAATCTACCACGTGAGCCCCATGCGGGTTGTAGATACTGAACTGAACATTTCGAAAATCAAAGAAATTATATTTGTCGAACCAAACGTCTCTAGTGATCTATTTATGACCATATTTCATTCTTGATTTAGTTTAGTTTTACGACCCGACCCTGCTTCAACGTTTCAAACAACTTAAAATTTCTTCATCTTAGGTAAGTGAAATATTTTAATGCATTATACCTTTCAGAATAGATTTTCTAAATAATTGAGCAAAACCGCATCAAAATCTGTTGTAGAGTTAGGAAGAAAAACGTGATTACACAGACAGACACAAAAAGCGACTTTATTTTTAAACTATGTATTTCATAGATAGATCACATAAACTAAAGACTCTTTCTGTACTATGTCACAAATTAAAAAAAAACTTGCTACATCAGTATCAGTGAAATCAGGCAACCATTTCATACTTTTACGTACATTGCATCGTCTGTATGTGGCCTTGAATGGTAAGTGCAAACCAAATGTGCAATGTACGAAATGTTAGAACTATCTCGAAATATTATTCAATAAACCAACAACCTTCTACTATAAATTTTCAGTTCTTTCATAACAAGTTCATTTGAGTGCTTTATTAATAGTTAAAGATGATGCATGAAGAATAAAATATGTAATGGGAAAAAGAAGTATTGAACAATTATTATGTGTTATTTGTTTTGTAGAAAATACAGGGTGTTAGGCAGAACGAGGGACATACTGTAAGGGAAGCTAGTAGTCATCAAAACAAACCAATTTTACTTTGGAACCGACACCGAAAACGCGAAAAACAAAATAGCTATTTCTCACATTTTGTTAAGTTATGCCAACATAAATGTATGGTAGTAGTAGTAGGTGATTATTTTTTTCGCGATTTTATGCATTGTTCCATTGTCAAAGTTGTTAATTTTCATGAGTACTACACGCCTTTAAAGTATATCCCTCGTTCTAACTAACACTCTGTATATGTATGTACTTAATTGTGCTAACATGTATGTGAATCTCAGTCAAAGAATTTTAATACAATCTACACTGACGAGCAATATAAAAAAAATCGCGTTTGTTGCATGGGAGTCCCCTTTAATATTTATTTTATTCTGTTTTTTAGTATTTGTTGTTATTGCGGCATCATAAATACATCATCTGTGAAAATGACAACTGACTAACTATCACGGTTCATGAGATACAGCCTGGTGACAGACGGATGGACAGCGGAGTCTTAGTAATAAAGTATTTTTATGCTTTACTTGCGTTTCTATTCACTTCAAGAAGCTACCTTGCGTGGTGTCGGATATATTAGTGACGTCTTTATACTGACTTTTACCGAATTATTCACTTAATAGATGACTGCCTCGATAGTGGTCTCAAAGGCGACTGCAGAGCGTGAGGCCCGGGGAACAATTCCCAGATCGGGGCAAAGGAATTTTCGAATAGGAATTTTCTCAGTAACAACCCAGTCTCTGGATTTATGCCCAGTTGATGGCAATAGGCTCCCCCCTATTACATGGGCGTAATGCGAGAGGGCTATAGATGCTCCTCTGCCGACCATTCGGTGAATATAGGCGTGATGTTATGCTTTTCATATTGCTCGTCAATGTACTTTCAATACATTATGTAGTTGATCGACTAATTTACAATACAATACATTTTCTTTTGTGTTTCGATTTCGCAGTTAAGTTAACACCTTAACTGAAATCGAAACACAAAAGAAAATGTATTGTTTGTGTAGCACTTGGCGATTAACGTGATAAGTTCTGATTATTCTAAAACGCAGATAAGTGTGCAAAAGAAGTTATTTATATGAAAGGTCCTTCCTTCGTTACTACACATAATATTATAAAAGGCTTTTCATTAGCCATCTAACTCTGTGTTGATAAAAAAAACTAGGTATATGACCACCATATTTTTACATTACAATCACGTATAACAAAAACAATAGGAAACGTCTTCATTTGTAACACACTTTTTTTTTTCAACTTTAATCAGCTTACACTGACCAGTCATTTTTAGTGCAGTACCAAATATGGAACATCGAGTTTTAGAAATTAAAACCAGCCAGTGCTTGTCGGACCTCGTACCGTGGAGTCTTTAGTAGGGATCGATATTTATACATGCATACTAATGTCGCCTTAGTTACTTTTGTTCATTTTTGTTTTATTACAATTTTGGAAAAGAAACTTCGGGACGTACGCCCTTTTTTCACACAAAATAAAAGTTTAGTAACCTGTTATGCTATCTATGATGGTTAGTGAGCTCTCGTTAAAACTCGCGTGTGGACAACAATCAAACAATCGGACGGTCAGACGGACAATATGAAAATATAGCTGAATATTTTCGGGTTCCGTGGCAACAACGGCACCCTAAAAAGATCGGCTATGTAGCACGTCAAACCTCTTTCTATAGCTCGATGCTCCATGTAAGCAGTGTACTGTACATAATCTTTCCTATACTGTAACTATCTAAAAACATATAACCGTGGTACCTACGTTTACATTTGTGGGAGGAACTCGATGGGGGTTGAGAACTTGAAGTCTTCAGGGAACAGTTTGGATGCGAATGGGTACATGAGCTTGTACGCCTGACGGATGGTGACGTCAGCCACGCCGGCAATGTCACCGATCTCTTTCTGACTGCGCTTGTCTTCCGATGCCTGGAATTAAAGATATTATGTTTCAAATTTACGGCACGGTTGGCGCAGTGGCTGAGCGATTGGCTGCCGCGCTGCGTGTCGCGAGTTCGATTCCCGCACGGAACAAATAATTATGGCCTACAGGTAGCCCGGGTCTGGCTGTTTGTGTGTGTGAATTTAAATGTTTGCACCACCACAATACAGGAGAAATTCCTAGTGTGGGGCAACGTTTTTCTTAATAATAATAATAAAAAAAATAGTGTTAGTGTACAAAAACAATTTACTTTGAATGTTTTCAGAGCCGTAAAACCGTAGAGCGAACCCAGCGCTACAACTTAGTTTTGGTGAAAATAGGCAGTAGGCTCAATGCCTATTTTCACAAAAACTAAGTTACACCTAAATGTTATGCCTGCTACTTAGACCCTTAATTTAGGTGTCGCCTGATAAACCAGGCATAAGTACCTAATGTACACACGGCTACATGTCAAGCTAAACGTATCCAGTTTATGCTGATCTCGCATTGTATAGGATTTCAATGAAAGCTCAGCTTATACTGGAAATTATAGCTTGATATGTAGCCGTGTTTACAACTTTTTTCATGAATTTTTAATCCTGACAGTTGAAGTGTCACCCAGTTTCTGTTTATTTTATTAAATCTGGAGTCAAATCTCGTATTGATAATTTGGTAAATCAAGTAGGATGTTAAACAAAAGTCTTGAAGGTTTAGGCAGAGGTGTACCTATAGTAGATCCAAATTTCTCCAGTTATGTTTTTAGTCCCATAGAATATGCGGCGAGCCTATAAACGACGAAACTTAAATAACTCATAAAACAAGTTCGAACTTACGTTCAATCCCAAACCTTCGAACCTATTATTGTATCACAATCTTTATTTGGAGCACGTCAAGTTCTTAATAAAAAAAATAAAAATATACAACTAAGACCCCGGTTGAAAGTTCTTATTTCAAAACGGCGTCAGTTTTGAAATAAGAACTTGCAATGTTGTCAAAATAGAGTTCGAAATTCAATAATGATTCGACGATTAAAACCTTGGTCGTAATTAAAACTTTTTTTGTAATAAGGCCGTTTGAACATACAACTTTAATGTCAATGAAAATTCAAGATACTGAATTCAATGAACAAAATCTATTAATGTCCGTATTTATTACTACAAGTTTGATTACTATCGCCGCAGACGTCGTACTGTTTATCTTTATATTTAATATCTTTGTCCTTGTCCTTATAAACGTTACATCAAAGGCAACTTCACGGTCAAGTGTTGTTTACTTCGAGAAATATGTATTTTCAAATATTTGTTTTATGCAGCGTTCGCAATGAGTACTTATGTGCAATTACCAGTGGCGTGTGAAGGCCGTTTTGTACAGAGGCCAGCACATCAAGCTACCCCCAATCTGTCAAATTTCTTCGATAGTTTTCAACTTTATTACAAAAGAATAAGGTTCATGTTCAATTGGGTAAATTTAACAGTCTGGGATAGCTTGATGTGCTGGCGTCAGTACAAGTTTTAAAAACATTTTCTGTACCGCTAATATAGATTTTTGACGCAAAATAAGGTTGAAAACATTCATCCATACTTATATCATGAATTTGAAAGTGACTCTGTCAGTCTGTATGTCTGTTCGTCGTAAATCGTATGAACGTTTAAAGTATGATCGTCGTTGGGGTGAAAACCGTACACCTAAGTAAGGCCTAACACACAAAAACTAAATCGTGTCTAGCGTCTCGAAGTATCTTATTTTCATTGGCTTATAGGGATAATAACGATATAACAACAACGAGGTCTCTCCCCCTCGGATCGCCACTGGCCATGTTTCTAATCAGCTAATCAGAATTCATTTTAGTTTTATTTCTTTCTTGGCCTACAGAGGGTCTTTACCCCGTCGACTTTGAATTAAGAAATAATTTAAAACTCTAGAAAAAAGTAACATAGTTAACAATGAGAAGTTGTGCGACGCTTTTTGGACATAATGACTACTAGCTTTCTGGACCGCGGCTACGCTCGCGATGATCTCTCCTACAATATTCACAACTATAACTTCAAAAACAAAGCACTCTCATACAAATCTGTTCAACCCCAATATTACCTCCCTTAGTTCTTACGCAAAATACGCGCAGAGTCGAGGAGTTGCGGATATCGGCCCGTCTAACAATACAATGCAATACCCCCTTAGGAATTGAATTTCAAATTCCATATTGAAAAATTTTAAGTCTCCACGACCAGCCATTTACCCATGTAAATCGCTGGTCGTGGAGACTTCAAATTTTAAATTTTAAGAAACAAACAAATTCCTGAATGACAGACAATACATGGGTATTGTCTGTCATTCAGGACTTTGTTTCTTAAACTATTAAATAACACTTAACTTAAACATGACTGCTTTATTGTATTCTGCAACCAACGCGAACGCTATCAATAATAAGTAGGTACAATAGGGCGGACGTCAGTAGTAACACCAGTATAAGTTGGCCTCTTATTCAATTGAAATTCCATACCACGCTAGGCCAGGTCAAAGGCAAAGTGGTACCACTAAGTAAGTGCGGTCAACTAGCCATCTATAACATTTTATCAATAGGGTTGCTTTAATTTTTTCAGCTATTTAATCATGTCAATCAAGTATGTACTGATTCAACAGTGTAAAATGAGTAAGAATTCTTTGTGATTGTTTCAGTCGATAACATTGTCCCATTGTTGTATATTTATTAATAATTGCCATCACATACAAGTAACAAAGTTATAAATATTTCAAGGTGACTGTCTCTTATTAATTGTTATGATACAGGTTGTATTTTGAGGGGCAAAGGTTAAAGATCTCTGTGGTTATTTTGTCTTTGGATATTCTGTGAATTTGGATAAATAAATATGAATTCGATTTTTTAGTTGTTTTTTAAGTTATGCAGGTGACAATGGAAACAAAGTCTCTACTCTCTATTAACGAAAATTCAAAAGATGTAAAAAATAGATTGAATACCAAACCAACCTGCGAGGCCATGTAGATGGCTGCAGCGGCCACTGAAATGGGACTGCGTCCAGACACAATATCCAGATCCCCGGCTTTCCTCGCAATGTGCGTAGCTGCCCTTTGCACAGAATTGGGCAGGCCCAAGTTTGAGCAGAACCGAGACATGAAATCCGCTGTGGTGATAAGCTCCACGGAAGTTTCCAGCGCCTTCAAGATCAGTTTGAAGCATCTACCGATTTCTTTCTTGCTGATTTTGCTGACAGCGCAGATTTCCTTAAATGTACGCGGGACACCCTCTTGTCGGCACGCGATGTAGAGGCAAGCAGACGCTATGGCGTCATTTGCCCGCCCCTTCAAGTTCTTGCCATCATGCACCTGTAGAAGTGACAATGTAAGTTTAAGCTCAAGTCTGGTATCATAGTACCATCCATTCCACAACACTTGAATTACGAATACCACTCTTACTGGTGCCAAATAAAGGCACTGTTAAAGTTCAATTTTACTTATTATTGAATTTTAAATAAGCAAAAAAACACTGAAAAACTGACCATGCTCATTCATTGCCATAGAAAACATTATAGTGGTCACTTATTCATTTATCCACCATTTTTTTTTCATGATAATAATTCACAATAAATAAAATTATATAATAAAATAAATAAATAATGCTGGACAATCCACACAGCATCATCTAGTCCCAAGCTAAGCAGAGCTTGTGTTATGGTTACTAGACGACTGATACACTTAATACAAGACATTACATAGATAGATATTTTTATTTTACATAGCAAATACCCAGCACACGGAACAAATGTTTGTAGATCGTACAAACATTTGTCCCAAGGCGGGAATCGAACCCGCAACCTCCTGCGTCGCAGGCGGACCTTCGCCCGCCGTGCTACATCGGTCGTCAATTCAAACATTACATCATTGTAAAGGCAAATGCAGTCAGTTTGGCCTCAAATCAACATATTTAACAGTTACAATACTTTGTAATACTTCAAAATGCATTGTTGATACCCTTCAACGGCTTCAACCATATGCTAATTCATGTTCATGTGTCAGGTATGTGAGGTCAACAATTACATAGTGGTAAATTAACATTATGATGGAAATTACATTGCATGTATTTCATAACCCAATATATGCTTGAATATTGGCATTGTCCATGACAAATTGTATACAGAAAAGCATGACTATTGAAACAATACAAACATGAAAGACCTTGTTATTGAATGTATTTTCCTTATTTTCCATGTTTTACTGTAGCGGTGTTTTTTTAAGTTTCCATATCGAAAATTATGACCTTCATGATTTTTCTTTTTAATTTATAAGATTTCAAATGAATATGTTCTAAATGTTTTTAATTATAGAACTGACACAGCAATACTTAATGAAGTAATAAACATGATTCAATTTGTTTCACAAACGTGACCTTGGTGGCGCATGTGAAAGAGAGCATTGCTTGCGGAAACAGTTTACTTTTATTTTTTCTTAATCCACAAGTAGTAGTAGTAGTAGTAGTACCAGCCTATTAGTGTCCCAATGCAGGGCAAAGGCCTCTTCTCATACAGAGAAGGCATGAGCATTAATCACCACGCTTGCTCAAGACGGGTTGGCGATTTCAGACTTATATTATTAATTACAAGTACATATGAATTGTAAAACTCACATTGGTACTTGCCCAGGTTTGAACCCACAACCTCATGCACAAGAGGCGAAGCCTAAACCACTGGGCCAACATGACACATTAATTTTTACTTTTTATTTAAGTCTTGATGTTGCCATACCTGTTTAAACAAATTATTGGCACGATCAATAATAGTCTTCGGTAAGTTTATCCTGTCTGCCATAGTGCTGATTTCCCTGAATGCATTAATCAGAGCCCTGTCTGTGCTGCTAATGTTTCTCCTATTCTGATACTTTGATACTCCGAAACTGTCAAATGATGCATCGCCCCGGCCTGGTCCGATGATTGTGGACAAGTCTCCGCCTGAAAGAAGTGGGTTTTCTGGACCACCAACACGAGACGGGTCCACTCCTGACTTCTCATTGCTGAATGTACGCCATTCTGAACCCACATCAATAACTCTGGAAAAAATAACAATTGTTTAATGGTAACCAGAGGAAAATCTCACGTAATAAAATAACACTGTTTTTTCTTTAAGTTACATGCATAGGAACATTTGCACATAATTTATGTTTATCTAAAGTAACATTACGTCCTAATTCCTATACACACATACTGGCCATGCAAGGATGCATAGATAAGCTCTAAAATGAGTTACCATGATAGTATAATTAAGTAGGTTAAGCAATTACTTCTGCATAAAAATGTTAAAAAAGGACATAAAATCTAAAAAATTCTAACTTTGTTCTAAGATTTTAGTTAAGTTCATTTGCGTACGTGTGTGTGATTAATACAGCTTTAATTATCTTCAGTTCCTATGCGCAATTCTCAAGTTTCCACATTGCACAATTAGTCAATTATTTAGTGACCTCGAAATAATAGAAATCAAATACATCACTCGCATTAGTTCAGCAACTTTGTTATTATTACGACACGGCATCAGTGCTGGAAAGCTCAGTGCGTTTCGTAAATATTGCCAAACAAATATTTTGTTGCTTACCTGTCGCCGACTACGAGCCCGCATTCCGAGCATATCATGTCCCCAGCCCTGTAATCCTCGATAAGCGGTGCATCTGGGTGCGCATAGCACACCACCTTATTCGCCTCAATCCTAAAACCACAAAAGAAAGTAGGCTCATCATTCATCAACAAGTAGAAATCAAATCTTTGGGAAACAACTTTGCCGTGGTCTCTTGTTATACTTTATTAGCACCATCGTAAACTTACTTAATATCATAGTAAATATTAATGATATTCGGCTATACAATACATAAATATCGTCGTTAATTACGGAACAGGAATAAAATAAATTAGAAAAACAGACCTCGACGTGCTCGCCATGATTGATTGTCAAGTAGATACCATAAACAATTGTGAAACTTTTTCAGAAGATGTAAACTTGGCAATGGATACTAGCTTGTTCCATAGACAAACTAGATTGGAAGATATTCTCGATATGTGTAGTTGTAATAAGTCTGTTTTTTTAATGTTGTATTTATTAAAAAAGAATTTATTCTTTTATTATTTATATTAAAACACGGATAATATTAAATAATTTAAAAGTAATAAATTACTTGATTGCATTCATGATTATTATGTTGTAATAGTGTTGTAATCATTCATTGAATCATCTTTAGTCGTTTTAAGTCGATTAGAAGAGCAATAACATTATTTTAATTTTTATTAGATAATGATCTTTCTATTATTCAGAGAGGTTAAAAGTGCCAGGGATGTCCGCGATTGCTCCCACGCGGTGGAGCTAGTGAGTTTGACGGTCGTGAGTACATACATGACAGCTAACAGTTTCCCAAAGGGATTTTGAATTATTATAGTGTATTTGCGAGAATTCAGATGTTCATTGATGAAAAATTGTGTGTGGAAAAAAGGAAGAATAAACTTCGAAATATTAGTGCAAAAGGATTTGAAAAAATAATAATAAAGGTATAGAGGTACTCGTAAGTAACCACTACAAATTATGTTTTGTTCGCGACAGCCAGTCTACAAAATGTATCTAAACCTACATCTGATTAGTTAAAATCTATGTTAAAAGTAATATTTATTTCAGTTTTGACAGTTTGCATTGAGCTTTTCAGACTACCTTCCAATACCAACATCTCATTTCTGTCATTACGTTGGCATTACATAGCACGCACATAACAACAAAATGTAATGACAGGAAAACACACACATCTGCCATCGAAAATCAAGGTTTGTAGTCCATCATGGTCATCGAGGTAATTTAGAGGTAACACAAGGATAGCTTGCAAAATTATTTATTGGCAACAAAACATTGGGCTTTTCTATTACAAACATCCTGAAATTGCTAATATTTAATTACACACAGTCACAAAAAGTACAGCATGATGCCTTTCATTTTGACAATTCGACAATATGTATTGCGTTATTTAATTTGTGGAGTGGGCGAAGTTTTCAAACACATGCAGCAATGGATGAGGAAATTTCTTACAATCCTCAGGATTGTGATAGCAAGTGCGTTACGCAATGGTGCAGGGGCACGAGCAGAGCATGTTTATCATCTCGTGTTTGTTTACTAGCTTTTTGCCACTTGTCCACATTATGCTGTGTAAGCGGGCGCTTTGTAACTAGTCATAAAATCACGCTTGTTGGCACGGAACATGTAAGTAGAGGTATGTAGTACCTAAACTGTTATTTCTCGACTAAATTGTTTTCAAATCACAATCTTCACATCTATCCAAAAGTAAAATTGAAGTGTGTTTGTAATTTCCTAATAACAGCTTTTTACTAAATGCAAATTAAAGTTCATTTGAGGTAATCTCTGAAACGGCTGGACCGATTTACACGGAATTTTCACTGGCAGATACCTCATGTGTCGAAGAGTAACTTAGGCTAGTTTAGCTGTAATTTAAGATTTAAAATTAGGGTTCCGCTCAAAAAAAACAAAACCCATGTTATGTTAAATTCTAAGCGGACAAAGACGCGAGTCGAGCGTAGCTAGTACATAATATAATTATTTCTTGTTTTGTTTTGTTTTCTTGTTTTTTTTTTTTTTAAAACGTTGCCCCACACTATAATTATAATTATTAATAATATTATATAATTATTTGAGGTAATTAGTTTGGTTATTATGGTCCAGTGATGAAATCGGTGGACGATGTTACTTTTAATGTTTTAAACTTTGGTATAGTCCTCCTCCTAACCTTCAGTGTCTATTGAGCGTGAAGTCTAGTCATAGACAAACGGAAGCAACATTGGGTTTTGTAAAGCATTTTTTCAATAACATTTCCTCGTTTGGAAATGTGGCCATCAAATTATGTACAGAGGCTAGCCCAAACTATCAAATGTCTTTGATAATT
The DNA here is from genome assembly GCA_905147745.2 of Phlogophora meticulosa. Taxonomy (NCBI): domain Eukaryota; kingdom Metazoa; phylum Arthropoda; class Insecta; order Lepidoptera; family Noctuidae; genus Phlogophora; species Phlogophora meticulosa. The sequence continues at coordinate 14,265,373 of LR990522.1, read as the reverse complement.
TTTCAACTTTATGACAAAGGATTAAGGTCCATGTTCGATTGGGAAAAATTGACAAGTATTTAAGTACCATAGTGTATAGGTACACTTTCCTTTATATTTTACGAGCTATACAGCGATATAGGTAATATCGGAATTTCTCATGCTCTTTCATGTCTCCAGCAAGGTGGTAGCGACAAGGGCGGATATAAGGACTTTTTAGGCTTCAGTCCAAGGCCCCGTGAAACGTGAATATGAAGGGCCCAGCCCCCATTGAAAGCAGTGGACAATATTCTGAAAAAATATTCTGGTGTACCCTTCCCCACACTAGTGAGATAATTATTCTTTTTTCTTTGGTGTGGTATGGTAGCTCATGGTGTGGAGAGTCGCGTTTGTCGATTCAGGGATTCAGGCTTCCACCACCGCATCAGCTATATGGTTGATTCTATATAACTAAACAAAATCAGGGCAGTAATATATATGACGAAATTAAAAAGGAATATCACAGCTAAGTAGGCTTTACAGTGATCGAGTAGTGTTCGGACAACTTATAATATATTTGGAGACGAAATTAAAGGACCATCTACGGAACCCTTCACTGCGCGTGGCCCGCATTTATTTTCCCATACCGTGTACCTAGTAGAAACATATCGAATACAGTTTTTGTCAAAATTACAGTAAGTTGATTAACTAGGCAAACCCATATTAATATTAGCGCAGCTAACCCACACCCCAATTGGGTAACACACACTCAATCACATTCCGAAAGATTTTGAAGTAAAGTCCTAATCCATTGCTTCATATATTTGAATAATTCGTCCGCTCAGCAACGTAAACAACACAATGAATTATGTTGAGTTGTCAAAATGAATAGCATAGCCATTGTGAGTGCATTACGTAATTAGCCCGCCGGTGCCCGATACAATAGGTACGATACATTATCACAGCGGCGGAAGCGCTGTGATTACCAAGGTATCGTATTGTAAAAGTGCCCACTGACTATTATTTGTTCTGTCTTATCGTTAGAATTAAAAATAAGTTCAGTAAATTAAACGATACGAACCTATATTCGACTAGTCTTATTAGCCTACCACAATCATTAATGTTTAGGTAATATTTAGGTAATGAAACAAGCCAGTTTTACTGACATAACGCTTAACACGTTACTAGCCTAACGTAAGACCTTAATACGTAAAGCGATGTTGTAATTAGTGGCACATTAGATCGATTGTAATTAATAAATTAACCTAACACTTGGTAAACTAGTCTATTTACCAACATGCCAACGATAGCGGTGGCAAAACTGGCAACAGACAATGTAACAATTGAGAGTCGCTATTTTAAAATTCGAATGAAAAAAAATGCACAACCTTTTCTGTGTTTCTGACACGTTTCTTTCTAAGGCAGTGGGTCAATGAGTAATACAGCATTTTTAGCGTTATTGGTAACCTTAGTCGTTGAATGTATTGAGCGTTACGGATTTATAGTAAAGTCAAGATTTTTGCATAATAAGGCCAACTATATGATCTACAGCTATCCTTGTTTTTGACGTGCATGTGATGTCTAGATGTTGTAATGTTCTGCATACATAAATCACGCCTGTGTTCTACAGGCGTATTATAGAATTCCCACATGAAGTTGGCCCCGTGTATAGGTGCATCTATTGCTGTTTACCGGTAAGAAATCCAGATTCCTGATGGAAAATCCTGAACGATTGCCCGACCTAGTAATGGAACCAGCGGTGCAAGCACAAATCTTTTCTTATCTATCGACATTTGCTTATATCAAATTTAAAATTAAACCACAAATCACTGCATAGTATAAAACAAATTCCCACGCCACGACTGTACGCAATAATCTCAAAAACTACTGAACGGATTTTCATGCAGTTTTCACCACTAGAAGGAGTGAGAAACGAGAAAGGTTTTTGTATATAATTTTTCGCGGGTGAAGCTGGCGCAGATCGCTTGTGTGATAAAAAATGCTGTAGTATGATAATGAGTTTTTTATTCTTGATATGTCAACGAACAGATGTCGTCACTTTTTTTTTTTTTTTTTTTTTTTTCTTTTTAAAAAAAACGTTGCCCCACACTAGGAATTTCTCCTGTATCGTGGGTGCGTTTACAAACATTTAAACTCACATACACAAACAGCCAGACCCGGAACAACTACCTGTAGGCCATACAAATATTTGTTCCGTGCGGGGATCGAACCCACAACACGCGGCGCAGCAGCCGATGGCTCAACCACCGCGCCAACCGTGTCGTCAACTTGCAACTTAGTTGATACATACATATAATAATATGTAGGTACATACACTCACGACTTTATCCCATGGGGGTAGGCAGAACCAGTCGACCGCCACCGGCTTCGTGCTACTTATTCCTTTTGTTTCGTTTACCTTCGTACATTCGAAACTGAACCATATAACATACGTGTAGGGATAACTTCAGATCCATTTTAATTACGCGCACATTAATATGTAGGGTAGTTACGTATAGTTTAAGTGCAGAAAGCTAAAACAGTCAAATTTCGACTTCTATGCGACCACTAGTTGTAAATATTACTGTACGGGGCTGACCTTTAAGATGAAAATTGCAAAAATTTCTACCCAAAAACTAAAAAAATGACATCGAAAAAATGACGATTGTTAAAAGTTACCATGCTTTACTCTTATTAAAAGTAAGTTTTTTTGTGTTTGAGGGCAGCGCAGGACGGATCATTGTGGAATTCTTTAAGGGAGGTCTGTGTCCTGCAGTGGACGTCTTCTGACTATATTGATACCTAATCTATTTGTGTTTACCCACATTCATATATACAAATAAATAAAATTATAGGTTATGTTTGTAATGTTATTACAACAGGTTTTTACTGAATGCATATTTATAAAAAATTTTACGCTAGTACTTAAGTACTACACAAAAAAAACATTTTTACAACAGTATTAGTAAAAACATATTTTTTTGTCCGACCGTTTGTCTAAGGTTATCTCCGAAACGGCTGGAGCAATTTTGAAGGGACTTTCACTGTTAGATAGCTAATGTGTTAAGGAGTATTTTAGGCTACTTTTATTTTGGAAACAGAATTCTGGGCAAAAAATGAAAACCAATTATTTGTTAAACACGCGTACGGTCGCGGGTTCATAGATAAAATACACCGACCAGGCGACCACAGTTACGCTTGTAACCATCGGACTAACAAGCCAGACGTCTAACAATACTTCATTCTTAGTTTACTCATTTTGAATTTAAAATTTTATTTTGAAACATCAAATGTTATTTTTTAAATTTAAAGTTTTATTTTCGAAATTTAAAATGTTATTTTCGAAATTTGAAAATTTTATTTTCGATTTTTTTTATTTTTTATTTAGATAATGTTGTTTTCTGAATCACCATAAATCAAACCAAATCCTGATTACTCAATGGCAAGCCATAGCAAAACCTTCACGTCTATCACAGGTACCATCAGAAACTCACTGTCTGATTCATGGTCATGACTTAACATAGCATTTCATCACTATCATCCTTACGAACGTCGCATCATCCAATTAATTTCGTCACAGTTTCGTACGTTTCTTGCACTAGCGCCGGCCAGCGGCCATTGCATTGCAAAAATGTTAACTTACATCAACGATTGCATTTGTAGTAAGGTCATTTAAGCCGACATGCCGAACCTAAACTCAGTAGGCACCCAAGGAAAACTGGCTGTTAGTGCAACTAGTTAGAGAGGAATTTGTATGTTTGGGCAGTTAACTCGGGCACTTATGCCCGGTTACTGAGGTCCACAGATAAACTATTAATGGCTGGGTATTCATTTAACAAAGTTTAGTATTTATATTAAACGCCGGGGAGGAAAGCTCTAGAAGGACATACACTGACCTGATTGGTGATGTTCTTCAAAAAAGTCTGCGTAGTACTCGCAACCTGGCGTGCGTGTATGACCAGATATACGGTGTATGAACGTAAACGAAGCAATAGGTGTATGTAAGGATCGTACTAGGTGGCGATCTGTAGATTCTGCCTACCGCCATGGGAAAAAGGCATGAGTATATGTATGTACGTATCTAGTATTTAAAATAAGTTATCTATAAATCCTGATCTTAGTTTCGTGATATTGAGTCTATAGTACTATCGAAACGTATATACAGGTACACCGGTTGAGAAACCAGGGCGTTGAAATTTTGTTTGTGCAACAAGTTTTGGCGCCTAATACATTTTTACAGACGATCTCATAATGAACCAAGTCACGTCACTTCATCACGTTATAGTACTCAGATCATTTGTGAAATTCAGTACTAGAGTCGAAAAGTGTCTCTTAATGCTCACGACTTTAGGTCCACAATTCAATATTATTTAACACTCCTACGATTTACACTGCATACCCGCGCTTATGCGGGAAAGTGCACCTTAAATAAGTAGTGTTTTTTTTTAATCCCAGCAAAGAGGCTTATACCTCTTTAGGCCTATAAGTTTTGCGAGTCTGTGCTAATATTATAAAGAAATAAAATTTGTCTGTATGTTTGTATGAAGGGGATAATCTCCGGAACATATAATCCCATTCTGAAAACGTTTTCACTGTTATAGGCTATTATTATTTTCAAAAATACGCCTTACAGGTGGAGGGAATGTTAATGGTCGAGGCTAAATAAAAACAACCGCACGGGTTGGTCGAAGGCGAAGCTACGCTAGCCGAGGTCAGGCTGTGGATGGGTGACCGTTTGTAACATAGCGAGACTCCTCCGTGCATCGGAAAGCACGTTAAACCGTTGGTTCCGGATGTCAATTGTAGATCTTTGACAGTCGTTACGGGTAGTCAGAAGCCTGCAAGTCTAGCAACCAGTCTTACCAAGGGTTTCGTGTTGCCCAGTAAACTGGGTTGTGGAGGTCAGATAGGCAGTCGCTGCAGACCAGTCCACTTCCAATTCCAGTATTACCGGATGCACCGGTAAGACTGGAAAGGCTAGGCAGATGAATTATTTTTATTTTGTGTATGAAATTGTATTTTTTGTTTCCTCACTAGTATAGAAAAACATCGTTTGCTGCGCGGGAGTATTTCGCATTGCGTCAAAATGAACCTACCTACTGTTTTGCACGTAACTACGTGCCAATCATGGTTTCAAGACCCAAGTAATAATAATTGCACACGAGAAGAGTCGGCGATTTAACATGATTCATTCATGTGTTAAGACGATCTTGCGGATTAAGATAAGTACGTGCAATAATAACCTTTGTCAGCATTTGTCCAGTATCATTACCAGTGCAAGATACATGGGTACGTATTTTATAACCACAGCATCCACTATTATCCTAATACTTATCCGCTAATTCATCTCAAATGTCATGGAAACAGTGCCGGTCCGAGTGGATCATGGGTGGTGACCCCCCCACCCCCCCCCCCCCCCCACCCACCGCGAATCGTCACGTCAAATTGGAAAACCTCCTTAAACTAGTGGATTATTTACTATGTTTTGTTACAAATGATTAACTTACGAAACGAGAGTGGCTGGTCTCAAATATTATCACCCCAATTGCCAATGAAAATAGAAAACTTCTAATCGTTTTGTTATTTCTGATCGTCAACTATTTAAGCCTCCCCCCTCCCCTGCTATGACCCTCCTCCCCTGCTGTGACCCTCCCCGAAGTCTTTGGCTACGACCGCGCCTGCATGGAAATCACCTTATTTTTTACCCGTGACCCTAACATGCCAAAATTGTCGTCGGCCTGAATCTGCCCCATATCATATCTTTGTTAAACAGTTCCTTTTAAAATGTTAAATTAAGCAAGGGTGCAAAAGGGTGTACCTGCACCCCCCTGGCTTGAAACAACTTAATTATGCCAATCCATTCAAAAGAATCCTTAATATATGTAATAACAGAGAAGAGAACGTTACGTCTATTGACTTAAATCCAACTTAAGTGCTGTCTTCCTTTGTCTTCACTTCTTTAGCTTTTCTGCATATTATAATAAATAATAATAATGCTGGGCAATCTACACAGCATCATCTAGCCCCAAGCTAAGCAGAGCTTGTGTTATGGGTACTAGATGACTGACATACTTAATACAATACATTGCATAGATATATATGTTTTATTATACATAGCAAATACCCAGAACACCCGGAACAAATCTTTGTTGACAAGTCTGTCCACAGAAATCTTAATAATAAGGCAATTTCCTTATTATTAAGATTTCTGTGGTCCTGTCTCTGTAGGAATGGCCGAAAGGACATTTATGCCATTAGGGGTGGGTGCTATAGTTTAAATGCTCGCTTTGCTAACTCTTGCATCCTACATTATTTCATCTCCATAAATTGACAGACCTAGGTGCAAAAAGTTTAGTTTACTTCGCTCTGCTGAAGATGCACCCCCCTGCAAAAAAGTCTACTGCGCCCACAATTGAAAGCAAGATCAAAGCTCATCAGCATGTGCCAGCCAGCTTTTCCATCCTATTGAATGGTACACACGTATCATGTATATGAACTCACGCCTTTTTCCAATGGCCGTAGGCCTATGGAATCCATTACGCCATCTGCGACGATCGTTACATAAGTACTCCTTTTATTTCGTTAACGTTCATACACACACGTCGGTTGAGAGTAGATACTACGCACCTGACCTTTCTGGATAACCTCACCAATAAGGTCAGTGTTTTTCTAGGGCGTCCCCTTCCGGCGTTTCCACTCACACCTAAATTTTAAATACCTTTTTGTTAGTGGCCTTTCTTTAACATGACTAATTAATCATCAAAGCATGGATAGTTCTTTAAATTTTTGTCAGTACACTAAATGGTAATAGGCCAATCACTTTAGAATATGCTTACTCAAATTATAACACTGTACATAGTTTCGATGATAACTGGCACTCTACAATGTTTAGTTGTTAATTTCATCACGTGCTTAAAAAGCCATAAATGCAAATTAATCGCTAAACTTATGATGTAAAGGTTTATTAACAAGTTTCATAATATTTTGCACATTAATTCCTCAAGAGTCATGAAGACCTCGACTCATTCATTAAGATACGACATTTTTATGTTGACATCGGAGATGTGGAATTGTAGATCTGAGATCAACAATTAACTTTATTGTTTTTTTTTTGTCGAAATTAATTGAGATGAAATTCTTTGATTGCTGCACGATGTAGATTGTAAGGATTTATTTATTTTGGAGGTCGTAATTATCGTGCAAAGATATGGGTTCCTCAAGGTCCAATATTCCGACATGTTTCCTACGATAATTTGGTTTATTCGTACTTACTAAAGTTAAGTCTTTGCCGGGTTTAAGGACGAAATTATCGACACGCCAATTAAACGTAAGTTAAGTGATGCGTTTGCCTGTAATAGTTCATTCAACCAATCACAGCAGCTACCGCGAGCTCGACCAATTATTCACATTATTTTGTAATAATAACCCTGCCAAAAACTGGATATAGTCACCGGCACTTAAGTTGGCCAGGTTTTGGCGTAGTGGGGGTAAGTTCGCGCATCGTGCACTTAGTGGAACAAAAAAGTGGTGACTTTTGTTGATCGTCATTATTTTATGGTTATTGCCATCATTTATATTTAATAATATCTGATTAGAAGAAAGTTGAAGAAGGGAGTGGAATTCGTAAAGTTTATTGGGAGTTATAAATAATATGCATACGAGGAAAGTATGCTCAAAAAGTTTTTTATTTAAAACAACAACAATAATATCAACTCGTAACAAAAACTAAATTTAAAAACAATAACATTAACTCTTTAACTTAAACACAACAAAAACAAAGGTGCAAACTTTCGTGCACGCAAGTGTAATCGGGAGTTCGGGAGGCAACAGTTGACTGTTGCACCAATCGCGCGCTCGGATTGACGCTACCTCATACCCCGCGTCCCGCTTGACTACCAAAGAGACCTAAAAAACTACTTGTGCGCATCTAAAGACTCTTGCCAAGTTACGTGCCGGGGACCATATACACTTGTAGAAGTTTTATAATCTGAGATAATGAGGAGTAACAGATCAAAGTGTATTATTTTTTATTTGATTTTTTATCAATTTCAAACCTTACATTAATAATAAGAATATGAGAAGTTCTTTTAGAATGTAGATTAGTTTTATTTGCTGAATTGACTGCAATCTATAATAGGGTTAATAGAGAAAATTTGTTTGTTCGCGTGCTCTCTTTAAAGTATTATGGATTATGCCTTTATCTCAAAAGTTACATACGCAGTTAATACACTTTGATCTGTTACTCCTCATGTGAAATCACGTACCTACCTAAGTTATATTGTGCTGATTACTTCAGGTCCGCACAAAATTGATAGGGTGGGTCCAAACCGGACCGCGGTCCGCCATTTGGTGACCCCTGGGATAAATAAACTTTCATTTGCTTGCATTTTTTAAAAAGCTATTACATTTGACGACCGATGTGGCACGGCGGGCGAAGGTCCGCCTGCGACGCAAGAGGTTATGGGTTCGATTCCCGCCTTGGGACAAACGTTTGTATGATCTACAAAGATTTGTTCCCTGTGTTCTGGGTATTTGCTATGTATAATAAAAAATATCTATCTATGTAGTGTATTGTATTAAGTATATCAGTCATCTAGTACCCATAACACAAGCTCTGCTTAGCTTGGGGCTAGATGATGCTGTGTGGATTGTCCAGCACTATTTTTTTATTATTACATATTTTGACACTACAAACAGACACTTCAATTTTATTTATTTGCATTGTATACATATATTGGTTTGACCATTACCTAATTAAGAGGGTTTACGCCGAACGGCATTTCATACAAACTTTCAAGCCCTTATTTTTCGAAATGACTGAACCGATTTTAATAAAACTACATACGCATATGCAGGATACAAAGGTCTAAAAACTTAGTTAAGAACATTTTCGAAATGTCTTATTTAAAAACAGATAACTGAAAATCTCTGTTTCTATGGAAAATTTTAAATTGGCCTAATTTGTCTGGAACACTATTTTTCGAAAATGTTCTTAACTAAGTTTTTAGACCTTTGTATCCTGCATATGCGTATGTAGTTTCATTAAAATCGGTTCAGTCATTTCGAAAAATAAGGGCTTGAAAGTTTGTATGAAATGCCGTACGACGTAAACTCTCTTAAAACTGCAGAAAAACGTAGCCCTTTTAAAACTACATTTCGTTCCTTTTACTTAACAATTTCGTATAATTTCCCTTCATCGCTATTTTATTCATCCATTTCTCTTTTAATTTAAAAGGTGGAGCTGCTCAGGTTCGACTGCAACTGTAAAACTGTAAATTGTAAACAATATCAGGATTACCGGGCAGGTAACTAGATATTAATGGAAAAGTGTACAATAGCAATAAAGACCATACGACCGAGACGGTGACCATTGTTTCTTTAATACTATGAAAATTGTGATTCACTCACTTTGTTCATTCATTCATTTTGTTTTTAGAGTTCCGTACCCGTATTACTAAACCTCCGCTGCAGTGGCGGACTAACAGGGGGCGGAAGGGGCGGCCCGCCCCGGGCGTCCGGTCTTGGAGGGCCCCCAAATGCCTACGCATTCCCCTGATCAAATCCTATGGAATTCCTGTCTTTGTAGCGGGTAGTTTGAAATTATTTTCACATGCCAGATATTAACGAAATAAATATAAACACTAGGTACATACAAATGTGAACTGAATAAAAAGCTTGTAAAACTACATATTTTTCAAAGCTGGGGGGCCTCATTCAGTTTTGCCGCCCCGGGCCTCTGACAGGCTTAGTCCGCCACTGCTCCGCTGTCTGTCTATCTGTCTGTCAACGGGCTGCATCTCATGAACCGTAATAGGTAGATGGTTGAAATTTTCACAGAGTGTGTGTATTTCTATTGCCACTAGAACAACAAATAACAATGTAAGTAGGTAACGTAATTTTTAACAATCGCTGTACCTACCTATCTTTAATATTGTACGGAACACTTTGTGAACCAATCCAACTCGCACTATTGTTAATATTAAATCCACTCGAGAGAATGGTAAGAAAAAGTCCCAATAAGTAGTACTTATTCCAATTTGACATTAGAAATTTAGACCAGACCAGATTTAGATGTAGTGTCGAAAATTAAAAAGAGTATGCGCAGGTGGTTTGGTCCCGTTGAGAGTATGAATGAAAGACAACTAAAAAAGGTATTAATAACGCCGATGTAAAACGGAACGTGTACGGAAACACCCGAAGGGTACGCCCTAGAAAGACATACACTGGCCTAATTGGTAAATCTTTAAAAAGGTAAGGTGCAAGTACTCGCAACTAGCTTTTTATTTGTATGGGACAAGCCCCACTATTCCCAAACCACTGCAACTCCTGAAAACCAGAATCAACAGTGGCGACCACCAGAAAAGCATCGAGACAATGAAGCCCGACGAGTCCTGGAGAAACGATTCAACTGTCTTGGATCCCGCAACGAAATTAATCAGAAAAGAAGAGTTAGAAAAATACATAAAAATCGCAACTAGCTTGCGTGTATGACCGGATAAACGTAAACGAAGGAAAAGGAGTTTGTAAAGATCGTAGCAGGCATTCTCTAGTTTCTGTCTACTCTACTCCCATGAGAAAAGGGGTGAGTTTATGTACCTATGTCGATAAAAAAAGTGTTGTCGAGGAGTAAACCAACCTTTTTAACAGTAATTTGTAATAGTCACTTGTCAGTACTTAACTATCTGACCATACTGCAAAGTATTTCAGTCGGTCATGCAGAACTATGCACGTAAATCAATTTGATAAGATTAGAATTCAGAGGGGATAAGGTTATCTGTGGAGTGTTTATGTCGCTATTAATAATCTAAAGGACAAAGGTCGCACCAGTAAGGGTTATGACGCAGGTTCTGAGGAACTTTGGAGGTATTTCAAACACTGTTTCGCAAAATCTAATTTTGGTTATTTGGTAGTCTGTGACGTATGTACTTATTACTCGTAACTTTGACGGCGTAAGCCTGCTTTGTTCGTTGTTTTATTTTAGGCCTGGGACGAAGTTATTTTGGGCAAAGTTCCGCCGTTTACTGAAAACAGAAAAAATATTTTATTAAGTCCATAGAAATTACCTTCAATATTTTATTAAAGTTCAATAAAAATATTTTCAATTGACTTTTATTCTTTCGTGTGGAAAAAATCTCATTGTGATTTTATTTAAATTGCTTAGGTGTCTAGATAACAAATTAAAATGAGTAAAATATGTAAATAAGGCAAATACAAAAATAAAATGTTATATTGCGTAAATATATAGCGTTTTACATTGAAATAAACACAATGGCTTGTGAAATGAATTATGACAGAAATATTACTTCATTTAAAAAACAAATGAGCACCGCATGAAATAGATCTAGGTTATCAAAAATGGCGCGTAGCCAGTTGTTAATTTTGTTCAAAATATAACACGTACTTATAGGAACAGTCTCTAGAATAGAATGTCCTAATAAACCATCTTGCCTTTAAAGGTGACTAAGGTTCTAAGTCCTAAGATCTAAGGCTTACCAACGCTACAGAAATTAGTTTTGGAAGCCATAAATGGGGCTGAGGATACTAGAAAAAAAGTAGCGGCCAATCCGTCTAAGACATTTCCTGCAAAATGAATCAGTAGGCAGAAATTGGATGAATACTTAGATTATAAATAAAAGGCATTAGGTAAGGACCTAATGCCCTGTTCTCCGTTATTTTTAATTATACCCTTCTATACAAGATTGTTATTAGCTAGAATTTGTTTTATATGTTGTTGTTTTTTTTATTATTGTATAAGTAAAGGCTTAAAAAGTTGCCGACATTCTAAATTACCTGTCATTTTCACCTATCAACCAATCATTTTTACGCCTTGCAAGACAGGACATAGTGAACCTTTTTTATATTTATCACCATGTACATTATACCTATGTGGCACAAACAAATAAATTTGAATTTGAATGAAACTGACGCCAAACCAGAGGGATAAAACGATCATAAAATATTTACTAGCTCAATGCCCAATACTTGCACAGCTAATGCTGAATGCTATGGTGGCACTACCTAGTGGCAAATTCCAGCAGACTTATTCCAAATTCAAAAATTGCGGGAATGCAAGTACTAAACTTTGAGATTTATTGTTGCTTGTTCTCAGGATTACAGCCTGGTCCGGCAAGAGCGTACTGGAGCTGTAAAGGAAATTTTTGGAACAAATATTTTTGAATAATGCGGTTATTTTTTAAGTGCGCCGCGCCGTGTCTTTGCATTTCGAAGAAGAAGAGTGTCTTTTACTCTGTGAGTCAGTGTGACTCAAAGCCGCTAAACAGGCACGAAATATAAAAAAAAACAAAAACTACTTATAGAAAACATCGTGAAGAAACTTGAACTTATAATTAATATAAGTCTAAAATCTCCAACCCGCTTACGTTTCTCATACAGAGAAACTGACTGAACTTAAATGGCCTGGACTGATACTTGCTACTTATTTATTTCATTAATGGTGTTAATATGTTGAAAAACATTTTACTTTATGAAATATTTGAATTATCTCATTTTATTTATTTACAACGTTTAAAATCACCACGAAGTTTATACGAAAAGAGCCTTTGTGCTTTATGCCAACTTATACAAAGTTGGCATAAAGCACAAAGGCTCTTTAGGAATACAATAGATTGTAAACTTAATCATGCTGCAATAAGAGCCACTTTTCAAAAGTGTGTGTTGAAAAAAACGTTGTAAATTAAAAAAAAAACTTATTTCATTACGCTTTTGAATTCTTTTTTAAGAAATAGTTGCATGCAGTTGACTCAACCTTGACTGCCGGTGACTTGGCATTGCCATCTGGCGTGGCGAGTTATTATGAATTTCACTGTTATGAAACATTGCGTTACTGAAACTACGTATTGCTAAAGAAATGTTGCGTCGATCTTCAGAGACAACGAGATTCGGACGCAATAAGCTGACATTATTCTTAAGAAGATGGAAATTAAATCAATCATTCGGACTTGTACAGAGGCCAGCACATCCAGCTTCCCCAATCTTTAAATCGTTTTGATAGTTTTTCTACTTTATTACAAATGTATAAGGTTCATGTCCAAATAGGAAAGTTCAACAGTTTGAGATAGCTTGGTGTGTATCTGTACTTAACGTTATGCGAGGGGCTCGTAGCTAAAAATAACAGCCACACGGTCGATCTAAGGTTAAGCTGCTCTTGCTGCGGTCGGTCCTTGGATGGATGACCACCGGTGTTAAATACCGAGACATTTACGCGTCTCGGAAAGCTCGCTAAGCAGTTGGAATAGACTGTTATTTGGATATGTTTGACAGTCGATAAGGGTAGTCGGAAGCGCGAAAACGAAAGTCTAATCAGTCTTAACAAGTGGTATCGTGGTACCCATGGTTACTGGGTTGTGGAGGTGATTTAGGCAGTCGCTTCATGTAAAATGCTGGTGTTCAGCTGCATCCGGTTAGGCTATATGCCTACCCAACGTTGTCGGAAAAAGGCTCTCCTGATGATGATGAATTGAGTAACTTTATTACTGGAGTCTAACTGATTTTAATTTTCGCCCGCATTTTCGGCAATTTCTTTTCTTGAAAGAACCTTGCAGATCCTTGGCCAGGCTTCAGTCACCATTACCGATTATAGATCGTCGATTGAATAGATTATCCGATTTTTCTGGTCGAAATTCTTATCTTACTTATCCAGTACCAGTACCTAATCAGAATTTACTTGAATCAACTGCCGTCATCAGCTTGAGGCTTCAGTTTTACATACGTTTACTGAATTGATCTGGTAAGTTTGGGTAGTTCTCCAACCCACTGTTGGCACCCATAAACAAGCTTTGAATTGAAAACAAAATAAGGTTATTATTTTGTTTTTTTTTGTATTTTCCTGCTTACCGATGAAATAGATGACCTAGGAAAGGAACCATTTTAAGCCAACGTACATTTAAGCGTGCAATATTCAAAGTCACGTGGTTCTCAGTTTTCATAAGAATTCGTCCAGCGAGGACATATTACCGCGAAAAATACGAAAACGAGAAACCTTTTTATTGCGCATAGGTACATCGTTCTGCTGCGTAAAATAATTGGAAAAGATAATGTGTCACCGGCCAGATAACAATATGATTCATGGAGAATAACAAAACTGCGAACTTCATCATTCAAAACAAAACACTGGCGCTATGTTTTGAAAGTGGGTGTACGTGGGATTTTCCATAAGGAAATTCTGAATGACAATTGCCGGGTATAAATAGTTCCCTGTACGTTTCCTGTATTTGCTTGGCCCCGGATAAATGGACTGTTTTGAAACTTTCTGTGTCCTTAGGTTTCAATAATAAATTATGGTCAATCTTGAACCCCTTTTTTTTTGTTCTGATGTGCAAAATCCTCTGGGATGTCCTCCGCCCTGGGAGAGCGAGGGGTCTGTCAGACTCTTACTGACTAAAAACCATCGTCGAGGGAACATACGATCCTTACGCAACCCCCGGCTGATCTTGAACCACTTGCTCCCACCTATTTACTTACGTACCTACGTAAGTAAATACGTATCACATACATTCATAAAATAACAAACGTAAGGATTTGTTTATCACACGGAAGTTGACAATGATGCTGTGGTACTATCAATATCTTAAAGGAAATATTGTGTCACCAAAGCTGTTTTTAGTGGCGCAATATACTTTTTACACGCTTTATATTAGGTCTTTACCTATGAAATTGCCGTTCTGCAGTACTGGCCATTTCAAATCAAAATATTTTTTGTTTGGCTAAGAATTCTAATTTCAAATTAATTTTATTTTAAAAACATGGATTTTTTTTTCCAAAAGTAGTCATTTGTTTATTGATTAGTGTTACATTTTCATCGCATTTAAATCTTTTTCGTCATCATGGATACGTTAAAAATTCGAGTAATTATGGAATATGAGTACCGTCGTGGCAGCAACGCGGCACAAGCGGCACGCAACATCAACGACGTTTACGGAGCTAACACTACAAACCAACGCACTACCTGTTATTGGTTTGCTCGCTTCCGTTATGGAAATTTCGACCTGAAAAATGAACCTCGCGGTCGTCCGAAGACTTTGGTCGACAATGACGAATTAAAGGCGATTGTGGAAGCTGATGATACACAATCTACGGCTGAATAGCTAGCGTAATAGTTAGCGTCAAAACAATATTGGTCCATTTGCGTCAAATTGGCAAGGTAAAAAAGCTTGACAAATGGGTGCCCCACGAACTCAATGATCGCCATCGCGAAGTACGCGTCGAGACGTGCTTTGCACTGCTCAACAGACACACAAATGAAGGAATTTTGAACCGCATTGTTACCTGCGATGAAAAATGGATTCTGTTTGATAACCGCAAGCGCTCAGCAAGTTGGTTGGATCCTGGTTCAGCACCTAAACAATGCCCTAAACGAAAACTTACCCCAAGAAAAGTGATGGTCACTGTTTGGTGGTCTAGCGCCGGTGTGATTCAACACAGCTTCTTACCAAACGGGGTGAGCATTACTGCAGATGTGTACTGTGAAGAATTGAACACAATGATGGAGAAGCTGGCACATCTCCAACCAGCATTGGTCAATCGCTCGTCTCCGCTGCTCCTGCACGACAACGCGCGACCTCATACTGCACAGCAGACGGTCTCCAAGTTGCAAGAACTGGGGTTGGAAGCTCTCCGTCATCCGCCCTACTCACCAGACCTTGCGCCTACAGACTACTACTTTTTCCAGAATTTGGATAACTTCTTGGCGGGAAAAAAATTCAATACCCGAGAGGCAGTACAAAATGCCTTTGAAGAATTTGTTGCCTCCCGTCCAGCTGATTTCTTTAAGAAGGGCATCAATAAACTGCCACTGCGTTGGCAAAGATGCATTGTTTGCATGGGTGATTACTTCGATTAATACAAATAAAAAATACATGAAAAAAATTCATTTAAATTTTTTCATACAAAACGGTAATTTCATAGGTAAAGACCTATTATTTGCTTCACTTGTATGTTTGTATGTATGTATATTTGTAACCGACTCCTTTGGACGCTATTTTGACCCACTTTAAACGGTCAGATTTCATTCAAATTTTGCACACCTGTCAAAGACCGAAGACAATGTAATAATTCGAAAAAAAAAATGTTTAAAAAACTAAAATAAGTACACGCTTTTATAAAAAATTCAACTAGAAAATGAAAGAAAAGTGTAAATTAGAAAAAAATGTATATTAATGGAAAAAAGCGTGGGGTGCATAGTGTTAATATTGAAGAATACACGCCGATACATGGAAACCCACTGTGAATGACAGTAACCATGGAAAAATAGAAAATGTTTATAACTATTGACACTATGCACCCCACGCTTTTTTCCATAAATATGCATTTTTTTCTAATTTACACTTTTCTTAATCCAAATTTATTAAATTTTATTTTCTACTTTTTAGTTGGATTTTCTATAAAAGCGTGTTTTGTTAGTTTTTTTTACTGTTAAGTTGGTACTGTACGCTAAAGTACCAACATAACAGTAATTATTTTCCCATAAACACAATATTATAGAAGAGTAGCTGTCTTTATTTTGATTGATAGTTGATTCTACACACCGTTATCTTCACAAGTCAGATAACTTGTTATTTTGCGCAACATAAATTGTTAAAGTCAACTAGTCAAACAGTACCATGCCATCAAGTATGCGTAAGTGTTAGCAAAACTCAAAGCAATGTCTAGTTTGACTTGTGTTAATTATTATTAGGTTGGTAAGAACATAGAGTAAGTAGGTATAATAATGTAACATAATTTTATTATGTTTGTGACAATGGTTGTCTGTATACGTGACTTATATCGTGTTTAGCGGCGCTGTTGTCTGAATAAGGTAGGTAGGAAAAATAATTCTTTTCACGGACTTGATGATAAGAAGACGTTAAACATAGACCGCAGACGGATAAAATTACACAATCTTTAACTTTAAAATTACAAACATGCACACGAAATTTATTTTTCTGAAGATATTATGTTTTCTGTTACAATAGTTCTGTTGCAAAATTAGTTGACTAAAAAGAATCACACACAAATAGAAGTATTATATTCTTATAGAAGGACCGGGGGACTGCTATCCTCGGGCTTCTTATCCCTGTCCCTCTTATCCCTGACATTAAACAGTTTGGAAACCACTGGACTAGATCCTAATACCAGATTCGAAGCTACAACCTTATGCACGAGAGGTGAGGCTCTAACACACACGTTGAACTAGCTTCTGATCAAACAAAACTAAAAAATTACAACGGGTTACAGGTTGAACCACCTTCTTCTCAACTTTTTACCAGCACCTTTGAGAAAAAAATCAAGAAACTGGACTGGGCAGCAATCAGTGATGCTATCAAACCTTCGTTTCGGATAAGCGATCATTCTCCTTCGTGCATCTATGGCATTTCAGCTTCATCAAATGCTCCAAGAACTGAGCGCTCCAAGTCATGAAGTTAGACTGACAAGTAATCGGTCGAAGTCATGAAGCAGTACACTACACTATATCGACGAATATAGATTAGTTGATAGGTATAGGTTGATCTCTTTGTTCTGTGTTTTACACAATACAGAACAAAGAGATCAACCGTCGATTCTAAAATGCTAGGAGAAACTACTGGTCCATGAAGGCGCTAATACCACTAATAAAGGGCGACCTGCCTGTCTCACTGTAGCGTTATTGCGTCGAAGTATGTATGTGTCTTGCCTATTGTAAATTTACGATAGCTTTTTACCATAGTTAAATTTACCTATGGTACTCAGACTTAGTCTTTGACCGAGTCTCAGAAGTCCAAACTCAAAGTTTGACCAGGAGTGGAGAGGGACTGTAGGCGTCTGTAGCATAGATAGAATTCGACAGTCGTCCGCCCAGTACTATTTCACCCTGTGAAATGAGACTGGGCAGGTCATGCTTCTAGGGTGTGTCAAGATGAACCTGGCCAGATGGGCCAAGTAACATAGTGAGCGCCTGAAAACGGGCGTTATCACTTTAGCAGCCCTTAAGTTAGACTCGTTCCTGAACGATTGGCTGGAGAAACCTTTGCCTAGTAAGTGATAGTACTGTGTCAATACAGTTAAATTGAAAGATAATTTAACAACTAATTAAAGTATTTCTGAATTTTATCACAGTATCTGATTATCAACCGCATCATCAAAAACATTTCCGCTATCTCTCAATCTTGGTGTCTTTATCTTCAAAATAACTAAACAAAAACTCTGAAGGTATCTACCTAATTTATAATATCTTTGTAAAGTCGGTGACTAATTTTTATCTTCCTACAGATAGACATCGACTTAAAACTTTAAAAAGGTTTAATGCCTTTCATCATGGCCGGAATATCACAAAAACATTTTGAGATGACATATGAGTCACAAAAAACTAACTTTTTTTTTTTTCTTTCCAGCCTATGACTGTCACAACATTTTTTTCGAGTATCAATGGC
Source organism: Phlogophora meticulosa (assembly GCA_905147745.2). Classification (NCBI taxonomy): domain Eukaryota; kingdom Metazoa; phylum Arthropoda; class Insecta; order Lepidoptera; family Noctuidae; genus Phlogophora; species Phlogophora meticulosa. The sequence continues at coordinate 14,247,011 of LR990522.1, read as the reverse complement.
CAGCTCGTTTAAAAGTAATGTCAAGTTTTTATTAATAATATCTCGGAGACGTTAGGAAATGTGTTCGAGCAACCTTTTTGATCATTTTTAAAAATATCTCTGTTGTATTCGAATTAACAAAATGCTTATTTTAGAATGAATTTCATAAAACTGTTTTAAAAATAACAGTTTATGAAACTCATCCTAAAATAAGCATTTTGTGAAAAATTACAGCTCATTCTAAAATAAGCCTTTTGTGAATTCTTATTTCAGGGTAAGGGTAAATTTGTAACTGTTGTGTAGCTATTTTAATTGGCTTCATGTTGCTAATTAAACATTCCAATACCGCGAAGTTTTGTGTTCTAAAATTAAAAATGAATTCTTTGACGTATCCTGAGACTTGGGCTTACGTCACCGCTTCCCGTTGCTTTCCTGCTCCCGTTATTTTTGATGACTATGCGAAAGTATAAACGTTAGTCATAATTTTAAACGCCGGCGTTGTCAATGAGTCACTTCCCCGTTATCGGTAACACTTAGATAAGGTTTATTTACAATTTCACCCAGTCATCCATGTAGGGGCTTCTGATGAGTCGGGGGTGTGTTATCAAAGTTATCATTTTATGTGTTGTTAAGTTGAGTAATAATACTTTTATGGCTTTCAATATGTGGCAGGTTATCCGATTTAACATCGAACTTCCATGTCAAGGGGATTTTTTACTAGTTTATAGTAAAAAAATCCCCTTGTCAATGTCGCACCTAATAGATGAGTATATTAGGTGAGACTTTTATTTATGTTTTGCAAAAGAATGTAATTTGTTTCGTCGCATCATGACAAGTAAGAAATACAATAGCCAAGTTGTGACATAGGTAATTAAGTTATTTTTAACTTGCGCAATTTTACTACATTTAAGCACACACTTACACCATAATAAAATGAAAACTCTCATTCTTAAACTACTAACGCCAGCACATCTAATTATCCCAAACTGTCAAGTTTTCCCAATTGATCATGAACCTAATGCTTTTGTAATAAAGTTGAAAAACTATCAAATAAATCTGACAGATTGGGGTAGCTTCACGTGCTGGCCTCTGAACATATTTTTGAGTAATAAGTTATTTACACAATGGTCCATCATGGGCGCTCTTGAACGACCATCGCTCTATCCGTAAACAAGAAAGCCATTTAATAAGTCAATGATCCCTCATTTGTTAGATATCTCAATCATATCTCCCACAATGTGCCGGCTAATAAAAATTAACTCTTATGACTCATTCAGATGGAAATGTTTGTTGGTATATCCCAGACAAGCTATAAAACGAACCTTTAGTACTGCGACAATACGTATTACTCGATTGGGAAATTACCTAGCAGGAAATACCAGATTTATAATGGACGTGACGTTTCAAATTAGCAATTTAAAGTAAAGGTTCTTTTTAAAGATTCTGGAATAACCGTATAGTGGGATTTGCAAAGTTTTCTAATAGATCCGCCATTTTTGATTTTTATAGATTGTCTAATAATAATGTGTTTTAATTAAAATTCTCATTCATATGTAGTTTAAAATATCAAAACAGGAAATAAAGAAGTTTGTTATTTAATCAGTTAGGTAGGTCAATTTAAACCAATACTAATAAGAGGATAGATTTGTATGTTTGTTTGTGATGGATAACTCAAAAACTCCTTAGCCGATTTTAAAAATTATTTCATCTATAGAATGCTATATTATCAGCGAGTAACATAGGCTACCTATATTTTATTTTCAAAAATTGAACTCAACAAGTTCGAAGGGAAAAGTACGAAATCCAGGCGGACAAAGACGCGGGCGAAGCGCGAGTATTTTATAAACATATTTTCGTGGTTTTCAAGCAATAACAAATAATAGGTATTATTAGAAATATGTACTTCAAATGGTATGAACTATTTGATTTGTTGATGTATGCGATGGGCAGGCGTTTTCTTATACTATTAAGTAAAAAAAAATCGTTTTTTATATTTATGGGAGCCGTTTCTGCGGTCTTCTGAGTTAAAAATAATTATTAATATAATTATTCATCAAGTCATAATTTAATTATTAAAATACAAATTAATTATAATTTGTACTTTAATAATTAAATTATGACTAATACCTACTTAATTATTTTTAACTCAGAAGACCGCAGAAACGGCTCCCATAAATATAAAAAACGAATTTTAACTAAGATATTAATCGCACACATTGATACCTACGTCAATACTAACCTTAATAATTTAACAATTGACAGCTGTCAAACGTACAATAATAAATAAGTATCTTTTATGACCCTATAACAAGCATAAAAACCAACTAAATGTTAATAAATAATGTTTATTCACATATATACAATTATACTATAAAACTAACTAGGTATATACATATTTACAAAAACAAAAAAAAAACAAAAAACAAAAAAAAGCCGACAAGGACACTCAGGCGTCAAAGTATTCCTCCACATCGCTGTCATCTGGAAACGTGCCCAAAAGACTGGCAGCATTGCCACGTTGGATGGCAATACTTATTCTTTGGGCAAAGAATGAGCCAGCCCTCTGGTCACGCGAAGTGTCGATCAGACGTCGAGAAATTTCTTTATAAAGATGACGTGCACTCGGACCCCATGACCCGAGCGTTTCAACCCCAAACGGCTCAAAACTGTAGTTACCAATAAGGTTACAGTATTTGCGCCGTTTGAGGGTCTCAGCACCCGCCGCGGCAGCGCCAGCACAGCCTGCCGTGCTTGAAACATGAGATGGCGCAAGGGTATCGACGCAGGTTGCGTCCCACACCAAAGGCCTACCCATCTTCCAAGGCAACAAAGTCATGCCGTCTGGTCTCTTACCATCGTCTCGTACCAAGCCGTTAGGTTCTAATACCGCTGATAAATAATGTTAAACCGAATGTTTACGTCATTAATACGGAATTCAATGTCGGAATTTTAATCGTATACAAATTAATTCGTTGCTGATTTAATAGAACAACTGCAATTCTGTGCGTGATTTTATTGGCATCTCATCAACCTATATTGTGACTGAGAACATAGAAACATACATATTTCGTTTATAGAGACACTACTAATATAAGTCGCTACCTATGTTGTAAAATATCTAGGAAGCCTAGCAACCATCATAAAATATTTCATCATCATCATCAGGCTATATTAGTCCAATCTGGACATAGCCTTCTCCTAATGAGCGCCATAGCGCCCTGTCTTCAGCTTGCCGCATCCAGCATCTGCCTGCAGTCTTTCGCAGAACGTCATCCCACCTGGTCAAAGGGCGTCCTACACTAAGTTTGCCGAGTCGCGGTCTCCACTCAAGAAAACGTTTACCCCAGCCAGTGTCGGTTCTTCGCGAGATATGGCCAGCCCACTGCCACTTCAACTTGCTAATTCTTTGAGCTTTGTCGGTAACTATGGTTCTCTGTCGGATGTATTCGTTACGAACCCTATCCTTCAGAGAAACTCCGAGCACTGTTCTCAAAAAAACATTAAAAAGAATATTTGAAATATTTCATAATTTTGGAAATTTACTTTAATTTTGACCGGTAGGTACTCCTTTTACCTACAGTGTAACAAACATGTGTTATGACATTTGCACGCCTTGTAAGGTAGCGCATAGAAATACGATGTCTTGTATTCTTTAGCACCATGTACAGACGCCAGTACATCAAGCTACCCCAAACTCTTAAATTTCCCCAATTGAACATGAAATTGTTTGGTAATAAATTTGAAAATCGAACAAAGGAATTTGACAGAATGGGGTAGCTTGATGTGCTGGCCTCTGTACTTACTTTTCAACGATACATAAGTACCAATGTGTCACAAATGAATACCTACTTTTTATTTCTTATCATACAACCTATTAAGACCCACCTATCTTTCCAAAACTGTGTTCTCTCTCGTGCTGTTATCCTGTATCCCTCTCCGAATTACTATCAAACATATCTTGTCATGGCATCCCACTGCAGAGAAAGAGTGAAGGAAGGTCTTAACCTCACTTCACTCTTTCCACTTTTCCCGCTCTTATTGGTTGCCGCGTTACCGTGTCCTGACAAAACTAACCTACAAAAATATAAATTTTCACGTTAAAACACTGGCACTCAAAAATATTGCAAAAGTAGCACGTAGGTATTATTAAAGTTTATGAGCGTATCTAAAAGCTGTCCCTTATGAGCCAAGGGCAACCGGTGGACTTAGTCCTACACTATTCTAGGCACACGCGCTATGCCCTTAATAGTAAACGGATTTAAGCAATAAGCCTTACAAGGAATTTAGATTGAAACCTGTAAAAGTCTAGCGAAGATTTTTTGGTAAGTGAGTACATCTTTGACACAGTTTGTACTTTATAATTTACATACTTAGTACCTACTTGATTTGATTACCGAAATGAGAATTGAACGGATTAAGCAAAATTTGAGATTATCCGCGTACCGACAGCGCATCACTGGTCGGTTTGGCAAACCTTGAGGGATGTCTTCTTATGTTCAGAAGTATTTCAGTCTTGAAGTAAGTAGTCTTCAGTTAGATCTTCAGTTTTGTTTGCTGAAGTGACGCTGGGGACTCCAGCCAATTTCCGTAAGAGGGCAACTTAAGAAAAAAGTAGGTACCAGGTACTTATTAGTAATCTTATCACTTGTTATTTGAATGTAATGGATATGATGTATTATATATATACCTTTAGTGTGATAACTACGTATAATATTATTTGGCAATAGTAGACACTATTGACTATGCTATTTATCAATGGTGGTATAATAGGTTTTGAGAACCTCCGAAGGTAGAAATCGAGTTAAATGGACACTTCGCCACTGAGCGACTTATAAAATGAGATGCGGTCTGATGAAACGGCTCCATCACATGGGATAGGAATTGAGAACATGATAATATTCTAAAACAAAAATGACAGATTTTTTTTATCACAAAATAATGTAAAATCCTTATCCTTGGGAAAAGCTGCGGTCATATCCTAGTGGGCGATGAGATATCGCTCTACAACGATGATTATAAGAACTCACAGAAAATATTCAACAACTTGCATCACTAACTTGTTGGCAAATGGCTGTACAATGTATTTACATACATATGGAAATATGTATAGATTAATAGTCTATTCAAGGGATATATTGAAATAGGAATTTTCAATATATCCCTTGAATATTCAATTCTAGGGATGTATTGAAATGCTAATAATAATCATCAAATATGACCAAAACTGCGTCTTTGGTCTAGTGGTCGCTAGCGCTACTGCTAAGCATAAGATCCTGAGTGTGGGTCCCGGCTTCGGATTAAAATGTTTTTCGGTATTCCCTTCTAGAATGTCTTAGTCACAGCCCAGATTCTGGATTCATGGCCGGTTGATATCTGTTACATTAATCTTAAACATAACTGGGGAAATGTAGGTAAGCTACACATAGATGAATCTCTTCCTAACCCTACAGAGATAACTAGCGTGATGTTATATATGTTTTATCTAGATACTTCCATTCATATAGCCCCTTTTTTCAACATCACAATACATCCTTAAAGGTACAATACTCATCAAATAACTAAACTAAACCGTTCATAACAGAATCCTTTGTATGAGTAAATAAAGTACAACAACCGTTGATTACGCAACACACAATTCTGAGCTGTAAGCACGGTTTTCAGAACGTTACGTAACAACAGGTGTATTAAAACGTGATCCCACTAACAAACAACCATGTGGAAAGGTACGTGAATTAGTTGTTGGGTTAAATCGTGATGAAATGTTATCCTACTATCCTACAGTACCTCATCTGCTTAGCCTTTTCCACCACTATGTTGGGGTCGGCTTCCAGTCTTCAGGTCCAGTTAAAAACCAGCGTCAGACACTAGCTGTCTGGCATTTTGAACATCATGAACTGGACCCGTTTAGCGAAGCCGTAAGGATGATACTTGCTTAACAATATTATTTTTTTATTACTTATATTAATTATAAGTCCAGGTTTCCTCATGATGTTTTCTTTCACCGATGCCAGTGATGTCCAAGATAAATAATAAATAAATAAATAATGCTGGACAATCCACACAGCATCATCTAGCCCCAAGCTAAGCAGAGCTTGTGTTATGGGTACTAGATGACTGATATACTTAATACAATACATTACATAGATAGATATTTTTTATTATACATAGTAAATACCCAGAACACCCGAAACAAATATTTGTACATCGTACAAACATTTGTTCCAGGGCGGGAATCGAACCCGCAACCTCCTGCGTCTCAGGGGGACCTTCGCCCACCGCGCCACATCGGTCGTCAAAAGATAAACTTAGAAAGTACATATGAATTGGAAAAGTCACATTGGTACTTGCCCACATTTAAACCCATAACTGAACATCTGAGCCCGTGCTGAATAAATGTTTTTTTCCTTCTTTCTTTCTACGGATGCACCATTGATACCAGTAGTGTACTTGAAGCAATCCCCTATCCGATCTACTTATGACTTGGAAGCACGATAGCATATCTGTGGTAAGACTAGTTGTCAAAATTTCGGCTTCTGACGACCCAAAACGACTGTCAAAGTTGTACAGATGACAGCGGGGACCAACGGCGTAACGTGCTTTCCGAGGCATGGATGAGTCTCGATACGTTACGAACGGTCACCCATCCACAGACTAACCTCGGCAAGCGTAGCTTAATTTTTTTTTATCTAGCCACGAGCGAGCGAGCTAGAGAAATAGAGAGTATTGGTGCTCACTGCAAGTTACTACCATGCGAGTTGGGCAGGGGAGAATGGGTCCGATTGTCACAGTTTTCCATTGATCGCCCGTTACCGCCCGTAGCGCTGGCTGCTGGCTTTACACAGAGAGGTAAAAGCCTACTCATGTACTGATATCGAAATCAGAGAAAGCAAATCAGTTTCTTCCAATTTAGTCATTTATATGAGTGTTACTGTTACAACCGTCCGACAGTCTGGGTCGGTTGTAACACTTAAAAAATCCCAATTGAAATAATGAAATCAGTTTTATCGAACTAAAGTTAGAGTTTCAATTTTAGTTTTTATTTTGGTTTCCGCCAATTTTCTTGTGGTTTTTGCTTTTGTGGACAGTCCAAAATATATGCCTGCACCACAATAACAGTATAACTGTCTTCTGTAAAAACCGTTGGTTTAAAAAAAAAAAAGAATGTAAGAAAGTATAATGATAGTTTACGCTCTACTTTTGCTGTCCTCGCGGGGTCCATAATGATCGTATTTTTGATAAACCTACCACCTAAGTTCACGTATGGAATAAATAAATACGAGTATATTGAGTATTGAACCGTGCCCTGTTACAACCGTACCCACCTCTACCCTGCTCCTACTTCCGTATTGTTTCGCTTGCTGAATTGATTGATTTGATAGATTGGAAATAAGATACCGAGAACAATCTAATGGTATCATCGATCCATATTTTGACCACAATAATGCTATTGGTTGGCAGACTTTCCTCATCATTACTGATAGGAATTCTTCGAAGTCCATTGTTTAGCTGAGGACAATACAAGACACGTGGAGTGACGATAATATTGGTAGGTACGGTCGGTAATTGGTAGTTTTCCCAATTGAACATGAACCCTATTCTTTTGTTATAATGTTGAAAAGGTATCAAAGTAATTTGACAGGGTTTGGGTAGCTTTATGTGCTGGCCTCTGTACCTAAGTTGGATGGAGATGGTTTGAAGTTTTTGTATGAGTAAACCATGGAGGACGTCGCCCGGGTAAGTATCGTCACGTGCATAAATATCTTACACTTATAAGATGCAAAATGCAGAATTGCAAACCAATCTTCTCGCGAAGTAACGATTGCAAACTGTAACTGTAGGCCATACAAATATTTGTTCCGTGCGGAAATCGAACCCAAGACACGTAGCCCAGCAGCCGAACACTCGGCCACTGCACCCACCGTGCCGTCATATTTCATATTAATACGAATTATATTCTTAATACCATCAAATTTCAAACAATGCTGTAGGAGAAAATCGTTGAAGGATCTCGCCAAATTAAAACAGCCGCACGGGTGGGTCCATTGAAGGTTAAGTCACGCTTGCCGAGGGCAGGCTGTGGATGGGTGACCGGTTATTACATATCGAAACTATTCCACGCCTCGGAAAGCACGTTAAGCCGTTGGTCCCGGCTGTTATTTGTAGATTTTTGACAGTCGTTACGGGTAGTCAGAAGCCCGATTGTACTGGTGTACCTGACTAGTTTTCACCAGAATGCTATAGGACAGTTTTATTTTCGACTAGCGACTTCGTCCATGAAGAATTTAACAAAACTTAAAGGCTTTTTTTTGTACAGAAGCCTAATTCATGTTGTAAAATAAAAGTAACCTTAGTTACCCCTTAACACTAGTGTGTTAAGATTTTGACGGGACTTTATAGCATGAACTATCTGCCAGTTAAATTCCCGTCAAAATCGGTCCAGCCATTTCCGAGATAACTTTGGACAAACAGACAGGCAGAATGACCGACAGACATATCTAGACAGAAAAAAAAACCTTATTTTTCATATGCAATACTTATTACAAACAGATACTTCAATTTTATTTATTAGTATAGATTCAAAAAGTGTTCCAATTACGTTACGTTTCACGTTCGCGCTAGGGCTTCTGGTTAAAACCCTAGCATTTCAACAACAATTCCTAGGAATCTCATGCAATAGTTTTTGCAGTAAACTACGCAACACAACCGTGTATTGCGTAATTTACTGCAAAATTGAATTCTAATTAATTAACAAGCCGAGTTTTCATTGCCCTTACGTAATATAGTATGAAAACTTCACAACAAACAACAATATACCTATAATATGATGTAGGGTTATTATGGCGATGTGTTTTCCAGTTCACTATAATCACTTTTGCGTAGGAAAATGTCACTCTTCAATTGTTTACGATGCTTCGTGGGCGAGTGACGTCACTACTTAATTACTGTACTCATTTGTTTTAAGGGGTTTACGTACTGACGGGCCGTCCAAGACAGATGCATTAGAAACTAACATGACATCACGCCTATATTTTGTGTAAGGGTAGGAAGAAGTGATGTAGTATCCCGATGGAAAGTTTATTGCTCTGAGCTGGAAGCATATGCTGACTCTGGGATGCTTCTAAAAAAAATATGAAAACCCTAACATTATTTTTGTCTTTGATGGGGATTAAGCTCAGGATGTTACACTCAGCAGTCATACTAGGGATCGCTCTAGATGAGTGATTCCTTTTTCAGGCCATAAACCAGTTTGATTTATTTGTTGTTGAAGGGGACCAAAGATTCAAGAAATATAAAATGTGTAAGTCTAAAAATATGTTTAATTCAACATGCATTAAGAGTACACCATTGTAACAGAAAACACATACTTTCTAACAAGAAAATGTAATTTGTGTGCATCTGTGTTTCTGGGGTTAAACATTTTGTAATTTTATTTTTTGCGGTCCAAATTCAAGCTCTTGCGGACCACTGGTGGTCCGCGAACCACGGGTTGGGAACCAATGTTCTAGATTGTGAAAGCTTTAAACTAAGTAATAAAGACAATAGGTTCGTCTCCTTGGCGAAATGCTTGTGTACTCTAGGTACCTACACTTCTGCCTAATCCATCGGCGTATATAGGCGAAACGTTATGTTATTTCTGTAAATGTCTTGATTGAGTCGATGCTGGTTATTAAATCTCTCTTATACATCTAATTCCAATAATTGGCAAGACTAGACGAATCGATCGGATTCCAATATGGATAATAATCTATTCTCTCAACCTCATTGCTGATGACTTTGACATATTCGGTTGTACTTTGAGTGAATTTACAAGGATAGAATAGAATATTATATTTTTATTCAGTGTCCTCTATTTAACAAACACCTCTTTGCCATAGGAGTTACAGACAGCCCACTATGCAGAGCCTGCATGGAGGAAGACGAGACGGCAGCCCACGTGCTACTGCCCAGAGGTCACTGCATACAGGTCAAAATACTTCGGTAACCCACTTACTCTCAGTTACTCTCCGTGAGATCGCCAGCAACGTTCGATCGCTGCTGACCTTTCTCGTGGAGCTGGGATGGATCGAATAAGGTATTATCCCACCCGTCACGCAAAATAGAGAGTCGCGGAGTGTCGGATATCGGCCCGTCAAACAATACAATCCACGTATCCTAAAGAGTTTGCTATGTTAAGATGGTGCCACAATATCGAATTGGATCTGACCTGTATGGGGATCTCCCCTTACAGGTCAGATCCAATCCACAAATGTCCACAGGACCGTAATACATAAAAATAACTGTTTTTGTTGTCAAAATGTTCTAGAAAGAATCCATGTTCTAATTTTAAACCACGTAAAAAGTATCGGGTTGAATACATACTTATTTCTACTCAAATCTAGACGTCACATTTACTTGGATTTAAGTAAAAACGTCCTGGAACAATATTAGCTGATTGAGTGACGTCACATTTACATTATTAGCATAGTATTCCCCGAAGGGTTGGGCAGAGGTGTACTTTCAGTACACCCACATTTCACCAGTTATGTTTAAGTCCCATGTAATAGGGGTGAGCCTATTGCCATCTACCGGGCACACATCCAGACTCCGCGCTGCTACTGAGAAATGCCTAACGAAAAATCCCAATAACACATTCACAGTCTTGCTTGCAAACACTAGACCAACGAGGACCAATTGAGTGAATTCGTAATGAACGATTCATGACGTAATCTAGTTCTAGAACGTATTTAAAAAAACCGGCCAAGTGCGAGTCGTGTCGGACGACGCACACTGGAGGGATCCGTTATCGGTATGAGAACTATTACGCATGGGCGATATTGATTTTATTGAAATCAAAAATAATCTTCTTTTTCGTATTACTTCTCAAAGAAACTGCGAAAAAGGAATTTATTTTTGCAGTTACGACCGAAAATATCCCATAACTTACCAATTACTATTGAATTACACAACAAAGTCACTAAGAAACTTATTTTAATTAATAATAAGATTCAATAGGACGGACTTCTAAGGATTCCGTTTATTTTGCCATTTCGCCATGGAACTGTAAAAACGGGTGATTACTTACGTAAGACATTGTAAAGGTTAATATGAGTTATTTCCTCATAAACTCTTGGGGTGGTTATGAATGCCGAAACCCGTACGAACGTTATGACGTAATGACGGCTTTTTTTTTGGAAAGTAAGAAAATGTCGGGGGAGTTTAATGAATAAAAGAGCTTCTAGTTCATTCTACGCCTTCAACCGATTTTGTATTATGTATTTTCTTACCGATCAAACCATAGTAAAGTAAAGTACTAGCCTATTACTGTCCCACTGCAGGGCAAAGGCCTCTTCTCATACAGAGAAGGCATGAGCATTAATCGCCACGCTTGCTCAAGACGGGTTGGCGATTTCAGACTTATATTAATTATATAAGTCCAGGTATCTTCACGATGTTTTCCTTCACCGATGTCAGTGATGTCCAAGATAAACTTAGAAAACATGATGGCCCTGTGGTTTAGGCCTCGCCTCTTGTGCACGAGGTTATGGGTTCAAACCTGAGCAAGTACCAATGTGAGTTTTTCAATTCATGTGTACTTTCTAAGTTTATCTTGATGAAACCATAAATTAAATTTAATGGGTTAAAAGTGAAGCGTATCGTCTACTTCCTTTTCCCTTCCTTCCCTTTTTTTAATCTTACGTTTCTTTCTGGTGTTTTCTCATACAATAAACTGTATGAATTCGTGATTTCTAGCTAATCCCTATGATATACTCGTATTTAATGAAATCCGCGTTGCCTTTTCACAACTATATGTTGGGGTCGGCTTCCAGTCTAACTGGATGCAACAGCTGAATATCAGTATGTAGTATAGTTTTACTTGGAGCGATTGCCTATCTGACCTCCACAATCCAGTTACTGGGCAACACGATACCCCTTGGTAAGACTGGTTGTCAGACTTTCGAGCTACTGACTACCCGTAACGGCAGTCAAAGATTTAGAAATGACAGCCGGGGCTAACGGCTTAACGTGTTTTCTTAGGCACGGAGGAGTCTCAATGTGTATCGATATGCTGAATATTATTATCCGCATGAATCCCTCTAAAATAGGGTCATCATTGCTTTACAACCTACACGTAATTACCAGCTTGTATTTAGTTCCAAACATTTATTAAAGTTCGCCCATTTCAGAACCAAAACTGTTCTAAATATAGCTTCGAATTCTAAATATAAATTAGGTTGTTCTATTAACGTCGATAGATAACTGTATAATATGACGCGTGCCTCGAGTTTCTATGTAAATCCGAAGTTATTGTAGAATTATAATAGAATAACTTTCAGTGAGTCATAAATAAATAACGCAAGCGAAACTCGAAATAAACCAATTATTTACGTTCAGCCTTTACCGTTAAATTCGTTGTTTTTGTTCACTCGCTCTTCTACTAACAAATAAATAAACAGTAAGTACCTGTTTTCCTAAAACAGAGTTCAACGCAATTGAGTTTAAATGACTGACCATAAATTTAAACGGAAAAAAGGTAGAACTCTTGGTAATAGTAAGGGTTTAAGCACACGGCGTATTTCAAACGCGCGTTTTAGGAACGCGCGTTTTTGGCGCCCTAGATTTTGGGTTTATGTCATAGATTTTGAGCTCGAATCTCATTTGAAGCTCACATACGCGAGTCATCAGCGCTTTTAAAATACGCCGTGTGTTTACGCTCTAACACTGAACTTTTTACGACATTTTATTTGCCTGTCGCGTTTTTAGAACCCGGGGAATTTCGTAGCAACGTAGTAACAAGTGTAACATGGCTACGTCACATGCGATTTTTCCTCACATCCCGCTCATCTTGCATCGAAAAGCGGAATCACTACCACGAAATTCCGCTACATTTTTCCTCTCAAATTTGTACTTTGGTTGTTGTAGCTTCTAAGCTAAAAAACCGGCTAAGTGCGAGTCTGTACCATACATAGTTCCGTACCATTATCTATAAAAACTCATGTTTGTTGTATGAGAGCCCCTTTAAATATTTATTTTATTCCGTTTTTTAAGGTTTTTTTGTATAGTCGCAACCGAAATACATCATCCGTGAAAATGTCAACTGTGTAATATAGTCCCGTTTTACCCTTTAGGGTAACCCTAATAAATAAATAAATCAATTAAGCAATAATGCTGGACAATCCACACAGCATCATCTAGCCCCAAGCTAAGCAGAGCTTGTGTTATGGTTACTATATATATGATGACTGATATACTTAATACAATCCATTACATAGATAGATATTTTTTATTTTACATAGCAGATACCCAATGTGAAGGTAACTTTTTCTAGCACTACAAAAATCACCCTTAAAGCAACTAGTGAAGTCGTCAATTGCAAATTGTTGCATGTATAAGTAGTTAATGGTTGACTGTACACCGTACAGTGATGCGTGATGGATGAGTGTCATAGCAAGCTAAATATTAAAACTGCTGAACTAAATTACCTATTAAAACTGGTAAACCAAAACTCCAAATGCAAGGAAAATTATTATTTCTGTTTATTGAGACCTTAATTTAACCTTATGACGCGTGAGACATTAGGTTTTTTGATATAACAGAACCTTTTCATAATAAGTACATATTGTTTGTTGGTCTGACTTTTATTCTTCTTCGACGAGTTTCTTTCAATTTCAATTCTGAATTTATTAATTTGTCGCTATAACTTTTCATTACATAACAATTACAAAACATAATGCTCATCACACAACACATACACTGTCACTAATGTTCACTCACTCTTTTCACTCTTCATTTATGCACTTCATACTGAAAACTATCATGTCGAGGTCCTGGTGTCCTAAAATACAGGCTCCGGCTTAGTTTAGGCACCAGTCTCCCACAAATAAATAATTATTATTTTTAAGTATTAAGTTTTTCTTTGTTAATATTTGTGGAAGAGAAATAAATGTATTTTTATTTATTTTCATATTACGTAAGAAGATTATAGGCCACCTCTATTCTCATTACAAAAAACCATCCCAATATATATTTTTCATTCGTAATGTTTGCATGTAACATTTACAAACAAATAAGGTGCTCAATCTTATCATTCTTCGTCTGTACCTAAGCAGCCAAATATGCACACCTATTGTGAATTATTGTAAACCCCAAGTCATAAGATAGGAATGGATATTGTTCCACATGACATCACGGCAAAAGGTGACGTACAGATTTTAGTCACCTCTGGATGACTTACCTTCACACAATGGACAAGATGACGTCTGTATTCACCTATATACAGTTTCTAGTTACGATTCCGTATATAGCTTAGCTGTACAAAAGGAAGGAAAGAAACTACACACAAACTGGCGTCAGGTCAACCACTGGCTAGCTAATTAACATTACATAAAGCCAACATCATCCTCCTGCCCTTATCCCAATTTATTTGGGGTCGGCGCAGCATGTTTTCTTCTTCCATACATCTCTGTTTGCCGTCATCTCAAGAGTTCTGAATCACCTCTTTTCTAGCCATATCATCTTTTTACACAATCCATCCATCTTTTCTTTGGTCTTCCTCTACTCATGTAACCCTGCACATTCATACTCAAAACTTTCCTCACAACATGGTCCTCATTCCTTCGCATCCCATGTCCATACCATGACAACTGATATCCACACAACTTCTCTGACACAGGCGCCACTTTCAGACTTCCTCTTACATACTCATTTCTTATTCTTTCCATTCGCGTAATACCACACATCCCCCTCAGCATTCTCATCTCAGCTGCATGTAACTGCCTTTCATTCATCCCTTTTGCGGCCCAACATTCTGATCCATACAACATTACATAAAGCAATATTACCTAAAATTACGTTTTTGAACGAATCCATCTCAGACACTAATTTGGCTGGTCCTCACAAGATCTGACCAAAGTCAAAGTCAAAGATTTATTTGCAGTAAAATATGGTTACAAAAGGTCTTAAAATGGTAGGTAATATTAGTAGCTTAACATATTTAATCACATGCAAATTTTTGTTATAGTTACTCGTAGATACAATTACATTATTAATTGAATTTAAATTGAAATCATTATTTTATATTATAGAAGGGATTCTCAATTAACCACCTACGTAAAGCCCTTTTGAAGCGAACCATTGGAAGTTCTTTAATTGCAGATTTGTTCCAGATAATGTCTGGATTTTAAAGATACTGAAACCTCAGAGTTGCTTTTGGTGTTTCTTTTTAGAAGATAGGGAAACACGTACCGAACTAGTTTAAAATAATATTTTACTATTATTAATATAAAGGTGTTTGTAAAAACCAATTTCCAGGGGTAAATATTATTTATCATTTGTACAAGAAGAATGGAAAGAAGAGGAGACGACTGCCCAGTAAGTTTACATAAAGCCATCCACCTCACACACTAATCTGCGTGGTCCTCACATAATCTGACCAACATAAGACCTTTGAGTTGGTTTAAAAAAAAATGCAGTAAAAAGTTACACACAGTTTTTAACATTGTCTCCACGCTAGGCAAGCCTGTACCTAGGGTACCAAATTGGACACTTATTTTTTTCAGAGTATTCTCTTCACTATAAAGCCTAGTCCATCCGTGATTTCCGTGAATATAGGTATTTTGTCGAAATATACAGTCTAATTGGAGTCATCGGGTACTTACTCGTCAATTAATCAAGAAGCCTTGTTTAACTGCGTAAGAAATGTTAGGCAACTCTTCCCGTTTTAAATCAGACAAAGTTGGCCCACGTCTTAAGACTTTTAAAGGCTTCATGAAATACAAAGATGGTTACGTATCCCGGGTGACGTCAATGCTGAGGTGGGCGTCTTACATTCAGCCACATTCTAGAACATTTTACTCGTGTTCAGGGTGAAATGTTGCTCAACCCTTTGTTACACAAAAAACTCTTTTTAAACAAAAAACAAAAGAAATGAAATATTGTTGGCCAATTTTGTTTGGTGACATTTAGAACAATGTTACATAACTTGGGTAATGACGTTAGCATTAATTGCTTAGATTTGGGAAACAATGAAGCTTTTTTAGTAGTTAAAATAAATATTGTTCAATTGGTTTGGTCACGTTGAGAGGATGAATGAAAGACTACTAACAAAAGGTACTTACAAAGCCCTAGAAGGACATACACTGAGATTATTGGTAATGTTCTTCAAAAAGGTCAGGGTGCGTAGTTCTCGTAACTGTACGTATATAATGTATGAACGTAAACGAAGCAGAAGGTGTAAGTATGGAAGGATCGTAGCAGGTTGCGTTCTGTAGTTTCTGCCTACCCCCATAGGAAAAAGGCGTGAGTTCTTGTAATATATTGTTTTAATTGTCAAATTAATTAAACAATAATAGGACGGCGGTGTCAGTTCGTGGGCCACCTTAACTTATCTGTAATTGACACACAACCGGTCGAAACTGGTTTGAACAATAGTCGATTGAATACTAATCGCCATATTACATTCCCAATAACTTACAAAATAGGTTGATTTATTAAAATTGACTACAGTTAATAGTTTCTAGAATGTTCGTATTTTCCCGTAAGCCTGAATATGAGACAGTCTAGATAGATACACGTACGACTTTCGATAAAGGTTTGGTTTTTTGTTGTGTCCGTAATCCGCTTGTGTGGCCAAGCAACCCGATTACGTAACACAATGGCAGTAACAATCCAAAGGATTTTTAAAGGAAATTCAGGAATACATCTGCTTTGTGAATATTGTCCAGTTAAAAGGCATTGCCATTGCAAGTGTGTTACGTAATTATTTAAATTAAATTGATGTGTGATGAAAATTGATTGATTGAAAAGTATTGATTGATTGTCTGTTAGGAATGTCAAAATAACATCTTTTTACTAAATTTACTAAATCTATATGAAAGTATACACTGCAGTAATAACTACGAAAACATTTATTTTTATTTTTGCTTGTCTATCTGCTAGTTTGTTGCGGCTAATCTCTGAAAAGGCTGAACTGTTTTTGACGGGAATTTTACTGGCAGATAGGGGATGAGAAGTAATTTGCTTTTATTTAAGAAAAATAATTTGGTATCCGCACAAATTGTAAAATTCCACGTGGACGAAGTCGTTGGTAATAGCTTGCACCTACTTATAACATCATCATCATCATCCTCCTGCCCATATCCCAATTTATTAGGGGTTGGCGCAGCATGTCTTTTTCTTCTATCCATTTCTATTTGCCGTCAGGTCAAACGTCACCTCCTTTCTAGATTTATCATCTTTCACACAATCCATTCATCTTTTCTTCGGTCTTCCTCTACTCTTATAACCCTTCACATTCACACTCAAAACTTTCCTCACAACATGGTCCTCATTCCTTCGCATCATATGCTCATCCCATTACATAAATATAACCATTGTAAGTAAAGGAAAATTTAGTATCTTACTCAGAGGAAATCTTACAAGTAATGTCTGGAATATAAATAGATGACACAGACTATTGTTGCATATCCAATAAGATATGAATCACTAATGATAGAATCATGATTCCTAGGTTTAACGAACGAGTTACTATTTTATTCTAGGTATTCACCGGCTACCTCACTAGTACACGTCACTGTCTGACAACCAAGTGACGTGTTAATCAAATGTAAATAAAACTTAATAGATTTGTTTGTACTCTGGGAAAAACCTGATTAATGTCGTCGTTACGTACCTACCTATTACATTCGGTGTACGCTAGGGTTGTCATCTTTGAATTCCGCTAACCAGGACGAGAATACCAAAACTTCCGGTTATTGGAGCCTAAAACTCAGACATGTCAACAGTGGTTTTTTTAAGGTAATCGATAAACGAATTTTGTTTTTGTACTGGTTAAGCACGCTTGTGTGTGTACAACAAGCGTGTCCAATTTCTTTGATACTTTTTCAACTTTATCGTATACAAAATAAGGCTCATGTTCAATTGTAAAATTTGACAGTTTAGGGTAGCTTGATGTGCTGGCGTCTGTACTTGTTGTTTGTTATTTTATCATCATTTGTGGACATTAGTGGTTGGATACCATCAGGATTATTTAAAGAGAGCTGGATGTTCAGCTACACATAACACACCTTGGATATCCACATTTTTATCATTTGTTGTTTTTTTGTACTTACATCAACTATTTATTAATTCGCGTACAATTTTAAACTAAATGAGGAATACGAAAGAAACAAAACAGATTCTTCTTGAAGTTATAAACTACCTAACTAACTATATTACCAGTCTAAGAATTTTATTTACATTAACATAAATAATACTTACTTCAAAACTAAGACTTTAAAAGATAAATGAAACCTCGCTCGGACGACGCGACGTCTAAGCTAGGACAAATCCGGGGAATCCCTATCCGTATGGCAACCCTAGGTGATGTAATAGGTGAGTTCTTAGAAGTGTAATTTTGTTATTGTGTGTTCTAGAATACTACCGTAGGGACTTCGTTTTGTGTTTCTTGCCAGTGTTTGTTTGTGTTGTGGTTTGAAATAGTTCTATTAGAACATGTTGCTTTATCCAAATCCTTACCCTCGAAGAAACAGGAATGATACATATTTACTTTCCTGTATAAGTACAGTTTCCTATATAAGCCAGCACACCAAGCTAGCCCAATTTGTCAAATTTAGTTGACAGGTATACAGGATACAAATAAATAAATAATGCTGGACAATCCACACAGCATCATCTAGCCCCAAGCTAAGCAGAGCTTGTGTTATGGGTACTAGATGACGGATATACTTAATACAATACATTACATAGATAGATATTTTTTATTATACATAGCAAATACCTAGAACACCCGGAACATTTGTTCCAGGGCGGGAATCGAACCCGCAACCTCCTGCGTCGCAGGCTGACCTTCGTCCGCCGCGCCATATCGATCGTTTAAAATACAGGATAAATAGTTCATGTTCAATTGGGAAAATTTGTCAATTCGGGATAGCTTGATATGCTGGCGTCTGTACTTGGTTATGGTATTAAGGAATTCGTAGTATTTAACGTTATTTATTGTATTAAATTTCAAAGATATAATTGAGTTATCTTTTAACAGACAAGGATTTCCGTTAGGAATTCAAGCCTATCAATTTGGATTTGGCTAATCACTTTTTATCAGACATCTTTACAGGAAATTGGATACCTAATTTAGATAAGAATTCAATGCTTATCCAATTTGAACAAAACTCTACTACTTCACTACTCTTCGTACGCCGCAATCATAAAGGCAAGTTGGTACCCAATTATAATAGGAATTCGTTTTATCAGGTCTTACGTATTAGTGCAGGAAAAATGACAGGAATTTACCTCGATCATACGTCATAGTGGCGGTTGCTACGGTCTTTATCAGCTGCCCAGGACTAGGCAAAACTCTGGCGCAATGCTCAAAAAAAGTTTTAATATACCTCCGTCAAGTCACGTCAAATGTGGATAGAATAGTCAACGGCACGGATTTTGAGCGCTGACCTTGAGTTGCGCAGTAGTCGATTTTAGTCGAAAGTTCATATACGCGAACTTACCCCCACTACTGCGTCCAGCGCTCAACATCCATGCCCACAACCGGCTTGCATGTATGTCCAGATCTATGAGGGTAAACAAACCCAAAATGGCGTCCCCTAGTTAGAATCTCCTGCCATACCCCCATGAGAAAAAGGCGCGAGTTTATTTACGTGTGTACTTACGTATATAATTTAATGATGAATAGAGGAAAATGAGCCTGACCTCAAATAACAATCGGCATAGGTACGTGGTAGGTCACGTGGAACCTACGTCACACGCGCACGTTGGTTGGTAACGAGTAGGGTTGCCATCTCTAAAATCCGCCAACCAGGACAAGAAGCGTAAAATTCCCGGATTTTGGAGCTTAAAACCCGGACATGTCAACATGGTCATGGTTTTTTTGTTATTGTCATATCAATTAAATGTTTACTTTCTTAACTTCGTAGGTCCTAGTTTATCAATAGTTTCGGATTAGTGACTTTAATCACTGCCCTATTTATATAATCCAGCATTGCACATGTCAGCGGGCACGCCCTTTGACTGCCTTGGAGGCTTTTTATGTATTCGGTTTAGCAGGCTTTGCTAGAGTTAATTGTCGATTTTGTTAAATATTAGTTTTTATTTATTTATTTTGGCATATTGCTATATTGGTGTGTGCTAGCTAACATGTAGCAAATTATTTAATTTAATGATGTATAAAGATGATTGACATAATTGTTATTTTTTTGACATATTTTGTATAGCTTCAAGATCTTCAAAACTATCAGACAGACGTGTTGCTGAGGAGTTTGTTCCGCCACTTCTTTCCCAGCAAAAACGCTAGCAAGTGGTGAAGGGTGGGCGTTTTGGGGGACTGTCTTATGTAAACGTTCAAAAAGTACTGATTCTCAGCCTAATTTGGATAAATGAATTTTAATTTTGGTTTTGATTTTGAACAAGTCAACTGCATACAATTCAAAACTAAATGAGGTCTTCTAGAGAATAAAACAGCTTTTCCTTGAAATTTTAAGAAACTATGTATTAGCAGTGTAACAAATTAATTTAACTAATTAATACAAAAAACGAACAAAATAATTCTTAAAAATTAAAACTGTGAAACCCGGACGATAAATGGAACCCCGCCCGGACGCCCTCTAAACTAGGATAAATCCGGGGAAACCCGGACGGATGGCAACCCTGCTAACGAGGTACTGAGTGAATCCTAACCAACGTCACTAACTGGAATTGCTAGCGGATTGCGGAGCATTTTAGATACATCATGGAGGCATGACGTAACGACAAAATTTTTCATCAATACAGGCTGATCTTGATGTATTTCTGTGACAAGAAAAGAAAAGGAAGGAAGAAAATCTTCATTTGGGACACGCACTGGATATAAACACTAAAACTAAACAAATTAAAAAGGACCTGTGCGAGGCCAAAATGGCTCTTAACACAAGAGACACAAGACACAAGAGTTTCTTTCTTTCTCCTCAGGAATTAGTCAATTTAGAAATTCCAGCGCCATCCAGTGTAACAACAAAATGACGTCTAAAAGTGTCAGAAAAAAATCAACCAACAGGGATAAATATTATTTCATCTTTTCATTTATTTTTGTTTAAATCCAGTTTTCTTATATGCATTGGGGAAATTAAATAAATAAATAATGCTGGACAATCCACACAGCATCATCTAGCCCCAAGCTAAGCAGAGCTTGTGTTATGGGTACTAGATGACTGATATACTTAATACAATACATTACATAGATAGATATTTTTATTATACATGGGAAATACCCAGAACACCCGGAACAAATATTTGTAGATCGTACAAACATTTGTCCCAAGGCGGGAATCGAACCCGCAACCTCTTGCGTCGCAGGCGGACCTTCGCCCGCCGCGCCACAACGGTCGTCAAAATTATAATAAAACCCTGGACTGATCTTCGGAAAAAGGTCGGAATCCTTCTGGCTCAAATTCCACGGTGTATTTTCCTACTATCTTAAACTCTTCTACAATGTAACAAGGTGTATACCCCGAAGGGTTAGGCAGAGGTGAACCGATATTAAGTACGCCCACATTTCGCTATTTACGTTTAAGTGCCATGTAAAATAGGGCTAGCCTATTGCCACCAACCAGGCATACACTACATACAGAGTCATTCCAAATATAAAACCCAATGATACTTCCTGACACGGGAATCGAAACCAGGACCTCACGCACAACACAGACAAATCTACAGACGTCAACAAAAGCGAATCCTGTTGATTAACCTCGTATACCAATTTTTCAATATAATTAAGAACGCGGAAAGCCCGTTATACTGATATCAATACAGGAAAAAGGACCTGGGTTTGACCTCACATACGTCACAGAATCGCATGGAGACCTTCATTAAGAGTGCCAGGCATAAGGTCTCAGAAATACATACTTCCTTATGCGATGACAAAGTTACGAGTAAGTTGGAAGGTCGTGGAACGAGGCATTTTTGCATGCGGAGGCAAACGTGACCATTTGGCTTGACAGATATTATTTGTCATCATAATAAAGTACGACTTAAATACTGTCGCATAAGTATATTCTCAGTGCATTGTTAAGGAATTGATGAAACAAAGAAACGTGGTAAAAGGCTTACAAACATAATTAATACTAGCCGTTACACGCGACTTCGTCCGCGTGAGATTTCCTGGGTTTATTTTTCGCGCAACTCTAATTCTTTTCTGGAATAAAAGTAGCGTAAGTGAAGTAAATAACGCCTTATCCATACTAATATTATAAAGAGGAAAGATTTGATTGTTTGTTTGTTTGCATTGAATAAGCTCCGAAAGTACTAAACTGATTTAAAAAAATCTTTCACTGTTGGGAAGCTACACTATCCCCGGGTAACATAGGCTATTATATTTTCTAAACTATACTTTAAGAGGGGTGGATGGGGTGTTAAAGTTTAAAGGAAAACGCAAAGTCGCGGGCAAAGTGCTAGTAAGTAATATTTATCTTTCTGCCAGTTGAATTCCTATCAAAATCGGTCCAGCCGTTTCGGAGATTAGCCGGAACAAACAGCCAGATAGACAAAAATTTAAAAAAAAATTGTAGGTATAACCAATGTCTAATAATTTTATATGAATTTAGTAAAAAACTGTTATTTTGACAAACAGACACTTTTCTTTACTTAGTTCTATTTATTTGCAGTGACATTGATTCTGTATTGCATAGGGCAACAGGGATGCATCAACATGGCCTTCACGATGGGCGACCGTAGTTACCTACTTCCGGTGTACACTGAGCCCTCAGCCCTGCGGCCGTGCTACCGAATCGGTAACTAGCTAATTTCAGGGATCCCTACCAAAATTGGAAAAAAAATTAACCACGTTGGTGAGTCGTCTCTCTGTCTTTTTAAACCATCTGCTAAATTAGACTGAAATGTGTAGATGATATGATGTGCGAAAGAAAAACCCTCGAACGATAGATTGATAAGAATATAAAAATATTGCGTGGTAAAACTGAAATGGCGACACGTGCCGGCTTATCGTCGTAATTGCTGGATTATCATCTCACTGAATGATGCAATACAATTTATTTATTTTGCTTTTCATTGGAAACACAAAATGGCGGATCATCATCATCATTTCAGCCGAAAGACGTCCACTGCTGGACAAAGGCCTCCCCCAACGATTTCCACAATGACCGGTCCTGCGCCTTCCGCATATATGGCGGATAAGTTGAGATTTCGTGATATATTACATTGTAACTATTGTAAAACAAGAAATTATGAATAGACAAATAAATGATGAATAGAAATAAAAATGGGGAAAACAATGGGGTTTATGTATTTATGTATGTATGTATGGACACGGAAAAAATATTAATCACTTCAATCAATTAGTATCAGTAGACTAGCATCAGTTGTAAACCTTGTGTCGTCATGATGTGATTTCGATACCCGTCAGGACTGAAAAATCAGGACTAAAAATTCGGTAAGTAATCTCGTACCAGGGTCCGGAGAGACGTAGGTAGTGAGGGTATGCGCCTCATTGAAGATCCGTCGGTCTGGTGAAGATCGCAGGAAGCCGATGGATGAGAGCAGCGCAGGACCCATCCCATCAGCTTCCCTGTATGACTGACCGACCGACCGACCGACCGACCGATCGACTGACGGACCGATCGACCGATTGGTGCCTCGGAAAGCACGTTGAGCCGATGATCCCGGCTGTCATTGGTAGATCTTTTGCAGTCGTTACGAGTAGCCGGAAATTCTGACATCCAGTCTTACCAAGGGGCATTGTGTTGCCTAGTATTTGAGTTGTGGAGGTAGATAGGCATTGGCTTTATGTGAAATACTGCAAGCCGGCCCCAACATAGGTGGAAAATGGCTAGGTAGATGACGATGGTCACACATAAATAAATAAATAATGCTGGACAGTCCACACAGCATCATCTAGACCCAAGCTAAGCAGAGCTTGTGTTATGGGTACTAGATGACTAATATACTTAGTACAATACATTACATAGATAGATATTTTTACTATACATAGGAAATACCCAGGACACCCGGAACAAATATTTGTGGATCGTACAAACATTTGTCCCAAGGCGGGAATCGAACCCACAACCTCTTGCGTCGCAGGCGGACCTTCGCCCACCGCGCCACATCGGTCGTCAACACACGCATGATACGACACGTGTTATCATTACGTTATCTATTCCCACCTACTTACTTGCGGTGTTTATATCAACGACCATCACACGGCTGTTGTGATAATAACAAATGATAACGTAACAACTGCCATAATTGCTATGGCGATTTCATCATTATACTGCGGTATCCTGATTTCCGGGATGGTTTTACGGAAGTTGCGTCATGTGTTTATAGAATAATAATTGTTTTTTTTTAAACATAGATAGATGTTCTTAATTACTTAATCTTTATCAGAAATAAGTAATAACAGTGAAGCTCAAATTAATCGCGGAAATCGATTGATAGCGGGGATTTTTTTTCTTTGATAGGCAAACGTATGACACTCCCAAATAAGATTGGCTAGATCTTCAATCATATAGTAATACCAGCCTGTTACTTCTTCTGCAGGGCAAAAGCCTATTCTCATACAAAGCAGGTACGACCATTAATCACCACGCTTGCTCAAGACGAGTTGGCGATTTCAGACTCATCATCTGCCTAGCCTTTTCCTAACTATGTTGGGGTCGGCTTCCAGTATAACCGGATGCAGCTAAATACCAGTATTTTACATGGGGCGACTGCCTATCTGACCTCCACAACCCAGTTACTGGGCAACACGGTACCCCTTGGTGAGACTGGTTGTCAGACTTTCGTGCTTCTGACTACCCGTACCGACTGTAAAACAAATGACAGATCTACAAATGACAGCCGGGACCAACGGCTTCCATGCTTTCCGAGGCACGGAGGAGTCTTGATATGTTACGAACAGTCACCGATCCACAGACTGACCTCGGCAAACGTAGCTTAACCTGCGATCAACCCGTGCGGCTGTTTGTATTTAGCCACGAGCTCCTGCAGTCGCTCCATGTAAAATACTGGTTTTCAGCTGCTTCCGGTTAGACTGGAAACCGACCCCAACATAGTTGGGAAAAGGCTAGGCGGATGATTTGAATAAATATATCATAGGGATTAGCTAGAAATCACGAACCTATACAATTAATTGTATGAAAAAACACCAGAAAAAAACGTAGGAATAAAGAATCGTGGCATTCAACTTTACAATGTCCCTCGCACCCTGTATTATGAATGTTCGTTTCAACCGATAACTTCTGACGTTCTGAGAGAAACTTAGAGTGTCCGGGTAAAAACCGAGTTCATAAAAACTATGATGCCTGCAATCATAAACTTAAAAAATACAAGCAAAGAGTGATCCGAACTGGCCCAACGAGGGTTCCATAACTTAGTTAAGCTTTTTTTTCGACTGCGTGTTTTTATTGATTACGAAATAACTGTGCTTGTTTGAATCATAGTTTTATTCTTCCTGCAATATTGACTCAAACATCCATTAACTAAATTCATTATAGGACGAATTTTAACATGAGAAATAATGTTTTTTATGTGGAAAGAATACTCTTTCGCATTATACACAACTTTTAAATTTGAACTCCCCCCTTCCAGCTCCTATTGCAATGAGAATAACAATTTAACCAATTATTTCACTTGCTATGTCAGTGGGCAAGCATTGTCTATGACTGTTCTAAATTTCCAGGTGTTAGCGTCGTAGTGATAGATGATAGATGAAGCACGAGGACAAACAGAGTAATCGCACCATAAAGGTTCTTTTTTACCATTTTGGTAAGGAAAACCACCTCTTTACAAACAATTCTGAAACATTGGTTGTAAAGTAGTGTAAACTGTATTCGAATGGTTAGGAGTGAAAATGTTCTCACCAACTTTCACATTACAATATAACATTATATTATGTCGGGCCGATTCCCGCCTTGGGACAAATATTTGTACGATTTACAAAGATTTGTTCCGGGTATTTGCTATGTTTAATAAAAACATCTATCTATGCAATGGATTGTATTAAGTATATCAGTCATCTAGTGCCCATAACACAAGCTTTGCTTAGCTTGGGGCTAGATGATGCTGTGTGGATTGTCCAGCATTATTTATTTATTTGTTATTATAGCCAATTTGTAGTATATGTGTAAGATGAATATTCCATATCAAAATAGGCAGACACTTTATAAGGATAGGCTTATGTGTAAGTAGCATTGACCATTGCGACATAATTACCGATTGTATAGTCCAACTTAGAAAACACCGTTGGGATGACACAAAGTATCAAAAACATGGTCAGTTTATATACTAATGCTGACTAATATAATGTGAATAATGCTCATGATGACTGTGGTTTACAGAGAACAATTTCTTGCACCATTTCGAGCATCATTTCGCAAAAATCTTTCTAGAAACGAACTTGCAGTAGAATTTGCTTGTAGCAGGAAGAGTTGGAATTGACAGGGGAGAAACGTCGCCATTTAATTTCAATTTTTTTTTTACGTTTACGTAAATTATTACTTTGTTTTAATAAAATTGAAAACACATTGGTGCTCTAAAATTATCCAGTATAAAAGTTCGCTCATAAAAATCTCAAAAAAAATCCTGCAATTTAAACAAAATTAGCTTGTTACTACGTTTAATTAATTACTACCACTTCGCCCCGCGACTCTATCCGCCTATATTCCCCGAAGGCCAGAAGTGCACTTCTAGTAACACCCACATTTCGCTAGTTATGTTAAAGTTCCATGTCATAGGGGGCGAGCCTATTGCCATCAACCGGGCACAAATCCAGTCTCCGGGTTGCTAATGAGAAAATTCCTATTGAAACAGCTCAACCACAGTTTGCTCGACCTGGGAACCGAACCCAGGACCTCACGCTCATCAGTCACGCTTGTGACCACTAGACCAACGAGGCAATAATAAATGGTGGTAATGGTTGGTAGTAGTAATTTTGTATAGGTACAGACGCCAGCACATCAAGCTATCCCAAACTATCAAATTTTCCCAGTTGAACATGTACCTTATCCTTTAGTAATAAAGTTCAAAACCTATTAAATAAATTTGACAGATTGGGGTGGCTTGATGTACTTGAATAATAAATGCAGATATCATGTTTGAATTCAGCCGAGTATTTTTGTATAGTTAGCAGTTATATTAACTTAGACAGACTCAACTTGATTGAAGAAAAAATAGGGAATTTAAAACTCAAAAACGCTTGATATATATATAAGTATTAAAATTACGAGTTTCCTTACACCGGAAAATAGCACGCAATTAAGTTACCAAGTACCTACTGACTTCATCATAATTCCAGAAACATTAAATTATGCGCAGCTTGTCCTGTTAAAATTCTAAGGAAAATGCAGTACTTACTACGGTCTGCAGTGTTTATTTTTGTTTCTACTGCGGTATTATTGGAATGGCGTCTTATACTGACTGTCATTTGAACTATACTTTCACTTATATTGAAGTAATCTCGTGTAAAATGCCAAGTTTATTATCTATTGATAATTAAAATTGATTTACGCTATACGTAATCTACTTTTGTTTACGATTTGTGAATCACAATTTGGTCGTGACGTCACGAATAAGGATGAATGTTTATTATAATACATAGTATCTAACACCAGACCACACTACGTATCGTTACTTTATTTTTGTTAACTTTTATCGGCTGCAAAAACACATAACTTAGTATTTCATAGTAATTTTCAAAGAAACTATGGTAAACAAAGTCACTTTTGAGGTTGTTGCCGAAAATATATCAATAATAATTTCGAGATTAGAGATTTAAATAAAAAGGCACTATTAAACGTATTGTTTTTCCAATTACGTATGGGATCCAACGAAACCCCACACGCCTTGCGCCACGTGTATGAAAGAAATTCCACCCCTAATAAATACACCTTTGTTTAGTGGTGCAAATAATAAGTAGGTACACCTTGCTCCCAATTTTCATAGAAATTGTACTAATAGTCCCCAACTAAAATAGCTGTGTGACATCCAAACGGAGAAAGACGGAGAAAGGTATAAGGATTCCCTTGTTGCCATTTGGCAACTGACCCCTAATAATCAGGGCAACGTAGACAGAAAGAAAACTCCAAATCTCACGTTGGATTTTCCACAAATGTATTAGGTTCTTTACCTCGTTTATAAATCGCAAATCTTACTATTTTTTTCATCACACAATGGTAGACATTCGCATAAATCAGTTGCAAATACAACTGAAATGTTTATAAACAAACTGTATCTCGTCTGACCGTGTTTTCGTGTTCACCATGGCAACTAACCCACGGTTTCATGGAGGTGAGTCAAGAATGTTTCAAGATATAGGTAATGTGTAAAAAAAGAACTTGTTTCTCATGAGTCTCTGCATCCTATACTAGGTGGACGGGACATCGACGCATAGCCTTATTATACCCTTGACTTCAGTACACGATTCTGGATCCCCAGCGTTGAAGAATATAGTAAAACGGGGTGAATCGAAAAGCCAGGGTGAATAGAAACAAAACTTTGAAGGGCATTTTCGCGTTAGTAAGACATTGTTTATTACTATAACGACTCTTATTTTTTTTAAGGAATTGAAATGGTTAATTTCAACACCTTGTAAGTAATTAATAATGATGAATCAACGATTAAATCTCATTTAAAGTTTTGTTTCTATTCACCCTGGCTTTTCGATTCACCCCGTTTTACGGTAATTAATTTTTAAGTCTTTTTCTGATGATATCTTTACTTTATACTGTAAAAAAACATAAGGAAATCATCAAATCAATGCAATCAATCATCAGGAATGATCAATTTCGATCTAAGGAAATATTTAATAAAATTAAAAAGGAAATAATTCACGTCTTACATTCGAATTCTTATTGGGCTAGATTGTTTTTTTTTTACAATTTAGAGTAATAAAAAACACATCAGAGATGAGAATAATCAAAATTAATATTTGTTTTTAAATTTAGAATCATGTAGGTACACTAGGTACTGAGCTTCTAGTATTAGCTTGTCTTCTACGTTAGAGTCCATCCTGAATTTTTACTATGTTTTTAAAATTGGTATAACTATCTCATTACTTTGGAACGCATCGGGATAAGCTGCCCCTGTTAATATCTATACAAATATCCTCTAGTCGTGTAAATACACGTTTAACCCCGGAAATAGCAAGCACCCACTAATGTATTACGTTCACAACTCAAGACCCTTCCCAAATGATCATCCCGTGCTTCATTGATCGGGAATGCGTGAACCCTGACTAAGTTGAGCGGACAAAGGATCGTTCGAATTGCTGACTGTTGAATCATCAAGTCCACCAGACGTGTGCAAACATGACTATCGGACGATACGTTAGCGTTATCCGCCTACCATCGCCTGCTTTGTAACATACGGGAACGCTGTACTGAATATACGACGCAATGGATGCGATATGATTAAGGCTGTTACTTTTTTTTCCTGATAAAGTGAGACATCAATTCAAGGAACGAGATCGAGGTCGCGCTGGGTTCACGTATTTGTTTGTCTTCAGTTATTGTGTCATGAATAGCGTCCCCAGGTGTTTGTCAAGAGATAAGGAAAATAATACATGTACTAGTTCAAGAGTGTTACTTAACATAATTTTAATAATAAAATGCATGGAGGGGACGCCCTAGGAGGATATACGCTGGCCTAATTGGTGATGTTCTTCAGAATGGTCAGGTGCATAGTACTTGCAACCGCAGGGCGTGCGGTTATGACCGTATCCGATGATGATGTATGAACGCCAACGAAGAAAAATAAGTAGATAGGTATGTAAAGATCGTAGCAGGTGGGGTTCTGCCTACCCCCCATGAGAAAAAGGTGTAAGTTAATGTATTAATTAGAATGAAGATTGTCAGTAGAGGTACTGACTTGGGGTACCGACCAGATTTCATTTGACTCCGAGGTCCGTTGATCTCTAAGACCTTTCTAAAAAGTTTAAAAGTTTATTGTACGCGGTGAATAACACTACTGACCTATCTGCTAAGGAGAATCAGCCAGAGGTGCTCTCATTTAAACCCGAGGTCAGACAAAATAAACAAACAATCACTCAGTGCAAGTAGGCGTGATCGTCGTTGCTAAGCAACCGAAGATTGGCGCGAAACATTGGTTATTTCGTTCTTCACTACTGTCATAGAATAGTCATAGATAAGCAAGGAGGAAGGATTAATCATAATAACCATGACATAGTCTTGCACAAGAAAAAAAAAATATTGCACTATGCTTCGCTGGTTAATTTTATTAAAAACCAGTTTAATTTCAGCCAGGTTATAATAAAACTCGCTTTTTTATTAACATTTAAAAAGATTGCTTCATCTAAATAATATTTTAATAATACCAAGTAATTATTATTTGACTTCCGTGTCCTGGTAAAAAAATAAACATGATTTTAAATTGTGAATAAATATGACGTAAATACTAATTGAATGGTGTTCCAGGACTTATTTCACCACTATGGTAATATTATGAACGATTATGAGTAATAGGTAGTAAACATTAGGCATTTAAAAAGTAAACTATAAATAACAGTGTCTCGATAACAAAGACTTAGTCGAATGATTGATTGCACCAGTATCTTGGTAGGTTTTAATTTAAATCGAGTGAATAAAATAAGACTATAATAAAGTGTTTCCGAAATTAGTATGTGCAGGTTCATGCACTACTTTATCAAAACTAATGCAATTTCATTAAAAAAACAAAAAAATAATATCGTATCTTAAATATGGCGCCCAAATCCATTACTTACCACAACCGCCACAGATAAGATAACAGACCATTGAAATCTTTGAATTTTTTGCTGTCAAGAAAAAAAAAATATGCAGGTAGACTGTACAAAATTATTTGGTTGGGAAAAGTGCGGTTTAATTATTTTTTTCAGTTATTTAGGTACAGAGGCCAGCACATCATGCTACACCAATATGTCAGATTTTCCCAATAGAACATAAACCTTATTTCTATTTAATAAAGTTGAAAAACTATCAAAGAAATCTGACACACTGGGGTAGCTTGATGTGCTGGCCTCTGTACAGTTGACCGCATGTCGGTATTGACAACTTTTACACCTTGAGCAGGCCTACCGTCTCACGGAGTTTCAATAGTATAAGAGACAAGCTTATACTGGTTTTGTTACCAGTGACGCGTGATCCTATTTACTATATTTTATTTTAAAACAATTTATAAGAAATGAAATTATATTCAGCGAGTGTCTTTATTAAAGAATACGGCCTCTTTTCACCTGTATTTAGAAGAATTATAAAAAAAAACTAATAATGTTACTCGAACATAGCCTTGAGAATTAGTTACGAATAAATGGCGACCCACTTAGTATTATATTGTGACAAGTATATGAGCCAATCTTACGTTACAGTTGAATCACAGACTGATATTAAATTCAATCGTCAATTTATTTAATTCCGGGTGTTACTGTTTACACGTAGAAACATACCGAGCTGCGTAGTTTATAACTGGTAATCGTAATGAATAAAACCGCTAAATGATTGACTACCTACTATGACGCGACACTACCATTGTTATATTAGGTACCAAACTTAATAGGCATCATAAATTAATAAACGTCTCATAAACGAGTTTACAGATTACGCTGTGAAACTTAATTAAAAAATAAATAAGTACTTACTTAATAAAAAACTAAAAACATTTATTGATATTTTAGACTTCCCACATTTACGGCCAAAATTAAGTGGCCACACTAACTATTCCTCTAAGATAAGTTGGTAGGTAGATTTATCGCCTTGCTCACGACAACGTGTGTAATAGTTAGAGGACAAACTTTGGTTACACTTCAGTGCCCAAGTCTGTCCAGCAGACCGCGGGAACTTAAGAGATATTGAATGTCCATCGATACAAGACATAATACAAAGTCATGACATGACCCGTTATTATCTACCCATATATATTAGTACCTATTTAAATATACCTACTTATACAGTATCGTAGGTATATATATTATACATAGCTAAACTAATAATGGCACTCACTGAAAATGATGAAATACTTTGCGGGCAAACATAAGAAAACTAAACATGATTTTGATCACGTCTAAACTCTGATCTCATAAGAAGCGGAATATCACATTTGGCTATTCACGAATTAAATGAATTAACTCAAAAATAAAAGTTCCGCGCTACCGGAATAATAAAAACCATTAGTTTATATAAAAATAATGTAGGCATGAAACAATACAACATTAAAGAACATTTAATTGTCATGTTCAAATGTATTATTGAATTAAAACGTAGGTACATTTATATTTTATTAATTTAATTTCAAACTTGAAGGTAAATGACGTGTGTAATAATATTACCTGGCTCTTGTGAAAAATATTGAAACAAACGTTTGCGATTGCATTGCCAAACGTAGTAAATGAATGGTCACAGTCTTTCCTTTTCTGAGCGGTGTCTGTGCGGTATTGTAGAAAGAGACAGACAAACACTTATAGCTCCGTCTCTATAACGCGTGGCGTATTGTAGCGTACTACGCAAGCTGACGGTGTGTCGACATTGGACGTTGGATCGGTTGCCGGTCCGAGGCTTCGCAGCGAGCGTCGTCGTCAGTCTCGCAATGGCGTTAGTGAGAATAGGACGTGTGTTCGTTTAGTTTCACAACAACCCGAGCGGACACCGGCCCAAAATATTGGCCGTCTATCAGTGCATGAGTTACTTGAAGATACTTCCTGTAATTCCTCACACAATATAACGACTTGTTCGTGACCACGGACAGTCAAATTTTGGTACGATATCCACTCAGGGCGAATCATTTCAAGGTTCGTACTTTGTTCGTAATTTCCCCTTACTAAATAACGTTACTAAATCGTGTCGATTGTCTCGTTTTGTTTCAAATTTTGTAACATCGTCGGTGCAGTGAATTTGCAAGTGTCACAAACGGGAAATTGCTAATAAGTGGTTTTCGTTTTGTTACAGATCATGTTCATCTCATCGTAGTTCCTTCATCTTTAATTAGTGTTTGTGTGTGTTTGTGAACATAAGTGTAACGTGACAGTGATAAGTGTTAGTGATGGAACCAGGATCACCATCATTGTTGTGGCCGCTGCGCCTGAGCAAGCCTGCCGTGACCGTACCGGTGCCGGCTAGCGTGGAGGACAGCAAAGCTGAGGAGAGGGCACAGTCGCCGGCGCTGACGGACCGGTTGACGGCGGCTCCGTCTCCGGCCAGCCCCTCGGCACCGTCCAGCCCGGTGCCACCTCAACACCAGTTCCAAGCGGCGCTCGTCGCTGAAAAATATCTCCTACTGGAACAAGTTGAGGGCTCCTCACTTTGTCGGTGTGTGGATGTGCGAACGCAAGAGGAGTATGTTTGCAAGGTGAGTTATCCAATCTGACTACACCTATAGTATAGTTACCTAGACTTTTTACAAGATATAAGTTAGATAAGTACGTAAGTGCAATGACTCCCGGAACCGAGACGAGTTATAGCATACCTAAGTACTTAACATGCACCGAGATGCTTTATAGTAGTCTAGGAGATCGAGTTTGTTTGCTACAGTAAACTTGCGCTTTATATACCCATCTATAGTAGGTAACTATCTACTTGGTTCTCGGGTCCAACAACTTTATCGAAAGATCTTGCAAAAGTTTATGCAAATGTACCGACCTATGTTGATATTCACTTTGCATGTATCTGAGTTTTTATTGGTTCAGCATTTTATAATGCAAACGAAGAAAAAAAAACTTAGCAAACATAGTTTGGAAGTTTCAAATTCATCAATCATTTCGAACTTTATTTTTGTACAAAATTCGAATTTCAAAAGAGTAAGTAGCTAGGAAGGTGGGTACAATCTTTATTTCTCGCGACGCGGCTAGGATGCGTAACGTGTGTCATGTCGAAATTGTGCCGGTGTCAACAGCCATTGCGTGGCTTTGTTTGATTGATATAGTGCGTAATCTCTTGTTTTAGTTCGACCTCTTAGTACACAAATCTAATTAAAGCGTCAATTGGTTAGGTTATACCTACATCTGCTACTAACATTTGTTTACAAGATCTGTAGATCAAACATATGTGTTGATCATTTGAATAATAGGTAGGTAGTAGATACAAATAACAAACTCAAAACACCATATTGAAATAATTACGCACAAAGGAAATGTCTAGCAAAATATTTAGTAAAGGGTTCTCACTATCCCACGGGATTGGACCCCATGTAGAGATAACTGAGTACTCAATAATATGCCCACATGTTGTGTCCCTTCAATGCAATTATTAAACTTAACCAAAATCAAGCATTGACTTCTAACAACTAGTTTTATTTAGCAATTTATTTCGTCACGTGTATCGAAAAACATTAACCTTGTTATTGATAAATAAATGTAATATCACCCCAAGAAAAGATCATTTGAATCTTAACATGTATATTTCTTAATCACTCGCAAGTTGTAGCTTCTGAGTACCTAACTAATGGTTCGGCTCTGAGTAAATAATTCGTTAATTATCTTCCAATAGTAGTTTTTTCATGAGTCTCGCGTGCATTGTTCATAGCATCTTGTTCAAAACCGATGTCATACTTTATATGTCATGGCCCCCGCGCGCTGCTCGATCGCACTTATAGGCCACAGCCATCGCCGTTTTTACAATGTCATGTGTCGACTTTCGCAATCGATAACCTAACAATAACGGCAATTATAACGCTAACAACACGGTAATTGTTGCATTTCAATAGTCAAGTTATCGCGCGCCTCGTAAACTATCAATTAGACTCGGTTAACATTCCTAACTTAAAAATTGTACGTTTTAAAGTCTTATCCTTATTGGCTTTTGTGAATCACAACGCAGGCGATTGAAACCTGTTTAAAAAACTCGTTATTTCTAACGTGTTTCATGTCTAGTCTCTTCTGCCTACTTTTAGGCAATACAGGATACATAGGAGTAACTAACAAAGGCCTATACTGGTATTGTCAAGGCACAGAATAGGCACTTCCCTCGTGAGAACTTGGCAAGGTTAAAGTGTGGCAACGTTATCGTTGCTAAACGCCGAGCGTATTTACAACACCGACTATTGCCGACACGACTGCCACGTTTTGTTTCACATTCATCATATGTGATACCGTCTCACACTATTTGTTTAAAAAATAAAGTATATTACCGTCCATTTAAACCGACCTAGACAACTCAAACTTGTAGCGTCACATGTGATCGCATCAGGTCGAGTCGAAAATAGGTTCGACCTTCTCATTGACATTGTGAAATAGACGATTTGATAACGCGCCGATCGCCGAATGTCATAGCGAGGCTAAGGGCCCCCCTCTTTTCCCCCCTCCACGAAACAACAGCACTAGCGGCATTAACAGCCAAGCGCGCATTCATTGCTGCTTTAACAGGTCTATTAAAACGAGTTTATCAAACATAGCCTGGCATACATTGAGAATGTAGTACCTAGTTAAATCGAATCAT
This sequence comes from Phlogophora meticulosa, assembly GCA_905147745.2. Taxonomy (NCBI): domain Eukaryota; kingdom Metazoa; phylum Arthropoda; class Insecta; order Lepidoptera; family Noctuidae; genus Phlogophora; species Phlogophora meticulosa. The sequence goes on along the minus strand of LR990522.1, from coordinate 14,211,636 downwards.
ATCATTGTTGACTGCAATCAATCTGCACACAACTGGACAGCCGCCGTATACCTGTACGGTAATCTACTATTGTAATTTAGCCTAGAACGGATAAAGGCTTGTGAATTTGTTATGCTCCTTAAGCATAAACAACTTGGCTTAGATTGATACAATGGAACAAGAAACTCATCTATGTCTTCCTATTTAATCTTTGAACTAGTTTGCCATTGTAATTGGATTGATTTAGAGCTAGAGTATTCAAAGCCGAATTGTGGCTACACCGCTGTCGAGTGCGCTCTACAAATATTTTGCAATAGATATACATACCTTGTGATTATACAAATATTGATAACAGTTAAGTAGGTTAGCTCCCGTAAAATACGTTCGATGTCAAATATTATCAAGTGTTCTGTCAACATGGCGAATTCTTATCAACACCTCATGTTTTCGCAAACACGTCAACAAATGGGTCATGTTTTATTTTCGTACAGCGCCCAGCAGTTCAGCATAAATATAAATCGAAAAAGCGCGACGTCGTGTCTAGGGTGACTGCGCTAAAATAACCAACAAACTATATATACAGTACCTTCGAGTCAAAAAAGAAATGGTTTGACGCACGCGACGTGATTCATCATTCGTGAGTCGGGAAATCAGATTTGGAATTTGCGTTCACAATGTCGTTGACATTTGGTGGCCGATCGCACTGAGCACTGTGCACACTAGCACACACGGATCGATGCAATCGCTCATTTAAAAATAACTGTACCATTCCATATAGCCGACCCGCTAGCGGTTCTAGAAAGCTTAAACGTGGCCGTTGCCGACAACTCTTGCCTATTCACTATTGAAAAATGTATTGCAACAATTATCTTGTCTTGTGATTTCTACTTTGTCGTCACCCAAGAATTCTGTTTGAAGTCGACCGGGCTAGATTTGCAAAGGAGGGTTAGCTTGCCTCTCTATTCACTAAATGTTTCAACCTCGTTATTCACATCAGACTAAGCCCTTTTAAATCATGGCCGCTTTGAAATAGGACCCCTTTGAATGTACAAACATGGACGGGAATTTAAGCTACGCAATTTTTTTAAATGTAACTCCTGTTATGTTTTTGTTACGTCGTTCATTCTAAACAAACCAACGACTAAATATGGATTTAGATAGATACAAATATGATAGAACAATAAGCTAGCAGTGACACGCGACGAAAAACTAGGTCAACCATAAAAGGAAAATAGTTACGACCCCAATAACACTACGTCATTACTTGAATTATGCAAGGAGCCAGCCGGATTCAGAGGAAACATATTAATTTTCCCGGAAAGCACCTTCGAATCAATACCATCGTACCAACATCAGCACATTTAAAACTATTGTCTCATTCGTCCATTCTTCACAAAATTGGTTTGTGGAATAGGTGTGTTAATTCCAATGTTTTCCTTTAGGTGGTGTCACGAGACTGCAGCAGCTTACTCCAAGCACACTATCGGCTTGATGGCCATCCGCACGTCAACCCCATACACGAAGTCCTAGTCGGTGATAAGAGAGTGTATCTTATCTTCCCCCGGTCGCACTCAGACCTACACTCATATGTGAGGGCGAGGAAACGGCTAAGGGAACACGAAGCTCGAAGACTGTTCAGACAAATGGCAGAAACAGTGGCCGCATGTCACGAACAAGGCATCGTTTTGCGGGATCTTAAGCTGAGAAAATTTGTCTTCGCCGATCCTCAAAGGTGAGTCTTCTTTTTATTTTTCTGTGTAATTGAAACCTACTCCTAGGAAAATATATGGATATCAAAAAGAACCGTATGTCGTGCACCCGAGTCGGCTTCAGAGTGACATTGGCGGAGCCTACTGCCAGCTGAATTTTATTATTGCCAAAAATCTATAGCAACATGTTCCCTAACTATGCAACTGATATCGGTGACGATCGACCCGCTTCAAATTGATCGATCGATAACTTCCTCGGTGATTTTTTACTGCCGCCCACTATAAACATCGATCGTGAGAAAACAGATGAGTTAATAAAACTGTCGGAAGGGAAACGGAAATGCTCTTTGTATTTTAAGTAGCGAGTCGTTTCCTCCGTGAGTCAATCGCCTTGTGCTACTGCTATAAACTGTTATCAAGACATTCATTATGACGATTCACATGCGCTATGTGTCGCCCTAGAAATGTTAGTTGTCATGCTCGATAAACTGAAGTAGATATTGCAGGCACGTTGCACCACTGGCGCCAGAGATGCAGCTACTTTAAGATATCGGACAGTTCCCTTCTATGTTTAATCATTCGTCGTATGACTAACCAAACAAGCTAAACGGTATACTACACACGAGTATTGAAAAACTTGGATATTATAAAAGGACAATCGTACAATAGGATTACTCAACGCGTTTATTAATTACGCCGGTCTCGCGTCGGCCGGTAGGAACCAGCGGATTTTCAAACTTTTGAAATGTTATCTGGCCTCCATTGTTGCGAATATCTCCGGCAATGCTAGCGGCTCAAGGCGAACGGTGTCATTGCTGCGTACAATACTGCGCGCGCCGCAATCGGGTCAAGGGTCCGCGGCAATGCGCTTGCGCACCGCCCGCGCCGCGTGGCGTGTACCTCTACATGTGCAACACGCAACCCCTCCAAACCCCTATGATGTATACAATCTTCATACGGGTACCTGCCCTTATGCGATCAGGTGATCCTGAGAAGCTCCCTAGAAAAAGAAAATAATTTTTATGCACCCCTTGACACGTAATTTTAACGACCACATTCCTCTAAGATTTCAAATGAATTCTATTCACCTGCCCGTATTCCGACCCTCGGTATTCGCCCGTTTAATAAGATTCATTAATTTGATTCTTTATTTTCATCAGATAACATAAAAAAGCTAACAAAAAACGTTAACATGTATGATACTGTTTTTTTATCAAAACTATAAAGCTACTGTAAGTCAGAATCTCGCCTATTGTAGTTATAACTCTGTCGGTCCCCTCCTCCCACGACGGGGGCAACAGCCAACCTTTTGTGAATTGGATTATCTTTCTCGTCCTCTCTGAGACAATATTCAGTACGCCCACCCGAACTTGAAACTTTGCTATGATGGTTGGTTTGACCTTTTGGACTCGTCCCTAGTGACATTCACGTCGTGTATTCGAATATGCCTTTGACATGGCATCTCCTAGCCGCAGACATGTTTGAATTGGAAACGCAATATACGGTACAAACGCGAGCAAAACGAACTCCATCTGTGTATTTGCAAAACAGTATTAATTCCTTCCCCTTTGAGTGGTCAGACAGACAGTGGAAAAGGTAAAATTTAATACTCTTTTCAGCGCGGCGGCGCTATCAAAGCGAGTGTTGTCAAAAGCGTCGGTTCGCGATGCGGAACGGGAAGCACCGCGACCGTACCTCTAATGTAAAAACTTTTGCTTTACCCTTTACGTAATGGCAGAGTACGCCGAGACTTGAGAAGCTTTTTCCGAACTTGCCTCTCAAAGCCGGAATGTTTTACTTTTACACAGAACCATCTAAACAGTAAAGATAAACTTTTACCGCCCCGACTAGGACTGTCTGATACTGAAATATATATTTGATTCAGCAAAAATGTGGAGAGAACTCATTGAATGGTCAATTTGCAATAGCGTCGATAATGTCCGCTGGACATGGCGTGTTGTACAAAAGACTCAAGTTATTGGGCAAACGGGACGCGCTCGTTTGTTGGCGTCTGTTTTGTCTGACCGTTAATATAAATTAAGCAGGATATTGCAGATGTGTTTCCAGTTTTGCCATGTGCCGGTGTTGGAGCGGAAATATCGCTTTTTGTTCTACTTAATGATAACGGACCTTTGCGTGTAGGTCAAGCAGGTAGACAGCTGTTTTAACAATCCGTCACCCGAGGCTTCGTTTGGCTAATGACCGTGTGTGCCACTTTTTCCCAGAGGACATCCTTTAAACAGAGTTGCCGTGTCAGATTATTCAGATGGTCAAACAAACCCCTATTAACATAAACGAGCAGCTGACCTTGTGGAACCCTAATAAATTCTAATGATTACACATGTCGCCTCGGTCACTATTGACCAGCTGTTGTTCGCAATCGTGAGAATGGTGTATCGGTGAAGGTGCAACTTGAGCAAGTGTCCCGCCCTATGACCTCCGTTCCCACGTCTCAGCGCGATATAAAAGCACCCCTGATTATAAATTCGAGTCATCCGGCGGGATGCCACGATCAACATCCCGCGATACCGCCATCGTCCCGTCTCAAAGGTAAACAAGAACATTAATATTGATTCCGCACTCTCTTTGACGCTTTGAAGTGGATTTCCTTAACACTCGCCCGTAGTTTTTCTTGTCCTTTGAGAGATGAAAACAGATTTTTCCCTGCTCTTCTTTGAGATGAAAATTAAGAAAAATTCTTGCGAAGTTTTAAAAGGAATGGAACTAAAGGAAACTCGACTTTAGAAGATGAGCTAACATTACAGAAACCCAATCATTTCCTGCAATGACAAATTATAATGTCTCCAAATAGATGACAAAATAACATTTGATGCAAGCCCCAATAGGTTGATAAATGATTTTCATACCATACTTCAAAGAGATTACAGCTGCAGTTGGGGCCGGGTTCGACTTTCTCTGATACGAAGTGTTACAATAGATAACAAATGAGAAGTTCGTGTGTAACTAGAAACTATCAAGAGAAATCTCGGGCGGTGTATCCGGGCGCAGGCCTTGGGGAAGGGAAACGAGGTCGCCGCGATAACGCAGGTAGAGATCCTCATGCCCTACGACAACACGCACTGAGCTCACGTCAGAAACGTCCAATTATTATGACGACACACATAATTAATACTGTATACTTCCTGGAAGGATGTCTTATACCCATCACGGTAACAAAACACTAACGACAAAACGTATAAAAATAAATCACCTTGTTGGTGACACCGCGGACCTGACGACAGAAAGCCGGATGTTTGAGTGTAAACTACCTTTATACGAATAATGCATTCTTAATTTTGGCATTGCCGACAGGATGTAACAAAGCGGAAACACATTCGCGTGACAAAAATAGCCTTTGTCCACTGTCCGCATGGTGTCTCTAAAAATCTAATTTGCTTCGCAAGTTTGTTGTGGAGCATTAGCTAAATCTCATAACGTACCAGACAGACCGGAGCCCATTTTCGGTCGGCCAAAGCAGTCTCGGTCCTTTGTAAATAAGTCCAGGTACAAAAATTGTCCCAGGCTCATTGTTCGGGCGCGGCGCATCCCGCCCACTCCCCGCCAATATAATAACTTCGTCGAATGATTCTACCAGGTAACAAAACTCAACCCGGGTTTTTTGCGTAACACGGTGTTCAGAAGATAGATCGGATGATCGAATGTATTGCAAACAATGACGACGATCCAGCGGCATTCGATTACGCAACTTCATATTTACTATCTATATTAATCTACTTGTCGGCTATCCACAATATACAAATGAGCTTTTTAAACTACCCGCATGATATCACCCAAGTATTTCATTTTGCCGGTTGGACACTGGAATAATTGAACCCGACTCTTGTTTCGCCACGAATATCTGGATGGTGTATTCGCACGTCTGTCGTGTTTAACGGGACGGGATATTTACGGTGCGGGCTGAGCCGACGCTCGCCAGCGGATGTGCCAAATTGGTCCGCGATAGACTGCCGCCTCGCCACCCGGCAGACGCCGCTACGTCGCATGCCGGCCCGGCCACCGCCTCACATCACAACATTTCCTTCAAATCTGTACCTAATTTACGAACGATTCGTATGATTACTGGACCGACACGCAACCGCTCTATAATTTCAAAAAAAAGATGTGCAACACGATAACCCAAATAACGCCTCGAGGTAGTTGCCGATATCTCGGCAGCGGTCGATCAGCGCCGCGTGTACCTGCGCGCCTACGCCGACTATTTTGAAAACGTTTTGAAACTGAGTTGCTAAAGCCTCGTGGTGCAAGAAACCTCCACATTACAGCGTTGTATTTGCATAATACTGGGCGCTTGGTAATATAACCATACGTCAGTTTCGCTAGTTGTATAACTTTTGGTGCAGTAGTACTTTGCCATTATTGTTTAGTTTGCGTAGCGGACCTTTTATTTCGCTAAGTGTCTGACTGTGCACTGCGTAGTTGGCATCCGCTGCTAGTATTTTCGCGCGGGTGTGGCCGTTGGCCGCTCGTGTTAGATAAACGCGCGCATCGAGTGCTAATTTGTACAGCGTGATTCAGGCGTGCCGGAATTCAAGCGCACCGTTGGTTCTTGTTTTGGGGCGTTTATTCGCGGCCTCGATCGCGACTAGCGCGGCGTGGTGAGGTCGCGCGCAACTGTGCCAATGTCGCGTGGCCGCCGCCGATGCCGCACCGCGCCGCCTCCTCGATCGTGCGGAACCGATACCACTGCTGTTTCAAACTCTGATGCCATAGGTTTCGAGTCTTATGAAAGTGACTCATCGTTCACCTTGAATGAGCAAGACATTCCCGCTCGGACATCTTTGGTTGCTCCTCCGACTGCCATTACAACCGTGAAATAACCCGGAATACTTTCGAGTTCATGACGCCTACACTTTTCCCTCATTCTGGAAATAAATGAATCGGCGAGGACGACGCAAGCATTCGTCATGGCTATAAATAACGCGTGTTCGCACCTTTTTTGGTGGTACGAAAACACCGGATGCGACTACCGGACGCAGGCGATAGTGCAATGCTCTCAAGCGAAAGTCGCCTTTACTTGCTCGTAGGACAGAACATAATAATGAATTACCGGACATAGGTGTCATCCATACAAAAGTAAATCCGATTGTCAGTAGAATTCAAAGCGACGATGGATCGGCGTTGACGTACACCTTGCTAAACCGGGGGCACATACACAACAGGTTTATTGTTATCTGAAGGGCGGAAACCCGCTCTTCCTTCCCAGTTTTTGTTACAATTTCTTCGTCAGTATCGACTTTGTCCTTTTGTCGCTATTAGAATAATTTTGTGCAATTTCTCAATTCGGCGTCGTTAATTTTGCTATCGGGTACACAGCTGAGAAAACGCACGACTAGCTATTAAATCGATCCGGTTGCGTAAAACAAAGGTCTGCGAAACCTTGTGCAAGCGGCGCGCCCGCGCAGCGCCGACATATCTGCGGATTTGCGTAACCGCGCACTTATCCGCCGATACGACGCCCGTGTGTTGTGACACGCTCCGTTTGCCTACATCTGCACAACCTATATTTAAAAATACATTGTGCCACTTATTAGAAAATAAGTTTTCAACTAACACAGTGTTCGTATTAAAATAACGTTCTTTTCTACCCATTTTCTGAACAAGAACAAAGCAGCGTCATACTTATAGTCATGCAGAATAGCTTCGTTCAATGTCAAGGACAATGCAAATTAATTTGACATTGACCAGCTCAACAACATCCCATTTCAAGTGCGGTTTCCGCCCAAGCACCTTGTTCTTAATTCATTTTACACAAAAATGGCGTTCCATTTCTGTTCGTAATCTAGCTCGCCTTCCACATATCTCATGGAAAACAACGGTGGTGTCATGTCATGATATCACCGGATGACTCACGGCGGTCGTGACTCCAACCAGAAACGTGAACGCCAGATAGAGGCAACTTGAACTGACTTAACCTTCTCAGTCGGTAGCATAAGGCACGGCCATTTAAAGGATCTGCAAAAACGTTACCCGGTGGCCAGGGGCACGCGACCGCTCCCTGCAAGAGATGGGTGCATTCACTTCGCACTACAGGCAAAAAATATGCACGTGCCAGCAATTAAATAGGGACGAGACAGTATAATTGCGCCCTCACTTGAATACCGTCTCACATGACCGCTCAGGGAGAACCAAGTTATGTCGAAGGTGGAATCACTGACCGTCGACACACGCGCCCGCATGTATTTCTATTTTCCGTCGTTCCGTCCCGTTCCATACGAGTTGAGATTAGTTTTTAACGAGGTAGCCACAAAGCTCCATAAGCCACTAGCTCCTCTAAAGCGGGGATTTTATTTAGCGCTGTACTTTTTATTGCGTCGGTTGCATTTAAAACCGGGGCGTGAGTTACGTCGTTTTGGAGGCGTCGAAGCACCGTCGCTATCCGCGTCGCGAAGGTCGCTGACCGCCGAAATCATCCGGCGTAAACACAACACAGATACAGCAACATAACCAACACCGCACGCTTTTGTTATAACCGCAAATCGTCACAATTCAGACTGATGGGTTTGCGAAATCGATTTTGTATTTGGCCAAGTTAAATACATTGATACACAATTAATGCCTTTGTTCAACAAGCGTCACCCTTACTGATAACACGTTATCGCTACGAAATGACAATGGGTTCGATGAACCTGCTCAATTCAGGAATGAGTCTCGATACTAAAACTATAGCTACGAAGGTCCTATTTTATTTTAAAATTGATGTAGAATTTAAAAATACTTTCTGCCTTTGTCATCATAAAAATAAAACTCTCAGTATAGCTATGAATCAGGCGTGACAGGGCGATGATGAATGCCACACAATACAGCGGTGCACTCGATGACGTCATCTAAGAGGGAAGTTAAAAATGTGAGGGTTACAGTGGAGGGTGCAGGGATGAATCATAGGGAATTACTATCGGGTCACTAGCCCCAGCCTCGCACCCTACGCAGCTAAATATACTTACCCCAAAATGGCTCCTAATTATAAACTCCATGGATACCTTTTATAAATACATAGGTGAACATTCCTATTAGGGCCTTTGTACATTGGTGGTAATTTTAGACGCGTTTGAAGAGATTTATGTACAAACTGAGTTGGGAGTTAAAATACAGTCTATTTATAAATCTTGACTTAAGACTTGGTTTCTCTGCCACGGTCTATAATATACATAAATTCAAGTTTGCTATTCTTCTGGCAGGCAACTGTATAAGATCGAGTTGCGCTACAAAAACATACAAAACCTGAAGGTGCATTAATTGCCGGAGTCCTTTTACACTCGCCAACGCACGAACAAAAATAAAAACAACACCAAGACATGGTTCGAGCACCGGGGCCAACTTGTGCATGCAAAGGAAACGAGTCCGCAATAATAAAAATATTAAACGGTGATCGAGAGAAAGCGAACATAAGTTACATGGAAGTGGAAAAAAAACATACTAGGCTCATACGAGTTCCTGCTGAAGTGAGGTGCAGGCGACTGACCCCGGCTACCGATCCAATATCGTAAATCTGCCAAGATGTTCTTGCCCCTTACTGTCAGCTTTTTCCTGTTTCGCTTCAAAGTTCAACAACTTTCGATATTCTGCAGACGACACTCAATTTAGCGAGCCATCAGACTTGTAGTGCGGTAGCTGCTGGCATTATTATACTGTGTGTTTTTGTTTTCATTTTTTGTCAAACACTTTGATTCCACAGCGCGTGGGCCCGCTCGCGTGGAACGGTAGGACATTACGCTTTACGACGACCATACACCAAAATAAAATATTGTTCGTAGAACGACATAACAATAAAGTAAAAACGGAGGCGTTAGCAATTTGGATGTTCCTCGTTTTTAATCCAGTATCATTCGTTTGCCACCTACATTTAAAAGCGGGGGCGCGGAGCCAAACAAACAGATATACATAGGGATATTATGTCCTTGCAAATATTCGACCTTCGCGTAAGACGCCCACACTTTACTAAAATATACCCGAGTTATTCGTAAGTTCACAACCTTTGTGTTGCCATGTTTACCGGTGAGGAAGTTGACAAGCTTGTGATTTATTCTTTTATACGCTTATTTCCCTGTGTTCGGAGCGTTTGCCTTGCGAATCTTGGGATGCAAGCGTCTGAATAAAAAGTAAGTCCAAACCGGTCGGGCGCTCGCTGGCCAGATTAACCCTCAATCTGCAGTTGTGATGCGTCTCCCACTAAAAATACTTGGCGTCCGACGCGATGCGCGCTTGTTTATACATTTTTATTTTCTTGTCTTTAATTATTTTGTTCACTCAAATAACTGCTATCCAGGTAGGTAGTGCTGTCTGCACGACGCGAGGCTAGTCGGTATATTTAAAGTGTGTTATGTGTTTAAAAACAATAGTCATTATAGGTATTAGCTTGCCAGTCACGGGCGTTTGTCCTACGGGCTTCCTGTTTTGCTGCACTGGCACGATTTTTGATACATTAACCTCGACATTATAATGTTAAATTACCGTTTTAGCCGTAGTCTCATTGGTTACAAATACAACTGTAGACTACTATGAAAGACTACAAAGATTCCTTTTTGTTACACCTGAAATTCTTGAATAACGAGATTCCTATCTATTTTTATACGAAAACGCTGGTAAGATTTTGTGTAAACATCTATTTTCCTTTTGGCACGAGTTCTGTTATGTGTATGTATTTCACACGTTTTCCTTATTGATATAAATTCGTAACAAAAACTTCCTTCATTTATCGTTTACACAATTCCAGTGGCGTACTAATGCTACTCGCCTAGATAAACAACTAATATGGTACTTAATTAGGCATGCATGATGTCACTCACGAATTCCCCTAAATGCTGTCATTTACTTACGTTTATCTTGTTACTACGAAGACGAGTCACTACCAACCTTAATGACTATGCTACTTAAATGCCAAGTTAGAGTTAGTCTAAAATGTGGAATTGAATGATTATATGTTCATGTTCTCATAGGTTCTAATTATAAAAGTGTTGTGGGAGCGCCCGGGGCGATCGCTCTCTATAGATACGAAGTGTAGGAGCATCCTAATCTCGTTCCGAAACTCTGACGCTGACGTAACTCGGTTCACGGTCAACAAGAGGAAATGACGCAAGCGCAAGCGAAGCGTTGCACACACAGCCAGGCAACGTTACAACACCTTGTCGAACACAAACTTTTGCCAAAAACGATTCGCGTAACGAAAATACACCTAAAAGGTAAATTTAAATCTTTCGTGTTTCTAAGGATTCTGAGAATCTGCGTGGGCGTAATAAGATTTTCCTGATTTTTTATACGTCATGGGCTCGTAATAAAACTTTATTTTTGGCTACTACGTAAGCAATCTTAGGGTTGTTACTTGTTAGCGAACCGCTAACAAGACCTCATAACTTCTGTTTCCAATTGCAACACTCTTGACATTGAGAGTTTATTTATAAATAAAGAAACATGTTTTGTGCACACACCAATGCAATATGTAGTCATTACTTAGATCAATTTGAAAAAAAAAACCTAACTCACTTGAATTGGAAGTTGTTATCAAAAGATTCCGATAAGTTTAATGAGATTTGATAACAGACGCCTAACAAGGCGAGCCGAAACACTCTTGGAGGTCTCAGTATTGTACGTGTATCCGACTATAGAACAGTGTTCAGTTATCATGAGGAACGTTTACAATGACATTGAAATGAGTTAGGTTGCGAAACGGTACTCTTTTCGTGTTTCTGGCCTCGCAGCGCGCCGACTCTGAGATTGAAGAATACGTATAATAAATATGAGAACGGATCCGACCTCCGTTCGCGGTCACTTGTTGTGTAACCGAAAGCGACAAACAATACTGTGATTTTGGTGCTGACGTAACTTCACAATTTGCATTTGATTGTTGCTTGACAAAATGGAACTTGATTTTTATTGACACATTCAATATAAATTATAATTGCATATAGGTACCTACATATTTAATACACAATGCCAAATCAATCTCGAGGTTAAACAAATCAATTTGCTGCTACATTTGTACCAAAAATATGTTCATTAAGTGAAAGACAAAGGCAATATTTTTATCAATTAAAAAACAATTTAATTAATTGCTGTGTCTGCGTGTGACGTTCCATTAAACACATATCACGTACACGCGGCGAGCTAGCACAAAGCGATTTGGAATCCTCATCTCATTAATATTAAAGTGTAATTTACATTGATCGCCGAGAGCGGGTCGTGACATTGTCAGTGTGATGATCCCGTATCGACGTGAAGTCACCGTCGTATATAAACCGTACGACAACACTGGCGTCATTAGCGACACTATTGTGTACCCAATGTTGTTTTTGTTCGTACAATCGATATGTTTGTACAGATTTCGCGACAATTTGCGCAGTTAGCCGAGTCCCCGCACACTGGCGACGCTCTGATGTAATCAATAGTACGATGTGATCATAACACATTTAGTACACGTGCACTGATTAACTTCTTCGCGCACTTGCTCGATGAACTTGCTTGCCACGGGACACGTTGTGACAATCGAACCGGTCATGTAGAGAACTCATTTAATCAACATGAATGTTACTTATGTATTATATCTCCCAACAATCGTAGAGTAATAATATTTTCATTTATGTTACCAGCAGATACTTATGGCGTTAATAAACATTTTATATACAAAACGAAGATGAACAATATTCATTCATGTCTTGAAAATAAAATGATTCCAAGTTGGAGAAACGTGAGCTCCCACCCAGTTACTCGGCTCTTTACATTTCTGAAGTAGCGACCTTCCCACGCGAGGGTTGTGCGGGGGCTTTATAGGCCGTAGCATGTGACCCGTAGCAATAGCTACGAGGCTACGTAGCATTGACGTCAGAGCGGCAAAAGTACCCCGCTAGAGGGATACTGTGTAGTGACGCACCTAATGTTACTCCGGCGCGTGCTATCGATTAGATGCGTAATTGTATGGATTCCAATACTGTTTATTCGCTGTGTTGTGACGTAAACTGTACACGGAAGCGGTTGCGCACGGTCGCACCGCGGCGGCCGACTCGCCGGACCGCTGTATCGGCGAGGTGGAGCCGTGGCCAAGGACGCGCGGACCCCGCACACGGCCACCGGCGCTTGCGACACCGCGATAGCGATGCGGTACCGATGCACCGGCCCGCCACGCACCACGCGCCACACAGCTCTTCAACTCAGCACGCGTATGATCGGACAGAATCAAGTCAGTAGGTACGTTCATTGAGCAAACGTCCCCTCTAAAGTTATCAATTATAAATTCGCCGCCCGCTTGTAAAACATGACATCATGATAGTTGATCCATAGAATGTTCATAACATGATTGACTTCGTTCACCTTTTCTAGTGGTGAATGACACGTGACGGTGACATTGCCGCCGCCGCGCGCCGCCCGTCTTTTGAAATTAGCACCCACACTTGCAAATTCGTTACTTGAATGACGTAGTATCATACTTGATTTCAACATTCATTGAAAAATTGAGTTGTTTACGAATGACGCGTTGGCAAAGCTTTTTTACTTCAGCCTGTTTAGTATCGATCGCGTGGAGGTAAACAGGGGCGGTGACGTCACGTCTGTAATTAACAACAGGATGGCGGAAAACACATCAAAACAAACGAAACATATCGCTCTCATGATATGGTCTCATGTAAGATTTCCGCGTTGGAACGAAACGTGTTGTTATACATCACATCCTGTTACCGAGAAATCTTTCGTCTTGATGGAAATGTTTATCGTGTACAACTTGCGGTTTTCCTCTTACGCATCCCTCTAATTCGCGTTAAAGTAAGTATTCATCAAGGAAAATTTTCTGTAGGTACGAAAAGATAAGGCGGTGATTAAATGATCGTTAAACTACATATATACAAATCGGGCGGGTGGCCTCGGTCCGAAGACCGCCTCGATTCAATGTCAGTTGCGCAAGCGCCACTCTTCCGCCTTCCATTCGGCCGCGCCGCCCAACCAGGAACGAGAGAACGCTATTCAAATTTAAATCGTAACGTTTCTTGCTCAGAATACACGAATGTACGTGTATTATTTTATTTAAATGAGTAATATTCGACATTGTATTTACGTATGCTAATTTCCAACGTGCGTGACCAACGTGACACGAGACTGGAAAATTGTAATTTTGAAGATGTAGCTATTTTTGCGTGTGTTAACGTCACGTTCTTGTGCAATATTAATATATATTAGCCACTAAAGCTATTAGTTGTCACTTGAAATAACTAGTTAGAAGGTACACGCAATGACTTCTTTGATTATTATTTGACATGTCATTGGAATTTTCAATTAGACTGATATAATTAAATAGATAACACTCAACGCAGGTATTTAAAAGACTTAAAAAGACATATGGCCCCTCTGGAATTAAAACTTCGCATATTAATACAATGTTGCTACTAGCTACTATCAATAGTTGGCTAGGTATGTAATGTCTCGTACATTACATACCTAGCCAACTATTGATAAGCATAATTCATTATACACATAATTATTCAACTTAAAAGTTGTTTTATAATGTATTAATGTTAAACTAGAACAATGTTAAACTAGTTACAAGTCTAACTAGACACCATCCAATTTAAAATCCCCGGAGCTGCGCCGGAGATAATGAAGTTAATATACCTTAGCCATGTGGCCGGACGGCGGCCACTTATTTTTAATACTTTAAAACTTTTTCTGTCACTTCTGATACAATGTCCGCCATATGCCGTGTGCAGTTCTATTTTATTTAAAGTCCGTTTCCGGTCCCGTTACATCCGGTAGTCGAGAGTGCTTGAGAATCAAACTCATGCGCATACGCTCCCCTAATGATGAAAAAAATGTTCAAGTACCATGGGAAACGGTACTGTACCGTAATTGGTATTAAAAATAATATTTGGGATTGTGACACGGTCATTGTACTTCGGCCTTATCTACGAGACACCTAATCATTTTAGAGGTCACAGCAATCTGTTATCATGGGCAGATAACGTGGTAAGGTCGCGGTATGCCGCAATGTGCTCCGTGTTCGTGTAACACAACCTTACAGTGAGACCAGTACCTTGACGTCCATTCAGGATTTTAGAGAAAAAAAGTCAAGGTGTTCCAAATTGTATTGTTAAGCTCGTATCGGGTTAATCTTCTGACAATTGCCCCAGCGACGCTACAATGCCGACTTTTTGTGAACTTTGCCAATTCTATACCCTCGTCACGATCCAACACGGACAGATGTTCTAGTAAACAAATACAGCCATTATACTCCTCTCCTACGCATGATTTATTCGTTCCATATCTTCGCTGAATCGATGATGGGACGACAGAATACTACCGACCATTGTGCAAGGGTTCATTCTATTCAACGCTTAAGAAAACACCTTTTTGGTCCAGACAATGAGTTGCACATGTAAGGAGAAGTTACCTGCACGCACGTGTTCGATATTCGCATTCTGCACAGACAATAATGAATTATTTTTCACCCCAACCTGTCATTTCAAAAGGATCCTCACGAATGAATAACAAGGTCGCAATTCCTGTGTCTCAAGTTGAAAAAGTACTAGCGCAGTATGTCTGGCATCTCGTAAAGGGCTTTAATAACCAACAATTTCTCGGGTTTACGGCCGTTCGTCTATACATTTGGTATGTTATGTTATTTTGCTGGTAGGGTCCCGAGCTGTTTCATGGCTTGCTTGCAATTAGCCTTACTGTCATTAACAAAATCAATTACGAGTAAAGCTTTCCTTTGTTGCCACGCGCTGAATCACCTTTGCTCTATAACAGAACCGTGTTAAAGGAAACAATGGATGATCGTATACAGTATGTTTGGACACGTGATGACAAGTCTATCTGTTGAAATGCATGCACACGGCCCGATATTCGATACAACGGAAGGTCAACAGAGTTTAGTTACTATCGAGAGGCATGTTTATTCAAATGCACTCACAAGCCAGCTCCAAGTTTGGATTTCGACATCTGCCACGAGGTCAATATTTGCCGTTTTTTCGAACGTTCCTTTCTTTATAGTATTCAGAGTCCCCTCTGTTAGTCTTTTCATAACTAGCTTTTGTTTTTGAGGTCTGAAAGAGTCGGCGGCAGATGCTAGCAAGGCTAAATTTTAATGGCTTCCAATATTTGCACGGAAAACAATTTCATTGAAAACTCTGCGGAGCTCAATAAATGCGCCGGACAGGATATTACGCGATCAGAGTAAATTGGTTTTGCCGTTATTAATTTTGATAACTGGGATTCAATTCGTTTCTCTCTTTTGTAACAAAGGGAAACCATCGTAATTAATTTAATATAGTTACGCAGTGAAACAAAGAGTTCGCGATTGGCGTCGAAATTAAATTTTGGGTAGTTCCTCTCAAAAGTGGGCAATACGAGGCCGTATAATATTCATGATTAAATTCGTTGTTGTAGGTGTGCTCTTTAATCTCGCATTCAGATTTTTTATATCGACATGTGCTTGGCCATCTGTTCGGTCAGATTAAAGTTTTTTTCGATTTTTACGTAAAACATATATTGATATGAAAAAGTGACACGCAGCACATGGCACGATAACGTCCTCTAGGTTTCTACCTTGCCTTTGTTACGGACACAATGCGTGCACGCACATCTGCCGGTGCCGCCGCGCCGCCCGCGCACCAATCTCTGTTCCTGCACCTTTTGTGCAGCTAATGCTTATTTTAAATTCCATCATCAATCATTTTCGTGTCATCCACACTGACGTCAAATATGCACGTACCACTTGAGTACTTAAATTCATTTAAGCTTCTTGGCAAATCAATTTCAAGTTGCTAATGGGATAATTGAACTAAGTAAGGGCGAAGTAGTGGAACAAATTAAGCGGTGGACTTGCTTTATAAATACCATTTATAGGCCTGCGGATTTCGAGGTCTACCGTTTGCTCAATAATTGCAAACCGCTTTAGAGAGATGTTATAAATCCAAGTTAGTTAAATAAATGCGAGGTCGACTTCTCACATAACTTAAATAAGGGTACGTTTTATTGCAATCACCAAAAGTTGTCCATTCACTGAAATATGGAACCTTTTCAAATAGAAAGGGCGATTTTATAATGGTTTACAATATGTCCAAGCAGTTTTAAAAGTGTTTTTACAATCATTTCAAAGCTTAAGTACCCTTAAGTGAACTACAATGGTTGTTGTATGAAACAAAAGAGTTGAAATGGTCGATGTTGTAGGATAGGAACAATTAATCGAGTGGTCCGGACGCTGCGATGTAAGTTGCGAAAGAATCGACCATGCAGTTGCTAAACAGTTGTGTGCTACCGCTTTTGAAATTTTGTAATACATCTGGATCGTTTTGAAATTTATTAACCTGTTTGTTTTGCGCTCAATTGTATTACACTTGGAGTTTCAAAAGCCTCTCAAAGGACGTTTTCATTATTCCTACAGTTACGCTCTCTAAGTGCTGGCACAAAGGGACGCCCCTAACGATCAAGTTACTTTTGTTTGTCCGACACTAATTAAACAAAAGATGTCCAGGTTCTCTTTGTGTCTGGCCGTTGGAGACTGTCACTGACAGGTGAATGAAATAGACGGCTATTCCGAGCGTATTTCAAATAGTGCGCTTGGAGAAAAAATTGCTCTTGTTCATCATCCAGACATTGACAGACCGTACGTCGACGTTAATTGAGAACGAACATTAAAACAGCGGAATAACAAAAGGTTGTAATGGACAAATGCAGCGGAACCGGCGTGCAGTTAGCTCATAGTAACCAACGCTCGGCGTTTTGGAGCGGAGACTTGCCGCAATAAATCCTTGATGAAACCTTAACCCACTTGGATGATTACGAGTGCGCGCCCGCGCCGGACGCCCGCACCGTCAGCGCTGCAAACGCTTTTTGGTACATTTAGTCATTTGCCTCTGTACCAATATAAGTCAATGTAACATCTTGACATAATATGATAGCTTAAACTCCATCATTAATCTTTGCATATAAAAGGTCGATTAGCAGGTGCTGATGACACCGAATTCCTGAATTTACCCTTTGAGTTTCTGGAGTTAATGAATAATTCATGAAGTACCTATGTCGTGGGAGCTGCAACGGTCGTTGCAGTGACCGGCGCGCACGCAGGTGCACTGGCGACCTTGCGCAATGGCACATATACTCGGGTACATATCTAGCCGCTAACAAATGTATATCGGAAACCGCTTGCGAGATACTTTGTATGCGTTTCGACATCGACTGTTTTTGTTCGTTACCCTAAACGTGTCGAGATAGAATTCTTAATAATATCGTTAGTGGAATGATTCAATTGTTGAACCAATATGCACGTTCCGAAACGGTGACATCATCCATCTCAGCCATCGCAGGCGATTGAGCTCGGGAACCGCTAATGACTGCGGCTAGATGGAAATATTCTTTGATTGACGTAAAGAAATCTGACGGCCGGTGCCAAGTGGGTCAGTGCGCCAATGTCGGGCTTATCATAAAACCATCGCTGTGCTACATACTGGTTAATTATAGTGCTAATGTGAGAAATGGTAGCGTTTGTTAGTGAGTGTGGTCGTGTCTCACGCATGTCATCAGTCGAACGTCAGCGCTGCACCGGCGGGCGTGACGGCCGGAATACTGGGTCAAGTACAACGGTGCTTTGCCATTCATTGTCACCGGCGACTCCCCTCCCCGGCCCGCGCGCACCTCCCCCTCTCTCCCCGCTAGCAACGCTTGCGCTCGCGCATCGGCCTCGCGCCCACTGAACTTGACATATCGCTTTTTAACATATTTTTTGCCAATTATTCATGTCAGTGCTAACTTAAGTAGGTTACTTATATTTCTGCAAGCGTTTCTTTATCGCATGAGCATTGTTACGAATATTGCAATCGTTTAAGGCTTGAAGACCTTGTTGCAAATTCAGTGTTAATTCCACACTGGTGTCGTTAGTTCTCGTTTATTATGTATAAGACAATGTTCCATCTATTGAAAAAAATAAAGTTTCCTTCAGTTGCACAGAGCACGCATTACGTCAGTATTGTAATTGCAACTATTTGCAACAAACGAGTGTGACAACACTCGTTACTTAACTCATTGCAGTCTCCAATACAGTTTGATGTAACGCTCTGTGTAACCTCCTCGCGGTAGGCTCGTGATTTTGCATCATAATTTTCCATCCCGAAGGTATTATACATTATATCACACACAAGTAGTGTTGCCGAACGCGAATAACACATCGGCTCCTCTGACATCACCCGAGGTCGTCGGCCGGCGAGCCTCAGCGGCGCAGCCTGCGGACGCGAATGATAAAATGCTAATGGATAGAGTACATTCACCGCGTTAGAAAACCTACTTCAGTTCCGCACTTTCTTTATTGCATCACTGGCGTGCGCCGTTTCGCCGCACTCTCTTCCGCTGCGCCCGCCAACATTGTGCAAGCGACCATCGCACCGAGTCTAATGTGAATTTGGAATGCGACCACTTCCAATTATTTCAAAATCTCAATCGTTTGTCAGACAGACGCCACCGATTCAACTAATGCAATTGTCAGTGCGCACGATTTATCAAGAATTTGATGGATTTCCGCACTTTCTTTGGTTACATCACGCTGGTTTGTTTCGCTCCCCTCGGATATGACAGGTGAAGTTTCGCAAGTTCAGTGACCTCTCCCCGCTCCGCGTTGCATCCGCGAGCGAGATGCCCGGAATAGTGATATAATAAGTCGCCGTGTAATTCTGTTGGTGTTTAGAAATTATCATTTCCGCACTTTCCAAGTTACATCATTGCGTCTAGAAAAAAGTATCCGCGGGGTGAACGCCCGCATAGACCGGCCATCTTAATTTAATGTTGTTGATCATTGCTTCTTCGATTCGAGGGAGCGTTGATCCTTACATGATCTCATAGTTCGATGTACCTTCTAGTATAAGAAAAAATGGACATCTTATGTATGAGCCTTATAAGTTTTTGTGCTTACTAATCAGAAAATTACACCTGTTTTTTGCGCATTCGTATTGGAGTAACTTAATAGAAATGATGCCACTGTTTAGAAAAATACTACGCCTCAAAATAATATTTGATATAAAAATATTAGTCATTTACACACGTTGCCGGGTGTTATCTATCAAGATATCGTTGCGTTGGCATCAGTACTTTCATCGGCCTAGTACCATTTCGCTCAGGCGAACAGCGCACCAATCAGAAAGTACCGCTGTTTGGCGTGCCACATTTGAACCATAGCTGTAAACTTGAGATATTGCTGGTGTGGCTTGCCAACTCCGCCACGTCGCCAAAGCCTCCAAACATCTTCCAATAAGTATGAAAACACAAAGGGCATTGTCCGCGAATCCTAGAAGCCTGTTTATTTATCAACCACGATCACTCGAAACGTATTCGATCCACGTTCTCGATTCACACAATCGTACGGTGTTTGAAATTCTTCGCCGTACAGCCCCACATACTTTTACGCTTTCGATTAACGATATTTATGTGAGAATATTAATATTTGATAGTAATTTCGACTCTTCTCTAAAAAACGCACCTTTTCTCGATAATCAATAAATATGGAAACCCGTTCTGGACTGGTTCTCATTAGCCATGTTTACGCGTCGTTTTCAGCAATGCTTAACGGTAGAAACGAGTTCTCCACTCGCGATTTTTATCCCGTAAAGATAAGTGTATTTATTTACAAACTTTTGACCAAAACATTTCCCATCAAGTATTCTCGTGTAATCGGTATACAATTTCCTTGTATTGTTTACGTCGAGCACACGTTTTACCGCTCTTTTGTTGTTGTATCAAAGCGTTTATAAGTTGGAACGAGCACGAGCACAACCTTTGTTCTAGATTCTTGACAAGTAATTTAATCAATAAGCAGTACATTGCTGCGTTTGCTTTCTGTACATACATGTTAACTATAGCACACGTAGTGATGTATGTCGTGTGCCGCGATGAATTATGTTCAAGTTGTAGGGGAATATAGTAAACGCTTTTGCGTGTCTTATCGCGGTGAGCCGACAGTACCTGCGACGACATTGGGGTCGTACGGACCCAGTACCGAAGCTATTGTTCCTGCTCGATGGAGTTCAGATAATGATCGCGGTATGTACGCGCAAGCACTCAGCGCGAGACTTAGCGGTACCAAAGCTCCGAGTAATTCTGTTTGCAAACAAGTTTTTTGTTTACACACTTTTTATATTATATTGTCGTTGATGGTGAATAATAGCGGCTTTTCACTTGAATCTAATTCAAATTACACGATGGGATATGGTCACAGAACCCCGCCTACATAACGTCAAAGCTTAGCTCGGAATATAGTAGCACTCGTGTACCGTGCGACGCACGCAACTAATTTCCATACCAATGGCATCACAATAAGTGCATGTTATATGTAACACGTTTTCGCAACGAGCGGCCAATATATATAAGTTAAACTATATTGTGAAACACAACAAACAGTTCACTCATTAGATTACAAAATATTTGCTTATCACTCACGTTGCCAACTAAACAAATAAACAAGTGGTGAAAATTTAAAGGTTTTTTCTGGAGATAAGATATGAGTGAAATGCTGATAAAAATCGCGATAAACGGAGCAAGTCAGGTCGTTACCACATTTTATACCTTACACACGCTGCAAAGATTTTGAATAGGAAAAGAATTTCGAGACCATCACAAATCAGAGTATTCTCGTCAGATTTTCCTTATAATTTCACTGGAAATAACTCAATTGTTGTGTCTCATCAAGTGTAAAAAGCTATTTTTGCCTCATCGTAATAGTTAGGAATCGACGGAGATTAATCCTATTTGTCGTCCCACGCGTTTCTGCAATCACGAAGTAAATGTATTTCACAAGGCGAAATCGCAACATCGCTTATTTCGCGTTTTCGAAATCATCCTGCGTCATTCATTCCTGCTTTGTACTTACGTACGGTTACATTGTGTTTATTGTCTTTATATGAAATGTTAAAACTGTTTATTGGTGTCAAAATGTCGCCATACCGCCTCGTGCTCACGTTAATGTCTGAAATTTCATTATCATTTTGTTTATTATTCACGCTTCATTACGTTTCGTTGTTTCTGTTTCGCATCAACAGAAACATGTTAATTTCTGATACGGAGGACTAGTTTTAGCCTAAATGTAATGGGTGATCGTTACGAGTTAGTTAGAACACGTCAGTCGTTGTCGACGTGTACCTACGCGAGACAAACGCGCGCTTGTTTCGACTGTTGTGCAAAGCACATTATGAAATGGAGCGTAAGGACCAGGCGTTTAATACGTTGCGATAACTATACGAAACGTTCTGGGCCTAAGCGACGCTCTTACAAAACATTGGATTACCAAAGGTTTTAGGATGCTCTGTTCCTCGCATATAACTCAGCCGTAAAGTGAACTAAGCATTGTCCCGTTTAATTTTTCCATACATTTGCGCCACTCACCAGATCCAATAGTTAACCAACTGTTTCAGTAATGCTCGGCATTGCCTCGCCAGTTCGCAATACTCCACTCCGTTCGCTACATATCGCAAGCTCTTGCGTCGTCCGACCAGCGGGCATAGCTTTCATGATTAATCGTCGTTCTAATTTCCATTGCCTGTATCGCAACCCTTACAATGTGCCAACTGCTCTAACCTATATTGAATAACATATGTGCTTGTTGTGAGCCCGCATTCATCTCGCACCTTTAGCACTTCCGACTCAATATAATGAGGAGGAAACGATTGCGAGTGAAACAATCGGCGATTCCGGCTGCGTGCGGCGGAAGCTGCGCGGACGCATACGGATACGGATTTGCTCTTTTTATTTATCGCGCGATCTAGACCGCATCTGTCGAGCGACATACATCGTACAGCTGCCCTTTATGGCGGTACTGGGACTCGTTACGCAGCTTCCGAGCTCGCCGCGCACACCTGTCGCCAGGTGTCCCCTCATCATTGTAGCTTAGTCGATCGTACGGTGAAACGAGACATTACTTTTTGTGTAGTTACGTGTCATCGTTTGCGTGAAAGCTATCGTCGTAACTAATCACAGCCTGTCGCACGATAATCTTATTTTTTCATTCTACACGTAATAGTAGTGTAATGACGATGATTACTCGTCAGCGATGTGGGAGCACCAGCTTTTTACTCGCACGTTTCCCAACACTTGGAAAAGTCGGTTTAAAACGTAACAACGAGTTATGAAAGTGAATACGCAAATGTGCTAGTGAGCCGGTTACCCGTTGATTCTTCGTGTAATATCCTGCACGACAGAATTCCTTAGTTTAAATTAGACATGAGGTGTGTTACGCGAGGTATTGCGACAGTTGGGTTGTGCTCGGCGGCGGGACCTGCGGCGCCAGGGTCTTCGACAATATGTCTCAAGCGTATCCAACACATGGGCCTTAAAGATGAAGGGTACTGATGCAACTCGCTGTTTTTTCGGTGGCCCAGTGTCCTCACACGTGTGCTGCGTCGGCCGGCGAAAGTATTTCGAAACGGACAACGCAGTTATATCGGGAAGGAGTCAATGAACGGAAGTGTTTCACGAGTGTGACATGCGGCGCTTTAACGCGACTTGCGTAACGCGGGGCTCACTTGCCCAATCGCGCCACACGCGGAATACCACTGTTATGCTAAGCGGCTCGTGCTGCTGCGGTCGCAGGAGTCTGCAGGAATCTTGTTAACACCACTGTTGCAAGCCTCTCCCTGCGGTTAGCGGGTGGTGTACTGGTGCCGCTGGCGAGGCCTGGCGCCGCGGGTCGATGTACGCTTTCTACGGCGCTCAGAGTGTCTTTCTCCAGCGCCAGTGGTGCGGGCGTGCGATTGCAAAACGCCGCCGAGGTCGCGCTTTCTTCGTTCGCGACGGCCGCTCGGAGAAATTGTTGCGACACGCCGCCGCGTACACCGACCCCGCGTTAGAAAGTCGACCGCTCACCGGATTTAACACGACGACGTCGCGTAACGGTGTAATTGCAACGATTCGAGACGGAATTCGACGAGATTTTGGATACTTTTTGCGCACGCATTCCGGCCGCTTTCTTTCATTACACAATCGTCACGTAATAGAAGCGCGCGGGTCATCGAACGGTATCGTACGTTTCGTAAACGTCGCGCGCGCCGAGCACTCGGAGATGGTGCGCAATTGGCCAATTGCGTGCGATAGTGCGTTTGCGCAACGGGCTCTGGAGTGGCGCCCGTTCCGCAGTCTGCGCGTTGCAACACGGGATTATTTCGGCGGAGGCGCTTGGACTGCCGCCCGGACTTGCAACATGCCATATCGCAACGCGGCTCATAATCCACGCCATTGTGACACGCGGCGGTGCGCGGACGCAGCCCGCCTGCCAAATACGGCCGCACCGCAGTTGCGCTACTCGATCTCCTTACTTCACCGACAGACGCGCGCCGATGAAATGTCACGGGTGTGACATCTCGCAGCCCGCCAGCGATCCTCGAGCTAGGCCGTGCCACCATTGTCACTACATTCGGTTTTTAAACTAAAACAATTTTGCAACCGATGTTCACATTAGCGTTTTCGCAAGCGGCCCAACGCTCGGTTTCAAAACTGAGTTCGACTTTCGTTATCGGCGCTCTGATAAAGCGAACTGTGCCGCTGCCATCGCGTTTTAAGACCTAAATTCTGGAATGTACACTATGAGTGTACACAGTTGTCATGCGATAGTAGGTGGTGACTCTTATAAGTGCGTATACATGAATAAAATCGGCATAAAACGTGTGAATCACGCATCGTAGACCGAGATAAGACGAGCGAGAAGTTGAGGTCTGATTTGGTTTCGATGCTGTTATCAATCAGGTTTGGTGAAACATCCGTGGTTGCGTCACAACAGCCGACATATAATTGGACATGGTCGGGATGGTTTCCCAACGTATCCCGGCGGCATCTCCGCGGTGTGGCAACTGGCATCGCGCTTACGACATCACATGTCCCTACAATGCGGGTTACGAAAACCTGTGACTAACCGCTGCGCCACCGAGCCGCACCGTACGTACGGCTTTGGCTTCGGCTGTCTGCTCGGAAACGGCTGATATCGAGCGTCAATGTCATATTATACATTGTTGACTCGGCTATTAAAATATTAAAATAGTCTTTCGCAATCTGTGCAATGCAACTGACACATCGGCTCCGATTTGTGTACACTCGGTTATGAATCGTTTCCTAGCGCTTGCGCAAGTATTCGTCATACAGCGGCGATACAAACTCGAGCAGGAAGTGCATGCATGTGTGGTGCATCTGTGTCTCGATGACTGCCATTGTTTGTTACGAAACTGTCAGGGTTGAGTTGAGCAATGGCGAGCGTTGCGAAACGCGCGCCGGCGCATCCCGCTAATTGTGGGCGATCTCCCACACCGAGCGCCGGCCGACACGCTCCACATGCGACGTGATACCGATACTGCTCCGCATTCATATCACGATCAATCTTAATAAACGACGTGCGACATTGTACTAACACATTCAACTTACACTAGTGATATACATGAATTTATTGACGATCCGCCTGTAGACAAACTTGACCGAGAAATGTTAAGGAGAACGCAACTCACTTACAAACGTATAATTTTAACGAAATATTTCGTTAACACCGTTGCGAAGTTGTAAACGTGAGTCAATTTAGTAATAGAGACTGTTAAGTTTCGGGTAGGTACGTCACGAGTTCACGACTGCATTAGATATGGGGGCGGTGGGCAGAGCAGTGGCTGGTCTCCAGCAGCCTGCGTGTGCGTACCGCGCGTTGCGTAAAGCCGAGTTGTCCTTTCGCCCGCCGCGTCCGAGACACCGCGAGAATCCTTGGAGGCCACCGCTCGGAACACGCTCGGAAATCCGGCCAACCTTCCGACCGCGTTACGACACCGTATAACTTATTTACACGTTGCGAAATTCGAATCGATTGCAACTGCAGACATCGCACTTTAGCCTTGCCGTTGTAGGGATTTAATTAGGATCAGTTGCGCAGTCGCGAGACCTAAACGGATACGAGGACGCCCTCCAGACTCGGCTCCGCTCACTGATGGATTACAAAAAAGGGCCGGAGTGCAGTTGCAGGCTGACGTCACGCGTTTCGTCAACTAGTTCCCACAGCGGATCCGTTGCTACACCGAGCGATTAACTGGCGGCGCCGCACGTGCCTGGCCACGCACGACCACTGCACCGCGCATCCAAGTTGCATCTACATCATCATTAGAACAATCATCTGGACACTAATAACTGTGCGCGCGCACAGCATGCGGCACAACTAATTCACGAGGTGTCTCACTGGCCCAGCGCATAATATTTCACTTGATAACCGACCGCTGTTGCGACAGTCTTAACGAGAGTAACCTTTAGCGGGAGCCAACCGCTCCATATTGTCACGACACGATCACTTGGTAAAATGTGTTCATAATAAATAGCAATCGTTTATCTAACATCTAGAAGTATCGCAACGCGTTATTAATACCGCGTTACGGTCTAATATGCTTCGTTGGCATCTATTGGCAGTGCGATCTCCTTGCCGAGCCGTCAGTTCCAGCGAGTCTTGCGTACGTCCACAGACTATTTGTCAAACAGCTGAGACCGCAACTCGTAAGTTTTGTAACAGCCGCTCTGAGCAAACTTGATATTTATTGCCTTCAGCTTTCGGAATACGCACGGCCGATCGAAACTTACACATTTCCTCACGATCCAATGTTACAATTCGTTTCGACATTCTTACTAGAACAATTATAGGGTTCGTGATGTATAAATAGTACAGGAGCTGCTCTTCAAATCGTTTAAGCTCTCCGTTCCCCTGTATATTATTACTAAGACGGCTAAAAATACCTGATGCATGTGTGCGTTTAATGCATATGTTGATTTTGCTGCATCGAAACCGCCCTGCGCGCACCTGTCCCGTTCTACCTTTGACGTAGTTATTAAAATAAAATGTTTGCAACCGACTCAGTTTCCATGCGTTTACACAAGCTGGCAGTAGTAAAGCGCGCTATACGTTTGACTCAGCAAGGCAGTAGGCGCAATGCGTTCCCATGAAACCGAATATCGAAAAGTCCCGTTTGTCGCCCGATTGGACTTGCTTTACATTCAATCATACACGACATAGCCAGTGTAATGTTTCCAACTGTGCATTTAATAATGCATTTCGACACGATGCGGCCGCTCTGTGAAATACGAGGTCGCGCACGGTGAGCCTAAAGCCCGATGTGATGAAACAAAACCCATTGCATCACCGCTTTATGGTTCGCTATGTAATTATTTACATGACATTATTGTTGCATACGCACCGATACACGCGACCTATCCCCGAAAAAATTTTGCAACGTGCACGCGGACACATTTAATGGATGACGCTTTAATAATAATTAGCGGAGCGCGCGTATCGTTAATAGCGGACCGACAAAGCTTTGTGCACAAAGGGATCCATTTCAGACGAGTGCGTATCGCGCCCGTGTATTATAGGCAAACGATCGCGATTTATATGGGTCACTGGTCATGCACGTCAAACGCACGCCAACTGACAATGTAGCCGGCTAAATGGGCTTGCGAATGCAAGATGAATTATGTAGACCATTTACCAACATATCTCTTAAGTATGTTCCGCTCCAAAACTTCCTGACCGTAAGACTAAACTCTGATTATTTTTGTTTCAGAACGACGTTAAAGCTAGAGTCCTTAGAAGATGCAGTAGTTCTCGACGATCCTGAGGAGGATTTACTTCAGGACAAGCGAGGGTGTCCCGCCTACGTATCGCCTGAAATCCTCAGGGCACACCGGACGTACTCCGGCAGAGCGGCAGACATGTGGTCCCTCGGCGTCATACTGTACACCATGCTCGTTGGAAGGTGCGTATCTAATAACAATATGACTTCACCCTTCATTTACATGTTCCTATCTAAAGAGCAAGGATCCGGTCCGAAAACAAAATGTAGGTTAGCAGCAATTAATGAACGCACATAATGAATGCAAAGGGCGCAGGGTGGGCGTCTTCACCTGCGAGGCGTGGGACTTACCGTTTGTAGAGATCACAAAGCGGGGGTCGCGGCGACCGTTGGCGACGGCGTCGTGGGGATGATCACCTGTCGGCCGTTACGCGCCAACGGCTAACAATTATATCACCCACATATAAATGAGGCTCGTGAAATCTTCGCCGCACCTGCCGCGGTCATGTGGCGAAGACGTTGCGCCCCGCGCCCCCTCGCCCCGCCTCCTCAGGCACCTGCCGTTCGCGAGCCTTTGTTTTCTACCTTTTTTGGACTCGCACCCGTAATTTATATACGAAATTCGGGATTTGGCTGCAATCGCCGCATCACCTGTCGCCGGAAGGGTTCCAGCGTACCTGAGTTTTTGTTTTGGTTTGCAGCTGCCCTTTCTAAATGACAATCGGATCGCTATTAATTGGGACCGCGTTTTGTAAAAACGTTGCGATTAGGGTCTCTACTCTCGGGCGATGTTTTATGATGCAGACCTATCTTTTAAAAGCGATAAGCACCTTTTGCTGACTTTTTTGCTTGTTAGTGGGACAGATGTAATTTATTCAGATATCCTATCGATCACTCTAGTCTAATGTTAATTGCCGATGATTAACCTTATGTTTTTGTTTTGTTCTAGGTATCCATTCAACGACTCTGAGCACGCGTCACTGTTCGCTAAGATATCACGGGGATACTTCGTGGTCCCGGAGTGTCTGTCGTCACGGGGAAAGTGCTTGATACGATCGCTGCTGCGGCGGGAAGCGTGCGAGCGTCTGAGCGCGCGCGACGTGCTGCGCCACCCCTGGCTGGCGCGGGACCCGCGCAACGAGCTGCCCCCGCGCGCCGCCGCCAGCCACGACCGGCTGGTGCCCGACGTGGACATGGACGACGACTGCATGTAACCAGCGGGCCCCACTTGGCCCACCCGGCCCCCTGGCCCCACCTGGCCCCCGCAGCCGGTGCTGGCACCGGCCACCAGTCCGGCGCATCGCATCGCTCCTGGCTCTCCCCGCGACGCGCCTCGGATTTCCTTATTTATGAATTTAACTTAAGTTATTCCGGCCTACTAAGGCTTGCGGTCGTCCTCACTGAAGTAGTCCTACGCTGTTCGTCCGAATATCCAACTTTCAGTAAGAAGTGCCCCAAGCCAAATATTTTGTCTCTGTCGAGATTTTAGTTTAGTGATTAGGATCCAAGGGGATCAAGCGGCCGGGCGGCTGGCCCGTCCCGGACACCCGCTACTAATTTATAAACGTAGAAGCTGGGACTTACAACAATAAGACTCGCATAACTCCACCGATGCAAGAAGTACGCTCTGTTACAATGCGACTACAGTTTTATGCGGCTTTTATTGGCACTATTTCGTTCTGGCTTTTACGAGCTGTGGTATAGTCGTATCGTTCATAATGACAGAATAAGTGAGACTGATATCGCGATCTTGTGATCTATGCAATGGACAAGCGATCCATCCTTGCTGTGCATGGGACTGGGCGCTCCGGACCCACCCGTCCGACACGAATGAGTTATTTATATGAAGCATTCAGTTAACTATTACGTTAATTCCTCATAAGCCTAATGTAATCATATCAATTTCACATCAATATAGATGGGTATATTGCATTGAAGTTGTTGCAGTAGTGTTAGGTAAATGACCTATGTATATTTTGTATTTATATAAAGTTATATCGTGTAATTGTGATCTCCACCGATGTTATTTAGCGATTACTTGATTGCCATTATGTTGTTACGCAGAAGTGATAGTTCTTTTGTTGCACAACGATCAGTTGCTTCCATCATAGAGTTATTTTGATTATATTATTTTTGGTTATATTAAATCGTGATTATTCGGCCAATCAATATGCGAAATTATTATTTTGTTATTATATTCAACCGAAATTATGTTTGATAAAAGAAATATATTCACTTCACCATGTACCGATAATGGTTGTAGAATATGGTTTGTGCCATTTATTTAATGTAAACGTTATTTATTGTTGTTTTAATTGACGGTGTGATGTCGGCACTCTCTTCCTATTGCTAAATTATTATTTTGTCCATTTGGTACTTGGTGTTGAGTTTTTATTTTTGATCTAAATTTTGAGATCAATTTTAAGTTTGTTTTGTAACTAATCTGTTCAAATCAATCGGTAGTGTTACCATATCAAAATTGTTAAGTTGTACCAATCACTTGTCTTATTATTTTCAATCATTTTTTTTTGTTTAAATTTTGTTCATTCGGATTTATATTGAAAGGTACAGTTGAAGTAGTCAAGTCTTTCATGATCAATGAAAGTGTGTTGTACAATAGTAGCTTACTGTGTAAAATAAACTATTACTACTTTAATTTATACAAACTGTAAATAGCGCTAAGATATCATAAGGATTATGAAAAGAGAAAGAGATAGAGGGAATAAAATAATTTAGAAAAAAATTACAATACTTTTATTTGACAAACTTTATACACACATTATACACCAACAATGGCAACACAAAACACATTAATTATTTCATTTTTATCACATTAAATTAAGCACATTCTCAATTCTTAGAAATCCACTGATACTGTCTGAGATAACAGATAAAACTAAGGTATACGATAATATTTTTCGAAAAACAATGTATTTCGCCTAAATTGTAATCGGCAGGATTTCATTGATGATAATGGAACAAAGAACAGAAGTTGTTTTTTTTACATAACATGATCACGCCTGTATTCCCCAAAGGGTTGGGCAGAGTTGTACCTACAGTACAACCACATTTCACCAGTTATGTCTAAGTTCCATGTAATAGGGGGGCCTATTGCCATCAATTGGGCACGCAGCCCGTGGTCACGCCTGGCTGCTACTGAGAAATTCCTCACGAATAATCCCAATAATACATCGCTCGACCCAGGAATCAAACCCATGACCTCATGCTTAGTAGTCGCGCTTGCGCTTATCGCTGGCTTGGTTAACCATTACGGTTCTAAAGAAACAACCTTGAGATAGACAGTCGGCAGTGTAGGCTTAGTAACAAGGAACCCTTGATACCCCTTCGCTACTGAACTCTAAAATCAATTAAAAACTAGCCAAGTGCGAGTCGGACTTGCACCCGAAGGGTTAAGTAAGAACATAGAAGATTAGACAAACACTGGTTATTATGGACGAGTAAAATTCCAACCGTCTGCCTGTTACTGTTCATGAGATACAGCCCGCTAATAAACGGACGGTCGGACAGCAACAGAGGCTTAGTAAAAGGGTCCCTTTGGGTACGAAACCATAAAAAAGGGCCTTAAGTAACGTGCGTAAAGCTGAAAAAAGGTTGATCCCTACCATAAAACACTGAAAAGGAAAACCGTTTGTGTCGTAAACATTATAATATGCCACAGGAAGTTTAGATTAGATTATCATAATATCGATCTCCGTCACAAAAGTATTATTTAGATTAGAAGTGGTGCCATACTGTCGGATAGTGCCGTATGTATTATAAGGAAAAACGTATTAGGAAGATTCCATTCTAGAAACAACGATAATTACTATTCGGAATTCGATTGACGGATGAATGTTAAATGTACAGTCAACTGCACGTTGAACATCTACGTCGTCTGCCTAGCCTTTACCCAACTATGTTGGGGACGGCTTCCAGTCTAACCGGACGCAGCTGAATTCTAGTATATTACATGGAACGACTACCTATCTGACCACCACAACTCAGTTACTGGGCAACACAATACCCCTTGGTAAGACTGGTTGTCAGACTTTCGGGCTTCTGGCTACCCGTAACGAATTTCAAAGATCTACAAATGACAGCCGGGATCAACGGCATAACGTGCTTTCCGAGGCACGGAGGAGTCTCGATATGTTACGAACGGTTACCCATCCACAGACCAACCTCGGCAAGCGTAGCTTAACCTTCGATCAACCCGTGCGGCCGTTTTTATTTAGCCACGAGCTCCTAACTGCACGTTAAACATATTCAACAAATACTAATTAACATTGACTGCTTCTTTAACTCAAAGTAATATCGTAGCAGTAAGGGCGGATCGCGTAGTATTTTGTGGTGAAAAGAGCGGTTTGCGTTGTTTCGCAGCGGAAAAGGGGGGTTTGCGTAGTATTTCGTGATGGTATGGGCGGTTTGCGTAGTTGCTCAGCGGAAAAGGAAAGTTTGCGTAGTATTTCGTGATGGTAAGGTTGGTTTCGTAGTATTCTAATTCAATAGCGGCATGGGGATTCACAGTGTTTCGAAACCAAAATCACGATTTGCGTAAATTTATGTTAGTACAGCTGACGTGCGGTTGGGCACAGATAAATAATAATTCACGTCACTACAGTCGGTCACAACGCGTAAATTCCGGCAAGACTATTACTAAGGATAATGTCTGTGGTAACTATAGGTATAATAGTCTACAGGCGACAATACTTTTTGCCTTCCGTTCATTGTTCTGGTACCTGGAACAAATCTAATAAAGTTTGGCCTTAAAAGGGGTTACGTTTGTTTTTGTTTACCATAATTCAAAGTGTTATGAACACAGTCTTGCGAAGTGTTAATCCAAACATTGTGAGTCATCATACAGGGCATTAGTCATTCATAGTCACAGTAGAATTTTTCATTGGTTACCCTGAGGTACTACTCAAAAAAAAAAGTACCAGCCTATTACTGTCCCACTGCGGGGCAAAGGCCTCTTCTCATACAGAGAAGGCACGAGCATTAATCACCACGCTTGCTCAAGACGGGTTGCTGATTTCAGACTTATATTAATTATATAAGTCCAGGTTTTCTCACGATGTTTTCCTTCACCGATGTCAGTGATGTCCTAGATAAACTTAGAAAGTACATATGAATTGAAAAACTCACTTGCCCAGGTTTGAACCCACAACCTCGTGCACAAGAGGCGAGGCCTAAACCACTGGACCTACATATCATGACCTACACCTAAACCCAATGATAAATGCGGAGTAAAGTTACAACCTGTAAAACCTTCAGATTACCCATCCATTAATCAATCTTTAAGTTTGGCGTAACTATACGAATTCCAGCTCTATTAATAAGGGGGATAATGATGAGGGAGGTACAAATAAAAAAAAAACAATGACCGATGGATGGTGAATGAAAATTGAACAGAACGCCGGATAGTTTAAAAAAATGACCATAATATATTGACGATGTGTCAAATCTTATAGATACATACATAAAATAAATAGACTCACACTTTTTTCTCATGGGGGTAGGCATAAACTACAGAACTCCACCCTTACATAATTATTACTTTTGAGTCATACACGCACGCCGCCGCCATATGGGAATACTACGCCCCTGACCTATTTGAAGAACATCCCCAATAAGGTCAGTGTATCTCCCTCTAAATAGAAGTACTTACAGGAGTAAATATAATTTAATATCGTCATCATTTCATTTACTGTGTGAAGTAGGGATTCATTTTTAGTAGGGGTCTGAAAGGACTGCGTTTACGTAACTGATAATTGAAGCCAAAATATGGTGTTATATATTTATTTTGTATATCACGCCATTTGGCATAATTATCAGTTGAGTCGCTAACTAATTAAAGCATGCAATTAGGGGAAGAACGTGATTACGTGTAGGTACCTACATATTTAACTGTTGCGTAGTTTTATAATACTGATGTAATCTAGTAATTTTTAAAATCATTTAGATTGTATTTGTTTTTCTTTTTAAAACGTTGCCACACACTAGGAATTTCTCCTGTATCGTGCGTTTACAAACAGCCAGACCCGGAACACCTACCTGTAGGTCATACAAATATTTGTTCCGTGTGGGAATCGAATCCACGACACGCGGCGCAGCAGTCAATCGCTCAGCCACTGCGACAAAAGTGCCGTCAAAATTTAGCAGGTACCTAATAAGTGTAGTTACGCTTGAAATTGAAATTATGCAGGTAGGTAGGTACATATAGAATTAAGTGCGTAACAGCTGACCACCAAGTTCCACATTTCTAACAATTTGACGTAACTTATAAGTAGGTAAGTAATCACGTATTATGTACATAGTCGATGCAATGTTATTAACTAATTACATTGTTTTATTGAAACGAGACTGGTTTGTGGTTTCATGATAGGTATCTCGTAAAATGATGATTAAAAATATGACTGTTGCAGGTGTGAAGTAGATACAGGCACATCAAGCTATCCCAAACTGTCAAATTTTCCCAATTGAACATGAACCTTATTTCTTTTGAGATAAAGTTGAAAAAGAAATTGACACATTGGGGAAGCTTGATGCGCTGGCGTCTGTACATTCTAATCTAATACCTACATATTTAGAATTGTTCTGTTTACAGAATCACGGTAATATTATCATACAGTATTGCAACTTCATACAAACGGACGAAACGCAAGCTATACCTACGCGCCTCGATCCTGGGTTGCGCTCGGGGTGAAGACAGTCACGGCTAGGCGGCTGTACCGCAGAGTCGAACGGACGGTGTGTTGTTTTTTAACAATAACCGCGCGATTTTTTCTCTCAAAATCAGTTAATATGACGAGTAGGAAATGTTGTGCTGTTTTTGGTTGTATGAATTCGTTAATAACGCATCCAGACATAAGTTTTTTTAAATTATCTGGAAACTCTGAAAGGTAAACTATAAAATAATTTTACTTACTAGTAGGTAGGTACATAATGTGTGTCTTTTTAATGGATAAGTATTTCCTTTTATCTCACGAAAAAAAAGGTGTTTGGATTAACAAATACAGCGAATAGAGTAACAAAAAAACAAACAAAAATAGAGTAGAAAGTTATTGAGACGAGTGAAATAGGTAGTCATATGTGGTTCTGAATGAATCATGATACGGTAGGTACCTACCTACTTACTTTAATTAAATCTACCAATCAAAAAACAACACGCATTTTTATTGAAAACTTCCTATTCAATATACAAAGTATTTCATTTATTTATATAAAAAGGATATTTACAATCACAAAACTAAATAGAAACAGAAAGTAGGCAAATGTAATTAAAATGCTGGAGACGGGCAGCCCTAACGCATGTTTACGTACCGCGCGGCTGTAGGCATTTATTTCTGAAATGCGGCCGAGTTACAATACTGTATCATAATATTACCGTGACAGAATGTTTTCCAAATTATCTCCTTTACTTAGTTACTTACACAAGATCACGAATTCAAGACATTGTCAATATAAAAACGAATCAAGAGCGAGTCAAACTAGCCCAAGAAAGGTCCCGTACCATATCGAGTCAAAAGCGCCGAATAAATCATGTCGCAAAGCTAGTACGTTTAAACTATTAATTATATAAACTGTCACAATAACTCATGGTCATTTCAGTGCAAAGGTTAGTTTGTAATCGCAAATAAAAACTTTTTCGCCTAAAAATTACTCTTTAAAATTAATCGCTTGTTTAGTGTGTCAGTTTTAATTTATTAAAGTTACAATAGCCTCATGACAACTGCTCATCACCTCTCACAAAGATAAGTAGCCAGTAGGTTAAAATCAATCACCCGTATTTTCTTAC
The DNA here is from genome assembly GCA_905147745.2 of Phlogophora meticulosa. Taxonomy (NCBI): domain Eukaryota; kingdom Metazoa; phylum Arthropoda; class Insecta; order Lepidoptera; family Noctuidae; genus Phlogophora; species Phlogophora meticulosa. The sequence goes on along the minus strand of LR990522.1, from coordinate 14,176,603 downwards.
ACTTAAAAATTTAATCGGTAACAATTTATTAATATTGTAATTACACTTCTTTTTTTTTAATTTTTTCTTTCATGTATAATATTAGTCTTTAATTTAACTTACCCTTATAACATAAATATTTGTATGTCATAACTGACAAAACATAGCGCACTTAAAACTATTTACCATAAGATCTTATAATGTATACCTATGTTTGACAAATAAATGATTCTATTCTATTCTATTCTACTTAGGTGTGAATTTATTTTCCAAAATGTCAAGGGGACGACCAATTTTGAAGTACCTTATATTCCCTATCCTATAAAAATCATCATCGAAATCGGAATACTCTAAAAAGTTATGCATGAAAAAAAAAACGTGTCGAATTGAGAATTTCCTTTGTTTTCGTCGGTTAAAACAATTAATTATTTAAAAATTTCAGACTTGCTCCTTTACCTAATTGTGCTGTGAGACCTTTCTTCTTGAAATACAGACAGGCTCCGTTTTTCCTTTCTAGGTATGGAACCCTAAAAACATGTATAAGGCACCTACGTAATCAATTAATGTCAATATGGCATCAAAACAACTGGTTCCTTGGCCCAACACAGGGTCACGGGCGAAATCAAATATGTATTGACATTACTCCCAATCATTCGTAATAAGAACGATAGACAGTAAATAAATAAATAGTAAATAATAATGCTGGACAATCCACACAGCATCATCCAGCCCCAAGCATTTTTTTTAAAGTTTATTGTTGTTGTTACATGCTACTATTATATTGTAATGTTTAGTAATATAATAAAGCTGAAGTGTTAGTTTGTTTTTTTTTGTGTGAACACAATTATTTTTGAAACTAGCAGATGGATTTGAAACAATCTTTAAAAAAAATGCTGGACAATCCACACAGCATCGTCTAGTACCCATAACACAAGCTTTACTTAGAGCTCGTTTTATGGGTACTAGATGACTGATATACTGAATACAAAACATTACATTGATAGATATTTTTATTATACATTGCAAATACCCAGAATACCCGGAACAAATATTTGTAGATCGTAATTACATTTGTTCCAGGGCGGGAATCGAACCCGCAACCTAAGATAAGACTGGCTGTCAGACTTGATAGTCTGTAGTGTGTAGTATCGCCTGTGAAATATCTACAACTGACAGCAGGAACTAATAGTTTCATGTGCTTTCCGAGGCACAGAAGGGTTTCGATATGTAACGGATGGTTACCCATCCACGGATCGACTTCGGCAAGTGCAGCTTAACCTTCGATCGATCCTCGCGACTGTTATTATCTAGCCACAGGCTTTAATTGGTAGGTACTTAAACACTGTGACGACTGTTGTGGCGCGGCGGGCGAAGGTACGCCTGCGACGCAGGATGTTGCGGGTTCGATTCCCTCCTTGGGACAAATGTTTGTACGATCTACAAAGATTTGTTCCGGGTGTTCTGGGTATTTGCTATGTATGATAAAAATATCTATCCATGTAATGTATTGTATTAAGTATATCAGTCATCTAGTACCCATAACAAGCTCTGCTTAGCTTGGGGCTAGATGATGCTGTGTGTATTGTCCAGCATTATTTATTTATTTATTAATTATCGTCAAATAGTACCGCTTCCTATCTGTCTATCTCAAGATGTTTTTACGCTACACAATTTGAGACGTAGTATACTATAGGCGGAAATTCAACTATCGTTTAAAAAAAAACGTGACTTCTGTTAGATTTGAACTTGGATCTGTCTGTTTATGTAGTATATTATCTGTGCTTGGCTGTAAATACCTACAAATAATGTCCATCATAATCTTACGTAATAATACGTCTACTTTTTATCAGTGTTTATTTCGGTATCACCCTTTTGTAGAAGGCCCCTTTTACCCGACTGCGGCGAAGCTTAAAGGAAGATATAATTGTTTTACAAAATAAACATTTTTTTACAACATTGTTTGACAAAATAACAGAAATAGTATCCTGACTCGAAAATTGAGGCATCCTGTCCGCCTGACTCGAAATTATTATCTAGATTTTATATGTGATTTTACTAAATCAATGCAAGAACTCAAAATTTGTATTGCGTCTGTAGCTTATAGGCTTTTGTGATCCATAAATAAACAAAGTGACGTTAATTTTCATAGGTACATAATATGTTTACTTATTCATTCAGTTGTGGACCATCTTATCTAGTTCTAATTTATTTATTTTATTATATGATGTGTAAAACTGTTTTTATTTGAAACCAATTTACAGATAATAAATCATCACCTCCTGCCCTTTTCCCAGTTTTTTTTGGGGTCGGCATGTCTTCTTCCATACATCACTATTTGCCTTCCTAGTCGTATCATGTTTCACACAATCCACCCATATTTACAGATACTAAATTTAATTTACTATTTAACCATTTATTAGGTACCAGTTTTTTCCCCATTCAGACGTTTCAGAGCCTCTGTTGGTCGGAGGCCCCGTATCCTTGATACAGCTACAACGACAGTAGTTATTAATATCCATCGGAATCTTATTAATCATGATTATTATGATAACACGTCAAATTGATGAATGGATTATACCGACAATATGTCATGAACAATATTGCCATTGAAATATTTACACGTGGAACTAACTCCCATCCCCAGTATCGTGCAAATTATATCTGCCTACGTACCTGATTGTGATAGCCAGATAATCTGAAGCTTTCTGCTACCAACAGTATTAATGAAGGCTGGCGCTCTGTCTACATATTATTAGGTAAGTGTGTTACAGAAATAGAAAAATACAAACGAGAAATACAGACGGATTATTACACAGTGTTGAGTAAAAATGTCGTGATGATGAGTGGTTTGGGCCTCGCCTCTCATGCACTGAGTCGTGGCCTCAAATACGGGCAAGTATCAATGTGACTGGTTTAATTCATATGTACTTTCCAAGTTTATTTTAGACATTAATAATAGGTCTTTACCTATGAAATTGCCGTTTTGTATGAAAAAATTTAAATGAATTTTTTTCATGTATTTTTTATTTGTATTAATCGAAGTAATCACCCATGCAATCAATGCATCTTTGCCAACGCAGTGGCAGTTTATTGATGCCCTTCTTAAAGAAATCAGCTGGACGGGAGGCAACAAATTCTTCAAAGGCATTTTGTACTGCCTCTCGGGTATTGAATTTTTTTCCCGCCAAGAAGTTATCCAAATTCTGGAAAAAGTAGTAGTCTGTAGGCGCAAGGTCTGGTGAGTAGGGCGGATGACGGAGAGCTTCCAACCCCAGTTCTTGCAACTTGGAGACCGTCTGCTGTGCAGTATGAGGTCGCGCGTTGTCGTGCAGGAGCAGCGGAGACGAGCGATTGACCAATGCTGGTTGGAGATGTGCCAGCTTCTCCATCATTGTGTTCAATTCTTCACAGTACACATCTGCAGTAATGCTCACCCCGTTTGGTAAGAAGCTGTGTTGAATCACACCGGCGCTAGACCACCAAACAGTGACCATCACTTTTCTTGGGGTAAGTTTTCGTTTAGGGCATTGTTTAGGTGCTGAACCAGGATCCAACCAACTTGCTGAGCGCTTGCGGTTATCAAACAGAATCCATTTTTCATCGCAGGTAACAATGCGGATCAAAATTCCTTCATTTGTGTGTCTGTTGAGCAGTGCAAGGCACGTCTCGACGCGTACTTCGCGCTGGCGATCATTGAGTTCGTGGGGCACCCATTTGTCAAGCTTTTTTACCTTGCCAATTTGACGCAAATGGACCAATATTGTTTTGACGCTAACGTCGAAAGCTGCTGCTAATTCAGCCGTAGATTGTGTATCATCAGCTTCCACAATCGCCTTTAATTCGTCATTGTCGACCAAAGTCTTCGGACGACCGCGAGGTTCATTTTTCAGGTCGAAATTTCCAGAACGGAAGCGAGCAAACCAATAACAGGTAGTGCGTTGGTTTGTAGTGTTAGCTCCGTAAACGTCGTTGATGTTGCGTGCCGCTTGTGCCGCGTTGCTGCCACGACGGTACTCATATTCCATAATTACTCGAATTTTTAACGTATCCATGATGACGAAAATGATTTAAATGCGATGAAAATGTAACACTAATCAATAAACAAATGACTACTTTTGGAAAAAAAAATCCATGTTTTTAAAATAAAATTAACTTGAAATTAGAATTCTTAGCCAAACAAAAAATATTTTGATTTGAAATGGCCAGTACCGCAGAACGGCAATTTCATAGGTAAAGACCTAATATCATCGGTGAAGGAAAACATCATGAGTAAACCTGGACTTATAATGATTATAAGTCTGAATTTGCCAATCAGCCGTGAGCAAGCGTGGTGTTTTTATTTGCCCATACTGTTACAGCCTGGTATTTTTATAAAAGAATAATTGGGATAGTCATATTTTTTTATTATGACTGACGGACTAGATATAATTTCTTTCTTTCAACCAAGGCGTCATCCCTATTATGAAGCAGTGAGTCTGTCAAGTGAACAGTTTAGAGGCTAAATGGAGCGGTTTCCAGATTCCCGAAACTCGATTTGCATTCGGATAAATACGATACGATGGGATGATGAACCACACTACGTAGTGCCATCATAATAAGCTTAGACCGGCTACTAGCTATTGTGGCCAGTGCATCATTGTGGGTTTAGTATCTGCGTAAAACCCTATATTTACCTGGGGAATTTAAGGCCTGACCTTCCTTGTTACAAATAAATATGGTTATTGTTATTCTTAGAGAACTGCAGATATACAAATTAAAAATACATTTTTACGGTACCGGTAGCAAGCCTGTACCTTTTATGAACAATAAACTTAATTTAATTTAATAACAGAGTCTGCTTACCACTGCACCTATGATGGTTACCACATTGTCCACACGATGAAATATTCTGGCGTCACAGACATGATCCAGCAAGTCCGTCAGCAATCAGGATGACTTTACTTTTTCGTAAAAGATAACCCGTTTGGTTAGGTTTTCCAGATAAAACAATATTGTGTCTGCACACATGACATGACGAGTTATTACGATGCAAAACGTTCTAGAGAAGTAGTGCAATGTGTCGAAATATTGCCACATTATAATCCTCGACAGCGGTGGGATACCGTGCTCGCGTAATATAACCAATACGGTAGTGTCCTTAAAAATTCTGTTTGGGCCGAAAGTTGGATTACTCAAAAATACTGGACACGTATTTTTTCCTTTTGTCACGTAAACCAAAAATGCCGACGATATAGTGCGTTGAAATTTTGCGTGACGTCACGCCGTGCTACACTTTTTATGTAAAAGTGACGTCACAAGCCCCTTCTGAACTTTGATGTGCTATATCTTTGTCACCTTTTATTGATTTGAGTAAGCAAAAAATAGGTGTCCAATATTTTTTGGTAATCTAACTGACGGACTAAATAGACTTCAGGAAAACTTTCTTCTCTTCAGTTTTAACATCGCCATGCTTAACCCTTAAATCGATAGCGGCACCCACAGGATACGTTGGTTTCAAAATCTAGTACAGACGTAATTTTTTAACAAAAGTAATTTATTGTATTTTAGAGTTATTTTTTATTTATTTACAATTAGTAGAAAAAATAATTTGAGTTGACAGCACCGTTTTTTACCCGTCAAAGTCAAAATGTCTTCACGGCGGCAATACGTCGCGCCGACTCGGGTAAGTTTTTAATGTATTACTTTGAAATTTTGCATTAGCCTACTGGTAATTTATGGTGTAATAAAGAGTAGATATGTTAAATAATAGATTGCTATATTATTTTCTGCATTATCTCTCAAAATTATAATAGTATGGTGTCGGAAGTTTGTATGTACCCCGTGGTTCCCGTTGCCAAGTGTAACGCAAGTGACCAATTAGAAGTGACGGGTACCTCGGGATACATTGCCAATTTATTAAGCATGTGCATTAAAGCCATTTTCTTTTAAATTTTGTATTTTATTTTTGATTATGTTATGTGGTGTGGTTGCATACAGCATGTCTTTTTTTTATTTGCTTCAGTGCTTGAAAATAACCCGAACGCAAAAAAAATTGGCCTTAGTTCCCGTCGAAAATGCTAGTTCTGATGATGAAAATGGTGATTCTGACAGCGAACAGCGTTTTGATCCTGTTTCTTCGCCTATTATAAGTTCCGATCCACCTTCATTAGATTCATCGTATGAAAATCTAAACATTTTGACCAGTGACGAAGATGATAATGTGACTGCAAATGTCATCAATAACGAAAATGTGCGGTTAACACATTTACATTTATTATCGGTTACATTTGATGAAGTTTTTCCGTCCCCTTCAACAAACAATTATGAAGCTATTCCTACGTTGAACTCTATACAGTCGCTGCCAACACCATCAGTTCCGAGTTTACATTCTCCTGCGCCCGTTACACCACTAACCAGGCGTAAACGTAAGCAAGCCCCAAAAATAATAGCAAAAACATTTAAAAAAGTAATGACAGAAAAAGCCTACTACCCTGAATTTTTAAATGACCAATCGCTCTAAGTTTATAATTATTGAATGTATCAATATTTATTTTGTTTTTTAATCTTATGACTAATTACCGATTTTTCAATCGAAAAGATTAAAAGATACTCGAAAGAAAGTAAAAGTAAGGTAGATGTGGCATGTCCTCAGGTGGTCAAAGAATATAATAAGTATATGGGCGGTGTCGACTTGGCAGATATGCTGATTTCATTATATCGCACTCCATTGAAAAGTCGTAGATTATATATAAATAACGCATGGTTGCTGTACAGAAGAGACAATAGACCTAAGATATCGTTAAAAGATTTTCGATACGATGTTTATGAAAGTTTACGTGCTTCAGGCAGGATAATTGAACAACCAGGAGATTTAATTGATATTGCTACTGTAAGAAAAATACAAAAGCCGAAGCCGGTAACCAATCGACCAGTCGACAGTGTTCGTTTCGACAACCTAGGACATTTTCCTGATATTCAAGAGAAAAAGGCACGTTGTCGCTATTACAAGGATGGTAAAACTAGGGTGCACTGCACTAAATGTAATGTAAGTCTGTGTTTTGTGGTAGGGGAAAAGAACTCTCGGAATTGTTTCCGTTTATTCCACAATAAGTAATGTTTTTTTATATAATAAATATCTTATTTTTGTATTGACTTTATCTTTTATTATTCGGCAACGTATACCTCAGTACCCGTAACGAAGCATTAATCCTTTACCGAGTTATCGGCATTGGGTTTTGTGGGACCCGTGCATTTTCTCGAAAACTAATAATTTAATTTTTTTTTAAGTATTTTTTCTATAGTTCAGGAAGGCCAATGAATTAAGAATAATCAGAAAAAAATGGTTTTTAACATATTTTCAATCTTGCCAGTTTAAGGGTTAAGACGGTAGGAATCTTTCAACAATCTGTCACGTTGTCTATTCTTCCGTCGACAAAACCCGTTTTTATGGTAGCCATGCTACGCGTGCTGGCATCATAATAATGAACAGCTTTATTGGTATTAGTGGTATGCGAAGATATAGAGAAATGGACGGAACATACCCTCAACAAAAAAACATCCTGTAGAATGTTTTCCAACTCACATATCGTTTAAAAGAAAACTTTTCGTGAAATATTATTTTTACTCAACATGTAATAGAATAACTATCTCCTCATATTTTTCTTATCAAGTTTACGTACTAATGTTACTTGCATTTTTAAAGTATCTAGCTAGACTTTAGATAGTAAGTAGGTACTCAGCAAGTCATGACGGTACGCTCACTTCAATATACAAGTGTGTTGGGGTTATATAGATAAATAGTTGGCTTGTGTGTAAAATTGTTTGCATTTTTGGCTTGTGTTGACAAATAAACACTATATTTTTTTATTATATCCGGATTAATATGTACCTATTAGAAATGGTTTTATCTAGGTACTTACTTATATATAGGTACTTGTAAATATTGTTTTCGTCGGGTAATAATGTATTTCTTACTTGTATAAATTCAAGTTCTCTAAACTTATGAGACAGACGTGTTGCTTGGGAGTTTGTTATGCCTCTTCTTCTATCCAGCAAAAACACCAGGAAATGGTGAAGGAAGGATTTTTGATTACTTATCCAAAACAACGGGTTTAAAAAGTCGTGTTTTACAAAACTAGTCATGAATAGTTTTTTAAAACACGACTTTTGTTTTAGTAATCATAAAAAGTATTATCGGAAATCGTCACTTTCGTTCACATGCTTCAGCATTTAATTTACAATCTAGAACTCGATTCGCGATTCCCTACGAATGCACTATTCTTCATCAGTTTATGTCTTAATGGAAACCTCATGGATGCCCTCATGAGGGATTTGACACTTACTGAAACCACAGGCACAAGGTGTTCTTCAACTAGTCCCACACACACAAGGCCGAGAAGCTGGAGTACCATGTAGTAGCCCGCAAGACTTTCATGCTACCCCGTCACCCTCGGCGACCTCTAGAGCCTGGCGATAGAATATGTCCTTCATCGTCACCGTCGATGTCTAGTGCGGAAAGCAATGGTAACTATAAATATACTCTAGGATTTATATTTAAATATTATATATTTATAATACATAATTTTATTTCAGTAAATTGCAAATAAAACATTGAAAATAATTTAACATTCTATCCTAAAATAATAAACCTAACCGTACCTACATTATAACAAGGCGTCGAAAAATTCATCCTCATCGCTGTCGACTGGTAAAGTACCCAAAATAGGGATGTGTCCTAGGTAAGTATTAAGTCTATTAAGTCCGTCAGTAAGATTACCAAAACATATTGGACACGTATTTTTTGCTTACTTAATTCAATAAAAAGTGACAATGATATAGCACATCAAAGTTCAGGAGAAGAGGCTTGTGACGTCACGCGCAATTTCAACGCACTATACCGTCGTCATTTTTGTTTTAGATGACAAAAGAAAAAATACGTGTCCAATATTTTTGAGTAACCCAACTTTCGGACCAATCAGATTTTTTAAGGACACTACCCTATACTGACGGCACTACCACGTTGAATGGCAATAATAAATATTAACTGTTTTTATTAATTCTCTAGTATCCTCCGTTCATTTGTGGCTAGCACAAATGTATTGAAACAAATGTTAGGTGATATTGTATATATATTAATAAAAGAAATCTAAATAAACACTGGGAGTAAAAACGTACGCATTAAAAATACGAACTAAAAAAAAAACAATTATACTCAGAACATTTATTTCTAATTACAATATTATACAAAATTAACTAAATTACTTGATCACCCGTATGCGATTAATAACGGTGCAGTTAAACGAGTCATAGATTGTTTAGATACCAGGCAAATTATTTTATTGTATGCAGGTTTATTGTAGGAATTATATTAAGGAAACATTTATCTACATATATTGTACAAGACGTCAAGTATGCAGGTATATAATACATGAGAAACAGACAACTTAGTGTGAAAATCTCAAGGTGCCTGTATACTTAAGTCATGCACACTCTAGTTTCAGCACAAAATCACATGAAGCTTGGCTAGATGAGGAAAACAATATAAAAAATCGAGTCAGAAATGAGTCCCGGGAAAATGACAAAAATAATAAATAACGATAGTAACTTATTATCGGAGAGTTTGCTCCTGTCGTCATGATGACTACGTTTAATTTACGCTGTTGCAATGTGTTGTGAAATAGAACCTCATTTTCTATAATTTTGACTTCTCGGTGATTTGATGACGAATTACAGGGAACTTTACGACGCAATTGCAGTTTATTGCACAAGAAAAAATCTTCCCACGCTTATAAATTATTTAAAAAAAAAACGTTGATAGATAATTTCATTAAGTTATCTATGTTGTCATCAAGTGTTGAAGTAATGCTGATAAGGATCTGAGTTAGTGTGTTAACTTCGCATCTCCCTAAAACCTCACATATTTTGTAAAAACAAGTAGAGGGAGAGAAAAGCAGAAAATTACAATAATCATGAATGGTCGGCCAAAAAAGTGGTCTACCAATTTAAGATTGATAATCGTGTAATTTCTAAAATGTCGTATGAACCGCATCGGTTCAAAAAAGTGTAGGTAGATGGAACTTTTTTTTTTCTGCACTTTACATAAAACAATGAAGTCATTATCATATGTTCGTAGCGTTGACATTTATATCGTTCTGATGTTTTTGAACGATATACAGCAGGTTAAGTGGCAAAGTAAACTTAAACGACGATGCCGGCCAACCAATGCGGTTGTGTTTGACTCGAGTGAAAGTTATCTTATCGACTTGAAATGAGTTTTTTAATTTCAAGTCAGGATACTTGTCAGGTTCCTTAGTTCACATGTCAGACTGAAGAGATGTTTTTTGTAGTTAAAACTGATAGCCCACTTTCTTGGCCGACCTTACTCGGTTCGGCGAGCATTGACGTAAAACTCCATATAACAATTGTATGTGACTCGTCCCATCTCGCAACGCATAGCAACAAGGCATTATGATACAAGCTAGTGTTGGTCTAGTACAGGCGCTCTGCCTTGCTGGGCCCGTTCGCGGCGGCGTAGCACTCCATGCGTCTCTCCAGCTCTGGTCTAAAGTGCCTGATGAGGCCTTGCACGGGCCACGCCGCACCGTCACCCAACGCGCAGATTGTGTGGCCTGGAGACAAAAAGTATTTCATTACTGTTTGAAAATAGTTGTCAGCATATGATTAAAAATATAGTATAGTCGCGTGCCGTAGTCATTTTACAATATTACATATAATAATATGACTACAGCACGCAGCGCCCCCTGGCGGACCCGCACGATAAGGATATTGTAGGTGACGAATCCACCATCAATAATATTATGATGACATCATAGCACACGTGTCTTGACGTCACACACTATAGTATGCATTGTTGCCAGCATCACAAAAACATGATATTTTAACAATGTTGCACTACTCTTGGTTCTAGTAACTAACTTGGTTCTAATTCTAGTAACATAACTATATACTTATGTTTAAATCCGCTATTTGGCAAAGACGCGTTAAAGACTTTAAAATAATAGGTCTTTACCTATGAAATTGCCGTTTTGTATGAAAAAATTTAAATGAATTTTTTTCATGTATTTTTTATTTGTATTAATCGAAGTAATCACCCATGCAATCAATGCATCTTTGCCAACGCAGTGGCAGTTTATTGATGCCCTTCTTAAAGATATCAGTTGGACGGGAGGCAACAAATTCTTCAAAGGCATTTTGTACTGCCTCTCGGGTATTGAATTTTTTTCCCGCCAAGAAGTTATCCAAATTCTGGAAAAAGTAGTAGTCTGTAGGCGCAAGGTCTGGTGAGTAGGGCGGATGACGGAGAGCTTCCAACCCCAGTTCTTGCAACTTGGAGACCGTCTGCTGTGCAGTATAAGGTCGCGCGTTGTCGTGCAGGAGCAGCGGAGACGAGCGATTGACCAATGCTGGTTGGAGATGTGCCAGCTTCTCCATCATTGTGTTCAATTCTTCACAGTACACATCTGCAGTAATGCTCACCCCGTTTGGTAAGAAGCTGTGTTGAATCACACCGGCGCTAGACCACCAAACAGTGACCATCACTTTTCTTGGGGTAAGTTTTCGTTTAGGGCATTGTTTAGGTGCTGAACCAGGATCCAACCAACTTGCTGAGCGCTTGCGGTTATCAAACAGAATCCATTTTTCATCGCAGGTAACAATGCGGTTCAAAATTCCTTCATTTGTGTGTCTGTTGAGCAGTGCAAGGCACGTCTCGACGCGTACTTCGCGCTGGCGATCATTGAGTTCGTGGGGCACCCATTTGTCAAGCTTTTTTACCTTGCCAATTTGACGCAAATGGACCAATATTGTTTTGACGCTAACGTCGAAAGCTGCTGCTAATTCAGCCGTAGATTGTGTATCATCAGCTTCCACAATCGCCTTTAATTTGTCATTGTCGACCAAAGTCTTCGGACGACCGCGAGGTTCATTTTTCTGGTCGAAATTTCCAGAACGGAAGCGAGCAAACCAATAACAGGTAGTGCGTTGGTTTGTAGTGTTAGCTCCGTAAACGTCGTTGATGTTGCGTGCCGCTTGTGCCGCATTGCTGCCACAACGGTACTCATATTCCATAATTACTCGAATTTTTAACGTATTCATGATGACGAAAAAGATTTAAATGCGATGAAAATGTAACACTAATCAATAAACAAATGACTACTTTTGGAAAAAAAAATCCATGTTTTTAAAATAAAATTAATTTGAAATTAGAATTCTTAGCCAAACAAAAAATATTTTGATTTGAAATGGCCAGTACTGCAGAACGGCAATTTCATAGGTAAAGACCTAATATTATTTTTAAGACCTTGTAATAAAATCTTGGCCCTAATATAAAAAAAAATCGTTAACACTTTTAATCCGCAACGTGCTAAGTGAAAGAATATAGTAAAACATGGGCGCCATGCAGCTATCGCGCTATGACGTTTAGTTTACTGAGGCGTTATATTACAAACAGAAGTTATAGACAATATAACAAATGTTACACGTTACACATAGCGTGTTACATTTTAGAGTTATACGGTATATTAAGGCGGCAGCACCAGGGTAAGGGACTAAATACACTTATTCAGCTCAATTCAGCTTTTGTCTATAGAAAACACCAGTGTAATATGATATGCGCACGCGTCCTTTCAGCTGAACGGATGCGTACGCGTCTCCTTATAAAATCGTTGTTTACTTAATGTGTTTTAATATTGACATAAGCTGAAAAGTGTGAGTAGTCCCTAAGGCGATTGTTATTAAAACGAGGCTTTATGGTTTACCTTCAATTTGTTTGGAGATCTCCCATAACATGTCAATTTCTTTAGGTGACGCGTTTCCGTCAACCATTCTGGAACGTACAAAAATGTTCAGCTTATAATATTACACAATCATGGTGTTTATCTTTATAAGTATCATCATCCTTAGAACTTGTCCGAATTTATTTGGGGTCGGCGCAGCATTTGTCTTGTTCTCCCATACATCTCATCTCAATGGTCGGCTCCTTCCTAGCGATATCATTTTTCACACAATGCATCCGTCGTTTCTTTGGTCCTCTTCTATTCTTGTAACTCTCCACATTCATACTCATAAACGTTCCCCACAATATTATTCTCATTCCTCCGCATCACATGCCAAGTATGTCTACTAAAAATTCCAATAATGATATGTAATCAACTCATTACTCAATGATATATTATAAACTGATTGGATTCCACGATGTGAATATAAAAAGTGGGTAACGCCCTGTAGCGTAATTATGTCATTTTCTTTTTCTATTTTTCATTTAACCTTAATATTTTCAAACCTACCTGTAAATAATCTTGTTCATCCAGCCGACTCCCTCGCGGCAAGGCGTGCACTGTCCACACGACTCGTGCTTGTAGAACATGATGAGGCGAGCGATGGCCTTCACGATGTCCGTGGACTTGTCCATCACAATGATGGCCGCTGTGCCGAACGCTGATTGGGCTGCTACCAGCGCGTCGAAGTCCATCAGTACGGTGTCGCAGACACTGTGAAAAGAAGAATATGAATTTCCGTATATCATCATCTTCCAACCCTTTCTTGTTATCTATGGTATTTAGGTTTCTTCTATGGTTTCCAGGCTAAACGGATGAAGCTAAATCCGAATGCTAAAATTTTAGTTGGAGCGACTGCCTATCAGACCCCCTGGTAAGACTGGTTGTCTGACTTCCAGGTTTTAGTCTGCCCGTATGGACTGCTAAAGGCGTACGAATGACAGCAGGGAATAACATGCAATCGCAAGGCGTCTCGGCGGTATGTAATGGATGGAACATCCACGGACTGAACTCAGCTAGCGTACCTTAACAAGCATAGCTTAACCTTGATATTATTTAGCTAGTAGCTCCAGTCGAGCCACTTATTGTATTTTGAAACTTATACTGAGCAAAGTAAAGTTCATAATACAAATTACTAACTTTAACATCAGTTTTTGTAATTAGAACTTCATCTTGTCGAAATAAAATGCGCGAATATCACACGATGGTTTCAGTAGATAGAATTGATAGAAAACGTAGCAGCATGGTGGACACTACCAAATAAATCTCGACCTAGGCGTTAGTGGAAATAAAGTTGAAAATGCGACTGATGGAGCGTAAAGAACTGGGCGAGTACTCCAAGTGCCCTGGCCAAACGAAGTTGAAGAACACCGTAAGGTTTTTGTCAGCAACAGAACTTTCGAGATGATTTTTAGAGGCACGTGGCTTGTTAATTTATATTAGACATTATTTCTCTATAAGACCCGTTTGCACCACTAACCAATTTATGGATTTAGCTTCAAACAGATTTTAAAACTTTAATTAAATTTAGTCGTAAATATTTTAAAGAAAGATGATACTATGGAGACTTTCGCGCTACGTCGTGGAGTTGCGGAAATCGGCCCGTCTAACAATACAACAATACAATACAATACTATGGAGAATTGTATTCTCCATAGTATCATTATCACTTACTGTTTAGGAAGAAGCGGCGTAGACGATCCTCCGGGGATGATAGCTAGCAGGTTATCCCACCCTCCGATGACACCGCCCGCATGTCTCTCGATGAGCTCCTTGAGGGGGATGCTCATCTCCTCCTCCACGGTGCAGGGCGTGTTCACGTGGCCAGAGATGTTGTACAGCTTGGTGCCCTGGTTGCGCAGGCGGCCGAACGAGCCGAACCACGCGCCGCCGCGACGGCAGATTGTCTGTAGGGCAAGAGATAGGTTGATAGAAAACAAAGAAAAAACATTTATTTAGCCCATACCCAGGCACACAATAGGGATGTGTCCTAGGTAAAAATATATTAAGTCTATTTAGTCCGTCAGTAAGATTACCAAAAAATATTGGACACGTATTTTTTGCTTACTTAATTCAATAAAAAGTGACAATGATATAGCACATCAAAGTTCAGGAGAAGGGGCACGCGCATTTTCAACGCACTATACCTTCGTCATTTTTGGTTAAAATGACAAAAAAGAAATACGTTTCCAGTATTTTTGAGTAATCCAACTTTCGGACCAATCACATTTTTAAGGAAACTACCCTATTATGACAAAAGTAATAAAAATCTTAATGCGTGTGTATGTGACTGAACTCCTCCTAAACGACTGGACCAATTTTGATGAAATTTTTTGTGTGTGTTCGTGGAATTTGAGAATGGTTTAGATTTACAATTGGACCCAGTAGGTGGCGCTGTACGGGCAGGACAACGTCTGTTCGGTCCGCTAGTATATTTATATATTAATTGTGTGCCTTACGGCTGCACCAAATGGGTCCAGTTCAGCAAAAAATACCAGGCATCTAGTGTCTGATGCTGGTTTACAACTGGACCTGAAGCAAGCTTGATATAGTGAAGTTAATTCGTATCAGAGGTGTCATTGAAATAACCAGCCCTGAATTGGATTTGTTTGCTGATGAATGGAAGACAATAATTTTAAAATGTTTGCGGTTGTGTGAGAAGACAGAATGTAAGGATTTAGTAAATTTAGTATTATTAGCTAATTTGCCATACTAAATATAATTGTAATAATTAATACACGCTCTCGTGGTGTATGACTAGTTGAACGTAAACGAAGCAAAAGGAGTATGTAAGGATAATAGCAGGTGGCTTTCTACAGTTTCTGCCTACCTTCATGGGAAGAAGGCGTAATTTTAATCATGTGTAGTTTATAAATTAAAAAGGGGTCATTGAAATCATCATTATGAACAATTTTCGAGTGTTCCATACATTATTTCGAGTTATGCGAACTTAAATGTATCCAATAGATTAGTTGTACGTAAATTTTTTTTTCGTATTATTGGTGTAGCTCCATTAGTTTATCGTAATAATGAGAGCGTATAATGAAACCATTTTCGGATTTTCAACATATAAGATTAAGTCTGTAAACTCCAACGGGTAGGCAGAGGTGTACCTAAAGAACCTACATTACACAAGGTATATTTAAGTAACATATAATAAGGGTGCGAGCCTAGTTATTTCAATCACACCTTTTGTTGGTTGGAGGTTTATCTGAATTCGCCAAAAATAGATAGTATGTATGTACATCTTATTTCACTTATTGAACTTACCGGCGAAACCGAAATAGTCTCCACATTATTGACAGTAGTGGGGCATCCGAACAGGCCGATATCAGCAGGGAACGGGGGCTTCAGGCGGGGCTTGCCTTGCTTGCCCTCGATGGACTCGATGAGCGCGGTCTCCTCCCCGCACACGTACGCGCCGGCGCCGCGATGAACGTACACGTCGAAGTTGTAACCAGATCCACATGCGTTCTTGCCCAGTAGACCACCTTGGTAGGCCTAAGATGGAAGAAAATGTTTTACAAGTTCCAAATCAATTAGCTAGCGAAAATCAGCATCTGTCAGGTATCAATAATATCTTACGATGATAAACAATAAAAAACTTAACTCTTAATTTCAATTTCAAGCAACTGGCAGTGTAGATAGTTGATATTACAGGAGTGATTTCGTGAAAAGGGACCCCGGGAAACGCGCGCTATTTTATTTGACCAATGAGCGAATTTCAAATAATACCTGAGTAATTTTTTCAGTATATAATATTAATGCATATCATATTATCAAGGCATATCAATATAATATTATCAAGGCATATCATATGCAACTAGTGTTATACTACTAGTTTTTTTTGTAGGGACATCTTTACTGCTACATATGAACTAAATCTGACGTATCGCGATATCAGAGTTATCCGGCCGATTCACATTAGAAATATAATTTAAGGCCTTTAATAATAATCCTGTGTGCAGGTTATTATGTTTAGTAATATACAAACATATCTTACCTCAGCAATAGCCACCTGTAGATTACTGGCCTCATTATAAAACTCTCCTCTAATATAGATGTATGCAGCAATGGCATTGATAGCCCGGCCAGCGATCAGACAGCCTTCGACCAACTTGTGAGGGTCATGTCTCATGATCTCCCTGTCCTTGCAAGTACCAGGCTCTCCTTCATCAGCATTAACTACAAGGTAGTGGGGGCGTCCGTCTGAGGGTTTCTTCATGAATGACCATTTCATGCCAGTGGGGAAGCCGGCACCGCCGCGTCCACGAAGACCGGATACTTTCAACTCATCTGTAGTAATTTTTATTGATTTAGATTTTGTTCATTTAGGCACTATACAGTGTAAGAGAGAGAAATTTTAGAACTTTTCCTTTTCTCTGCTCCGCAGCTTCGCTTTGCCTCAATAGGCAGCCTTATGCAGTACAGAGATAAATCAGAGTATTGTGGTTTTCATTGAATAATGCGGCCATTATTATCCAAGGTTATATACAAGGCAATGACTAGCAAAATACTGTGATTGCTGTTAACTTATGCTAATCATGGTATTGAAACATTTATTTTCATTTTATTTTATCCATGTAACATTATGCTTGTCTGGTTTACGTTCATGACATCTCACAACCATAGGTCCAGTTGAACCAGCATCAGACACTAGTCTGGAATTTTTGATGAACTGGATTCGTTTGGAGCATTTGTAAGGCACATAATATATACTTTTTGTTACTACTTCTGCTATCATAAATACTTATTTAATTTTGTTTTTTTTTTGTATTTTCTATGTTTACTATTGTGTTGTTGAACAAAAATCATATACTCTGAGACTCTGAGACTGTACAGAGTATATGATTTTTTTACTTTCTTTCTATTATGAAACTACCTTCAGATGACAACTTGGTAAATTCAGTGATTATGATTATACTATAATCTGGTCTCCATGAGCCAGAACAAGTCTCTTCTAATATTAAAAGTGCTGTTGCTGCTGAGTTGTTGAGCTGTTGGGGCTGGTTGATTAGAACAAAAAATAGTGATCAAACCACACCACTGAACTAGTTATTCGATAAGTTATTTATTTAAATAGGGTCTGTATTAAAACACGAACAGTAGAACAGTCCTGAATGGTACTTACTGACGATCCAGTCGGAGCCCTTCAGTAATATTTCCTTGGTCATGTACCAGTCGCCGCGGCTCATCGCACCCTTGAGTCTCCAATCATGTCGGCCGTACAAGTTCGTAAAAATTCTGTCGCTGTCCGCCAGAGGCGAGCCTTTTTGTTTGCCCTCGGGCTGCTTCTGCGTTCCTTGAAACCGGACAGGCACATTGTTGCTGCTAGTAGTCACCAACGGGCCAATAATGCCTGAAACGAGACGTAAAAATTATGTAAGTCGCACAATACGCACCCCAACGATAACAACTACTCATATGCTTGATAGGTTTTTTAATGTTTTAGGAACTCAATCTATGAGTTAAGGAAGAATATTAGGGATTTATTATGCTACAAATTAGGTACCCAATTGCGGTTTTGTCCTCTGAATTACTCTAACCAGCACACCAGCCATTTTTTCTGGAGACGTCAAATGTGTCAAACTATCCTGTCAATAACAAAATTCCATAGACCAATATTATGGTCTATGAGATAAAGAGAATATAGAAAAATTTATAAGAGACAGAAATATTGTTGGTCTATGGTCTAAATCTAAATAGCAGAGGAGAAACTGTGAGAAGCAAAACCAGGCGTACCTCAGGGGGAAGTAATAAGCTCACTTTGTGTCTAACTCTACTTTAATGACCTACCTACCTAACAGGATAACATAAGATCCCAATTTATTATTGTAGTCTTTGGAAACCGATAGTCTTATTCTCTGATGACACCACCGCATTTATTTAAAGTATACGTATGAATATAATGCGATCAGATCATTATTTGAATACAACAACTTAAATTAACAAATATATAATGTTAACTGATGACCGATTTCTCGTTATGTTGGCAAATAAAGTCAAGAATTAAATTGTGGTTTTGTCATATTTTATTTATTTATTTTTTATTTCGTTTTACGTTTACGTTTCGTTTTGCCTATTTTTCACGTCATTTTGTACCATATGCAATATGTCAATCGCCCATTTTAACGTTCCATTTTCACTTTTGGTCTGATTTGAGCTTAGAAACATTTTTCATTAATTTCTCGACAATTATGCAATACTTAGCAATCAGAGTAGTAGCGTTATAATTGGGGACCCAAGCCCAACCAGATTTAACCCCTTTTACCACCCAACTCGTGCCAAACGACTCTAGATCCAACCCCGTATTTACCACCAGTATACTAAGTCTGCCAAGGAACATAGTAAAACTCTAGGATTACTATCTTCTATCTATCTGTGGTCAAAGTCCACCGAAACACCGATTTGATTACCAAGACAATTCATAAAAGTTATCATTTTAAATGTAATTAGTTCATGAACTTTACACGGTTTTCGATGACGATTAATTACTTAAAATAAATTAATTGTATTGTGTATTGCTATTAGCATAGGCTTTTTGACTTATAATATTATAAACAAAATAATGTTATTGTTCGGTTGATGAATATTTTGGGGATACTTGGACTTGTGTATTTTTATCCTCCTTTCCACCTTAGTACTGAAACTACCTTCTTTGCATAGTTCTTGTACAATATTAAAAAAAAAGTATTATTGTGGAGGTTGTTGATGAACTGCTGTAGCCTTTGAATATTTTAAATTATTACAAAACAATAGCCATGGCAGATATTATTCCAGCTGTGACCAAGCTTACAAATAGAGTATTTAGGATTCTAGGATGTAACCCAGGCGCTATGACTCTTCAAGGCACCAACACATACCTGTTAGGCACTGGAAAGAAGTAAGCACTTACATATGTACTTTAGTAATCTTATAATAATAAAAAAATATCATTGACCTTACCTCATACATAAATACATAAACTCACACCTTTTTCCAATGGGGGTATGCAGAAACCACAGAATAGTAGTAGAATACAGCCATCTGCTACGACCCTTACATACTTCTTTTACTTTGTCTCAATTCACACATGCTGGTTGTGAGTACTACCTTCTCTCAATTATCTGAAATTGCAAATTTTAACTCATTTTAGTATTCCGGGATAATCTCCACCAATCCTTCCACCTTTTTATTGTTCTTATGTTTACCTGTATTTTTTTCCAGCCGGATTCTTATAGACACTGGTGATAAAGATGTGCAAGAGTACCAAAGCCACTTGGCCCAGGTGTTGAAAACAGAACAAGTGAACATCGAGCATATTGTTGTCACGCACTGGCATCATGACCATATTGGTGGAGTTGAGAACCTGTATGGCAAGATAGCTAGTAAGGTTTTTTTCCCTCTAAGTAGTTGTAATAATTCTTTGAGTAATAATATTTTTACAAGGCCAGAACTTAACATGAAATTGTTTATATATTGTTTTTTGGCATCAGTCTCCTACCCTTAACTTAATTTATTCCTCCATAAATCTCTATTTGTCAACAGCTCATTAGTCACCTACCTTTCTTAACATACCACATCACCAAAAAATTAGTATTAAAAACTAGAAAATGTCTTACTATTTCACACAGCAGGTAAACTGATGATCTTGTGATATTTCAGAAGAGCCAAAAGTATGGAAGCATAAAAGAAGTGATGATGATGACCCAGAAGAACTACCACAATCTGTACCAATCAACTGGTTATCAGATGGCCAAGAGTTGAAGGTAGAAGGAGCTACTGTCAAGGTTCACCATACCCCAGGCCATACCACTGACCATGTGGTGCTGAGTCTTTTAGAAGAAAATATACTGTTCAGTGGAGACTGTATACTGGGAGAGGGAACAGCTGTGTTTGAAGACCTTTACACATACATGAAAAGTTTGCAGAGAATTTTTGAATTGAATCCTGATGTTATTTATCCAGGACATGGGAATATTGTTGAGGTACCTAATTATTTTTGATATTCCTATTATTTTTATGTTTGTTTCAGTGATTTCTTTAATCATTTGTATCAGACATTTACTTTATTTCAGCAATTTATTATTTCTACTATAACTCGGGCATTAACATCCTTGTGTTGCTGTCTGTACCAATTTAGAAGGTGATCTTCAAGTAATTAATCATTTATGTGTTTGTAATCTTACATTTTCAGGACCCCATTGATAAAATAAAATACTACATAACTCACAGGAACCAAAGAGAGGCACAAATACTAGAAGCATTGAGGTCAAGCAAAGATAAGCAACTAAATGAAATGGACCTAGTCAAACTAATTTATACTGAAACACCTGAACATTTGTGGGCAGCAGCGGCTTACAATGTCAACCATCATTTGACGAAGCTGACCAAAGAGAAGAAGATTAAATGTACCAATGTTGAAGGAGAGTCTAAATGGCAATATAATCCAAAATTAGAGAGTAATTTATAGAGTACTATTAATAATTGTTGTTAACCAGGAAAGGGTATTTTTTAAAGTTTATTGTTGTTGTTACATAATACTATTCTATTATAATATAATAAAGCTGAAAGTTAGCTTATTTTTTTTGTGTGAACACATTAATTTCTGAAACTAGCAGATAGATTTGAAACAATACTTTTACTATTTTACATCACGCTACGGCCCTACGTAGTTGGTGCAACCGTAGGGCAAGGCTGCAGGCCTGCAGCACAGGACACTATATAAATATTTGAACACGATTATAGTATTTTAATTTATGATTGATTTATTCAATGGTTTAGTGGTCGAAATCGCTACTAGCGCACGAGGTCCTGGGTTCGATTACCGGGTTGGGCATTTATTGGGTTTTTCTATAAAAAAAAACAGGATTCATTTCATACATATTAATAATAATTTATATGGTTCGATTTCACCAACCGAAAACCCTAACCCACGCAGTGAACTCTTTATCAGTTGTTGTCATATAGTTGCCTCCATTATAGATCAGGGGTGGTTCATTCGAGCTACTTGAGAGTTTACACCCATTTACCATGATTCACTACTGCTGTCAAGTGAATCATGCAATAAAACAAGCACTTCGTCCGCATGGATGTCATACTTTCCCTTCGAACTTTAACATCCCCTCCAACCCTTTTAGAGCGTGGTTTTAAAAATAAAATATAGCCTCTTGTTACTCGCTGATAATTCCCCCGTCCCTTTGCTCGAGCTCAAGCCCCTGAGCCAGTAGTAGTTTCAAATTAGTCCTTAAATAATATGTCTATCAGATCCAGCCCGTCCCTTTGCTGTCCTCTCCCAGCGACGCCCTAAGCCGAGGATCGCCCATTAAAAAAAAAAAAACTAATAATGTAGCTACTCCAATGTTTAAAATTTTATCAATTGAACATGAACCTTATACTTTAAAGATAAAGTTGAAAATCTATCAAATAAAATTGACACATTGGGGTCTGTACATAGTCGGTCCAGAATTTCTTACCCTCGTAGGTAAATAAAAAAATATTTTCATAAATTAACTGTCCATACAATTTATTTCATAATGTTTAATACAACGTAACATTCCATAATACACAAAAGATAAATCGCATCTTAATGTGAATTGAAAAAAAGAAAACAAGCTTTGTGGCCCTTGATATTATAAGATCTTATGCTATAATATTATTACAATTAAGTAAGTAACTTATTTATTAAGTTGATATTTAACTATAAACATGAGTGAAGTGATAGCTTGATTGTCATCATTATTGCTTCTACTTTAGAATCTATTTTTGGTAAAACCCTTATTTGCAACATAGTGGAAATTATGTGATAAGCATGATACACTACTCTTATTAAAATCAATTTCTCTTTAATTATGATATGATATAGCAATGCCGTCTTAATTGGCGTAATAAGATTCCCAGTTATAGATTTAACTGCGTTTGCGCACTGGTAATGATAATGATGGGTCTGCTTTTCTTTTTCGAGTAGATGGTAACCTTGGACTGGCCTAGCGTAGTGCGGCGTATCAATACCATGTGAGGTCAGCTTATGTTGGTTTTGTTACTACTGACGCGGAAAACTGTACTTTAAAGGTAACTTAGTACCAGGTCAATAGCAGAGTCAGCGGCGTTCATTAACACTTTTAGTGGCCAGCACCCGGTTCCCGGGTCGAAAAATAGTTTGTTCATGTCCCCAGAACTCGCTTCCCGAGTCTTACATGTAAAAAGCTATAGATGAGATGTGAATATGCCCATCACCCCTACTTTTTGAAACAGGGCATCGAAAGTGTTAATCATAAAAAGTGCAGGTTTGTGGGCAATGATATGTTGGACCACGCGGTAAACATTTACCGTAATGAAAAAGCTAATTTTAATTTCGTTGAACTAGTGCACTAAGTACTACGTGGGTGCCATTTTTCTTTTTAAGTTTCATGTCTCAGCATGTGCGATCAATGATGTAGTAAATATTATCATTAATTTATTGCAGACCCACTTAGTGTAAATTAAAAGCGCGGGTAAAACGCTTCGTACAATTTTAAAATAAAACAAAAATACTAAAAGACGTTAATGTTCAACAGATAAATAACAACATTCGCGCCATCTTTTATTACGTGTCGTACTGAAGTACAGAGGTCGCTATCGGCGCATGCGTTTGGGAGGCGGCATCATGTCCGAGTCGTCGTGAAACCTGTGGCTGTCTATGTAGTCGAGTAAGATCTCCTTGGTTACTGGGTCCTTTATGCTCTCGCAGACCGCTGGGGAAAGGAATAAACATTTTTAAATGGGATAGTGAGACATCAGAATTCTATAAATTGGCAAAATATAATTTGGGTATGGAAGTATCAACCGGATGAGATAGCAGAATATTCTGTAAGGTCGGCAAAAGATATTTTGAGTGTTTTGATCAACCTTAGCAAATAGGAGCACAGCAAAGGTGGTAGTATATCCCAATTTACAGGAACACAACATAACGGTAAGCCTGAATACTCCGAAGGGTATCGCCAGTTATGTGTTAGTCTCACTATAATATTAGACTGGGTGCGAAACTATTGACAATAACTCGGCACAATGCAGAAATTTCTAAGTAGGGGCCCGGAGTCTCCTACTTAGAAATTTCATATGGAACAACTCAATACTTCATTTTTTCAGGGCCAGGAATCGAACCCTCGAAAGGACCTCTTGCTCAGCAGTAGCGCTTGCAGCAACAAGGCAGTCATATAGTTAGAATTCGACTTTGTAGAGCGTCACACACACTTGCGCGGTAGTCTCTTTCTAAATATCTCCCTCTGTATGTCATAATCATAATATCTCTGTGTTTTCTAGTGGGAACCAGTTATTGGCTTTGTGTTGCTATGCATCTGTTATTCACCTGTTATAGCTGTTGGTTCTCCTACTTCATCATCATCATCATCTTCCTGCCCTTATCCCAATTTATTTGGGGTCGGCGCAGCATGTTTTATTCTTCCATACATCTCTATTTGCCGTCATCTCAAGAGTCACCTCTTTTCTAGCCATATCATCTTTCACACAATCCATCCATCTTTTCGATGGTCTCCCTCTACTCATGTAAAATTCATACTCAAAACTTTCCTCACAACATGATCCTCATTCCTTCGCATTACATGCCCATACCATGACAACCGATATCCACACAATTTCTCGGTCTCAGGCGCCATTTTCAGACTTCCTCTCACATACTCATTTCTTATTCTATCCATTCGCGTAACACCAAACATCCCCCCCAGCATTCTCATCACAGCTGAATGTAACTGCCTCTCATGCATCCCTTTTGCTACTCCTACTTATAAATAAATAACTAAATATCCTTTTTTAAATAAATGTTTCTTTAAAATACTCACAGGTGGCAGTGTTGTAGCTGTTAGGAAAAGATTTGTCTGTCCGTTCCCTCATGAACGCCCATCGGCCGTTCTCGAAGGTACACTCTATGATTTTATTGTCCAGGTGCTTAATGTCTTTCGTCACCTTCATCGACGCGAAAGGCTGGTCCATTTTACCAACGTATAAGTAGCCAACTTTTGTTGGCAGGATGCTGAAATAAAGTTAATAGGGTGTTCAAAAAATCTGTGGTCCGATAGTTGGTTTACTCAAAAATACTGGACATGTAATTTTTCTTTTGTCACGTAAACCAAAAATGACGACAATATCGTGCCTTGAAATTTCGCGTGACGTCACGCCTTGTTACCATTTTTACGTAGAAATGACGTCACAAGCCCCTTCTGAACTGAACTTTGATGTGCTATATCTGTGTCACTTTTTATTGAACTGATAAAACAAAAAATACGTATTAATTATTTTTTAGTAATTTAACTGGCTGACTGACAAATATACTAATTATATTTTTACCTAGGAAGCATCTCTTTTCTTTGCATAGACAAAATGAGTCTTTGAGCGTTAGCGTCAACGGAAAGATCAATTTGTATGCAGTTCTTAGAGATGTCACGTTTTCCACATTTTTGTAATATCATCGCCATACATTTTGATGTCGTCTGGCATTTTAAGCTACAGAAATGTTTTTTGTCTAAGCCTACAGTGCCGCTTTAGTCTAGTGGACGATCCCCAATAGCTCGGGATATCATCATCCGCCAAGCCTTTTCCCAACTATATTGGTGGCTTCCAGTCTATCTACATGCAGCTGTATATAAGCACTGTCAAATATCTACGAATAACAGCCGGGACCAACTGCTTAACGTTTTTTCTTTAGCACGGAGGGTTATCCGTAGCCGGTAGATAATGGATGGTCCTCCCTCCACCGGTCTGACCCCAGCAAGCGTACCTTAACTTTCGGTCGATTCATGGGGGCTATTTTTAACTAGCCTCAAACCCGACTCAGGCAATATAATTGGTTACAATTTCTATAGGAAATTTTCAGTAGCTCACTGGCTTGGTTAGTGAAATGTTGGTTACAATTTCTATAAGAAATTTTCAGTAGCTCACCGGCTTGGTTAGTGAAATGTGTTAATTCTACAATTCTACCTACCAGTTTGAAAAATAAAGGCGTAATGAAAACTCACCCTTGTCCACCCTGTGTGACAATTTTTAACTTGAAGTCTACACTGTTCATATTGCTTGGCTTCCACTTTAGCACATCTTCACATGGTCCAGCTATGTATCTCTGAAAAGGATAATTCCATCAATATCGTATGATATCGGTTTCTTTAAAACAAAATATATATTAAAGACTCAAAACCGGCAATAATTCGAGCTCAGGAAGAAAGGGAGTTCGGGAAAAGCGTAAAAAATTCAACACTAGGGGGGTCCAGAATTAGTACTGATTAGGTTTCACGATGTCCCTTTCAACCTGTACAGGTAAGTCTCAGAGTAAAATGTCTGTAAAAAATTCGGAACGACAGACTAGACGAAATGTCTTCCAGCTTTACCATTGGGCTACGAAACTCTAAAAATGAATTTATTACAGTCAACCGCACGTCAATGGTATCACTTGGAACACCGAAAACCGCGCAAGTCAAATCGGTACCACCAAAGTGCTGTTAGCGGTACAATTTTGGTCCATGAAGGTCTCTTTTTATAGTATATTATCGTGATCTAGAAGTACTAACCTCTTTAGAGGGTTGGAATATAAGGCCATCAGGTTCATGGGACAGCGTCTTAGCGAATTTCTCGCCTAACAACTGCCGCGCCATGGGGAGCTCCCAGAACTGCTTCAGCCTTATACTGAACGGTTCCCGCTCTTTTTTTATTATGCCTTCTTTCATTGCTTGATGCCTGTAATATCACCTGGCTATTAATTCATATAAAATATAATATTATTAATAAGAAAATAACTTTAATGTGCGCTTGCGCATGTCTTCTGAGAGAGATTAAATAGTTGTAACGTGATACATTTGATTGCATAGTTACGTAAATTTCATTAAAAAAATACAACAAGTTACAACTTGGTAGTTGACATAAAGGGCATAGATTATTTTTTAGATATTTTTTTTATATCTGTCAGTCATTAATTTAACTGATAGACACGCTTTTGACCACTATCTCACCTGATGCGTAATAAGTGATGATGTGGTCGACGATGACGCACGCTTGCCAAGGAGTAACCTGTTCACTCTCAATAACAACAACAACAAGACCACAAGGTTGTAGCTATCGGGAAAAACAGACTGCCAGGGAGTTCCACTCCTGTGCAACTTAATTGTACGCACAATAAAAGTGCTCCCAAAGCGTTATTTGCACATGTTTTAGCATTGCATTTCTATTTCTAGTGAAAATATTACCAGAAGGACAATTTTCGCTTTATTATGATAGACTGACAAATTGATTTGAGTTTTTCAACTTTATTTCAATAGCATAAGGTTCAAATTTGTCAGTTTGGGGTAACTGGTGAAGTGCTGGCGCCTGTATGCATGTGTGTGTAACTTCTGTTTCCCTCCATATAAGAACCAATGCAACCAACTTCATCCCTTACCTAGGATTAACGATTTCGCTTTCGATGTAATTCAGTCTTGTTGGGTAGAATTCCATTTTGCCCGTATCAGTCCCCTCGAAGCTTATGACGTCATAACATAAGTACCGAGGTATGTCTTGGTTGTTCACTTTATCTATCACCATCTCCTAAAAAAAGGGAATTATTATATTGATACGGTTCCTTTTTTAAACACACTGCGCGCACGCAGTAGTGTGATATTTGATAGGGTTAAAGATTCTTAACTTAAACTTCCTTTGGGAATTGGGTGACTACTACACTAATATAACTAATATATTATGTTTTTCTCTCTCTCTTTTTACCACGTCCTGTATTCATCATTAAAAATTAACAAGAATACAAAGTTTCACTTTTACCGCGTGTGAACTTACACTCTGTTTTTTTATGTAAAAGAAGTGCAGAGAGCTTCTCCGATATAATGGGTGCGTTTACAAACATTCAAATTCACATACACAAACAGCCAGACCTGGAGCAACTACTTGTAGGCCATAAAAATACTAGTTCCGTGCGGGAATCGAACCCACGACACGCAGCTCAGCAGTTAATTGCTCAGCCCATGCGCCAACCGCGACGTGATATGGCTAGGAAGGAAGTGACTATTGAGATGACGGTAAATAAAGATGTATGGACGAAGACATGCTGCGCCAACCCCAAAATAAATTGATAAGGACAGGAGGATGATGATAACAATTCTTTTGCCTTAGAAAAATCAGTTCATATAAGTATATATCCACATATACTTACACCGTCTAGTAGAGTGTTTTTCAAATGCCTTCTGAGATCTTTTCTGTGTAGGAACCGCAGGCCGAATACTTTGAACACGCAATTGTCTCGATCTAACATATAGACCTCGCCTTCTCCATCGATCAGCATCATATATCTGAAAAGATTTGGATTACAAGAATTTTTTTACAAAGCAAACTCCTTTCTTCCTTTTTTTAATAAAAACGTTGCCGACACTAGTTATTTCTCCTGTATAGTGCTGCGCTTTACAAACATTTAAATTCACATGCACAAACAGCCAGACACGGAAAAACTAGTTGTAGGCCATACAAACATTTGTTCTGTGCGGGGAACTTAAATTACCTGCACATTAGAGACAGAACTGCCTTGTTTTGACTTACTTATGAAATCTCTCTAACACGGCTGAATAGTCCCAATATCCAAAGACCTAAACAATTAATTTTACTGGCCATACAATCCAATGTTTTATTTGATGCCCGGTTATATAAAAAAAAATACCAGCCTGTTACTGTCCTACTGTAGGTCAAAAGCCTCTTTTCATACAGAGAACACACAAGCATTAATCACCAACCATGCTATAGGCGGGTCGGTGATTTCAGACTTAAGTCTCGGTTTCCTCAACATGTTTTTTTTCAGGTTTCCTGGCCTCTAGATGCCCATTTTACAATTATAGCTTAATTTCATAATAGCTGAACCAGATCGCAGGCAATGATTCTAAACTTTTCCGAGGCCATATAAGACAGTATTTAAGTCTTGGTAATAATATTTAAGTTTTTCTAGTACGAAAAAGAGATTGAGCTATGCCACAAATAGTGCCATCCCTTTTTCGCAGCAGTTCAATGTTGGCTTTAACAAGTAAAACTGTTATTTACAATACAGGCCCTTATCAGTTTATAGAGTCACTAAGATACCAACCTAACACCATCAGCCTTCCACGAGACCCTGTAGGGTTTTTCGTGCAACTTCCTTAAATTCGCTGTATCCATAGACACAGGTTGCGAACCTGGGAACCCAGTGGTGTTCCACTCGCAGAACTGTTGGGTTTTCTTCTGGACCTCACTGAGTCGTGGTTGTGTGTCAAAAGGCTCTACACCCCGAACGCCTGGCATAAAAGTAGCCTTTTTGTGGGTAGTTTCTTTTCTTCCTTTTCCCTTGTGTTTGCGGGGGCTGCAATGGAATTAAATGGGTGTGTTAATCGCGTTTTAAATGAGAATGGTAGCTAAGCCTAATCAGTGGCGGACTAACAGGGGGGCGGAAGGAGCGGCCTGCCCCGGGCCTCCGGTCTTGGGGTGCCCCCAAATGCCTTCGCGTTCCCCTGATCAAATCCTAAATTTCAATAATTTAACACTACAGCCATCTAGACTTTTTACGCGGTACTAATATTCTTTTAACTTTGCTGACCGCGTCCAATAAGCTAGGGGAATTTCCGTCTTTGTAGCGGGTACTTTGAAGTTAAATTTCACTTGCCAGATTTTAACGAAATAAACATAAACACTACATACAAATGTGAACTGAATAAAAAGCTTGTAAAACTACTTTATGTATTAAAGCTGGGCCTCATTCAGCTTTGCCGCCCTGGGCCTCTGACGGGCGTAATCTGCCACTGAGCCTAATACAACAGAGTATAAGTTAAACTGGTCGTATGATACGCCCAGTATCTGTCACTCTATATAAATCTGTTTGAACATCTGATTGTATGTATAGTCTGACAAGCTGAGGCCCAAACTTTAGAGTATTAACACAATTTCAAACGAGTTTATGGCAGGAGATTCAACTTTTTAAGAAATTTTAATATTTATATCTGTATTAAAATAAAACAGCATTTTATAAGCAAAGGAATCAACAAAGAAGTTAGTCGTTTGGAGAATTATATGTTCAACCAGACTATTTGATTTGATTCGTAAATAATACATTGATTCTTTGTTTGCAACAATATTTAAACACTACCATTTACCGACTTGACTGCTCTGCAAACAATATAAATCTTTACAATGCTATAAAACTTTACATATAATAATAAGACAAACAATTATTATTGAGGGTCTCTTCAATCAATATCTGTACCTTCTATCTAATCTATTTTACAAGTGTAATAATTAAGTGGTAATAACTCTACTTGAAGAAATTATTGATATACAAAGCAAAATAGTATTGTTATTTAGAGCATTTTTTTTTGTTTTTAAATAATATTTCGTCTTATACAATAACAAGTTACCTTTTGAACAATCAAAAACAGAGATACGTAATCACAATCATTGATTACAAGAGATTACTAATCAGACATCGAACTTCAACTTATAAAATCTTGTTGTGTGAAGCTCAGTAGTCGAATTTCTGACATAGTCTGTTTCAGTTCCTCTTACGTCCAAAAAGGATTTGCCCACACAAATCTCTTTTGTTGACATTGCTAATTAAAACTTACGTGGAAGTTGACGACTCCTTGGAATTACTAGGGACATCATCATCAAAGTCTTCTTCTTCCTCTGAAAGGAATAATAAGAATGTTATAAGTCAAATAGAGTATCAGTATTGGGCAGTTCTGAGTTGCAGACAGCAGTTGCTAAATGATTCCTATCTCTGTAAGTACAACTTTACTGTAAAGACAATTTTCGTTTTTTGTTCGTTCCTAAAGAGATTCTGGTATCTGAGGGCTACCTCATTGAAGATATATCCAAACAAACATACATATTAAGCTTCACTTTTTTATCCCAACTATGTGTATGATAGACAAACATTAGATCCATTAATGTACTAATGGAAACCTAAAACTGCTCAAAGGGTAGACTGATGACTTACCATGACACCAATCAGGTAGTACGGGGGCAGCTGGTGTCAACTCCACCTCATCATAACGACGGAACAACTCTTGCAAATAATCCTGTTTATATATCCCGGGTGGCCTGAAAATTAAACATTTTTAATTGGCTATTTAGTATAATATATTTTGGTAATACCAATAGAATAGAATACTATGATGGTGGTGGATTGTACAGAAGCCAGCACATCAAGTTATCTAATGTGTCAGATTTTCCCAATAGAACATGAACTCTGTCTGGCTCTGGGTCTGGCTGTTTGTGTATGTGAGTTTAAATGTTTGTAAACGCACCCACGATACAGGAGAAATTCCTAGTGTGGGGCAACGTTTCTAAATAAAAAAAAAAATGCTGCTTGATGTGCTGGCCTCTGTACCTGAAAACTTGCGAATTCCGACTTTAAGAGCTACAACAGCTAGGTAAGTTTAGAACTATTTAAATTATTGTCATAAAACTGAACTTTTATTGATGTTTATTTATAATTAATTTTTAATTTTATAATAAAATATTACCTCATTCTAGAAAATTCGTTGATAGCTGCCTGAACACTGCAGTCCAAATGCTCCACCATGTACGAGACAAGTAAAAAGCCGGTTCTGTTGAAGCCATGAGTGCAGTGTACTCCAATCAACTCCAAAGGCTTTTGACTTACAAATCTGCTAACTAATGAGATGAATTCCCTGGAAATTAATTAATTCTTATTAAAAACCTGAAGAGAGTTAAAATAATGAAAGAAAAGGTTAAGCACCCTAAGGGCCAAATACTTGTACACTGCATTATATTTATAATTCTTTACTATATTTTGAAAATAATATCAAACTAAATGCAATTAACCATTCAGGTCCCATATATGTAGCAGTGGGCGGCCACCAGTATAACAGTATAGTAAGGTGACATGTGATCTGTATGAAATAATTTATTCATACATTTCAAAATTAGTTTATTGTGTTATCACTTAATTGAAATTCTTTGTTGGCAGGTTTTACGTCACCACATAATATGTAAGTAAAACTATTCTATTACTCTTCCCTTTTTGGATATCACCCAATAATTGTAAACAATGTAAGTATATAACAACAGTTTCCTGAGATTTTAAATTGTGAACACAACATATCATTTAAAAATTGCATCAAAATTATTTGGTTATAATCTTTCCGCAATTGTGAACAGACATTAACTAGCAACCTATCAGTGCACAGTACTAGTACCTCGTGCTAATAAGAAAATGGGTCTATAATGCAATACCCGGTGTTTACAACCCATTTAATGAGACTAACATGGCAATTTTGCAGTACAAGGGGATTTATCCTAGGTTTGTTTATGCTATAGGTAGCATACACATAACAATAGCTAAAAGTGGCTGTGGTGATTGACTGTACCACATTAGTATAGTATAGTACCAGCCTATTACTGTCCCACTGCAGGGCAAAGGCCTCTTCTCATACAGAGAAGGCACGATGACACATTAATCACCAAGCTTGCTCAAGATGGGTAGGCGATTTCAGACTTGTATTAATTATATAAGTCCAGGTTTCCTCACGATGTTTTCCTTCACCGATGTCAGCGATATCCAAGATAAACTTAGAAAGTACATATGAATTGAAAAACCCACATTGGTACTTGCCCAGGTTTGAACCCACAACCTCGTGCACAAGAGGCGAGGCCTAAACCACTGGGCCATCATGACCATCTAGCCATACCACATTATAGTCACCGGCAAATTAGATGGCAAGATTTTGGCGTAGTGGGGGTAAATTCGCGCATCGTACACTTAGTGGCACAAAAAAGTGGTAACTTTTATTGATCGTCATTATTCTATTGTTATTGCCATCATTTATATTTAATCATGTCTGTATAGAACAAAGTTAAAGAAGGGAGAGGAATTCAAGTTTATTAGGAGTTATAAATAACGTGCATTTAAAATTCAAAAAAGTTTATATTAAAAAAAAAAAAAATAACTAGTCGTCGTCACTATCCGTTAATAAAACTACCCTTGGCATCATATTGAAAGTCGCAATCGCAGAACACTATGGTTGTGTTCTGCAAGTGTTTGGTCAATGCTGTATGTTTTAAATTGTTCTTTTTCCAATTTTATTAATTTGTATAACTCTGGTTTGAGCATACTTTCCTCGTATGCTATGCCTTTTCAGGAACTCTATCCTAAATTTAAAAACAATAACAACACTTAAGTTAAACACAACAAAAACAAAGGGTTCAATTTTCGTGCACTGAAATGTAATCGGGAGCGAACGGGACGAAGGCGCGGTGCGGGAGGCAAGGGTCGACTGATGCACCAATCGCGCGCTCGGATCGACGCTACCTCATACCCCGCGTCCCGCTTGACCACCAAAGAGACCTAAAAAACGACTTGTGCGCATCTAACGACTTTTGCCATCTTATTTGCCGGTGATTTTACCACATTAGTACCTCACTCAATTTATTAAAGACCCGATTCAGTCATTTAGACCACACATGTTGAACTAGGGGTCACCAAAGTTTAGCATTAGATGATTTAGTCTATGGTTCATTGCAAAACCACGATTTGTAATACCATTTTTGTTTAAAACATAGTTTTTTGAAGTTTAAACCAAGTTTTGTAGTTAAACTGCTTTTTGAAATAATACTGACATTGTTTCCATTTATCTGGTGACATAAACATTCATCTTTTCATACAAATTACAACTCGCCAAACAAAATTCTTGCTTGGTAATAATTAGAGACCGAATTTTATGCAAATTCATGTTTGCATTATTGACATATACATTGAAATATTTTGGCAATTTTTACATCTTCACCTAAATGCATTTAGAGATTCAGAGCAGAATAATAAAAAAAAATATACATAACTGCCCAAGTCAGACTTATCTAACCAATATGTTTGTGACCATTCTGCCCGAGACAAAAACCTTTTGTTTTTCTAATTTGATTGTTAGGTTCTAATTTACACTCTTCCCAAAAATAGTTAGTTTTGGACAATTTATAAGCTGGGTGCTAGGGGGCACGGAAACTGATATAACCTCAGTCAGTTAAAAGGTTAACATAACTTACTACAAAACCTTTTTAAAATGCAAATTGTATTTTAAGGGATAAAATTCACTGAGCTTTCTACTGAGCACTTGAAATAGTATGTTTATTTGTACTTTTTAGGCCAGAAATGATTATATCTGAATGGAAGTAGTTTTATTTTATATGATGGTGCTTTATCCATTGCGCACTTATGATGCAAACATATTTGAACATATTTTATTTATATCAATTTAAACAATCTTATTGGATGTTGCATATCATTCGGTCTCTCTTTATCTACCTAAATTTATCCTTACCTAGTCTGATCTGGTGATGGTGTTTCACCATGACCACGGCACTGCATTTTTACATACTTACAGCCTGTTTCCTCCACCTCTGCCTTGTCATAAAACCGACTTGTGTTAGTGAGGTCAATCCACAGACCTAGTTTAATCTAGAAAAAAACATTCACCTTCTCTGTATTCCGTCGAAAATCAATAAGGCTTTTAACTACATTTCTTCTTCAATTTCTATTTCTGCTAAAGAAATCAATGAAGAAAAGAGTGAGTATTCAACTTTATTGTAATACGTATGGTCATTCCCTAAACCCACTAAAAATAGAATTTCAAATCTGGGAAAACAATAATAATTTGTGTCATGGTATTTATGTCAGCTAGGTAAATCAGTACACAACTTCAGTTAGGTAAATCATTTCTCATAGGGACGCATAGAGTACCTAAGTAGAGTTGCATTGTATAAAATACTGTAAATAATTATTTAGAACAAAACAAATGCGAAAAAAAAGCTGACATTGAAAATGTGACTCACTTTCATACTTTTCATGTAAACAAACAACATGGATGGTGTGAACCGGTTTTCTTCAGGTACTTTATCATTGAATTGGGCTCCCAAAGGGGTCTTGAAAGCCATAAACTTATCAGCAACGAGTCCTGTAGCCTTTCGTGGACATCTCAACCACCTATTGGGTATAGGTCCCGGATCCCTTTGTGACATTCTGACCAATATCGGGGGTCAATTTGTTACAAAACTAATGCGGTTTCTGCCTGCCACACATTGGTTATATATACACGATTTAAAGGTTTTTCATATGAAAAACTAAACAAATCTATCTTTGACAAGTCGACACAGCATCTTCGTCGCTAGTGTTGAAAATACATGTGATTTTGTGACTGATTTTATTTTAATCGATTTGAAACTGTAGTCGATTAATTTTAATTAATCAGCGTGGCCTTTATTGAGTAGTATTATAGGTAAAAAAACCTACTACGAGATACAGTTTAATTTGAAGCAATAAATTGCACGACTGGAAAGTGTGTTTATAGGTTCTAAAAGTGTCTCAAATATTTCAGACCATACAAAATCTTTTATCTGGTTTGTGGGATGTTTTGAAGTAAATAAACTGCAAAGCATGAAATTGGCTTAGAATGATGTATCTTTTTTACTCTATTTCTTAATAGGGTAAGCAAAACTGATGTAGACCATTCTGCATCTAGTTGAGCATAGTAAGTGAACAATTTTAAGTTGCATAAGGTGGAGATAATATTTTTGTTATTATTAAATAATTCAATGTACTTATAATGTTTTTTTTTTGGAATGGGCATCTCGCAGTTTATCCTTTAGGGATATCTACTGCTTAACCGAACTTTATCTTATATTGATATATTCTCGGTTTCTTTTAAACTAAAACTGATTACTAAACTTGCATCACTACATAATTTAAAGTAATACAGATAACATATTGTGATAAAACTTGACCGCTTTTGCCATGGTTGGCGCTAGTATCTTCGGAGTCATGAAAGAGTCAAAACAAATGCCAGACCAAAATTCAGCTAAAAATGTCCTTAAAAAAAAATCTGAAGGATGAATATCAATATCAAGATCAATATTGTATCATAAGTTTCGGAGTGCTAAGCTATATCAAAGTTTAAATAACGATAAAATGATTCAATTTTAAGTAAATTTAAGTTAATATTTCTTGGTTAAGTTCGTAGCACCTAAATATCAAATATGTAATGAAAATACTGTGTAAGTGCAGGGGCCAGCACATCATGCTACCCCAATCTGTCAAATTTCTTGATAGTGTTTCAACTTTATTACAAAAGAATATTGATGTGCTACCGTCTGTACATAAAAGCCAGCCAAATTTGGCTAACTTTTATAGATATCTCTGCAAATTCAACAGGTAAATGTTTATTAGTAACAAGAAAACCCGATTAAACTGACAATATGATGTCATGAGTCATGTAACAAGTAGCGCCACCTGTTCAGATCAGATCATTGAGTTTTCTTCCCCTTCGGACTCATTTTGAGAGTTTTCGTAACATTACTACAAATATAATTCCGTCAACAACCGATTTGTTCTAACCATTTATATATATCAGTAAAAAAATGAATTTCATTTATTTATTTTTTCAGTTTTCATCACTACTAGATACGTTCAAAAACCAAATTTTGATACATACGTCATTCAATATGTTTTCTTTTTAAATAAAACCAAACAAACAAATATCTTTTTTGATTTCTAATCAAAGTATTCAATAAATATCCGACTGATAAAATTGTTAAATATTGTGTGTTTGTAAACAGGTTTTGAACGACAGCTAAACTATTTTTGGCTGTTGACAGAAGTAGCAACTTTACGAAATATGAAATACGAAGTATTGTCACTTCACTCTTTCTTTGTAAAACCGTACGTGGTAGAAAGAGTAATAAGATTGTATAATTTTTATGTGTTGGCTACATTTGAAGTTGGTATTTGCCAAGAGCCTGCCATTTTGTAAGATAGAAGGGAGATAAAAAATAGTTTTATGGTGTTAAAATTTTACAAAAACTCCGTTGCCATTTGTCTTAGGGCCGAAAACAAATGTATAAATGGACGCATCGTCCATTATAACTCAGGTGTCACGGGATGACGAGCAATTAAACAATTATGGATCCGACAGAGGTAAATCCCAACCGAATTACACCTGTTACCTACTAGCATCAAATTAGAGCGTATAGTGTTACCTCCTCACGACTCGTAAATATTTGCTAATCGTGATCGACGTAAGATCAGTGGATTAGTGAACTTTTTGTATTCCTTGGGTTCCGTTTCGCGTGCGTGTGCTGTGAGGTAAACAACTGGATCGTGTGGACGCGATAACATTTACAGCAACCTTGAGAACTTCTCTTGCCTTACAGTTCCACTGGTGATATTCATTGGGGCTTCCGCGTGTGTTACTGTGTATGAGTGTTCTGATGTGCAATGGTTGTTTTAGGGCCATCCCCTGGCGGCCAGCATAATGAAGGGGATGTTACGCCGGTATCGGGGACTGCCCCGATGGGCAGTAAGAAGTCGAGCGGTGGCGGCGGGTTCCTGCGCTCGCTGCTGTGCTGCTGGCGCGGCGGCCGCGGCAAGGGCCCGCAAGGCAGCAATGGCGCGAACAGCATCGACGGCCGGGCCTCGCCGCTCCCGCAGGAGCGCGGGCTCCTGGTCATGGCGGAGCATGCCCCCCGACCGCTGCTACCACCAGTGAGACACCAGGACATGCATAAAAAGTGTATGGTCATTGATCTTGACGAAACATTAGTTCACAGCTCATTCAAGGTATGTGCCCATGTTTTTTCATCATACACACTGATTGTTTACTTTTTCTAGATGCTGTTACTGCAAATTAAAACTAACATTGGGCGTCAGTCATAACTGTAGTCATTAAATATTTGCATAAACAGGTTTTTGGTTTACTCATAAATCTAATTAATTCATTGTATCCTGTTTATTGGCTGTATATACACTTCAATTTCTTGGTATGATAAGCATAATAAGCTTATTATTCTTAAAATTGGTACTTATCTCATTATCTAAATGGTGCGGATTGTATGTATAATGTGTAATAGTAATGTGTTTCATAATTTATCAAAAGAACTTATCTAAATACAATTATGTCATTTCTTGTGTTAACAAAACATAATACTTATGATTAATCATCTCTAATTAATACTTAATGATATCCTTATTAAATTGCCTTTAAAAAACATGAATGGACGTACTGCACTTTTTCCTGAACAAAGCATAAACATTAAATTCATTATTCAAGAATGATCAAACTTTTACGCTGATTTTATGTTAGGTGTTCTTAGAAAGAATTAAGTGCTATTCACATGTATGTTCATGCTCACTCAGAGTAGGTTAATGGGTGCTGCCAGTAATTACCCTAAATTCACCAAGACAAGACACTATTATGGAAGCTGAATCATACTGCCAACCTAAGAGTACCTTCTTATAAAATTCTGATATTGTTCCATAAAAAGAGAATGAGAAATTAAAACATAAACATTTTTTTGAAGAGTGGCTTATGTAGAAGGTGGAAGTGGCTTTTGATGAGTAATAAATAAAATATAGAACAAAACATATACATTCATCCATAAAACTTTTTAAACACAGTTAAATTATATAGTGTAATTTAATTCTAATTCATTTTTGTATGCCATCCATGTGACCAAACCCAAGTTTTTTAAAACTTCACACACCAAAGTAGGATCTTCATAGTTCAGTACCTAATCTATGACTCATGTGAGTAGTTTAAACTGACAGACAATGCAGCAATTATGTGATTAAATTCCAAGCTCAAATGTTCTACTCTTTTTATATCTCCAATTATAGCTAGCTATTCTATGTATTTCTTATAAGAAGTTGTAATTATGGAAAAAATAATCATGGGTAATTGTTTTTCATTTTAATGTCTAGTAGTTTTTATTACAAAAGCTGCTATAATTTATTTTAGTTGAAGAGTTATTTATTCAATACTAATTAACTGAACAGTCTTCGACTTAGCAATACCTAGGAACCACCTTAATCTGTGAGTAGACAAACAGCCATCATCAGAATACTGCTGTTGAGAAAAGTTTGACCAAGCTGTTGACACAAAGGCTATGTGTACTGCACACAGTGCTGTCCACAAATATTCTTAAACATTATAGCTCTTAATCTATCATCCTATATGTTAAAAAGGCTCAATTTCTCATGTCTGTTTGCACACATATCTTGTATTGTAAATCACACAGAAAATACACAATACCATTATCAAATTGTAACAATATTTTAATAGTGTCATCGTACACATAACAGGAAGTGCCTATGAATATTTTTGCCCGACTTTATTAAGACTTCTATTTATTACTTTGTCTTATCAGTGTGGCTTTAGGCTAACTGCTAATTAACAGCACGAAAATAATTACGACGGTTCTTATAAGTAGTAACATTTGTTTACATAAAATTTGTTTTCCATGAATTTTTGTGTTAGGCACTAATGAAAATATACCTTGTAAACTTTTTTGGCTTGATAGCACAATGCCATTTTGATCATAACACGAGTGAAAGTTTTCACCAAAATCGGCCATGGTTTGTTCGCCAGCGACAAAACGTTCGCACAATAATTAAACCTGTTCCCTGGCCTACTTTTTACTATTTTAAAATAATTCAGTTTCGGCGATTCGTTTAGTTTTACAAAAAATTTAATCGATTTGTTTTAATTAATCGTTTAATTTGATACAATAATTCATTCGAAACACTGTGAGTACGACTGATTTTGAGTCGGGGCAATGTTATTTGAAATAATTAACAGGAAAGCACTACCTTGTCATTGCCATGTTATGTTTAAATACGAAAACATGATTGCTGTGATGAGTGCTGATAACGCATCTGATCATTTGTGTGGTCGTGCCAACTAGCATTAGTTTGTCTCTCTTGAAGTCGCGTGTCATCGTAGTTATCGTGGAATCAGCAAAAAAGTGCAGCATTCATATACTGACATTGGTGTGTTTTCGGTCTGCCAAAGCTATATCGTTAGTCATATCATATTGATATAAATATTTATCGTTACATTATCACTTTTTCGTTCCGACATTGCAGATAATGTATCTTTTATCACACCTAATTCATTCATATGATAACCTTGAGGGCTGGTGCATCAGATTATTGATGTAGCAATATTGTTTTGATTTTTCTATCTTAATTGACTGTGTTTTTATCATGGAATATTTAATGTTTGGACCACGTCTGGTGCTAATAAAATGTTCACGCGTAAGGAGGACAAACATACCGACATGTATTCCATTGTACTCTGTTCACAATGTAAATACAATCATATACAATATTGATATGAATTCTAATTACAAGATCAACAATATTACGAATGCAACTAATTATCACTTTAGCAGTACGAGATAACGAGACGGAAGTATCTATCGTTATAGAAATAGTGCAACGCGCAACTGTTTTGAAATTTTTCAAAAAACAATTAAAATAGGTACTGAACGTTTGACACCAATTTTGTTACATTATCAATAAAAAATAATCATGTCGGATATAAAACAAATTCGGCGTGCAAAACTGAACACTGACCAATCACAGTTTCGTGACGGGAGCAACGACGTCGCGTGACGCGCTACCGTTTAAGAGGACGCATTGGAAATTTTGGCATCAGTGATCTCTATTTTTGTCAGTAATTACGAAACGAATAAAAATATGAGTTGGTGACCTGAACAGTTCATGATGAAAACCTTATTTTGTTAGTTTTCATTACATGATTAAGTAACTTTTGTAACAGAGAAAAAAATATCAAACATACCTCTTTTTAAATAGAGATTCACATTTTATGGGCAAACGTGACCGATTTTAGCCTCTCATCTTGCTCTGTAGACAAGTCTATAAATACTCCTTAAAATTGTAGAAGGAATTTCTCAAGTTATCATTTCCGACTAAATAAAATAACAAAAAGCATTTTGTCGTTTACGTCGTTTTGTTATAAGCTAACGCGCATATGCAATCCTCGCCCCGCGGAGACGCTCAGTCCCCTCTTGACCATTGTCAGCGACGGGTCTGTGCTAGTCGGCTTCCGGACTGCATCGGCGATTGCGTGATCAAATTTAGCGGTTTTATTAAATAAAAATGAGAAATAAGAAAGAAAGATGTTCCAAAAGGAAAAGAAGAGCATGTCT
Source organism: Phlogophora meticulosa (assembly GCA_905147745.2). Lineage (NCBI taxonomy): Eukaryota > Metazoa > Arthropoda > Insecta > Lepidoptera > Noctuidae > Phlogophora > Phlogophora meticulosa. Next base: position 14,135,873 of record LR990522.1, on the reverse strand, counting down.
TTTAGAAAAATGTGCTAATATGACGAAAAGAAAGTAAGTTTTCATACTGAAATGTGAAGCGGTGGTAGTTTACTAAAAAAGATGACGTTCAAAAAGTCACTTTGACTGTAACTTCAATGATGTTCATGAAACTATGGAGTCGTCAACTTGCAACAAAAATAAAGAAATGACAGCTTCCTTTTTAGGGTACGTATGAAAAATTCCTAAACCTCCTAACGTTTTATAAAAGCTATAGGCATTATTATTATTATTACTAAAACACTTTTTCTGGTATTTTCTAGAAATGAAAACGACGCTTTACCGAATTATGCAGAGTTGCAAAATGTGTTGCCCGCGTAAGTTTTTGTTGCTATGTATTATTCAATATTACAATCAATATACCTAATTCAACGATGAAGTTAAAATTAAAGGACTTCTTTTATTTTAGAAATGCTGATACTAATGAAACTAATATATCACAAAACGAGGGCATTCCTGCAGCTACAGTGTGTATATTAGATAATTTTGTTCTTTATACATAACCGACGTATTAGTCAAAATATGTTATCTCTGAATTTGGTACTAGGCTCTAATTTATTTATATTTTCAGATTAGCAGACAGTGTTCGAGTGATAAAGTTTCTACAGAAATGACAATTGAATGCCCTACTGAGGCACAAGTAAGTACTCGGGTTATAAAACACAATATTTTGTCTGATTGGAGTTGGAAGCAGTTTTCAATGGTTGCCTAGATATGAGAACCAAAAAAAAATATTTATACATAATCAATATCTGTGAAGTGATTGATGTAAATAAATAAATAAATACACAATGGGCAAGAAAAACATTTTCCTGCGCCATGCTATCACATTCCATGTACGATATTGATACTTAATTTTTACATTTGTTTCAGATGGAGCCGGAGGTACAAGATATAGGCCATAGAATAATAGATGTGAACCACTTTGTAACAGAACTTATAAAGTTCTCTGAGCACAAGTCTTTGTTTAATTGTGGATTAGCCACATTAAAATTTGAGTCTTAACATCACGTAGGCTTGCAATCAGAATTTACATATGTTTGTTCATTGTGTGGTTACAGAAATAAAATAAAATTGTCATTGGCTGATGTAAACAAAGACGCCGTCGCTGGAGTTATGGCTGCTGGTTGTGGTCAAGTACAACTCAATCAATTTTTGTCTGGAGTAGGTTTACCCAACATGTCCGATTTTACTTACAATAAATTGCAGAACGATATCTGTGATGACTGGGAAGAGACTGCATGGGATGAGATGAAAAAGGCTGGCGATAGAGAAAAAGAAGCTGCAATAAAGGAAGGGAGAGTCAATAAAGACGGTATACCGCTAATAGATGTCATTGTAGATGGCTGTTGATCTTACCGGACTAATTATGCGGCATTATCAGGGTGTGCAGCTATAATTTTTAGACGTTTCGGCCAAGTACTATATCTGTGCGTCAAAAATAAATATTGTATAATAATAATAATACACACGAAGTGTAATATGTGTTTGATTGTAAACTAGCTTTTGCCCGCAGCTTCGCTCCCGTGAACTGACTACTACCCTATCCTACCCTACTTTACCCAACTCTCCCTTACTATACCCTAATGTTTTTTCTTCATAAGAACCTTCTCCTGACAATAAAAAACACAACAAAAAAAGAATTAGCGAAATCGGTTCAGTTATTCTCGAGTTTTGCGCTTACCAACACATTTTGCGATTCATTTTTATATATATGATAATATCAATGTAGAATAAATTATGTTCCTTGTTAAAATAAATAAACACACACACTCACAATAATTTAATACTTACAAGGAAAAGGTTCCAGCCTTAGAATACTTATGTAAAAGTAAATAAAGATATTTTGATCGTATAAAATATTATAAAAAATATGATTTTTAAAAATATTTTACTTTAAAAAGAGATGTGCTAGTGTGTTTCAAATCACGAAAATCTTAATTTCGTTATTTGAATAACACTAGCACGTGTTAGTTTATTTCCGAAAAGACAATCAATTAAAAAAAGTCATAGGTAAATTCATAAAAAAAAATATAAGACAACTCTAAGGTGTCTATGTTCCGCGCCGCCACCGCCGCGCGCCGCTCGCCTGCGCCGCCTGTTGCAATGCATACGTTACTTACCGGGGTGCGTGCGGGTTGCGGGGTGCGCGCGCCTGGTTTTAGAATTATTGTTGAACAATTCGTCGCCTTAAGTATCTAAACTGCAATAAAAACAGAATCTCCATTTGGGCGACACCTGACTACTTCGGAGACGAGACGACATAATTGTATGATGTCATAATCTTAAACCAAGGGCGCCTTAAAGCTGCGCCTACGAAAAACATTCCGAGTTTGCATAACAACCTTCATGAAATTATCGTGTAAACGCTAGACGTCGTAATGAACGAATTGAATAATTTGTAATATAGTAACCACATCACACAATCACGACCGAAAATACTACGTAATACATAGTGATGTATTACGTAGTATTTTCGGTTCCCCGTATAATATGACGTAAAACCCCCCAGTCATTGGTTTTTTACGTTATTATTGTGGGTAACGAAATCTGCGTGACGCATATTGGTTGTTCTAATCTGTAACTTGCCCTTGTTCAAAACGCCTTAAAGCATCCTTGCTTTACCATGTTTGGAATGTTACAAGTGCCATAGCAATCAGCACATGTATTTTAAGTGGCAAAAGGTTGCGCAAAGGAAGTGGAGATAACACAGGTATCGATCAACTTTGTATTGTAACCGAAATGTGGTTTTCTCTTTCAAAAGGGCCTTATCAAAGTATTCGTCCCCTTCGTACACCTCAGCGTTGGTCTCAATGGATGTGTGTCATCAATTTGCTGTACGTTCGTTAATTGCTTAATGTTTCGTTTTTAACGATGCTTTTTTACTCATGTTCGGCACTAATTGCGCAACGTGGTCAACAAAATTAACGTCCGTAAAGAGACCCGCGACCAGTCAAAATGACGATTACGCAGCAATCACTACGAATATGTAGAACTAGCATTTGTCCGCAGTTTCGCCCCCGTTTCGGTCAGAAATTGTCCTATGAGAACTTTAACCGGGATAAAAGCATATATGTCCTAAACCACGCCATGATATATCCGTGTGCCAAATTTCATCCCAATCCGTTCAACTGTAAAGGTGTGAAAAGGTAACAAAGAGCAGACAAAGTTAGTTATACACTTATAATATTAGTATGGATGCCAACAGTGCTTGCGGCGACAACATCGATTGTACAGATACAAGTAATACAAAGAAATAGAAATGGCAATTGAATCCGGCGCTGACGCGATCCCAACTCTATAATAACGACGGCCCTAAAAACCCAATAACAACCGCCAAGTTAAATCAACAGCTAATAAAAACAAACGTTTTATGTTTTTAGCGGGCGGTATCCCAAATAATTACACTGGCCAGGAATGTATACCACGGGAGTTGATTCGCATTTGACCGGTTTGTTCCCGTTCCAAAAGACTTGCTCTTTTTAACATTTCAGTTTCGGAACTAGAGCGTGCCGTCGACCAAGGGCTCGCAGCGAAACGGGAAATGGTCAGATTAATATTATAAAACAGCTTTGAGATAATGTGAAAGTCTCGCTTCCATTTCACTTTGAGACGTGATTTAATTTGAAGCTTTGCCAATACCGAAGTGCGTGATAAAAAATGGTCATCATTGTTGATTGAATGCAACATTAAGGCGAAATGACTGCAATGTATCGGTTACGACAATGATATTAGATTATTGAGAACGCCTTCTATCGGCGCTTGTCATATTTTGTAACCGAACAATGAAATGGACTTTGTTTTAAAAGTATTGTGGATGGAAAAATACTAACACACTAAGTGGTATAGAAATTGGTTGAGCATAATATTGATTGGTTCAACATTCGGCCTCTGTTCATGCTCATTTGAAAAAAATATGTTATGATTACATTTATCACAGTAGCTACACCAAATCAAAAAATCCGTCTCAACTTTGATTACATTTCCAGTCATCATCATCTCTGAATATAGTCTGACCTTATGCTATAATCTTAAAACAAAGATGATACGTTAGAAAATATGCAAGTATGCCATTGCCGTCTATTATTATGGCTACATTACGTCTTAACTACCAATAAACCTACGGGGTCTTAAATGTAGATACATTAAATAGTATAGAAACAACTTCGTGTCTATAAACATTGAGTGGGTAGACCACAATAGTTCAATGGGTCGGTTTCTAACTTCCGATCGGCAGTACACCCACACCCATCTATTGTCGGTTCATACATCGTCGCTCCTCGACTGCGTAACAAGCTGATCAATAGAGGAAAATGCTTTGTATCGATCTATTTTATGATACAAACAGAAAACAGGAAAATGTATTATAGATCTGTCATGTCGCATGTGTACAATTGTTATTATTGAATATGGAAAATGATAACATTGCTCCCGTGCTGGCTTAAGGGTAAAGTAACCCCCCCCCCTACTAATACTAATATAATCTAATCTCTAATAATATAATAAAAACTACTATAATCTCCATATACACCGTAAACATTTTGAGTTTTAAGTTTGGCTAAAATTTGTCTGCTTACATTCACCATAATCATGGCGCCAAATAAAATATACCAGTCATATCTACTTTCAAACTAATAATAACTTTGATAGATCGTGATCATAAGCGTCATAACAGCTGTAGTGAAATAAAACAGAAAGTTGGACTCTTTCAAAATTATAGCCATTTCTCGTAGTCCGCGGCAATGGAAGCCTTTGAAATGTACGCGGCACTAAAAATACTTCCTACTGCTCAAGTACGACCTGACGATAGTAGCTATGAACGTGTTTGACGCGATTAGTTGAGATACTATTTCCATAATACACTATGTGGATGGTGGCTTATAAGTAAACTCTCTAGATATAATAAGACGTTAATTATAGTAATTTGAAAATGACCTGGCGTCTTCGTCGATATACGGATACATTGCGTCGTTTTAAATGCCCGTGTCCCCTAAATGTTAGTGGCAGTTTTCATCAGATTCTTAAATCATAGACAGAGAGATCAGTAATCAGAGTCTTTCACCCATCATTGCCGTAGACGACTATTCAAGTATTTTCAAACGCTTGCAAATTTCTCAATACGTCGGTATGGACGCAAGACTATCGCTTTAGATGGCATGCCCGCTCAAAATTGCTCAGACAGCAATCTGATTCATGAGAGCCTTAGTAATCTGATCCTCGCTTAAAAGAATTTGTCGATCTGTCGAATATTTTATCTTTATTTGGTCACAGAGACTGTAATGTTAGAGGGAAAGTATCAGTCCTTTAACATTCAATCGCTTTCATTCTTACTTATGGTTCTTAATGTCTACAATTTATTCTTTAACCGTCTCTAGTCACGATGAATTCTTAAATTTATATGTATCCATTTTTCTCGTGATGTAATTTCGGCAATTTATCTACGCTGTTTTTTTACCAGACTGTCGTACATTATCTATCATTGCTGATCGCAAACATGGAAATTGTGAAAACAATTTAAGATTGTGACCTAATTCTTTACTCGATATTTGTGGAATCTATGTCATATAGGCAAATACTTGACAGCTCATGACCAATGAGTTTGTTTGTATTCTATTGCTGCATATACCTGATCCTTAGGGAGCACTACCATTTGTGATATCGATTTAAATGCCTGCCATATATCCCAGTGTCGCATCGTCTGATTAGGAATACAAGTTTCTGTTCAAGCTCATTGCTACATATGCTATGTTATAGCATAGCATGATATTAAGAGACTAACCATCAATCAATCTATATCCAGCGGCCAGCAATGAGATAATGTGGGTTGAGTATGAAGATTCTCAGACTCAATTTTTGCTCTATTGATCTGACTGGACTATTTTTAACGTAACCCGGGTAGGGTGTGCACTGAACTTTGACTCCTACATAAATAGACTGATTGGTACACTTCACACGCCGTCCAATCGTTTCTATGAGCGCTAATATCTAAACTTGTAGGTAGTAACTAAGCAAAAAAGTGATCGAGCATACATTTACTCGAGCTGGCGACTATGTCCGTGGATAAAGTACGCGAGTACGGCGACGTGGTATAGAAAATGAGGTGACCGACACCCTTCACTTCCGATCCCTAATGGAGCACTCGCTGTTACGTGCAGTTGCTTAGAAAACGCAAAAACACTGCCTTCTCTTTAGAAATTATCTTGATGGATCAAATAAAACGAAGTTTTTAATCACTTTGTAATCCAGACCAGCACGTAGTGTAGAAAGTTTTTCACCTCTTTAATTAACACGACAAGTACGCTTTCGTAAAAAATACTGCATATTTCTTAGAAAACTTGATTGAACGCAAACATATCAACCGGAAAAGTGGCTTAATATGGTCTCTCCTATTTACAAACTCATAGCTTCCGCCATATTTGACCTAATCCAAGCAGCTAATCGTGATAAGTAAAAAATCACGCACAGATTTTGTCCTAATCTCTTAGGCTTGCAGAGCAAGATTTGTCGTGAGGTCTACAAGGCCAAATTGGCCAACTGATACAAGTGATACAACAGTTAATAAAACCGCAAATGTTGTATTGTTAGCACGATTTGTGTTCTAAGCCATATGTTGGCTGCCATTGTAAGTTCACTTTTGGTTAGCGCGGCCATGTCAAGGCTTCGACCTTGGATATGTTTGGCCACACAATCGGGAATCAATTCTCATCAACAATGTCTAACCGATAGTTATGTGGACCTTAAATTTGTTGAAGAGCGATGTGTACTCTTTTAATGTTGAGGCCTTGAATATTTGTTTTAGTGTGGGCAGGACTCACAACTTTATTTTATAACTCATAAGCAGGATGTAATGAGTTTGTCTTAAGCATTTTCGGCATATCTTTTACTCTCTGTAATGCGAATTTTAGCTTCGAAATCTAGTCAATATAATCAATATAGTATATATTTTCAATTTTTTGTAGAACGGCAGTTAATGAGGCAAGTTTCCTACTCTTAGTATTAATAATATTACTACCGTTAATACCGCGCACGGATCTAATATGAATATTGACCTGTATCTGAACAACGATGCAACGGTAAACTAATAATCTAAATATTATAATTGTGTCAGTAATATATGGATTTAGGACAGACGGGTAACCAATCAGATTTACTTGATAGTGACTGTTCGAAATTAATTGAATTCGATATTATGACATGATTATATAACTGAAAGACAAAAGGTCTGACAAAGTTGTGACATGAGGAATATAAATTGGATTTCATTTTGATTAATATTGGGTCACTTGATAATACTTGTATCTAATCTAAATGGATTATTATAGATGTCAGTCATGTTGTGATGGAATTTCTATATGATTTACGTAATTAGGAGATCATGGGTCTTCTATAAAAAATAGTATCGTCTAGTAGAGTTCCATGATTTCTGCTTTCCAGTTTATGCGTGACTGTGTTGTTGTTTTCAAAACAAGAAATCAGTCTTCCAAAAAGTTAGCAAGTAATCTCGTAGCTGGAAACGCATCAAGTCGTCTATAAAGGGTTCAAACCTGGAATCTAAAAGGCCGACTATCTTTCTGGTTTATGTTTGAAATGGGGGGGCGTACAGACGGGGTCGTTATAAGTGTGCAGGCGGCAGAACCGTCTGGCGGGAGTGTCAGAGGCTCGTCGTTGTTTTTGGCAGCAGCCCGTACTCTTAGGTACGACAGCTGTGCATCTCAAAACGCACGTGAAATTACACATTAGTTGTCAAGCCAAACATAAAACAATGCAGGGATAGCATAATAAAATAAAAAGTGTTCTTCTGAACATAAAAGTAACCAAATATAGCGCTATGGAAGGAGTTCTAAGCAAATAAAACAATGACGAATTTAAGCAGGATAGAATATCAAGGAAAAACTCGCATGTAACCTGCGAAATACAGGTTTTTGTTTTCATATATTTATTTTATATTTATATTTTCCACACGGAAAAGTCTTCGGGACAATTTCTATTTATAATTTAAATTTGTAACATTGTTTAAATGCAAAAAAATATAATAAGTACCAATAATTTTAAATCGATTTAAACCTGAATTTATTCAGTGCAAATAATTTTGTAATATTTTTGAGAGAAATCTGTAGACTCACTTTTCACAACGCAGTACCTTGCACGGTCTCAGGTATGCGTCATTTATTGTTGACTATTTTCCTGCTATGACTTTGGGAGTGTGCCCATCAACAAAAAAGTTGACCTATAGATAACGAAGCAAAAAATGCTTTCGAAAGCTGGCTCTCTGAAATAGAAGAAGCAACTGTTACTATTAGAATTGCTATTCTAATAGTAACAGTTGCTTCTTCCAATGCCTGTCAAAGTTTGGTCTCTATCCATTGAATAGACTCTATGAATGCTGACTAGATACTAATATTCAATTTCATACCAACCTTGCATAGATTGGCCCAAAGGTCACAACAACACACAAACAACAATACCGTAAGAACAACAACAACGATGACAACTTGTAAGAACAACCTGGACACGGTTAGCAAGATAGTCCAGCAAATTGGACGTGAAATTCGGAAGTTTACCATGAACTCGGCATATAATTATTAACTACACAGCTAATTCTCGCTACTCCGTGTTTATCTTACGCTCACACATCAAAATTCTGGCTTCCGCAACTATAATAGTGAGCTATGGGCTTCTGGGGTTATGTTACACAAATAAATTATCTTCAAGTTATGTTAACCGTCACGTTGGTAATATTACGTGCTCCGAGGGAACATAATTTAGGTTTATGTTATGACTAGCTAGACCGTGAGATCACCGGCGCAGGCGTGGTGATTACGCAGTTCCTCCTTATTGATAACTTCGTTAGTGGCTAACGATCTTAGGTATAATTTGCAGCTCGACACTTGATCTTGTACGATAAAGAACTTGTGTCGTTAGAGTCCAGAGTCAGAACTCGGAATCTTCAAATTTTTGGTGGATTGACTTGTTTTTGCCCAATCTGCTTATTCGAGAGCTTAGCACAAGGTCGAGAATGGCCCAAATTCACATCATTATTTGAAAGAAACGAGCAAATGAAACCATCTTCGTTGAAACTCTTTCTTTATTACCTTTATCTAGAAAACCTGCCAGGATAAGTGTCTAATCGTGTGCACAAACGCCTCGATAAAGTAATCATTGTCAATGAAGTGTTGTTAAATATGTGATTGAGTAATTTACCAAGATCGCTTTTATATTGGTTCGATCGGCTGGCTTCATTTAGCTGCGTTGTTTGTTTACCGGTTGGGTCACTTATCCATTGAATGTTTACCGCATACAGCTTCATTTGAACGTTTTAGGGCTTCGTCGCTTTAGAAATAGTGTTTCTGTCTCTGATATTTGTATTGGTACGAACATGTTGGTCTAAATGGCCGGTTACAAAAACGCTGTAATAAGGCTAGTACTGTACGTTTTCCTTGGAGCTTTCGTGGACGTAATATAAATAAAACGAAGTTGCCTTGCGTCACGCAAATAACATGTCTGAGCGACCTCTACGGCTTACTACGTATTAGGTTTATGCAAATTATCAATTAATACTGTTGTTTATATCTTCATTGTAGATTCTTACGATGACATTCTTGTTATATTTTATGTGCGGTATGAGCAATAGTGGATTTCCCATTGTTTAGTGAGTGGTTTCCCCTATCTATCTAACCCTTTCGTGCTTTCATATACCTTGATAAGGTTCATGGTATGTTTGTTCGTTCTGTTAAATGGGTCGGTTAAAAAGCTGAGTTATTTAAACAGGTGGTTTTTTTATGAACACGTAATAAGTATTTGAGTTAAATTACTTTTTGTCACGTATTAGCTGGTACTAGAATATGAGTTTGAGACCTTTTGCTTGTAAGTTTAAGTTCAAAACAACATACATTAGTTTAGTTAATGATTTTTTTGTGGGAACTATTGTGTTTTCTCTTCACATTTAACAATAGCTTTACTCTACTGCCCTTGTAGCCGTTCATGGTTTGTTTAGTAGAAAATTACTCTCATATTATGTACAAGAAATTATTGATGTGGCATATTTCATGCTTCTGTGTTAATTTTTCGTCGGAACGTTTTGCTCTAAGGATGTCTTGCGCTGATTAACAAATGCACAAACAGGTCCTTTACGCGTTCTTGATTCGCCAAGTTTTTGCTTTTATATGAAGCCACAGGCTTCTGACCTCCTCTTGGGGAAACATAATATTTGGAACAAGTCTTAATATGATAAAAAATACACCAGGAAAAATGTAATTGCGCTTATGAGCTTAGTCCAAAAAAGACTAAATTCATTCAGGGCTTCGCTCTTAGGCTGCCTCGTGCGTGTTCATAGCTATAAGATTTCTCTAGGGCCTAGGTCATCGCAGGTAAAAAATTGGCTCTTTGCCAAATTAATAACCGAATTTCCAGGCCTAGCAATGTATACTGTAGGTATAGTGCTTTCGTCTAAAACGCATCGTCAACAGTTCGTTATCCTATGGAGCGCCTGTATACTCAAATATTGTAATAATAATACCAGGCTATTATTGTCTCAATACAAAGTCCTCTTCTCACATGGAGAAGGCATGAGCATTCAAAATGGATTTTCGAATTCAGACTTATACTAATTTATAAGACCAGTTTTCTTCGTAATTTTGTTTTTTTACCGATGTCAGTGTTGTTCCAAAGCCTGGTCTCATGCTCGTGTTACCAAGGGCCGTGGCCATATTTACACATTTTTGTATGCGAAATTGCAAACACAATGTTTTTGTTTTCCGAACTACGTGGAAAACATTCCCCGTTCGGGTGAAGAGTGAAAGGGTTTGTTTCATTTTCTCCACGGAATGTGTTGCTCATCTAAAAATATTTTGATACGTAGGAAGGAGATGAATAAACAAAAATGTTTTGTGTAATGTATCGGAAAAACATCTTCATTTCATACTTCTTCATTTCTCTTAAGCCTTGTGGCTTAAGAGAAATGAAGAAGTAACAAATGATAATATTAATATATTTAATTGCCATTAGCACGCTTACTTATTACATTCCGTTTTCTTAAAACAAAAGCACGACTGTTTAACGCATCACCAACCAAATCATGTTAGGTACTCGGAACATAACCAAAATCGGTTTCGTTTGATATTTGAGACGAAGAAAACTCTGAATGAAGTCGTTCTCTTACCATATAAGTTACATGCCTATGTTGCTTAAGTTACCAGATTAAAATTCTAAAGTTACATGATTAGCCTGTCAGTTAGTTGTCGTTTTAAAATTATCCTTACTTAATATTATGTGAAGGTTTGTTTGTTATGTAATCGGCTTGGCTGGTACGCTTGGCTTTGCTTAGGCCCGGTTTACACATATATGTCTTAATTGTTGACATTACCCATCCTTTTACGAAGCATGTTGTAAATCTTCTTAGTTTTGTTAGCAAGAGGCATTTGTTTTGGCAGTGAGCGCTGCTAGACTGATGGTTTTGGTCTGTTATGATAGTTTATGGCCCAGATTCAAAATACGAAAATGCTGTTTCATAAACTTTAAATTATTAATTAGTACACTAACATAACCTCCCATTTAATCAACCGATTTCGTTTCATATTATTTTCTTCTTTTGATATGGATCATGGTTAAGGTATGTGATTGCCGAAGACGTTCCATCGTGGACCATCTATTACATACCGAGACTCCTCCGTTTCTCAGAAAGCACGTTAAGCCGTTGGTCCTGGCTGTCATTCGTAGAACAAGACAAACGGGCAGTCAGGAGCCCGCAAGTCTGAAACCTAGTCTCACCAAGGGGTATCGTGTAACCAAGTAACTGGGTTGTGGAGGTTAGATAGACAGTCGCTCGGTGTAAGATACTGGTATACAGCAGTTATACTGGAACCCGACCACATTTTCTTTTGAGGTAGATAACAAAGTACAATAGTTTTAAAGACAATGCTGCAGTGAGTAATGCACCATGACTCATAAATTCACGATGTATTGCGTGCGGAGTTCAATAAAACCAAACTTTTTACTTTTAGTATTATCAGCCAGCGTGATCCTAAAAACCCTTTTGAAAGTCGATTCTGAAAGGTCGGCTCATTTCGATAAAGATCTTTTTATATTCGGTAGTCGGCAGTCAGTGTATAATTATGTACCGCCAACGTACTGTGGTGGCAGACAATGATTTATTTAATTTTATAATGAATTGTTGACACAAGTGCCTGAAACATAAATTGGCCGTGTGTATGAGTTCAGCTTGTCACCACGTGACAAGCTCCTTGAAATTTTTATAATGTACTGTGGGCATGTCAATCAAATATTAACTGGCTGATTGTCTTAATTTAAAACAATAATACAACCACATTCCAACATAACATCACGGTTCTATATCCCCGAAGGTTTAGTCAAAGGTACCTGGTATTACACACACATTTTGGCTGTTATTGTTAATGTCCCATGTATTAGCGGGCGAGCCTATTGTCATCAGCCGGGCATAGATCCCAGTCTCCAGGCTGCTACTGTAAATTCTAGATGGGAAAACCCAATAACACTTTGTTCGACCCGGAATTTGAACTGTTTACTTCCATTTAGTGATACAAAAACAATTTATTTCGAGTATCATTGACTAAGCGGGATATGGTTTCTCTGTCATTTCAACAAGATTTCCTACGTAACGAGTTCTATCTAAAAAACACTGTCTTTACTTCGTTTTCTTATCTTTCCAGCCGATAAATAACGCAGACTTTGTGGTGCCTGTGGAGATCGACGGCGCCGTCCACCAGGTGTATGTCCTGAAACGGCCGCACGTCGACGAGTTCCTGCGACGCTGTGGCGAACTGTACGAATGTGTACTGTTCACTGCTTCCCTCGCTAAATACGCTGACCCCGTCGCTGACCTTTTGGACAGGTGAGTTGATAACTACTACTGTTTAGGGTTGCCACCTTTATTTTGTTGCAAACCAAGTATTTTTTATTACCTATATTTATGGTGTTTACGCATGTGCATTGTTGCTTTTAGCCTTATCTTACAAATACTTGTTACTGTTGAACAGCTTAACAGCACTTTATTATTTAACTACATATTATGTTAAAATGTAAAAATACATAATTATTTTAGGGACCCTCTTCCTTTCGTCCCGCCATTTATCAGAAAAAAAAACTCTTTCTCGAAAGCCTAAACAATTGTGTTTGCGTAAAGTTAATGCCAAGTATGCGCGAAAATAAAACGGACATTGAAGTTTTAAGTTGTTTTCAGTATAGAAATCCGTGCTAGAAATCGATGCAATCCCTCCCGTTCCATACAAAAATCACTTAACACTTGTTTATTGAGTAAAAAGTAGAATTAAACATTGAATAGTAAAATCGGTAAAATTAAGAAACGTCACGGACGTAATTTACTGTTCTCATAGAAAGTATGTTATGCCTGAAATACAGTACATTACTTTATTTAAAGTTCGGGTGGCAACCCTAACTACTTTTATTGGGTGAGTAGAACAGGTAACTGTTTCACCATTGTCTGATGAGTCCTTACTCATCACCATTCTCACTGTGGCGTGACGATTTTGACCTCACCGTGGCGTTCTAATGTTGAATATAGGACTGTTCTTCCCTATCCATAATTTCAATACCATCAGTAGGAACAGCGAAGCAATCAGGATGGAGCTAGGTATGTTTCAGGGTGATAGACTCAAGTCTCTTCCTGACCATAAAAAAATACAATAATCCCAGCCTATTTCTATCCCATTGCTGGGCAAAGGCCTCTAGTATTCTCAGAGAACCCACGAGCATTAATTAACAGGTTTGCTCAAGTTTTGGCGAATGCACACTTACATTAATTAGAAGTGGTCGGTTTTTGCTCACGATGCTTACTATAAACTTGGAAAGTACATATACATTTAAAAACTCGTACTCATTGTTGCCCGAATTGAAACCCATTGCATGAGAGGCGATTCCTGAATCACTGGGCCACCACAAGAGTACTCAGTTTGATATTTTTATTTATATATCAAAGTAAGTACTCTTGTGATGGCCAAAACCACTACGGCCATTGTGTAGTCATGCTTTCACTCTCATTTACATTGTTATGCTTTCGTTAACTAAAACAGTTTTTATGAGTGACATGTAGTTCTAAGATGTCTTTCCAAAAATTAACCTACTCTTTTATGAGAACAATGGTGAAACTTGGCCGAACTGATTCTAGTATGTAACTTGACTATGTTTAGGTGGCGGCCATATTGAGTTATGTGGCAAAATACGCCTATGTACAAACGCTAGCACATAAAGCTACGCCAAACTGGCAAATTTTCCCAATTGAACATGAAACTTATTCGTTTGTTATAAAGTTAAAAATCTATCACATAAATTTGACAAATTGGGGTAGCTAGATGTGCTGGCCCTTTGTAACTTAGTAAGAACTTTGACATACAGATTTTTTTGTTATTTATTTTGTCAGGTGTAGGTGGGTGCGTGCCTGCCTTGATTATTCTGTGTGAACAACTTTTACTATAGAACCGACGCTAAAATAACGAAACAGAAAAACCGCTCCATATATTTATGTTCTAATAATTCGACATAATGTAGCCGATTTACTTTTGCGCGATTCCTGTGATGGTCCCGTAGTAAATATAGTTTATAAAGATGAGTTTCCTTAGTAGGTAATAAAGGGTTCCTTTACACTTTAGAGGTATTTTTATTATTCCAAATACACCTTGGTATGTTCATTCATTCACATTCATTCAATTTCGCTCAAATTTTTTCTTACCTATTTAAATTTTACTGTCCGCTGAATGCGGGAAGCACAGCACCTATAAATATTGCGACGCTAGGGGAGGGGCTATGTCCAGCAGTGGACGTCTTTCGGCTGTTTAGATGACATCATCACCTTCTTGTTTTCAGTAACTGCTATCCCACCAACTGTCAAGTTAGTGAATACGATGAAAAGTCCACGTATATGATCATTTTGCAAAATCCCATAGAAAACTGATTTTTAACATTAACACACGAACAATATATAAAATCATCACGCAGACACACATAGCGACGTAAAAGATAATTCAATTATGTTAATTGGTTAGCTTTAAACGGTAACAGGCATATAATTAGATTGTGTAATTAGAAAATGATATGATGCGTGAGTGCTTCGCGTGTGAATGAGAGTAATGTACGCGATTATACCGCTATTTGTATTATCTGCAGTCATCTAACAAGCTGCACTAGGCCAACTGATCAGTGAGTAATATTAGTTGGAAATGATTGTTAATTAGAAGATGGTATTAGTTTTGTCAAGTTTTAAGAAGTCAAATTTAATGTACTCTGTTTTTTCACCTGAATAGGATACATTTCTTGTAGTGGTTCATAGATAGGATAATTACACATTCACACCTTTTAGATAGGTCCTCCGTAGTCTTTTCTTTTTGTTTCTGTCATAAAGTGCGAAAGATTATTAGCGCGCCGGCGCAAACCTTTCCAAACGGAGTTTTCCCTGCTAAACAGATATAAACTTTGGGCTTGTTGTAATAAAGTCGAAAATAAATTAACTCGATTCCGCAAGACAGTCTGGACGTGCTGTGGTTTTGCACATGTGTGGACGTGCTGTGCTTCACCAGGTCTGCACCGGCTCTTAACAAAATTTTGTATTGACAATATTTTAGACAGTTTCCCAATCTTATAAAATAATGCTTGTTCCAGATGGGGCGTGTTCCGCGCGCGGTTGTTCCGCGACAGCTGCGTGTTCCACCGCGGCAACTACGTGAAGGACCTCAACAGTCTCGGTCGTGACCTCCGGCGCGTCGTCATCGTCGACAACTCGCCCGCCTCTTATATATTCCATCCTGATAATGCTGTGAGTATACCTTACATTTATCATTTTAGAATGTTGCTTGTTCAAAGGCGGAGTTTATGCCTCAGGCATTTTCTACAAGTCGATATGTTTGTGATGGACAAACAAACTCAACATTTATGGTCCAATATCAATCAGCCTTGGAACAATTAAGCCAATGCAACCACGCAAGGATTTAATGTACTTTTAGGGTGTTTTCTTGTTAAGGTCTGGTTGTTTGACTGGGTGTCCTTGGAACAGCGACACTACAATGTGTTCTGATACCGTTATTTTTTTTGAAAATACCTTACTTGACCAGATTTCGGTCTTATGAGTGTTGCAACAAGTACAATTTATTTATTTTTTGGTTGCTATGGTTTTGATACTTGATTGCTCAAAGCTTCCTTTGACATTACATATACCAACAGAGATGAAACATTCATATAGTCAGATAATATTATAATAGACAAAGATTAGATTACTTAGTATGCAATGATTTAATATTCATGTTTATTTGTCATCATATGCAATATTGGACCGAAATAGATATGATCAGATTAACCATTTTATTACTAATACCTGAAGCATGATGCGGTTCGTCTAGTCAATTATCCTATTACTAAGTATAATAAATAATACAGGAATTTTATACGCATAACATTGCACCTGTATTTTCCTAAGCGCTAGGCAGAGGTGTACCAATAGTACACCCAGAGTTCGCCAGTTATGTTTCACAAATCCAGACTCTGGCCTGTTAGTAAAAAATACTACAATTATACTGCAGTTGGTTTGCTGAATATATTTGATACTTTGGTAGTAAATTAGATATGTCTTTGTTTAGAGGTGGTTAGTATATTGCTACCCGAAAACACAAACATACTAAAACTCTTAACAGTTTAAAATCCTTTAAAAATAATGAGTAATGTTTGTGAGCAAATAGAAATGCCAAATTCTGTGTTATGCCAAACGCAGATTCCTCATCGAGATAGTATTTGTAACAAAGCAGATTGTCGCTATCTAGAAACAATCTTTCGCTAACTCGTGCTTATCGTTTCAGGTACCTGTCGCGTCATGGTTCGACGACATGACAGATTCAGAACTTTTGGACTTGATACCGTTTTTCGAGAAACTTGCAAAGGTGGACAGTGTATACACAGTGTTGCGGAACTCGAACCACCCGTACAACCCCACGGCAAACAGCTCTCCCGGCACATAGCGCGCCCCCCGCGCCCCGCGCGCGCGCGAGCCTCCCCGCGCCGGCCCGAGCGCGCGCGAGCCCTCCCGCGCCGGCCCGAGTGCGCCCGACGCTCTCCGAACGGGCCCGAGTGCGCCCGACGCTCCCCGAACTGGCCCGAGTGTGCCCGAAGGTCCCCGAACTGGCCCGAGTGCGCCCGACGCTCCCCGACAAGCCTCGGCCGCCACACTTCTCCGAACACTCAAGAAAGGAGCGAACTTCGTCTTAAGTGCCAATTTTGCCTTCTGGATAGTGAGGACATTATTTCTACCTATTTTACATTTTAGGTACTTCTTAGTGCGTAAGTGGTCTGTATGATGGATTTGTGATGATAATCTTTATTTAACATTTCCACTGTCTGGTGAGCTTGCAAACGAAGTGTTCGTATATATTTGGACGTAATTCTATCGATATTTTTCGGGCTGACTAACGTATGTTTAACGTGTATTTTAAAAATGCAATCGTCGTTCATTGAATTTCGTTTTCATAACTATTCGACAACTTATATCGTGCTTGGGATCAAATACAGATAAGTTAGGATATTTTTACCTACGTGGTTGCAGTCTATTGTGTATCGCTCATTTCTGGTGTTTTGTCAGAATTGATAGGAATCGATAAATACGACATGTCGCATCTCTATGATTTGCCTTTGCCTTTGAATACATATTGATGTCTAACTACAAATTGATAGACTTGTAACATAATCACGGATTCTAAAATTCGACTGGGATTAAGCATTAGTATCCAGCACTAGTGAAATATGTAAATATTTTTATAAGAGAGTAACGATGGTCGCCGCTTGTATCATGGTTAGAATTAATATGATTAGTGTACATACATTTATATTATACATAAACAATTGAATTGTAAGAGAAGCGCTCGTGGCAGAACAAGAGCACTTAAGGTGAATAGCGTCGCGCTGATCCGTGACTCGTGTTACATTCGTACTCTTAATATATTACCACATTTAATGGAGCTATAATTAATAATAGTTATAAGATTAATTATTGAGAGGTATGCGAATTATTTATTCAACTAAATATTATTATTTTATAAAATATGAATTTACGTTTTTGGTACATAATTTCTAAGCAAACATACTTATGAATAAAATATGCACGATAGAGGATTGTCAATTATTAAGAAGTGATGTAATACGGGTCACTTTAAGGTTTGTGCACATTAGACAGATCAAGTATTGCATTATCCCACATTACATGTAACATATTATTATCTTTATTGTGTACATACCTTGTGTTTTTTTACGGTATATCTCCCCCTAAGTAGTTATTGATGACAATAAGAAGTCAATCGCGACAGTGTCATAAATGAGTGTTTTTTTTTAATGATTAATTATGAATAAAATACTTTTAATTGTATGTTACACACGGGTGAACGTAGTATCAGATCAACTTCGGCATCTAAAAACATATTCACTATGTTGTTTCTGCTCCTGTACAGAGTGTGACGGTACTGGCAAAATTAGAATACAATCTTTGTTGTATGCCATAAAAACATTTACTAACTAGATATTTAAAATAACCAGGTCAATGTAAGATCGAAAATGTGCTTGGAAATCGTCATTAAAAGATCCCAAACATGTTATAGTCCATTGTTCTACATGAGCAGAAATCAATGCATGCTTAAAAATATTATAATAAAATTCATCATCTCAGTATTAACCTAGCTTTGTAGTATTTGATGCCATTTTTACAAAAAAAAACTAAAATGAATATATGTATGGATTTTAACGAAATATTTTTTATGATGGCAATATTTTTGTATGTTAAAATTATTGGGTGTCAAGTATTACCAACGTAGAGTTACGACTGCACACGCGAGGCGAAAACGATATAATGGAACGTGTACAACGGACGAAGAATTTTTAACGTACTCTAAATCCAAACCACTTTTATTGGATAAAGGAATCTTTATTACAGTCCAAAATATGCATTTATTGTGTCTTGAAATTGGCTTAGTAATGCATTTAAGAGGAAGGTCCGAAATGTGTCGGTGAAGCTCAATATTTCCGTCTACCTTATCAAATATCGTAAATAATCTTATCGCATATCTATTGCCTCAAGTGTGGTCGAAACCTAAATACTAAAATTTCAAAATTTTCTAACTGACTTACGTAAGAATTGATTAAAATTAGGTAATACTAAATGGTGCTTTCAGTATTAGTTGATTAAGCAGCTCGAAATTATTGACTGTTAAGTAAACTACGCACATTCGGTTTGTACTATTGGTATACTAAAATTTCCATACTGAGAATATCACAATTGGCGGACAAAAAGTAAAGTTATATTTAACTCCTTGGCTTATCCACGCCATGTATTTATTCGTTTTAATTGCTTAGCAAAACGGTTTTATTGTTTTTTTTTGTATTATCTTTTTATGTCGACCTATTATTGTTTTGTAGGAGCTTGTAAATAAGATTTTTATTAACTTAAGTGATTGAAATTGATGACTTTTTTTAAGGATATCAATGTAGATTATCAATTTCTCTTAATATACGCGTTAGTTTGTTATTTAGTGACTACACAGCTGTATGTATATACCTTATACATATGTTGTTTAGGTATATGTTCGCTTAATGCTAGATGTATCCTTGATATAGGCAGATTCACACAGTACGCTTGTAATCCACGTCGTTACACATGGCCATATAAGTTAGACGATTATAGTCCTCCGAAGTTATTACCGAACCGTTAAACTGCCATCTTAAAATGACGGGCGCGCACTATAACATGTCCATGAACATGTTTTATACGTAGATAAAACAACTAACGTAAACAGTGGTAGGTTTTATATGTAAAACTTACAATTAAGAAAATAGTGGGTATATATGAAACGGAAATTAAGGTCTTGTTAGTCAGCTAGTTTCATCATTCAGATAAGATCAAATTATGTTATTCGTAGTGTTATGTGAACACTATCCAAGAAGGTAAAATGAATGGATCTTACAAATTTTTGAAAAATCTCGACGTGCGCCCGTTTTAACCATGCCTTGTGCACATGATTGATAATGAGCTTTAAAACTTGAAACCTACATTCGATAAGCATATTAAAACTTAAAATAATCTTAGTGTTCTTGTAACTTTAACTACTTGAAACATTTTTTTCATAAATGTGGACGCGCCTTTACATTCTACACTATGTGGATTACACGTTTAACATTATCACACAATCACACGTCACCATAGCCCCACGTAGACAGCATTTATTTGTAAGCATTAACATAAATTTAGGATGTTATAGTAATATATGACGTTGATTTCTATAGACTTAAGGATTCTGTTGTTTTTAATGACGCGTTTTCTTATAAATGTATTTAGCTTGATAGGAACACTCCCTGTGACCATCTATTTTAAAAACTTTTATTATCAATTTTTATTGTATTTTTTATCGTCCAACAATGTTATTTAGGAGAATAATTGTTAACGTTTATTTAAAAAAAATGCATGCAATAAAATTCGATTGATATTTTGATAATAATATCGTATTTTTTATTAATGGGTATAAAATAGTAAAAGTAATACTTTATGTCTAACATTATAGCGAGATTTGGTATCGTTGTTGTATCATTAATTTGGATTTTTTATGTAATTTAACATTGATGTATAAGGACTTATGAAATGAAATGTATAATTATGCAATAACTTGTTTTTTTCTTTTAATATTTCTGAATGAGCTTATTTGTTGGAGTAATTGTTTGAGATTGTTTCTATCGGTGCTTTTATGAGTATTTTGACGTAAGCGACACTCGGTTTTCTCTAAATAATGTTACACCTATGATTTATATAAGCTATATAAGGGAATGAATCTGCCCCAAACCCTATTCTGGTAATAAAAGAATTTAACATATACGTCCTAAGATCTAAGTGCAGAGTGAAGGTCGAGTCTCACTTACGTTTTAGTCAAATTGTTTACAGTTGTAATGGCTGGTCAGTATTTTGAAACGAATGCAATTTGCGTCGCGTAGTTGCGCAATTCGTAACATAACGAATACTAATTCAAGGTGTTCTACACCCATTGTCATCACGCGATTAAAATTGCACGGCAGAATCTATTCACTTGCACTCTCAACTTTAATTGCTTGTAAACATAGTACAAAATACAACAGCATTGCTGGTTTTAACGTTACGAACAAAATGTATGAGTCAGTAAATACGATTCTTAATATTAAGGTTGTGCTTATGCTGTACCACATATCTTTTGTATTCAAGTCGATCGGTCATCAATTCTTGCCTCTAGGAAGTTAATTATGTAAAGAAATACTCTCGAATTTGTATACACATGAGCAATAGCTACCCACTTGTCATTGCCTTATTCGATGAGATTGCCCCAAAATTTTAATCTACGGGTTATTTTTTCTTCTAGCCAGTGTTTGTAAGATTTAATTTACTGGTCATAGAGAAAAATGCTATAAAGAACTATGGGCTACATTTAAAAGGAAATAAAAGGTGAAAAGTACTGAAAAAAATAGTATTTTCCAGAAGACAAAAATGTTTTTTTGTGACAATACAAACAATTTTCTTTAAGATTTTGCCCTGGTTCCTTTCAATGTTTTTCTCTAGGATCTATATTTAAGAATCTACACACACTGACTTGATAAAAAAAAGTCCTGTGTACCTAGAGCGGTATTTATCAAGTTTATATTCTTATGAAATATATAATATATTATAGAGCTGAATATTATAAATTATTATATGTCCTGCAATACTAGACATCCTCTTACCGTGTAACTGGTAAAAGATAAATATATTCAAATTAATTTATCGTATAAAACAATTTTACGCGAGGCTTAGGGTAAGTTCTTTTCGGTGTTTTTATTATGAGTTGCGATGAAGGGAAAGATGAAAGGGTAACCTTTCCTGTTAGTTTTTCTACGAAGTTTATGTTCCTTCAACGCATCCCATCACAACGCCTCTGTCGACCTCTTCACCGTCTCGCTACGTAAATAAATTGTCACCCAGACACCTGATACGTTATTAATACTCAAAATCTTATTTAGTTTTAATCTTATTTCTTAACAAAGTAATAAAATGTTTGATGCGAACATCCATCCTTGTCCGTGGCGGTGAAAAGATTGAGCGCGACTAGTATTTTATTTTAGTTTCAGAATTATTTCGCGACTATGTAATTTCATGAAGCTAACTAATGTGATAGTATGTAATTTTATAGCCTCGTGTAAAATTTCAATATAATATGCAATTTACCGCTCTTCCCCATAAAATTGTATATTATTTATTTGAAATTTTATGATATATCTCAGAGTTTCAATATGCTTAACGAATGTAACTTCCAGCTTAAAAAAAATGCATAAACAGTAACAGTGCAATATTCTTCCTTTAAAATTATTATACATAAAATGTATTCTGGACTTAAAAGTTTTATGATTAAGATACAATTTCACGTAACAATGAATTTTAACAATAACTAGAAGTTGGCATATTATAGATATATTGTACAGCATTACGGGGACTCGTTTTATAGAAATACAAGGCGGTTGTAATTCTGGTGTGATGTATTTTTATAAATTTGCGTCCGACTCGGTATTGTGAACATTTTGTACCTATCAGGCTAGGCACGTGAGAGGACTATAATTATATTTATGTAATAATAGCCATGAAAAAAATAGGGGAGACACGAGAGTAGCTAGGTAACATTTACCTGAGACGAAATTTATATTATGGTGTACATTTTTGATATGACGTTGTACAAAAGAGACATTTGGTATGTTATTTTATAGGAATGAAATAAATAGCCTTAATAAATTATGTGTGTTTTAATTTCCTCTCCCTTTCACTTGACTAGTA
The DNA here is from genome assembly GCA_905147745.2 of Phlogophora meticulosa. NCBI lineage: Eukaryota > Metazoa > Arthropoda > Insecta > Lepidoptera > Noctuidae > Phlogophora > Phlogophora meticulosa. Next base: position 14,113,021 of record LR990522.1, on the reverse strand, counting down.
GTTCAAAGTCGTATTAATTGAAATAATAAAATAAAAGTCCAATATTTTGCTGCGAACTTTATTAAATGTTCAATATATATTTTTCAAATATTTAAACACACTTCACATAGGACAAAGATATAAATATAGTAATTAACATGTATTTATGTAACATTAATGATATGGTACTTATCAATTGCATTCAACAATCGTTTAGTTCATACATAACAGTCTACATTTGTATTTTTGTGTAAGTTTTGTAACAATGAATGACTCGCTTCTAGAGTTTAAATGGTCGCCATTCCAAAGAATTGTTTTAACTGCTTTTCTTAGATTTTTGGATGATACGACATTTATCAATTGAAAATGTATCAGTGGCCCAAACATGTTCTATCCAGGCCGGGTGCTCTTGAGTATGTGTGTAGGATTTAAGATGCACATACATATTGTTACTGTGAAGACCCACCCAGTACTGAGCGCTCCGGAGCTTACGCACGTAGAAACATTGTGTACGTGCATCAGACACACCCAAGGCAACCAGCCTTGGTGAAATATAACATCTTTACTGAAGTAATGGAATGTGATGAAACTGTTATCAAAATGATGAATGAAGTATAATAAAACTGGCAACTTTAGTTACCTAAAACATAACTGGCTACAGAATAAAAACAATTTCACTCCTATAATGTGAAAAAGTCAAATAAAAAAGATAACATTTTGTTCGCTACATAACAATTATCTTTTGTACTACCAGACCTTTGGATTATTGCTTAGCATTGTTAACCTATCATTATTATTTAATGGAATGGTTGGAAATATAGTGAGTGGACGAGTATCATTTTAACTAGGAAGAGATCAACATTCTAAAATTTAGCTACATACCGCATTTTATATTGCTAAAATTTGCTCTACCGACGGACTATGCGTTCTAAATACGAATAAGATTTACCCGGCAAACCTAACTGCTATCGAGTCGATAATATTACACTAGTTCTTGTTAGTAAAGTTAGACCGGTTGTATCCTATATCCACGTTTTTCTTATTTCGATCGCATATTTTAGTCTCGTTCACTCACTACGTTTCACATACTAAAGCTAAACGGTGTATAAACAATTTTGGCACTCAACAAAACTCAACTAAAACAGGCAATATAATCATTTAGGCCCGCTTGCTCCACAGATCATTAAACTTTAGCGCTCAACATCATTATATCCCTGTCATCTTCAAACGAACGACTGAGATAGAACGATATCTTAAACTTATTTAGTGATTTGTGGTGCAATCGTGCTTTAGTATGACAACTAATATTATAAGTAGCCTAATACTTTAAAAATAAATACTTTTATTATAATGTAAGTCTACAGGAGTATTCAATGCATTCAATGGTATGTATTTAAAGTCTTCTAAAGGTGGGGGGTATGTAAAAAAATATATGGAGTGCTTGCCATAAAAGAAGTCCCGCAGTGCTACAGGCTGATAACATTACAAAACCTTTCTATCGCTCAGAAGTGTAACTTTCTAGATCGAGATGTCCATTTGCACATTAAAGCGCTTCGGATGCGAATAAGGACCACTACACCCATAGTCGTGTGTCTATGGTCGGAATGTCCATCCATCTCTCTCTTTTGTACTAATTTCAGTAATGTCCACGGCACTTCTTTTATGGAAATTAATTTCATATGATTCATGGATACATAAACACTAGTAGCACACGTTACGCGATATTGCATGATTTAGAATATGTACCTACACACAAATATCGGCCCGATATCGTCCGAACATAGATTTTATAAACGACCGTCACAATGAAAATACAATACAATATAATTATTGTTTGTAAAATAGTAACACAGATAAAAGACTCTCTTTTAAAAAAATACATCTTTTTTACACAATACCAATTTACGATGTAAATTAAAACAATCGTGGCTTTCCAATGTTGCCACTACTTAATTAATTATATTAAGTTTTATGTCTAGTAAGAAACGTTTTGCAACTAACATACATTATATTCATTAAAAAATCGAATATAATTTGATTTTGCTACAAGTTTAAAAGACAAGTTTTGTTTATTATGAATTTTAAGACATAGTATAGTGTCTTTATGTTGACATAACATTACAATGTTAAGATATCTAAACAAAAAAAAAACTACCACAGATAATGCAATATTAATCATTGTTCTTTAATTCATTATTACATAAATTAATATCATGCCATCAGATTCATTATTTTGAGTGTATTTTAATGAAAAAATACACGAAAGATCACACAATTTTATTGTTTTTTAAGGGACTTTCGAAGGTTAACTCTCAATACTACATAATATACATTTTACAATTATATAACAGTAAGAATTTCATAACAATTATCATGGTTAAGGACGTATACAAATTGTTGTTAATAGTGGAACATGATTTTTCAATTACTTATTCTACGTTGATTGATATTGACATAGACAAAAGAATTTCTGGCATATGACCGTAGACAGAGTATAGCAATAGACAAGTCATTAAATCATAATACTGAGAGAAGTACACACTTACAGAGATTAACTACGATAATATGGCGCACCCCTCCATAGTAACAATAATGCGCGATTAATGACGCCGCTAGTCGAGCAAGAAATCCTTGGATTTATTTTTGTTTGACAGCCATCTCAGTACGCATACATGATGTTAGTATTGGTGGCACTTTATAAATACTTTCACAAATACAATCAAACTTTTTGAATTTTGGAGGTGTGCGCCATGTTATCGTATTTAATCTCTACATCCATTACTAAGAGTAAACGAGACAGACATATAATTTCTCTAACTTTTTCGCGTATACAATTTTTTTGTTACCAGCTGTCATAGGACGACTTCTTTGGAAAATATCACCCGACTAGATTAGATAGTGGCACTTTACAAATGACTGTCAAATACTAATGCTATGTCATAAGACAATCGCTGAGCTAGCCTTTAAAATACTCTATCTACGCAACGTTCTGAGTCGTTCCTGTAACATAGTGAAAGTTCTTCATATCTATGAGTACTTTCACTAGTTAAAAGATTGCCAGTAAACTAAATAGGATTTTGCAAAAGGCCGGAATGGCTTGGCAACTCTGCCTAACCACAGGGAATAAAACTATAATAAGTTTGATATCAAAATATACAACGTTATTTTTTGTTTACTATAAATCTCTTCAGGGGTCATTGTGCCCATTATTACGATCAATTTTAAATAAAAGACCAAACAAGAAACCGCCACGAAATAAAAAAAACACCTGCTCCATACATTTTCTCGAACTAATGCGATTGGCACATTGCACCGCATCATGCAGCGTAGCGCGGGTGTGCGTGTTCTTACGTTATTACCAAGTATACTGCGTTTGAATAGAAAACACGCGTAGTGCAACACACAGAAAACGCATTCACGCGCAATGCGAATGTACTGATCACCTGTTTTTTTTTCAGAATCAGAGTTAGCACCTTAGTAAAAATTTCTCGTAATTATGAGTTCAATGACCCCCTGAGGGGTTTAGGGTAAAGAAAAACTAATCTTGTATACGTCCTGAACACCTAAAAACTAACAGAATATCTAGCGAGGACTTACATAGCAAATTATTGCGCAAGCTACATCTAAACGTTACGCACCATACATATTGCGAGATCATTCGTTATTATATAGTTGCTTTCAGTTGATCGTCATCTTCTCTTGAAGGATTTGGAAGTAGCACGCCTGAAAAATTAAGGAATGGAAACTTTATGCTAGAAGAAATAAGGTCTAGATTAGGTTGAAAGTCGGAATACAAAATGAAACTAAAGTTTGAAAAATTTTAAAAAGATTTGAAACTCAACTAGACACATCAATCTTGTGATTTGATAATTCTCCAAAAACTTGAAAAAACTGATCTACCACAGGATCCAATTGTAAATATTAACTTTATGGCAGGTAATGAATACCAAACTATTCAACATAAGCAGTGATGTAGACTGTTCATAATAATAACATTTTGGGGGTATGAGGAACAGGGTGTAAAGTACCTCATCCACCATAGAAAAGGGAGGATCCTCCGACCAGACGTTGTTGACCGACGGGTGTTGTGTCTGGTGGGCAAATGCCGGACGGTTATTGCCGGGCTCGTTTATGTATACTGAGTCGCGTGGATAACTTTAATATCGCGATGTAGGACACGTCGATTTAGTTCGTATGTGGCGAGTTAGATGTCGCTACAACATCAACCATACACCTTATTGCAATAGTTTAAAGTTGATTTTACCATCCAATGAAACATCTAATGCAGCAAATAGTTTATAACTTCAACTCCATTCAATTTGCTTCTTTAATTTTTACAAAATAAGGTCATTACCTTTAGCGTGGTGAACATGAGTCCTAGTTCTCCATGCTGCATGGCTGGCTCCAGGAAATCTTCAATGAAGTGTATCTCAGAGCCGAGTTGAAGGATCCGAGCGCGGACCACCACGAAATGAAATACTGGGAACAGCTCGTCCATACTCCAGAGGTAGTTTTGACCTGGATTAAAATGAAAGGCACGTGTCATCGGTGTCATGGGTGTTACTACAGGTGCATCACTGTCCAACCCTTCGGGGCGTACAGGCGTGATGATACACGTGTCATACTGTTGAATTCTTTTATAAGTGTTGCCAATTACTGCATCTGCCTTCTTTCAGCAGACACTAATCCAGAGATTTTTTAGTTAAAGTACTAATCGTCTGAATTTCAATATTTTTAGCTCCTGTTACTGGATAATACGGATACCCATTTAAGTTGTTAGATTTTTAAGCTCGAACTTCGCTGTAGTGACTTTTATAATTATTCGCAAGACACGGTCGTAATTTACGAACAGGTGCGCAAGCGCAGTTTTACTCCTCAAACTGACGGATGTGCCTGTTATTGAGACTCGAGATCTTATCAGTATAACAGTTTAGCATCTACTGCTGGACTGACGCTTCAGACCAGTCATTTAAATCTTACGTATGGGCCTGACTTACAGTTTAGGTATTTACTCGTCAAGGCTCTATATTGCAATTTCAGACCACGAAATGAAGTAACCATAATATAAAACTTACCCAACTCCTGTTGAACAGCGATAGTCATCTTCTGGAACGTGCTTCTTATAACAAGAAGCTTCTCTATCGGTGAGAAGGTAGTCTTTAGTTGCTGTAGCGTCTCCACGGCTTCTTGGAACAGCTGCTCTTTGAGGGGTGATGTAGGGGACAGCTGGCTGTTCGGGCATGTGTACCCTACCCAGAATTTTCTAGAACAAAGAAGAACAATTGTAGAAACAGGAAGGAACAAAATAGGAAGGATTTTGTTTTAAAAATGTACAGTACCTAGAAGAGGAATAAAAAAACTTTTTTTTTTTTTTTTTTAAAGTTTGCGCCACATTAGGAATTTCTCCTGTATCGTGGGTGCGTTTACATACATTTAAACTCACATACACAAACAGCCAGACCCGGAATAAACTACCTGTAGGCCATACAAATATTTGTTCCGTGCGGGGATCGAACCCACAACACGCGGCACAGCAACCGATGGCTCAACCACTGCGCCATCCGTGTCGTTTATTTTATTAACAAGTCCAAAAATCTATTATTTTAACCATGCTCTGAAAGGTATTTAATATAGAGCTAGTGGTCTGAAAACAATATTAAAGGAGACAAAAGCCTAGTCAGTTGTTTGGGGCTAAATATATGGTAGAGGAAAAAATGCTTTAACTCGGTACTTAAGAACATAAGTTTTCTATAATACTTACTGATCAATCCCCAAGAAGGCCATGAGCGTGAGATCTGGCTGTCTGTTCCACTTGAGGAGCCTCCTCCAATACAAATCGTCTTCCCTCTTGTTGTGTAGGGCGTATAGCACGAAGAGTGCCGGGTGCACTCGAGGCAGTAAGGTTGGTTGCAAGAGGGATGCTGCTGATACTACTTCACTGGAAATGGATAATTTAAAATAGTCTCATTGACACTTTTAAAGTTTTATTTTTGAGACTTGAATTTAGGAGTATTTACGACTGTATTAACAATAAGGTGCTTTAAATGGTATTTTTGGCACTTATGCGCCCTTACCTAAGAAAACCGAGAATTGTGGTAATTGCTACCACATATCTTGACATAACTTAGGTCTCCGTAGGACCCGTGTCCCATAAATAAATAATGCTGGACAATCCACACAACATCATCTAGCCCCAATCTAAGCAGAGCTTGTGTTATGGGTACTAGATGACTGATACACTTAATACAATACATTACATAGATAGATATTTTTATTATACATAGCAAATACCCAGAACACCCGAAACAAATATTTGTAGATCGTACAAACATTTGTCCCAAGGCGGAAATCGAACCCGCAACCTCTTGCGTCGCAGGCGAACCTTCGCACGCCGCGCCACATCGATCGTCATAACATCATCATCTGCTTAGCATTTTCCCAACTATGTTGGGGTCGACCTCATGTTTATCTGGATGCTGCTAAATACCAGTATTTTACATGGAGCGACTGCCTATCTGTTCTCCCAATCCAGTAACTGGGCAACACACATACACCATAGCTAAATAAATAATGCTGGACAGTCCACACAGCATCATCTAGCCCCAAGCTAAGCAGAGCTTGTGTTATGGGTACCTACTAGATGACTGATATACTTAATACAACACATTACATAGATAGATATTTTTTATTGTACATAGCAAATACCCAGAACACCCAGAACAAATATTTGTAGATCGTACAAACATTTGTCCCAAGGCGGGAATCGAACCCGCAACCTCCTGCGTCCCAGGCGGACCTTCGCCCGCTGCGCCACATAGGTCGTCATAGCTCGTCGTCGTCATAGCTAGACTGGTTGTCAGACTTTCGGGCTTCTGACTACCCGTACCGACTGTCAAAGATCTACAAATGACAGTGTACATGATTAATGTATATGACTTAAACAAGACCTTTGCACAGCTCCATGACGTTGCAAAGACTCGACAAAAACCAACACTCACCCATCAATAGGATTACTATCCTCATGCTCCACTTCCTGACCATCCTCCCTTTGCTTATAAGGCAGTACAGCATCAGTGCCCTCTGGTGGCAATGCTGGGAACAACAACCTCACAACTTGATACAACCTAGCAGTTATACTCTTGAGTTCCTTGACCGCATGGCTAAGAAGTAGCGGATGCACCCGTACCCCACCGTATGTGGTGTTAAAGGCATTTGTTACGCCCAAGACTAACTGGCCTAAAGGGTGGTGGGTAGACTCGCAGGCCTGTGGATATGGAGCAAGCTGTAAGTAAGTAAGATAAAAAAGGAGAGAGTAAGATAAGTAAGCGAGAGGTAAGATAAATGAGGTAAGTACGAACATTCTGAATTTTAGGTATAGTTTTTAGGCTTCTAAATAGGTCTGTCATTGACAAAACCTATATTCATTGACTCATGTATTTTTCCTATGAGGACAGAACAGGAAACCAAAGAAAATCCAAAAAAAATGTACTCACAATATACAAATACTGCTGCAACTCTGCATAACTCTCCAAAGTAAGGGTCTTCTGTCCAAACTGGGGTATAACTTCCAAGCAGTCGACAGATTTCTCGAGATCACTACCCCTTTTCCTCATAGACATTTTGTTCCTCTCTTTGTGCGAGCACGATATGGCAACGGCTACATTTTGCCAGATTTTTGAATTGTCTATGGTGTGGCCAGACGGGCCATTGGCAAAATGGTTGCCAGTTGGCGTTAGAATAGACTCGGAAACGCCTAGGCATTGGAAACATTGACGGAAGAGGGCGTTCCATTTTTGGTTTGGGGCAACACTTAGTTTTCCGAATGAGCTGAAACGAAGACAAAATAAACATAAGTTTTATGCCTGGCAACTAAATGTTTTGAATTACCCTATGGGAGTTTAAAAGACACTAGGTAGGTAGGTATAACATTCCTCATACTCCATAGAAAAGGAGGATACTCCAACCAGAAGAGTGTTTTGTCTGGTGGGCTACTGTTGTTGTCGGGCGTTAAATCGCGAGAATAACTTTAATATCGCGATCTATCAAATTAGTTCGTAAGTGGAGGCATAAATTTCGCTACATAGGTCTAAATTCGTGATATTAGTCGGAGAATGACAAAAGATCCATCTGCATTTCAGGACACAAAAAATATGAAAACCTTGATTACACTTCTGGCCATATTGACCGACAATCGACTCAAGGACTACGGAAACATCAGTTGTATAAAGTCGACCTTGTTACTATTGGAACAAGGAAATAGGTAATCTGTTTTAATGCAGCTGTTTAAACAAAGAATTCAAAAAACATTTGTTTAACAACTATTTGCGAATGATGGATTGTTTTACAGTCTTAAAAGTCATCAGTGGCACAAAGAAAAAACAACTTTAAATTCAACTTACTTAGGTTTAGAATTCGCTGGCAACACCGGGTTAGATACGTTCAATTGCATGGTAGCGTTTGATATCTTGACGCCCTCAGTCCACGCACCACTGAGGGACCCTTCGATCTTGTCTCCACTAGAGAAGGTAAGGATGCCCTTTCCAGAGAATACACCAGCTGATCGGAACTCACCTTCGTAGTGGGTACCGTCTTCAAATACCATGACACCGTGACCCTAGAAGATGGGAACAGTATATTGGAAATGTAAGGCTGAGTTGGAAGAACGTAGACATTTAACCAAAAATGTTGATCATCATCATCATTACAGCCGAAAGACGTTCACTTCTGGGCATAGTACATCAGTTTATCTTTCTAAGTTTATCTTGGACATCACTGTCATCGGTGAAGGAAAACATCGTGAGGAAACCTGGACTTATATAATTAATATAAGTCTGAAATCGCCAATCCGTCTTGAGTAAGCGTGGTGATTAATGCTCATGCCTTCTCTGTGTGAGAAGAGGCCTTTGCCCTGCAGTGGGACAGTAATAGGCTGCTACTTTTTACTTTATAGTACATCAGTGTGCACAGAACTATTAACTAAGAACCATTTCTGACTGCCCACAAATTCAAGCTGTGTTCGAAAAGGGTAGTATAAGATTTCTACGAGACGAGGCGAGTCACTATTTTGGCTTCGAAATAGTGTCATCAGATGCGGTATCGTTATGGGCTTAAATACATTTATAAAGGCTGAAAATAAGCTCATTAAATGTTTACTAACCGTCAAAACATCCTGCATGAACAGTCCCTCATAGTAAATCCCGTCCAAGGTCACAATCAAGCCACATCCATGCTTCTTATTGTCACTCCAGTTACCCAGGTACTTCTCCCCCTTTCCAATGTCATCCATGACCCCATAGCCTTGTTTGACCCCATTGACCCACTCCCCCGTATAAATAGTAGCTGATGATGATGTAAAGTCCCCTTGCTTTTTGATCCCATGACCGTGGGGGTTGCCATCTTTAAAATAACCTTCGTAAATGTCGCCCGTTGTGTATTTCATGACGCCATAACCGTTTTGAAGGTTGTCCTTCCATTGGCCTTCGTAGATTCCTGTAATTTAATCAAAAGCGTTGTTTTTATTGATGACTGTTTTTGTTGAAAATACTGTGGTTACAATTTTGTTATTAATAAATGGCGTCGGTATTAGGTCCTTTATCTAACATGCGGTTAGCGCAGTGGTTGAGCGATTCACTTCTGCTTTACGCATTTTATATTCATAAGAGAATTAGCCTTTTCACTACCGATAACTTTGAGTGTCCCCATAAACGCGCCAACGAGTTCCTGAGCGGGACTTGTAAATAAATAATGCGAATGCATAAAATCCTCCTTTATTGTAGTCGGTTAGAAAAAAGGTTCGGGTCTCTCTTGTAGTTGTGACATAATAATTGAATGGTGAACAATTTTATGCCAAGGACTTCTACTATTGAAGTTGTGCTAACTAAGCTTTTATTTATGGGCAGGATATTACGTTACAGGTCCGTGTAAAATAAAATTGTCGGCCAATATTTGAAAAGCCGTGACGTGAAAAGCAATAAATGTCATAAACCGTATAAAGCTATTAATACATTATCCTTCATAGTAATTTCCCGTTCAGAAGACAAATGCGAATTCTGATTTTTGCTAAATATGGGCATCTCCATGACCTTATTAATGTGAACGGCTAAAGTGGATATTCTCATATTTATAGTTATCTGTGCTTGGATAGGGACGCTCGATAAGCTTATTGGAGTAAGTTGTTGTTATATTAGAAACTAGCACTTTGCTTTCGACTTCGTCCGTGTGGATTTCATACTTTTCCCTCCACCTCCTTTAAGGCATAGTTGCCTAAAGCACTAAGGAATAAAGTAGCTTTTTAACAGTGAAAAAAACAGAATTGGATCATTAGTTCCGGAGGTTACCCCCTACATACAAACTTACAAACAAATTTTACCTCTTTATAATATTAGGTCTTTACCTATGAAATTGCCGTTCTGCAGTACTGGCCATTTCAAATCAAAATATTTTTTGTTTGGCTAAGAATTCTAATTTCAAATTAATTTTATTTTAAAAACATGGATTTTTTTTTCCAAAAGTAGTCATTTGTTTATTGATTAGTGTTACATTTTCATCGCATTTAAATCTTTTTCGTCATCATGGATACGTTAAAAATTCGAGTAATTATGGAATATGAGTACCGTCGTGGCAGCAACGCGGCACAAGCGGCACGCAACATCAACGACGTTTACGGAGCTAACACTACAAACCAACGCACTACCTGTTATTGGTTTGCTCGCTTCCGTTCTGGAAATTTCGACCTGAAAAATGAACCTCGCGGTCGTCCGAAGACTTTGGTCGACAATGACGAATTAAAGGCGATTGTGGAAGCTGATGATACACAATCTACGGCTGAATTAGCAGCAGCTTTCGACGTTAGCGTCAAAACAATATTGGTCCATTTGCGTCAAATTGGCAAGGTAAAAAAGCTTGACAAATGGGTGCCCCACGAACTCAATGATCGCCAGCGCGAAGTACGCGTCGAGACGTGCCTTGCACTGCTCAACAGACACACAAATGAAGGAATTTTGAACCGCATTGTTACCTGCGATGAAAAATGGATTCTGTTTGATAACCGCAAGCGCTCAGCAAGTTGGTTGGATCCTGGTTCAGCACCTAAACAATGCCCTAAACGAAAACTTACCCCAAGAAAAGTGATGGTCACTGTTTGGTGGTCTAGCGCCGGTGTGATTCAACACAGCTTCTTACCAAACGGGGTGAGCATTACTGCAGATGTGTACTGTGAAGAATTGAACACAAAGATGGAGAAGCTGGCACATCTCCAACCAGCATTGGTCAATCGCTCGTCTCCGCTGCTCCTGCACGACAACGCGCGACCTCATACTGCACAGCAGACGGTCTCCAAGTTGCAAGAACTGGGGTTGGAAGCTCTCCGTCATCCGCCCTACTCACCAGACCTTGCGCCTACAGACTACTACTTTTTCCAGAATTTGGATAACTTCTTGGCGGGAAAAAAATTCAATACCCGAGAGGCAGTACAAAATGCCTTTGAAGAATTTGTTGCCTCCCGTCCAGCTGATTTCTTTAAGAAGGGCATCAATAAACTGCCACTGCGTTGGCAAAGATGCATTGATTGCATGGGTGATTACTTCGATTAATACAAATAAAAAATACATGAAAAAAATTCATTTAAATTTTTTCATACAAAACGGCAATTTCATAGGTAAAGACCTATTATTAGTACAGATATAGATTTATGTCTATTAGTATACATTTCTATGCTCCCAATTTACGAAGTTCTAAGCAGAAAGATAATAACCATTTTCATACCAAGAGCTAAGGAAAGAGTAGTAATTAGTTCGGCAGGAAAACAGAATAATCAGTTAGGTATTTTACGAGTATATAATAGAACTTAGTTTGACATACACTTGGAACTTCAACATCCCCTACTTTAAAGCGCAGTTTTGAAAATAAAATATAGCTAATCGCTGATAATGTACCTTTCAATAGTTGGAAGATTTTTTTAAATCGGTTAAGTAATTTTTGAGTTTATCCTTTACAAACATACCAACAAATCTTTTCTCATAATTTGTTATTATTACTTTAGATCAAGATATTTATGACCTGAATAAAGGTGAAATATACACCTCCAACGTATTTAAAAAGTTAGCACATTCGTGAAGGTTTGTAAAAATTTCGTAATACTGGCCTTGACACTAATATTTATGTTTTTTGTAGTAGATAGATAGGTATTTATATGTGTACAGTCGGAAGTCGGTTATACCCAAGAGCCAAGAGAAAACTTAAAACTGCCGCTGCGCATCACCAGATAACACATTCGCATGTCGGTGACGCGGCCACATTCGCATGTCGGTGACGCGGCCACATTAGCATGTCGGTGAAATACCCATAAAATACCCCAAATAAGAACTTATGTGAATTCCAGACAATGTCAATTTCCATTTTTGCGGATAGTATCTTGCGTAATACTAATTTCACAAATCTTGACTGACCTACAAAGAAAAGAACTAAATCTTATTGCTCATTTACTAAAATATGTTTGATGCTTCAGAAGTAGGCTTAGCTAAAATACCATGGACCTTTCAAACATCAGAGAGTACAGAGGCCTCATCACGCTACCCTAATTTATTAAATTTCTTTGATAGTTTTTCAACTTTATTACAACAAAAGAATAAGGTTCTTGGTCAATTAGGAAATTGTGACAGTTTGGGATGTGCTGGCGCCTGTACTTTGATCATGTAACATGTACATTTATCTTTTAAATTACTCTTTATTGGCGACAATCGATGTGAATTGATATTTCCTTGCTGTAGAATGAACGTTTGCTTAAAATATTATTAGCTACGGTAAAATTAGAATCAGATCATTTGTAGGGTAGTAGTTAATTTGGTAGTTTACCTGCTAACAAACCGCAATATTTTTAGGTAGTAAGTTAGGTATTAACTGGAATACTGACATGGGTTCTTCCATCAGAATTTTCTCAATAGCAGTCTGGAGTCTGGATTTGTGCCCGGTTTATGGTAAGTAATAGGCTCGCCCCCTTTTACGTAACATAAGGGGTACTTTTTTAATTACGTGATATTTTCCGAGACCCCTCTCCCCAATGTAAGATTAGATGAGGTTTGGCTCAACCCAGTCCCCCCACTGAATAACTCACGTAATTAATGGATGCCCCTTAACTGGTGATATATAGGTGTACTAGAGGTGCTTTCGGTGAAGACGTGATTTTATATAAGGTAATAGACGATTTTAGTATAAAGTGCTTATGCGCGAACTTAGGTACCCACACTATTACGTCCAGCGCTCAAAATCCGTGCCAGTGCTTATAAAAGAGAGCTGCATATAAATGTCTACGTACCTATTATGCACTGATTGTGATATTTATTTATAATGCGTAAATATTTCCTAATATGTAATAATACCTGTTATTATTCGTATAAATGTATGATTCACATCGTAATATCTATTCATAAGTCATTCATATAGGTACAAGAATTCGTGGTAATAAAGCGATTGGCTTGAATGGGGCTGAAATAAAAGGAAAAATGTTCATATTGAAATGCCAAGCTGAGTAAGCCATACACTAGATTGATTTTTTGGACGTATAGATAAGATTCCTTATATAGACGAATGGCTTTCACTCGCGTCTTTACCTCGGCGAAGACGAGCGAGCAAAAGTTGAGAAACGCACTTTCAGACTTTTAGAGAGTACACTCTTGTATAGAAAGTACTATAATTATGATACATTTCTCTTAGACATTACTGACTCCAGTCACCAGTGTAGGAAGTCATCGAGAGGTAACCTGGACATTGAGCGTGGGTGGTGGTTCATGTTCGCGTCTTCTCCGTATGAGAACAAACCTTTGCCCTTCTTGCTGGTATTACTTATTTTTTATAGGCAACATTTTGTCATTTAGTACCTACAGTCAAGGACAAAATAATCAATAGGAGGCCGAATAGCAAAGTAGCTGTGTCGGGTAAAATAAATAATTAGGTTGAATACTATTTTGGTATATAACGAAGACCAAAATGGTCTTCAACCTAATTCTTATTTGACGATTGACGAGATTTCATAACGCTGATTCATTTCATTCATAGACTATGACACTAGTAATGATCCTTATAAAATAAGTCTAAACTAGTTAATCGTCAAGGGAATGGTAGGTATAGAAATAGACCGTTTGGCTTATGGTGGCTTGACGTGGTTGTAGTTACCTTACCCAAAACATTTTCCGAAAAAATAAAGCATAAATTATAAACACCCAAAGTAATGTTACTTAATACATTTAGAATTCTTACCTACACTTGGCATTTCCATTTTTCCATGTCCACATAACGCATTCAGCTGAAACTGTCCCACGTAAAGCTTCCCATCGGGCCATTCCACCTTTCCACTCCCATGGATTTTACCGTCCAACCATCTTCCAGTGTATTTCGCTTCTTTGTAAAAAGCGTTTCGATTTGAAAACGTGTGGCTGGCTGTCCTTAAAGCGGGTGGTTTGAAATTATCCTTGTTTAACACAAGTCTAATGGAGGTGTTCAAAGAATGGGTCCATTCCGTTTTCTCTTGTTCCGTAGTTGTTGCAACTGAAATCGTCTCCTCGGGCGTCGTGAGCTGAATTACGTTTTGCAGCGAGTCTGTATTCGATATCGGTTCGACCCACAAAGTTTCCAAGGGATGCAAGTTAGGTGTACTTCCACTAACGTGCACAAATAAATCGTTGAACAGAACAAACCAGTGTGACGAAAAACGTCCTGGATTCACTAAATTCAGCTGCCGAGATTTAGATTCTCTCACTAGCCGTCGTTCAGGCGTTCGGTACTGCTCAAGACTCTTTCCCACCGTCTCCCAAAACAACTTTGTGACGTCTGCTTCCTTCCGTTTCTTTTCCTGTTCGTCGATCAAAGAATCCAGAGAGGCTATTACTTTGTTTAATCTTTCATCAATATTCGACTTTGCGTCTACTTTTTTTCTTTTTGTTTTGTACCTCAATAGTGATTGCGCTATGCATTTATAAGAGCTCAATCTTGTTAAAGGTTGTACGAACGCGAGGCCTACTATGGCTTCCAAAGTCTTTTTATTATTCTTCTGTTTGTTAGTCGGGAGCTGGTCGCTAAACAAACTGTAAACAGCAGAAGGGACATCAACTACACTGTTAATCTGACCGAAACCGCCAATAACTATCAAATTGCTTACAGCTACGTAATACTTTCTGTACAAATAAATAAACTCTTCTAAATTTTTTATTAAAGAAATATCACATTCGTTTATATGCTTCTCGGCGTACTGCCACATCGAGAGAACATTCAGAGCAGTTATGTTTAATATGTCACCAAAAATATCACAAACTGTTTCGTATATATTGGAATGTAAAGTTACAGCTTTACTTTTCTTTAGAAAAGGTTTAATTAGATTATGATATATCAAAAGCATTTCTTCTAGATATCTTTGAGCAATAGACAGGTCTTGGAATTCTGGGCATATGGACGTTTCTTCTATTGAGCAATAGCTGATGTTGCCAGAAGATAATATTCTCCAATGGTAGCACATGTTTTGGGGTTTAGTTGTGTAATTTTGCAAATCAGTAATTTTTACAGTCAAATCTGTTTTGCTTTCAGTTTCTTCTTGATCTTTCTTGACATTCAAATTAACAATAGAGTCTGTGTAACCCTCAGTATGTTTCCCCATGTAAAATATATTTTCATTGTGGGTGTATGCTAAGGTGTGGTGATCAGTAGCTATCATATCTCTAACTCTATCACTGTCAGAATTTTCTGTGAACTGTTTAGGACCACTTTTGTCTTCTCTGGTATCAAAACTGACTTGATGAAATTGGTTGTAGCCCCACATAAAGAGTCTTCCATCTAATGTTAATGCTGAACAGTGCCATTTGCCACAAGATACTTTTTGCAGTCCAAATCCTGACAAGGTCATAACCACCATTGGTTTAATTCTTTTCATTGTATCTCCTACACCTAACTGGCCATATGTTATGTCACCCCATGTCCATAATTCTGTAGCTAAAATATTCTTACCAAGCTTAGACATGTTTTTGAGGTTCTCTGTTTTCCTTGCAGCTTCAAACTCCTTTTCACTGCTCAATGTGCTTGTGGAAAAATGCAAATCTTCCAGATTGCAGTTAGAGGTACAGCTATACATTAGAGAATTTATTTCTTCATGGTGACTTCTCATTTGTAATTCAACTGTATCATTATTATCACTGCTGCCACTAACATGTCGTGATAATGTTGCCACTTTGTCACCCACAGTTTTTACTCCTTCATAAACAAAGTTTGTAAGGTTTGATACATTTTCTTTTATTATTCTAGTAGGTTTCTCTGTGTATTCCACTAAATAGTCCTCACCGGCTGATACCCAAGAGAGCTGCCTACTCAGAAATTGTCTAGCAGCATCTGTGTTTATGAATATATTATTTATTTTGTCTCCACATGCTTCTCCTGTATCACTTTCTTTGTCTGCATGGTCATCACCATCTTCTGATAATTTAGCATCTTGAGAATTGCAATCTTCCTCTAAGTTTGTGTTTTTTAGTGAGTTAGTTCTTGCAATTTTTGATTCCTCAGATGAGGGACTAGAATCTTCAGTTAAACTATGTGCATCAACATGAACATCTGTTTGGGGGGCTGTAGTACTACTGGAATCTTCACTAGACTTACTAATTTGAACACCTAAAGGGCAGGTTTCTGATAAGGATGGCACGGATGCAGGGGATGCTAGGCCTATTATTGTCTGGCATTGTGAGCAGTTTGAAGCAAACACTTCCTCATCATCGTTATCACTCTCTGTATCACAGTTGCCAGACCGTCTGACATTTTTTCTAGCTATCACTGCAGCAAAGTTTTGACCCACTGAAGCACTATACACAGTTCTTCCTTCAAAGAAAGGGATTTTCTTTACACTACTGGTGTCTATTGAAAGTTGGGGCATAGTACCGGAGCCCCACAGCTGCCCATCACTGCTAATGAACAGCTGTCCGAAATCACTTGTCACTACATTTCTAAACTTCACTTTGTAACTGGAACTTTTAAAACCATGAGGACAACACTTGGCATCCTCTTTAACAATAATTTCTTCTTTGTTTTTAAAGCTAGGACTTGTCTTAAACAACCGCCCATGTACGTCTATAATATACAGGATATCATTATGATGTGATATGTCTATTGCTGAAATACCGCTGATTTTTCTAAAGTTCAAGGAGGCCTCCACAGTTTCACAGTGATAAAGCCCATGATCATTTCCTAATACAATGAAGTCTGTGCCCAAAGCACAAAGCTTTACAATTTTATCAGGTACTTGTTGTGACGATGGCACGCTCAACGGTGTTAGTCCTCTCCAGAAATTATGCTGACTCATTATTTAATAATCACTTCCTTTTTCATTGGTTTGTAAGTAGGAGTATCATCGATTTAAATCAGGGCGGAAGAACTATTGCACTCGGTCTCAAGTTGTAGTCGCACATATTACATTGTTGAATGGAACTGTTCACTATTAAATACATTGACAGCTGAATATTTTAATTTACTACGAAAAACCTGATATATTTATCTTTGTTTGATAAGATTTTTATTTTACAACTTTCGATTGCTTTGCTTACTTGTGATTGACAAATACGAAACAATAAAATTGACAGTTGACAGCTGATTATAACATATCAAAGACAAGACAGACAGTGAAAAATAGACAACTAACTAATCTAACTAATCGACATAACGTCGAAAACGCATTGGATTTCTAGTATATCTGTGGTTATAGCAATTGCATATTTATTTCAGGATGGTAACATTGAGATCAACAATGTCAAAATTATCAAAATCAATTCAACATTCTAACCTTTCATAAAAATGGCGAACCGTAGTGGGCCTGCTAGGCGCGCTCCTGAAACTGAAGCTACTATTTCGTACGTTCAGTGCGATGGATTGGTATGTACATTGTAAACGTTGTAAAAGTAACATATTTTCAATAATATCTTAAGTTGGAATTGTAGTAATAGTTGAAAAGCTGTTCCTCGTCGACACGTCATGTATTCTCTGTTTTTACAGTTTTCGCAGTAATTGCGTATCATTTGTCATGATAAATGTGTTTCTGAAGAGTTGCTTGATATTATGATGCGTATTTTCTTAATATAGTTAACTATATTACTAATATATGATTGACCGTACAGGTTATGTTTTGAATATAAAGTTTGAATTGCTTCCTGGAAATCTCTTACTACCGTTTAAAATTATCGATACCCACTCTAATTACCCCACAATTACTGCTTAAAATGTAATTTCGCATATTTCAAATGTCTATAACATTTAGGCTGTACCGTTTTATTAGAACCAATTTGTTTACTATGTGAAAGTTTACTAAGAATGAGTCATGCACTCTTTTCGGGACATTTACCTCGGTGACCCGAGTGCCGGCAGACGATTACAGAGATGATCTCACTGTGTGACATTGAGTAATTTTGGCAGGATACATTAGCATCTGGAAACTGTGTATTTTGCATGTTTTAAACTATGTTTATTAAGATTTTAGTATATCAAGACAACCATAAAAAACTCTGTTTTGTAAACAATGATCACATCAAAATGTTTTTACTAGAATAAGACGCATTTAGTTATTATGATGATGCTCAACAGTTAAAATAGCAGTGACAATATGTTGTTTTAGATTGATTAAATGGTGGCAGCTGGATTCGGCTCACTTTAACTGTTGATTAATCTATGACAGTCAACTGGAAACCAAAAACAACATTCTTTGGTTGTGTTTCATCGTTACTTTTAGCTATGCATCACATTTGGCTTTGGTGTAGAGTAGAGAGTGATGCTTTTGTTGATCAGAAGTACTATTTAAAATTATTAAACAAAGACATATTGCACTACTATGGGCTGTTTACGATCTAAGGACAGCTGCTCATGTAGTTTAAATGAATAATTAAAACAATGTTACTTTTACCCTCACAAAATTAATTTAACTTTCTTTTCTTTTTTTTTAAATGTTGCCCCACACTATGGATTTCTCCTGTGCCATGAGTGCGAATACAAACATTTAAACTCACATACTTAAACAGCCAGACCCTGGACCACTATTTGTAGGCCATACAAATATTAGTTCCGTGCGGAAATTGAATGCACAACACGCAGCACAGGAGCCAATTGCTCAGCCACTGCACCAACCGTGTTGTTACTTCATTTGACGACACGATTGGCGCAGTGGTTGAGCCAACGGCTGCTGCGCCGCGTGTTGTGGGTTCGATCCCCGCACGGAACAAATATTTGTATGACCTACAGGTAGTTGTTCCGGGTCTGGCTGTTTGTGTATGTGAGTTTAAATGTTTGTAAAAGCACTCACGATACAGGAGAAATTCCTAGTGTGGGGCAACGTTTTTTTAAAAAAAAAAAAAAAAAAAAAAAAAAAAAATAATAATAATAATATATAGTTATAAAGACTGACTAAGATGAATAAATAGAGAATAGCTTTATTTTCTCTAGTTCACTATTTCAATAGAAATATGAATGCCATGTTTTGCTATGTTTACAAGCTTAGTGATCTGTGGATAGTCTGTTATTGTTTTGTTAGAATAAATTCAATTATGGATGTGATCAGTTGTTTAATGTTACACAGACAGACTCTTCTGTAGGTGAACTGATAACAATATAATCTGAGTATTAATTACATCTTTATGGAAGTGTTATTACAGCCTTTTTATCTTGCTTTTATTTTAAGCAAATAATTCACAACTTTTAGTTTTAGGTAACCATGAGTTTCTGGTTTTGATAAAAACAAAGTCGGAATCATACCACTTGTAATTAAGAAAGACGAGTAGTTTTTCATTGATGTAGTTAATATTTTTAAATTTTGACATGTCTTTTTCAATTAATTTCTAGGCGGTAATGAAAATAGTGAAACACTGCCATGAAGAATCATGCAGCAACATGGAGGTGGCTCAGGGAGCCTTGCTTGGGCTGGTTGTGGAGAACCGTTTGGAGATTACCAACTGCTTCCCATTCCCAAAGCACGATGACACCATGGACGAGGAAGAGTATCAGCTTGATATGATGAGGAGACTGCGCCGTGTTAATGTTGACCATTTTCATGTTGGATGGTAAGAGAGAATTCTTCATGTTGTAGAAATTCAAACAGAAAGCATACTCTAGTATTGTTCATAGTCAATCAGATAACCTAGTTTTACTTAAGTATGGCTAGTTTTATAAGGATTTATGTAATAACCCAAATAAGCTGTCTGAAGTCTTTTGACCTATCCACCCACCTCAACGAGTCTTCTAATACAATAAAGAGTAGTAAGCAGGCCACCACTTACTAAACTGCTATTGCCCAGTTAATAATTATCTTGTGGACAAACAAAGGAGCTTAGTCACTTAAGCTCTTAAAAATTTGCCACACATGTCTGTATCAATTCTAATCTTTGTTTCACGCCTTCTTCCCATAGGGATGGGCAGAAACTATAGAATACCACCTGATAAAGATCCTTACATACTCCTTTTCTTTCGTATATGTGGGAAAAAGGTGTCATTTATGTATATAAATTTATTTAAAAAAACCATGTTCTGTCTTCCAGGTACCAGAGCGCAGATGTGGGCAACTTCTTGAGCCAGTCGCTGCTGGAGTCTCAGTACCACTACCAGACCTCCATAGAGGAGAGTGTGGTTGTCATCTATGACACCAAGAAGTCTGCAAGAGGGTTCTTGACGCTGAAGGCTTATCGTTTGACCCCTCAGGTTGGTTCTATAAGATTTAATTAAAGGTGAAAGGAACATGGACGCACAACGTCCCCCCAGTGTTGAAATTTTTGTCTGCTTTTTCCTAAATTTAACGTTTAGAATAATATACCAACTTTGTCCACTAAAGTTATTAGTTCAGCAGTAGTTTATAATTAACTGTCAAATTACTTCCAGGCCATCGCCATGTATAAGGACGGTGACTACACCCCGGAAGCTCTTCGTAACCTGAAGATCGGCTACGAGAGCCTGTTCATCGAGGTGCCCATCGTGATCCGCAACTCGCCGCTGACCAACATTATGATGTCAGAGCTCTCCGAGATGATTCCAGAGGAAGAGGGATCCAAGTTCTTGGATCTCGGCACTGCTTCAGTATTGGAAGGTGGGTGTGGCACTAGCAGTACTATACTCCCAACATAAGAAGGCGAAGGTCACAGCAGATTCGATTGTTTATTCCACAAAGTCTTTAGGCAATAACCGTGCACCGCATGTGATGCAGTGGAAAGATACACGGAGCAAATGAAATAAACCTACACAGGTGATGTGCACGGCCTCTCCGTGCATATCTTGGGAAGCAGTAGAATTGCGATTTGATCCGATGTGCTTGGTTACCAGTACCGATCAGTGCAAGGCAACATAACGATCACTGTGACCATTTTATACTAGCATTTTTGGGTTTCTTTGTAAACGAGGAACCCTCATGGTTTAGCCATGTTCAACCGGCTGACCCCGGCTTAGCGCAGTAGTATCTATAACAAATTTAAAAGGTATACTATCACAGCTTAGAAGGCTTTATGAGTTAACGACTAAAAGTCGAGTAACGAAGTAAGAAGGAAAATTTCGTACCACTTCTATAACTTTAGGAATAAGTTTGTTTTTCATAGTTTGAGAAATGATATGCTTAAAATACAAACTTATTTTTGCAATCGATAAAATAAATACTGAGCATGCATATTCATCCCTGCTACGGAACCCTTCCCTGAGCGTGATCCTACACACACTATTATTAGCGCCGTCCGTGAAGGCAAGTTTTAAAATATCTTAATTCAAAGCTTTTGATGATGAATCCTGTTCCAATTTCCTTCCGCAGGCCAACTCCGCAGCCTCATGGAGCGCGTCGACGAGCTCAACCAAGAAGCTATCAAGTTCAACAGGTACCAGCAGCTGGTGGTCCGCCAACAACAAGACAAGCACCGCTGGCTGGCTAAGAGGACGCAAGAAAACCAAGCTCGGGCCGCTAAGGATGAACCCCCACTACCCGACGAAGATGTCAACAAACTCTTCAAGCCCCACCCCGTTCCGCCTAGGCTTAACCCTATGATTGTCGCTGGTCAGATCAACACTTACAGCCAACATATAAGCCAGTTCTGCTCCCAGAGTCTTGCTAAACTGTATTTGACGCAAGCACTCCAAAATGCTAAGGAGTCGAAGCAGAACAACTAGTTTTGTATTGTATTAAATTGATTGTCACATATCGGTTTTTTATTATTGTATGACTCCAAAATATAATGCAGATTATGGCCGATAAAGAGCTGTCTGTATCTACAGTGCCTGTTGGCCACAAAGTATAGAAGTCTCGGCGGCCGCTGTCTGAGGTCGCATTGTCAACACTACATACAAACCAAGCGTGTCAGTGAGGGTCTGTCTGACGGACCGTAACCATTCTAACTTTTCCTGTGACTTGCGCAGTAACGAATATTATTATTAACTATGGCTGGAATTTAGAATCAAGTATCTATTTTTTTTATTGTTGCAGAGACAGTTGAGAATTAACTAAATACAATAAAATGGATCTATGTTGTAAGTTAAATCAAGAGCAATACGTCGTTGAAAACTATATTCAATTCCATGCAGTCGTTTTTGCGTGATGCGTGTACAAATATACAGAAAGACAATTCGACAAACGAAAATTCTAAAAACTTTTTCGTATTCTGTTGCTCTAAAAGAACCCTCCGTATTAGTTTTACTTCGTATCTATAATGGACAGAAATCGGCTTATTACAATATTATTATACGTATAGATGGCAATGGCCCAGTCGCTGTCTTGCTGCGATTTTATGCTCTGTACTGTCAGATTGTCTTTGGGATTAGTTACTGCAAACGGTATACAAAATATCAGTAAAAAAGGGAAATGACGATTGCATGTCAGCAAGCAGTCGACTTGGCTTTGGCTAGTCTGATAGGAGGAAGGGCACATAGGGACTTCATCATTATTCAGACGAGCGTTGTCCACTGCTGGACGTAGGCCTAGTCGCCACATCGACCAAGGGCCTTACCTACTCTTCAAACTAATTATAATTCCGATCTAAAGCCAACACAATTTCAATGTTAATTTTGCAGTCACTTTGCTTGATTATAAGTAAAGTAGTATAAATAAAGCCTGCCCGAGCGTGCGCCAAGCCCGATCCTGATTTTGGCGCTAACGTCGATGCCAATGTCGATCGATCGGAATTAAGCGCGCAGTTTTGGACGGTAGCAGCTTAGATACAACAACATACGCAGTGTTTGTACTAGTTATATAAGTAAAATATCCGTCACAGGTCGATGACCTCAAAATAATAAATTGAAAAAGGGTTTATTTGATATCCGTCACTAAGGCGGTAGCCAAAGGTGAGTTTCCTAAAAAACGCCAGTTTTTAAGGCCTGGTGAGCCTAATGCCACTAGCCGGGCGATCGTGAACCCCATGATCGTGTGCCCCATGCTGCCCCCAGCTGTCACGCTTATGACCACTAGACCATCGACCTTTCTAGTCAATTTCTTTTACAACATTTAACGTCTCCATCTCAATTAAGATTAATTACATAATTCGATTATTTCCTCCCATCAGCCTACCGCGGGCTTCTTTAATAAAGGCAGTGCATTGGATTAACCGCCAAAGGATAATAGTGATAAATTGAGATTGTCCCTCAATTGCCACAAATTGCTTCATTTTCGTCCCGACGTCGCCCACCTGTAATTGGGGTATCTGTCTCTGTATAAATTGAGTTAATCACATAGATGGATGACCTTGTCATATATTTAAAATGTTGGATTAATATTTTTGCCTTTTTTGCTAGTCCTGCAGCCTGCTGTGTGACTTCGATCTTAAATTACTATTACCAGTTTTTGTACGCGGCTCCGCCCGGGTGGTGGTTGGAATTATACTACCAGGATAAAAAGTATCTTATGTCCTGACCCATGTCATGGTTTGCCTGTGTGTGCCTTTTACCGAAATCTGTTCAGCCGTGAAAGGGTAACAGGCAGATAAACCGATTTACTTTCGCATTTATAATATTAGTAATTCAACAGGCATATAAACCTAGATAAACTCTCTACTTCGTTCGCATGTTGATGAAACTTTAAATATTTCTATGATGATAATTCTGACCTCCTCGTAGGTGTAGTGGCCGCAAGTGCGATTGATAACCTCGGGATCACGGGTTTGATCCCTGGGTCAGGCAAAGTACCTAATCTTGAATTTTCCAATAGCAATTGTGGCAACAGGGATCGCTCCCGTTGCCTTTTTTAGGTACAGCAGCGTTTCTTTGTTCCGGTTTGACCTATATGTCTCCTTAATAAGTCATGGAATGTAGATAAGGGCACACCTTAATGGGTCTTCAACGCTGCATCTTCAAGGTACCTATAGCACAATAGTTTTAATAGGCCGGCCACCATCAGACACTGGACCATCTGTCATTTCTATAATTATTGCAAATAATTAATAAAAATGGGCGATGTATTTCTTTTTAATTAATAAATACATTATCCAATTGCGACTAAGCTGGCCGCGTTTGTTTGTTTTAGTGTCCCAAATGCCCATTCACCTGCTTAAAAGAGGTCTTAATAAGGCCTTGCCCACCGGCCACCGCCGACTCTACTGGCTACCTGCTGGGCGGACATGACAAGAAGTTAAAAGTGAATAAAAATAAGTTACACAGCTGTCCTGTCTTAAATACGAGGGAACCTACTAATGTAGGTATAACAATTAAATGCGTTTTACTTATTAGAAGTTTCGTAAATGATGACATTAAGATATGTTCCTTTTTTAAACAATTTCAGAATAGGTCACTACTATGCTGCAAAGAACTAGCATGTTTTGTACTAAAGTAAGTATACAGGATCTTATTAACTGACTTCAAAAAAAGGAGCAGTTTCTCAACTCAATTTGTCACATTTTTATTTTTTTTTATGTAAGTAGATATATTTGCCACTCGGTTAGGTACCTACTCGAACACGGCTGGACCGAATTTGAAAATTCTCTTTTTGTTTCGAAGGGTATTTATTCTTCCTCATTGCTCTCATTATCAAAAGGTCAGGGTTGTTCCACAGAATTAATTTTTGCCACCGACTTCCGAGAAGTTATTTTACATACACTTTCCAGTGTTTTTTAAATCAGGTTATATTCTGCAAAATTGTTTTTCACTATTTGAGGGCCTTACGCACATGTTGACAACATTGATCGTCACATCTATATACGTATTACATACATATAGGTACTACATTCATAATAAGATTAGAAAAATATCGTTACGATGACGAAAATAGCGTTTGAAAAGCCTCGTGGTTTCACGATTACAAAGCAATGTATGCTATTAACTATTAGCATAAAGGTAAAATGTTAAAAATGTAGTCATTTTATCTATATAACACTTTAACTATCGATAGTTGGCGGTTATTTTTCTAACCTCATTATAAAAAGAGTAGGTACGATTTGATTATGATGACGATGTCAAATACCATAAAGATTCTGAAAGAATAACAAATATTACCATAGTGAAGATTTAACTCAAGCCAGATGCGTGCTTGAGCTCATTCAAAAAATGTCACGAATCGTGTACCTACCACAATTTTTTATACATGGCAAAAATTATATAAATTGAGTATTCGCGTGCTAACGTTGATTCATTAAGTTGTTTCCTGACAATATTTTTCATTTAATAAAGCCATCAAAAACATAGAGATGTCGTTTCGAAAATTGCGTAATTTGGGTAAATATTAGACGGTCTCAAGGATCGAGATATTAAGCCCAACCGCAACATCTGTGTGTCTATACACATTTTAGATAATTTCCTTGTAAATATTTCGAAATTATGTGGATGGTTTGATTCGTTTGATGGTTTTGAGCAGCCGTATTGTGGTAACATTCGATTATAATGATGCGTTTAACGTAAAGGAGGTATCTATGTGGTTTTGCGATATTTTATAATATTTCTTTTCACGATATGTTTCTTACTGCATTATATTAAATTTCACATTAAGCACCTGCCTTTCTCGGTTGATCTTAGATATCAAATCTGGGCTTATAATGAATCTTATTTTCATTTTTGAAATCGCCAATCCGCTTTGAGCAAGTCTGAAGATTACCGGTGCCTTCTCTGTACAAGGAGAGGCCTTAGCTCTGCAGTGAGTGTGCAATAGGCTGGTATTATTATTTTTATTTCGTTAGACGATACCTACCTATATTGAAATGATACCTTTATATTTTTCTACTGAGAGAATTCTTTCTTAACTTTTTCATTTTCGCTGAGTTTGAACGAGTAGGTATATGCACCGATACGTCTATCTCAATGGCGGTGCGAGGGAGAGGAGGTAGAAAAAAAAACTATACTTACACTTAATAACTGAGAAACAAAATGCACACTCACACTATTACTTACACTCACACGTACACACACCCTCACACAAAAATTCACTCGCATCCATCACACAAGTGCGCTCCTTTCTTCTTTTTTTTGTATTTTCTTTTTACTTTATTACTCTGTTTTATATTAATTTGATTTAATTGCATACTTTTATTGTCGTGATATGTGGAAGAGCGGATTTCACCTAACACAAGCATCTTTTTGCTTAAAAGGTGATCTCCAAATCATGTGTGTCAACAATGTATGTAATTGCAATAAACATTTTTTTTTTTTTTTTTTTTTTTTACTTTTCGATAAATAATTAACTTCCTGGTTAAAACGTTCGAGATTAAACTAGACTCCATTTTGGAATGAAAATAGAATACCTACTTTCCCCTTTATTGTGTGACCCTCCCCGGCTTTGGAGCGTGCGGGGATGTACGTAATTTTTTTAATTTAAATGATTTCTTTAGGGGTAAGTATTTATAGGTTTTTTTGGAATGGGCATCTCGCAGTTTATCCTTTAGGGATATTTACTGCTCAACCGAACTTTCCTGTGGGGGGCTTAATTAAAATTAAGGCCTCCAGCCAGGCATAAAAACTTATAAGCTAAGCGACTATCGCTAAGGGCACCCCCTGCGGGGTACGAACCTCGGCTTAGGACGTCGCTGAAGAGGACAGCAAGGGACAGGCTGGATCTGATTGTTCCATTATTTAGGGACATTTTAAACATTAATCGGCTCAGCTTCGCGGGCTGGCTCTAGCAAAGGGTCGGGAGGGGGGCATTGGGCAGTTCAGTGCGATGCGCGCTCGGATACGGACGTGTTACCACAGTGCAAATAATTAGTACACGTGTAGCGCGGCAACAGCCGTTGCCCGTCATTGAGCTATGAGTTCACAGCAGCTTATAGCCAACGAGTTGTTGGCATTCATACAACATGCCATCGATACCATGGACGAAGTGAGCATCTTGCAGATATGCAAGTCGAGCTTCAAAGAAGATGAGATCAGCAGCAGCAAGTTGCTGCTATTCCAAACGCTTGGAAAGATCGAGGAGATGCCGTCTCGCAGGAGGGATGGGACGGAGAAGAGTATCCAGGACATCATCACCTTGTTGAAGGTCACTGACCCGGACGACGTGCCCGCTTTCGTGGCTAAGGACCTGCATAAGCTGCCCCCTGTCACATTCGACCACGTTGACGTCACCAGGCTGTTGAAGGACATCACATTCCTGAAAGCAAGCCTGGCCGAGCTGCAGTCTAAGTTGGAGGCGTCGGATAACACCATAGGTGAATTGCGAGCAGAGGTAGTGTTGTTACGCAAGGCTGCTTCTGTAAGTAGGACACCTGACGCTTCCAACGTGAACACGCGTCGCGGGGCGCAAAATGCTTCCTTCGGCAGTTTTGAATCGGCGAAATTTGATGCGTCACCGGCTGCCAATATTGTCTGTGATGCATCGTGTCCCGTCGCCGCCGTCCCCGCCTCAACACCAGCTGAGGTGACGACATGCGTAGGTGCGTTGACCCCTAAACGTGCCTACGCTGCAATAGTGGCTGCAAACAAACCAGCTGTGTCGCAAGTCAAGCGGCATGAAGTTAAAGGGGGTAAGCAGAGGCGCTGTGATACTACCTGCAAGGATCTGGCACAGCGTAAAACCGAGCAAGATACATGCGATAAAGATGGCTTTATCAAGGTGCAGAGGAAAAAGAGGAAGCCAGCTTGTCGCAACCAGTGCGGTACTGCACCGAGCGGGCCGAACTTCCTGCTGCGTCCTGCTGTACCAGTGACGCCATTGTACGTGTCCCGTTTGCATCACTCTACAAAGGTCGCGGAGATTGTAGAGTATATCAGCATCAAGACCAAGTTCACTCTGAGGGTCGAGCGGTTGGAATCTCACCACTGCGTGAGTTTCAATTCCTTCGTGGTGAGGGTGCCAACTCAACATCTATCGACTTTCATGAAGGAGGAATTTTGGCCGAGAGGTGTAGTGTTCCGGCGATTCCGAGGCCGGATACCCGACACCGCGCGACACACGACGCCGACTTTACGTGTCAATTAGTTTTTAATTATGTTTTTGATATGTATTAGTTTATTAATGTATAACTTTATTTTATGTATTTTATCTATGGGCCTCAGTTGCCTGACAATAAAATGATTTATTATTATTATTATTATTGACGGGGTCGTCGCGACGGGCCTCGGCGGCGAGGACGGAATGTCCGTTTTTGTTTGCGAACAGTGCTGGTGGCCCTATCGCTCTCCTGGAGGAGAGTGATAGGATCATCTGGCTCTGTGAGTGTGTGTTTCGGTCTTCGAACTGTACTTATTCGCGAGGGAGTGTATCGGACGGCCGATGACACTAAGGGGTTAGGATGAGCGGTAGAACAGTCCATGAAGCGCTGGGTGAGTCGCTTCATGAACTGTTTCACCGTAGGTATTTTGAGATCTACATGGAGAGTCTCATTTCGGACGTAGAAGGGGGCTCCCGTGACTCTGCGCAGGAATCGGTTCTGGACGGTCTGAAGCCTATGAATATGATACGGCTTGGCGTGAGCGAACACTGCGCAAGCGTATGTCATGATTGGTCGGATGACCGAGACGAAGAGCCGCGTATTTATAGGTACAATATAACAAGATCTAATTCTATTGTCAGGATCGCGATGTTTAACCTAAAAGGTATACCTACAAATTATAGATACATTTATTTTACTACAAAAAACGAGCTGTTCGTGCAATATATACCAACTAGGGTCCAGAGTCTCCTTAAGAGATCTATTTAAGCATATTGGTGTGTGCTAGCTTACATGTAGTAAATTATTTAATTGAATGATGTATAAAGATGATTGACATAATGATTATTTTTTGACATAGGTATGTTGTATAGCTTCAAGTTCCTCAACCTATCAGACAGACGTGTTGCTGGGGAGTTTGTTCGGCCACTTCTTCTTCCCAGCAAAAACATTAGGAAGTGGTGAAGGGTGGACGTTTTGGGGGAATGTCTTATGTCAACGTTTTGACGTTCAAAAAGTGTTGATTCTCAGCCTAATTTGAATAAATGAATTTTAATTTTGATTTTGATTTTTACTAATTAATAATATTAAACATATACCTACTTTTTTATGCATTTTATTATTTAAAATACAATGATTAGTTTACACGCTATTAGGTAATTATATATAATTAATATAATTGAGCTCAAATAGATAGGACATTTTTCTAAGTAGCTTGATATTTTTATTATTTTTAAAGTTATGCAGGTTTACCTGATAGTTACACCAATTACAGAGGCGCAGGCGCAACTAGAATGACGTAACTGTGAACTTTGTACGATGATTACAATTTGTGTCGTGATCAAACAATAAAGAAAGTCAAATGCCTTGAATTTATGCGATAATTTCCCGCCGTTAAAATGTAGGTACAATTAAATTTCACCTTTCCTTTTACATTTTACTTACATTAAGTGGATATATTTTAACGTTGTTTTAGTTTTTAATTGTTTATTACAACACGATCAAAGTAGATTATATATTCTATTATATTTAGACAAATTGAGACGTAGATATTTTTTAATAATTGCAGATAACAATGTTACCAATTTTCGAAAGTTGCTACGAATAGTCAGAATAATTAATAATAATTTCGTTTATTCTTTTGTTTAATTAAAACGTTGCCCCACTAGGATTTTTTCCTGTATCGTGGGAGCGTTTACAAACATTCAAACTCACATACGCAAACAGGCCCAGACCTGGAACAATTACCTGTAGGCCATACAAATATTTGTTCCGTGCGGGAATCGAACCGTCGTGGGTTCGATTGTGAACAATGTTACCAATTTTCGAAAGTTGCTACGAATAGTCAGAATAATTAATAATAATTTCGTTTTTCTTTTGTTTAATTAAAACGTTGCCCCACTAGGATTTTTTCCTGTATCGTGGGAGCGTTTACAAACATTCAAACTCACATACACAAACAGGCCCAGACCTGGAACAACTACCTGTAGGCCATACAAATATTTGTTCCGTGCGGGAATCGAACCCACGACACGCGGCGCAGAATCCAATCGCTCAGCCACTGCGCCAAGCGTGCCGTCAATATAAATAAATAATAATAAATTTGAAGTATTTTAAAAACAAGACTTTTTGGATTCTGGGATTAAAAAAATATCACACCTGTTTTCACTGATGGGTTGGGCAAAGGTGCACCAATAGTTACACCCAAATTTCACCAGTTATGTTTTAGTCCCATGTAATAGGGATCGAGAATATAGCCATCAATCGGACACAAATACAGACTCCAGGCATTCTTGGGACCACAAGACCAACGAGGCAGGCAACGAGGATTCTGGTATTCTTGGACCATATACGTTCTGCATAATGGGGGTAGTTCGTAATAAGAAGCACTGTTCAAGTGTTTAAATAAAGAATATAAGACGATGATAAATAAATAATAATAATTGTTTTGCTATAAAGTTGAAAAACTATCACAGAAATTTAACAGATTGGTGTTCTGGCCTCTTTGTATTTCCATGACTTACCGTTACCTACAGGGTTCTAAAAACTAATAGTTTAACTACGGTACAAAGTAAACGAATCATAATAAAATTTATTAATAGCTCTCACAGAATACGTAGAACCACTCAGTGAGCACGTTTTACCCACAAACAGAGATGAACTGGGCATCAATTATATATTGTAAAGTAATTGTGCAGGGAGACGGCGCTAATTGTGTTGCCAGTAAAAATAATTTATACTCGAGTGTCATTTGTGGGAGTTTGTTAACAAACGCTGGCAACATTGTTCTTTTGACTTGATGATTTAAACCGCGTCGTCTGAATGCATTGACAATGTTTTTTTAGATGTAATTAATATGTTCTGTGTGAATAGAATAACTAATTGCTTGTATTCTATTCTTACAAAGGTTACGTGAGCGTTTACTACGCGTAGTTTTAGCTTTCATTGTAGATATAGAAACCTCTAAGTCTGATGGCTTAGAGTTTGAGATGATGATTAATCTGTTTAGCCTTTTCCGAACTATTTTGGGGTCGCTAAATATGTTTTACAAAGCGACTGCCTATCTGACCTCAACTTCCCAGTTACTGGTTAAACCCTTTAGTAAGACTGGTTGACAGATATTCGGGCTTCTGAGTACCTACCCGTAACGACCGTATCGTAGTGCTTAACATATTCTTGTAATGGTTGGTCATCCATCCGTCCGGACCGTCTTCAGCAAGCGCAGCTCGAACTTCGATCGACTCGTGAGGCTGTTATTATTTAGCCACCAGCCCTAATTGAATACTCTCAATAAAGTTCTCAAAAGGTTTCTAAGCGGGCCACATTAACATAGTATCACCCCTTTTTTCTCCGAACGGTAAAGCAGACGTGTATTAGTACAGTGACATTTCACTTTGTTGCTAGATTAGAATAATGTTTCATGAGCTAGTTACGGTAGTTACGTAAATGCAAACTTAATGGTCACATTTTGTTTATAACTCGGTAAATAGTCTTTAAAGCTCAAAAATACATTATTTACTACCTATATGTAGGTAAACTACGTGCAGAAGAAGGTATCGCAGTCTATTTTGTAAATGAAGAACGATCTAGAAAACTAAAAAAAAACTTTATTTGCTAAATGAATGTAACAACCTTTTATTGTTTTTTTTTTAAGGATGGGAAATCATCCAATGACTTCTCCCGTTCTGGGTAGAACGTGAGGGCGTGTCAGACTTTTACTGACTAAAACCTTTTTTAAATTTAAATAATAAAAATGAAAATAAATAGCTTTTTATAAACACTTTTACACGTCAAACAAGCAAAACCTTGTTAAAACTAGGTCAGGTCAGTATTTATTCTGTTCTCAGAACAAACACAACAATAACGAACACGCAGATTTTTGTCTGAGATGGTCTTATGAAGAAAGAGCCAATCACATATGGACTTGTTCAATCAGTGCACACATTTGTCAGAAATGGTGTAGCTCAATTCTGAAATCAGCAAAATTCGACGTCTATTTAAAACTACACGTGGTCTGTCATTATTATATCTCGGTATTTTGTCCTCATTATTTGAAACCTTACTGAAAAAATAAATACATTAAGTTGAATATCCTTCAGCTCTACATAAAATACCTGGGAGACAACGAGATATTTCACAAAACCTGTTTTTGCGGACGTCATTGACACGTTACAACATTGGCTTAATTATAAATGTTGGAATAGAAATCTGACTTACTTAACATTTAGACCCAGAGCACTTATAATACTGCATTTAGATAAGCAACATTACCTTCACACACTTCAGAATGTTGCCAGTTGAGGAGAACTCCTGTTGTATGTGGGAGGAGCGAGGTAGTGCAGTACTTTATAATGTAATGCAATGGCCGCCAGCGATGCGTAGGTCTTCTTAAGTGCCTTGTTAGAGTGTTCTGTGACACGAGTACTTGCTAAATCGTTTACTCATTAGCCTGTCTTGTTATTACATATTATACAGGGCTGGTAAATGGATAAAAACTAGAACATCCTAGCAGTACTTCACTTAATCTATTTAAATTTACTGAACTTTTAATAAGTATCCCTGGTATGGGAAACGATCTCAGAAATATAAGAATTAAATTACTAATTCAAAGCGTTATTAAAGTAATTAATAACGACTATTTTAATTGGTTTACTGAGAAAATCGTTTCTGGATATAATTGATCTGTTATTAAATGTCTGTTGCCCATTTGTGACATCAAATGAACACATTTCTAAGAAGTCATACAGCTTGTATAGGAGCAGATTTAGACGTATAAGAAGAAAAAGCATCACAGAATCACCCTTAAATGAAAGGCTACAGATTTTGGGTTCTGCAGGTCGTTAGGTCTTTAATGAGGTGGGATTGGGACTGCATATCGACAATAACCTTCCCACCATACAAATCAAATATGGTCACGCCGTTAAGAAGATATTTTTTTGGTTTTTATTTCACGTACATTTCATGACAGACAAACATTGTAGTAACTAACCCTCTGAGCACTGTTTTATTTAATACTCGTATTTATAGTTTTGAGAGATTATTAGGAAACGAAACCATGATTTCAATCACTACAATATACCACACCATGGACTGTTGTTATACTTGTGATTTTTAAATGCAGGCCTCCGCTGTATGTAATTAAGATAAACACATATTTTTTCGGGATTTATTGCAACAACGGTTACTGAGAGAAGTTTTCAAGTACCAACTCTACTTTCAGTTTTTTAACTGATGCAGGACTAACTAAATTAGGTATTCTTATGAAATTTTTTTTTATTAAAATAATAATAATTGCACATTGTTATGTGCAATTATTATTATTTTAATAATATTTTTTTTATGCAATGTACCTACTACGAAAAATGCATTAAACATAGATTTGGTTCGTGTAATTTTTGTGTAAACTAAACACGTCTAAAATATAGACTTTCGGTAATGGCGGTCAAGGAAAGCGTTGCTTCAAATTAATAATTATGAAACATTATTAATTATCTCGCTCTTAGTGATAATATTCCATAATTATGTTTTTAATTTCTTGAAAAAGATTTATCGTGATCAACCCAAGTTAAATCATTATAATAAACGTTTGTAATTATGAAGTGATTAATAATTTTATTCGGATAGCGATCACGAGAGTCTTTTTTGTGGCGTCTTTTCACGATCTTTATTAAAAACTAAAAAGTTGTATTTATTTCTAAGGAAATTGCTACTTCAATATTTATTCAATCAATTCTTGGAAAAGTAAAAAATTGCGGCCATATTACTTGTAAATTTATTTTCTGATTAGTCACAATTATCTCCTTAATATCGGTAGAGTAGGTAGGTACTGTTGAAAACTACCTAAATAATCAATCGATTACCGTTGGGTACGGAAAATTCGATTAATGACCGTTGATCGAATCAATTTTGTATTTATACGGTAAACGATGGCTCCGTACCTATTTTTTATAAGTGCGATGTTCCGAAGGCCAGGGCCGTAATTTCATTATGCAAATGCAGCATAAAGTGTTGCCATATATAATCGCTCAAAACTATTAGCCAGAGACAAGAGCGCGGGAAAATTATTGAGCTAAAAATGGCGGGGATTATTTATTAAATTACTTTGTGTAAGTAAATATGCATGACAGTTTCAGAAATAGGTATGCAGTTGTTGAAAAGATAGCTTACCTTACTAATAAAATGTGCATCGAGTTCATCATTGATGAACCCTGTACCGTCGGAAGCGGTAGGTACCAAGAACCAAACCTTTTTTAGTATTTCTTTTTTATTCGAAAAATAATGATTGCTGGTTCTAATTTTAGATTATTTACCAAATTTAACCTAACTCAGCTTACAAAACCCGGTATAATTTGTTTTAGTCAGATTACAGATACAATACTTCTGAATCCAGGAAACAAAATAAAGTGTCTTAATAGTTCCTTATGGTCTTACGCTAAGAAAATTAGTTATTTTTAATTCATGATGACGTGGTTGCGGAATTATTCAAATTTCATTCTTTAATTGCAGTTAATGGTGGTTTACTCCAGTACTATTTTGTCTAATAACATTCATCCTACTTTGATTAAGTGTCCAATAGGTCTAAGTAGTTCTTCAGATTATGGGTAATTTTTTGTCTCAAATTATGCGTGATTAGCGTAATAAAAGCTTCACCTGCTTAGCATAAAGACGGTCTAGACCAAAACTTCGTTACAGAAACATAAAAGGGGAGGTCCTTACGTCATTTTATCTCCAACAATCACTAATGGCCCAACGTGGTCCTGCGCAAATTGTCCTCGCGAAACGATAACAGTTAGATAACTTTTAAGTATTGGTTTTGGGCGAGTTTAATCAAAAACGTTGGCATAACAGTTATTACCGGGGTCGGGTTAATTTCAAAATATACGATAAAGGATGCAAAAATAATATTTAAGGGAATTAGGGCTCCCGATGTGTTGTGGGGCGCAATTTGGTAGATTGCGCCGCCGCTGCCGACAGTGCCTGTTTTCTGTGAATTTTTTAATTAAATTACGAGCCCAGATGCTGTAAAACTGATGGGTAAGATTACTCGGACACCCTGACCTCACTGGACGATGTTCAAATTAATTTTATTGTTGCATAATGCGGTTTACAATCGTAAATTGAGATGTTTGGTGATGTAGGTGAGTGTTAATTTTTATTGGCTTATTATGAAGTTCTTAAATTGTTTGAATTTCAGACCAAAACATTACACCTTATTCTCCGAAGGATTGAGCAGAAGTGTAGCTATAGTACACCAGTATTTCGCTCGTTATGTTTTGTGTCCAGATAATATAAGGCGAGCCTATAGCCACTAACCGGGTATTTTAGATATTTTGAATTAAATAAGTTTCACAAATATTTTTTTGCCGTTACATGTAAAACTTACTCAGTTAAATAAGTTCGAAATGTGTATCTTACTATGAGCAGAGAGATATAAAACTCACCTTACTTTAAACTCTAAACAAAACATTTCAAATTGAAATCCAACAGAGAAAGTGCAAACACGTTATAAATCTAGTTACTATGACTGGCTCGGGTAGTGATAAACACAGGCGCAGGCGCATATTTCACGGTAAGTGCACGTAATGTAATAATTCTAGGCTTATCTGCTCACTTTGTACTTGCCTGATAATATCTGGCCTCAAATCAAGACAGGTTGGAAACTTTTCAGATTGGATTTTTGTAAAAAGGATTCATGGTCTGTGACGTGTGTATGCGAAATGAAACCTTATGGCATATAAGCTGGAAGAATATTAGTTCTGGCTGGATTCAAACCCAAATGCAAAGTTTTCAAATATAGAACGTGCCATTTGCTTTGGACTTGCTAATGTAAAGACAAACGCCAAATTAAATATGTATATTTAAATCAGCGGATCCCTATTCTTAAAAGTTGTATAGTATACCTCTTGACCTGGTGCTGTGGGGCAGTCCTCCCAAGTGGTGGTGTGAATTGAAGGTAGGTCCTTTAATTAGACTTATGATTTAAATTGCAAATATAAATTGATGTTACTAGACAAATTAATGTTTTCACTAATTAATGTCTGTAAATTATACTGCACTGTTACTTTTGAAACTGTAAGCGCTAAGCCGAGCGTTGAAAATCGTACAATGCAATTTTATTTAGGCAAAATTTATCAAAAAGCTTTTAAGTGACTTTCTACTAGTAAAAGACATCAACGACCTAAGATTAAAAAGTCATCTTCTACCTAGCATATCAGTCGGTCGGTCTCCAGCTAAAAATGATGGAGCTGAATACCAATATTTTACATGGAGCGACTAAGTTTCTCCACAACCCAGTTACTGGGTAAAGGGTATCTTTACCTTTAGTTATGGTAGGACTAGCTGTCAGACTTTAGACTCTTGAGTACCCGTAACGAATGTCAAAGATCTATGAATACCAGCAAAAACCAACTGCTTTCCTGGACACCGAGGGGTCTCAAAATGAAATGGATGGTTACCCATCCATGGTCTGACCTCGATATGCGCTTAACCTTAAACCTTAACCTGGCTTAACCTTCGATCGACCCGTGCAGCCAGGTGCTCCACTAGCAGAAACTCGAAAATGATTTAAAAAAAGAACTAAGTATATTTTTTCACTAAAATCACTTTTAATCTACCATTGATCCACGCCAAAAGTGTTCCGAGCATCAATAATCTCGCAAAAAATATTTCAGTGAGACTATTTTACCAATTATGAGTACTTACTGAACGCAACCTCAGTTTAAAGTTAAGTGGTAATAAACTATCCTGCTGGCACTCGCTACTCTTTATAAGGACCCTTGGCTTATGAAGGATAATGGTACACAATGCTATAAGCTTTTATGGCCTACGTAATGTTGAACATTGCAGCACCAATTTTGTAACTATGTTGGTTAAGAAAAATGATGGAAAATGAGCTCAGGTAATGAAATTATATCGGTTATTTTATTATTTCCAGTGGCTCGTCTATTTTGTTTTGGCAACTAGTTTCATTGTTTTTTTGTTTATTTATTTAATACTTTAAGCACAAAAATGTACAGGCATTCATAGGCATTTTTTACCAGTCAACCTTTGGGTGATGCAGAGACAAACAGTGG
This sequence comes from Phlogophora meticulosa, assembly GCA_905147745.2. Lineage (NCBI taxonomy): Eukaryota > Metazoa > Arthropoda > Insecta > Lepidoptera > Noctuidae > Phlogophora > Phlogophora meticulosa. The sequence goes on along the minus strand of LR990522.1, from coordinate 14,075,658 downwards.
TAGGTGCAATAAATTATAAACAGTATATATAATACCTACATAGAATATATAAACAAATAAACACACATACACGACTATACATAAACAATTAACACAGTTAATGGGAAAACATTACCGCTGTGACGAAACCACTGCCAACTTCTTACGAACGTGCTCACGCACTTAAACTTAAAAAGCCAATCGGTTGGTTGCCATCCTAATTTTCAGGGGGAGCGCATTCCACAGAGATATAGATTGGACGAAGAAATAACGAAGACGGGTATGGTAGGAACGTAGATTTCTACTGTGGTTGGTGCAAATGTACTGAAAATGAGGGGCTAGATAACTAGGGGAATTGCGAGAGACAAGAAATGAAAACGAGGTGGCACCCTTTGCTCTCTGCGCTGACGTATGGGTAACCACTTTAGAAGCGACCAATGCGCTGCGATTTGTTTGTTTTTAAGCCAATTCTTATACAGGGTAGAAGGGATATCGACGCGAAAACAGATATCATATTCAATGAGATTTATGATGAGATACGTAAAGTATTAACTACTTATTCAATGTCATAGAATTAGACATTAATTATTTATTTAAATGTAGAAATGTTTATTAAAATTATACAATTATTAATATTAGGTCTTTACCTATGAAATTGCCGTTCTGCAGTACTGGCCATTTCAAATCAAAATATTTTTTGTTTGGCTAAGAATTCTAATTTCAAATTAATTTTATTTTAAAAACATGGATTTTTTTTTCCAAAAGTAGTCATTTGTTTATTGATTAGTGTTACATTTTCATCGCATTTAAATCTTTTTCGTCATCATGGATACGTTAAAAATTCGAGTAATTATGGAATATATGAGTACCGTCGTGGCAGCAACGCGGCACAAGCGGCACGCAACATCAACGACGTTTACGGAGCTAACACTACAAACCAACGCACTACCTGTTATTGGTTTGCTCGCTTCCGTTCTGGAAATTTCGACCTGAAAAATGAACCTCGCGGTCGTCCGAAGACTTTGGTCGACAATGACGAATTAAAGGCGATTGTGGAAGCTGATGATACACAATCTACGGCTGAATTAGCAGCAGCTTTCGACGTTAGCGTCAAAACAATATTGGTCCATTTGCGTCAAATTGGCAAGGTAAAAAAGCTTGACAAATGGGTGCCCCACGAACTCAATGATCGCCAGCGCGAAGTACGCGTCGAGACGTGCCTTGCACTGCTCAACAGACACACAAATGAAGGAATTTTGAACCGCATTGTTACCTGCGATGAAAAATGGATTCTGTTTGATAACCGCAAGCGCTCAGCAAGTTGGTTGGATCCTGGTTCAGCACCTAAACAATGCCCTAAACGAAAACTTACCCCAAGAAAAGTGATGGTCACTGTTTGGTGGTCTAGCGCCGGTGTGATTCAACACAGCTTCTTACCAAACGGGGTGAGCATTACTGCAGATGTGTACTGTGAAGAATTGAACACAATGATGGAGAAGCTGGCACATCTCCAACCAGCATTGGTCAATCGCTCGTCTCCGCTGCTCCTGCACGACAACGCGCGACCTCATACTGCACAGCAGACGGTCTCCAAGTTGCAAGAACTGGGGTTGGAAGCTCTCCGTCATCCGCCCTACTCACCAGACCTTGCGCCTACAGACTACTACTTTTTCCAGAATTTGGATAACTTCTTGGCGGGAAAAAAATTCAATACCCGAGAGGCAGTACAAAATGCCTTTGAAGAATTTGTTGCCTCCCGTCCAGCTGATTTCTTTAAGAAGGGCATCAATAAACTGCCACTGCGTTGGCAAAGATGCATTGATTGCATGGGTGATTACTTCGATTAATACAAATAAAAAATACATGAAAAAAATTCATTTAAATTTTTTCATACAAAACGGCAATTTCATAGGTAAAGACCTATTATATGAAGAAATAAAATAAAATAAATAATATTACATGGGACTTTAACTGGCGAAATATGGATGATACTATAGGTGAACCTCTGCCCAACCCTTCGGGGAATAGACGTGATATTATGTGATATTTAGTTCAGTAAATTATTAATATATGAAGAAATAAAATGAAATAAATAATCATAGGGCATCAAAAAATTCATCCGTATCGTTTTCAACGGGAAAAGTGCCCAGAAGGCTGGCAGCATTGCCACGTTGAATGGCAATGCTGATTCTTTGGCCAAAAAAAAGGCCAGCCCTCTGGTCACGTGAAGAGTCGACCAAACGTTTCGCGATTAATTATTATTTTGTTATGACTTTTAACTGTTTTATGTAAAAGACAAATGAAAAAAAAACCTTAATAATTCCAAAGTTCCGTCCATCTTGTATTTATTTGTAACAGTTGTAGCTGTTGTTAAACATATTTAAAATTAACTTTAGGTTTTACTGTTTTTGTACTTTTCACTATTTTTGTGTTAGACTCATAAAAAGTGGTCACATGAATAGGGACTGTTTAAAAAAATGTGTTTACAGAACACAGGACTACTATGCCTATTTCAATTTCAACAATATCAATACAACAACTCACAATATCGATATCTCAAAATCGTTCAGTCGATCAATCGTTAAACCGTCTATGCAAACTGCTTTATCTTAATTCCTTAAACAACAGACTGGAAATTAGCGATTTATATCGATTGATATCGGTAATTGTTATTCGGTACGGGTGAGTGCAGTTTTGCGATTCGCCTCACTAATTTCTCACAGTTCTATCGATGTAATGGCGGTATCATTTTTGTGTTAACCGTGTAATCATTGCTGTGGGTAATTCGGTGTTAGCACGTCGTAATTCATCACGATTTTGTGCTGTATACCGTTTCCATTATCCAGCGCCCCGCGTGGAGGATTTTTTGCGAAGTCTCTCTTTAATTTTTACTGAAAGTACCGTTAAGTAAATTATTTTTAAATAGGTGTCTAAAACAAAAACTGGGTGAGGTAAAGCGACACATAATTGCGATTTATAGTTCAGTATTGAGAGGTCAACTTTAAAAAAAGAGCAAAAAAAATACGTGTCTTCGACTGATTCACGATTATTTAAGCTAAAGTACTCGTAGCTAAGCATGCATAAATGCCAAGATTCCACGTTATTGATAGACGTGTGCTTATTTTTGTTAATTTTATTTATTTGGTCCTTTGAGTCCGAGCTTACCGATTGTAAGATCCGACCCATAGGACCAGAATGTTTTATTCTGCAAATTTCGAGTCTGTTGTTTTAGAAAATCAGATGACACTTGACAAACTTTTTTAATAATTTAATATGCTTCTGTTGTCAACAAGTTTCAGTATACATAAGACCATGAGCTTAATTAGGATATTTTTTTGGTTTCATAGTGAAAAATATTACGTTCATAATTCTTTTTTCCTTAACCGGACAAGCTTAATCACATTATTATTACCACTAATGACTTAATGATCACAAGCGATTTTTGTTTTTGGTAGGTACATCATCAATAATACATTTAGGGGACAACCACTTGCGATTAAAAATACGCGATTTATTTATCAAACATAGGCGTTAATGTTGAAAAGCACGTGAAAATGTAAATAAATGTGAAGACCATAAATTGCATAGACCCAACTTAAAGAGTGCTGTGTCGTTTGAAGCAGACTATAAGAGATTGAGGGATTCTATCAGCAAGAACTGCTTAGGTCATGAGATCCTGGGTTCATTGCCCGGTACGGGCAAAGTATTATAGGGTTTACTCATCTGGAACTCGCTCCTGAATAACATGGAACTTAAAACAACTTACGAGATGTTAGTGTTCAGACGCCAGCACATCAAGCTACCCCAAACTGTCAGATTTTCCTAATTTAATATCAACCTTAATTCTTTTGCGATAAAGTTGAAACACTATCAAAGAAATTTGATATATTGGGGTAGCTTGATGTGCTGGCTTCTGTAAATGGGTACACCTCTGCTTCAACCTTCGGGGAATATAGGCATGTGGTTATGTTAACTGTGAATATTGTAGACGGTAGTTACGCACTCAACGGGCTCGTTTCCGCAGATTTAGACGCTTAAAATATGGTTTCATGTAATAGTCATAAATCTAACCGAATATTCGTTATACGAAGATGTTGACAGATATTTTTGTCATCGACTTTAATTTACATCTCATTCACATTTCATCATCGGCAGGCTACACACTTGCGATTGTCAGTCGTCAATCGTGCAACAGCGGTAGGCTATCACCGCTCGAACCGTGTAATCAGTGAGTTCGGTAATTGCTGAGTTCGCACATCGTATGTCAAGTGACCGCAACTGCCCTCAGGCGATAGTCACTCGATCAAACTGCTGATTGCGACCGCGGTTTTACGTGTTGCAAGCGTGTGACACTTGCTATTGCTATCAATTAATTTCTATTAGTATGTGAAGTAAGGAAAAGCAGGGTTAAATTGGAGGAGGATAAAGGCTGTATCGGTGTTGTAACGACATCGATCTAGCGTTTTCCTTCTTTAAACGAAATAAACCCTTCAATAGGCCATTCTGAGGAGATTTGTTATGCATTTTCTAAAATTTGACGTCAGTGTTTTAAAAATTAACTTTAAGTAGTCTTTAAAAAAACTATTATTGCGTTTAAATACAGTTACCGACAAGGTCGTGAATCGTGACTAGTTTTACGCCATCGTGATCCATCAATCGCAAATGCAAACTGCGCCGACATTAATCCTTATTCGAAATTTAAATATTTTGACAGTTATGTTTTTTAATTTTGACTTTTGCCGACAAAAGCAAGCGATGGCCATTTTGATACGTAGTCAATCATGAACCTATACTAGCTTGGCCACAAATGGGCCGGCCTCAGATAATGTCCCGGTGTCGCCAGGTCGTAACAGTTTGCAATGCAAATTGGTTTATATAAATGGCCCATAATTTGATTTTGTTTTTATTTATCCGCACACCATCAGGTAATAATTCAAATTATGAAAGACAAGTTCTACGGTCGTTATTAATTGGCTGTCAGCTGAGTGATTTGATAGTTAATTATACGTTTATGTGAAGTACTTACGAGTTATAGAGATATAACTGGTTTGGGTATCATTCGCGACTCCTTGATGAGAAGCATTAATTTAAGAGGAATAACGACACCTTTTTTATTAATATCGTTATGTGTGAAGTATGATGTCCATTGAAAACTGGAGTCAGCATGGCATAGATAAATGAAAGTATAGAGGTGTAGGCTGCTGACTAGCTTATATTTTAAGAAGGAATTTGGTTGATGGTCCTTGGAGTCAAGTTTCTCGGACAATGTTTACTTTTTATCTTTCTACAATGTCATTTTTGTTTTAAGAAACAACAAGGAGAAAAATAAGATCCTTTTTACGTTTTACCTACGTTTAAAGCATGAAAAGAAGCTAACATTTTTCATCCATCTTACCAGTAACACCAACAACCTTCTCCTGACATGTCTCACCTAAAAAGCTGCAAATCCTCAAACGTCAGTATTCTACACATCTCCAAAGAAAAGTAGTTAATAAATCAGAGAATTAACATCAGACCTGACGTCGCTCGTCGCTAGTCGAACTCGGCTTGCGGACGGAGCCCGGGGCCAGGGGCCCGCAATTACTCGTCGCAAACTGCCGCACCAACATTATACAATTTAGCCTAATTAACTACCGGATTTTGTTGTGCTACCCACAACGTAATTGCCTCCCATAACATGTTGCTACCACTATTATTAGGCCCAAGTTCATTTTGTTGCTAATACAAGGGAGAAGTTGTAATTGCCTCTGAATTTGTTTAGTTGCCGATCTCGTGTTTTTGTGAGAATCGTAAGTGTTTAATTTACATGGTGTGTAATCGTTGCGAAATTTTGATTAACGGCTCCTTTGATTTGCGGTTTTTTTATAATTCGAAGAGAAATTTTTTGATGAGCGTCAACCGGTGGCGGTGTTCTTTTTTTAAAACGGTATTCGTTTAATTGTCGCCATGTTAAAATTGGATAAAGTTTTTATTATTCAAACCTTTGACATTCTCGTTTCAACGATAGATATTTATTTATATTTATTCATCATTATGAGAAAAACTGTCAATAAAATAGCTCTTGAATAGACAGCCTTCCGGCATTATCATGAGAAGGAAGATATAAATCAAACTTAGATAGTGCCTTAGTGTAAATCATCATTATTCAGATCTAAGTATGATTTACACTAACGATATTGATAAAATCAAGATTAAGTGTTGAGATCTCGAATCAAAGTCAAGAGCGCGTGCTTCTTATCGCTTATTTGCTGAAAACAAATTCAAATATACCCATAGTAACTGGATTTTAATACCACTTTCTAAAGAAGACCTCAAAATTAAAAGTCTTGTAACGTCAAAACCTCACGGCACGCGACAATTTTTAAAGAACCAAGCTCTCATGGTGTTTCTGAAGTAACATTAAGTAAACCGTCATTACTCGGTGCCCTCATTCGGTGCGGAATTATTTAAATGTCAGCTAAATTGCTTTAACAGTCCGAGAGCAGTAATAAGGTGTCCATACAGCCTGTAATTTGCTCTCGCATTCAATCACTCAGGCACAGGAGGCGCGTCAAGCCATAGACTATGAGTTTTCGAAGTGTTAAACCTTTATGGCTGGTTTTTAAAACGTCTGTTAGCAAAAAAAGTTTGACATGTTTTTATTGCACTCAGACCGAGGATGTTGTACTTGTAGTCTTGTACTGTACAGTGCAAATTAAAAGAAAAAAAATACGATGTGTCTCAGCTGATGGAGGCTGATAGCGATCAGATACAACATAATTATTTCAACCTTGAATCCATATTAAATTGCAACTGTATAATAAACCGTAATTGATGGTCAGGTAATTGAATTATACACGCCACAGACCTACCAAAATTAAAAGCCGTTTCAGACGTTACGAAAGGAAAAACACTATCGTTGCTTTATCGATTCTTTGGCCATACAGAATCGACTTTCATCTCGTTCAACCTGTCCAGTGGTGTTGTGATAACTTTTAATAGAGCCCGCAATCATAAGCCTATTAATAAAGCTTGTGGCAGAGGCGTCTTCTCGCTTTAATCAACATTTTCAATGAGATTATTAAATGCCGCCAGTTTCCAATATGGCCGCGGTTTATGCCCGCTGATGAGTTTTATTATGTGATCGTGTTCTTCTGGCCAGTGACGTATTTATGATGATATTGATATCGTTATTCTTTTGTTTTTTGATGTTTTTAGTCGTACCCAATTTTCTAGACTACATATGGTTATGGCGGGAAACTGCTATAACTGTGAACCAGATAATTAACTATATTTCTGAGACTTTCTGGGATAGTCCTACTGTCAGTTATTACTGATACTGATACTCCCTGAGCACAGTCAGATATAGAGGTTTACAATATTCAAGGCGTCTTTTTTCAAAAGATATTGGTCCCCACACTCACATTTACGAGTGAATTATTTACACCAATAAGTTTTGCTGGAAGTGTAACAAAGCTGTGTCGAAATTTAAAACGGATCTAAACAATTTTCCCAAAGCTAAAGATAGGAAGGTTTTGATCCATCATTGCCAATATAATGCCTTCGTGATTGGAGGCACGAGCGTCAATCGGGAGCGTTCGTGTGTCGCCGGCGCTGTGTCATGCGCGCGCAATCTGCCCCCGCTGAGATGCGTCCGCGCCGACACTGACAATGTCTCACTTGATACTGTCTGATACTGTCATAGATTAACACACTTTACTGGGCAAATTATTATGGATGTGATTAGTCCGCACTGAGGATTATCACAATTCGCATGAGGATTTTATGACTTCTTGCTGAAACTTAAACACCTTTCTTTGTTTGAGCCGTGATCATGGGTGTACATGCAATTGGTTAGTTTACACGTAGCCTTTGGTTTGAAACAATACTGCACATATAAGGGATCTTTAGGAGATGTGCCTCCGACAAAGTGGACCGATGACCTGGTGAAGGACCAGTCGATGTGTCTAAGTTTAGGGGATACCTATGTTCAGTAATGGACGTAAATCGGCTATAAATAAACGACGTAAATCGGCTAAGAGGACGATGATGAAAATTATTGCTCAAATTGACAACATTCCAACACCCAAATCAGCAAACGGCTTCCACAGGCAGGAACGAAAGGTTCATCCTTTCGTAGTGGTTCCTGGATAAATGATATTTATTTCTGTAAATGGGTTCTAACAAACACTTTTACACGTCAACAGGGTTATTTTTTATCTAGATCGGTGTTTCCCTATCTGACTACTCTTAAGGTGGAGCACCGAAAAGAACTCAGGGGTCACATTCTCTTTTAAAGTCCAGACATTATCTTGGTCAGATCATGTGAGGATCGTACAGATTTGTATTATTTTGAGGAAGTAACCACTCAGTGGGTCTGATAGTCAATGCAACTTGTAGTGCTCAACTCAGAACTAGGGAGCTCAACGGGTCATCGAACAATACTAAAGAAAGACACAACCTCCATAGGTTTGGTTGAAAAGTTCAAGAGAGAGTTGAGGCAACAGTGGTGTCCAGTGAATGGTCAACCAATAACAACCTATAATAAACCTAAATCCTTCCTCTGGACATCTCCCAAGATTCACTCCGGTGCGATTGACATTCCTAACCAGTCAAGAGTTTCACCTATCTTTTAAAATAATCTATGAACCATCGGCAGCTTACCCTTTGCTATCATGATTCCTAATTGAAATATACATATAAAAGTGGCAGAAAGCAGTCTGTATACGATACAACTTCATTACAACCCGCCTGAGGATCTGATTGGTCGCCACAAGGCGCCATTGTGCGTATAAATCAAATAAAAAATCGTCGAAAGTCATGATCTTATTTAAAACGTAATAAAGATGCCTTGATACACTTAGCTATGTAACTGTGATCTTTTTTGGTATATACGTCTATAGAAAATAGTATAAACCAAAGTCTATTTTCGTGTAAGTTTGTGTGATTGTGTTGTACTTCTAATCTATGCAATGGATTATGATGCGGTCTCTAACATAATTCTGGAAATGTATTCCAAAAGGTTTATTAATAATAAAATTATTGAAAAACCATTTTATTTTATTAAAGGTTTGTTTGTAAATGATGAAGGGGAAAACGTAAATTTGTGAATAACAAAATCACCGCTGGCCACCAAGCAAAGTATTTACTAATCTTAATATATATAAATTACGTGTCACGTTGTTTGTCCGCTATGGACTTTTAAACTACTGGCTTTGGCTTTTGCTTACTGTGTGTGTCTTGGTCAAAGTTAAGAGATAGGATAGTTTTTAGAGTATCAACTTTATATTTTTAAATGCAAATTATATGTTTTCCTATATTCATTTCCATACATTTCTAACAGATGGCAGTGTAACTTAACTTTTACGAAGTTCGGCGGGTCAGCCAGTTAATTATAAATTGCATTGAGTAGATAGAAATGATTATTATTTCATGACTTTTTATTTAAAATACGTTTTGTTTAAAATATATAAGAAGAAAACGTTATGAGGAAAAAGCCGACATAAGATTTGTGTGACACCACTAATGAAATTGGTATTTAGTTAGTGGTCTATTACGATATCCAATACAATACACTACATCCATTTTATAATTCTAAGTTTGGCATGGGATTAGAAAACAAATGAAACCTCTGAAGACACTATCAAAATAGGTTTAGTTAAATAAACCGTAAGAATATACAAATAGAGTGTAAAACAGCTCGGGACGCATGGTACTCATACGTACCATACGGTACTTTGGAAAACCTTTCTGTGACCGTGCTGCGGAGCTTTACAGAGTTTTGAAGTTCCGGCGTGACAGAAAATGGTGGAACTATATGCCATATTAAAATTAAAGTAGTCCTGGGTTCAATTTCCAGGTCAGGCAAAGTATTATCCAGTTTTTCCAATAGGAATTTTCACATTAACAGCCCGGAATCTAGATTCGTGCCCGGTTGATGGCAATAGGCTCGCCCCCTATTACAAGGGACCCAAACAAAACTGTGGGTATTACTATAGGTGCACCTCTGCCCAACCCTTCAAGGAATACAGGCGTGATGTTATGTGTTGTAACAACTAATGTACAGCAAGATATAGGGACCATTATCACGCAGGAAACTGTAATTTATTCACAAACAGGCCGAAAGGAAATTGAACTTGTCAACTATGGAGATTGTCATCGATTTCGAGACATGATTTATTTACTAAAGTCCAATGCGTATTTGATATTACCTTGAAAATAACTGTTCTGTACCTTACCGACATCTCATGTTGATGGGCATGGCCATACGTTGGTAAAATAATGTCTAGATATGTATATACTTCAATACTTTTCCTATTTATCCTTTTCTTATTTGAAGACCGATGTGGCGCAGCGGGCGAAGGTCCGCCTGCGACGCAGGAGGTTGCGGGTTCGATTCCCGCCTTGGGACAAATGTTTGTACGATCTACAAATATTTGTGCCGGGTGTTCTGGGTATTTGCTATGTATAATAAAACATATCTATCTATGTAATGTATTGTATTAAGTACATCAGTCATCTAGTACTCATAACACAAGCTCTGCTTAGCTTGGGGCTAGATGATGCCGTGTGGTTTGTCCAGTATTATTTATTTATTTATTTATTTACATAACGGCTAGGCAGAGCTATTCCTTTAGTGCACCAACATTTATCCAGTTATTAGGCTCGCCCCCTTTTTTATGGTAATGTAATAGGGGGCGAGCCAATTAACATCTATCGGGTACGAATCCAGACTCCAGGCTGCTACTGACAGAATCTAGAAGGAAAAACCCAACAACGCTTTACCCAACCTGGGATTGGAACCAAGGACTTCATATTCAGCAGTAGCACTTGTGATCACTACACCAACGAGGTGGTGAATATTAATTTCTTGCTGCACTACTGCCTAAAGACTAACTGCTATGGAGTTCATCAGCGAGATCGTATCAGTAGGATTCGCAAGAGAATCAAAGCAACTGATGCCGCCAGAAGAGTTGCCAAATTCAAGTGGCAAGTCCACCACACTAAATTCCCAAACCACTGCAACTCCTGAAAACCAGAATCAGCAGTAACGACCACCAGAAAAGCCCGGAGAAACGATTCAACTGTCTTGGATCCCGCAACAGAAAAAGTACAGCGAGAGTTTGAAAAAAACATAATTTCCACTTCCCTCCCTATCAAGCAGGAGACAGTACAAAGCTAGGCCAATGTGCACAAAGGGAAGTTTACAACCCAGGTTTAAGCCCAGTTGCAGTGCCCAAACTTAAATGGCAGTGGGCTGGGCACATTGATTGCAGAACCGATGGCCGTTGGCATAGGTGAACCCGTGAGGCGACCGCGTAACAGAAGACGCACTGTCGGTCTGGTGAAAATCGCAGGGAGCCAATGGCTGTAGGCAACGCAGGACCGATCGTCGTGGTGTAGCGAATTCTATCTCGTCACATAAAAACTAAATCTGACGTTTCTTACATCGTTAAAGTTATCCACGCGATTGAACACATATACATGTATAAGAATCCGACAACAACCGTCGGGCAGTAGCCTACCAGACACAGCACCCGTCTGGTCGGTGAATCCCCCCTTTTCAATGGTGTATGAGGAACTTTACACCCTGTTCCTCATACCCCGCTGTGGACATCTTTTGGCTGAAATCAAGTGCCTAAGCTTCTAATTAATCGTTTCGAGATACATGTAACATAGAAAAACTTTGTCGTTCTTCAGTGACGTATCATTAAAGACAGTACGTCACTGTCAAAACAAATTCTTTGTTGAAACGATGTGTATCGCTGAAAGGCCTATTAAACAGAGACACGCTAGCCGTTTACTAATTGCAGAAAACAACAGTGAAACCACAAGACAATGCGATAACCCTACCCTTCTTAACCGTCCAGCTTTACAAGACCTTCCGTACGTCTTCCACAGTACTGCTAAGTAGGACGCAGAGGGGAGAGTTCATACATTTGCAGGGATCAAATCAGGTTGGAGAGGTAAATAGTTAAGAACCGAGCTGGGAGGTCTACCGGTCACCCAGCTAATTGAATGTGTCAATCATTTTAACAACGTAAATGAATAGGGCATAGAAGTTAACGCATCCGTTTTACTTGGAGCCTTCTCGAGTGTTACTTTGCATACGATGGGGAGGTTTTCGTCATTGGTTGACGAATGCCCGGGGCTGGCTATCGCTCACCGCTGGGTTATGCCTGTTTATATCGGACAGCACTAATTGTGTAATTTTCTGGTAAACTCATTAGCTGTCACGTGTGGTTGTAGATATAAGATTTTGGTTATGGATTTTTGACGGCACGGTTGGCGCAGTCGCTGAGCGATTGACTGCTGCGCCGCGTGTCGTGGGTTCGATTCCCGCACGGAACAAATATTTGTATGGCCTACTGGTAATTGTTCCGGGTCTTGCTGTTTGTGTATGTCCGTATGAGGAATTTATCATATATCGTGGGTGAGTACCGACGATACAGGAGAAATTCCTAGTGTGGGGAAACGTTTAAAAACAAAAATAATAATCAGAGTTGTGAGTTTGAACAGTGATTGAGGTGAACAGGAGGACGCAATGGCGAAAGCTTTCCGTTCTGCCAACATGACATATCTTACTTGTTTAGAAAAGAACAACAGAGAAGAGAAAAGGAAAGAGACAGAACAATTTAAACCTATCATTCTCAAGTAACGTGACGTATGGACCAGGTTAGTTTTTCAAGCTGGAATAACAAGCAAGTAATATTCTGGCTTGGCACATACTAGAGCTAATATATTTTATGCCACTAGCATCGTTGACTAAGGCTAAATGATCAAATTGGAAACTAACTTAGCCGGACACATGAAGCTAGTATACAAGCCAGGATAGTGAAATCGGTAGAGAGCGCACCTACCACTAGCTTCAAAATGGAACCCCACTGCAATTAACTATCACAGCAGCTTATTTTCTTTCACACTTGCTTTTTAGCCTGCAGGTGAGGAATTGCGCTGTATACAAGAGGTCAGAGTCACCAGCTTACTGGATTACCTACGTTTGTGATAAAATGCAAGAGTTATTGAAGTTCAGTTATATTTTCCTCCCTATACAGCAGTATACACGTAGTAGTAAGTGTCATCGTTAAAATAAAATCCGTTCATACCAGTGTTGTCAGTGTAAGAAATAAAATGTCCAACAATCAACTGATTAAACGATTCAATAATATTATTTTAAAAACCTAACACTCTCTTAGCTTGAAAACCAATGCAAGTAGAAGAACGTAAAAAAAACAAAAGCACATTCAATATTCAAATAAACAACAATAATAAAATTGATCTCCCTATCATGTTATTATTAAATCAAACGCCAGACTTTATTTACATTTACAGATGAAGGTGAATGGAGAAAAAAAAGATAATATGTTACGATAAATCATAGACAAGTCATATTTCATCGTCGCCGGTTTCGAGTGCTTGACGTGTCTCATTACAATGTTAAATTAAATGAATATCTATGCCGCCGTGCCGAGGTGGATTGTCTTTGGGGTCAGTTGTATTATCCGAAAAGACCACTGGGTGATGTATTGTCAAAGTTTAGCTATGCCAGGACAGAGGAGGTAGCACTACCCAGCTAGCAAAAAGCTGGCAATACTTGCTTTAGTAAAGTAGATCAAAATAATTTATTTGGTTCAGACTGAGTAAACGTCTAATCATAATGGCCAAAGAGTTTTTACGTTCGAATAATGGAGTAATTCACAAACTGTAAACTAATTTATTAAACAATTATGTACTGAGTATATTGTTTGCGCGGTGGTGGCAATAGAGTAACAAAGATTACTGTCATTCCTTGAAGGAGGCTTTTACCCAGATTTGCGTGTAAGCTACATAATATTTTCTTTCATTTTGTATAATTTCATTTTCTATGTTTTAGCTAATAGTTTCTTATTTACACGGAAATAAATAAAGCTTTATTATTATATTCTATGCGCTGTTCGGCAACCATATTTTAGGCGCCACCAAAATGATGTGTTGTGTAACTCGTGTAAGACATTGATTTTTGATAATGGTACAGAGATAGGCACTGCAATGATGATTAATAGTTAGCTGAGTCATCAAGAAGTAGAGGCCAGTAGTCGCTTTCAAGTGTCGTTGCGCATATTTCTTTTGAATGCCTATGCCCTGACCAATATTACACCCCCTATTCATGAAATATAAGCTTCTTCTTAGTCAAAGTGCAATCGTTTATTTTAAATAGATATTAAAAAGTCTGAAACGTCAAATTTAAAATTTAATACCTTAACTGCCAGACAACGAGACAATATACCGCAACATATGTAGTTGAAGTATAAATATACCGCATCATAGTTGCATTAGGTAGTAAACATAATATTGTAATTTAAAATTTAATATACTGTGCTCGTATTACAACTACTGCTAATGTTCAACTCATAGGCGAGGACGCTGGCACCCTAAACACAAGTTAAATCTTACATTGGGTACCAGAGGGCATCGAAAACACTCTTTTCTCTGGTTGTAACGCTGCATAGTGTCTAGATAAGTGTTTCTTGTACAATTATTGTTTTTTTTTTTACAATAGAAATTGTATTGATTTTTGGTCACCTGACGTTTAAGGTAAGTAATGTACTACAGTTATTCTAGTTACCCCTTCCAAAAGGTAGTAACGTATGGAGAAGAGTTTAATAGACACACAGAATCATACTACAATATTATAAATGTGAATGTAAGTTTGTTTTTTACGCTTTCATGCGAAAACTACTTAACCGATCATCATGAAACTTTGTACACATAATATATTCTTGGAAGTATTAGAAGTAGCATAGGGTACTTTTATTTGAACAAAAAAAACATGGTAAAACAACGTTTGCCGGGTCAGCTAGTATTATAATATTATTAACTCCTTGACATTTCTCTGTTTCGATTATATTGCAAATTATAGCACCAGTATATCAATTTGATAACATCGATTTTATCAATGTAGATATCATATTTCATGCAAAATACATCGTAAGCTGTATTATTAGCTTTTTCTAACAATATTAACCAACATTAATTTAATCCTCAAACATAATATCCCGGGTCATCACACAATAATTTTAGTAACGAGTTATAAATATTCATGAAATAATCATTTCGATCTATTCATATTTAATAATATCATCAAGCCTAAAAAATGGTCGAAAAAGTATTGGAGTGAGTTTTTATCGATAAAAAATATCATTATTTGCACCTGCG
The DNA here is from genome assembly GCA_905147745.2 of Phlogophora meticulosa. Classification (NCBI taxonomy): domain Eukaryota; kingdom Metazoa; phylum Arthropoda; class Insecta; order Lepidoptera; family Noctuidae; genus Phlogophora; species Phlogophora meticulosa. The sequence goes on along the minus strand of LR990522.1, from coordinate 14,060,505 downwards.
AATCATAATCGATTTCGTCTGGGCACATCTCTTTGGATGTGTAGCGACAAGAGACGTCACGCTGCGCGCGCGCACCCCTACCGTTACACACGAATATTAGTTCTTTATTAATACCGTATTGATAGTGTATCGATTTACGTTTTATTATCGAGTAATAATGGAAGTATGAATGGTTCTCTATTGATGTAAAAACGACGATAAAATAATTATTGATCCGCATACCAGTGGAGGAACCGTTTAAGAACATGTATGGCGCTTCGATATTATCATTTTATTCTTGGTCTTTTATGTAGTATGAAGTGAAGTTTAAATTAATGATTTGTTGGTCCTATATTATTGATAGGGAAAGGTGTAGAATGTTGACCATTTAAACACAATGTCTTCGTCTTTGCTTCGAAGAAATGAAGAGAAAGTCCTCTTACATTTTAAGTTTATTTTTGACTAGTTACATTAACTGTTATTAAAGTCTGTATAGAACTATATCTTTCTGTGTAGTACTTACTACTGTTCTCTATTTTTCCCTAATATTTTCAAGGTTAAGTAACGCCTCCCTAGGTCTGTCCGTAGATGGGTGCCTATCTATTACATACCGAGACCGCTCCGTACTTCGAAAAGCACGTTAAGCTGTTGTACCCGGCTGCGATTAGTAGATCCTTGACAGGGTAGTCAAAAGCCCGAAAGTCAGACAACCAGTCTTACCAAGGGGTGTCATTTTAGATTGGTTGTGGAGGTCAGATAGGTAGTCGTTCCATGTAAAATACTGGTATTTAGAGAGGAAGCCGACCTGCATATTTGGGAAAAGACTAGGCAGATGGATGGAATTATTGTGGCAGAACTCGGGTAATCTGACTACAATACAATACAATACAAAACAATAATCTGTCTACACAAATTTTTAAAACCAAATAGAATACCTATACACAGAGAATAACCTTACATAACCACTAAATTCTACATTCACAGAGAAAAAAAGACGTTCAAATTATAATACAAATGTATTTTTTTTTCTACCGAACTCCTTAACTTAATAAGCGTAATTCATCACTCTCTTGGGAGCCAATCGGCTACCTACAGTCTATTCGAACAGGCTGATTGAATTAGCCTGATCAATCATTTAAATGAGGCCCTGACCTTACCTGGCTGTGTGCTGGGTCTTAACCATTCTTTGTTCGAATTGTTCGTGTATGATGTTGCTCTGTTATTGTTTTTGAGAGACGCATTTCAAGGGAAGAACAAAATTAGATGGCGACAGTGGATTTTCAAGGAATTTCTTCTTTAACATTAGACTTAAAGACATCTTTATTCGTCTAGAAAGGAACGATTATTCCAAACTATTCTCAACTCTCAGATCAGAATCAGACGAAGCGTCAAACTTTCTGAATTGAATGGAGACTGTGATCTCTGAGTTTGTTTTGGTATTCCTTCTTAGTGTAGTCAGATAGGAAATACTGACAGCACCTATATTTAAACAATATTAGCTTGTTTGACGTGTAAATGTGTACGTATAAACCCATTTATGGAAAAAAAAACATAATTTATGAGTGATCATGAAAGGGATTTGGTGCATTTTGGTCCACCCCATTATATATGGTACTACTTCAAGTTTTAGTGTTAAAGAGCTTAGAAATCTCGTATTAGGCGATACTAGATTTCTAAGCACAGTACGTCATCTCTTTTCAGGAATTATTTCAATCCAGCTTCTAAAGCCCATCATTTGACCCCAACAAGAGGTTTCAATCAGCGGAATTGTGCAAGGTAAATTAAAAAGATACTGGTGAATAATAAATCTAGAAAGCGGTAACAAAATAAAAGAAGCAAAATTATAAACAAATGGCGCCTCGAACAATACAAATATTCCGAATTCAAATTCCGAGCGCGAAAACAAACTGCCAATAATATTGATTAAAAAACAACAATAGCGTGTCCACGCATCGTAAGATTATTTCGGGATAGTATTATAATAAATTCTGGTGTTAATTATATCGTGAGTGGGTCGTGCGGCGGCACAAAGCGGGCGCGGCGCGGGTACGCGTGTTGATTTTCAGTTTATTTCATTAGATCCACGCAGCAGGGTGCGCGGGAGTCGACGCCGGCCTGTAGGGTGAGTATACGCGCGGCTAGGCTTGGTACGGCTTTGTTCAGCTTATTGTCCACATCAAGTGATTGGAACAAAATAATAGAAGATTATTAATAGATTGCATTAACAGACTCTGTGAATGAATTATTTTAATAATCTTCTAATAAATTTGAAGTTCAACCTTTCTTGTCTCTATTTTATAATACATTAACTTACGAATAAAACTATGTATACTCAAATAAAGCAGTGAAATATCACTCTGAATTTAAATATTAGTTACCTACTTCTAGTGTAAGACATAAACGTCAACGTGTTACATGAGGGATACTTTAGCAAACGAATGTTAAATAATTGCTATCTTGTAAAATACGTGATATGACAAGAAAAACAAAACTTACGAACACAAAATAAAAAACAAGATCCACATACAAACAGTAATTCTCCACGCTCAACATTATGGTTACCCTTTCCACCGCCATAGGGTTCACCTGCCCGTTTAAAAATGGTAAAATATAGCATTTTTAATGAAGTAACCTTTTCAATTTTCGGCTTTACGGCTTTTATCGGCGTGACATCGGCCCTAATCAAGCTCGTTTGCTTGTTTCTAAATGTTTTTGTTGATTTTTTTTTCATGCATTATTTAGTACCAGGGCTGATTACCTTTCTTTTTTAATTTAAAAATGTGTACGCGCACCAAAAATATTGGATAATTGATTTTTTTTGAGCGTTTCATGGGGTATAATAGTTTGAGTCGCGTCACTATGTAAATGATGTAATAGTAAACTTTTTTATTCGTCATTAACTTGTGGGGTTGTAATAAAATGTTTGTTTGATATCAATGTTGACAAATCATCCTCTTTGATCGCGTGTAATAAGCGTGTTATTATTTTATACGCGTTTCATTATAACGAATATTTACGCTGATGAGAAAGACAATGAAATTAATTGTGATTATTTAACGGCACATAGAATATATGTATCAAAGAAAAGTTATATTTTTTCAATTTAATAATCTGTTAAGAAAAAGTTAATTACAACGGAAATGTAAATCTTTTTTCATTTCTTTTATTATTGTCTATGATGGACGCATTATAGACGACTTTCTTTATGCTTGTACATGTTGTAAAACTGTGTATTTTTATGTGAGTAATAAAATTAAATGGAGCCATGGATAACTTTGATATAAGCACGGGTCATAGGTTGGAATATATTCATTTTTGATGATCGACAGAAGGGTAAATTATTAGGAATTTATTTAAATCCTGTTAGTGATGTGGGCGGGCATCTCACTGTGTGATGTTATAACTGATGGAACTATTGAAAGATGAAAATTTAATGTAACGAACGGTTTGTTATTACGTTCTGTTCCGCTACCATTGTTTAGGCTACTTACTTTTTGTTGTTTTTAGCCAGAAGCGTATTAATTAATACCATCGAGACAGGCGACAATTTGTAAGTTCCTTTCATATATTTTCTGCTCTATTGAACAGCACCTGTCGACGAAATGTGACAATTATGTCATCTTGTGATTATTATGTCGCATTGTCAGTCATATAAAACCGGACCCTGGTACATGCGTTTATTTTTTTTGTTAAACATTCTGCACTTTGATACCTTGGTGCAAATGAGCATACATTCCATTAACTAACATAAGTAGTCTATCAAGTTTTAGATTTTCAATGAAAACTTTATTTCTAAGTTCAATTTATAGCAATTAAGGCTGTTTGTGTATGTGACTTTAAATGTTTGTAAACGCACCCATGATACAGGAGAAATTCCGAGTGTGGGGCAACGTTTTATTTTAAATTAAATCAATCTCGAATCAAAACGTACATGAAGAAAGATGGAAATCATGAAAACACTCTCTTAATTTCTACCAAATTTAAACCAGCGGCCCTGTATCATGGCGTCTGTGACAGTAAATTATAAAAAAAATAGCTCATCGGTCGATAAATTATAGTTCCATTTGCAATTTATTGAGGTCAGTACCACAATGGGTCTCACCTGTTTCCTCACATTTATCAGTCAATATTTACGTAAAATTCATAAAAAAACATTTATCCTAGCCTATATAAGTTACTAACTTGTTACTTAAGTAGGTACTTACTTGAAAAAAAATCGTCCACTCGACATGATCGATTCTATTCGATTCCCACTGTTTCCACGAAACCCTGGTCACAACACTTAATCGCGGAGCTGACATCTTCATCTACTTCATAATATCGAAATAATGACCCGCACTGTACTTAGTCCGTTTTTGTTGTTCGTTTCTAATAGCTTCGGGATACCAGAGATGTTTGATACCGTAATTATTAGCATTCGGACGAGTGGCTTGTGTGGTATGATACGAAATGTTGTGGTTTAAATGCCAAGAAGATGCAATAAGGATCTGATAATCTACATTGGTTGGCTTGAAGTGTAAAAGTTTAGGCGATTGACACACTGCACCGCATCACGCAGCGTATCGTGGGAGTGTGTGTGTAACACACAGAAAAGGCATTCACGCGCAGTGTTCTACGTTCTTCGCCTCGAACCCGCTACGTGGTGCGGCGCAGTGTGCCAATTGCCTTAGAGTCGAAACAATGTGTAGTTCTTTCCTCAAATTACCATCTCAGCCTGCGTGGTCCTCTTATGATCAATCTGAACTCTAATTTTAGTTTGGTGTTTGTTCTCGCAGTAGTCGGGTAGGAAACACCAACCTCATCTAGTCAATTTAATTTATGTTTAACGTGTCAGTAAAACTATTTTTTGAAACCAATTTACTGACCATAATACCTTGGAAGATGGGTAGGCCTTTGGTGTGGGATGCAACATGTGTCGACACCCTTGCGCCATCCCATCTTCCTAGTACGGTGGATTGTACAGGTGCGGCTGCTGCAGGTGCAGAAAACCTCAAACGGCGAAAATACAACAACCTAACTGGAAGTTATATGTTTGAGCCGTTTGGGGTTGAAACATTTAGTTTTTCGAGAAATCGCGAAACGTTTGGTCGACTCTTCACGTGACCAGAGGGCTGGCCTTTTTTTTGGCCAAAGAATCAGCCATTGCCATGTTGAATGGCAATCATTCAACGTGGCAATGCTGCCAGCCTTCTGGGCACTTTTCCCGTTTACAACGATGCGGATGAATTTTTTGATGCCCTATGATTATTTATTTTATTTTATTTCTTCATATATTAATAATTTACTGAACTAAATATCACATAATATCACGTCTTTATTCCCCGAAGGGTTGGGCAGAGGTTCACCTATAGTATCATCCATATTTCGCCAGTTAAAGTCCCATGTAATAGGTGTTTAATGCATCCGTATTAAACAGAGCCCTGGTTCCTCTCACCTGGAAGGGACACCGATGCACAACCTCATACCATAAGTCCAGTACATCATTCTGGATCCACCTGAGATGAAATTTGTCGCCGGCCTTTACCTATTTCTGTCTAACACAAAGTTTAATGAAAGAAGTGAATTATTTCTTCGTTATTAAAAATCTCCTAGGGTTGGATAGAAATCATGATTGTCTCTTTCACACTGTATAACTGACAATGCGAGATATTGGTACAAAAATGATGTACCTAATTGTCACATTATCGGGACTGCGCTGTTTATTAGTAGAAAATCTACGTACTACAAGGACATACAGTGACCTTATTGGTGATGTTGTTCAAAAAGGTTAGGTGTGTAGTACTCGCAAGCGGCGTGCGTGTATGACCAGATGTATGAACGTAAACGAAGCAAAAGGAGTATGTATGGATCGCAGAAGGTGGCGTTCTGTAGTTTCCACCTACCCACACATGGGAAATAGGCGTGGGTTTATGTATGCATGAATATAAATTCTATGAAAGAAGCTTACGAAATTGTTAGATTGTCAGATCATCGTTTGTCAAGTGGCGGTTTTATTCATTAGGCCCCAGGATTTCCAATACCGGCAATACTACGTACATTTTTTTACTCATGATGCTGTTATTTAACACATCAGTCCACTCACTGTAATTTCCTTACCCGTTAGCCAAGCTTTGCATTTCTCCAGTCCCACGTTTTTGTGGGTTTCTATAATGTTATTCATCATATTCCGCTGATGAGATAATTCATTACAGATAAATATGTTTAACGTAAATGTCGTGATGGCCCAGTGGTTAGAGCTTCGCCTCTCTTGAGGAGCTCGCTGGTTAAACAGCGTTCAAATCCGGTAAGGTTTTTAAATTCATACGTAGATACTAGCTAAGTTTATTTTAGATATTACTGACATCGGTAAAGTAAAACATAGTGAGTAAACCTGGACTTATAATTAATTTTAGTCTTACATCGCCAACCCGGATTGAGCAATCGTTGTGTTTATTGCTTGTACTATTTCAAAAGCATACAGCAAGGCCTCTGTATGCCTTTACCCTGCAGTAGAACAGTAACAGGCTGGTATTATTATTGTAATTTACGCCTAGGTTAGCGCAGTGGCTGAGCGATTGGCTGTAGCGCTGTGTGTCGCAGCTTCGATTCACGCACGGAACAAATATTTGTATGGCCTACAGGTCTCTTAACCCTTTCGCTGCCCAGTTCAAAAATACGATTTAACTTGTATGTCAAAATGTTTGGCAAATTACATAATGCGTAGGCACATGGTAGGGGGTGATGGGCAAGTTCACATCTCATCTATAGCTTTTTACATGTACGACTCGGGAAGCGAGTTCTGGGACATGAACAAACTCTTTTTCGACCCGGGAGCCGGGTGCTGGCAACTAAAAGTGTTAATACGTTTCTAAAAAAAAAAAAAAACCGTGTGACGCCTTTCCATGATTTAAAATTGATCTAATGTTCAAAAGAAGATCTTTCAATTGGTTATTGAAGATTCTCTTACTAATGTTTAGTAAAAGCATGGTCTGGCTGGTGGATACCGTTAAATATTAGGTTGCTATTGTTGAGGACTTTGGGATGAATACGTAGTTTACTTGTTAATACTCTTTTAACATGTAATGGACCATTTATAGTTCTATTAACTTATCTCATCGCTGAGCTCTTAAAATTTTGAGTTTAGCCAAAAGATAACTGACAAATGCGAGCAAATTCTGGACAGGCCCACTCGAACCTGTGTGGTGCTTTGTGTGTGACCTCAGACATTAATCCACATGGTTGACATGGTTTTCATATAATCTGACCTATGAAGTGTATGGACTATAAAATAGACTTAGACGACTGAGTTTGCATTAGTGTTTGCAATAGGCATTTTCTACCAGTCAACGTTTAGGCGATGTAGAGACAAACAGTGGTAGGTGCAATAAGAGTAACCGGGAAAAAATATATTTAGTTACATAACCATATTATAAGCTCATCATCATCTGTCTAGCCTTTTCCCAACTGTGTTGGGCTCGGTTTCCAGTCTAACCAGATGCAGCTAAATACCAGTTTCTTAAATGGAGCGACTGCCACAACCACAACCCAGTTACTGGGCAACACGAGACCCCTTGGTAAGACTGGCTGTCAGACTTTCGAGCATCTGACTACCCGTAACGTTTGTCAAAGATCTCCAAATGACAGCTGGGACCAACGTCTTAACGTGCTTTCCGAGGCGCAGAGGAGTCTCGATATGTCACGAACGGTCACCCATCCACAGACTGAACCTTGGCAATCGTAGCTTAAACTACAATCAACTCGTGCGGCTGTTTCTATATAGGCATGAGCTCCTTAAATGTAAGTATCCTATTTATATATTATAAGCTATGAATACAATATCCATTTATATGTTTCTTCTCCGACTGACCTCATCTAGAAACAATTGAGGCCAAAAAAAAAATGTCGTGTAAATGTGTTATTTTTAACCAATTCACATAATAAATATTTATTTATTTATTTATTTATTTATTTATTTAACCATATTTAAGCTATATGTGTTATCATGCACGATTTATCATCTCTTTATGTGTGAATTTTCCCACAACAATCTCTAACTCCACTAAAAGTTGGTTAGTAACATTAAGGAAGAGAAATCAGTACTTTACAATTATTGCTCATTTTACGATTAACATTGCACTCAGGTGTAAATTAACGTTTACATCTTCACATGCTATTAAATAATAGACGTGTAAATACTAAAATACTGATGTAACATTGAAATGTTAGATGTAAGACCTTTATGCCTACGTTTATACTTTTAAGATGCTAATTTAAATTATTTACTAAATGCCAAGAAATATAGAGTCCGGGAATTACCTAGCTTACTTCGATGGTGTAGCAAACTAACAAGATGGGTAATCTTATGGCAATATTCATAGTTCGCATTTTGACTATGTTTTGCTACGTAAAATTAGGGTTTTATGCCTACAACCTATATACAACTTCTCTTTTTATGTTTGATCTTACAGTAAGTATAAATAACTATTCCGTACCAAAACGCTTCTGTTTTCAATCCCCGTTTCAAACTTAGTAAACGAGCAACGTTCCATTAAAAAAAAACGTGCCGAAATGTTTGTGCTTCAGTTTCTAGCTTGCATTCTCGTGTATAAGTGTTTTTCTTTATATTTTGTGATGATTTTTCATTAATTTCGAGATTACTACCAAATTATTTTAAAATATCCTGACTAAGTAAACCTAACAAAAAAGTCATTCAACACTTTTCTTGCTTTGAATTTTGTTTTCTTTTGTCGAATGTGTGAAAGCGTTCCTTACAAATATGGAAATTAAAGTTTTCATATTCAAATGAAACGCTAACTTAGGAAAGCAAAGTCGAAGTAAGATCTATGAATCTGGCTCTTAATGATTAAGTGCAGGAGTTACTTAAAGCACTGAAATAAATCTACGAAGCTATAATGCCTATGTTCATTAGCTAGACTTACATTTGCGGAAGTACCTAAGAGATCTAATAATTGTGTGAAAGTCTCCGAATGACGGCTATCGAAGTAAAATCATAGATATGTGAAAGTTTGCGTATCTTCTCAGTAATATTACTAAAAATAAAGTGACATACCTATATTAATATTTATACTTAAATATATACCAAGTTACTTAAATAACGACATGTTGGTGGAAACGTTTTACTAGAATAGTCACATACATATAAATAGATGCTATTGTATTATTGACCAACTTCTTTAATACTAGTATTCTGCTCAGGCTTACTCGTTCCAAAATATTACTTCATCTTGATCCGTATTCATTTAACTCAAAAAACCTTTCTAACCTAAAAAAATCTTAATTCCCTTTCAACATTAATCCTCAGCTCTTCAAAACTGAGAACATAACGACATACCGATGCGTTCCCTAATCGCCAAGGATCCCCAGCTGTGAGGAAATCATTAATTAGTCCAAGACTTGCCTTCGAACCGATGAAAAAGTCTCGAATAATTTAAAACTCCATAATTGGATATTAAAACAAAAATATCGCATTTAAAACTGGCCCATTCAATTTCAACCGACCTCATTTGTTACTGTTTGTCTATGGTAGTTTTGTTTTAAAGTCTTCGTTGTCTCTGGTATGAGATATTGTTGGCCATTTGTTATTTTAATTTAGTGATGTTCCCGTATTAATATTTGGATAGATGATTTGATTTATTTGAAGGATGCTTTGTACAATAAGCATATAGTTATTTGTTTCAACAATAATGTATATAATGTAAATCCAGTCACGTTTTTTTGACTGTCTCCCATAAAGGACATGATGAATATTCTGGGGTGACAATCAGTGGACCAACTAAAGGCCAGTTGGTGCATATTAAAAATTAAAAAGAATACCGTCGTCAAATTAGTAATAATTAATTCTGCAATAAACGAATTTCGTTCTCTTCTGAACTGTAACAAATTCATAAAAGCAGGATTGTTTAATACGTATCAGTCAACATTAGAACTATACGGGGGTTCAGTCGTATTATGACGTATTAGTCGCCCAATTTCTTTAAAAATCGCATTATGACTGAGAATCTAAGATGCTAAAAGTTTTATGCATTCATTCTGTATTCATTTCTTGCTCAAATTAAACGATTAATTAAGCCTTAGCTCTTAAAATTCTTTCCCCAAGTTCCCACAATTAGATTCTCAATCAAATTATATATTTACAAAAAAAAACTCAGATCCAAGTCGTGATCGGCGCCATTACGCGCCCTGCGCTTGCGCTGCGGCTGCCCTGATAAATCATTGTGGCGCTTCTTGATGTTCATTGGATGCAGCTTTGATTGATGGAGCCAGGAGGTCCAGCTTATCGACTGTTTAGGGTCCAGGGGCCGCGTAACACGGTAATGATGAGCGCTGATGAGCTTAAGAGTAATCATCTAAGTTAGTTACTTAACCACGTTTGGGTTTGTGGTTTATTGTTTTAGTAGATATTAAAAAGTAATTGTGTAAAAGTTTCAGTACTGATTTCTGAAGTATTTAGTGTAGTTAAACATGAATAAGTAGGTCGCAGCTTACTGCGATCACCGACTACTTACTGGTCCAGTTCGTGATAAGCAGTGAACGTAATAATAATACTTCAACGAAATATTTACTAACGGAATTGTTTCAGGCAGTGAAGGTTACATTGACTTATCCGAACCCAATGCAAGCAACCAACTCGCAATTGAGTAGTTACACGTTATTCAAAATGTACAAAATCGCCTACAAAGTTAAACTTTACCATTTCACATACAACAACGTATACTTTTATCGGCGATTTTTTTAATATTTCTTATTAATCGTTAATAAATTTTTATTTCATCGATCCGCCACGGTCATAACGAAGCGTACAAAATCTATTATTTCAAATTAATTTTATTGTATAAAATCACCCATCGTTTAGTTAACGATTCGATACGAATTATTTGGATTCGCGACGTCGGAATATTTTAATCGAATCGCACGCGCAAATAATACTTTATTTGGTTGCTAACAAAGCGTGCATTATGAGGATTTCTATCGATTGTCGTAACCGTTATTTGTAATCGATATTCGGATGTTTGTATCGTGATCGGGCGTATCGATTAATTATGAGAATTGATTAGGAGTGGGCGTGGTTCGGCTAACGAGACCGGCCGATCTCGTGTTTGTTTAATTACTTAAGATTCCGCCTCCCGCGTCGTCGTGGTGCCCTGGTACTTTGTAACTGAACGCTTGCTTCTGGTCTTCAGATAAATTATTATATCTGTACATGTAGGGTAACCATATGTATATACAATTCATGTGTCTAAGAAGGGGTTATGGTAGCTAGTACCGTTTAACATTTAAATTAATTATTCCTTTTGAAATTATCTCTCTGGATCACAGATGGCACGGAATGGACTCGTACCAATAAGCTTATTTGCAGGAATGATGAATGCTGTCAATAGTGAAAAAGCTTATGTCTCATTGCAACCGCAATAAATTACAACGTATTGGATCAGGGTGCACGTTATAATTAAGACATGCATGTAAGCGACGCCTTTTCAAAGTCCTCCCATAAAACGATAATGGCCTGTCACAACAGGCCGACGCCTGTTTCACACGGGCGAATTCTAGGATCTCACAAAATATACAAAAATGTTGTTTTCTCTCTTACTTTTTGTGTGGTTTCATAATTAGATTTGGCGAGGACCCACCCTGCACGGCAACCGCGAGTTGGTATAAGTTATAAGCGGTTAGTATGCGCAATACTTTCACTTTCGCTGGGCTTGTTGCCTTGACCTTATGATGGAAATAGTAGTATCACAGATTCACAGCCATCATTTGTTTCAGCGCAAGGACAAAGAACATTATTCTTATCAAGAACAGGCACAAGAGTATCTCACTTGGTTACTGCTCTGATCCGCGTAGGGCGTAGTAATTGTCTGCCTTCTTGGAAAAGTAGGTACATGTCATCAAAACGTCCAATGCATAATGGGCCCACCATTGTTATAACGTAGTTTTCGAATTCACTTATTGTTTACTGTCTACTTCCTTGATGGATATAATAAAAACGTAATAGGTACCGTGTATAACTCGCCACTTCATCCTTCGCTACCGCTTATGTCTCAGGCCATCAGATAATAAGCGGCTGTCGGGAGGCGTTCCTTGCAGATGAGTTCGGGAGGATAAAAATTCGATTACAATTAAATTAACCGAACTCATATTTATTTTTCATTAATATCTGATTTTGGAACTCGTAGAGTATTATTTATATGGCTATAAATATTCCTGGCTACGGTGGTTTACCTAAATTCCAAGTTGAGTGTTTCTGAATACCATTTTTTTTTGACCTTTTATTGATGGGCTGGCGAGGTTTCATATACATTCATCAATATTTAAGATGTAGTGCCAAGACCACATTCTACATTATCACTTCTACAATCAACTTTGACTGAATTTTAATTTCCTGAGGTTTGCTTCTTTCACTATATAATATATTTTTTATTCACATTCATTTCACAATCATATTTGAGTTTTTTCAAGCTATTTCTGATTTCTTTTGTATGTTATGTGAATCATGTCCTTCATCATCCCCTGGTGTGGTCTATCGCATTCAACGTCCGTATGGTCAAAAGCTTAACGTGTCGCAAAGTGTGAACTTATAGATCATCCATCCCATCCCACGTTATCTCAATGCATCTTAGAATATCGTCCGCTTATAAAAGAAACCAAATGTTTATTGCAACTTGAATCTGTCCGTAAAAAAGATCGCTTTTCTAGCAAAAATAAAGAAAGTTTTCCATTACTTTACATTCTATTAAACAGCCAATTTGTCCGATAGCAAACAGAAATGAGCCATTAAAATTTTAGAAGAAATTGAAATAAAGAAAAAACTAATAAACGTGAGTCACGGCTTTCTTTCAATCAAACGATGTTAAATCATGAGATAATTGAATTTTAGATTAATGGTTAATCATGAGCCAATCGGAAACGTCCCACGCACTGAACTACCCACGACGGTATCCAATGTAATTGCATGTTATTGAATTACAATTTAATTGAATTGGATTATGTAATTAATGTTGGGGCCATTGTTGTAACGTTCTGTGATGAATGACCCGGCCCTCAAACAGTAAGCTGCCATATTTTTCAACTTTTGACGTGTAATAAGATCGTGATTGATGATGGAGAATGTTGAAAGGTGAACATTATATCTCTGAACGAAACTGCTTATTGAACTAATTGAATATTTTTGAACGATTGTCTGTTTGTGTGTGTGTTTGGCGCACTACTGCTGTACGCCGTGTATGTAGGTACGTAATTGCTGATATGTCATGATATTCGGAATAGTTAATCGAATCATTTTTCACGATAGACGAACTGGCATTTCAAAATGTTATGCAATAGCTACTGTTTTGGTCGCAATGAATCAGTGGAGTGATTTATAATATTAATTAAAATTTGTACCAATTTATAGTCCATCGTTCATCTAAGTTATTGCTGTTGTGGGTTCTCAAGTAAAAAAAAAATACGTAAAAGGTTTCAATACTTTTATTTTATACAAGATAATCCATAATGATGTTTTATAACCTTTTAACAAACAGTAGAAGCGAAGACACTGTGGTTTGTGCAGCTATTGAAATTTCCTATACAACCAGAACTTTGTGGTTTACATTCAATCCTCTTTGGTGCAACTTAATATAACATACTTTTTTCAAAACAATAGAATGACGTGTCAATTTTGAATAGTTATTGAATAAAATGGCAACCGACACCACACCAAACACATGGGTATGCAATCCTCACGCAAAACTCATACAATTTATAAAAAAACGTAGGACATGATTTTTAAATGTAGGTAAGAACTAATATTTTTGTCAATAAACTTATTTTTGAAAGTCTACAGGCTTTTTTCTTAGGTTAGCATCATGCCGGTGTAGTTGCGCTGATTACCCAACAAAAAAAAATAGGCCCAGCAGGTATCAAATGTATGAAATATTGCATTGATCAAAATTTAAATAAAATTTAAACCAAAACTATTTTTTTCTATAGTAACTTCTTTTACTGTCCTTACTTTTACGTATACAAAAACTGTATTTTAATACTTTTTTTTTGAGTAAAGGCACAATAAAGGCATGGAGACTCCTTTTAAGTTTACAATCATCACTCGAAAAAACTTAAAATTAATAAGTACTTATCCTACAATAAATAACAATAAGGCCTATAATGGACGGATTTGAAGTAACTACATACATCTTATAATAGAAGTATTAACATGTAAATGTACTAATTTTACTACTATAGTTATCTTACACGGCGTTTAGCCAAAATATAGTATATGTAAATATTCTATAGCTCACTGAAACGGGTTTTATACACTCAATTAATTCGCATAAATAAATAAGTACTAAGTAAGTAGGTACTTAGAGAGCCATTTAATTGTGTTGTCCATTTTTGTCATTATCTTCAAGAATTATTTTAAGCGCTCCGCTAACCGTGTTTTTAATTAAGTACAATTAAGATATCTAACTGGCTCTCAGGTGTATTTATTTTTTAACTACACTTGTTAACTATGTATTTACTTGTGGTCACTTCAGACTTTTATCTGTGAATGTCAAGACTGTAAGGCTCGTTAAATTTAGAAACTGTTATTAATCAGTTAAGTGACAAAAAGTAAGCAAAAATTCTAATTTAGGTAATTCTTCGTAATCATAAGAACCTGATTCCCGTCATTTTACAAATAAGTAACATTCAACACCAACATGTCTAGATTCGCAAACCAGCCTTGCCGAAGGTTCAAGCTTCAATTAGGAAACCGGATTTGAGTTCTCCGAAACGCACAGCGACGGTGCTCAACTGATCAAGTCCGTGTGATGCCTTTGCCTCAGTATTTCTAATCTCAGTTCATGTTCTCTTGCGGCCATTCTTAAGGCAGCAATACTTGAGCTTCTTCTTTCTATTTCTGGGGCCGAAGGTTGAGTGGGGGGCGACTCGCTTCCAGGTGAGATTGGGGGTGAAACTTGGGGCGGGTCTGGCGACTGTCGGGGGTGGGCTGCCAGGCCAGCGAGCAAGGACGGGAAGGGGGGACTGCTGTAGAGGGGGGCGCTGAAGAGTGGCGGGCGGGGGAGGTGCCCGCCGAGGTACTGCGCGCCCAGGACTGGTGCGCCGGCGTATCTGTTGACAGAACAATGGTGACAGTTAGTACAGCGTTGATGATCTTAAAGCGAATGCGTAGTAGCAACCCGCAATTTTTTAGGTTCTTGGCAATTTGTAAATAACACACAACCTACGTTGCATGCTAATGAAAATGTCATTCGCCACCGTAACAAACATATATTTCTTGGAAAATGATTATTTTATTAAAAAAAAAACAAATCTGTGGATTGGAATTGGGCCCAAATATCATGATTTCATGAAATAGTAATTCAATAGCATAATTTAAACTAAACAAGTTGTATTAAAGATTTTAATTATGAATACTTCGTTAAATTCATCATTTAATTCGTTTAATACAAATAACTAAATTTTGATCTCTGTATTCACCTCAACAACTTTATGTAAGGCAACGTCTAAATATTGAATAGGACTATTGAGTTTATCAAAACTACTATGCGTAACTTTAGGATCCAGATTGGTCAGAGCTGAATAAACAAAATTAATGAATTACTGTTTATTTATAAAAGTAATGTCTTATTCCTACGATCTGTACTATTAGAGACATGCCTATTGCTATTTGTCCTCTTTTACCTCCAGACAGCGTGTGTAGTGTGTGTTGTGACGTGGTAGAAGTCACTTTTAACAAGAATTCCCGCGAAAAACCCACAATATCGTTTTAAAAATAATATCATTATAATCCTACTGCTCTAATCCAAACGTCTTTGACATTCATCTTTATTCTTCTCATCTCTAACTATCATCTTAGACTTCAGTCGTTCCTTACCATATCCTATTGTCATACACCAAAAAGCACTGAAAGTAACTCACCTAAACTGAGCCAAGGCGTTCGTATCAAAAGGCTTCCTGAACCCGAAGCCCAGCTGTGTGAAGGGGTTCGGCATGGAACCCACGACGGATGGAGGGGGTGCTCCGCCTGCGCCTCCCAGGTACGGATTGTAGGGGTGAGCCTGAGGACCAACCTTCTCTTGTTTGCGCCATTTCGCCCGACGGTTTTGGAACCAAACCTGTAAAAGATAATAAGGTTAAGTTACATGATAATGATGAGCAGGTTTAAGGTGCTGGATTAGTCAAGTTTTCTGGATGTTGTGAATGCTACAAGTCTTTATTTTGTATCATAGTAATAACACTTTTGTATCACAGTAGAACAATTTTGTATCTCAGTAGAGTCACACTTGTTCTCGATTTCAATTTCGTAAAGACAGACCTTGACATATCATACGTTACTAGCTTTTATTTCAAATTAAGAAAGATTGTTTGCCCTTCCTCTGGAGCTCGTGGCTAAATAAACACAGCCGCACGAGTTGATCGAAGGTTAAGCTACACTTGCCGAGGTCAGTCTGTGGATGGGTGACCGTTCGTAACATAGCGAGACTCCTTCGTGCTTCGGAAAGCACGTTAAGCCGTTGGTCCCGGTTGTCATTTGTAAATCTTTGACAGTCGTTACAGGTAGTCAGAAAACCGAAAGTCTGACAACCAGTCTTACCAAGAGGTATCGTTTTGCCCAGTAAATGGGTTGTGGAGGGCAGATAGGCAGTCGCTCCATGTAAAAGATTGGTATTCAGCTGCAACCAGTTAGATTGGAAGCCGACCCCAAAATAGTTGGGAAAAGGCTAGGCAGATGATGATGTTTGCCCTGCCTCGTTGGTCTAGTGGTCGCTAGCACTACTGCTGAGCATGATGCTTTGGGTCGGATTCCTAAGTCGGGTAAAGAGTTGTTTGGTTTTTCTTTATGGGATTTCTCAGTCAGTAGCAGCCCGGAATTTGAATTTGTTTAGGCTCGCCCCCTGTTACATGGGGCTTAAACATAACTGGCGAGTGGGTATGCTATAGTTACCACGGACTGGTTGTTTCACTTTAAAGGTTTGGTGTAATATTCTGGGGCAACTGTAGCGAGAAAGAAAGTATTTTTAGCTCAAAAAGCTCAAAAACGCTGCATTAGAGCTATGTTTGCCCTAAAAGTAACTGACAGCTGTCTACCTATATTTCAGTCTCATAAACTGTTAACCTTCCCATGTCTTTATATATTGGAATTATGTATATTTGTTCAAACGAATTCTCACCAGTTTACCACCTTGAAAGAAACTCGAAATAGAACAATAAGTATTAGATCCCAATATAAAAATCTTTTAAGCACGGGTGTCTTTAAGACTGCGCTTTTAAGAAAAAGTGTTATTTGTATGGCACCAATTGTTTATAATAAGTTACCAAATAATTTCAAGGTACAACCACTAACTAAATTTAAAAAGCATGTTACGGAATTACTTTTGCACAAGTGTTATTATTCAGTACAAGAATTCTTAGATGATACGTTTTATTAAATTCTTTTAAAATGTAAATTTGCATGCCAATTAAGGTAGAATGTACAAGGAACCATAAAACTTTGTAACACCTAATAATATGTACCTACATTCATTGCAAATAAATAAATCTATTCTATTCTATTCTACACCTCTGCCGAACCCTTTGGGGGATATAGGCGCGATATTATGTTCTATTCTAACGGAAACTTTTGCAGATTTCTCACATATAATCTTACTCACTGTCATCATTTCTATAGGTATTTTTTTTGTTGTTGCTCTACTCTAGGATTTTCTCCTGTATCGTGGATGCGTTTATAAACATTCAAAATCACATGCATAAACTGTCAGACCCGGAACAACTACCTGTAGGTCCTAGAAAGATTTGTTCCGTGTGGGAATCGAATACAGGACACCCGGCAGTTATCGCAAAGCCATTGCGCCAACTGTGTCGTCAAGTTAAGTCAAGTTAGTTATAATATGAATGTAGCTCATCTAGGTACCTAGTTAGTTCATCTTGCCCCGCTAACCACGCGTCGTTACGTTCGGTAATAGGTGTTAAATGTTTTTAAACTTACAGTTACGGAACACGCAGTTATACTTAACACGATAAATAACGATATGAGGTTCTTCATACATCATAATCAGACGGCAGGAGTATTATTTTTTGTTACAGAAGAATCCATATTTTTTTTTCCCGGATTTCAAATTTTACTTAGCTTAACTACGTAAGTCAAGTTAAGCGTAGTGTTTATTCCCTTAAAAGCAGTAATCAGTAACTGTGGTATAATTGAGTACCTAACACACAATTGTAAAACTTTCCATATTTCCTTTCATTTTGACAGTTGAACAATATTCATTGCGTGTTTTACGATGTCAAGCAGACGAATTTTTCAAACATACGAAACAATGGATTCGAGGAATCCTTCGGATTGTGATTTAAAGTTTGTTGCGCAATCGGATGCTTAACTTATTTTGTTCATATTTAAATTATCCTTTACTGTTCGAAAGTAACAATATTATATTACACTATTATATTACGCTATCACAAACTGTCAAATTTTCCCAATTGAACATGAACCTTAATCCTTTGTTGTAAAGTTTAAAACTATCAAAGACATTTGACAGGTTGGGGTAGCTTGATGTGCGGCCTCTGTACGCAAACAATAATATTTCGAAAATAAGAAAGTTGTAAGTAATAACCGCGATTATATTTACTCGTGTGTACTCTACAATGTCTTTTTTTTTACAAAAACTGACTACTTAAATAGTAATAAGATCATTCAATACACATTTATTAAACATCTCTGTACTACAACGTCATAAAACATTTTAAACAGATTCTTTAACTGTCTACTACATTGTAATCGCGACATACGCGTCGTAAAATATAGCAACCCAAACAAATATTTATTTCATTATATCAACAATAAATTATTGTTCAACAAACTCATGTTTATTTCATAATTCCGTCAGATGTCTCTTACAATTATTTATGTGCCCGGCTTGAGGAGAAAAACATCGGTCCTTTGCGCCATAAGTGAGTTCTAACGAGGAAAAATGTACTGGAAGAAAAAAGGCTTCAATGTAGCTTCCAAAAATGTTAACAAATATGTGTTTAGTCTAAAATAACTTTAACCCCACACAGATAAAGCTCAGCTTGCGTTACCCCTTAAACTGTTTTTATGACTTTTGAATAGTAACTAGTACTAGTCGTTGTGAAATTGACTTAATTAGCACCAACTTAAAGTTGATATTTGTTTAAGTATAAATAACATAGATTGGAAATATGGATTTAAATATGGAATAGTCGTGTCTGCACCTAGCCTTATCCTAATGCGAATTAACTAAGTTAAATGTGTTTTCTATCAAGAAGTAGATCCATTTAATAAATATAAAGACATGAGCTGCGTGTCGCGCGCCCCGATAGATTTATTGCCCATTCAATGAGCAAGTCGGAACATACTATCATGTCTCTATCGACGCAATCAACTAGAATTTGTAGAATTATTATACCCTACGGTGTTATTAAATTTTAATTGCAGCATTCAAACTGACAGCCGTCATATTTTATTGGCAACAAAAATCCAGCGTTTTACAGCAAAAAGTTTACAATTTAATACTTTAGTAAAAGGTCGATTATCATAGCATGAAATATTTATGCACATACAAAAATGTTGGGACACGGAAAAAATCGTCACGAACCGTACAGCCATTATGTTAACTGTTATTTTTATGGCAATTTAAATTAATTCACTTATGATAAATGGAGTATTGTAAAAAATTAAATGCGTTTCTGTAAATGTCGATGCGGTT
Organism: Phlogophora meticulosa; assembly: GCA_905147745.2. Classification (NCBI taxonomy): domain Eukaryota; kingdom Metazoa; phylum Arthropoda; class Insecta; order Lepidoptera; family Noctuidae; genus Phlogophora; species Phlogophora meticulosa. The sequence goes on along the minus strand of LR990522.1, from coordinate 14,040,823 downwards.
TTAGCGGATGCTGTGATAAACAAGAAACGTTTTATGTTTACGGTGGTGCTTGGCGGTTAATATTGGACCTTAATGGGTGGTGTTTATGGTTGGAATTTGTGTATGATGGTATGATCTATTAAGTTTACAATGGCCATTACGGATATGACTTCATACGGCGTTGAGGCCGCGAATTTATAAATGTTGTAATTGGTGTTGGGCTGGCTGACGGCATGCGGGTCCGGTGTGTGCAAAAAGGCACCGACTGCGTCCCAGGTGCCGTGTTTAATAGCTTAACAGAGTCGCGCATTAAGGTAATGACCACGTCGGCCGGTCGGCGCTGCGATCGAGTGCGCTGGAGCGCTAAAACTGCGCTGTATGCCGTTGGGCTGTGAAGTCGTTACCCAGTGTGGGCTCTTTGCTGAGCCTAAGGAATATCTGAGACTTTTTAGCATAAGTTTAGCGCGTCCTGCGCCTTTCCTCTGTCAAGAACTTTCACGGCAGGACCAGTTATGGTATAGCGACCAAAATAAAGGGACTATCATGCTGAGTGTGCTATAAGACTTCAGGGTGCTGTTCGTAAAAATATGGTCCAAGATCCTCCTGCCAATAAGAAACAAGTAAATTCCATCAGCTTAACTCAAAGATTTGTTTCCATTGCAGGGTTCAATTACTGGGTCGTGCAGTGTTATTGGATTTTTCCATCTGGTATTTATCAGTAGCAGCCCGGAGCCTGGCTCCGTGCCCAGTTGATGGCAATAGGCTCGCCCCCTATTACACGGGACCACAACATAACACGCGAAGCGCGGGTGTACTATAATAGAGGTACACCCCTGCTCAACCCTGCGAGGAATACAGACGTGATGTTGTTTATGTTCACATCATGCCATCAAAACCTACCTAGTACCAATGTTGCTGACAGAGCACAGTTTTATAGTGTAACGACAGATTTTTCCATTTACGTCAGCAAAGCGCTATCTTAGCCCCCAGCCGCACCATGATCGAATCAGCTGGTAATAATACAAGAAAATTACTAATGACCTCATTTAATAAACAAGGGTTTGAAAAATACGCACCTCTTACTTAAATGGATGGTAGCTGTTAGGTCTGAAGACGTCGTAATATCTTAAGATCGTCGTATCATGTAAAGTGTAAAGGTATGTTAAGGTGTCGCCTCGTTCGGTGGGCACTAAGCGATGCATACCTAGATTGGTCATGGCTCTGGTTTATGAGTGGAACAGGTTGAACTGTCTCTAGGTTAACGGTATCAAAAGTGTAGTTAAACGTCAGTCCCAAATAGTGGTAGAATTACTTTCGTTCATTGGGACTTTTGTATCAGAAAATGTGATTTCACATATTGAAACTAGACACGAAAATTCAAGAAATGAAGGTAGATGAAGATACTAAGAGTAATTGGTGAACACTGTACGGAGACCAGCACATCAAGCTACCCTAATCTGTCAAATTTCTTTGAAAGTTTTCCAACTTTAATACAAAAGAATAAGGTTCATGTTCAATTGGGGAAATTTGATACTTTGGGATAGCTTGATCTGCTGGCGTCTGTACGTATAATCAATGAAACATAGGTAAGCAAACTTCGTAGAAAATCGCAATATTTCGCATAATGCCTTCACCGTTTTGAAAGCAGTGGTGATGTACAAAATAGCAAATAAAATGCCTGCTTGGGTTCGAACCCACGACCCGTCTGCTACCGTCTCCTACCGGAACGCTACTACCGTACTTAATAATTATATGTATAGTTACCGGCACTGATCTTGTGCGCAGTTGTCGATTTTAGTATGAAGTGTCTATGCGCGAACTTACCCCCACTACTGCATCAAGCGCTCAAGATCAGTGCCAAAGTGTACAAATTTTATCAAAAATTTGTACACTTTGGCACTGATCTTGATAACAAACACATGGCTTGTTTGTCCTACAATAACGAAGAAGTTAAAATAATTAAGACCAATTTAATGGTTCGCACTATGTACAGACGCCAGCACATCAAGCTATCCCAAACTGTCACATTTTCCCAATTGAACATGAACCTTATTCTTTTGTAATAAAGTTGAAAAACCATCAGTTAATTTTGACAGATTGTGGTAGCTCGATGTGTTGGTCACACTAAAAAGTAAAGATATGCAACAGTGTCTGAGTATAATTACTTTAGTGGTCATAAAGACCGCAATTTACAAGTATAATTGACTGAAAATTACTTAAGTAGGTAATGTTCGATTGAAGTATAATTTGAGGTACTTTTAAAGTCTCATTGATACCTTATAACCTCACTTTTAGTGAAGGACGGTAATAAGCGGCCATCTTGGAAAGTCGACCAGGAAGAAGTCGTGTGGCGGTGCCCAAAAAGCCGTATGCGAGAAATGCTTTTCCGTAAGGATCTGAATATTAGTCATGTCATCTGTATTTCTAAAGAGTTTTCAAGATTTATTTTAACCCAAAACCATAAGGGCTAGGCAGACCTGTATCTATAGTGCATACACATTTCCACAATTGTGTTTAAGTCCCATGTAATAGCGAGCATATAGCCACAAATCCAGCCTCCAGGCAATTACTAAGAACTGCCAGATACCAATAACACTATGCCCGAGCTGAGAATCAAATCCAGGACCTCATGCTCAGCACAAACGCTTTCGACCACTAAACCAACGCGGCAGTCGATTTATTCTAACAGTCCATTACTTTTATTGTGGGTGTGTCTAAATCTATACAAATATATAAAGTTGAAATGTCTGTTTGTTTTAATACAAATTAAAATATCAGATTCTTATAAAAATGCATACTTTCGCAGCAAAAAACAATTTTTAAAATTTTTGTATGTCAGTCTGTTTGTTTGGGCTCGGAAACAGCTGAACCGATTCTGACGGGACTGTCAATAACAGATAGCTAATGTAACAAGGAGTAATTTAAACTTGCTTAAACTATTTTTAATTTAATTTAGAAAAAAAAATTAGGGGTCCGTGAAAAAAAATCAAAACCTATATTTTGTTAAATTTCACGCGGAAGATGTCGTGGGCACAGCTGGTTTTAAATAGTAAGGAAGGAAGGCATGTCCATATGTATATAGTCTGGGACAGTGAGCAGCTGGTACATAGAATAAACATGATACAACGCACACGCCATTGTAATTCGTAGAGGATATAAAAACTTTATTAAATTATGTAGTTAATAAAATGTCAAACTCCAAAACGGGTGGCTGGCTAGTTTGTAGTTTGAGAATTTTATTAATGAACCGTGCCCGCGGCTCCGTTCCTATATATCGAATTAATTTTAAAGAATACATTCTACCTTTTACATAATTTCATACGAATTTGTTAAGTCGGCACAGGGGTAACGAACAATTTATTTATAATACGACCAATTCGCGATAATACTAATTAGTGAGAAATGGTTGACGTTCCATTTGACATTATCGTCGCAATACGAATTATATCGATCCATTGTATGACTCGATTACTTTATTCTGTACCCTACACCATTAATTTGTATTCGAATAATTGCATCGATTGTGAACAAAATACACCGTTGAGACAAATAAGTGTGGGTTTCGTTTGATTATTAAAAGATCTCGGGCAACAACGAGTGATGAAAAGTTTGTGTCGGTAAAATGGAGGAGGTATCAGATCTATTTATTTTAATTGGATGACAATCACAATCACCATCTCCCTAGACTTGTCCCAACTATTTTGGCGTTGGTTTCCAGTCTAACCGGATGCAGCTGAATAACCAATTTTAAGAACACCATACCCCCATATTGGTAAGACTGGTTGTCAGATTTGGTGGAGGTTGTGGTTGTCTCAGTAAGTAATGGATCACCCATCCACTTACCAATGCCGACAAGCGTAGCTAAACTTTCGATCAACCCGTGCGGCTGCTGTGCCACGAGCCTCTCATGATATAAATCACAAGTAACAAATAATGTCTTGTAAGACGATTGAATTAGCAATAGTTAAGGCAAATGCACATTTATTACACACATACATAAATATTACATACACATTTTTATAATACCTGACACTTAACTGTGTTTTATGTGCTCTTAATCAATTAATTTGATGGGGCGAGCGCAAAGCGGTCATTTTTATTAGAAAAACCGTTCAGGAATGACCATTAAATTTTATGACGTCCTAGATGCATGTTTGAATTCACATTAAAATTTACTCTACTACTCATATTTATTTAAATGAGTAGTAAAACTCGTCAATTACGACAAACTTGTGTGATTTTTGTTTTGTCTATGGAACATTTAAAAAAAGATTAACTATGCAAATGATATTGTAAATAATTAAAATCAGCCAATGGCACTGCGGGGGTCACACCATTAAGTATTAAGTATTGAATATATAGGCATTTTATATTAATATTAATTAATATAAAAACATTTATTCAAACAATTAAATCAGAATCTACATTTATAATTAAAGATAATATAACAGCAAGAATATTAAGTTATTTATTAACATAGAACCTTAGAAGCTTAGATTGAAGCTTAAATGGTTAATTTGTCGCCTTGTTAGCATTACCTGCATGGATAATTAAAATTATATTGTTTATTATGATTTTTTTAATAGGTATTAAAAAAAAACATAATTATGTATTTAGACTTAGTTATGTTAACCTAATATCATTCACACGTGACACACGTTTCTCCTAGCTTCGAATTTTAAAAAGGTGATTAGTATTTTAACCGGCAATACCAGTCTTTCAGCCTTACCCATATGTCTATATGGATTGATTGGCGATGATTATCTAAAATTACTCAGCGAAGGTATATCTAAATAATTATGAATATATAAAGATGGTGGAAATCATCACAAGGAAACGGATAATAAGTCTGACACGTGTAAACATTGCATTAATTAATAATTATTCATGATGTGTGGTTGTAGTGCTTACATCATAATTAAATAGAATCATGAATTACAGCCTTTTGTGGTCTATGCTTTAATATAGACAAGGTACACCACGGTAAAGCTTTGTGAATGAATCCCCGTCTTTAGCGATATCTTCTATATACGAGTATTAAAACTGTATACCCCTTTGATGTGAGATTTGCTGTAGTTCAATTTTACTTGGAGAAAAACTGCAGAGAGCTTAAACGGTCTAACTTTGGCTATTGAGCGTAGTCGTAGCGTATCATAAATATGTATAAAACCGTGGTGTGTAGTGAGCATCTAAGTCAAATCAGATTTCAAGGTATGAATGTCACTTGCGGGATGTTCGAGAAGAGTTACCGTGACCCCGGAACGTAAAGGGCAAGGACAGAACACGGATGGGTTTTAGTCAGTAAAAGTCTGACACGCTCTCCCGTGCCACCCAAAACGGGCAAAATTAATTGGATGATTTCCCATCCTTAAAAAAACGGTATGAATGTCACTTAGACCACAGTATTTAAGCACGTTTTAATAACCATTACTACGAGTACATGTGAGATTACTGCCTCCTCTATCGTGAGCACACTCCCTTTCCTTACTCCGTCCGAAGTAGTTTATTATAGTTATCACTGCAGTCGTTTCTGCGTCTCATTCGATTCGGTCTGGTCTGATTGAAGGTTTCGTGACAGGTCCTTGGAACTACGGGAATTAGCGGTATCTGGTCTCTGAGACCGTTTCATAAGGACTCGTGCGTATTGACGATATCAAGCGATTAAAGACGTTGTTAAATAATTACCCAATTCACAATTTTTATGAAATACCTTTTACGACATTTGGGTTCGTAAAGTTGTGAATAGATTTTTGGGAATAAGTTATATTATATTGATATCTTCGAACTTTGCCTTATGTGAGCGTATTTAGCTAAAAAATGACACCAATTCCTTTGTTGAAAAACTAAACAAAATTTTAGCTATTTGTATCTTTTTCTCTCATAAAACCAGAGAGAGACATACATTTATAAGCGCTGTCAATTGTAGTTCAACTAAAGCTTCCTGCAAACATGTTCATATTTCAAATGAATCGACCAAAGACAAGCGAAATTCAAGGCAAAAACTAATTTGACCTTTCTTTACTTAATTCTCAACTGTCACTGTCAGTCGCTGTCCGTTTCTGAAGCTGTTGGTCACTAAGATATGTTAGATTCCACATTTAAATTTAGTTTGACGGCGACGATGAGTCCTTTCTCATGTGCACACTTGAATTTATGTTTGCCTACCTGTCCTACAACAGTAGTATTTACGTAAACTACCTTTGTCTTAGGGCTTACCCTAAGACAAAGATTTTAATGGTATTATTTTTATTTTTTATTTATTTCATTAAAAACTAACTATCAGCTGTTTTAAAACCCGCTGTTCAAAGGAACTAAGATAATTATGTTTATGTAACTAATTGTCTATTCAACGCTGATTGAGGTAATGTATTCCTTGATTCGCCTTGGGTGGAGCAGGTGTGAGTTAATAAGCGGTAAATAGGCCTTAGATTTAATATATTCTAGTACATTTGAGTCTAGACTGGTGATAACGTTAAATCTGTCTGTGATTACGACAACTTTAAAAGGGTGCTTGACTTCGTTGTTTATTTATTTAATTCAATTAGTCTTGTTTGCATATCGCCCGATTTGTGTAATGCCGTTGAAAGATATAATTAATATCCTTGATAAGGCCTAGGTTAGAAAGGGTAATTCCAAAAATACTAGCAAGCTTTGTTAGAAAATTTCCTTCAAACCTTTTTAATTTTCATTGTCACATTTTTGTTTTGTTTTTTCTGAATAACTAGAAACAAATAATCTCATGGTCTGCCAGATTTTATTTTTTCCGGTCGCTACTGTACCTAGCCAACATATTTGAAAATGGTTATTCATGCCTTAAATTTCCGAAAACGAAAGAGAAATTTTGTCAGTATCTACAAATTAGTTATTATGCAACTTTCCATGTCATGCCACGTCTTTTGACGTCACCGCGTCAGTCTGTCGCTCCCCTTATGTCACGTCGCCACAGATAATTAACAAACGGAATAGGTAATTTAATGAATGCGAACATGTCCTGCACCTCAATTATAGTGCCGTAATGAGATACCAGCTGAATGTTATTGTGTGTTAAATAATTATGTGGCACACTTCATTTTATGTGACTAACAAGTATATTTTTAAGTTTATGAGTTACTAGGAATTCGATCTCACTGTTTTTTATGGAGAGAAGACTCATGACGGCTTAAATAGTTAGTGACAAGTGTCCTTTATCAAGTCCTTTAGTAGGTGGGCTCCCGTTTCCAAGATCTTGGGTAAGAATAAGTTGTGCATTAAATTCGATTCTAGGTACTGAAATGTTAAATTTAATTCGATTCAATAAAATACAAAAGTGGACGTTTCCAGCTGAGATGTAAAAAAACGTAGTCCATGTCCTTTTTAGTGTTGCATGTTGAAAAAACATAAATGTTACAATTACCTGTATTCGCGCTTCTGTTAGGCCGATTTTCATAGCGAGCTCCTCTCTGAAACAAAAGGGCATGGAATTAAGAACACTGTTCACAACAAAACATTTAACTGTAGTCATTGCATAATACAGTAGGCATATCAAACATCTGAGAGAGCAAAAAAAGACTCCAGCACACCAAGCTATCCCAAACTGTCAAATGTTCCCAATTGAACATGAAACTTATTCCCTTCTCTTAAAGTTGAAAAAATATCAAAGAAATTTAACTGATGGGGGTAGCTTGATGGCCTCTGTACATATATCTAATAATACAATTGACAGGGAATGGGTTCTTCCTATGTCATCATGTAGACCAATTATTTATATAAAGTTACCTCATTAGCTAATTATTATTTGTTACATACATATCTGCCTACCTACTAATAACATTGTTAACTAAATTCTTAACCAAGTACATGTTGTCAGTTAATTTCGTCGTGCGAGAATGTCATCCTGGCGATGAAGGCGGGAAAAATGCCGTTTACAGTTCTTTTTTTTCCGTACCACAGACAAATAAAAATACCAAGAATTTTAGAGTTGTAATCCGCGTGTTATCTATAGTATATAATATTGCTATTGTTTTGCGTGAATGAACATAAATGAAAGATAAAACGTTATAAACTTCATTTTATTTTTACGATGGATTATGATAATCCCGTTGCAATTAATTTGCTAAAGCAGTTAATGTGTGTTAAGCGGCCATTTTATCTTCATTATCCTATTATGAAATAAGAAAGAGCCGGATTATTTGATTGATAAATACTTGATAAGTAGAAATGTTTTCACCATGTTTTCACGTTTAGCGGATTAAGATTTGTTGGTGATTTAATACCTATTTTGCAGTTATTTGGAATTTAATCCAAAGTACCCTGCGCTTGCTATTAAGCTTCCAAAAAGTAACAAATATGTTTCGTTTCATAAACAACTTTAACACCTACACATAAAGTTCAGTCAAGTGTATAAATTCAACAATTTTTATGATATCTCAAAAGTACCAGTAATTGTGAAATCGTCTTAATTTGCATTTATATAAAGTAGATTTTTGTTAAAATAAGATAACATCAATTGGTGGGTGCTTTAAATGTATTACCTTCTTATAATATTTAGGACACACACTATTTGTTCTATTATAAGTCCTATTCTGTAAGTATTGATAAAATTGTTATAATTATTAAAGGAAACTTAAATGAAATATAACAAGCCAGTAGGTTTTTTGTCAAAGCAGCAAAAGTTTTTAATAGATTGTTATAGAAGCCTAAGGTTAGTTTGCAACTCACCTTGTAAAAACATCAGGATAATGTGTTCTGGAGAAGGCCTTCTCCAACTCCTCAAGTTGGAAACTAGTGAAGGTTGTCCTATACCGTCTCTGCTTCCTCTTGGGCGCGAACTCATCCGCATCGTCACTGTCTGCGGACCCAGGAGGGGGGCGCTCCGATGGTGACTGATCAGCGAGGGACAACTCGGGAGTCGTCCGGGGGGAATCGTCCTTTTGGAGCTCTGACACTCCCATGGCGGACGCGTACTTCTGGTACTCTTGGCTTTGTGTGAAGTAGTCTGAAAAGAAGAAGAGTTTTAAAAAATAAAGTTTATTAAATTTATATATAAATACCTCAGCTTTATATGATTCTATGCTTAGATATTTAAAAAAAGAAAATTGTTCAAAAATCGTTTCACGAGTAGAACATGATTTTAATCGGGAATTATTTTGTTATGTTACATATATGGCGTATCTATAGTAATTTATAGTTGGACTATCAATGAAAAATTTATTATGATCATATCTAATGATAGATAACCGACCCATTTATAGATTTTAGCTGTTTTTTGTATTATTGCGTTAGATTGTTCAGTAGCACCCTATGCTTTATACATTTAGGTATATATCAATATTTTAAGAGACATACCCGTGGACAAGCACAGAAAGTGTTAAATTTCTTTGATAGTTTTTCAACTTTATTACATAAGATTAAGGTTGATGTTCAATTGGGAAAATTAGACGGCTTAGGATTGCGTCTTGATGTGCTGGCGTCTGTACGTCAAGTGACTAAGCACAGAGTTAAAATACTTGTCTAACACTACAGAAACCACAGCATCAATACTTAAAATAATCGTTGTTTTTAATAATTCAATTATAATTAATTGAATTATTAACAATCTTGTTCATAATTTCCACAGAAATGACGCAAAACCAAACTAAGATTAATAGAGATTAACGTCATATTGACAGTTTTTACATTGTTTCTAATAGCCCTGTAATTTATAGGAAGCCAATTATATCTGCTCGGATAATAACCTAGGCTTATGAACTGACAGCTACAGGCTACACCTTACTTAAGCTGTCAGGTGAAAAAGTATTGACAGCCGGCTATAGAGTATAGAGTTCTAAGCTGTCAAGTTTTTTTTTAAGAAATAATAGAGAAGTAATCGGTTTATTATACCTTTGGAACATTTTCGCACTCGTGCACTACATATCAATAAGCTTGTACTGATGGAAAATGAGTTATATGTGCAGTTAACTTGATTACAGGAAATATGTGACTGTGATCGGAATCTCAAGTGACGAGATACGATTCAGAAGGTTGCGTTTATTTTTCTGATAGAAAATGCTTTTTTTTGTGTATTTTATGCAAGAACTTCAAATTATAGATCAATCTTAATAGGACCAGTATCATTCAATGAAATTGTTGTACGTAGTTGTTATAAAAAAATCATTATGCACACCAAAACCATGTTTGGTACCTGCCTGCACACTCAACTCTTTTGTCGTGTGTACCAGTTAGGTTAACATTGGAATCAATTTGTTTGCTAATTACCGGTGACCAGCTTGGCCACTGTGTGTCACGACCAGTACAAACGCGGCGATGAATTATAAATAATGCATACGGCGAAATTGACGAGTTAATCTCCAGGTAAATGGCAGTTTTGTGCACGAAGTTTTCATTTTGCAAGTTTGTGATATTTCATTCAGTTATGTTTTGTCATAGGAAATTACTGTTTTTTATGAACGACAATAGTTCATGTCGAGAGATTAACCAACTAGCCTTTTGGTATAGATGATGACTACTTCAACTTCTTTTAATATGCGAATTGACATACGATCAAATTTGTTCGGGACGGACTGCGGTTCGCTCCGTACATTTGTTCGTTGGGAACATTTTTGTACGGAGCGAATTGCAGCACGGCCAGCATCATTAGTCTGTTAAAATTACAAACTATTTTGTTCATGGGAATAGGCTAGGCAGATGATGATAGATATACCTTTTCTAATCCACATAATAATGTCGTGATTTGACACCTTGAGCAAGAAAAGTAAAAGTACCAGCCTATTACTGTCCCACTGCAGGGCAAAGGCCTCTTCTCATACAGAGAAGGCACGAGCATTAATGACCACGCTTGCTGAAGACGGGTTGGCGATTTCAGACTTAAATTAATTATGTAAGTCCAGGTTTCCTCACAATGTTTCCCTTCACCGATGTCAGTGATGTCCAAGATAAACTTAGAAAGTACATATGAATTAAAAAACTCACATTGGTACTTGCCCAGGTTTGAACCCACAACCTCGAGTCACCTTGCCTTGAGCAAGCGTGGTCATTTAGCCTCGTACCTTTGCCCTGAAGTGGGATAGCTACAGGCTGGTATTATTAATGGACACAAAAACAACATTTACTTTAAAACTAACTCTGCACGAGCCAATCTATTTAGGTATAAAAAAATATCTATCGTGATTTCAAACGATTACCGATAATTCCGACCTCCGTTCTTCGTAATCAGTTGTGTCATTTAATTCAGTTAATAGCATTAAGTTAATTGGTCACTGATTATGGTGTTATGTCTTTAATTGATCAGTATAATGGAGTTGGAGGAGAACAACACGTTGGTAATTGCTTGTCATGATTTAGATTGCATTTGTGTGGGTTTTGTTAGTGTTTGTTCGGTTAGGTTTAATGAATTTATCAGTCACTAGCTTTTGCCCGCGACTTTGTCAGCGCGAATGTCTGTTATCGCGGATGAATTGCGGATTACAAAGTAACCTATCCTTTTATGTAGTTTAAGCTTAGTCTGTACCAAATTTCGTCAATATCGGTTTGGTAGTTTTGCCGTGAGCGTAATAGACAGACAGGGTTAATTTCACATAATGATAAAGAACAATATGTACAAAGGTCAGCACATCAAGCTACCCCAATGTGTTAAATTTCTTTGATAAGTTTTCAACTTTATTCCAAAATAATAAGGTTCATGTTCAGTTGGGAAAATCTGATAGTTTAGGGTAGCTTGATGTGCTGGTGTCTGTATTTAGTTCACCTAATTATGAGCTTAAACGTATAATTATGGAATGTAACATACAGTGATCGTGCAATTATATTCGGATAATAATTATTATTTAGGGAATTGTAAGTATTGGAAATAACAGACACATTAAAATAGTGACAATCTAAAGGGGAGTACTGAGTGTAAGTAGATAGACAGAACCCGATGCGATATGTAGCCATCTTGTCTACGTTCCAATGATGCATGTTTATACCTAGCTACTTTTAGGGTTTCGTACCAAAATGGTAAATAGGAACCCTTATGATGCGACTTCACCTGCCTGTCTAGATTTGAATAAACTTTATCTGATTGGTGGACGTTTATGTAAATATTACAGCAAAAATGTAAACGACATCTCTTACTAGCACAGCTTTTTAGTGTTCAGCAATAAACCATCAATAATATAACTTTGGAAAAATGGATTAATATTTTTCCTACGAAGGTATGGGACCTTTGGTGGACGAATCCGATTAGCTATATTTGCCGGTTTTTTTAATTATAATTTCTCTTTAGTTAATTTCTCTAAGTAGGGGATGTGACGTGCCCGATGATGATGATTATCGAGCATCATCATTTGTGTCATCTCGTAAGATTACACTGTTCACGTTCACCTAAATTTATTGCGAAGAAATAAGCAATTTTTCCTTACAATCCCCACACCACGAAACTACATAAGTAGAATAAGTAGGGTAATCTAAACAAATAATTCTACCTTCACTGTCTCGTTGGGCCGAAAGCGGTACTGCTGAGCACTGAGGTCCTGGGATCGATATTCGTGCCGGGTAAAGAGTTGTTGAGTTGTTTTATCTTGAATTGCAGTAGTGTACGGATGGATTTGTACCCGTATTAGGCATATTGGACTTAAATATACAGCTCTGCCTAATCCTTCGGAGAATACAAGCGTGCTGGTATGTAACGTTTATAGTGAACCATAGGAAATAGGAAGAATTGTTGATAATGTTGCTCCACTAGCAAATTGTTCATAACAAATGACGTAAACAGACGGAAATCGACGAAAAAAAAAACAGTAAAAAAGAACAACAAAATCCAAGTAAGAGATCGCGTGCGATTAAATTAACAAATTGCAGAAATGGACTCGCAGATTACTGAGTATTCACGGAAGTGTTTATTTTACTTAATTAAAATAAGTAAGACTTTAACGTTTTAATTTTGAAATAAAATTGCTGGATGAGGATTTTGTGAAAGCGGTTGGCAGCTTCGGGGAGTTTTTGGGGAGAGCGAATCTCTATCCCCCAAAACGGGTCCAAGAGGTCCAACAGGTCCATCAGAAACATTGGGAATCTACTGTGCTACCCGCACAGTAGATTCCCAATGTTTCTGATGGCGGGAGTTCATGGTATTAGGACTTGATTTTATTGTTCATATTGCTCATCGTTCTGTGTTATCATATTACTGAAGATAGCATCATAGCAGTAGAAAACCGAGTCCTCGACTTATGCTAGACAAATGTGGTCAATTTATTTAAAAAAAACAATTGCCATCATGTATGACAGATCATCACTTAATCTGAGAACGGTTCGATCGAGTTGGCTATTTTTTTAAATTGTGATCGTAATTGTAAAGACAGGCTTTGTCTATAAGATTATTTTTTTGGAAAGTCCACCAGCAACGCCGGAAATTTGAATGATATTTTCGTATGAAAATCTCAATGGTAAAATGTTGTCTTATTTGCGAAGCCGGGGTGGGTCGTTAGTATTCAATATAAAATAACGTACCTACCTGTATACAACCAATTAGCAACACCCAAATCTTCGCAACTATACAAAAACTTTTCGCAACGTTCGAAACACAAAATCATTTATCACCGTTTGACATTTGACAAAAATAACCGTTCACATTTAATCACTCGCTTTCACTCACTCCCGTGTCACTTTTCTATCTTTCCTTCACTTTCCTTCCTACTGACGTAGCACATAGATGATGGCCGCTATATGAATGAGCATGTTCTATTGTACAAAGTAGCGATAAGCCTCGATACTGCAATTCCTTTGTGATTTTATATACGCTGTTAACTGTTCTATTATTTATAATTGCTTATCATTTGGATGTACTATTCGTGTGGGAGGGGCGCGTGGTTTAAATTTTGTGACGAGGTTAAGCTGCGGTTGCTGCGGTATGTTCGTCGATGGCGACCATTTTATTGTACGTAATCTTAGCTCAGTGGGTGAAATTAGACCGGTTTGGCTATCTACAGTTCTTCCCCATATTAACTTTAATTATGCCAAATCTCACATCCACATGCACGCAGTATTCTTTAGAAGGGGTTCCAAGTTTTCGTCTTGTAATAATTATTAACACTCTTCTATGGCACGGAGAACTTCTGCTTAATAAAAGGGTATATATCATCAGACATCAGATTACTGAAACTCTAAAAAATGCTTAGAGTTTAAGGGTTAAGATTGATGGAATTAACACAGAAAAGACTATCAGATCTGTCTTTCTTTAAAATCTCTCTATGGGCCTCATTTCTGCATACTTTAGAAGCTGACATCATTAAAATGCATGCTTGGAGTAACTTCGACACTTCGTTTTTCAGTATATAATTGGTATTTTGTTAATACCTACTCAGTAGTATGACGGGACAATTTACGCGTTGTAAAAGTGAGTCATTAACCATATACGCAAGCACAATAATGATGTGTTTCATAGCCATAAAAGTCTTCGTAATCACGTTTAAATTGCGTTAGTTAAACAGTAATCGTTACCTAATGGCAGCCACCGGCTTCTTCTGCAGAGGTATCTCTATGGATTCTAGTCTTTGTGTTATTCTGAATTATAAGCTATAGTACTGTAAAGTTTCATTGAAATCCGTTCAGCAGTTTCTGCGTGAAAGTGTAACAAACATCTCATTTTCATCATTATCATCACGGGTAGTCAGAAGCTCGAAAGTCTGACAACTAGTCTCACTAAGGGGTATCGTGTTGCCCAATAGCTGGGTTGTGGAGGTCAGATAGGCCGTCGCTCCATGTAAAATACTGGTATTTAGCTACACCCGGACTGGAAGCCGACCCCAACGTAGTAGGGAAAAGGTTAGGTTGATGATGATGAAGTAATTATCATTGGTCTTTCTTTTTTCCTACCATGTCGGTGCGTACTCCACGATACAAACTCTTATGTTTTTAATGAAATGTCAATAATTTCGTCTCCTTGTCAGTCACAAATAATATTGAATTAACGTGAACATCTCATTTATGGATTTGTAGAATCATCCCTTTTTTATGCCAAAGACTAAAAATAATCATAGCTAAGGCTAGGTACCTACAATTCAAACTTCTTTGTCATGCTTATCCTTTTTCTAGATAATGTCATGCTACTTATGTTATACCTATGAAACACTCACGATCGTAATTTTAATCAATCTCAAAACTAATCCCATTACAAAGAATGAATAAACAGATCATAGATTTGCCAACATTAGATTACATAGACCATTTAATACATAACATGGCTACAATGCTTGTCCAATTTAGATTTATTGTAGATTATCCATTAACAATAGTTTTTGTTTGAATCAACACGCGGAACTCGTAAGAGATCTAGCCTTTATCAAAAAAAGCGGCACTTTTGTTTATCTGACAAACGAAGTTCGTACTATCACCATCCTGATTAACCAATTAGGTACCGAAGAGATATCGATCTAGATTATCAATTTATATGATTAGGACTCGTATCTGAGTAATGCAGTATACGATCTAATTAAGTTTACAAATAAAATCTGATCTAACAACAAAAGTTCCGAAAGATAAGATCTTCTGATTAGATGACAATAGGGACTGTTATCAATGATAACATATTTAGATAATATCGAACGATTTGCCGACGTTTTGGATCTTGAAAATAATAGTATCGACTCCTGATAGTGCGATTCGGGCGCGATAACGGAACTTAACATTTATTTTTATTTAATTTACATTTTGTATTTCGGTATCCACTTGTGATAATCATCAGGGAATCGGGTTGATTAGAAAAATCAATTAAAAAAGAAAAATCTTACCGATAACTAAATTACAGTGGCTGATGTTTGATTTCTATCGATGCATGACCTGAATTTCCTGTGAAATATGCAGTAGATTTGAGAATATAGGCTAGTGGCTAAACAATGACATTCGTTAGGGTCGATCATAAGTTCAGCTACGCTTTTTGAAGTTGGTTCGTGGATAGGTGACCACCTATTACCTCTCCGGATTTCGGAAGGGAGTTGGTTCTTGCCGTTATTCTTAGATAGTCTAACTGTCGTTATGGGTAGTCAGAAGCCCGAAAGTCTGACAGCTAGTATTGCTACGGGGTATCGTGTTACCCAGTACCTGAGTTGTGGAGGTCAGATAGGCAGTAAAAGCGCTCCAAGTAAAATACTGGTATTAACACGTTGAACGACAAATGACCGACAAACAATAATTTTTCTATTGTGTCTCGTTCTTTGACAGTTAAGGTGTTAAGCTGCATCTGGTTAGACTGCAAGTCGATTCCAACATAGTTGGAAAAACGCTATGATAGGCATATGATGATGATGGTTAGAAGTTTTGCCTAGTATTTCTGAACACACAAAGGTTACAACGAAAGAAATCCTCTACTAACCCTTAGCATGCTACTGTCATATCAATATTAAATTTATGACATCGGATCTCCACCACACAAACGATTGTAAGTATATTTTACGACTGAGATTACGGCGTCGTGGAAAAAGCATTCAAGAATAATCGTAATTTCCCATGTCATTCCAAAGAAAGTACGTTATTCTAAGTAATATAAATGAGTCTTCATTTGATTTATATAACAGAGAGAAAGTGAGATTAGTAAGTGAAGTTCATCAATACATAAGTAATGCAAAAACCGCTAAATAGATTTTAATGAAGCTATCTGATCATGGGAAGAACTTGTATGTGTATTTGCGATATTATCATTAGGGTGTAACATTATAGAAAGTTGTTATAATACGGAAAATGTAGTTAAAACATTCTCTAGTGACTTTTCTACTGTCCGTTTTTAGGGTTCCATATCAAATTAAAATAAAATAACAAAAATAGGAAATGCTAATTATAATATTTCTCCGAAATATTGAACAGTCATGGTACACAATCTAGTGTATTTCCGATAATAAATGCGTCATTACAATATTGTACTGTCTTTCCTCTTTCGATGACGTTCACTCTTTTCCCCTTAGTGATAAGCGTGGAGTAAGGTTATGCCATACTGAAGCCACAAAAATGGATGGTATGGTATGGTAGGTTATACTGGTTGTAACTTTACTTCGTGTTATAACTTGCCCGAGGCTTAACCGGAGTTAATGGTTTTTTGCAATAACAATTACAGACGCCAGCAAATCAAGGTATTCCAAATTGTCAATTTTTCCTAATTAAACTTGAACCTTATAATATACATATATATATTATACTTTCTCCTGTATCGTGGGTGCGATTAAACCATTTAAAGTCACATACACAAACAGCCAGACCCGGAACAACTACCTGTAGGCCATACAATTGTTTGTTCCGTGCGGGAATCGAACCCACGAAACGCAGCGCAATAGTCGATCGCTCAGCCAGCCCTTTGAGGAATACAGGCGTTATGTTATGTAAAATCGTTATTAAGTCATAATTATCAATAATTTCCACCGATTATTTATAAATATCGCATCTTACTCATATAGTCTTATCTTTCCGCTGAAATCGATCAAGACAGGGAAATATTTTGTGCACTTCGCATGAACACCGTCATACACATTTTCATGCTGAAACACGTCATCGTACAATTTACATAAGAAATAGGAAACTTAATACCGGGTGGAAGAGACATCAACACAGCCTGATACCATGAGCTCAGTCGGTAAAACGGGGTGAATCGAAACAAAACTTAAAATGAGATATAAACGTTCTACATTATTAATTTGACGACCGATGTGGCGCGGCGGGCGAAGGTCCGCCTGCGACGCAGGAGGTTGCGGGTTCGATTCCCGCCTTGGGACAAATGTTTGAACGATCTACAAATATTTGTTCCGGGTGTTCTGGGTATTTGCCATGTATAATAAAAAATATCTATCTATGTAATGTATTGTATTAAGTATATCAGTCATCTAGTACCCATAACACAAGCTCTGCTTAGCTTGGGGCTAGATGATGCTGTGTGGGATGTCCAGCATTATTTATTTATTTATTTAATTATTGACAATGTGTCGAAATGATTCATTTCAATTCCTTAAAAAAATAAGAGTCCTTGTAGTAACAAACAATGTTAAACTAACGCGAAACTGCCCTTCAAAGTTTTGTTTCTACTCACCCCTGCGTTTCTATTCACCCCGTTATACGGTATATTCTGTAGAAATCTTCCCGCTAAAACTTAAATGAAGTGAAGTGCCAATCCCCAACATTAGTATGGGATGCCAGCTCACTTCGCCTACACTTCACCTACATATTCACAAGGAGATTTTAACAAAATAGCACTGCAGAGGCCTATGCCCAGCGGTGGGACAGTCAAAGATTGGTATCATGACGGATTGGTGTCACTTCACATAAATTTACACAAGGAGATTTTCACAGAATAGCACTTCAGAGGTCTATGCCCAGCGGTGGGACAGTTAGAAGACTAATATCATGACGGATTGGTGTTTGAAGAATCTGGTGAACTTTAATTGGGATGAGTGCCAAGTGAGTTACACTAAGCTATGACTTTGGAAAGTTAATAGAAACACACACAGGGTCGTCTGTCTCCGTTATTACTCGTAGTTAGCTGTGAGTCACAGCTATTAACCTAGTCACCTACCTAGCGTATTCATTCAATAATACTTCATAAATGAGTGATACCAGCCCACAGATACTTATATACATCTTAATATTTAATATTTTGACGACACGGTTGGCGCAGTGGTTGAGCCATCGGCTGCTGCGCCGCGTGTTGTGGGTTCGATCCCCGCACGGAACAAATATTTGTATGACCTACAGGTAGTTGTTCCGGGTCTGGCTGTTTGTGTATGTGAGTTTAATATTTGTAAACGCACCCACGATACAGGAGAAATTCCTAGTGTGAGGCAACGTTTTTTCATAAAAAAAAAATAATAATAATAAGTTTGCAGTAAAACAGTTAATGTATTTTAAATTGGGACAAGCCCGCCGCATTATATCCAAACCACTGCAACTCCTGAAAACCAGAATTAACAGTGGCGACCACCAGAAAAGCGTCGAGACGATGAAACCCGACAAGTCCTGGAGAAACGATTCAACTGTCTTGGATCCCGCAACGAAATTAATCACAAAAGAACAGCGGAGGAGTTAAAAAAATACATAATTTCACTTCCCTCCTTATCAAGCAGGAGACAGAAGAGAACTAGGCCACAAATGGGCACAAATGGACGTTTACAACTGGGTTAGGCCCAGTTGCCTAACACCACGGTTTCAAAATTAACACTGATACAGCAGTTAATGTATAAAGAGAATGTAATGACATAATAGGGTGGTGTCCTTAAAAAATCTGATTGGTCCGAAAGTTGGATTACTCAAAAATACTGGACATGTATTTTTTCTTTTGTCACGTAAACCAAAAATGACGACGATATAGTGCGTTGAAATTGCGCGTGACATCACGCCGTGCTACACTTTTCGTTAAAAGTGTAGCACGGCGTGACGTCACAAGCCCCTTCTCCTGAACTTTGATGTGCTATATCATTGTCACTTTTTATTGAATTAAGTAAGCAAAAAATACGTGTCCAATATTATTTGGTAATCTTACTGACGGACTAAATAGACTTAATATATTTTTACCTAGGACACATCCCTATTGATGAGAAAGATTACAAGTTTATAATTTGTATAAATCCGGTACTCATTTAATTGCCTACAGCAACGTATGTTTATCGATATATACTTCGTTGACAAAAAGTCCTTAAAATCAGCTGATTGATAAAGAATGATTAATGCTAACAGAGTATGTTGACGCCTAAATGTTCTTTGTTTTATTTAGTATTGCTCTCTTCTTTATTTATTTTGTATTTGCATGCAGTATGTATGAAGTTCGTTTTCAGTATAAATGGTAAGAATAGAATAGAAATATAGAATATCTGTACACCAAAAAAACTAACAAATAATAACTTAATTGTTACTTGTAGGTATAATTGTAATAAGGTAGACATATAACATAGGTATATCTATAAAATTAAGCCAAAATAAATTATTAATTCAGTAAATACCTATTGAATACAGTACTGACAGAATTAGGCCGCACGTTAGTGGTAACAAAACCAATATAAACCTAAGCTGTTATATTAATTGATTGTAACTCCATAATTTGCAAGGCCACCTAAAGGTCACAACTTTTTGACCGACGTGACGTTAAGTCAACTAAAAAAATAAAAAAACTGTACGTCATCCTGATTACATCTAGCCTGAACTATATTATATCCAGTGGTTTCACTCGCATCCGAGGGAACTTTTATCTCAAGTATTGAAATTAATAAAAAGAATATCATGCCTTTGTCTGCCTAAGTTAGTTAGTTTACTTAGAAACTAATCTATGGTCGTCGTATGATCGATCCGACCAAGATAATGTCTGGAGTTTAAAAGAGATTCTGACAGCCGAGTTTGTTTCAGTATTTCTTCTGAGGGTAGGAAAGGGAAATGCCGACCTCTTCTTGTTGACGTGAAAAACTGTAAAATACTTTATATGACTTGTTATGTTAGGTATTATGTATGTATGGGCCAAATCTTGCAACTGAATTTTAAACCGTTAGTTATCTCCAACCGAATGAGTTGAAATTTTGCATACACTTTTGGTTTGGATGAAAATCGACGGCACGGTTGGCGCAGTGGCTGTGCGATCGACTGCTGCGCAGCGTGTCGTAGGTTCGATTCCCGCACGGAACAAATATTTGTATGACCTACAGGTAGTTGTTCCGGGTCTGGCTGTTTGTGTATGTGAGTTTGTATGTTTGTAAACGCACCCACGATACAGGAGAAATTCCTAGTGTGGGGCAAAGTTAAAAAAAAAAAAAAAAGACCTATTTCCAAATATTTAAATGTCACAAAATACATCAATTTTTTGGCCCCAAATTTCTTCGAAAACGGGACAGCAGTAGCAGATGCATGGAGAACATACAAAGAAACAGACACGTGTAAGGATTTATGATATTGTAGCCCAGTTAAGCCCTCTAGCTCGCGGTAAATATAAGCCACGTAACAACACGCAACAATAGCAGTATAAAAATGCAATCACACATGTCAAAGCTTGTCCTCATTCCTCAAATAGATATTTATCTCTATTAGGATTACAATTTTAGATATATGCAATTAACCCGATAATGCAGCTAACATAATGTGGAGCAATTTGTGGCAAATAACGCCACAATTAACGTTTGATTATATTCCTAGTATACGACTCATTCGAGTACTATCAAGCAATCTTGTTTGTTCTCTGTATTTTATTACTGCAATTAATAACTGGCTATCATTGCTGCATGGTACTTTATAGGGCTACGTATCAAAATGGTGAAGAAGAAAACCTTTATGGTGCGACTTTGTATATCTGTCACATCACAGCTGCTTTTATCAGGATCTAAGTTCTAATGTTATCGACTTTAACTTATTTTGTTAATGTGTATTGCAAAAAGATCCGAAATGAGGGGTTGAATTTTACAAGTAGTGCTACTAGGTCAAGTTGGTTATCAGTGAAAGGGCTTTATTTGCATTATGTAAATCATATTTTTTTATGAAAAATTTACAGAAAAAATAAAATGATGATTCTAATTAAGAGTCACCAGCAGTCAGTAATTATGATTTAACTTTTGAAAATGAATATAAAGACCTACTAAGGTATGGAACCCTCGGTGGATGAGTCCGACTCGCTCTTTGCCGGTTTTTTCTAACTATGTAATGGGCAACGTGCACGTGGGTGATTTTGACCTTGCATCTCCGTTGGGGTCAGCCTCTTGCGGTGCAAGGGTTGGTCATTCACATAGATTACTTACTTGCAAAAGGTGCGAATAATGTTGAGCATTTTTACATTACAGACACATCCAGTCAGATTCTTTAAAAAAAAAAACTCTTACATCAGATATTTTTTCCTGAATATTAGTCCGCCTATTTTGTAGCATAGTATTCTACTCACGCCTTTACCTCATGGGGTAAGCAGAAACTACAGAACGCCACCTGCTACGATCCTAACATACTCCTTTTGCTTCGTAAACGATCATCCATCTGGTTACACGCACGCCAGTTGCGATGTTCCACATTTTATATTAAAAAAATGATGTGTATGGTAGATATTGCCCATGTAAAACACAAGTCGCGCAAAATGCGCCCCATGCAAAAGACGGTATCACTAGGGACTCCTGACGACCTTCGCCAGGTCGTCACTCCACCTAGTCACATACACAAGTATGATGTACCTACCTAGTTGTATCAACTTTCAATCGAGATAATTATATCAGAGCGATTTTATATCGAGTTTTTGAGAGCAAATCGTTGGGGTCTTTGTCGGATGCGCGTGGGCAACGATTATTTATAATTATTTAATTGCGAGCGTGCGGGTCGTGACACCGGCTCGCGAACACCATTTTCCTTTGGGTTTTTACATAATTACAGTTATTCCTAGTGATTGTACCTACGTTTGTTTGCTAATTTTTCCTTTATTTGATATAATTTAATTAAATAAAACAGTGCGCATAGGGTAAATTGTTATTTATAATGAACTACGTCAAGTTGTGTGAAGTTTTTTCATCGTCATTCTCATAGGCACGTGTAGAGATAAATACGTCTATGTTCATGTAGTTAATAGGTTGAGAAGTTTAATTTCCTGATCATGCTGGCTGTTTTAGTTTAGTACCAAGGTTTTACCAAAGTTAGACAATCGGGAAATTACCCGAAAACTTAAAAAAATGTGATTGATTAACGCAGTAAACTTTGGAAAGAAGAGTCGACAGTAGCGCCGATTCCCGTGTTCACAAACTAAATAAAATTTAAATAATTTATACCTCCCACTGACAGATATCTCTAGAAAATAATAGTGACGGATAAGAACTAATTTAGAGATGTCAAATTTGTTTATGCCTTGTACTTCGACGTGTTTTTGGTCGATGCGTTCTGAAATGCCAATCATGTTTTTATGTGAGCATTAGTTCACGATGGCCCAGTGGTTTAGGCCTCGCCTCTTGTGCACGAGGTTGTGGGTTCTGACCTGGGCAAGTACCAAAGTGACTTTCAATTCATATGTACTTTCTAAATTTATGGAACATCACTGAAATTGGTGAAGGAAACAACGTGAGGAAACCTGGACTTATAATATAAGTCTGAAATCGCCAACCGGTCTTGAGCAAGCGTGGTGATTAATGCTCGTGCCTTCTCTGTGTGAGAAGAGGCCTTTGTCTTGCAATGGGCCATGCAGTAACAGGCGGTATTATTTATTTATCATATTTAGTTCAACTAAACTAGAGAGACCTTGAATGTCTCCGTCCTTGTTTTATAAGAGAGAAAAGGGTGGCAATAGCCTCATTTAGCTTGTGATTAAGGGTGTCAGTACTTTCATCATAATCTTCTCAATCCATTAAGGCCTTAAGTAGGGGTCGTCGCAACATGGCTCCTTCGGTAGTAGTGTTCTATTTTTATGTTTGAATTAGAATAAGTCCTGTTGGAGAATCAATATAGTTTATTATGGTCATTTTCTAGTCAATCATAACTTTATTCTTAGGACTAAGACATAACACCGTTCCATTAAAATATTCGGCCTCTTTGGACTTTGCACCAAATTATGAATCATACATATTAATCTTGACAAGTCCATATAATAATGATCCAAAAACTAATCCTAACTACTCCACAAATAGTATTACGAGACACCTAAACGACCCCTCGCCATCATTATAACACTGCTGAATATAAAATTAACAAATCGCCATAATTTCCATCGTAAATTAGGCTTTAATAATATGCAGTCTTATCTCGGCCTAAGACATCTACCGTTCACAAACTCACTTTGCTGACCCCATACACGTTTAGTACTCTTAAGAACATAACAATAGGGTTTAGATTTCATTGTTTTTCAGTTGCTGGGGTTGACTGCTTATTAAGTATCTGTTTGTAATAAAACAAAGGGAATGATACGTGCAAGTTAATTACGACCAGAAATGTAATTAGGTCTAATCAAATAACGTGATCTTTTTGTACGTTCTGGCTTTATCGTAGAGTTTTTATTCATTCTATGTTTTTGCAAGACAGAGGTAATAATGTTTTTGTGCGAATGTCGTAATTGAAATGTGTTATAAAATAATGGTTGGTTTATTTATATCAATCAGGATAACGACAGGTCTGAGACGTTTAACTTTTAGTGGCAAAAAAAATTCTTAGTTTTTCGCTACGTTCGGTTCTGGTAGTAATTGACGGAATAATTTTAGTATTCTTTTGTATAGATTAAAAACTGGAAGTCCAATTCGTGGAGAAACGGAGCCCGCGTTAGAAAAACCGAGATTGCTTAGAACAACAATGAAAAAATCACTTATTTTGTATACTCTCCGAGTAGACTCCTTTAATTTTCAATTTTATTTAATATGACGTCTGTTTTCCTCGAAGGATTAGGCAGAAGAGTAGGTACCTATAGTGAATCCACGTTTCGCCAGTTTTATTTAAGTCTCATGAAATAGGGGACTAGCCACTGACCGGACACAAATCCAGATACCGGGCGGTTAATAAAGAGATGGAAAAACCCCGACCGATTTTTCCCGACCCAGGAATCGAATACTTGCCGCCACTAGACCAATGGGGGCAGTCAATTTAATTTATTTTTTATAGATATACACAGGATATAATATAATAGAAATACACAGGCCGTTTGTGTGTGTGAGTTCAAATGTTTGTAAACGCACCCACGCTACAGGATAAATTCTTAGTGTGGAAAAAACGAAAAAAAAACTTCAACAGTCTTTCTTACCCACAATGTTGGGGTTTTCTTCTAGTGCTACCAAATCCAGCATTTTCCATGGATCAACTGCCTATCTGACTTCCACAAACCAGGTTTACCGGACTCTCGGCTTCTGACTGCCCGTAACCACTGTCATGGCTGGAGGGGTCTTGGAATATGACGAATGGTCACTATCCATGGACTTCGGCCACCATTGCTTACCCTTGAAGATCGACCTGAGCGTCGGTACCATTTCAAAAACTATTGTCGATGAACTGTCGTCAGCGATCATTTAACACGTTGAACGCCAAATGACCGACGAACATTTTCTATTGTGTCTACTTGTTTGGCAGTTAAGGTGTTAAAAGTTTGTTTTTTTTTTATAGCTGAAAGGATAGTGGTCCGTTGTTAAAAAATCGTTCATGGATAGATAGTGGAAACGGGGGTTGGGACGCCATTTCTTACACCTTTTTCCTTTAAGTCTTTATATAACATCAATTATTAATTCCTGTTGGAACAACCTAATGTAAGAATATTTTTCCAGTACCATTTGGGACCACTAGAGCATCGCATTCAAGACTTACTAGGCTCGTAAAGTGTAGGACAAAAAAACTAGAAACAACTTTAAATAACACTGAAAGTAGTAAACGACTTCATAAAACATCAGAAGTCATAACTTTTAGATTCACAACCAATAGGAACTGTCGTAAAATAGTTTATGTTCAGGTATAAACTGACATAATAACAGTTGTTATTTTAATAACTAAGTACTAAAAATACTGAATGCATCTTCCTATAGTAAATGATTTAACATCAACATCAGTAATTTGTATCGAATTACGTGGTAGGGTGTGCAAAAACGCGGGAAAAGTGGGACTTTCTCGATGCAATTATAGATTGAGGAAGAGATAGTGCGCGTACGCATACTTCAAAATGGCGGCGACGTTAACCCTTAACTTGCGGCCAGGTTGACAGGTAAACTTAACTTTTAATAATTAATATTTTAATAATTACTTTTTACGTTGGTGCTCCTTTAGTGAAATTGTTAAGTTAAAGGCGTGTAAATTTATATTACCTTTGTAGTATACGTATGGTGTAAAAAGTTGCTAATTAAAACAAAAAAAATGCGGTTGCAATTTAATTGGTAGGGCTGATGGTATACTGGCAACACATTGATCTGGTAATCTACAAGGCAAATTGATAATTCCTCTCAAAAACATATTTGTTTGTAACCAGCTGTTCCATGTTGACTTCTTGTTAAGGCGATACCCAGTATGTTAATTACCGATAAGCAAGATCAAGAAGACCTTCTACAAGTGTTAAAACACGGTAGTTATCGTAATGGCCCAGGTCTAGATGTAGGCGTTACCTTCGCATTACACACCTTTCGGCGCTACTTATTGTTTTATCTTATATTGTAACAAAGAGATACCGCGTACTTGCTGGCGCCATTACCGTTGGAGATAACAGCCAGTGTTAATTATTATTATTTTTTTATTGTTTTTTTTCTTGTACTTGTACAAACTGTTCATGCGTTCTTGTAGAATATATTTTAATGAATTACTCAGTTTGTGTATTTTTTTTTGCTTGCAATAAAACCGTAACTTACTCTGCGCTTACGCACTTAATGTTCCTCATTTGAATTATCGCACTACTATTAAATTAAAGTTAAAATATACACAAAGATAATATTGTTATTAAAACGGTTGTACACCATTTAATTTCATGGTAGACTAGAACTGATAGCAATAGAATTATATGAATAAGTGGTTGTATAAACATGTATAATAGCGAAATATTTCTAGTCATTGCGCAAGCGCATAGAGTAAACACGCATCTATCAGTGTTGCCTTATGCAACTACACAATATTTATCTCTTTTAAAATCTAAATAGACTTCGCAATCACGATATTTTGGTGATTAGATCGTATCGTACAATAATTACTTAGACCAAACGAGCTACCGATTCAAGGTATATGCTTTTATGTGCCGACTTTCATAAAAGTAAATGTAGGTAGGTACATGTCCTGTAATTAATTAATTAATTGATAACAGGATCTTAATTAATTTTATTAAATGTTTTCAATTGGAGATAGGCACAAATGGGGAAACGTTGTAAACGAACAATTTGAGTATGATGTATAGACTTTTTGAACCTATGGTCTAACAGAGCGAATTAGAGTGGTATGCCAATTATTCTAACCAGAGAATGCGTTCCGCCAAATAGCAATTATATATTAACCGATCACGTACTGATATTTATCGTTCGTAATTAAACTGATTTTTTATGATATGACGTTACAGAACGTTAAATTGTGATTAAAGTATAAAAATTTTATAATAACAAAAATAGAATTGCAACAGGCGTAGACGAACACATACAGTAATTTGTAAAAAAATTGATACTGCTCACTTGGAAGGAAATTTAATTCCCTAGTGCGTGCGTTGTCGCACTAAATTAAAAAATAATTCAATGAGTTCTAATTGCGGTGCGCGGCGCGCGCAGGGTTGATTTTATCTTCACTACGTTGGTAAAAACATTGATCGATAGTTCTGTACAGTCGTGTTTCAAATAATCATAGACACGGTTGCGTCATGATTTTTATTACATTAAAATCGAAACAGGAAATTACTATGCTTCATAAAAATATGACTTACAGTGTAACTGTTCAAAATTACACTTGTTGCATGCAAATGTTGACCTATGCGTGCATCTCATAATTATGCATGTAAATATGATATCTATTTTTGTTTAAGCACTTAAATATTTTAATCATAATGAGTGAATGCTGTGTTAATGGATGCTATTGACATGAAAAATAAATATATTGTCCAAGATAAAATCTCGTAGGAATAGTCAATTAACCCTTAAACGCCTGGTACTATTATTTTGTCACCTATTAAAACTGCTCCCATAACCGTTATTAATAACATTAAATCGTCTAATTATGATTAGCAACGCGCCAGTGTTGTGCCACATATAACAATTTCACAGTAACTCGATCACACGTCTAGTGTTCGTGCTAATCGACAATTACGGCTATTATTATTTTTATTTGTTCCACACGCGGCCAGACAAAGGTACGGACACATTTGCAATTTCAAGTAGCCATTAATGTACACTCTCACGGATGTCCACAACTGTTTGCTAATTGTTTAAGGTGACAAGAAATATTGGTGCTTACTACAGTGCTGTCCTCTTCCACGGGAAAAACACGCTTAAGTGCTTGCTCACAGATAAAATTAATTGTTATTACAGGCCAGATAACTATTCTAGATACTTAACAATGATAAAGTGGCTAGAGAAGCAGATATTCTAAAGTATACGATCGTTGTTTTTTGCTTTTTTATTGATGATTATTAAGTTGTTCAAACGTATTTTAGGTGTTGAAACTAAGTTGTTAGTCGTTGCATTTTATCACATTTTGATTATTGTCCTGAGTGGTGTAAAAGTAATTTCTCTTTTTAATCTTTTTATTGGTTTACAAAAGTGCTAAAAACGCAAAAGTGTAACTGTAGATGGCCAGGTGTTCTAATCTTAAAAAATAAAAATAAACTTTGTATCATAAATATTTTTTTTTCATTATACCAGCTAATGCTAATTTGACGCTTAGACATCTATCACGAGTAACTCATAATACTATAAGATATATTAAGAAAAAGTAATTGGTCGTTAATGTCTCTGAACTGGAAAAACATGTCAATTACATTAATCTTCGACATAGCCGAAGACAAGTACATAGGGCTTGCGTGATTCATAGAATAAGGCTATATATAACAGGCATATTATACTTCTATAGGTATAACTTGTATACAAAAAGGGGAATTACTTTTACATAAAATATTATCACATGCTGCAGTGGTCGCAATTTTAATAGGAAGTCCATTGTTTTTAAACAAATATTTAATTAATACCAACTTACTTACATAACAACGAAGTAGGCACGTTATAATGAGAAGCGAGTTTTAGGTTTGAAACAGGCAAAAACAGTTGTTCTAGGAAATATACAAAAGGTACCAATTTTCATCAATTTTCAAGTGGAAAATAATATGCTGCAAGATTAAGTTTAAGACAATATAATAGGATAGTAAGTAGGCAATACATTTATCACAATTATTCCAATCATCATCAATTCATCAGTTTTGACGAACTGTGTGTACCCGCCGCGCCAGTGCAATTTAACCCTAGAATGCGCGCGGAAATGTCAGTCGGCGGAGCGGCAGCTGCGGGCGCTCCCGGCCTCACTTTCAACTTGGTACTTTCGCGCAACCATAAATTACCGACGACGTCCGGACATCGCCTTCCCGTGCGGGCACTAATTGCAAACAAATATCGCCCTTCGCGCCTGCGCACTCCACACCCGTAATTATGGGATCGTTTGCCCGCTACGTAAGTGCAGCTTTGTGTAAGGACATTAGATGCGCACGCTGACTTCACATTGATACTTACTATTGCCTTCGAGCGTTAACCGTTCGCTAAAAGGGGTCGACCGGTTTAATCTACATAGCCTTTGTAGCAAATTGAAATGACGAGAAAAATAACTTAATCACCGGTTTTTTCAAACAATCACGTTTTCTGCGAATATGCTTAGTGTATATGGATGTTGTACAACTGTTTCAATATTGTGTAGTGCGTGAGGCGATGTGTTAGTCACGCTCCCGGGGCGTTTCAAGCGGTGACGGGCGTATTATCGGCCGATATGCGTCAAGTTTATGACGCGCATAAATCTCGCGGGAGAGGCCGATAGCACTGATAACGCCGACGCGGAGAATTGGCGACTCGGGCCTCTCTAGGTGGCCCGCCTGGCATTTACGGGTTGAATAGTGTTGTATTTGCGTGGTCGCTTAAACGTGATTTATTATGTAAGATTAATATTTATTAATTTAATTGATTGTTTTAAAGTGTGACCCTGACAGATATTGTTCGGAGTAATCTGACATTTGAAATTATGTTCTGAATTGGGATTATTGTCAAAATACCTACTTAACGTAGGTAAGATACGAACGTAATTCAAAATACCTCATTATTTTATCCCTATGAAATATCTCGTTATACTTTCCTTGATTCAGATCATCACAATTTGAAGGCACGGTTGGCGCAGTGGCTGAGCGATCGACTGCTGCACCGCGTGTCGCGGGTTCGATTCCCGCTCGGAACAAATATTTGTATGGCCTACAGCTAGTTGTTCCGGGTCCGGCTGTTCGTGTATGTGACTTTTAATGTTTGTGAACCCACCCACGACACAGGAGAAAAGTCCTAGTGCGGGGCAACGTTTAAAAAAAGAAATAGAAAATTAGCAGAGCTATTTTTACTACAGACGAAACTACTTTCACTCTATAATTTTCTTTCGTATAACCCTTCGCACTGCCTATGCGACCGTCGCGGGCCCAATCGACCGTCAAGATGTTAATCGCCTCTGCCTCACCAACCAACTGATTTGCAAACATCCGTATTTCATAATAATAATCCCAACTTGCATAACTTCGTACGATCGTTGACATAAATGGTGTTTGTGTGTGTCTGTGTGTGTGTGCGTGTTCAGGGCTAGAAATAGGACCAAGACTTTCACTTCGTTGCAGGATGGTTTACTGGTAGAGCGAATACATAGTGACAATGTAGCTTGGGTGAGACCATCTAATTGCTGTGCCGTAAAAAGATCAAAAGTCATGAATCTGGCTCTTGAGCCTTGATAAATCGTGCGCGTGTAGCCTTTCGTAACGTAGGAGTTACAGACAACCCAGAGCCTGTATAAAGGAGGACGAGACAGCAGATCATGTCTTTCTCAGCTGCCCAGTGGTAGACGCATATTGGGCATAACCCTTCGGTAACCCAATTAATCTCTGAGGGATCGCCAGCAACGTCAAACCGCTGCTGGTCTTTCTCGAGGAGTTGGGGTGGGTCATCATCTGCCTAGCCTTTTTCCAACTATGTTGTGGTCGGCTTCCAGTCTAACCAGATGCAGCTGAATACCAGTATTTTACATGAAGCGACTGCCTATCTGACTTCCACTACCCCTTGGGCTGGGCAACCCCTTGTTTGTCAGACTTTCGTGCTTCTGACTACCCGTAACGACTGTCAACGATCTACAAATGAGGGTTGTTGATGAGGTGGGTCGAATAAGGTATAGGTAAGGTAAAATACGCGCTGAGTTACGGAGATGCGGACACCAGACCGATATACAATACGTTACAATATTTAAAATACCTGGACAGGAAAAAAATAATGTCGAGTTATGGTAGAGAAGAGAACGTTGATATTGGAATTTTGCAGACCAAATTAGTTGTTGATATAAGTATATTTTGTATGTGACAATACCTAATAATAAAGCTAGAACGCAGATAATCTCTTCATTTTCCTGACTATTGTTTAGATATGTGGGTATATAATTATAATTTATATTATATTGATGATGAAAGGGTTAACCCTGTTTGGATTGTTCAATATCAACGCTATTTTGAAATTATTGATCATGATTTTGTTGACAACAAAGGTTTTTAACTTTGACAGGTAAATTGGTATTTTGAAGAAAATCCAGAGAAAGGTGGTTAAATACTAAAGCAGTCTAATAAGGTTTAGCCTATACATTCGTGTAGACTTTGGACTTGCCTAAAATAGCGTATAACCTGGTTGCAAAACATGAACATTTCTTAATGAGTTCTACTACGGTTGGCGCAGTGGTTGAGCCATCGGCTGATGCGCCGCATGTTGTGGGTTCGATCCCCGCACGGAACAAATATTTGTATGACCTACAGAAAGTTGTTCCGGGTCTGGCTGTTTGTGTATGTGAGTTTAAATGTTTGTAAACGCACCCACGATACAGGAGAAATTCCTAGTGTGGGGCAACGTTTTTTTTTTTTAAAGAAAAAGAAAGAAAGAAAGTTCTTAGCTTTAGTCTGATAGTAAAAGACACAGGTATAGCTGTGAATCGATGTCGACATCAAATTAACTTGATTTAATACCCGTTATCACTAACGCTCTAAACACATACTTAAATGAACGATTACTATTTCGGTATTAATTTAATAAGCGCCAAATAGTATAAGCGCG
Source organism: Phlogophora meticulosa (assembly GCA_905147745.2). Taxonomy (NCBI): domain Eukaryota; kingdom Metazoa; phylum Arthropoda; class Insecta; order Lepidoptera; family Noctuidae; genus Phlogophora; species Phlogophora meticulosa. The sequence continues at coordinate 14,009,174 of LR990522.1, read as the reverse complement.
TTTTCGTGTGTGTACATTGCTCTGTGCATTGTCCCTTCAAAAAGATATCGTATAAAAAAGCTAGCTTATAATAATTTCTTATTATTTAGGTATATTGCTGACTGTACACTCAGTCGCTATCAATCCTATTAATCATAGATTCATAGAACGTTGATTAAACACGTTTAATTATGCATGTTAATTAAATGATTAGCTTATAAATAAAATGTCCGAGGTTTTGCGGTGTCATGGAAATAACTAGTAGGGTAATAATGTTTTAAGAGTCTGACTTTGTAATCAAATACTTTGTAATGAGAGGCTGTTTTGTAATATAAGACAGATAGTTCTTTGTAGTATCAATTCAACTTAAGCGACCATGTAGAATAATAATCTCTTATATAAAAAATTCTCGTGTCACGGTGTTTGTTTTTAAAATCCTCCGAAACGGCTCTACCGATTTTCGTGAAATTTTGTGTACATATCGGTTAGGTCTGAGATATCATTTTCTATGACAGTAATTGCAAATGATGATATTCATAGACACAATTATTAGTATTTTGAAGTCATTACAAATTGTTAGTTTTCTATTTAAAAACTAGAAGATTGCATCCGTTCAGTAATTTAGACTCATTTTACCAATCTAGGTTCCCAAAGGAATTGTACTGTCGTCATCTTATATTCTTACAGTTACCAGTCATCGCAGTGGACAATGGTCACACTGAGAGTTTTTAAACGTCAACCGGTAAACATAAACTTCAATTAGTACTAAAATTGAATAAGTGCCATCTAGTGGAATAATAGCAAACATAATTATTCCAGACAAATTGAGGTAAGTGCACGCTTAATGCGATCGAGTGAGCATGGAAACTCACTCTAGGCCCTTAGTTATTTTTTCGTCAAATCTTTCTTTTAGTCTTCCGACTTCTTTTCCTAATTTATCACAAGCTCCCATGACTTTTTCTCACCAAGAAAGGAAAATTTACAATTTAATGAACGTTTGAAGTGGATCAATCTAATTACAATTGATTATGAATCTATTGTAATTTCAAATTACTTAGTTATCAACATTTCGCAGTACGTAAAACTAATTGATTTAAGTGCACTTGAAATTATTGTGGATTATAATAATAATTCCTAATGAGTGATTGTTACATACAATTTATGTTCCACGATTATTTTAGGGTTAATCAGAGATCGTTGATTTAATTCCAGGAAATTGCAAATTTTCGTACCTAATTTGAGAGGGTTTTTTTAATATCGATATCAATAGGTTCCTATTAATGCAGTGTTTCAAAGGGTTTGTTCAGGGCAAGACAAAATAAGTTACATACATTCTGTTCTTACTAAAATATGTAGTGTGTGTCGATCAATTATAACAATTAATTAAACTTTACGACTTCAATTAAATGCAAATATACAACTGCACAAATATTCATTCTTTTACTAAAAGTTTAATTAGCAAAACGTCACATATCACATTCATTGTTATTTCTAATTTATTTAAAAACAAACTATTTTATAATGCACAACCTCATAATATTTACTTTAACATAATATCATTATACCAGAAATACCGGTTCAAAAACACACACGCAACTTTGTCCATACAAACGTTATTAAGAGTAATCGGTACTGGTCGAAAAGAAAAAGAAAAAGGGTTTAATAAAAACTCCTTTTGACAGCCCTTAGCTAAACTGGACCGATCCTGCGACAAACTTTAATTGCGATCAATACAAGTCACTTCACACCTTATTGCTTCCGAAATAAAGTTCATGGGATTATTTGTGGGTGGTATGTTAACGTGGTTTTATTCGCGATGGGATTTGTCAGTCAATAAATTATTATTGAAGCTAAGATTCTGGATGTCAGTCTGTGTTTTGACTGGTTGCAATTAATGCACTCTGTGGGCCAAGAGGATTACTTTGCCGATTTATGAAGAAAATAATGTCAGACAATGCTGCTTGGGTGAGCCTTATCAAGTTATTAAGATTTGAAGGGTTGTATCGTGATTTTGATGACATTTCTGATTTTCTTAGTCCTACTCGTTATTCCAGGAGCTTAAGCATGTATAGGAGTTAGTATACGCGAAGACATAACAAAAACAAATATCGTGTACAGTTACCGTGAAAATAAGTTCGACATTTTAAGCTTTTTTTGCTACATATATTATATATAAGACCTGCTGTATTGCTTCAATGGCTCAGTATTGTCTTAATTTCAATGAGAATGACACTCAGGTCCTTATGAAAATTATTAACACCAGATTTCATTTATATTTAATAAAATGGCCAGTCCATTAGAAAGGTTTTAGTCTACTTATGGACACTAGTGATATTCTGTTATAGTGGGTGTTCTGGGTATTTACTATGTATGATAAAAATATCTATCTATGTTATGTATTGTATTAAGTATATTAGTCATCTAGTACCCATAACACAAGCTCTGCTTAGCTTGGGGCTAGATGATGCTGTGTGGATTGTCCAGCATTATTTATTATTATTATTTATTCTATTTTGACCTTTGTTTACAAGCGCCTAAAATATTATCTTCTATACTAACCTGATAATGTGCTAATATAGGAATTAGTAGTTATTTCTGCTTATATTTCTTTAAAACGATACAACTATTAATATACGAAGAAATTAAATAAATAAACACAGGGCATAGAAAAATTCATCCGCATCGCTGTCAACGGAAAAAGTGTCCAGAAGGCTGGCAGCATTGCCACGTTGAATGGCAATGCTGATTCTTTGGCCAAAAAAAAGGCCAGCCCTCTGGTCACGTGAAGAGTCGACCAGAGGCTTCGCGATTTCTCTAAAAAGTAAATGGGTACACGGACCCCATGGCCCTAGTGTTTCAACCCCAAACGTCTCAAACATATAACTTCCAGTTAGGTTGTTGTATTTTCGCCTTTTGAGGTTATATTATTATGTTTTTGCTCAGTTATATTATTGATATTGCACAGATGCACAGACTGTGGTCTACTACGTCATTTTAGCATGTGTCAAGCAGACCTTCCCGCCGCAAAAACTCTGTAGGCCCTAAGGTTTTCAGAAACGTCTTAAGTATGATAGTAAAAACGTTTCTTTATAAAATTCCATTCAATACTCATTTGTATGTTATGTGTACAATTCACTAAGTTATTTTTATGTCATTCTACAATTATTGTAAACACGTTTTGTAACGTTTTAATACTAGTCAATTAAACAAGTGGCTCGCTCGCCTTAGCGTGGACATAGCTAATCGTGAAATGCGCTCTCAATATTATTATATTGATTACATTTTGTTTTTGATTGTAGAACACGGGAAACTGGTGTTTTGGCACGTTTGAAAAAGTTCGCGTTGTAAGCAGACGACTGGCTTTTTAGGCAATTAGGCTTTATCCCTAATGCCTTTATCCATTGTCGGAAGTATTTCTCAAATACTTTTAAAATGTATCGATGTCACTTTTGATATATTGAAACTGTTACCCTGCGTCATACCCACTGCTGGGTAATGGCCCATGATTTCCAGTTGTTTCGATCCAGGGCTAATGTGGGACACTGGTCGTTGGTTTTGTCCAGCTCGTCCATTTTCTACGAGGATTGCCGCGGCGTCTTCTGGCTGTGTCAGGGCTCCAGGAAGTGGTTATTTTGGCCCACTGCATATTGCTCCATGTCACTTTCAATTTGTGCAAAATAAAATATCGAAATATTTATACTTTTATATTTTTTGGTAAAGACAATGTTATTGACGATAACTGATACATTGATGTTCTTTCGACCACTCTAATTAACTTTTTTTGGTATTTAAACTATCCTTATGAGCTAGGGTTTTAGTTTGTCGATACATCGATATTTATATATTCAACAAAGCTTACTAACTTACAACTGTAAGATAATACTCGTTAATTCTTTTCGGTAGCACTTTTGACAGATGAAAACTAGTTGAAATAATAAACCTTAATTTTTGCCATTAAACATACGAGTATATTCATAAAGCTTTTGTATATTTATAGAAAACCACTGGAATATACATATGTTAATTGCTTCATTATATGTATGTACCTATTTACATTTTGACCAAGTAATCAGAAATTAGATTTATGACAAATTTATTGAGCGTTTTACACAATTATGTCGATTTATTTGATAAAACATTGACTATCAAACATCAGACTGCTCAGTGTACAGTTCACAGCAACGGGTGGCAACACCTTTATTTGAGCTGGTATAAAGTAACACAGAGAGGCCACCTTCGACTGGTTTTGTTGCCATTGGCGAGTCGTCTACTGTACAGTTGCCAGCACTTATCTTGAGCGCTGATCCTTTATTACTTAAAGCGATTTTGCACCTTATTCCTGAGACGATACGACGTACATACCAACCCCACAGCTCTGCCGAGAGCTCAAGTTTATACAAGTGATTCATGCACTATTTCGCGACACCTTATTGTACGAGTAATTCCGAAATATTATTGCAGTGTTGCGCAGTGTAAAAACAGTGCACTTTTGTTTAAATAAACCGAGTCACCGAGTTATAGTGAAAACGGGCATGACATTCTTACTGAAGTACCTTCTAAGATATCTATTAATAGAACAATACAATGAAACAAAAACAGAAATGAAAAAAAATATCGGATCTTCGGTATTTCATGTTCCATTACCGATAAAAGTTATTGTTCCATTATTCTTTTAATTAGACTCACAACAGGGGGCATTGTTCCAAAATCCGTACTTAATAAATCCATACCATGATATCACTATAGTGGGAATTAAGAAAAAAACTGTATCAAATGATTTTATTCCCACGACAAGCAGAATTCGAGAGAAATGTTATAATGTCGGTGTATGCTTGTAATGGGTTAACTACATCTCATTAGACAACTGTACAATGTGTAGTATTAACTTGGTACTAAGTTTAATGGAGGTGCTGTTAACATTTTGAATCGAAATCTTACTGCTTACCCTCGTTCACAGTCAAAGTCAAATAAATTATTTGAGCCGAACAACCTGTAGACTATACAAATATTTGCTGGTGGTAAGCAGCCAATTTCTCAACCTCTGCGCCAACCAAGCCGTCAAAGCTGATTATGCTTATGTTATGCCAGTTTCGAGCGCTAACCAGGATTGCTGAGTTCCAGTTTAAAGACATCATCTCCCCTTGGTAAGACTGGTAGTCAGACATTCAGGCTTCTGAGTACCCGTAACGACTTTCAAAGATCTACAAGTGACCATAAGCCCAACGGTTTAGTGTTCTTTCCGAGACACGGAGGAGTCTCGATATGTAACGGATGGACACCCACCCACGGACCGTCCTCGACAGCCCTAGCTTAACCTTGATCGACACGAGCGTTTTTTATTATTCAGCCACGAGTCCCTAAAGGTTAGGCTACCGATTTAAAGAGAATGACGACACGGTTGGCGCAGTGGTTGACCCATTGGCTGCTGCGCCGCGTTTTGTGGGTTCGATCCCCGCACGGAACAAATATTTGTATGACCTACAGGTAGTTGTTCCGGGTCTGGCTGTTTGTGTTTGTATGTTTAAATGTTTGTAAACGCACCCACGATACAGGAGAAATTCCTTGTGTAACTTTAATTAAAAAAAAAAAAAATGGGTATTATTAAATCGCTGTGTCATTACCAAAGTCATTAGGATATTCAGTAGTCAATTTACTCGTAGAAGAATTATTTCCAAACGCGTTTCTATCTCTAAACCAAGGAACCCTAACTCCTATCACCACTATGACGCGGCATTAATTAAGAACCAATATTTCTAGATATAATGCTTAATCGTCAATAACTAGTTAATGAAGAAAATGATCTAATTAGTGCCGTTGCTTCTACGAAGGGACATCTCCCACCCTTTTAACAATAGGTGTTGACATTTTTCATCTTTCCTTTGTTATCATTGACGTTGATAATTTCCCCGTTGATTGATACCTCAGTTACTGGTAATTATATAGACAAGCATACTTTGATGGTTAATTGAGCTTGATAGGGTAGATGAAACTGCACTTGATAATAGGGTACCATACAGAATTGCAGTAACTGGTATTTTTCTTAAGACATTAAGTTCGATCGTGGACCGTAAAGGAAGAAATTAAGGAAACTAACTTCCTCTTCATCAGAGTTGTAATGAAGGGCATAAAGTAAATGTTAAAACCATATCTTACCTTAATAACGGTACTGGACTAATAGATTCGTTAAAAGAAGCAGAATCAGTTAATAAATAGACTAAAACGAGAATTGTCAATGAACCAATAAAATTCTTCCAGGCCTATGTTTTCTTAGAGCCTTTGAACTGAATGAAGTATAAGTGGAAGCTGACAAAGTATGGACTAGTACTTAGTAAGTAAAACCAACAACCCGTCTTACCAAGGGGTATCGTGTTGCCCAGTAACTGGGTTGTGGAGGTCAGATAGGCAGTCGCTCCATGTAAAACACTGATATTCAGCTGTATCCGGTTAGACTGGAAGCCGACCCCTAGTTGGGAAAAGGCTAGGCAGATCATGACTTAGTAAGTAAAACAAAGAAACAGAACTAAAGATTACTTAGTAAAAGAAAGAAACAGGACTAATGATGCTTAAACAGATGCTTGAAGCAAAGTTGAACATACATTTAAAACAAGAAATGGACAGGACGCATAACACATAGCGATACTTGCAACCGTTACATTGTAAGCAAAACTGAGGCTAAGGTTTAGTTAAACTTAATTTTATATGCGCATAACTATCAACATAAGGTGTTTAACTGCCTCCATAACACCAGCGAACGACGTTAATAAAGTACACCCTTATAAGCATTTGTAAGATGCAAAAACGTATGCGGGTGAGATTAATCGTGTACAGTTCAAATGAATAAATAGAAAGAAAAAAACATTTATTTAGCACAGGCTCAGGCACATAACGACACAATACTTCAATAAAGAAACATAAAAAAGAACAAAAAGGCAAAATTAAATGAAACTGAGGTACTTAATAAAAATATTATTAGGGTCCAGTTCCGCAAGAATAAGATCGTTATAAACAATTTTCCCATGTGTCTAATGGAATAAACCTTTTTTTAGTTATCTTATTAGCCGAAAGGCGTAATCACGTTAAGCTGGGCGACTCGGCGACTCGCAGTGGGCCATTCGCGAAAGAATCCACTCGCAATTACGCCAATCAATTATAATGGAAGAGGAAATTGCTCGTTTCCGCGGCCGCTTACACTGAACACAGAGTTGACATGGTTGCCCTAAGTTAGGAGAGGAAGCGAGTTCCAAACTATGTTTTGACTTACTAGACTATCTGTATCAATTTTACTTAAAAGACAATATAAAATCCTGTAGTTTATCTCCAGATGGATAAGACCTCAATATTTCCTGGAACTAGGCTTACTTATCAGAAAACATTTTTTTCCAAAAATATCCACAGAGGCTCTGTGGAAAGAACGTATATAATTGTTGTATATGTATGTGTGAGCAGCGCATATGTAAGCGTGCGCTGCGTCCCCATTCAAACCTCTAATGCAGGATTAAATCAGTGTGCCGTGAGTAGTTTCACTTGTGTCCCTACGCACCTACATAACAATAATCTTAAATGAAATCACATCTTGATATAAGACGTATTTTTTCTTACTTTTGTTGTTTTCATTTTTTTTTCAGTTTGAACTGGACAGATACATTTTGAAAAAGTATTTTTTGTTTTAGGGGCACACATTTTAATAAGTTGTCAATTCGATACCGCTTGCTTCTTGTACCACGCCGCCATCGACGCGCCTAGCACGCGACTACGAACGTTTCAACGGATCACGGCACTGAGCTCATCAAGACGGTGTCCTGTTCCAACATGAACAACTTCCAAGAACTGAAGACAGCGGGGGAATGGTATCAAAGGTAGGTCACAAGAAAGAAACTGTTTTTATCAGATTCTTCGCGTAAAGAAGAAGAATTCTAACGATGTTTGGACAAAATTCTTGCTGTCATTAAGTGCAACTATTATTTACAATTCGTTTTTTGTGCAGTTTTATTTGGCTTTTTATTTAATTTAACTGAAAAGGAGAATTTGAAGGTTTTGTTTTATTAAAATACCTGATTAGTTAGATAACTTATTTGCTAATATTAAAAAAAAAACATCTGTTGGACTGATATTGCCTTTCAATGCTATATTACTTGATCGTTAAATCTTGTAACCTCACTTTTCGTTTTGAGAACACAAATCTATCTAAAAATCTCTTCTTTGAGAATTTCAATAGTAATAACATCATCGCTACATACACAACCACTGATTGTGGCATTAAGCCTTCAAGTAACGAGTAAACAGAGTTACTAAGAAACGGTTTATTTAATTAAGCCAGGGTGCAATCAACATGCCGCTCCGATGTTACGATAGCGCACGAAACCTCACTTTTATATACTTCGTGTTTCTACTTCTATTTGTAAGTAAGCCTGTAGTGTATGAACCTAGAGGCGTATTTGAAGTCAATTGAAAACGCCACCGTTTAAAGACTATCATTGAAGGTACCCGACTCCCTAGGATGGTGGAACTTCAACAAAACGGTATGGTAATCAACTATCGCCATTCTGAGCAATGTCAATAGGGTATTTCCAAGTAGAAGTTGCTCTCTTGTTTCCAAAAATGTTTTTGAGTTTTGAAAATAGTAAATTCATTAAAATATTTCTTATATCAGCTTGTGTTCTTTTCTTATCAATCTGGGTCTACTTCTTGGCTCTTCACTTCGAAGAATCTAGTTATATTCCTAATAGTATCACGAGAAAGAGTAATGATGAAATTCTTAGATCTGCTTCTTACAGCAAATTGCTATTCGGCGAATTTATGTTTAAAGGAAAAGCAGCGCTTCCAGATTTAATATTACTACTTCATGAACTGGTAAAGTATTTGTGGTTAATTAAACAGAAGAAGAAGTAGGCCTGTTTTTCTGCCAGTTTTAGTCCTTTTTAATTAAATAAATATAGACAGAGTGATAGTGCTTATTGTTAGTAATATCGTACAAGACAATTAGGTTGAAGTGGTGTGAACAAGAAGTTTAATTAGTTACAAGTACTTTTTCCGATAGGTAATGTCATCAAGAGCCCTATTGAGTACTGTTTATTAGAAACACTTCTACGTAATCTTGATGGTCTTAATCATAAATTTAGTAGAATTTTATGTGCTATGTGTGCTTGGTCAGGTATGAAACTAGCATGAGTTCAAGAGCTTATTGAAGATGAACAATAATCAATTTTAAGACGCTATCTTTATTCAATAAAACTATAAAGTGCATAAAAAAAAAAGATTCACAGGGCATCGAAAGTATTTTAAAATTTTAAGACGCTCTTTTTAATCTTGATCTTGAATGCTGAACATTCATAAATTTTCTACTTACGGTCTGAAAAGACCCTGGCGGTAAAACTACTACAATCACGTTAAAACAATACGGTGGGAGAATAATAATGACGTAATAAAGACATAACGTAATCAAATCAAAATCAAAATTGTATATCATCGTATCTCCAATTTTATCTTTTGAACAAAAAACAACAAAATACCGGTACTAATGAAGACACAGCAGAATAAACATGAGGCTCGTAATCAGCAAGCAAAAACATTTTACAATCACGACTCGGCGGCGGTGGGTGACAAAAATGCAATTTAAGTTATGCCAAACTAAAAACTCAATTCTGACTCGAATCTCGGGTGTAATGGCGACCGCAGCAGAACAAAAACTGTCCTTCGATCATCCCATAGCATAATTAGTCTCATGCTGAGCTGAGAAAGATACAGCGATCTACAACTCGGTGTATATTGCTTTTTTCACCTATCACATTGAATGCTCCCCGCAATTCCCATTTTATGTCGCCACTGTGTTCAATGATGTTTCTATCTAGAAATTTCACTTTTTCTAAGAACAATTTGCTGTTTTTATAGGCAGTAATGATCATTGCGTTTACATCGAGATGTCTTATTTATCTTAGTAATTTATGTTTGTATTCTATACAGATGAAGATTGAACGTGTAGCACTTACTAATGCTTAGGTGTGAGTATAATAACGTTGGTATTAATTTCCGGTCTTTGTGCAAGTTCTGGTATTTAGAGAGAATGACTGGTGATGTAAGAAGAGGAAATAAAGTTACCATTTCATGAACGTACAGATGAAGATGTTTCATAAATATTAACGTGTGATTGAAATCGTCATACTTGTAAGTTTTTTTTTAACCAAGCATAACTCCAAGACATCATATTATCTCACTATTAAAATTAGCACATACTTTATCATTCTTCGTGAAAATTGAGCTCCTTGTCTCCTGAGGTGCTTTGAAGTTAGTTACTTCTGTAATTTGATAACATATTTGTAATTGTTAGTTAGTTTTGTTTTTGATAAATATGTAAAGTGCGTTGAACTTGCTAAGACATGCTATCCTAACATTTCATTGATAGAAACCAGTGCAAACTAAATGTGCAAGTTTTCGTAACAGCCAAGCGTTTAATTCTAAATGCTAAAAGTCATATCTATCAGCTTGAATGTCTATATCAAATTGACTGTCATTAATCCAACGCGATATCTATGGGTATTTGTCCGTTTCAGTTATTTTATGCAAATACCATTTAACCTCAAAAAGCAGTCTTATTCTCATAGAAATCACAATTTATTGGCTAGTAGCATTTGTATGTGACTTTGATTTATGTGAGAATAATGGGTAATATTTCATAAGCACATACTGTAGATTTAAACATTGGAAATTAAAAGAAAGATATACGATACTTGGTAATTTTATAATGTCTCTCAATATTTGCATGATTAAGACCACCGGAGCGACAAGCAGCACATGGGCCCGTTTGGCGTACGTAATAAGGAATGCTCAACAATCTGTTATTTTGTGTGCTATAACCAGAGCTGGGCTCCCTGGATTCTTCGCAGAATCAGTCACTTCAACTTGACCACTTTTTGCCGGCCCGCGACTGGCCTCATACTGTTCTTATACGATTCAAAGAAGGTCCTAAGTACAATATTATTATTATTGATTTGTTGTTTATACCTGGATTGCGATATGTCCTTTCAATATTGAACAGTCCCATCCAGCAGGGTGGCAAATGAATCCTTTTTCAATAGCCCCCACTGTATCGTCGATGCAGGAATTTATATCATGGCGAAACGCTCGCGCCTATAAAAACCAAATTCCATTTAATTATGGATGATTTTTAAAATCTGTGAACAATGCCAGCCATCCTTTGTGGTCGCACGGCCGGTTTTTTTATTTCCGATGAAACTAATTTGATAATTTCTTATTGAAATGCGGGTGAGTCCTTCTCTGAACGACCGATATAGGCTACATATAACTGGGTTTCTAAGAAATGAATTAATTGACGGACGAAACGGTAGCATTGCGTACAGCGATATGAAAACCAATTAATAGAATCAAGGATGCGCGAATCAGAAAGTGTTTTGTTGGCAATCGTCATGTAGGTACTGGGAGATATGGGGAGATTTATTAATACCCAAGTCTAGACATGTAGTAAAAGGCACTCGACTATATCCCACACGTTTTGCGATGAATATGTTATGATTGTATGAACTTGACCGTGTAAAATTGTGTACTTGTTTCGCAGCATTTTTTACTTGATCTATTGCATGGATTTTTAATTCTGGATTAGAACATTTACAAGCCTGCGAGTGATCAAACATTTATGTTATGTTACAACGATCGCAGATATTCAAGTTTTTTATTCTGCCAGTTTCGGTTAGGATTTACTTAATACGGAAACTACTGAGTGCTAATATAATCTTTCTGACCATCTCCTTTCGTACTGACATTCCAAACATTCCTTAAATCTATATCCGGATTGAATTCCAAAAAGTTCGCTAAGACCTTTTTCCTAAACTATTCATCAATTATCCAGTCTCGAACTATCAATTTTATTAATATATTCGCAATTAATATTTGTGTGTCGTCGCCGTAGCGGCCGCCGTCAGTTAGATATGTCAAGATTTATTGACTGCGTCACCAGCTAAAAGGTTTGAGACAGAGTCCGTACGATAAGTAGTTACGTATAATTAGTGTGGGGACACGCGACCACCGAGACGTGGACGAAATACAAACAGATTGTGTGTGTGGTAGGAGATTTTTTTGGTGAAATAGGTAAAGGTGAAATGAAGGTTATGTTTTGTGTTGTGTCCTAGTTTTTACTGTTTTTTACTTAGGTATGCTAGTTATGCTGAATGCGTTTTTGATATATATTGTTTTAAGTGGTTTTGTTGAACGCAGTATACATTATATATACTGCTTTGTCAAAGTGACATTTTGGATTTATATACCATATACTTGGGGTTACTCCAAAATATACTACTGTAGGCATTTTGTATGGTTCCTTTGACTATATTTTGTCAGTGTTGCAATCATTTTCTGCTACGTAAATTCTGCTGTCATTGTACAATTTGCTGAATAACCTTTTCCTGTATATACGTCAATACAAATGGGATCAGTCATGTCGGAATCGCGTGACACGTAATAAACTGCTGTACAGCCGAGATGGTTTGTAATGAAATCGCCGATTCACGATAAGTGAACACATATTGCCGTGAAGCTTATACCGAACTTCGTGACATATAGTTTACACGCGCCTTTATCCGGTCTGTATCGCGTGTGGCGAGCTCAGCCGATCGGTTTGTCCGCGGTAAAATATTGCAGAATGGGCCCAAGGGCCCGCGCGCACATGGCGTTTTCGCGCCTTTCACTGTCAAAGCGACATAATACCGCTATGACATTTGACGTCACACCTGTGCAATGTAATTTTTCGAAAAAAGAACACTTTAAACTTCCATATTTTACTTTTCATAAAACAATGTTAAAATTTATTGCCACCAAATAAATTACAACTTCAATTTCTAAAACGTGTTCGTACATGTCGTGTTGCGTGTTAACCCTACGCCTGCTACCCCGGTTGACATTCCGGCGGCGTGCCTGGGGCCTCCTCGACCAAATTGCCGCCTTTATCTTAGGCGCCTTCGACAAATTACGTCGGCCCCAAAAAGTCAACGAGCTTATCACAAAACGTTAGACCGTGTGTTAGTTGCTTGTACGTCGCTGCTTTTAATTTCGCCCGTATAGTTTTTGTTATGTCCTCATTTTAGGGTTATCTCGGTAGGTAAGGCTGCATGCCTCTGTCACATATTTTCGTCTGGTGTCCTTTTTGGGCTTTTGTCCGAGCTTATAAGTGCTTGTGTTGATTGGAGTGTGTTATAACATGTTTTGTCGCAATGTTTGTTTGTCACGTTTTATGTTTATAGTTAAATACACGCTTCTGTAAAGGTTGTCACATGACGTATGGCTGTACAAAAGTCCTTGTGTGGACGGTAATTTAGTTGTGTGGACGACGTGGCTAGTGATGTGAACATAAAGTGCGTCGGTTCGCTTGAAGGCTAGCAATTAGTGTTGTGTTTTAAAGGTCGGAGTGCGTAAAAAGTGACAAGTCTAGTTACCGACATACGCAGCGCACTTTTATAACTAGATGATGCCGATGATAAACCTATAATAAGTTATACATTGGAATTAGACCACCTTGGAAAAATTTATGTGTTACATTATTTATGATCATTTTTGCAACATGCATAGTTTTCGAAATATTTTTGCTCGATTTTGAACTCTGTTGCATACTAAGACAGACGGGATAAGTGTATCACAAGACAGTTAATTAAGTTTTAAGTTAATAGTCTTCACTTAGACACTATGAAAATTATACTTATAGGTTTCTAAGTAAGATGTAAAATACCCTGTCTTATCTTTGAGGGTGTTGATATGTATCGTGCTAAGGTTGTATTCATGTGGGTAATTTCATATATTTTTTTTAATAATAATAAATAAATAAATATTGCTGGACAATCCACACAGCATCATCTAGCCCCAAGCTAAGCAGAGCTTGTGTTATGGGTACTAGATGACTGATATACTTAATACAATACATTACATAGATAGATCTTTTTATTATACATAGCAAATACCCAGAACACCCTTTTAAATTTTAATTAGAGCATTTTTGGTTACTATACTTAGGGCGGGATTTATCGTCAGGTAGTGGGTGTCAAAACTCTATCAATTCAACCTCAGCCAAAAAAAATTTGTAGCGTAAAAATTAAATTTGTAGGGATATTTTTGTATTAAACTGCTGAGTGTAAGGTCCTTGGTTCGATACCCAGGTCGGGCAGTCTTTTCAATTCAAATTTTGTCATTAACAGCCCGAAGTCTAGAATTGTGCCCAGTTAATGGCAATAGGCTCGCCCACTATTACATAGAACTTAAAATATAGGTAACTGGCGAAATATGGGTGTTACTATATGTGCACCTCTGCCCAATCCTTCGGGAATACAGGCGTATAAAGACATGTATTAAAAAAAGTCTGCGTGGCTAATAAGGCTCCTATCTCAGCCATAGCACCATCATTTTAATGCTATAAGGGAAACATTAAAAAAACACTAACGTATATCAAATCAAACACGTGTTAAAACCAAACCTTATCGATAAAAAAACATACAATGATTATTACTAAGAAAAGAAGCAATTTAAATTTTATATGTCAAAAAAGAGAAGAACTAATTTCCATTTGTCCATGGTCATACCCATATGCCTAGCCTTTTCCCAACCATATTGGGTCGGCTTCCAGTCTAACCAGATGCAGCTGAATACCAGTATCTTACATGGAGCGACTGCCTATCTGACCTCTACAACCCAGTTACTGGGCAACACGATACTCCTTGGTAAGACTGGTTGTTTGACTTTCGGGCTTCAGACTACCCATAACGACTATCAAAAAGCCGGGACCAACGGTTTAACGTGCTTTACAAGGCACGAAGGAGACTAGATATGTAATAAACATTCAGTCATCCACAGACAGACCTCGGCAAGCGTAGCTTAACCTTCGATCGACCCGTGCGGTTGTTTTTATTTAGCCACGAGCTCCGTTTGTCCATTGTAAGTCCATTAATATGTTTCTAGGCATGCCAGTCCATCACGAAGCCTAATGAGTTATAAATTAATATTTTTGCAACCCAATAAGGTTGTAACACGGCTGTATAGACTCTACCAAACACACCTTGTCGGCATAATTTATCTGTTCGTTTTGCATTTACTATGGAGATAAAACCAATGAGTGATTTATTGTGTTTACTATAGTAAACACGCAATCTATTTGCTAGTGAAATGGAATATGGATTAGCAGTAATACTTCATGTGAATTTCCTACTGTTCTTTTTAACATGGTTTTAAGCAACACATTTTTTTAATATACCTACGTTTAAGAACTCTAAAGCATAGACAACTAAAATTTCCAAACAAGATCACCTTACAAGCAGTCTGATGCAGTTGGTGATACTTATTTTTGTTCAATCTTAGATTAGATTCCACTCCGATTCTTTTCAGATTGCAGATCGGTTTTTTGTATAATATTATGTTTATACATTCTTCCCTGCATTTAAGTGACTTACATATTAGAAATCGGCTACGCAAGCCCTTTTTTTTGAAGCTGTCAATGACGTGTCATGAAATATAGCGGCCACATTTTTGTTTATAAAAAAAATAACAGCCTTTTTTACCAGTCAAATCTATTTAACCTTATTTCTTAATATCCACGAAACCATTTAGAGTACAAGACGATCCCAATAAATAGACATCCAGAGAAAAGGACACACATACATTCACTCGGAAACAGTACCAGGGGGTACTGTTTGTTTGGGGCAGTTGAGTAATAATACAGATTCAATTCGTAGTAAGACTAAGCCGTGGTCTATTTAGGGCTAACCCAACTAGCCTTTACCAAAAGTGCCTATTAAGTGTATCAGGGCCTTTGTGTCTCTTGGATATATCACCGTTAGTTTATAATCCATAGGCTTTAATAGAATGGTGTCCAAACAGCTGTTATTAGTTCTACATTTGAAAGGATCTTATATGCTCTGCAAGGTCCTAATCATCATATACAACAATTGTACAAAAAGCATTGCCAATAACATCAATTCGACATACACAGTTTCAGGCTTTCCAAATAGTTGGGGATTAAGACATAGATGCTGATACAGATCATTTAGATGTATCCAACCCGGGAGGGAGGGGTAAATTCTCAAAATCTGCTCAAGTAATATGGGGTAGTGAAGCACTATGAACCAACTTAGAAGTACAGATCAATGCAATAAAAACGACGGTAGATGGAGTCATATATAGTGGCTTTCAGTTTTCATCAAACCATCAAGAAAACTAGTCAAACTTTACTGCAAATAAATTGGAATTTGCAGAATTTGTATGCTAATCAAATAATTAGTTATGCAAATCAGGGTAATGTGGGAAGACTGAAGACCTACCAAGTGCTATCATGCAGATGTGAATAGGCCTATATTTAGTAATAAGATTGGGTAGGCTGAATTAGTAATGATGATAGTATTCAAATGATTGATGAAGCAGATTGGTTTGTGATTACTATGTTGTATACTTTACAAAAGATTTGGTATTTTGTTAGTCAGTTAAGTAATAATAATCAAGCATAACACAATAGGCCATTAAAATTCAGCATAAAAATAAATTAAATACATTAATTAAACAATGTAAGCCAAATGTATGCAAGGAATTGAAATAAGGATTAACATAATTGTAATAAGAAGAAGGATTAATAATTAGAATTAAATTAATTCATAATAACATTGTTAATTCTATTTTAATAGCATAAAATCACATCTATATTTTATATTTATGATATATTACATAATTAGTGATGTAAATATCGAGGGATAAATTATAACTGGTAACACAATTGGTAAGGAATCTCACGATAAACATTTAATATTTAATCATTTGTTGCTAAGTTAATTCGAAGACTGTTTGGGTATAACCATTTCCGTCGGCAAACAAATAAACTATTAGCCAAAGTATAATAAGGAAGATATAACAATCCATCAGTTTGTGGGATAATTTAAGTATCATTATTTTGACTGATTAACTACATACAATTATAATTAATTTAGCAACAAATTTAATTAAAATCAAACGTGCCTTGCCAATGTTTAACGCAATTAATATAAATTAAACAGTTTTTATGTGAGCTATTTAATAACTAACAACGTTAATTGCATTAAAGCAATAGCTAATGTAAAAATGGAAATAAATAAAACAATATCTTTTATAAGTGAGAATAGTAGAAATAGATGTGTAAGATGTATTTTTCGCACTCACAGTTAAACGACGGGCAATAGTCTCCCTTGCTGTAGCACTAAATCTAATAAAGTTAAACACTCAATTTCAGATATGACCGAGTAATTAAAGAACAAGCAATTAAATGAAAACATCAATTAATTAGAAGGGGAGAGGCGAGCGGGCGCGAGGCTGCGGCACTCACAACTGGTTTGAAGAAACGAACGCAGCATGCCTCATCCATAATTCAAATAAAACATGGGGCCCAGACCCCGCCCCTGCGGTACGCCGGCCAATAGCTTACACATCGAGCACACTCGGCAACTCCGCCTGCTATAAACTTATTTCCCCACCTTTCCTATTTTAAATTAGCCCTATTCGATTTCGCCAATAAATTAATACGTGCCGATAATATCATCCCGCCGCAGCCGACGGTATCCAACGTCGCAGATGTAATTGCTCGTGGGTGCCGATTGATTATTTGCAATATTCAATTAATAACAAACGTGATTTCCACAATCACGACCGGAGCCGGTCTTTCGACTTTAACAAGAGTAATTTTTAATGTCTTAATTGACAAATTGAATTTCTGAGAAGATAGAAAGCAATTACAACGTTCGATTGATTTTTCCAAGTGGGTAATCAATTTGAAGTCGTTACCGCTACCGGTAAAAAATGCTCGACGTGGATCGGTAGCAAAACTAATTTGGCTTTGAACTTCGTTACTATTATACAAATGAATTCGTTGATTTGTTTTGACTTATCAAACAGGAAATTCTTGGTTACTAAGCGTTATTGCTTTATCAGTATCAATATTTTACAAAGGTGAATTGACACGAAGATAAAAATGGGATTGTGGCCTCGGCTCCGGGTTCACGTGCGAGCCAGTCACGAGCTCGACCACTTTATGCACATTAACTAATTTATTTTCGGAGATTTTGCTTGACGACTGACGTTCGACTTAGTCCTTGCTGATAAGAAAATTGAAATGGTTAAAAGGATTTTGATGCCTCGGCAGCATGATTATTCATCCTCGATTGTTTAACTTACACAATGTCTCCGCATTAAGTTCCATGCAAATACAAAAAGGCTTAAGCGATCGTTTCGCTCTGTTCCTGTATTCATACTGTATTACACATGCAATTGTTAAGCTAAGCTTTCATTGTGGATAGCTGTTTCAATTTCGAGTAAAATATTTGAAAAGTGGCATTAAGGACAATGGCAAATAATGAATCCTTTATCATTATGCTTCATTGTTATTGCGTACAAAAAAGGAGTTGCAGAAGGCAATTACTCGCTTACGTAAAGCTTTTTCTTTGTTGGCACCACTAATTCATTTTCGAGGGAGCTTTTTTTTTGCTTTCAGCATTGTTTGTTGGTACAATTTGTCAGTGTGTTGTCCTTTTGAAGCCCAGCCGATAGACAGTAAAAAAAATGTGCCCCTTTTCGGAAGTAGCTAATGATAAGGCGCCAGGAGCATTGAGGTTTTTTTTTGTCTGTGGTGTGAATTAGAGCTATGATTGCTTCGTATTTATTACTAGATAATAATGTTTGGTCCATTCTCATCCTTATATCGTTGAGGATCTAAAATTTTTGGGTTTTTCGATCGCATTAGTATATTGGTCTATATTTTGCGGTTTATATGTTGATGACACGTGGCGGCGAGTCAACATGGAGTCGGCATTTAATAACAGGGCGAAGACCTCTGTCGGTGTGGTCCGGAAGTCGAGATTGTCATCATGAGACATTTTGGGAACATTTTTATTATCTTCTTCCGGAGATTCGTTTTCTATTACTGATATTAACAGCATGAAATATACGGTAATGTAGTTTTGATTATTTAGATTCACTCAGATTTTGAAATCGTGCAAATTGTTTGTACCTACTTTAGCGTTGTAAAAGTTTATGAATGTAATTATGGACTAACTTTGTGAATTTACAAATTATCTAGAATGAATGAACTTACAAATAAAGAGTGAGTACTACCTATATTTTTCTAAATTACACTAGGATGTAAATGTAAAATAATTCAGCAATTAGCAAAGGCTCACATTAGCTGCACACAATAACATTTATTATAAAACAGGATGCATACTTATCTATGACATCTAAAATCAACGGTTCGTTGTAATAACAATAATTTAAAACCAGATTCAATGTTGTTGTATAATTGAGCTTTTTAATGCAGTCTCGTAATGTTACAAGTGTAAACAGAATATTAACGGGAAGCTATCGCCCGAAATTAGTCAGAAACGATTACACAGATAGAGATCTCACCCCCATAATTGTTATTTTTAGTGTCGTTAACGCGCGCTCCGTGTATTTAGACACGAAACGCCACCTCATTTACTTCCAACCCCTCAATGTCATTTACGGACATGATAATTTCATTTTCCAAATTACATTATAGATGTTTATCACGAACAACGACAGTGGTAATAATGTTACGAGGCTAAGTTGTGGGACCGTTAAAACTGTCGGTGCTGAAGCGATGCAGTGTTAAAAAGACGGTGAAATACAAACCGAACTATTTACTAAAGCGTCACTAAATGTAGTCCAATAAAGCTAGTATAGGCTGTAATGCAGTCCGGGGCGGGTGAGGCGTGCGCGGGCGCATGTCGGCGCACCCCGCGCGCCGCACCCCCGCCGCCCGCTACCGTTCCGCTAAACAAACTTCACGCAGAGACGCCAAATCGATTCTCCGCGTTCGCATCTCCACCGCATCGTCCGCCTAATAATACTAAATCACTTTTTTATCACCGTCGAGATATTGTTAACGGATCGACTATGAAATTATAGCGGCAATCGGCGTCTCATTGTTTCCGCTCCGCTCCCAGAGGGACCAGCCGAACGGTGGAAATCTGTTAACTCATAAAATCATTATCTCCAAATCGGTTCTGCATTGTTTCTGATGAACATCTTTGTCCGCCAAATTGGCGTAGACGAGTCCTTCCCGAATTTGGGCATGTGTTCTGGCAACTTGCTGAAATTAGATTTTTGATATAATAAGGAGGGGTTGGAGTGGAACTAAATAGGATCATCAATATGTTAAGTATCCTCCGTCAGGTGACGTGATGTGGGTGTTCCGGTAAACCAGAGAAATGTAGAGTCACCTAATGATTGAAAATTGAGAACATCAGCACAAGTGATTACAAAGTTTATCGAACTCAAGTTTAATCAACTATTACTGAAAGAACGGAAAAACGAGGGTACATAAAAAACAAAGATGGCGGTTTGTGGGCAATTTGAATGGTCGTCCATTGAGCGGAGTGAAATGGAGCGGCGCGCGCGCAGCCGCGGTGACACGAGCCACGTACCAGACAGAGATTTGCAACATTTTTTTACTCTATTAATCATTTTATAGAACACGATTTACTTAAATACACATTTGATGCGCTTTAACTATGTCGAATCGGACGAAATATCGATTTCTTTGCGAATATCGCACGAACAGTAAATAAATAAATACTGTAAATCATTCAGGTGATTTATTTCGTGACCATTAAGAATTTAACTGGCAATATATACCAAGTTGCTATTTAATCGGTGGTCTGTAAAAAGTGTGGCACGCCATTTTAATGGGATCCAATTTAAACCGTTACGTCATACATTTAGGATAGTCATTACACTTATCAAAAGGCTATTTAATATCAAATTTTCTCAATAATTGAGTTTTACATGAATTGAATTTGATTCCGTGCTAAATTACAACGCGTTTAAATAAAATGTTGAGACCCACTGCAACAATCACAAACGACTAGCAATACAAACACATTTTACATTGAAAGCAGCAAAAGAAACCATTTGAGGTTTGTTCTGCGCGTACGCACTAGATAGGCACACTTTTTGTTGCGCTTGCGCCGGATGCGGTTCAAGTGGCCCAAGCAGTACGTCTTCCCGTAATGTGTATATAATTTCAAGTTAATTGCTCGCTAAATAACTTTATAATATATGTCATTATAATTGTATCAACATTAGCATGGCGTTTGCTTTATATTTGATGACATCATTTGGGACAGAAAAACGTGATCTTGGTGGGAGGAGAAGGCATTGTGTTTCATGGGGTACTAATTTACGGGTTTCAAAGATTACTTCGTTTAGGAATATTGTGGGACCCATCAGACCAATTACTGGTTGGTGATTTTAAGACTTGGATTACCATGTATTTAAAACGGAATTGGTAGTGAATTTTGATTGCGCGAAAGCTTTTCAAGAAACCGGGTATATAAATGACAAGGCACTAATAGTGAATTCAATCATACCCTGATTTAGAGCCGGGCCAATGATAACGCCTTTGTTAACTAAGCTTTTGGTCGACTCTTCACGTAGCCAGAGGGCTGTCCTATTTTTGGCCAAAGACTCAGCATTGCCATTCAATGAGGCCATGCTGCCAGCCTTTTGAGCACTTGATGACATTGATGCGGATGAATGAATTTTTCGACGCCCTGTGATTCTTTTTTTTTTCTTTTCATGTACATAATAGTTTCATTGCTGTATATTGGATGCCCTGATTAGTCAAGACGAAGAAGAATTTAGAATACCAGATTAAAGCTTTCATGCAACTCAATGACGACAGTTCAATTGAGCAAGGAGATGGTATGCGTAACAGAGGAAGCATCGAAATACCAATTAATTTTGATAGAAAAGTTTACGGACATTTATAGCAAAACAAATAAATAAGAACGAAATAATATCAACCCACGCGGGCTCTAAATGTCAAAGTAGAATAACTTAATAATGTGAGTTAAACTTTATAGTTATTAGATTCAGTGCTAGGAGCGCGAAGCATAAAATTTCTGGAGCTTGTCCTCTTGCGATAGTCGTATAAGTCGAGTAAGGGCAGAAGTTATAAAGCCAGATCTAGAATATGTACAGCTCAATAAATTCAATCATGTATTGTCCATAAAGGCGGGGGAGGAGCTCGTGGCTAAATAAAAACAGCCGCACGGGTTGATCGAAGGTTAAGCTACGTTTGTCGAGGTCAGTCTGTGGATGGGTGACCGTTCGTAACATATCGAGACTCCTTCGTGCCTCGGAAAGCACGTTAAGACGTTGATTCCGGCTGTCATTTGTAGATCTTTGACAGTCGTTACAGGTAGTCAGAAAGCCGAAAGTCTGACAACCAGTCTCACCAAGGGGTATCGTGTTGCCCAGTTACTGGGTTGTGGAGGTCAGATAGGCAGTCGCTCCATGTAAAATACTGGTATTCGACTGCATCCGGTAAGACTGGAAGCCGACACCAATATAGTTGGGAACAGGGTAGGCAGATAATTGTTTAAGGAGTAAGCATGTCTTCTGATGTCAATATTGACACAAATCTAATTCGAGGGAAATTCGGTAGAAACATCTTTGTTGAATCAATTTCAATTGGCAAAATTTGACACTTTTGGGGTAGGTTGATGTGCTGGTGTCTGTACGTTTGAAGATTGACTACAGTTTGGATAGGAATATCTAGAAGCATAAGCTGAAAACTAACTTAATATCAGATTACCACTTCGGCGTTGGCATAGCATAATAGCATTACAAGCATTTCTGTTCTCAGTTCACCATGCCCTATTCATCAGCCCAGCTTATTTTATGAATAAAATGTCTCCATTGGAATATATTCCTTCCCAGGATATACATGTTCTATTTTGGGAAGACATAACTTTTTTTTATTTAAAGAAAGCATTTCTTTCTTGCTTGAAATCTCCCCCGTGGTCACGAGTTGTCGTAGCTAACCGGGAGATCTCTTACCAGACTCCAGACACAGGTGTTGAGGTGGAAACTAATAGACGGCTCCCGTCTAGTGTTGAAATCGAGGTGCTGTTCCAAAAACGATGAGACATCTGGTATATCGCTGATACCTGCACGCTGCAGAATTTGATGGACGCTACTGATATCGTCAAACTCGTGGCTGATTTCTGGGCAGACTCTGTATAGATTGGAATCGACAAGCTAAGAAAAAGACCTCCCGCTATCTTCACAAAACAGACTCTGATAGTGAGGATTGTATCCATAAAACCCGTATTTTCCTGTCTAAACACCATAATTTTAAATGCCGCATACATAAGACGGTTCATCAACATATAACCACTAAATACATTCCCTACCTCACTTAACAAACAATCGTTCATCATCTTAATTGTCCCCTTTTCACAAGTTGGAAATGTCTTGTCCGCAGCCATGTAACATGTCTATATATATTAAATTGTTATTGCCTTAGTACTCGCTATATCCGTGCTTGGAGGCCATTAACATAGACTATAGAGTCATGGGCATAACACAATCCTGCGGCGGTCAGCGAAGTAATGACTCTATTTTAGTGAGTCCTCGATCAAATGAGGTTGTTATGTGTTATAGGATTAGTCGCGATTACCTTTTGTTGTTTCTATTTTTATACCCCTATTTGTTATTTCGTCGTTTCCTTTGCGTCGAATGTGGGTTAGCTCTATTTTCGGTAAGGGCTATTTATAGAATTTTGATTGACGATGTAGAAAAGAAAATAGCAGCTCAATAAATGGTCATTTGTTTAAAGAGGAGCTCGTGGCTAAATAAAAAGAGTCGCATGGGTTGATTGATGCTATGGTTGTCGAGCTCAGTCTGTAGATGGGTGACCGTTATTACTATAAATCCGTTGGTCCCGGCTGTCATTTGTAGGTCGTTAACAGTTGCTACGGGTAGTCAGAAGCTCTAAAGTCGACAATCAGTCTTACCAAGGGGCGTGTTACCCAGTAAAAGGGTTGTGGAGGTCAAATAGGCAGTCGTTCCATGTAAAATACTGGTATTCGACTGCATCCGGTTAGACTGGAAGCCGATCCCAATATAGTTGGGAACAGGGTAGGCAGATTATTGTTTAAGTAGTAAGCAAGTCTTCTGATGGCAATAATGACACAAATCTAATTCGAGGGAAATTCGGTAGAAACATATTTATTGAATCGTTTGAGAGGTGCATGGAAAGCTTAGTACCGTTCGTTGAATAAAATATCAAAAGACTAAGGTCTTTAAACATTAATTAAAGTCGAGCTTCACACCGTTGCACACAAACTAATAATATCTTGCTTAACCTACTAAAATAAAAATGTGAAAGTTTGTAAGGATATAGGAATGTTTGTTAGTCTTCCACGCAAAAACGACTGAACGGATTTTGTTGAAAGTGCACAGCATTTTATAGCTATACTTCAGAATAACAATTTAAAACTATACATAAAGTCGTGCGTGGCTCCTAGAATAACTCATAAAATAGAAAAATTTTGTTTCTAAATCATGAACAAGTTATTTGTAAGCACTTACCTCTTGGGGGTAGAAAGTGTGAATTATATTTAGTTTTTGACACGAACTATTACGAGTATTTATGTGAGCGATGTTAATTTTTACTACTTTATTATGTATGTGGTTTTAGTAAAAAAACGTTGGCATTTCGTTTTAATTGCCACTGAAACTTATAAAAGTCATAAATAGTTTGGAAATTATATCGGGTGGCGCGTGATCGTGTTACAAATTCAAATAATAAATGTATTTTTAATATTTATCGTCACGTTCTTGTGTTTTTACCAATTAAATGGTTCTGTTAATTTTACTAGAAAACACTTGTACCTAAATAACCAATAGACAATATTTTACCATACATGGAAATGTCATGATGGCCCAGTGGTTTAAGACTCGCCTCCAGTGCTTATGGTTAGAAGTTGACAAAGGTTATGGGTTCAAATCTGGGCAAGTACCAATGCGACTTTTCAATTCATATGTACTTTCTAACTTTATCCTGGACATCACTGGCATCGGTGAAGGAAAACATTGTGAGGAAACCGGGACTTATAATTCATATAAGTCTGAAATTGCCAACCCGTCTTGAACAAACGTGGTGATTAATGCTCGTGCCTTCTCTGTATGAGAAGAGGCCTTTGCCCTGCAGTGGGACTGTAATAGGATGGTATTATTAATTATAGATGGAAATAATATTTATTTATTTATTTTCATAATACATCTACCCTTACATACAAATAAAAACTTCTCCACAGACACCTCGTACTTCACTACTTATTGTAATGTTGATTGCGACTAGGTAAAGCGAAGTTTCATTCCAGTGGACCACACTCTACCTCCCTTTGAAGTGTACCTTGCTAGGCAAATAATTTATTTTTGAGCATCGTAGCTATGCCATCAATATTTCACGTATACATTTTTGAATTCTCTATTATTAAATAGCCTTGAATTTTCTCGATCACACGCGTACCTTTTAGAAACTATAAGTACCTACGAAACTGCCACATAGCCTCAATAAGATACAAAAATATCCCAACAGCCAATCAAAAAGCCAGCCTGATGCCTAATCTTCCAACTATTTTTATAGCCCCAATAAAGTGATATTACGAAAGCCAATAGGTTATAACAAACTTTCAAACAATAGTAACCATGGTTGTGCATTATTAAGCAATTTTGGGAGCCATTAATCCAATAACAGGGGTAATAATATATTTGATAACGATGTTATTAGTGTTATTTCTTTGATCGTTGTTTTGATAAGTCCAGATTGGATTGGTTTGTGATCGAATATTATGTGATTATTGTATTGTTACGACAGCGTTCGTAAAGAGTTCTAATTTCGCAATGATTGTGTGAAGAGAGCGTGTTCTTAGAATTAGACCAGTACACGCAATTTCGTAATGATGACTTTTCGAGTTCACAGTTTAGAGATCAAATAAATGATTTCCCTTTGAAGGCCAATTTCTATTTGTTTGATCAAGAAGTTCTCTATGTACTCTCATTACTTTTTACTTAAAATGTGATTATAAACGTTGCTTTGCACGAAAATGTTATGTACTGTAATTTACACATTTATATTTGTAGTTATGTATTATATAGTACACCACGAACTACCAACATATCTTTTCTCCTCTATCAAGTCCATCTAAAGGTTGCCCGTAAGGGATCGCTTTTGGCGATAAGGCCACCCATTGTAACACCCTATGTAGCTCTTAAACTCAATATTTGTAAGTTTTCATGGTGTACAATAAAGAGTATTTTATTCTATTCTATGTTTGGTTTTGGAAGGCCAAGAATTAAAAAAAAACACAAGACGCTCGACGATTACAGCAGTTCAAGATGTCGTTAGCAAAATACCAGGACCTACCACTCCATACCATTTTATAACAACTTAAGGGGGACTTAAGTTTCGTCCCTCCTAAGCGTGACACTATAATCATTCCCAAACCTTCATAATTCGATCATACAGGAGCATAATCGTCAACTGTTACGATAAGCAACAACTAATGTGGTTTTAATACTTGGATAGTTCAGTGTACGGTAATTTGGCTGGCGAAAAAAAGCCATTTGGTTTCCAAACCGTGGGGCTTAATGGCTAACTAATTATTTGTCGCCATTTTGGAAGAAGGGTTAAATAAATGTAGTTTTTTGGTCGCGTTCGTGTTTTCAATTCGATTGTAGAGGTTTTTGTGTGGGCAATTTTGTTATATTTTAAATTGTGAGTGCAATCACAGTTGTCCAGAAATCTGCATAATTAGCTTAGTTGCATTGCATTGCTTTACCTTTGAAAGATTGATTTCGATTGTTTTGTTCTTATCTCTCTTTTCTTCTTATCCCTAATACTTAACATTTTATGAAGTGTGTATGTTGTGTGTGTAATTTGCAGAAATCATTCTTCTCCTGATATTTGGACTAGTTTTATTTGAAGAAGTTTTTATTTTGTACACGTTTCAGGTAAAGTTATACACACTGTGACACAGTTAGACACCTTTAGAATGATTATTATTAATACTCTTGATGCACTGACAAGTTCAAATTCACAGTTGACGAGTGCAATCCTAAATACCAAGTTTAGGATCTATTTAACCCTAAAAGGGTTAAATAGAGCATAAAAGTTTGTAAGCATGATAGTTATTTTTGCTAATGGGGAAATAGTAGTCAAAATCAGCATGTTCAAATAAAAAATTGAGACCACCTGTTTTATCCTGGTGTTGAGAAAAAGTTCTTAGTTATTAAGCCTATTACCTGTAATTTATTGAAAATATACATGCAAGCATACGCCAGTACACTTTCATCCATCTGTCTAAGCCCACCATAATCAAATAAAAAATAAAATAGAATGTATTCCGAACTAATAGTGATGTAACGACACAACGGGCCTGTAATTCGACGGCCATGCGTTTAGTGAGGTGCCACAAATTGATTCTTATTGTGGGTTCCATACACAAATTAGGAAGGGTTGAAAGTTTTTAGGGTCGATTTTGTGATTATGCTTATTATGTGTTTTTTTGTGGTCGAACAAATGGCGATTCATGGGTCTATAGGGGTAACAAATGAAAATGTACTTAAAGAGGTATTACACCAGATATACCCGGTATACAGACCAGAGAACATAATTAAAAAAAAAAAACAAAATTAAAAACACTATTTTAAAAGTTACAAGTAAAAAACAATACAGACAGAAAAAATATTTGGTGGCCCTGCATATTTTATTTGTTGCAGAGTTATATCCCGTTCCAAGTTGTATCCTTTATGGTTGCTTATAATGGATACACCCTCAGTTGTAATAGTTAGTTTAACAATATATAAACTAATGGAAATGCTGCTATAAAAGCTCCAGATTAGTGCAAAAACTCATTACCTATGTACAGGCATTCGATATGGTAGATACTTTACTTGGCAAAATCCTGTATCCTAATTAAAAAAAATAGGTTATTTATAACGCATTGTTACTTTAAATTGGTATTTATTTTAGTCATACTCACCCATTAACGAAACAAATCAAAATAAATGAAAATGGTGCAAAAACACTGAGAAACGGAGTAAAAAGTTTGAATGTTTAATTTAGCCACAGACATTGTCGAAAAAACTGGAAACTATTTAGATTTCAAATATTGGCAACATTCTAAGAAAACTTAAGAGTTTTAAAAGCTAGTTGACATCACACAACACGATAACAATAAAAACATAATAACAGTAAACAAAGGAAACAAATGTGCGACGTTATTAACATCGCAATTGTATTTAATAACAAACATGGCTCTTATTATGTGCACTCTTGACATAAATAATAATTCCGAACGCAACGGAAAGCATGCCCTAGCACAGAGGAACAATAATCAAGTGATTACTATCAGAAACAGTGTGACAATCACGTAAGTCGACGTTCATGTAGTCTGTGCCAAATCGCATTTTAATTAGGCAGATAAGGCTCGCCATTAGCTAGCAAATTACCCGAGGAGCTGTTTGTTTTATTTTATTTCTGCTTATCTGTTAATGTTGCATCTTGTACTTTAAATTAGCGGAAAACGTGTGTGGTGGCACCGGCAGCGATTTCGACTAATGGAGTGATTTTAATTTGTAGTTCACTGACTATTTCTTTTACTCAGTTGTTGATTTTGCCTTAGTCTCCGTGGACAACTTCCATCACATTCCCAATTATATGAAAATTTTGGATCTGAGTCTACTAAGTAATCTAGGAACAAAATAGGACCTAGTTTGTATATGAATTGAAAAATATAATTAAGAAGACTCGAAACAATAGTGATGGTATGTTTTAATTTACCCCCTGATAGAAAACAATATGTGTATGTTGATGATATAAATAAAAATAGTACCTATTGGAAATAACCATAATGCTACAAATATGAGCGAGGAAAATAACCACTCATTAGTAGAAAATAGTAATACACTTCTTCTAATTCTGGTATTCAATAATATTATATTCTCCTATAGTAACGATAACACAAATAGATATCATATGGACAATCCATTTCCAAATACTAAATAACAATTTGAAACCAATGATACTGAGAATGTAATTACACTTAAAACTAATCCTATTTAGAATGGTATGGTATGGTGGTATTTATATTTGAGTCAATCGAAGCAAAACCTGCGAAAACGTCAGCATTTTTGTTTCGAAGTCTTCATTCCTTGTGGGGTTCCATGAACACTCAGTGAGTGGAAAAGCAATTTAGCTGTGCTTATCCTAGAATTTCTAAGATAAACAGACGGAATTACACACATCTTCTAAAGACAAAATAGCCATTAAAACATTGCACTGACTATTCCCGCCAATTTCCGCCCGCTTACGATGAGACCTCAATCCAAGATGGCCGCGGCAGTCATCAGAGACTCATTCATTTTACAATATTTTATACACATTCTATCGTTTGTGTGTACATTTTTTACATCATTTAATTTCCTGTATGCGATGGAGATTATTCTAATGTGGTTGTAATGTGATTTCATTTATTTAGTTACGTATGATCCTTTGTTTCATCCTGAAGTTAGCTGAGCTATTCAACAGTTATATTTGTACTTACTTTACTTTTACTTTAAAAAAAAAAAAAAAAAAAAATGTCGTGGAAATTCGTTTCACAACATTTTACTTCTGAACTTTCTTCGTATGTGTGCCCGATTAATGGCAATAGGCTCATCCCCAATTACATGTGGCTTCAATATTACTAGCGATATAGGTGCGTACCATAGGTCCATCTCTGCTAAACCTTACAGAGAATACAGGTGTGATGTTATGTACTTTCGGGACGTTTGGCTGCATCTAAAGCCAACAAACACCCCAACAAAATTGCAAGAGATACATATGAGAGACATATGAGTAAATACAGTTCTACGGTAATTTATTTTACGAACCTAACATTCTTCAACTGCTGGCCACTATCCCTTATCACTGAGCTAGTACGGGAGTCCCTCCATCAACCATTGTGTAATGGTCAGACGGCATTATTTTTACGAGCTTCATAAGTGATCCTTTTTTTATTTATTTTTAGTGCAAGAGACCGCGCGTGCGCCTCAAATGGGACCCTGTGATAACTCTCACTTTTAAGCCCATGTCACTATGTAAAGTCCTTTTTCGTAAACAAAGGATTTTAACCTCTATCCTTCTCGTAGCAGGGTTCATATCATTTTTGCGCATTAGTGCAGTACTTTAAATTCCAGAAACATAAGTCATTTGTTAAGTTATCAGCACTTTATTTAGAGTCAAGATTTTCTGAATATCAAAATGTTTGTTTTTTGATTCTGTGCGCGTGCTTCGGATTTTTAGAATGTTTTCGGTTTGGTTGTAAATTATTGTGGTGATAGTTAAAGGAGCCGTGTTTTTGTATAATTTGATTATAGATCAATAAATGTTGGACATGTTTTCTGTTTTACCAACAGGGCTAGTGCCCCTTGTCTTTGGTCGGAACGAAGATTTGTGTGTTGAGATATTTCTTTCTTAGTGCAAGTATTTGCTCGTCAATTTCTTGTTGTTAGAAAGTGATTCAGATCTATAGCAAGATGCCTAACCAAATTATTGAACTTTCGATGGTCCGCTTTAGAAGGCGTTGACGCAGTTGGTTAAGTGAGAATTCCTTCTATACTTTTTTCCAATTAAAATTATTCATTATTATGCCTTCAATTAAAATTATAATGATGAAATGGTATACCAACAATTTGAAGTGAAAATATTAGGTATTTTTATAACTCCTCCGCTGTGTGATCCCGCCACGAAATGAATTTCGTGGCGGGATCCAAGACAGTTGAATAGTTTCTCCGGGACTCGTCGTGCTTCAAAGTCTGGACGCTTTTGTGGTTGTCACGACTGTTGATTCTAGTTTTCAGGAGTTGCAGTGGTTTGGGAATAGTGTGGCGGGCTTGTCCCAAAATAAAGAAAAATCCCAACAATTAGCATGTCATTATCTTATGATTAAATATGTTAAGATACTTATATATTAGGTCTTTACCTATAAAATTGCCGTTCTGCAGTACTGGCCATTTCAAATCAAAATATTTTTTGTTTGGCTAAGAATTCTAATTTCAAATTAATTTTATTTAAAAAACATGGATTTTTTTTTCCAAAAGTAGTCATTTGTTGATTTGATTAGTGTTACATTTTCATCGCATTTAAATCTTTTTCGTCATCATGGATACGTTAAAAATTCGAGTAATTATGGAATATGAGTACCGTCGTGGCAGCAACGCGGCACAAGCGGCACGCAACATCAACGACGTTTACGGAGCTAACACTACAAACCAACGCACTACCTGTTATTGGTTTGCTCGCTTCCGTTCTGGAAATTTCGACCTGAAAAATGAACCTCGCGGTCGTCCGAAGACTTTGGTCGACAATGACGAATTAAATGCGATTGTGGAAGCTGATGATACACAATCTACGGCTGAATTAGCAGCAGCTTTCGACGTTAGCGTCAAAACAATATTGGTCCATTTGCGTCAAATTGGCAAGGTAAAAAAGCTTGACAAATGGGTGCCCCACGAACTCAATGATCGCCAGCGCGAAGTACGCGTCGAGACGTGCCTTGCACTGCTCAACAGACACACAAATGAAGGAATTTTGAACCGCATTGTTACCTGCGATGAAAAATGGATTCTGTTTGATAACCGCAAGCGCTCAGCAAGTTGGTTGGATCCTGGTTCAGCACCTAAACAATGCCCTAAACGAAAACTTACCCCAAGAAAAGTGATGGTCACTGTTTGGTGGTCTAGCGCCGGTGTGATTCAACACAGCTTCTTACCAAACGGGGTGAGCATTACTGCAGATGTGTACTGTGAAGAATTGAACACAATGATGGAGAAGCTGGCACATCTCCAACCAGCATTGGTCAATCGCTCGTCTCCGCTGCTCCTGCACGACAACGCGCGACCTCATACTGCACAGCAGACGGTCTCCAAGTTGCAAGAACTGGGGTTGGAAGCTCTCCGTCATCCGCCCTACTCACCAGACCTTGCGCCTACAGACTACTACTTTTTCCAGAATTTGGATAACTTCTTGGCGGGAAAAAGATTCAATACCCGAGAGGCAGTACAAAATGCCTTTGAAGAATTTGTTGCCTCCCGTCCAGCTGATTTCTTTAAGAAGGGCATCAATAAACTGCCACTGCGTTGGCAAAGATGCATTGATTGCATGGGTGATTACTTCGATTAATACAAATAAAAAATACATGAAAAAAATTCATTTAAATTTTTTCATACAAAACGGCAATTTCATAGGTAAAGACCTATTATTACCACTATAAGAACTTTTGCAACCATTTTTATCTGCAAATAAATATTTGTATCTGTCTATGATATTGCCAAGTTAATCTAAGTAAAATAATAAAAAGATCGGATGTAAGTACCTAGGTATAATTTTAGAAAAATATATAATTATGATGAAAATAAAATATCCATTTTTGTAAATGTAACTATTATTTATCGGATTAATAATTACGAACTACCTATTTTATAATTATTTCCAACTACAAAACTAATTTTAGCAACATCTGCCAATAATTACGTTGCGATTTTAATATATATATTTTTTTAATTTTAGTATCCATTTTCTATCTTACAAATAATGTTACTAGAGTTTATATTCCTTACACATCCTCTTATTAATAATCATTAAGCATAACTAGGATTACTTTAATAGTTAGGAAATGTATAACGCGATTAATTACAAAACGCACGTTTGAAACAACACCTTTTCACGATAACTTCATTCATAATAAGTTTTCTTTAGAATTATATCGGAATACGCTTTCAAAATCGTGCAATTTTTTTTAAACCCCATTCTACAAAGACCCTTTATTTAGATAGAACCGACTGTTAAGCAGAGACCAGTTTATAATGGTGGTTAACACAATTCTGCAATATTTTCTAAATATTAAACTTGTGTAGAGCTAAGGTATTTTTTTGTAAAGAATGTACGTTTCTAAGAATTTCTGTAATTATAGGTTGTTTCCTTCAAACCGTGTATTAAAGTTTGTAACATTTTAATAAAATATTATGAAGATATTATTAACGTTATTAATGGCGTTGAAATAATAATTTCTTACGTTATTATGAGGTAGTTATTAAAATGTTAATGATTACATTCTGGTACATACATCATATTAATTATTCACATCCAATTTAAATTAACACTTATGTCAGTCTTAATAGCTATTAATTGCGTGACGTCCATTGTAAGCATTAATAAATAAGGTCGAACAAAAAACACCGAAAATATCTACTTGTACAGGGCCCCTTTTATTTTATTTATTTAATACTTTAAGCACACAAATGTACAGTTGCGGAATTAATGCCATAGGCATTTTCTACCAGTCAACCTTTGGGTGATGCAGAGACAAACAGGTAGGTACAATAAGGTTACAATTTTATTTTTTATTATTAGTATTTATTTGACAATAGAAATACATACTCTGTAGGAATTTCAATTGTCTATCTATTACGGTTCAGGAGATACTGATAGACGGACGGACAGCGGAGGCTTAGTAAGAGGGTTGCCACCCTTTTGGTACGGATCCATAAAAAGTACCTTATATCCTACGTACAGCCGCCAGCACATCAAGCACCCCACGTGACGAACGATGTGGCGCGGCGGCGAAGGTCCGCTTGCGACGTAGGAGGTTGCGGATTCGATTCCCGCCCTGGGACAATAGTTTGTACGATCTACGAAGATTTGTTCCGGGTGTTCTGGGTATTTTCTATGTATAATAAAAAATATATATCTATGTAATGTATTGTATTAAGTATATCAATCATCTCGTACCCATAACACAAGCTCTGCTTAGCTTGGGGCTAGATGATGCTGTGTGGATTGTCGAGCATTATTTATTTATATTTTACCCAAAACTGTCAAATTTTCCCAATTCAATATGAACCTTTTTTTTGTGATAAAGTTGAAATTTGACGTATTGGGGTAGCTTGATGTGCTGGCCTCTGTACAATAATGATAAGAAGGTTGAATGGTGATTTTAACAAAAACCTTTATTAGCATCATTTTATTAATAATATAAT
This sequence comes from Phlogophora meticulosa, assembly GCA_905147745.2. NCBI lineage: Eukaryota > Metazoa > Arthropoda > Insecta > Lepidoptera > Noctuidae > Phlogophora > Phlogophora meticulosa. The sequence goes on along the minus strand of LR990522.1, from coordinate 13,975,301 downwards.
AGATATATTTATATATTACATTAAAAGTAACCAAAAGGCATTGAGCAGTGTGGGACTGAAATGTGGGAAAATAAAAAAAAAAACACCGTGGGTTTTTCATCCTCATGTGAATTCAGTCAATGAATTCCTTTATCCTATGGATTCGCAATTTAAAATTTAATAAAAAAAAATACACGTGGGTGGCGCACTTAGAGTAAGGGCAATCGCTCATACAAATGTTAGAAAAATCAAAGAGGGTTCACACCTATTTTTTTACATCAGTTCCCAAAGAACAGAATAATACACGAACAAGTGACGGAACTAAACTACCCGTGTAAGTAAGCCCACAAGCGAAATACTTATTAATTGATTGCGCGTACGCACCTGCCCGCCGTATATGTAAGAATTGTTACTTGCCTTTAATAACAGGCGCACGTACCACTAGTATATTATTAAAATTACAGCTGAAATTATTTTCACTCCTGTGTTTTTGTTTGTAGTACACGAGGTCGCTTGAGTAGAGTCGTTTGGGAGGTTATAAGTACAAGGTGGGTCTAAGTTATATCTCGAGATAACTTGGACGCTTACAATGAGAGTGAGAGACTGGTGTAGGATATAGGGACCTGGAAGGACTACCGAGAAGCTTTTTCTAATAACAAGTAATTGGTGGTCAACACTTAAAAAAAACACGTAAATCTTTGAAATGACTGTGATTTTGACACACGTCATATTTGCATATCGGTGACGTAAACCCAAGTTTTGCCCGTACCAAAAATCGCTTACCACGGATATTTAAGTTTTCACTTCAAAAACATACACAGTTAATTATATAATTATCTCATCATATGTTTTTTTATTAAGAAGGTAGGTACTATATACCGCCAATGCAGGAAATGAAGTAATAGTTATCAGTAGTACTACATTTTTCACGATATTGTGCTGGTTTTAAATAATTGATTACTATTGTACGTACAAATTAAAGGGGATAAAATTGTTATAGTAATCATTTTCACACAGTGTACTTTTAACACTAAAAAGTGTTTAAAGTACACTGAATTTATTGAGAGGCCATTCAGTGTCAGCCCATTTGTTGATAAAAAACTCAATTCTAGTATTTTGCGGACTCTCAAGAGAGCTAAAAAAATACATAATAATATTAATAGTGTCCCATTGTCGAAAGTAGATTGCATAATTCCCAGTCTTCCCAATCATCTAGCTGATGATAAAACCAATTTATTTATCTATTTTAAAGCGCGCGTGCGTGTACGGCCAGATGTATGAACGTAAATGATACAAAAGGAGTAGGGTCGTAGCAGGTGGCGCTCTGTCTACCCCATAGGAAAAAGGCGTGTATTTCTGTATGTATGTACTATCTATTTATTTATTTAACCCTATGCATCTAATGTACAAAGGCAGGATTAATGCTTAAGGTGTAGCATTCTTTACTAAACCAAGACCGGAAGAACTATTTATAACCATCACTAACACTCATGCGGTTAATATGAACTTCAACTTATGTGTAACTTAAACGTTCCAAGGCAGCATCACCCCAGCTGATCGATCGACTTCACTTACCAATTAGCCACGACCCTCGGTACTTCAAAGTGAGTAATAAGTCCTAATTGCATCAATATTATTGCTGCTTCAACTTGCAACGAATTGCGAAGTCGCCCACAGAGTAACTTAGTTAATATTCAGCGGGTGAAGTGAATTAACGATATCATGAATAAGGCGTAAAAAAAAAAAACTAGATTAACTAGTTCGGGTTCGTTGTTGGAACATCTGCTGATTGTGATCTATTGTGGTAAAGAAACACGCTTTTTAATTGTCAAGGAGGAGGTGAGCAGAAAGTTCCGTTTACTCGGAATAATTGGCTTGCATTCCCTGTGTATCTTACAAACATACATCACGCCTGGATTCTCCAAAGCTTTAGGCAGAGGTGTCTCTATAGTACACGCACATCAATTATGCCAGTTATGGTAAAGTCCCATGCGTGTGAGGGCGAGGCTATTGCCATCATCCGGGCTCAATGCCAGACTCCGGGCTGATACTGAGAAATTCACCCATAAAAATGTTACTGGGTTATTACCCAGTAACATTTTGTCCGACCTGGGAATTGCACCCAGTACCTCAGGCTCAGCAGTAGCGTTTCTTTCGTCTCTGAAGAAAAATATATATAAATATCAATCTGTTTAGTTTTCTTGCTATACATATTAGTTTGAAGTGGGAATTGATAAGTTCAATAATATGATGTCCCAGGATTAGTAACTCTCAACGCCTTTCATTTTAATCCGCCGACTTAAAAGAGGGGTGTTATAAGTTTAACGTGTCTATCTATGTGGCTGTCTGTGGCATCGTAGCTCCTAAACGAATGAAACAAGCAAAGCCGACCCCAACATAGTTGGGAAAAACGCTAGGCAGACGATGAGATGATGGGTTAAGATTTTTGCTTCAAAATCCTGTGCATTGCGATATAACGTGTAACGCAAGTGAAGTCCAGGATTTAATGCAATCTTCTTGTCACACCAAGTGTCTTGATGTGGTCAAAGGTGGCCTTCATCAATCGTCTCGTACTGTCATTTACATGACGCGAATGAAACGGAGAGGTACAAATATGACATGATTATAATAGATACAATCTTAATCATTTCAATTGTACACCTCGAACGTGTGTATCGTGACAATGTCCTTAGAGTTTAATACTTTTAAGAGTTTTGTCACGTTTGACACGCTCCGTTTGATACAAAACACCATTTTGTTTTTATAGATTCGAATTTCGAATTTTATTTTATTTTCGGCCATTACCGTTAAAGAGAATTTGTTATTGTGGAATATAATATTAATTTTATGTTATTTAAAATCTTGGCCAGTAAAACTACAATTCTTTTTTTGTTTTTTAAACCATAAGTTTGTATTAATAGTTTTTTATTGTGTGATTTAAGTTTCGATACTTAAATTTGATGATTCAGATATTGACACTATATGTCTTTTACTATCGTCAAAGCTAGGGTTTGTTTGTCGTATAGTTATTAATACGACAAACAAACCCTAGCTTTGACGATTTAGTTGTGGGCCGAAAATATATCTAGTTTCAGTCGGACTATACGTAAATGTATTTTTTTTAATAAAATATGCAGTCATTCAATTTCCCACAAGATATTAAAGTAAACCAATGAGTTTTATCGTCGGCAGCATCCTGTAACATCAGGATTAGTCCAACGCGAGCTTATTCAAGATTAAAGAAACTTACAGCAAGCGAAGGCTGGGAGCTTGAGAAGCTTTGCCCTGCAGTGAATTTAAGTACTGTTTTGATAAATTAATATTCGTACAATAAAATTAACTTCAACACCAACAAATGATAATTACAAAGCACGGAACAACACGAATCGATTGTTACTTACAAAGTTCACCTGTCGAGTGTTCAATTTAGTTCCGGAAGCGTCTGGTTAGGGGAAGTGACGTCACGTTACGATGGTACCGGCACTGAGGGTTGGCCGGTGCTAATCGGCTTGTGTACTTTATGGGTGAAAGTTTTGGTTTGATTCATGTAAACTAGTTAATAAGTGCTGTTGAATTTGACGGCTGCTCATTGGTGTAAATAGATCAAGCTTTACCTGCTATTAAATGGTGTATGATTTATTTTATGGCAATCACGCGGTAAAAAAGATTGGTGCTTTGAAATAGCAACAAGGGACCGCGGCTGATCACGAAAGAGATGGCGGAACGATCTGGATGTCTTCCTTGAGAATTGACGAGAGGGAGCGCATAATAGCGACCGATGGAAGGTATGGAGGGAGGCCTTTGCCCATCAATTGGACAATTCGGGATAGTTATAATAAATAGTCAAGCCCTTGAGAAGAAAGTTCTACCCTAATTATTATATTGGAGGAAAAGAGTCAATTTTAATTAAGAAGAAGCAAGCCTGAAAGTCTGAAAACCATTCTTACCAAGGAGCCCTGTAACTGGGTTGTGGAAGTCAGATAGGCAGTCGCTCCATGTAAAATACTAGTATTCAGCTCCATCCGGTTATACTGGAAGCCGACCTCAATATAGTTGGGAAAAGGCTAGGCTGATAATGATCTGTTTATACTATACCTACTCGATATTGTTGTTTTAATTATAGTTAGACAATTTATTTATTATTGATAAGGAAAATAACATAATTTTGATCAACAATCCGATTTCAATGTGAAGGATAATTTTAGTTTTATTAGTTATTAGTGTACACTGATGGTATTAAGAGGTTGAACATTTTCCAAACTCATTCGATTATAAGATCGCGGCAACATATTACCTTTTAAAGCCGTGTAAACAAAAACTCAAAAGGCAAGGGAAATTAATATTTATTTACATTTAAACAAAGATCAATATTGCATACTTTTTATTCTATGACGTATGATGCAATCATTGTCACTGGCATTATTTTTGAAAAATTTTTTTTAGAAATTAATATTGTTTGTTGGTCTGACTTTGTTTTGAAAGATGTCATATTTGACTGATATAATTTCAATATGAATAAAAATACTTTGTCACTCTGTAAGGAGACTGTATGGCCTACCAATTCGGTTTTACTTACATAATGAAAATATGGAAATTTATATAAGTTCAAGACAATAATATAAAACTTAAATTGCTCGACCTTAAAATTCTTTGACTGTACCACTTCGTTGTATTTGAAACGTTAAATCGAAATATCCAGTGTAAGTCATTTTGCAAATAATTTAGTGAACTTAAAACTTAAAAATAAGAGAAGCTCGTGGCTTAATAAAAACAGCCGCACGGGTTGATCGAAGGTTAAGCTACGCTTATCGAGGTCAGCTGTGGATGGGTGACCGTTCGTAACATATCGAGACTCCTGCGTGCCTCGGAAAGCACGTTAAGCCGTTGATCCTGGCTGTCATTTGTAGATCTTTGACAGTTGTTACGGGTAGTCAGAAGCCCGAAAGTCTGACAACCAGTCTACCCAAGGGGTATCGTGTTGCCCAGTAACTGGGTTGTGAAGGTCAGAGCAGTCGCTCCATGTAAAATACTGGTATTCAGCTGCATCCGGTTAGAATGGTAGCCGAACCCAACACAGTTGGGAAAAGGCTTTGCAGATGCCTAGCCTTTTCCCAACTATGTTGTATTCGGATTGTTAAGTTCTCATCATCTGATGACAACTTAAAAATAAGTCGTTAAAAAAAAATGCAAATAAGTTAATACAAAAAAGGGTCAGGCATGTTAACCAATGATAAACATATACATAGTTGTATTTAATAAGTTTATTTCAAATCAATAAACCCGTAAAAGGAAACTAAACAGTTTTGAGCAACGAGGTCGAATTCCTGACTCAATGACGTTAGCATATCGCTAATAAAGTGGCCCATGCGCAAGTCGTTTAGTATCTTAATTGCATTTTATTGTATGCTGACATAGGCCTTGTAGTACAGTCACGTCAGTGGTAACTTAACCAGTATAAGCCCGTGTTCTCAAAATTTAAAACTTTGTACTGAGCTAGTCCAGCTTAAGCTTATCTTTACAATAGTGATGATGACAAAAAAAAAGTATTTATAAAAATTTTGGAAACGTATTTTTTTCTTTTTTTTACAGGATTACGTCGATTCATAGAATTAAATTGTTGCGTGACGTCATACGTATATATTCGTACTTGTGACGTAGCGATCCCCATTCTCCAACTTTTATGCGTTTTATCAAGTCATTTTTTTATTAATATGCAAAGCAAAAAAAATCGTGTTTAATGTTTTTTACTATCTGGGTGAAGAACTTTATATTTTTTACCTTGGCATCCAAGAAAGATCCAAGCATGCAAGCAGGTCGACAGCAGAAGTATTTTACTTATTGTCGTATAATACTTAAATGTACTTCTACAAGTTGTACATACTGATTTATATTTTTAATTGAAATGCAGCACGGTGTACAATTTTAGAAATATTACATGCAGTTGCAATAATTAATCCTAATTTATGTGACGCTCATGTCATAGAAGGGATTTTAAAGCACTCATTGCCCAGTAAAATCGTGTCGTTAAATGTATCACTGACTACTATCTGCCCTAAATCTAAGCCAATTAGTCTTTGCATAATCTAAAGCTTTTACTTTAATGAAAACTGTCGCAAACGTGTTATCTATAGGTACAAACAGCCGTCCAAACACGTCATACATTTATCATAAAAGATATGTAAATCAAGCGTAATCAAGGACTACTTACTGAAACAACTTAGTGACATAATAAATTAAAAATACAATCAATAATGAGGTAATTAAAAATTATTAACAATTATTGCGACTAAAATTAATCATGAAATTTTCGATGACACCTCCAACAAATATAATTATATTTTAGCCAATGTATACAAAAGCGTGACAAATTATATACTAAAACCTTCCTCGAAAACCACTCTATGCATTGGTGGAAGCAACATGAAAATCGATGTAGAAGTTTTTGAGTTTATTACGAACAGACAGACGCGGCGGAGGACTTTGTTTTATAATATGTAGTGATTGCAAATTATACGTTTTAATTGCAAATGACATCACGTGACGTGGCGTACGCTGAATATGTCGTCAAGTAGTTTACTGTATGAATTTTCCATTTCACGAAGGCTGGTTACAGTTACGTGTGTGTGTACGATTTTAGATGCACGTACACATTGCTTCTGTGTGTGTGAAGGCGGTTCAGCGAATACTGAGCGCTCCTGAGCTTACGCATTTAGAAACATTGTTAACGTACATCAGACACACACACTAAAGGGCTGTATCTGTACAATTATTGCCAACATTGTATATTTATGATCAGTTCTATGACCATAAAAAACACAATAAAATCATTTTAACAAGGACCTTATGATGTCATCAGTCATCTGACATGATTGTGTGATGGCGATGTCATCATAAAATCATCGTAAAGTTAGTTTTTCCAAGCATATATATCTAATTATCAAGTATGCTAATATGTTATTAAAGTAATTGATTTCTGTAAGTACTATTATAATGTTTTATGTTCTATTCTATATATTACCGTTATTGTGCGCAAGGTTTTGCGCAGGTTGGACAAAAAAGCCGTCTATTGTTCACACGTGTCAGGACAACTAAGTACTTAGAGGAGATCCATTAGTTACGTGGAAAATCCCGCCAAACCTTACTAAAGGAACTGGGGGTTCATTCAAAAATTCACGCCATTATTTAATTCAAAGAATCATCATCAACCTCCTTTCCTTATCCCAATTTTAGTGGGGTCGGCGCAGCATGTCTTCTTGTTCTATACATTTCTATTTGCCATTGATCTAAAAAAAAACATGTGTACTTATTTCAATAAAGAACAATTAATATATGTTTCTTTATAAGTTTTTGGAGTGTCCCATTTTGCCAACTAGGTCATGGCTACTGAAAAACTATCATCATATATACGATACCTGCCGACCTGCTTTTAATTTTGAAAACATTTTCATAGTCAGAGATTCCACAAATACTCTTAAAAATAAATAAATGTATAACTGAAAATCAGGCATATATGGCATGCATATAAAAAAAAAAACAAAAACCTGGACTTTACATTGAAATCGATTTGTGTAAACATAACACCCATAGTATCAGGGGGCCTTATGTGTTTCAATAAAACGGTTAAACGGCTTTTTCCTCAGTGTTGATAAATCTTTTGATGATCATATACAGGGTTAGACAGAACGAGGGGCAGACTTTAAGGGAAGCTAGTAGTAATCATTACGAACCAATTTTACTAAGGGATCGACACCTGAAATCTCACATTTTGTTAAGTTATGCCAACATGTATGGAGTAGCGTAGTAGTGATTTTAGGGTTTGTTTCATTGTAAAAGTTGGCCATTTTCATGTTACTACACGCCTTAAAAGTATGTCCCTCGTTCTATCTAACACCCTGTATACATACATTCATCTCATCAGCTGCAATTTGAGATTGGCTTTCAGTCTAACTGGGAGTATCTGAATACCAGTATATCACATGGAGCGACTGCCTATTCCACCTTCCCATCTGCTACTCTGTAGGGGATTATAGACGTGATGTTGTAATCAATCTTACTCTAAGCAGACAGCTGTAGGTCATACAAATAAATGTACTGATGCGGGACAGGATTCCCCTGGCCATACGTCATCTAAGTTGTCATATTATGTACAACTAAGTACCTATCATTTTTTATACGTACAGCACATAGGTACTGAAGATAGACTTTATATTATATTACCTACATAGAGATGTTAATTATATATAGTACCTATGTAGGTTGATTACATGCAGTCTATTTAAATCACGATATATTTTCACCAATAAAATCCAAGATATATGCCTAAAAGCCTGCCAAGCTTGAGGTTCTGGGCCCGATTTCCAGTCGGGTTAAGTTTAATTGAAAATTGCCTTCTGGAATTTTCCAGTAACAGCTCGAAGTCTGGATAGGCATCCCTCCCTTTCCCTTCGGGGTATGAAACCGTGATATTATATCGCTAGTCTTTTCCACTTGGTTTTCCTGATAGAATATAATAGTCTTTATTGTACTCCATAAAAACTTACAAATAATGGATTTAAGAGGGTGTTACAATACTTAGCACTTGGTTAAGCCACGTAATCAAACCGAGAACCTCTTGCTGGGCAGCCATGCTCGTGCGCCTCGGGCCCAGGCCAATGATAACGACCCTAATAATAATAACACCAGCCTGTTACTGTCCTACTGCAGGGCAAAGGCCTCTTCTCATACAGAGAGGGCACGAGCATTAATCACCACACTTGCTCAAGACGGGTTGGCGATTTCAGAAATATATTAATTATAAGTCCAGGTTTCCTTCACCGATGACAGTGATGTCCAAGATAAACTTAGAAAGTACAACGTAAATTATTTTGAATTTAGAATTCACCTAGGGCCTTACCCTTCAAACTAATTTTAATTCAGATCTAAAGTCAATACGATTCCAATGTTAATTTTGCAGTCACGTAATAATATTAAACTCATGAGTAGCGTTTAGCATTCGTCAAGCCTGACCCCGAATTTGGCGCTAGCGTCGAACTCAAGAGTACGAAACGTCAAAATTCCAATGTCGATCGCTCGGAATTTAAATCAAGATTAAGTAATCGTGCTGACGTATAGGTACTTATGACAAATTGATTCAACTTTTAATAACTAGGAGAAAATGTCATGAAAACTATGTACATAGATAATCAACATAAACCAATGCGTTTTTGAGTCATAACGAGGCTGTGATTGGCCAAGAAGTTGCCAAGTTATTGAGCAACAACGTCATAAATAACACTCACACTTATTGCATTACTTAGGGAGTGGCTCTAATTCTAAGTGGGAACTTGTAAGTTGTAACAGTTCAGAATTACTAACTACTTCTATGTAGGTACAGTTAGCAAAAGAGATTTGTATGCAGGCAAGTTCTATATTTAAAACTGACGTTTGTGCTGCAACATAACCGGTGATATGCGGTGTACTTTAGAAGTGCTCCTCTGCCTAACCTCAGTGAGCACAGGCGTGATGTTATGTCATGTGATGTTGGCGCTGCAGCACTGTTACGAACAAAATACATACATGCTCTGTCTATGTCTTTTTTGACAGCTTGGATCTATAGATCCAAGCTGATCCAAGCTGACTGTTTTGAGAAATATGTGTTCCAAATATATTTGGAACACATATTTCTCAAAACAGTAAGTCTATACATTGTCAATAACTGACATACCATCTATGATTGAAATTTTACGTGGTCTAATACAAATTAAAGTCTGACTTCTCGGGATCTGAACACTAATAATATAATAGTGTAGCTGTAAGTGGATCTGATGACGAATCCGAAAGAACGCCCTTAAAACTTTCTGATCAGTTGGTACCTATTTGGGGTGCCGACCCCAAAGCAGCAAGTCTTCTTCTTCCATACATCGTCATCTCCATTTGCCGTCATACAATAAGTAATTAATCTAGTTATTAACACCTTCAGTGCCAGGTGACCGACAAACAATACCTTTTCTATTGTGTCTCGTTTTCTGGCATCTAAGGTGTTGAATAATTGCATAAGTGCATGTTCGTTATAGTTAGCTGTTTTGCCGTGTGTACAAACTTAAAGCTTCACATATTAAGGGAAAGCGTGAACTTGTTTTAAGTGCTCGACAGCTGGAGTGTTGAATTAGTTCAAACGGGTCTAGTTAGTCTAACTGACGACCGATAAAAAGAAGTTAAAAAATAATTTCCCTTCTTGCTTAAGACAGCCCCTTTAGAAGATGACGATGATGATATTAGCTGTGTGACTGGATAAATGAAAATGCAACAGAGATTCAAATCACTTTGATATGATATTTATGAGAAGCAGTGCGAAGCAGTGAGAGATTCCAATGAAAACTTGGGTGAAGTGAGTTGCTCACTTCATCTCTCAACTCACAAGTTTATACAGGAAGATTTTTACAAAATCAATCGGACAATATAGGCATTTGAGTACCACCTCATAGAACGATATCCGTATCATATATTCTTAATGTTCATGAGAAAAAAAAATATACAAAAAAAAGTTGATTTATTTATTTTAATACCGTGTTAAACTGTCATATCTAAGATTCCTATAAAAGTTAATAAGCGTAATAACAGAACAGAAGAATAAATGGTTTACCGGCGGAGTCCGACGTATGAAAGGGCTTTATACGTCAGCGGCCCCAACCGGTAAACAATTTAGAATTTTAATTTATTACAAAATGTTTGATGACACGTGAGGAATTCGGGGCTGCTATGCGATGCTGAACTTCTCAAAATATAAGATTTTATCATTTTTAAGACCCCTGCATAGATCTAAATACAGCCTAAGCTACATGACCAAAGATTAAAGTGAATCTTGAATCGATTACTATCTAAAGACTATGAAACCCTATTGAATCGACCAACTCTTGCGAAGTAAAGCAACAGTATCATTTGCACTCACAAATTTAGGCACTTTGTTACAAACATAATCAAGCCAATAAAGTTTCCCACTAATGGGATTCGCTCAGGCCTCATCTCTGAGAGTAGGAGTGAGCCGAAACCCACCTGGTTTATTTCATCCCAGTTGATGGATGTCAGTAAAAAACCGGTATAAGTTGGCTTCGCATTCTATTAAAACTCCGTTCTCGGCTAGGCCAGCTCAAAGATCAAAGTGATACCACTGACGTGTGGCCTACTGTACCTATTCTATTTTTAAATTCTAGTTATATAACGTTCCCACTGCTGGTACAGTGAGAGAAGAAAACTTGTTGCGTCTATTCCTAGTGACACATGACAAGGGACAAAATGATGATGAACGTTCCCATTGCTGGGAAAAAGGCGTCTTCTTCGTGGTTCTTCTTCTTTTTTTAAAGTAGTGGTGATTAAATAAATAGCCGTTTTAACTTGGCCACCACTGCTGTCATTATTTTCAATTAAGTAAATCACCGCGGATCAGAATATTCATTGGTGTCAAATGCCAGAATTAATCTGTGTTATTATACAAATTAAAATTAACCTAAATGTCATGAGAACAAACAAATCCAATAGCGTATTGTAATCTAATAATTATTTATATATTGCTGTGAATTGGGTTTCAATAAACCCTTTTACAAGTCAAACAAAAAGAATAGATGAGGTCAGTGTAGCAAAAACATTTAAAATAATACTAAATTAGTAGTTTTTCTTGAGTCTTTATCAATAATGTTGGACTACTTAGTGCAAGTTTTTTATACTGCAAAATCTGTATCTCGGTCCAAATGTTAAATACTTCACATGGCAACAAATTTATTAATAATCCTGGGAAGATTTTTTATTGTAAATAAAAAGATTTTATATATTAATGGAACTTATTAGGTACCTACACATAAAACTTTTTATAACAGCTGTTTATTTTAAACCAAATACAGGCAAGACTAGTATACTTTTTTTGTATATAATACCTAAAATTATATCACTTTCATCTCTACGGTATTCGTATTCATTGCTCAAATTCACATGTCTATAAAATAAATAAACTAAAAATAATATGCTCCACTTACCATCGCTAGGAGTAGGCGTATTGTTTGAAGGTCTATCAGAGTCTCCAGTCCCAACGAGGTTCCTGATGCTGAACGAGCTCGTCTTCCTCGACGTCGTCACTTCCGGTGTCACGGTGCTGACGTCACAACCGCTTTCCGTTCCGTTCACTAGCTCCCGACACACCTGTTCAGAAGTCCCGTTCAAAGATAATACGTCCCCGGTCCCTTCCAACATTTCCCCGCGGCGAGTGGTCAAGTCCATTTTTGACAGCTACCTTGGCACAAAACAAATTATTCCGAACAGTACTTTTGTTTTTATTTGACATCTTTGGTCACGCAGAGCGGGAAAGTTTGACAGATGATTCGTAATTGGAACTCATTGCAATTTTTATTTAATGAGGGGAGAGATTTTTGCACTTATTTAGTCACTGGCCACTAAAGTTTTAGTCACAGTTGGCGAATTGTATTTTTTTGTAAAGTTGCATACGTGTATATTATGTCGATTGCCACAGTCTAATCACTGAAGTAACTCGGATGCGAATGATAAGAGAGTGAGGTTCCACTAGAGGCACGTATGTTCCCCGCCGGTAGTTGCGCGAATTTTTGCGACAGTCGCGCGCAACGCGCGGTGACTCCGCGGTGGTGAGGCCGACTGGTCCTCCGTCCTCCTCGCCCGTCGCAGTCGCGCGGCCCTCCCTACGCCTCCGAAGGCGGGGCCTCTCCGCCCCTCAGCGGCCTACAATTGCGACCGAGCGACTTTTTAGTCGTCAATGACGTCAATTACTGTGCGATTTTTTCCGCTCGATCGATTTGATCTAATGAGTTCTAATTGCGTTTATTGATAAGTGTAAGCGCTTAAGGTTACAAAAGACACCGGTTGACTATTTTCTTAATGTGTTGGCATATTTGTGTTACTTTTATTTATTAGGCGCTGTAGTTGTACTGACATAATTATGGTGGCATGTAAGTAGGTGCCATTGTAATCATTATAAGCAATTAGTCAAGCAGCGGCCTTCGACATAATGAGAATAATAATAGAAAATAAATACACCAGCCTGTTACTGGCCCACTGCAGCGCGAAGGCCTCTTCTCATACACAGAAGGCAAGAGCATTAATCACCACGTTTGCTCAAGACGTGCTGGTGCTTTCAAAACTATATTAATTATAAGTCTAGGTTTCCTTGCAATTTTTTCCTTCACAGACGTCAGTGATGTTCAAGATAAACTAGGAAAGGACATATGAATTGAACAAATCGTGCACAAGAGTCGAGGCCTGAACCACTGGGCCATCACGTTATTAAGAATAGAATAGATAATAAAATTTACTTAGGTTGGTTGGTAAGGTATAGCGTCAGTCGTTCCCGCGGGTAAGAAAAAGTGACATTCTATCAGCGGTAACTACTGTCAGACAACCAACGGTTCGTCATTTGAAAAATCATGGAACATTTTGGTAGCACAAAATAATTTCATCCATTTTGGATTTTTCGACACTCGTTATCGCTAATAGAATCGTCACTTAGTCGAGGCGGTTGAATATGTACCTATAGAACTGGCACGTGTATGTTTTAATATATACAAACACCTAATTAATTACTTGAATGTTTCCAATCAATTCAGTACATCTAATTCCATTAAAATAGAACTAAAAGCCTATTTATTATTAGAAAAACATAAACTCCATCATTTACCTACACAAAACTATTATTAGTTTTCCTGTCATTTAATTTATTTGAAAACTACGAAAATACATCAAGGCTGGTGTAAACATAACATTACGTCTTGTAGGTATTCCCCTAAGGGCTGGGCAGGGGTGCACCTATAGTAACACCCGTACGTTTTTTAAGTGCCGTGTAATAGGGGACGATCCTATTGCCATCAACTTCTCAACAACTCCGGGCTGACAATGAGAAAATTCCTATTGAACAAACTCAATAACACTTTGCCGGACCTGGGAATCAATTCCAGAGCCTCACGCTTAGCAGTCGCGCTTGAGATCACTAGACCAAAGAGGCAGTCTCAATAGAATACTAATAATTACATTTATACAACTAAAACAATGCATACCAACTTCCTACTTGGATAAGTAGACGGTAAATAATGTTTCAATTCACAATTAGCGGCAACAAATCCGCTTTCCGTTTATTTTAATTTAGCAACATAAATTGAGATAACGTGGGACCCCTAACTAAATCAACATCGACACCGAATGAAGTAGAAATATTAACAAAATGTCTGTAGGGTTGTCTCATCTTATAGGAGACGGAACGTACAAAGTTGCGAGTTTACTTTTGTCCTTCGAGGCATCACGAGCTCACGCACAAATACGAAAACTGTTAAGAGATACTTGTATATAAAGTACAGAGGCCAGCACATCAAGCTATCCCAAGCTCTCATTATTTTCCAATTGAACATGAAACTTATATTTTTGCGATAAAGTTGAAAAACTATCAAAGATGTTTATCAGATTGGGGTAGCTATGAACCACATCCCTGAATCACATCCACTTAGCCTTACCAACTATGTTGAGGTCGACTTTCAATCTAATGGGATGCAGCTGAACAGCAGTATTTGACATAGAGTGACTGGTGACTAAGTAAGACCGATCGTTGCGGGAAATTTATTTATTTATTTATTTATGACGCTCATTAGGAGAGGGCTATGTCCAGCAGTGGACTAGTATAGCCTGATGATGATGATGATGATGATTGAGCCTATACGAAATCTCTACAAGCCAGTAACTTAGCAAAACGATACCCTTTCGTAAGACTGGTTATCAGATTTTCGCCTAGTAACAGTAATTCTATCATCTTACGAAGAATTGTAAACCTATGGATCAGGCCCTGAAATCACCTTGTTATTCATAGTTCTCTGATAATTAAATGAAAACTTAGAGGGATATTTAAAATCTCTTACCTGGTCATGAGTTGCCTTGGCTAACCTGGGAGTCTCCTAAAAGACTCCGGACCCAGGTTTGCCGACGCAGAGAAAATATGCTCAGGTGGAAGTTAATACAGACCTCCCATCTAGTGTGAAAAGTGACACTCCACAAAAGGACGTTACACCTGATAATGACCTGCGTGCCTTGCACTCTACAGGATTTGATGGACGCTACCGATGGTACCAATCTCGTGGCTGATTTCTAGGCCGACTCTGTATAGATTGCCATCGCAAGCTAAGAAGAAGGGGGATATTAAACTACCATTATATGTATGATCAGGCAAGAACAGGCAATAAGCTACAGGGCGAATAATTGTCTCGCCCCTGCAGGTAGCTTTTGCAGAATCTGTGCATCTAGTGGAGATTCCCTTGGTCTGGAATCTCACGTGCAGACCACATGGTCTGCATGTGCTTGCGGACGGCCACCTTGGTGAAGGATATCCATGAGGGTTGCACAAACCCACGACAAAAAAATAAAAGGTAGTGTCTTAAAAAACCTCTTTGCTTTATATTCTTATTTTAAGAAAGCCTAGAAAGGGCTACAATGGATATGTTTATTAAGCTACGTGTTAGATATGGGCTTGATATATCCTGCTGTAATTGGATGTTTTGTTATTGTATTAATATTTTAGTGCCAATACTAGCACGTCATGGAGCTTCGATGCCTGTCGATAAAATATTATCATTTCATTCAGTTGCTTGTTATTTCTAAGCTGGTAACCCTCGCAAAACCAAACACGATTGTCCAAGCCCTAAACATTATATATTTTGTCCCCTAGCAATAAATTCTAGTTAGGTCCTCGTCTATGGTACCGCTCGGGGCAATTGCAGATTTTAGTCAAATCTCTCAGTTGATCGGCCCTCAATATTTATGGCAGTGTTAATGGAAATACAGATAATTGCAACATTTGATTAGCTATTATTTATTGTTGTTTAAAACTAGGCCTGATTTTGCAATTTGATTGTTATAAATCAAGGTATGACATTACATTAGAGTTTTAAGGCCGACCTTTGTAGTTTTCCTTTTGTTATTTCCTGTCAATTGTGTGCAAAAAAGAATACGTTTTGTTTTGATTGTTTTCACGAACTCAACTTTGAATTAATAACTAGGTATTCGTTTAGAGTTTACTCGTGAAAAATGCAAAAAAAAATGTTTAACTAGACTACGTTTAGATTTCTTCCCGGAGTGGGGCGACGTTTAAAAAAAATGGATTGGGCAATAAATGCTATTATTGGTCAAATTGCCTCGTTGGTCTAGTCGCTGTGTTTTTCGGCCAAAGTGTTCTATCTGGATTTTCTCGGAGTCTGATATTGTGCCTGGTTAGTGATTATTCGCTCGCCGACAGGGAGCGAAATATGGGTGCGATACATGGGACTTTTAACCAAAACTGGCGAAATACGGGTGTACCTACATTTCTGCCTAACCCTTCAGGAAATACAGCCATGATGTCATGTTATGTTTATTAGTATAAGTTTTGATTTTTACGTTTAGACCAAAAACACCAAGGCGGATGATGACCAAAGAGCTCCCATTTTAGAGTATTCGGTCGGTTTGAACTATTTATTTGTACAGTACCAGAGACAACAAGTCTACTACTATGTCACCCATTACATTCAATTCCAATCTACATAAAATAGAAAAACTTATTTGCACCGACCCACTAGCATTTTCATTGATAACTATCACAATTTTTTATCACATAGTCCATCCATCCGTACATACACAGCTAATAACATTTTTTTTCACAAAACCTTTATCTATCTACATTTCCTAATAAACAAATACGGTCACATTTAATCACCATCTACCAATATTTGTGAAGCAATCATTGCATACAACATTCAGATATATATTCCAGTCGGTATGTCCATTCGTTCGGCGGGCTCAAAGACTCCAAGCCAGCGGGGTGCTCCACCCAATTATACGCAGGGCCAGGCTGGTTCTATTTGTATGGTAATGAAGATTACTTAAGACAAAAAGGGTGGGTCCCGATTTATGTGGAGAGAGGGTTAGAATCCTAATGCCTTGGTTTTGGTGGTGAAGGAGAAATTTGTGCGGGATAAGTGTGTGGTCTGTTTTCTGTTTTTTTTTTATTGGAAACGGGACGCTAACAGTTCTATACTTGAGTCAAAAAGGCAGTAAATGTCTTTTAGATATCTTTTAAGAATAGAATGATAGAATAGTTCTTTATTTGCACAGAAAGTAGGTACAGGTTACAGATGTTAAGTTGATGTTGTTGATATAATTTTAAAACGTGTACTCTGTACTAGCTTCCCGCCCCGGTTTTTCACGGGTGCAAATGGTTTTTATTCAGATTTTCATACAAAAACTAGTTGACCCGCTAAACGTTGTTTTGCTATTTTAAGACAAAAAATTGGAAAAAAAAGTTTGGGGTGAACCCTTATCACTTAGAGGTATGAAAAATAGATTACGACCGATACTCAGGCCTAGCGATTATACATATCTTATTTTATAAAAATAGATCAAGCCATTTCGGAGGAGTGTGGCAAGCAGCCTAAGACTGGAAAA
Source organism: Phlogophora meticulosa (assembly GCA_905147745.2). Classification (NCBI taxonomy): domain Eukaryota; kingdom Metazoa; phylum Arthropoda; class Insecta; order Lepidoptera; family Noctuidae; genus Phlogophora; species Phlogophora meticulosa. The sequence goes on along the minus strand of LR990522.1, from coordinate 13,957,871 downwards.
ATGAAAATATGGAGCTTTCCTTTTCTTTTCCTTTTCCTGCCTTTGGTTTTCTACGACTCAACTATTTGTCTTGTACTATTTATCACGTGATATACCTTTAGGGTTGTACCTATTGCAACCCAGACTTCAATTACATTTCAGAGAGATAATTCTGATCTTCCGCATAAGTAGAATCAAGAATACTTTCATGATATGTGTTTAAAAAAGCAAACTTTTTTTTTACATTTTTTATTACTTTTTATTACATTGATAGAACTTTAAACATAAAAAAAGCTTAGCATTACGCCTGTAATCCCCGAATTAGGCAGAGGAGTACCTGTAGGTATACATTTAGCCAGTTCTTTCCAATCCCATGTATGTAATTGGGAGCGAGCCTATTGCCATCAAACAGACACAAGTCCAGACTCCGGCCGTTACTTAGAAATACCAGATGGAAAACCCAATAACACTAACAAGTGATATACTTTTATCTTAGATGTTTTGTTACCATCATTTCTTACGATCACAAATATAATTAACAGAATAGAATAATCTTTATTTATAGTTAGGGCTAAATAAAACAGCCGCACGGGTTAAACGAAGGCGCAGCTACGCATGCCGAGGTGGCCATTCGTAACATATCGAGACTCCTCCGTGCCTCGGAAAGCACGTTAAGCCGTTGGTCCCGGCTGTCATATGTAGATCTTTAACAGTCATTACGGGTTGTCAGGAGCCCGAAAGTCTGAGAACCAGTCTTATCAAGGGTATCGTGTTGCACAATATTTGGGTTGTAGAGGCAGTGTAAAACACTAGGTATTTGGTTAGACTAGAAGCTGACCCAAATATAGTTGGGTAAAGGCTAGGCAGATGATGATCAGAACACTCTTCATTGTTCGCCATAATAACTTAAAAATAATAATTTCTGTCAAATGTAACTATACAACTTTTACAATTTAATGTTCCTATACTCTAAATATATATTTACTTACCTAATTTAACGCCATTTTACAACCAATACATTTCTTATACGCTCTCATATCCAGTCTAATTTATTAACAATTTTCCATACTCGAAAAAAAAAAACAACTCCAAATATCAGCGACCATAAAAAAGCTACCGCTAGTTATAATATCAATCGGTATCACAATGCATTAAAAGTACTAGATGCCCAGTATATCTTGACATTTGGTGAGGGCGCCACTTGCAAAGAAATTCGTCAATACGATATACAATATTTGAGTGTAGTTCCTCGTTACACCGCAGGTCAATTTCGTTTGTCATTAGTATATAAGTAGTCTTTTATATAAGGCGTTATATCGTGTATATTAAACCAAAATGTATAGTCATCGACGTTTAGTTAGTCACAAAGGAACCGACGCGGTTACAATGAACTACCGTTGTTTGTTTGTCAGTATTGTGGTGCAGAGAACTACCTACTATTGAATCAATAAATAGATTATGAAGGCGTACCTACTTTGTAAGCGATATGCCGACTAGATTAAGTTTTGGGGGTCACACACCCCCATTGGTTTTGAAAAAGGAATCAGATGAAGATTTTAGGTTCTTTTTTTTGCGGCTGAATGCAACGAGTAGAGGTAGCTCTCTGTTTAGAATCGACTACTGTATCGGTACCAAACTGGGCTTTATACAAGGCGATGTGTTTCACTTTACAGATTTTACTACTTTATCTGGTATGGAGTTATAAGAAAAGACTAAAATCTCATTTTCTTTCCAATAATAAGTTAGCCTAATCAACAAATGGGGCCGATACGATTGCAGTCTGAGGCCATATTCTCAATTTAATTCGAAAACGAGCGCATCAAATTGCATTCTATCCTCTCTATAAGCGAAGAAATCAATTTCCGTAAAACCTTGAAAATTAAAACATTCTTCAGTATAATTCCTATTCTACCCTAATTTGGGGACGGAACCTTGTACATGTGGTGTGCCCAATTTCACGGCGAGCCGCAGGCGCCCGCGCAGCGCGCAAGTCACCGGCGCGCAATCAACTGTGCCCGCGTTGCCTTTGTTTCAAACAAATGCCGCCTCGTGTTGGCGCCAAAATATTGAAGCGCTCTGTGTTGCCAGTAACGATGTGGCGAATTTTGTTATTAGTAAAAATTGGGATAGTTAGTGAATGAGATTTTTAATAGACAAAACTTATTTTCTGTTCAAATGATTTAATTATCCCTTCGGTAGCAGAAGCTATTGATTTTATTTTTCTTTTTACTTGGAGTGTTTTGGTATATACATTACGGTATATCAATGCACTGTAAATATTGGTAGACACATACTTATTGTTACTATACATACTTACAATAAACACACATACAAACGTTCCATAATTCTAAATCCATTATCATAGAGAAGTAAAAAAAAACTAAAAGTACTTAAATAATTACGAAAAAATCGAATTTAAACTTCGAATAAAGAGCTCCAAAAAGACCCATACGCATGGCAACATAAATTCCTACACACAATCAAAAGTTAATATTAATTAACTGTCAAACGATATATTAAGAAAATAAAATGGTTCAACGCTTCATTTAAAGAGATTCTATACGTTTTGCATATCTTGAGACGTGTTCTGAATTCAAATCACATGACATGTCAAAATATATGTGCGGATAATTGGGATCGAAGGAAGAAATATATTTTTTCGCATGTTTAAATAGCGGTAATTTGGCAAAGATCTGAGGTTATTTTAGTGTAGTTGTTATTGGGGATTCTTAAGTCTTGAAACCTTGCATTTTGGACTTGTGAGGAGTAAGAGTAACTTTAAAGAGATTAGATTAGTAGATTTAAAGCACAAGGAGGTTCTGCGGTGGAAAGACACTACGAAATCTTACCTACCTCTTTCGATTCTCGATTGTGCTTGGCTAAAACAAGTTCTAACTTTGTCCATTACAAAATTTTATTTGAATAAAGATTTTTACTACTAATATTTTTGTTTGGATAAGTACTCAAATTTAATATTTTTGTTGAACTCTATTCGTAACGTCACTAAGAGGAAGAACTTAACTTCAAATATACAGGATGTTTGGTAGAACGATGGACATTAGTTACTTCGAGGAAGTTGAGTACTCAGGAAAATAAATAACTTCAGCCATGGGACCAACTCTGAAAACACGAAATAAGAAACGTCAGTTCTCTACATTTTGTCAAGTCATGCTCACTCATAAGTGTTATATTTTTTCGCCATTTCAAGTTCGGAAACATACCTATTAAAAGTTATCTATTTCAAACAATGGACATAATTCTGACTCCCTAAAATTATGTCCATTGTTCTACCAAACACTCTGTACAAACATATATCCATATATATATCTTATGACAAAGAAAAAAAAACAAATTCTACGTTAGTAACACTCCTTGAAAACTAACAACAAAATACAAAAAAAATCTTTATTACCCATCAAGATAAGAGTTACTCTCAATTTATTTCAATTAATCTACCGCAAAAGAGGTAGCTAATCTCAGCATCCACAAACATCCACACGGTTAATTTTAACGACCGCTTCCGTGTACATGTATATATAATATGTATAAGTATATATACACATATGATGTATAGGAATGCCGCCATCGGGTCGTGTATACGCCCACTAATTCAATTTACATTAATACATGGTACCACAATGTTGTGGGTGAGTGTTCTTCACGATCTCGATATTATTTTGGGCTGTCATCGTTAAGTTAGGCTAAGCATGAGGTCCTGGGTTCGAATCCCACGTCGTGCAATGTGTTATTGGGATTGTTCATTAGAAATTTCTGAGTGGCCAGGGCCTGTGTTGATGGCAATAGGCTCACCCCCTATTACATGGGTCTTGGACATAACTGATGACATAGGCAGAAGTGTATCTACGGTACACCCAGTACTGTAGGTACACCCCTGCCCAACCGTTCGGGGAATGCAGTCGTGATGTTATCAATTAGTTAGTCATAATAATACCTGAAATTAGAAAACCCGTCCTTTTGCATAGATCGTTGTGACAATTTAGTCTAACCAGTAATAAATAAAACAAATATTCAGTAAGCATCCAAGAGAAAACTGATTTAGTAATTTGATGTAGACTTTGAGCTCAAATTGCTCTGATATAATTAAATAACAATAATAAACAATTTTTATCTTTTGTTTCCATGTTCTGCGATATTCCTACACCAACCAGGGGTTGTCCTTGCGTGTACAGGGAAGATCGTAGCTTGGTGCCTCTTTTCAGTAAAGACGTCAAATGGGCCTTTGCGAGTTAGCTTCGCCCATTTCCGATTGCCCAATATCTGGCCTATTGGCCCTATGTAGCTCGTAAAGTCATAATTTGTAGTTTTCACGGTGTAAAATTATAAAGTGCATTACTTATATTCTATTAATTTCTTTGGTAACTCGTACGCCTTCCAAAGGTCAGAACAAAACGAAGAAATGTTAAAGTTTATTTAATCTGACTAAAATATTATGAGGTCAACTGTCAAAAACAACTTAAACTATAAATCTATAATGATAGTTTAAGTTGTTTAGCCTAATACTTTCTCTTCATCTGGTTTCATATACGAAATTTTTACGAGACAGAGTTGTTTTAGAGCTAGTTAAATGGCTCGCAGCTTAATAAAACAGCCGCACGGGTTGATTGAAAGATAAGCTATGCTTGCCGAGGTAAGACTGTGGATGGGTTGGATGAACCGTTTTTTAATATATCGAGACTCCTCCGTGCCTCCGAAGCACGTTAAGCCGTTGGTGTCGGCAGTCATTTTTAGATCTTTCACAGTCGTTACAGGTAGTCGGAAGCCCGAAAGTATGACATTCAGTCTAACCAAGGGGTAGCATGTTGCCCAGCAATTGATTCGTGGAAGTCAGATAGGCAGCGACATGTTAAATACTGGTATTCATCTGCATCCAGTCAGACTGGAAGTCCTCAACATAGTTGGGAAAAGTCTAGGCAGATAATGACAGTTGTTTCAGTGCCCTATTGGTATACCGATAGCGGTAGCTAATCATTGCCATAATTAGTTTTCAAACAATTAATTATAATAAATGGTCGCTTCCGTGTGTCCTCATATGAGCCCGGTACCGCAGTACCGGACTGCCGCCGCCGCACCGTGTACACGCCCACTAATTCAATTTACATCGCTCTCTGTTACAGTACAGTCAAGGACTATTGTGTTTAGGAACTGATTTATTTTTGTAAACATAACTTAGTTAACAATGTTCAAGCTTAGACAACCAGCGGCTTTAGGAATGACTGTGTACCATTAGACGATTCTCTGAAATAACTGTTCAAAAGGTTGTTCAAAACATATAATTTAACTAATACATAATATCTATTATTCAAGTGATTCCTGTAGTATACATAGCCCGATTATTTTTTTAAATTTGTATCGTTGTTTTGCGCAATCAAAATACATTTGTGGCCAATTATGATTTAATATTTACAAACTTGTTTTAAATTAATATTATCTACTAATCGTCATATTTTCACGAAATAGTCATATTTCTAGCAAATAATAGGTCTTTACCTATGAAATTGCCGTTTTGTATGAAAAATTTTAAATGAATTTTTTTCATGTATTTTTTATTTGTATTAATCGAAGTAATCACCCATGCAATCAATGCATCTTTGCCAACGCAGTGGCAGTTTATTGATGCCCTTCTTAAAGAAATCAGCTGGACGGGAGGCAACAAATTATTCAAAGGCATTTTGTACTGCCTCTCGGGTATTGAATTTTTTTCAGGCCAAGAAGTTATCCAAATTCTGGAAAAAGTAGTAGTCTGTAGGCGCAAGGTCTGGTGAGTAGGGCGGATGACGGAGAGCTTCCAACCCCAGTTCCTGCAACTTGGAGACCGTCTGCTGTGCATTATGAGGTCGTGCGTTGTCGTGCAGGAGCAGCGGAGACGAGCGATTGACCAATGCTGGTTGGAGATGTGCCAGCTTCTCCATCATTGTGTTCAATTCTTCACAGTACACATCTGCAGTAATGCTCACCCCGTTTGGTAAGAAGCTGTGTTGAATCACACCGGCGCTAGACCACCAAACAGTGACCATCACTTTTCTTGGGGTAAGTTTTCGTTTAGGGCATTGTTTAGGTGCTGAACCAGGATCCAACCAACTTGCTGAGCGCTTGCGGTTATCAAACAGAATCCATTTTTCATCGCAGGTAACAATGCGGTTCAAAATTCCTTCATTTGTGTGTCTGTTGAGCAGTGCAAGGCACGTCTCGACGCGTACTTCGCGCTGGCGATCATTGAGTTCGTGGGGCACCCATTTGTCAAGCTTTTTTACCTTGCCAATTTGACGCAAATGGACCAATATTGTTTTGACGCTAACGTCGAAAGCTGCTGCTAATTCAGCCGTAGATTGTGTATCATCAGCTTCCACAATCGCCTTTAATTCGTCATTGTCGACCAAAGTCTTCGGACGACCGCGAGGTTCATTTTTCAGGTCGAAATTTCCAGAACGGAAGCGAGCAAACCAATAACAGGTAGTGCGTTGGTTTGTAGTGTTAGTTCCGTAAACGTCGTTGATGTTGCGTGCCGCTTGTGCCGCGTTGCTGCCACGACGGTACTCATATTCCATAATTACTCGAATTTTTAACGTATCCATGATGACGTAAAAGGTTTAAATGCGATGAAAATGTAACACTAATCAATAAACAAATGACTACTTTTGGAAAAAAAAAACCATGTTTTTAAAATAAAATTAATTTGAAATTAGAATTCTTAGCCAAACAAAAAATATTTTGATTTGAAATGGCCAGTACTGCAGAACGGCAATTTCATAGGTAAAGACCTAATATTATTTCAAGAATTTTATAAGCTCACATATTATTGCTGCAAACAAAAATTCGGTCAACATATGACGTGGCGCTGCAATTTAAGGAATATTGAATTTATAAGCAAAATCCAGACGGTAACATCAATATAATTGACGATATTTTTCTTGGTACCCCGGAGAGCGCCACGTTCTACAACGTGATAGGTCAAAGATTGACTGTGCTTTCCTAGAGAGATATTCCTGATATTTAATTACCTACATTTTTACCCTATTCAGTTAAACGGGGCTGACTGGACTACTAACATATAAATAATAATAATAAATAATAGTGAAGCCATGTTTCATAAATGACTTTTTTCAACTTCTGTACTTCTACCACAACAGCTGCTGAAGCACTTGACTGCCCACCAGTACAATGTTTGAATAAATGAACGACGATGATTTGCGAAACAAGAGGCTGCCGGCCGGCATGAAGCTCGGTAATTATTCGACGGACCGGCGCCGGCGCAGGCCGCCCTACGACGCACCTACTATATTAATCACAAGTAGCTGATATTTCTAATTGCCTAATTCGAGGTTCATGAGATCTTTAAACAACAAAATATCATACCTGTATTACCCGAAGGGTTGGCTAATGTGCACATTGGTGCACATTACCCGGGAATCCAGCATCTCACAAGTGAAATGTGGATATACTATTGAGTATATCCACATTTCACTTGTGAGATGCTGGATTCCCGGGTTGGCTAACTAATTAGCCAACCCGGGAATCAAACCCAGTATCTCACATCGAAGTGAGAGCTCTAGTTTAGAAGAGATTTTTAAATGTTGTCACTAAACTCAAATTGAATATTTTGTTTTTCAGCGATCGATTATTTTTTTAAGAATGTCAAATATCTAGTCATTAATTTACTCTTCAAAGCTATAAGTCATGATCAAAAATGTCTTCCATTGGATGCTTTTTGATAATAGCTGTTTCGTGTTTTTCTAGCTAGTTCTAAGATCGTAACTCTTGAAAGAATGAATTTTCTTTTGCTATAGTGTACCATAAAGAGTATTCTTGCTATATAATTTAACCATTACGTCATATGACTTCCCTAAGATAAAGCCAAACGCCATTTACTAAGGCACCACATAATGCCCAGTGTATTAACAAAAGATAAATGACAGTTACTAGAGACCAAATCTTTTATTTCAAATTTGAAAAAGGAACCTTTATTTTGTCGAACTCGAAACTTACACGGCTACGCTCCCCTCGCGAATGACAGTACCACCTTTTGGACAAGGCACACCTCTGTCCCACACACAAATTAAGGTATACGCACCAACACTCATCCTACACCTAACAATCCACCATATCGTCACGTCCATCCAAAACTAATTAAGAAAAAGCAAAGGTAGCTGCACCTATTACCGTCCAGCAATAAATTGGTCCAAATTGAGTTATCGAAGATCTGAGATTTTTTGCTGTACGCTCGTGAAGGCAAGGGTTGTGGATCGAATCGCTCGTCATACGGCTTTTTGTTGAAGAATCAAGTTTAATGACTCCCAAGCTGGCCTTGAAACGTCGCTGATTGAATTTTTGTTTATACATTCATGTTTGGAGTTGTGTGATATATTTGAAAGATGCAATGTTTTTTAAATCGTTAGGTAGTCAAAATGGGAACCTAAACGTTCCTGAGAATAACATCTAAAGAGCCATCATCATTTCAGCCGAAAGACGACCACTGGTACCTAAATATAGGCCGTGACCGAAGATTTCCACTTCGATCTTGTACTTCCCTCATTCATCCGCTCCCTGCGATCTTAACCAGGAGGGGAGGGGGCTTCGCAAGAACACTTCCCGCATCCATGGTCATCGGTTCTGCGAGGTAATCCATTCATACAAATTTAAATAAATACCAATAAACCTTTTCCTCCACTTCGCGGTGTTCTATATGTGCCTCTCTCTACTCTTCCTAGCAACCATGGGAGGAGGCAGACACTACAAAACGCCACCTGCTACGATCCTTAAATACTCTTTTGCATACGTTCATACATCTTTCTCTCACCTTTTATTTTATTATTATAGTTTATCGCGTTTCTAATCACAATATTTATAGCGCTGGCAGCACTTCCACCATTATATAGGAACCTATGTGTTCCTGAGGTACCGGGTTTGCAATAAAAGAGGTATTTACATACATACACAACCCATGGTACACCCTCATTTCGCCACTTATGTTAAAGTTCCAGATAACAGGCCCCCCAGCTCAGCGCTACTAGCGATTCCCGGTTCGGGCAAAGTATTATTACTTTTTTGATTTTATTTGTGCAGAATGAGGATTTGTGCTCGGTTGATGGCATTACCTTTGCCCGACCCGGGATTCGCTAGTAGCGCTGAGCTGCAACCACTAGACCAATGAGGCAAAAGGGGTTTTTTTTTTTGGATTTATTTCTATATTGACTAACTTTTACATCGTTACATCGAAACCGCCTGACAGGCAACGGCTGCCTGTCTTTTCTTATTCCAAATATGAATTAGTGTTAATTTATACCATACCATAAACTTATTAAATATCCATAGAGGTCCAATGGTTTTACAGTACCTACCTGCTATACACGGGATTAAAAGTCGTGAAAAAAAATAAAAAAAATCAAGTTTTTTGCGTAAGCTCAGTAGGTCAGTATACCTATTTGTCTCAGCACGTGTAACTCAAGTTCAAAATAAAAATAATTAAATTCATTCATTAACTAGGTAGGTACCTATTTGTCATGCAAATCGAATGTTAAACTATGTATTTAAGTGGCCGCGTACCATTGAAATTGATAATCATGTCTGACTCTACTGATCTACTAAACTATGGCTTCCAATATACCTTTCAGTGAAGGCCGAGACCGACTTGCTATGAGCTTGTCCGGATGCGGTAGTGCGTCACTAACGCGAGTCCAGGTTCCGGATACTTGCATTCGTTTCACGAGCTACAATACTCGAGTTTGCATGAGAACAGAATGAACAGACGCCAGCACATGAAGCAATCCCAAAATGTCCAATAGGGATGTGTCCTAGGTAAAAATATATTAAGTCTATTTGGGCCGCCAGTTAGATTACCAAAAAATATTGGACGCGTATTTTTTGCTTACTCAAATCAATAAAAAGTGACAATGATATAGCACATCACAAAGTTCAGGAGAAGGGGCTTGTGACGTCACTGTTACGTTAAAAGTGTAGCACGGCGTGAACTCACGCATAACTTTAACGCACTATATCGTCGTCATTTTTGGTTTAGCTGACAAAAGAAATAATACGTGTCCAGTATATTTTTTGAGTAAAGCAACTATCGGACTAAACAGAATTTTCAAGGGCACTACCCTATTATCCTGTTTTTTTTATCTTGCCTTACTCTACGAATTTCTCCTGTATCGTGGATTACAAACATTCACAAACAGCCAGAGCTGGAACAACAACCTGTAGGCCATACAAATATTTGTTCCGTGCGGGAAACGTACCTACGACACGCAGAGAAGCAGCCAATCACTCAGCCACTGCACCATGAAACTTATTCTTTTGTAATACAGTTGAAAATTATTGAACAAATTTGACGGATTGGGGTAGCTTGATATGCTGGCCTCTGTACAAACATAGTATCTCAAAATCGTGAGAATTGCTAAGCGCGATCTGAACTTGCGCGTGAATTGCTTCATCTAGACAAGTTCTCCATCCGTGTTTGAGAGACGAAAATTTAAGTATCAAGTTAGGGACTTACTCGTAAGCAGGCCGCATATAATTGTCAATGGCAACTAAACCAGTGTAAGACCTCTTTTTCTTTTTAAACCCCGCAACACGCAGGCCAGTTTAAGGTCAAAGTGTAACCACCACGTGCAGCCGACTGTACCAGCAAATATTTTAAAATCGTGTTTCTAATATCAAATTATTACCCACTCAATAATTAATGCAAATACGTACCAGTAATAATATAGTAAATTAAGAAACTTGATTGAAATTATTATCAAATTGAAAATTATTATCATGTCAACTTAGTTAAAAAATAATTTATGACATTAGTTAGCAGGAAACATGAGATTATGATGTCATACGTAACTGGAAAAATTGTGGAGAAATATTTCGGTACGAGATTAAGAGACTGCATTGCAGCGTGGTTTTCGCCAGAGAATTTACCCATCTCTTGGCTGCCTCTGGCCCGTCTCTGGTATCACAGATCCAGACTAACACCCAGATTCTTGAATGAAAATTATCCCAAAACTAAACTGACAAATTCTCAATCGTGGAACAATATTCTTACTGTATACTAGCACTTCGTCTTCATCTTCGTAGCTTGGATTTCGTACTTTAACATCCCTTTCAACCCCTTTAAAGCGTAGTTTTGAAAATAATAAGCCTGCCAGCATATAGCACTCAGTATTAATGTAGCTTTCTAACCGTGAAACATTTAGTATTTGATCATTAGTTCTAGAGATTACCCCCTACATACAAACTTACCAACAATTTTACCTCTTTATAATAGTATAGATAGAAGAGTATAGATGTGATGAATAAGGATGATGATGAAAATTTGTGAGACTGCTATGGCGACTACAACTTACTTTTGAAAATTTCCCGCATGATCTTTCAGCCGTGTAGATATTTTGATAATTTGATTTTATCAAAACACGGCGCATTTTGTTGGGATATTCCTCTCTTTATTGCATACTTTGACAATATTTAGTACGTGAAGTAAAAAAACAAGTTCTCATAAGACCTGTTTTAGAAAATGTGTTGGGAAGTGGCAACGCCCCCGAACTATTTCTGCAGAGCTAATGTGTGTAAATGTATAAATAAATGAATAGTCTTACAAGTATATACCTACCACTTCTCCAAAGTAATTTAGAACGAATTCTAAATAAATATCGATTAAATCAAACACGATTGTGTTTCGATTCGATTAATCGCGAAGCACTTTAAATTCGCTCACAACACGCAAATAATGTTTTAATTCAAAACACTCTTTGGGAATTCGATAAAAGGTTAAAAGAAACATCGAAACTCGAAGCAAATAATGCTGGCTGATAACGTTAGCACGAAACCGGGCCGAATCATCCAAACTGTACATTAAACACAATCAAATTCTAACCTTATTTTTTGTGCAATACATTCCAAAATAGCTTACTAAACGCTGTTCGTGACAGTTCTTAATTTTTTTCCAAAAACGAATCATTGGGTAAAGCTTTCCATTAGTGGGCACGCGCCGAAGTCGACAAACAAATGACATTTATAAAGAACTCGATTTGAAATTTGTTTGAAATCGGAACGTCTCGGCCGATACAAATGGCGTCTAGACTTTTGATAAGCTTACCACGTAACCACAAAATAAAAATGGATTGCATTTAAATGTTTTACCTATTGTGGTTGTTTGTGACGACTTTAAGATTTAGAAAAAAAATATGCTTATCAGGTTTTACATTGGGAAATGTTCACTATGATATACATAACCTTCTCAAAATTCCTCAGTTTCCTTTGTTTTCCTAAGTGACTACTTAAGTAAAGAACGATGGCCAAATTGCCCTGAATTCATGCCAAACCACAAATATTTTCACACACACGTATCAAATCATCAAACATACAATTGAAGCCCTATTTGCCAAAAAAAACAATAGAGAAATTCAAACCCATTGTACTTGATTACCCATAGTCAATAGTCATAGAGTAGAACCACTTTACACCACAGATAATGACAGATAAGAGCAAAAGCAAACATCTCGATGGTTTCGATCGATTTGGCGCCGTGATTGCGGTCGCGCCGAGGAAGTCGCGTGCGATCGCAATTGATCGCGGTCGCAATCGTAATTGTTACCGTGAGCTACGAAATGTTACGATTGAATAGATAAATAATTTGAAAATAGATTTGTTTTCTAATAGTTGTTAAAAAGATGGGAGCTTTATTGGCTTTATGATTCAGGATCGAGGGATTCATCGTTGCTGCTTGATTTGGCGAATAGGTATATTAGGACGAATTCTTGAAGAATTGCTTGTTTTATCGAACATTTATTGGAACACATTATATTTGATGTTTAATGTACAAACATTTATGTTGTTTAATTGAGTTTCATCATAATAGTAATCCGCACGCGATCAGAAAGGGATGCAACCTTTTACAACGTCTCACGGCCATGGAAGTGCATTTGCCGAAGCAACTACTACAGGGTGGGCAGTCTCAGTTCAAAGGGTGGCCATCTAATCGCGCGCGAATGATATTTACTTAGATTGAATTAATTATGGCGTTTAATGTAAGTTTCGGGCCGGTCGGCAATTCCTCTTAATAACAATATCACGCTTATCTACAAAATCTCCATTTAATCTCTTCAATTCTAAAATATCCATCTACCAAATAAACAAAGAGATGCCTTTTCCAATATTCGTAACGTAACGCAAACCATTTATGAAACCACAATGATATCGGTTTGGGTACCCAAGCGAAACAATTGCCGATCGACAGTCATTAGAAATAAGAATTATTGTTAAGACATGAAAATTATTATGGGAAATTATCGTTATGCAAACGGATTATTTGAAATGGCAATTTGTAGTTGTGAAATTTTATGCTCAGATGGATTATAGTTTTAGCACTGTTTTTTTATAGACTTGGCGTTAAAGATAAAAAATATACTGATTTATTGTATAACAAGAAAAAAGTAGTTTTGGCCTAAAGCAGTTTAAACTTCTTTTCAACCAAAGGTCCCATGATACCTGCGATATAAAATGTGACGATATGTTTTTGTATATACAGAGTGTTTGGTGCATGAACCGATAGGATTTTTGGCGGGTTGGTTTAATTCGCTAGTTTTCCCCGATAGTGTCACGGTAGTTTAGATATGTTACTTTTTAGTATTTTTTTAATAACCCGGTATCTTGCCTTTTAACGGTCATAAATTTTTTGTTTGTCCCCAACCCCCCAAAAAGTCCTGTCGGTCCATTCACTAAACAGCCCTGTATCAAATGTCACTGACCACCATTATGTGATAATATGATATAATGTATTCCAGGAATTCAGAACCACCACTAATTAACTGTTAGGTATCAGTTTATCACCTACTTATACAAAGTCACTGTTATTTTTATTACAATTTTACAAGAGAGAGAGAGAAAGAGAGAGAGAGAGAGTTTTTTCTCTCTTTATTCTACAGAACACATCAAGCTACCCCATACTGTCAAATTTTTCTAATTGAACATTAGCCTTATTTCCTTATAGCCTATAAAGTTGAAAAACTATCAAAGAAATTTGACACATTGGGCTAGCTTGATGTGCTGGCCTCTGTCCCTACACCGACTTACAAATACAAAACATGCAAAAATAAAGTAATATGTAGATACGTCATGTACAAAAAGGGGGGAAAGAATAAGAGAACAACAAAAAATGAAAAATGAAATGGAACAAGTGTCCAAAAGGCTGGAAGCATAGCCAATTTTAAAAATTGTACCATAATTATATATCATCATTTCATCTTTTACTGCCAATGTTTGGAAAACAACACTTAGATATGTAAAAAGAAATCCTATTTACTATTGAAAGGATATATTTGTCTACCTATATAGTTGTATCTTAACAATAGGGTATTCCCTATTGTTCAAAACACTCGTTTGTTATTTTCATACTAATTGAAAACACAGTTGTTTTTCCTGATGCGAAGCTTAGCCGTCCCTTTAAGATATACCTTGGAGTGATTCTACATACCCACTTCATTAATTATTTTAAACGGAATCTACCTTTTCCTGTTGACCTTTTTAACGTTGTTAATCTTATAAGGAAAGAGTTCTTGTAAAATATATACTTAGGTAAATAATAAAATAGTGTTGCAAAATGACCTCGTCAGTGAATCTATGTTGTCTGTGCACCATTCGTGAAACAGTTATGTTCATTCGATTGTTCAATTTCTTTTAGAGCAATAAAATCAGCCTGTTACTGCCTCACAGCAAGGCAAAAGCCTCTTCTCATACAGAGAAGGCACAAGAATTAATCACCACCATTGCTCAAGGTGGGATTGACGATTTCAGTTTTCGATTAATTATAAGTTTTGGCTTTGTCACGATGTACGGCTCTTCTAAAGCATATATCTTTTCTCCAGTTTCGTTATAGGGTTTTAATCGCTATGAAAATAAATGTAGTTCAAAACACCGAAGGCATTAGGTATTTTTTTAAGAAACCTTTTATCTAAGGCATTTTATAAAGTTCAACAATTAGTTTTCTCTGTATCCTCATTCCTTCTGAGGCTATCTTTCTTATCTATCCATCTTCTACCGACTAAAACCCCAAAATTCCTACCAACACCACGATGCGGGGCCGCGAGGGCCCGGAAGGAACCCATACATTCGTGCGCACTCAAAACTGGTTTTAGCCCATCATCCATGCTCCCAAGCCAGGATGGACCTATCTTACCTACCCGAATTAACGGAATATTATCTAACCTCAACTTAAAACCGCCCGTTCTCGTAAACCAAAACAACTGAACAAAGTACACCAAAAAATCGTGACACAGTTACGTCTCATTCAGCATACCAACTCCAGTTTCGAGTTAATCAGGTAAACTGACAGCGCAAGTCAACGGCTGCGGTTTGCCTCCAAATTGCTGGATCCCAGTTGTTAGGCGGCCATTAGTTGCGGTTTATCTACTCGGCTGGCTGAAACTGTGGCATAATGACGGTGATTACTGCTTGAGGTGGCTGTTAGAGGATTTTTGTGACAAAGGTTTAGGTATGGAAAGCGGTAGTATAAAAATATAATAAATAATAATATCACCAAACTGTGCATAAGCTAGTTTACCTGCATATTATTATTTTATTTTGGATTATTGCCACATATGCTTGCCATTTTAATATATTTAGAATGTTTTGTTACTGTACTCGTTGTTGCGCTCTACCCTAATATACTTTCCATTTTTTACGTTTATTTTTTAACTCTATGTTTTGTATCTTTGCATCTTCATTGCGTGTATTTTTAACTTGTAAAGACAGTAATGTAAGAACAAACCATTTTTAATGCAAGAGCTGTGTTACTACTATTTAATTGACAAATTCACCATAACTTCATACTTATGTCATTTTAACTATGTCTAATAGTTAATCTAGACCGATTCTAGATATCCCTCCATGCTTCGGAAAGCATGATAAGCCGTCGGTCGGCTCCAACAGATAGTCTGACAAAAGGTCTTACCAAGAGGTATCGTGGTAACCAGTAACTGGATTGTGGAACTCATGCTGTCGCTTCATATAAAATACTGGTATTCAGCTGCATCTGGTTAGACTGGAAACCAAGGCCAACATAGTTGTTGAGAGGCTAGGCAGAGCAATGGATAGGTAATATAGAATAGTTTATGAGAAATCATGTCATGTATGGATTGTTACTGAACTGAAGCACTGAAAACTAAAAAACTAAAACTTTATATAACCTACCGAACTAAATAATGAAGTAATCAAAAATGTATTATAATAATATTCAAATTGAACATCATTAAAAGTCATTTGCTTAACCTTAATTATTTAATTATATAGGTAAGTCATTGTTAACTTTTGCCAATGACGTCAACGCTGAAATTGTGCTCACGTATCATTGGCATGCAAGTCAAAGATCAAACTACACGTCGCAAAATAGTCATTCTATTCACTATTATATGAATAACGTATTCCACAATCATTTAACATACACATAACATTACGCCTGTAATCCCCGAAGGGTAAGGCAGATGCGCACCTATTGTACACCCAGATTTCGCCATTTATTTTTCAGTCCCATGTTATAGGAGGCGGAGCTTATTGCCATCAACACTTTGCCCGACCAAGGCATCGAACTCGGTACCTAACGCTCAGCAGTCGCGCTTGGGACCACTTCTTCTTTTGTGATATATTTTTTTTAAAACCCTGCCCCACACTAGGATTTTTTCCTGTGTCGTGGGTACGTTTACAAACATTCAACTCACATAGACAAACAGCCAGACCCGGAACAACTACCTATAAGTCATACAAATATTAGTTCCGTGCGGGAATAAAACCCACGACACGTGGCGTAGCAGTCAATCGCTCAGCCACTGTGCCAACCGTGCCGTCATAGACCAACGAGACACGTGTCACAAAAGAACGGACGTAACTGTCGATATTTGGGTATAACTACATAATTATAAAGTCACCTTTTCCCAGCCCATTTTAGTGGGCCGTGAGCCGTTTTGAAAATGAAATGATATTTATTTCTGTAAGTAGATCCTTTTCTAGACAATTTTACCCGTCAATATTTATAAAAATGAATGGCGACGGCATTTCCAAATTGACTGATGCCCGAGAAGAAATGCTGAGAAAACTTAGAGGGACAGCCGCCAGCACATCAAGCTATCCCAAACTGTCACTCCACTCCACATTTGCAATGTCATTGCCATACATTTTGACGTTTGCGGCTGGCGTTTTATGCTACAGAAAAGTTTTATGTCTAAGCCTGCAGATCCGCTTAGGCGATTGGCACACTGCACCGCATCACGCAGCGTAGCTAGGGAGTGCTAACGTTGCTTGCAAGTATCTGTGTTTGTATAGAAAACACGCGTAATGCAACACACAGAAAACGCATTCACGAGCAGTGTTCTTCGTTCGCCACCACGCATCCCGCTGCGTGATGCGGTGCAGTGTGCCAATCGTCTTATAGCATAAACTGTCGATCGTAAAAAAAAATACAGTCAATAGAACTTAGGACCAATTATAATTTAGTGGAAAGTTTCAAATTGACATTTCAAATCTTTCTCGTTATCTAATGGAGACCTGTTGAGTAAGTAAAACCTGCTGGATAAAACTATTTGTTTCTGGCCTGGGCTTAAGCCGCCGACCGAGACTGACGGCTTATTTCTAATTCTCTCTCTCGCTACAAATTTCATAAAACTACATTATCTAATACCATAACAGGGTCTAGTGAGACTAATAAAAACCCGTGGCTTATTTGGGAACAGCACATAAGCGCCGTTCTGAGCAGTGTTGATAGTTTTCTATTATGAATTCAATCAACATAAATTAGTTTTAATTTGGCCGATGACGACTTGGCTACGGATTCATCTTGTCCGCTTGTTAAGTTGAGGACACACTGTAGATGATAATACTAGAATTAAAGTTAAAGTGTTTTTCATTATTATGTAAATACTTCATTTGTTTATTGGTTTCAACTTCCGCGAAGAGCGTAGGTATTTCGTTTAGTTTTATTTATTAGGGAAAACAATGAGTGACTCATTACATTTTGTGGAAAGAAATACAATAAATACGGCTAACCTTTAGAAAGCATGCTATTTAAACTAAAATCTACAAACTATAATTAAAGTTAAGAAAACATCTAGGTATACAATAAGGTATATACGAATTAGCACTTAAGTGCAGTAGCATTTCGTTAATGATTTCCGTAAAAACAATTTCTTAACACCTTAACTGCCAGAAAACGAGACACAATAGGAAATGTATTGTTTGTCGGTCACTTGGTGTTTAAGGTGTTAAGAACAACCACAACACTCAATAGAATACTATGCTTGAAATAATTAAGTTTATCAAACTATCTAAGTAAAGAACATTTGGTCGACTCTTCGCTGGCCTTTTTCGGCCAAAGAATCAGCATTCATCGTGGCAATGCTACCAGCCTTCTGGACAATTTTGCCCATTGACAGTGATGCGGATAAATTTTTCGATGCCCTGTGATTTTTTTTTCTTTTCATGTACACAATAGTTTTATTGCTTTATTGAATAAAAGAGTTATTAGTAAAGATGGTTTGGGATTTTGTAGTTTCTTCTAATGTCTCCCAAAGACAGCGTAGTGTGAAGTTTGTTTTTGTTTGTGTGCAACCGCCCTAACGCTATCATTCGTTTTTGTGAAACCACGTTGATTATGAGTAATCAATTTTTTTGTTTATTTATAATTTAGTATCGGAATAAATGGAATTGAGTGGATAATATATGTTTTACATAAACATGTCTAACGTCCAAAATCGAGGGTTAACTCTTGAACTATG
Organism: Phlogophora meticulosa; assembly: GCA_905147745.2. Classification (NCBI taxonomy): domain Eukaryota; kingdom Metazoa; phylum Arthropoda; class Insecta; order Lepidoptera; family Noctuidae; genus Phlogophora; species Phlogophora meticulosa. Next base: position 13,939,131 of record LR990522.1, on the reverse strand, counting down.
GATTAGTTAATATATTTAATTGGAAACAATTCACGCAAATAATACCTACCTATTGTATTCAATTAATTAGAAGTACTTTATTTTGCAATACTTACTTCTATTGGAATTGTAAATAGAGAAATAATTAACGATCGCGTATTCTAATGAGTTATTCAATGATTTTCATACACGTCATTGTTATACAAGTGGGCAAAAATTATCATTGTACAGAGTCCAGCACATCAAGTTACCCCAATGTGTCAAATTTCTTTGATAGGTTTTCAACTTTATCTCAAAAGAAATAAGGTTCATGTTCAATTGGGATTTTTTTACAGTTTGGGGTAGCTTGATGTGCTGGCGTCTGTACTCGATGTGGAATCGATAATGACAAATGCGCACGTGTTTACAGCCATCGTACAGCCTCGAATTAAATATAAGGAATTAAATTTAAATTAATTTGTTGATTGAAGTAAATATTTTGATGAAATTTATTTCGACCTTTTAAATATTCACACAACTTTTAGGCCTGAATAGGAATGAGGCTCCTTGCTGAGAGTAAAAAAAATGCATATCTCTTACTAGTCGGTATTGGACTAGTATCAGTTCTACACTGCATTGTGAACCTAAATTCAGTGCATTAAGAGCCAGTTTTCAAGTAATAATGTTACTAAATAATGGTCCCTAGCGCGACTATGGTACCTAACGATCGCGATGGTAAGGAATCAAGAGTGAGGAACCTTTTCACAATGCGTGCCGAGTCCAAGACGACCGCCTGCATCTGACTTTTGACCCAGCTGTTAAGCGATAGTTTCTCTAGATGTTTTTCGAAACTTTTCGCTATCAAACTATTAACTGATATGATTATCGGAATTATAATTGTTATGTGCATATTCCACATGCTGGTTCTATTTGTGTGGATGGATATTTGTATGAAACACTAACTTAATAAGCAAAGTCAGTTTGAACTTTATTATGAATCTAACTCTAAGTTACTACTTTATGCACGCATATGTAACCATGATTAAGTAAAGGTGGCGGTGCCTTTCAAGTATAGGGCTCGAATCCAAGCCGATTAATTACCTACTTAACCTGCACATTGCAAGTAATTATTACAAGAAAAACCGCTTTCAGAATACTTTGTTGTGATAGTCAATGGTCTAATGTGTTATTAGTATGTAATAGTTAATTTGTTGAAAAGGTTTTATGTGAAGAAATTCTTGTTTCAAACTTGGTTATTTTATTGAAGGTTCTTTGCAATAAATTCTTGATTGTTTTGTGGTATTTTGTAAATTATATTATGGTGAAATAATACCCTTTTAAAATGGTAATTGATGCTTTAGAAAGGCTTAGTTAATTATTTATTGCATTCCATATGTTACAAAGATGGTAAAAAAAAACAAGTTAGAGATACAATATGGACCCTGTCGGAAACGCAAAAATTTAGGAGAGAGGAATCAATCCTTTTTCAATCCCTCATTACTGAAGATCGTGGTCACTGGCCCTCTTTAAGCAGATAAATCTGACTGATCAGATATTAGACAGATCTACCTCCATCGACTCCGATCCAAAGTTGCCATCACCAGCTGCTGAAACTTGTTTGATGACATAGCTTCTTTTACTTGGTTAGACCGTAATATTGGTGACAGGCCTCGTGCTCTTCGAGGCTGCTATCTCCCGTTCGCATTATGTGGCCGAAATAGGTCAAAATACACCAGCCACAAATCCAGGGTCCGGGCTGCTGACTAAGCAATCCTAGATGGAATAACCCAATAAACCTTTGCCCAGGGAATTGAAACCAGGACCTTGTTGTGGGATGTTCGAAAGAGTTGGAACGTAAAGAGCAAGGACGGAACATGGATGGGTTTTAGTCAGTAAAAGTCAGACACGCCCTTCCGTTTCACCCAGAACGGGAAAAGTCATTGGATGATTTCTCATCATTTCAAAACAAAAAGGTCCTTACTGGTTGCGCTTGGGACCGACAAACGAGGCAGGCGAGTTTGGTCTCTAACTACTATTTCAGTTTTAGAATGTTCATAAAGTCATACTCTTGACTCTATATTGATTTTGCAAGCCTATGTGCAGGGGTCAATAACGCAATATGTTTATTGCTTCAGGATTGAAGTAACTAAAGTCTAATTTGTGACGTAAATAGTAACCTTACAGAACGCAAATAATGTTATACGTAACAGGAACTTCTACAAAATAGGTTTATTTACAAAACGTTTGACCGCAAACTACCTACGTCATTGAATTTGTCTTCCTACTCTCTCAAGGACTGTAATGAATTGTGTTTATTTTAGAAAATGTAAGGTAATGTGTGTATAATCGTGATGGCCTCACCTTGCATGCACGAGGTTGTGGGTTAAATACGAGCAAGTACCATCGTCTATGATATCTTGGACATCACTATATCGGTAAGAAAACGATGTCAGATGTTAACATAAGAGTCTATTCTAAATATTTACATAATATTCGATGAACGATGTGGCGCGGCGGGCGAAGGTCCGTCTGCGACGCAGGAGATTCGATTCCCGCTCTGGGACAAATGTTTGTACGGTCTACAAAGATTGTTCCGGGTGTTCTTTGTATTTGCTATGTATATTAAAAATATCTATCTATGTAATGTATTGTATTAAGTATATCAGTCATCTAGTACCCATAACACAAGCTCTGCTTAGCTCGGGGCTAGATGATGCTGTGTGGATTGCCCAGCATTATTTATTTATTTATTTAATAATGATGGTACTACCAACCTTGAGAACCAAAGGCCGCTTCTCACGGAGAGAAGACACAAGCAATCACCACTACGCTTGCTAAAGGCGAGTTGGCGAAGTCAGGCTTTTATTAATTATACTTAAGTCCTGGATTTCCCTCCCAGATATCAGTAATGTCCAAGATTAACCTAGAAAGTGGATTGAAATATTCATATTGGTGCCCGGATGGATATGAATCCACGAGAGGGGGGACCTTAACCGTAGGGCCATTACGAAGATACGATTCGATTTTACTAACGACATAATATGAGAATTTTCCGATACTTTCACGACTAATGAGCCACACAATTCTTACATTTCACTAAAAAACTTTGATTAAAACACAAACAGGAAACTATAACAGTTGCCACAATACCATATGTTACCATTAGCCATAACTAGACGTTTATGGCATATCGATACAATAATAATCGATATAAATAGAGAATCGATTAATTTCTATAAAATGTTAATTCGATCATCAAACAGTATCTTGCTCGTTATACTAATCAATATGTAGTGCTATAAAAATTTATGTTTGGGTACGCAGTAAATAATTTCACGACTAATTGGGGTCGGGCTAGTGTTCTTATGTATTGAAACTATTAGTTTTGAAGTTAATTACTTATTATTGGTGTATTATGACTTCATTGGTTACATGTTCTGGCGCATATGGCTGGATAGAAAATCTTTTTTGGGTAATCTGCCTAGCCTTTTCCCAATTATGTTGGGGTCGGCTTCCAGTCTAACCGCATGCAGCTGAATGCCAGTATTTTACATGGAGCGACTGTCTATCTGACCTCCACAATCCAATTACTGGGCAACACGATACGCCTTGGTGAGACTGGTTGTCAGACTTTCGGGCTTCTGACTACCCGTAACGACTGTCAAAGATCTACAAATAACAGCCTTGACCAACGGGTTCATGTGCTTCGGTTATCGTTTAGAGGAAAATATAACCTCTGCTTGCGATAATAGCTTGGTAAGTATACATATGAAAAATTAAAATCCAACCTGGAATAAAAATCTACTTGGTCAAATCACACAATCAAAACTGCATATACGTATGTAGAATTTTTAATGGTGATATCAGGGAATTATTTTGATATCTTTTGTGACTAAATATTATCGGCTGTATTTGTCGATCGAAGGTATCCGGAGCTATGCATGCCGAGGTCGATCCGTGGATGGGTGACTATCCATTAGACAGCCGTTACGGGTAATCAGAAGCCAGAAAAGACTAGGCAGATAAAGATCAGGCAGTGAAAATTAAGCTTACTTTGTGGTTTTTGCGAAAACACGTGTGTTGATGGTGTTTTAATCAACTCATTTATAATAATTTATTAGAACTAACCTTTAAGGTGATTAACTATAAAAAAAACTGTTTGTTATTTATGGTGACTTCATTTGATATCGAATCTTGGTTGACAGTGAATCGCTTTCCAATTAAAAATTGAACTTCGAAGTTCAAAAACTGATAACCATCAGGACTAGCTATTCACACCTAATTGGTAACACTAAGCCGTCGTCAGGGTCGTTAAATAAATTAAATATTCATTCCATTTCAAATTAAACTCATCTAATTAGCAGTTAAGCAGAAGATATTATTACTTATAATAACTATAAATTCTTTTTTCAAGCGAAAATGGTGACGTACCTATATTTTAATGACACAAAATGTAGAAATTTGATTTGAGTAACTTATTTAAAATCCAACTCTTGATTACGATCTCCTAAAATCATAATTATTTTTTAAGTAATCTAAAAAAATATTGAAAGCAGTGATGTAAATCAGCAAAAATGGAATGTATCGAGACAGCTATGCACGACGGAGGAAGAAAACAAACACATAAGTAAGAGCGTGACATAGAACGATGCCAAATATTAAAGCAAAATTGATTCAACACAAAGCTTATTATAAATACGGCCGCATTAAACCGTGAGTGTATTTAAAATAATTTAAATGGAAACGTCCCAGCATCGTTGCACGTTCACAAAACGTCTTTATTCCCTCGTATAATTTACGACAAGCTATAAACTCGAGTACCTAAAGATCGGTGAATAAAAGTTAGCCAGGCGCAGGCGCTTGCACCAGCCGAGGATCCAACACTAAAAAATCAAACGCAATGGCGCGGTATTATCGATAATTGTATCGATAAACATTTGTATACCGCGAATGGTCGTGGAAATCGATTTGACTCGCCACTTATTTAATCTGTGGATGTTAGAAAATTCAACTATAATAATAGGAGTTGTTAAATTTAATTTAGAAAATTGGGATAACTATGTGTGACCTTTAGATCAATTTTCGTTTGTTAGCATACCTATTCAGTTAATATTTTAATGGTTGTTAGAGCTGTTTCTTTGATGTGTGTGGCACACGGTGGACATGCTTCCAAATTCAAATCATCATTTGTTCATTTAACTTTACGCAACAAATACGGAGTTAATGCCTTAGGCATTCTCAACCAGGCAACCAAAGGGTGGTGGAGAGGTAACGGGGCAGGTGCAGGTTACGTGCGTGGATAATAAAAATGTATATAAAAAAAGTACAAAAGTTCCCTTCAACTTGTTCGAAAATCTTCTATGGATCTTTCTATTCTTCTAAGTCTATATTGTAGAAACCTATTCGTTTTGGAATAAAAATGCATTTTTACCCCACAGTGGGCCTTATACTTAAGTAAGTGGTTTCAGTAGTATTAAGTACGACAGGACCCTGTTTCCCCAAGAAGGTATCCAACAATTAGCATCTTAATTCGATGTCGGTAGTGATTCCCATCACTAGCCGCGGTCCGCTGGCCGGCGGAGCTCATAAAATGTTATGATAAGCGCCATTATCATCACAAAGGATGCGTGTAATTGTTTGTCAAATAAATACTAATAAAATTTTGATGTTTATTAAATATAATTTTGAAAAGGACCCTTTTATGTATTCTTGATTGTCGTAAAGAAAATAGTGCTTCAGGGATCGCGTAGTCGACTGTCGAGGGATTGGTAAAGATTTTTATGCTCAAAAGACTATAAAAATTTAGTTGAAAAAGATAATGTGATGATGATTTGGTATTATGAAATATGGTTTCCTATTTGAACGTTCCTCTTTAATTCACTGTTATACTCATATTTTTAATCAGTATTTGTACAGATGGCCGAACGTCAGTGGTAGCAAAACCAGTTATGATTTTGAAATCTATTTGATCTTGAGCTGGCCTTAGTACGGACTAAGGCCAGCTCGAGATCAAAAAGGTAACCACTTATGTGCAGTTTAATGTATCCTCTCCACGGTTAAATCTCAAGTTGCCTTGTCTGAACCTACATGTTGCACAAACTAACTTATCTACTTATTAGTAACTTAGCTATTTGATAAGGTTCCAATTAGTTTTCAACCAAATTAAAATAATTATCAAAATACATATACACAACGAATATATCAACCACTTTTTTTGTTAACTAAAAACAGGTAGATCTGAATTACCAGTTTTTATTGAAAAGGAAGTCGCTGGCTGTAAAATACTGGTATGCAATCATCATCTGCCTAGCCTTTTCCCTACCAAGTTGGTATCTGCTTCCAGTCTTAAAGTAATCAGATGAAAACCACTATTTTACATGGAGCATCTGCTTATCTGACTTCCACAACCCATTTATGGGTCAACACGATGTGGTTGCCAGACCATGGGATATGATCAATTATGACTAAAGTTTTACCAATCGCTTTACAATTTTACGAAAGTGTAAGGTGTTTATGCTCGTGCCTCTACGTATGGTATAAAATACCAGCCAGTTACTTGTCCCACTGCAAGGCAAAGGCTTCTTCTCATACAGAGAAGGCAAGAGGATTAATCACCACGCTTGCTCAAGACGGGTTGGCGATTTCAGACTTTTATTCATTATAAGTCCAGGTACTTATGGTATATGAGAGAAATGATAACTTCTATTGGAGTATAAGTAGTTGTTTCGCAAGACCTTGCTGCTGCATACTGCCAGGCTTTATGGGATGCTGGGTTTATTAGGATTAAGTTCGACGAAGAGGTTTGCCGTCTTAAAAAATGAGGACCAAGCACCCTTTTAAAAATTCTTCACCCTCACTGGCCTAGTGGGCTCTATCACCAAGTACATTTGATCCCAAGACCGCTCCTCCTTCTGTAAAGGGAAGGGCCCCCTACGTGCGAGCGCAGCCTTCTGTGACAGGCTTGAGTCACACATTTTATCACAGTTTGGACGATAAAACCGTAGCATACTACCGTATTCATTTCTTGTCACAAACGTCTTGGGTACGCCGTGCTCGCCCCGCTGGTGATGTCAACGAGATAAAGGTGTTGGTCCATGTGTCATCTACTATAGGCTCATTATATCCAAAGTTTCCCTACGACAAGCTTACTTTAGAAGACCACAAATTTCAACGAATTCTTAATTCCCACTGGATTAACCTTTCTGAGAAAAAGAAAGAAAAAAATGGCAACAGTTTTTAAAAACAGATATTTAAAAAACAATGCCATAAGTAGCCATTATGCTGTGTCTCACGGCTGTGCTAAATTTCATCTCACCATTCATTCCTCGTGTCAGAATCATCACAAGATTACATCAAAAATGTTAAACCTGACCAATTACCAAAACACACTTAGTGGAGCTATATTTACGTACAATCTAGACTTAGCTCAAACCGCAGCATCGTCCCTATGCAGTATGAGGTCAGGCCTAATTGCAGCACGTAGAGTCGTCCCTTCACCCGGCCTTGGGTGACTAATGCAAAATTGGTGATGATTGACGGTGATTGACGGTGAATCATTGCGACGTTGGATTGTTACGGGGTTGCGGTAACAGTGGTGGCGGGAAGCGGTTTTGTGAATACCGTGATATTTATTTATGTTTAATAATACACGCACAGGTACAGAGGCGGACTTAATACCATAGGCCTTTTCTAGCAGTGAATCTGTGGGGATGTAGAGGCAAAGAAGTAGAAACAAATACGTACATAATATTAAAATAATACATCCGAGAATCAAACCGGCACGGATCTTGAGCGCTGACCCTGAGTGCCGCTATACTCAATTTTAGTACAAAGTGCCTATTTGCGAATTTAGCCCCATAACACCGTCTAGCGCACTATATCAGTGCCGGTTACTGTACATATCGAAATTCGTTATATTGGTAAATACTTCAGATTCTTTATCTCAAATTTTCTTAAATACAAATTGAAAGGTTTTTGTGATGATATGGCGATAATGGACAGGATTTAATAGTAGTAATGTGTTTTTGCGACATCGTATCCTTTGTGGGTAGCCAATAAAAGTACAAGCTTTAAAATAATTATAATGCATTATTGAGATGGAGTATTAGTGTTGGTATAGTAGGCCACCCGACAGTTGTACCTGACAAAACCAGAATAAGATGGCCTCTTACTCTATTAAAACTTCGTACTACGCTTGGCCAGTTCAAGATAAATTATCCCAGCAAATTATCCACTGACGTTCGGTCGACTGTACCCAATACGTATAAAACTAACTGATTCTAAAACCGACTTTTTTTTATTGTCTACCTCGTTGGTCTAGTGGTCGCAATCACTACAGCTGCTAAGCATGAGGTCCAGGGTTCGATTCCCGGGTCGAGCAAAGTGTTATTGTGTTTTCCGTTGGGAATTTGTTAGTAGCGGCCCGGTGTATGGGTTTTGTGCCCGGTTGGTGGCAGTAAGGTCACCCCTCTATTACATGGGAATTAAACATAACTGGCGAAATGTGGGTGTAGGTACTATATACTCGTATGCACATCTGCCTAACCCTTCAGGAAATACAGGCGTAATGTTTATGTTAGTTTCATTCCGAGCTCAAAACACCAAACAAAGTATTTTCTCGATAGACCGTGAAACACGCTGACCGCCAAATAGTCGCGAAGTGCACTGAGGTCATTCAACTTATGAACAAAAACAAATATTTTCTTCTCACACCTAAAAAGTGACCCACGTTTATTCTATCAGTGGATTTTATTCACTTAATTTGGAGCATTTCTTCTATTTATGAGTGCATCTAAATACAGACATAATTGTCACCCTTCCCCCTGGTGATTTTTATTTCATACCCCCCCCCCTTATGAAATCACCATTATCATTCTCCTGCCCTTCCCATCCCACATTCGTATTCAGGGCTAGAAATAGGACCAAGACTTTCACTTCGTTGCAGGATGGTTTACAGCGTAATTTTCTTATTTTGAACCATTTTTTTAAATAATTATTTAAGATATCAATCATCATTATCCTGCCCTCATTCCACATTATTTGGGATCGATGCAGCAAGTCTTCTTCCATATATCTCTATTTGCCGTCATCTCAAAAGTCACCACCTTGCTAGCCTTGTCATCTTTAACACAATCCATCCATCTCTTCTTTGTGAAATAAAAATATGTCTATAAATAAATAAATAAAATAAATAAATAATGCTGGACAATCCACACAGCATCATCTAGCCCCAAGGTAAGCAGAGCTTGTGTTATGGGTGCTAGATGACTGATATACTTAATACAATACATTACATAGATAGATATTTTTTATTATACATAGAAAATACCCAGAACACCCGGAACATATCTTTGTAGATCGTACAAACATTTGTCCCAAGGCGGGAATCGAACCCGCAACCTCCTGCGTCGCAAGCGGACCTTCGCCCGCCGCGCCACATAGGTCGTCAATGAATAATTCCCGCAACATTCGACGGAAAATAACTATTGTCCGTCGGAATAAGAACGTGGTATTTGATAATATGTGCTACAACCTTATTGTAATAAATCCAAAATAGAAAAAAAATACCCTTATGAAAATTCAACAATTGCCATTCAACGTGGCAATGTTGCCAGCCTTCTGGGCACTTTTCCCGTTGACAGCGATGCGTATGAACTTTTCGATGCCTTGTGACTATTTATTTTATTTTATTTCTTCATATATGTATTTATAGTTGTATTCTGAAAATTAATTTACGTAAGAGGTAACTAGGAGATGACTTGCTATCGAGGTAATTTTATTATTTTAAGTAATGTAGTCCTTCAAAACTATCATGTACCGTCAAAACGAGGTCATTAGACACGCAGGGGTAAATAGAAACGCAGGGGTGAATAGAAACAAAACATTGAAAGGGATTATCATGTTGAGTCACCCCTGCGATTTTATTCACCCTATTTTGCGGTAATTAGTTACATCATTAAAAATTTGAAATCAAATTTATGACTGATCATTTTAGTTTTATACTCAACTTCAGTATTAGAGGCCCTGAGTCCCACTACTGAGATCATTTTGGAATACCGTAAGTTTTTTTTCAATAACAAATTATGCATTAGAAAGAGACTATGACATGTAAAAGAGACGACGCTCTCCGAAGCTCAACTTTAAAAAAATCTCATCGCGTCTTATTTGTCCCCGGTCACTGTGTACAAGGAGGAATGGACATCTTGTACCATAAGTTCTGCAATGACTCTGGACCTCCCAGCGCACGTTTTTTCCGTCGTCTTTTCCATATTTGTACGTTACATTGTGTTATTTTCACTTGAAACTATAAAAAAATGATTTCTTTCTAACCCAATGTTATTTTTATAAAAATTGTCACTACTTTCATATATTTTGTTTACTGGTTTATTAATAATTGTTATAATTTACCGTGTAAAATCCCTACTCGCTATCAATATGACCGCATCCCCACGTAATTCACAGTCGAACAAATTGGTCGTAGCCATATTTTGCAGATGAAACCGTAGATATTAATTACATTAGGCTGTCATGGTGAGCTTTAGACCATAATTTGGTTATCCATGGGTAGGAACATACGATTAATGACCTTTGAGGCCCTGAGTCATCTTTACCTATTGAATAGCGAAGGATTGTATGAATGTTTCTCGATTTCTAAAGTGGCTGCAAGTATGTACACTTACAATTTAATCTTTTGAGCCATCGGTCTCGGCTGCCATTCATACATCTTTGACAGTCCTTACGGGTAGCCAGAAGCGTGGAAGACCAGTAACTAGTCCTTACTAAGGGCATCGTATTACCCAGTAATTGGGTAGAGGAGGTCAGAAAAGGAGCTGCTCCATGTACGCTGCACCCGACCCCAATATATTTGGGAGTTTGGGAGCACCCTACGTAACAATACTTTATGAACAATCTCTTTCTTGCAGTTCCCCATTTATCTTATGTATTCCATGCTACAGCTTGGTATGAATAATATTGTAGGCAATTATTAGCAGCAAGCTTTCTAGCAAGCTTTTGCCTTTGAAATGGTTAAAAATTGCTTTGAGTGTGCCTTTCATTGTGTTTTGCTGCTTGTCTTATGCTTTTTCAGTAAAATCTTTAGTTTTTGTATTTATAAAAAGGAAGTAAGTACTATTAAAACTAAGTGACTATTAAAACAATCATCTGTCGTAAAAATAACTGCATTTATTTATATAGTAATACTTAATTACATAAGAAAGGACGGATTTATGATTGCAAAATGAAATCTTAAAAACTAAAATAACACACTTACATAAACTTATGTACATAATCAAAAAAATACATGTCTGGATACCAAATCAATGTTTAAATAAGAACTATTCAGATTTAGGAATATTTACATTACAATAAGAATTATAATATTCATTAAAAAAATAAGAATCAGAGTCAACACATCATATCAGCTCTTTGTCTTAACAATTCAAGTCTAAGTTCATGTTCCCGAGCTGCTAGTCTCAAGGCAGCGATGCTAGAAGTACGCACATCATCCATTAGTGGGTGCATATGCAAGCTTTCACTACCGGGGGATATCGGCGGAGACATGGAAGGTGCAGGGGATCGGGTTACCTCGGGCGATAGTCGGGAGTGATCGGACGACGGTCGGGAGAGATCGGGAGACGGGTGAGAGAGGTCGGGCGCCGGTCGGGAGTGCTCGGGGGATAGTCGAGGTGGCTCGGGAATGTTTAGATTGGCGAATAGGGAATGGAAGTGCGCGGGCGACGTAGCGTAGAGTGGGGCCCCGAAGAGAGGCGGACGAGACAGCGGTGGCAAGTACTGGGCTCCAAATAGTGGTGTGCTTGCATACCTGTGCGAAGAAATGAAAACATTAGCTTATAGAAGCATTAGATTCTACTTAAAAGGAAAAGTTCATAGTCATCATATATGTATAAGGTAAATGAATTGACAACCCTTTTTTAAAAGATGCACCTAGAAACCCCAAAAACCGAGATAACTCGAATTCTCACCTAAACGAAGCCAGTGCAGCATCGAACGGCTTCCTCAGCCCGAAGCCAAGCTGTGACAGAGGATGTGGCGGTCCAGGCAGAGTGGCTGACGTGGGCAGCGGCTGAGAACCTCCCAGGTAGCCACTGTATGGGTGAGCGTGGGGACCCACCTTCTCCTGCTTACGCCACTTTGCGCGACGGTTTTGGAACCAGACCTGATGACAAGCAAATGTGGCTTAGTAACAGTGTGAGTGGGATCTCAATTTTTTATGTTCGAGGTCATGTTTGAGGTTGCAAACAAAGATGAATTGTAAATAATACCATGTTTCTTCATTAACCATAAAATTAAAAAAAAAGAAAGTACTGTAATCAACGCTAATTGATTTTAACATTTTGTCATAATAAAATACAACTTGTCACATTAATTACAAGAAGACAATCAAAGATTATTAAGAGAAAAAAATACAGTCAATAATCAATTCACTTCTTGCAACAAAATTAATTTAATGGCATAACCTCACAGTAAGATTCTCTGTGTCTGTGTTGAATGTAATTATCATTATACTAAAGCCACGGTTGAACTTTAAAAACGAACGCATCAACTCCACCTAGCAACATTCAGTTTTTTCCTCAATAACTACCAAATTATTTTCGTATAATACGATGGCAACACCATCATCATGTACGGCTAATCAATTTCCACGTAGATATATAAGCTGACTTTCTAGTTCTAGTAGTTTTTAATAATTCTACGAACATAATTATACAATCAAGAAGAAAGTTTACGACCTACGAACAGTATTATTAGTTGATAATATATATAAAAAACGTAAGAAATCTAACATAAATCAAAGTTAATTAAGAGTCACTGTGCGTGTTGCTTGCAAAGGCCTAATCTGGACATAAATGGAACGTCCACTCATTAGCCAGTTCGCTATTGAAGGCAAAAAAGGTTTTAATTAATACACGGTTAGCTATGTTACATGGATATAACTATTATATTATATATTTATTTATTGTTTAAGTAGTATAATCTATTGATAATTATTTTAGTGTAAACTATTTATATTTTAATTATATCGGCGCCACAATCAACTTTATGGCGTCTATTAATGAAATTGTTAAAAGATCTGCTTTCTGCCTCGTGACGTGACCGAGTATGTTTTCAAAGCATGATTAAATTGTTAATTTAAATGATTAATGCTACAAATTGTGTTTCATTTTAATTACTATATCCATTTGATAATTAAAATATATTAAAAAAAACTCTAGGTATATATCTATGTATCATAAAATCCCACATGTTTAGTAACTTCTGTCCATCAAATGGGTAAGATATAGATTTAAATCTGTATGTGATTTATTATTTGTAGCAGTGAATTCATTCGGTTTGATGAACGAATTACTTAACTTAACACCTCGCCTGTATTCCCTGTAGGTTTAAGCAGAGGTGTACCTATAGTACACTCACTTCGCCGGTAATGTTTAAGTCCCTAATACCTAATAGAGGGCAAGTTTCATTTCATTTAATAATTGTCAATTTTACAATTTGTCTAAATGTTTTACAAAAAATGAACTACATACAATCAAAAAGCAATCCACAACTAATGTCCAACACATGTGTTAGACATTATTAAGAATTGGATACAAATCTAGGCCGCTACTTTCAAAATCCAGATGGAATATCCCAATAAGTCTTTGCATGACCCGGGAATCGAACTCAGGACTTCATGCTCAGTAACGCTTGCAACAACTAGACCAACGTGGCAAGAAAGTTAAATAACTGTACTTTCATTTGCCGACCGTCGCGTTGGTTTATAATAATTTATTTACCTTCAAAATTTCCGACATTTCCGGTGTATTTTCCAAATTTAAATCTTTCATACAAACCCAAAAAAAAAACAGCTGAATCGGTAGGGCCCGTTCTCAAGGGTTGATCCTTCATGCATACTACTATTGACTTTAATTTACATAGATAGATCGATTCTAAAAAATATCTCAGTTTAAGTTAACAGAAATTCCATTGCCTAAAGAATAAGGTAGTATTTTAATATTAATGTGTTGTATTTACATTGCAAAATGCACATTGATTCCTTATGGAGGAATCCGTTCTACAGAAAAGATTGCGACCGATACATACAAATGCTCACCAACAAATATAATACCCTGCTCCTCGATGCCACAACAAAAAAAACACCCTCTCCATTAAATATACAAACGTCTATGAGGTAAAAACCATGAACTTTTTTTTTAAGTAATTGGCGATTTCCAACAAAGTCGTATTTCCAATTTTGCAGTGACTCGGACATTAATGAAAACATCCGACGGTCTCGTACGCCGTGATTAAGTGATCATTAAGGTGTCGTTCCACCGATATGTGTACGGGCGGAGCCGCGTTTCCCCATATGTCTTAAAAGGAAGCTTGATTTCGTACTGTGACCATACATCGACATCGTAATGACAGATATTAATCGTTTTAATCTCTTTTAATAGTGCACTTTAAGCAAAGTGTATTAAAAAAACTAACTTCTTCATGCGACCTTTTTGAAAATTGTAAAATTTAATTGGTCATGTTTTGTGGAATCTGTTTTTGAGTACCATGCCGTGAGTTGTGACAGAAATTATGCTTTTATTGACAAACAAATTGATATAATAAAATAACACGGCGAAGAATATGGTGACGCGCATTCCTTTCTGATATGGACTTTATTAAAGTGCGTTTATATACGTGCTAATGATGCTTTATTAGACTTGGTTGCTTCTATATAAGAAAATAAGAATGCCTTGACTTATCTAGTCTATATCTAAATCATATTTATGACAATATTAACACACAATAAGTGTTATTAGCTTTGTAAGTGACTGCATAAAGAAATCGTAAATCGTTAGTTACCTACTTAACAAATTCCTGAGTAATTATTTGATTGTTTCTTCTATCTATTAAGCAATTTATTGCGATTTTTTTTATAGCTACAGATAAATTGGTACAGCTGTATAAGTCAGTGCTTATATTATTGTTTTCCTAATGTTTGTCAATCATTAACAACAATATTAAACAGCTGAACAGATTCGAATGGGATTGAGCACACAGATAGACCATGGAGTAACACATTCTTTATAATATACATACATACACATGCGTTTATACACAATCGGTAATTAGTTCTTAAAGGATGCGAATGAAACCGCAGGCAATGGTTAGTATATCATTAAGTGACAGACGTCCAAGTTCGTCGATGCAATACTTACGCTCATAAAATTACAGTAAAGTGGAATGTCGGAATAACTAAAATTTTTAATGTTTTTTACGCGAAAAACACTCAATTCAATAAAGTTTATCACAAGTGTGCACCAGTATTTTAATGGAAATTGTCCTTTTAATTTAACTTTAAATATGGTCAACGTTATGAATGCGCGCCTACATGCGAACTTCTGTACGTGAGAAAAATATTCATTTTTTATAACTCAAATAGTTTCCTTAATTGCGTTTTATTTTATTGTGTGTAATGAACTGCTTTTTATGAACTTTTAAACTGTTATTATATGTACACACGGCTACATATCAAGCTTTACAAGCTGACCTCTCATCGTATGGACATCTTATACAATGAGAGTTCAGTGTATACTGGAATGTATACCTTGAAATGTAGCCGTGTGTACAGTGTGATTTTAAATCTTGACGAAACGGTTAGCGCAGTGGTTGAGCCATCGGCTGCTGCGCCGCGTGTTGTGGGTTCGATCCCCGCACGGAACAAATATTTGTATGACCTACAGGTAATTGTTCCGGGTCTGGCTGTTTGTGTATGTGAGTTTAAATGTTTGTAAACGCACCCACGATACAGGAGAAATTCCTAGTGTGGGGCAAAGTTTTTTATTAAAAAAAAAAAAGTTAAAATAGCCTAAAACGGAAAAGATGAAGTTAGAAATATTATCTGTGTCAAGTGTTAAAGAAAACTACTATATCTTTCAAATGCTAATTACTTATTTGATCTATAGATTTACCGAGTATCATGCCCGACATTCATTTGCATAAATCTAATAAGGATTCAATCTATAAAAACCGTAAGAAAGACTCGGACTCGCATACTCGCACAAAGGGTTCCGCACCTTAGTAAGTAAAACCACTGTCTAATTTCAAAATTAGAACTTGTGTAAGTTTTCGGCAAAAGGATTTGCTGATTCCTTAAAGCTGTGCTAGTTAGAGACATAGTTTTGGTTCCTATTATATTAACACACATTACCATCTACTAGATTTATGTCCAACTTTTCACTTCAAAAACTCATAAGATGAGACGAGGAGAAGACGGAGGAGGAGGAGGAGACGTATTTTTTACGAACTATTTCTGACAGAACTCAAAAAAATATGCGTCAAATTGATTTCGTACACAAATTCTTCACAAGTTCTTTCATCGGCCTTTAAGTTGCGTTTTTTGCGCGACAAAATACGGAACCCACAGTGCGCGAAACCGAGTCGCACTTGGCCGGTTTTTCTTTATGAAAGAAATATTTCAAACAAACTTGTTGTATGAAGTTAATCAATGAAATGAATACAATAAAGTCATGAGTAAGTAATTATAATGTAATAAATGTTAATCAAATGCACTGATTGCTTGATTGGTGCACCACGCGTGGGACTGTTTGTCCGTATGTCATAAGTTTTATCGAAACGTGTGAACTTTTACACATATTTTCTTATCTTATAATTTATAGAGCAAAGGGTGCTCCTATGTGCATGCTGAAAAAATGCAATAACTCACTACCTGTATAGGTACCTACCTTTTTGTTAACAAAATGTTAATAAAAGTATTAATTATGTATTTTATGCAAACTTGATTATAGAGTGCAATTAAAGTGATTTATTTATTAGTGTCTTTTATTGTAATTAATCCGTTTTTAGAATGAGTCTTTTAAATAAAAGATACAATTTTAATATTATTTTTATAAACCAGGCCCAAGGAGAGGTTTCAAGAAGGATCGCTTCTATTGGTTTTTAGGGTACTTTACCAAAAGGGTGCCGACGGGACTCTAAGACTACATGTCTGTTGTCCGTCAGTTCATCCGTCTGTCCGTCTGTGGGCTGTATCTCATGAACCGTAATAGGTACACAGTTGAAATTTTCACAGAGTGTGTATTTCTAATGTATATAACAAAATGTAAAAATATAGTTAAAGGGAGCCCGCATACAAAACCCGTAAAATTTACGGCGTTTTTGCTCAACCTTTAACAATCTGTATGTATCACTAATTTTATACGATCATACGGAACCCTTCGTCTACCAGTCCGACTCGTTATGTTCCATTGTAAGAGACCGCGTCGTATCCGGCGTGTTTCTATTATTCACTCATTTCAACTCTTCTATCTTGTCATTTTCCGTGAGAATATTACATCTCTCTCAGAACCCCTTTGATCCTCAACGAGGAACTTCCCATTAACTCCATATTGAAGATATCTCATCTTAAGCATTCCCATAATTGAATCCGACTGTGTAAATTAACTAGTGTAAATTATTAAATGCGGTACTTACAACTAAATTTTATGTGCCATATTAATAGAACATGAAATGTGTAAACTATCCGGTTGAGCGTGACTTGTGAAGCTGGCGTCCTGTTGAGCGTCCGCGGGGGGCCAAACGTGCGACTTTTTGTCGCACCGCTCAAGAAAACGCACTTTGATTTTATTACTTTACCTTAACCGACGGTTTGATTGACTTAATAATATCGCCCCAATGAATATATGGATGATTCCGAAATTCATTAAAGTTTAAAAGAGCAAAATTACTCATTTAGAGGGAAAAAACACATCTAATTTGTATTAATAATCTTGTTCTTACCTGTATTCTAGCTTCGGTGAGGCCGATCTTCAATGCGAGCTCTTCTCTGCAACAATCAAAATGTTTTATTAAAATTGCGACTTAATAAAGTTGTTGATATCTCGCTGAACAGAGACACTTAATTGTTTTTACTCGTTGAAATGGGGCTTTTATACGACATGTGATTTCGGAAACCCTTTGAATAATAAACGTTACTTTTTTTATTCAAGACTGCACTTTAGTTCGTGCAAAATAACATGCGTACGGTAGTGGCAACTGCTAATAATAAGCATAATCTTGGCGATTCCTCTCTCTGGAGCCCTGACCGCCGGTAGCTTGGACCCTGTTCCCGATACCGGTGGGCAACTATTTTTTATAGTTTATTTATTTATTTTATTTATTTAAAAATATAATTTATAAGGTTTATAGTGAATAAAGGAAAGCATAATCATAATGATCGAACTTACCTAGTAAAAACATCAGGATAATGAGTCCTCCCGAAAGCCTTCTCCAGTTCATCAAGCTGGTAGCTCGTGAAAGTGGTCCTGTACCTCCTCTGCTTTCTCTGAGGAATGTCCTCGTCATCCAGTCCACTGCCAGACCCTGGACGCTCGTGCTCCATGGGTGGAAGGTCAGGGGTCGTGGATGAACCAGGCTCAGATACACCCATGATGAAGTGAGGGAAGTAGAAAATGATGACGTAGTAAGAATTGAGTTCTGTAACAAAGAAATGGATGTCAGTTATTTTGGAAATAGGATAAAACATGGAGAATGGACTTCATAAACGGATCAAACTTATGTTGATGAATCGGAAAAGCATTTATTGGTTAAAGATATAGAGGAGTCTTCAACTCATGAGCAAATGCGTCTAACGTATTTTATTAATCAAGATGTAGAACTTCCATCTGATCATGGAAGAACAATCTTACTAGTGTATGAAATACGATAATAAGATAAAGAGGATGAAGACATATCACATACAGAAAGTAAACTTAAGCTTGTAGCTTATAAACTGATGCAAACGTCATAAATAAGCCACCGGCGAAGCGAACAAAATTGATAGAAAATATCGACAAACACATGTACAAGGGTCTATATCAGTAATTAAACATGAAGGCAAAACTATCATGTGAACTTTTCACAGTTTTATTTACCTTCGTTGATTATGAACAAGATATCATTATTTTAAAGATAAAGTTACCAGTTATTACAATGCAACGGGCTGTGTCGGGCAGACTCGGGCCGTTCGAGCCCTTGTGATCAAACGTCAAGCACAATTAACTGTCTATCATTATTGCCCATCTAAATTGCAATACCAAACATCCGCTTTCTTCATTCGCCATTGTTAATGGAGAATAAAATGTAAGTACCGATGGAGATAGCCGCTACTGAAACGCTTTTGGACGTGTCCATATTGACAACTGAGAAAGTAATGGATGCCGATAAAAATATGCCGAATTTTAAGATGGTGTAAAAAGTTAACGCTGTGGGAAATTGAATGATACTGGTGATCTTTAAGATAACGATTAATGTAAAAGAGAGAGTATCTTAATGTGACAGGTAATGTTAACGATAGAAATAACTCCTTAAGGCAAGTGCCTAATCAGACCAAACTCGATGATGACTGATGAATCTTCTTAGAGTTTTATCCACCCAGCCCAGACGATAGCAATAATGCTAAACAATTTTAAATAGACTATAATATTCGTAAGTTTCCATGCAGTAGCTAAAATATTCACGAACGATACGAATAAGGAATACACAATAGCTAGGGCTCCTAGATCTGCATTGAACTACACCAGCAGTCAAATAAAATGCTTTTTATTAAAAACCGTTTCGCTTGGGAAGTTACCGCAATGCACAACAGAAATTATCACCATTTAGTTAGAAAAAAGTGTTTATAACTTAGAATATTTTAACTTAACATTTTTATTGATAGCAATAAAATACAGCGTAGAAGATAATAATTTTATATTAATGAAGAGTAACATAAAAACTGAAGTAAGTACTTGTAAAGTAATTTCCTGTTTTGACAATTCTGATAAAGATGTGGTCTTTGATATTGTAGCTGTGTAAATAATGGTGATTTTGACATACACAAGACTGAAACGGAGTTATTTTGACTCTTTGACACAAAATTCTCTGTAGTGATTGTATAGTCCAGTAGACCAATCGATGCAGAAGAGAGTAAACATATTTGTGCGCAAACACAGGTGCTCTTTCCTTTCCCTCACTTTCATAGACCGTGAGATGGCAATCTGGGACGACCGGCATGAGATCAGGACCAACGGCCTAACATGCTTTTCGAGGCACAGGAGAAATTCACTTTGCCTGACCTAGACATCAATCCCAGGGCTCTAAGCTCACGTGACCGCGAGACCAACGGGGCAGTCACCGCAATGGTAGCCAGACAGCAAACAGTAGCACACAATGTCAACCACGTTGATCATGAAACCACAAAAACCGAACTAACAATTACCGTAATCTAGTTAATTACCGCACATTTTTCTAACCGGACTATGACAGCGATTCGTTATATCTGAGAAACAATTAGCACAGTTAATCAACTAGAGAGATCCAATTAAACAAGTGTTTAATTACATTTCAGTAATAATTAAACGCTATATTTTGTTCCAGCTTTCAGCAAAAACCGCAAAGTGTGCTTTAATTCTTTGTAATTGAGTTGATTGTCGTGTGGGTGTTAAATGGTGCAAAAAAAACTAGTTTTAAGTGCCTTTTGTGTTTGATAAGTAGCTTCTTTTGTTTTGTACGCATTGTCCGACTATTCATAAAGAAGTGAGATTAGATTCTTAAACCTTTTATAACCGATAAATGAATTAATCTAACTACTTTTGACGAACAAAGACCATAGATAACATACATTTAGTATTAATATTAACCAAACGTAACATACATTTACTTACATATGTGCATACATACTCGTACGTTCATATTTTAACTATACTTATAAAAATGAATGAAAAAGAATGCTCAGACTTTCTGGTACATGAAAATATTAGTTTTAATTCCACATAATAACAATGACATGACAAAATACTTGGCAAGAAAGAATTATTGTAGTAATGTAAAAAAAAACCACATAAAATAAAAATCTATGGAGCCACTCATAGGTAAATGTTTGACGTTTTCCGCATATTTGCCAAAGTCCAAACGATTATATTTAATAGGTTGGTATTATTAGTCATTTATTCGTTTTCCATTTCCGTTTCCCTAATGACAATGACATCGTTAATACTACAAACATTATTTTACACATATTTAATTTATAGTCCTTAAAGATGTCGTATATAGGTTTTCCCAAAACCTCTGTAGATGTTTTACCCATGTAGGACGTAGGTATATTACAAAGAGGTATTTTCATGCTCAGTAACTGGGTTGTGGAGGTCTAATAGTCAGTCGATCCATGTAGAGTATTGGAAGTCGCCCCAACATAGTAGGGATAAGGCTATGCAGATGATGAGGTGATACAGGTACAGGTACTCATATGGCATTTTCTTTCAGTCTAAAGATATTAATCGTAGCACATAATGAAGCAGTGATCATTTCTATGCCTGTATGCAGTTGATCATATCAAAGTAGTGGTTAAACCAATTATATATATATATATTACACAAGATTCTAATAGCTTAAGAGACAAAATACTCTTAGAAATAGAATTTGTGAGCGACATTGAATAGATAAATAATTTATAGGTAGTACATGATTAAAACTTTTAAGATCATTGAACGCTCCAATAAATACAACGAATTATCGTTAGTTAACAATGGAGTACTTATGAGGATAGACATTGAAAAAAAAAATCGAATTATTTTATTTATTTATTTATTAAAATTAGGAAACAGAGGCATTAGGTACATGTTCAAATGATAGTTAATCGGTTAAATGTACCAGAACTCAAAATCGAAAGAGATGAGCCACACATTCTAGAAAAGTTAGAAGCAAGCAAGAAGATTTTACTAAAATCTATAATACCAGAGATGGATTGTCACAATACCAACAACAAAGGAAAGATTATAAATAATGACAGAATAACACTTGAATGAGAGGAAACAGAAAGTAATTAACGTTATCTCTTCTGGGATGGATTAAGCAAACGAAAATTAGGTGAGACTTACACAATACGAAAGTATTTCTCACGGTGAGTGACACGCAATAGACATAAAATCAATTTATGTAAGTGTATATATCTAGCAGTAGTATATTAGCAATTAACGGATCAACTATTCTTTTGTGGGAAAGGAAAGCAAAACAACACATCAGTATACATCAAAAGAACTATAGATCAATTGGTATTTGCAGATAATATAGGCGATAGGTTAGAGGGATTGAAATTTAAACTGACAGAAAAGCAAGATATATGTAAGAAAAAACATACTGCGCCGTACCAACATCAACTCATATGTGTGTGGTGATTTACTCTGAAGACCATCTCGGGCACTAATCTGCATGGTCCTCACACGATCAAACCTAGAAAATGTCTAGGCTTTAAAAGAGACTGTGATCTCGGAGTTACTTTCGGTGCTTCTTCTCATTTCTAATTCCTCAGGGTGATGGTGATTTCATCATGTTTGTAAATATTTAACCTATCACTATAATATGTTGCAATTCAAGGAAAATATGAAGCTATGCGAAGATTCTGGAATTTTTGTTGTAGTTCTACGTCATCCATAGTGTTCATTTGAGGAAGGAAAATAATAATATCACAATTTATCATTGTGTTTTGATTATTCGAATAAATATTCAATGTCCTAATAAACCGCAACTTAATTAAAGTGATTTAAAACTATTTTTTCCCTAACATATTCGGTTTTCCATAGATATTTGGTGTGACTGTAAGCATTCCAGTTGAAATTGACGTCTATTTAATTTTCATTAACTTTAGTTATTGTTGGAAGTCGATCCCAATAAAATTAGTGATAGTTCACGAATGATTAGCTAGCTCAGAATCATCGGAGTCGTCGACTGGTCACTGTCTATCTACTGTGCCTATGGAGCGTGACTACACCTGCGCAGAAGCAGCTGTCGCACGCGCCGGTAATCGCGATCCATTGCGCACTACAACAACTTTGTGTATTTTTGTATTTATTTTTAGTCTGTGGTGGCACTGTGGTGGTGGACTTTAGGGTTTTTTTTTTTTTTTTTTTTTTTTTTTTTTACATTACACAGAATTACAAACAGTTTTTTATAGACTTAAACATACCACACAAACCATCGTGGGTTTAACAGTAGTATGCCAGACACGGCAACTCGGTGCCACAATATAATTGATCAGTACATAATTGTATAATATAGAATATGTATAAGTAGGTACTAAAAAGACACTTCCTAGACTGCGACACAATCCAGGTAAAAGCTTCCTTTTCTTATTTCAACTTATCGCAATCTTCAGCAAGTGTGGACTAACTTTGTATGTAGGTTATAATGTCGCTAGAGGTTTTCCATGACCCATATTTATGGTAGATATTGCCTATGAATTTGAAAAATTCAAAATAAATTCCTTTTATTCAGAATTCAGGTAGTGCTTATTAAAGATTGATTTATGTGCCCATTTACGTGCCCTCACTTTATATCTATCCAATTTGTCTATTTATTTAAACACGCAATAGAATTCTATCTAGCTCCTAATTACAATTAATTTACATTGCTAATTTATTTTAGCAAAAAGTCTTGTCACACATTTTACCTGTCATCTATGAGCCACGTAAATAATAACTTTTTTTCGTATCTAAGGGGAAGCCATGTCCAGTGTTGTGAATTCTATTACCATGTTCGTGGTAATAGAATTCATTTTCAACGAGGTAATTATTTTACCTAAGTAGGTAGGTAGTAGTATCAAGCCTCCAAGACTCTTAGAAATTGAAATTTTCTACGTGAAAAAATCTAATTACAACTTACAAAAATATTGAAAAGCCTCAGTGAAATTTTGCGTACAAACTGTTAGAGAGCAAACGAAAAAATAAATTAACCACTGACACGGTCCAGCGTTTCCTCTTTGCGGAGTAATAAAAAAAAATACTTTGGGTAAATTAAATAAAGCAATCAAGATGTAAATTTTAACGCTCTAGCGAACTCGCGGTGAATATTGACGAATATTAACCACTGATTGGCTCTGCCGAGCGGGTAATCGACACATTGTTACGATTATTTTTTTACACAGCAACTAGCGGTACCGACTGTACTGAGTTCGTTTGCCCCCACGACAACTAAATAAACCTTGACTTTTTGCTCCATTACCGTCAATTTTGAAGAAAACTTTCGTTTCAATACGCCTTGTATAAACGGAAAACCGTAACTTTGACATACGACATTAAAATTATAATTGAAAGTGTGTGAATAAGGTATACGCGAGTTTAAGCATATAATTAATTAACTAGTCGACGTGTATCGCTTGTGTACGATATAGTGTTTCAATTAATTCCCGCGTAATAAATATTGGCAAAGATCGTAATAATTTAATACACTATTGGATAACACTGGTCGTTATAAAAGAATGTAAAAACTTGTAATGTCAGAGTTTAGTGCCGTAAATGAACATGCTTTTCGAATAGCTAATGTTGTATGTGAAGCTATACGGCCTAAAGTGGTTGTACCTTAATCGATTCACGTAGCGATATAATTGTAGACCATGTTTGTAAGAATAAATTAAACCCTGGATCTACGATGCTTGTGTGATATAGAAAAAGTGTAATAATTTGATTTATACGCAGCCGTATAGAGTTTACAATACGGTGTGAAATTAGCGATGAATGATTTATAGAAACTATGCAAGACTTTAAAATTCATTGTTCGTTACACGTAAATTATACCTAGAATCTCAATTACCACAAGAAAATGAATAATCAATGAGCGGTGATAATTTAAAGCTAATTGGAACCCATAAAAGCGGAATACTAAGTTGGTTACTAATCATATTATTCGTTTCCTAAAATGTGGTTACAAATTAGAGAAAAATATGAAAATTTAAAAGAGAATGACTTCTTGCCAACGTACATGTTGAAAGTTTTCGCATTATTACTACAACCATTTCCTGGGCATTAACATCCTCCATGTTACCTTAAACTAGATATAGAATAGTCAGATCTTCGCACCAGTCGATTAACTATGGAAATGTGAAATAAACCTCATAAAATACATGACTCTATGGCAGAACACCACGATTCCTATTAATTCAATTACAGAATTAACGTCTATTTCCTGTTTAGCCATAGAAAAAAGAATGTTCGCAGAAAATAATGCAATGACGAGAAAAAATACAAAGAAAAACAATTTAGTAGCGTTGATCCAACGATAAACTATTATGGACCTTTAATATATTCAGATTAGATAACATTTCTGTTGTACAGGGGTACGGTGAAGGAATTATAATATAATAGGATAAGGAGCGATTGGAACCAAGAGGCGCCACGTGGATTAATTTTTTTTTGGTGTCTATACCAAGACTTGGGTGATAATCACGTGTTTTAGCCATTGTTAGTAAAATTATCTACTGATTTAAGCTTCTGAGAGAGTTTTAAAAATGTGAAATACTAATTGTAGATCCATAGAGCCTTATTTAAATCGAAGAGGTTAGTACAAACTATGGAATCATCAAAAAGTACAAAATCATACTCAAGTGTATGCAGAATTCTCTTAGGTAACGTGTGTGATGTATTTTATTCCATGTCATTTATTGCTTTATAGAAAAGCAATAAATGACATGGTGTTATATCAGTTGAAACAACACCTTCAATAGCGTAAACAAAATAATAAATATTTATCCAAACTTTGGAATCTCCATTCTGCACTTTATCGTTAGCTCTAAGAATTGAGGGATTAAACGTTTTTGTCCATTAGGTCTGGAGTTAAGTGTTAATGGCGTCTCGGATTATATCACTGAGCTTCAGATAAGAGCTGCAAGTGTCTGACTCATCCGTCCCCTGACTGATGTCTGTCTGCTACCTGATAGATAACCCCGACATTACCACGCTAATGCTATTACAACAAGTTCAAATTCCTCCAGCGCATCATCCACCACTCAACCCGGTGTTGTTAGTCACTCGGAAAATTCTATCTGACCTTAACACAAAGCGATAAAATTCATAATTGTATGGTTTCCTCATTGTAGATGTATTCGATCTAGTTAATTATTCCTTTGTTCCAACTGCATTAGCGCATTGCATAGTTTTTCCATTACATTATTTGTTATTCCATTGTCGGCGGCTAAATTATTATCAATTGGAATAGCTTACATTTCTACATAATTCGTTTCTTCGTGGAACTTGGGAAAAAAAGCGTCTGAGCGTCTAATAACATTCACAAAGCTAATATTATTTATCGTAATCACAATCTCAATAACATCCGATTCAATTTCATCACCCCATAACGAACAACGGAGAATCTTCAATTTTAATATTATGAACATTAAAAAAATAATCAAGATACAAGCGGTATAGATGTAAATGGACATTCCTATTACGAACGCGGCTAGTAGCATCGAGTAGCGTGTAATAAGAAACCAGAATGTTAATTAAGATCTAATTAAGTCTAATACAATCAACAATGCTGCTCGCGTTCCGGAGGCATCCGCAAGTCATCACGAAGGTTTCGTATCGTCTAGTCTATGGAGATCTCTAACCTTTAATGCTATGCTCATCTCGAGATCAATTTCTCATCAAGCCGGGTAGCACTGTGGGTCTTTGTAACTGGTGATGTTAATCGAATTGAGATCGGCCAACCCTTTAGTAAAAAATCGGTTAAAATCACTCTTTCCAAAGGCTATTGTGATGTGAGAACTCAATTTAGTGAACATTGCAGCATTGTAGACGTGAGATCAGTTGAAAGGGTAATAAAGATATAACGTCTGTATGAGTTACAAATCATTTCTGAAGGAATAAATGGGACTATGAGGAAAAAGTAATTACTCTTTACAATATAAAGCAGTATATATGTAGCAGCTATTATTAAGTACGTATTCTAAGGAAGAGTATGTATAACATTACACAATTATGAAGTGTTGAGTTCCGGGGAACATAAGTATGTATATCTTCTTATTACAGTTTTGGTTATTCCGTAAAATCACTCACTTTTGTTGGTTTTCCTTTTATACATTAAAGAAATTTTAAATTAACACAAAAGTAAATTATGATCGCGATTAATATTAAAAATTAGTGTGCCGGGTGAAGCTTCTTTTCGTTTGACATAAGGTTAATTAGTACCTATATCATTGTTTATTTTATTTAAACATTATTCTGTTTATATTGTAGTCATAGCTTAGTTAAATATTCAAGTTTATATCATATTTTAAAGAATATCAACACCAAACAAAACGCCAGACGTCGCCGCCACCACCCGTCGGCAAAAATATGAGTGGACATATTTTTATTACAGATTTAATATCGATTAAAAATAGTTTTATAGTTTAATAATTAACATACATGTAAATTGGACAAATTATGATCACGACATATTTGCCCACAAACACGAAAGCAGTAATATAAATGACACTACACGGGCCCAAGATGATAAAAAATATGAAATGACCCACACATTCCGCCGTGGAGACTAATAAAATCAAGATCAATAACATAAATACGCTATTGTTGTCCATCTTTACAATATCTAACAACTTTTATAGAGCTTGAGATATGGGAATAACATTCAAAGCTGACCATAATACAAGCTATAAACAAAATTAACAACACAAGGCACCCTGCTGATTTCAATTTTGAGCCTGACATCGGCCCTAATTCAATAAAGCAATAAAATTCACCTAATTATGCAAATGCCTTCAAAATATCAGGTATTATGCCTTTTTTGACTCCCAAAAAATATGATGCGCGCCTTCGTATAACCTAGTGGGCTTTTGATTAATGGAAGCCGGTCCTAGCTGCTATAGTAATGTCATTATTTTAATAGATCGTTGTAACGCATAATTAGAAAGATGGGAAGCGTCATGCAGTTACTGTCATTAATTATTTAAAAACTACCTTCCTTTTCTTTATTTCACTTTTTGGGACTCTAGTTTTATTCTGTCAATATTTATTTGAAATTCGAACAAAAATGAAGCGTGAATTCGAGATGACTGACTTTAAAAGTGAGTTTGGTTTAATCTTTTGTGTAGTCACTTCATTCGAAATTATCCTAAATAAACTTTAAAGATTAGCATATTTCTTTTTTATAAATGTAAGGTGTTTGATGAAAATTCCGGGATGACAAAATAAAATTGTCCATAAATAGATCTTTGAACGGTAAAAACATTAAAAGATATAACTATTTATTTAAAATATAAAATAATTTTATGATTTCAACGGCCACTTATTTATTTCTTTACAATTTCATCACAGTTAGATACAGGCGATAAAATGCGAACTTTAGTGCATTTTATGGTTGGTAAGTAATTAAATAATATGCATTGCAAAATTTATTTGGTATCTAAATTATTTCCAAATATTAAAAATGCATAGGAACGCAATTAAATGTTTATTTTACAATGACATGCTAATAACGATTGTACTTCTTCTCAAAAAAAAGTTAATTAAACGAATGCAATAAAATAATAATTGAAAAACACTTACCACACTCAATTCACACCGATGAACTCCGAAATAAAGTCCTTATTAAGCACGAGACGAAAGATAGTGAACACGAATAAATTGCCGTCAATAAAGGCCACAATTTACATGATACCCCGTGACGTCTCAAACGACAACAGAGCAATAAACTATAACACACCAACGCCTTCAATCGACTGGTAGAGAATAAAGCCGGCTACGGTCGCCTACGCACCGCTCGAAAAAGTATAACAAAAAAGTAGCGGGCTGAGACCACTCCCCTCGGGCACGCCCGGCCAATGGCGGCACGCTGATATCACCGCCGCCGCGACGGTGGGCTGAATCACTTGATACGGGTCCCTACTTCGATACCGCTAATTGACTTTATCAACAAACTGACTTTACTGGCCGAAGTCACGATATATGCGTTTGTCTGCCGTGTCAAAAGCCTAACTGTGGCCCACTAGCGCTGTAATTAAGTATGCTGCGAGTTAATGGGTGATTTGAGCTAGAGAGAGATTATTTTGTACCCATTACAGACCCTAAGTGAAGGCCGTAAAGTTAGCTTAAGCTAGTACATGTCAGTGATAAAGGAAAGTAGTAATGATTTGGTCTTGTTGTGTTAATCTTAAAGTTTTATAATATATGATACAAATCCCATTCTTATTTTAATAAACGCATTAATATATAATATAATGACTAACCCTAATAGTTTCTTATTCCCAATTCAGTATCAGTACATTTGTGAATTAAATATATAACTATTTTGATTCCGTTTTTGGCCTTATTGGTTACTTTTTATTCTAAATGATACCTTTATCCCTAGGACATATAGGGCTCCATATTAGGCATCCAATTAGAAGCTATGAAAACTTTAATAGCTGAGAGTACTATTTATCTGCGAGTGTCGGCTTCTTTGAGCAAATTGCATGTAAGGCTATAAACCAACCTCTATTGGTATTGCAACTAGCTGCAACTTAGTTAACGGACACAACTTTGGCAGTCAAATGAATTCTCACAGAGTTATACAGTTTATGGTCATGATAATAAACCATGTTTAGGGTTCTAAAACGTTGATTAATCTGAGATAAATTCTTGTATATGAGAATGATGTTTAACTAAGTAAAATAAATAATACTTAGTTACCTAGGTATAATTTTAAAAATCTTTCATGTGGAACCCAACCAAGGCTATAAACAACTACACTTCTATTAACTACCTATTATAGTTGGATACATGATATGTCAACAGCAGATTAATAGCCGGGGCGAATTCACAATCGAGTAATATTGAAGTAAAATAGTTTGATAATTAAAAAAGGAGTACACTCACATTTCGTCAGTTAAGTTTACATCGAGCCTATTGCCACCAGGCACAAATCCAGACCTGGGTTTGTTAGAGTTGGATAAAACGAACAACACTTTGCTCGACCCGGGAATCGAACCCAGGAGCTTGTGCTCTGCAGTTGTGCGTACGCCTCTGCCTAACTCTTCGGAGATTATAGGTGCGGTGTTATATTTTGTATAAACCGTTTCTTCATTCACGTTTCAAATCTATATTTGGATCAATGCTGGCCCAACTTAAGCGGTCTAATTTGAGTCACAGAAGCAATATTTATCTCATAAAAAGAAAAAATAATCATGACATTGTAAAATGTATCCGCATCGCTGTCAACAGGAAAAGTGCCCAAAGGCTGGCAGGATTGCCTCATTGAATGACTGATTTTTTGGCCAAAAACACTTTGGTCACGTGAAGAGTCGTCCAAACGCTTCGAGATATCCCGAAAAACGAAATAACGCACACATACAACTCTCAATTAGGTTGTTATATTTTCGCCGTTTGAGGTTTTCTGCACCTGCAGCAGCCGCACCTGCACAGTCCGTCGTACTAGGAAGATGGGATGGCGCAAGGGTGTAGACACATGTTGCATCCCACACCAAAGACCTATCCACCTTCCATGTGGTCTCTTCTCATCGGCGTGTGCCAAGCCACTGGGTTAATAGCTGGTACCAAGAGCACGACGGATGATGTTATTAATACTGGCGTGACAATAGTGTTCAACCACAATGGCCTTTCTTTCTTTAATTAATAAAACCCTGCCACAAAGTAACCTTTCAAAACACTTTTTGTCTTGTTCTCAAATAGTTAGGACAAACCTATGGAAACATAGACCCAATTTAATCCTCCCCTATAAATAAATGCTCAGTAAAGTTAAGTCAACACGAAACTTTGAAAAGTGCATTCTGAAGGTTAGACTGGTTTTGATTATACTCTACGTTCTTCATATGAGTAGGCCTTATCTTTATATATATACTGTACGTGTGTATGTCACTGAACTCCTCCAAAACGGCTGGACCGATTTGAATGATTTTTTTTGATTCACAATTGGACCCGGTAGGTGTAGCTTTACGGGCAGGACGACGCCCTAAACTGAATCAGCCCAAAACGGCAATACTGAACATAAAAGAAATGCCGTGTGATCTTTCAACACTCTTTTTATAAATCTTAAGTATTTCGTCGCCAGCACATTGTACTAACGACCTGAGAACCCAAATCTTCATCCGAAATATTGCTGAAATTCAGGAGTTGTCATGTATATATAGGTGGACAGCGTTGTGGTTACCTATACTCTAATTATAATTGTTTTTGTAAAATTTGTTGTAAGCTCTGATAATGTAACTGTTTGCTGTTCCTTAAAATCAAATATAAATAAAGTAAATATGAGTAAATTGGATGAAATAAAGAACATCCACTGAGAAGCTGCGCGGTACACGACTCGAGCTAGTTTTTGATTGACAAACTGTAGCCTTTTGATAGGCCCGTCGCAAGAATGACAGAAACTGACCTTACAGAGACCTTCTTCCCTGCTAAAATAGGTGCTAAGATAAATTCTAACAGAATCCTTAATTCTTAAATCTTCGTTGGTCTAGTGGTCGGAAGCACTACTGCTGAGCACGAAATCTGAAGTTTGATTCCCGGGGCAGGCAAAATGTTATTAGGTGTTTCCATCGTGAATGTCTTAGTAGCAAGCCGAAGTCTGGATTTGTGCCCAGTTGATGGCAATAGGCTCGCCGCCCCCTTTTACTTGGGACTTAAATATAACTGGCGTAATGTGGATGTACAATAGGTACGCTTCTGCGTAACCCTTTGGGGAATGCAGGCGTGATGTGTTTCTTGTGTTCCTTAATTC
Organism: Phlogophora meticulosa; assembly: GCA_905147745.2. Taxonomy (NCBI): domain Eukaryota; kingdom Metazoa; phylum Arthropoda; class Insecta; order Lepidoptera; family Noctuidae; genus Phlogophora; species Phlogophora meticulosa. The sequence continues at coordinate 13,907,664 of LR990522.1, read as the reverse complement.
CTTACATTGTAATTTATTATATCATCATCATCATTCAGCTAAAAGACCTCCTGCAAGAACTGCTGAACACAACTCTTCCACATGCGCATTTCTGCCAGTTTGATGATGTTTCTGAAGACTACGTATGTATCAAAATCAAAATTCATTTATTCAAATGACGCTGAGAATCAGCACTTTTTGAACGTCAAAACGTTTACAAAAGCCGGCCCCCCAAAACGCCCACCCTTCCACTTCCTAGTGTTTTTGCTGGGAAGAAGAAGTGGCGGAACAAACTTTCAACTAGTTTTCCGCATTTAGTCCATTCGAAAGATAATGGTTTTGCGGTTTCGTTTTCATACTACAGTTCATGAAAAATACTTACCGCTTTCCAAATACCTAGAGGTACGGTACTTAGAGGTAAGGTAAGATCCCTAGAAGTAAGGTACCTACTCGTTGCAAATTAAGTCGTCTTTCTATATCAAACAAATACCAAACCAGTGTATTTTCAAAACAAGTGAAAATTAGCAACTATGAAACATATTAAATATCATTTGTTCAGTTTGCAGGTAATATCTATTAAAAATAATTTAAGCATATAACCTTCCAAGAAATAATTACTCTTAGGCTTCTTTAAAGACACTCCTAAGCTTCATAAATAAAAAATCTTCCACCATTACCGCAAGATATTAAAGCAGTGTATAGTAATCACCAGTACGCAATTAGTCTCCCTCAAGAGATGTAATTAAAACTATTAAAATGACATTTGGCGCAATCCCAAGTCTTCTGTGTGCAGTTCCGTGTATAATCATATATGAAATCGCTTTACGGGTAGTTATTCTAACATAATAATGTTAAACATAATTTTAAATTCGAACAATAGAGAATGTTTCATACAAAATTGTTGTAGAAAGTAAACTACACCACTTTGGGTGATTTAGATGCTGTGTGAAACTTTAAGCATGATTTTTACCTCATCAACTTGATTGCTGGCAGTTGTCTTTGAGTGTGTTTTCATTTCATACAGCACTGGTTCATGTTTCCATAATTCATCTTTTATTTACTTTCATTATATGTTATTTAGGAGGTCGTGGCTAAATGAAAACAGCCGCTCGGGTTAATCGAAAGTTAAGGTACGCTTGCCGAGGTCAGTCTGTGGATGGGTGGCCATTCGTAACATGTCGAGATTCCTCCGTGCCTCGGAAAGCACGTTAAGCCGTTGGTCCCGGTTGTCATTTGTAGATCTTTGACAGTCGTTACGGGTAGTCAGAAACCCGAAAGTCTGACAACCAATCTTACCAAGGGGTTTCGTGTTGCCCAGTAACTGGGTTGTAGAGGTCAGATATGCAGTCGCTCCATGTAAATCACTGGTATTCAGCTGCAGCCGGCTAGACTGGAAGCTGACCCCAACATAGTTGGGAAAATGCTAGGCGGATGATGATGTATGTTATTTAAATTACTTTGCTAGCTTATCAGAGCGTTGAAATTGCTTTGACATTTAGGCTTCCTACTCTTTCGTGTCACCGAGCTATTTTACTTGAAATTATCCAACTTCAGATATTAAATCCAATCATGTTATCGTCACTGAAAAACATGATTTCTGCGAATTACTTTGTACTTAACATTTTTTACTGCAATACGGTGTTCATATTCTAATCTAAATGTATTATAATGAAACACAATCATCATAATAATGTTAGATAAACAGGCACTGGAAACTGATTGCGCATTACGTACCGACTGATTACAAAACAACGAGGATTTCCTCCCACGAGTAATTACAGCGGCGACACAAATTACACGAGTAATAACATATGAATAATGAACGAGCGGTAGGTTAAAGCTGCTCGCCCTTGCCGCCACATTTTGTTCTGAATCACACAAAATTATAACTAACAACGTAATTCCCGCACCGAGAGTAAATTGGCCCATATTTAATTTTGGGAAAATGTAAAAATAAACGTTTTTATTTGTGTAAATAACACAATAAAACTGCGGCGGCCATTACGGGGCGACACGAAATTTGTACGCGCACCAAATTACGTAGATACGATCTGTGTCGATGTAATTGTTATTTTACTGTCGTTAGTGCCCTGGATCGCGTAAATTCAGTTAGGGGATATGATTTTTTTTTCAAATTCAATATTCAACTTTTTGTTGTGACCGGAAACGGACGCGTTAGAAAAAATTACGCGCATCCGGTCCGGTCGCAGCTTTTGCGCCATTGCAATAACGGTTAGTTTTTGATGCGAATGTGATAAAAAATGATGCGTTCGCGATTAATGTGACAATATTAAAGAGTGTGTGGAATAATATAAAAAGTGTTGTCAACTCAATTCGTTGTGTCTGTTACAGGGAATGCGACTTAAAAAAGTACAACATACAAACTATTTTGGTGTGAATGTCTGGGTGTCGGAAATATAGCTAATGTGTCGAACGGATGACCAATTGTGTCCATTTGCGGTTAACTGAATCAATCACAAGTCACAATGCATTATATTTTTTCTCGGCCCCGGTCAGCGGTGACGCGGTGCTCCGGATGTGACTGTCCCTGATTCTTGTCTCGGGTTTCCTTCGTTTTTTTCATTTCACCAACTCAATTTAAAACAAATTAGTTGGGACGTTCACTCCAGTTCTTGTCCAGTTTTCTTGTTCGAGTATCGATTGTGATTTTACTTCGGTTTTCCAACAAAACGAACAAATAATTCGATTCGATGCTTTGTTTTATTACAAAAGGTACGGTTAATTGGCTAAAGTCAACGGAGTCACTGACTTTAAACAGAATTGGCGGTCAAAGGAAACCCGATTCGATTCGGATAAGTGTTGTAACGTTTACAACTGTTAATCTAACTAGTTTCTTGTTATTCAGTTTGTTTTGATAACTCTATTAATCGATTTATTCCAAGAACTGGCAGATTAATTAGTGCTAATCGAGATGAAATTTCTTCATTCACTAACCTCTTAATGGAAGCAATTTTGGAAATCGATAAACTCATACCGCAAGTTTTAAAATATGCATTTATAATATTGGCAATTTAAAAGCAGTAAATCTTTGTAATCAAAGTTAAATTGTGAATACGAAGCTTGGTCTACATCAGACTACATCCGAGACTAAATCCTAACTCAATATTTGTTTTAATGACAAGGTAATTGATTGTGCACGCCCGAATCGTGTATCCTCCCGTCCCGAAAACCGTCACGACGCTCTCAAAGCCTCAACACGACCGAGAAATAACTTACTAACGAAATTTAGTCGCCTTTGTACCGGGAGCACAAAAAGCAAATCGAGTTACAGGCCGAAAACAGAGAAAATCAACAAACAAATACCATTACCATGGCCATTTTCGAACGGGATGCGCTCGTGATGATAGCGTTTTTCAGTGCGTCCGTCGATACTCAACAACACGATTTGTACACTACCGCACAAATCATCAACCCATTCACTGCTGCATTTGTTCGTAAATCATTTCCGATAAGTAATCATCTACCATTATCAGCCAGCAGTGAAGTTAAACCAGTCAATTTCATCTCATTTCATCATTTTTTCGAGGCGATGCCACAGGGATTCAATTCACGACTCCTCTTTTTGGCCAGATTCGGTCGGGTTGTGGGCTAAACAAACTTGGATTCGTCTCTGAATCGATTGGTCTCGGCTTCGGCGTCGCCAGTCAAGAAGTTAAACATGGTGTTTTTTATGCCACTACATACCTTAACGCGGGTGGTGGGAACAAGTACGTCTGATGGTACATAATATGCCAGAAATATCAAATTAAAATGGGTTAGGTACAGTTTTTTGTCTCATTAGTTTCGGAGAAGAGTTAATCTGGTATTTATCTCACCAGCAAGTGAATTGGACTACGACATATAAAATAAAAGGCTAATGGAATACAACTACGGAAATTCCAACAGCGATACCTAAAAGAGTGAATGTTAGCTTTAGGTATTTCTAGGTGAAATTATATTTCCCTATTTCGAATCTCCCGTCATTCTATATCAGCTTCTAATCTAGACTTCCAAAAAGATATGAGAAACTTATGGATTGCTAATGAAGTGTACGGCTAAGCCTGAAAATTGCAAATACTTTTGGTTTTGTCTACTTTACACAGTGATCCGGGGCAAGGCTAAAACTATGCAGGACCCATTGGGGGTATTAATCGTGGTATTCAAGCCACCAGTGTATATAATAGTGTACCTATTTAAAAAGCCTTAACCATCCTGAAGACTGCCTCGCTGGTCCATGCGAAATCGTTACTTCTAAGCATGACGTCCTGTGTTCAATTACCGTGCTGAGAAAAGTGTAAGTTTTAGGGTTTTTTCCACCAAAATTTTTTGTCTTTCGCGGCCCGGAGTCTGGATTTGTTCCCGTTTGATGGTGAATATGCTCGACTCCTATTACATCGGAGTTGAGCATAACTGGCAAAATATGGGTGTACTATTGGTACACCCTTCATGGAACATAGGCGTGATTTAATGTAATGTGTCTTAAGACACAAATAGTAAGGTTAATTTTACTATGTGAATTTTGGTAATCACTCCAACTGCGTAACACACTTTCTACCACAATCCGAATGATTTTAAAGGAAATCCCTAATCCATTGCTTCATATGATTGAACAAGGTAAATATCAGAATGAAAGTTAGGATCCCAAAAGGAAAGGCAATGCAAATGACTGTATTATTACTAATTCTGACGAACCATGTGTGTGGCTTTCCTCATTTTGTTTAACGACTTCCACTACATCTGATTAAGTTTTTGTTTCTCACCAGCAATCTCATGATTAATTATTCGTATTCACCTAAATCAAACTCTAGATGATTTTTATCGTTAATTACGATCGATTACCGACGATAAACTGCCCGAAACATGCAACGACTAATTACCAAATACAAACATAGTTTTCTCATAAAAAGGTACCCTCAATTCTAATCGGTGCCATTAATTACACAACTGTCACTATATACATTAATCATATGGTAAAAAGGATTCGCTCAGTTAGTTATGTTAGTACATCGTTTCGTGTATAGATGTCGCAGTCGACATTAGAAAGCTCGCCTGCGCCAAATCGACTTTTAATTAGTGAGATAAGAGGCTCATTACATCGACATTAGTTGTGCCAACTAACGTTTTTTTATGGAGCATTTTTAGGGTACAGTGAGTTAAAAAAATAGAAAAAACCTTAATGTGTGAGCACCCTAATTTTATGAACAGATCTTGACGGGTCTCTGCACTTGTGTTTTTTGCGAACTCTATTGAGATCTGGCTTAATAGTAACAGCCACAAGGGTCGACCGAAAGATAAAAACGCATGCCGAGGTTAGTCAGCGGATTGGTGATCATCCATTGCGCACCGAGATTTCTCCGGGGCTCGCCAAACACGTTAGTACCGTCTGTAATTCCTAGATCTTTGTCAGTCGTAACCAGATTCCCAAAAGTCTGCTTAGCCACACAAAGGGATCGTGTTGCCCAGTAATTGGGCTATGGAGGTCAGATAGGCGGTCGTTCCATGTAAATTACTGGTAGTCAGCTGCATCAGGTTAGACTGGAAACCGGCCGTCACATTCACCTAATTACATTCAAATACGAAAACGAAAAACATACATACATTTAAAAATATAACAGCAAACCTATTGTCGGCATGATATATTCTTAAACCCACCCATTCTTATGTTTTAATCAAAGCGGCGAAAGCGATAAAACGAAATAAAGTATCCACGAAGCTTATTCCAAAATCCACACGCAATCAAATACTGGAACCAAATTAAGTCATATCTCATGGTACATAATATACGGAACCTTTATAAATACGCTACGCACCCGGCGACGATCACAAATTACGTCAACTTCGTAATATTAGCGTTTCCGAGCACGGCAAGCGAGCGTATCGCGACCGTAATGTTGTTTTAACAGATGTTAATGGTATTCTTTCTTTTATTACCAGCCGCGGAAAATGTCTACGGTTTACATAGGAACATCTAATATGATATACAGGGTGGAAGGTACATGGACACACAACACTGATTACATTAGTTTACTATATGATTGAGAGATACCCCAGCGTTGAAATTTTTCGTCGCGATTCTGCCTAGTTTTTACGTCTTTTCCTGATGTTTATGTTATCTATCAAACCCAAGAGATTTTGGATAGAATAATCATTTACTTTTTCATTGAAAATCTTATTGAGCTATACAGATATCATGGTATGTTACAGACAAAGTAAAAAAAATATCTGTAAAATTACTTAACGTCTTTTTCGAATGTTATTTGATTACGAAAAAATTGGCCGAAAAACTACAACGCTGTCACTGGGGCTCCAGAACTGAGCCCATGGTATCAGGACTAAGAGGTGGTGCATCAGTGTCCCATTACATTAATACTCATTCATATTCAGTAGGTATATCAATTAGCGATGACATTATTTTGTCAGTTGCCAGTAATTATTGATGAAACATCTCATAAAGTGTACCGACCACCTGATATAACAGTTTAGAATTTATATTCCGTAAAGCGTGTATTAGCATTGCACTAAGGCACTTCGATGACTGTTTTAAACTATGTAAACGATGCAACCGTGAAAAACGCCTTACAATTGACTGATATGCACGTGAACTTTTAAAGTCCATGACGTCAAAATAAATTGCCTTCCATTTTTATGATGTTGTTGGACGTCATCTTGAACGTTATTATTGATGCATTTTTAAAACATTGTACACACAGCTATAATTCATTTGTAAAAACAAAACAAGAATCAATAAATTGTAACGGCTAATTCAAAGATTACGCCCCATTACACGCACTTAGAGATGGAGCGGATCGAGGCAAATGATATGTTCGCGCAGTCCCACGGACGGGTAATCTCGCCAACACATTACGGGACGATTTTCACGGCTAGCTATAATTTAATATAATCCAAAGAAATAGTTGCAATCGTAAAGTTTTCGAAGTGCATCATGCGATCAATATTCGATCTAATTGTAACCGCCATTCGATCGGAAATTCGAATCAGTATTTTGAATGGACTTTATGAGCGTGGAATACAGTCCAAGTTTGAAAATGGAATTGTATTTTCTTATAAAATAGCCTTTATGGTTTTTTTCATAAGGGTGTCTCTTGTAAGACTAACGTTGCACACAAATGATCGTGATTTCGATAATCGGATGGTATGTTATCGATCACGACGCTAAAGTTTCGATTCGATTTGATTGTGGATCAATGCTTGTTTTGATTTCCAATTCGCGCTTGCGTCGTTTGACGCTAAATAGCGTCACGTAGACGGCGTTCTCCTCTCTTATTACGTATGCTCGCAATTTTCGTTTTCAATTTGAAATTGCAACGTTATAAAATTTTTGGTATGTGTGATTCGGTTCGTATCTTTAACGATTCAGAAATATCTGAAATGGAAAAACCAAAAAGGATAGAGTTATATTTGCTGCACTTAGTTTGTTGCAAATATAAATCCTAGGTAGACATGCAGGTATTATAAATCAAATTTAAAGGTATGTAAACTTACAAAGGCATACCATTTCGTAAGATTCTTAAAACAATGAGAACATTTAGAACAAAGGGTGACCTTACAAAGTGACAGCGACTACCAAAGCAATTTAATATGGAAGTTAACCTCCAATTATTTCGAGTCAAACACACATTACCAAAATGAGATAAACGAATCGAATAGTCCTGCTTGATTATTAGTTATACAATAGCATTATGTGGATCGAAAGTAATAACGTGGTTCTTTTCGAACGAGAAACCGTTTTTACAATCGATTCTAACCTCTGTGTCGCAGCACTACGGGCATTTTTGATTCGCTTGGTTAGTTTTCCCTTTGTAAACGGTGTATTTTCGTAATATCGGTCTCAGCGGCCTTACGTCGATAACAGGTTAAGTAAATGACACAAAATGGCCGCTAAGGGCAATAAAAAATAATTCGGGACGGACATCTCATATTACTTTTCGAAAAATCAATTTCATTTCCACGCTTACGTTGCTTTTTTAATGTAACCCCGTACTTTTATGACTGCAGGAAACAATAAGTAAAGTCAATTTAGTTTTTTGTACAAGATGTCTTCATTTTAAATCCAACATTAAATTCCGCCATTAAAGACGCATTTAGGTAATTTCAAACTATAATCTGGGTACTATTTAAAGTTGGTATCAGTATAAATAATCGCTGTAAATAAGTTTATATGAGTGAACATTATTATTTACGTATTAAAGCGGTGGCCTACGTTGTTAGGGCCTCTATAGGGTTCAAATCCGGGCAAGTAAATACTTAGGATATAAATAAATAAATAATGCTGGACAATCCACACAGCATCATCTAGCCCCAAGCTAAGTAGAGCTTGTGTTATGGGTAATAGATGACTGATATACTTAATACAATACATTACATACATAGATATTTTTTATTATACGTAGCAAACACCCGGAACAAATCATTGCAGATCCTACAAAAAATAAACCCTACACAACCTGTCTTTGATTGCGATTAATCGTCGTGCCTTCTCTGTATGAGAAGACGCCTCTCCTGAAGTGTGATTGGGTATATCCGTTTTATTTTTGGTACACGTAAAGTTGACGAAGAGGGAGAAAGGTGTAGGTTTGAAGAACGTTCAGAAGATCCTAGTTGAAAAGTCGTGCGTTTGCGCATGAGTATGTTTACAAAGATTTTGAATAACATGCTGTCAAAGATAAGCTTTTTTTTAAGTTTACCTGTGTTCTCGAACTCCTGGGCAAAGGCCTTCCCCATTCCTTCCACATCTCTATGGTTTACAAGCAGTTTTAGTCAGTAAAAAGAAATTCAAAATGTGACGAAACAACTCCAGAATATGACACGAGACCTATCCAGGAAACGCACAAACCTAGTTTTAAATATCCCTTTAGTCAGAAAAACCCTGGTGAGCATCGAATGACCATCAGAACTTCCTAATAGGTGCTTCAAGACGTGACATCCGCCAGATCAAACCTCCCTCAAATTAGTGTTTTTTACCAATGATATCAAAATTACAGAGGAAATGCTCAAGAAATTGATAACCAATACTAATGTGATCCTAATTTGGCACAATTATGGTTATTGATTCATATACTTAGGTATCGTTCTGAGAAAAGCGGTGTTTTAAAAGGGATATTGTTCCAGTTTACATTAGAGGGATTTCGTTTTGATTTAAATAATAGAAATATTACAAAATGTTTTTATATTTCTTCAAAAATGACAACGTTTGGTAGAGGTGTACAACACACACCCGCATTTGGCCAGTTATGTTCAAGTCCTATGTAATAAGGGGCCAGCTTGCCATCTATTGCCATCAATCAGGCACAAATCCAGTATCCAGGAAATAATATCTGCATGTGAGTAAGTACCTACTTATAAAAATGGCCCTCCATTTTTATAAGTAGGTACTTGCCCGATGCCTTATTATGATACCTCCCTAGGTATCATAAACAAGGCATCAAAAAGTGCCTAAAATGTTAACAGCACTGAACAACCAAAAATGGTCAGCTCTTTGGTCTCGTGAAGATTCGACCAAACGCTTGGCGATGCCCTGCGAAACTAGATGGCCAATCGGACCCGACGGCACCAGTGTTTCAACCGTTTGGGCCGTTTAGGGCTCAAATATATATAATTATAAATAAATTTAAATTAAATATTTTTTTCAGTTTAGAGGCGTTCCACTCACAGAACGGCACGGGTGGCGCAGTGGCTAAGCAATCAACTGCTGCGCCGCGTGTTGTAGCTTCGATCCCCGCACGGAACAAATATTAGGTCTTTACCTATGAAATTGCCGTTCTGCAGTACTGGCCATTTCAAATCAAAATATTTTTTGTTTGGCTAAGAATTCTAATTTCAAATTAATTTTATTTTAAAAACATGGATTTCTTTTTCCAAAAGTAGTCATTTGTTTATTGATTAGTGTTACATTTTCATCGCATTTAAATCTTTTTCGTCATCATGGATACGTTAAAAATTCGAGTAATTATGGAATATGAGTACCGTCGTGGCATCAACGCGGCACAAGCGGCACGCAACATCAACGACGTTTACGGAGCTAACACTACAAACCAACGCACTACCTGTTATTGGTTTGCTCGCTTCCGTTCTGGAAATTTCGACCTGAAAAATGAACCTCGCGGTCGTCCGAAGACTTTGGTCGACAATGACGAATTAAAGGCGATTGTGGAAGCTGATGATACACAATCTACGGCTGAATTAGCAGCAGCTTTCGACGTTAGCGTCAAAACAATATTGGTCCATTTGCGTCAAATTGGCAAGGTAAAAAAGCTTGACAAATGGGTGCCCCACGAACTCAATGATCGCCAGCGCGAAGTACGCGTCGAGACGTGCCTTGCACTGCTCAACAGACACACAAATGAAGGAATTTTGAACCGCATTGTTACCTGCGATGAAAAATGGATTCTGTTTGATAACCGCAAGCGCTCAGCAAGTTGGTTGGATCCTGGTTCAGCACCTAAACAATGCCCTAAACGAAAACTTACCCCAAGAAAAGTGATGGTCACTGTTTGGTGGTCTAGCGCCGGTGTGATTCAACACAGCTTCTTACCAAACGGGGTGAGCATTACTGCAGATGTGTACTGTGAAGAATTGAACACAATGATGGAGAAGCTGGCACATCTCCAACCAGCATTGGTCAATCGCTCGTCTCCGCTGCTCCTGCACGACAACGCGCGACCTCATACTGCACAGCAGACGGTCTCCAAGTTGCAAGAACTGGGGTTGGAAGCTCTCCGTCATCCGCCCTACTCACCAGACCTTGCGCCTACAGACTACTACTTTTTCCAGAATTTGGATAACTTCTTGGCGGGAAAAAAATTCAATACCCGAGAGGCAGTACAAAATGCCTTTGAAGAATTTGTTGCCTCCCGTCCAGCTGATTTATTTAAGAAGGGCATCAATAAACTGCCACTGCGTTGGCAAAGATGCATTGATTGCATGGGTGATTACTTCGATTAATACAAATAAAAAATACATGAAAAAAAATCATTTAAATTTTTTCATACAAAACGGCAATTTCATAGGTAAAGACCTATTATTTGTATGGCCTACAGGTAGTTCTTCCGGGTCTGGCTGTTTGTGTATGTGAGTTTTAATGTTTGTAAACGCACCCAGGACACATGAGAAATTCTGAATGTGGGGCAAAGTTGCGCGCTTACTCTAGATTTTAATTGCGATCAATGGACATTAGAATTTTGACCATATCTGGAATCGGGCTTGGCGCACGCTACACGCTACACTACGAGTTTATTTTAACAGCTGTGTCTGTGGAATCAAAATTAGTTTGAAGAGTAAGGATCTGATTACAACTGTTCTTTACCGAAGCGTAAGCATTTAGCTATTCATCAAGCCACACCAAAACATTTTTTCCCAAGTGCTAAGTTTCGTAGAACAGTTTAGAAATGTTCTTTTTATTCCCCGATTCGCACCTATTGCTTGGTTCGGGATGGGATACCAATTTGACACACGGTTTGGGTATCATATTGATTACCTGTTGCTGGGATGTCCTATCCGATGAGATGGTTGAGGGACAGGGATGGCAACTACCTATGTAGTTTATTGACCAATGAATTATGTGAAACGTCTAAATCAATTTTAAACATTTGCTTGATTCGTATGTAACAATTACGATAGAGCTTTACAAATTGTTGGGTATTAAAAAGCAAGTAACCGACATCCACATAGCAAAACGCTTGTATATTCCAACGAGTTAGTCGGAGGTGCACTTACAAATAGTACACCCAGATTTCGCCAGTTATGTTTAAGTCCCAAGCGAGCCAATTGCCACTAACTGGGCACAAATTAAGACTCCAAGTTTCTACTGAGGAATTCCAGATCGAAAAACCCAATAACACTTGGTCCAAAAACTCATGCTTAGCCGTAGCACTTGCGACCATTAGGTCGATGAGGAATACATGTCCACCAAACCAATGTCTGTCTACTGACAAGCATAACAGCCATAACCTATTCATTGAGATTACTGTAACTTTCCTTTTTGTATTCGGGACAAAAAACGTATTTTTTATTGTTCAATTTATAGTTTCGCGAACAAACATAAATACAAATTCGCAGCTGTTACTAATACTTCTAGTAGTAGTTAAACGGCACAGTTATCGAATAACATGGCCCAGTAACTTCGGCCGACTTTCATTGTAATGACGACTTCGGTTAAAAAATAAATAAACGTAAACTGCTATTCATTAGGGCTGACCTAATGCGCAAGTGCGAGCCTTAATTAATTAAAAAGTTCATTATTTTCTTTAAGTCAATACAAAAGTAAGTTAAATAACGTTGTCAGTTCTTTATCTTTTCGTGATAGAGTATACTTAGCTAGTGTGAAGTTTGAAAAAATACCACGATTTTTCTTCGAAACACTGCAAATTTATTAGTCCCTGTCTCTAATAGAAACGTTGTAAAGTATACAGCAGCTATTTATCATTCGGATATAAATGCGAAGGACAAGAACTTTAACAAAAAGGCTTAACCCAAAAGTGCTAAAATTACTCAACCGTATCGTTACACGCTCACGCAATCGAAATTATAGCAAATATTTTTAAACTTCGTCGACATTTTGACGGACTCATTGGTATGAGTCCGTCAAAATGTCAACGAATTTTAACTTTTATTTTAGACGCAGTTTTTAGAACATTCATAATCAAAATAATAATGATGAAATTAAACGTTATGCTAATGAGATCGTAATTGTTTGCAAACACTCGAACAGCAAATTTGATTACAAAAAGAGCCTGTCAACTATGTGAAAGAAAGACATCCATTTTTTCTTCGGTGCACGCGAGTACTTTTTGCGGCATGACAACCGCGCTATCTATGTATGTAAAACTGACAACCCTAAGCTGACACGCAGTTTGAACACACAATGAAGCGAGGTGCGAGGGAGAGGCGGCGGTGAAGGGGGGAGGTGTGAATTGCTCACGCGCATACAAAAGTTAAATAAACTAAACAATCCGTCGCAGGAACCACGCTCACTTTACCCGGCCTTACTCCGTCAAAGCGGGTTCATAACAAATTGATTTTTTTTATCCAAATGACATTAGGACGGCCATTGATGTTGGGAAGGTTCGCAGGTGACAATTGACGGGGATTTTATTTGAATTACCGTGCTTTCAAATATACATTAAAATGCGATTACGAGTTTGCCGGCCATGTTAAATATGGTGTATGTAGAACTGTAGATGCATTTCAACTGGAAAATAAATATAATATTCCAGTTACATTAGAGTCGTCATATCGTCGTCAACTTGGGCGATGATGATGATGTTATATGTAAATTAAATAAAAATCAAGAAGAAATGTCAAGACTGTACGCATAATTTATTTATATTCCGTTGGAGAACTTGTATCACGACTTCGGTGTAGGAAAACTTCGTGAGATAACGAGGTCAAAATTTGTTTGTAAGTTTGTATGTAGGGGTAGGTAATATCTCCGAAACGAATGATCCAATTCTAAAAATTCACTGTTAGAAAGCTACATTATTCCTAAGTGCTATAGGCTATTATTATTTCCAAAACTAAGCTTTATAAGGGATGGAGGGGTTGTTAAAGTTCGAAGGGAAACGTACAAAATCTACGCGGACGAAGTCTAGGGCGAAGTGATTGCTATTAATATATGTCTGAAATCACCAACCCGCCTTGAACAAGCGTGGTGATCAATGCTCGTGCCTTCTGTGCATAAGAAGAACCCTTTTCCCTGCAGTGGGCCAGTAGCAGGCTGGTATTGTCTTGAAGAACTGGTTTCTGTCTATTAGGAACAGTATCCACATCCCTGATAGTCCTCTGGGCTAAATAATAACAGCCATGCGTGTCAATCGAAGGTTAAGCTAAGATTCCCGAAGTCGATACGAGATCGGTGGCCATCCATTGCATGCGGATCTCCGTGCCGAATGGCCGTCCGCTGCCATTCGCAGCTCTATTTGTCAGATGTTAAGGGTAGTCAGAAGCCTGAAGTTTGACAACCAGTCTTACCATAGGGTCATCGATGGCCCTTAATCAAGGTAAAGCGATATTATCTTTCGGCGCCTTATGCTCGTCGCTTTTGCACCATAAATAATAATTACCACCTTTTCAAATATTTACTTTTAGTTCATAATCAACACTTACCTACTGAATTAAATTTATTTCCATTCGGGTCAACCCCCCACACTTCTTAAAAAGCAATATAAAAAATGAAGTTTTCGCTATAAATAGTTTTTCTCATTTGGGATTCCGGCGCCTTTCGCGACCTGGGGCGAACGCACTTCTCACTTTACCCTAGGGCCGTCGCTGCATAGGGTATCGTGTTACCTAGTAACGGCGTTGTGTAGGTCAGATAAGCAGTCGCTCCATGTAAAATAATGATATTCAGCTGCACCCAGTTAGACTGGAAATCGATTCCAACGTAAGCATTTGTGAAAAGGCTAGGCAGGTGATGACTAAGTATTTGTAAGTCGGTGCACTTCCTTATACAGACAACCAGCGTCAGGCACTAAAGTTGTCTGGCATTTTTGCTGAACATGACCTATTTGGTGCAGGGCAAATAATTGTCTTTTTTGTAGTAAAAGTGAAAACACTAGGACGTGGTGAAGGGTGGGCGTTTTGGGGGACTGTCTTATGTAAACGTTTTGACGTTCAAAAAGTGCTGATTCTCAGCCCAATTTGAATAAATGAATTTTGTTTTTTTTTTTTTTTTAATAATGCTGGACAATCCACACAGCATCATCTAGCCCCAAGCTAAGCAGAGCTTGTGTTATGGGTGCTAGATGACTGATATACTTAATACAATACATTACATAGATAGATATTTTTTATTATACATAGCAAATACCCAGAACACCCGGAACGATTTTTTTTAGATCGTACAAACATTTGGCCCAGGGCGGTAATCCGCGTCGCAGGCGGACCTTCGCCCGCCGCGTCACATTGGTCGTCAATAAATTATTAAGTATGTACCTTACAGAAACGCTAAAAGGGTCCAGTTCAGCAAAAATGCGAGACAACTAGTGCCCGACGCTGGTTTTCAACTGGACCTGTACAAATACATATTCGCTCTTTCTAATTATCTTTCCTTCAAATTGAGCACCTTTACAGTTTATATGCACCAGCCCATAGCCCCCCTAGGTATCACTAATAGACTTTATCTATCTCATTACAATATTATCTAACTCGTTTACTAAGATGGACACGCTCGATCAATTACAATATCGCTTTAAACATTCCTTAACTGTATGTTACAACTTTTTATCACACCGTGTTTTTTTCCTGTTCGTGAACAATTATCTACTGTTGATACTTACAAACGAAACCTAAGTGTTAATTGAGTTAATGCTATTACGAGATCATATTGGACTATGTAACGGACACCGTCGCACACTTACATGGAACACTCAAAAAACTATCCACCAACCCTTGTGTTGACGACACAAAGTTGAATATTCAATAAAAAATAGTTACAAAACTGAAGATAGACCCTTGTTTTCGCAGTCCTGCACAAGTGGCGAAGCCGACCTTTTCAAAGGAGTGAAAAAATGTTGTTGAACAAGTAAGTGAATGGTACATTCGTGAAATGCCAGCTGCCAAGTCGAATGGTTGCCATAATAACCGTATTGTGACACTGTCGGTTGAACAAAGGACGAAGTCAATCAGTCCCGACTGCCGTGCCATCATTATTGTTGCTTGCAAGCGCTGAATGGGAGCTTCTTTCTTGATTTTATAATTGATGGTGGCGGATTAGGGTTCTGTGTTGAAAAATGAGTATTATTTCGCTGGGAAATATGTTTTAATAACAAAAATAAAACACGAATCTAAAGAAAATCAACATAGAGTTTAAAGCGAAAAAGACGTCATAATAAAACGTATAAAAATTAAGAGCAGCCGACAAAAATAACAACGCTTAAAAAAGTACCAGCCTATTACTGTCCCACTGCAGGGCAAAGGCCTCTTCTCATACAGAGAAGGCATGAGCATTAATCACCACGCTTGCTCAAGACGGGTTGGCGATCATATACTTATATTAATTATGTAAATCCAGGTTTCCTCACGATGTTTTCCTTCACCGATGTCAGTGATGTCCAAGATAAACTTAGAAAGTATATATGAATTGAAAAACTCACATTGGTACTTGTCCAGGTTTGAACCCACAACCTCGTGCACAAGACGTCAGGCCTAAACCATTGGGCCATCATGACATTTTTTGACACGCTTGGGTGTCCACAATGATGTACTGAATTCATGGTATCCGATTGTCGATATCCCTTCCAGCCTGTATAAGATGGCGCTACAAGCTTGACGCCACTGAAGAACTAAAGACAGCACAGTATCGGAAACCGATTGCTTTATTAACGGACTAATCACACCTATATTTCTTGGCGCATTAACTAGCTTCCAGTTTAGTATTCCCATTGGCATATGATATCGGAGCCGTTATCGGCAGCTCGTTCTGAATGAGACATCAATAGGCACACAATCCGTGGCACGTTTTTAATGGCCGCCCGCACGCGATCCCTAACTATTGCGTTAGAATTGTTGGCCAAAGCCTGATGTGTGTATTATTGTGTATAATAGCGGTCTTGTTCTGAATAAAATTCTTGTTTGAGTTTATATTGTTCTTGGGTGGAGAGAAGAGACAAACCAGAGACTAAGTGTGAAGTGTCATAGGTGCCACAGATAAGCAGCAGTAGGTATTGCCAGAAAAAAAATGTTAATTTGCCACACATGTTTATTACTAGAATTAAAAAATTAATGTTATTAAATATTTTGCCTAAGTTATAGTACATCTAAAGAAGACAAAAATTGGGCTAAAGGTATATAAGTTACGGCATAATATTTACCAAATTTAATCGCAGCGTTAGTGTTATAATAAGCATCATGTTTTCTTACTTTTTTAATGTGTGATGTAGGTAGTAAAGTTACAGTCACGGATCTTGAGTGATGTGCTTGGGTTTTTTTTTTTTGGAATGGGCGTCTCGCAGTTTATCCTTCAGGGATATTTACTGCTCAACCGAACTTTTGATGTCCTTGGGTTGCGCAGTAGTCGATTTTTATATAGTCCCTATCCGTAAACTTACCCCCACTACTGAGTCCAGCGCTGAAAATTCGTGCCGTTGCTAATAGATACATTTAAAACTTTCAACGTCAACTCGATCTTAAAGTCGATCTTCAAAGATATCTTATCTTTAAAAATCATCATTTTGACTTTATAATACATACTTTATAATTTATGTTGCATGCAGCTGAGATGAGAATGCTAAGGGGGATGTGTGGTGTTACGCGAATGGATAGAATAAGAAATGAGTATATAAGAGGAAGTCTGAAAGTGGCGCCTGTGACAGAGAAGTTGTGTGGAAATCGGCTGTCATGGTATGGACACGTGATGCGAAGAAATGAGGATCATGTTGTAAGGAAAGTTTTGAGTATGAATGTAGAGGGTTACAAGAGTAGAGGGAGACCCAGGAAACGATGGATGGATTGTGTGAAAGTTGATATGGCTAAGAAGGAGGTGACTTCTGAGATGACGGGAAATAGAGATGTATGGAAGAAGAAGACATGCTGCGCCGACCCCAAATGAAAAATTGGGATAAGGGCAAGAGGATGATGATGAATACAAAATGTATAGGTAAGTTTTACCATTGTATGAAGAACACAGACTGGTGCGGTAACGAAACTCAAAAATGGAACACGCATGATTTTTTTAAATCTTCAAGTGTTGTAAGTTTCAATCTAAAGCGTTGAGTTCAGTAAGCGTGTTGAGCTGGAACGAATGAATTGTGTATGAATTAGTATTGGACCAAGCTGTAATCCTTCGATAATGACTGGTCTTAAATAGACCTTGATAGAGAGAAGTGGAAAAAAGTAAGAAAGGCATTTTTTGCCCTGCAGTGGGAAAATCCATATTTAAAACCTTAAGTTATCTTTTTTTCTTACCATGAGGTAAATTAACATTTTGACTAAAATCTATTCATTATTTGTATATAGACGGTATGGTTGTATGACTATTTCCCAACTAAATACAGGCAACACATACACGTTTTATAGAGTAGTTGTAACACTTACATAGGAAGTAAAAGAATAAAAACATATTTTTATTTAGAAAAGTAAAAATAAATAAATAGCATAGCAAATTTAAACTGTCATTTATTTTGTTTTTCTATTCAATTTGTTTGCGCGTCATGATTTAGTTTACAATGCAGGTTTTGAATACAAACTTAGCATGGTATGAAACCTTTTCCGTATCCGAAAACCATAAACACTGAGCCATTTTTGTCTTGAGTTTTGGAAAAACTTTTAAACGCTTCCAATGGGACAATATTTCGTTGAAAACGACACATAATGAGTTTTTCCTCGTTCAACTTAAGTTTCAAGCCAGTCAGCGGTAAGTTAAACGGAAAACTAGAAAAGCATTCAAGTTAATTTTATTCGTGTCGGCTCTGTTAGTAAGCTATTAGTTAACTCTGTTTAAGTTTAACACACGCGAACTGGCGTTGTAGTTATTTACGTAGGAAAACCAATGATAGCCCGTCATTGGAGTTTTTCCTTATAAGTGTTACCCTAGTTTCTTTTTAAAGTGGGTTTAAATTACCGTAGTTTTGTTGTTTTGTTTTTTTTTTATGGCACGATTTTTTCAGAGTAGCGGTCTGGCTGGATTGACTTTGTTTTGTGTGGACTTTTACT
This sequence comes from Phlogophora meticulosa, assembly GCA_905147745.2. Taxonomy (NCBI): domain Eukaryota; kingdom Metazoa; phylum Arthropoda; class Insecta; order Lepidoptera; family Noctuidae; genus Phlogophora; species Phlogophora meticulosa. Next base: position 13,889,019 of record LR990522.1, on the reverse strand, counting down.
TTTAAGACAATTCGAATCTAAGTTAGTTTGACGTGAAGTTCGATACAGTTGGAAATATTTTTACTTTACTTCATTCTTTTTACAGCTGGGACTAACGGCTTTCTGACGCACAGAGGGGCCTCGGATGTAATAGATGGTCATCCATCCACCGACAAACCCCGGCAAGAGCTGTTTACCCTTGAAGATCAACCCGTAAGACTCTTATTATTTAGCCACGATACGTTGCTTCCTGATATCCTAGAAATGAGCACCAAGCTCCCCCTCTGAAAGGTTAAAAGAAAGAAGGATATGCAGGTTAGGACTGATATATGCTAGTAGATATTGAAGGTAGACTTTCGTTTTGTCTTCTTACAAACGGACCCGCTACATCACCAGTTTTTCCGTAAACATGGCAACACCGCCCAAAATACCCTGATGGACTCTGAAAAAGTACGAGGTAACATTCAATTAAAAATAGTATTCGAAACTGCTAAATTTAAAACAAAATAAAGGAATAATGTGGCTGGTTCGTAATTTGAAAACAAGCAAACAAATTTAAAAATTGGAATGGTCACGAAGAAAAAATGACTGATGCCTTCAAAAGACAAGTGACATGATTGTTTTACAATTATTTAATTACAATTAACAAAGAAAGAAAGTAGGCGAGGCAAATTTACTGTCTTCAGAAAAGAAAGAATATTTTTTGTTAATCACTCCAATATTAGGATAAAGGCAGGAGGATGATGACGATGACATTATAACGGCCGATTGAAAACGTCCGGCTTCAAGGTTTGTCTGGCTAAGCAGTACCACTAGTATATTATAGTAGTTTCTCGTAGTGTAGTTTATCTGACAGCAACTGCTTGCAAATTCTAGTGTGTTTATAATAAATCCAATTGAAGTGTAAAGCCAAGAAAATGCGCTCACAATTTCCCTCCTAATACCGAGCCCAATTACACATTTTCCAATTAAAGTTTCAGCGTGTTTCAGACATGTTGGCAAATTAAATTTGTTCAGCTGATTAGCGGCGGTTCATGAAGTTATTTCAGCTGTTTATCGTCTGTTTGCATGCGCGCGCTTTACTCGAAAACTGTTCGTGGTGACGACGTAAATGTGGGTGGTTGGTGCAAGTTACGAAAAAGCTCGAGTCAATTAATATTCTCTAAGTTTCATTTCACTATTTCTTCTTCTTCTTAAGGTGTATCGTGTTGCGCAGTAACTAGGTTGTAGAGTCTTGGCATGTAATGGATGGTCACCCATTCACGGATCTACCACGGCAAGCGTTACTTCCGTGCGACTGTTTTTACTTAGGAAGAACCTAAGTATAACATTCACGGACAACACAAGTTCCTAAATACATGCGGCAGAAATATTGTTATACCAAACCTAAACAACAAAACTGGTCTTAACTTTACTTCACGTTTAGTGATAAGTGGGTTTGTCTATATCTTTATCTATATATCCAAATTTTTAAGAAACAAAAGCAAAAATGAATTGCCACTGAGGAACAAGCGCGCGTGTATTTTGTTTCAAATACAATTTTTGAAGTGAAACTTCTTTATCGGGGTTGGAAAAAAATTTAGTGTAACATTTTTCCGTTACGCGCCATCTTGTTTTGAGTAGTTACATTTTTGAAATCCAGGTGGCGATTGCATCGACTTCCATAAGAGCCCATGACCCGCTTTGAGTAGTGATGACTTTGACCACTAGGTGGTGTCGTGCAATTGTCATTTACCAATAGCATATCGTTTTAACGGACTTACTCCTACCACTATATGATATACTACACTACATATATACTATGTGATAAATATATATATATGTTATATTGAAGTGATCAGCAAAATCAAAGGGTTTATTTTAATTCTAATTCCAGTGAATTTCTAAAAAAAGTAAGTAATTACATCTCTTTTTCTAATACTTAGGTGTAATTATGGTATTTATTTTTCCACGTTATTTAAAATTAACCTTTGTTTTTGATTGTATTTTTCAATACACTAACACGTGGGTGTAATTATGGTATCAATTTTTTCTAATACTTGAGTGTTGATTGTGGTATTTATTTTTCTAAAATATTCAAAGTCAACCTCAGTTTTTGATTGCATTTTTCAAAACACCAACACGTGGGCGTGATCATGTTATTTATTTTTCGAGTTTCACTTCTTACGAGTGTACGCTAGTACACGCACACATTTTTTTATACACAAAACCACCACCAACTTTGAATCGCTCTCAGCTCACACCTTACACCATAATGATTTCCTTATAATTGGTAGGTTAAAGTCGGCTTGTTCTTACAAATTGTTTATTTCGGTGTAACGAGCGGCCCGGACTGGCAACAGCTACGTCTAATTATGTAAAGTAGCCAAGTTATATGATAGTAACTAGTTAGCTTATGGCCAACCGTGAGAACGATGTTAACATAAGATGCTAGGATTATTTTCGTGCGGAATTTATGGGTTAAGCAAACTAGTTACTACAAGCAACTACTTTTTTTTTATTGGAATTTCTCCTGTATCGTGGGTGCGTTCACAGACATTTAAACTCACATACACAAACAGCCAGACCCGGAACAACTCCCTGTAGGCCATAAAAATATTTTTCCGGTACTCGAACCCATGACACGCAGCGCAGCAGTCCATCGCTCAGCCACTGCGCCAACCATGTCGTATTACATGGTTTATTATTATCACTTAAACGTAACTGGCGAAATGTGGCAATAGGTGCGCCTCTGCCTACCCCGTCAGGACGTCTGCCTATCCCTACCAAGGACACTCGTATTGTTATATTTCTTTTGATTGATGCAGTTAGCAGCTGTACAACAGAGAACATGCCAATAATGCAAATCTTTTTTGTTTATTTAAGTATTAGTACTTTTAAGGATAAATACATAAATTGCTATTTTTTTTTACATTTTTTTAACACCACTTATATTTTCCAATTCATTATATTTGTTGCGTTTTTAGCGTGAGACAGAACGCATACTTGAAACGCGTCGTTCTAGACAACGTCTGACGGTACGTTAAAATCGATGTGACAAAACTTTCACAGCAAACTGCTTTTAATCTCACGTGAGTTTTATTAAGTGCTACGAGTATTTCTGCTTCAATAAATGCTCCCTTAGCCCCCAACCGGTTGACCAAGCTCACCTCATAAAGGTCGACGCTTAAGTCGAACTTAGTGCCTCTCTTTCCCCCGTAGACAACCCTGATGATCCTCTGCCTCCCGTCACTCCGAACAAAATGCACGACATCATAAAAAGACTCGAACCGCGCAAAGCCCCCGACGCCGACGGTATTTCCAATAGGGTGTATAAAATCCTCCCCGCCCCTCTCATAGTACTCATGACTGCCATCTTAAGCAATAACGTTTTCCCACAATCGTGGAAAGAAGCCTCGGTCATCAGTACCCCCAAGCCAGGCAAACCCAAGTCTGAGCCCACAAGCTACCGTCCTATCAGTCTGTTCAACAAATGTACAAACCTACTCATAGATTTGTATAAATAAATATGTAATTAAATCGTGCAATTCCAACTTCCCAATTAACGCATCTGATTAGTAGATGCAGATTTACCACCACGTGTCCTTAAACAGCCATCTTGAATTTAGCAAAAGCTTAGTTTAATGAGTTTGCAGAACAGGTAGAGATAAACGACATAATTGTGAGCGATTATATATTTCACTTATCTTTCCCATATTTAGAAGCTAAACACCGAAGATAATAATCGTTCCTTATCTAAAAACTGTAACGTTAATGTTTAGTTTAACAGCTGGTAATTACAGGTTGGTAGTCGTTTAACTATGCCTTGTGGGCTGTCTTGTGTGTGGATGGAATTGAATACTCTATCTTGACTTCATTGCTAGATACGTAGGTTCGTAAAAGAACGGCTGTAGTCCCCGAAGGGTTAGGCATGGCATCTATAGTGTTTTATTTATCTTTGGGACAAACCAACCCCACTATTTCCAAACCACTGCAACTCCTGAAAGTCAAAATCAGCAGTGGCGTCGACGAGTCCCGTAGAAACGTTGGATCCCACAAAAAAGAACGAACTCAGAAAAGAACATCGGAGGATTAAGAAGAATACACAATGTCACTGTAACTATAGTATGCCTACCCAAATTTCGCTTCCAGTTATGTTTAAGCCTCATGATAAAGAAGGCGAGCCTATTGCTGTCAACCTGGCACAAATACAGACTCGAAGAAGAAAATCCCAATAACAAGATGGCTGACCCAGAACGTCATGCTCAGCAGTAGTGCTTGCTGACTCTCCAACGGGGCAGTCGACGTGACAATGATTAGGTCTGGAGTTGCTGACCCGCTTCATCTTTGTCATCATCGCTATCATCATTTTACTTTAAAGGCGGTCACTGCTAGACATTAGCCGCGCCTAAGCGTTGCCACATGGACCGGACAACTAAAATGTACTTCATTTGCAACTTTTAGTTTAAAAATCCTGAATGTGTTGCTGACCGGTGGTTAAAGCCTCGTCTGTATGCACGAAGTTGTGGGATCAAAGGGCAAACTGTACCAATGTGACTTTTTAAATTAAATGTAGTTTCTAACTTTAATTTGAAAAACCATCGCTAGAGAACCTGGATTTGTATTTATATAAGTCTGATATAGCTAACCTGCCTTGAGCATCTTGATAATAATTAATGCCAAAGGCTTCTCTGCTTGAGAAGAAGCCTTTGTTTGCCCTGCATCGGGACAGTAACAGGCTGGCATTATTATAATATTAGCAATACTAAAACCCAGTTTCTGAAACGAACAATTTGTCAATCGACTGCGGCTGGCAAAACTATTTTTCGACAGCCAATCATATTGCTTCGTTTGCTTTACAGGAACCGTGTTGTGTCCTTATTATTGTTAAAACAGTATGTAATGGGTTCTACAACCACGCTGTGCAAACTGGCCATCTGCATATCGAGCTCTCGCAAAAAACCTTGGCAATTTGCAAAGTAATAAACATTGCAATATTTATATGATACTCATAAAACTAATTATTAAAATACGTTGGTTATACAGCCTGTATTGATTGACCTATTTTATATGGTAATATCATAACTTTTATGAGTGTCTAATAAATGTAATTGATGTAATTAGGTACGTAAGTATAGCAATACTATTACTTTGTAAGTAGAAATTGCGTACACTGCGTAAGATATTGAAACTGCTGAGTTTCATTACCCACGTTAACGAAGTTAACGAGGTCAACAATTTAAGTACATGTTTAAAGTTACTTAAACCTTCTTAGATCTAGGAATAAAAAAGGAAACTGAACCTACAGAATTTATTACCATTATTTTTCTCAGCACTTATGTCCGTTTTCACTAGGCGACATCTAAGAGCAATGTGTTTTGATCTGATGCGCAGTGCAAAAGTAGGGGTTATACTATAGAATACTACTTTACTAGCTAGGATTCTCCTACTGCAGGGCAAAGGCCTCTCTACAGGCTCTCTCTCTTTCCAATTCTCAATTCTCTATTTAGAGCCATTAGTGACCAGTCTTTATCGTAGGAGGTTTACTCAGCTTTTATGTAACTATTACGTCAAGATTAACCTCCTCTCTGGGGCTGGCGGAGGGGTCACACATGGTGTTCTTCAACTATCTTTGGCCAGGGAGCTGAAAGTCTTGCGCAGTTCCGCAGTTCATCACACTCCTCAGGCTAGGCATTAGTTCGCAAGACTTCTATACGACCCCGTAGCCTAATATGGCTCCAGTTCGTCTTGAGAAGTATGGGAGAATCCCAGTGCGCCGTTGTCTTGGACCTGTGTCTATTTAGGCGACATACTCCCCAAGACACACCCGCTCTGCAAACACTATGTCTATCGGTGTTCCGGTGATTGCCGCCTGATGCGTCGGCTACTGATAAGAAGGGACGATGTGCCCTCGCGGTCCCTTCCCATCGCCTTTTATGAGCATCATTTCTTCGCAAAAGACTGCGACAACGTCCCTCTCTTCCTCTATCCCGTCCGTCATAGACTGAACCATGATGCGGGAGGTAATCACGGTCCCTCACTTCAGACTCCAGAGTGTGCTGCATCGTATCGATGAAGAGGTTCCTGCAACACAGGTATATTCCTAAAAACACATGCCCGGAGAGCACCTTCGTCAGCGGGAAAGTAATGGCGACGTGCTGTCTTTAACCTGTCTCCAGCCACTCTGGGAGACAATAGTAGGCTAGGTATCATAAATAAATAAATAAATAATGCTGGACAATCCACACAGCATCATCTAACCCCAAGCTAAGCAGAGCTTGTGTTATGGATACTAGATGACTGATATACTTAATACAATACATTACATATGTAGATATTTTTTATTATACATAGCAAATACCCAGAACACCCGGAACAAAATCTTTATACACCGTACAAACATTTGTCCCAAGGCGGGAATCGAACCCGCAACCTGCTGCGTCGCAGGCGGACCTTCGCCCGCTACGCCACATAGGTCGTCAAACAAATTATTAAGTATTCAAATTATTTGTCCTGCAGCTCTCTCATCACCAGTAACCCTGCACTTTCAGGGCCTGAATAAGAAGTGTTTGTGTACCTGAATTTTCCAGGTACACAAACACATGCTTTTAGTCCCAACATACAATTTCCTCATAAAACCGAAGAAAACCAATAGTTATTAACAAATGACTTTAACTTCTAACTCCATCCACAGTTTATTAGGATCGTGCACCATTTGACAGATGTTATAACCCTCACTCCGCGACTATGCCATTATAAAATTACCACAATAAACACGCACCGCATTTTGTACAGGGTGGTTCTCCCCAAGTGTGCCCGAAATGCCAAATCCGAAAGTATTTACAAAAGTTAAAAATATCGCTGTAAGTCTTTGAGACGATTTTGAGATAAACTTTTATGGGAAATTAAGTAATCATTGTTAGAAAGTACTTAACCTACTAATAATCAGATTTTTCCTGAATCAACTGGGTTGATTCCCGGCTGGTATTTCTTTTTTAAATTAATTTTACTTAGCATTTTAGTTTTCATCAAATTTGATCCCAAGACTCCTTTGAGTATTATCACTGTTGTTTATTGTCTCGGATTTAATAAATAAATAATGCTGGACAATCCACACAGTATCATCTAGCCCCAAGCTAAGCAGAGCTTGTGTTATGGGTACTAGATGACTGATATACTTAAGTAATACAATACATTAAATAGACAGATCTTTTTTATTATACATAGTAAATACCCAGAACCCCCGGAACAAATCTTCTTAGATCGTAAAACGTACAAATCTTTGTAGCGGGAATCGAACCCGCAACCTCCTGCGTCGCAGGCGGACAATCCGCAGCCCGCCGCGTCACATAGATCGTCAACTCAAGACTCCACTTGTAGTATAGTATAGAGTATTTTCACTGTTGTTTTATAGTCTCCGATTAGTCCATTCGAAGCTTAAAAACCTTATAAAACACAGCCTGTATACCCGACTGAGCTTAATAAAGCAATAATCCGCGGCCTCGTAATTACAGCCGTAATATTGATTATTACACTACTATTACTGTAATATTCATTTGAGGGGCTTTAATAATGCTCAGCAACAAAGTATGCGCGTGATTCTATTTAATTAATACTTCGCTAGTCTTCGTATGTACGAGTACCTACTAAGTTTATGTTTCGTTTAGTGCTGGTATGGCTAAATATTTGTTTTAATGAAAATCGTAAACTGCAAATATCTTCACATCTTTCTTGTTTTAGAAATATTAGCCGCTTTTAATTGGTTGTTTCAAGACTTTGTTATTGAACGCTCAAGTTGAAGTATCTATACCCGCAGTCTATCAATAGATAAAAAATAGTATCGGGATAGGTCTACGTACTTAGTAATAAAATATTAAGGTCGATGGGGCGAAGACCGTTAGTACTACTGTGTCTGTGTGTCATAGGCTATGATCGTTAAGAAAGAAATACGAAGAAACATTACATTTTTGTATCTTAGGCCATGCTTTCTTTGTAGCTAATAAGTATTCGTCGTTTATTCTTACTGTACGATCTTAACCGACTGACGGTCTTCGCCCCATTGACGATACCTAAAGTGTAAAGTTTCTCATTTTCCCTTCCAATGAAAATTAATACAAGAAGAATGATTTTTGGTATAATTTCAGTAGTTTATAAAATTTTACTAACTATTTAAAGTTGGGTGTACTGTATTTTAATTACTATGTAGGTAGTAATTATTTTATTAACAAGAAAACTTGAGATTTCTTTCGAAGAACGAGGAATATGGCATAAGAAATGATAAGCTATATGGAGAAGTACAAAGCTAAAACGGTCGAATTTTGACCACTGAGTGACTACTAGTACCTATAAATAAATATTATTTTCTAAGACACAGGTTAATTCTTTTGTAACTAAAAAGATGATTAACCTTCTCTCAAACTTACATAGTCTTCTTAATAAAAACGGCGACTTCAAAATAAAAATGTATTTTGTTTTGTTATTTTTAGGTAATCTATGAAGATAGTGATTTGGTTTTATCAAATTAAATAATCTTTAATTTCGACCAGAGTGACATCGGCGCCGTGGCTTAGTTGGTTAAAGCGCCTGTCTAGTAAACAGGAGATCACGAGTTCGAATCTCGTCGGGGCCTTGTGGGTTCTTTTTGCGTTGCAAATATTTCCAACACACTTAATATTATTTGTTTGCGGGGCAAACTACATAGTACTATATTATTATGTTTTTATTATCATGTTAATAACAAAATATTGCTTTTAATTATTCATTAAAGTAAAGTACCTAATATTTAAAATATACTAGCAATGTTCTTGGTTTTGGCTTGTCGAAAGTATCTATATTGATATTTGTTTTTGTCATTTCGATATTTTCTTTTAAATATATTTTGATAAATAATAAAAAAAGTTTGAAAACATATAAAAATCGATATTTTTTCTCCTATTGAAAAGACTTTGGCCCATCTTAAAAGGCAAATTCTTTTAAATAATCAGCAATGTATGACGAAATACGATATTATTGCGGAATACACTACTGTGAAGTCAATACATTAAAAAAATATCGATACAATATAATTATATCGATACCTTTTGACACTTTCGACATCACTTAGAACAATTAAAGTTATTAGGACTAAAGAAGGGTTGTACCTTCAACATAAAGTTACGTTAAATTTCTAATATAATTACGGTGTTAAATCTAAAAACAATACAAGAATCTTTTTATGATCTAGAAAATTTTAAAACTGCACGTCACGCGTTGTCGGCGGGAACAAACAGAGTCGTAAACGGGAACAATAAAGCTGACTTTCGAACTAGGACACACAACGATACGGCGGCATCACAGACTATCAGATTCTACGCCCTGGAAGGCGCGAATCAGTCACAGTGTACCACTGTGTTCAATCGAGCGTCTAGTTGAAAAACCTCAATAGGCCATAACAATAACAAGGGTAATCAAAATAATAAATGGCGGCCCAGGGCGGATCGCTTTTTGTGTCCAATTATTTTTATTGGTGTTCAGTTAATTACATTCTTTGGCGAGAGCGGTGCGCGCGCGCAACTTACGCGAGCTTAACGTTTTTTTTTTATCAACCATTCTGTGATCAATCGAAATTTGTTGGTTTTGTCTACATCTTCATGAGCATAAAATTTTCATGAGCGTCATAAATGCTCATGCTCGTTTAAGAATTTAACTTTAGTTATTAAAAACAATAAGTATGCAAGTAAGGGGATATTTTATGAGTTGCCAGATCATGGTAATGAAAGTTAGTACCTAAGTAAAGAAAATTAGGAAGTTGTGTGAGGGCCCGAGATAGGAACTTGTTTTGGTTATCTTCTTACATAATAAAATAGTGAACATAACCCTTATGTATGGGGGTTCCGTACGAATATGGTAAACAATAAATACTTATGGCGCGACTTCGACTGTCGTTGTTCAGAAACTACTATTTTAGTTACTCTATTAACTGATTTATGTACTTATCGAAGGTTAAGTACATCTTATCTTAGGTCAGTAAATGAATACTAGTAGATACCATACAAAAATAAATCTGTAGATATCAAAACTACATTCGTTGTAATCTCCATTTATCAAATAATTTGTCATCATCTACTTTTATCACTGATAAGGATAATAGAATTTGTATTTTATCAATGAAAACAAAAGTACAAGGCTTGTCTAAAATCCTAAAGGCAATAAAAAAAGAGTTTTTACTTTTGTTATAAAAGTGTTTAGCAAATTGACCATCATACAACAATAATATGAATATGGCAACATTTAATTATTATTATCATTTATTAATAGAGACTACAAATTAGGTCCATTTGGTTAGGTTATAATACCTTACTATTTGTAACTATGAAATGTACTCTTTAGTATGAAATGAGTACAACGCGGCTACTTAACATTCTCTGCTAAACACGTACCTACGTACAGTAGGCTGCACGTCTGTATTTCTGTCGTACAGTAACACAGTGTGGTGAAACTTTGTCACTAAGGTACCGCCGAATTGTACGGACTTTCAATATAATGCGAGGACAGCTATACAGATTCTGTTACCACAACAGTGCAGTTTACTGTACGCACGCAACACACTCCATTAATTGTCAAACCGGCCATATTTGCGCGTCCACCGACGCTTTTGTGCTGCGCTTGCGCCGTTTTTGTCGCTCGATCATCCTTTATTGATTAAGCTATTTGGCGAACTGCGAAATTTTAATAGCCCCACTCTGTTTAAAGTCGTACGTGTCGATGTAAGACGTTTAAGTTTAATTCAATGACTTTGGGCTACATACACGTTTTAATTGAGGCGAAAACTCTTTTATTTATTTTATGACCAGACCTTAAAATTGAAGGAACTTAAAAGTTTGAGGAGTATTTAGGTGGATGTAATTTTCTTTCTTGCAGTTGGTCGTCAATTGAAAAGGAAAGGCACTTAAAAGGGTAGGTTAGGAAACTACTTAATACCTTAAGCGCCAAATGCCCGACAAGCAATACATTTTCTAGTGTGTCTTTTTGATTGGCAGTTAAGGTGTTAAACGATTAAGAATACAAATTAAATCCTCAGAATTTCCCGCAATGACCCTTTTTGACCCAGATAGACCAAATAGAGGTAATGTCACATTTAGGTCACACCATACCCCCTTAAAATTAGTCATTCGGATTCCAAGTTTATGTATATATCATAAAAAAATAATTAATTATAAAAGAAATTTGGTAGATACTATTTATACATATTTAAGTAAACAATTTATCATCTGCCTAGCCTTTTCCCAAGTATGTTGGGGTCGGATTCCAGTGTAACCGGTTGCAGCTGAATACCAGTATTTTACATAGAGCGACTGTCTATCTAACCTCCACAACATAGTTACTGGGTAACACTATATCTCTTGGGAAGACTAGTTGTCAAACTTCGGGCTTCTGACTACCCGTAGCGACTGCCAAGTCTCTATTAATGACAGCCAGGACCAACGGCTTAACGTGCTTTCCAAGGCACGGAGGAGTTTCGATATATTACGAACGGTCACCCATCCATAGACGGACCTCGGCAAGCGTAGCTTCACCTTCGATCAACCCGTGCGGCTGTTTTTATTTAAGTAAACAATTAAATACATGAAATTAATATAAGGGTGTACTAGGTAAACCTCTGGCTAACCCTTCAGGGGTTATAAGCATATTTATGTGATGTTTAAATAAATAAATTCGCACTTGCAGAATTTTCACAACATTATACATCTCTTTGTCTCAACAAAAAGGTTCCTTGAGAATCCAACGACCAGAAACCTTACCATAGGTAAACAAGTAATTGCACTCAACTAGTCTATATATGCGGTGAAACAGTCGATTGCCTCGGACACCTTGACCTATCCTGCAGTAAGAGCATTATGGCAGCATTGCCATTCAACGTGGCAATGCTGCCAGGCTTCTGGGCACTTTTCCCGTTGACAGCTATGCGTATGAATTTTTCGATGCCCTGTGATTATTTATTTTATTTTTAATATATTAATAGTTGTATCGTTTTAAAGAAATAAAAATGACTAGTCTATAACCCTCAAACTATCACCTGTGGCCTAACCCGTAAAATTCCCTAAAACTCATAGAAATAAATTGGAAACTATATAGCAATCGTTTTATTACTCATTTCCTACTACGTTTTATTAACCCGTGGCGCCTATAATTGTTATAATAGTTAATAACGCCGGCGTGGAAATCCGTGGTGAAGATATTATTAAGTGGGACTGTTCATCCATGACATGTGCTGTGCAGGGTTACTCATTGGACTGTGAATGACTGCAGACATAATGATAATGATTTATTTTTAGATTAATTAACTCCAATGGTTTTTCTAGTTACTTTTAATGCTAAGATCTAGACAACATGTTCTTTATAGTGTTTTTTTCTGTTTTTTGCTGTAATAATCTTATTATTGCCTGCTTTTGTATTTTTACACTGATGTTTTTTGTTACGGAAACAAAGGGGTAGCCAGCTATCAAGCAGTGAACGGTCGACTTCATCATGATCGCCTAGCCTTTTATGAATACCTGTATGTATTTACTTGTATGGAGCGATTGCACCCAAAATCTAGTAACTACATATTTAATCTGTTCACATTTAGGTAGCAAACATAAACCTACGTAAAACTTAACGGTTTGTAACTATACTGTGATCTTCCGTGTCCTTTTGATAGACACCTGTGTTATTGATACATAATCTGTACTTGGCTACAAATGCTAGGCCCTAATAGTAAACAACCAAATTCTAAAACCAGAACACCGGTTAAATGCGTGTCGGACCATCCAGCACAGTGAATCCGATGAAGCGATTATAACCAAAAATATTCCTCATATCACCAACCATTGGAGTAAACAAAAAAGTCACATAAACATCATTATTTAATCATACATCACACGTTTAAGTGCACTGATTTTCTTTATCCCTCAGTTACATGTACCTATGGGGAGTGCCACCCCCATTTCGTTTTATGTAATATTAGTAGACCATTGTTTAGTGGTACATAGAATACACCTTTCTTCTAAATGCCATCGATATAATTCCAATAGTCTCCGAGTACAATGTATCTATGTGTAATATCTGGACGGACATATGGTCAAGAGTAGAAAGGCCGGAATTATAAAGGCTCCAATTTGCTGCGGAACCCTTTAAATAAGAGTTTGACTGTGAGAAGAAGTATACAAGCCATTTTACTACCCCAGATGGGAATCTATATAAATCAAATTAACTCATTTAATTGTGTAACAAACAATGTTTATGATGTTTTACTAGGAACGGGCCATATAAGTGATACCACAGAACTGACAACTGTAAACAGATTTGTAACAATCATTGGATCGTAAAAGCCAATCAACGGGATTGGGTTACAATGGGAACAAAGATGTTTTTATTACCTAATTACCATGATTTGTATTCTCTAATGAGTGCTCTATGTTTCATAGGACTATTACATATTAAACCACACTGTTTTACCGTTAAAACCTTCAATTTTATAGGAGATTCAACCTTAATGAAATAGCCATTGGGTTGGGTATGATGTTTGCTAGTTGTAAAAATTATGTCAGTTACAGTTTTATGTTATTGCGGTCCCCTAATTGGAACGGATGCTTTGTTTCAAATGTCATATTTAATGTTTAACTAATTGTTATTATTGTGATATAAAAATGTTATAGTTTCTATAACTGCAGGTACGTCGGGTCCGTTGTAGATTGCAGTATTTACTCGAAGATTTTATAAGGTCTAATTGGTAATAAAAAGCGTTATTTTTCAATATATGTCATGTCTCGGTTGATGGTCGTTTCTTTGATTAAAAACATTATGTTTACTGCCTTAATTGACCATTTCAGCGACATGGCGTTTACGTTGAATTTTATTATAGACGTAAGAGATGTACAGTAGGCCGCACGTCATAAAACAGTACAAACTGGCCTCTTGTGCTATTGAAACTGAATGCAGATCACGGAACTACGCTCGTAGACGCAAATCGCCGACATCACCCAAAAGAGCAAGATACCCAAGACAAGCTCAAGTTGGAATTGACTGGACACGTTTGCCACAACTCGGATGCATGCCACCACAAAGATGCGTCCCTGAAATCGATCGGGACAGACTTGATGGCTGTAGGTGAGATTGGTCCGTGTTAGTGCAGGATCGAGTTGAGAGGAAAAATGAATGGGAGGCCTTTGCCCTCCAGTGGGATAACACGGACTGAAATATACTAGACGAGGCCAGCTTCAGGTCACAGTATTACGCGTGACGTACAACAAACAAACAGTAGAAAAGTCTTAAGTGCTCCATGAGAAAGAATCAAAACTAAGGTCATAAACTTCAACACGGATAAAACGACTGGAACAAGGGACTGCCCCGAAAATGGTCGCTATTTCATAGTGACGTCGCGACACGAGGGAAACATATGCTGAGGTGATCGAGGAGACGAGAGACTTTTGGACAATCTTCGTAGAACGGCCAAGATCCCAGAAGGCCAATTCCCATAATTAAAAACGTTCTAAATACAATCGCAAACTCATCTAAGAGACCATTAATGTCAAAAAGTTGTCTGTATGGAATTTAGACGTGAGTATTTTTGACAGATTCACACTGAGATGATGCGAACGTTCTTTAAAATATGGGAATAGCCCCTCTGATAAAAATGTATTATTATTATCATGCAATATTTCCAATTAGGTACTCAATACTATAAACTTGTAAAGTTTCCTTCAACCAATCTTTGGGTAGTCCAGCTGTCGCTGGACTACCCAAACACGCGCGACGCTTTTGAATCAAATTTTCAGGAAAGTAAAACATTGAGATGCTATAAAATCTAAATCACATGTTTCAGGAATCTCTGTATCAAATAATAGGATACGTATGGCTCTGATTCAATTGTCAAGCTCAAGGGGCGGGTGACCGGTCCTCCTCCCATCCCGCCCATCGCCGCTGGCAAAGCGGTTACAGAGCTGTGGTACTGTCGGTGACAAATAACGTGTGGTAGAAATGTATTAGCCAAAAAAAAGAATTTTAATTATTAATATTAAAAAAAAGTTTCATGCCTGTGCTCCTGACTGCTAGGAAATTAATTTTGGAATCAGGTCACAGTTACTTGGAACTAAATCAATCTGTACAATTTCAACTCCGTAGGATAAAAGGAAGTGGGTCAAATTTAACTAGCAAGATTTGATTACAGGAAGACATCGGGGAGATCAAACTAAATAAAAACTTGTATTCTCTTTCTTTTTCAAGATATTTTTATTTTCCCTTGCCTTTAAATATTATACTTTTCCCATAGAAGACGTTTCACAGTAGGACCGTTTTTACTTAAAATATTAGTTTGTCCTTTTATCAAAATCTTGAACGTAAGAGATGCCCGTTATCCAGTAACGTCGCATTCAGTTCATTTCAGCGTTATTCGGTGTGAGCAGCTTCCATTAACAGTTTTCAAAACTTATCAGACAGATGTATTGCTGGGGAGTTTTTTGTCCTACTTCTTCTTACCAGCAAAAATACAGAAGTGGCGAAGGGTGGCGTTTTGGGAGACAGTATCAGTGTCAGTAGTATCAGTGCTGATTTTCAGCACAATTTGAATATATGATTTTTATCAATTGCTTTTGAACGTCAACTGGATGACTGTATCCAGTTGACGGTCAGAAGGACCTTCTTATTGGTCAAATTAAAATAAATGCTTTGACTTTGACGAGTAAAGCGTTATTGGGGTAAGATTTTAATTAAATGTGAAATCTAAGCCCCTAACTTGTCCAAGCATCTCGGTTCTACTAAAAATACTTTACAGATTTTATAATCCACACAATTTGATCACTAAACCACTTATCTCCCCGAGTATACTCGTAGGTGCAACGGCAATAACTTAGTCCGGTCCTGATTGCGTTGAGCGGCCACGTAATGAGAGCCTTATTAAATAATTATTAATTGCCGATGACCCGCTGCGCGCACCGATTGCAATACAAACTATTGAAATATCATTTAGCTTTGTAACTATCTAGAGAGAGATAGGCTTGATAGATTTTTATAGAGTAAACGATATTGCTTTTTAAAATTGGGTGTTTTGAGGTTAAGACTGATGAAACTCTTGCCGAGGTGACGAGTTATTCCAATGTCATACGAAGTCGATTTTTTGACAGAGCTTGAGAACTTTCTTGGGAAATGTATTTTGGTTTACTAATTGTGGTCTCGCTAAGCGTTGTAGTATTTGAATTCCCGGATACTATTTTTTATTTTAAATGTATCCGTTTGTACAGAGGTACATCAAGCTACCCCAATGTTAAAAATTTATTTGATAGTTTTTCAACTTTATTGCAAATGTATAAGGTTCATGTTCAATTGGCAAAATTAGACATATTGGGGTAGCTTGATGTGCTAGCGTCTGTACAATAAATATAAAAAAACTCTCTCACTCTCACTATTACTACTACTAACTGCATTTTGGAACACAGGTAGATAACTTGCTGCCTGACTTAGTAGTAATTTCTAAACATCGATATTAAAATGTAATTTGTATCTAACATTGAATTAAATTCACATAGGTAATTACGCTTAAAGGTCACATAAGATTTTTATAAAAAATAATTGCACGTACAATCCATGATAATTGTTTGATCCAAGTTTATATTTACGCAATATAATTATAATTAATACACTAAAATGATTAGATGATGCAGCCTTGACTCGTCTATTTGGAGTTGAATTATTGTTTTTATGTGAAATTAAATGCAGTAACTAACATAAGATTTAGAACCAAAACTAAAAGTCAATTAAGTCACGAATTGAACGCGTAAAACTAATTCATTACGATCATACAAATCATTATGAGTTCTACAAACACAATAAATCTTGTGAAAAATTGTGTGTTCGTAACATCGTAGGATGTATATATCGTTTAATATATCTTAAGGCGAAGTCTGACTTATTGTCGGCCGTCCACTCCGCCGCCATTTTCGTATTGAAATTTAACCACAATATATTACGTTTGTTTGTTAAGTTAATTGTTAAATGGAGAGCCTCGTTATATTCTCGCGCATATATTATTTGATATCGGCGCCTGCACTCGCTCGTATATCACCTGATTGTAAAAGATGCATCCGCTTTTGGTTTCTTTGAAAACTCGACTCGCCTCGGGACCTCGTGTTGCTCAATAATTCTGTTAATTTTCATTAAAATCATTGGATCGGGAATATCTTACATTTCTCGAGCTCTCGGATAACTCCAATTTATGAAACTAATATTTTTAATTTCTCACAAATCAAAACTCAATGCCGATACCCGAAGGCGCTTAGACTGGCCGGTACGTTCCAAATTTAATAACGAACGAAATTAGCCGTTATTTACGATATTAAAACTATAGCGCCTTATTTTAAACAAATACCGACCGGCCATTTTAGTACGGTCGCATCGGCCATACATCGCGTCCTACAAACCATAAATGCCTGTAACGACCTACTTATGTAAGATATTTACTGCCAACTGTATCGTAAGAGTCTTCGGATGTAATTTTGTCCCATAACGCGTGCGTTCACGTCGAATTCCTATAGTTTTTATTTAAAGAACGTAACGTTAACGCGTGTCTGAACGAAGGTACATTCTTACTGATTTTAAATATTTGGTGATGTCGGCTTTTGGGTCCTAAAGAATCATAATTAAAAGCAATAACGTGAGATGATTGGTTGGCATTAGGTACAGAAACGCGATTAAAGTTAACGATAACAATTATTAGGGAATTTCATTAGGAATGCAAATATGGGGAGCTCGTACTCGGGCTCTCATTGGTGTGTTGGGTAATCTCAGGCTTAATTAGTAGGTACATAAGTGCTTCATTTACTTAGGTATCATGGAATCATGAATTGGACTTGGTACCTACGCGCCAAAATATTGTTCAGTTGAAATGGTATTGATGATTCAAGAGTGTGTTTGCAGATAATCATTCGGCTTTAAGGCAGGATAAACTGAATTCAGTAATGGATAGATACTATCTTATCTTCCCTCTTCATCGCAGTAGAATTTTTAAAGTGTTTATTTATTCGCGCGCAGTACCCCTGCAATGAACAAGTGATGCTCAAATCGCGCTATAGACTTTAAAACAAATTATAACGCGTTGTTTTATACGCTATCCCTATGACGTTTTGTAACAATAAGTCATCTGCAATCCGAACACGGTGCAGTCTTATCCCAATGAAGGGTGAAGGGTGGGCGTTTTGGGAGAGTGTCTTATGTAAACGTTTTGACGTTCAAAAGTGCTGATTCTCAGCCTAATTTAAATAAATGAATTTTTATTTTGTTTTTTTTTGACAATAGTGTAATGTGACAAAACGAAGCGGCCGGCCGCTGTGACGCTATTTCGTTGGATACATTGGTCAAGCTCTAAACGTTTTCTTTAGTGCAGCGTTATATGGTAAAGCGAACTGACAGACAATATAACACACCTACGCTAAACGTTCTGCACTTATAGCGTGTTAAGCTTAGGCGTTATTTGTTATATTAACTACTAAGTACTTAACTACTACAATATAAAAAAATTACTAAGAGTTCGTGGTTATGAAAAAGCCGCACGGGCCGATTAAGGTTAAGCTACGCTTGCTAAGGTCAGTCGTGGATGGGCTACCATAAATATTTATATCGAGACCCCTCTATTCTCGGAAAGCACATTGAGCAATTGGTCCTGGCTGTCATTTAAAGATCTTTGGCAGTCGTTTTGGGTAGTCAGAAGCTCGAATGTCCCACAGTCAGTTACCCAGTGGTACCCAGTATCTGGGTGTGGAGGTCAGATAGGCAGAAACTCCATGTAAAATACTAGTATTCAGCTGCGGTTAGTTAGACTGGAAGCCACCGTATCATAGTAAAAAATAAATGAAAATAGAAACGTTTAAAAAATAAACTATGATAGCTACAAAAGCTTAATACTCTGGCGCAGCTATCAACGCCCAAGTCCATAATAAATGTTGGGAAAAGGCAGTCTACAATTAACTAAAGATTAAGCAATATCAACTATCCACAATAACTTACAACTTAAATCATTCGTAATCAATTCACTAATAAAGCAAGATAACATAAATCCATTCCATTTGATAGTCCGTTCCAATTCAGTCCTTACACAATCAGTATTGTTAGCACAATACCTACTTTCCACAACTAATTTATATCCTTAGCCGAAAGCAATAAATTAAAAGAACGAACTTCCTAATCACATAAATATTTAACAAACAGTATCCAGGCCTCAGGCCAAAAAGGAATTTAATTATTTTCGAAACAGGCCTCAAAACATTTGCATAAGAAAACTATAATTTATCTATACAAGAAATTAACCTCTTGCCTC
Organism: Phlogophora meticulosa; assembly: GCA_905147745.2. NCBI lineage: Eukaryota > Metazoa > Arthropoda > Insecta > Lepidoptera > Noctuidae > Phlogophora > Phlogophora meticulosa. The sequence goes on along the minus strand of LR990522.1, from coordinate 13,869,737 downwards.
AACTCAATTACGCTAAACCAAAGCGCATACTAAAAGGGTTTAATAAGCTGGCGCAGGGTTTTAGGGTTCCGCAACGGAACTATTAAGGATTATTACTTATTGATTGTACCAATGTGAATTTTTCAATTCATATGTACTTTCTAAGTTTATCTTGGACATCACTGACATCGGTGAAGGAAAACATTGTGAGGAAACTTGGACTTGTTTAATTAATATAAGTCTGAAATCGCCAACCCGTCTTGAGCAAGCGTGGTGATTAATGCTCGTGCCTTCTCTGTATGAGAAGAGGCCTTTGCCCTGCAGTGGGACAGTAATAGGCTGGTACTACTGCTACTACTACTAATTGTTGATGCACCCATCTGGTAGAGAAAGCTCCGTATAACATAAGTCTGGGTTTAGATTTTCTTGACCTTCCCATTTTTGTAAGTATGCAACAGACTTGATTCTATTATAGGTCGGGTTGCCAAAACATTTTCAAGTCTCAATTACAAAACAATACCAAATAACATCTCAGTTTCCTATGTGTTTGAATACTGTAGGTAAACCAATATAATAGGATAGGTACTTATCAGTTTCTTTTTACGATTCTAAAACAGTAATTGTAAAAATAGACTGTAGTAAAATAGTCGTCTAATATCCATAAAATTGGACTATAAAATTGGATAGACAGAGACAGCGTTACATACAACTGACGTCATCTGTATGACGGCCTTAGGTTGCATGGTGCCATGAAGATAGACCACCCAAAACCGCCAAACAATACCACTAAACACTTCTTCTCCATTTTTTATAGATTCTATTATTATTTTCACACATCGTGTTTTATATTTAAAACTAATTTAAAATTAGATCTTTAAAACTCATATTATATTATATTTTACATCGAAGCCTGGTTCCCTTATCCAGGCAGGGTGTACACAATCCAGAATCACCAGACAAAATTAAAAATAACTCTTTCAATATACCCACTGGTTAAGTAGGTAAGAAATAGAGTCAAGTTAGCGAAACCCCCTTTCACAAAGCCGCAACTCACGCTTGCACAGTTGTTTTTTTTCCTTGTCAATTTAAGTTTTTTTTTAACGTGAAGCTCATAAGTCAAGCTATCAATTAGACGGAGTATCAGTCAAAGTCGCCTTACGTGACAGACAGCATAAGGCTGGAGGCTTTTTGAACGCGGACGGTTTGGTAGCGGAGCGGAAATTAACTCATGTGTGGGTGCAGATGCGAAGCAAGCACTTGGCAAGAGTGTAAACTCTTGCCAACTTTGGAGTGATGTAAGGGAAATGTCTAAGGAGTTATCTTTTAACTAATCTTCACCCTATCGTTCTTAAATAATAAGTACAGACGCCAGCTACCCCAATCTGTCAAATATCTTTGGTAGTTTTTTTCAACTTTATTACAAAAGAATAAGGTTTATGTTCAATTGGGAAAATTTGACTGTTAGAGATAGCTTGATGTGCTGGCGTCTGTACCTACATATCTTCTGTGCGTCATATTAATGACAAATTTTCTTCTTAACAGTAACAAATCTTAATAAACACTTACTCACGCACTATTTATCAGTGTCCCACTTCACCATGTATCAGAGACGTCAAAAAGAAGATGACATAGGTACCTATAAGTTGACACAGTAATCGCTAAAAGCTCTTAGTCAAACAAAGTCCCAAGTGAACGTTACCGACCGATGTTTAGATGACCCTGACTTTAAATGAATGGCATGAAGAATGATATTTATTAATTTTTAATTTCCAATCCCAACTCTGCTTATTGGACAGACTTTAGGTAGGTATACTTGAGACAAGAAATCTATCTCTGACTTGCGAAATGGTACCTACTTCATTGAAATTAGTTTTGGAGATAGGCTTGGTTACATATTGATTTCTTTTGAACTTTCATAGTCGTGACAGGAGTTTAGATGGATGGAATGTTTTGAAACAATATGATGGGCAGCTTAATACGACTGCGATAGAGTTGAAGTTGTGTGTCACATTTAACACAGTAGGGGAACACCATGCCCAAACCTACTTTGTGGTCCAAGCCCAATAAAAATTCAGCTCTGTCTCTCAACTCAGTGTAAGCTGGCCTCTCATTCTTTTAGAACTCTATAATACGCGAGGTCAGCTCAATGCCGAAATGTTACTATGTTACTTTACCTACAGCTAATACAAAAGATGGAAATTAACTACCATTTCTCCTCGTTTTGAGGCTTTAACACTTGACATAAAATAGAAGTAACATTTGTCATTTCGATGACCGAGAAGTTTAGTGGAAATCGGTTGCCATGATATGGGTATGTGATGAGGTGAAATAAGCATTACGGTTGTAAAGACAATATAAAGTATAAATGTGAAGGGTTACAAGAGAAGAGGAAGACTAAAGGAACACTGGATGGATTCTGAAAAAGATGATATGGCTAGGATAGAAGCGATTTTTGAGATGACGGCAAACAGAGATCTATGGAAGAAGAAGACATGCTGCGGCGACCTCAAATCAATTGGGATAAGGGCAGGAGATTGATGATATTATTATGTACTAACATTTATTCCCTGCATTAGCCCAGTAGTAATGTCGAAAAGACAACACTTCCTCCTCCTACACCTACCCTTTTCGATGCCCTCCAACCCAAAAAAAAAGCAACTCTTTAACCAATCCTTTCATACACAATCGTCCAAATCAAACACTGTCTGTAAGTTATACGGATGAACAAATGTAAGCAAAACATCGACTGGGTTGGCTGCGCGCGGCCAGTAATTGGATCGCCCCGGGCCGCATTATTTATGCCTCCATACATCAGAAGGCGAAAACAAACAAGCGGACAGACCAAATTTGTTTGTAAGATCCTGAAGAACTTATTTGTATATGATGTCATGCTTATGAGATCATACGCCTGCAACAATAATTGTCTTGTTTTGGCACGAACTGTCATGAAAACACGATATGTTGCATTATGTCAGTCAATGTCAATAAGAAGCACCGGTTCGAGAGCTAACAGCAATTAATAGTAGGGGTCCGCTAATTTATATTATACTTGAGGTCGCTTTGTGAAACTAATTTATAAATACTTATAAGTGTTCCCTCATTGGTCGGTTAGCTTTCTACATTCCTTCTGTATATAAGCTTTAAATATGCCAAATCTCACACTTCCGTGCACGCAATATTCCCCGAAGTTTAGGCTTTAAGTACTAATGTAATGATTAATATATTTACATTAGTGCGTCGAAAACTGAAATTCTGCTAATTCACAAACTACAATTTTATCTATCTATCCACCCAGAACTAACATTGTGCCAGCCAGTATGCTGTATGTTTTCTTCAGTTAACAAACCTTACAGTATCTATCACGACTCAAGGTGGCCATTTTAATCAAGAGATCTAAGACGAGAGCTAAGAGCATTATGATGGTGTAGGGTTATGGACCACGAGTCTGCTGCTGACTATCAATAATTCGATAAAAAAAGAATAATTATTGCCTGCTAAACATGGCTGGACCAACGATTTGGTAATATATTAGGTTACTAAGCAAATATTATAAAGCAGAATATCAAATCTACTGGTGACTTTGAATACTTAAAAATACAGAACTAACACTAAAAGTACCCATAGTTATTATAAAACGTTGTAGCACCTCCATAATAGGACTAACACAGCCAACATATCAGTAGCAAATAAACTTTTACAACTAAAAATATAACCACACTTACTTCTAAGGAAGTGTAAGATGACGTAATAAAAGTGTAGTATGTAAATGGGAGACTGGTCGGTGCGATGCGCGCGGCTAGCGGCGTGTCGCGCAGCTTGACGTCGCGCCCACTCCTGCGCAGGCGAGCAGCGGCAGTGACACCTATGCGAGATTTGATCTTTGGAATCTGGAGTAGGATGTGGATAGACTTGGGATATTTTATTCTGTCACTGTTATGATGAGATATGAGAATAATTTTGATATCTTAATGCTATGGTCGTAGAAGCTATGTAGGTTTTGAAGTCTGTAAGTTTTCTGAAACTTTCATAGGAGATAGGGCGAGAATAGATAATACAGGGTGCGAGAAATCGGCCCTTGTGTATAGTTTGCAGGAATAGGTAACACCTAGTTCCTGGAACAAAAATTCGCATCGCAAAATTAATGTGTCAAATTGTCAAAGTAATGTGCTTGGTCGAACAAATTATGAACTGCCAATCGCCCTACTTCACTTGAGTTTAATTTGTGAAGCGACAGTTATTTTGTTTCTTAAGGGTATTCCTGTCACAATTTTGATCTCCGTATTCAGTAAACAAAGGAGTAACAACAGCTGGTCAAAATACGAGTAACATTCACAGCAAAACACAAACATTTATAAGAAAATATCAAGAATAAATTATTAATTGAGAGCTTATTAATGAGTATTAAGGCACATTTTAAATAAATTAACCCCGTCAAAAAACAACATAATATCGACACTAAATTATGCTAATACAGCGCTATTTAAATGAATTCGTCTATTATAGGAACGGTTCAATTTAAATAATATAGCAGTTAATATAATATTAATTCAATTGTCAGTTGTGCGTCCCACGTATGGTAATAGTGACGGCGGGGTACGGCGCGTGCGCAAGCCGGCATGCTGCGACACCAGCGCAAATGAACTGCCTTCCTTAACTACGCGGAGATTGTGACCACGGAATTGAGATTGAGAAGACGGACTATTGTTTTACTTCTACTAAACGATGGATTGAAAGCAACAGTAAAAACTGTAAGCTTTGGGCATGAGAGGATCTCCTCCCCAAATCATCTGGCTGGCTTACCAGAATTCAGTTTGATAGGTCTTGTTGCAAGACCCCCAGGGAGTGCAACTGATCAGAAAAAATAATCACGTTGGTATAGGAAGGGGTTGGTTCCTTTTTATGCATCAGTTTTCTATCGACCTACCTAAAAAGTATCTAGGAAATACACGCAATATTATGAGTAACTAAGTCTGACAAAACAGGTCTACTACCACGTTCTGTCTCTAGAGTATCCCAACTCTAGGCTTTCACTCAAACCATTATTAATGTGGATTTCTATGGAACTCATGGTGTCCCTACAAGCGCTCTATGGTGGTTATGTGACAATACGCGTCCCAGTATCCATCTGCACATCTATCGAATGAATAAACAATTGTGTGCATTGCATCCATTTTATTCGCGAGCGCAAACATTACCTTATGAATTTACTACTATTGTAAAATATTTTGATGTCGTCAGCAATGTGGGTAGGCGCTTTCTGGTTTTATTATCATTGAATTTTAATAAAACATCTCTTTACCGGACTGTACTGAGTTTGTATACTGTTAAGAGCAAAACCTGCACTTGGGTCTTAGTTATTTCAATGACCTCTCCTCCCTTTTTCCTTACAAAACCAGTAGGTACAGACATCTTCATACCTACTATGTTTTAAATTTACAATCTTCGTGGCCAATATGGTCACAATAAAACCGGAGCGAGCGGGGAAAATCTGGTGGAGATTAACTGACGAATCTAAAAATGTGGTGTTGTTCTACATACGATGGGACACCTGTCGTATCCTGCATGCTGATACCTGCACACTGCAGGATTTTATGGATGCTACTGATGGCGCCAAACTCGTACTGAAGTTGTCATAGACACGCTAAGATGAAGACGATTTAAGGTGGCGGTGGTCTCAGGTAGTTGTTCCTGGTCTGGCTGTTTATGTATGTGAGTTTGAATGTTTGTAAGCGCACCCACGACACAGGAGACATTCCTAGTGTGGGGAACGTTTTAAAAAAAATAAAAAGAAGGAAAGTGACAATATACCTATAGCTTTAGAAGTCGGTACTAAGGTCTACCCAGTTTAAAGTTCGTGCAAGGGACGTCTACTTCTTCAGGCAGTCTAGTCTTTTAATGGGTAGCTACAGCTGCTAGCGAACTCCAAACTCTTTACGTAACTCCGACCAAATTGTATTTATAGACAGACAGACATGTAGAGGCGTCTTAATAGGAGACTGTACTTTAGGTAGATAAGCATCGAATGCCCAACTCTTAAGGAGTAGAATTCCCTGCCGGTGTCTGTGATGCCCAAAAGCTGGGAGTCTTAAAGGCGAAAGTAAAATTGCTTACCATGATGGATACTACCTAAGACATAACACGCTTTTAGTATTCACAAGTGAGTAAAGTTAATTCCCTGAGACACTTTAATAAATGTATGTATCAGCCCCTTTTCACTCCATACAAGGGTGATTGTTACCAATTTTCCGCTCGATTTACCCCAAAACTGTAAACGTCCTATTATACAAAGCACAAAGTCATCGCGGGAACAAAGACAATTTAAAAAAAAAATGGAACAGTGCATTCTCTTTGTGGGCGTTTAATTAATTAGTTGTAAACAAGAACGATGATTTTCGAAAATGTAAATAGTAGAAAGGCATGGATGCCGTAAAATTAAGCATGTCTGTTGATTTTATACGAGTTTTTGTAAAAGTCAATGAATCGGGTTTATGGTGTCGGTCCCGGCAAAGCGTTGTTTCTTTTCTAGTTCTATTGTTGTTTTGATATAGTTTACCTAATTGGGTTCTCGTTCATGTTATTAGGCTGCAGCTGTTAGCAGTCTTTTTAGGTACCTACTTACCTACTATACAATTATTAAGGTTTTAAACACTGTCGAGTGGAGGTTAAAAAAATTTACTCCGTATGAACCACGTAGGTTCATGTGCACGTACTTGTTCATACGGAGTTTTTTTTGGACATTTTAGACATTGAATCAATTTTTTTTTCGACATTTTAGACATTATCAATTTTTTTTTGACATTTTTTACGTTAGATATTTTTTTTATACATTTTAGAGATTAAATTAATTTTTAATTATAAAGGTGTTGTCACGAAATGACTGCTAGAAATCGAGACGTTGGTATATCGTATAAAAACGGCTCACATCATTTGAACTCTATCTCCCAGTTTCTGGATAGAAATTATCGACGCGTCACAAATTAAACGCATGTCAAATAATGTGATTGTCTGTTGAAAATTGATTCAACCCAACACAGCAGTTAACGCGATTTCCGTTCCAGAAACGAGGCCTTACTGCAGTCGCATACCGATCATCATAATTCAGTAAACGTGCTTTAACAAAACACTAATAGTTGTAATGAAAACATAGCGCTACTAAGCAGGGGTAGACAACGCCATCTATTGTGGGGACGGGGAAACTGCGCGGTAAGATCCAATTTCGGAGTAAGTAGGTATGTACCGCCGTACTTATACTAACTACTACTTACTAATGTATAAATCTTTTATTTCCAGACAACATAGGCCCACAATGTGTTAGTGCATAAAATTATCTTAAAAAACTATGTTAGTATAATCAGCGAGACATTAAATATATATCATCCACAGATAGCTCCATCAAGCATCATGCAGGACATGTAGCTTGATAAATCTACCCGTGGTAGGCCCATCCAGCCTTTCAGCAAACATCCTCAACAACTAATGGCTTTAAACTACGCTTTGAAGGGTGTGGAGGGTATGTTTAAGTACGATAGGAAAAGTACGAAATCCACGCGGATGAAGTGCTAGTAGATAATTAATAAGTGTCACAGTGTCCTCAATAGACCCACCTATTGTTTTACCTACTACCCATAATCCTAAGCTAATTATGATTTTTAAAATACTAATTGAAGATTGGAAGCAAATCAAGATTTTTTTATTTATAGTAAACCAATTAAATGACTCGTTCCAGTACGTAAATTGCGTCCAAGCCACGTTTCAAACGTAAAGTTACCATTTCCCCATCTATCTGTAAGTGGATTTAATTTTAACTCCTGCTTTACATCAACTGAAGCTCTTTTTAGTAACTACTACCTAGCTTGAAGCTTCAGATAAGCTCACACCCCATATCCCACTATGTTAACTAGGAGCTATTTCTAACTACCATAATAAAATTGAAATCTACACCGTGTTAAAGGTAGCATCACAATGGTGGCGCCAAGTAAGGCGTGGCCGCGACATGCGAGTCAGCGTCTGACGATTACCTCCGCGGCCACGCCTGCTTGACGTAACCACTGCGTTACATTGCACATTTTTAATAAATACGACCTTTTTTTTGTTAATTGTTTGCAAAGTCAGAAGCTTTTCGAGTTAGTTGCGTAAAATTTGATTGTTTTTGTTGAGAATATGGTTAGCATGGCATAATTCAGTTCTCTGTATTTTGGATAATAGAAAAAACACTCAATTGCTTCCATATCATCATGGACCTGTGATCATTGTGGACCTTGCAGGTCACAGCAAAAGTAGGAGAAAGGAAGAGGGCTTTTATTTAAATATACTCGAACACGTACATTTTTATTGTGTGCCTCTCACTTAGCCTTTATTAGGTAGTCAAAGTAAATTCATTATGAGTAAGCAAGCTGGGTATAAATGCAGGCCGTCAAAAGAAAAATAAAAATTAATATTTCGAAAACGTATATACCTTTATTTTATCTACATATAAACATGTGTGTATGATAAGATATTGCTACATCAAAGATACTTAAACTAGGAGACCAGTGCATTACACAAAACGTTAATTTTTACAATCAAAATAATATCCTTCACCTTAGTCTTTGGCACATTATCTTTGAACAGGACAAAGACTCGACTCTAGCTTTCAGTTCTTTAATAATTCTTAATGTCTATTACTTTATACACAATCCATTTGACAGGTTTTATACAAATGCGATTTATTGTGATATAGGTATTCCTGGCTTAAAAGGTGCAGAAGATCATTAATTAGTCTTACTTGAGGATTAAGGCAAACTTGACACTTTGAACTTTTTAAAGGCGCAGCTTAGACAAAAGGCCGCATTGCTTTAATTTACTTTAAACATATAAACACTACAAAAATATATTACTATTTCATTCTATCGTTCAATACTTGTAATTTTTCAAAATAAATCGCTGTTGTTTAAAACCTGTGTTTACTAATAACAACAATGTTGTTTGTGATTACAAAATGCATATTAATTATAAAAGATTATGAATCATTTCAATATAATTTCAAAACAGTGGTAACACAACTCTAAGAGCGAAATAAAAACTATTACGTATAATGTGTGTTGTTCACAAAAAAATAATTATATTTAAGTTGGCAGTATGACCACAACGTTTAATGTAAACTTAAAATAAAATAAAAAGAGCTTTCCAAACCAAACTCATTAGTTACAAATCTTCTTTTGTTTATTTTAGATAGAAATAAATAAAATTAATATTTTTTTAATCACACTGAGACATTTTGAAAGTGCATCGAGAAATCAAAATCGACTATTTACGTGTGTAGGCTGTATAACTTGTTAAAATTATATTTTTAATGAAATCAGATAAGTAGTGTATTTATTCACCCAACCGACTAATTTAGATTGTTGCTTTCAGTATAAATGCTTGAGACAAAGTTTTTGAAAGATATATGACGCAGACGCATACTACTATCAACAAGTATGTGGCATCAAGAAACTAATTGCTATAGTATTACATCAATCAATTCATAAAATAATAAAGTGCCTTTACGTTTAGCTCGTCATTACCTGACTGCATAAATTTAAATTGTGAAGAAAATGAAATCATTATAAGACCATAATCCTAATCAATAATAAAGCATACATTTCTGATAAATTACGAAAAAAAGGGAATACTAAACACAACACTAATAATTCTTATTATTACACATAATATTATACATCAAATTGTGACTTATATTAATGAGAATTGACTATATTAAAAAGTGACGAGAATAAAAATATAAACTACAATATAATAATAATTGTAATACCTATATGAGTATTAGAAGAATTCCATATCGTTTAGAATTCGGTGGTAAAAAGGATATGTGAATAATATTTACAAGTTTCTTTTTATTATTTCATGAAAATGAATGAATATTTTGTAACCATATTTTTAAATTGTTGTAATGCGTTGTGTGTAGTCACTCTACAGAATATTTAAAATTCGTTTTGAAGACAGGGAGTGCTGTTTATTTTTTAACCCGCATTGGTGATACGAATCCTTTGTAGAATGATCTAGTTCAGAATGATAATGATTACGATTCTTATAATCGATGAAAATTCATCTAGAAGTAAAAAAATATACGACAAAATTCCTTAATATATCACTGCACACGAGTACACGGAGTCTATTCAGAATTAAAACCTTTCCGAATAATTAAACACCTACACAATTCCTAAACAATGCGAAACTCGTCCCATTCTATCACTTTTTTTTATATAATATTATACTTGATTAATTTACGGTGCAACAACACACGTGCATCATGCTACATAACTTGCAGTGTAACACAACGTAGTGTACACATTCGGTTACATCCCATGTTGCTGTGTAAACTCGCTATAGGTAAGGACAGGTCTAATACTAATTTTGTAGATTGCAGAAGTGAACAATCCCTGCATTTACTTAAGTATTTCATGGCCATGTTGGTACATTGAGAAAAATCAACTATTTAGCTTCTAATTCGCGACTACTTAAAAGTAGGTAATTACTAATGACAGACGCACAGCCAGAATTATGGTACAATCACATACGTGTTACAACTGACCCTCTAAAAGATGTCGGGTGAAGTGGTTTTACCCCTATAACCAGGTTATGTTGAAATTGAATTGCGCCTACGCATAGCCTTTACGATCATTAAGTACTGATCTTGACTTATTAAACAAACTAACTTGACTTGTTACTATTTAACGGTATTTCATGAACTGTCGTCAAGAAAATAGATTGACGAGACGAGACATAAAAGAGTAAGTGAAAAATCACGAAAAATTATTTCGATGAAATATAGTTTCCAATTAAATCAGGACATTATTTTAACACATGTCTCGTATCTTGGGAATTTGATAACTTCATTAGGACTATTCAAGTAGGTACTAATGGACCATCGAACTAAACTCTAACATTTATAAGGCCCGTGCAATTCAGTACTAACTTGATAACATGAAATTCAGACTATACCAATTTGCTAAGACACTTCAAGAATCTACTTCGGAGAATGATGATAGTACACTGCCGAGCAGAAAATGGCCCATTTCAACATTTGACGGAATTGCTAGAGGACTGAATATCATTCAATAGTTTTGATTACTAAATTATTCTAATGACACGTAGTTGGAAAATATTCTTTGGGGAAAGTGGTCATTATTTTGCTCGCCAGTGTGAAGAGGCACTTCGAATAAAGACGTCAACAATTTGTCTACTTACGCGGCCTAATTCAACTTGTGTAAAATGTTTTCATAGAAAATTTACTAATAAATTCGTGTGTTGTGCATTTATTTAAAGCACCTTATTGTGATGTTTCTATTATGTTCTGTATCGCTGAAGTGTATTTTTTTTGTTATCGCCTAACCTTTATTTACGCATCAGAACTTTAAATGTCATGAAAAATCTACTATGTGCATTCGGCTGCCTATCCATCAATGCGGAGCGAAGCTGCGGAGTAGAGAAACGGAGAAATATTAACCAATAGGATTGCATAAAATCTCAGGTGGACCGGGATAATCTTAATATACTCGTATATAAATTACGTGTCACGTTGGTGGTCCGCTATGGACTCCTAAGCTACTGAACCGATTTTCGTACAATTTTGGACACAGTGTGCAATTTTATCCAACTTGAAAGATATAATAGTTTTTATTTCGATTATTGACCTTAACAGCTTAAACGCCAAGTGACCGACAAACAATACATTTTCTATTGTGTCTCGTTTTCTGGCAGTTAAGGTGTTACTAGTTTTTTATTGCAAATTAAAATGTTATCGTAAAATAAGTTCCATACATTTCTAACAGATGGCAGTGTAATTTAACTTTTGAGGTGGTACGAAGTTCGCCGGGTCAGCTAGTTAATATTTCTCCGTTTCTCCGCTCCGCTGTCTCGCTCAGTTTCAATGGATAGTAAGCAGCCTTAAGAGTCGTATTGCACGAGAAAGTCTTACGCTGTAGAAAAGCAATTGTAAAGGATACGCTTTCTACTTCTTTTTCAATACGCCTTTCCCGACTCTGTCATGGATTTTACTAATTTATTTAACTTTATGAAACCAAGAGAGCTTATCCTACTCTAGAAAATTTTAATCGTATTTTTTTTTCATAACTCCAATTACAAGTTACTTATCGACGCCTTAGAGTGAAGACCTCGTATTTGCAAAAGGGGAAACTTTACAGGAGGAAGAAAAATCTACACCCAGTATAATTTTATTTGTACAGCTTATTCACACTCGCGAGTTTTTAAGAGGTTCTCATTAAGCATCATAAAGGGCGTTACAGGTACATAAACTTTTTTTTGTGTGATACTAAGGCTTGCGTCTCGAGGTTTTATTTCCATACGTTATAAAATAAAAGTGACCAAGATTGTATTTCGGTGGTTTTTACTCTAAGGCGACGTTATGTAAGCGATATTACATTTCACATGAGGTGAAATTGAAAGACAAATACTAAATTGTTCGTAATATTAATGCAATCGTAATTGCTTGCGATTTATTCTTATTCAATATTCTCCTTTAATAATATTTAAAGATTGACTGACTTATTTAATTTGTTCAATGGTATTTGGACCGTCTGCCGATTTCAATTTGTAAACTAGTAGGTCCAGCTAGTTTCTTAGTTATGACTAACTTGCACTTATTTATTATTATTATTATTACTAGAAAATTGACCGAAATGATCGAAACGGTGCTTTGGCTATTTTGCCTACATTTGTGACATGTTTTCACAAGAAAAGGAACATCTACATCAGAGTAAAGATGCATTTCATTCACCAATCTTCAATCAAATCACGAGACATATGTGTTCATTAGACAAGATCTATAATGCCTAGCGCATTCAATAACATGCCGTATGCAACCACAATACGTGTTATAATCGCACCGCAAGACACAGGTTTACCGAGCTTTATTCAAGTATTCTACAGACGCATAAGTTAAAAACTAGATCATTTCGAAAATCTACATAACTCACGCTCCATAGAGTCGTAACCCACTATACACCAAATGTTCGTGGCAGCCACGGTTATAATTAGCAAGAGCGAGATGGCACGAGACTAAATTCACCGTACTACTCGCACGTTTTATGACCGCGGCCGTCGGAGTCTTGGCGTTTAGTATAGTAGTTACAATGACAGTCCGGACATGGGCGCGAGTGCGAGTTTTGGGCGCTAGGTGGTGTTGGCGACGGCGTGTGGAGACGCGCGCAGGGCAGCGTGTCGCCGGAGCAGTTCGGTTACTGTGATGGCCACTTGGACTGTCCCCTTGCCTTCGAGCACGTCGGCTGCGCAGCACATTAGTTTCTGTAATAGAAAGTGATGGTTAGCGGGGAGTTATAGGATGAGTTTGATTGAATCTTGATTTGTTTTGTTCGAGTGGCAAGTACAAATTGGCTTGTAGATGGAGGCACCTGGAACTCCCTTGGCGTGCATTCCTTAGCCACCTTTACATGGATAAACTACCAAATATTTTTAAATGAAAACTTCCACGTTAAGGTACTCAGCGGGCTTCGTTAAGACTTAACTTATGTCCTTTATAAACTGGAAAATGGAGAATTCAACCATTTAATCGAACTCCCAATTAAAATGAAACACAAAAGTTGCCAATAAGAAATTTATTTCTTTAAGTAGTTGAAACAATGTAAGTACATACAAAAAAAAAGTACACTTTAAACAACTCGTACTTTATGATAAAACTATGGACTAATTAGCCAAAATATTTCGAAAAAACTTCCACATATTGATTCGTAGTTTCGAAAAAAAAAACAATGAAATCTCTCTCAAAGTGCATTAGGATGGGAAAAATGCGTGTAATTAAATGCAAATTACATCTAAAATATAATACTGAATTTATGTAGAAAATATTCATATAGATAAACCAATCAACTTAATATTTAATTAAATATAACTGGAATTAGATATTAGACTGGCTTTAATATGCAGATTGGCAAGAATTAGTAGAGCTGAAAGAATATTAGTTTGTTAATCAAGTCAAGCTCCAAATAAAACTATCGAGTATATTCAACTTCAAAACTTTTTCCTCCTAATCTACTTGTATGTTTACTGTTTTATAAGATTGTTCGATCATTAATAAATCGGTATCGATTCAGAATCGATTGTCTACCGTTATAGTTCCATTTTTTTTAATTACAAAAAGAAAAGAAAACTTGTATTAAATCGAAGAGAAAAATACATCCAAAATGAAAAAGGATCCGTTTTAAATCTTGCCTATACACAATCTTGGGAAACACAAAAATAGGCGGGTATTTAGTAATTTGTAGGTCAGTTAAAACCAGTCAACTATAAACTACGTATATAAGTACCCAAGCACCACAAGCTAATAAATATATGTACGCTATAAGCTTTTAAATGGTATATTAAACATCTATTATATCTCTTAATTGTATAATTATCGATAATTAGCATTGTACTTGCGACTTTAAAGCTCAAAAATAAGATTATGTTAAGAAGCGTAAATAAAGAAGATACCACACATATGCAAATAGCTTATGACCAGAATAATGATGAGAAATTAATTATTCATAATCATGCTTTGCTATTTGGCGTATTTACTATGGATTAACTTGGCATATTACCTATTAGTAAAATATATTAGTAATGGACTGGAAGACTATTGATATATTTTTTTACTCTCAACTGTATTCTGTTTCGAGCTGAGGTGCGTATTTCTATAGCAAACTACTTGTGACCGTAGTTTGCTTTCTTATATCGGAAGCTAGTGACTATTAAATTAAAATAGGCCAAATAACAAAGCTACCCACAGAAAAATGATTATTTCGAGTTTAGTATGTTACAAAATTAACAATAAATATGTAAAACAGCGATAGATAGTGAGTTTAAATAAAGTAATAAAAGATTAACAGAAGCTACAGTCTTTATCAACACATCTTTGGAATGGTTACAATATAATAATAATTATACTTTTTTTTCTAATATTTTACGAATACTTTAAACTTGTCATATTCTGTTACTTTATAAATGCATAAAACATCATTATTATTCATATATAAATATAATAACATTTATACTGATCTTATTGGCATCAATTTTGTTTGGTTGGCGTCGTTAAGGAATATCGGTTGATTATAATAAGATTTTTTTTGTAAAACTTGTCTTTTACATCAACATATCTTTATTTTTCTACAAAACTGTTACGCAAAAAGCCTCGAAATGCTAAATTCTACTCGCTACCGATGGAAAAGTTGCCTAACTGCTGAGGCACGGCGCGCATTGTTTCTGAATGTATGTATTTTAATTAGTAAGTCATTTTCGCAACACTTCAAGAACTCACTCTGAAACGTCGCTTACCCGATATGCCTCACGAGTTTGAGTGCACAACATCGTTTGTGTAAGATCATGAATAATTTTGTTCGTGTCTTAGTAGTATTCGTACATCATACGCGAACTACACATAACTATTCTTTGTAGTGCTTATGTAACTTATGTTTTGTTAATCCAGTATGTCTATTCAAATATTTTGATTTGACACAATGCTATGCTGCCAAAGTGTTATACATCACTCTTCATCATTTTAATCTTTTGACCGCCAACCCGTAAACACACGCGCGTGCCTTCCACGCCATGCTTTTTAATAAAAACGTTTACTTTCTTCTTTGTGATCATGAATTTATCAATATCCGTGGTGTATTTTATGTTGTTTCATGCAATTACATACGCACGGGAGCTTTAACTTTTAAGATATACAAATAAACACACACAAAATTAAATACTTAATGGTTTATTTCGTGTTATAGTGTTCACAGTACACCGTATTTATTGGCACGTATTTGTGACGTTGGCGTACAGGGCATGCTTTCGCTAGTGACGTACCTATTTGTGACGATGGCGGTCAAAAGGTTAAGGTGTACACCCTTACTAACTACTTCCATCACTAAATAATTCCTAATTAATAGACTCTAAAAAGGAGGATGTTCTCTCGTCTGTAACTTTTTCTTTTGTATTTATGTTATCTATCCAATACACAATGCGCACCCGTGCCAACCTATAATCTAAAAACCAAGTTAGCTTTTGCATTAATAATACAATAACGATATGATGTTTCGAATAAGGCATATAATTCTTATTTTATAAGAAGTATCGAGTAAACAGCTAAGCTACGTTATCAGTATATTATATTAGTTAATACATTTCCTTTCATCATTAATAATACTTCATGCACCAATGTTTTTTTTTAAGAATATGTTTATTGTACTTTTTATTTGAAATAATGAGGTTGATGTGTTATGTAATCCAATAAAGTCTTACATGAAACTGGGTCAATGGCTACCATATTTTTGTTAGAAAAGAACTATGATTTATTCGTAAAAATTGTTATCAAGTATTTTGAAAGCAACCAAGAATGGCAATTCCGTCTTTTTTGAGATGTTTTTGGCATACCCAATTCTTTGTTTTACGTTTGTCGTATGATCCATAGTAAATTCTACAACCTCGTTGATTTAAATCGGTGGTGTACGCCCTATGAGGCTCTACCAATCAATCAACCTAATCAAACTCAGGCAAACACTCCTATAAAACCACATAACACATCAGCTGCCAAATAGGTTCCATTCCCACCATCTTTTGAATGAGTAATTCCTTTATTTGTTAAATTTATCTTTACTTATAAACGGTGTTTAAACACTACTCATTAAATCGGAGATTTATTATCAACTAACAATGTTTATAAGTAAAGAGTGCTTCTATCTATGTTGTAACGTGTAAAATTGTATCGTAATTTGGTGCAAAAAGACTACCTAACTTTACGGCTGCTACGTATAAGAATTGCATTAATAATTGCATTGCATTGTTACGTAAAATATAAAGACAAAAATCCTACATACTTAAATAGCGAATCACTCTTCTACACAACAAACGATGAGATCTCGGAAATAATAGTTCTGCAGACTGTTGGATAGCTTTTACGGTTAATAACACGTCTCTGGTAACAATTTGACGTTGAAAGCGCCTTTACTTCGTAAGAATTAAAGCGATTTTCATAGTCAAAAGTGGTACTACTTACGTGCGGTTGACCGCACTTGCGCATGCGCATATTTTAACATCTCTTTCTTTTTCGCTTTAATGTGTATTATACAACTCTTTTTAGTGCATATTATACATATAGCTAAAACAAATATCCAGTCTGCAAAACGTAATACAAAAATCAAACACGCAAAAATAGCCGACAATAGCCACCAATAAACAAACCAATTGGCAAAATATGTAAAAAAAAGTAATAAAAAAAAACTAATTAAAATTTTAAATGCCTCATAAGGGAATGAACTTATAACAAGTGGAATTATACCAATTAAACATTATAAAACTATACCAATCAACACTAACAAACAAATTCACTGCAACCGTAATGTCTTTATAAAGCAAAAAAGAAATATAAATTCCATTGTATAAATCCGTCGAAATACCGTCCAATTCCTTTCAGACTTTCTAGTTCAAGATCATTCTACAAAGCTAGCCTCAAAATTCGATTTCAGACCAATCACAGTCAGACTGTGTCAAAGGCAATACAGGTTAACTTGACCGATGTTGCCAAACCCCAAAATAATTACATGGATAATGAGTAGTAAGTATTGTACATCAGAAGAAAATACGGCCAAAGAAACGAGATAATTTTCTTGATCTAGTATATAAAACTTTACTTAGTGGTATAAGGTTCTGTTTTAACCGTCACTAACTCTTGCTTATGACAGTCTTCATAGTTTCTGTAATTATAAAATCAACTCATTTTTCAAGCACTTAAAGTTAATATTCAAGCCAACAGCGATTTTACGTTTATATCTCGTGTTATTGGCCGTATTATAGATGTTTCCAAAGTATGGGAATTAATGAGGTCTAATATTTTCGGTCGGTTACATCACAAATATTCAAATAAAGTTTACAAAGGGTACATGATTAGCAAAATGGTAGACACGAAGAACGTGCCAAGGCATAGACAAGTGAAAAGAACTTTGTTCTCGGCCTCCTTGGGAGCTTCAGTCTCAGTTAGAATCACACTGTTCAGATTGTTCTGTATTTCGAGATTCATTTTACCTCTATCATATCTTTCTGTGTCTACTTCTTCCCTTATCAATTCCGTGGGAAAATCAACTTCATCTGTGTCGTATATTTCGAAATTGCCACTTTTTAATATGTGGTCTTCCTTGCAGAAGGGTGTCACAAATTGGACTCTATTCGTCTGGTAATAGGGTCCTCTATTTCTTAGCTCGTTGGTCCCGTATACTGGTGAATAGTGGACGTTGGAGTCCGTGTTATTGTTTTCAGTGTTTTGGTATTCTTCGGATTCGTCGATAGTGTAGTGGTGGTGGTTATCGGAGAAGTTGAAGTTGCTGATGAAGCGTTCTTCTGAGTATCTTCTAAGCTGCCTTTGGTAGTAGTTGACTTCGAGTGATGATTCGGGGTCTTCTGTCTCGTCATACTCTCCGCCCGCGCATTCCTCGTGTGACTGTTCGAAGGCTGTGTAGTAGGGTTCTGTTGGGATATCCCTTGGCGGGCAGGGAGGCGTCGTGGCGTGTGTGAGGAGAGCGGTCACTGTGCGAGCAAGAGGCACGATACTCTCCTCTCCGTCGCTCTCCGGGTTTCCCAGTATGTCTTCGGGCGAGCAGATGACCTCCTGCAACACACGCCACCCGTCTCTTAGTTTCATTACAATAATCTCTGTTGCTCGCGAAAGGATATCTTACAAGACCCTGCAACACTCGAAACGGACACGGCGGGAATATATAGATGGTGCCGGCTTTTTAATTGTTAATCACATTAAACACTGTTTCTTCCCGGAACAAATTGAATAAAATGTCGCAAATAGGTCACACAAATTATCAAGAAAAATAAAAAAATACATTTTAAGAAATAAATAAATAGGTATATCATTATGTTTTCAGGACTTACCTCTTCAACTCCAATTTTTCGACACGCTTCTAAGAAGTTGTCCACATTTCTCCTGCATCTGGCCATTGTCAGTTTAGGCTGGAATAAAAACATAATAATTATTATTTATACGATTAAAAATAGACGCCCTGTCGACTTTCAACGCTATAATTTAGTTGGCAGAAAATAACAGCGTGATTTGTTAAAGTTATGATTGTTATAATGAGCAGCATGTGTACCTGCGCCGGCGACGGCACGTGCACGGAGGCCACGGAGCGCGGGCGCACGTGGTTGGCCAGGTGGCACAGCACCACGCCGTCGCACAGCACGGGCGCCAGCTGCGAGCCCAGCGACATCTTCAGGCGGGACTCGATGATCTGCGACACGACAATTACTGTTACTCAATGTCCTTATGGAAGTATTTTGAAATATGGAGGAGAACTTTTGCACGGCGATTGCGTTCCGTTCCGATCTATCTCTCCGTTCTATCTACATCTGCGTTCCGTTCCGATCTATCCGATCTAGCCGATTTGCAACGAACGACAGAAATGATTATCCTGCTAGCCAGGGCGCGTGGAGTCAGCGAGATAAAGGTATCAGTTTTAACATCGTTAACTCAAATGGCATCAAACCCAGCTTGATAGCCTCTGCAGTCACCAAAACCACGCAAATAAAAACTATCTGACTAGTTACGTTACCAAGTTAAACAATTCCGTTGAATTAAAAGCAAAAATCGAGCTTACCGATCTCAACTGCGTCAGCAAATCCAGCTCTTCCTTCTGCTTATCGAACTCTCTCTTCATAGTAAAGCTGAGCTTATCAGCCGGCGCGTCCTTGTTCCACGCCATCTTACCGGGAGGCTTCGGCGCCGCACCTTTTAGAAACGACACACTCGTCGTCAACAACTTAGCATTGTCCCCGTTCACTTGCCGCGGTATACTCGACTTGCCCAAACTGTTATACCCTATTGTATTTGTAGGGGATTTTGAAGGTGACGTAGGCTTTATGTATGCGTCTGTTTGTCCGTTGACACGTCCACTGTAGTCGACGTTCCCATTGACAGTCGTGTATATCTTGCTATTGACGTTCCTCGATGGTACAACTTTTTGCACGGGCCTTTTGTTCTCTTCTTGCTTCTCTATGACTCCGTTGCCATTCTGTGATTGGTTCTGGAATCTTCTGGGGGTTGAGTGTAGGAGGGGGGAGTTTGGCACTTGGGAAAGGTTAGGGGATGAGGTATTGGATAGTGTACTATTATTTGAAGAGGCGGTTTTGTATAGACTAGGTGATACGTTACTACTGTATCCGTTGACTGGGGAGTGGGTGGGTTTGTGGACTGGGCTCTGGCTGTTGGAGTGCGGTGACGAGTCCAGTTCGGGGGAGGGCTGGTCGGTGCGGGGGCGGTAGATGTCTTGTTGACGCTGTTGTCTTAAGGCTTCTTTGTATTGTCTGGAATGTTGCAAACGTATAGTATGATTTTTTATCATGAACACATCACAGTGAGACAGACACACATAGATTTCGTTTTACAGTAGCTATTGACTCTTGCATAAAGTTAATTAGACATAAACCATCATAATTCTACTATTACTTCCAACTTTATGTAGCGACAATTTTGTTAAAATCGCTACACGTTGGACCACACCTGATAACACGGAAATATATAACGAGTACCAGAAGTAGGTATTCCATCCATTAAAGCGAGCAGTGTGAACTATTTGTTAGTACTGCACCCATAGTCGGAAGTTCGGGAGACTCTAATTAGTTTGTTTACATACAAGCGATACCGTGCATGCTATTAGTAATATGATCCACTCTACTAGGTAAACAGAACTTGTGCCGAATGTACAATTAAATCCAAACACTTATTTAACTTCATTTAGGGATAGATAGATCATCAATCATCATCGTTATTTCTATAAATAGGATTTTACGAACACTTTTACGTCAACAAGTAAAATTTAAATTTTCAAACTAGCTTTGTGTGTTCCCTATCTGACTACTCTGTGAATAAACACGAAAACTCTGAGATCACAGTCTCTAATAAAGTCCAGTCATTATTGTAGGTACCTTAACTCCTCACTCAGCACATGCCCTTTAAATTGAAACTATTATTTATCTATTGCATTTCTAACAACAACTCAGTCACTGGGGAACACCCTTTGCTTAGACTGGTTTTCATACTTTCGGGCTTCTGACTACCCGTAACGATATTAAAAAAAAAATACGAATTACAGCGGGTTCCAAATGCTTGTTGTACCTTTCGAGGAGAGGAAGGGTCTCGACCACCTATCCACGGACAGACATCGGCAAGCATGCGGCTGTTCTTAATTATCCAAAAGCCTTTCTTCAAGAAAGTCCATATAAATACATATTTCCTTTGGGAGTTTGATAGCTCTAGCTTTTTTTTTTAAACTTTACCCTACACTAGGAATATTTTCTGTATGCGTGGGTGCGTTTACAAACATTTAAACTCAAATACACGAAAAGCCAGACCCGGAACAACTACCTGTAGGCCATACATATATTTTTCTTGAGGGAATGGAACCCAAGACACGCAGCGCAGAAGCCAATCGCTCAGCCACTGCGCCAACTGTGCCGTCAACTTTAAAAACGTTGACCTACAATGTATTTTTTTCAAGAATAAGAATTATTGTACTTATCTATATTTTTAACGGGCTAGCAAACTATAAGACAAAGTGTTACCAGCTGTGATTAAAATAGAATGATTGATTGTTCCGTTCGCCGTGTAGTAGATAGATATTTTGGAAGTATAGCGTGAAAAGTAGGTGTGTTCTGTGTTTCTTCACGAGACTAAATTAACTGACGTCGGGTCAAGGTGCTGAGAAGAATTTATGTTAGGCTCATTTTGTAATCACATAGATTATACATGTTAGAGAGTTTACTTTGGTGTTTGAGACACTTATGCTAATTGATAAAAGTTTTAGTAAAAGGATTGTTTACCAATCTGTTCACATTCCAAGTGAAAGTGAAGTGAACACATTCGCAAGAAGTTGACAGATTCATCACAGAGTTGATTTGTTGGATTAGTTTTTCTCTATGAACCTATTTTTTATCTCTCTTGACTTCGTATTATATGTCTGTCTTTGTATTCTTGTACTTTAATAATAATTATTTCAAGTTTAATTTTTACTACGTTACCTACCATCACCATGTTCTGTTCTTGCTTCACCCTAAGGTAGACTGGTAAGTCCGCTTTTGTACGGTTATTTTTAGTTATACATAAAATTTAATAAATTAATAGTAACATGCACGATTAAGTACCGTTAGAAGCAAAGTGTGGTGTCATGTATAGAGAGAGAAATAGAATGTAGTCATACTTTAAATACTGTGAAAACATTCACTTCAGTTACCAATAAGCAATTAATTCTATTTTTAAATATTGCTCTTTCTATGAACAACAACACACAAACTACGAAATCTATGTGACGTCACACCTCATTAGTAAACCACATATATATTTTAACCAGTGCGTATGTTAGTGAATGTCGTGCGTATATGACAATGTACCTGTAGGTTTGTTGATGGGCTAATTTACTCTTATCGTCGCCATTGGACATGTTTCCATCGGGTGAAATACGGACGCTGAAAGGGACAACACCGGGGTTAATAAAAAAAAAAGATAGGCGGAGCTGCAACGACATCTGGGGCGACACGCATGTTCAGAATAAACGTGTTACTTTAAATATCTAGCATTTTCAGCTTTATTTGTTGGTTGTCAAGGTCAAATATATCATGGCATATTAAGCCGAATATGTCCAGACAGTTTTGACGCCTCACTCTTTAAGATCAATTCCTTTTTTTTAGCTTTATACCTGCTGAAATTGTGTTAATATTTTTTTCTGATACGTACATGGGCCTAGTATACACGGCTACATAACAAGGTATACATTTCCAGTATATGCTGACCTCTCATTGTACGGAAATCCTATACAATGAGAGGTCAGCTTATACAGGAAATGTATGGATATCGTATACAATGAGAAGTCAGCTTATACGGGAAATGTATAGCTTGATATGTAGCCGTGTGTACAGACATAAGGAGTAGAGGGTGGCAAAATGACCCCTCATTTAACCAACACTTAAGTTGAAACACGTTTGTTTTGATCAGCGTCAAGTGATATCGTTGCGGAAACATGAGACAGGATAGGGGTGATAATGGCTGTGAAGAACGGAATAAGTTTTGAGTTTACCTCTGTTTCGGCCAATGCGAAAAAATAAAAATAAAGATATAAAGCAGCTATTTCAGTCTACACACAGTTTTAGAGAAAAACCCAGAGTAATTTCAAATTTTAAAGCACTTGAATTAACTTTTATCAACTAAAGCGGTAGCGAGCTTGGCAGATACTTGAGAGAGCTTACATATACTTATGGCGAAAATTCGGAGTTACTAAAACTAAAAATTAGAAAAAGAAAAAAATGTAAGGCTGCCATGCTCGTTACCGCTATATAAAACTAGTAATTCCAGAATTGTAAAAATCTATTACACACAAAATTTTTCAATCAAATCAAAATACTTATGAATACCAGTGCCACGATGAAAGGACTCTACCAAAGTTAGATAACTACATCATGCTATTTGAAAAACGCTTAAGGTCATAATCGTGTCACTGGCAATCATGTAAAAAAATAATTTTGCTATTAGGTGAGTTTTAAATTAAAATCACAACCAGATGAAAAATCTTATTTCGCTATATCTAAAAGCCACCAGAAAAAAGGCCCAAGTATTTGATCCAACATACCCGGTGAGTAAAGGGGTGAGGGGGGCGAGGGGTGTCTCGCTGGAGAGCGACTGCGCACGTGACAGCGCTGCTCCCGGGGACAGGGTGGACGGGGTGCTTGGAGTAGACCGGCCACTGCCTCCCCCGCCGCCTGAGTCGCCGCCGCCTGTGGATAAGGAGTAGCTTTTTATGGTACTGGTAATGCAATAACTTGAGACAACTCTGATAGAGAACTCTACTTCACAAAGAAGAATCTGCATTTGTGAACTGCGGAAACGCTAAAGTTGTTAAACGACAGGTTTCGGAATGGCATAAAAACGCATTTTCTTCTTTTTTTCTCTCCTAATTTTTTTTTTAAAAACCTTGTTCCACACTAAGAATTTCTCTTGTGTCGTGGGAACGTTTACAAACATTTAAACTCACATACACAAACAGCCAGGCCCGGAACAATTACCTGTAGGCCATACAAATATTTGTTCCGTGCGGGAATCGACACGCGGCGCAGTAGTCGATCGCTCAACCACTGCGCCAAACGAGTCGTCGAAACATCATTGATAAGGTACCGACCTTATCAATGATGTTTCGACGACTCGTTTGGCGTACAGGGCAGACACTGACGGGACGCCCCTAGGGCCTAGGGGTGTCCCCACCCGGCGTTCCCTCTCACATCTGCCTTATAAACATCGTTAGTTCATTCATCCTTTCAACGTGACCACTCGCAACCGATGTGCGTGTGACATGACCAGAGGCACCAGCACGAACGTATGACGTAAAGTGTAGGAATTTACGTTACGTTTTAGTTAAAAGTTCGTGCTAGGCACAGATTTTTGTACGTGAAACGTTAAAATAAGTATGAAAGGATCGTAGCAGGTGTATATATTCTGCCAAACCCCAGTTTTCGTCAAGAGTTCGTGCTAGACACACAGACGTATGAACGTAAAAGAAGAAAAGTGAGTAATGTCATGTAATGTCATGTAATGTAATGTAATAACAGGCAGGTCGCGTTCTGTATATTCTGTGTTCCCCGATGGATAAAAGGCGTGAGTTAGATAGACACACCTGTTAAAACTTCCTTGACAGAATCGCTACAGAAGTCTGACATACATAGGTACCTGTAATATGCTTCTATCGTATTGCTCGGGAAGTAGGTACTTAAATGAATTACGTACCAAAGTGCATGAAAGTACAAGTACACACGCTTATTTTGCCTTAACACTTTCCGGCAGTCGCTCCGCTATGCAAACCGCAAACAGCATAGCAACATGCACTCAATCAATCCAAACTTTTATAGGTCAGTGGTGGTAATTTGACAAAACAATTTAAGTTACAAAAGATTTATTACGAAAGGCACACAGTTAAAAATGTCCCAGAAAGGGTTGAAGAGACTTAATTTTAGTCCGTTCCTATTTCCGGACGTAAAAAACGTTTATATGCGCGTCATTCTTTTTTTTATGGTGGGGAGCCATTTGTGTATGCCAGCAGTCATTAAGGACGCTTGACATAGTGAATGGCCCGTTAACGGTGTGTATACCAAATGTGAATGAAAATATTTTCGTAATGAGAAATGTAAGTGCGGTATTACACAATTTCGGGTCTTGTTTATAATCAAACCGTCAAAGCTGCATTTGCTAGACTTACAAAACTAAACATTGAAGTTTGGAAATTAGTTCAACTACTAAATTAACTACACACTATGCAGCGGCTATAAATAAAACAGATGAAAAGGTTAACTCTCCGTAGTTGCTCGCTAAAACGGAATAAACTTGACGGCCAGTTCTGTCTTTAGTGCCACAAGTGGTCTGATACGTTACTGTTTTGCCCTACTCTAGTTTCTGAACGTTAGGATCGTCATCACTATTAGACTACCTTGTCAACTCTATCGGTGCTGCACCCGCTATCGACGACATATGTCAAATTGTCCACGATGATTTTATGAAGCACCCTATTTCGATTTGTAACATTAAAACTTACCATCATTTAACCACTTCGTGTCAACTCTATCGGTGCTGCCCTCACTGCCAACAACACGCCTCGGCGTACGAGTATGCCTCAGGCAGTCTATAGTGGCATTTTGCTCGTGTTTTTATGCAACAGACTATTTCTATTTGTAACCATACTATCTCCACTTAACATCATTCGACCATCTCTTGTCAACTCCATCGGTGCTGTTCCCACTATCCACGACGTGCCTCGGCTTATGCCTCAGGCAGTCTATCGTGGCATTGCTCGTGTTTTTATGCAATGCCCTATTTCTAAATGTAACGATATAATGTTCACTTACCATCATTCGACCATCTCTTGTCAACTCCATCGGTGCTGTTCCCACTATCCACGACGTGCCTCGGCTTATGCCTCAGGCAGTCTATCGTGGCATTGCTCGTGTTTTTATGCAATGCCCTATTTCTAAATGTAACAATATAATGTTCACTTACCATCATTCGACCACCTCTTGTCAACTCTATCGGTGCTGTACCCACTATCCACGACATGCCTCGGCTTATGTATCAGGCAGTCTATCGTGGCATTGCTCGTATTTTTATGCAATGCCCTATTTCTAAATGTAACAATATAATGTTCACTTACCATCATTCGACCACCTCTTGTCAACTCCATCGGTGCTGTACCCACTATCCACGACATGCCTCGGCTTATGTATCAGGCAGTCTATCGTGGCATTGCTCGTATTTTTATGCAATGCCCTATTTGTAAATGTAACAATATAATGTTCACTTACCATCATTCGACCACCTCTTGTCAACTCCATCGGTGCTGTACCCACTATCCACGACATGCCTCGGCTTATGCCTCAGGCAGTCTATCGTAGCATTGCTGGTGTTTTTATGCAATGCCCTATTTGTAAATGTAACAATATAATGTTCACTTACCATCATTCGACCACCTCTTGTCAACTCCATCGGTGCTGTACCCACTATCCACGACATGCCTCGGCTTATGCCTCAGGCAGTCTATCGTAGCATTGCTGGTGTTTTTATGCAATGCCCTATTTCTAAATGTAACAATATAATGTTCACTTACCATCATTCGACCACCTCTTGTCAACTCCATCGGTGCTGTACCCACTATCCACGACATGCCTCGGCTTATGTCTCAGGCAGTCTATCGTGGCGTTGCCTGAAGTGATCTGATGCGTGGTACTCTGGTTCGGCGAGCTGCTGATGTAAGAGCTGTGCTTGGCTGATCGTCTCGTGTCGTCTACTCGTCTGTGCGCTGGTAATGAGTCTTTGTTCGCCATGTTTTCTAGGTATTTGAATATGTGCACGCGCCCGCGCATGCATATCTAGAAATAATACAGATATTGTGTGAGGTAACTTTTTTATTATATAGGAATTAGCTGTAAGACGTATTGGGAGGAATTCGGTAATGAGTTATTGACTGTTAAAGAAGAGAAAAGGTAAGTAAGTAATCTCTGTTATAAACTATATTTTGTTTCGGATTGTGTTATATGAAAACTATGTTGGAAAACAAAAGGTTTAGTCCATATTTACAAATGAAAATTAAACGGCTTCAGGCTGTTTGTGCTACAATGGAAAAGGAAATTTCCGACCGTATGGACTTTAGCAGGGATTAACTTATATCCAAGGGAATAAACATACAACGAGGAAAACCTTATTTCATAAATAATGTCCTCAATGATAGTTAGGTCAACTATAAATAACTAAATAAACCAGGACTGACGACAGTGTTTTTTTTCATTTGTTTCATGTTCACTCTCGCCGATCGGAAAGTAAAAGAAAACACACAATGTATTGACAGCTTCACATACCACGCAAGTCATAAAACCCGAGGGGAAAGTGTTGCAGTTGTACTAGCTAAAGCAATGAAAACAACTGAAAATTCATAGTGGCAGTAGTAAGGAGGTTTTATTGCCTTTTAAACTGCACTATGACGAAACTAGTTTCAGTGTTTTGACGCTCATAATGTGTAAGGAGGTCGCTACTACAATAACGTTTTGAATAGAGCATTAATGCACCCACCGTCTGAGTTTTGTTTAGGTTTCATGTACTATTGTGTTCTAATGAGGACTGACGCTCTGAGCTCTTACTAATAATTTCCCCATGGACCACACAGGGGCAAATGCTACAACTCTTTATTGATAATTAATGAAATCACCACTAAAATAGGGTGTAGGTAAAAGAAATATCGCTAGATATTGGTAACGGCCTAATTGTGTCAAAGAGAACACGAAAAATTATTTCCGAGGGCCAAACAAGCTGTCAAAATTACGTTGGTTTATGGCAGGCCGGATTGAAGCCCTTTGCGGACAGAAGTTGGCCTGCAGGCCATAGTTTACCCATGTTTGCAATGAATCATACCTCATCCGCCTAACCTTTTTCAAACTATGTTTGGGTCGGCTTCCAGTCCTGACCTCCACAACCCATTAAGTGGGCAACAGAACACCCCTTAATAAGAGTTGGTTTCAGACTTTAGGGCTTCTGACGACACGTAACGACTGTCAAAGATCTACAAATGATAGCCAGTACCAACGGCTTAGTGCTTTCCGATCCACGTATGAGTCTCGATATGTAATGAACGGTCACCCATCCAAAGACTGACCTCGGCAAGAGTAGCTTTACATTCGATCGAACCAATGCGGCTGCTTTTATTTGGCTAGCTCATAAAGAATGATGTGTAACAGAATCATCGAAGTAGTATGTAACCATGCTTAAATCTATCCAAGTAGGCAGTGATTGTTCTTACTGTGGTGGGAGGTGAGACGAGGGGGTTGTTGTCCAAATTAAGCGTAACTAGTGTGTTCATGTTGCGAAGTTCCAGAGGTAGTGAAGATATACAGTTACAGCTCACGTCCAGGTGTTCCAGCCTGAGGTAGGTGATCTCTGAAATGTTAGGAAAAGAATATTAATTGTTTAATTAAAATAAGTGTGAAAACGCCAGTCCTCCTTTAGTAAATGTGGGTTTCAATGCGTATGACTCTACTATATGAGAAGACGCGTTTGCGCTGGAATAGAATAGTAATGGGCTGGTATTATTATTTATTGTTAGTTTATCATCTGCTTCGTGCTCCATTTTGGTCTGGCTCGGATGAATTTTTAGGGGCCTCCCTGAGTGCTGTAACGTGTTTGTTAGTAACTTTAATGGCACACTAGAGGTGTACCCTACATTTAACTTAGGGATACCGTTTTGGGGCAGATTAGCTGATGAGATATCATAGAAAATGCAATTTGCTTTTCCGAGTTATAACATTTGAAGCAAGAGTACAATGTGGGCGATACTAGTACTTGCAAAACCAACAATATTACTAACAAGATCAAGAAGAACCCCTCAAATAGCTTCCTATCCGCGCAGATCAAAGAGAATTCCCGAGAGGCGCCGCAAACACATCAAAATGAATTTGACCACTTAGTCCCGCCTCTACTTGGTTTCGTTGGATAAATAAACACACTGTAATGCAGAGCCCCAGCTGCATGGTCTTGCAATTTCTTAGGTTTATGAGGTTATGCATCCATCTAGCTTGATACTAATATTATTCAACGTCGTGTTTCATGCATTATTTCACTTTGTTACAGTGAGCCTACTGAACGTAAACGCGTTCGAATAAGCATCAAAACTCACTCCAGATCCTGTGTTGTGTATGCCATTGTGAAAAGTATATATCAACTATGCATTCTTAGGCCCGTAGTACAGAAGCTCACTCAAGACTCAAGCATTTACTAAAACTCGTTACAACTTTACAAGCCATTTGATGGGTGGAACTTATACGCTTGTAACTTGTAACGCTTGTTTTTGACTCGAGTGTTGTTCTGCAATACGGGGCTAAGAGCGTATAATTTATATTTAATTATCAATATGGCGTGAACACAACCTAAGGTCTGATGCAAGTTTCTGTAAAACGGGAGATTAGGCTCAATACTATCTAGGCAACATTTACATGGCCCGTTGGCTTCTTCTTATAAACCGTTCGTGCCAATATGGGAGAAAAAGTGTATAGCAGAAAAATCAATGCAATCAAAACTTACTCCTGTCTAACTATAATCTAGTTACAGTAACAGGGCCTCACAAAGGCAAGGTGTTACATTTTCCTCGTTACTCTCCGATACCGATTCGTATAACTAGGCCACCAATGTTTTCATCATACTGTTAGCTCGCACTTATCGGTATTACGGTGTTGAGCTCAATACAATGTAACAATGGTAATACAAATGAGACAGAAAATTATCGAAGCAGACGAGTCATGAAACTAAGTTTTTAAAATTCAACACACATTATATTATCGGTTGATAAAATAATCGATAGCTATTTATTACTAATCAATAATCAATCATTACTTCCTTATTTTCAATGATTTGAATTAATCAATGATCATTGCACCTTCTTATGGCGCCTGCGCACGCGCAGATAATATGACGAGCATTTAAAAGCGCATCCGTATTGTTTAAGTGATTGATTGCCTTGGTAACAACGTTAGACCTATACCTGGCTTCTGCTGGACATAGCCTTATACAATCGCACGTTATGATTTTGGGCCACTCTCTTTACCAGCTGCCCTTCCTCCTACCCTTCGCACACACGTATTGCTTCATATAATTTGTACTCACGCAACGGCAGTAGTCCCAACTGATTATTGCTAAGGTCGAGCGCCCTCATACCAGCGCAATCCCCAAGGGTCATTGGGACTTGCGTTAGCCTGTTGTTGGACGCGTCCAGCTCTGCCAGCGAGGTCATCTTGCCAATCTCCTTGGGTAAGGTACTTAGCATATTGTCGGGAACTAAGAGCACTTGGAGCGGCATCTGGCATACTTCACGCGGTAATTCTGTGAGCTGGTTTGAACTGTGGACAAGAGAAATGGACCATGTAAGATTTTTTTTTTGTCAAGGCAAATATGACTGAGTGATCAACAGCGAATACCTACAGTTGATCTCTTTGTATATACCAAAGTAGAATTATCTCGTTAATTATTCTAGATCATTGTTTCCAACCAGTGCTCCGCAAGAGCTAAAATATTGTCGCCGAAAGGTTTTAAATTACAAACTATTCAACTCAAAAATTTTCAACAACAACCCATTGATACGAATTTAATTTTCTATAAGATATTTTTTCCGTTTTAAAATTTAAAATTATGGAACTTTAAATGCCTGTTACATTTAAATTTAACAAATATGCCAGAAGTTTTGATTAAAGTTTATTTTCCAATTAACACCGTTTATTTTTCTTAAACCTTCTAATCCCAGCCAACATTGAAGAAATTAAAAGTGGACCCGGGTTAAAACAAGGTTGGAAACCACCGGTTTTCAATACGTTCTTATATCACAATTTGTAACCGGCATAATTCTTAAGAGAGTCAATGAACGCGAACATAAACAAATGCACCCAATCGATACATCTAAGTAATCGGCTATTTTTACCCCATCAAACCTACTCCAGAATGAGATTGCATGTAATTAGAGCGG
Source organism: Phlogophora meticulosa (assembly GCA_905147745.2). Lineage (NCBI taxonomy): Eukaryota > Metazoa > Arthropoda > Insecta > Lepidoptera > Noctuidae > Phlogophora > Phlogophora meticulosa. The sequence continues at coordinate 13,838,691 of LR990522.1, read as the reverse complement.
TCGAAACATAAATCGGTCGTCGCCTAACCTAATAGTTTCGGAGTTCGTGCCAAGAGAACTAGTAAACAGTGGTGTAAAAGTGTTCTTAAGAAATGCTTCCTGTTTTAAAACGGAACGGAATAAAAAGCTTTCACATTCAACAACTTATTGGATTACAACGTGTGCGGTTCAGCTGATAATTTTATATGCAGATTAGATTATGGGTGTAAACAAGATGATGTTATTTTAGGATCGCCCACGAAGTTATATCTACTTGAAATAAAGCTATAAACAGTCGTAAAAAGACTATCTAATAAAGAGATATTTACAGACAGGAGTCAAAACAGTATTAAGTTATGTTTAGTTATATCATCAATAATGGTTTCAAGACTAAAAAGATTTTGAGCTTTCCAATTCATTCAGTCTTCTCTAAAAGCTCTATAGTCTCCAAAAAACATCCCTCACGAAAACCAATATCTGGTGAAGTACATAAAACCAATAGCATCGTTCCACGAGCAAGCCAATAAAGTTCCCCAACTCTGAACGGCATGAATTAAGTCTCCAGCCAAAACACAGACGTGATCGAGAGAGACAGCATCAAAACAAACCCGACTGATACCAAAACAGAGACTGCCCTAAGTATCGACGTAGATGTACTTAACAGCGCACCTTCAAGTCTAGAAGCTATTCTATACCTATTTTTTCCATCGTCTAGACGCTTAGACGTTGCTCGAAACAGGATTCACTTCTACAAGACTAGGAATCAATAAATAGATGGCGAGGGTCAACGAACGGTGCAAAGGAAATAATTGTATAGTAACTTGGATCCTTGGCTGGAAAAGTTCGATCATAATCCAGAACGCGACACAATGGGAATGGCCTATATGTAGTAGCAGTAACGGTAATTGTATGGGATGACGTAAACAATCCAATAAACAGACGGACATAAAGCACGTAGAATGGGATCAACGAACCGGGATAGAAGTATCACTATTAGCCGTAGTGAAAGATACACTCGTTTCTTTGAAGAGCTTTTGTTTTGTTTTTGTGTATAATTCTCTTCTCGAGAGAAGGCTCGTAGCTAAATAAAAACAGTCGCACGGATCAACCGAAGGTTAAGCCATGCTTTTGAGGGCGGTCCGAAGATGGGTGACTGTTAACTACATACCGAGACCTCTATCTACCTCGAACCAACAAGTCTTACTGAGGGATATCGACAAGCAATCGCTTCATGTTAAATACTGGTATAGCCGTATTCGGTTAGACTGGAAGCCGACCTCAAAATAGTTTTGAAAAGGCTAGGCAGATGATTCTCTTCTCTGCTACTAATGATTCGGATTCACGTCAAAATATGTGCATAACGACTACAAGAGATTGCTTCGCTGCAGGCAAAACACTCATAGATTATGCACCGTTACAACATTCCCAGATCAGATTGAACGTTATTTCAAGCGAGCTCCCCTTGTATCAACAACACATCCCACTGGCGTCGACGAAGCAAAACACCCAAGTGCCACATTTCTCAATATCGCCCCGTCAGCGAGATACGACCGTTATCGTACCACCATAAATGGCATCGCGACAGTTTCACCAGAAACAAGAATACGAAGACTGTCATACGATTGCAATGTAAACAAGCTTTCACGATGACTTTGTAATTTAGTGTAAGGTATATGCTAACCGATAGTTAGGTTTTTGGACACTTGTTTTTTTTGACAACCTGATGTGGTTTTTGGCCAATCTGTTTTGTAAAGCCATCTGTTCTCGTGAGACTTTTTTTGGCATGTTGTGATTATTAGGATGTGGGCCATATAATATATACGAGGGAGTATCAGGATGGCAATAACATATTACGTTCACTGATCCGTTGGTTGAGTGACATGAGAATAAATAATTTACAACATTGCTCTTAATAACATCCTTGGCGATTTAAGTCAGGATACCAAATGTGCCCATTTTGCGTATTATTCAAAAGTAATTACCATATTATGAAGACGAATAACAGATTCAGTGTCCGTAAAATTAACGAACCGTAACTAATTAAAACATGAAGGAAAAAACTGTGAATTTAATTTTACGCTCATGACATAAAAATCTTATAGAGAATGATGGAACTCTGAGAAAGGATTCGAGACTCATTCGTCATTGTGTTCATCCATGACCATACATCCTAGATCAAAGATGCATAGTCATGGATGTGCAACCTCTTCAAAATAAAGCAGTTATAAATAATTTGAAGTGTGCGACACGACGGCATGCATTAGTTTATTCAACTGGAAGTGTACTACAGACAGACTGAATATACCAGAAATAGAGTCACTTCAAAATGTTGTAGATCTAATATCAGACAGATTTGTCAAAGGCCTATACAGAGCTACGCCATTTCCGCGTCTTCTAGCGACACAATCAGTTATGATGTGCTTATCTGTCTGTAGTAATGCTGTCACAAACATTGCTATTATACAAGTACCCGCATTTCTGCTATGCTCCCAAGTTTCTACCAAAATCATATCTCTGGACCAGACGTTTTCTCAGACGGGAAACATGCCTTAATGAATTTGTCAAACAATTTAATGTAATGTAAATACAAAAGCAATTCAAATCATTCCGTGAATTGTGTTGTATCCTCCACGTGTTCTACAACACACCTTCGTCAAATTAGCAGACGCTATGACAACATTTGTTTTAACCGTTTACTGCGAGGGTCGGACCCTATACTCCCTACACTTGGGGAGGGGAAGGACGCCCCCTGCTGCTGACTTAATTATTTAGCCATTGGGCGCGGGATCTTACTTTGTTTGGACCTAAAATATTCTGTGTAAATCTGGGTCAGCTTAGGAATATTTTTGTATATTCTGTTTGAGTTTTTGTGACATACTTTGCTTATGTTAAACATGAGAGATGAAAGGAATATTGTTTGCCTCAATATTAATTTATTCGGGAAAGGAAATTAAGCATTTCATACCTAGAAAGTTTTTGTTTCTTAATTCACTTCTGAGACCCTAGTGCGAGTTTTATACTTACTTGATTACATTGACGTTATCGTTTACTTTTTATCGATTTGTATGGAATAATTATTGTGTTTGCCCAATATTGACCAGACCGTGCTTGTTTAGTGTCAGTACAAATTGTATATAACCGACCGAATAGGAACAAAAACACGCAAAAGGACCAGTGGTCACTCAGCCAAAGAAGTTAGTTATACTACATAGAAAATACTAGATGTTTATGACATCATATAATGATACACCCCCTGGAAGATTGTAAGGTCTGAATATTCCAAATCATTTCTTTACTATCTGGATCTTACTTTATTTTCCAGAGCGAATCCTATTTAAAGTGCCATTACGTGTTCTATGCTATCGAATTAGCTCACTTCCAGCAAATACTTCCACATACAACAGGTGTAATTTTAGAATCATTGAATACAATTTCCGCGTTTTACTCGACCCCCTACACTCAATATGAAAGCGACATTGACGGCCCCACATGTCTTCCCCTAACAATTTACAGCAAATAATTCGCACGTTCCGCTCCAGCGATTCAAGGTTGATATTATATCGATTTGTTCACAGTGGGGTGACAGAAATAACTTGTCCATAGTAGACTAAGAAATAAATTATAATAGGTCTCTGCATCTAAGAGATGAATTTGATGTAAAGAGGCTTTTGGCTTTCTTTGATAACAGACACGGTTATTAGAGGTAAAAATGTGAATAACACTTATCTACATAATCCGATTGGAAATCGGTGGAGCAAGCCGAAAATTGGTAACACTAACAGTATAAATCATAGCTAATTGTTCCGACAAGAGTGAAAAACCGGAAGAAATTCTTACTTTAATTGCGGAAAGGATAAAAATCAGTACCTAGTGATTAGTCCGATTATTTTTTTTATAACAATGTACGTAATTAAGAAGATGAATGTTTTATATTTGATAAGAGCAGGGAAGGATTGTATGACACTAATCATTAATATACTACTTACTTTATTTTCATAAAAAAAGTGTTTTCTCGATTCTATATAATTATTTTTTCTGATTTCATACTGCAAATAAAAATACTTATACACTGTAACCGTTTATTTATAATGGTTAAAAAAAATCTACTATAAGCCCCACAAAAACCTATAATTTATAGTATTGGTATTTAATAATTTTATATACAACATACATTTCAAAGTAATCTTAACATAACATGACGTGCAAACGTCCCCCGCGTGAATAAAATTAGTTTTCATAAGGTCTGATGCAGAAGCTATTATAATTCAAGTTAAATGAGGTTTTGGTTAACCAAATAGGACCGATGCAAAAACAACACGTTATATCGTATCTGCACAACAGCCCAATTGAGTTGCACAATAGTAGCTCTTTCTAGTCGTCCGCTATTGTACAGCACATTTGGCGCGGACATCCCATTTTCGAAAGCCCGAGTGTGTCATGCGCATGCGCGAGTTGATCGAGCGTCATGGAGCGTGCGCGCGCGACGAACCGCGATCACAATGCGTGAGTTACGCTTTGCTGGTGGTTTTATGACAGTGTTTTGGCAGTTTCGTCAATATAGATTGCTTTGTTTGTATAAAAATCACCAGCAGATGAACAATAACTGTAATATTATAATAGGTCTTTACCTATGAAATTGCCGTTTTGTATGAAAAAATTTAAATGAATTTTTTTCATGTATTTTTTATTTGTATTAATCGAAGTAATCACCCATGCAATCAATGCATCTTTGCCAACGCAGTGGCAGTTTATTGATGCCCTTCTTAAAGAAATCAGCTGGACGGGAGGCAACAAATTCTTCAAAGGCATTTTGTACTGCCTCTCGGGTATTGAATTTTTTTCCCGCCAAGAAGTTATCCAAATTCTGGAAAAAGTAGTAGTCTGTAGGCGCAAGGTCTGGTGAGTAGGGCGGATGACGGAGAGCTTCCAACCCCAGTTCTTGCAACTTGGAGACCGTCTGCTGTGCAGTATGAGGTCGCGCGTTGTCGTGCAGGAGCAGCGGAGACGAGCGATTGACCAATGCTGGTTGGAGATGTGCCAGCTTCTCCATCATTGTGTTCAATTCTTCACAGTACACATCTGCAGTAATGCTCACCCCGTTTGGTAAGAAGCTGTGTTGAATCACACCGGCGCTAGACCACCAAACAGTGACCATCACTTTTCTTGGGGTAAGTTTTCGTTTAGGGCATTGTTTAGGTGCTGAACCAGGATCCAACCAACTTGCTGAGCGCTTGCGGTTATCAAACAGAATCCATTTTTCATCGCAGGTAACAATGCGGTTCAAAATTCCTTCATTTGTGTGTCTGTTGAGCAGTGCAAGGCACGTCTCGACGCGTACTTCGCGCTGGCGATCATTGAGTTCGTGGGGCACCCATTTGTCAAGCTTTTTTACCTTGCCAATTTGACGCAAATGGACCAATATTGTTTTGACGCTAACGTCGAAAGCTGCTGCTAATTCAGCCGTAGATTGTGTATCATCAGCTTCCACAATCGCCTTTAATTCGTCATTGTCGACCAAAGTCTTCGGACGACCGCGAGGTTCATTTTTCAGGTCGAAATTTCCAGAACGGAAGCGAGCAAACCAATAACAGGTAGTGCGTTGGTTTGTAGTGTTAGCTCCGTAAACGTCGTTGATGTTGCGTGCCGCTTGTGCCGCGTTGCTGCCACGACGGTACTCATATTCCATAATTACTCGAATTTTTAACGTATCCATGATGACGAAAAAGATTTAAATGCGATGAAAATGTAACACTAATCAATAAACAAATGACTACTTTTGGAAAAAAAAACCATGTTTTTAAAATAAAATTAATTTGAAATTAGAATTCTTAGCCAAACAAAAAATATTTTGATTTGAAATGGCCAGTACTGCAGAACGGCAATTTCATAGGTAAAGACCTAATATTACACAATGATAAATGGTAAGATAGAATGGATACTCGGAACATCTGATGTAGATACTGACATTTTGTAACCGAGTTTTGTTTTAAATATTACAAACGGCCAGTGTCGCCCATCCGTAAACATTTTATCCATATCCATACTAATATTATAAATGGGAAAGTGTGTGTGTGTCTGCTCACGGCAAAACCACTGAACGGATTTCGATAAAATTTGGCAGAGAGATGGATAGCATCCCGAGGAAGGACATAGGTTATTTTTCATCAGCAAACCACTCGGGCAAAGCCGCGGGCGGAAGCTAGTATTGAATACAAATAAACAGCAGAAAATGTTGTTATGACAGTTGCGTATTCTATAGAAGAGGAACAATAGTTGAACAGTTTTTGTTGAATGTCCGTGTTGTTCCGAGTAAAAACTGTTTATAAACGGGGCTAATCGGTCGACTACTCGAGTTACGACACTTTACGACATATAGTTCTGTGTTTATTGTCTTATTGTGTCAATTTCAAGTTCATACGCGAAAAGAAAGCAGATACCATGTTATTGTACATCGGCGGAACCCAGAAAGCAAATTTCTTGGAAAATTCGGTCGATTACCTCCGCCTACGTAATTTCTCAACGTCGGCGCTGCTGCTTGAACTAAACATTTGTCATAATTAAGAGCTATATTGTTTTATAAGCAACTAACGAGAGCTACCATTAAATTAGCAAGTAAATTATCTGGATGGAAATGTGAGATTATTAAGTAAAAAGCTGCTGGTTCACCAAATCAAGTATTATTTTAAGGTATATGTAGTTTATCGGAATTTTGCCGCAGGCATATGCAGACGACGACAGATGGGAACCTCACCTGCTCTGTGCCAAAAATAAACGGTCTCCGATCGAAACATGTCCAGCTGGACATACATCGAAAAGATAAAATAATAATTGTATGACTGTATGTTATAACAAGGATCTTGGGGTTGTAGTGGGAGTTGTGGGAGGGAAGGTATAGCTAAATATTAGTTTAGGAGACACAAAAAACATTACCCTCCTACTGGGTCAGTCGGGTAATTAAGGGCGATATTCGCTTGAGTGGGAGTCAATTTCCAAAGTGTGTGGGAGTGAGTACTCCATTACTTATTTAACATTATATGCTTAGAATATGAGAAGCGTATTCTTTTTTTCTCCTCTGTCGTCTTTTTCACCGTTTCCTGAAAATTGGGGTTGTCTTTCACAGAAACAAGATGCGACAGGATATAATTTTTCAGGTATCCTTCCATTATCTCGAAATTAACGCTAATCATGTTTCGAACACCCACCCCATCCAGTTTTGTCAGCGAGGTTTTGAGTTCTTATTGGGGCAAGTACCAAGGTGACTTTTTCAATTCATATGTCCATTCTTTACATAACTAACATCGGTAAGGAAAAGATCGTGAGGAAACCTGGACTTTTAAAATTAGAATAAGTCTGAATTCATTTAATAACACGATAACAGCTCTTTTGTCTCTGTCTTATCGGCCGTCTTTACCTCTTGGCCGTGACATCTGCGGTCATTCACCCCGCCTACTGTATTTTGTGTCGATTACTCTTATCGCGACGGAATAAGGTTTACTTTTGTGATATAGGAAGCGAAGTTAATGTTGTGTATCGCAAACACGTGATATTGATCTTTTATGATGGAACAATATGAAAGGTTAGGTCCTTATTAAAGTCAAGCAGCAATTTATAGAAGGCATTTAGACATTGTAGTAATTTATATTCGCGCTTTAGCGGGATATGAGGGTCATTGCTTAGTAGACCTTGGCACTTTTAGGTCTTGCTTGTTAATCCTCTTAGTCAATTCTAATTAATTTGACTTTGTTTATCCTAACGATGTTTTCACCAATAGTCTAGTCTTTTCCTGTGTTGTCGGCTTATAGCCTAAACGGATGCAGCTGAACACCAGTATTTTACATGGAGAGCCTGCTTATCTAAACGCTACAATCCAGGTACGGGGTAACATGATACCCTTGTTAAGACTGGTTGTCAATATTTAAGTTCTGGTCTTTTTTTATGAATCTCATTGCGGGATCTAAAACAGTTGATTCGTTATTCCAGGACTCGCAAAGCTAGAAACTTGACGGTTTTCTGGTGGTCGCCAGTGTAGATTCTGGCTTTCAGGCGTTGCTGTGGTTTGGGAATAATGAGGCGGGCTTGTACCCGGAACGACTGTCAAAGATCTGCAAATTACAGCTTACCACTGAGGCTAGAAGGAGTCTCAATACGTAATGGATCATCACCCGTCTACGGCCCGACCTCGGTAAGCAAAGCTCAACCTTCTATTTAAATCCTATCATTGCCGTTAAAACAATAACAATATTTTATTTAAATCCAAGAAGCCTGATGTTATAATAATATTATAATTGAATGCAACGGTATGAATGATAAGTTATCGCGTGACTACCAACAGTACCTACACACAGATAAGGGCACCATGTGAAGGGGAAAGTGTTCTGTATGTTAATTAAAATTTTACTACCATACAAATCTGGGTTTTGAATAGAAAGGAACAATTTTGGGTGACAGTTAAATGCCTCATTATTTTTTTTACAAAATATTAACCCCAGCGTATTGTTATGTCAAATTAAACCTTATAAAACATTTTACTGGTAGTCACTTTAAATAATAATACAAGCCTGTTACTGTGGGCTTATTCTAATTCAGAGAAAACACGAGCAATAATCACCACACTTGCTCAAGGCGGGTTGGTGATTAGACTTATGAAAATTGATCTCTAACTAAGAACTAAAGCAAAGACAGTTAGTTTGACGCGTATTGCACAGCCTCGTGAATATAATAATATATCCAACAACAAAACAATCAAATGGGTTACAATCTTACTTAACCTAACAACGACTTACAAACATGTTGTAAATAAGACCTTGAAGAGTTTCTTATTATGTTATAATAAGAAACTCTACTTCCAAAAGCGAAAACAGCTAAACAACTTAACACTAAAAGCGAAACTAACGAAGACTTGCATTCAGAAACGGGACTTAGGATCATATACTTATGTTTCGATTTGTCAAAATCAGTGTTTAAGCTCATATTTGTATTAAGAGACGCGCTCAAACTAAGCCAAGCCTAAGTAGTGGATATTGACTAAGCATGCTTTGCTTAGCCTCTGGCATGGCGCCTCCAAGCGGAGTTCATTTTGACAGTTGAGTCAACCGACATTAAGCGTGTATCATTTGCAAAGATGATCAAGACCTATTTAAGCTATGTATACATCTGAGGTTACTCCTGCAGACTTCTTTTGTTATAAAATGCCTTTTTTAATAAAACCTTGATTAAAATATTCAGATATGTACCAAAGTGAGTCCAACTAATATGTATAAAAGAAATTCTAAAGAACTACCACATTGCTGTGTCTCTGAAACTCAACCTAAGACAGCACATTGCATAAATACAACTACAAAAGAAGACAAGAGTTTAAAATGTCCGTAAATTACAAGTTCAAAGTATATTCGTGAGCGCGAGAAAGGCATTCTACTTGCCCACGTCATAAATAGCTATGATAATAAAAAAAAAACCATAAAAGGCGAGCCCACTGTCCGCATATAAAGCAGAGTTTATTTCTAAACCAAAGCTATTAATTACAGCCATTTTCTAAATTGTTCGACGCAGTTGGCATTTCTTTGGGGCAGCTTCTTTCGTCTGTTTAAATAAGGTAGTTAATACAACATGGCTTAGAAATTGTGGATTCGGCCCTAATCTATGGAAAACTATTAAAACTGGAAAAGTTTCATAGCATGGTTGAAATGAAAATACTATAAAACATCACAATCAGATGACATGTGGTTAAATCCATATATCACATACATAACTCACGTCTTTTTCCCACGGGGGTAGGCAGAAACTACAGAACACCAACTGCTAAGATTCTTACATGCTCCTTTTGCTTCGTGTACGTTCATAAATCTGGTCATACAAGCACACCGGTTGCGAGTACTACGCACCTGACCTTTATCAAGAACTTCACCAATAAGGTCAGTGTAAGTCCACATATATAGGATATCCAGAATTTTACATACACACTAAAAACTTTTCTATAACCTTACCCCAAACTTTTGCACATGACTAATGTCAAAGATCTGAACAACACCACGTTTCCATCTGACTATCACCACCGTAAGTAAGATCGGTATTCAAATTAATTTTAACTGGCATTCTCTGAGAGATGCATCTTCACTCGCAGCATTACAATAACAATCTGCATTATCATTTACTTCAGCACCCTCTTAGCCACATTGAAACACTTATCGTGCTAATGTTCTATTTTTGTCCTGAACCCAACTCGGGTGCACTCGGGAAGTCGGAACATGTCCTTGACTTGTTCGACAATCGACGTCATAGTAACATATCCCTGCTGCTATTATCTTGTTAGTAAACTCTACCAGCTGTCATAGCAAACTGTCTAGCCGTTTGTCTGTTTGTTTGTTTGCGGTGAGACGAGAGATGAGTCAATTGGTCGTATCGGTGAGGGGGCAACCGATTTGTTTGACGTTTGAACTTGGCCTCGACTGCTTCCAAATTGAGATTGTATTTGAATACGTTTAGTGCAGAGTTTGAAGCTACACTAAAATAGGGATTGATTAATTTTAAGTCAATGCAATTTTCATCTAAGCAATCGATATTGCAGCGTGCACCTACGTGATAAATAATTTGATCAAAAATTAAAACGTCCGGTCAGAAAAAAAAGTTGCAATTACGTACCTATTTAAAACTTTTTGGCCAGTATACGGAATAAGTATATCTGGCCAAAAAGTTTTGAAACCCTTAAACGTCAAAGTCAAAAAAGGAAGAACTAAAAGCCGTGCCTACCACGTTTGCATAGTAATTTATAATACAAAAAAAACACACTAGGTAGACAGAAAATCGAGCGCGGTTGGCGTTCGCTCGACGGGTCGTCGTCGCCACAAACCCGCGCGTTTCCCCCTCAGCCGGCGAGTCGGCCGCGCCGCTCGATACACCACGGGCGTCGCCGCTACGGTAACCAAGCTGTATGTTTTTAGGAAATTTACGTTTGTTTTCTACTTTCTCTCTTTATATTATGGTATTGATAGTAGCAGTGAATAATTTTGTAATAATTTAACGTGCATATTTGTCCCATTGTTTGTGCAATTTCCAATAGCATTCGACTGTATTAAAAATATGGATTATGGTGATATAATCCTATAAGCATATTGGGATGTTCATACACTAAATATTTTAATATTTACTCGGAAAACAAAAATCAGCTGTTCGCTTTACTAGGGAACAGCAGATTTTTTATCATATTTCAGTGTCTCATACTTAAAGTTGTTCCTATTCATGTGTATAATGACTTCTTAAAATATTTTGTACATATGAATAGTTACACCTTAATATAACTTTTATAATTGACGAATTCTTAACTAAAAATTTAAATACGAATGATGAATTGAAAAGCATATTTCCTTTCATTTTTGTTAACGTCATTGCAAAATGATCAAATCTGAAATGACGTCAAAAGGTAGTAAAAAGACAACGTTTCAATGAGTTTTACTTCTTGTTTATTACCTTGTGACAGAACGTGACCCTACATAATCAGTGGCCGTTTTACAAGATACTTTAGAAATTCTAATTTATTTCATCATTATAAATTAGGAATTATGAAGATTAAAACAAAATATTACTTTAAAACAATCCAGACCATTTGAGATGGTAGGTACCTACTATTCTAAAAACAGTCATATACCTTATTGTGAAGTTATATCTATGAAATAATAATATTTTGAGCCCACCGTTTTCCTGAAATAATATCAACGAAAGACACTAATATAACATTCAATTCAAACCTGAATCACACAACAATAAGTAATCCCAACTCAAAACAATAACCATTAGTTATTTTAACAATTTCCTTGTTCAATTTACCACAATGTGCTAAATATAGTCCTTTATCACGTTCTGATAAAGCTGTTCACCCTAGCTTGTGCCGGCCATCTTGGAACGTAACCGCCGCGTTCCCCCGCCGCACGCCAGTCGCTCGCTGCGCGCCCGCCCGTGTATACGATCCATGTACAAAGTTGAAGGTACGACTTCCTTGCGATGCAGTTTGAATACGACCCCGAACGGCTTATTGAAGAGGTCAGAAGGCGTCCTGGCATATGGGACTACCAAGATACGGAGTATCGTGCGAAAAATATGAGGTACAAACTATGGAACGAAGTGGTCACCGAGCTGCTGAATTCTGAAGTCAAGGTTTCTAAAAGTGAAATGAGGGAACTCGGTAAGTAACTTTGCTTAATTTGTTTTTGTCATGTGTTGTGTTAGGTTATCTTGAATACCCGGCGGAGTTTGATCATAGTACAGGCGCGATGTAAACACAAGTTTGTTTTTAAAGTTTACTTGTCGTAATGTTCCAACAGATGGCGTTACGTGTATGGACCGGCGCCGTCAATGGTTTTTTGTTGTTGTTTGATATGTGATTTTGATGGCTCTCTAAAGTGGTACAATTTACTTAATAATATTTATACTTAACGGAGATGACGAAGATTGATCACGTGGAATGATTAAAATTAAGCTTTTAACCTAGGTAACTTCAGTAAAACTTTTAGACGTACAGTGATGACCAAACCAAGGTCTACGACCACCACCGAACCGAATGATTCTCATATGTACCCATGAGAATCATTTGGTTAAATCAGTTTTGCACCGACAGGATATATTTCCGGAAGTTGCGTATGCATACGCAATTCAAACCATTACCGAAACGCACATGTAAAATTAATTTTAATATATTGTTTCAGAAATTCAATTGCAAAAGAAATGGAAGAGCATTCGTGACTGCTTTCAGAAGTACATATCGAAACCAAACAGAACAAAGAGACCATACATTTACTGCAGGCAGTTGCAATTCTTGTTGAAAGACCAGGACGTACCCCGGAAAGAAGAGGGTGATGCTACCAGCGAATCGGATGACGATAAGCCAATAAAGAAAAATAAAGTATGGAGGTATAAAAAGAAATTGAAATTAGTCAAAGACGAGGAAACTTCAGAGGAAGAGAATGATACAACGTTCGATGTAGCTCTTGATGATTCAAGGGATTATAATTCTATTGATGCACCGGAAACAGGGCGACCAGCTAAAGTGCCAAAAATGAACAAACCCCAAGTAGATGAGTTTGCCTTCGCGAGCGTGGATGCACAGGTCAAAACGGAAATTGATGACCCTGATAGAATGTTCTTGCTGTCACTTCTGCCTCACTTCAAGTCGGTTCCAGAGGAATTACGTTTGAACGTTAAAATGGAATTGATGCAGGTGCTACGAAATGCGAATTACAATACCGTGCGAGAGCATAAGTTGATATAAATTGTGATTAATCACAATAATAGTTAATAAGAGTTATTAAGATTTAAGCATTCATTTCATTTGATATTTTATGACCAATATTAAGACTAATGTTAATTTACATTCCAAATGTTTATTATTAAATTTAGTGATAACAAGTGTTGCGTTTGGCTTACCTTAAATCTAAATATGTGAGTGACTGGAGACCTCCGACTCCATTTGGGACTGCCCTGATGATATTTTGTGATAACAGTAACTTTTCTAAAAATATATACGACGTAAGTTCGTCTGGTAATTCACTGAACCGATTTTTTGACAAATCTGAAACAAAGAAAAATATTGTTTTAGTAAGTTCAGGCCGATGTAAAAGACAGAGTGCAGCACAAATGAATACGTAACACAACATCACGCCTGCATTCCCTGAAGGATTGCGCAGAGGTGTACCAACAAAATACCCACATTTCACCAGTTGTGTTTTTAAGTCCCATATAATAGCGGGTAAGCATAGGCTCACATAGGTATGGTAATAGTGCCATCAACCGGGCATACATCCAGACGACAGGCTGCTACTAAGAAATAATACAGCAAGAAAAAACCGAGGGTTGCTTTTTTTACTTTTCACGAGAAACTTGATAGTTAGAGCGTAACATAATACCTAAATTCTACTCGTACCCGATCTCATTCCCAAGGATTTTCAAAGAAATTCGTTATCCATTGCTTCATATGTTTGAAAAATAAACGTCTACACGACGCGTTATAAACGCAAGGAACATTGCTGAAGCGACAAAATGAAAGGCATCGCGTTTGTTAGTGTGCAACGTAAATAGGCAATTAATAAAATTCAATAAATAAAATAAAGGCTTCAATAAAAGCATGTAATTTGATTATCCAGTGGTTATTTCAATCAGTAGTCAGCTAAAATCAGTTTTGACGCTTGACTTTGACAGTCTTTGCGGGTAGTCAAAAGCCCGAAACTCTGACAACCAGTCTTACCAAGGGGTATCGTGCTGCCCATTAACTGGGTTGTGGAGGTCAGATAGGCAGTCGCTCCATGTCAAAAAAACACTGGTTTTCAGCTGCATCCGGTTAGACTGGAAGCTGACCGCAACCTAGTTGTGAAAAGGCTAGGCAGATGATGGATGAGTCAGCTAAAATCACATCCGACAGAAGACACACTAGGCAATACGAGCTCGTTTCAGAATTTCAGAAGTTAGGTTTTACAACAGTCCTTTTCTTCGACAGAACAAAGGTACGATTCAGCAATTCCTTACAATGAAATAATCCCCTTACGAAACCATAGCAGAGCGATTAAAACTTCAAAGAATAACGAAACCAAATATTTTCTTTCGTAAATGATGGGGTGACATAAAGGGGATACAATATTTTCTGTTCATTTGAGACGAAGTGTTACGGCTTAAGGGCAGCCATGAAAGTTCGTCGTAATAATGATTTAAGACGGTAACTCAAGTATTCATAAATAAAAGGTTATTGCTTGGGGATATGTGCGTAAGACGCAAAAATAGATTGAAACCATTATTCTTCTAACGACGACGCTAGAAGCGAAGTTACAACGAAATACTTGATCAATATTGAAAGTACTCAGATAGTCAAGATTTTCAGATACATATACTCGTATGTAAGTACAACTGGTTTTAGTTAAACTTCTAGCCATTTGAAAAGAGATTTGTGACAATATTCCTATGGAATGTTTGCTTGTAATGTAGGTATCCAAAATATTAATCCGACTGACTAAACACGAACCTGTCTTTAAAATTGGGAAGCCCACAATACTTTTGTTAAATTTTCCTGTGAATCTACAAGGTAAATTTGGCAACATATTTTTAATAGGTTTTAATTTCGTCATAAAACAGGTAGCCGAGACGCTTATTAATATTTTACTAACGGAAAAATGGCTGTTTTAGCCAAAAACAAGCCAGTAAATCAATTTTGACATAATGGTTAAGAACAAAAACTACCACACAGAGGCATAAAATCTTCTATAATTTACCGAAGATCTCATCTTGTGAGATGTTGTCATCTCGCAAAAGTCGTTAACGGTAATCAAGTTACAATATAGTTAAACGGTGTCGTAAATATCAGCAGTAATGGGAATAATAATAATAAAATAATTTATTTTCGCAATCTCTATCGATCTCTTTCTATATATTAAAATCAAAGATGAACTCAAGAGGTGATCGACTGATCAGACAACGATGCCATTGAACCGTTCGGCAACATAATTGTACAGTCTGACAACATTACATTCATATCATATCAACATACTCAATAAGACAGTACAAACAATTTCTAGGCTATGTAAACTAGTTAGGTTCGTTGACACAAAACTGCGTCAGAGTGCGGTTGATGGTAACCGCAGGCAAGACTGGCAAGGATAAGAACGGATTATTATGTAATCATGGAGCTCGATACTCCTGTATAACTGCTCTGTAATCTGTTGGAAATATCTTTAATGCAAGCCGTTATGAAGACGACAAATAAGAATAATTTCTAGAAAGGAAAAGCAACAAAGTTGTTATTTTTACATCTTTAAAAATTAAAAAATCAATTGCCGCTTGTCTGCTAGATCATCACTCGAGAACGGCTACATCGATTTGGTTCATTTCTTTGTTGTTTGTACTTAGTTAGAAGGCCAAGGTTTGTCTGGAAGAATTTTTTTGTCAAACCCACCAGAAAAGTCAGATGGAAGTTTTGTGTAAGAATCACACTAACAAATTATTACACCAGTGCGAGGCCGGGGCTAGTCGCTAGTAGTAAATAAATTTTAATTAAAAATCAAGCATGACTTTTATTTTACAAAGTTTTTAAATAACAGTGAAAATAAATCACCGATTAAACTAGATATCGCGATAAGATTATACCTACCTATCCACGAGAAATTGTAGGTAACAAAGATCGTGCATGAACAGATATAAAGGAAATGAATAAAATGATTGCGTGTAGTAAAAATTAATCAAGCTGAATCGCCAGTCGATACATATCCAATGTCATCTTAGGAATGCTACATCGGATGCAAGCATACTTATAATATGGACGTAATCGAGATATCTTCAACTCAAAAGGCAATGCACAAAAAAGGTTACTAAAATGATGAAATAGATTAAGTAAGCAAGAGTTTTTGCAAACGCGTTCGACCTTAACCTCTCACTACTTTATTGTTGCCCATTTTAAACCGGTTTGTGCCAAAAAAAGTGATCTTAATTCGCGCCCATAATAAAATTGAATTAAAGCCTACAATAACGTTACCAAGGAACAAATTCCTTGTAAATCGATTTTGTGGATCGATTAGGAAGCGCTAACAGAGCCAATCGATTGTAACCGAAGATTGACACAACAATTCAACTCCACTTGATAGGCGCAACTGATGTAATCTAATCTGTAGTCGTTATTGAGAACATGTATAATATCTTTGGATAGTTGAACTCAATTCGTATGATTTATTAATGGTCTAACTACCCATTGTGGCTGACAGACATAGTGACAGCTGGATAAATAGAAAACATCTGTTATGTAAGTCAATTGGGTCCTTCTCTATGGCAGCTTATCTTACACTAGTTTTCTGCTCTAAATAGGTCTGCTTAATGTTGTGCGGTGACGTTTTCCGTGTAACATTTTTTGCGGCTTTTTAATCCCAAGTTTTTGCTAAAAAGCTGTTGCAAGGGGCGCGTTTGTGAACGGTCTGGGGTTTGCTACTGCGAATGATAAATGCTCGTAATACCACAGGCTTTTGAACAGACTCGCCCCAAATACGAATGAGAAACGGCCAAATTTCGGGCTTGGCCCAAGACAGAAAAAAGGTCGTCAAGAGAGAAATACCAGTAGAATAACAATACCAGGTACCTACTATAATTTCTGTATTGCAGAAGTTTTCTAACTTCTTACTTTGTCTCAATTTTTAAACATACAGCTGTCCTGCCGAAAGATTGTTGTCTAGTTGCCGACTAGTTTCAAATTTCCACTTATTAAAAGAGCAATCAAGATTTGCGTTCATGACGATGAAAAACTGAAGAAAAGTACTGGTCCATTAACTAATGACGAAGACAAAACAGAATCTATCTTCAGATCTATAAATACGCTACGTATCTAAAGTTAAATCACACACTGCCTCAAAAAATGTGTGTCAACAATCAATGGGCGAGACTGCACCAAAACTGGTTTCTCCTTACTGAGTTTCGTGAGAACTGTCCAATGCATTCATTACGTTTAACTTTTTCTTCGCTATAATTTCAACGTTTTCCTGCAGCAACACTGTGTCATTATACTGTTTAAAACTACTTGAAAATATAATAATTGGATGATGAGCGACGTTCAAAGGAAGCCGTAGATACTGTTGCTAATGCAGGAAAGTGTTTCATTCATAAATATAAGACAGTTAACACCTTCCTTGCTAAAGTGGAGAGTTTCAATGCTAGTGTAAAACAAACCCAAATGTTTGACGAAAATGTCCAAAACGATAAAGATTATATTGTTTTTATCAAGATGAACCAGTTACTAAATGACAGTACTTACTTATCTAATTTGGCACGTAAATAAGTTAGCGGTGTCAGAAGGCCATACAAAAACTAGCAAAATATCGTAAATGATAACGGAACTTAGTGATATGATACAAGCGACCTAATTTTTACATGATGGGCCCCAAGTAATATCGATAATGGAAACCATCCAGGGAGCAGTTATACTTTTGGGAAATTGGGTCGATATCTATACTCGACAAATTCGTCACGGAATCGTGTTTTTGCCGTAATGTCTTTACAATATCGGCGCACGACAGACAGTCGCAATAGTTAAATAAACATTGTTTTGTAAAAGGTTGTAATGAATCCTGCGAAGATGACTGATTAACATAATCTAAACTGAACAATTTTTCGTCCAATCAAAATACACTGAGAAAACTTTTTCAAAGTCTTATTACTAAAACAATGAGAAAGTCACTCCAATCTTCAAACCCAAGCCTAGAAAGACGAAGTTCATCAAGGCTTGTTCCTGTGTAAAGGCTGAGAATAAAGGTTTCTTTTCCTCGCTGACTGACAACGTGGGCGGTAACAACAGGAGGTCTCCTAAGCATTAATGACTAGAGGCACGCCTTAGAACAATGAACATGAGACTAACTACTCCAGACTGGATGAAAGTTTTAGCTCTCAGGGCCTCCTTGCTACTCATAATTATTATGAGCGAGGTTCAGCGCCAGTTAACATTAAAATGATCGTTTAGATGAGGTTATGAGGTGAGTTAATTTGAGCTCGCAGTAGTTGACACGTTAATTAGTTTAATTTGTGATTTACCAGATAATTGTTTATGCTTAATCCTCTGCGAGAATTCAGTATATTCGTAGAAGTGAATAAATTATAAACTTCCTACCTAAAATAGTTTAGTAGTATAAGGCTAAAAAGACAAATGACGTTACCAGATACAGACGAGGAATATTTGTTTCTCGCTCACAATTAATCAGAACAAGAGCTAATCTGAAACGCGTTACAATTCATCAACGCTGCGGACACGTACATATATAAATCTAACGCAATTGAGGCCAACGTGAGACTTAATAACTTCGAGGACACCATTCAAGTCCTGGTATTCGGTGATTATACCCTAAAGTTTCCGGCGACTATCATAAACACAACGTGTTCGTTACAAGACTTGTGATCATGACTCACGACGAGATGCTGAGTAATCTCAATGCAATATAATATACCACCCTTATTAGTAATATCAGCTAACTCAAGATGTTATGTAAACACCTCCACAAATACTAGTGAAGTGTGAGAATATAACATCTTATAATAGTACAGGTCTCAAAATAAACCATGTAGCCGGCAATGACATAATATGTTATATAATTATTCTCTAAAGCGTTCGATGAGAATTAATAAGCGTAAAATATCACGTAGGCGAACCAATCGAGCGACATCAAAGGGTACAGTGCGCGGCGCAGTTTATAGAGAAAACAAAAATAAATTCAAGAGCATCGCAGTATGTGCAGTTTCTGATGATGTAATCATGCTAAGACGATCAGACGAGACAGCGAACGTTAATACTAACTGGAACACAAACATCGACCACCACAAATTAAAATTACACTATTGACAGATACTGACAAGATGTTTATGATCATCAAAAGCTTTCCAAGAAACTTCGAAGTTATTCTGGCGTGGAGTCGGCTGCGAGAGTGGACGTAATTTATTTATACGAGACATTATCATTTAGAATTATAAAACTATATTATGTATTGCACGATGGGCTGACTGTAGTGTGCTTTGCCTTTATTTCGTTTCTCACCGAGGAAAACAATGTGGTTTCCTTTGCTAACAGAATTCAATATGACACAAATAATATCTGGCCTTGGTTTTCGGAGCAACATATTGGAAAATTCAGTGGGATTTAGCATATATAACAGTAAATATATATACTTTTCCTAGTTACTACCGCATCTATTCTATTGCATTAACATGGGATACTGCAAATGTCCTCCAGGGATCGAGTATATTTTTATACAAAAGGTGAGCTATTTCCACATGACGAAGGGAGGGCTGACGCCTAAAGGCCATTAGGTAATGTGGCACAACCCAACAACCCTGAACTTTTGACTGACAACGTAAATGACAGAGGTTGTAACAAAATAACTCAGCAAAAAGACTTTGGAGAAATTGATTCCCCTGACATGTCTGATGTCACATGTTAAGTAATGAGAAGTTGGTGTTTGACAATACGTTATCGTATAAAACTCCATCACCTTTGATTGGTAGTGCTTTCCAGGTACACACTAGACATTATCTCAGGTAAAGATTGATCCCTCGTCAACAGATACTCTTGATAACGTTGAAACCTTTTAGTGAGATAGACAAAATATTTTTTCATGTAGTATCGACAGACATAAAGCTTTACGTAAACTCTGTAAACAAAAAGTAAGAATTAATGTACTGAAGGTCGTATTGTATAGTATTATGACTCGCACTGCCATCATATTCAGTTCCATATTTCACAAGTTGGCTCAGTTTCTCGTATCAACAATTCATAGACGCTTGTGTTAATACTAAAATATATTATCGTGTGGAGTGCAGAAATAGACAGTTTTTTTATTATTTACTTTCACTGTTTTGTGTTTACGTACATCCACAAATTTTTGTTTTAAATTCGAAGCATGTGAGCGAATTAGCAAGCAATGAATATTTAGCGTATGAGCGTACTCTGGTTACTGGTTGGCGCCGAATGTTTGGGAACGAGTTTGCAGTCTAGTTTTTACGTTGATTTGTGTCCTCGAAATATAACCGTCATTACCACGTGGCATTGCTAACGAGCCTAGTTTTTCGACGCCACCTGCGAGCATGCCTTTAAAAATGCCGGATACTTTAAAAATGGAAATGCATCAAAATGGTGTCCTCAAAAAACGTGTCCTCGACGTTTCCGCTGACTTTTAGATTATACTTTTTTTAACTGTATCTTCCTGTCTCCTACACAAATATCATCAACAATCTTGATGACAAATAACGACTTCTAGTCACGCATCTATTTTGGTCATAATAATCGTTGTTATTATGGTGGCCTAGAAACAATTCAGCTGTTACAGCAGTACCTAGTGCCATTTAGACCCACTTATATCTGGTAAGACACTTTTTTGTGTAGCGAAATTTATTGCCTAGATTGAATGTCTGGTGACGTGCCAACTTGCCGATACATGCGCTGCGGACTGCGGGCCTCAACCAACCTTGACCGGCGACCGAGTCATACATATAAATCTCAAACGCCTTACAAAGGTTTGGCTATCTCTATTGCAACAATACCAGTATGGTCAGCTCTGTCTATTTTATTTGGTTATTCAATCGAAGCACAAAGAACAGTAGATTTGTGTTTATTTGAAGCTGACATAACATTAGTTTCACGTAATGAAAATGGGCGCAGTTATGCGTTTGACTGATTCTCCATAAACTTTGTGTAACTATTTTCTGTGTAGCGAAGCTACCGACTCTTGCTATGATTTCAGTCATCAGTTCCTGTTTATCATATTGGACACTCAACAAAATTAGAGGCAATCAAATTAAATATTATGTTGATCACGTACAACAATCAAAGCGAGCCTCCTTGTCCTTGGCAGTAATTCCTCATGATTGTTGCCAGCATAATACGCACCTCTCGTTACTAAGGTTACATTACATCATGCTATAAAGTCATCCGGCGTAACATTTAATAGACCTGAGGAAACTTGCAATGCTTGAAAAAAACAAAACCTCTTTAGATATTCTGATACAGTACCGACACTCGTTGCTACAGTTCATAATGTCAGTATTTCACTCAAAGCCTTCAAGATACATAGGTCTCCAGATTATGTCAAATTAAATAGTAATTTTATGTTCCATTTCTTTTTGGTACATGTTTTGCATTTCAATATCGTGTTACACTTTCCGATGGATTTTGCAGAAAATTCCTAATAGATTGCTTCATGACTGTTGGACTATTTAAGGTCAACAACAGAAATATCTCAATGTATGTCAAAATGAAAGACATGAACATTGATTATGTTTTACAAAATCACCCCGCTGAACTATCATATTGCAGATTGCAGCGGGAAAGACTCTTACTCTAGATCATTACCGTGGTTCAACTGCTATATAACAGACAAACGTTACATGACGTCCGATAACTGCTTCAACGTCTTACAAAAAACATGGCTGTCTTAAGTATCAAGTAAGACCATCAATCGAAAGCGTACTTGCAATGAATCGATGTAGCAATACGATCACGATACCCGTTAACGTGGACAAGCGAGGTATGTACTGTTCAGTGACACCGGTGTAGATTGAATAACAAATCACTCGAACAATGCAAATGAGATGGCCTGACATGGACAAGAACGCGAGCTAGCCGGTATAGATAATTAATTAGCTGTTTTAAAATTTTCGTGGACGGTAGTGGTCCCATGAGTGTCGTTAGAGATTACAAAAGAATGGGATATGTGTGCCAAAGAAGTACAGAAATACTCCATTTATCTATAGGACCGCTACATTTAAACAAATGCAAAATCTAGGCTTAGATTTTACCAAATGTTTTGATAGATGATTCGGAGAACGAATTACTGCTAAAGGCTCACGAAAACCGTACTTCAAAAGCGAATTTTGATTTTGGACAATCCATGATCAATATTTTAAATAAACAGAACTCAGTTACACAGTTGAACCCATCTGCTGAAGGATCATGACGTTCTCAGAACGTGGATCGGACGTTCCATGAGCCTAAATATGAAATGTTCGCGCATGCGTCATATTTATAAAAATGGTGCGTCGTACAATCGTACGAGCACGTTGGTTTCGTCACGATAACTGTACTATAACGAACGCTAAAGGCTATAGTTCTTTTTTGCAACTGTACTGCCCATTTCCGACCTTAATAATGCATAATAAGATCTAATTTAACAATACTATTTTTCTAAAGGAAACAGATGGTTATAAAATTGAGTGGATAACGGTATAGCAAATTTAAGTGAATGATTCTAAATTATTTAGTAGGTACAGGAAGAAAGCGAATTGCCTTATTGGCCAATCATACCGCAAAGATCTATTTGATATCACACTTGCTTGGCTATCAAATATATTTGTAATCGAAAATGAAAGTAAACAGCTCAATTTCGTCGCTTCGAGTGTTCTCGTCATTACATATTTGGAAGTCTATCTTTTTCGGATAAGATTCAAGATAATTTTGACACACAACACATACTTACATTAAGCTAGTGAAATAAGGTGCGGACTAGAAACAAACTCCTTCCCTGAATCTAGATTGCTTATCAAGGTATAATTGGTCAAGCAGACCTATATTTTACCTTATAATGCGATTAAAAAGGTCGAAAGCATGACGGTGGTTTTACGAAACCTTTTAAGGTTTGCGCGCCTATTTAAGGCAAATTCTGCGTGAACGTTAGTAGTGTTTGGGAGTTTTTGCAACGATGTGCAGGTTACACGTGCCGTCTGATCAATACGCCGGTCGGGACGGCGACCGGCTGTCGGCGGCATGGCGTGTCGCCCCTAAACACAGCTGATTCCACCTATCCCCCTCAGCCAGTTCGTTCACCCTTCGTCCCGCGCTCCCCGGCACCCTCCCAAACTTTCGATCTCGTTAAAAACATAAACGTATCCACGATTCCCTTCCGAATTTCGGAAAACACAAATTTCCTGCCAGTGTAAAAGCCCTATTTTCGTCGCAATTTATATGGAAAAACGTAATCACGATGGCTGCGACGCTAATTTCATATCTCAATTGTATTTTAACATTGAGGTAAAATGTACTCTCGCAAAGGTGGTGGGCCTTCAAAAGAAGGCCCATATAGATCTGACGCTGAGGTTCACGATGGATACTCTGAGCAGCAGCAAGAACAATACACTAAATACTTGAGAAAGTTAAAAAGTGACTTCGAAGGGAGTTGGTGCAAGAGAGCAAAACCGAACATAGACTTTACCGAGTACGAACGAGTTAAAACTCTTGGGACAGGAGCTTTTGGCAGAGTAGTGTTATTAAAGCATGCAAAAAGCAGTAAACTATTCGCAATGAAAGTGTTGGAAAAAGAAAAGATAGTAAAGATGCGACAGGTCGAGCATACGCTATACGAAAAACGCATTCTCGAAGCTATCAGGTTTCCTTTTACGGTTTGCATGGAATTCAGTTTCAAGGACAACAGCTATGTGTATTTTATTATGCCATTCGTACCAGGCGGTGAAATGTTCACTCATCTTCGACGAATGGGTAAGTTCGAAGAGCCACTAGCAAAATTTTACGCTAGCCAAGTAATTTTGGCCTTGGAATATCTGCATTTCTGTAACCTAGTTTACCGCGACCTGAAGCCTGAAAACATTTTAATCGATAAGACTGGTTACCTGAAGATCACAGATTTTGGTTTTTGTAAAATTCTACAAGGGAGAACTTGGACTCTGTGTGGAACGCCTGAATATTTAGCTCCTGAACTGATATTGAGTAAAGGGTATGGGTTCTCTGTAGACTGGTGGTCTTTTGGCGTGTTGTTATTCGAAATGTGTGCAGGATACCCACCTTTCTACGCGAACGAGCCAATGAAGACTTATGAGAAAATTGTAGGTGGAAAATACAGGTGTCCTTCAAGTTTCAACAGCGACTTAAGGGATCTAATAAGAAACATTCTCCAGGTTGACATAAGCCACCGTTTTGGTGTGATGAAAAACGGAGTAATGGACTATAAAAACCACAAATGGTTTAAGGGTCTGGAATGGGAAAATATACTTAACTGCCGGGCGCAGCCTCCATTCATTCCAAAATACAAGGGACCAGGTGATACTACTAATTTTGATCGCTACGATGACGAGCCCATAAAGCCAGCTTCACGCTGCCAATACGAGGCGGAGTTCTTAGATTTTTAATTTATGTGGAAGTTTTTGTTAACTACTTGTTCTCTACTCTTGAATAAATAAGAATCTATTTCAAGCATTGTTTTTTTTTGCATTTTGTTCAAATTATAATCAGAAATCCTCTTAGCAAAGTGCTTCTTTGTATACTTTATCTCAAAATTCAAAAAGCACATCCTGACCCACAATCTTGTATCAACGTGTTTGTTCGTTTTGTTTAGAGACGATTTGAATTCATAATGGGGCACGTGTGGGGCCCCCTCGTGACATGCGCCCGCGCAGTGCCGGAGGACTATAATAACAGCAGGCAGAGGGCACGCGACGAAACTGTATTATATTTCAAGTTCGTGACCAAGTGTTGGGTTAGGGACATTTGTAAACTGCATTAATTATGTCGAAAACGTAGGAATATGTATTTTCTAAGCTAGAAACTTAGATCCAGTTAACTAAAACAGATATCTGATCTTTAATCTACTATAAGTTTTGTTAAATGTCTTATAAGTGTGGGTGAAAAATAAATGATTTACTGTACCGGTCCAATGATGTTGGATTCCGGCACTCAGCATCTTTCAGTCGCCTACCGAATGAAAGAAAAAATGAATAAAATTTTCATTTCTATGTAAGTTTGTCGGTGTTGTGTGAAAGTGGAATGAAAAATGTACATTATCTCGAGTGAAGCGTCTGACATCAGCTTAAACTAAGTGCTAATAGAAATAAGATTAAAAAAAAATCAGTACAAACTTAAATCATAAACATTAGTACTTACACTATTCGACACATGTACAGTATAGTATATAAAAAAATCAAACATATGTCCGGCATATTCCTGAAACCATCGACTAAATAGATCTAGTGTGCTGTGTGTGACCCGAATTTGCTTCAGTTCTCTGCCAAGATTAGCATGTGTATGAGTAATGATCTGTTATGGGAACATGTTTTGGCAAAACAATCTTCAAAGAGAGGAATGAACTGAAATATTTTATTGTATTGGGCAATAAAATAACTCAGTAGGATCCTTTAGCATGTCAGTGACGTGTTATTCAGTTATTCACGATGATAGAACACGTGCGAATTACGAGGAAAACATGTGTAGTTTTATATTCAGTTTATTTCTGGACGCTATTCCAGAGTTGAGATTACTTGCCGGGCGTCAAAAGAGAAGTCTATAAAATAGTTTAATTAAATTCACATACAAAGGTTTACGATAGCGTCACCTTGTTCTGTGATGAACGGGACTTGGGCGTCGAACGGAATGTAAAGGGACAGAGAGAATATTGATTCACAACTCTTTGAGACGCTATGGAATTTTCTTTGATGGTAATTGAATAGATGAAGTGAATAATGTTCACCGACCGTCTTGTTTACTTATTCGCATTTTAAGTAAACATTACGCATTTTAAGATTGGCACAGGTTTTGGGATGGAGGTCTTTGTCAAATCGTGCATGACTTACCAACGGTGATCGGTGGTAATTTAAGCAAAATACACGTCATGTATTTCGCACTTATATTGCTTTCTTTCTACTTTCAGTGTGACCTTTGACTAAGAATTCCACAATCAGATGGCAACATTTTTACAATAAAACCAAGCGTACGTAATTCGGTTACACAATTTTAGTTAGCAAATCAAAGATACACCAAGTTTATTATGTGCAACCAATTTTCTGGTACGGCACCCATGATAGGGACAATGGCACGAAACAATAGCCTTTTCCCGGCCGTGTGATGGTTGCAAGGGACCAGCGCAGCCGACCGGAAAGTGAAGGAAGCGTGGTTCCGTCTCACGGGGAGGATGTGACGTCAGGAAATAGCCAAGGTCTACGTCTTAAAGGGTTGCTAGTTAAAGTGAGGATGACACACTAATTAGCATATTTGTTCTTCAAAACAAAAGGTATAAAATATTCTGACTTTTTATACCATAGTCTGTTGTTGTATGTACGTAGTTTTTGTTGTAACTATATCGTAGTCAAACATAATATAATTTATAGAAAAGTCCAATATTACACATTTCAAGTCAACTCATAGTTCCTATGAAGTAATGTAATTGCCTGATAATTTTACAATCAACGTAACAGCTTTCCAAGTCGTATAAATCGTGAATGGGAATAATTCAAGTCAAGTACGCCCATTTATGTTATACGATGCATTCCCAATGTTGTAGACAAAGCACCAAAAGTTCAGGCGAGCAAACTGTCTATTCACAATGGTATTTCTTGCGCAAGTCTTGCCGCATTGAAGCCTAGGTCTCACGATACGATTGAGGATACATCTCTGACATTCTGCCTTATATTATTCACATTTCAACCGTATATGAACAAAGAGTATCGTATAAATCGAAGTGTTTTCTATGGGAATAGATACGGTGTTGACGGAAATAAATATTTCAACAAGAATTCTGTCCTACCATATTCTATTTTGAATACTAAAACAAATGTCGGCCATTAATTTGAGTTGAGCTCGGATGTTTGACAAATAGACGCAATTCCAGAACACGATTCAGTAAGTAAACAAAAAATAACAATATGGTAGCAAAAAATGCTATTACTGTACTATGCGGGCAAACGAAATAAGCTTACCAGGCTGAATAGATTCAACCATAGGACCAACTTACAGCAATTATTAGTAAATTAAGGCCATGTTGCCAATGGCGTTAAATCAAAGAACATTTTATGGTATCTTACCACAATTAACCGTCGTAAAGTCGAAGGAGAGGTTACACAAGCTATCACCGTGAACATGAAACACAATTACATAAAAGTGCTTTGAAAGCTATGGGCATATCGAGCTATTGATAGATTTTACGAATAACGTTTCGACATAAAATGGTTACCAACATTACATATTGTGGAAATTGAAATTGAACATTGAGGTATACCGTATTGACCCAACTGTCCCATCCACTGGGTGGAGTTGACTATAGTTACATGTAAACTCGGTAAATTAATGAACTACTAACAAGGCTTACACAGCATATTAGCGAAATCTATTACTAATTCATTACTATGGACAGTATAAGTCTGAATATAAAGATATTTCTTTATACCAGCATTTGCCAAGTCATTGGACTCGCTTGTCTAGCGGGAAATCACAGGCAGTTTTGAAGAAAATATTGCTGCTCAATATCTCGTTATAAGTAAATATAACGTGAAAAAGTTGCGAGAGTTGCTTTAACACCTTAAACGCCAGGTGACCGACAAACAATAGATTTTCTATTGTGTCTCGTTGTCTGGCAGTTGAGGCGTTGAAAGAGTTTTCTGTGGTGTGCTTTTGGTAACAAAAGAAAATTTGGGCGAAGGAAACGATAAGGCAGGAGTGAAACCTTCTTTGCACATTGTCGCTTTTTCAAAGTCAACTTACTCCTTCCATTCCTCAATCTGCGTACTGCACTACAACTACTTCAGATCACATCCAATTAATTAAAGTCTGGTTTCTAATTACGAGCACATGTGCCGATAAATGGGCAGTTCGTCAAGTGGAAACAGATATCGAAGGGATGCTGTTGATTAAGCACTTGAAGATGTAAAGATTTAAGCCTAATTTAGATTAGACTGCGATGTGATGTTATCTACGGTACTAAAGTACTGAAGATAACATCTTAAATGAATTAGAGACATTGATAAGTTTATTGGTGATAGCTTAGTTGCTTTCTAGTTGATTACTTAGTACTAGAACCACTAGAAAATGAACTGGTACAGTAGTACGATATACTACAACTGCTCGCAATCAGCGGAATTTGTAAACCGTTTAAAACTGTTTTCGTTTGTACTGACAAATGGTTCCGCAAATCGCGTGTCTAACAAATATGTTAGTACTAGGTATCTATATAGTGACTAAAAGTCACGAAGGGGCTTAAGGAATAAATATGACTTTTTCAGTGTCAAGTCTTACTCTACTCAAGTCTACTCTAGTATTATTCGTTTTGTTTCACAAATAAAAAACTAACTCGAAAATATTTTATTATATGTATGATAACATTTACGAAAAATATTAAAAAAGTAACCCAATTATACCTACTTATAACCCCTTCGTGGCTTTAGTGATTTATACCTGTACAAAGTCATACTCATAAAACTAATTGAAAACATGGTGTTTCATGTGGAGAAAACTATGGTAAAATAAACATTAATAGAAATAAACCTCATTCCTTTGGAAAACTAATTTGCTTCGAAAGAAAATACAGTAGTTTAAGTTGAAGTCATTAGATTTTAATCTTAATGGAATTAATATATTTCAACCATTTTATTAGTAATCAGAAACTACCCATATCTTTGATCAAGGAACTTGTGTGCTTTCTAATGACCGCACGAGCGGAGCGGTTCCTTTAAGGTGGTTCCTTCAATGTAGCTCTCGAATTAAAATTTGCTGTATGTTGTCAGAATGTCACAAAATAGTCTTATTTGCAGCTAATATAATTTATAGTTTTATTGTTTTTTTTAAATAATTATAATTTATTATTATTTTACAATAATTGCCGAGAAGTTGATGTAGATCAACATGTAATGTAAAACACCGCTGCAATGTGCAAAAAACTACTAGAAACTTTAAATCTCGCGGGCCACATTCACGAATCGCTCTTAACCAAATCTCTGACTCACAAAACAGGCGAGGAAACCTGTGTTTATTTCCATATAACTTGTGAGTTCTAAACAAAGTCTGGCCAATTCTCCGTTTCATTTGTCTAGGCCGTCCTACCCTTGTAGCTTATCACCAGCTGCACGTATTCAAAGCGCGTCTTAGACCGAAGTAAACCAACGCATACGGAGAACAAAGGATAGAATAGTAAGAAAATTGCACAGTAAAAACCAAGCGGAGCTTAAGTTTTACGAAAAAAGCCTGAAAATTACTTCATCAAGATAAAATATGCATATGAAAACAGCAACCCTGTTATGAGTACCCAGTCATTGAGTTAACGCCTACGATGTGGGTCAGTGACGATGCCGCTGCAGCATTCGATGCGGCGAAACGTAAAGGGCGAGATGAGAGGGGGCAAGGGTAGCTAGGATTTTTACCGACTATTGGCAATATTGAGATTGCTTCAAAGCAATAACTGGAAAATATAGTGTATAAGCTGCTTAGGACTCCGTATACAGACTGAGGGAGACGTGTTTGGCAGCAATTTTGAGCAAGTTCTGGAGTTTGACAGCCCAATTTATTTGCCGGTTTTAGTCTAGCGTAGTCGTGGAAACACTTGAATGAGATGTAAAACCTTGATAGGTGAATCAAGCAAAATTGCGGCTGAGTATAATGCGATTGCCAAACAGCACGCTCAGACGAGAAATATCTATCTATGGAGTACTAAACGTCAAAGTGCTGTGCAATATCAATAACGTGAAATTGCACGTTCCCGATTCAAAATGTAATATGTGCGTGTTGGTCTTCATTATGTGTTGAAACTTTGAAAGGAAAGGGCGATTGAAGAGGGGCAGTATATATAGGGTAGCCCTAAATCCTTATTTATTGTTTACTTAGAGTATTGATTGGTTTCTTTAGGAGCCCTACGGCAACATCACATCTAATACGACATCGTTGGCGTATACTGGTGAAACTTTTAGAAGTTAGTAGCAGTTTTATTATGAAACAGATGGTAAAATAGGAACTGGTTTTTATCGGGCTAGTGGGCGATGGTCTAAACTTTCACTGGTTTTAAACCACTAGTCTTATATGGCTTTGCATTAAATCTGATATTTCCGTCAAGCAATAATTTATTATTTGTAAACATACCAGTTTTCTTTATGAACCCAGTCAATTTATCAATCATAGAACTACTAAGCTATAAAGCTTGTGCCAATCAAAGCTGAGCTCACCACAAAGAAAATGGCACAGAGACAATCCAGCGGTGTAATTCTAGAGCTTCGCCCCCAAAATTAGTATTTCCAACGTAACAAAAGCCAGACATAATTGGAGTTTATTAGTCTTGAAGACCGACAATTCCCAGAATGGATATCCCATTATTTCTGTTAAATATAACCAATTTGTTGGCAATTACCTAATTTAATTAATTGAGTGGTGTCTACAGGCGGGTAGTGACACGCGTTACCTGGAGATTTCTAACATAAAGATACTTACTAATTAATTGAATGACGAAGTAATAAAACTACGGAGGCCGTGAACCGGTGATATATTGTGACATGAGGTGATTATTGACTATTGCGGTCACGAAATGAAAATTAATTGGGGGTAATAGTTTTTTGTATTAACTGTAGTGAAATTGATATTACACAGGCTGTTATTGACCCTAATTAAGAGTCTTTTGCTATAATTTTAAAACTGTATCTGCACTAAGCAGTCAATTTATAAGTCGGCCTCTTTTTATGTCTGCTTCAATAAAATTAAATTGCATTATCCACTCACAAATAAACCAATAACACGAACACATGACGCCAAGATGGCTGAGCATAATCCTTCTTGTGTTGTTACCAATCGAGACTTACAACTCACGCGCATTTTGATCTCGATAAAGTGCGCCGGCGCAGATCTGTACTGAGGAGTTAATTTAATATTCTTAATTGAATCAATGCACTTCCCACGATCAGTCGACACGCAAACTGTTAGAAATCGCAGGTTTTATTAGAGCACTTACTAACTTTTATTGGCATTGCATGCTTTGAGTAGTTTCTTTTATTAAAATTGATTTGGGGATGTTGATGATTGTTCTTTATTGTATCATATTAATTAACAGTACCTTAGCATGTTATTTTATTTTGGAAATCAGCAGATGCAGTTCTAAACTGAAATATTAACAACAGAATTTAGATAGTTTCCTCCTAAATTATAACATGACAACTACTAGAAGACAGTATAATGAAGTATAGGGTTATATAAATTACTGAATTAATAATAGTATATGACAAATAAGTAACTAAACACAAAGTTATTTTGTAACAAAAACCAGAAAATTACATTACAATTAAAACGGAAAATAGTTAAGTAATAACGGAAATTAATCAACAGTAAAGTAACAAGCGGATACAGTTACATCTTAATTAGGAGGTAAGGCCGCGATGTAGAGTGAGGCTAATTAGTAATTTGGCATTGCATCAAAGGAGAGGCAGACGAGTCAGTGCGATTGATCGCTATGATGTTTCTACATGACAACAAGTCGTCAATGGCTTGGAACTGCTGAATCTATTTTGACGCGACTTTCCCTGGCAGGTAGCTAACGCTATAAGGAGTAACTGAGGTGTAACATAGTTTTATTTTGGAAAAATAATTAGGTTTCCGAGCACAAAAATGAAAACTCATGTTTTGATCAATTTTCCGCCCACGGAGATTTTCACAGAATACCACTGCAGGAATGGCTTCGAGATCACCACAACAATCATCATCTGCTTAGCCTCTTCCCAACCATGTTGGGGTCGGCTTTCAGTCTAACCGGATGCAGCTGAATACCACCAGTATTTTACATGAAGCCTAGCTGACCTCCACAACCCAGTTACTTACTGGAAAACACGATACTTCCAGTATCGTGTTTTCCAGTAAAAAAGTCGCTGGCACAGTGAGTAATAATTAATAAAAGTCTGAAATCGTCAGGCCGCCTTGAGCAAGCGAGGCTTATAAAGATGTTCGTGCAGTGGGACAGTAACAGGCTGATATTATTATTATCTATATGATCCAGTGATGCAGTGGTAATTTGCCTGGGAAGGTCTGATTTTACGTATGGCCCAGTTAGGCCACAGTGAAATTTGAACATTATTTTCCAACCAAAAACTTACAACAGTTATATTATTGGTTAAGATAAGTAACCAATGTTTTGCGGTAGCTCTTACTTCGTGTCTGGATGTATTTATTATGCGTTTTGAGAAACGCCTGCGTGGTTTGCAGCATGAAAGTTTTAAATTGATTGCTGATTGTTTTGCGTGTGCGCACGCTTCATGCTTTCGAGTTTTGACAATCGAATTTATTGCTTTTGCTCTTTGAGTTCTCATCATGGCTTCTTTTCTACGAATATGGAAATCGGTCAACGGTTCTACGTCTAGAGATCTACGATAGTTGTAAACGTGTGCCGGTTAACTCGTTATGTGCCAGACCACGAGTTAACTCGTGGTAACAATAGTCTTACTATTGTGTTTATTGCGTAGCAGTCAATGTGTTCAAACAATCTGATCGCTATTACCTTTAAATGAAATGAAGCATTTTATTAGGTAGCAAATGTGGCAATAAACTAAGATAAAAACGCCAAATTCAAAACTGCTCTCTTTCTGCGCAAATATGAAATCATATTTTAACTACAGCGCTTTGATACATTATTTAACGACACACACAGCTAAATTAATTAAACAAGCTGCAAAAGCATACCACGCTTTCATTCATTATAAATTCCAGAGCAGAAAATGAAGGGATTACACCCTTTTTCGTTTGAATACCTAACAAGCAGACCACATGAGTAAGTCGCCGTGTCGCCTACGTCTATGTAAATGTTAAAGGACATGCCCAGACAAGCCCAGCGTGGAGGAAGTTGGTATCCACCTGAATACTAATTTATTACCACGCTAAAATTATCCGACTAAACGAAAAGACAATACAGGTCTTCACGGGCCTATACTCATTGGTATTCAACACGCATAGCCGGGCTACATCCATCAGTATTCTTAGCATCACGACCGGCCAACGAATCGAATAAGAATGATGCATTGTAAAGTTTAAAGTTCGCCAAATCTTTGGTCCTTGCGAATATTTAAATACGCATAAATAATACTAATGTGTCAAGTTACCCTTGGAGCTAATTTTACGTTAATTTACCCGAAGCCAATGAGGCAACGTATTGGAAAATTAAAAAGGGTCAAATGAGATAAGGCTTTGTATTAAAATACATAGAGGGCATCCCATGGTACAGTTATGGCGTTAAACGATAACAGACTATAGCAACGATATGGCGGTTTGTTTACTTTTTTTACAACACCCACTCGTCCACCCACACGAACTTGTTATGGTACCTGGCGTCAACGTTTGAATGGGATCTCCAAACAGGGGACTGTTTTTTTCCATGCCTTTCTAGTTCAACATTTAGCTTTTTAATTTCGGGTGGCGTCTTTATTGCTAGGATGATAAAGTCGAGAATATGTTTGTATAATTTGTGTATAGTTAGCAGGCAGTCAACTGGAATTACCTGGTTCTATCGCCCCCCTGTATCCGGAGTGTCGCCACGCTCGAACGAGCCCGGCTGCACCTGTCGCGTATACTCGTATTTTGCCATTAAGTACATGAACCGTGGGCTGTATGTAAAGTTAAAGTACACAACTTTTCAGACGACCCATGTGTCTGTGATAAAATGTACATAAACATAGGGATATGTGCTAATAAACGAATGTTGGAAACAGTAAACAGGAACTACGCGTTATTCTGTTTCTGCTGCATAGTTTCCTTCTAATGTTAGCACAGAATGAATAAAATGAATACGTAGTACTTGCTCAATAGTCGAAATTCGACTGTTTTAGCTTTCTGCACTTTTCTCCATTATAAGCTTTAACTATGCCAAATCTCAAAACCCTCTGTGCGCGTCGTATTTTCAAACAGGGATCGTTTTTGCTCCACGTACCTATATAAATAATAATAATTGTATTTATTTTCTTTTACTTGCCACTTTTGAAGCGTTTGCCTGAGGCAAACTATAGAAAATAATAATCTTGATGCAGAGGTAGAAATCACATTTAAATTGCTAGCTTCGTAAGTACCCGCCCGTATAACAAGTATGCTTAACTGCATGTCTGCTTATTAATCTAAGAGCAGATCTTACGATAAGCGTAAATAATCACAATTACAACTTTCATCGCACATAGGTACAAGAGCACTTTCGAGAAATAAGCGAGAAATAATTTGAAAGATAGCCATGTGAGAAGTTTCCCTCATTGATTCAATTGCATGTGTATTATTATTTGCTATCAGTTTGATTTCTTTTCAGTAATATCAGTAGGTACTTAAGTAATTGCCTGTCATCACAATCATTGCAG
Organism: Phlogophora meticulosa; assembly: GCA_905147745.2. NCBI lineage: Eukaryota > Metazoa > Arthropoda > Insecta > Lepidoptera > Noctuidae > Phlogophora > Phlogophora meticulosa. Next base: position 13,804,155 of record LR990522.1, on the reverse strand, counting down.
ACTTCCTAACAAAATCAACTAGGATAGATACCAAATGAGCCTCTAAGGATATCTTCGAATGTATCTTATGTCTATATTCAATTCGTAATTTAGTTTCCAAACATGAAAACAAATAAGTGTTATTCTAAAACCACTTTCAACTTTCAGACATAAAAATTATGTTTACGCTACAAATATTTTTAAATCTGTTTTTTTAAGCAGACTAGTTTTTCTGAAATCAACTAAATCTTTACCACCATTAAGTTGACAATCGTTTGAGTGGAGCTAGTATCAATTGGAAACAAGAATTTCAATAGACTTCAGACACTAGCTTTTCAACTTTTCAGGACTTTTTTTACTCTGAACTAGAGTCCGCGCAATTATACACACTACGTGTCATTTATCTCGTCAACTGCTTACAATTTCCATGGTGACCTGGATATGAGAAAAAGCCGTATTTAAAACTGCTCAAGAGTGGAAGGAAAAGGATAATAATTCGCTTCCCTGTCGCTCATTTGAGGTAGCGTACCAGGAATGCTAGCAAACCATAATAATTTAAAATTCGCGACATTGAACCCATGAAATTAAATAGACTAGTAGGTAAATCGAATAAGATGAAAGTAATAAATTATATACATTGTAAGTACCTACATCTAAATAATAAATTCTGAGAATGGAAATGTATTTCAATATTCTGCATAAAATTGGATCCAGTTTCTGACTCAACCAATATTATTTGTTGACGTAATATTAAACTTGACCTTTACAATAAACATGCGTCTGTAAAATTTTTAATGAACGAAATACTAGATATCGCTAAAATTCACAACAAAGCCACTTGTTTCGAAACTTTGGTAATTAAAACGTAGTTAGTAGGTAGGTACTAACTGCGTAGAATAAATAGGTAGGTACTCTAGGAACATTAAGTTCCTGAAGTACTGTTTTTAATTAAAAGTTTTATTCCTGTATTGTACTAATTTCAATCAGCCAACAGGTATCTTCATATCCTACTTCATAAGTTCCTACAAATATTATAAGTTTGAATTTAGTGAGTATGCAGGGATTTTAGTTACTCTTTCACGAAAAATCTACGTATCGGATTTTGATGAAACTTTATAATATTACAGCTACTACTTCGGAACACATAGATAGGCTATAATTTATAAAAATAAATACCAGACGAAGTGGCGGGTGGTTATATCTAAAAATGAATTCATATTTATCCCATAACATACGATTAACTTATTAACTATCCATGGAGATCCAAAGGCCGTACCTACCTAATACCACATTTATAAATTTCATACCAATTTCAAAGGCCAATTTCTTTACATGACATACATTTAACATTTTCAGAATAACGCAGCCAGTAACATAATTATTTTTTCGTCCTTGAAACTTAAGACAATTTGGAATACCTCAAAATACTGGCCACATTTTTCGCTAACCAGATTCGCTTCAAAAAGTTGGACGTAGTTTTTTTTTTATAAATATTTTTATAAAGTAAAAACTTTTTCTGTTAAGTATTGTTTGTAACTGTTTACATGCAAGTCCAATTAAAACGTTCATCCGTTCTTTGTTTAATAAAGACCTTGGTAATGATAATGACGTAAGGAACTTAGAGCCGACTATGATTAATTAGATAACTACGCTAACAGAGATCGGCATTTTAAAATTCAGATGAAAGGACAAGTGCGTGATCACACTCACATCCAAGACGGTGATAGCACGTCCATCAAATTGTATAATAAAATTCCAAGTACCATAAAACTTAAGTTTTATTTAACAAGAATTTTGATTGATAAATGCTATCTATTATAGTCTACTTGAACAGTATAGTTGTGTAATAGTTCCCAGTTCCTAGATTATGAGCGTTGTAAGTCGCCAACTGTAAAATAATATCATTTTATTTATAATTCATTCTTATTGTACCTAAGCATGCACTAGTCAATTTATTTCGTGATTTAACCAGCTAACTGTAATCGAGAAAAAAAATATTCTATCTTTTAAATTTGACCAAATTACACACAGGTTAAAAAAAATATGTTTATGTAGTTCCGGAATTAATCCGGGACAAAAATCGTGACAATTATATGTACATAAGATGTGTTCATTTGATTTGTACGCAAAAATTAAAGGGAGAATATGAGATCTGAGTAATTATCATAAAAACTTACCGTATTATATTTCGATTTGACAAGTACGGCGGATGTCAGTCAGGAACGAATGAGTCTACGATGGCACTGATGTCATAGTATGACTATGAATGCATTCCGAACTATGTTGTGGTTTGCGGTTCGATATCTATGTAAATAGAGGAGGTTGGCTAATACATTGGGTCCCACACCTGCTACTGTAATTATTATTATGAGATCAAGGTCTATTGTTCAGAAGCCACAAAGGACGATGCTTTGATATTTATAACAGCTTCACGATGCATTTAAACAACTTGCCTGCCTACCCAACCTGTACACTATTAGTATTGATTGACATGTGGTCTTTTAGAGAAGGGGTCAACCTTCTCTAAAAGACCACATGTCATTAGGGGTTCAACACGAGCTGTCGAACTGGGTACATGCCGTTAACCCTTTTAAAGGAATTGATACTTCCAACATTTTCCATGCAAACTCTAGTTTCTACACTGTTAACTTGGAAACACAATACTTTAACTGACACAAAAAATACAACCAAGTGTTCAGAGGAAGTTGCGTCATTGTCTACAAAGATAAAGAGATTACGTTTTGTTGTTTTTGAAGTAAACCTCCTGTTATGCACTAATCAGTCGAGCTTTTCTGGAGTTGCAAAATGTAGTGAATTAGTGAGTTCTTAACAAAAAGGACCAAAGTGGAGTGCTTCTGAGAAAAGGAATAAGATAGTTTTAATGATTTAAGATTACTTTGGCCTTTTCACTGTCAAATAAGAAAGGACTTAAGAAAGTTTTGAAGTTTTGCTTGAAAAACGTAGGTAAGTTTCAAATACCCAGTTAGTAGAATTGAATATTTCATAGTCCGTCATTTCGTAAATTGATAGCACTTTATGAAATATATTGATTACACTGTTAGTTGACCATATCATGATACCTAAGAATGTCTTGACCAAATAGAGATTATTTGACGAATTAAACATACACACAGCTCTTTCACTATATGGTCAAACATTCATCTGGCTCCGGTTTCTTTGAGACTACGTTCTATATTCAGCAGCAGTAGTTCAGTATTTTTTTTAAACGACTTCTCCGACACCTAAACTTACTGATAACTTTTTAACTAAGTCCCTAGAACCAGACGTGTGGTGTTAAAATAATAGGCACAAGCACTCGACCGTAGGAGTACTTTAGATGAACTCAAGCCAGGCTCTGTACGTTTCCGTATTTAGCATACAAATTAAACAGCACGACTCTCTCTTTTCAAATGTGATTATCACCGAGTGAACACACGCTCTTTGTCTAAACGTTAACCATTCGATAACATTGCACAGATAGGCATTTATAATCCAATGTTTTACCTTAGTTACTTCATTCATTCCCGTCTGAAAGGTCTCTATTATTTATTTTTTGCTGGGCAGAAATCTGAGGCTGGTCTATAATAAGATGTTTGATGAAATTTTGGCTTTGTTTGTGGAAAGTACGTGTGATTTAAGGTTTTCTTTTATGTTGCAGAATAAATAATACCTAATACCAGCCTGTTACTGTCCCTCTGCTGAGCAAAGACCACGTCTCATTCTGTAAGACCACGAGAATTAAATTACCTACCACGCTTGTTGAAGGCGGGTCGGCGTTTCCAGACTAATAATGAATTCGTCCAGGTTTCCTCACGATGATTTTTCTTCACCGACGTCAGAGATGAATAAGATTAATTTAGAAAGCAAGTACCTAGTCATATTAAATTAATTGGAAAGTCACATTCGTAGTTACTTGCCCGTATTGGAACCCACACCCTCGTGCATGGTAGGCGCACCCTCAAGCACTTATACCTATGTACAGATGCCAGCACAACAAGCTACCCCAAACTGTCCGATTTACCCGATTGAACATGAACCTTATTCTTTCGTGATAAAGTTGAAAACCTAGGGGTAGATTGATGTGCTGGCCATCTGTAGTAAAATCTACGGTTCTGCTTATTTTGCATCGATTGTAAGTATTTTCAGCGTGATTAACAATTGGCAACACTGTGTAATCATACAGCATTCGGCTATTCATTGTAGCTAAGTGATGCGGTAACTTAGCCGCAATGAGATGCCGAAGGATAAAACATTTACAAATAAGAAGAAAACGGATACATTAGTTAGAATGATAGCACGACTTTACAACAAGTACCGACATTATTACCGAAGAACAACAGTAAAGCTGTTAAATATAACATACTCAGATAAAGTTAACAGTTGTTATTTGTTGTTAAAGAAAAGCGAAGACTGGTGAACCCTGCGTGGGTTCACCAGAGTCTTCGCTTGTAGTTGTAAAATCAACCAAAGGGAACTGGTTGCAAAAGCGTGGGTGGTTGCAGTTGTTATGTAGTAGGTATTACGATTTAAGATAGCTGATATTTTATTTATTGTAATAACTCATTGTGCGGTTCGCGTCACGTAAGTTTGCCGCTCTGAAACCAGGCTTTCCAATGCGCATTGCATGGCGCGATGCTGTATTAGTATAGATGTCGACAGCAGCAAAATTCAAAAAAGGAATTCTGTAGGAATCGATCGAAAGTTTGTTCTGAAACTAAACAATACATTTCGTAAAAGATATACCGTATATTTTCCCTTTCTTTGTTTTTATTCATATTTTCCCTTTCGTCGTTTTTATTCATATTTTCCCCCCTTATTTATTTATAGTTTAAAGGAGTATTGAGTATGTGCTACGTGCCTGTCATCGTGTTCATGACATAATAATATTAGGCACTGACCTGTCTGAACTACAAAAACGCGCGCGTTCACCGCCCACAACAAAGCGGCGAAATGCCGAAATAAAAATAAAACGTATTTTTTTAGAATATCCCACACCATATCTCATGGCGCCGCCTGCAGTAATAAAAGAAACCAGTTATGGGCACAAGTCACAGACATACAGCCATTAGGAACATTTTCGCCTAATAAACTCTTTACATCCATGTTTGATGTTAAAAGCTGTTAAGTATAAGTGGAATAGACAATAGATGATATGTTTTTATTTCTCAAGGTGGTCAAGTAAGAAATTTTTCTCAGCATATTAACTAAGCCTTTCTGAGGTAATTAAAAAATTAACACCTCATTTAACTTGTAAAGAATGTCTTATAGTTGATAACATGTGAATAGCATTGTATCTACACATTTTCTTATAAATGCAAGTCTTTTACTATCATGTTATCAGAATTGTATTAAAACTTTCATAGATAAACAACAGCTGATAAATAAATAATGCATGCAGTGTTTCACAATTTCTAGGAAGGAATACTGTGAACAATTAATAAACTGCTGCTATATATATAGGAAATAATATGCGCAGTGCTATTCCTAATTGCCAGGGTATTTTCCTGAATGAAACTGGTCATGCTCCTACAATGTATTGGTAGGAAATTGCAGTTTATAACATCCAGCCTATGACTAAGACTTGTTATAAGAAGTCCCTTTATTCTACCTACTCTATTAAAATGCATTATGGATATGAGACTGCAGTATGTAATGATTTAAGTGTCTATTTCCAACAAGAATATGTGCAGCTGCACATTTTATGTATGCATAATTACGTGCAGAATCATTGAGGCTTCTTTTAATAATACATTATATCCATTCTTCACTCATAGAAAGTACTTTATAAAGAATTTTAAACTGCAGAGCTTAGTGTATTGTCTATTTGTCTTCCTATTATTAATGTGGTTATAGAATCAATACCCAATTGTTAACAGGAAGACTTAAGACTGACTGAATGCACTATATCCCTTTCTTGATTGGCCAATGAAATTTAGAGATTAGATTGTGAGTCAGTAAGTGATAAAAATTAGGGCTATACTATAATAGTTTAAACCATTCAAACACACAACTTATTGTGTTTGCATGGTTTAAACTATTATTGCTGATCGGTTTTGATGCTAAAAAGTAGCATTTTACCGAAACTAAATAGCGGAGTGTTGAGTTGTCTCAGAAACAACGAATAACTGTATGTTCTCCGATCACATGGCCAGAAATGACGATAGGTACCTCTCCTCATTCACACAAACTTCATTTATGAAAAAGACAATCTATCGTCTAAATATCGTATCTTAAAAACAAGTTCCATAATTTATTTTTCCCTCTTCGTTTCTAAGAAATGCAGGTGACTATCGGATCGAATTCCAGTTTCATGTGGTTATCTTATTCGATCGATTTGATGACAAATAAAGGCAGGCACCGCGACGCTACGACAGCCGGCATACAAAAATAACACAGTTACGACTCTAAAACACTCCGCTATACTTATAAAACATAAAACAAGCTCCAAAATAAAATATTGTACGTAAAACGCATAGAAATGCAGCACGATTTATTTATAAAACTCAACTTACCAGCAACAACTGTATCGCTCAGGTCATACTTCACTGGTTTAGGAAACTCTCTCAATTTTCGTCCACTTAGTTTTAATTCACCACTCAAGTAAGCATCCTCCAAAATTCTCTCTAACGATTTTGTTAACTGACTATGAATATTATTGTGCCCATTCATATTTACACTTACACACGGCCCGAGCACGGCCATATTCTTTTTAAACTGAAAGAAACTGTTTTTTTGTCTATTGCTAACATGCTGCCAACTTAACTGAGGTTAGTACAAACGGCTAACTTCATGTTGGATGTATATTTGATGTCAATGGCATAAGGCTGGCTATTCACTGGACAATGATTGGTTATTTGCATCTTGTGTCAAACACTAAACAATAAACCATTTTAAACGATAACACAAATAAAAAGCTGAAATAAACATTTTAAGGATCTTCACATGGGTCGTGAGGTTTTGGACATGTGGGATGTGAATACAGCAATCATTGTGCCAGTAGTGATGACGACATGCTAACCAAGACCCTCGACCATCACCTGAAGAGGCTTTTGTTATCGATACGATAGGAAGCTGGATCCAAAAAGCAGTACTCCTGCACACGCACGCATAGTTAGGGGATTTTAAATATTTGAAAATAAAATTTGTATCTAGGTAAGTAAGTTAAAATGAATAAAATTTTCAGGTATCTGCACGGAGAGAAGACTGGAAGGCTATGGGGGAGGCCTTTGCCCAGCTGTGGGACAACATAGGCTCATTAAAAAAAAACGATAAAAGAATAAATACAGTAAAAAATCTCACATAAAAGGGCAACTTAAATATTTAGTTTTATTAAATTTCATTACTTTATTAAAACTTAATAATTCTTGTAGTTTATTAAATTTCAGTGTTTTCAAAACCGATGGTAAGATAATTTTAGTCACTGACGACAACATAAACATAATAATTTAAATCAAAACATACAATACCAGGTAATGGGGAACTCATAACATCGGACTGCCAGTGTTGTCCGCAACGTTTTTCAGGGTCACTCAACGTGTTTCAGGAACTAGCGTATTTATTTGCTTTGTTTTTATCAAACGATGTTTTAAACGATTACTGTTTTCCAGCTACAAGTTGGGCTGAACTGTCCTTAACAGGTGTGCAGCCTAGTTTCCTAGAAAGTTACAACAAAATCCTTATTTTGTGCGCGTATATTTTCAGAACATTACAATAAAAACGTTACATATAAACATTTGTTTTCATACACGAATGTGCCACGTTTTCATAATCGCTTTCCCATGGCTTTTAGGATAACTAAATATTTTTTAATTATAAGTTATTACAACCGAATACTTCCTGATTATTATTCTATTAATTCACAAAATTGTCAAAGGTATTCGATATTTTCTGTGAGCCAAAAGAAACTAGCCTTTAATACAGTTGATAGTTTGTTCCCCATTTATAAAGGCGAGGTATTGTTACATTTTACTGCTATCACATCACAGAATAGCTTGCACTAAAATATTATCAATTTATGTGCTTCTCTCTTGCCCACTTGCTTTGTAGCTCAATTAATAATTTAGGTACTCTGTCTGCAACCAGTTCCTATTTTATCTATGCTGGAACCCTTCATACCACATGACTGACATTGACATGAATCTGTAACCTAAAAATTCTGGAAATTCTGTGATAATTTAAGTTTTATGAAAGTAAAATGACTATATCAAACTTATTACGGTTAGCAAACGTTCTTAAAAGTATAAACAAAACAAATGTGTTAAAAATCGAGGTAAAATTTTGTTCTATATCGTTAAATTAATTCTAGAATTATCCGGTCGATTTTACGTAATTTTATTATTCTGGTATTTCTGAAACTAAACTTAATTAAATTACTAAAGACTGATGTTTATTGTTATGTATTACAGAAATTCTCGTCACACGTCAAAGATGGTGAACACAAGGCTTTGGAGAGGATCAGAAACATTGGTATATCTGCCCATATCGATTCAGGAAAAACTACGCTCACTGAACGAATATTGTTTTACACCGGCAGAATAGAACAAATGCACGAGGTGAATACTTCCTACGAATATCTTAGCCATAAGAATTTTTTATACCTAAATAAAATTTCATGTTGCAATGAAAAGTTAAATCTAAAATTTAATTGATCTTTTAACTTTAACATATTTGTGGGTTCGATATCAGACAGAGACCTTAACACCAGACTTGCAGACAAGATCCCAAACATGTCTTATGGTCTTGTGGCTTGAGTTATACTAAGTTCTATTTTTGTAATAGTTTATTTCGTAAGATTTTCATACAAAAATCTGCAAAAATAATAATATTACTTTCTGATCTCCAGGTTAAAGGCAAAGACAATGTGGGTGCAGTCATGGATTCCATGGAGTTGGAGCGTCAAAGAGGCATCACCATCCAATCAGCCGCCACTTACACAATATGGAAAGACCACAATATCAACATCATAGACACTCCGGGCCATGTAGATTTCACTGTTGAAGTTGAACGTGCACTTAGGGTGTTAGATGGAGCTGTGCTTGTCTTGTGTGCTGTGGGTGGTGTACAGAGTCAGACCCTAACAGTTAATAGGCAGATGAAGAGATATAATGTGCCCTGTTTGGCGTTTATTAATAAGCTTGATCGATTGGGGGCTAATCCACAAAGGTTAGTAGATTTTATAATTAATTTATAATACTGCATAGACCCAACAATATACTAAAAGCCAAGCTTATAGAAAATATTCATAGATACAAAACTATGAACCTTTTCTGTATGCTTGGTTTTTTTTTATTTGGAAGCTGTTAAAACCTAACATACAAATATACCATTTCACAGGACAAAACTAGAGTTATTTAAAAATCAATACTCAATAGTCAAGTCCATATTACATAGTATTACATAGATGGTGTAATAATCTTTAATAATTAATTAGTAATCATTCTAGTGGTTGCAAATACTAAGGATGAAGTCTTGTGTTCAATTCCCAAGTTAGGCAAAGTGTTATTGGGTTTTTCATCTGGAATTTCTCAGTAGCAGCTCGGAGCCCAGTTTTATGCCAGGTTCAAAGTAGGTATACCACTGCCGGACCCTTTGAGAAATATAGGTGTCATGTTATTTAATTTATTTAAAATGATGTATATATTAAATTTTTCAGAGTAATAAAGCAATTGCGTTCCAAAATGAATCACAATGCTGCATTCATTCAGCTCCCCATTGGCCTTGAAAAGGAATGCCAAGGTATCCTAGATCTGATTGAAGAGAGGGCCATCTACTTTGAAGGTGATTACGGGGAGAAGATACGTTATGATGAAGTGCCTCAAGATAGAAGGACAGAAGTTCAGGAGAAGAGGCATGAGCTTATTGAGCATCTGTCTAATGTCGATGAAAGTTTAGGTGAGTGGTTTTTGAAAGCTTGGGTTTTGAATAACATTCAAGGAAAGGCTAGAGGTGCATAGTTCACCCACATATTATATAATATTTAATATGTTTTGTTATCAATCCATACTATTATACTGAAGCTTGTTTATTTTTTGTTTGAATGCGTTAATCTCTGGAAATACCAGTTGGATTAAATAAAATTCTTTTTGCCTTTGATAATCCAATTTTTGAGGAAGTTTATATAATATAATCCGTTTTTTTGCGTCATCGTATTAATTCGACTAGCAACCAATTTCAATAACGTATCTCAATCCGGATCTCAATTTACGATTCCAAATGTCTGTTTCTGATTCGCCCTCAAGGTTACAGATTGCAAGCTCTGCCATTAATTGGTAACAAACAAAGACCAATCCCTAGATTTGGATCGAGATGCATTATTGAAATTGGCAGTAAGTGTCACTTGGGTACCTTATATCCGGATTCTACTGTATCAAGTTACAATTTATTCTGCACACATATTAATTTAAACCTTAAAAATTTCAGGAGAACTATTCCTCGAAGAAAAGTCACCGACAGTAGCAGATATAAAGCAGGCAGTCCGCCGCACAACTCTCAAACGAGTTTTCACCCCAGTACTCGTAGGAACAGCACTCAAAAACAAAGGAGTGCAGCCTTTACTAGATGCAGTATTAGAATATTTACCGAACCCTGGTGAAGTGGAAAACACAGCCTTATTGAATGAGGATAAGGAGGGAGAGGGACAGACGATACTTTTGGATGCAGCAAGGAATGATAACAAGCCCTTTGTTGGTTTAGCTTTCAAGTTGGAAGTGAGCAAGTTTGGGCAGCTGACGTACTTGAGATGTTACCAGGGTATGCTGAAAAGAGGAGAGAATATTTTTAATGCTAGAACTGGAAAGAAGGTGTGTATTTTTCCAACTTTTAGCTTCATGTGATTGCATAAATTGAAAGAGGTCATTGTGTGATCAAACTACCCTATTTTTAAACTATGTGTCTTGTGAATTATGGAACAGTTGTTCTCAGAATAGTCAGATAGGAAAGCATCAACCTAGTAAAAAAAAACTGGTTAATGTGTTTGCAAAAAACAATTTACAGAAATAAATATCATTTAGCATTGCTAACTGCACCCCTATTTTAATAGGGAGATTTCTTATAGAACAGTACTGCAGGACTTTTAATTGAATTAATGTAAAGTCTGAAATCGCCTTGAGTAAGCATGGTGATAATTAATGCTCATACCTCCTCTGTATGCTGCATAGAACCTTATTTAGAAAAATAAAAGTAAAATATTTCATTTTACAGGTAAAAATTTCCCGCTTAGTCCGTATGCACTCAAACAACATGGAGGAAGTACCGGAAGTAATGGCTGGCGATATCTTTGCGTTGTTCGGTGTTGACTGCGCCTCCGGTGACACATTCGTAAATGACGGCAAGATACAGCTAGCAATGGAATCTATCCACGTGCCTGACCCTGTAGTATCAATGTCTATCAAGCCGAAAAATAATAAGGATAGAGATAACTTCTCTAAAGCTGTTGCTAGGTGAGTTCTTATTTTAAATAATAGTTCAGAAGATTGGTGCCCCTTTATTAGTAACTTCAATCAAATCAACATCATCATTACATATTACATTTAGCTGTCAAATAGTGTTATTGAAAGTGATAATGATTGTAAGTTGTTATTGGATGCAAGAATTAAAGGAGTCTTTTTTGTGAGAGACTCATGTCCAAAACAATATTGATGCTGGCATGCTTAACTTTGTCAAAGAAAAGAAAATATGTTTTTTAGAGTTTTGTAGTTAAATAAGAGTTATTGGGATGAGTTAATGAGAAATCATCGAAAACGCAATACAAAACCTCTACCCTTACCTATGTAAGGGTGTTCCCATAATCACTAATTTAATAAACACCACCCATAATATAAACATACCTACGGTACCTACCTATTGTTTATCACATTTTTTAAATAATTATCAAAATTGTCTTTGGATAGGCATATTATAATGAAAAAAAAAAAAACTGGCATAACATAACCCGGTACACATCTGGTGACAATTTTCTCAAAATAGTTTTTTGTTTAATTTTATTATATTAAAAAAAGCCATTTACCTATGTCCAATATATCCATCTTTTCTAGATTCACCAAAGAGGACCCAACATTCCAGTTTCGCTACGACCCAGATAATAAGGAGACGATTGTCTCTGGTATGGGCGAGTTGCACTTAGAAATATACGCGCAGAGAATGGAAAGGGAATACAACTGTGCCGTCGAACTGGGCAAGCCTAAAGTGGCGTTCAGGTGAGTTACTCAAATACTGTTTTATTCAGGTTAAGTGAGATCTGTAACCAAATTGTGGTTTACCAAGAAACCTATTTTGAACCTTGTGGCTTTTTTGCGCATTGATTTTTCATTTTTACAGCCATTTATAATTTGAGCAATGCCACCTCGTTGCTCCTGTGTTGCGCCACCTGGTTGGCTAGTGGTTGCAAGCATGAGGTCCTAGGTTCGATTCATCGCTCGTGCCCTATTACATGAGTCTTAACTAAACATAACTGGCAAAATATGGGTATACTATATAGGTCACACCTCTGTATAACCCTTCGGGGAATACACATGTGATATTATGTGGTCTGGCTGAGAGAAGCGTTAAACATGAAGTTGGTAGCTGAAAGGGTAGTGGTCTCGATATTTGCGGAAACTGTCACTTTTGACTGAAGGGAAAAATCCTATATTTACAATAAATAAATAAAGAATGCTGGACAATCCACACAGCATCATCTAGCCCCAAGCTAAGCAGAGCTAGTTCAGCTAGTGTTATGGGTACTAGATGACTGATATACTTAATGCAATACATTACATAGATAGATATTTTTTATTATACATAGCAAATACCCAGAACTCCCGGAACAAATATTTGTAGATCGTACAAACATTTGTCCCAAGGCGGGAATCGATCATCCCGCAACCTCCTGCGTCGCAGCCGGACCTTCGCCCGCCGCGCCACGTCGGTCGTCAAATGTCAAAAAAACGTCAAATCACAATGTGTTTGAATTTAATTACAGAGAAACAATGATGTCGCCGTGTTCCTTCGACTACCTGCACAAGAAGCAGTCGGGTGGTGCTGGCCAGTTCGCCAGAGTCAGTGGAATCATGGAACCTTTACCGCCTCATCAGAATACTAGTGAGTACCTTGTGTTTAGAGTTCCCTTGCCAAAAGGTACAAGTGGAACCATTATTATTTCGGTCTGTCTGTCTGTCCATCTTTTCGTCTGTCCTTCTTGACCGCCAATTTACTCGTAGACTATTGGCACTATATTGCCGAAATTTGAAAGAGGTGTATTCTATGTACAGTCGTGGTCTGTAAATGCCTACCACCTTAAGGTTCATATTTGCATGCACACATCAATGAGACCAGGTCGATAATATGTGCAATTTTGGACTTTACTGCACACAGTGTGCTAGAGAACATAATTTGAAAGCTTTCAAATATTTTTAGATCGCGACTGTGACTTCGGAAATATTCGCACGTGTACGGATGAACTATCCCGATCTTGCGAGTACTGTTGTAGCAGAATCGGGATAGTTCGTGAGTATTCATTCGGGTGTGTTCGTACGGATGTCATTTTTACGGAAACGTCTCCAAAGTGCGACTGGTAGATTCTCGTTAAAAGGTTCTTGCCAACGCCTTGAACGTCATCACCATATAGCAGTCGACTGCTGGACAAAGGCCTGTCCAATCACATCATCCTCATCGTACTAATGGCTCATCTTTTCGATTCCAGCTCTAGAATTCATCGACGAGACCATCGGTACAAACATCCCTAAGTCATTCGTTCCCGGCGTAGAGAGGGGCTTCCTCGACACCTGTCAGAAGGGATACTTGTCCGGGCATAAAGTGTCCGGGGTCAAGTTCAGGTTACAGGACGGCGCGCATCATATTGTGGACTCCAGTGAATTGTCTTTCTTCCTGGCGGCTAAAGGAGCAGTCAAGGAGGGTAGGTTTTAGACTTTTTAACTGACTAGTATTTCATTCTTGTACTTGGAAAGTAGGTGTGAGCAATGTGACATGATTGTCATAAAATACGTTAATGTAGCCTGCGAAAATCTACGTTCACTACATTTTATTTGACTCCAAAAATGGGGGAAAAACAAAACTCGCGCCTATAAATCGGCTGACACATACTCCTGAGTTAATAAAACGCAACACTCCATAAAAAATGGGCTTATTAGCCGCCATATACTCTTTATTACATACAAATGACTGAATAATCATACATTATGTGATTTTAATAACCTCTTCATAATTCCCCAGTTTTCGACGACGGGGCCTGGCAGATTCTAGAACCTATTATGTTCGTGGAGGTCGTGTTACCCGATGAGTTCCATGGTACAGTGATAGGACAGCTGAACAAAAGAGGCGGCATCATCACAGGGACAGAAGGATCTGAAAATTGGACCACGATATACGCTGAAGTACCACTAAACAATATGTTCGGATTTGCTGGTGAACTCAGGTAAAATGTTTTGATATGTAGTGACATCTATCTCGCCACATACGTATCTGGATCCATATCTTGAGATCGATCTTTGTTTCTAACCAATTAAAGGCCGAGGATGCAATCTGTAACCTTGAGAGGCGAATCAGCTGCAGCAGTTTTAGATAAGGGTAGAGAAACGTTATTCACGATAGAGATAGGTTATTGAAATTGGCAGTAAATCTGACGTATCCAACATCACGATATTAAAGTTATCCGCGCGATTGAAAGTATAAACAAGAACCAGACAACAACAGTCGGCAGTAGGTCACCAGACACAACACCTGTCTGGTCGAAGGATCCTCCCTTTGCATTGATAGAACTTTACCCCTTGTTTCTTATACCCCCTAAAACAATTGTTTTAGTATTTTAGAAGAGTCCAAGGGTTGGTTTCTGACTCCATTTCGCTGTTCGGCTGCCACGAAGGCCTTTCACACCCTCTGTTTGATATTGCTGGAAAACAAAGGGGTGATTCCCGTATTTTAAAGACATTTCTCATTCTAATCTGTCTCAATTTGTCTAAATATATGTCTAATTCACCAACAAACTAGCTTTTTGTTTACGTTTACAAACACTTAAATTCACATATACGGACAGCCAGGCCCGGAACAACTACCTGTAGGCTATGCAGATATTTGTTCCGTGCGATGCGCAGCAGTCGATCGCTCAGCCACTGCGCCAACCGTTCGGTTTTGACATTTATTGTCGCTGACATGAGATTGTGACTAGTTTTTGAGCGTTTTCAATTAAGGGAATTAGCTTTCAGTTTTTTCCTCAGTGATATCTGTATCAGAAATAGATTTGAAATGGGTTGTATAGGTTCGCCTAGAGTTATTGAAAAAAAAACCACCTAGGTACTTTATACAGATCTTAAAGTCATTTACTGACAGACAATGCTCAGCCTAAACCACTGGTTCTAGAAGCATTTTTACAGACGCTTTTCTAGACCAAATAACGAAAGCGAGCACTTAGAAAGGCTTATTGAAAATTCACCCTCAAAATTAGTTAGTGAAGTTAAATAAATGATAAAACTTTGTACTAAAAATATACATTTTTACTATTGAATCACCCATCCCATTGTCACAACCTGCATATACCCAATATTGAAAAAGACGGTAAGACCCTAACAATATTCATAGAAAAACCTTCTTCCATTTTCAGGTCAATGACCCAAGGTAAAGGTGAATTCAGCATGGAATACAGTAGATACTCCCCTTGTTTACCCGACGTACAAGAGAAGCTCATAAGAAAACATCAAGAGGACATGGGATTTGTACCAGACCAAAAGAAGAAGAAGAACTAACCGCCTAGCTAATGTTAATAAACTTGAATTAAGAATCTTAGTTCATTCACATTTTGGAAAAATAAACTCAATGTTTGTTATACACGACAGAGTTAAAATTCCACTGCTTCCAAAATACGATTTTATAACGTCACTCAAAATTCGACTTAAACTCCTTAAAGCTAAAGTAGATATTTGAGTGCCACTAATTGTGAATGATCTAAGTTTCTGAATTAATAGAGGATAGCTAATGTTAATAGATTAATTTATTTTATCGTTATTTTAATTGTTATTTTAGGGCGAATTATTCTTAGTGTATGATTAATAAGATGAGATATAATGATTTCCAGTTGTTGTTTGATTTTATTGCCAAACCTGGGAGAATGTAGCTTAATTAAGCTGCGGAAAATGTAATCCAGTCGACAGAAGTGATAGGTGACAAATCTATCAATTTTGAAAATAGAATTGTCACATTTGGGCGGTAAATGCTGTTTTTTAAAGCATAAAATGTGTGAAAAATACTAACAATATTCTCGGATTGTGTGTTCCGCCGGCGGCCCCGTCTTGTGACTTTTATTTATCGCCATTAATGCATGCTGTTAAATGTAATGGTTTATTTGTAGAAAGAATTGTTGCGCGTACATGGCGTCGCAAGGTTTTTGTCAAACACCTTCGCGGCTTCGTAGCAAGTTGGTATAAAATTAAATCAACCGTGAGCTCTCATCATAAAGGATTCTGAAGGTTGACGATTGAGTCTCTAGGTACGTTCAAAAAGCGCTGATTTTCAGCCTAATTTGAATAAATGAATTTTGATTTTGTATTTGATAGAAGCATTTACTTTTGACACAGCACACGGCACTTTTTGAACGTCAAAACGTTTACAAAAGACAGTCCCCAAAACGCCCACCCTTCACCACTTCCTATTGTTTTTGCTGGGAAGAAAAAGTGGCGGAACAAACTCCCCAGCAACACGCCTGTCTGATAGTTTTGAAGAACTAGAAGCTACACAACATATTATGTCAAAAAAAAAAAAGATTGATATTTATGTCGTATTGACCTCGCTTACTGGTTTCAAAATAAACGTCTATTTCGTCAAGTCTTGTCGTGCACCTGACGTCATGACGAACTTTCA
The DNA here is from genome assembly GCA_905147745.2 of Phlogophora meticulosa. NCBI lineage: Eukaryota > Metazoa > Arthropoda > Insecta > Lepidoptera > Noctuidae > Phlogophora > Phlogophora meticulosa. The sequence continues at coordinate 13,787,331 of LR990522.1, read as the reverse complement.
TCCTATAGCGCAGTGGTTACCAAACATTTTCTTTCAACTCGGAACCACTTTGATTCTGATTGAAGAATAAAAAAAACCCCTTGTCAATCTTCAAATGAACTTTAATCAAAACTTTTGGCATATTCTACAAATCCAAAAAAATAAAGTATTCAACACAGCGTTTCTTAAATTCGGACATTTAATTCGGATTGCGTCCATGTGATTTTTGAGTTGATAAGTTAGTAATTTTAAATATTTTGAAGGCGTATTTCATATTCAAATGTTATCATTACTCAAACAAATATCAACTTTATGTAAGTGTGTTGATGTAACTAGGTTGATTTCAGAATACCTACTATAGAATACGTCATTTGTGTTTTAATTTGTTGTTGAAAATGTTATATTTTCAAAAACACATATTTCTTTATATTTTTGGAAACTAACTGAGAACGCAATAGATGTACATTACATCTTTGCTTAACTTGTCTAGAAATACGCCCGAGATGCTGTAGATATGTTCTTTCGTCGGTCTGTTTTATTAAGAAAGACTAGAAGTATATAAACTTGTAAATAGTCATATATTAAACTGACGACACTGTTGAACCATCGATACTACGCCGCGTGTGGGTTCGATATCCGCACGGAACAAATATTTGTATGACCTACAGGTAATTGTTCCGGGTCTGGCTGTTTGTGTATGTGAGTTTAAATGTTTGTAAACGCACCCACGATACAGGAGAAATTCCTAGAGTGGGGTAACGATTTTCTTAAACAATAAAAGAAATACGTTTGACACGAAATAAAACCACAACAATACATTTATAAAAACCCATTTATTAATAACACTCCACAAATATATTCCAAAAACGATACAAATCGTAACAAACGCTCCAGGTACAAATAATAATTGTTTTGCTTACAATTACTTAATCCTAGTACTAGAAAATAAACAGAATTATTTTAGGCTAACAATAGATTATATTCTGGATACGGTGAGAAGAGAGATAAAGGTAGGTATTTATAGGATAGCTATATTTTTCTAGATATTAGGGAATCGGTAATTGGATCTATTTAAGTGTTAAACTATTTTCACATCAAGAATTTAAATATAAGGAATGATTGTTGAGTTAACAATTTTACACGATACAGTTTTATGAAGAATTTTAAGTATCATCATTTGCCTAGCCTTTTCCCAACTATGTTCGGGTCGGGTTCCAGTCTAACCGGATGCAGCTGAATACCAGTGTTTAACACGGAGCTATAGTCACCAGCACGTAAGTTGGCAAGGTTTTGGCGTAGTGGGGGTAAGTTCGCGCATCGTGCACTTAGTGGAACAAAAAAGTGGTGACTTTTATTGATCGTCATTATTTTATGGTTATTGCCATCATTTATATTTAATAATATCTGATTAGAAGAAAGTTGAAGAAGGGAGTGGAATTCGTAGTTTATTGGGAGTTATAAATAACATGCATACGAGGAAAGTATGCGAAAAAAGGCATACCTTTTTTTGCCTTAATTTTTTAATTTAAAACAACAACAATAATATCAACTCGTAACAAAAACTAAATTTAAAAACAATAACAATAACTCTTTAACATAAACACAACAAAAACAAAGGGTACAATTTTCGTGCACGCAAGTGTAATCGGGAGTTCGGGAGGCAACTGTTGCACCAATCGCGCGCTCGGATTGACGTACCTCATACCCCGCGTCCCGCTTGACTACCAAAGAGACCTAAAAAACGACTTGTGCGCATCTAACGACTCTTGCCAAGTTACTTGCCGATAATTATACTGCCTATCTGACATCCACAAGCCATTTACAGACGCACGTATGACGTTTGTCAGCACGGTTGCCGCAGTGGCTGACCGCTTGACTGCTGCGCTGCGTGTCGTGGGTTCCAATCCCGCACGGAACAATTATTTGTATGACCTACAGGTAGTCTGGATCTGGCTGTTTGTGCATGTGTGTTTGAATGTTTTTAAACGCACCCACCATACAGGTGAAATTCCTAGTGTGGGGCAACGTTAAAACAAAAATACATATATATTAGTGGGTAACATGATAACCCGTGGTTAGACTGGTTGTCAGACATTCAGTCGTATTGACAGTTGAAGATCTAAGTGCCTGTTTTCTTGTTTCTATATGCCGTGCAAAATTATAGAAGCGATGTATCTAAATTAACAATGTTTAACAGTAAAGTTTCTACTAGAGTATGACTGAGAGGAAATAGATTTTAAATATAAGAAAATAACAAATATTTACTAGTACACAAGTATTTTTTTCTAAACTAATTGAATATTTAAATCATGCTAAAAAGGAATCTCACTGAAGACCTAAACTACCTACCTGCCTAGCTATCAAAGTAATACAAACAATTAACTGTTTAAAATTGGTTACTATTTTATTATATACTTTAGTTTATTTTTACTTGCATACCATTGAGTCTATGTTTACATAATTGATTATTCATATTATATACCTAATTTTACATAATAATAACATTAAAGACTATTACAATTATTTCTTCAAAAAATATACTTAAACAAATCATTTAATAGCAAATTAATAATTTTATTTTATAGTCACGGACCTATTTTGGCGACATTTAAAAATTCTAGACTGGATTTAATTGTACAAATCTAAAAACTAATGGTGTTACTCTATTGGCACTTCGTTTTTTTTTGTTTTTTTTTTGACATTTTGAGATCACCTACTTGAGATAGCTCTTGCCTTTTCTACCGTCTAAGTAGGTAAAATGTTATTATCAAAATAATTATTTTATTAATGTACGTAGTAATTGATTAGTGTGTTAACATTTGCTGCGCAAGCGTCTACTATAAAGTACTAGTAGTCTATGCACAAAAATCACATCTAAAACAGGTATACTCGTATACCTACTGTCAGCACTGAGCACAAAGCTAAGGGCGAGATTCAGTGACCGCAATTTCAATTAGGATAATAACGGTTTCGTGCGTAAATGGACCTTATTTGTATGTTGGTAATATCCATATTCACATAGTCGATTGTTGACAGCGCGGACATTTTTGGGTATGAACGAGTATTTCATATGAATATTACTTATACGCTTACTTAGCAATATACCTAAATGCAAAGTGCGGTCTGCAAGTGGTCTAAGACCGCACGGTCGGTTGGTACAGAGTCCAACATATCAAGGTACCCCAAAATTTCAAATTTCTTTGATAGTTTTTCAACTTTATCACAAATGAATATGAACCTATTCATATTCAACTGGGAGAATTTGACTGTTTGGGGTAGCTTGATGTACTGGCGTAAGTACAAAAGGACCCTTACAACCGCACGCGGAAATATTGACTCAAACTTTTGTAAGTTTGGACCGTCACCCGTCAGCGGTTGCGCGGTTCCTGCTCCGAGACCAGCGGCCTTAGCAAATAAATAAGTTACAGCTTGAGTTTGCAAGTCCTTAAAGGCTAGATTTTACGAGATTTCTATATTGCCATTGTAATGTAGACATTTAAAACTATAAACATATTCCAACAATCTAATGCTAGTACACAGTAACAGATAGACGAGGACTTAAGGACTAAACAAATTAAGTAAACAGTATATGAATACTTACTAATTTATATCAACACACTTTGTGCCAATTTCCTTAACTTCTACTAAATATAAACGTAATTTACTACGACATCTGGTATGAAAATGGAGAAGTGGGTAGCTCGCCGTTCGATCAGAGACCAGAGCCAAGTCAACAGCGCGTTCAGTCAGCAGGATTGACTGGCCGGGGGCCTAAACCTGCCAGGGTTGCGGGTTGTTCGAAAAAGTTACCGTGACCCTGGAACGTAAAGGGCAAGGACGGAACACGGATGGGTTTTTCACCCAGAACGGGAGAAGTCATTGGATGATGTTCCGTCCTTAAAAAAAAGCCTAATTTGAATGAATAAATTTTGACTTTGATTTTTTTGAACCCATCAACGCATACAGACGTGATGTATTCTGCTCGCTTGGCTGACTAAGTACAGTTTGAGAATTCGGGGGTGAGTGACGTAATTGAGGTTTAGACCGACGTTTCAGCGGAGGTGCTACCTTTTCGAGATTCTGATTTTCTGATACCACTGCTCCATGAATCTTTGCGCCTTACGTGGTCATTCTGAAAACCATTTAGAAGGCGATGCTCAAATAGAACGATGAATAATTTCGAGAAGAAAATAAAAAAAGTAATTGAAAAATACTTTGTCTATTAAAAAAACGTTTTATAGTATGAAACAAGTTATGGAAGTAAAAGGTACTTGATCAATAATCGAATAGACATTGCCAATTCGATTTTATTTGTTCACAGTCATGCATAGAGTGCAAAGTTTAGTATTGCATAATAGTGCATGAGAAGGTATGTAGGTGCAGCGACGATGGTGCCGATTCCTTTGTTCACAAACTAAACTTAAATTAGAGAATTGACATCTCTTTCTGGTAGACGGCACGAGAAAAGGACGGCGACAGTCAGAGATGTCAAATTAATTTACGCCTTGAACTTGATCATGTTTTGGTCGATACCTTTTAATTTGTCAGCTATATAGATTTGGAAATTTCAGATCAATTATTATTTTATAAGTTAGAAAGAGATGAAAGCAGTCTACATTTATTTTAGCTTGACAACAAGGTAATCGGTTCCATTATGTGAAATGGAGGGTTTATCTTCCGTAAAAGGATATTTATTATTCAAAAAGATCTAATAGACAAAGATTTTGCTAAAGATAAAGCATGCAGAAGAAAAGAGAAAGGAGAATTTTAAATGTTTTTGCTTTTACATCATAGTTTAGGATTTATTTAAATTAAAAAATGATGCATAGAAGTGCGCGATTACACGAAAAGCAGGCTAGTCTTTATCAAATTATATTACATTAGAACTCGAAGAGAAGAAAAAACTATGAATTGTATTATTTAAAAATCTACTTACGTCATAACATATACCGGTTTCTTTCTATGGGCTAAAGACTAATTCTATCTTCACATTTACAATAAAATAGTATTGGGACATCTAAGATCTAAGCTACATTTAAGTACCTATTAGGTTTAAAAACATACAATATTTAAAAACAACAGTTTTGTACTATCAATAACATACTTCCATGAAATACATTTGTATGCTTAAGCACATTTTATTATTTAGTGTACATAAATTACGATTTGCTCATTTTTAATAAGGAAAAATAAACTCTAAAACTTTATTATAACAACAGGTAGGGCAAGCGCGCACGAAGCAGCCGGGCTGAGTCAGCCTTAAGGCGCACGCGCAGGAGACAGCCAGAAACTTGCAATATATTTTGGCACACGCAGCCTGGCTGCTGATTCTTGATACGCGGGGGCACTAAGTCACACTATTTACAATTTTCATAACATCCAGTGCTCAACTAGAAACTACGAAATATAATCAAATTATCTATCCAGGGTGGGAGAGTCATCAATGCAAAACCAGATACCATTACTTCTGGACATGATTGAATTGATTAAATAGTACACCACGAACTACCAACACTTTTTTCGTCTTCTCTATCAAGTCCATCCAAAGGTTGTCTGTAAGAGATCGCTTTAAGCGATAAGGCCGCCCATTGTGAGACCCTATGTAGTTCTAAAATTCATTATTTGTAAGTTTTCATGGTTTACAATAAAGAGTATGTATTCTGGATCTCCGTGCATTGAAATTTCTCCCTGCCACCCTGTATATGTCAGATTCTATCAAATTGGGATTTACAACCAAAACAACAGGGGTGCTATCATTCTATACAAGTTACAGCATCATGCACGTTGTGGCAAGTTGTTGTACATGCAGAATCTTCAAAGAAATGGTGCAATCATGCTCCACTTAAAATTTGGTGTCGTTGATGCACACCTTTGCAGATGAATCGTCTTCTTCTACTTCGTCCATTGTCGACAGTCGCCTTTCGATTTCAGTTTGTGCGTTTTTGGATATTATTATTTTCTTGTGTTTGTTACTGAAAAAGTATAATGCGTTTATTTATTTAGACTAGAATACGAGTCGCATGTTTTAATTCTAGAATTTTCTTGCTGTAAAACATTTATTTGGTGATTGGTAAATTGAGCACATCATACATAAGCTCACGCCTTTTTCCCATGGGGGTAGGCAGAAACTACAGAACGCCTCCTGCTACGATCCTTACATACTCTTTTTGCTTCGTTTACGTTCATACATCTCGTCATACACGTACGCCAGTTGCGAGTACTACGCACCCGGCGTATCTGCTTAAATCTCCCCTATAAGTACTTTAATAATAATATAATATTCATTTATTTGCTCAGAATGTAGGTATTTACAATAAGGTGGTTACAGAAATGTTGAAGAATCCTTGTACATTCTACCATTTTGGCATGCAAATATTGATGCAGTTCATCATCACACATACTGGTCCAGCTAAAGCTTATCAGCTAGAAACTCAGATACGGAGTAATAACATTTATTTAATAAAAGTGCAGTTAATTTATTTTTAAAACTTTTTAAAGTTTCCTCTTTTATAGAGTCAGGAATGTGGTTAAAGATAGAGACTTTTTGTTAGTCTTCTTTCATTCAACGTAACCGTTGATTTATAAAGGCGGCAGAAGCTAAAATTAGGTACTACACACAGATAATAGTTTTGTAGGTTTAAGAGGATTGAAAGAATATTCTTCATTCACACGTACACAGACTTTTTCTTTTAAACTTGACCTAGAATTTGATCATTCAGTTCACGTAGTAGATACACTTCATGATTCAGACCGACGAGCTCCAGTAACATGAATAGTCAATCGATTGTCACTTACTTCTTCTTTCCCGTCTTAGATTTTGAATTTTTCATCTTGTTGCTGTTATTGACTTGCTTCCATATCCCAGTTTTGTTCACCTCCTCCGATATATTAATTGATGTCAGCGGTATGTTCATTATATTGCCATTGATCAGGGGTATTTGGAGATTCTCTTGGTACGGCGGCGGGGTGGTCTTTGTGGCATCCTACAAGGGGATAACCTAAGAATCTTCCTCAAAGAAATCGTATAAACTAATAATGATAAAAACATCTAAAATAATAACTTGGAAAATAGGTACTACTCACCATAGTTCAAGTAATAAGGTACAAAGACGAAAAATAAAAAAATAAGGAGAATGTCGAAATAGCAAAAATAAAATGCGAGTGTGAACATAACACGGAGTTTATTTCTTAGTACATTTAGATTTATATGAATAACAAAAAAAATATTTAAGATAAACGATAGGATGACAAAGGAAACTAAAACGATTAAGGAGTGCAACATTTTAGTTTCGACCGCAAAATTTTAATAGTTTTGCATGCCATCCCACCTCAGCGTCGCCGAGTTCCCGAAGCTCATCTTGGTTTCTTTTAGTCATTTCTGGCATTACGTCATCGAGTATTTTCATCTCCCTTCTAGTGAAGAACAAGTCCAGAGCTTTTCTTATACCTATCATTACCACAAGCATCAATGGGAAAAGAATTGACGTCATCGAGAACGATTTTATTACCCAGAGACAAATGAGGCATGTTAGTTGGATTGTAGTAAATACATGGACTCGACGTATCGGTACCTGGAATAAAATATAAATCAGAACATTGCTCAGATAATGGTCTCGAAGCAAAAAGTAGTAATAATACTTTACCTGTCTCAAGAACATATGATCAGGTTGATATTTCTGAGGCATGAACATGATCAGGATTCTATCAAAGAACTGCAGTCCTTTCAGCGAAGCTACTCCCATATAAAGAAATACTCCAAACAATACCGGCATTGGTATATGGCTTAGAACAGGCGTCAGGACCACAGAGCATCCTATCATTAAGAAGATTAAAATATGAGTGACTCTTTGTTCTCGAACTCCTAAAAATTGTGGTTTCTCTCCCGGGGCAGCACATTCAGACTCCACTTTCAAAGAATTCACGTGGTTGATGCTCAGTACTGTCGCTGCTACAAACCATGGAAGACCCATTACAGAGCATATCTGTATCAGGATAGCCAACACAAATAAATCCAGATGATATCCACATCCTTTCTTTAGTTTATTCTCTTTACGATTCACTATTACTGCCGTAATCTGTTGATCCATAAATATCAGTATAGTTCCTAGTAATGCTGGCAATATAGCCACAAATGCTGACCAAATAGGGTTGCCGCTAAACGGAGTGATAACCCAGTTCCTGCTGGGCAATGTTGGTTTGAATTCTGATGGTACTTCCAATTTTGGGGTCTTTACACCGACTTTGTAATCCAAGAAAGACATTGACAATATGGCTATGATTACTGAGAAGTCGCTTATGATTTGTCTAACCTGCAAAAATAGTCCAGCTTTAATCAAGCTTGTATTTAAAAAGGCCAAAAGGAAACACTACAATTTTAGTCTAGATACCTTGGAAGGGAAGAACAATGAGTTCTTAAAGTCCTTTAAAATGATCGATATGGTAAAAGTGCCCAAGAAAAGTATAATGGACATTAAATACACATCTGGGACGTACACTTTCGTATCACACCCGCCGCCGGCTAACGTCCCATTGTAAAGCTGTAATTTGAGAACATTTATTATCTCGTTAGTATAATGAGGCATACAAGCCACACGTGTAAACTTGTCACGTCTAAGTATCATAATTTAACTAGGTAGATACCTCCTGACAAGACTCTTTGTCTACTGTAGTCCAATTAAACTGCTCCGGCATTTTAGTGTAATTGCTTGGCAAACAATAGCACTCATAATTGAGAACTTCATCAGGGCGTGTCTTAAGTGGGTACTTTTTGCCAATTGATATTACATTTTCCACCGCCTAAAATGTTACAAAATTAGAACAACGTAAAAGCTACATTATTTTTTATCAAAAGTAGGCTGGTAATCAACCTGAAATACTTACCTTGTAAATGAAAATAAACGCTATCAAAGTAGCGAAATTTTCTTCAGTAAATCGGGTTATGTAGCAAACAAATGCGCTAGCATCGATCGCTACCAATATTATCAAAATTATCGTTATCCACGTTCCAATACAAAACCTGAATGACATGTAATTCCAACCAATTTGCCTGCAAAATTCGAATACTATTGTTTCAAATACTAATACTGGGCCTGTTGATCCTAAAATCGTTAAAGGTTGACCTGAAAAAAAGCCGTAACCCATTCCACAGACGAATCCGGATATTAAAGATTCCATAGCTGCCATATTTTTTCCGGTAGCTTCCCCCAATAACCCTCCAAATGTAATAATGGGTGATAAACAAGCAAAGTATAAAAATATCCATGAGGCGACACATTGAATCGCTAACGCATCTTTGAAATCGGACCAGTACCAAGGCATCTTCCTTTTGAGATCATTTACTAAGCCTCCGAATAGTCTTCCGGTTCTAGCTAACCCTGATTCCTCTCTCTGCCTTTGTTCTTCTTCTTCCTCATCGAATTCCTCTTTTGGATGATTGTCAGTTGGCCGTTTTCGAGGATCTTGGGAAGGTATGGCTGCTGGAGGCTCTATACGAATAGCGGGGTCCCATTCTCCTGGTGGCAGAACCGTCACGGCATCCAGAAATTCATCTATACCAGCTAGTAGATGATCCCTTTTCTTAGCCCGATATGCGACTTCGTGGAATATTTCATCGGACATCAGGGTAGCCATAGCTCGGCCAATTTCATGAAAACTAGAGTTGCTATTTGGTGGTCCGAGTAATACGAACATAAATCTGGTTGGCACTGGAACTTCGGTCAAATCGCCCATTATAGTTCCTGTTTTCAGTCGGACGAAGGCTGATAGAGTTTTTTCAAGGAAGTCTACTTCTCCCACCAAAATATTGGAGGCTTCTGCTCCTGGTGGTATCTTTCGCATAAAGTGTGTGTTGCTTTTGTGATTTATGTCTCCGTTCATTGGTAGGTCACCAGAGCTATGATTCCTTTGCATTGAAATACTGCTGGGACTTTTCACCATACCATCATCGTGAGCAGCACCTGAAATATTTAAATTCTGTGACTTTATACTGTAGTCGTAAAAATCGACCAGTTAAAAGCTTTAGTACATCCAAATACCAATTAGAAAATTGCGCGATTACTCGTGCCAAAGCAAAAACGTAAGAGATTCAATATTAATGAAACTGTGTTATGAGGCTATTTCATAACTTCTCCAAATCGGTTTATGAGGTATGGAGCGCAATAATTACAAATTATAAAATAAATTATTTTTACTCTTAACAGACATCTCTTTGTTATCAATCTAGCAATTCCTAAACGTTCATAATATATACTTTTGTATATTTAAAACAAAAAGGCAGCATGAGCTATGAAGCCGACAAACACGTGTAGCAGACTGTACCGAAACATGGACACTAGCGTTGAGCACAGTTACATGGAAATGGCAAAATGTAGGTCGAAAATGATAAGGAAGGTAAATAAGAGAAAACAATAACAGAAGAAACAACATTGATGAGGATAAGCGGTTACCCGCACTAGGGATGCCTAGAAAACGACTGAATTCTCCCTTGTAAGAGTGTCCGCTGGTTGAACCGCCTTCTTCAACTGTAATAATATAATGCCAAATATTCAAAGGGATCTTAGTATAAGGGTAACAGATATAGATTAGTTTATCTTCTCCAAACAACAATACACCGATATAAATATATACAAGATTAAAATTAGCCTCGTGCCGTGCTGTGAATGTCAGTAAAAGGGCGTGAGTTCAGTGAGCAGTTATGTGTTAGGTACCATCACACGCATGGCTAACCTGGTACTGCCAGATAAGAACCTCTGGCATCTGAAGCTTGAAGAAGAGCAGTGTGAGGAGACGAGGTGGACCCCCGACAACTCCTCGAACTGGAGCGTCGAGAGCCACCTTCCTGGAAATCTGATAGGATCGGATGACCCATGAATTGTATGCTAGAAAACTTTAATTAATAAAACAATATGAGGAAATGATTCTAGGAGTAGTTACTAATGCAAAGTTGTAACTCACTTTTACAAGATGAATGATTGCGTCCTATATCTGCGAGAGATCGGATTAACGGGAGCCTCGACATGTTATTATGATGATGATTTCGGCGCTCGTGTTGATGCCTGTGCCTCCTCAATAAAGCGTCTTTGACTTTCTCTCTACAATCATATCCTATGCCACCATCGGCCACCATATTATCTAGTACATTATCTGCGACTTGTTCCAAACAGCCTGCTTCCATGTCCAGTATTACCGATCCATTTAGTAAGAGACTTCGTAATTCGAAGAGAGAGTGAAGCGATAATGTCGCTACGTGAGGCTTAGACCACCGGTTTCCGCCTTCTTCAACGTCTTCTTCAAACTTAATCCATCTAGCTGTCTCTTTCCACTCAAGTTCATCGCCATCTTTGACCAGCTCTTCCATCTCAGAGAATAACGGATGGGACTCAAGAGTGGAATCATCAACATCCTCACCAAGTATAAACTGTACTCTTTGGGCGGGTGGAGTTACTGAAAACGAAATTGTGAATTTAAATGATTTGTAAAAAGATAATTAAGTTTAAACATCCAGAAATTAAATAGCACGGAAAACTTAAAATAAAATTACTAAATCCCGAACGCTCATGAATAAAACAGAGAATAAAAACGTAAGCTGTAGAAACATGCTTAAGTGATCTTGAAACGTAACACAGAGATGGAAGGAAAGATCCTGATTGAATAATCCATGCTTATTGCCAATGGTAAGATGAGTCTATATTGAAATAAAGATTCAAAATTGGAAAGGAAATTGGATTCAATAGAAGTAATGAAACGTTCTGATTCTACTATGTTATCTTACATGTTTCGCCGTCATCAGTGACGCTTAGTCTTCTAACTCTCGTCATTAACCCCGGCCCTAGGGATTGGGAACCAATGAGAATAGTTTGGGAATTTTCCTAAGATCTTCAAATAGGTATTATTATGTTCCATGCTGATAGTATTCTCGCGTTGAATCATAGTACATAAAATAGTTACACCGCAGTGACTAACAAGCCTCATTGTGTTTGTGTCAAAGGAGTTAATTTTATGAGCATAGTAATTTCGTACAAGGGCATAGACAACGTCAATGTAATTTAGTCTCATATTGTGCAGTGATGTAGCCTAATTGGCAAGGTTACAAGATTACAATGTCATGCTTTTTATGTTTGTGCAAAATCGGCTTTTTGCACACATCATACACTCTTGGGGTAACTAAGATGAGACAGGAATAGGTACGTTTTGACAAACACGGATACAAACAATAAGATTGAAAGGGTCCAGCTTAGATATTTATCGTCTGTTTGCATTATATTTTCATTCAATACATATTTAAAAAGTTGAAAGTGTTGGTTATTGGATAATAAAGAAATCTGAATCTGAGGAAATAATCATTTAGCTTTTTGTAATAGTCAATCCTCATTACTGTCTTTGTATCCTCTTTTCTTTATCGACGTATTTTTTTAGTTGATTCTATAGAACATCTTCATACATATCTTTATCTTTAATCATACCAAGAACTCCTTCACACGATTCTCTTACCAGGTCTCTCAGCATCCTTTTCCCCATTACGGTGATGATGTTTGTGCTTCCTATGGGAATGTCTCCGGGCCGGCACGTGGACACCCACGAACACAGTATGGGCGCGATGACCTGAGAACGAAATTGAACACTGTTGATAAACGATTAAATATTGATAGAAGAATTCCAACGGGAATGTAAAAATCTTTAATAAAATAACCGTGTTATTTGCAATTTGTCTGATTTAATAAGTCAAAAAAATGAATTTTGTGTTTTCTTGTAAAATGTGAAATTATGCGCGATACTCAAGACAAGTCGATTCGCGCCGAATATAGGACTTTTTATAAGGAGGTACACGTAGACAAAAAGTAGATATGGTAAAAAGGTAAGGTAGAACCAGACAGTGTATGAAATTCCTGTGATATTCATGCCCTTAGTAGGGTAGTGTCCTAAAAAAATCTGATTAGTCCAAAAGTTGGATTACTCAAAAATACTGGACACGTATTTTTTCTTTTGTCACGTAAACCAAAAATGACGACGATATAGTGCGTTGAAATTCCGCGTGACGTCACGCCGTGCTACACTTTTAACGTCACAAGCCCCTTCTCCTGAACTTTGATGTGCTATATCATTGTCACTTTTTATTGATTTGAGTAAGCAAAAAATACGTGTCCTATATTTTTTGGTAATCTTGCTGACGGACTAAATAGACTTAACATATTTTTACCTAGGACACATCCCTATTGTACTTGGTTCAGCTATTTTCATATTGAGCTCAACTGAATCGACCCATGGAGTTTACAGTACCCTAATACAAGTAAACAAGCCAATATTTCAGAAATTTCATCACTTCAGTTGGTTCTAACTTTGTCGTTGTTTAATATTGTTCGATACTCGTTGAAAGTTTGGTTTTTGTCCCCAGGAAAATGTAATGATTTGTTGAATTTGTTGAGGATATTCGACTGTATAATACCTAGTAGAAACCTACTAGGTATTCAGTAAAATATCTAAATACAATGTAGTCAGTAATAGGTAAATTGATTAATAGCTGTCTCAAAAAAAATATGTTATTTCTAGTGACAAAAGATGACAAAATACTTCATTAAATGTAAAATACAAGCCTCATATTGTATATGTAGTGACGCGGCAAAGCCGATATAGTCCGAAGTAAAAGAAGGCATCCTTTTGATACTCTCAATACTTAATTTTGTAGAAAAAAACAAACAACGCCAAGCAAAAGTAGTCAAACCTTAATTTTGTAAATGTCATATCTATGATTGTAGATATAATCTTAAACTTACCCGCCTACAGTTTACCAATAATAGGTTACAGATAGGAAATTGATAGTGAGGCTGGCCACAATTTACCGGACCCAGTTTCGGGCTTGAGATCACAGCCAGTCCAGTTTCAGCGGTGTTTGTGGTCTGAAATACTTCGCACTGACTAGACTGGAACAATATCTAAACGTTTCTTCACTTTTGGACTGATAGCAAAGCGCTTTTTTCTTTAGTCTGTTGGCTGTCTCTGTCCATTTCGTAAAATAAATGTTGTGTGAAATTGAAACAGAACGTTGCATGACGACGCTCACTCAGTCTTTAAATCTAAGATAATATAAGATATCTCCTATAAATAAAACAACAAGCTTATCAAAGCAAAGCATCTTCTAAAAATTATCATAATTTGCCTAATTTCCTTCGTTTTTGATTCAATTACTTATTTTGATTTGTTACTTCTGCACCGAAATTCTGTCGCCTTACTTAAACATTTAGGACTGTTTGACTCATCAACTTAAAAGCGTTTCCCCTTCACTAACTCTTTTATAGCGAATTCTTCACTGATGTCTTATTGCTAAAGGTACTGTCAGTAACAAAAGAAGGTTATCACCAAACAAAGTTTTGGTACAGACATTTGAATTTATCTGTACTTTTTTTTGCAGGCTTGTTTGTTTTTGTTTTCGTTTTAATTCATGTGCGTGTACTAAATAAATGTTTATCTTTCTTTCTGAATATATTTAGCTTATTAGCAATATCTCGCGTTAGCCCTGTGTCTTTTAAAGCTTTTCTGGTTAGCATCAGGAAAAGTCTTAGAAGCAGTGACGGATCGAATCAAATTAAGCAATTGCCTAGGCCCTAGGGCATCACGTCCAACTGGCACGTCACAAAAAAAAGTTTCTAGGACTTATTTGTAAATTCGCGCGTCTTGCACAACTAATGTTTTTAGGCAGTAAAGGTTTAAAGCCCGATTTTAGTTGACATACGGATAGGGGGGGGGGGGGCACAGGCGTGGATCGCTTAGGGCATCAAGTAGTCTTAATCCGTCACTGCTTAGAAGTGACATCATCATCTGGCTGGCCTTTCCTGAGTTTCCAGTTTAACGGAATGCATCGAATATCAGTATATTACATGCACGTGATGCCTATCTGACGTCCAGAACTCGGTTACTGGGTAATACCTCTTGGTAAGGCTGGTTATCCGATTTTCGTGTTTCTCAATGACCGATTAGACTTCTGTGTTGCGGTTTGGGAGTTTGTTGCGCCACTTCTTCGTCTTTTGATATTGATTTTGATTTTGACTGCCAAAGATTCGAATGACAACCGAGATCAATGGCTCAACGTGCTTCCCGAGCTACGGAGTCCTCTGTGTTGCTGCCTCTCAATTTATAATGAATAGTCACCCATTCACGGACACACCTTGGCAAGCGCAGCATAACCTACAATCGAGCCGTGCGTCTACTATTATTTAGCCACAAGCCCCTAACAGTTTTGGAAGTGTCTTGTTACAAATTATTATATTTTATGTTTCATAAATTTAAATTCAATAATTCTAATGAAAACTTGAGTTTAGTTTAGACAACTGTATCCCCGTCTCAAAATTCAATTACAGATACCAGACTAAACTTTATGAGCAAGTACAATAACCCTAGTCAGGTCAAAGAGGTATAACCAACGAACTTTCAAAATGGCGGCCTGTAAATTTACTGTATCTAAGCCAAACTCGCTCAAAGGTAAATTAAGGTAGATTGAATGCGGAAAGCTAAATAAATAAATAAAATAAATATTGCTGGACAATCCACACAGCATCATCTAGCCCCAAGCTAAGCAGAGCTTGTGTTATGGGTACTAGATGACTGACATACTTAATACAGTACATTACATAGATAGATATTTTTATTATATATATAGAAAATACCCAGAACACCCGGAACAAATATTTGTAGATCGTACAAACATTTGTCCCAAGGCGGGAATCGAACCCGCAACCTCTTGCGTCGCAGGCGGACCTTCGCCCGCCGCGCCACATCGGTCGTCTTAGCTGAAAAGTTGGTGCGAAAATTAGCAGAAGTCTGCGTTCAGAAGTGCGAAGCGATACATTTGTGCAGTTTATTTAGTTTCTAGTTATAATTTCTCTAAATAAAAACATATCTTCACGCCTGTATTCTCTGAGGGGTTAGGCAGAGGTACCAACATTTTGCCAGTTATGTTAAAGTCCCATTTAATAGGTAAGCGTCGAGTCTATTGTCGTTAACCAGGCACGAATCTAGACTACGGGCTGCTACTGAGAAATTTCAGATGGAGAAACCTTATCACTTTGTCCGACCTGGGAAACGATCTCATGATCATCATCATCCCAGGATCTCATGCAACCACTAGATGACTAAACCAACGACGCAGTCATATTACAATAAGTATGTAAAATTTCAGAGATGTTGCCTCAAATTTCAAAGTTTCAAGTAGGTAGGAACTTAACGTTTCTCTTTCTAAAATATCATTTCAAACTACAAAAGCTACCACGGAATTCTAAGTTTAGATCACTTTCACCTCTACCTCTAGAGGTTCCATTAACCTAATACCTGATAATAAGGTCAAAATATAAAGGGTGGTTTTTTCCTAAATACAGGTTGTGGAGAAATCCGCTAAAAGAAATGAACTAAAAAAAAGGTTGCCAAGAAGTGTTTTTTTTTAAATAATACTCGTTATTAAGAAAAATATGTGAGCTGTGTTTAAATTGCTCGATATAAGAAATGGTCGCTTTTCGAACCATTAATACGATCATGGTCAAGGTAATAAATTATAATGATTGTTCGTTAAATTTAATTCTAAAACTCTTTTTTAAATAACCTCAATCCCACTTTAATTTATTTCAAATTTAGGTACTTCGCGTTTATTATTTCTTGTCTATTACCTGACTCTGTACAACAAACCTGTTTGCTTACAGATGTTAATCAGTAGGTACCTACGTACTTGCTTCATATAGATTAGAAACTACGTTTCAGTGGAACGAGATAAAAGGACCACGTTTCATCCACGATAAAGAGCTATTCATCTGCCAACACGCGAACAGAATACTCAATGTACGAAATGACGTGACAGTTTCCAGGTGCGAAAATTGTATTATTATAAAAGCGACCTTTGTTGTAAGTAAACGGTGTAAGCAAAAGTGTGTCACAAGTTCCTCATCCTCCATTGTAAAGGGGGACGCTCCGACCAGACAGATTTTGTGTCTGGTGGGCTACTGCCCAATGGTTGTTGTCGGCATCATAACATATGACGCCTGAAATCCCCGAAGGGTTAGTCAGAGGCGTACCTCAGGACACACACGTTTAGTAAGTTATATTGGTGTTCCAGGTAGTAGGGATCGAGCCTATTGCCATCAATAGGACATAGATAACACAGGCATTATTTGCTTAAAAGGAGGCTCCAAACACAAATGAACCTTTTTGTAAATCTGAAGCATAAATAAATATTTTTGTATTTTGTATTTTGTATCCAAACTCCAGGCTGCTGAGAAAGTTCCCACTAACACATTGCTCAACTCAAGGATCTCACCCAGGCCCTCATGTTCAGTAGTAGTGTTGGTGACCATTAGGCCAACGAGGTGTTGTCGGGTTTTGTATATTTCATTCTGCATATTTAATTTATATTTCTCTTGTTCTTTTTTATGAGTACTACATGCCTCTAAAGTATGTCCATCGGAACTAATACCCTGTATATGGTAATTGCACGGATATCTTCGCTTGCGCGATATAGGGCTGTATGACGTGTGACGTTGTTTCAATAGTTCGTATATCGTGGTATAAATGTCGCCACGATAGCATTCACATTTGCACATTATTGAAAATGAGATCGTACTTTTTGATGAAGAGTTGGAATCTCGTAAGTGATCTGCGTTTGAAAATATAGAAATAAAGGTGAAATAAAAGAGAATAGAAACGTTATAATAATTTTAAGTCTAGCATAAACGACATAACTTAGAACATGCTCCATGTGATATTTAACTTAGGTTATAAATTATGTAGATAGAATTACATAATACACGTTGTATTTTACTCAATGTCGAACGTTGTTTCAAAATCCAAATTTCCCTGGAAACTTCTCGTTACCTGAAGCGCTTAAGCGATTCTTACAGGTAGTTTACACACAGTTAGGTCTTGTGGAGCCTTTGATCCTTCATGGATATTTAATAAGTTAATGTGATGTTATGAGATACACCCTCATTCATATTTAGAATAGGAGGAGATTTACGACACGGTTGGCGCAGAGGCTGAGCGATTGGCTGCTGCGCTGCGTGTCGCGGGTTCGATCCCCGCACGGAACAAATATTTGTATTTGTATGGCCTACAGGTAGTTGTTCCGGGTCTGGCTGTTTGTGTATGTGAGTTTAAATGTTTGTAAATGCACCCACGATACAGGAGAAATTCCTAGTGAGGGGCAAAGTTTTTTTTTTTTTTTTTAATTTAAGGCAGCAGCTGACAGGCCGTTTACGCGAATACGAAAGTACACAAATTATAACATAATATGACACCTGTATTTTTCAAAGGGTTGGGCAGAGGTGCTCTTATAGTAACACCCACATTTTGCCAGGTATGCCATCAAGCAGGCAAAAATCCAGATTCCGGGCTGCTAAAGAGAAAATTCGTATGGGTAAAACTCAATAACACTTTGCTCGACCTGGGAAATCATTGTAATATAAATCATATCATATTCAAAACGTAACTAAACCGTTCATGAACCCCATCTCTGAACCTTTCATAAACCCCATCTGTTAACTGTCCGTGAACCATCTGTGGAGATAGTCTATTAATTATTAATCAGTTTTTTTTTCAGATCAAAATTAATCCATACAAATGATAAGAACACAGTGAAAATAATAAATAAAAAAAAACAGACAAATAAATAAAATACACAGGAACAACTTAAATTTAATGATTACAAATTTTGAAATACATTGATAGTAAGATCTTATTCTATGTTAGTCAACACCCATCCATTTATTCTGGATAGGGCAATCCGCACGAGATATACCAACTGTTACGTGTTTTCTTCTCTCATACTACTACTACTTATAAGTGCTATAACGTATAAGTGTTTCGTGCAAAACAAATAAAAAAATACTCCCTCATCTGCTTTTCAAACGGATGAAGCGTAACTTTTGTTTGTTGAGAGGTACGGTGCGGCATAGAAATGTTTTATGTACTGCAATTGCTTCAGAGTACTGCGTGGTATTGAAATGAAATGTTACGAGAACTGAAATAGCATACTTTTTTTTTAATTTAATTGTATTTAGACTTTTTTTTATTTAAAATTTCTATCCAGCCAATATGCTAATGTACTATGATCAATAGCGCTATACAAACGTACCTACTGAGCTTTTGTCTGATAAGAATATGGGGCATCATTTATCATGACTGGATTAGTGGATTAACAAGATCTATGTAGAACTTGGAACTGGGGAGTTTGTTCCGCCAATTCTTCTTCCCAGATAAAACACTAGGAAGTAGTGAAGGGTGGGCGTTTTGGGGGACTGTCTTTTGTAAACGTTTTGACGTTAAAAAGTGATTCTCAGCCTAATTTGAATAAATGAATTTTGATTTTAATTTTTTGACTTATTTGCTCCAATTATCTTGTGTTATCCCATCGCCATTTTGATGTTTCTACAAAGTAGCGGCATACAATGTAACAATATTGGTATTTAACGGTCGAGAATATCTCAAAAGATAAAAAGGACACTAACTAACATAAAAAAATAGATTAAAAATTAAATGGCGATTAGGTTACTACGTGAGTTTTGTTCAATTCATAAAATAATTTGCGAGTACCATTCTTTTTGAGCCTTAGACTGGTCCTTAGCGGCGCTCCGCTGCTATTATAAATCGATAATATTATTAAGATAATAACATCAGGTATTTATAAGGCAGATGTACGTGGAAACGCCAGAGCATGACGCCTTAGAAGGACATGACCTCATTGGTAATGTTCTTCAGAAACGTTTGCTTTGCTTTTGAAAAAAAAAATTGCCCCACACTAGGAATTTCTTCAGTATCGTGGGTGCGTTTACAAACATTCAAACTCACATACACAAACAGCCAGACCCGGAACAAGTACCCGTAGGCCATATAAATATTTTATCCTTGCGGGAATCGAATCCACGACACGCGGCGTAGCAGCCGATCGCTCAGCTACTGCGCCAACCGTGTCAGTCAGGTGCTTAGTACTCGCAACCGGCGTGCGTGTATGACTAGATGTAAGGACGAAAACGAAGTAAAATGAGTATGGGCAAAAGGCGAGAGTTCACGTATATATAATAACATCATTTATTATGAGAACAAATTCTATATATAATCCTTTATTTTAATTCATCACAATATTTAACCTTAATTCTATATAATGTGCTTACATTAATCTAAGTGTACCTCATCTATCACCTTCTCAGTTCACTCACGTCTATCCGACACGGACCATTACATCCCTAACCGATCGGAAAATATTTTAATAGACTCAATAATTATATTCTGTTCACTCTTGAATTATTAATACTCTATGGATTTGACCTTAATGTTATAAGTAGAACATTGGATCTTAACTAGTAGTAATATAAATCATTTAGAATTTATGTTGTACTTGTTTATTTTAGGAGGTATGCAACTGGGAATCTGTCTAAATTCTAACTCAAAGTATTGATAAGATTAACATATTTCGGTAAATTAAGAAATTTGATTTTCTCGGCCTGACCTGCCGCTTTCTCCTTAAACTTTTTAATTTTAATGTAGTAAGTTAAAGTCGATGTGGGGTAGTGTGTGTAGTGTGTGTGTATGTTCTATGTGGTAGTGTTAGTAACTAGTATATTTCAACTTATGGGGTTCAAACTCATGATTTGATATGTGTCCGATGATACGAGCCCGAAGCATGTGAGTGTCTAAGACAAAGTTAGAAAGTACATATGAATTGAAAAAGTCACATTGGTAGGCATTTACAGTCGCCATCATATTTAGATAACTAAAACAAAAAAAAACGCAATTGAACATGAACCTTATTCTTTAGTAATAAAGTTGAAAACTATCGAATGACAGACTGGGGTAGTTTCATGTGCTGGCCTCTGTACCTGCGTGGATTTGAACGCACAGCCTCATATATGAGAGGCGAGGCCTTATATACTATACCCTAAGGTTAATTTAGCTTTGTGTTTCAATGGAAAAGTTTAGCTTCACTCTCAGAGCCCTTAAACCTACAAACACGTCAGCACACATCTCATTTAGCCCGGCTAGTGACGTCACAAATGTTACTACGCAAACAAAGCTTCCTGATTCCTAAGGCGCCTGTTATTTGACGCCCCCGCTGCTACAATATAGCTGGTATTAGATGTTCATGAATAATACCGTAAAATGTATGCGTCACGCACGGCGGCGATCAAAATGTGATAAAATCTCGGAATTGTCGTCATAAATATAATGCGTAGATTATGAAGTGACATAGGAATATCAAAAGTCAAATCGAGCCTACGTAAGCCAGTGGCATCTCATTAACTAGATTAACTTTAAACATATGTGTTACCCTATGTTGTAACGGAAAATCTTAAAGAATTGAAATTTTTCCACTCATCGTCAAAAGATCGAACAATTTTACTAGTGCCTATACAGCAATGGGACACATTTCAAAATCACTATAACGCCTGAATACCCAGAAGGTTACAAGTCATTGTTGAACGTCAAATCACCTTTTGATGGGTTGAGCAGAGGTGTACATATACTACACTTCGCACATTTCGCCAGTTCTATTAAAGTCCCATGTTTAAAGGGTCGTGCCAATTCCATCAACCGGACGTATATCCAAATCCGTGTTACTATTGCAAGCGACCTATCCTGGGCTCACCCAAAGACCTGATTGTCTGTTGACCTGAACAAATGTACCGAAGGACAAAACGTCCAAAGTTTAAAGTCCTTTAGTTTTCCATATAAATTCCAAACAGAAGCAATATAAATCGGCACACAAAGGTAAGAAAATCCGAGGTGGAAAAAGCAATGGCCGCATAGACGGTAAATACCACAAGAAAAAAACTTTCGCGTCGTTCGCTTTGATTTCCTTTTTTAAATGCGGTAGAAAGCTTTAGCTCCTGAACACAAATTATTTAGGTACTTGATGTCATTATACCCGTTTTCTTTTAACACTACGCGACATCTAAACGAATACCTTAATACAAGGGCGCTGTTGGTATTTTAATAAATAGCCATCCACAAAACCATTAGTACATCCGTAATTTGCTTGTTATATTAAGTCCCATGTAAGAAGGGGCGAGCCTATTGCCATCAACCGGGCATGAACCCAGGCTCTGGTCTACTACTGCGAAATTCTAGATGGAAAAACCCAATAACACTTTGTCCGACTCAGCAGTAAGACTTGCAACCACCAGAACAAAGAGGTAGTTACAAGTTTGTCTATGAATAATAATAACTGTCAAGGAAGCTGGGATGTTCAGTACCTAGGTGCCTCCAGGGATTTTGTACGTAAGTAACAAACGTGACTTTAGACAGGAAAAAATATTATGTTTCAGTACTTTTATTTATTTAGTAAGAAAAATTTTTGACGACCGATGTGGCGCGGCGGGCGAAGGTCCGCCTGCGACGCAAGAGGTTGCGGGTTCGATTCCCGCCTTGGGACAAATGTTTGTACGATCTACAAATATTTGTTCCGGGTGTTCTGGGTATTTTCTATGTATAATAAAAATATCTATCTATGTAATGTATTGTATTAAGTATATCAGTCATCTAGTACCCATAACACAAGCTCTGCTTAGCTTGGGGCTAGATGATGCTGTGTGGATTGTCCAGCAATATTTATTTATTTATTTATTTATTTAATTGCGTCTGAAACTTTTAAATATGATTAACCGTAAAACTGGAACTCCTTTTTTTTCTTTTTTGTTTCAGGGTGGCCAGGATATCCATACCCAGTATGCTTCTGACATCAGAAGCATACTGTCTGTATACCACCCTGGTGTTCCTATCGTACGCTTGGACTGGCGATTATAGTCACTAGCGTCTTCCACCTGGCTTCACGGGACACCTCAGGAACCCCTGGTCTAGTAGTTTTTGTTCATGGGGTGTAATCAACCACCGATAGCCCAGGGGTGGGCAAACTATTTTCATCAGGGGCCAGAAAATAGAAGGATTTTTTCAGCGGGCCAGAATTGAATAAATATGTACATACGAACGTTGTAGAAATTACCCGTTAGAAACTTTAAAAGCTTAAGTAAATGCTTTAGTTACGTCAAGCGAAACGTGTCGCACCGTGGGGCGCACCAGCGTGTCGTTAACTTGCAGTAGTTAGAATAGGGTAGTTTGGAAATAAAGTTTATAACGGCCATCGTACTGCTAACAGCAGACAGTGTAGAAAACAGGACAGTAAAATATTTGAGCAATAAATCACGTTTTTGTAACAGATTCCCAACTAAGATTTAAGTAGTGTTTAGAACAGCGTGTTAGAGATGATAACGCCATCACTTCCACCATAATATAAATGTAAAACAAAATGGGGCCAAATAATGATTGGTTATTACCGAGGGCCATACTCGGTTATTACCGAGGGCCAAACACACTCTTTTCTATCAAGATGACGCTGATGGGCCAAATTCGAACCCCTCGCGGGCCGGAGTTCTCCTACGGGCCTTAATTTGCCCATCACCGCACTAGACCAACAAAACAAATAATCCATTAATCTACTTATAAAATCTCGTTTTCCCAGATTCAACACATTGCTATCGCAACATTTTGCATAAATCGATGCAATCTCACATACGCCGTATCTCTGTAAGTGGTTTCAGGAAATTTTATCTTCACTGAAATCGGGTCAAGTGCAAGGGCGGGAGAATATTAGCTATTTCATGGACGAGTTCGCTTTTCAATTCGCTACCAACCTCCGGTTTCTGAAAGGCTTCCTTAATCTCTGGCCCATTAACACGTCTGAGATTAGGTTAGGCTTTCGTAAATGTCATTAAATACATACATACATCTAACATTGATCATCTGCCTAGCCTTTTCCCAACTATTTTGTGGTCGGCTTCCAGTCTAACCGGATGCAGCCGAATACCAGTATTTTACAGGAGCGACTGCCTATCTGACCTCCACAACCCAGTTAATGGGCAACACCATACCCCTTGGTAAGACTGGTTGTCAGACTTTCGGGCTTCTGATGACCCGTAACGACTGTCAAAGATCTACAAATGACAGCCGGGACCAACGGCTTAGCGTGTTTTTCGAGGCACAGATGAGTCTCGATATGTTGCGAACGGTCACCCATCCACAGACTGATCTCGGCAAGCGTAGCCTAACCGACAACCCGTGCGGCTATTTTTATTCAGCTTTATAGAGCGAACACTACTAAATGATTTTTCACACCACCTCCTTAATAATGTCAAATTATATGAATGTCATGCAAACCTAACACAGAAAGTGTGTTAGGTTTGCAATAATACATTAATAATAATGTGATTTGAATTTGGAACCTCAACTAAAAGTTTGTATGAAACCTTTTTCAAAAATAACTCATTTGTAAATCGAATTGCTTTTAATTGTCACAAAATTACAACCTATTTATGGGCTGGGAGATAATAAATAAAATAAATCAAATTGAACAGGCTGCTTTAACTTGTGATTAGTGTCAATGTCGGTTATTTTAATTGAAGCGTAACAAACCAATTTTTCACGGTAATTGAATTTTGTTCCCATAGTAACCGTGCGAGAGAAGTAATCCTATTGTCTCTGATGGAAGAAATCGCTCTATATTTACGAGGGAACAACGTAAATATTTCTACAAAGGTCTTTGAAAACATTTTGTGTTTAAACATAATAAGCTCTAGGTACCGAAAATTTATTATTTGCTTTTGAAAAAGATGGAGTAAAGCGAAAGCGCTTTTGTCTAAGGATTCCCATTGTACGAAACGGTAGTAAAAATATATAATTATATTATTATTTATTTAATTTAAAATCAAACCACAGTAAAAAAAAAATGAGTACCCTGCGGAATCCCGCCAATACCTGGCTCCCGCGGCATTAAGAAATATCAGTGCCGTAAATACCGGGATTGAATTTTATCTTGCGGAATTGCATTCCCTGGCTGGGTTGCCCTAGGAAATTCAATTGAATAAAAAGGTAAATGAAGAGTATTATCTGTGTGTAACGCGTGCTACGCTGTCGTAGCAAGTAGCTACGAGAGCTACGCCATCGTAACTGACGGATACGCGGTATGCAATTATTTTTTTCAATGGTGGTCAGGTACATGATTGAAATCTCTTCGATTTTTTATTGTAGTAATAATATCAGCCCGTTACTGTCCCACTCCAGGGCAACGGCCTCTTTCAATACAGACGAGTTAAGAGCATTAATCACCACGCTTGCTCTATGTAGGTTGGCGATTTCAGACTTATATTAAATTAGTCCCGGCTTCTTCACGACACTAATCCTCACACTCTCGCTGTCCAGTTCAAAAATACATTTTTACTTGTGTGCCATAAATTGTTAGCCCAATTTACATAACGCGTAGGTACGTATATGGTATATGGTAGGCGGATGCTGAGCATGATGACATGTCATCTGTAGCCATTTACACGTACGACTCGGTAAGCTAGTTGTAGGGTCACGAACAAACTATTTTTCGACCCAAGAACCGGGTGCTAGGCACTGTAAGTGTTCACCGATGTAAGTGACGTCTAAAATAAAAATTAAAAGTACATATGAAAGTCACATTGGTCCCTGTACCCTCTTGCATGTGAGGCGAGGCCATAACCATATCCTTACGTCATTATAGGAGACTTTTTAGTAATACTTTGACTGTCTCGTTGATCTAGTGGTCCCAAGCGCGTCTGCTGAGCGTAAGGTCCTGGTTTCGACTCCCAGGTCAGGCAAAGTGTTGAGTTTAAGTTTTTCCAATCGGAATTTTGTCCGCGAAATATGGGTGTTACTATAGGTACACCCCTCCCCCCCTTTGGGGATTATAGGCGTCATGTTTTATGTTTTTATAAATAGTACAGTCCATGCAAAACCACGTACTATTTTTAATCAATAACACTATCTCCTTAGGCGTGTCACACGACCCCTTGGTTACTAGAACGCGTCGGTCATTAAGGCGGCCCATTCATCTCGCTCTCCGTCTGTTTGCTATCCCAGAGGTCTTTTAAAACTAAAGAACGTGTGCTGGACCTTTCCGTGTACGCCGTCATGGGTTTTAGGGTTGTTGTGTGTTGGTAAAACGCCTTTAAATACTTTATCTTAGCTGTTGTTTCCTGTCTTTTTTTTAAAGGTATTTAAAGAATACCTAAATACTGTTTACAAGGTAAGCGGAAACACTGGGAGGGGACGCTATAGAAGGACATACATACTACTTTTAGTCATAGTACTTTTTGACGTTTAAAAAGTGCTGATTCTCAGCCTAATTTGAATAAATGAATTTTGATTTTGATTTTTTCTCGTTTTTTTAAGGTAAGCGGGTAACGCTGGGAGGGGACGACCTAGACGGACATACACTGACCTTATTGGTGGTTTCAAAAGGGTCAGGTGCGAAGTATTCGCAACCGGCGTGCGTGTATGACCATATGTATGAACGGAGACGACGCGAAAGGAGTATATAAGGATCGTAGCAGATGGCATTCTGTAGTTGTTATGCCTACCTCCATGGGAAGAGGCCGTGATTTTACGTATGTATGTAAATACTTTTTTTTTTCATTAGCTTCTGTGAATGCATCTATTGGTTAAGTGGTCCTAGTCTTTTCTAAGAATAATTTTCTAACTACCCACTTTGCCTTCTACCTCTAGAAGTCAAATAGATTATAAATCAAATCAAACAACCAAATGCTTTATTTGCAGAATAAGGGTGGATGTACAGGTTTCAAATTTAAGAAATAGGTAAAGATATATGGATCATCAATACTCACGCCACGCAAATATAAAAGGCACATTTAAGCGAAGTATTTATAAGAAATGGTTGAATTGAGGTTCATTTGTAAGGGATTTTTGTTCCAATCACAAGATAAAAACCTATTTTTGTTTAGTATAAACCTGTTCACCGGTCACTGTGCTCATTATTTTCATCAACTTTTAATATGAGACAACCTGAAATTTAAAAAAAAAACACTTACTAATTACTTTGTCGATTTGAGAAACAAAGAAATGCACTAAACAATTGATTATTTTTCGAAACTCAGCGTTAGTCCCTTCGTAAACGTTACTCATAATGATGAGTGCAATGACCCCTTGAGAGGTTTAAGGGTAAAGAAAAAGTAACCTCGTAGGTTATCCGGGGAATAAAATTGACGTTTGACAGTTTGTACGGTAAGCCTCTGAAAATCAGAAAGTCAACCAGCCGGATCACATTTAAACCGAAGGGTCGTAAACACATTCGCCTCAAGAAAATGGCAGATTCATCTTAGAGTTGTTTGTTGGATTAGTTTTTCTTCAACTACTTATTTTTATCTCTCTTGAATTCATATATTTTGCTTCTAATATTCATATGTTCACATGTTTCGGTATATTTTTTCTGGTACTCATTTATTTTCAAGATATATTTTTACTATGTTGCACCTACCATCTTCTGTCTACATAACCCTAAGGTAGTATTTCTCCATCTCACAGTTTATCCTTCAGGGATATGTGGGGACTTAATTAGAAATTAAGGTCTCTAGCCAGGGCGTAAAAACTTAAAAGCTAAGCGACCAATCGCTAAGGGCACCTCCTGCGGGGTACAAGCCTCGGCTTAGGACTTCGCTGGGAGAGGACAGCAAGGGACGGGCTGGATCTAATAAATGTATTATTTCATCACCATCATCATCATCAGGCTATACTAGTCCACTGCTGGACATAGCCCTCTCCTAATGAGCGCCATAGCACCCTGTCTTCAGCTTGCCGCATCCAGCATCTGCCTGCAGTCTTTCGCAGATCGTCATCCCACCTGGTCAGAGGGCGTCCTACACTACGTTTGCCAAGTCGCGGTCTCCACTCAAGAACACGAATGTATTATTTAGGGGCTAATTTAAACAACTACTGGCTCAGTTATACGGGCTGGCTTGAGCAAAGGGGGGATCCTAAAGTAGACTAGTAACAAGCGCTTTAAGCAATAAGACCGCTATGGTACGGTATTTTTTACAATAAAATAAAAAATAGATATGAAATACACATTCATATGACTTAAATATAACTGGCGTAATATGGGTGTACTATAGGTACACCTAAAATTAAAACAAAGTTCATAATTAGTCCTCGGAAAAAGACGATGTATGCATATACATAGATGTACACATATATATGTATTTCCTGTTTCTGAAGAAATTGCACCTACCACTGTTTGTCTCTGCATCACTCAAAGATTGACTGCTTGAAAATGCCTATAAGATTAAATCTACCTCGATACATTTGCATGCTTAAAGTATTTAATAAATAAAGTTTAGATGGAGACCTTGGAATATACAGCCCTCAAATAAATAACTGTTCTTTTGTTTTAAAACAGAAGATGCCAATGAAGTGTATATAATTGTAATGCTGCTCGTCAGTGTATCACAATTACATACGCCATTTAAGCACTTCACATAGCTGTGATGTTGGCTATGCGCATGCGCAGAAGCAATGAGCGTAGCATTGGTATCGCTTGCGGTTACACACTTATGCATTGATAAGCTTGGATTTTAAGTGTACTCAATTATTTGGTCCATTACTTGATTAAGGTAAAATAAATAAATAAATATTGCTGGACAATCCACACAGCATCATCTAGCCCCAAGCTAAGCAGAGCTTGTGTTATGGGTACTAGATGACTGATATACTTAATACAATACATTATATAGATAGATATTTTTATTATACATAGCAAACACCCAGAACACCTGGAACAAATCTTTGTAGATCGTACAAACATTTGTCCCAAGGCGGGAATCGAACCCGCAACCTCCTGCGTTGCAGGCGGACCTTCGCCCGCTGCGCCACATCGGTCGTCACAGTCGTCAGGTACGAAGTAAAAAGGTTGTAGCAGGTGGCGTTCTGTAGTTTCTGCCTAATACCACGTGAAAAAATCGTGGTTTTATTATTTGTGTACTTAATTACTTGATGTGCAAATAAAGCAAGTACTTCTAAAATGTAGCATAGGTACACTTCTGCTTAATCCTTCCGGGATTACAGGTGCAGCTGAAATGGTTTGCAATTTCGGGCTTCTGACTATCAAACGACAACGTAACGAGTACCTATCAAAGACCTACGAATGACAGACCGGACTAACAGATACACGTGCTAGCGAGGCTCGCAGAAGACTTCTTTTGTAATAGATGGCCGCCCATCCACGGACTGACTTCGGCAAGTGTAGCCTAGCGTTAACCTTGGCCCGTGCGGCTGCTATTATTGAGCCACAGACACATCGCAAGCTAAAAGAACAAAAGTGATGGATTAAATAAACATTTCATTTCATTGTATACTAGTACAACTCTAACCTTGAAGAAGCTAGCAATCTGACAGGTGCTTTAAAAAGAAATCTTTTAAATCCCGGAGACGTACGTTCAGAAGCTGCCTCGTATAAATCTTCTTTACATTTCTTGGATATTTCTCAATATTTTTTCATGATAGTATTTTCATCGTTTGTTTTATCATTTAATTTGAGCAACAAGACTCATAGTGTTACTAATAATGTCCTTACAAAGTATGTTAGTTGTACACTTACAAAGACAAAAACAAAACTATAAACAGAAACACATTGTGACATCATTGCTGCAAGGTGACAGGCCCAGCCGAAACCTTGCAGAAGTGGTTCACAAACTAACAATCAAGCCTGCTAGCTTATGAATTAAATGATTAAGTTCTACTTCTCATGCAATCGCTCAACTATTGTATAACCCAGTATGGAGATAGTTTCTCATCTATATAAGTTCTGTAAAAACGCTGAACGCTAACGCAGTACTTTAAAAGTTTACGAATAAAACTATTTACCAGTAAACCATAGAATCTGGAACATTGTCCCTTAAAATGCTCCTAACAGCTATTAAGCCAAAGAAAAAAACTGTCTTTGTAAACGTGCTACAAAAAAGGGTAAAACTGCTTTTCTGAACAGGCCTACTTTTGGCAATAAATATTTCTTAAAGCACTATTTCGCTCTAGTCTTTTCTATTTGCATAAAATAACAATGGTGAAAGGAAAACTGGAGTTATTTACAATTCAGTTTTATTTCCTCAGCTTTGATTTACCAATACGTTTTAATTAGTCTATTGTAGAAGTATAATTATTATCACTATACTTTGAGCAAAAAGTTAAAATAAAAAGAGATATAAAATATGTAAATTAGTTAAAATGGCTGCGGATTTTGCCGATTGATTTTTCACGGCATGGGCTGTTGCTAGGGTTCCATAGCTAAATGCCAAAAACTTAACCCTATGGGTGCGATTAGGCAGGACGCGGCAGACGGCAACGGTATTTTCCTCGACGGCATTCGGGATTACTTTGCAGTATTCATTTGTATGACATCGATTAGAAATACGACTGCAACTGTGTATATACGACTGCAACTGTCGCGCGGCAGTTGCCGATTTGCTGCTTTGTATTAATAGGCTGTATTTACTAGTAAATGAGAGACGACGAAAAGACGCCCTAAACCAAGGTTCAAGCCCCACAGGGGGCGCCCCTAGCGAACGGACGTTTAAATGTAACTTGTAGTTAGCCCTGGCTGGGGGCCTTCTTGTAAGGTCACTACAGGATCGACCGGTTAAGCAGTAAACAGCCGACTGGTGCTGAACTGCGAGTGGCCCTACCATGAATAAAAAGTAAATCAAAGAGAAGAGAAAAGAAGAACATTTTCATAATGCTTAATAACAGATTCAGGCGTGCCTCTAAAGAGGTGTTAGGTTGAGGTTAGTGCGCATTGCACGTATTTTTACACTTGTAGTCTGTGGGTCCATTATACTCAAAAATCATACATCGCCCTTCGCCAATACAATGACGCATTCAGGGTGCTGATGGGGTTGCCCTGTTGATGCGGAAACGGTGCGCATCTTTAGTCCAGAGGGGGATGCAGCGCCAACATCATCATTTATATGGTAGCCAGCCCGCTTGATTGTAAGGTTGTGAACAACAAGGTTGTGCTGTAAGGTTTCGGCTGGGCCTGTCACCTTGCAGCAATGATGTCACAACCTATTTCTGTGTTTTTGTCTTTATAAGTGTATTACTAACATACTTTGTAAGTACATTGTTACAAACACTATAAGTCTTGTTGCTCGAAATAAATGATTTATTTAAAAAATAAAACTATGTTAGTAAACAATATATTTTAAAAAGTGATCTTGTTGATAATTGTCATTCATTGTCATCTAGCTAAGTCCGAGTTAAATTCAAGTAACACTCGAGTTAGCTACTGCGACATCTACCAGCCCCACGTGGCATGAAATCCTGCAAGTTTCTCCAAGTTTCAAGATCGATATTCTTAGATTAAGTTCAGACTGAAATTGCCCGTATATCAGATGGCAACGGTTTGGAAACGACATTACTAACCCAATTACATATGGTGAGGGAAATTCTAGGAAATAGAAACGCCAGAGCGTAGTGTTACGCTTTATTACTTGTAAGGAGAGTGATTTTTATTCAATTTCTATTCGCGACTGGGTGTGAATTATTTACGAAGTTGTAATTACGGAAAGTGGTGGAATGACGGGGATAATGTGGCTCCATTATTATTTATCGCGGCCATTTTTCTGGGTTGTTATCGTAGCGTGACGCGTGATGATTTGAAATCCGGGCAAGTACCATTGGAAGTGGAAATTATGTATTTTTCTAACTCCTCCGCTGTTCTTTTCTGATTAATTTCGTTGCGGGATCCAAGACAGTTGAATCGTTTCTCCGGGACTCATCGGGCTTCATTGTCTCGACCTTATTTGGTGGTCACCACTGTTGATTCTGGTTTTCTGGAGTTGCAGTGGTTTGACAATAGTGTGGCGGGCTTGTCCCATAAAAAAAAAGGTACCAATGTTATGCTTTCCGTTCATATGCTTTCTTACTTTAACAAATTTTTTTGAGTGGATTTGCTCTTGAATCTAGCCTAGGTAAGAGGTGACAGACACAACGTCGACGATGGAGTTTACCCAGACGATGAGCTTACCCAGAAGAAACCTGTTCACTCTAGCTATGAAGGGATTCGGGTTGAATGCGTTCGGAAACACATATTTTAGATATTACTGATATCGGTGAACAAAATTATCGTAAGCTAACCTGTACTTATCAAATACCTTTAAACGCGCAATTCTTGTGTATAAGTAGGTATGTACGAGTATATAATCTACTAACTGCTCCAACGATTTTCATGAAATTTAGTATGCAGGGGGTTTCTTGTGCGATAAATCGATCTAGCTAGGTATCCTTTTTAGAACGTCGCGCGTCGTTCTATCCGAGCTAAGCTCCGTCATCCAGGTACTAATTAATTTAAGTCCAAAATCGCCAACTTACCTTGAGTAAGAGGGATGATTAATGCTCGTGCTTTCTTTGTATGAGAAGAGGTTTTTGTTCTGCAGTGGGACAGTACCAATCTGATAATATTAAATATTTATTTTACATTTTTTTTCTGATTTACTTATTAGTCCCGGTTTAGTAAACGGGTATTTAATTTGTGACGCGTCAATAATTCCGGTCTAGTGAACGTAATTATCGATTCGTAACAAATTGAATGCAAGTCAAGTGATGCGAATGGCTTTTGATAATTCATTTAATAACTCACATTAATTAACGGACTCTATACAATTTGTTACATTAGTTTTGCGAACATTCTCGTTCCTGTAACTGGTTGCTACTAAGACCCTTTCATCAAAATATTATCGATTATTTCGCTATTATGAGCAAAAAAGTGGCATCAATGATGCGCAGGGTGAGGGGAACCAGCAACAGCATTCTGAAGGTTTTTTTCAGAAAGTCTAGAAGGGCCTACAATGGATAGGTTTATCGATTATTTCGCTATCATGAGCAAAAAAATAGCATCAGTGATGTGCAGGGTGAGGGGAAGCAGCAATAGCATTCTGAATGTTTTTTTCAAAAAGTCTAGAAGGACCTAAAATGGATAGGTTTTTCAAGTTACATGTCAGACATGGGGCTTGATAAATGTTCCTGATGCTGTTTTGTTTTTTGTACTCATGTGTTACTACTGACATAGTTTAAAGTTATTTTTTGGTGAAACTAACATGCTATAAACTACAACATGCTATGGGCCGTCGACGCATGAAAATAAACGATTTTTTGTTATTACTTAGACTACTGTTTATTTTTCAAAAACATTTGATATGCCATTCGTTCTTGTGTGATTTTTCTCGTCATACTTTTCTTTTCTTATTTGTTTACATTCTTGCTAAAATACATTGAACATAAAAACTTTTATATCAATACTGCCATCAATAGTCTGTAAGTCACAAAAGGAAAAACATTCATTACATTTCGCGACACCCCATCAATCTCAAACTTATCCTATACCAAGAACTATACAACATACACGTGGTAGCAAGATGAGGAGATAAATAAAAACAGCCGCATGGGTTGATCGTAGGTTAAGTTACGCTTGTCGAGGTCAGTCTGGAGATGGGTGATGAACGTTCGTAACACATCAAAACTCCTCCGTGCCTCGGAAAGAACGCTAAGCAGTTGGTCCCGGCTGACATTTGCCGATGATCGTTGCCAGTCGTTACGGGTAATCAGAACCCTGAATGTCTGACAGCCAGTCGTGTTGCCTAGTAACTGGGTTATTAAGGTCCGATAGGCAGTCGCTCCATTTAAAATGCTGATATTCAGCTGCATCTGCTCAGAATGGAAGGCGACCCCAAAATAGTTTGGCACATGATGATGAACTAAGTGGAGTCTTTGTTTTTGGAGTCCAACGCATAATGATAGTTCTATGGTTACTCTAAGTCAGAAGAAATTCAAAAACATATAATTACAATAACTTACTGGTCCTGAACACTCTACTGTCAGGTTTGCACTTTACTAAAAAACGTTGTATTAAGAAAAGGTACAAGTATAAATAGCAGCCATGGGACTACGGCTCCCCTATCCTTTTCGTTCACCCCCTGACCCAATTTCCACCATGGTTTTGAAGATAATATTCCCTCTCTTTCGCTCGAACTTTCAGCTTTAAAAGAGAATTTTCTAAGTCAATATTGGTTGTTGTTAAGAGCCGGTTTACAAAATCGCGCTTGGAATGTATGACTGATGTTGGTTTTTATTTTTACATATTTTAAAGCACTATTTCTAAACTTTAAAATCGAGTTTCTCTAGTTTGATAGTTTCAGATTGATCCATCCTAAACTGTCCTCATTTCAACGCATCACCCGCATTTCAATTGTAATTATAAATTGCTTGCAACATAAATTGTATTAAATATTACTTTGATTGAAATATAATCCTCAACGGTTTTTGTTTCCGTTAATATATTTTTTTTTGTTCTTATATCAAAACGTTATCAGAAGCAATTTTTGTGGCCATTTTTGTAATCTTTCCTTTGTTTTTAATGTTACTATGAAATAAAAACAAAAACATCAAAATTGTGCGAGTCAGCTCCGACGCGCGACACCAACATTGGCGACCAACATTGGTTTTGCCAATATTGTCGAAAAACAGAACGCTTTTGTTAGTCAACGCTTGCATTAATTTCACTCCGCATAATATTTTCAATCCGAAAGCCTTGTGTGAAAATTGATTATTAAGGAGAAAACTCCAGTAAAGTACACAATCTCTCTGTCTAATCTGAATCATTTTATAACAATTTAAAGCTAGCTGAAATCCGGGACTACGGAATATCCCTTTCCAATGCGGGGTGGTTAGTCGAAGAAGATTTAAATGAATTTTCTACAAATTTATTGTATTACAATATGAATTAGTTCATATTGATATCATTTACCAATAACACAATTATTACTGAAATCTGGGATACTAAATACCAAAAATAGATCTAAAACATTTTTTTTAATAGGTCTCTTAATAAATTTATTTTGTGCCTACGTCGTTCTGCTGAATAAAAGAAAAAGTTTTTGTCAGATTGTTATTTTTGTGGAAAAATGTGAAGTCCGTTTGTTGATATTATTCTAGTTTTATCTCTCGTCAATTTTTAATGACTTTGTTTATGTTTTGTTTTGATCTCCCTATGTGACAGTTATGATGACCAGTTTATGTAAGGTAGAAACTTGTTAAAACATCATATCTTATACCTTTAAACGAGTATATATGTACATATATGTATATATAATCTGAATCTCGGAAACGGCTCCAATGCAGGGGATTTCGGGGGCGATAAATCGATCTAGTTAGGTTTCATTTCTAGAAAATGTCGCTTTATCCGTACAAAGCTTGGTCATACATTTACTTTTCAAAGCTTACAAAACACCAATCAGATTAAATAGCGAAGAAATAGGACTATATATAGTAAAAAGACTACCACATATGTCCTACCCACAATTATACAACAATCTACGAAATAATATCGAGGAAAGCGAATCATTTGTAGTGTTCAAATCAAAATTAAAAAAAAACATTTATGATAACATCTATTAGAATTTCCTCGATCGCATTATGATACATTTCTTTTTTTTTATTTACCTCATTATATAGTAAACAATATTTTTCTTTATGAGTAGGTAAATATAATCGTTGAACGTATAGTTAGATTTTAGCAGTACAGAAATGTTATAGAAACCTATTTACTAAAGCTAGTACTGTTAATATATAATACATATACCAAACACAAATATTTTGTTAACGTGAAACAGAGCTGAGCTGACCCATAACTTCTGTAACAACAATCGTCTAAGTTTCAACAAACATTTATCAGTAAGAAAGCAAATATTCCTTCCATTAATATTATAATAACTTCTGATAATAGGGATGTGTCCTAGTTAAAAATATATTAAGTCAATTTAGTCCGTCAGTAAGATTACCACAAAATATTGGACAGGTATTTTTTGCTTACTCAAATCAATAAAAAGTGACAATGATATAGCACATCAAACTTCAGGAGAAGGGGCTTGTGTCGTCACTGTTACGTTAAAAGTGTAGCACGGCGTGACGTCACACGCAATTTCAATGCACTATATCGTCGTCATTTTTGGTTTACGTGACAAAAGAAAAAATACGTATCCAGTATTTTTGAGTAATCCAACTTTCGGACCGATCAGAATTTTTAAGGACACTACCCTATTATGCTGTTCAAAAATACATATTTAATTGAAAATTCCAAATAAATTGCTGTGCACGCAGTAATTAACTCGTTTTTTCAGTATGGTGACCATAATTTAGCACTTAAATGCCGCTCAATTTTAGTTGAGTTTAATGACTACACTTTTTAGGCCCACATTTGCTGGCGTAATTTGCCGTTGTTTTATCAACGTAGGTAAATACATGTTTAAAAAGTAATTTTGGATTAGTAATGAAAGCCTATTAAATCCGATTTATGTAAAATAGGAAGAACAATATATACATGCATACTATAATATTAGGTCTTTACCTATGAAATTGCCATTCTGCAGTACTGGCCATTTCAAATCAAAATATTTTTTGTTTGGCTAAGAATTCTAATTTCAAATTAATTTTATTTTAAAAACATGGATTTTTTTTTCCAAAAGTAGTCATTTGTTTATTGATTAGTGTTACATTTTCATCGCATTTAAATCTTTTTCGTCATCATGGATACGTTAAAAATTCGAGTAATTATGGAATATGAGTACCGTCGTGGCAGCAACGCGGCACAAGCGGCACGCAACATCAACGACGTTTACGGAGCTAACACTACAAACCAACGCACTACCTGTTATTGGTTTGCTCGCTTCCGTTCTGGAAATTTCGACCTGAAAAATGAACCTCGCGGTCGTCCGAAGACTTTGGTCGACAATGACGAATTAAAGGCGATTGTGGAAGCTGATGATACACAATCTACGGCTGAATTAGCAGCAGCTTTCGACGTTAGCGTCAAAACAATATTGGTCCATTTGCGTCAAATTGGCAAGGTAAAAAAGCTTGACAAATGGGTGCCCCACGAACTCAATGATCGCCAGCGCGAAGTACGCGTCGAGACGTGCCTTGCACTGCTCAACAGACACACAAATGAAGGAATTTTGAACCGCATTGTTACCTGCGATGAAAAATGGATTCTGTTTGATAACCGCAAGCGCTCAGCAAGTTGGTTGGATCCTGGTTCAGCACCTAAACAATGCCCTAAACGAAAACTTACCCCAAGAAAAGTGATGGTCACTGTTTGGTGGTCTAGCGCCGGTGTGATTCAACACAGCTTCTTACCAAACGGGGTGAGCATTACTGCAGATGTGTACTGTGAAGAATTGAACACAATGATGGAGAAGCTGGCACATCTCCAACCAGCATTGGTCAATCGCTCGTCTCCGGTGCTCCTGCACGACAACGCGCGACCTCATACTGCACAGCAGACGGTCTCCAAGTTGCAAGAACTGGGGTTGGAAGCTCTCCGTCATCCGCCCTACTCACCAGACCTTGCGCCTACAGACTACTACTTTTTCCAGAATTTGGATAACTTCTTGGCGGGAAAAAAATTCAATACCCGAGAGGCAGTATAAAATGCCTTTGAAGAATTTGTTGCCTCCCGTCCAGCTGATTTCTTGAAGAAGGGCATCAATAAACTGCCACTGCGTTGGCAAAGATGCATTGATTGCATGGGTGATTACTTCGATTAATACAAATAAAAAATACATGAAAAAAATTCATTTAAATTTTTTCATACAAAACGGCAATTTCATAGGTAAAGACCTATTATAATAACGCTGAAGATTTTGTTTGAACAACCTAGTTAGGTTCTTCAAACAAAATCTTCTCTAGAGTTCTAGAGCCATCTGTAGTATTTGATGAAATTAGTTTTTGCCCAATTCATAAAGAAGCTAACATCTCAGTATGACCGTTGGGAGCGGGTGAAATCGCGGGTCACGGCTTGCTAGATAAGTGTAACTGTATGGAAAAAAATCCTTTTTTTTTTTAAATTCCAGAATTGGTTCTGTGTTATTTTTTCTTAATACTGTTTTGTACACAAAAATACAAATACATCGATTCAAGGACAAAGACACCCATACACACACACACACAAATAGTTTAACATTAGTTTAAATAAATATTGGGTTTTCTAACAGCAAGTCAGAAAGCGATAATGATAGATATGTAGGTATACTAGCAATAAGGACAGAAATTAAGTTTCCTAGAACTCAATAAGTTGCCGTATAGAATCATCACACCCCTAACAAAATCAGGTGGCGACACGAACAGCCTGTATTCATTGCGGTCGATAAACTTACCAACAGTTTGGAAACTTTATAAAATCAAGAAACTTGACCGACAATTCCTAGAATTTACGACACAAAGGGGAATCAAGAAACATCTCAGCTGTTTTTCTACCCTTGTAACTTGTTACCGTCAACAACGGAAAATTGTTTGTTGGTCTGTTGTGGTTTAAAATTGCTGTGTCAGTGACCACAATGTAGCGATTACTGGAGTGTAGAAAATAGGAAGAAGGAAAATAAGTTTATTTTTCCTTAGACAACATACGCGTATATGTAAAAAAACTTGGTCTGGGGTTTTCTATTGCTAGTACTGGTAGATATGTGAAAACATGAAACAAAATACTCATATTCGGCTGCATCTGGTTAGGCTGGAAGCCGAACCCAACATAGTTGGGAAAAGGCTAGGTAGATCATTATAATGAGTGTTGGTCTTTTATTTGTTTATTATTGTTACACAAATAATAAATTATTCGATTTTTTTATTTGTTTTAGTGAGGACGAAAAACAAGCCAAAGGTATATATATATATAGTATATATATGTGCACACAGAAAATAGTCGTCAGTTGCATGTCGTGACTGTGGCAAGAGGTATCTATACCACTCAGCATGATGCTCAAAGTGCATTCAATTCCATGCAGCAGTTTTGGTGTGATGCGTGTACAAACAGACGGACAGACAAACATTCAAAAACTGTTGTTTTGGCTTCTGTCACTCCAACAAAGAAGGTATGGGGTCCCATATTAGTTTTTCTTCAATATCTTTAATGTACAGACGTTGGCCTGTTACAATTTTATTATATTTATGTAAAAAATGGATTATAAAAACTTAAGCCATAGCCAAATTTATGCGTGGGTACAAAAGTACTTTGTGTAAGAGGTTTTATTAAAAGTTTTCATTAGCTCTGGTAGGCTAAGTCTAATAAAATACGTATTATCTTTTCATTCAAAATTATTTCTTGGAAAAAATGTTTTTTTGGCAGTAAGTCCTATTAGATTTTGGGTAAACTATTAAGTATTCAATTTTAGACCTTATGAACGTGTTTTTGCGTAGGCGCTTAATACTTATTACTTTATTACGACGTAAAGTAGGTTATATTTGCCTTGCTTCTTATTATAGACTGGTTGTTGCCCCTTACTTCGTCCGGGTGAGAATTCATGGGTTTTTTATTTTTTTTGCGCGGATCTCTAATTTCCTTCATAAAAGCCTCAGTTACACTTATCACATTTTCTATATGCCAGTGAAAGTCCCGTCCAAGTCTGTCAGGCCATTTGAGAGATTATCCCAAACAAACAGCCACACAGACAGACAGACAAAGATTTTAAAAACCATTTTTTTGGGATAAGTACTTATAAACTTTCATATGCATTTAGTAAAAAGCTTTTGATATTACAAACAGACACTTCAATTATATTTATGTATTTGTACGGTGTAATACACCAATCAATTTTAACACGTGTAAAGATTGATTTATTTAATACTATAAGCACACAAATGTACAGAGGCGGACTTATTGCCTTAGACATTTTCTACCAGTCAACCTTGGGGTGATGCAGAGCCATGCAGTGGTATAGTGGTTAGTAGTGGTTCATTTGTTATACAGATATCATTAAGTTACCTTCAAAGTCCTGTTCAGTGTAGTCATGGTGTGTAAGCTTCCTCGCCGCTGGGTCAGTTGGTGCCTCGTCATCATCAGCTCTGGTCTCCATCGTCCACGGCCTGTGGACAATAAAAGGACCATCTATAATGTGGACTATTGAAAAGCAAGATGATGCAGAAGACAGCGTGGGTACGCCAAGGTGGATGGAAGATCGCAGGAAGCAGATAGTTGGATCTTTAGGGGAGGCCTATGTCTGTATGTATGTCAGTAGACGGTCTTCTAGCTGAAATAATGTGATATTGGTGTTGTTTTTTTCCTGTTGTCATAACAGGAAAATACAACACCAATATAATCCAAGACGTTAACTGCCAGACAACGCGACACAATAGAAAATGTATTATTTGTCGATCACCTGGTGTTTAAGGTGTTAAACAAAATATTTACTAACAACGACGTTATCGATCAGAGTTCAGAGTTTATTTATTTATTCAGAAACATGAGTAAATAAATAAATATATAAATATTGCTGGACAATCCACACAGCATCATCTAGCCCCAAGCTAAGCAGAGCTTGTGTTATGGGTACTAGATGACTGATATACTTAATACAATACATTACATAGATAGATATTTTTATTATACATAGCAAATACCCAGAACACCCGGAACAAATATTTGTAGATTGTACAAACATTTGTCCCAAGGCGGGAATCGAACCAGCAACCTCTTGCGTCGCAGGCGGACCATCGCCCGCCGCGCCACATCGGTCGTCAAGTAAGCACACATAAAGCATGCAAGTTGTTAAGTACATTGCAGAAAGGATCACAGTCATGTTTTATCTTTACGGCGTACACATATATGTATATTATAATAACATTCGATCAATTTAACTGTTCACTATTAAACATATTAAAAAAAAAAAAACTAATCAAAATTAATTTGCTTACAATTACAATAAATTACATTTGTATAAAATATTGGTATATATATAAGAGTAATTCAAACATCAATTGAATTAGACAAGTAGGAGAACAAAATATAATAAAGATTCATTCAAATGTCAAATTATAACAAAAATACTAACAACAGTCAAACAAACAACGAAACTTCGCCTCCACATTAGAATTAGTATGTTTTATCCGTTAGAAACTCAGAAATACTATAGAAACATTTGACTGCTAAATACTGTTTTAGTTAATTATTAAAAAAGTTAGTGACATCGATAGATTTTGGTATGTATTAGTTTTTATTTTTGGCATATTGGTGTGTGCTAGCTCACATGTGGTGTTATTTAATTGAATTTAATGCTTTGTATTTAATTTTTTTACTTATATTGTATAAATTCAAGTTCTTCAAACTTATCAGACAGATGTGTTGCTGGGGAGTTTGTTCCGCCACTTCTTGTGCCCAGCAAAAACATTAGGAAGTGGTGAAGGATAGGCGTTTTGTGGGACTGTTTTATGTAAACGACTTTTTATAAATGTTTTTTGATTACTTCTTGTTTTCTTTTAATATGTGTAATTTTTTTTTTTAGATGGTGATGATGATTATGATGATTGAATAAGAATGGCAATTCTTCCTCTGTGAATACAGGGGGTAAGATTTACTGGCTACTGAAATATTCCTCCATTTTATTAGCAAGTCCCGCCAGGCAACAGGTTTCTGGCTTAATCCGGATAACTTTGCTTGAAATGAGACGGGATCGCGAGTAGATAAACGTGAAAGTTATTATTTACGTCATCATTTCATAATACTAAACTTCATATCGTTCATGTGCTAAAGCAGATTTCTAAACTGTTGGTTAAAAGCCGCAAGGAGCTCGTGGCTAAATAAAAACACGGGTTGATCGAAGGTCGAGCTAAGCTTGCCGAGGTCAGTCTGTGAATGGGTGATCGTTCGTAACATTCCAAAACTCCGTGCCTCGGAAAAAACGCTAAGCCGTTGGTTGTACGCTGTTCTAAGCTGTCATTTGTAGATCTTTGACAGTCGTTACGGGTAGTCAGAAGCCTGAAAGTCTGACAACCATTCTTATGGGTATCGTGTTGCCCAGTAACTGGGTTATGGAGGTCAGATAGGCGTCGCTACACGTAAAATACTGTTATTCAGCTGCATCCGGTTAGACTGCAAGCCAACCCCAACCTTACTTTACCAATAGCCTTGAAAGTTAGGCAACGCTTGCCGAGGATTTTCCGTGGGCCAATCATTATTAAATGTTTGTTCGATCTACAAATATTTGTCCCGGGTGTTCTGGGTATTTGCTATGTATAATAAAAATATCTATCTACGTAATGTATTGTATTAAGTATATCAGTCATCTAGTACCCGTAACACAAGCTTCGCTTAGCTTGGGACTAGATGATGCTGTGTGGATTGTCCAGCATTATTTATTTATTATTTATTTATTTATTATATGCCAAGAGCCCTCCGTGCCTCGGAAAGCACGTTATGCCGTTAGGCCTAACTGTCATTTATAGATCTTTGATATTCGTTACGGGTACTCAGTGAATTATATTTTTGCAATCTGTAGCGGACGCCGCAGCTTGTAGAAAGATTGTTAAATAAAGTTTGTTATGTATAAGCGCATGCCGCAGCTTGTAAAGAGATCGTTAGTTTATTATTGTAGCGCAGGCCGCAAAGATTATTAAAGTATGACATATAAGCGTGTACCGCAGCCTGTAAAGTATTAAAAACAAATAAAGTTTATTATATATAAGCACTCACCATAGCTTATAAGGAAACATTGTGTAAAAGCGAGCACAACGTAGTTTTGTATAGAGAAAAGTACTTACACCTAACCATGTAAATAAAATAATTTCCCCAAGTATGACGTCAATCCCAGGGAATAGGGTCCGGCACCGACAGGTCGAAACACGTATGAACCTGTCGGGAGCCGAACTGGGATTTCGGGGATTTTATTAGTGGACCGCCCTAGGATTGTTTGGACGTGTCCACAACTTGTACACACGTAGCCGTGCACATATAAGGGCACGGTTCTCGGTTATGGTGTAACAAAGGGAATGCCCCTCTACTAGGGCACCACCCCCGCCATCGTCTGCGCTCCCTGAGCGCCTTAGCCCACAGAGGTCATCTCCGTGGAACAAGCTGAACCACCAGAAGGCCTTCCCGGCCCTGGCGGCTAAACGCAGCCACCCACCGGCGCTGATGGATTCACCCATCCCGGCGCCGACCCCAGCCCCTGCAGTCCAGGCTACCCTGACCGCAGAGGCTGAGGTTTCCGCCTTCCGTACTCAGCCTACGGAGGCTCTTCACGACGCCAAAATCCGTACACAGCGCAATATGAACGTCATATTGCCAGTGTACTTAATCTTCTGCAACCGCGAAGCCGATCGTCTAGCCGATCGCTTAGAGGCTACCACAGACCCTAAGAAGCGCATCGAAGCGCTCATGGAGGCCCCCTCGGTGCTCCGTGACCTAGAAGCCCACTTTAATAACCGCAATGGATAGGTACGTTAACGCCAGAACCTTGAAACCGCGATCCCTAAAGTTAGGATACGTCAATATAAATGGCTTACTCCAGCAACGGGCTGAGTTTGCCAACTTCCTCCGCGATCACCAACCGGACGTCCTCCTCATACAGGAGACGTTCCTCAAACCGCACAACCGCGACCCCAAAATTGCAAACTACCGTATGGTGCGCAATGATAGATCCCGCTGCCACAAGGGCGGTACAATGATTTATTATAAAAACTCATTGCACTGTGTCCCTTTAACTTCTCCTCCCCCGACCTCGCTCCTTGAGTACTCTATCTGTCGGCTCGGCATGACTGGCCATCAGCCAATTACTATTGTATCCGCGTACTGCCCTCCCGCTCGTGGGAGGGACGACATCCCAGCTTTATCCCACGATATCTCGGTTCTTCTCGGCTTGAGTGACTCCGTTATCATAGCGGGCGATCTCAACGCCAAGCACCCCGCGTGGAATAGTAATGTAACCAACGCCAGAGGGAGGGCTGTCCTCAATCTGGGCGCCTCCCTTAACTATGACGTCATCGCCCCGATGACTCATACCCATTTTCCCCACGATCCTGACCATAGACCTGACATACTGGACATAGCGCTCCTAAAGAATGTAAACCTTCGTTTACAATCGATAGAGGCGCTCCACGAGCTTAACTCCGACCATCGTCCGGTGATGATGACGCTAGTTCCCCGTACGGGTCCGCTTGACCCTGATCAGCCACCCCCGACTCAATTAGTTACCGACTGGAGGAAGGTAAGCGAAAAGCTGAAATCCTCCTCGTCGCCTCTACTCGACTCCATCCCCGATCTAATCACCTCAGTCGCTGACACCACGGGCGCAGTCGACTCGTTTACGGAGCACGTACAGACAGTCCTGAACGACTGTTCAAGGCGGGTTCCGGCGCTGAATGCCCAGCGCTGGAACCTACCGGACGATGTACGGGCTCTGATAACCGAGAAGAACGCGTCCGTCCGTGCCTATAGCGCTTTTCCCTGCTCTGCGAACAAAGCCCACATGCGAATGCTACAGCGTACTGTCAGCAAACGTGTGGCGGAGCATAGGTCGGAGAGCTGGGACAAGATGATCAGTGAGCTAGAGCCCAACCACCATGCCTTCTGGAACCTCCAGAGGAAACTCCGGTCCACCGTAGAGGCTACCATGCCTCCCCTCACTCGTCCAGATAAGAGCGTCGCGTTCGACGACTCGGAAAAATCCGAAT
The DNA here is from genome assembly GCA_905147745.2 of Phlogophora meticulosa. Taxonomy (NCBI): domain Eukaryota; kingdom Metazoa; phylum Arthropoda; class Insecta; order Lepidoptera; family Noctuidae; genus Phlogophora; species Phlogophora meticulosa. Next base: position 13,743,036 of record LR990522.1, on the reverse strand, counting down.
GCCTAGCCGAAAGCTTAGAGACTCAATGCTCGCTTAGCTCCCAGCCGTTCGACCAAGCTCACCTCTTAAAGGTAGACGCCGAAGTCGAACGTAGGTCCTCGCTCCCTCCCGTCGACAACCCTGATGATCCTCTGCCTCCCGTCACTCCGGACGAAGTGCAAGACATCATTAAAGGGCTCAAACCGCGCAAAGCCCCCGGTAAGGACGGTATCACCAATAGGGTGTTTCAAATCCTCCCCGCGCAACTCGTTATGCTCATGACCGCCATCTTCAATGGCGCTCTGAGCAACAATATCTTTCCTCAATCGTGGAAAGAAGCCGTGGTTATTGGCATCCCCAAGCCTGGCAAACCCAAGTCTGAGCCCACGAGCTACCGACCTATCAGTCTGCTCAATGTTTTCGGCAAAATCTACGAGAAGCTTATTTATAAGCGACTCAAGGACTATGTCGAGGCAAAGAGCCTGATACCGAACGAACAGTTCGGGTTCCGGCCGGGACACTCGTGTGTTCAACAGGTGCACCGCGTAGTCGAACACGTCAGCGCGGGCTTTCAGAGAGGCGCGCTCACCGGCGCCCTCTTCTTCGACATTGCGAAAGCCTTCGACAAGGTCTGGCACAACGGGTTGTTATACAAGCTATACCAACTCGATGTGCCAGATCGTCTCGTGCTCATCTTGCGAGATTTTCTGTCGAATCGTACGTTTAGATATCGCGTAGACGGTACGCTATCGTCACCTCACCCTATCCGCGCGGGCGTCCCTCAAGGATCCGTGCTGTCTCCTCTCTTGTTCTCGCTGTTCACTAGCGACGTCCCTAGGGGTAGAAAGGCCCAGTTGGCGCTTTTCGCCGACGACACGGCCATCTACTATACCGGTCACAACCCTACCACCATAGCTCGCACACTCCAAACTTCCGCAAACGTCTTAGGCGCTTGGTTCCGGAAATGGAGAGTCGAGGTCAATCCCGACAAAAGTCAAGCGGTTCTCTTTAGGAAACCCGGACGCCGCAATGTCCCCACGCCTAGTCCGTTAGCCATGTACGGCAAGCCTATCCCTTGGGATAAGCGAGCCAAATACTTAGGTGTGATACTCGATCACAGACTTTCGTTTGCCGAACACATAAAGGCGGCGCGTTCGCGCGCCGTCTTCGCGTCCGGCAGGCTTTATTGTATGACCAACGAGAAAAGCAAGTTGTCACTCAGGTGCAAATTGCGGCTCTTCGTCTCGGTCATCCGACCAATCATGACATACGCTTGCGCAGTGTTCGCTCACGCCAAGCCGTATCATATTCATAGGCTTCAGACCGTCCAGAACCGATTCCTGCGCAGAGTCACGGGAGCCCCCTTCTACGTCCGAAATGAGACTCTCCATGTAGATCTCAAAATACCTACGGTGAAACAGTTCATGAAGCGACTCACCCAGCGCTTCATGGACTGTTCTACCGCTCATCCTAACCCCTTAGTGTCATCGGCCGTCCGATACACTCCCTCGCGAATAAGCACAGTTCGAAGACCGAAACACACACTCACAGAGCCAGATGATCCTATCACTCTCCTCCAGGAGAGCGATAAGGCCACCAGCACTGTTCGCAAACAAAAACGGACATTCCGTCCTCGCCGCCGAGGCCCGTCGCGACGACCCCGTCAATGCCCCCCTCCCGACCCTTTGCTAGAGCCAGCCCGCGAAGCTGAGCCGATTAATGTTTAAAATGTCCCTAAATAATGGAACAATCAGATCCAGCCTGTCCCTTGCTGTCCTCTTCAGCGACGTCCTAAGCCGAGGTTCGTACCCCGCAGGGGGTGCCCTTAGCGATAGTCGCTTAGCTTATAAGTTTTTATGCCTGGCTGGAGGCCTTAATTTTAATTAAGCCCCCCACAGGAAAGTTCGGTTGAGCAGTAAATATCCCTAAAGGATAAACTGCGAGATGCCCATTCCAAAAAAAAAAAAAAAAAAAAAAAAAAACGGTTATGGTGTAGGACTTCGCTTCACGCGCTCGACCCGAACGGACGTGCCGCTCTCGCTGCTCCCGCTCCTCGCTCGCTGCGTGACTCTTCACGCTCCGCCATTGTTGCGCCTCCGCGCAACTCCGCCGTAGTCGCCGACTACGAAGAATCCCGTGCATCAGAGCCGTCTTTTTCAAGACAGTGGGTTACTGATTTCGCTATTTCGTTAACGGAAACGTGCGTCTAACGTCTTTGGCCCCTTCAGGGCTAAAACCACAGTTTCGTGGTCTCTCGGTGGATACCTTACGGTGCCAACGAAGCCGAGTGCGGTGTTGACCCGATACACCGGCCGAGCCCCTTCAGGGTGAGGCAGTCAAGTCGGCAGGGAGCTAGAAGCTTGGCCTTGGGGGATCTCCTAGTCAGCTCTAGTCTCTGTTTTCCTTCCCCAGCAACTCACCTGGTGTCGGTTGGGTGTGTCTACCCCTTCGCACCAGACTGGTCAGGGCCCCGTTCGCACAATAAGATTTGCGACGGGATCACAAGCTTAGGGCTCACCCGAGGTACTCACCTCCCTGCCTACACCCGGCAGGGAGGGTTTGGTCACACATCCCCGGGCGTACCCACCCGGGGAGTTAGAGATAGGTTTAGGCATAGGCCCCAAAATTGCTCCATAACGGGACTTAGTTCAGCCATGACGGACGCTGACTTATTATTAGCGTTCGTCAGGGAGGTCCTCCTAAAGGACCCGGACTTCCGCGCCAAATATTGCGGGAAAAATGCCGCCCTCGACAGGCTGGCCGCTCAACCGGAGCGAATTATTATTCGCGTCGATAGTCCTGTATCACAGGCGACTAACGCAGTTGGTCCGGCGCCTTTGTCCAAAAAGACAATGGCACCGGTATACCCGGAACCCGCGCCCCGTCCGTTGGTCGATAGCCCCTTATCGCCGACCTCTTCCACGAACACGGGGGATCCGGCGCCTTTGTCCAAAAAGACAATGGCACCGGTATACCCGGAACCCGCGCCCCGTCCGTTGGTCGATAGCCCCTTATCGCCGACCTCTTCCACGAACGCAGGTAGTCCGGCGCCTTTGTCCAAAAAGACAAAGGCACCGAAATACCCGGAACCCGCGACCCGTCCGGCCTCGGCTTTTGTGCCTTTTACCGCCAGGTGCATCAAAAGTCCGATTCTCGGAATGCCAGCCCCCGCGCATGACGATTCCGATGAATCTTTAGATAGGATGGACACGACTGTCCCTCGCTCGCGCAGCTGCTCAGAGGCAGTGGAGTCTCCTTCCTCCTCGTCCGACGACGACTACCAAGTCGTAGGAAAAGGAGGAAAGAGGAAGCCCTCTAAAGCTCCCTCACAGGCCACCAAGGCCAAAAAAATCGGCGCCCCGTCCTCAGTTGACGAATCCGCGCCCTCTCCCCCCCGCTCCCCCGTACCCCTGGCACAGGCCTCCGGTACGGGCCCTAAAGGCACCGCCACCCGTAAGGCGAAGCCACCTCCCCCTGTCTTCATCCAAGACAAGGCGAAGTGGACAGCCGTCTCCAAAATGTGTGTTGATCGCAGGATCAACTACACCAACGCCCGAGCTACCCCTCTGGGTATCAAGGTAACCCTGCCGTCAGCAAATGACTACAGGGAAATAGTATCCCTTTTACGTGGGAAGGCCATCTCCTTCCACACCTATTCCCTCCCTGAGGAGACGCCAACCCGTGTGGTTATCAGGCGTATCCCCAGGGAGATCCGAACGGAGGACATCCTGGCCGACATCCGCGCCCAAGGTGTCCCCGCGTCCGCCGTCCACCGCCTTCATAAGGCCCGGGGTGGGCTAGTTTATGATATGGTCCTAGTTATTTGCGACCCCACAGAAGGGCACCACCCCATATTCAACATCAAAACGGTGTGTGCCCTGTCCGGTATTAAAATAGAGAAACCATACCGTCCCCATCTAATTGGCCAGTGTCATCGCTGCCAATTGTACGGCCACTCTCAGCGAAACTGCTTCGCCAGGCCCAGATGCGTCAAGTGTCTGGGCGACCACGCCACGGGCAAATGTGACCGACCCAAGGACCGCACTCAGTGCACTGAACCACCGAGTTGTGTTCTGTGCGGACAGTCCGGTCATACCGCGAACTTCCGAGGGTGCCCGCGAGCCCCAAAGTCATCTTCCCAAAGGTTGATGAGACGTGCAAACGCTCGTCAACAAAGGGAATGCCCCTCTACTAGGGCACCACCCCCGCCATCGTCTGCGCTCCCTGAGCGCCTTAGCCCACAGAGGTCATCTCCGTGGAACAAGCTCAACCACCAGAAGGCCTTCCCGGCCCTGGCGGCTAAACGCAGCCACCCACCGGCGCTGATGGATTCACCCATCCCGGCGCCGACCCCAGCCCCTGCAGTTCAGGCTACCCAGACCGCAGAGGCTGAGGTTTCCGCCTTCCGTGCTCAGCCTACGGAGGCTCTTTATGACAATAAGATCCGTACACAGCGCAATATGAACGTCATATTGCCAGTGTACTTAATCTTTTGCAACCGCGAAGCCGATCGTCTAGCCGATCGCTTAGAAGCTACCACAGACCCTAAGAAGCGCATCGAAGCGCTCATGGAGGCCCCCTCGGTGCTCCGTGACCTAGAAGCCCATTTTAATAACCGCAATGGATAGGTACGTTAACGCTAGAACATAAATAAATAAATAATAAATAAATAAATGGCTTACTCCAGCAACGGGCTGAGTTTGCCAACTTCCTCCGCGATCACCAACCGGACGTCCTCCTCATACAGGAGACGTTCCTCAAACCGCACAACCGCGACCCCAAAATTGCAAACTACCGTATGGTGCGCAATGATAGATCCCGCTGCCACAAGGGCGGTACAATGATTTATTATAAAAACTCATTGCACTGTGTCCCTTTAACTTCTCCTCCTCCGACCTCGCTCCTTGAGTACTCTATCTGTCGGCTCGGCATGACTGGCCATCAGCCAATTACTATTGTATCCGCGTACTGCCCTCCCGCTCGTGGGAGGGATGACATCCCAGCGTTATCCCACGATCTCTCGGTTCTCCTCGGCTTGAGTGACTCCGTTATCATAGCGGGCGATCTCAACGCCAAGCACCCCGCGTGGAATAGCAATATAACTAACGCCAGAGGGAGGGCTGTCCTCAATCTGGGCGCCTCCCTTAACTATGACGTCATCGCCCCGATGACTCATACCCATTTTCCCCACGATCCTGACCATAGACCTGACATACTGGACATAGCGCTCCTAAAGAATGTAAACCTTCGTTTACAATCGATAGAGGCGCTCCACGAGCTTAACTCCGACCATCGTCCGGTGATGATGACGCTAGTTCCCCGTACGGGTCCGCTTGACCCTGATCAGCCACCCCCGACTCAATTAGTTACCGACTGGAGGAAGGTAAGCGAAAAGCTGAAATCCTCCTCGTCGCCTCTACTCGACTCCATCCCCGATCTAATCACCTCAGTCGCTGACACCACGGGCGCAGTCGACTCGTTTACGGAGCACGTACAGACAGTCCTGAACGACTGTTCAAGGCGGGTTCCGGCGCTGAATGCCCAGCGCTGGAACCTACCGGACGATGTACGGGCTCTGATAACCGAGAAGAACGCGTCCGTCCGTGCCTATAGCGCTTTTCCCTGCTCTGCGAACAAAGCCCACATGCGAATGCTACAGCGTACTGTCAGCAAACGTGTGGCGGAGCATAGGTCGGAGAGCTGGGACAAGATGATCAGTGAGCTAGAGCCCAACCACCATGCCTTCTGGAACCTCCAGACGAAACTCCGGTCCACCGTAGAGGCTACCATGCCTCCCCTCACTCGTCCAGATAAGAGCGTCGCGTTCGACGACTCGGAAAAATCCGAATGCCTAGCCGAAAGCTTAGAGACTCAATGCTCGCTTAGCTCCCAGCCGTTCGACCAAGCTCACCTCTTAAAGGTAGACGCCGAAGTCGAACGTAGGTCCTCGCTCCCTCCCGTCGACAACCCTGATGATCCTCTGCCTCCCGTCACTCCGGACGAAGTGCAAGACATCATTAAAGGGCTCAAACCGCGCAAAGCCCCCGGTAAGGACGGTATCACCAATAGGGTGTTTCAAATCCTCCCCGCGCAACTCGTTATGCTCATGACCGCCATCTTCAATGGCGCTCTGAGCAACAATATCTTTCCTCAATCGTGGAAAGAAGCCGTGGTTATTGGCATCCCCAAGCCTGGCAAGCCCAAGTCTGAGCCCACGAGCTACCGACCTATCAGTCTGCTCAATGTTTTCGGCAAAATCTACGAGAAGCTTATTTATAAGCGACTCAAGGACTATGTCGAGGCAAAGAGCCTGATACCGAACGAACAGTTCGGGTTCCGGCCGGGACACTCGTGTGTTCAACAGGTGCACCGCGTAGTCGAACACGTCAGCGCGGGCTTTCAGAGAGGCGCGCTCACCGGCGCCCTCTTCTTCGACATTGCGAAAGTCTTCGACAAGGTCTGGCACAACGGGTTGTTATACAAGCTATACCAACTCGATGTGCCAGATCGTCTCGTGCTCATCTTGCGAGATTTTCTGTCGAATCGTACGTTTAGATATCGCGTAGACGGTACGCTATCGTCACCTCACCCTATCCGCGCGGGCGTCCCTCAAGGATCCGTGCTGTCTCCTCTCTTGTTCTCGCTGTTCACTAGCGACGTCCCTAGGGGTAGAAAGGCCCAGTTGGCGCTTTTCGCCGACGACACGGCCATCTACTATACCGGTCACAACCCTACCACCATAGCTCGCACTCTCCAAACTTCCGCAAACGTCTTAGGCGCTTGGTTCCGGAAATGGAGAGTCGAGGTCAATCCCGACAAAAGTCAAGCGGTTCTCTTTAGGAAACCCGGACGCCGCAATGTCCCCACGCCTAGTCCGTTAGCCATGTACGGCAAGCCTATCCCTTGGGATAAGCGAGCCAAATACTTAGGTGTGATACTCGATCACAGACTTTCGTTCGCCGAACACATAAAGGCGGCGCGTTCGCGCGCCGTCTTCGCGTCCGGCAGGCTTTATTGTATGACCAACGAGAAAAGCAAGTTGTCACTCAGGTGCAAATTGCGGCTCTTCGTCTCGGTCATCCGACCAATCATGACATACGCTTGCGCAGTGTTCGCTCACGCCAAGCCGTATCATATTCATAGGCTTCAGACCGTCCAGAACCGATTCCTGCGCAGAGTCACGGGAGCCCCCTTCTACGTCCGAAATGAGACTCTCCATGTAGATCTCAAAATACCTACGGTGAAACAGTTCATGAAGCGACTCACCCAGCGCTTCATGGACTGTTCTACCGCTCATCCTAACCCCTTAGTGTCATCGGCCGTCCGATACACTCCCTCGCGAATAAGTACAGTTCGAAGACCGAAACACACACTCACAGAGCCAGATGATCCTATCACTCTCCTCCAGGAGAGCGATAAGGCCACCAGCACTGTTCGCAAACAAAAACGGACATTCCGTCCTCGCCGCCGAGGCCCGTCGCAACGACCCCGTCAATGCCCCCCTCCCGACCCTTTGCTAGAGCCAGCCCGCGAAGCTGAGCCGATTAATGTTTAAAATGTCCCTAAATAATGGAACAATCAGATCCAGCCTGTCCCTTGCTGTCCTCTTCAGCGACGTCCTAAGCCGAGGTTCGTACCCCGCAGGGGGTGCCCTTAGCGATAGTCGCTTAGCTTATAAGTTTTTATGCCTGGCTGGAGGCCTTAATTTTAATTAAGCCCCCCACAGGAAAGTTCGGTTGAGCAGTAAATATCCCTAAAGGATAAACTGCGAGATGCCCATTCCAAAAAAAAAAAAAAAAACGGTTATGGTGTAGTACGCCAACTAAGCCAAGAAATGTTAACTAGTCTAAAGGACGATCAAATAAAGCAAGAATTACGACCAAGAAGAGTTTTTATTTCACAAACAACCCCAACATACAGTCCACGCCATAATACAATCTAATCACGCGCTTTATTTGATATTTGATACCTCATATAGCCATGTAATATAAAAACATTTAAAGTTAGGTTTTTAAGACAAATGTTATGATCATCATATTTCAAAATCCATGGCTACAGAGCATACCTACTAATAAACATACATACGAAAAACATGACCTTCCTTCTGAGGCAGTCGGTTAAAAATAATACAGGCACGTCAGAATAACGTACATTAGAATAAGTATTAGTCTAAAATAAATAAATAAAGTATTAGTCTATTAGACCTAAATGTGGCCGAATACATAAAACCTTACATTTCAGTATATCAAAGCCAATTCTCATATAGGAACTAATTGGTTATCAACGAACTGACTACACATACACAATAACACACACATTTACATACATACTCTGTTGACAAACACACACACTCACAGGCTACGTCTCTTCTGGGGATTTCATGCGTGACATATTACTTAGGTACCTTTATAGCTACTTATGTTGGTATAAAGATGTCCTTTGAATGGTAATTATTTCCACCTGGGTGCCTACAGAAGTGTTTTTGAAAACATAACAAAAATATAAAATCACACCGTTTTCGCATGAGGGTAGGTAGAAACGCTACCTGCTGCGATGCTTTGGTACAAACATCTTTTGCATCGTTTACGTTCATGTTAGATAGGGTTACTGCTGAGTATGGAGGCTGAATTCGAATTCCAGGTCGGATAAAATGATCATCATCATCATCATCATCCTCCTGCCCTTATCCCAATTTATTTGGGGTCGGCGCAGCATGTTTTCTTCTTCCATACATCTCTATTTGCCGTCATCTCAAGGGTCACCTCTTTTCTTGCCATATCATCTTTCACACAATCCATCCATCTTTTCTTTGGTCTTCCTCTACTCATGTAACCCGATAACGGATAAAATGATATTGGTTTTTATTTCACCGATGTCAGTAATGTCTAATAAATATAAGCTTATGAAGTACATGTCAGTTGAAAAAGTCACCTTGGTACTTTAATATAAATAATGAAATTATGATAATAATAATAATAATAAAATAATGACCTGCTGTCTTGTATGGATCAGAATGTTGGGCCGCAAAAGGCATGAATGAAAGGCAGTTACATGCAGCTGAGATGAGAATGCTGAGGGGGATGTGTGGTGTTACGAGAATGGATAGAATAAGAAATGAGTATGTAAGAGGAAGTCTTAAAGTTGCGCCTGTGACCGAGAAGTTGTGTGGAAATCGGTTGTCATGGTATGGGCATGTGATGCGAAGGAATGAGGACCATGTTGTGAGGAAAGTTTTGAGTATGAATGTGCAGGGTTACATGAGTAGAGGAAGACCAAAGAAAAGATGGATGGATTGTGTGAAAGAGGATATGGCAAGAAAAGAGGTGACCCATGAGATGACGGCAAATAGAGATGTATGGAAGAAGAAAACATGCTGCGCCGACCCCAAATAAATTGGGATAAGGGCAGGAGGATGATGAATGAAATAATGATAATTTAAAAGGGGCTCTAGATTTGGTGGCTACTTATCTGGCAAATTTAGATGTGATGTTATGAGATGTTTAGAATACTTTTAATCCCGTTACTGCGATATTCGTGCCCGTTTGATGGCAATAGGCTCGCCTATATGGGGCCTCAACATAACTTGCAAAATGTGGGTGTAGAATAGGTATGTCTCTGCCCAACCCTTCGGAGATTACAGGCGTGATGTTATGTTAAAACATGATCCGCTTAACAATAATATTTGTCCAATATCTTTAGGAATAAAAACATCGTTGAAAACCGACACATTTATAATAATTTATGTAACACGTGCACCCTACAATGTTCCGTAATACCAACATAATATGAAAGTACACGTTCATATTTGCGAGGTGAAGATAATAAGAAAAAATGTTTGAATGTTACGAGAGCAGAGGAAGTACAAAGAAACGATGGAAGGATTGTGCGGAAGATGATATTGGGATGACGCCGATTCCAAATAAATTGGGATAAGGGCTGGAGGATCTACGAGTATGATGATGATGATAAGAAACGATAAACGGTATTTTTTGGGACTTGCCCGCCTATTCCCAAACCACTGCAAGTCCTGAAAGCAAGAATCAACAGTGGCGACCACCAGACAAGCGTCCAGACAATGAATTCAGACTAATTCCGGAGTAACAATTCAACTGTCTTGGATCCCGCAACGAAATTAATGAGAAAAGAACAGCGGAGGAGTTAGAAAAATACATAATTTCCACTTCCCTCCATTTCAAACAGTAGAGAAAAGAGAGCTAAGCCAGTAGTAATAGGCAAAAAGGGACGTTTACAACTGAGTTAAGCCCAATTACCTAGCACCACGGATTAAAATTAACACTGAGATTAATGGGTCCTAAATGATGAGCTGTTACATGGAAAGACGTATTGTGTTAATGATGATATGGCTAGGAAAGACGGTGAATATTGAGGTAGAGGCAATTAGAGATGTATGGAGGAAGAAGACATGCTACGCCGATCTCAAATAAGTTAAGATGAGGGAAGGAGGATCTACGATGATGATGATAATAAAAACCATATGCCAACCATATGTGAATTTTGTTTAAGATGATATGGCTACAAAGGAGATGACTATTGAGATGACGGCAGATAGAGATATGAATGTGTAAGAAAAAGACATGCTGCGCCGCCCCAAAATAAATTGGGATACGGGCAGGAGGATGATGATTTGTTGTAAAGATGGAAAACTGGGTCCCAGTAATTTTGAACCATCATCCAATTTGAGGTCGTGATGGCCCATAAACTTATATTATTAATAACATGTTCCCTAATACTGAGCTGCAAACCAAAAACGCACGGCTACGCATTAAACGTTTTATATTTAGAAAGATAACTAGTTTCAATCAGTACGATATGTTCTCTTATTCATAACGTACTAGAACCTAAATAAACACTGCGACAATATACTAGGAAAACTAACCGTTGAGGACCGTCTCAAGATCTCATTTGAGAGGTAGGTATGGCTACTAAAAGCTTGCTTGAGACCACTTAACAAGAACTAAAAATAGCCTTAAAACATTTTTTATTCGAGAACATTTGTTCTTGCTTTCATAAGCACGATAATTAGAGGTACCTACTTTATGTTTTTCTTAGCCTATAGTGTCCCACTGCTGGGCAAAGGCCTCCCCCATTGCCTTCCAGTCCTCTCTGTGCGTTATTCTCTGGCCAATCCTTTGCCAACGCGTCTAAGTCGTCATGCCAACTTTTTCTAGTACCTACTTAAGTTACTAGAAACTAAGTAGGTTTTCCTTTCACATTTGTACACTGCACTTGTAACTAACTAACTAACATCATAACAACACGCCTATATTCCCCGAAGGGAGAAGGGAAGGGAAGGGAAGGGGGGGGGGAAGGTTGTTTGTTCTAGATTAAATATAAGACAACATTAAGCTCAAATTTCAATTCTTGTTATTGTATCACTCTTTAGTGTCTTACTTGAACATCACGCCTGTATTATCCAAAGGGTAAGGCAGCGATGTAACTATATTATACCCACTTTGTAACCAAATGACGACACGGTTGCCGCAGTGGCTGAACGATCGACTCTTGCGCTGCGTGTCGTGGGTTCGATTCCCGCACGAATCAAAGATTTATATGGCCTACAGGTAGTTGTTCCGGGTCTGGCTGTTCGTGTATCTGACTTAAGATGTTTGGCTAAGGCTACCGTAGAACGGAATTTCAATAGAATATGAGGCCAGCTAATACTAGTTTTGCTGCAATTGTATCTATTTTGCTACAATCTAATCACAAAAAAATAATGATTAAAAGAACTATGCTATCGAAAGAATGTTCGGTGCGTAACATAAGCTCGCAAAACGAATGTTTGTAAAAAAAAATTGCGAGACAATCCTCACAGTGGTTAATACAGTATACCTCAATGGCGTTGCACTGAAGCTGGTTGACAAATTTAAATATCTGGGGCATATTGTAACGGATGACCTCAAGGATGACGAGGATATAGAGCGGGAACGCAGGGCGTTGGCGGTGAGAAGTAATATGCTTGCTCGCAGGTTCGCTCGATGTACAACTCAAGTAAAAATAACGCTCTTGTGTGGCCTGTGGGTGAGCTATACGCGACGATCCTATGACACCCTGCGGGTTCAATATAACAATGCTTTCAGAGTGTTGTCAAGGCTACCGTGGCGCTGCAGTGCCTCCGGGATGTTTGCAGAAGCCCACACGGACGGCTTCAAGGCCATAATTCGCAAAAAATCGACTTCTTTACTTCAGCGTCTGCGAGGTGCTAAGAATGGTATTCTGAAAGTCATTGCTGCTCGCTTTGACTGCCCCATTCAAAAACACTGGGTAAGGGTATCGAATGGTTTTGTATAGGTAGTAAGTAGTCTACATAAAGATAAGTACTAACAATACTAACATAATTGTAAGCTAATATTGTTGCTAATATACTAACAAGATATGGATTTAAATTATCTGAAATAAATTATTCTATTCTATTCTATTCTATTCTATTCTAATACCGCCCATAAATAGAAGAAAACCGAAACAACCACTCCATCATATAAATTACACTCAAGATTGTACTGTGTTATTTTAATTTTGTGCTTCCAGATATACTCAAACGAACCGCCTTAGTTTATTTAGGAAACAATGCCAGAGGCATTTTGAGATTCCGTAAGTTACCCTTTTGAGGATTGACGAAACAAGTGTAACTTTAAACCTTTAATAAATTACCCCCATGACATCTAAATAAATACTGAAATAAATATAATTAATTCTTACGTATGGCTGTTAATTTTAAAATTAATTCTGTATTAAATGACGTCCGTGCCAAAAGACAGCCACCGCTGGACTTAAGCATCCCCCATAGATTTCTACAGCGATCGGTCCTGTCCTGCCCTCAAAATAAAATAAAAACATTATAAATAAGCCTTTTAATCATGTATTAAAACAACTTTACAACTATAACCAAAAATATTGTAAACATGAACAATATTTATAAAACTCTCAAAATTTTATAACCATAATAAAGTCATTTAATTTTTTTTTGAACGCTTAATGAACGACAAATAATACATTTTCTGTTGTGTCTCGTTGTTTGGCACTTAAGGTGTTAATTTATACTTTTATTTTATACTTTTATAAAAAGTGTTGTGAGTTTTAATATATTTTTCAAAAATAGTAGAAGTGTATAAGAAATGTTAACAATAAATGATTAAAATATAATAGGCAGCGTAATTAAAAAAACAAAGTAACAAAATTGGTTTTGTTGTAAATTATTTAAAAAAACGATTTAAATGGAATGCATGAACCACTCAAATGGCTAACAGCTAAAGTAACATATTTGAGAGCCATTTATATTCAAATCTAGAAACATACCTCTACAAATGGTTTCATAAAACCCGTCTTATTTTTATGTTATTCAGTATAATAATGTTTTTCTTCATTGTTAAGCTTAGTCGCTTATTTTCACGTTTATTTCGCTTAGTGTGCGAGATTGTGTTTTCTCGGGTAAGGCGACGGCTTTACGTGAAATCACAGCTAGCTTTAGCGATAAAGCGCTGTATAATGAGTTGACTGTTTTTCGTGGTACAAATTAGGGTCGTTTTACGGATAAGAATATAGTTGCTTTAACTTCACTGTTTAGTGTTTATCCCCTCTTTCCCCTTAAGGCAATTCCTTCTTGTTTGTCAAATTGTGTTTGTGTTGGTTATTAAATTAATTCGTGAAAATATGAACGTTATTGCAAATTTAATAATCAAGACAGCTCCATAGATAATAATTTAGTGAAATTTTATCGTAATTAATGCGCATTGAATTTTGATCAGTCTAACACGTAAAATTGATTGTGTTATTTACTAAAAACCAATTTAATAGGCATATCTTGATGGATTATTGATGGTGTTGTCGTTATAACTCTTTCACTAGAAAGGGGTTTATGCCCATTTTCTCCAACTAGTTGATATTTGCACCGCACAACGGTGGAAAAGAATTTAGTCAGTACATTGAGGTTCTCAGCAGAGTTCTCAGCTTCCGACCACAAGACATACGAGGCAGTCATTTTTCTCTCACCTAGTGGTTTTTTTGGGCAAACCCGTCACTCTATTCAAAATCACTGAATCTCCTTAAAGCCAGAACCAACAGTGGTGACCACCGGAAAATTGTCGATTCATTGAACTCGACGAGTTCCGAGGTAACCATTCATCCACCACCATTGTGTTGTATCCCGCAACAAAAAAAAGGAGTTGGAAATAATAGGTCTTTACCTATGAAATTGCCGTTTTGTATGAAAAAAATTAAATGAATTTTTTTCATGTATTTTTTATTTGTATTAATCGAAGTAATCACCCATGCAATCAATGCATCTTTGCCAACGCAGTGGCAGTTTATTGATGCCCTTCTTAAAGAAATCAGCTGGACGGGAGGCAACAAATTCTTCAAAGGCATTTTGTACTGCCTCTCGGGTATTGAATTTTTTTCCCGCCAAGAAGTTATCCAAATTCTGGAAAAAGTAGTAGTCTGTAGGCGCAAGGTCTGGTGAGTAGGGCGGATGACGGAGAGCTTCCAACCCCAGTTCTTGCAACTTGGAGACCGTCTGCTGTGCAGTATGAGGTCGCGCGTTGTCGTGCAGGAGCAGCGGAGACGAGCGATTGACCAATGCTGGTTGGAGATGTGCCAGCTTCTCCATCATTGTGTTCAATTCTTCACAGTACACATCTGCAGTAATGCTCACCCCGTTTGGTAAGAAGCTGTGTTGAATCACACCGGCGCTAGACCACCAAACAGTGACCATCACTTTTCTTGGGCTAAGTTTTCGTTTAGGGCATTGTTTAGGTGCTGAACCAGGATCCAACCAACTTGCTGAGCGCTTGCGGTTATCAAACAGAATCCATTTTTCATCGCAGGTAACAATGCGGTTCAAAATTCCTTCATTTGTGTGTCTGTTGAGCAGTGCAAGGCACGTCTCGACGCGTACTTCGCGCTGGCGATCATTGAGTTCGTGGGGCACCCATTTGTCAAGCTTTTTTACCTTGCCAATTTGACGCAAATGGACCAATATTGTTTTGACGCTAACGTCGAAAGCTGCTGCTAATTCAGCCGTAGATTGTGTATCATCAGCTTCCTCAATCGCCTTTAATTCGTCATTGTCGACCAAAGTCTTCGGACGACCGCGAGGTTCATTTTTCAGGTCGAAATTTCCAGAACGGAAGCGAGCAAACCAATAACAGGTAGTGCGTTGGTTTGTAGTGTTAGCTCCGTAAACGTCGTTGATGTTGCGTGCCGCTTGTGCCGCGTTGCTGCCACGACGGTACTCATATTCCATAATTACTCGAATTTTTAACGTATCCATGATGACGAAAAAGATTTAAATGCGATGAAAATGTAACACTAATCAATAAACAAATGACTACTTTTGGAAAAAAAAATCCATGTTTTTAAAATAAAATTAATTTGAAATTAGAATTCTTAGCCAAACAAAAAATATTTTAATTTGAAATGGCCAGTACTGCAGAACGGCAATTTCATAGGTAAAGACCTAATATTGGTAGGTACGAGTACATAGTTATTAAAAATAAAATAAAATAAATATTGCTGGACAATCCACACAGCATCATCTAGCCCCAAGCTAAGCAGAGCTTGTGTTATGGGTACTAGGTGACTGATATACTTAATACAATACATTACATAGATATATATTTTTTACTATACATAGGAAATACCCAGAACACTCGGAACAAATATTTGTAGATCGTACAAACATCTGTACCAAGGCGGGAATCGAACCCGCAACCTCTTGCGTCGCAGGCGGGCCTTCGCCCACCGCGCCACATCGGTCGTCAAACCATCTATATCAAACAGGAGACAAAACGGAGTTAGGCTAATAGGCACAGAGTTATGTTTACAACTGGGATAAGCCCAGCTGTCTAGCACCCTAGCACCTAATTATATCTAGCGGCCGGGAACTTTCTTCCACTTATTTACAAACACTTCATTGATATATACAAAAAAATAAAAATATAAATACTCTTTATTGTAAACTATGTACAAGTTTACATGGTGAACAATAATTCATATTATATTACATTTCTAGACTAGCCTATTCTAGCTCTTATCACGTTGAACGCCAAATTAACTACAAACAATACATTTTCTATTGTGTCTCGTTGTTTGGCAGTTAAGGTGTTAAATTCATTATTTGTAAGTACAACTAATGAATTTGAGAGCTATATAGGGTGTTACAATGGGAGGTATTGTCGCTAAAAGCTTAACTAATTGATCAATCGATGTCTGTTTCCAACACATATTGCGTAACAAATCTGTCGAAAACACACAATCGAGTTACCTCTGAAATGTTCATGAATGAATTAGTGGAGTTGGAGCCTCGGTCCGCCATTAAATTTGTATGTAATCGTGGTTGGCACGCAATCGTCACGGCATATAACTACACCATAGCATGGTGTTCAACAATCCAATCTGCTGATTGGGTATTGTATTTACATAATGAAATCGTTCTTGTATTGATTCGAAAGGGATTTCGTGTAATTATGTTCGTTGATACATTTCTGCATGAGATGAGGCGGGATTAATCGTATAGTCGGATAGTAACGGGCCAACAAAATGTGTTATTGTCAAGCAAAATTGGGTAACACACATAAACATGAATACAACATTACGCCTGATTTCTCGAAGGGTTAGCCAGAGTTGTCTCTATAGTAGAGTACATTACGCCAGTTATGTTTAAGTGTCTAAACACACTATTCCGAAGTTACGCGACCGAAGTTCGGCGGATGATTTTTTGTTCCGACGTATTCGGCTGATATGACACACCATAAGTGCCGAACTTACGCGGCAGAAATTCGGTTCCGCAACTTGTGTGTATTCAGTGTGTGGGCGTAAGTTCAGTCGAGCGCTGAAGCGCTGACAGAAGCGAAATGAACACTACGGGCGGACACGCGGGGCGCGGGTGGCTCCCGGCTGCTCCGCGCCCCCGGATCTTCGTCGGCAATCGAACCGAACTTCGGTCGCTTATAATGTGTGCTCACAGAATAAGTTGCCGCTGAACTTACGCCCGACCGAAGTAAGGCTGTACGCTATGACGCGACGTAATTTCGGCATATTGTGTCGTCAGTAATTCAAATAGCATTGCAGGCGTAATTGTGCTGAACTTCGGTAGTGTGTTTAGACACTAAGAGTCACGTAATCGCGGGCGAACCATTGCCACCAATCGGGCGTAAATCAAGACCCTGGGCTAATATCTGCTCCTAGTAAAATCCAGCTGAAAAAACCCAACAGCACTTGCTCGACCCGAGAATCAAACCCAGAATCTCATGATCAGCCTACAAGTTTGCGACCACTAGACCAGCGAAAAAGACCAATAAGGAATAATCAATTATAATACTCGTATGTAGGCACAAGCTGTTCGCTCGATGGGATTTCCCAATCTTAACTTTTCAGGAGACGAAGAAAGTCGTACCGTACTTTTTTGGTAGTTACCAAAAAACATTGTTATACAATTTACTTTTACTTACAAACTTTCATGTTTCTAACTAAATAGAAGAACTTCCATACAAACTTACAACCAGCTATCGAAACCCTTTAGGGAATTAATTTTCGGTTTCAGTGCTCCCTGTTATGTTAGGAACTCTTGTCCCAAATTTCTTGCTTTAGACAAGTGATTCCCAACCTTGTACATTATGTAAAAGGTAACTTTCAACTAAAATCACTATACCCCCGTTGTCAGATAGGATAAAACGGCATGGAGCCGATGAAATGTGAGTGTCGAGTGTGCGCAATAATGTAATAATTTGAATTGGTTTCTTAATGGTATGGTTGCCATCCGTACGGGTTTCCCTGGATTTGTCCTAGTTTAGAGAGCGTCCCGGAAGCGTTCGGGGAGCGTCCGGGCGAGGTTTCATTTATCGTCCGGGTTTTAAAGTTCTAATTTTACTGAAAATTTTTAGTTTGTTAACAGTTTCTTAAAACTTCAAGAGGAACATGTTACGAAGACCTCATGTAGTTTAAAATTGCAAGTAAATGAATAAAAAGTTGATATAGGTTAAGTGCAGAAATTACAACATTTTTTTCGTTTATCGAGTAACTTAAAAAAACACTATTGACAAGTCCGGGTTTTAAGTTCCAAAATCCGGGGATTTACGGGTTTTAGAGGCAACCCTACTTAAAGGTCACTGCTACCTCAGGGATTTTGTTTTTTTTTCTATTACGTAGAACTTGCTTCGCCTGCCTGTCTCGGTAACTCTGCGACCTCCAAGTGGGGCGTGCCCCACTCCTTGGTGTCTCATGCTCAAAGTTGAGGCTGTTAGAGCCATCTGCAGCGGTTTTGGCTGGGCGTTGATTGTTAGTGAATGAATGAATTAATGGATTTAGGATTGTTATTAATTATATATGCTAATTATAGATACCATGTCTAGACAATGATAATGATTAATTGTTCGTGATTAGTCAAGCCTACATTTACATTATTTTTAGATAAATGGTTATTAGGCTGTTCACACGCTTATTTTATTGTCTTGCGTAGATTGTATTGTACTTTAGTACTTTTGGGACAAGCATTAAACTGTTAACGGGAATAACTACATTAGCAGTTACTTCAATAAGAAAATTAACCCTGAAATTGTGTGGGCGTCCCTAAAATTATGAGGTCAGACTAGTGCCTACATTTTACTTTGGCTATAATCATAACATTATATGAAATGTCTATTCTATATTCAAATACATATTTCCCATTGATGTTATTTACACACACACACTAATATCAACTTTGTACGGGTGTGAATTAAAGAGATTATTGAAAAATGCCGTAACAATTGTTTAACATTCAGCGTAATCTGCACTTTATGTGTGAGTGTTAAAGTTATTTTTACAAACATAAATATTTTGTTTAAATTTTTGGAAACTAAATTGCAAACGTATAATAGGTACTACTGAATGTAGACCTTAATTATCGCTCCGATTATCGGCAAAAGTAAAAATTTACATAACAACCACCCTAATTAGAATAATGGATTAAGAGATTAGATTCGGAGTTTTAAGAAAATACCTCATTTAAGTCATTGTCTAGTTTGACAGAGTTCTTTAAGAAATTGTCGCGAAAGTTGGACAGCAATAATCTTGTGTGATGTTTACATCATCATCTCATCCGCCTAGCCTTTATCCGACTATGTTGGGGTCGGCTTTCAGTCTAACCGGATGAATACTAGTATTTTACATGGAGCGACTGCCTATCTGACCACTACAACACAGTAACCGCGTAACATTATACTCCTTAGTAAGACCGGTGGTCATGCTTTTGGGCTTCTGACCACCCGTAACGACTGTCAAAGATCGACAATTCACAGCCAAGACCTACGGTTAAACGTGGTTTCCAAGGTAAGTAGGGGTCCCGATACGTGATAGGCAGTTATCCATCCATAGATTGACCTCGGTAAGCGTAGTTTAACCTGTGACCTTTATGGCTGTTTCTATTTGTGACCTTTACATTGTAATTAAATAGTAACCAAAACGGTCAACTGTTTAATTCGTGAGTAGTAACTCATATCTCGTTAGACCAGTACTCGTTTAGCCTGATTTCATAATACTGGGTCTGCCTCTTTTGAATTATTCCTTTTGTGAGGGATCCTCTCTTCATTAAATTTTAAAGTTATGAGCTCGCCGTTTATTTGTTTCATCTCAGATTTTAATTAAAAACTGGCTAATAGAGATGTGTCCTAGGTAAAAATATATTAAGTCTATTTAGTCCGTCAGTAAGATTACCAAAAAATATTGGACACGTATTTTTTGCTCACTCAAATCAATAAAAACTGACAATGATATAGCACATCAAAGTTCAGGAGAAGGGGCTTGTGACGTCACTATTACGTTAAAAGTGTAGCATGGCGTGTCATCACAGGCAATTTCAACGCACTATATCGTCGTCATTTTTGGTTTACGTGACAAAAGAAAAAATACATGTCCAGTATTTTTGAGTAATACAACTTTCCGACCAATTAGAATTTTTAAGGACACTACTCTGTTGTAATTAAAATTGAATTGAGAGCGACTGTTGATTATTATTGCGTGTAGGATTAAATGTAGCGTGATTGCTTTTGTTTTCTTTTTATTTAAAGTCGAATGTGTGTGTGTGTATAATAGTTCCAACTCTTCCGAACAATTCACGGAACACAGGGATAATGTGTATTCAATCTGAATTATTTGTACATGAAAAGGCGTGATACGAAAAACATAAGGTACCTAACATAATTATGTATCTCGTCTCACACTTTATCCCCATTGTTTTAGACAGAATCCCCATGACTCCACGTGCAACGACCCAAACACACCCGTCGTACTCCCATGATTAAATTGGAACTAATTAAAAATCCTTTGTAAATAAAACCAGTTACACATCTGCGCCAATCCCGGGCTGCTCTGCTTCGTTAATTAAATAGCCAGTCGGTATCCAGCTTAACATGTAACTACCTACTTTAATTTTATTACCGTCGAGCATTTTAACTTTTTACTCTTGCAGAGAAATTTTAATCACATTAGCATAACCAGATCGCGCTAGCTCTCACGAAGTAATATGAAAGGATAGGATAGAAAATATAAATAATGAAATGCTACTAGACTGATAAATAATTTATAGACTTAGCCTGCGTCTTCGTCCGCGTACATTTCGTACTTCCCTTCGAGCTTACCACATAAAAATAAAAAAAATATCGAAAATTAAATAGCCTATGTTACTCGCTGCCAATGTAGCTTTTTCTATAGAAAGTTACATTATCAGCAGCAACACACTTATTCTTTCACCTTTGTGATAGAATTTTTGAAACCGTTTATGTAGTTTTTGAGTTTTTCCATAACAAACAAACGTACCAACAATCAAATTATTATTATTTATTTTTATGATATTAGTTTATATGAGTGACAAGACGAAAGGGTTACGATAGTGAATTTATCAAATCGTTTTCATTCATCATCTTATTGTATGTTCAGAATGCGAGACGTGTTTTTTGCAAAAAATTCTAGTTTTTTTTTTCCAAAGATCAGATAATTCGAAACTGGGAAAGATTTTGGTAATGGCTATGAATTAGTAAGAAAATATATGTAAGTTAATATCAGGATTTTTGCGTCAAATACGCTTACCTCGACAACGACTATTAATTTTAACGCTGATAAATGATTGGCTTATATGAACGTTATGCAATGACGAATGATTGAGTGATTCATCATCAATACTCAAAACTCAATTTTTCGATATATCTAAATCTAATAATTATGTATATAAAATAATTATATCAAAATATGCATAGTCTTTCCAAAACTATGATGTGGTCGGCTTCCACTCTAACCACATGCAGCTGAATACCAGTATTTTACATGGAGCGACTGCCTATCTGACCTCCACAACCCTGTTACTGAGCTTCACAATAACCCCTGATAAGACTGGATCAATGACCAACTGACGAACAGATACATTAGGCTTTTTTTCTGACCCAACAAAGTAGTTTTTATGAATTGATTCGTGCCTACTGGGTTTTTTTACAAACATCGTATTTTTGTTAGGTCGTATGTATTATTACAAAAATAATTCTAAGTTTCCCATAATTAGGTCTTTTCCGCAAAAAAGAAAACAATATTTTTCATTCATTTTTTTCAATTACTTTGCGACGTGTATTCTAGTTTTAATTAAAAGTAATTTTGTATTCGTGTATTTGGTCATTTATTGTTGCTACATATTATACTGTTATGGAAATTATTCTTGTTTGGCCAACATCGTCCAATATTGTATTTTGGCATATCAAATAATTTACGTACCTAGATAATAATGTCACAAAGGCTGGCGTATGTTGCTGCCGCGGGCTCTATTATACTGTACCAAATTTAAACAACGTCCATAATATATTATGCTCTATATAATAACGACATAAATGCTTGTTTTGTATAAATAGAAGTCATTACTTAGAGTCTAATTTTGCCCACAATAATTAATGTACTAATGAGGTTTTGTCTTTTTCGTTATGTTCATTCATTAAGTAACTCGAAAAAGTACTCATTTACGAATCCTGTGACAAGCATAAATAAGATACAATGCCACAAGAGTTAGAAACGATTTCCTCCCTAAGTCATCATCACCATCAACTGCCTAGCCTTTTCCTAACTATGCCGGGGTCGGCTTCCAGTCTCACCGGATGCAGCGACTACCTATCTGACCTCCGCAACCCAGTTACTGGGCAACACGATACCCCTTGGTATGATTGGTTGTCAGACTTTTAGGGCTCCTGTCTACCCGTAACGACGGTCAAAGATTAACAAATGACAGCTGGGACCAACGGCTTAACGTGCTTCCCGAGGCGCGGAGGAGTCTCGAATTATAACGAACGGTCACACATCCACAGACTGACCTCGGCAAGCATAGCTTAACTTTCACTCAACCCGTGCGGCTGTTTTTAATTTGCCACGAGATACTCTTCGATTTATTCCCAAAGTGTTGATAGAACTTTTATAAGTAGTGTGACATATATTACATTCGTTTCTATTGGCAATTTTGTACCGTCAACTGTACGTCAGAGGTAACATCTTGACCTTAAACTAACGTAGTACAAAGTTTAAAACTGACGTGCAGCCCACTGTACCAAGGATTCTTATCGATTTCTGACTTCACAGACAATCAGTATTATCTTATACAGGGTGTGCCCCCAGCAATGAAGGAAATAAGTTGACAAAAAAGTCAGCGCTGTGGGATCCAGAATCATTGACTGAATTCATACTATGGTATGAGCGTCAATATCCCTCCCATCTCATATGGTAGTAGATAGTCCCAACCTATTACTGTCCCACTCCCACTGCAAGGCAAAGGCCTCTTCTCCTACAGAGAAGGCACAGGCATTAATCACCACGCTTGCTCAAGACGGGTTGGCGATTTCAGACTTATATCAATTATAAGTCCAGGTTTCCTCACGATGTTTTCCTTCACCGATGTCAGTGATGTCCAAGATAAACTTAGAAAATACATATGAATTGAAAAATTCACATTGGTACTTGCCCAGGTTTGAACCCACAACCTCGTGCACAAGAGGCGAGGCCTAAACCGCCGGGCCATCACGACTTCATCTTATATAGATGCAAAAGCATTGAGCATGACGTGACATTGAAAAATTCCGTTGTAAGTTGGAAAGCCTATATATCATTGGCCTCTGTGTAGTTAAAAACAAAAGAACAGCGTTGTCCATTGTTCGTTCGACTGTACTGCAGCATTTCAATCTATTGCAGCGCGAAGCTTTTGTTCTCTACTAGTCGTAGTGTGAAGGAAGTTGTGCACTGTACCTACTCGGTGTGTTCTCGCTTCATTTCCTGAAGGCGAGCGATGGCTCTTATTAAAGACGGGAGTACATGTGTCAGCAGCATGCACGTATGCTGCATTCTCTCCAAAGAGTGTCAAGGACATTTGTATCGTATAGTAAAGCTACTGGCATGTTTGTTTCTTTATTTATTTACGCCCAAAATTAACCGGGTTTACCTATAAGCCCTGTTATCTAACGCCTTATTCAATTGATATCAAGTTATTTGATTCAAACTCATCTAAAATTACAATATTATAAAAAAAATACAATAATAACATAACATCACGCCTTTATACCCCGCAGGATTGGGCAGAGGTGCACTTATAGTGACACCCACTTTTTGCCAGTTATGTTTTTGAGTCCCATGTAATAGGGAAACCGGGCACAAGTCCAGATTATGGGCTGCTAATGAGAAAATTTATTTTGGAAAAACTCAATACCTAACTCTTTGCCCGACCTGGGAATCGAACTCAGGACCTCACGCTTAGCAGTCGTACATTAATAAGTAAAAATAATAATACAATAAATACAAAAATATACAATTATGGAAACAATGGATCAGGAACGTAATACATTGTAGGAACTCATTGCAGAAGCCATCGTCAATAATTAATTAAAATCCGTCATTATTACTTAATTATTATTACTTAATGTATGTACGTGGTTTATGGACTCAACGATGTGTTCTCACACATCGTTGAGTCGAAAAAAAACAGTCAATAGCAAATTGCCAAAAACTCAAACACCCTTAAAACATTTGAAGGCCTTTCAAATATAAAATAAGTACCATCCACTTCGGATCCGATCGCCTTTTACATTTTACACCACTCACATTTTGGACCCAATCTAGCTTAATCAGTTACTGATACATGCGTAATTAGGGACTTTAATCAAACACCTTTTATGTATCAGATATCCTGTTCAAAATGGCGGCGAAACCCTTGTTAAAACTTTACTAAAATGAGAGAATTCACGTCTCTTTCTGACTGGTAAAAAAGGAACAGGACGGTGACAGATAAAAACTAACATATTCGTATATGTAGGCCGTGTTTACATTCGTGCCAACTTTAATTCTTTGAAAGCTCTAGTTCAAATAAAATTGACAGCTCTTATAAATGTCCGTCATATTCTTGTTCTATAAATGTGAAAGAGATGGAAATAGCGTCAATTGTCTGATTCGTCAGCAAGGGAATTGGTACCACTATATCTGTCTCCCAGTAACGAGATAGGTAGTAAAGCCATTATATTAGGCAACAACGTTATTTACATACATATTGACTTGTAGATTACAAACGTGGGTATATATCTAGGGATGTGTCGGACCGCCTTGTGATGGGTCAAAGCACTGTCAGCAAATATAACAGATGTATGTTTTGATTGGCATTTGTTTAGGTTCATACTTTGTTCTACGAGGGAAGAGGACGAAGATAGTATAATTACTGATAGAGTGGTATACAATGAAAGGTTGGGCGATCACTTTAATTAATGGAAATAAAAAAGTTATGTCCGTACCGACACCCAATACAGCTCAAGGTCAGTGGATGATGTGATGCGGAGGAATGAGGAACACGTCGTGAGGACAGTTTTGAGTATGAATGTGGATGGTTATAGGAGTGGTTGGTGAATTGATGAATTGTGTGAAAGATAATATGGCTAGGATGGAGGTGACTATTGAGGTGACGACAAATATCAATCCCAAAACAATTGGGATAAGGGCAGGAGGATGATGAATGGAACTCCGATCAGTGGTTCTATTAACACTTAGTCCTATTGTGTGTAGAACAAGTAAACGAAATCAAAACCGTGCTATCATTTGTCGTGATGATCAATATGTTAGATGTAAGCACGTACCCAGATAAATAAAAGTAAGATGAAAAGAAAATACCAGCCACTAGTCGTGTCACATGTCAGATTAACGACTAGGTACATCGGCTCGGGGATTACTTCTGGCGGATAAAAAACGATAAGCTGGTACTTTATAGACCCGTGTAAAAATACCTCTGAATTATTCGATAAAGGGTGCACTATAAACAATGTTCATTTTAGCTATGCATACATACATACACACCTAAACTCACGCCTTTTTTCCATGGGGGTAGGCAGAAACTAAAGAAAGACACCTGCTACGATCCTTACATACTATTTTTGCTTCGGTCATACACGCACGCCGATTGCGAGTACTACACTCTTGAGCCTTGTTAAGGACACCACCAATAAGGTCATCACGATCATGGGCCAAACTATGCTTGCTGAGGTCATTCTATGGATGGGTGACCGTCGAGACTCCTCATTGGTCCCAACTGTCATTTGTAGATCTTGGACTCGTCAACGAGTCGTTACGGGTAGTCAAAAGCCCGATAGTCTGCCAACCAGTCTTACCAAGGGTTTTCGTGTTGCCCAGTAACTGGGTTATGAGGGTCAGATATGAAATTGCTCCATATAAAATACCGGTATTCAGCTGCATCTGGTCAGACTAGAAGCCGACTCTAACATAGTTGGAAAAAGGCTAGGCAGGTGATGATTTCAATCAATCCTTTTGGAGGAAATAAATGTTCAACTTCGATTTTTTTAAACTACAATTATAGTGGCACTGTATAATTGCTTGTGACGTTAGCGAGGGTTTCATTTACTAACTGCTTAATTTGAGTTTACAGATTTTGCTTCGGGGACGCTGGCTCTCCTTTTGTGAATTATTTCGCCCATAAAATACAGAATTTGGTCGCGTTAAGAGGATGAATGAAAGACGTCTAACAAAAGGTATTTATAAGGCAGGTGTAAGAGGACACGCGGCAAGGAGACGCCTTAGGACATGCACTGACCTTATTGGTGATGTTATTCAAAAAGGTCAAGGGTGTAGTACTCGCAACGCCGACGTATGAACGTAAACGAAGCAAAAGGAGTATGTAAAGATCGTAACAGGTGGCATTGTGTAGTTTCTGCTTTGCCCCATGGGAAAAATGCGTGACTTTACGTATGTATGTATGTACAGAAAACAGATGCCATACGACATCGTTGTACAGGCCTCATTAATAACTTACCGCTGGAACTGTAATTTGCCGTACGGATAAGCAATATTTTTGTAATTTGTAAACTGTCACTGACGCCATCATACAGCGGCGCTGATTACTCATGTTTGTAATTTTACGCTTAACGAGTCTCTTCTATCTAATTTAATTTATTACAAAACCGTTTATTTAAATAAAAGACTGCATAATGAGAAGCCTCGTTGGTGTAGTGGTTGCACGTGCTACTGCTGAGCATGAGGTCTTCGTATCGATTTCTGTGTCTTGCAAAGTGTTATTGGGTTTTTCCATCTGGAATTTCTCAGTAACAGCCGGGAGCCTGGCTGGTTTAAATGAGACTTGTTACATAACTGGCGAAATAGGAACACCTCTGCCTAACACTGCGGAGAATACAGGCGTGACGGTCTTTTATTTTAATTGACAGCACGGTTGGCGCAATGGCTGAGCGATTGACTGCTGCGCCGCGTGTCGTGAGTTCGATTCTCGCACGAAACAAATATTTGTTTAGCCTACAGGTAGTTGTTTCGGGTCTGGCTGTTTGTGCACGTGACTTTAAATATTTGTAAACGTACCCAAGACAAAGGACAAATTCTTAGTGCGGTGCAACGTTTATTTTGATAAAATAATTTACCAATTATTTTATCATTTTATAAAATTAACAGTTTATTACGAACGAGTTAACAAACGCCGCATCAGTATGATGTAGTAAAAAGTACCAGCCTATTACAGTCCCACCTCTTCTCATACAGAGAAGGCACGAGCATTAATCATCACTTGAGCAAGCTCAAGACGGGTTCGCGATTTCAGACTTATATTAATTATATAAGTCCAGGTTTCCTCACGATGTTTTCCTTCACCGATGTCAGTGATGTCCAAGATAAACTTAGAAAGTACATATGAATTGAAAAACTCATATTGGTACTTGCCCAGGTTTGAACCCACAACCTCGTGCACAAGAGGCGAGGCCTAAACCAATGGGCCATCATGACAGTCTATTATGTGTTTGAACTAAATACATGAGTTACTCGCTTTAATACCTAGAACCTTTACGAAGCTTAGTTGGTTCAATGTCGTCGCTTGACAAGAGCAGGCTTGTATTGAAGTCGCTCGGCCAAGCAGAAGGGCTACAAGTAAATGAGATGACAAGCTGGCTTTGTGATAAAGGCAGACCGAGATCTGTAATATAGTGTAAAGCTAGATAATTAGGCTTTGTTGGATCTTCTGATTATTACTCAGGCAGTAAATGTGTTTTGAATTTGGTCCTAGTTGATGTGACAGATAACTTTTGTAGTCATTGAATTGAATAGGGCGTTGGAAAACTTTAGTATCTATTATTCTCTAAAAAATCTCGGAAATCTAAAGTGTGGAAGTATATGATTCTGGAGCCCCCAGCGTTATAAACAGTGAACAAATTATGAATTATTTTTAACCCAATGGGATTATAATGTTATAAGCGGATAATTAACAATTTATTTACACAATCTTATTGGGTTTAATAGAAACGATTATTTTCTCATGTTTTTATCAGCTTAAAGTAAAAAATACCGGTATTTTTTTAGCAGAAGTAAGAAAAGTTTGAAAAAAAATCAGCAATTCAGAATCATGAACTGAACTCATGATATCAGGATGTGCGTCAATGTACCTTCCACTCTGTATGTATATTATTTCGGTTGGAAGGAGTACTTAGACGAGTAAAAATAAATATCACAATTTGGTGGTAAATACTGGTTCAAACCCGGGCCGAACCGATTTCGACGGGCATTTCACTGGCATAGCTAATGTCGCGGGATAGCTAATGTTATAAGGAGTAAATGGGGCTACTTTTGTTTAAGGAAAAATATAGGGATCCGCGAAAACTAAATAAATGATGTCTTAGTAAATTCCACGCGGGCAAAGTCGAGCACAGCCAGTAATTTATATCTGAAATCATTAATCCCCTTGAGCAAGCGTGGTGATTAATGCTCGTGCCATCACTATTTCAGAAGAGGCCTTTGCCCTGCAGTGGGACAGTAACAGAGTGATATTATTATTATATTGATAGCAGTTTTTCTTTTTGACTGCATGCTTTAACCTAAATAACTACCGTGAGAGTCACGACCAAGAATCTTTTATATACTTAGAATATAAAAAAATCTTGGTCGTAATTGTAATAGTGACGAATCAGCCATAACTCAAAATAGGCAGTAAACTATTTCCGTCCAAAGTAAGACAAATTCTTACGAACATTTTACAAGTTACCCAAGTTAGTCAAGTATACTTGACTTGCCATAATACAGCCAATATTCTCCTTATACAAGATGACTTACTTAGCAGGGTATCGGTTCAAAGTTACCGTTCATGTATAATATACGAGATTGCTTCGTAATTAATATGTAACGAGCGGGTCAGGCGAGATCGGTTAGGATTTTTATAAATAAACCCTGAGTTGAATTAATTGAATGAGTATCGTAGGTAAATGACATCGGACAATAAGAGGGCCTAGCACGAACGCTTAACGTAAACGTAACGTAAATCCGCACTACTGATTTATGAATACAATTATGATATAGAAATTTGGTTTAAGTTCATAAAGCCATAAAAATAAAAAAATATATTATGAGCAAAACAAGTACTTTCAATTTTAAAATCGTACAAATTTACGTTACGTTTACGCAAAGCGATTGGGCTAGGCACACGTTAAGATTAGGTTAAGTCAGGATTATACGCGGCTTGACGTGGCCCGCAGTGGCAGGCCAGCACCAGCCGGGGATGGTGAAAGGCGCACCAATTCTCATGATCTCCGGCGCAAATGTAGGATGGGAACACCGGGGTATAGTCTGTAAGAGTCTGACAGACCCCTCAGCCCGCGCCAGGGCGGAGGACATACATGAGGATTTTCCGCCTCAGTAACAAAACAAAAAAGGATTATACGTGGCTTACCCAAATGTTTTGTCTTCCAACTCAGAACTTAAACAGTGAACTTAATGAACTTAACTTAACTTGATGAACAATAGAGTTAAGTTCATTAAGTTCACTGTTTAAGTTCTGAGTTGGAAGTAACAAAATGCGCGCACTGACTGGACAGGTCTATTCATATCTGTGTGGTTCTCTCCTCAAAAATTAATCTCAGACACTATTTTTTGACTATTCTGACGGAAACATGTTAGGAAGATTTTCTTTTGTTTTTCAGAGAAGCGTTCCTAATCTTTTTCGGACCTAAGACTCAAGACGGGTTGGCGATTTCAGACTTACATTAATTATATGAGTCCAGGTTTCCTCACGATGTTTTCCTTCACCGATGTCAGTGATGTCCAAGATAAACTTAGAAAGTACATATAAATTGAAAAAGTCACATTGGTACTTGCCCAGGTTTGAACCCACAACCGCATTAAGAAAGTAAGTTGTGTCAATCTAAAAAAATATTTAATAAAATGTTTTAGCGTATTAAGTAAACGTAAAAGTTGAATGTTGGCATTGACATAAATTGAAAATACTCCACTGGGATTTTCGGTGGCTCTATTTCAGCTTTTGAGGACCAGTGGTTGGGAAACAATGTCTTAGAAACCGAAAGGTTCAACTAGAAAACGAACTCGGCCTTCCTTTTCCAAAGCTTATGGCCAGCCTAGTAACCTAACGTGGGTAACATCAACCAGTTTACCGTTAAACTCCTTCATTGCCTCTTACTCCAAATGATATCACCATTTACTTAGACGAACAACCACAAAGAGTTAACGTGAACGCAAACGTAAGCTGCGCTAATAAAACACTTTTATAAATTCTTCCGTATTTTATTCTTAATGTCTAATAGCCACTGGGTTGCACCGGCCTCTGCCACCTGTCAATTGACGTTTTTCCCAACTATCAAATGCGTCAACTGTCATGTGACGTTTCGTTACATCGACTACTTAATTATAATCTGCGCTTCGTTTGATGTGGAGGAATATTAAGTGTGATGCCTGACATACGAAGTAAAGGGCGATTAATTGTACTACGAATTTGTCTTGTTGACACTAAACGGGTAGGTAGTAGATAGAGAAGGTTCACTTATACATAGTTCGTACTATTACTGTTTCATTATCATACAGTGTATGGTGATTAATTATGCTTAGACGTCCATTAAGTACGGTCCGTGATCCGAGATAGGTATTCATCCTGCCTAGCAGTTTACTTCGTGAGGTGGACACTTATCTCGGGTCACCGACTGTACACACATCGTCTTCCTTTAGAGAATACCCGCAGTGCTATTCTGTACAAATCTCTCCGTGAAAATGAAAGGAGATGAAGTGGAGGCGAAGTGGGCTGTTATCATGGGATAACAGTTTAAGCGTTTGATGTTGTACCTTTTTATTTTATTTTTTGGCAATTAATTAACAAGACCAAATATTTGGGCATTACAATAAAATACATAGTGATACTACGTAAGTATCTTATACATAAGAAATTTGATTCGGCGTTTTATGATCGACATGGCACGGAACCCTTCATTTGCGAGTTCGAATCCACTTGGCCGGTTTTTAATTTACCTGTATTTCACACTAGAACATTTAAACAGAAAAGAATACACAGGGTTTTATTCAATTTACCCGTGCTTGAGTTCTCATCGTTAAATAATAGCGGTTTCAAATAAACCTACATAATGTTAAAGTCTTCATTATTAAATCTGACACGTGTAATTAGGTATATTATGTCTATGTTTTAGGTAAATAGGTTTTTACCTTTTAATTTATTCATGTCTGCTACACAGCGCTAATATTTGATGGTTGTTAATTGGCAGCAATACAAACTTGATGTAAATTCACGCCTCTTTCTCATACAGAAATCACAGAACGCCATGTGATACGATTTATAGTTCTCCTATTACTTCGATTACGTTCAAACATCTTTTAATACAGCAAACACATCATCTGGTCATATGACTCATGCGTGCTTTTTTTTTGGTATGGGCATCTCGCAGTTTATCCTTCAGGGAAATCTACTACTTGACGACCTATGTGGCGCGGCGGGCGAAGGTCCGCCTGCGACGCAGGAGGTTGCGGGTTCGATTCCCGCCTTGGGACAAATGTTTGTACGATCTACAAATATTTGTTCCGGGTGTTCTGGGTATTTTCTATGTATAATAAAAAGTTTCTATTTATGTAATATATTGTATTAAGTGTATCAGTCATCCAGTACCCATAACACAAGCTCTGCTTAGCTTGGGGCTAGATGATGCTGTGTGGATTGTCCAGCATTATTTATTTATTATTTACTTATCCGTACTTTCCTATGGGGACGTATTTAAAAATTAAGGCCTCCAGCCAAGGCGTAAAAACTTAAAAGCTAAGCGACCAATCGCTAAGGGCACCCCCTGCGGGGTACGAGCCTGGGCTTAGGACGTCGCTGGGAGAGGACAGCAAGGGACGGGCTGGATCTAAAAGATATATTATTTAGGGACTAATTTAATCATTTACTGGCACATATACGCGGGCTATCTCGAGAAAAGGGTTGGGGGGAGTCATGCGTGCTGCACGAATCTATATATACAGCTACAGTTGACAAAAATCAAGTGAGCTTTAGACTTGAGACTTGAAGTCTTCCCTGCTCTTCTCTACATCGGTCCGATAAGCATTTGCTTGATTCAAATACTGGGCATCACCCGTACTTTTATCGGCACAGCGAATGTTGCTAATCTGCTACAATTCATTGATATGCATGATGAATAGCGTGGGTTATAGTACAGACCCTTGTGAAACACCGGCATTTTCTGGCATGGTTCTAGGACTAGCTCTTTCAACAAGAGCACTCAGCACGCAAATAGTCACCCATCCACTTGCAAAGGTCCACAGAAACCGGGAGACCGTAAGGTGATAATTCAGCCAAACGTGCTCCGTGAGAGACCTGATCGAAGGCCTTGGCAATATCTACCAGCGAGAGGTATGTACTCATTGTTAGAAAAATCCTCATTTTTTGTTAGAAAAAACCTCGGCAAGCGTAGCTTAATCCTCCAGCGGACCGTGGGAATATTTATGAGTATTTAACTACAAACCCCTCACGTTCCAAACTCAACGTTTAGTCAAAATAATTATTTACGCTAAAGTCCAACGCTGTTAGGGAAACAGTAATTTTCAGTTTAAATAGACGGCAATGTGGTGCGAAGCTGCTCCATTTATCTAGCTTAGTGCTAATGGAATTAGTATTTGGACTTTAGCAGATTCTGATAATAAAGTAGATTACAGTCAAAGGTTCCCTCTTTCTATTTTGTTCGCGATAGTTTTAATCAATGGTAGTGACGTTGTGCGAGAGCTGGCGATATTCGTTCTATTTTTTGATTTTATATTTTTTTTTAATTATCTAGGACTTCTTCTTTGTATATGAAAGCATATGCATGAAATGAAACAGTCAAACTATATTCTAGTAAAAAAATTGTCGATCACCAAACCTACAAACCACTGTTGTACAATTAGATATTGAAGTATATGTACACACACAAATAATGAATTTTCTATTGTGTCTTGTTGTCTGGCAGTTAAGCCGTAAATATATGTATTATTATATTTTGGACCTTACTGACACCGGTGAAAGAATAACAATGTGAGAAAACCTGGACCTAAAATTTATATAAGTTTTAAATCGCCAATTCACCTTGAGCAAGCGTAGTGATTATGCTCGTGCCTTCTCTGTATAAGAAGTACTAGTACCTTAACCGTGACGCATTAGTTAAAGAAACACCTTGATTACACATAAGTGGATAATTCTACATTTGAAGCACTCATCCAGTGCATCCAATAAATCATAAAATGCAGTCATTGTATGCGGTGAGCTCATAAAACTCTGATTACGTGTACCCAATTAAAGTTTTATGAGTATAAATATTGCCTAACCTATATAATATAACCTATATATAGACAATACCGAAGACAAGAGAGTACGAGACTGGTCGCCATCACGTTGGTCTGATCCAGTAAAATAAACTACATATAAATAAAAATAATAAATAAATAAATATTGCTGGACAATCCACACAGCATCATCTAGCCCCAAGCTAAGCAGAGCTTGTGTTATGGGTACTAGATGACTGATATACTTAATACACTACATTACATAGATAGATATTTTTATTATACATAGCAAATACCCAGAACACTCGGAACAAATATTTGTAGATCGTACAAACATTTGTCCCAAGGCGGGAATCGAACCCGCAACCTCTTGCGTCGCAGGCGGACCATCGCCCGCTGCGCCACATCGGTTGTCCTCAAACAAATTTCAGCAGATGGTGATGGCAACTTTGGACAGTCGATGGATGCAGATTATCCGCTTAAAGTGACTACGTCTTAGTAATGAGGGACCGATTGTCAAATTCTGTAACAATAAAGCAGTATAATTACTAACTACTTATCATATAGTAAAATATTGCATTAAACACACAGTGTTCTTCCTCCTCTCTCCTACTTAATATATGCTGTGCCCTGTCATGGTCTACAACGGCTCTTAGTTATAAGCTTTTTATTGGCATATTATTTTACCTTGTGGAACGTAAATATATGAATATAAATAGGTATGAATATGAAGAAGAGGGTACAGGGAACAGGGAATGAAAATGTTAAACACTTTAAGGTTGATATTTTTTTTTTTTTGCATATTGGTGTATGGAAATTAGCATGTGGAAATGGGGGGGGGGGGACTGTCTTATAATGTAAATTTTGACGTTCAATAAGTGCTGATTCTCAGTCTAATTTGAATAAATCAATTTTGATTTTCATTAATTTTTGATAACTTGCACCTTACTGATTTTCCGACTACCTACAACCATTTTAATTGAAAAT
Source organism: Phlogophora meticulosa (assembly GCA_905147745.2). NCBI lineage: Eukaryota > Metazoa > Arthropoda > Insecta > Lepidoptera > Noctuidae > Phlogophora > Phlogophora meticulosa. Next base: position 13,708,974 of record LR990522.1, on the reverse strand, counting down.
GACATTTCGAAAAGGTGACATGCGCGCGCTTTGTGTTGAAAGAACTTATTTGAAACTTATTTACATTTTCGCTCGGATGAGTACGGTCAAGGAAGATCTTTTTGTACTCGTAAAAGAACTATATTCACTTCCTTTACTACCAAAGTTCATGACCACACTCAATCTCCTTACTTCTTAAGAGGTGCTTACGTTAGGAGTCATTTTCTCAAGTGTCTGAGATGATATTGAAAACCTACGCTGATCTGTTGGTTATCAGTATAATCTCTGATGTTTCTATACGCGATTATTTACTGCTTTCATAAGGATAGTAGTAACTAAAGTAATCAGAGCAGCCTTGGCTTGTCAACTGCTTGGATCTGGGATTAGGCCGGATTATGTGGGATATCGTGTGAAACAAATTGATTCTGAATTCAAGACGACCGATGTGGCACGGCGGGCGAGTGTCCGCCTGCGACGCAGGGTTCGATTCCCGCCTTGGGACAAATGTTTGTACGATCTACAAATATTTGTTCCGGGTGTTCTGGGTATTTGCTAAAAATATATATCTATGTATTGTATTAAGTATATCAGTCATCTAGTACCCATAACACAAGCTCTGCTTAGCTTGGAGCTTATTTATTTATTAATTCTTATTAGATTGTTTTTTAGATTTTGTCTAGCCCAGGCCTAACCTATTATAGACTACACATAATGTTGAATAACTACGTGAAAAAACTTTTTACGAAATACGAATACAACCGACAAAGTTAAAAAAAAAGTATTTCTCTATTTAGCCACGAGCTTCTCTAAGGGTGAATACTAGTGTATAATGTTCTGAGACTAGATGTAAAAATCATAAAACCGTAATCACTACAAAATTAATAGCAGTAAGAATTGGTTTTACATCATTAAGTCAATCGTGATGAGGTTTTATGGGACAACCGACACGTTTTAAAATTATTGGCTGTGGTCAGCATCGCGGTATTAATAACCTACTATTTCAATATTGCCTGTATGATTTGGCTGGTATTGAAATAAGATTGTTCATTGTATTAAAAATTACGTATATCTACAAATACTTTTTAAACGACAAATATTTGTTCCGTGCGGGAATCGAACCTGCTACACGCAGCGCAACAGCCAATCACTCAGTCACTGCGCCAACCGTGTCGTCAAAATGTATACATATTTGACGTCCCCAGTTAATGGATTACGCCTATCCTCTTTGGTCAGAGTGGTTGCCGGACTACCATCTTCTGACTACCAGTCAAAGATCCACAAATGACTACAGAGGCCATAAGGTTTGAGACCCTTCGGGCCTCCTTAGTCCGTGAGTGACTTTCCATCATATATACTGATATATGTGGTATGTATATAGGGTATTATATATACTGGTATATATGATGAAAAGTCACTCACCAACTCAGCAAGCGTAAGCGTAAGCGTAAGCTTTACCGTGATCGACCTGTGCACAAAAAGGGTATAGGAAAGAAAAACCACTTACCGGACTCCCAAATCGAACCGAATTTTTTTGATGCTCAATTTCATTTTATTTTATTATGCCAAACGGACTTTATACAATATTATTCACAAAATTATCGTGTCACTTTTCGATACATGAATTCAATGGGCGCGTTAGAAACGCGCAATCGTTGGCAGAATACTTGGATAATAAACTTGCCAGCTTCTCACCACTATTTACCGTATACTGACTGGGTAATATGGCAACCACTTACTGTAACTGCACCGCGTGACTTATCCAATTAATGAGAAAAACCTGTATTATCTTGTGCTGTTAGGTAGATGATAGGTTAACTTGTTAGTGATTAGGTGAAAGACGAAGGTCGATCTGTACGTGAGATTGTGCAATAGAAGTGTCAAGAAACCCTCGATACGAGTAGATGGTTAAAATGTCACCGAATCATTGTAAATACACAACATTCTCGATACCGGTAAAACGAGGTTACTTTGAAACGTTCAGAAATAAAATACTTTCTCCAATTCACCCGTAAAAGGGAACGCACCCGATTTATTCGTCTATTCGAAATTCAAATCGTTACGCTATATTTTTTCCAATGCGTTAGCTATTAGAGCTAGTTCTAAGTAGACGAAAAACATTGTAAAAATTTATCATGAATTTTGGTCATTAAGGGATTCTAGATAGGGGTTGACTTTGAACGGCAATTAAATAATTACATGCTATCATAGAAGCCTCATTCTTAATATCAATTTAATTAATAAGTTTAATTTCTTTTTCCATGGAACTATTAAGATTGTTTTATTAAAATACAGTTATTTAGTTATCATTTAAAGAGTCCTCAGCCGTTTTATTTTAAAAGTTACATGGGATTTTATTTCAAAATTAATCAATCTAATCCCGTTTTACGGTACATTCAACAGAACATTTAATTGACAGTACAACGCATCCAATATCGAAAGCTTATTATCTATACGTATTTTGATAAATTGCGCACCAACCTGAATTGGCCACCAATCAGTGCATAGTTTAACAATGTATTCAATTTTCTCTCGTACAATCGCCCTGTTAAATTGTGAATCAGTCCGTATACGTATTACTACAGGCAGATTCACAAACGCTAATTTAAGTTATGCTAACGACTGGCACGTTAGTCTAGTGGTCGCTAGCACTACTGCTACGCTTGAGGTCCTGGGTACGATTTCCGGGGAAAGCAAAGTGATATTGGGTTATTACATCAGAGATTTCTCAGTCGCAGCCCGGGGTCTGTATTCGTGCAATACGCTCACCCCCTATTACACGAATACAAGGAGTTAAACATAACTGTATAAATGTGGGTGTGCTATAAATAAATAAATATTGCTGGACAATCCACACAGCATCATCTAGCCCCAAGCTAAGCATAGCTTGTGTCATAACACATGCTATGCATGCACAGTCATCTAGCACCCATAGGTGCTAGATGACTGATATACTTAATACAATACATTACATAGATAGATATTTTTATTATATATAGCAAATACCCAGAACACCCGGAACAAATATTTGTAAATCGTACAAACATTTGTCCCAAGGCGGGAATCGAACCCGCAACCTCTTGCGTCGCAGGCGGACCTTCGCCCGCCGCGCCACATCGGTCGTCAAACCGCGTGGCGCGTTCTGGTTATGCTATAGGCATATAATCACCGGCATGTAACTTGGCAAGAGTCGTTAGATGCGCACAAGTCGTTTTTTATGTCTCTTTGGTAGTCAAGCGGGACGCGGGGTATGAGGTACATCAATCCGAGCGCGCGATTGGTGCAACAGTCGACTGTTGCCTCCCGAACTCCCGATTACACTTGCGTGCACGAAAGTTGTACCCTTTGTTTTTGTTGTGTTTATGTTAAAGAGTTATTGTTATTGTTTTTAAATTTAGTTTTGGTTACGAGTTGATATTATTGTTGTTTTCTTTTAAATTAAAAAATTAAGGCGAAAATAGGTATGCCTTTTTTCGCATACTTTTTGAGCATACTTTCCTCGTATGCATATTATTTATAACTCCCAATAAACTTTACGAATTCCACTCCCTTCTTCAACTTTCTTCTAATCAGATATTATTAAATATAAATGATGGCAATAACCATAAAATAATGACGATCAATAAAAGTCACCACTTTTTTGTTCCACTAAGTGCACGATGCGCGAACTTACCCCCACTACGCCAAAACCTTGCCAACTTACGTGCCGGTGACTATACCTCTGCCTAACCCTTCGAGAAATTTCAGATGAAAAACCCAATTTCACTTTACTTGACCCGAGAATCAAACCCAATCATCAACCCGCTAGACCAACGACGTTAACAAATATGTATGTAGCGAATTTCAGCTTGTACTACATAAAGAAAATCTTGGACGGAAAGCAGGAAAAACTGAGGTAGAAAATAATCACGCTGACAGATGACAAGGAGAAAGTAAATGTCGACGTTAAATAAGACGATTGATACTAAAACTACTTACCTGAATAAAATCACATCTCTCAATTCATAGGAAGAGAGAAGAATAAAAAGATTGCTAAAAACAAACCCAGACTACACTGCTGTTGTGTTCAAATAAAATAAGGACCAACTGCAGTGCGTATAATAAAGATTTTGCAATAAAGACGCAGTTGGCAAGACGACATAGTCTGCTTCTAGTTTTTCCAATTCGAATAATCTTAAGGAGTTTTAATCTGACCCAAGATACTTTGGAATTTACGGTGGACCGACCTGAATAAAGGCTGTGGGAATTCGATTGCTGGTAGTGACCATGAAGAAGTATATTGGGAAAATCAGAGAGATCACTCAGAGAATGCAGAAACGATTCAACAGCACAAAAGTGATTTCTTTCCGGAAACGGTTTAAAACCATACTTTAACACGTCAAATAAAAAAAAAAGGTGCGAGTAGTGCCATTATATATTAAAACGACAAATAAAAAACACATTTGTTGTATGGGAGCTCCTTTAAATATTTATTTAATTCTGTTTTTTGGTTTTAAACCATTGGTTGGTATAGCGGCAACAAAAATACATCAATTGTGAAAATTTCAAGTGTCTAACTATCACGGTTCATGAGATACAGCCTGGTGACAGACGGACCGACAGCGGAGTCTTAGTAATAGAGTCCTGTTTTACCCTTTGGTTATGGAACCCTAAAAAATAATTAAATGAGGTCGGTGTTTCCTAGCCAACTACTCTGAGAAGTAACACCGAAACAAACTCAGAAATTACTATCTCTTTTAAAGTCTAGACATTCAAAATGAAAATGAAAATGAAAATTTGTTTATTCAAATTAGGCACTTTTTGAACTTCAAAAAGTTTACATAAGACAGTCCCCCAAAACGCCCACCCTTCACCACTTCACTAGGAAGTTGAGAAAGGGGGCCTTCACCACTTCCTAGTGTTTTCGCTGGGAAGAAGAAGTGGTGAAACAAACTCCCCAGCATTATCTCGATCAGATCTATCTTATGAAGACCATACAGAGGCTTAAACAACCACCTTGGACGCTAGTCTGAAGAGGTTGTGTAGGCCCAGGTCTAATTAAAGGCAGTGGACTGTATTTAAGGCTTATTAGATTCACAATACTTAGGTAGGTATAGCAAACTACAGGCAATATGTAGGTATGTCCGAGCGCGGTCGTGTCAGACGATGCAATGCCGATGTGTCCGGTCCCCGCGCCGTGCTGCGTCGCTCGTTGACCACGACTTTGTGTACCCACTGAATGTGTTATTTTGAGGACAGAACCACCTAGATCTGAGTGGACCCTTTCCAGTCAGTGTGCGTATTTGTCGTTGGATGCAAGTATGGATGCAGGCAGTGCTTCGGGACGGTACTATCTAGACGTAGGCATTGGTTTACGGTTATGTATTGTATTTGAATAGCATAACAAGAACTTCCAACATATCTTTTCTCCATCTCTATCAAGTCCATTCAAAGGTTGTTTGTAAGAGATCGCTTTAGTGATAAGACCGCCCGTTGTAGCTGTTTAGCTCTTAAAGTAATTGTTTGTAAGTTTTCATGGTGTACAATAAAAAGTTTTCTATTCTGTTCAATTGACTACGATAGGTTGATGCTGTTGTATGACTACTTATGGTATAGGATAGTAACGAGGCATACTTGTAGTAGATACATGTAGTATTGGTGAGGCGTCAATTTTCGTAAGTTGGAAGCCGACGAAAAATACATAAACTCAACCTTTTTCCCATGGGGGTGGGAAGACACTTCAGAACGCCACCAAATTTTTTTTTTTTTAAACTTTGCCCCACACTATTAATTTCTTTTGTTTCGTGGGTGCGCATACAAACATTTAGAATCCCATACACAAACAGCCAGACCCGGAGCAACTACCTATAGGCCATACAAATATTTGTACCTTGCGGGAATCGAACCCACAAAACACGGCGCAGCAGTCGTTCGCTCAGCCGCTACGCCAACCGTGAAAATAATCTTATAAGTAATCTAACCAGTTTTGTTGATTAAATGTTATGGTGTATTAAAAAACTTTAGTGGAATTTCCTTTATTATGTTTTTGGTATCAGCATTATTATTCGCCATGGCGGTAAATTGGCACTTCAGAACGTCCAAAGGGAAACTAGTAGGCATCATGTTGTATGGAGACTTCGCTACTGTCATCTAGTGTTCAGTACTTTGTAACAGATCCTGTGGCCAAATCATCATCCTCGTGACCTTAACCCAATTTATTAACTTCTTCTTCCATTCTATTTGCCATCATCTCAATAGTCACCTCCTTTCTAGCCATATCATATTTCCCGCTATCTATGTGGCCTAAAGCCTATGGTATGTTATCTATGTAGGAGAAACTATAATTTATTGTTGAATTGTGGACACCCAAGTATCCGCGTCAGTAGATGGTGGGTCAAACATTAATTATGATGATAAACAGCAATTAATTATCTGCTTGACCTAGGCTTCTCGTCACTATATATTCATGTTTATGCAAATATAATTAGTTAAAACGTGTGTACCAAACACACAGTAGCTTGAGAAAATGTTTCATCATCATGCCTAACCTTTTTTAATTTATGGAAATTTGGTACTTGTAGCTATAAGAATAAGGTCGTCGTTCGGATGTCGGTGGGGGTAAATAGGCTATCAACTCAAGTACTATGGTTTTAAGAATCTCTCTACAGGAAAGAGAAACAACATACATGCCCTCATCATCTTTTGCCTAGCTTTTTTCCAACTACGTTCGGATCCGTTTACAGTCTAACCGGATGCAGCTGTACACCAGTATTTTACATGGAGCGACTGCCTATCTGACCTCCATAGCCCAGTTACTGGGCAACACGATACCCCTTGGTAAGACTGTTTTTTGGACTTTCAGGCTTCTGACTATCCGTAACGACTGCCAAAGATCTAGGATTGACAGCCAGGACCTACGGATTAACGTGGTTTCCGAGGAACCCTGAGAACAGTTTATGTCCTCGAATCCAATACGTAGGCTCTAAAAGTCCCACCACGTATTTTGCCTAAACAACCGGCTCCGTTTTACTGAACGGTGCCACTGCTATAGGTATGTCCTATGTCTGTTTATCGTGAGACCGTCGCAGATAGACACCTCTATATTAGCGGCCCACAGGAATGCCTGTGGCCAAGTCCATATCGTGAATTTCCCGCTCTATTCTGTTTTCGATACAAAGCGCCTCATCCTGACCCCCTTGAAGTTTGCCTCCAAATAGGAATGCGATGGTAATAAGGTACTTATTATATTTATATTCAATTCAGTGGAAGCACGCCCCGAATATTTCTCTGATCATTTACCAATTTTGAAAATTTGTACGACACTCTATACAAAAATACCGCAGCAATAATTCAACCAAATTGCACCAGTCCTTTGAAATTGTTCTTTTTTTGTACTCGTTCAGTTGTGGTGGCCATTTGTGTCGAAGTTGTTCAAATTAATTGATTTATTCGTAGACGGTCGGAATCGCATTTTACAGAATGGAATGGAATGGAATGGATTTGGTCTGGTTGCGCGTGGAAACTATATTGCGGTTGGTTTGCTCATTACTTTTCCGGGTTTAATGATAAATCTACTTTGGGTCGTATTTAGACGAAAAAATATTATGTTAATTTATTAGGTTCTGATCACAAAAAAAAAACGATATTTTTTAAATGCTTCGTTGGTCTAGTCACTAGTGGGTGTAAGCGCCACTGCTTAGCACGAGGTCTAGGATTCGATTCCCGGATCGGGCAAAGTGTAATTTGGTTTTTCCATCTGAGATAAATAAATAATAAAATAATAAATAAATAAATAAAGCTGGTCAATCCACACAGCATCATCCAGCCCCAAGCATAGCTTGTGTTATGGGTACTAGATGACTGATATACTTAATACAATACATTACATAGATAGATATTTTTTTATGGATAATATATTATGTTGTGATAATTCCACGTAAATAAGTTCATTCAGATAAAAGAATTAGTAGTTATAAAAGCCGTATATTGTCCCACTACAGGGCACAACCCTATTCTCTTACAGAGAAGGCATGAGCATTGTTCACCACGCCTCTTCAAAGTAGTTTGGCGATTTCAGACTTATGTAATATTAATTATTAACCTACACCAATATCAGTGCTGTCGAAGATATCATTAAATGGTATAGACGCCAGCACGTCAAGCTATCCCAGACTGTCATTTTTTTCTGAATACGGAAACCTTATCCTTTGTCTTAAAGTTGAAAACATCAAAGACATTTGACTGATTGAAGTAGCTTGATGTGCTGGCTTTTGTACATATAAATGGAAAACTTAAAAGTAGTTAATAATAGGTAATTAATTGAACATTGAAATTAATCAAACCGCAATATTAATATTTCCCGCAGGGCAATTACCGTAACAGCTTGTTAGAGTGGCTTTTAGTGTGGTAATAGCGTTATAATGTTTGAAATATAAGCATCGAATTACGTACTGGGTGGAAGGGAGACATCCTGAAATTATGATTTCAGTAAATTATTGTAGACAAATAACTACAAAAAACTAAAAAAACCGTTATTTCTATCTAACCCAATGCGGTTTTTAATGAAAGAAGTGAATAATTACTTTTCCAGATGACAGCGATGCGGAGGAGTACTTTGACGCCTGAGTGTCTTGGTCGGCTTTTTTATTTTGTTTAGTTATGTAAATATGTACATATATAGTTGGTTATATGGCATAATTGTATATAAGTAAATACCTAAAATTTCAAAAATAAACTCATTCCTTTTTAATTAAAATTGGCATACGGTTAGAAAGGAATTATGCTTTTCTCATGATTTTATACGATTGAAAGTAAACAAATATTTATTTTTAATTGTATGTGCTGTGTGATGTCGACGTCTGGTCCAAAAATATATATCGTAAAATATCGTATTTTATTCCCGTATTTTCAAGAACATTCATATTCTAATCTCAGTCTAAATCTGTCAAAAATATGCCTAATTTTCATAGTTACAAGTTTTTGACATTGATTGTCGCTGAGATATGATTGTAGATTAGATTTTGAATGTTATTAATGGGAATCGGCCTTCTGATCAAAGCTTTGTGTATGGGACTTTTTTGTTCCAATACTGTCCAGATTTATGTATCACCAAACCTATGTGATCACTAACCCATCTTTCCAAGCTCCTTATCTACACACTCTGTGTTCATTACGTCTATTTATTTGACTTATCTTGTTGCATTTATATTGGTAGTAAAATTATAAAGTATATTGTTTATCCCGTTAATTATTCACAGTGACCACAAATCCATTGACACAGTTGAAGTCGTTCTGAGCTAAAAATAGATAGCGAAAATGAGTAACTTCATCTTAACGACTCGGTCATGTGATACAAAAAACGATAATTTTATTCGAACTACCTTTTATAGATATGTATGGGCAAATCCGTAGGTAAGCTACAACCTGCATTTGACTCGATTTGCAATAGCTGGTTAGTGGTTTGCATATTAATCAGGGATACCTACATTGCTAAGATCTAAGAGTAGTATAATTTATTCCATAATGAAATCCTTTTTTTTTACAAAAATCATGATCTCTCTCTAAAACAATGAAATTTTTAAATTATAAAGTAAGTTTCAGTTCTTTCGTCAAAAATCTCATCGGGTGACATAAAAATCATGTTTTATTTTAAATATAGTTTTAATAATTATCTATTAAAGGAGATAAGGGATAATAAGAACCTAACTCCAGATCAGGTATACTGAACTCATGGTATCAGACGATCAATTCCCGTATTTTTAAGAACGAACCATCTAATCTCGGTCTCAATCATGATATGTGGATTATACAACGATGACACTTAATTCAATATCTAATAATGTCTATCACCGACAATCTATGCAACTAAAAATCTATTCTATTATTAAAAGAGCGGAATTTCCGCTTTGATTCGCTGAATAAAACATTTGTAGAAACACAGGTGTGTCTATCAGTTGGATTGTATGGCGCGGGCCTGTGTTCCCATTATGAACACCTCGCTTCGCTTCCCCGTGCGTTCTGTATTGACTTTTATTCTACGTGCAGAGTACACTTCATACATTACTTTAACGAGAGCCCATTACGGAACATAGTGACGTCGCAAATAGTATTGTACTGGCTCCATAATTGCCTTTGCGATGGATTCGATTCGATTTCAACATGTTTTGGATATAATACAGATTGACAGAAATGGAAATCGAGTTTATCTACATCTATCTAGCCTGTTTCCAACTATGTTGGCGTTGGTATCAAGTCTAACTAGAAGCGGCTGGATACCAGTATTTTACATGAAGCGACTGCATATCTGACATTACCGAGCAGTAGCGTAAGACTGGCTATCAAACGTATTTGTATAAGAATGTCATCCTCATCTGCTTAACACATCTCAAACATGTTGAGCGTCAAGTCTAACGAGATGCAGCTAAATACCAGTATGTTACATGAAGCAACTGCCTATCTGACTTCCACTACCACTGGGTAAAACAATACCTCTTCGTAAGACTGGTGGTCAGATTTTCAGGCTTCTGACTACCCGTAATGACTGTCAAAGATCTACAAATGACAGCCGGGATCTACAGTTTCGACGTAGTGTCCGAGGCACGGAGGGTTTTCTATATGGAATGGATGGTCACCCATCCGCGGATCGACCTCGGCCAAGCGTAGCTTAACTAAAGACCCGTGCGGCTGTTATTATGTAGCCATGAGCCTTTGATTGTCAAATGAGAAACTGAAACGAACTATTAGAGTTTCGATATTTCCAGTAAATGAAGTAATCATGAGAAATGTTCGTTATAATTAAATCGTTTCGGTATAATGAGTTTGTTCGTTGTATTTGGTTCACTTTGATTTAAATGTGGCGAATATTCATTGAGCCGCAGAATTTCCAAATAAATTTAAGTGACTGATTTTTATGAACACATTTTAATTTTTGTTTTTGTTGAATCGTAAACGGTAAACAGACGTGTGATGAAACCGTACAAAAAATATTCACAGATGAAATGTTTTTTTTTAATCATAAATTCTGAATGTCTATATTCCAGATTTGTACATATTATACTATTTGTACTTATATTGTAGGTTTCGCAGAGGTATATCTCTATAGTACTCCAACATTTAGCCAGTTATGTTCATGTCCGATGTAATAGGGGTCGAGCCTATTGTCATCAACCGGGTACCGGGTACCGCAATTGAAAAATCGGTAAACATACAAAAAATACACACACACGGTCGAACTTAGAAAATCCTCCTTTTTTGAAGTCGGTTAAAAAGATAGAATTTCCTCGAGTGTTGACTTCTCTCCTGCAACATCTGAATACACAAGTAGGTAAGTACCTACCTATCGAAAACCTGTATTTACATAAGCCATCTTATTTTTATTTCATCCTGAAATGAAAATAAGATGGCCAGACCCAGGGCCACAGTACTATTACTAGAATAAATCGGCACTCTTTATTAGTAAACTATTTACTTGATTCTCCTTCTCATCTCTCTTTCTCTTTCATCCTTTTTTTATCAATAACTGTCAACACTAAACGTAAACCATTAGGCTAGGCTTATCACATGGCACTTAAACATAACTTGCAAAATGTGGTTGTACAGTCACGAGCATAATTACTCAGAATTTAAAAGCGATTTTCTACTAAAGTGTTGATAGAAGTAATCAAGTGTTATGAACACAGTATTCTCGAAACCACACTATTATAAAATAGGGCTTTCCTCAAAGTTTCAATCGTTATTGCACGAGGAAATCGCTTTTGAATTTTGTGTCAGGGTAAGATATTATATTTAGTATGTGGTATGCCTCTGCTATATATAACTAAACTTAAACCATCAGTATTGTCGTTTCGTTAAAAGCTGACGCAGCAAGCGCAACAAAGCGATCTAGCGTCCGGTCAGCTGCTTTGTTATTCAGACTTACTATTATTGAATCGTATTGAGAGCTTAGTGCAAAACAACTGAACATCGGCTTGAGTTCTAACTTTGAATTAGTGGTAGACTCCGCTTCAGTTCACTTTCTGTTGTTATTAGTTTTTGGTTTTGTGTCCGTAAATATGTACATGACATTGAGGAAATTATCATTTGAATATTGAAACTACCCGTGTTCTTTCATGAACAAATATCGATTGATTAAACTGGGTTTGCTATGAAAAACAGCTTTTACACTTTAAAGGGTAATCGTGTTTAATCTGAGACAAATCGTTTTACTTCTTAGTAACCTAAGCCATGCGAATAATCTGGCCATTTTGAACACCTCAAGCAAATTTCGTCCCGTATCACGCGCAGTAGCTTGATGTACTGGCGTCTGTACCTACATATGAATAGAAATAGTCACACTGATACTTGCCCGGAATTATAAATAAATATATAAATATATTTTTTCCAATTTATTCTACGTAGTATCGCACAAAAAGCAAAGATAGCAACTTGAAAAAAAAACCCTACCAACTTTTTCTTCTAGCTCTCAAATAGAATTTTATTTTATATTCTCTCTCTCTAATAAAAATGTTCCGACTAGGAAACGACATCTGGCTATCCTTTCAAGTTCAAGCGATAAAGTTAACAAGATTTATAAAGTTATTTTACAATTTCATTCTGAGATACTTTTTGATTGGCAGTAAAGGTCAGGGATGGGGTACGTTCTAATTTGATGAGAAAGTTAACCAACTCAAGATTGGGTGAACTTGACGTAATATGATTTGAAAATTTGAGTGGCGTCCACACCAGCATCAAACACGGAGCTCTTTTGGCTTTCGCCGCGATGGATGATCAGGATGACAACATTGACAAGTCTAAGACGAAATATGTTCGCTATGCCTTGTTGAACCAGTGGTTGCGAGTGCCACTGATGAGTATGACAACTTGGATTTGATTCCCAGGTCCGGTAACGGTTTTTCCATATATGGTATTTGTCAGTAGCAGCCCCGAGTCCCGGTGATGACAATAGGATCACCCCCTATTACATGGGAATACAAAATAACTGGCAAAATGTGTGCTATGTTACGTTCAGTCTGTTAAAAGCCTTGGCATCACACAGATTAATCCTATCATAATCAATATCCATCAATTTCTACTGTGACGTAGATCTATGGACTTGGCATAAATAAATTAACAAATAAATAATGCTGGACAATCCACACAGCATCATCTAGCCCCAAGCTAAGCAGAGCTTGTGTTATGGGTACTAAATTACTGATATACTTAATACAATACATTACATAGATAGATATTTTTATTATACGTAGCACATACCCAGAACACCCGGAACAAATCTTTGTTAATCGTACAAACATTTGTCCCAAGGCGGGAATCGAAGCCGCAACCTCCTGCGTCGCAGGCGGACTTTTGCCCGCCGCGCCACATCGGTCGTCGGAATGATCCATACTAGCCATCTAAGAACTACCACTCTACCACTATCGCTCGTCGCCCCGTCCATCTGTGTCAGTGGCCTTAGCGTTAGCTCGTCGGGAGTGAACGGCAACGAATATACCGAAAAAAGAAGACAGAGAACCCTTGTAAGCGTTCGCTGACCTTCCGCGACGGCAGCACGACGTTTTTAGAAAATTAATCTTATATTCCCTTAAGGGTAGAAGTCTAGAACTACAAAAAAAGAAAGCAGGGAAAGCTTTATTTAGAGAACGGAGAATTTAATTGAATAAAATGTTGGTAGCGGTATAAAGCTATATTTAAATCCATTTAATTCTCCATTCTCTATTCGATACTCATTGTACAATAGTCTCGTACTCGTCAGTGAACCTTGGTCAGTGACATATCGGAATATTTGGGACCGACCTAGGTATCCATTGTTGTCCTACTATGAACAAAGTTCGAATTGGATATGTTCAGTCGGCACCATATTATATATATTCGGAAGAGTGTTAGATTTGAACGTTTGATAGATGTAGTTTATTAGACATTAATATTCATTTCTATACAATATAACTGTATTGCTAGTGTCGTCGTATAGTGTACAGAATTCATTTCAGTAAATAGGCAAAACGCTTGCGCTTGCAACCACTAGACTCTAGTGGTTGCAACCTCTACTGCTAAGCCTGATTTCCATTACCAGGTAGGGCAAGGTGTTATTGTGTTTTTCCATTCTACATTTCTCAGTAGCAGCCCGGACCTTGGGTTTAGGCTCAGTTGAAGACAGTAAGCTTATTACATGGAACTGGTGAAGTAAATAATAAATAAATAAATAATAAATAATTCTGGACAATCCATACAGCATCATGTAGCCCCAAGCTAAGCAGAGCTTGTGTTATGGGTACTAGATGACTGATATATTTAATATAATACATAACATAGATAGATATTTTTTATTATACATAGCAAATACCCAGAACACCCACACAGAAGTGTTTTTGTTCTCTAAACCTCTGCCTGAACACTCAGGCAATTCAGTTGGGATATTACTTTTAATTACATATTTTTAGCGGATCGTAAAAGAAAACAACTTATTTACGAAGTTACGTTTTATTATTTCATTCCGACTACTGAATATTTTTTGTCTCTGTTATATCTTGTTATACCGAAATGTTTTCTTTTTATCTTGATCTTATCAGAAATTGAATCTACGAAACAGAGTGGACTGAGACGCGGGTAGAATCTCACGTATCGTCGCCATAGAGTGATAACCTCGTATGTGCGAAATAGGTAACTTTACAGGAAGAAAAAAAATATAAACCCAGTATAGTTTTATTACTACAGCTTATTCACACTCGCGAGTTTTTAAGAGGTTCTCATTAGCCGTCATAAAGGGCGTTACAGGTTAATAAACTTTTGTGTGAAACCAATGCGTGCGTCCCAAGGTTTTCTTTCCAAACATCATAATCTGCCTAGCCTTTTCCCAACCATGTTGGGGTCGGCTTCCAGTCTAACCAGATTCAACTGAATACCAGTATTTTACATGGAGCGACTGCCTATCTAACCTCCATAACGCAGTTACTGGGCAACACGATACCCCTTGGTGAGACTGGTGACAGACTTTTGGGCTTCTGACTCCCCGTAACGACTGTCAAAGATCTACAAATGATAGCCAGGACCAACGGCTTACACATTAACATGTTTTCTTTCCGAACATGTAATAAAAATAAAAATGATGAAAATTTCATTCCCTAGCTTTTCACCCTACGGCGACGATATGTATTATAGAATCCTAGGTGTGTGTGGGTGTAATTTGTAATCTGGAAGAAGTCGTAAATCAGTTAATAAGGAAACACGGTAATCCCATATAGGAAGCCGTGTCCACGAGTTGACGTGTTTATCACCCCGACAGATCGTTCGTTACGGTTAAGACAGCACACTGCAGAAAATATAATAAAGCTGAACAGTTTGTTTGTTTGTTTGAAAGGGGTAAACTCTGTCTAATAAGTCTAATATGAAACTTGTTTATTGAATTTGTTAACCCAATTCTTTACGAAGGATATGCAAATGTATATCATCACGCTCCGACCACTAGGAACAGGTGGCACCACAGGGCACAGCTAGTAAATTTACATAATAAAATAGTTATGGCATTGAAAAAACAATCAGACCTTTTGTAAATTATACAATTATGTTGCCTCGAAGATACAATTTCTGACACCGATATATTTTTAGAGTTCTGTATTAAAATGTTGTGCAATTAAGAATATTAAAAAATATTTTTATTTTCTTCGTGTTACTTAGTGCTGATGAAATAATATCATATTTTTCCGACCAAAGTACGATTTCCATTTTTTTCTTTTTTATTACCACATGTGCTAGTTAGACATGGTTTTAGTTTTTCTGAAATAAAATTTCAGCACTAAGTAAAGGGATCAGAAAAACATATTTTTAAATATAAAAAAATATGTTATTATTCAAAAATCAATATTTTCAAACTTTACGATCTACGATACTGTGGGCGAGCTAGACTATTTTTCTCTATATCGATAGATACTTTGGTTTGCTTTTTGTAGGTCTGGATAAGAAAACTAAGGTAAAATTGTGTTTTACACTGTGAAAATGAACAGAATACTTATGTATTCTGTTCATTTTCACAGTGTATTGTTTCTCTAGACTGATATAATATTATTATTATATCAGTCTAGAGAAACACGCTTATAATTATTCTCCGAATATCTGGAGCTGGTCCACGAGGGAACGTGAGTTTATCATAGAGATAGCTCGCTCGTTCCTGTTACCGGCAATACACCCGGGGTCTCGTTAATGTCGAGATCCACCAGGGAAGCATATGATAGTTATGTAGTAAATACGGCTGTGAGGGTCTCGTGGCTAAATAAAAACAGCCTCACCAATTTACGCTTGCTGAGGTCAATCTGTGGATGGGTGAGTAAAATATCGAGACTCCTCCGTGCCTCGGAAAGCACGTTAAGCCGTTGGTCCCGGCTGTCATTTGTAGATTTTTGACAGTCGTTACGGGTAGTCACCAGCCCGAAAGTCTGACAAGCAGTCTTACCAAGGAGTATTGTTGCCCAGTAACAGGATTGTGGAGGTCAGATAGGCAATCGCTTCTAAAAAATGGGATTCAACTGCATCCACTCAGACTGGAAGCCGACTCTAACTAGGCAAGGCTAGGCAGATGAGCCGTTCAATTCAATCAGTTGTCAAAACTTGTTCTCCTATTCTTCGTAAATACTTAATTCGGTCTGTTGTATGTATCGTTGTTTATAAATTGTATGTGTTTATAAATAGGTTGTGGAGGTCAGATAGGCAGTCGCTCCATGTAAAATACTGGTATTCAGTAGTATACGGTTAGACTGGAAATCGACCCCAACATACTTGGGAAAGGCAGATGATATAGTAAATATGTCTATCGACTATCTGGATAAGTTGCAAACCTTTCAGAACTGAGCTATCGTAATATATCAAAAGGATGAAAAGTAGCAAAACAAGTTCAATCAATCATACCTACATCTCTTGTCCAAAACTGTATTTATCTTCATCTAAAACTAAAAATGACGAATGTCTTGATGGCCCTGTGGTTAAATCCTCGTTTTTCATTCATGAGGGTTCAAATCTGGGCAAGTACAATTAATTTTTCAATTCATTTGTCCTTTCTAAGTATATCTAAGATATCTTTGGCATCGGTGGACGAAAACACTTGCCCGTGTCTTTGTACGCGTAGAATTTAACAAAACAAGGTGTTCCATATTATTGCGAGGAAACGTAACTGGATTTATAAAATAAAAGTAGCCTTTGTAACATTCGCTATCTGCCAGTGAAAATCCCATCAACATTGTTTAAGCGGTATCGGAGATTTGCCCAAACAAACAGAGACAGCCAGACACATAATTTTATATTTTTCGTAGCGCTACCGTATCAACTTTCTGCAGCATTTTTTTTTCTTCCATACATCTCTATTTGCCGTCATCTCAAGAATCACCTGTTTTCTAGCCATATGCCTGTTTTCTTTCACACAATCCATCCATCTTTTCTTCAGTTTTCCTCTACTCAAGTAACCCTGCACATTCGCACTCAAAACTTTCCTCACAACATAGTCCTCATTCCTTCGCATCACATGCCCATACCATGACAACCGATTTCCACACAACTTCTCTGTCTGTCTTCGCAACTCCTGAATAATGCAGTACAGTCAAATAAATCCGTATGAAGTAAGTTAGCTTAACACGGCCTTGTCCAAGACCCTTGTTGAATTTCAATACATTCTTTGGTAGTTTTAGGGTTCCATAGCATAATAGTCAAAAAGAAACCCTTGTGGTAAGACTTTGTCCATCTGTCTGTTTGAAGATCACAGCTTCATATTTCGGGAACTGCTAATGCTTTCGACTTTAAATTTGGACAAGTTATAATCAACGCTTGTCTACTTAAATAATCACATTAATTATAAAATATAGGCAAGACTTAACTAGATTTTTCCATGAAAGAATAAAACACACCATGACATGAACATCACGCCTGTAATCCCCGATGGGTTAGGCAGAGGCTTACCTATAGTATAACTACTTTTCGACAGTTATGTTTAAGTCCCATGCCCCTCATGGGACTTATTGCCAAACTCAGTAAGAAACTCTCATAAGACTACTCTCACAGACTCTCATTAAATCACAAATTACCGTGTTTCAGTACAAGTATTCCTGACAAAAGCGTTCACGAATAGAGATTGATTACAAATTAATTAGTGTACTGTTGCTGAGGAGTATCACAAATTCATTACAGGTCATTAAGCAGGAGGTTACGAGTACCTGTTGTTTACCAACTTTGTAATTCTACTAACATAACATGGCGCCTGTATTTCAAGAAGGGTTAAGTAGAAGTGTCTTTATAGTATATGCACATTTTATCAGTTATGTTTAAGTGCCATGTAATAGGGGGCGAGCCTATTGTCCGGGCACAAATCCAGTCTCCGGATTGCTATTGCGCGAAACCAGATGAAAAAACTCTACTAACATTTTGCCCGATCCAGGAATCGAACTTAGGTCTCATGCTCATGAGAACGTTAAACGTTAAAGTTTGTGATGCTGTATGGATGTTTGTTATGCTTTCACAACTAAAGACTGAAAGGATTTTAATGAAACTTTACCGCACGATATACATATACATATGTATATTATAGCTTATACATCAGAATAACACATAATCTGTAATTTTTATGTGCATACGCAGACAAAGTAACGGGTAGCTGTTAGTATTTAGTATTTAAGATGCGACTCAGTAGGGAATTAGGTAACATGGTTAGGTTACTATACTGGTAGGAAATATAATAACACTGGCAATGAAGTGTTTGAGACAGTAGTGGATTCAGGGGAGGGAGGGATCAAGGGTCCAGAACCTCCCCCCCACCCCAACACGTCAACTGTATCTACAGCTTTCAGCACTTATCCATTCTATGATTTCAAATTTTTAATTTGTATAAAATTCTGCTGTTTTCTACATTTGTCTTGTTATATAAACATAAACATAACATGTACAAAAAACATTGATAAATTGCATGCACAAAAATTTGCACGCTTCTAATGATAAGCAGAAACATGTATGCTCTGTATTCAATCTTTGTACCATCTTTTATACCGGTTCTTTTTATGCAAATAAATGTTATTCTATTCCATTCTAAAAGTATTAAGATTGAATATTTTTCATATTTCAGGGTTGATTCCTTAGTAAAAGTTGTATAAGATGTATATTTGTAATTACTGACACCTCGTAAAATACTGCTAATAAATGAAAAGTCTCCTTTAAGTTTTGTCTCTCTAGGAGCATAACGTCCTGAAAGTAAATAGAAAAATGTCTTCGATCAGATCATACGCTATTTTAAAACGCCAGTTTAATTAACTTGCTATTTAATAAAAACAGCTTTTCAAGTATGGCAACACCAACCGTTTATCAATGTCAATCGATATTATGATTTTACGAATCCCTGCTCTATACTATGCATACTTAAAATTGTTAAATTTAAACACTTAATATATAACATTAATAGATAAGCACGATATTTTACGTGCGTCGTAAACAGCGATTTTTCATTAGATTCACACCAATAATAAATGTCATTTTCCAGCAATGATATGTACATATATGTCGCAGCCAAATAGCTTAATTAGACGTTCGATCAACAGCCTAGCCTCTTTACTTAACAGCGACGTTTAACTAGCGGCCTGAACGATACTCAGCCGTAGCGTTTGTTACAACGGGGCTCAAACTAACCTAACACAAAGGGGATGGTCCCCACCATCCCCTTCGTGTTAGGTTACTTTAAACCTTGCAAACAGAAATAGGAGCCCCGTTTTAACAAACCCTATGGCTGAATATCATTCAGGCTGCTAGTTAAGTTGCTCTTCTTCGTTTACTAGCTTCGTTCGCTCATTAGATCCCGAAATTCCCTTCTAACCTAACCTATCTGAGTCGGGGTGCCCCAAATCTCAAGCTCACTCCGCTCGCTCTTGACCTAAGTTCTCTGTTTAGTAAAGAGACTAGGCAACAGCCTAACAACAACAGCAACAGTCAACAGTCTCATCAACAGATAAGATACCTAATTAAGCTAGTTGGCTGCGACATATACAATATTTATTCGTTTAATACTTAATAAATAATAAATATAAATAAATATTGCTGGACAATCCACACAGCATCATCTAGCCCCAAGCTAAGCAGAGCTTGTGTTATGGGTACTAGATGACTGATATACTTAATACTATACATTACATAGATAGATATTTTTTATTATACATAGGAAATACCCAGAACACCCGGAACAAATATTTGTAGATCGTACAAACATTTTTCCCAAGGCGGGAAACGAGCCCGCAACCTCTTGCGTCGCAGGCGGACCTTCGCCCGCCGCGCCACATCGGTCGTCAGAATATAATAGTTAATACTTTAGTAATAAGTACACAAATGTACAGAGGTGGACTTAATGCCAAGGGCATTTAGATGATGCAGAGACAAAAGCGCCTTTTTAGCCTCGCACAGGTCCTTTTGTTTTATTTTATTTTTTATTGTTTAGGTTTTGAGTTCCTTTTTTCTTTTGTGTTTTTTATTACCTGTGCGTGTCCCAAATAAATGTTTTTTCTTTTTTTCTTTTTTCTTTTTTCTTTACAAATAGTGGTAGGTGCAAAACCGTAAGAAAAAGGAAAAGTTTTTATAAGTTTAGACAAACATATAATGTATATATGTATTCTTAACTATGAGTTACTATAATACCTACTTAGATTATCTACACAAAAAGACGAAATTCACGAATACTAATGTTACTCGTTGAATACACATAATAAAATGGAAAAGGCCTTATTGACCATAGGTACATTAATTATAAATTATTTGAAGATTTTCACCATTACCAAAGACAATTGTGTAATTTTACAACCGAGACGTAATTATGAGGTACTAAGCACATACCCTGGAGGTGAGTGGGGTAAATGGTATCTAAAACATCAGAGTTCCTGCAAGAATGTTTACGTATATTGCCAATTAAATACTATGATAGGCTTGGTCTAGTGGTCGCAACTGCTACTCGTGAGCATATGGTCTTGGGTACGATCCCCGGGTCGGGAAGTGTAATTGAAATTTTTCATCTGCAATTTCTCAGTACTTAACAGCAACGCGGATGGATTTCTAGGATTTTCCGATTAGACATAAACATAAATGGCTAAATGTGGGTGTAATTTAGGAACGCATCTGCCTTACCTTTCGGGTACTGCAGGCGTGATGTTGTGTTGATAATTATTATAGGTATTAAAGAAGGTAATGACGCCTTTCACTTGAACGCCGAAATTAGTCCAGAACGACATTAGTCCGCAAGTCAGTGTTAATAAAACCGGTATAAGTTGGCCTCGCGTTCTATTGAAACTCTGTACTACGCTAGGCCAGCTTAAGGTCAAAATGTTAACACTAACGTGTCGCCAACTGTGCCTTATTCAATTTGGATCACAAGGTTTGTATTGTGTTCATTTTTCATAAAAACTTGTATATTGTACCATTATGTATGGAAAACTAGCTTTTGGAAGCGGCTACGCTCGCGTGTTTATTGTTTACCCTATTTAAATCAAGAATATCACTCTGTTAAGCGTCTCTGCCAAAAAAATATGTAAACACCATTTTTATTTTAAATGAACTCTACCCAAATACATAAAAGTTGTGCAAGGAACCAAACGTAGCCATCGAGGCGTGAAGATAATGTGACCACAGTTACAAAGAACAATATATTTGAAATTTCTTTATCCTCTCGGTATTTGCCGTCATTTCAAAAATCACCTCTATATAAACTAGCCATAATTATCATCTTTCGCACAATCCATCCATCGTTTCTTTGGTCTTCCTCTACTCTTGTAGCCCTCCACATTCGCACTCAAGACTTTCCTCACAACATGATCCTCATCCCTTCGCATCACATGCCCATTTATGACGCTTATGGTTTTATGTACCTATTTTAGTTTTGGTATTGTCCAATGGGTCATTAGGAATAAATTATATTTAGGTACCAATCTGGCATTGCCCTAATGCCGCTGTCAAAATCGAGGCTTACATCCGACTACAGACACATGCAGATGCACACAACAGAGGGCTGAAAATGTGCCTGAAATATGTACTTACTTAAAAATAACATTTGTTGGTTCCGTTACTGGCTATTTGTGTATGTGAGTTTAAATGTTTGTAAACGCACCCACGATGCAGGAGAAATTCCTAGTGTGGGGCAACGTTTTTGACGTGATAACGTCTTATAAATTGATGAATACCAGCAACACTCATGAAAAATAGTAACGTTCCGCGTAACGTTCCACCTGAGCCTGTGCGTGCAAGCGAGAGCGCGCAACAAGCGATAGAGAGGTACGATAAAACAAACGATAGAGAGGCCTAAGCGTTGGCTTGTGACACATATATGTATGATTATGACGTTATCACGTAAATCTATCGTCCGTAAACCGACTTCACAGACAACCAATTTTTTTTTATAAAAAATAAAGATTAATTTATATAGAACTGAAACAGAAAATCAGTCCGGTAAAAAAATGCGGTCAGCAAAAAGGATCACGAGGATGTGCAAAGGATCTTTTACTAAAGGAACTGTGAATCTGTTAAAGTAAAAGTGCAAATAGAATTAGTTTCAAAATTAATTTTAATTTTCAATCTGTCGACGGCCCTACTTTCATTTTTACGTAAAACTCTGCGATATTTAACCTACTTTAATCATTAGCCAGGTTTCAAGCATAGAGTTCAGCTTTTAAAACAAGAATTTAAAAAGTGTCATAATTTTTGCCTGACTTAATTACATTCTACAATAAAACGGTAAAGCGCTTCAGCATAAAAAAAAACCGCTCCGTTCTCAAAGAAAGTAGCAACGCGTCGGGAGACACATTCGTTCTCAGTTAATATTGCAACGGTGAAGTAAAATATAAAAGGGCAGTGCTTCGGCGTCATTCGTACTCGCTTCGGTATTTTTCGTGTTTTTGTAAAGGTTACCGCTGATGGTTCATGAATAAATTTGTAGCTGGCAATGTTAGGGACTGTGTCAATTTAAACTAACGTTATTTTTTGTGTTTAAACATGGAATTTTGTTGTTTTTATCTGGCGAATGTGGATTGTTTGAATTGAAAAAAAGAACAATCTTAATTGGAAATTTCATTTTTAGGACTAGTACCTACATAGTGAATGAGCCATATTCTAGTTTCATAACTTAATCAGCATTGAAGATAAGTATCAAGTTTTATCATGAAAATAAAATAGATACATATACAACATACAAAAAGAATAAAAAAAACGTGATGATATTAGACCTTCATACCACTTGAACATGAATTGTTATTTTTACATTGAAATTGGAATAATAATAAACCAAAAAATACACTAAATCGTTCTTTTCAAGATTTTATAAAAACTTACCTCTTACTCGTGGGCGGCCCGTTTCACCTGAAACAGAAACATTTCTTTACTACGCTTTATTATTTTAATTGGATTTGTTACAGTTACAAGGAAAGATGAAAGGAAAATAGAAAATACATCAAATGATTGCCTTTTTGTATTTATGGAAATTTGGTACCTGTGGCTAAAGGAATAAGGAAAAGATCTTTCAGTGGTCGGTGGAGGTAAGTAGGGTATCAAGTCAATTATGTGGCTTAAAGGATCTCTCTAGAGGAAAGAGAAACAACATACATTCTTCACCATCATCTGCCTAGCCTTTTCCATACTATGTTTGGGTCGGCTTCCAGTCTAATGGGATGCAGCTGAGTACCAGTATTTTACAAGGTGTGACTGCCTATCTGACCATCACAACCCAGTTACTGCATAACACGATACCACTTGGTAAGACTGGCAGTTAATCTTTCGGGCTTCGGACTAACCGCAACGGCTGTCAAAGATTTAGATATGTCAGCCGGGACCAACAGCTTAATCTGCTTTGCGACGCATGGACGAGTCTCGATATGTTACTAACGGTCACCCATACACAGACGACATACGTAGCAGGTATGTATCTTAAATAAAAATAACATTTTACGTATGAAAATGTACGGTCTACGCGTGTCCAGTGTCCTACAAGGACTTTCATTCTATTGAGACTACTTACATACTACGTTAAGCCAGCTCGATATCATATTGTTATCACTGACGTGCAGCCACATGCACGTTGATGCATTGTGTATGTACCAATACAAACTATGGTGTGGCAAACGTTAAACGTTAGTTTTCGTTAGCCATTTGAAGTTGCGAGCAAATTTTTTTTTTAATCGTTGCGCTAAGAATTTCTCTGGTATCGTGGGTACGTTTACAAACATTCAAATTCGATACGCAGCGCAGCAGCCAATCACTCAGCCATTGCGCCAGCCGTGCTGTCATTTAAATTTCGCTAAGATTAATGTGGTTTTTTTAATTGTTATCTACATATATTTTAAGTTTCTCTTAGACATCACTGACACCAGTGAAGACACATCATGAGGAAAATTGAACTTATAATGAATAATATAAAACAATATAAGTCTGAATTCTGTAAATAATCCTAACGGTGCTTAGACCTGGTCGCTCAGCGATTTGCAAAAGTTACGCCTTGAAGTTTGCCAAAGAGCGATAAAACGCAGCATTCTGGGCGCAAAAAGACAGGACAGAATACGAAACACCATGCTGTTTTTCAAAACGGGAATAATGGACGTAGGTAAAAAGGCTATCAGGCTCAAATGGAAATGGGCGGGTCACGTAAGCCGCATGGACTGTGACCGTTACCGCGTTGGGCAAAAGTCTCCTCAAAATCAAATGGGTGCCCGAAAATTGACGGCGGGACGACCTGGACGCATACTATGATGGCTGGCACGAAGTGGAGAAGAAAAGGATGCTTGGAAGGGCTTGGGGCTGGCTTTTCCCCAGCAATGGGACAGCCTAGGCTAATAAAAAAAATCTGATATCACCAACTCGCCTAGCGCCTTTAGCAAATTCCATCTCTCTAAGTGCCTCTTCTGTGTGAGAAGAAGTCTTTGCCCTGCAGTGGGACAGTAACAGGCTACTTTTCTTTTTTATCCCATGTATAATCTATTTTAATGAAAAACCATAAATATTCTCTTGACAACAGACATCCGAATAAAATTCGTATCAATATGATATCGGGAATCGAATTTCAGTTTACCAATTAACAAAATATAACCGAAAATATGAAACCAAACACGCAGATGTGGCAAATACTGAAATTGGAAAACTGTCGACAGTAATTGAGTCCTTTAGATTTGGAGATAACAGGACAGCACGTAAACTGACAGGTTGTTAGACTGAACTGCAGTCGAGTAACTAAACTAGGAACAAATTGAACAGCTCTCTCATTCATTCTTCGTTCGTAACATAACAAACTGGGGAACAATGCTACATATGAACCACTTTTGTATGTGAAGTTTAAATCTATATGAATAACAAAACAATTGCCGCTTGTAATGAATTTTTTTTAAATGAATTTTTTAAACCCACCAAAAAGGTGACGGGTGTTTGACGACACGGTTGGCGCAGAGGCTGAGCGATTGGCTGCTACGCTGCGTGTCGCTGGTTCGATCCCCGCACGGAACAAATATTTGTATGGCCTACAGGTAGTGTTTCGGGTCGGGCTGTTTGTGTATGTGAGTTTAAATGTTTGTAAACGCACCCACGATACAGGAGAAATTCCATTCCACAAGTGTGGGGCAAGGTTTTTTTCCTAAAAAAATATATAAATATAAGGTCGTTTTGAGATAGATTCCAGATTATTATCTATCTCCGTGCCGAATTTCAACCTTATCCGTCCAGCCGTTCTGGCGAAATTGAGTCACAAGCATCCACCCATCCAAAGTTTCACATTTCTAATCTTTGTTTGATTACTGATATTTGTTCAGCGTATGTTACCAAAATACCACCAATATGGTAAAACGACACCCAAGCCAATACTTATGCATGGTCCGTGTACAAAGCATTTTAATCAAAATATATTAAAAAAACAACAATCATGCCTCAAATTACTTTTAGATTGTTCCCTTAGCTATCGGCTTACAACTTATATATCCTTCAAAAGGAACTAAGTATAATATCCGCTTTCTAATGGCAATATAAATTAAACGTTACCGTTATATCTTAAAGATGAAATTGCTTTGAATTCATTAAACAATTTACTGTCCAGAGATACTAGTTTAGAATTTCAATTTCGGGATTTATCGAGACGTAATATGATTTATTTTTCAATGAATATAAAATTGAGGGCTGATTTAATAGAATCGTCTATTGTCACACTAATGGGATTTTGTTATAACATGACACGTTTTAATTATTTATTTGGCAAAGCATTTTAATCTATATATTGGACAAAAATAATAAAAAGAGCGCACGTTAAGTGATCAAGTACCTACCAAAACGAAGTGCTCTACGTAGGTTCGACAAATGGAAGTGCGAATATACGCTTGTGCGAAAACTGAAGCTCAAGAGGACTCAACATTTGTATTCATAATCATAATATGTATATCTGTTGACCGAGTTAGCTCTGTTAGTTATTACATTTCGCTGGCACATCAAAGTAGAGAGAGACGAAAGTAGTAAGAGACGCAAATTCAACATTTTTTGTTTACAGGACCCACAAGGTTTTTTTTTGCCAAAAAAGCAAAATGTCCTAAGGGTTATCATTTTGTTTTATTATATACGTGTCCTATTTCACAAACACTGCAAAAGATCTTCGAAATCTCTCGTTTTTCTAAAGATATGTTTCGCCAATCAACGAGATACTTCAGATTTTACCCTTTTAGCTTCGTCAACGAATCGTGGGTAAAGGAGGTCTATTATCGGAAACCGATGGCAAATCATAGTTACTAACAAGCCAGTCTTTATTCTCTGTATTCCGTCCATGAATAAGGCTTTCACGATATATTTTCATATTTCAATCGTTTGGTAATGTTACAGGCACCCATCTGAATTATTCTTCATTATTCAATCTTCTGCAATTCGCTGTTGGCTGTCAGCAGGGTGACGTCCTCCAGTGGTACGTTGATGGAATCCGTTGATCGTCCTCCGATGATGGATATTAATGAAATGGAAAGATATACTAGTATTGTTAATCTTAGCCGATATTACTGATAGACGACTGACACTTCCAAAAGTCAACGTCATGGCCTCTTTTCGTCTTCCTGACTCTTGATCTTCGAGAATTCCTTGCCTAATAATATTTAACAAAAAATATAAAATTTCAAATAAATTTCGGAGAGAGTCCTTAATTAATATTGATTCGGCCATCACCATAATTCGTTAATGCTGTTTCGGCCTTAAATTAACATATTTCCGTCGCGAATCCCATTCATGGAAGCACACTCACCTTTATAGATAAAATCGGCAGAATTACCATACATTAACTTCGATTTTAAAAGCGGCCATGGACGATGGAGCTCGGGCTCATGGTACCAGTACCAGTACCAGCCTATTACTGTCCCACTGCAGGGCAAAGGCCTCTTCTCATACAGAGAAGGCACGAGCATTAATCACCACGCTTGCTCAAGACGGGTTGGCGATTTCAGACTTATATTAATTATATAAGTCCAGGTTTCCTCACGATGTTTTCCTTCACCGATGTCAATGATGTCCAAGATAAACTTAGAAAGTACATATGAATTGAAAAACTCACATTGGTACTTGCCCAGTTTTGAACCCACAACCTCGTACACAAGAGGCGAGGCCTAAACCACTGGGCCATCATGACTTTCTCATGGTACTCTTCCTTCAAATCAGAAATAACCTAGCTACGATATTGGATTTTGATGGACAGTGCTTCACCGTGGCTCCAGGCACACATCCTCCTCGCTTGTCCGTGAATTCGGATGCACCCGACAACCCATCTTCACAAAGACTGGGATGAGCTGCTCTACATAATGCAGCTTACCAGACACGTCAGCTGCTATTGCAGAGCGTGCGCGCCTGCTGGCCATATCTAAGCAAGAGTGGGGTCGTTCGACTTTTGACGTTCTATGTTCTATATAGTGGAACGCTTGTGAGCTGATTGTATTTATGCTTATTTAAAAAAAGGAATAAATTATTCTCGTAGTACAAATTGTATTTATTATAACGTGAGCACGTACAAGTCAGAAATAAATTCAAAGGCCTTTTTCACATCGAAACTCTAGAGATGTGAATTTCAATTTGGAATCGGGATTTGTGGAATTTATATTGCTGTGTATTTTGTCTTTTGTATTTATTTGTTTTTTTTTTTTAAGTTCATTATCTCGTGTGTCGCAGAGGATATTGGAATTCAGGACACATCTAAGCCAGACAGATAGACAGACAATATCTATCGTTTTGTCAGCTTACCAGTCCAATTAAACTGTTTTGTTGCAAATGTGGGTGCCCTCTTCATTTATTATTTATTGTAGTTCGACAAATTGGCCATTTCAACTTATACGCGTTAATCCTACCATTCTGTCTTCTCATTGAACTGCAAACATTCCATTTTCTCGTTTTTCAGTCTTTTGTTTTTTTGTTTTTATTTTAATTGTATTTTTTTTCTTAAATAGCTCTCAGTATATTCTACCGGCTTTGTGTATTGATTTAAAACTTAAATTCTGTGATGGTATCTCATTTGTTATTTTATTATTCTGCAAGTACCGTGCACTTCTGTAAGTGACGGATTCACTATACCTAAAACTGTATGTGATTTCTGTTTATGTATATTTTTGTGAGTAAATGATTGAAGTGCCGTAAAAATAAATAAATAAACATTATCGTCTACATTCATCAAAACAAGTTCGATCCATCATTGATAGCCACGGGCGCGATCAGCATCGTCAACATACGTGGTATGGATTCCTTTCATAGAACGATCTCTAAAGACATACATTAAATTGAATGAACTAAGCATAACCCACTACATATCATATAACTAAAACAAAATTGCTTATAGCGTCTTTAGATAATGAGCTCGCAGCTTCTTATGAGCTATTAGCTGAGATAATGATCTTTTAACTTCTCGCGTATAGTCAAGTGCAAGTCGTGTTTCTATTATATTAATTTATAGCGTATCGTGTTTTAGTTCTGTTATTTTGTTTTTGCTATGCATTTTGTGCTATGTAGCAGTCGCAGTGTGTCTGCAGTCGATTTTGATGCATTTTAAGAACAGAAGGCATTTAAATTAGTTAAGTTTTAAATAATCGCTAATTTTAAGTAAATAAATAAAAGTTATACGTTTTCTAGAATGTAATTCTAGCCGTTACACCAAGTTTAACTATAGCCGTAACACCAAGACATGTCAATTTTACAATCTACAACAGATGTATACAATATGCATTCTGGAGAGAAAAATGACAATTAAAATTCGAATTTATGAAGTCTTTTAAACCCGTTCCTTCTCTATTTAGGTTATTTTTTTTTGTAATTGCTATAATTAGTTTTAATATTAGGTCTTTACCTATGAAATTGCCGTTCTGCAGTACTGGCCATTTCAAATCAAAATATTTTTTGTTTGGCTAAGAATTCTAATTTCAAATTAATTTTATTTTAGAAACATGGATTTTTTTTTCCAAAAGTAGTCATTTGTTTATTGATTAATGTTACATTTTCATCGCCTTTAAATCTTTTTCGTCATCATGGATACGTTAAAAATTCGAGTAATTATGGAATATGAGTACCGTCGTGGCAGCAACGCGGCACAAGCGGCACGCAACATCAACGACGTTTACGGAGCTAACACTACAAACCAACGCACTACCTGTTATTGGTTTGCTCGCTTCCGTTCTGGAAATTTCGACCTGAAAAATGAACCTCGCGGTCGTCCGAAGACTTTGGTCGACAATGACGAATTAAAGGCGATTGTGGAAGCTGATGATACACAATCTACGGCTGAATTAGCAGCAGCTTTCGACGTTAGCGTCAAAACAATATTGGTCCATTTGCGTCAAATTGGCAAGGTAAAAAAGCTTGACAAATGGGTGCCCCACGAACTCAATGATCGCCAGCGCGAAGTACGCGTCGAGACGTGCCTTGCACTGCTCAACAGACACACAAATGAAGGAATTTTGAACCGCATTGTTACCTGCGATGAAAAATGGATTCTGTTTGATAACCGCAAGCGCTCAGCAACTTGGTTGGATCCTGGTTCAGCACCTAAACAATGCCCTAAACGAAAACTTACCCCAAGAAAAGTGATGGTCACTGTTTGGTGGTCTAGCGCCGGTGTGATTCAACACAGCTTCTTACCAAACGGGGTGAGCATTACTGCAGATGTGTACTGTGAAGAATTGAACACAATGATGGAGAAGCTGGCACATCTCCAACCAGCATTGGTCAATCGCTCGTCTCCGCTGCTCCTGCACGACAACGCGCGACCTCATACTGCACAGCAGACGGTCTCCAAGTTGCAAGAACTGGGGTTGAAAGCTCTCCGTCATCCGCCCTACTCACCAGACCTTGCGCCTACAGACTACTACTTTTTCCAGAATTTGGATAACTTCTTGGCGGGAAAAAAATTCGATACCCGAGAGGCAGTACAAAATGCCTTTGAAGAATTTGTTGCCTCCCGTCCAGCTGATTTCTTTAAGAAGGGCATCAATAAACTGCCACTGCGTTGGCAAAGATGCATTGATTGCATGGGTGATTACTTCGATTAATACAAATAAAAAATACATGAAAAAAATTCATTTAAATTTTTTCATACAAAACGGCAATTTCATAGGTAAAGACCTATTATTAGTCATTTAAACTCTTTCTTAGTGTACTATGTTCTTTATGAGTAAATAAAATTTATTAAACAGAAATAACGGAAAAAAACATTATGTGGAGGTAGGTATGAGGACGATCAATGTCCATGTTTTTATAGGTTAATAGAATTTATGGATAAAAAATGTTGATGCTTGAAAAAAAAACGATTGTTGTTCCTTGTGTATACAATTTTGCATGCTATGTTCTATACTAGCTCAACATGCTTGTACCTCAATTTATATTCAACACCCTTATACCATTTTTTACGCAAATAAATATATCTTTATCTTTATGAAGAGGGCATCCGAAAAAAACAAATTTACCCAGAATTCACAGTATATAGTAAAAAATACCACAGCTTCCTATTAAAGTGTGATACGAAAAAACGCAAATAAATTGTAAGCTGCAGTAGAAATCTGCTGGCGGCCATTTTGTAGGCTAAGCTCGCCCTTGATCGGTGTCTATTTGTTTGCTGTAAGCCGCCAGGCTGTTAGAGAGGTGACGTCAACGGCTTTTCGACGATACTAATACTGTTTTGAAACTGTATTTTTGGGACTGGCTTTAGAATGGTCAAGTAAATTAGTAACATATTTTTCCTATTTCTCTTCCCCTTTGAATATTCATAATGTATCCCTGCCATAGTCCAGAACCAGTGTACTCTAGACTATGTTTTTGTGAAGAATTGAAACGCGAAACGTCTGCCTGAATCGCCTTATAGAAAGCTTTCATGAAAAGTAATATTCTAGTTAAGAATTAACGAAATTGGTCCAGCCTAGCCGTTCACGCGTGATGCCGTGACCAGGGGAAATTGGGATTCATTTTTATTTATATTATCTATATCTGCCTACCCCTTTCCCAACTGATTTGACGACACGGTTGGCGCGGTGGTTGAGCCATCGGCTGCTGCGCCGCGTGTTGTGGGTTCGATCCCCACACGGAACAAATATTTGTATGGCCTACAGGTAGTTGTTCCGGGTCTGGCTGTTTGTGTATGTGAGTTTAAATGTTTGTAAACGCACCCACGATACAGGAGAAATTCCTAGTGTGGGGCAACGTTTTTTTTAAAAAAAAAAAAAAAAAAACTATGTCGGGGTCGGCTTCCAGTCTAACCGAATGCAGCTGAATATCAGTATTTTACATAGAGTGACTGCCTATCTGTCCTTCACAACCCAGTTACTGGGCAGCACAGTACTCCTAAGTAAAACTGGCAGTCTTTTTCTTTACCCGTGCAATACTAATAAACTCTGCGATTTTATTTAGACACTACATTCAGGTGTCTCCTCGTATGTAATGTAATGCTATATTAGAATAAGTTTATAGCTAATTTAAATACAATTTTGTTTTCCATTAGTCTTTTTATCATCCCTTACACATAAGAACCTTGTACCAAGGTACCTGACTGTTTTGACTACGGAGAAACACATCGATGCTGACTTTAATCTTTATTAAGCCTGTAACGTAATGGAACTCAATTAGGATTGAAGTTATTTTAGGTAGCAAAAGCCTTAAAGCCTCGAATTTTATAATCTCACAATTTAAATTAAATCTTAAGTAGATAAAAGTAACGTTTAAAGCGGCTAGAGGCGCGTGGTGCAAATGTGTGCCAGCAGTGCTTGACAGATCTGTGTTAGTTTTTTTTTATTTAATTTATGTTCGAGGTGCGTTTAGGTCGACCATGAAATTCTCTTTCTCGTTTAAAGTGATTTAATAATATGACATAACATCAAGCTTGTATTTCCCCGAAGGGTTGGGGAGAGTAGTACCTACAGTAGGTACACCCACATTTCACCAGTTATGATTTTAAGTCCCTTGGAAGGGTTGGGGAGAGTAGTACCTAAGTCCCTTTTAAGCCTAGCACGAGCCTAGGTGTGGTAGTAGCAGGCTTCGCTTGCAATATAATAATAATCTTGAATAATCTTGTATTTGACTACGAGTACTATCTTTTGTACTATTCATGCTGCTTGTTGTTTTGGCATAGTTTTTATAGTCGGCCGCCTGCCTGACACCAACCCTCCTTGGGAATGCTATCGTTGGTGGTATACCCGCCACCGTGCGGGTGACCTAGAGTGCTTAATATTTTGCACCAGGTCTGAAAAACTCCCTCAGTCGCCTCATATGACACCCACGGGATGAAATGGGGTGGTCATATTCTTAGTCCGTGACCACACAGCTTAAGGGCAGGAGGATGATGATGGCTATCCAGATGTTAAGAGACGATGCTGCCGACGATAATACCCAGTTCTATGATCTTGTGCTAGAAAGAATGTGCTCCAGCCGGGAGTTGCGGAAAGATCGTGCGTTCCCGCGACCCCCGGTGTAGGTGTGTGATGGAATCCTGGGGTGGATTTTATTCAGTTAGAGTCGCACAGACCCCACCAGCCTCTCCCAGGGCGGAGGACAGCCATGAGGATGTTCAACCTCGGCAAGAAAAAAAGGTAAGCCTATTGCCATCAATAGGGCACACATCCAAACTCGTACTACTGAGAAATACCTAATAAAAAATATGTATGTAAATAATTACATAATTGCGTTATTTTTTTATAGTTTTATCTTTTGTTATGTTAAAGTGGATTTTCATTTCCCTACTCACGTGTTTCCTACATGACATCATTGAACTCACTCACTCAAGAACCCGGAGAAGTGCGAGTGTGATTTGTACTTTAAGGACTTACTTGCTGCCAAATTCCGGGAAGTACGTAGTAGGTTATGAAATATAAGAAAATCATCAAAACATTTGACATAATTGGACCGTTTTTTCCTTTTGAGGGTACGGAACCAAAAAAATAACGAATAATATTTCAGTAACGAGAGCATCGCGTGAATAAATCCCTCACTGATTAAAATCGTTATTTAAAAGCAACGCAAAGTCTCAGTTAATTAAGAGGATTGTGAATATTGGTAAAATCGACTGTTTGTCGAGTTCGGAGGGAACCATCACAAATACACTTTATATAGCATAATATAGGATTGTTGGTAAGCAACATTTTATTTAGAAGTTAAAATAATAAGCTTCGTTATTTTAATGGTACCTAGAGTTAATTAACCTTTCTTCACGAGAATCCACAAATTGTTCAGAAAATATTCTTGAATGGCAAAAGATATATTGTATTGTTTGTTTAACTCACACATCTAAGTCATGAGTATAGGGTAGGAAATTGTTTACTGTCTGGTTTGTAGGTGACAGCTTATCCATCAGGGTAACGGATATCCGGGTCATCCATACAGGTCTGTACGATGGCAGTGGTTTTCCGGAGTCGTGTTTGGTTTGAGAGCTGTTGACCCCAATACACAAATGTTTGGCATACCTTTTGACAGCTCATTCTTATTACTATTCGCTGAACCCGTAACTTTGCCCGCGTGGAATTAAACAAATCATGGATTTTCGTTTTTTGTGCGGAACCCTATTATTTTTCTAAAATAAGCCTATTTTACTCCTTATAAAATTGCTATATGTCAGTGTAACTGCCGTCAAAATCGGTCTTTCAGTTTCGGCGATTAGTTCGAACAAACAGACACCCATAACGACAAAAAAAATATGTTTTTTTGGTATGTCTACCGTATAAACTTTCATATGCATTAATTAAAAAGCTGTTATTTTGACATTACAAACAGACACTTCAATGTTATTTATTACAACAGAAATTGTAACGTAGGTAATAAAATATGTAACATCATGTTAGGTCGATTATCAAGAAGGAAACTGTAAGAAGTATTTATGCGGGATAGTTGCAGAAGATCTGAATTTGTTACTGGCTATTAGTCATTTTAATTTTGTTCAATTGTTCTTTTTTTTAAATTTAACTACTCGATCACTATGGTGCAAAGAAAATCTTGAATGCGTTCATGTTTGCATGATTTTGTGTGAATATTAAATCGCTAGTAAGTGAAGTGATGGTAAATAGAGATAAATGGAAGAAGAAGACATGCTGCGTCGACCCATATAATTTGGTATAAGAGCAGAAGTATGATGATGATAAAATGTATGTGATATAAAAATCAACACGAAATGTCATGTGTATTCGTGACGAGCACTGAAGGGTCGTTGTTTTAAATGTATGTTTACCCATCAACCGATCGGCCTACGCAAGCATTGCTTAACCTTGAAGATACATGTGGCTGTTAATACTCAGCCAAGAGCCCCTGTTTTGCATAGTCCCACTAAATCAAATAAGGAGTACCTGTGTGCTCAGAATCAATTAAATACCTACATTACTTCCAATCCTTCCTCCACACTACGATTGCTATGATACTACAGCGGAGTACAAAACAAATATGTCAACGCCATTGTGTGTACAAAACTACACCTATTGTTTGCGTAGAGCTTGTTACTTGTTACTCGCGACCCGCTACGGAGAGCTCCGCTACGTCGTAGAGCCCCGCTACGTCGTAGAGCCCCGCTACGTCGTAGAGCCATGGCGCCCCGCTGTTAGTAAGAGCCTCGGGATAGTGTGGTTCTGAACACGTGTATGTAAATGTAGGTAAATAATGGAACGTAATTTTATTTGATGTGGGTTTGACAGTATCGATATTATTTGTACGAATGAGTAGGATGGTAAATTAATTTAAATGGTGGCTTATATTTATATATAATTATATAAAAGTTAAGCTTCCCCATGTTTGTGTCAGCAAATTTCGAAAAGCAATAAGTTGATTTTTTACGTTGCATTTTAATAGAATAATGTTTACATACTTTTTATTCCAAAGTTCTCACAGTAACGGGAAAGTCCAAGCAGTTAGCATGGCCCATATAAAAACAATAAAAAACCCAAATGGATTTCTCATTCTAAACACCCGTATGATGTCCCCTGTATATGTAATCCTAAGACTAAGCAACGCTTAGTAGGCTATTAAATTTAATGATGTAAATTTTAAGTAAATCTTTGTTCACTAGAATACTATTATTTACTTCCCTAACATAATTATTAGGGAAGGAAATCCAGCCACGCTTCCCTGTGGCTTAGTTTGATATTAATGTATCATACTGAGCCACACAGAAACGTGGCCAGACTTACCTAATAAAAAGGTTCATTCAAAGGTAAACCCACCCGCTACACGTAAAATTTATTATTTATTCAAATCCTTTACAAACACATCAAACATAATAATTTGATTATAACCTCTCCAAATTCCCAATGTGTTTAATGTACAACCTTAAGCAAATGTTTATCCGTGTTGTCCTGTTACGACATGAAGATACATTTTCCTTCAAAGATACTCCAACGAGAATTACACCACAGATAAAACAAAACACGAACGGACGTAATTTTGTCCCTCCCTATCGGTAGGCGGAAGTCATAAAGGTTTACTAAAGGAAGGATTGTTGACGTTAAAACAGGAAAGTTTATGTGTATTTTGGGTCTTAGTTGTATATGATAATAAGTAAGGAACCCACTATAAAAGGTATTATCACTATTTAAGCAATATTATTTTAGAAGCTTTGGATTGTTGTGCTGCCAAAATTATTTAAGTAAGGCGTCGCATCTCATCAAGCCACGGCTGAGCTACGCACGTGTGTACTTAGGTTTGTGTAGGCGGGATCGTCCACTGTGACCCATGTTCATGCAACACGCTTATGTATATGTGAGGTGGATAGTGATCCACCTGAATATTATCTTATGCTTGCGCCACTGCGCATAGTGGTAGTTAGTGCATAGTGGTGGTATTGGCTGGTAAAAAAAATAATGAACGGTGGCAAACCTGTTTCTGTACATTCTACGTAGTAGTGTACAGCTTCCCTTCCCATCCTATTCCTTCCATTTACTGAAAATCTCCCAACTGGCCATAAGTGGCTTTGAGATATGATGGCTTTGGCTAACGTGTAAATCTCTTAACAGACTTTGGTCATAGGTGGGTCGAAGCAGGAAAAACCTGCTCAGGCGGCGATTAACAGACGATTTTTAGTATGGTGCTGTTCTATAAACGATGGGACACCAATGCCATGTCTTGCGTGCCCTGATACCTAAACGCTGCACGATTTGATGGACACGCAGAACGCCGAAGGCGCCAAACTTATTATTAAGTTCTGGGCCTATTTTGTGATCTTACTGCAAGATAAAAGTGGTAAAGGAAGGAACATTCATTGGTCTTAAGGATGATTGCGTTTTGTTGGTTCTAGAATAAAGTCTTTGCATTCTACTCTTAAAACAGCGAAGAAAACAATTATTTTAAAGTACCACCGTTCAGTAGTAAAGAGATAACCGTATCAGTTTAAGTATCCGGATATTTGCCTGAAAGGAAAATATCCGAATACTGTAATTGTCTGTTTAAATTTGTAGCCTTTGTTGACACAATATTATAATATTTATCGTTCAAGTCCCAAACGACAGTTTTGAAGCAACTCACAAATGACAGTGATTAAGGCTAATCTATTTACTGAAAACGTGGTTATCATAAAACCTTGGCAATGTTCTTTCCAGGCAATTAAATTGATTGAACTAGACGAACATTTGTAAAAAGTCAAGAGTGAACGACCAAACGCGAACACATTCACTCTTTCATTCATTATTTTTATGAGGACTTTTTATGTTAGTTAGCTCTTTCATAAGGAAAAGTAGCTTACATTTGCATCTGCACACTCTATTCAAGATTTTTCTTTTGTCGTCGTAAGAGTTTAAGTGAAGCAAATATTTGAGTGGTAAATGTATACATACGCTTTTTTCCAATGCGGGTAAGCAGAACGCCACCTATAACGATCCTTACAAACTCTTTTTGCTTCGTGTACGTTCACATATCGGGTCACACACGCAAGCCAGTTGCGTGTACTACGCACCTGACCTTTCTTAAGAACATTACTAATAAGGTTAGTGTATGTATTTCTAGGGCGTGTCCACTTACTTTACTTTACTTACTTTTGTTAGTCGACTGTCATTCATCCTCTCAACGTGGCCAAACCATCTTAGCATACCCATTGCAATTTTTGTTACTATATTTTTTTTTTAAACCACACGTTGCATTATAACATAATTCCTCAATTGTTTAAAAGTGCCTTTGTTATATATTAAATTAAGCAAACAAAATGTAGGTCCATGTCTGTTGGCACAGTTTTGATTATTTTAAACTAGATTGGGGTACTAATTCGTAGGTCTGGTTAAGGATCTGATAACGAGTGCCTAGGTCAACATTCTAGTCCAAAATTCAGGCTAATTTACTTTGTCCAAAGGTTAACTGTAAGTGGTCAAGTCGTTTCGTAAATGGATACTTTGATATTATTCGAGTGGGATTTACCGTTTTTCTTGTTCAATTGGGTCAGTTGATAAGATACTGGTTTTTTTAGCGAAATTGCATTTAATATCGTCATGTCTTTGTGTTTTTAATAAACTAGGATTCATAATGTAAAAAATACCATTTACTAAAATGTCAGTTTACATGGAGTTGACACCATACGTTTGGTAACGAAATTGGAAAATAATTGATAAATGAAATTTATTTCCGTACGAAGTGTTTGATAAAATCAAGTATTTGTAGAAACTTAATTCTGTAAATTGTTAAAGTTTTACAAACACTTTTACAGTCAACAGGTAAAGCATTTTTTTTAACTAGGTCCGGTAAGCTTTAATCCACCACGAAGACACCACGCCTCTATTCCCCTAAGGGTTGGGCAGAAGCGTACCTAACATACTCCCCACATTTCACCAATTATGTTTTTAAGTCCCATGTAATAGGGGGTGATATTATTGCGATTAACTGGGCACATGTCCAGATCGCGGACCACTAATGAGAAATTCCTAATTAAACATCCCAATAACACATTGTTTGACCCGAAATCGAACCCCGAACTTCATACTCAGCAGTAGTGCTTGCAATCACTAGGCCAACGAGGCAGTAATCAAATCTTTCCCCATAAAATTATCCTCATTTCTCCGTATCATTTAACGGCATGGTTGGTGAAGTGGCTGAGCGATTGGCTGCTGCGCTGCGTGTCGTGTGTTCGATTCCCACACGGGACAAATATGTGTATGGCCTATACAGATAGTTGTCCCGGGTCTGGATGTTTGTGTATGTGAGTTTGAATGTTTGTAAGCACACCAACGATACAGGACCAATTCCTAGTGTGGGGCACCGTTTCACTTTAAAAAGAAAACGAAGAGAGAATATACCCACACCATGGCCACACACACAACTTCTCGCTCACCAGCGCCATATTCAGATTCCATATTGATTCCCTCTATTATACTAGAAAGCTATAGGCCTTATTACCAGTTCTTTCATGGATCATTATCGTAAAAGCTGAAGCGCCGAGAGTAACTCCCAAGCGGTGTACCATTAATAGGCTCTTACTATGATAATGTAATAGGTAACAGGATCTCGAATTGGTAATAAACATGAAGGTGGTTGCTTGGTAATTTGCGCAAAGTCAAAGTTAAATAAATTTGTTTACAGTTTTTATTTCTTTTACAATAATAAAACTACTAATTATACTAATTAGTACTTGAAGAAATAAAATAAAATAAATAATCACAGGGCATTGAAAAATTCATCTGCATCATTGTTAGTGGGAAAAGTGTCCAGAATTTCAAAAGCATTGGCAGCATTGCCACGTTGAATAGCAATGCTGATTATTTGGCCAATTAAACAGGCCGGTTTTCAGTTTTGACTTTTCGAAAAAATATTTTTAAACGTCGAATTTACACGTTAAATATAAATAAAAAAAAACCGTATAAATGCGGGAGTAAATCGTGCACCGAGGTTTGGTAATATTGTACAGCTACTTTCACCTCAATAATTAACATTACCTGCTGAAATTCATAAGCGCTGATGAAAAGATAATTAGGATTAAAGGACAAACTTAACTTTGTAGCTGAAAAAAGGTTCTGCCGTGTAATTATAAGTCACGGTTATACTAAGTAAGGCACGGCCAATTCTCCAACTGCAAATGTAAGTACATAATCTCAACAAAAAAAACAAAATGTAACTACTTGATAAAAAAAAAATCGTTAATTTGTAACTAACGATATTTTTCATGCTCCGTTTTAACTGTTTCTAATACCTAAGATTTGACGGTGGATCAGTTTGCGTATAGGACGTACGTCTGAAAATTCAAGTCAGCCTTTGATTATTAAATTTTTGTATTTTGTCTGTTTATTTAAACTTTAAAGCTTCAATTAATCCCAAAGAAAATTCGCGGCGGTAACTCAAGGTCGCCTCTTGAGCTGACAAGAACAGGTTGTCAACGGGTAGACCTCTCAAATTCAAGCCGACAAGTGCGACAAGACGTCCTCACGGAAATTCGTTCGGAGGACCATTTCGCAACACTCAAAAAAGATGCAAAAGAAATTCTGTTGGAGAGGCTTTTTTATATCCACTCGTAGGAAATGTTTTCTTTTTTGTAACTACTTACGATATTTAAGAGTAATAGAAACAATTTAAACTCCAGAATAACCAAAGAGCACATCATCCTTGGGACAAATGTTTGTACGATCTACAAATGTTTGTTCCGGGTGTTCTGGGTATTTGTTATGTATAATAAAAAAAATATCTATCTATGTAATGTATTGTATTAAATATATCAGTCATCTAGTACCCATAACACAAGCTCTGCTTAGCTTGGGGCTAGATGATGCTGTGTGGATTGTCCAGCATTATCTATTTATTTATTTATCCTCCTGCCCTTATCCCAATGTATTTGGGGTCGGCGCAGCATGATTTCTATATTTATTTAGACTATTTTATATATACTATATTCTTTTATACTATACTATAGTCTATTTGTCGTCATATTAAAAATCACCTCCTTCCTCCTTTCTTAGTATCGGTGGCCTATTGGCCTTGGTGGTCTATTTACAGGTGAGTAATGGTTTTACATTGCTGTAGCACCAGTAAATTGGCAAATAATCAGGTATGTATACATTGAAAGTACATACTAACACTACTCGAACGCACAAATCTTTGTATTTCAGTAAATAAGTAACGTCTGGCCGCCCTGGGAACTTGAACCAAAAGCAAAATATTTTTAATTTTATCAAAACATAACATATCTTTGAAATTTCAATCAGCCATAAGCTTTCTGGGTCAACATAAAGATTTCAAAGAGATTAACAGTCAACCTGATAAACCTGAACTTATTCCTATGAAATTTGATATGTAGATAGTTTGAGTCCCTGGGACGGACATAGGTTGGTTTTTAATCCGCAACTTCGTCTGCATCCACGATAACCGACATTCTCGCGGACGAAATCGCGGGCAAAAGCTAGTATGACATATGTTACCTTTGTCTAGAGACACAAAGCATAAATGGGTTTGACAATGTGTTGACTACCTTATAGACAAAGATAGAATGTCTCGCGTGTCTGTTATTTCGTCGGTACCTACTCCACAGCTTTCATGCTTGTCAGCTGAAATAGGTGGGATAGCCGTGGACGGACTCAGACGTTTCATTTAACAAGAATAACTATACGAATACTAGATAATAAATGCCTCATTGGTCTTGCCCTGGCCCCTAGTGCTACTGTTGAACATGATGTCTTGGGTAAGATACGGGCCATCTCAAATGTCTGCGAAGCACAGCTCTGGATTTAAGCCCGGTTGGCAATGGGCTTTCCCCCTATTTCATGAGACCTACCGTAACAGTACGCTTCTATTCCCCGAAGGGTTAAACAGAGGTGTACCTCCATAATACTTCCACACTTCGCTAGTTATCGTCATGAGACCAAAATATAACTGGAAATACTACGAAACGTGGTGGTGTTGTTAGTACACCTTTGTCTGAACCTTCAGAGAGTACAGGCTTGGTCTAAAAATATTTAGAAGCCGAACAGAACTAGTAGGTACTTTGAAGGCGCGCTTTTAAGGGAGTAGGTGCGGTGGTGGGATCGGCCGTATAATATATCTGGAAATACTACGAAACGTGGTGGTATTGTTATTACACCTTTTCCTGACCCTTCGGAGTGTACAGCCGTGGTCTAATTTTACAAAATTAATCTTCAACCGTTAAAAACCGACTTTTATAAGTAAAGCTTCTTTCTCTTTTCTTCATCTCGTTTTCAGCAAGGCGTTGTACTTACATTACATTCATAGTAACTTTATCTACTGCGGAACCATCTTAGCTCCTTATATTAAAGTTTTAAATTAATGTTGGCTTGCTTAGAAAAGTTTAGTCTTAGCTCGCTTGTTGAACTAACTAAGTTATATTTGTGCTTTACTTACTTATCCTATTAAAATAAAAGTGATGATACAATTAGGGATGAGCTGGAGACGGCTCTACTGTGTGACTATGAAAAGATAAATTTTCATTTCTGTAACTTGGTTTAAAACGTACACTTTTACACGTCAAACAAGCCAGATAGGTAGTCAGATAGGAAACACCGATACGTGTTGCTTATCTGACAACTCAAACGATTGATTTCAATAACGTATCTCAATCCCAATCTAGAGATCGATCTTTGTTTCGGACTAATCAATGGCCACGATTGCGATCTGTAACCTAGAGAGGGCCAATCAGAAGCAGCAGTTGGTGCTGTAATACGTTGTGAGGACCGAGGTTGTGGGTTCAAACCTGGGCAAGTACCAATGTGAGTTTTTCAATTCAAATGTACTTTCTTAGTTTATCTTGGACATTACTGACATCGGTGAAGGAAAACATCGTTAGGAAACCTGGACTTATATAATTTATATAAGTCTGAAATCGCCAACCCGTCTTGAGCAAGCGTGGTGATTAATGCTCTTGCCTTCTCTGTATGAGAAGAGGCCTGTGCCCTGCAGTGGGACAGTAATAGGCTGCTACTATACTATACATGTGAGGACCATGCAGATAAGTGTCTGTCATTCCTTTTTTGTCGGAAGAACCAGACACGTATGAGTGGGCTTGTGCATGCATTTGTCAGAAATCGTTTAGCGCAAGTCAGAACTTATATTCCGCGAACAATAGCAAGACCTTTGGGTAGGCTGCATATTGTACTCAAATTGCTAGACTATAAAATAAGAGTAATAAACCACAAACTACTTACATGCGCTAAATCACCAAAACCTGTGTAAATAGAATATTTGGCCTTAAAACACAAAGTTAATGATAAGTCTCCTAAAACCCGAAAGAAACTTAAGATTTTACATTGTTCACCCCCAAAAATTGTACCAATATTTGTAGATATATTCAAAAAAGGAGAAAACTGAGGAGTTCGCGGCTAAATAAAACAGCCACACGGGTTCATCGAAGGTTAAGCTACGCTTGCCGAGGTCAATCTGTGCATGGGTGACCGTTTATTACATATCGAGATTCCTCCATGCTTGGGAAAGCACACGTAAAGGGGTTAGTCCCTTCTATCATTTATAGATCTTTATCTCTATCTTTATCGAGTTAGTCAGCCCGAAAGTCTGGTATCCCGTCTTACGAAAGGGATCATGTTGCAACTGGGTTTTGGAGGTCAGATAGGCAGTCGCTCCATGTAAAATACTGGTATTCACCAGCATTCGGTAATACTGGAAGCCGATTCTAACGTAGTTGGGAAAAGTCAGATGATGATTTGGACAAAACATAATTATTAAGAATGTCATGCATCTCTCACTTATCCTTTAATGTTATAAATAGTAAAGTGTGTTTACGTATATTTTTGAAACTGCAAAACATATCAAAAGGGTGCTAGTATTACACAATGTCATTACGATTTGTATAAGCCTATTGACATGTTGAATCAATCATAAACGGTGGAAATTAAATACTAGCGAAGTTTAAAATGCTAGTGCATTATTTCCATTCAGTATTTAACAGTAGCCAACCAAAAAAAAACGTTCGATTTCCAAAACGGAGAAGCAAAAAATTCCACTGTGATAAATAAAGCCACGTTTTATTTACACAATTAAAAACAAATGTTGGCCCAAATAATGGAAATCGCATGAAATATTTCCGTGCAAAAGAAAAAAACATATCATAATAAAACTCGTAACTTTCGCCTCGTGTATTACCATTAAAACTGTACCAGAGTGTTGCCAGACTATTGCGCAAAAGTATTTTGTTTTAGTTGTATACATGTTGCTCTCTCTAAAGCTCAAGGGAGAACTGTTAGATTAAATTAATCTTTTGACGTTATAACACATAACATCACGCCTGTATTCCAGGAAGGTTTAGGCAGAGGTATACCTTCATTATAGCAAGCCTACATTTTGCTATGTGTAAGTCCCATGTTATCTTTGGCGAGGCTATCAACCGGGCACAAATTCAGACTCCAATCTGACAAATTTCAGATGGAAATCTCCAATAACACTTCGCTGGACCGAGGGTCCAGTTTGTGTCTTCCACCCTTTATATTACACCTTAGATGTATGGGTGTAAAGGACAAAGTTTGAGCATAAAATAAACGAATTTTGAAATTCAGGTTAATTTACTTTGTAAATGTTTATTTGTGTATATATTCTATGTAGGTATTATATTTATAGTTTATAATAATAATAATATATATATATTTCATTTCCCTTTTCTTTTTAGAAATTGCAGCTGCCACTGTTTGTCTCTGCATCACCCAAAGGTTGATTGGTAGAAAATGCCTATGGCATTAAGTCCGCCTCTGTACATTTGTGTGCTTAAAGTATTAAATAAATAAATGGTCAAGTCGTTTCGTAAATGGATACCTTGATATTATTAGAGTGGGAATTACAGTTTTTCTTCATCAATTAGGTCAGTTGATAAAACCTTGTTACAACTGACCCCTATACCGGATTTTTTTTTGCGAAATTGCATGGAATATCCTCAAGTTAAGTTTTAGTTAGGAGCGAGCCTATTGGCATTAAACGGGCACAAATGAAGACTGCAGGCTGATACTGAAAAAATGCAGATGGAAATCTCCAATGACACTTTTCTGGACCGGGCG
This sequence comes from Phlogophora meticulosa, assembly GCA_905147745.2. Taxonomy (NCBI): domain Eukaryota; kingdom Metazoa; phylum Arthropoda; class Insecta; order Lepidoptera; family Noctuidae; genus Phlogophora; species Phlogophora meticulosa. The sequence continues at coordinate 13,664,620 of LR990522.1, read as the reverse complement.
GGGGTCCAGAATCACGTACTTGACTCATGGTACTGATACAACGTGGAAAAGAAAGGGTGGAAGACACTACCTGAGTTGTGTCTTCCACCCTGTAAATAAGACCTTAGATGTATGGGTGTAAAGGACAAAGTTTAAGCATAAAACGAACGATCAAGTTACAAACTCATAACTTAATTTAGTTCCTCCTCACTTTGCCACATAATATTCAACAGAATATAAATCATAGCAATGTATTCATTCGATTGTACTTTATTACCTTCCTGAAAGGCTTTCCGTGTTGTTCGCCTCATAAATATGACCGCTTTACTAAAATGTGGGTAGTTATCAAATATTCAAGTTCTACGCGAAGCTATGGGTATTTTATTTGATACAGATACAAGTTGAGATGATTTCATAACATGTATGTGTCGTGAAAGCCCGGTGGTCGGATAGGCTTCGCCTTTCATACAAATCCGGGCAAGAACCAATGTAGCTTTTTGCATTCGTATGAAGGTACTTTCTACTATATTGATCTTATACCTTATTACACCATCTATGTAATACATATGGAATGCAATAAAGATTTGAGTTTTGAGTATTAAATTTTTCTTAAACATTACTTAGGTACATCGATGAAGGAAAACATGGTGAGGAAACTTAGACTTACTATTAATGTGTCTGAAATCACCAACTCGCCTTGAGCAAATGTGGTGATTGGTTCGCGTGCCTGCGTGGTTTTTTACTGATTTCTATAACACAGGTCTTTGAACCTAGCACTACTTAGATTTAGGATTCATAAGATAGAGATTCAGGGTATTCATAATAATTTGTACTCTTTTATGTGAATAAAAGATTATTATTTTTTGTGAGGGTCCTTTGCTTTACAGTGGGGTAGTAATGGGTAAAAGGATGGTATTATTATTATTATGTGTCGTGTTGTGGAAGAAAACAGATCTTGCAAGTAATGAGAGACAGTTGTTTGCCGTTGATGGAAGCTCCCTTTGCTTATACAGGTTATCTCCATAGTGATTATGCTGGACTAATTCCTACAGTTCATGCTTAACTGTTCCATGCGTTGCGCCAACTTTAAGTGGCTTCTGGCCCTGTTCTTAAGGATTGACTTAGTTTACGAGTTGCATACTTTAGCCAACTTTAGAGAATGAGAAGATAAAGGAATACGAGATGACCTGCAGGGAATATACAGACTATAGAATGTGAACCTTAACCTTATTAAATTAGTGTTCCAATTCGTGTGAGACGATTATTCAGCAAAGTTTTCAGTTTAGTGAAGAAAGATTGCGTTTATTTGCAAAACGTGACGGGTCAATGCCGATGTTTTAAGTGCATGCACTCGTAGGTACAGAGGCCAGCACATCAAGCTACCCTAACATTTTTAGGTTCAAAACTTTATTGCAAAAGAATAAGGTTCATTTTCAATTTGTAAAATTTGTCAATTTGGGGGTTGATATGCTGGCGTCTGTATATAGAAGTAAGTGCTTTTGTTAAAAGATGAATTGAAACCAACAATTGTCTCTGGAGCTTCAAAACAACATACACTAGTCGTAAAAAAAAACGAAATGAAATATATGTCGCAGCGAATGTCGCTTAATTCTGGCAATACTCGTCGACTGTTTTAATGAAAATACATGTGTGAAAACTAACGAGTTTCCTATGTAATCTAGTGCAGTTTCAGATGTTTTATATAGATGTGATGTTTGTGTGGTTCGAATTTTTTGTGTAACTATCGCTATACTAAAACGCAAAAAATCCGATTCCGGGTCTGAATATTGTGTTTTTTATTGAATTTTGGCAAATTTTTCATTGCATAATGTCAAACTATGGTACAAAAGATATTTATTACACCCAAAGTAGTTAGGAATGAGAAAGTACCTATTGTTTTTTTTTCTGGTCGTGGTCGTGTACTCAATGGGCTTCAGTAGACACCCTGACTTTTAGTAACCATAAAACAATAAGAATATTTGAAGACTATATAGAAAGTCCTTTTCACAGTCAAATGGTTTTTTCAAACAGTCATCATCATCTGCCTAGCTTTTTCCCAACTATGTTGGGCTCGGCTTCCAGTCTAACCAGTAGCAACTGAATACCAGTATTTTACATGGCTTTGCCTATCTCACCTTAACAACCCAGTTATTGGGCAACACGAAACTCTTTGGTAAGACTGGTTGTCAGAATTTCGGGCTTCTGACTACTACGTAAGTACTTAAGTAATCTTAAAACTTTTAACTCTTAAAAATATTTAGACACCAAACAGTAGTGAACGAGAACGAGTAGATACTTTGAAGGCGCGCTTTTAAGGGAGTAGGTGCGGTGGTGGGATCGGCCGCACTTGGTGATGGGGCCTGTAGGCATATACTAGTATCTTCTACGCCCCTGTCTCATGGTACTGGTACGAACCGTTCGCGTTGGTAGTCCGATATAACCCTCCGTTCTCCCTCGACGGAGGGTATCCACGACGATTTCCCAATGGAGGTAACCCTTGTAACCGCTTCGTTTCATGGAACAGGGAAACCTTTTACACTCGACTTGCTAAACAGAAACCTTATAACAATAGACAGCACACAATGTGGAACAGCGAACAATGAGGATTTCCATTACAGAACAAAATAATATGTTATATGCTTAGTTACACAGTATTTGGAATTGGTTCTATGTGTATTAACTTAAGTCTAGTATGGTACCTTACCATGTTAAGACAAAGTATGTAAAATCATTTGTATGGCTTTAAATTGAACCGTAGCACTTGGCAGATAAAAAAAAAAAATGCTGGACAATCCACGTAGCATCATCTAGCCCCACGCTAAGCAGAGCTTGTGTTATGGGTACGAGATGACTGATATACTTAATACAATACATTACTTGGATAGATACTCGTATTTTTTTTATACATAGCAAATATCCAGAACAACCGGTACAGATCTTGGTAGTACGTAAAAACATTTGTCCCAAGGCGGGAATCGAATCCAACCTACTGCGTCGCAGGCGGTCCTTCGGCCGCTGCGTTACGAAAGATTCATAAATTAGGTCGTGGGAGAAGCAGACATTAATAAAACAAATAACAAAAAATAACAATATTATCAAGTATGTGCCTGTGTACGCACACAGGCACATACATACATACCTCACACAAGCACGCGCTTGTGTGAGGTATAAAAGGTTGAAATAGTCATGGGCTTACCACACCAGCCATCGCCATCTGAATTTAAAACGATTTCGAACAAAATGCGAACATTTCCCTCGCCATTAATTGAAAATCTGTGTAAAAAGCGAAGTATTTTTTCTTCTCGCAAATGCACTTCCCACTGCTTCCACAGCTATTAAACGCTAAAATGAGTATAAAAACTATTAAAAGTCCAGCCGTGTTCGTGCATTTGGAGCCATTTCACAAATCATGGGATTCACATGCTCTCCGGAATATATGTCCCAGCTATTTTACCAGCTTCCAACATTTATACGAACATAACTTTACAAGTTGAAAATGTTTGTTACTAATTACTCGTAAGAGCTCTGTAGAGTTTTGTGTGTCGAAAATAAAAGTACGCGCATTGGTCATTGTGAAACGTCCTGACACTCCCGTTAGCTTCATAATGCGCCTCTAAGATATATTATAGCACTGATTATTCTGATACTGTACAGCTGCAGCTTTTAAGATAACTTACTCATAAATAGAAGATATTTTCAAAAGAAAATCTGAATATGAGTAAGTAAGCGAGAACATCAATTCATAGTATTTTTTGTAATTTTATGTGAACAAATAAAATTCTTTACAAATTTTAAAAGGTGCAATAAAAAATATTCAAGCACGGATGTATTTTTCGGATTTCCTAAAAAAAATCTCTTTAATTCGATGTTTTTATATTTTGCTTCATCATGTTCACAAATATGAAAAAAAAATTTTAGCTGCCAGACCGGACTGTCCCTTTCAGTATGACACTGCATAGGCACAGGTATAAATAAATTATATAAACTAACAATACTACTTACGTAAGCACCATTGTTACTAACACCAAAATGCTAACTTAATTATGGACAAAAAAGGTCTGAAAATAACGTTTTTTTTTAATATTTTACTACAATTCTTATTTATTACGTTTTATTCTTTTTATACACTTTTTCTGACTAGCAATTTAATCATTTCATTTAGAATAACAAACCATTGTGAATGAACGATAGAAGGTAACCAAGGGTAAATTATTTGAAAGAGCGTTTAATTTTTTTAAATTAATACGTAAAAGAAACACTCTGGGCACGCGCACTTGTTTTTCAACGTGGAAGTACGGCAGTGTCACATGTAGTCAAAGATGACGGGCTGCGTGTGCGCCGATCTAATTGATGCGCGTTACTATCAAGGTTTTAAACAGGACGTTTCAAATTTATTGTCATTTGAATATTTATTTGAAATTGGTTTTTTCCTCTCTTTTCGATGCTGATATTTTAATTTGAATCTTTTAATGATATATAGGTTATCGAGTTTAAGGGAACATGGTCTATCTTTTAACAATAGTGTATAACTGTATATTATTTTTTAACTAAAAGTCAGAAGCTTGGAAGGCTGTTAACTAGTCTTAACAAGGGATGTCGTATTAACAAGTTGTTAAGGTCAGATAGGCAGTCGCTACATGTAAAATACTGGTAGACAGCTATATTCGGTTCGTCTAGAGGCCGACCTCAACATAATGGGAAAATGCTAGGCTTGTGATGATATTTAGTATGAACAAAAGCACAATACCATCAAACAATAAATTGCTGTTGTGTTTTTTGTGTGGGTTCGTACAATATGGTCCCAAAGTCTGATAAATATTCAAGGACCTCAAATGTCCATTGAAGCGTTCTTTTTATATTTATGGACCAACGCTCGAGTGCTTTTTGAACCCGAAAATTAAGCGGCGTTAGGATGGTTTTTCTTCTTATTCGCATAACATCACGACTGTATACACCGAAGAGTTAAGCATGTATCTATAGTATACTCATTTTTCACCAGTTATGTTTAAGTACCATGTAATAGGGGGCGAATCCACCGGCCATAAATCCAACTCGTGCTGCTACTAAAAAAATCTAGATGGGACAACTTCCCCCCGACCCTTTGCTTGAGCCAGCCCGCGTAGCTGAGCCAGTAAATAATTAAATTATTCCCTAAATAATATATCTCTTAGATCCAGCCCGTCCCTTGCTGTCCTCTCCCAGCGATGTCCTAAGCCGAGGCTCGTACCCCGCAGGGGGTGCCCTTAGCGATTGGTCGCTTAGGTTTTAAGTTTTTACGCCCTGGCTTGGAGGCCTTAATTTCTAATTAAGTCCGCACAGGAAAGTTCGGTTTAGCAGTAGATATCCCTGAAGGATAAACTGCGAGATGCCCATTCCAAAAAAGAAAGAAAGATGGGACAACTCTAACTGCAACAGCGCTTGCAATTACTGGACCAACGAAGCAGCTCGAGCTAGGCTCCTTGTATTCTTCAATGGTTTTGGGTCTAAGAATATTTATACGTATATCTTTAGACATCTCTAAACTTACTTTGTTTTCTCAAAACCGAAAGGACAGGTCTACCTACATTGATTAGACTGCTCAAATTTTTTAGAAAGATAAGATATTTTTAAGTAAGCTGCAAAAAAAAAACTGCCAAGTCGGTTGAATTTTTTACAAAAAAGTTTTTACTTCTCGCTTTTCAATGGTTTGGTTATTAAATAATTTATCTATGTTACAATAGCCTCAACTGAACAGATAAGGTCCATATTCAATTGGGAAAATTTGACAGTTATTTTAGGTTGACTTATTGTCTGATATGCGGCAGATGTGTCCAGCACAATTGCACTTTAGCGTGGCAGTTTTCCATGTCATCATTACCCTAGCCTTTGCGAACTATTTTAGGGTCAGCTTCCAGTCTAACCGGATCCAGCTGAATTCCAATATGTCACATGGAATGACTGCCTGTTCATTTAGGCAGTCAGCAGTAACTGGGTTGTGCAGGTCAGCCTGTTGCTGGGCAACTCGATTTCCGTGTGACATCAGATCATTTCAGAACGGATCATTTTATTCCCTACCCGGTCTTCAAGTTTCTATTTGCAACATTGCTGATTTATTAAAAGTCACTCTGTAAACAAAACAAGTTATCGTGCAACCATTATCCAAAAGTGTCATTGTTTAAGTAAGATGGTAGTAACCCCACGGGGGTACGTTCTAAGATACTCTCGCATTCATGTCTCAGTTGTTCTTACTACAAAACGTCTACCCTTGTCAGTGATATGATCTTATGTAAAGATGTAGACATATGGATAGGAAAATGAACAGCTGACATTCGAACAGACACATAATTTTAATATTAGTTTCTTAAAGGTATTTTTTATTTCATGAAGTTGATGGTTGAAATCGATAAAGATAAAGTGTACATAGTGCATTTTATTTCAAGTGATTGTCATTATTCTCTTGTTCATTACATATGCACTGTAAACTATTTGTAACCTAGCTGTAAGTTTAGTAAAAAAAATAATTGAGACTCCTCCGTGCCTCTGAAAGCACGTTCAGCTGTTGGTATCGACTGCCATTTGTAGTTTTTTGACAGCCATTTTGGGTAGTCAGAAGCCCGATAATTTGACAAGGACTCGTACCAAGGGGTATCGTGTTACCCAGTAACAGTGGGTAGTAGAGATCAGATAGGCGGTCGCTCCATGTAAAATACTGCTATACTTCTGCATTCGGCTAGACTGGAAGCCGACCCCAACATGGTTGGCTAGGAAGATGATGATGACATTCTTGTACAAAAATTTACCTCTTTCAGACAATCCTAGATTGGAAAAAATGCCGTTATAAGATAGAACCAGATAAAGACGGGATCACAATATCACTTTGAACAATCGGAAGCACTACAAAAGTCAATAAACTGTATGATTATAGTTTTTGGGTCACTAGTTCTTTGATATTTCACGTCAATCTAGTATATTTCACTGAAATTGTGGTACGCGATCGTGTGCGAAGTCTGTTTGTGAATTTTGTGCGAAAATAGAAAAATTGCGGTGATTTTGGGTAGGAATCGTACAATCAATCGAAACGCGTGGTTGGAGAATCATTCGGACTGGAAAGAGATGGTATATGTATAAGGTTGATTACAAAAAACAAAAAAGAAAAGAATGATGTCGAAGTTATCGTAAGCGTATAACTCAAATCAAGCGTATAACTTAATAATATTCGAGTAAAATAAGAAATAATAGTAATACCAGCCTGTTACTGTCCCACTGCACGGCAAAGGCCTCTTCCCATACAGAGAAGGCACGAGCATTCGAGCAAGGCGGGCTATTCGAGTAACTTAACAGTTTTAGATTTTCTAAATTCATAGAAGTTTTGATATCACTATACCTAAAACATACATACCTAGACAGTCATACACTAAATATACAATATATATACTTATCTTCTTAGTTTAATCTTAGTACTTATAATAAATGAAGAACCCTTTAAATTTGAATTACCTGCAAAAAGCCGCTAATTTTAAGCTAATTTCATAAGGCCAATTAATGTACACTGTGGCATGCAAATAAAAGTCTGAATGAGAAATATTTTTAACATTAATATTACATTTGCAACCTTCAAACGAATAAAATAACGAACAATAAAAGGGTCTCACTAATAAAAATCTTAGCGTAAAAACCAAAGGTCAAACTTGTACCTGACTTGACTTATTCACCCACTCTACAAAAGCGAAGAAAACGAGAAAAGAAAAATTTCTAAAGAGCGCTTTTCTATGATTGAAGCTTTTAAGATTTTTTGGATTCCTGTAGGTGACCGGTATTGGTACTTTCAAGTTGTCTCCTGGGACCTTTCATTTTCTCTTCGATGAAATTGCCTGAATCTGACTTGACGTGAATTCAATTATTATTAGTAGGTAAGACCTCGATATTTTTGGTCATATAAAGTTTGCGCAAACCTTTTTGATATGAAGATTGGGAATGGAGCAACTTTGACTAAGTTTTTTCCTTTTTATTGAGGTATTTTATAGATAATAAGAAATGTTGGTTTGTATTCCTTTTAGTTTGTATTGATTATGTTTTAAGGGAAATAGGTTAGGGCTCGGATCGTTTTTTATAATGCTGTGCGTTGTCTAAATGGTGTATCATTGTGAAGAAGCTTCATTTGCATATTTAGGGGCATACAATTTTTATCGCATGCTTTTTAACTTGGAGTGAAAATTTCCTTAAACAGATATATGTATATTTTTAAAACAAGCTTTAACGTTCATTGTCATCCAAACCAAACGCCTATGCAAAATTTCAGCTCAATCGTTTGGAGATAACTGTTTCAAAATTCAGTGTCAATATTTGACTCACACATATAATATTAGGAAGTTAAATAAAAGTTTGTAATACTTCCCCCTTTTTACCCTACTGAGCGACGCAAAGGAGGGTACTGTGTTTTTATCTGCGAAGTTTGCGAAGCGAAAAATCTGATGCGAGTTGATAGAAGTTTATGTTAATTATATTACTGGAAAAATTGTGTCTCTCTAACACAGCTTTTTAGAAGCCACTAAAACTCGAAGTATTTTAGAAATTACAATAAAAGACAGTCACTGTGGCTCTTTTTATTTATGTGATTTTTAAGATTGTTTCGAATACAACTGAAAACTAGAATCAACAGTGGCGTCGACCAGAAAAGCAGCGTCGAGACAATGAAGCCCGACGAGTCTCGGAGAAACAATTCAACCGTCTAAGATTCTGCAATGAACATAATCATAAAATAACAGCGGAGGAGTTAGTTACCTTCTTATAAACATAAGATATAAGGGATTAACGGCATTTGAAGTCAGACCTTTGAACCACACGTCGCTATTTCATAATATCCTATTAATTCTAAACACGCAGCTGAAACGTGGTATCAAATCAAATTGGTCCACACAAAGGGTGGTGAGCGTGAAACACAAAGCGTGAACTGGATCTGTCTATTGAAACAATTGATTTTGATAGAATTAACAGCTCGGAGAACGTGTAATACAAGCGGTAGTCACTCGAATACGTGATCATTTGTAACGCACCGGGAGTAATGTGAGTTATGAATCATAAGGTGGTAAGATCTGAAGAAGGAAAGTAAAACGGGTTGTGGATGCACGTTGTCGGTTACTATGTTAAGTTAAAAATGTGGGTGGCAAGAATCTGGAATAAAAGTTTTGTTTATCCTACTATGTTTTATTTTTATTTTTTTTTATTTTTATTTATTAAAGGGATAACAAACAGCTACAACATACATATAGCATTCATAAAATATATAAAACTATAAAACAATGCTGCAGCCCACTACATTATCCACATATAAACTATTTTATAGACACAGTGAGCCACTAAAGAACAATAACACAGTTCAATTAGAGCTTAAGAAAAAATTAATTGACTTATCATTAATCGCAATTTCATTAAATACAATAACCATAACAATAACAATTTAATACTAATTCATTTAAACATTCGTTACAATTTAATTACATTAACAATACAATAATAAAATACAATTCAATTCATTTAAAATAATTATACAACTTAATTACAAAAATAATTTATAATTAAATTTAATTACAATAATAATTTAATAACATTTGATTTAAATTTAGATTTTGTGCATGCAAATATATCAATATCCATAAAATGTTCTTAGTAATTGCATCTACCGCTGTTTGTTTCTGCATCACCCTAAGGTTGAGTGGTGAAAAATACCTATGACATTATTTTGACCTCTGTTTGAACTATTTTGGGTCCCGCAACAAAATTTATCAGAAAATGTCAGTAGATAAGTTAGAATAAGCATTATTTCCACCTTATTAAGCAGGAGACAGAACAGAACTAGGCCAATAGGCACAAAGGGACATTAAAAATGGGATAAGCCCAACTGCCTCGCATGAAAATAAGATAATCTTTCTAATATATTAATTAAATTCTCGTGTCGCAATGTGTGTTACCAAACTCCTCCGAAACGGCTGGACCGATTTGTATGAAATTTTGTGTGCATATTGGCTAGGTCTGAGAATCGGCCAACATCTATTTTTCATACCCCTAAGTGATAATGGTGGTCCACACCAAACGTTTTGATTTGGCTTAAAATGGCAAAACTACGTTTGCCGGGTAAGCTACTATTATATATTATTGATAGGTTCTAAATTGTGAACATTATCAGGCAAAAGCACATTGATTAGATATGTTAATTTCGAATAGAGCCGTGAGTGATTAATAAAATCGTCACGATCATCTGTCACTCATTCGCTTTACCTACGTAGCCAATTTACCAACTTTGTAAAGGTCGGCTTCCACAGAATACTCGTATATCATCTGCCACTCATGTGCTCAGAAAACCCAAACGGGTCCGTTGTCAGCGTGACCATCGCTTATATGTTCTGAGTTGAGCTCTACAAGTACTGACAAATGCTTGCACTGAATGGACAATTCTTCTTATATCTGTTTGTGTTCCTACCTCAAAAGAACATCTGTCTCTTGCTTGTTTTAGCGGTAAAATGGTCTTATAAAACCATCTTCATCATCATCCTCCTGCCCTTATCTAAATTAATTTGGGGTCAACTCAGCATCTCTACTTCTTCCATATATTTCTATTTGACGTCGTGTCAATAGTCACCTCCATCCTAGCCACATCTTAACACAATCCATCCACCTTTTTTTTGGTCTCCCTCTACTCTTGTAACCCTCCAAATTCATACTCAAAACTGTCCTCACAACATGATCCTCATTCCTTCACATCACATGCCCAGGTCTTTAAAAACCATATCATTGATAGTAATAAATATCATTTATCATTATGATACTGGGTACATAGTAATAGAAGAAGGTAGGTGATACCTACTAGAGTATCTAATGAAAAGTGTGTTTCTTTTATTCCGGCTTAAGGCTGCCTATCCATAGAGCAGGACTGTAGAGACAAATTGATCCAATAAGTAATCCCTGTCTGCCTGAGATTTTATGCAATCCTATTGGTTAATATTTCTCTGTTTTTCCGCTCTGCAGCCTCGCTCCTCTTCAATGGACAGGCAGCCTTATCTATTCTGTTTAGTATTAGGTATCCACAAGTAACAACTTAAGTACTCACGACCCTGAACCATCTGCTCCGTCACCAACCTTACTACGGTTAATCTTTCGACCCTGACATGAGCTAATCCCATATATATCGTCTCCTCATAAAAGAAGATCAATGAAAACTAACTTTTCATATCAGCATATAAGTTTTATAATTATAACGCGCGAGTTTTATACCAAACTCGTGCCGACACGAGTAAGTTTTGAGACGAGTACGTTACGGAAGTTTTATAATTGGATACGAGTGTTCTTATAAGCGCCGCTCAAAGGCAACATTTAATTAACTGCTTTCTATACTCGTTGATGAAATAAAAGTCTAATTTTAAGAGTTTTTTTTTTCAAAAAAGTTTGTATTTTACGGTTTTACAGTATTAGCAACAGGTAGGATAAAGTGTTATTAACTCTTCGTGCGTCTTCATACTGAGCATGAAGTCTTTGGTTCAATTACCGGTTTGGGCGAAGTGTTATTGGGATTTTCAGTCTGGAATATCTCAGTAGCAGCTTAGAGTCTGGATTTTTGCATGATTGATGAATATAAGCTCGCCCCTCTTACATGGGGCTTGAACATAACTGGCAAAATGTGGGTGCACTTTAGGTGCATTTCTGGCTAACCGTTCGCAGAACACAGGCGTGATGTTATGCTAGTGATTAATTCCCAATCAGTGCCTACCAGAAGGTTCACAGGGTCACAGAGAGATTATAAAGTATCAAATTTTGATGCGTATTATTGTGAATGAAATGTTCTGATCACAATTTACCGAAGGCATAAAGACCTAAATTACATTTTTAAATATTTGAAGTGGTTCACTAGGAATTTATCAGTGGCATTCTGGAGTCTGAATATTTCCTCGATTTATGGTATACGCTAGGGCCCTGTTACACGGATCTTAAACACACTTGCGAAATATATTAATATGTAGTAATAAATTACCGTGAACTTCAGGATACAAGACCCAGGTACACGAAATACGAACGCCTTGAAGTTGCTTCAGCGGGTACCAACACAATGACCTGGTATAGTGTTACGCACTTCTGCTTAGCCGTTCAGGGAAAACGGTATTGACGATATGCTAAGTAAAGTTGGTTCGACAAAATTGCTTATTTGATTTTGTTTCTTGTATAATATCGTTGCTCCGTCATGTCTTGAGGATTAAGAGATGAGTTGGGATGGATTAACAGCTTATATTTGTATGGGTTCAATAGATAAACTATACGAAGGTGAAGGTCACGTAATGAAAATATGCTATACAAACCCAAACGTGTTATGGCTTCAATTAGGGAGATTTAAAATCACTTGATAGTCGACATTTTTGGGCGAATATTTGAACTTTACCAGGTCAATTTGTAGTCGATTATTTAAGATCAAGAACCATTTATAAATATTTGTGCAACATACTACATTTCTCGACGACTGATCGACGCTTCGAATGACCAGAAGGCTGGCTCATTCTTTGCCCAAAGAACTAGTATTGCCATTCAACGTGGCAATGCTGCCAGTCTTCTGGGCACTTTTCCAGATGACAGCGATGCGGAGAAGTACTTTGAGTCTTAGTGTCTTGGTCGGCTTTTTTATTTTGTTTTATATATATATATATATATGTATATAAAGTGTATACTTTATATAAGTGTATAAAACTAACTATACGAGTATTCGTATAGTTAGTTTTATGTCATTATTGTGTACATGTAAATAACTTTGAAATTAAAAATATATAATCTTTTAAGTTTGAAAAAACTTAATGGTTATGTACATATGTATGTGTTGTCAACATGTTTTTCCACAATTCGCTGGCTCACAAATTACAGCCCTTTTTGAGATATTGTGCTACTACATTTCGTTTTTAATAAGTTTCAACTTTGAATGTTGTGAGTTACAAAAATAGAGATAGACCAAAGTCTGAAAGGTTACATGGTTGGGATAGAGGTGGCTTTTGAGTATGAGATGTCGGTAAATTGAAATGTTTGAAAGAAGAAGACATGCTGCGCCGACCCTAAATAAGTTAGGATAAGGTCAGAAGGATGAAGGAATTAAATTATAGTAAATACAAAATTTAAATCAATCAATGCATTAATTATCGTTCACCATCGGCTGTGGGCTTGATGTGAGTGGCTTGAATTGCGAAAAAGGTATTACGTAATAAAAAAGGATAGGCTAAAGTCTATTTATTTAAATAAAACTACAACCACTGATCAGTTTGCCAGCCGTGGTTATGATGGCAATAAAAGACCGAACTGGCTGAGAGAGTGAACTTTTAGTCGATAGAATAAATATTATTTCGCCAGTTACGTTTAAGTCCCATGTATTGAGGGCGAGCCTATTGCCATCAACCGAGCATAGATCCAGACTCCGAGCTGCTACTGAGAATTTCCAAACCCAATAACACTTTGTCTGAACCGGGAATCAAATCCAGTACCTCATGTTAAGCAGTAGCTCTTGCGACCACTACACCAACGAGGCAGTCAACCGTACGAGCTAAATCACTAGCTAAATCACAAAGTTGACATATTGTGATAACAAAAAACAGCTGAAACTTGCCAACAGCTGAACCAGATAAACACAACAAAACACCAACAGAGGTCTCTGTTCTGATGTTTTTTTATGCCTGGATGCCTTTTACTACAAAAAAGTCCAACATTTTTATAAATAGAACAACACCTTCTCTTGAACACAAATGATGTAACTACGTGAGACTACACAGAGTTTCTAAAATGTGATTCGTGCAAAGGTAAAATATTCAAAGAGAAATCTTCCGGTCAGCTGGCAGACCCAGCTAAATAATGTAATGTTCTGACTTCGGGTACCCGTAAAAAGATAAAAGGATAGGTACAAAACCTTGACCGTGTGGGTTAAAACAAACATCTCGGTACAAAGGTACTACATGAAATAAAATTGGAAACATATGAAGTAAATTGCAAACTTAAACCTTAGGGTTTACGTTTAACGTCGGGTTTTTAAAGTATTTTTTTGTTAGGAAAGTTATAGAATGCTTATGATTTTTTCTATTTCCCAACACCATTAGCGTAGCTAGAGATTTTGTCTAAGGGGGCAACCATACAGCTGACCAACCACAGTCATTTAATGAGGATCATAATAAAAGCGATTAAACAGAGAGTAATTTTTCAATACTGACGATTATTCTAGGGTGGGCAAAGAAGCTTCTAGGGTGGGCATTGCGCACCCTTGGCTTCCTAGCAACGCCCATGCTCAATACCCTTTTTTCATAACTTTTAAGTGGGCTTTTAAGGTGACTGTGTAGGGGCAAACGACGAAATTAAAATGTTTCATAGGTTTTTTTGCAATTTGCATCTCAGTATAATTTTATATGTTAATGCGACGTAAAATCATTAAGACGACTTATAAATTTTAAATTATGGGATTAAATGATTACTTCATGAAGTCATGACATCTGAGCACAATTCTGACAAAGAGAGTTGAATTGGAGATTTTAATGATTGTTTTTCAATCGCTGATGGTTTTTTGTTTGTTACGGTCACGAAAGACTTTTTCAATAACAAGCAACATAATACTAAGCTGCAAATTGCAAAAAGCCAAGAAAATTTTATATTTACGGGCTGCCACTACGCATTAGCCTTAAGGGAGGTCTATTAACACCTTAAACGTCAGATGACCGACAAACAATACATTTTTTTATTGTGTGTCGTAATCTGGCAGTTAAAGCGTTAATAATAATAAAATTAAGTATATTAAAGATGGAAAGTTTTCCAATCTGCTCGTGTGGGTTTGACTGTAGAGAATGCGGAATGCGTATGGATGTATTCATGGACTTTTAATTATTGACCTTTGAACAATCTCAGCAATCTTACATTTGACAAGAACTAAAGACATTTACGAGCTAATAAACGTACAGTTAATCTAGACAAGTTATGCGTTTCGGTAATATTTTTGTTTACGAATTCTCCGCGCCACAGAGTGACTTCCCACAGAGGCAGACGTTCTATGTTTGTACTACCATGCTTTAGAGCAGTGCACCTATCATTACGCCAAGTTTTCTCTTTGTCGCATTACCTACTCCGGTTGCACCTCATCATCTGCATATTATAACGGTATATTAGAGTGCGGTACGGTACGGTTTATTAGCTGACACGAGGCAAGTAATTTGATTTTATGCTTTATTATGTTACTTTACATTGTATAGAATGAAGTTCTTAATTATCAGACGGATGTGTTGCTGGGTAGTAGCTTCCACCACTTCTTCTGCCCAGCAAAAAAACTAGGAGAACTGAAGAAGAAGTGGTGATGGGGGAATACATGACGTTTAAAAAGTGGTTCAGGCCTAATTTTATAATAAAAGATTTTTTATTTCGATTTTGTTGATTCGTCACTTGTTTTTTATTCTTATTTTGAAGTTGTAAAGATATGTTATTCTAAAATTTTTGAATCTTGGTAATACTAAATAGGCTATTAACTTCATAGTTGGAACATACCTATATTAGACCTCATCATCACATGTTCGTGTTTCCGAAAATAGTCGATGAATGCCGAAGTCCACCGTTTTGTGGGTGATATTCTGTACTGGCTCGGTCAAAATACTCATTTTAGTGATGCCTTTCAGCGTTGACAAAGTCTTTGATACCCTGGCCCACACCCACACTATGGTTTCTGGAACACACAAGTTCCCGTTATGTAGATATTTTTCGGTAGAATTTAGTGCTGAAATCAGATACACACATGTGCCCATTGTAATGTGTTCAACTTATTTGAAGGTTTGAAAACTGGCATCTGAAAGTTTTTGTGAAAATCTTCTCTCAGATAAAAAATAGAAAAAAAATCAAGTAAAAGTTTATAATAAAGTTAGCTTAGCTCTTTGTGAGCACTAGACTCGACTGCCACGAGCACAGGGAGTACTGAAAACTACTCGTAACTTCGAGAAGTGCCAGAAGTTAAATGAATTGTCGATTAATCTGCTATAGCGATATCCAAGCAAAGGAAATTCTAGGTTTTGATTAAAGTGAACTTAAAGTTTCCAAAAATGTAAATAGTTTAATAAAGTACTTTTTGAAGTGCTTTTTTACGTCAACAAAAAGAATAAGTTGAGCTAAAAATACTCTCCATAGTTAATTAAATCAAAACCAAAATTGATTTATTGAAATTAGGCTACGAAGAATACTTTTTGAACATAATTCGCATTCCCTATTATATTCCTAGTGTTTTTGGTGGGAAGAAAAAGCAGCGCAAGAAAGTCCCCAGCAACACATCTGTCTAATAAGTTGGAAGAACTTGAATCTATACAATAAATTACTTACACAGTACACTATAATAGTGTTCCATACGTGAGCTAAGCGAAGATTAATCAGAGTAAGGTAGCGCCAGCAACAACGGCGACATTGTAATTACATTACTGTGAGCGAAATGGACGCACTGATTGTTCTGGGAACCAAGCAATCGTAGATTTAGGGTCCCGTACCGAAATGGTAAAAATGAACCTTTATGATGCGACTTGGTCTATCTGCATATTTTTAACTGCTTCTTAAAATTATAAACTTCAAATTTGGAATAGTTATTGTTATAATGCTTGTCTACTTATACGATAAGAAAATTGATACAAGTATTTCATGACATAACATCACACCTGTATTCCCTGAAGGGTTGGCCAGAGGTGTACCTATAGTAACACCCATATTTCGCCATTTACGTTAACGTCCGAAGTAATAGGGGGCAAGCTTATTGCCTCCAGGCTGCCATTTAGAAAATTTCTTTGGAAAAACTTAGTAAAACTCACGCTCAACAGTCGCGCTTGGGATCAAATACCGTAAACATATTTTGAAAAAAAATATGTTTTTATTAATGAAATAATAGCCGAAATGGGGAGTTATAATTTTAATGAGCAGTTATAAGGTTAATGAAATGGCTTAATTTGCACTCATACGATTATATTTGCATACTTTTACTTTCATGTTCCGCGAAATCGTTTTTGGCTGATGAAGAAAAGTGTCCGTAAAAATATCATTCCTTCATTTTTGAAGTTGTAAACAGAAAAATCTGAAATAAATCTATTCGATGGACCTAAAAATCACATTAAGAGAAAAACTTTGTCTCTAATTAGCATAATATTTTAGTAATCAGCTAAAACCCTCTACAAACACATTTAGTTGTGATAAAAATGAACGTGGTAAGTGGAGAAATATTTTTTTTCCTGCCAGTTTACGGAACCCTTGGTAGACCAGTTCAACTCGCTCATTGCCGTTTCTATGCTACGTTCTACTATGTTGGTAATCTGGGACTATTGTGGAGAATAATTACTATTATATCTTGATGAATGTTTCAGGTAGATAAGTTACAATTTTATTAAATTAATCTTGGACCATTTTCCTTTACCAAGTTCTGCCTTTTGGTTAATCACCTTTAAGCTAAACCATTTTTTTTTCCTTTGGTCGACAGCTACGTTGGTGTATCCAGGTCCTTGGTATGTCCCTAATTCAGATAAAATATAAGGATATCTCAAAGTTAGCCCTAGGCAGAATGTTATTTGTAAGCATTAAACTACACTTAACACGGGTCAGAATAATTAAACAACTAAATATTTTGTTACTTTGTCTCGACATGTCTAAGCTAAACTCATGTTCATATTCATTTATTTGCGTTCCTCAAGGTAAAACAACAAGATGTTAGCAAAAGATTTAGAGTTAACAGCCTTTGTAGACCCAGTCAGAGCACAACTAAAAACTAGTAGGAGAATGTGATTTGAATCTTAAAAGTTTTCTAAATTGAAGAGTGATGCTCTAGTCTGACTCGTGATTGAAATATGACGACTTATTTTAATTTGTTAAATTTGTCTGTACTCAATTTTATGTTATTTCATTACTTTTCATTTATTTTTTATATTTTTATGCAAATTGTGTTGTCGCGTAATTTGTGGTACTTTTAGTTATGGAAAAGCGGAGTCTCCTAACACAGGCATATTATGCTTAAAAGGAGACTCCAATCACTAATATTGTAAACCTACTTGAGAAAGAAAAATAATATATTTGAATTTTGAATTTGAATTTGAATGCGCAATACCTTTTTTTGCTCCTATTTAGTTCGTATGATATACAATTGACATAAAGTTCATTATGCTATGCACAATTTCGTTGCAAAAAGTCGTTTCCATTCCATTCCGCGGCGGTGTAAATTGAGCCTTACCTTCCACACTATTTCATAAAGCGAGTTCCCATTTTTCCAGCAACTTTATTTAACCAAGTAGGTCCCTATTCTACTTGTCCCATTCAATATTATTCTGCCCTGAAGCCTCTTTAGATGAACGCTCTCCGGAATCGGCAGAGCGTCTGTGCTCAAATGTATTAAAAGTGAACGAGGTAAAGGCTTTGTAGAAATGTTTTCTTTTGGCACGAAAGGAAGAATTTAATTCGGTAACATAAGGATTATGTTACGGTACCTTTTTGTCGTGGGTAAATCCTTAACGACGGGTTTATTGGACTCATACCGACTAAATTCCTACAGTTCCTACCAGTACCATGAATCTGGCCAAGTACCCGCCGGGTACTTGTACAGACGCCAGCACATCAAGAATCACAAACTGTCAAATTTTACCAATTGACCATGAAACTTTTTCTTTTGTGATAAATTTGAAAACTATCAAATACATTTGACAGTTTGGGGTAGGTTGATGTGCTGGCCTCTATACATTCCTGTTAGACTGGAAGCCTATCCTGGTATAGTAGAAAAAAGCAAGGAAGATGATGAAGGCTAGTAGGAGGTGTACCCATGTACTTATTTAAGGCCGATTTTTCACTTGTCAGAAAACACGTTCATATTATAAATTTATCTGACAATTTGCGAAATAATCCTTCAAAGAGTTTGAGGTTGGGATTACTAAGAATGTTGTTGTTGAAGTTAACTAGGTTAACTAAGGAATGGTGAGTCCCAAATGGGTTTTATTTATTGAAGTATCAGTGATGTACTACCCCTAGTTATGATTGATTGATATTTAATAAATCTTGGAAGACTTACAACTTAAAAAGTAAATAAATAGGAAACCAAAGTCAACAGGAGACAAGTCCTCACGTGTAGATTTAAAATGGCTTAAGTGAGCATACAACAGCAACATATATTACAAAAGTAAAGGTAAAATATTTCTAAATGGTTTAAAAAAAATGTTTTATACGTAGAATCTTTCTTTCTAATATAATAGGTCTTTACCTATGAAATTGCCGTTTTGTATGAAAAAATTTAAATGATTTTTTTTCATGTATTTTTTATTTGTATTAATCGAAGTAATCACCCATGCAATCAATGCATCTTTGCCAACGCAGTGGCAGTTTATTGATGCCCTTCTTAAAGAAATCAGCTGGACGGGAGGCAACAAATTCTTCAAAGGCATTTTGTACTGCCTCTCGGGTATTGAATTTTTTTCCCGCCAAGAAGTTATCCAAATTCTGGAAAAAGTAGTAGTCTGTAGGCGCAAGGTCTGGTGAGTAGGGCGGATAACGGAGAGCTTCCAACCCCAGTTCTTGCAACTTGGAGACCGTTTGCTGTGCAGTATGAGGTCGCGCGTTGTCGTGCAGGAGCAGCGGAGACGAGCGATTGACCAATGCTGGTTGGAGATGTGCCAGCTTCTCCATCATTGTGTTCAATTCTTCACAGTACACATCTGCAGTAATGCTCACCCCGTTTGGTAAGAAGCTGTGTTGAATCACACCGGCGCTAGACCACCAAACAGTGACCATCACTTTTCTTGGGGTAAGTTTTCGTTTAGGGCATTGTTTAGGTGCTGAACCAGGATCCAACCAACTTGCTGAGCGCTTGCGGTTATCAAACAGAATCCATTTTTTATCGCAGGTAACAATGCGGTTCAAAATTCCTTCATTTGTGTGTCTGTTGAGCAGTGCAAGGCACGTCTCGACGCGTACTTCGCGCTGGCGATCATTGAGTTCGTGGGGCACCCATTTGTCAAGCTTTTTTACCTTGCCAATTTGACGCAAATGGACCAATATTGTTTTGACGCTAACGTCGAAAGCTGCTGCTAATTCAGCCGTAGATTGTGTATCATCAGCTTCCACAATCGCCTTTAATTCGTCATTGTCGACCAAAGTCTTCGGACGACCGCGAGGTTCATTTTTCAGGTCGAAATTTCCAGAACGGAAGCGAGCAAACCAATAACAGGTAGTGCGTTGGTTTGTAGTGTTAGCTCCGTAAACGTCGTTGATGTTGCGTGCCGCTTGTGCCGCGTTGCTGCCACGACGGTACTCATATTCCATAATTACTCGAATTTTTAACGTATCCATGATGACGAAAAAGATTTAAATGCGATGAAAATGTAACACTAATCAATAAACAAATGACTACTTTTGGAAAAAAAAATCCATGTTTTTAAAATAAAATTAATTTGAAATTAGAATTCTTAGCCAAACAAAAAATATTTTGATTTGAAATGGCCAGTACTGCAGAACGGCAATTTCATAGGTAAAGACCTAATATAAAATTCTCGTGTCGCAATGTTTGTTACCAAAATCCTCCGAAACGGCAGAACCGATTTGTATTAAATTTTGTGTGCATATTGAGTAGGTCTGAGAATCGGCCAACATCCATTTTTCATACCCCTAAGTGATAAGGGTAGTCCATCCCAAACATTTTTATTACTTTTTGTTTTTTTTGGCTTAAAATGGAAAAACCTCGTTTTCCGGGTCAGCTAGTAATCATACAAAATCTTGACGGGGAAGTTGTTTCCTAGCTGACTTGTTTGTGGGGAAAACAGGTCATGTTATTAAAGCGTTAACAGTGAAGAAGTCTCTTGTACAATATTTTGCGGGGCACCTGCTCAAGTGCTTATATTTCCAATAAAGCTTAGGTAGCCTAGTTTCAGCGATATCGGTAAAATATACTTGTAACAGAAAGTTTAATGCTTTCCACAAGCACTATAAGTTACGAAACAGCTTGTTTGGTTGCGTTGGTCTAACTTAGAAACTTGAAAATACGGAATATTGAAAAGTCAGGGCGCTTACTTTTGACTTTAATTCCGATCGATCGACATTGGAATTGTGATGATTATGCGTTGCGAACTCTTGAGTCATCGTTTTCATTGTCATTATGTCAATTGTTTAATGTTCCAACAATAAAAATCTTTTTATTTTTGAGAATATTTTAATAGCTGTGTATTTTGCCAAAAAATATAATCACGTGATCGGAATTGTTAAAAAAATTATATTAGTTCGAAGAGAGGCCCCAGTACTAATAAAAATAAAATGAAAAATGTTTTTGTGACACTCGTCATAAAATCATAATGGACAACTTTAACATTGAGACCTTGAATCGCAAAAATACGTTCTGTTTCCTACATTTGTATCCACTGACCACTGAGGTTAAAGTTTAGTAAAACTTTATTCCTCGGTTATTAGTAAGAGGGAGATATATTTAGACCATAATTTCTACTCCCTCAAAACATTCCTTGAAAATAAATTATAATTTAATGAATTTCTATTACAACAAAATTTTGCATGCTATAGTTTTAATAGCTAAACATGTCGAACTCCTGTTTTAATTTTAAGACCTTTAAATACCATGTTTTGAAGCAAATAAAGATATTGACTATTGACTAGAATTAGTTCAATTAAATGTACAGGACAGTTGGCTATTTGTACACGATTGGTTGGTTAAAAATGTTCATAATAAAGAGTACCATGACCCTATTTTGATTTTGGGTGACCAACTAAGCTAGTAGAGACATTTTGCACGCATGCACCTAAGACTCCCTCTATGACCTTCTAGAACTCATATGCAGAAAGCTTATAAACAAAAAAATGATAATAAGGGGAAAGGAAATAGGGGGAGCCTTCGACAATCCATGGTGGCTGGCCATAAAAAACCACAACTGCATACTGTCTTTTAGCTGTAAAACCAAGAGACAGCTTGCGTAAATGTATTTAAACATACGCGTCTATATAATCACATTTATGTTATATATGTAAAAGGTGGGATGACGATCTGCGAAAGACTGCAGGCAGATGCTGGATGCGGCAAGCTGAAGACAGGGCGCTATGGCGCTCATTAGGAGAGGGCTATGTCCAGCAGTGGACTAGTATAGCCTGATGATGATGATGATGATGATGATGTAAAAGTTTGTCAGTATGTGTATATATAATAAATAAATAATAAATAATATTGCTGGACAATCCACACAGCATCATCTAGCCCCAAGTTAAGCAGAGCTTGTGTTATGGGTACTAGATGACTGATATACTTATTACAATACATTACATAGATAGATATTTTTATTATATATAGCAAATACCCAGAACACCCGGAACAAATATTTGTAGATCGTACAAACATTTGTCCCAAGGCGGGAATCGAACCCGCAACCTCTTGCGTCGCAGGCGGACCTTCGCCCGCCGCGCCACATCGGTCGTCAAATATATATCTATCAAATATATATATATATTAGTTACTACTTTACGTTGAAATGGCCGAAAGGATTTGGATTAAATTTGTTATGAAGGTGTCAACACAGAAAGTAGTCCCGTAGTCCCGTGGGATAAGCAACGGCGTCACATGTTAACTTTTAAACCACGGGTAACACCACCGGGCTTACTTAGTTGAGTCATGTAAAAGCAAAACTAGCAACATCCCAGCTTTTTAATTTTGGGAACTTTCAATACATTATTTAAAATAGCTTGTTTTTGACTTAACAATATGCAGTTCGAACAGTCAGTCTGGCCAAAGACAATCAGTATTGCCTTTAGACTGGTCAGATGGCTGTCGCTCTTCATAAGATACTAAAACGACTTAGTCCACAAGTCTTAGCAGGGTTAAATTGGAAGCCGAACGAAGCATAATTGGTAACAGGTTAATCCGCCACAGGACAGCTTTATACCATTGAGCGGCGTTCAGTAGAAACAGAGATTCATCTATTGTTATCTGTTCTAAGATAATTATATTAATTTTTTCTTCGGTTATCATCGTTGGTCTAGAGGTCGCAAACGCTACTGCTGAGCGTGAGTCCTGGGTTCGATTTCCGGGTCGAGCAAAGTGCTATTGGGTTTTTCCACCTGGGAATCCTCAGTAGCATCTCGGAGTCTGGATTTGTGAACGGTTGAAGGTGGTGCTCCCTATTACGTGACATTTAAACTTAAATGGCGAAATGTGGCTCTACTCTCTGCTTAACCCTTCGAGAAATAAAGGTGTGATGTTATGTTTAAGTTTCAGGGGTTTTCGGAAAAAATATGTTGATAATGGAAAGTTTTGCCAAACGTATAACAGAGCGGAGGACTTTCAACGCAATATGATTAAACATTACGCCTGTATTCCCTAAAGTGGAAGACAGAATTGAAGAGCAGACTCATTTTGTGATGGAGGCCGAATTTATTGCCATCGACCGGAGAAAAGAGACTACTGAGAAATAACTAATGGAAAACCCCAAAAGCATTTTACCGAACCAAGGAATAAGGTCCCTAAAATATGGTTCATGGTACAAGATGACTGATGCATGCCTTCTGTTCGGACAGGTCACTTCAAAGTTGCAAAAGGCCTTAGATACAGAATTTGACCTACATCAATATACTCACTTAATAATGTATGAAGTTTAAAAGAGACCATGATCTCTGTGTTTGTTTCCTCATTATTTTTCAGAAATCAGCCAGTTAGGAAATATTGACGCCATCTTGTTATAAAATGCTGACCATACATTGACTTTTAAAGGTATTTGAAGACGATCTTCTAACGGAAATACATAGATATCATATTATTTCAGAGCCTTACGCACGCCAGTTGGTTTTTGTAAACACCGACTACAACATCATTGTCCTGACCTTATCCCGATTTATTTAGGATCGGCGCATGTCTATTTGCTCTATTGTCTCTTTCTAGCCAATAGTCATCATCTTTCACACAATCCATCCGTCATTTCTTTGGTCTTCCTTTACTCTTGTAACTCTCCTCATCCAAACTCAAAACTTTCCTCAAAACATGCTCAATCCTACAACCGATTCCCACACAACTTCTCAGTCACAGGCGCCACTTTCAGACTACCTCTTACATATTCATTTCTTATTCTACCCATTTGCGTAACAGTACATTAGCACTAGCATTCTCATTTCAGCTGTTTCAGTCAGAAAATCTAAAGTATTACAACCAGCCTTACCAAGGGGTATCGTGTTGCCCAGTAACTGGGTTATGGAGGTCAGATAGGCAGTCACTCCATGTGAAACACTAGTATTCAGCTGCATCCGGTGAGACTGGAAGCATATATGCCTTTTGCGGCCCAATATCTGATCTTTACAAAACAGCAGGTCTTATCATTGTTGTCCGCAAATGTATCATACATAATACTACAACCACACATCTATTATACCTTACCATGATAACCGATTTCCACACAACTTCTCAGTCACCAGTGCCACTTTCAGCTTTCCTTTTAAAAATGAGAGACAGACTGCAACATTCTACTCTGGATTTATATCATCATCTGCCTAGCCTTTTCCCAACTATGTTGGGGTCGGCTTCCAGTCTCACCGGATGCAGCTGAATAAACGTGTTTCAAATGGAGCGACTGCCTATCTGACCTCCGTAAACCAGTTACTGGGCAACACGTAACCCCTTGGTAAGACTGATTGTCAGACTATCGATTTTCTGACTACCCGTAACGACTGTCAAAGACCTACAAATGACAACCAGGACCAACGGCTTAGCGTGCTTTCCGGTGCACGGAGGAGTCTCAATATTTTGACGACACGGTTGGCGCGGTGGTTGAGCCATCGGCTGCTGCGCCGCGTGTTGTGGGTTCGATCCCCACACGGAACAAATATTTGTATGACCTACAGGTAGTTGTTCCGGGTCTGGCTATTTGTGTATGTGAGTTTAAATGTTTGTAAACGCACCCACGATACAGGAGAAATTCCTAGTGTGGGGCAATGTTTTTTTTAATGAAAAAAAAAAAATATGTTACGAACGGTCACCCATCCACAGACTGTGCATGACATCCGTGCGGCTGTTTTTATTTAGCCAAGACCTCCTAATATTCTGGATTTATATAAGTAAAGCAAAAGGTAATTGTGTAGTATCTCGTCTGAGTACACTGGCGTATAATATGTTGTATTAAAAATGTACGCCAGTAAAATACCTTTATTTTGAACTAAGTATTCATGAAACCACGCCTCATATAATTTGTATTTTGCTGTAAACCAAGCCAGGGAATTTATAAATCTTTCAGGATTTTGCTTACCCCACAGTATGATAACCGCATCTCATGATGTTGTTTTATATAGGCCGAAGATAGTTATTATTTCTCAAAGCTCATAAACCTGAAAAGCTTTGAGTATTAATAGTCACCTCCAGGTGAGTTTTGCGATAACGGCAATTAGACATGTATGGAAGAAGAAGTTATGCTGCGCCGACCCCAAATAAATTGGGTTAAGGATAGAAGGACGATGACTAAATTGATGACTGAACTTGATGAATGACTGAATTGATGCCTGAACTTGAATCTAAAATAAGACCAAACTGTTACTGTCCCACTGCAGGGCAAAGGCCTTTCCTCATACATAATCACCACGATTGGTCAAGACGGGTTGGCGATTTCAGACTTATATTAATTATAAGTCCAGGTTTTCTTACGATGTTTTTCTTCACCGATGTCAGTGATGTCCAAGATGAATTAGAAAATACATATGAATTGAAAAAAGTCACATTGGCCTAAACAACTCGGCCATCATGACGAACTTGAATCTGATTTTTTTTTAATTTGTAGCGACATCTATCACACCGCTTGCGAACTCAATCTGACGTATCCTACATCGTGACAATAAAGTTATCAGGCAACATTTATTGAAGAACCCGACAACAACCGTCGCGCAGTAGCCCACCAGCCACAACAACCGTCTGATCGGAGGATCCTCCGTTTCATAGGTGGATGAGGAACTTTAAACTTTAAACCCTGGGCTTCAGACCTCCAAAAATTACAGCACTTCCAATGTTCACTTGTTGTATTTAAGCCCGAGTGCCTGAGACGCAGTGTGGAAATCCTTGGGGGAGGCCTTTGTCCAGCAGTGGCCGTCTTTAGAATGAAATTATGATGATGATGAATAAACTTGTGACCACCTCTTTGGGAAAAATCTTAAAAACAAATCTCACTAAAAATTTGTTCGACCTGAGAATTGAACCCAATGCAAACCAATCGTGATTACAATCACTAGAGATTGTAATCACGATTGCTGAGCATGATGTCCATGGTTTGAATTTTTTGTATGTTGTGAATTGTTAGTAAGATTTGTTTTTAAAGAATTTTCCCAGTAGCAGCCCGAATTATTGATCAGTGCCCGGTTGATGGCGATAGGTTCGCTCTAAATACACGGGACTTAAACATAACTTGCAAAATATAGGTGTTACTATACGGCTCTACTGTCATGATGGCCCAGGGGTTTAGGCCTCGCCTCTTGTGCACAAGGTTGTGGGTTCAAACCTGGGCAAGTACCAATGTGAGTTTTTCAATTCATATGTACTTTCTAAGTTTGTCTTGGACATCACTGACATCGGTGAAGGAAAACATCTTGCGGAAACCTGGACTTATATAATTAATATAAGTCTGAAATCGCTAACCCGTCTTGAGCAAGCGTGGTGATTAATGCTCGTGCCTTCTCTGTATGAGAAGAGGCCTTTGCCCTGCAGTGGGACAGTAATAGGCTGGTACTACTACGACTACTACATACGGCTCTGCTCAACCCTTTGGAGAATACAGACGTGATGTTGTGAATGTAGTTAAGTATTTGGTTTATCATTTACCTACCATACAAATTTTCATGTACGTATCTACGAATAGATGAACTCTGTTTGGAGTGAGAATAACTTACTCAGTAATTAATGCAGATGTAGTTTTCGTAACTAAACGAAAACTTTAATAGGTGGACGAGTTAAATGTGTTTGATTCAAAACTTAATTTTGGTGAGGTAAATACATAGTAGAACTTGCGTTCAGTATTAATTTCTCTTATAAATACATATATTCAACTGGCACTGTCAATTTCTCATGAAAAATCCCGAATATATAAATAAAATCGCTATGTTAGAACTGGCCTCAAATGTTAGGTTTCATGAATTGTCTTTCAATCGGGTAATTAGAATTTAGAGTATGTATATTCATTAAAATCATCTTTTTCCTCCATTTATATTTGCCACTATCCCAAAAGTCACCTCCTTTCTAACCAGAAAGGAGGTGACTTTTGGGACATGATATAACCATATCATGTTTTACACAAACCATCCATCTTTTATTTAGTCTCCCTGTACTCTTGTAACCCTCTACATTCATACTCAAAACTTTCCTCACAACATGGTCCTCATTCCTTCGCATCACATGCCCTTACCATGACAATCGATTTCCACAAAACTTCTCGGTCACAGGCACCACTTTCAGACTTCCTCTTACATACTCATTTCTTATTAGCGTAACACCAAACATCCCCCTCAGCATTCTCGTTTCAGCTGCATGCAACTGCCTTTCATTCAATAGGTACGTAGTTTTTAATACTGAAGGTAGGTACTGAATTAAAAATGAGATGAATATAAATGATATGTAAATCCTCTTTACTGCCTACTGTAATATCATTGAAACATATGAGTAATTAAGAAACTGCTTTATTAAGAAGATTAATTAAACACTTACATCTGCACCGCACCTTTGTTCTCAAAAGGGTTAGACAGAGGTGTACCTATACTATGCCAATATTTTGCTAGGTATGTTTAAGTCCAATGTTATAAAAGGCGAGCCTATTGCCATCAATCGAGTTTAAATCCAGACTCCAGGCTGCTACTGAGAAAATTCCTTAATTAACATCGAATAAGTATCTTGCCTGACCCCGGATTCGAACACAGGACCATCGATAGCACTAGCGAGGCAAGCTTTAATAGACCTGTGTTTGATTCAAATTCAATTCATTCATCTATAAATTAAACGCACCGCAGTAGAAGCGTCAGCTGGACCGAAAATACACCAGGGACTTGGGCCGGATAGATACTGGTCCGATCGATAATATGTCCTACCAAATTATTCTTGTGACTTTGAAATCAGAAGTAGCTTTGCCGTGATTTACTGTCGAGGAATTTGTATGCTTTTGTTTTATCAAGACCCTAGAGAGTATTATGTAGAACACCTCCACATACAATACAAATTGTATACAGATTGCTCTTGTGTATTTCATGTCAAATCAAATTTACGATTGGCAATTTTGGTTTATACCCAGCCTGAATAATACATCAGTAACTCTTGTCATCTAGACCAGAATATACCAACAAATATGGAGATAGACTGGCGACATGATGCGAGCAAATATAAACAAATGGCGGAAATTAATAACGGATTAGTATCCAAGGGACAGTAAAAACAGTACCTAAAGGGAAAGAAATAAGAAGATGGGAGGACGAACTAAGACAAACAGGAGGCCCTAACTCCTCCAGTTAGGGCCCATTGTTTGTCTCATGTGGCTCGTGAATGATCTCCGTAGGAACAGGTAGAGGAGGCCTTTGCCCAAAAGGGACACTGAATCGAGGGACACACTGTAACAGCACAAGAAAAAATAAAACAATTCAGAAAAATTATAACTCTTGTTAAATCATTGACATCATCATCATCTGCCTAGCCTTTTCCCAACCATGTTGGGGTCTTCCAGTCTCATCAGATGCAGCTGAATACCAATATTTTACATGGAGCGACTGCCTATCAGACCTCCAGACTCTGAAGTCTAAAACTACCCGTAACGACTGTCAAAGATCTACAAATGACAGCTGGGACCAACGGCTTAACGTGCTTTCCGAGTTACGGAGGAGTCTCAATATGTTACGAACGGTCACCCATCCACAGATTGACCTCGGAAAATGTAGCTTAATCTTCGATCAACCCGTGCGGCTGTTTTTATTTAGCCACGAGCTCCTCCAAGTCCTTTCCTAATATTGGTTGACCTAAAAAACCAACATCCAATCTAAAGACCACAGAATTTGACAGCAAATCAATTCGAATGCCTTTCATAAAACCAAGGTAAGTCCGGCTTTTATTCCCATCGTTGGCCCAACTCTAGTCAGCGATATAAACGTTAGGAGGTGAGAATATTATATATAAAAGGCTTCCCTTTGTATTTCTTGGGCTTCCAAGCGAGAAAATCCTGTTGTTCACGTTATATAGTTAAACGTATATGTTTTTATATATCCATCATGGCCCCTTGTTATGGCTTCACTAATATTTGATCAAGAGCTGTTATAAAAACCTTATGATTTTGCAATTGTTCAATTGCCAGTCACCTCGAATATGCGTCACAAATTTAGGACACGTGTTAAAACAAATTTTAAGAACGCATTGAACATGTGCAAAAATTAAACACGTGTCACTGACGATGATCACGTTTTTATTTCCTGAAGTGTTAGGCAGAAGTGTACATTATAGTGTACCCACATTTCGCCAGATATTTTAAAGACCCATGTCTCTCTCTCCCATGATGACTTAACGTCGTACTTATGGGCCAGATATTCTTGATGGGATAACACAATGTCACTTGGCCTACCTGGGACTCGAGCACAGGATCACACGATCAGCAGCAGTCCTTGCGACCACTGGACCACCAAGTTCACAAAACGCTTTTGTTCGTTTTATATGTTTTCGCCTCCGTATACAATATCTCCCTGAAAACTGTTTTAATCTTTGCAAGAAATTCTGACTAACTGATTGCATACATACGAATATATCTTTAAAAAATATATGTTACGGATTAACTGTCCTGATCTTATGCATAAACAGCTTTTAAATATTCCCCAAAGATCCTTTAGATATAGTCTGCCAAACTCCATCCTCTCTTCTTCATCCAACTTCAGGCAAAATTCAAACTTAGTGCAAACAAGTAAGAACCTTAACTTATCATGAAGAGAGTTCTTTTTTGAATTTTTCACCACTAAAACCTTAAGCGTAATAACGGTTGAAACCTTGACTATTTCTTAAAATGAAGTACAAACCATTTTTGTCCATCGTTAGTATTGTTTTGTCTAGTTTTATAATTTCTTTGTTTACTGCTAGTGCACCTCAAGATCTTTATCTATACAAATACTATATTTTTAGGACTGAGAACTTAATGTAACATACTCTATTATTTTTAGTGATTCAATTCATGTTTTGGTTACCCATACATGAAAAAAGGGGCCTTGTGGCTAAATAATAAAATCCCGGTCCGGTCCGCGAATGGGTGACAATCGTGTATCGTAAAGCTACTGCCCAGTCATTCGTAGATCTTTGACTGAGTTACAGAAGCCTGAAAGTCTGACAACCAGTCTTATCAAGGGATATCGTTTTGCCCAGTAACTGGGTTGTGGAGGTGAAATAGTCAGTCGCTCTACGTAAAATACTGGTATTCAGCTGCATCTGTTCAGACTGGAAGCCGACTACAATTTAGTTGGAAAAAGGATATGCAGATGATGGTATCAGTAGACAAAATCATAATGGAGCTAGTTAATAATCTTGTACAATAAACCGTCACTGAAGTTATCTTATTTATTACGACAACCGATATTGATGATCTTTTCGTCAAAATATTTCAAATGACTAATTTGTAGATTGACATAAGTCATCATCATCCTCCTGTCCCTATCCCAATTTATTTTTTTGGTCAGCGGCAATGGAACAAGTTCTATTGTATTAAAGTTGAAAAACTAACAAAGAAAACTCACAGATTGGGATAGTTTGATCTGTACGCCCCAATAGCGGGACGAACGAACCTTTGATCGACAGTACATTATTTTTACAAACAATTTCAATATGTTATCAATCAATGCTTAACGTTTCCAAAATAAAATCATAGCACTGTTAGTGTTGATAATCCACCCATCATCATCTGCTTAGTCTTTTCCTAACTATGTTGAGGTCGGCTTCCAGTCTAACCGAATGCAGCCAAATACCAGTATTTTACACAACCCAGTTACTGGGCAACTCAAAGATCTACAAATGACAGCTGGGACCAACGGCTTAACGTGCTGTCCGAGGCACGAAGGAGTTTCGATATGTGACGAACGGTCAACCATCCACAGACTAACCGCAGCAAGCTCTTCGCAAGCAAGCATAGCTTAACCTTGGATAAACCCGTGCGTCTGTTTTTATCTAGCCACGAGCACCTGATAAAAATCCACCCATGTAAAGTAATTTACAATAGAATACATTTTTGGTCAACTAGCTGTACCCCGGAGTTACACCTGCTTCTTAGAGTCGCACCGTGATGTTAAACAGCCCATAACCTTCCTCAATAAATGGTCTATAAAATACAAGAAAAAAAAACAAATCCGACTGGTAGATCTAAAGATTAGCGCTTTAAAACTCTTCAGCTTTATTATAAAAAATATAATACATAATAAATCTTAGTACGGGGTCTGAATGAATGACCCACAATGACGCAGAATCTTAATTAATAACTTACCTAGAGCAGGAATATCGTACGTAGTTCATAAACGTATTTGGATCAAATATATAGGGGGGAAGGCAACTAATACTCTCTACGTGACACGCTTTAGGTCCGCCCAATTACAGAAATAGGGGGAACAGGAAACCGTTCGTTATCTCATTTATAACTCACACCGGCTTTCGACATAATCTAGTTCGTAACTTTCCGAAATAAGTTTGCTTTACACGTTACAAACAATCGTAACACAAAAACCTCCATATTTTTATAAAAATGAATGGATAAATATAAAATTCTTCGTTTGAAATATTACTAAGTAAATGACTTGTTATATTACAGGTTTGTTTAAGTAAATTGTGAGCGTGAAAACATAAAAACAAATGAATAAATACCTGATCAGAAAAGCTGCATCCCGATAGCACGCCCAGGTATTAAAACTTAGTATTTATATCACAAAACTACGGCAAGTAATTACTGCACCCGTACTGAACAAGTCACACACAAAAAATACTGGAAACACTACGATTTTCAGTTAAAACCACCAATTCATTTGCACATAAATATTTTGTTTAGATAAAGGTAAGATTTGATTTACCCGCGTTGAAACGACCGCCGCAGGTAGAAGCGACGCTCGTCTGCCTTCGTACGGTCTCTTATTTGTTGTTCACACCGCGCATGCGTGGTCACACTCATCTACCAACTTAATACACGCACCACACTGTGCCTACATCTATTGCCGTTTGGACATTATAAAATGACACAGTGACGATTTATCGGCTTAGCTGAAACACAACGGATATGCTAGACTAACATGTTGCAGAATATTAAACTGTATTTGCTCTGTTGGAAGCGTTATTTTTGCTTGTAAAATTAGTTCTGAGTAGTGTATTCTGTGGTTTGTAACGAAACTGCTAAGGACTACACGGTTGACATTTGGATGAAATTACAAAAACAAACACGTTGGGAATTTGAATATCCATGATTGATTAGTATAGGGATGAAATTTCTCTAGGAAACGTGTCGGTAGCAAATATTATATTCGATAACATTTATTCCCTCTGAATTAATGTTGTCGAATATAATATAATAAGCGTTTTTATTTTTGTAATTTCATCCAAATGTCAACCGTGTAGTCCTTAGCAGTTTCGTTACAAACCACAGAATACACTACTCAGAACTAATTTTCATCTTATCTTCCATAAATGACTTCCGAATATGTATTTTGGGGAACATTTAATTCTTTAGATACTGCTTGGTTAATTTTTCTTCATTTATTTAATTCTCTTGTCACGGTGTTTGTAATTAAACTCCTCCGAAATGTCTCAACCAATTTTTGTGAAATTTTGTGTGCATATCGGTTAGGTCTGCGAATCGGACATCTATTTTTCATCACCCTAAATTTTAAGGGTGGTGCACCCCAAATATTTGATATGGCAAGACAACGTTTGCTGTGCCAGCTAGTAAAATATAAAAGTCCATTATGTACTCTATAAATGGCAGACTACGGGTTAACTCGTGTTAACAGTCTTCTATTGTGTGTTTATGGCGTGGCAGTCAATGTGTTGCAGGCTCTTCTCTCATACACTAGGTTGCGGGTTCAGATCCGGGCAGGAACAAATGCGATAATTTAAATTAATATTTACTTTTTAAGTTCATCGTTGACATGACATCGGACATCATTGAACAACACCATAATTAATATAAGTCCGGAGGTGATAAATCATGATCTCTTTGGTTTTTACCCTGCAGATGGATAGTAACCAGCTGGTATTATTTTTAATACTAAGGTCTACAAACACGTGTCATAATAGGAAAAAATATATCAGAAAAAATGAGGAAAAAAACGATGAAAAATACGAACGTTGTGGGGTTCAGAATTATGTGTTAAAAACATTGTTTGAGTTTCTATGTTGTCACTTCCCGACGGTATAAAAAAAAATAGTCTTCTGTGGTCGTGTTAGTATCGGATATCTATTGAAACAACATATTTTTTTTGTCGTGTTGTTCCCTGCACGAAAGTTGTTCAAATTCATGAGTACCGTGTTCTATAAAAAGCCGGACAAGGGTGTCCGGCTACTGCCTGCACTTATTTTCGTTTCGTGACTGATGATGAACTAGTCGATGTTGTGAAGTGCAATGTTTCGATGAAACGAGCACCAAAGGAAGCAATCATTGTGATATTGAATGTGAGGAAATACATATTATGTTTAGAAAGAGAAGTTATTGTAGTTGATGAACATAAAAATAATAGTTTCTATCTATTAGCAATAATGAGATAAGCTGTTAATTATTGACTGGATTGTTAATGATTGGATCTGTGCAGGGGCACAGATTCATACAATATCTTCACATCAGTTAATCCTAGCACGAATTTCTATCGAGAAGTTTACCAAGCGAAAACATCAAATTACCTAGTTATTAGTCAAACAAAATTAGTTTCACGTACGTAAAGTACATACAGGCGCTGTTTCAATCTCAGTACAAATTGTTGACGTATTCAGTTGGTAAATTTCTCGCAAGAAATTCGTGCTAGAGCTAGTGGTCAATCAAATATTTGCCAGTGTTCCAGTCCGGTGTTGTTTATCTGTGCAAAGTGATTTATTTATTTACTTATTAACATTTTGTGTACTTTTATAACAGGTCAATCCAAGGCGTCTACAAACAAGTTACATTTAATAATATACGCGTAAAGTTATGTGTTAATTTACTAACTTAGCATAATACAGCTTAGCCTAGTTACGTAAAACACGTATATTAAAAGATGAATAATTAAGCTATCTTTAAGATAAGTAATGTCAACCTATCAACGGATAAAATACTTCAAAACACGGGTGTGCTCTAAACAATCAGCCAATTGACTTGTCTCTATCACTGGCTACCCGCAGATCTAACAAGGCCTTTTGAGAAAACTGCCAGGACAATTCGCGAAAATGACATCATTGACAAAAAAAATGGTTCAGTATTGTTTTTTTGGTTGTCACTTGTTTTTTATTGATAAAATAGCCGATGGTATCCACAATAAAACTGATTTCTAATTTTAAAATACGAATGTGTTTATGTGTGTTCTTTTTTTGTCAAAGGGAGTCAAGAGTTTTAGCTGAAAACCAGCGCTTAGCAAGACTAGCCTAGAGAAGACCTAAGCATAATGCTGACTCTTAAAACTTTTGGGGTAATATTACTTCTGTGTATACTCGTAGTACTGGTACTAGCTGTAATAATGAAAAACAACATACGATTGCATAACATAACATAACACCTCTATTAGCCGTTGGGTTAAGCAAAGGTTCCAGGTAACACATTTTGTCAGTTGTGTTTAAGTCCCATATAGTACGAAGCGAGCCTGTTACCATTGGCCTAGCATCGATCCAGACTCTGGCTGCTACTCTAAAATCCACGATGGTAAACTCAGTAACACTATTGACCGACCCGGGAGTCGAACCCAGGAACGCTTAGTAGTAGCGCTTGCGACTACTTGACAAACGAAGCTATCCTTTTAATTTAAAAATAAGCTCATCTCGATCCATTTATTTTAAATACACACCGTGTCAATTTCTTCTGGTTGCAAATTCGGCTAGACCCTAGAAAGTATATTTCCTACCAAAGTATGACGTTAATGTTTAAGTAAAACCCTACCTTATAACCCCGATATTAAATTACTGTACAAGCAGGTTCCCTTTGATCTATAACCTTCACCTTGTCTCACCTACAACCGTCCAAGCCATTTGACACCTTCACAAAAGTCAAATTAATAATCTATACAATTTTAACGTTATATAAATGTTTGTGTTAAAATAAGGTTGCGTTTTACGGCCATTAATTAAATTCTGTCTTGGTTCGGCAGGGCATTGCCTGTCTAGTCATACTGTAAGGTCAAACTCCGACCTGAAGAAGCGAGACTTGAAAATCTGTCTGGGAAAAGAAAATTTACTTATCGGATTTTCTTTATAAGTGTGCGGTTTTTATACGTTGTAAATACAAAATACAAACATACTATATATTATATATTACATTTCATGTACATATGTATGTAATTGTATTTAATTCGTATGTAATTTGTCTTTTTTTCTTAATTTTCAAAATACTAGCGTTTTTGTGTAGATACTTTGTGTTGTCCTCAAAATCAAGTTTTAATGTGTTTTGTGACGTTTGGTAATAAAAATAGAGAGCATATTATATCCAATATGGTATCTATTTGGCCTCTATTTTAAAATAAACAAAACTATCGCTTTGTTTATTTTAACCATCATAAATATAATAACAATCTTAATTTTCCTGCCTCATTCACTCTTGGTAAAGTGTTTTATTATTATTATTTTAAACATTGTGAATGTAAGGACTATGCGGACTATGAGTACATAAAGTACTCAAACTACCAGTGTAGTTTGAGTACTTCATGTGGCCGCCCCAAACGTCCTTTCTTCGGTATTGTTCGTCGAGACGTTGAGCTCCTTAGATCTGAGTTGAGCTCTACGACTTCTGACAAATGCGACCAATGACAGGACACATCCGCTCATATCTGTGAGGTTCTTTCTTCATAAGACCATCACAGACACTAATCTACATTGTCCTCACGTGATCTGACCAAGATAGACCATAATGTCTGGACTTTGAATCGGTATTTCTTCTCAAAATAGTTTTGTAAAGAGACACCGACCGAATCTATATCTATGTATAGATTAAAGATAAACTGATTGAGCAATTGCTTGTTTACTTAACAACTTTTTATAACTCATATCAAGTTTATGCTTAATCGTACGTAAATGAATTAGACCCTAGTTTATCTTATTACGAATTTAGACCCTGGTTTTAGCGAATTTAAACTAACGTCTGCGGTTATCATAAAATTATAGTGTGTGGGTTGAATTGAAGGGTGCCTTGCTTATGTTTTCACAATGTATAAAGGCCGATTTACACGAGGAGAAATTATCGCCTTGAAAGGGTGAAGGACAAAATGAGAATAATAAGTTGACATCATATAAATGTGAATCAAGACTGACCCGCGGGACGAGATCCGTTTTGTTGTATAAAGTAACATAAAGGTTAACACGCACATCTTCCACAGTGCGTAGGCGTTTTATTTCAAAATCTCACATTCATGTAAGATTCTTTACACAAATTATTAGAGTATGAACAAATATTTGGTAGGTAATATTTGTGCTTGCTCACATGACAAAATTAGGCTATATAATATTCCCATTGCTGGGAAAATAGCCTCGTATTCGTGAGAGAGACAGTGGGATGTAAGACCCGTCCACCATGCAAAATTAACTAAGTGTATGTACCCTCAAAGAATAAAGTAATAAGTTTCCTGTGCCTGGAACTAACTAATACCAAAACTTTTCGGAGTGAAACATTGCAATGCTGTTTTGGCCCAGACAAGGGTATTATGTTAATATTTCCCAGGTTTATTTTACGTTAAGATTTGACTGTCCCGTTGGTCTCGCAGTTCGGGTACAATTCCTAAGCGGAGCCAAGTGTTGTTGGAATTTTGATGTATTTGGGATTTCTCAGTGATCCCGGAGTTTTGACGCAGGACCAATGGATTAACGGTGCCCGTTAATCCATTGGTGTTGCGTCTGATCTGACGCCAGTCTTGTCACAGGACTATGAGAATGAAGGTAGTGGTAGTGCACGTGTATTTGAGCACACACTTGAACACTGTAATAATTCCATATCGATATCTTGTACTTGGCGAGACTTGTCGCCATGGCTGATATTCTGTCACGAGGATACATTACGTTCAGAGTTATTCAGGTAATGGTGGACGGATTGACAGTAATTTAATGTATTATCTGACATTTCTGGCATAATATCAGGTAGTCAAATAACTCTTAATCTGCCCATCGAGGTTTCCGCCACTGTCTATGTCTGAACAACGCATTATACCTTGGTAGGGGCACAGTATTCATATTTTTATATGCATTAGTAGTATTACTAAAAAGTCAATGACTCACAACTTTATGTTTGGCAAATAAACGATTTCTATTTCTATGCTTTAAAATCTCTTTGAAACACTCTTAACTAGAGAGTAATAAAACTTTATGTTCCCTTTAAAAGCACTTGTTCTAGTAAATCTTTGCATAGTGCCCTTACATTGGGGACAGTCACGCTATTGGACTATTGTGACGTATTTATCCGTTTGTTTTATACAAATTTTATACATATTACATTTATATGCTCTGACCTTTCTGTAAAGACCTTCAGTAAGGGCATTATATTACCTTAACTATTATTTTTATAGTAGAAAAATAGTTGTTATTTCATTATACGCATCTGGGTATATATGTACATATATACATAATATGAGCCATTCGATGTATGTTACTAACATTGACATACTTCTGCACTAATTTAACCGTATAACTCTTATTGTTTCCCAATGGTGGGAAAATTATAGGCTGAGTATGCTTGTGATGTGCTTATGTTCATTATGTAGTAATCAGAATAAGCAACAGCAGATAACTTCCATTGAAATAACTAGCACAATTAATTAGTGTTCACTTTTCGGAAAAGACATCTTACTCGTATTTTCTTTTAGGAATTAATATTCCAGCTATGAACTGCGGTTAAAGTAAGGAAGAAAAAACTTGCGAACGAAACCAAACATATTATATCCTAATAAACAACCTGTCACATGTCTATTTATATAAATATATAAAAGACTGACCTTTGTTACACGACACGTTAACACGGTACAGTTTTTCTTAACGTTAGTGAGGCTCACACATTGTGTGGTTACTAAGATTAATGTGAAAGTAAGAGAAGGTAACCTTGTACCCGTTTTGTACCATATGTTATAATTATTATTGTTTTTCAACACTAGATAGGTCTTTATAGTTTCATTGTTCCCATTGCTGGTAATATAATTTTAAGATAACGAGAAAAGAGAAATGCGTGTCGAGTGTTACCATTCATTAATGTCTTTTTAATACAAGACAAGTCTTTATATTTTTTTTCCCATTGCTGGGAAAAAATAATATTAATATGAAGAAAGTAAAAGCAAAACCTGTCTCGGGTGTTAATTATATATTAATATTTTAATCCCTGGACCTCTCTCTACAAATGGGAAAAAATACTGTCTGTTGCAGATTTGCGGATCAACGACCGCAGTGCTTGATATTTATACGGAGGATTTTTCATTTCAGACATCCAGTTTTTTTATTATCCTAAACAAAACTTCAATGAAAAATCTCATAATAATAACTTCACAAGGTAAGCACTTCGAGCACTATCGGGCTTTACACCAAACTTTGTTATCCTTTTGAGGATATAAAATGAAATATTGTCCTTTCTGTCAACATCTCGTCGTTGTTGCCATACTTTAAAAATGGGCGAGTAAATCCGGGAGAAAAGTTAGTATTGTAAGAAGCTTTGAAACATTGCAACTGTTCTGACTTCTCTTTTTTTGTTGGCTACAAGAATTTGTTGCAAAAAAATGTTTATACATATTTACTATGTTTATTTCATCATCTAAAAAATATAAAGTGAGAGTTTCATTTATTTATTTTATTTTTAGCCTATGTTGTTCTAATGCAGGGCAAATCCCTGGCCTGCAATCCAACCTATTCAGAATTGGTATAGACCAATTCCAGATCGTAACTCCATCTTCACCAGGGTCCACCACGAAGCTGTCGAATATTTTCTATGACTAGTTCGACATGCGGCAGACGTGTCCGGCCAAGTATCATGTATGCTTGACTGCTTTTAGGGCTGACGTCGGTTATTTACGTTTAAGAGCGCATCACAGTTTTCCTAACACTTTAGTCTAACTCCAAGAATGTTGAATATATGGAACTCGTAATTATAGTATCCTTTATTTAGATAAATAAAATAATAATAATGCTGGACAATCCACACAGCATCATCTAGCCCCAAGCTAAGCAGAGCTTGTGTTATGGGTACTAGATGACTGATATACTTAATACAATACATTACATAGATAGATATTTTTATTATACATAGCAAATACCCAGAACACCCGGAACAAATATTTGTAGATCGTACAAACATTTGTCCCAAGGCGGGAATCGAACCCGCAACCTCATGCGTTCACCTTCACCCGCCGCGCCACATCGGTCGTCAAATACAATACAAAAGATACAAGTCAGTTCTTCTTAAATGGCCGATTTCGTTGATATTAACAACAAAGTATTACCTTGTTGGTCTAGTACTTGCATGCAATCCATCTGAACATGAAGTTCGATCCAGGATGAGACATAGTGTCATTGTTTTTATTCCATTTGGAATTTCTGCGGCTGACGACACTAGGCTCACCCTCTATTACATGGGACTTAAACATAATTTTAAATAAATTCTTGAATTGGACTGTAATTTTATGTAAAATCTCATTTAAAAAGTGCCCATAATAATATAACATGCTAGTATAGTTTATTTTAATGTTGTCTATGTAATCCACAACATGCACTACGTGTCAGACTTAAAAAATCACATAGAAATCTATTTTGTAGTTGTCGCGTGACAGCAGAACATAAAAATAAATAACGACCATTGTTATTACGTGCTCATGGGAAAACTTTGTTATATTATTAACTTGTTACTTATTAACTTCCATACTTAAAGTATATAGAGTGTCACGGACTTTTGTAGGTGTAATGGCCTCCTATAACTCTGTCACTCTTCTAACTTGTTAATCACCCAGTTTTCAGCATATGCTGTCTTTATCTAACACTGCTCTGTTCACATAAAGTAGGCAAATAAGATTTGTTTCGCATTCGCCTCAAGAGATTTATTTGTCCTATAAATGACTTGCTAGCCCCACATTTTATTCCTTACTGGCCCAAAAATCATTTCTTTCATTTATTTATTACTAACAGCGTATGTATCTTCATAAATTATAGCCTTTGTGTTATTCTGAAATATAAGCTACAATACTGTGAAGTTTCATCATTATAAATAATAAATAATAATAATAAATAAATAATAATAATACATCCTCACTAACTTTCATATTTATAATATTAGTAGAATTTTATTACTGTTTCGCCCAACTTTTAGATCCTTATTGATCTCAGTTCTTATGTAGGATGCAAATAAGTGCATCTTTTTTTTATTGGGACAAGCCCGCCACACTATTCCCAAACCACTGCAACTCCTGAAAACTAGAATCAACAGTGGGGACCACCAGAAAAGCGTCGAGACAATGAAGCCCGACGAGTCCCGGAGAAACGATTCAACTGATTGCATTGATTCTGGTTTTCAGGAGTTGCAGTGGTTTGGGAATAGTGTGGGCTTGCCCCAATAAAAAAGTTTACTGCAGGATATAAACAAATGTGACAATGTAAACACATTCAAACTCAAATTAAGACTACACATCGCAACATATGAATTAACATAAAACAAATATGTTAATTTACTAACCTAGCAAAAGCCTAGAGGAAACTAATGTTAATAGCACTACATATTATAACCACTTAAGTACATATCTCACTTTAAGAGAACTGTTTTTTATAAGTTCTTATGAGAAATAAAGTTCTTTAAACCCAATTTCTCAGTAGTAGCTTGACTCTGAATACGGTTAACGGCTATAGGCTCACCTTCTATTACATGGGACTTCAACATAACTGCAGAAATGTAGTTGTACTATAGAGGGATACTTCTGCCTAACTCTACGGGAAAAACAGGCGTGATAAAGGGGCTCGTGGCTTTTAAACTGCCGAGTTCCAGACGGCGGATGACCGATCTGCAAGGTAATCACACCTCGATACGCTCTGCGACAACACAAAACTGAAAGTCTGGCCACTGTACAAAGGAAGCCATACAAACCCTACAATTTGGTAAATAAAATTTATATATCGAACTTTCTGGATAAAATATCGGTATTCAGCCACATCTGGCTAGACTACTACCCCAACATAATAAGAAAAAGTCTAGGAATAAGAGGATATAGTTGATGGATTATTATTTCAGTCTAGCCCAACGGACTTGAGTGAAAATAACCCGAGGCAAGACCATCCATCCAAAACCTTAGACATATTAGTCCCTTCAGACTTTATACGTCATGTTTACGTTAAAAAATATCGTCTATTTTTAAAGCGAAGCCACGTAGTCTTGCGTAGCCCAGTGAGCGCTACGCCGGGGGTCAATGACATCGCGTAGCATCCCCGTAGCCGCTCCCCTTCGATTATTACGTATTATAGCTACGTGTGTATGTGTGTGGTTCTAAATCTGTTGGGTAGGTCAATATGCAAATGCGAAAAGAGAGGTAAGCAGGCAACATAACAAATATTTCAATTAATCTATTCCTAACGAAATTGCAATTGCGAAATGCACGATATTGTATTCAAGAAACCCAAATCGTCACTCATCATCTGCCTAGACTTTCACCAACTATGTTGGGACGGCTTTCATTATAATCTAACCAGGATGGAGCTGATACCAGAATTTTACAAAGAGGGACTGCCTATCGGACTTCCACAACACAGTTACTTGGCAACATGATACCCCTTGTAAGCCTGGTGGTTAGACTTTCAGGCTTCTAACTGCCCGTAACGATTAAACTGTCAAAGATCTACAAATGACAGCCGAGACTAAAGGCTTAACGTGCTTTCCGCGCCACGGAGATAATGCCTTGTACACTTACGGGCATAAATACCTTATATTAAAGCACGGTTCAAAATACATCTTTCTCCCAAAGCATTGATTCAGTCAGTCTGCCAGTCAGTCAGTCAGTCAATCAATCAATAAGTCAGTCCAAGTCCAAGGTTAAAGTTAATATAATAATCGGGCAAAGCCAGAACTAGGGCCAGGGCCAAATCAAAAGCCAACGCCATTTATTTATTTATTTGGTTCACCAACAATGATATACACTGATACAAGCAAATATAACATAAGCAGAAAACAGGATAATGTGTAACAATCACTTACAGGTAAACTATGTATGCACACAAAACGTTGTTTTTACTCACAAAGAAAGTAAACAAAAAACACTGTTTTATATAGTTGCACTGACAAGAACTTGATAAAATATTTCAACTAAGTTGGAGCAAAATTAAAACAAACAATTTAAAACCATGGCCAGAGCCAAAGCAAAGTAAATGCCGTAAACAACATCGCAGGAACATCTAGTATTACAAAAAAAAACACTTCTCACAAAAAAGTATTGAAAGAAGCTGAAAAAATCGTTTCAATTTCAAGGCATGAACGAGTTTCCAATATTGAATTCGCAATATGTTTCAGAACATAACATATTCGGGGCAATAAAAAACTAAATTACGTCTGTGTATAATATAACAATATCTATACAAAAAATACTAAATTTCGAACTTGCTCACGAAATTACCAGCATGTGGAATATGAACTCAACAATTATAGTACCAATAGTCATATCAGTCAATGGTTTGATAGCGAAAAATTTCAACCAATATCTGTAGAAACTTTCGCTAAACAGTTGGGTCAAGAGCCGGACCCAGAAGGTGGTCGTCGTGGACGCGGCACGCATTGTAAGGAGGTTCCTCACTCTGGATCCCTAACCACCGTTAGCTTGGGTCTTACCACCTCGCTGCGGGCGCAGCACTATTTTCACACATACTTTTTTTTATTGTTATTTTATGTAAAAAAATATGTACAGTAAAAGAATACAGAGAATAAATCAATACTAATATTATAAAGAGGTAAAATTTGTTTGTTAGTTTGTATTCAGGGGGTAAACTCCGGAACTAATGTCTAATAACACTGTTCGAAAGCTACATTATTCCTAAGTGCTATATAGGCTATTATTATTCTAAAAATACACTTTGAAGCTAGTAATATAATATAGTATAACTCGTACAGTTATATATTGTATAATGTGCTATATAACCGACTGTGTGTCTGATTTGTTGCTCTAGTGGTTGCAAACGCGACTGCTAAGCATGAGTTCCTGAGTTTGATTCCCGGGTCGAGCAATGTGTTATTAAGATTTTTCATTAGGAATTTCTTAGTAGCAGCCCGGTGTCTGGATATGTGCCTGGTTGATAGCAATAGGCTCATCCTTTGTTACATGGGACTTAAAATAAACATAATTAGTGAAATGCGGGTATACTGTAGGTACACCTCTGCCCATCCTTTAGAGGATTACAGGCGTGAGTGAATACCTCGTGTATGCATATTCTGTTTATATGTTTTTATTTTTATTTCTATTTATTAAAGGGATAACAAATAAATATGTATAGATTTTGTTATAAATTGTTTGTATGGCCGCACGGAACAAATATTTATATGGCCTACAGGTAGTAGTCAGTTTGAATGTTTCTCAACGCACCCAGGCTACAGGAGAAATTCCTAGTGTGTGTGATTAAAAAAAATATTATGAAGAATCAAATCAAATCAAATCAAATCATTTATTATTTGTGTAACATAGGTAGTGAATACAGATCTTAAATAAGTAAATAGGTCGCTATGTTATGCCTAGTGGCGTACAAATATGGTGGCATGCAAAGAGGAAAAGTGCAATACCAATTATGCGAGAAGGAA
Organism: Phlogophora meticulosa; assembly: GCA_905147745.2. NCBI lineage: Eukaryota > Metazoa > Arthropoda > Insecta > Lepidoptera > Noctuidae > Phlogophora > Phlogophora meticulosa. The sequence continues at coordinate 13,620,725 of LR990522.1, read as the reverse complement.
ATTCAAATTATTTGAGAGGTATGTCAAAATATAAATTGAATAATGAAAAATAAATACAATCAAAAAATTACAAATGTCACAATAAGAAGTAAGAGAAAATCAAAATGTCAAAAGTATTCTCTGAAACTGCTTATCCGATTTTAAAATAACGGAGCTTTTTTCTCTGTTCACTAACTAAACTTAAATTAGAAAATTGACATCTCTTTTAGACAGATTGCATGAGAATAGGACGGCGATAGTTATGTAAGTACATAACTTGACATAACGTGACATCTCTTACTAAGTAGTAAGAGATGTCAAATTAGTTTATGCCTTGAACTTGACTATGTTTTTAATTGAAGCCTTTTAATTGTCAACTATGTGTTTGGATGTTTCACTTCAACTAAAATTGACAGTTCTTAAAAATTTCCATCTCTTTCTTGTTTTATAAGAGAGAAAGATATGAATGTAGTCTAAATCTGGTTTAGCTTGAATGAGCACCAATATTTTACTAATGTAAAGCTACATTATCAACGAGCGTCATGAGACATGTTTAAGATATATTAAACGTGAACAAAGTCGCGGCCAAAGATAGTAATATATCATTGAATCAAACACAATCAGACTTCAAAAACCCAGCTAAGTGTGTACAAGTAATTTACAGCCATGTCTGTAAAAATCCAACAGAACGCTACGCCGTAGACGCGTAGCGCACCGAGGTCATCGTACTCGTAGCATCTATACAATTCGTAGCAAAGTTTGTGACCGTTACACAAAGTTTGGTCACAATATGTCGAAGTTTCGTCAGTAGTTTTACGAGGCTATCTAGAGGAAACTGTTTTAGTAAGATGGTAGATAGTTTATTGGAAAGACGATTATTGCTTTACGGTTTTCTTAGCGTGTTTATTAGTTCGTATCTGTGTTGTCTTCCATCTTTTATTGACACAGATCTCAGCAGGAATGAGTATCGTTTTGTTTATTTCTCTTTGTTACCTAGTTATGTCTAGATATAATATCATTTTACTCTCCCTGTTCTATTTGTGTTAAGTATCGAAACTTTTATCAACTGAATAATTTAAAAAAAATTACGTATTCCATTTTATGTTTTAATGAAACCCTTTTATCTGTAATGCTTTTTTAATTCTTGAAATCCCTATTTTTTTGCGGTCAAAACAATTTTTAGCTTGAAAATAAAAGAAAATAGTAGTCTATGTTATATTTTAATGGAACCTTTTTTTATCTGTTCTCCTTTCGCTCAAACGTCCCATTAAAAACTTCAACACCACTTTATCCATCACAAGTGCTGTCAAAGGCTACTTTACGAGAATCTAAAGTACTGGATTATGTTCGAGAGAGCAGACAATCTTTGGGCGAGATGTCTCTGGGTGGAATTTTAAATAGGACACCTACCACGTAGTCGTGACCGGGTTCCAATATTTCAGTCCTTTAACGACAGATCTTTAGGTATCGTCCAGCATAGTCTTGAAAATGAGCAATTAGCTAGTGTTAAGGGCCAAGACTTTTAAGTCATGGATTCGAACCAAGACAGGCGCTTTACTTTGTGTAATTTATTTCTTCACCACTGATCTCGAGTCCCCGGCGATGGCCTAGAGCCAAGACTTCTAAGATGTGTACTCAGACTACCAATTTGTAAGCAGCCTCCTCCCTCTCCTAGAGAGGAAGCCTTTCTGCAGCAGCCGTGGGAATATTATAGACTGATTATGACTATCGTGAGAGAAAATCAAAATCAAAATTCATTTATTCAAAGTAGGCTGAGAATCAGCACTTTTTGAATGTCAAATGGTTTACAGAAGACAGTCCCCTAAAACGCCCACCTTTCATCTGAAGAAGAAGTGAAATCTTAACATTTAGATATACATCCTAGATACTAAAAAACCTACTCACACAAGGGTTTTGAAAGAACGGTCCTAACGCGTACAATTTCTGTTCATCGTGAATTTTGTGGATAAGTTTCTATCTGAAAGTATATTTAAATAATGTTTTCGTTTTATTTCAGAAAGAAAATATCAAGCTTGTTATAAAAACATTAAAAAGACTTTTCAAAAAATCTTATATACAGGTCCTTTGTTAATTATTACTGGTACTGACTTTATAGAGAAAGACAAAATGACAAACCATGATTTTGATTTCTATTCCATGGTGTGGAATTTGTTTCGTTTTATTTCTACGTAGCCTGTTACTGTCCCAGTACAGGGCAAAGGCCTCTTCTCATATGGAGAAGGCACGGTCAAGACGGGTTGGCGATTTCAGACTTATATTAATTAGTCCAACTTTCCTCGCGATGTTTTCCTTCACCGATGTCACTGATGTCCAAAATAAACTTAGAAAGTACATATGAATTGAAAAAGTCACATTGGTACTTGCCCAGGTTTGAATCCATAACCTCGCGCACAAGAGGCGAGGCTTATGCCACTGGGCCATCATGACTATTTATGCGTATAGACTCTTGATTGTCTTGCTTCTTGACTGAAGTTATACGTGCCCACTAGTTTCAATATGCAATAATTTAACTTTGTACGAATGGACAATCCATTCAGTTCTGACTTTCCACTCTCAGATAATTTAAAGTCTAGAAGTTCCTGCAACTTTGCCTGCATATTTCATTTGAAAGGTTTTGTATTAATATAAAGTGGATTATGGTAACAATAATTATACTAGGTATGTTATAGAATGCGCACGTTAAAAGCACGAGTTGCCTTATAGGACCTAGATGATCTACCTCATTTTTTTTTCTTTTTTAAAAAACGTTGCCTCACACTAGGAATTTCTCCTGTGTCGTGGGTGCGTTTACAAACATCTAAAGTAATATATACGAATAGCCAGACCAGGAACAAATACCTGTAGGCCATACAAATATTTGTTGCGTGCGGGAATCGAACCCACGACACGCGGCGCAGCACTCGATCGCTCAGCCACTGCGTCAACCGTGCCGTCAAAACCATTGATTTATTAATTTTATTTTAAGACCTGTAGGTGTTTTTGAAAGCCTGTTTACAGAAATAAATATCAAACCATCATTTAGTTTTATTTCATTAGGATACTTTAATCCTATAAAAATAATATACATATATGATAAAAATTTAAAAACTATAATATCAATACCAGCCTATTACTGCCCCACTGCAGGGCAAAGGCCTCTTCTCATACAGAGAAGACATGAGCATTAATCACCACGCTTGCTCAAGACGGGTTGGCGATTTCAGACTTATATTAATTATATAAGTCCAGGTTTCCTAACGATGTTTTCCTTCACCGATGTCAGTGATATCCAAGATAAACTTAGAAAGTACATATGAATTGAAAAACTCACATTGGTACTTGCCCAGGTTTGAACCCACAACCTCGTGCACAAGAGGCGAGGCCTAAACCACTGGGCCATCATGATTTTATAATATACGTTCTTGTAAATATTGATAACATATAATATTGGGTTCAATTAAAAACCCGATTGATGATATTATGTAAACGATTTAAAGTCATAACTGTGTTCGATTAGTGAAATTAGCTATTGTCTCTGATTAATTCGTTTGTTTTAATAAACTTCAGAAAACAAACCGTATTTTAATCTTAAAATACAGTTATTTCTGTGAAAACTGAGACTAACTGAGATTAGAATGTAAACGTTCAGGTTTGCATTCAAATTTGTTTCAATCTGTCAGTGATACGTCAAACTTTCTTACATTTTTGACATATTCTTGACGTCGGTTGTCGTTGAGATGAGATTGCGACAAGATTTTAAACGTTTTTAAGTACAGGAAATAGCCTTCAGACTGAAGTTTGACTGTGATGGTTACCATGCCTTTATGAGATTAAATTAAATATATGTTTTTTATTTACCTTTACAATTATCATGATATGATAATTATAACATTAAAAAATAATTGGAAAATCCAAAAGTGCACGCCTCATAATCTCATTTTTCACTTCTTCATATTTTTTTTAGTTTTTTATGAATTGTAATTAAACGACAACGAATTACCCAATTTTTACGGTCGTGAGAGTGCCAGAACCATACGGACAGACATCCGGACGTCCTCGAATATTTTTGTAATTATTTTTTTTCTACTTTAAACAAAATAATTGTTTAAAAAAATATCAAATATGTTTAAACGAATGTTTTTTCTTGATTTATGTATGATAATAATAGGTCTTTACCTATGAAATTGCCGTTTTGTATGAAAAAATTTAAATGAATTTTTTTCATGTATTTTTTATTTGTATTAATCGAAGTAATCACCCATGCAATCAATGCATCTTTGCCAACGCAGTGGCAGTTTATTGATGCCCTTCTTAAAGAAATCAGCTGGACGGGAGGCAACAAATTCTTCAAAGGCATTTTGTACTGCCTCTCGGGTATTGAATTTTTTTCCCGCCAAGAAGTTATCCAAATTCTGGAAAAAGTAGTAGTCTGTAGGCGCAAGGTCTGGTGAGTAGGGCGGATGACGGAGAGCTTCCAACCCCAGTTCTTGCAACTTGGAGACCGTCTGCTGTGCAGTATGAGGTCGCGCGTTGTCGTGCAGTAGCAGCGGAGACGAGCGATTGACCAATGCTGGTTGGAGATGTGCCAGCTTCTCCATCATTGTGTTCAATTCTTCACAGTACACATCTGCAGTAATGCTCACCCCGTTTGGTAAGAAGCTGTGTTGAATCACACCGGCGCTAGACCACCAAACAGTGACCATCACTTTTCTTGGGGTAAGTTTTCGTTTAGGGCATTGTTTAGGTGCTGAACCAGGATCCAACCAACTTGCTGAGCGCTTGCGGTTATCAAACAGAATCCATTTTTCATCGCAGGTAACAATGCGGTTCAAAATTCCTTCATTTGTGTGTCTGTTGAGCAGTGCAAGGCACGTCTCGACGCGTACTTCGCGCTGGCGATCATTGAGTTCGTGGGGCACCCATTTGTCAAGCTTTTTTACCTTGCCAATTTGACGCAAATGGACCAATATTGTTTTGACGCTAACATCGAAAGCTGCTGCTAATTCAGCCGTAGATTGTGTATCATCAGCTTCCACAATCGCCTTTAATTCGTCATTGTCGACCAAAGTCTTCGGACGACCGCGAGGTTCATTTTTCAGGTCGAAATTTCCAGAACGGAAGCGAGCAAACCAATAACAGGTAGTGCGTTGGTTTGTAGTGTTAGCTCCGTAAACGTCGTTGATGTTGCGTGCCGCTTGTGCCGCGTTGCTGCCACGACGGTACTCATATTCCATAATTACTCGAATTTTTAACGTATCCATGATGACGAAAAAGATTTAAATGCGATGAAAATGTAACACTAATCAATAAACAAATGACTACTTTTGGAAAAAAAAATCCATGTTTTTAAAATAAAATGAATTTGAAATTAGAATTCTTAGCCAAACAAAAAATATTTTGATTTGAAATGGCCAGTACTGCAGAACGGCAATTTCATAGGTAAAGACCTAATATTATCCTATAAGTGCATTGTGAGAAAAATACAGTCATTTTTAGTTTCGAAAAGTCCTTGACTCTCATATATCGGGAGTAGAGCATCACCTCAACTCTTAGCTTATGAGGCGTGCAATATTACATACAATGTCTTATTCTATTATTCTCTTATTATTATTATTATTATTCTCTGCCTAGCCTTTCGGGGAATACAAGCGTGATGATGTTATGTTGATGATTTAAATTGGTTATTACACGTCAAACAAGCAAAAAGTTTATTTAAACTAGGTCAATTGATCGGAGGACTCAAAACAAGGCGATGGGCAGTAGTATCATTTAGTTCGAGGGACTTCTTTGAATTGGCAAAGGTTTTTTTAATCCATCGATGCGGCGGGCGAAGGTCCACCTGCGACGCAGGAGGTTGCGGGTACGATTCCCGCCTTGGGACAAATGTTTGTACGATCTACAAAGATTCGTTCCGGGTGTTCTGTGTATTGTATTAAGTATATCAGTCCTCTAGTACCCATAACTCAAGCTCTGCTTAGCTTGGGGCAGATGATACTGTGTGGATTGTCCAGCATTATTTATTTAGTAATTATACATACATATGACATAATATTTTGATATTAATTTAAATCTAGTTGCCCTACTGAAAGACAAAGGCTTATCCTACACAGAAAAATAATGGACATCTGTTGTCATCGTCAAGCTTGTCGATGTCAAGTTGGTGATTTCAGGGTACGTACTATGACGTGCTAAAGCTAATATTGTCCCGTTGTAAAAAAGGAATAGTGCTATTGGCCCTGTCTAGCTCCATCTCTTTCTTACGGTGGAACAATCAGTGGTTAACAAGTCATTGAACGGCCACAGGATTAAAGTCTAGGTTTCTTTGAGATATTTTCTTTAATTGGATTGATTTTTATTATTATTTCCTTTATTCCTTTTTATACTTACTTAATGCATTTTTAAATATTTAAATACAAAACATTTAAAAATACTAGTCCACCAATGGCGGGAGCAGGGTCCAAGCTACCGGTAGTAAGGTTATCAGAGACAGGAACCTCTTCGCAATGCGAGCCGTATCGAGGAGTACTGCCTTCTGTATCAGGCCTTTGAGCCAACCGTGTAACTAGAGGTATGGTTTTTATTATTATTGTTATATTATAAATTAGAATTCTTAGCCAAACAAAAAATATTTTGATTTGAAATGGCCAGTACTGCAGAACGGCAATTTCATAGGTAAAGACCTAATATTATCCTATAAGTGCATTGTGAGAAAAATACAGTCATTTTTAGTTTCGAAAAGTCCTTGACTCTCATATATCGGGAGTAGAGCATCACCTCAACTCTTAGCTTATGAGGCGTGCAATATTACATACAATGTCTTATTCTATTATTCTCTTATTATTATTATTATTATTCTCTGCCTAGCCTTTCGGGGAATACAAGCGTGATGATGTTATGTTGATGATTTAAATTGGTTATTACACGTCAAACAAGCAAAAAGTTTATTTAAACTAGGTCAATTGATCGGAGGACTCAAAACAAGGCGATGGGCAGTAGTATCATTTAGTTCGAGGGACTTCTTTGAATTGGCAAAGGTTTTTTTAATCCATCGATGCGGCGGGCGAAGGTCCACCTGCGACGCAGGAGGTTGCGGGTACGATTCCCGCCTTGGGACAAATGTTTGTACGATCTACAAAGATTCGTTCCGGGTGTTCTGTGTATTTGCTATCTATAATAAAAATATCTATGTAATGTATTGTATTAAGTATATCAGTCCTCTAGTACCCATAACTCAAGCTCTGCTTAGCTTGGGGCTAGATGATACTGTGTGGATTGTCCAGCATTATTTATTTAGTAATTATACATACATATGACATAATATTTTGATATTAATTTAAATCTAGTTGCCCTACTGAAAGACAAAGGCTTATCCTATACAAAAAATAATGGACATCAGCTGTTGTCATCGTCAAGATTGTCGATGTCAAGTTGGCGATTTCAGGGTACGTACCATGACGTGCTAAAGCTAACATTGTCCCGTTGTAAAAAAGGGATAGTGCTATTGGCCCTGTCTAGCTCCATCTCTTTCTTACGCTGGAACAATCACTGGTTATCACGTCATTGAACGGCCACAGGACTAAAGTCTAGGTTTCTTTGAGATATTTTCTTTTATTGGGTTGATTTTTATTATTATTTCCTTTATTCCTTTTTATACTTACTTAATGCATTTTTAAATATTTAAATACAAAACATTTAAAAATACTAGTCCACCAATGGCGGGAGCAGGGTCCAAGCTACCGGTGGTAAGGTTATCAGAGACAGGAACCTCTTCGCAATGCGAGCCGTATCGAGGAGTACTGCCTTCTGTATCAGGCCTTTGAGCCAACCGTGTAACTAGAGGTATCGTTTTTATTATTATTGTTATATTATTTAGAGATTGGTTTATTGGATTCTTAGATTTATTTTCATGAGCTTCTAGCAAGCTATCAGAAGGCGGGACTCCTCAGGCTACTGATATAATTTAATGGTTATTATTCAGTGTGTCGCCCCGAAGCTAGTTAGCGACGCTTCACTTTTGTTGATTTATCTCTAAACCCTTATTACTTCGCTAGTTTACTATTACTCGTTAACTCGGTATAGTTGGCTGTGATAGTTTTCCTTTTAAATTGTCATATATACTAGGGTCGTCATTTTTGTCACATATGCAGAAACTACCATTAACTGACATTGGGGAGTGACACTTGACACTATTTCGAGAGTAGAGCTCTTTAAATAAAATAAGCACTTTAAAGCCTTGTACATCGCAATCGCATCCCTGAATTTAAAAACGGTTTTCTCACACCTGCAATCACCTTGAAAAAAACTTAAAAAAATTAACATTATTTTATCTTACCACTTAACAAAGTACGAATGCATACATATTGACCTAGGCAACAGCCTAGGTCAATATGTATGCATTCGTTTGCCAAGTTACAGTTTCTGCCTACCCGGGGACAGACGGATGGACGGATATGGCGAAACTATAAGGGTTCCTCATTTTCTCAGGAACCCTAAAAAAGAGCGAGGAAGCCGCGTCCACCCAGGGTGCCGTACCTTGATAGAAATATACTTACTATTACTAACTCTGCTACTATACTAACTACTACCACGCCTGTTAAAACATAACTTTGCTGTGCCCGATAGGGACCATAATTGATTCGATGTTTTACATTCCAACTATATGTACACATTATGGGATACAATAAAGTATTGAGTATAGAATTATTTGTACCACTTATAAACAATACAAACCTATACTATAACATTACCCATTCTGCACAGTACAGGCACACACTCATCCTCACTCACAACAGACACCAGAAGCACATACACCAACTCATAAATACACACCCACCCACACACAAACATACACAAATACTCACATATACAAATATAAATATGGTAGCACGTTTATTAACTTTAACTTTAAGTTTATATAACAAAAATAAAACGAATATATTCTATCTGACTTTAGGTTTTTGTCACTTTACAATGGGGAAGACACTAACACCTACAATACAGTTTTATTAGCGCAGGTGTTAGATAATCCTATAATTAAAATGTCAATAAAGATTAATTGAATAATTTTTTGTGCATTTACAAACATTTAAAGGCACATACACAAACAGCCAGACCCGGAACGGTTACCGGTCATACTAATATTTGTTCCGTGCGGGAATCGAACCACGACACGCAGCGCACAATCGCTCAGCCACTACGCCAACCGTGCCGTCATTATTATTATATTATACTTCTGAATGTTACCCGCATAATATCTGTAGTCGAAGCGGCGATGGGTCGTTTATGTTGTGGTTAGAGGCTGCTCTCATTTGGTTACATGCATTGTTCACGTCACTACTAATTATTTAGCGGTTAGTAGAGCGGCGGGATGTTTGATGTGGTTCGCTTTAGTGTTTGTAACTGAAATTAATTCGAATTCAGGTAAGTGCTTGATTTATCACGTTGACGTGTGTTTTAAAATCTCTACTTGAACTTTCCGAGCATCACTCATGGCTTAAATTTTTGCTTCTGTTGTTATTTAACAACAAAAAACCATAAAAAGGTGTTGTTATCGTCGTCTTAGAATGCCCTGATCGTCCATTGGTTATGGCTTTTCGTCTCATTCTCGACGTTGTTGGTTCAAATCGGGGTCATATGTACTTTCTAATTTTAATTTCTTTAATCTTTAATGTAATGTCTTTCTACTGACCTTATTGGTGATGGTCTTCAAAAACCTTTTTCCATACATCATCCTGACATTCATTCATATGGTACTCGATGTGAATCACTGTTCGCAAACACAGACCGCCGTCATTCCGTTCTCACCGCCGAGGCCCGTCGCGACAACCTCGTCTATGCCCTCCCCCGACCCTTTGCTCGAACCAGCACGCGGCGCTGAGCCAGTAGTTTTTTAAATTAGTCCCTTAAATAATATATCTATAAGATCCAGCTCGTCCCTTTGCTGTCTTCTCCCAGCGACGTTCTAAGCCGAGACTCGTACCCCACAGGGGTCACCTTCAGCGAATGGTCGCTAAGCTTTCAAGTTTTTTGCCCTGGCTGGAGACCATTATTTTTAAGTCCCCACAATTCGGTTAAGCAGTAGATAACCCTGAAGGCTACGAGATGCCAATACCAATGATAAAATGCAGTGGGACAGTAATAGGCGGGTATTTTTTATTTGATTTGTTCTAGCTAATGTAATAACTTGCACTCACTGCTTGTTGAAGCTTTAATAAAAGCTCTTAGATCTAAAGCCCGGATCACAAAGTGAGCCTCGATCGAAGTTTCAATTTACGTTAGAGATTGCATTGCAAACTCCTGTAGTTCCGATATTAGTTTAAGGTTTAAAGGGGTGCATTCTGAAAGTTAGTAACGTCGCAAATAGTTCTCAAATATTGCATTGTTTTGATTAATGAACATAACGCCTGTATTTTTGAAAGGTTAGACAGATACGAACAATCTGCTCATCATGTCTTATGGGAGTGTACGCTTTGGCAGAATGATCGCAATATAATTTTAGATAGTGTGCACGTTGCATCCGGAGTTGTTTACTATACGGACCTTGTAGAAACTCGATCAAATTTCCGTCCGTTCAAGCGTTTTTGCCATACCACTATTGGAATCAAATGTAACAGCTCATCATTTAGGACCCATTAATATCAGTGTTATTTTATAATAATGACGACTTATTGACGCAGCGGGCGATGATCTGCCTGCCACGCAGGAGGTTGCGAGGTCTATTCCCGCCTTGGAAAAAATGTTTGTATGATCTACAAAGATTTGTTCAGGGTGTTCTGGGTATTTGCTATACATATTAAAAAAACGATCTAAGTAATGTATTGTATTGAGTATGTCAGTCATCTACTACCCATAACTCAAGCTCTGCTTAGCTTGGGGTTAGATGATGCTGTGTGGATTGTCGAGCATTAAATATTTATTTTATATTTCGTATGATAATCAGACGGTATAAGTTTTTATTCCAACTCTGAATGCTTCAGTGTACCGCTTCCGTGTCATCCCGGATCCCGACTGGTCCCATATCGACCGCTATTCACGACCGACAGACGGACGGTCGCGGATGCAACACTATCAGACCCTTTATTGTTAGCTATTTTTTCCATAACAATTAAAAAACAAAATGAATAAATAGAATTGTAATATAATAATAGAATGAATGGGAATATAAAATACTTAATACAATACAAAATATTTCAAGCATAAGACAAATTTATAAACCGTTCTTCCTCTCTCTACTTATTTAAACATTTTCTGAGCACGACAGTGTCCATGATTGTTTCTATGAATATTTCAAATTTTTATTTTACCACCTGTAAGTGTAAATGGATTGTGATAAATGATTTGATTTGATTAACGACCGATGTGGCGAGGCGGGCGAAGATCCGCCTGCGACGCAAGAGGTTGCGGGTTCGATTCCCGCCTTGGGACAAATGTTTGTACGATCCACAAATATTTGTTCCGGGTGATCTGGGTATTTCCTATGTATAATAAAAAATATCTATATATATAATGTATGGTATTAAGTATATCAGTCATCTAGTACCCATAACACAAGCTCTGCTTAGCTTGGGGCTAGATGATGCTGTGTGGATTGTCCAGCAATATTTATTTATTTAATTATTTATTTATTTATTTAAAACTAGCACTTCACCTGGCACTTTATCCGTGTGTATATCGTACTTTGCCCTTCAAACTTTAAAAACCCCTCCATCCCCTTTAAGCGTAGTTTTAAAAATAGAATACAGCCTTTGTTACTCGTTTTTTTTATTTTATTTGTTTAAACGGCTTTGTCGCTTAGCAACCACATCAGGAAAACACATAATCTATCTTACGACTAACTCGTAACTCTTTGATAAATATACGTAGCTTTCTATAGGTGAAAACATTTTTTTATATCAGTTAAGTAGTTTTTGAGTGTCTAGCGACCCTGGCGACACGATATGCCGAATTGCATTTCATGTTTTAACGGAGCACGGACGTGCGGCTCGCCAGACGTTTACATACGACCGTCTTACCACCATGTCATATTGCACTGTATTAATTGACTGAGTTATTTGTGGAACCAGATTTAACTATTAGTATGCCCAGTGTATGTTAATTTGTATCTCAATAACACGCACAGCAAGCATATATACAAACAAACATAAAAAATACAAACTAACAAATGTTCCCTCTTTATAATATTACTAGTTTACATTTAGAAAATGGATAACTTCCTCGATGTAAATGACAAAACGTTTTTAAAGTCTTGCTTTTGCTCTTATGAACGAAAGAAAAAACACTTATTCAACACAGGCTCAGGCACACAACGACACAATACTAAACAAAGAAAACAAACAAAAGAACAAAACAAAAACGAATAAAATATACCAAGGCAAAAGTGCAATCTAACAAAAACTACAAACACCTATTTATTATTGTTTTAATTTCCGTTTCAACCGACATATTCCCATCGCTGTTAATGAATAACACAACTGGCTGAAGCCTCCACATCCGAGACAAATGGTTGCACACCAGTGCCTCCACATCCTCGCACGGTCGCAGGTCACGATCAATATCCCGCGGCGAGACGGGAAGCTGCACAGACAGATTATTCTCAGAGCCGTGTACCCGACACTTCGGGACTTCGCTTTTGTTTACATCTAGTTAAAAGTTGTTACCTTGTGTACCTGTGCTTTGTGTGCTGTTTACAAAGATAATTTAAGTTAAGGTTAAGTTGTTTGTTTTGATTAACAAGACTGATCTATTGACTGATCTATTACATGGAGGAGCTCGTGGCTTAATAAAAACAGCCGCACGGGTTGACCGAAGGTTAAGCTACGCTTGCCGAGGTTAGTCTGTGGATGGGTAACCGTTCGTAACATATCGAGACTCATCCGTGCCTCGGAAATCACGTTAAGCCGTTGATCCCGGTTGTCATTTGTAGATCTTTGACAGTCGTTACGGGTAGTCAGAAACCCAAAAGTCTGACAACCAGTCTTACCAAAGGGTATCGTGTTGCCCAGTAACTGGGTTGTGGAGGTTACATAGAGTGACTGCCTATGCAGTCTCTCTATGTAAAACGCTAGTATTTAGCTGCATCCAGTTAGACTGGAAGCCGACCCCAATATAGTTGGGAAAAGGCTAGGCAGATGATCAAGACTGATCTATTTATTACATGCCTCGTTAGTCTAATAGTCGCGAGCGTGAGGTTCTGGGTTCAATTCCAAGGGAGCCTAGACGAAATCCCTTTTCTGTTAGCGTTTACGTCAATGGAAAGAACAAATAGTATGGAGTTGACATAAACTTTAGAGATGTCACGAGACTCCTTTTCACATGTAATGTCATTGCCATACATTTTGACGTTATCGTCTAGAGTTAAAGAAAACATTTTTTTTTAAAGAGATTCCTAGGGTGGGGCAAGCTTTAAAAAAAAGCATAAGCAATTCACGGGGATTTTTTGTCAAAACTGCTACAGCAGTTACGAGATCGACTATACATCAGAATCTGGCAGTATAATTGTTTTTATTCGGATCCCTAATTCTTTTTCTAAAATCTCACACATCAGCCAGTGGAAGTTTTTTTGTCTATGCCCGCAGATTGAGCAAAGTTTTATAAGGTTTACTATCTGTATTTTCTTAGTAGCAGCTCGAAATCTGGACTTGTACCCGGTGGATGGCAATAGGCTCGGCTCCCAATTACATGGGGCTTTAAAAAAGCTGTCGAGATTTCAATGGACTATTGATGCACTTCTGCCTGCCTTCTGAGTAGAAGCGTGAAGTGAGCTAAGTACGTCATATCTAGATCCCTAATCGCCGTTAGCTTAAATTGAATCTTATCATCTGGCTGCGGGCGCAGCATATTCTTTCAAAAATCTACGTAAATTTGAAACAGTGCATCAGTAGCATAGGACTCGCAACCAGCGTGCGAGTGTGACGGATTTTTGAACATAGACGAAGCAAAAGGAATATGTAATGATCGTAGCAGGTGGCGTTCTGTAGTTTTAGACTTTTGCCTAACCCTATGGGGAAAAGGCGTGAGTTTAGGCAAATATGTATGTTCAAAAATTGCAAAAAAAGGATCAGGTATTAAGGTAGACGAACAATAAATGCTTTACGTTTACGTCGAGATAACTTCTATCGATCTGCGACCAACGACCGCGCGTTATAAAAAACCAGCCAAGTGCGAATCGATAGCGCACGCGAAGGGTCCAGTATCGTGTCGAACTGTGTGTGCAAAAAACGCTGAAAACGTGTCTTGTATTACCCCATCTTTTTCCCCCAAAAAATTGGGATAAGGGTAGATGATGATTATGAATACATACGAACAAATGTGAGGTTGTACCTATGATAATTGTTTTAAAGATGGATTTTAAAAAGAGATTTAAATTTTATATAGTTCTGTGAAATTGGTAGTAGTCTAATAATAGTTACAAGGAAAGAAAGAAATAAATAAAAATTGCACATGCTTATTAGGTACACCATGACAATTCTGGCATCGGAAACAAAAAAAAACATATAAAGACAGAAATAATAAATAAATAATGCTGGACAATCCACACAGCATCATCTAGCCTCAAGCTAAACAGAGCATGTGTTATGGGTACTAGATGACTGATTTACTTAATAACAATACATTACATGGATAGATATTTTTTATTATACATAGCATATTATATATTTTTTATCGTACAAACATTTGGCTAAGGCGGGAATCGAACCCGCAACCTCCTGCGTCGCAGTCGGACCTTCGCCCGCCGCGCCACACCGGTCGTTAAAAAAAAGGTCCTCAAAGAAATGATAGTAAAAAAAAGTATGTGCCTTACGGCCAAGTGGGTCCAGTTCAGCAAAAATGCCATACAACTAGTGTCTGACGCTGGTTTTCATCTAATACTAGTTCTCTTAGCCTATTCCTACTGTTTTTAGACATGAGGAATTTTCACCAAAAACTGTATTTTCATATTTTGTTCAGGAAAATTCAACCTCATAATTGCTTTATCACCTTAAGTTATTCAACCTTAATTTTATCAATTGTTTGTTTCTTTCTTTCTTTTTGAAAAAAAAATACGTTGCCCCACACTAGGAATTTCTTATGTATCGTGGGTGCGTTTACAAAAATTTAAACTCACATACACAAACAGCCAGACCCGGAACAACTACCTGTAGGTCATACAAATATTTGTTCCGTGCGGGAATCGAACCCACAAAACGCGGCGCAGCAGCCGATGGCTCAACCACTGCGCCAACCGTGGCCTCAATTGATTTCTAGTAAAAAACTTGAAGATCTATTTTTGCTTTTAATATAGTTTTAAAGCAAAAATAGACACTGACAGTGTGGCAGTCAGATACGAATGTATTACTGATCTCGACAAATGGATGTGCAATTAACGCTTACGCGACAGAACCGTAAGTTGAATGCACGCTTGTGCTTGACACCACGCTAGTGCGACATGGAGACTCAACATTTGTATTCGTAAACATAATGTATGTCGAGAATTAAACTTCCTGGAGTTTC
Source organism: Phlogophora meticulosa (assembly GCA_905147745.2). Classification (NCBI taxonomy): domain Eukaryota; kingdom Metazoa; phylum Arthropoda; class Insecta; order Lepidoptera; family Noctuidae; genus Phlogophora; species Phlogophora meticulosa. Next base: position 13,605,257 of record LR990522.1, on the reverse strand, counting down.
AATTTGACGGCACGGTTGGCACAGTGGCTGAGCGATTGACTGTTGTGCTGCGTGTCGCGGGTTCGTTTCCCGCACGGAATCAATAATTGTATGGCCTACAGGTATATGGTCTGGTGGTTTGTGTATATGAGTTTGAATGTTTGTAAACGCACTCACGATACAGGAGAAATATCGAGTGTGGGACATGTTTTAAAAAAAATTAGCAAAAACAATTAACAGGGAGTTTTTGTCAAAGCTGCTAAAGCAATTACGAGGTCGACTATACATGAAAATCTACCAGAATAATAATCTGTATCGGAACCCTAATTCATTTTCTGAAATAATATTAGCCTAAGTAACTCCTTATAACATCAGCTATCAGCCAGTGGAAGGCTCGTCAAATCGGTACACCCATTTTTTTAAATTGCCTCAATCAAACAGACGGAGAAACATTTAATTTTTTTTTTGTTTGGAATAACTAGTGTATAAAGTTTCATACGCATTCAGTAGATAAAAGCTGTTGTTTTGAAATTACAAACAGACACTTGCATTTTATAGACGAGTATATCTATAGAAGTTAACATGTTATATACGGTTATTAAACACATAACTAGTTGTAAACAAAAGCTCGCGTATAAAGCGGCGGGTAGACGAACGTAAATGTTATCACGGCGGCGGCGTACCGCGTGCTATCGACCGAGTGGATGTGGTGAGGTAGCTCTATTGAAAATAGAACGAGAAAACATGATATAAGTGTTATCTCTCGAAGAGATGATCACAATTGGCTACCGAGATCTTGTGATTTAACACCTTGCAACTTCTTTCTTTGGGGCCACGTGAAAAAGAAGGCCTCGCCAACAGCCCAGCGTCGATTCAAGACCTCAAAGATGGAATTCGTGAGGCTATCGAGGACATAGGGCAGCCATTTTGCGATTTGGTTATGGGAAATTTCATGAAAAGGATATGGTTCTCTAAGCGTGGTCGTGGTTGTCATTTGCCTGATGTTATTTTCCACTATTAACGGCTTACCTTCCTCTTTATGATGAAATAAACATCCGATCATTTATATTAAAAAATGGCATTTTTTTTTTGAATATCAAAATAACACCTCTTATTGGAAAACCCTATACAAGGAGGGTTAAAAATAAATAAAAAATAAATAAATAAATATTGTTGGACAATCCACACAGCATCACCTAGCCCCAAGCTAAGCAGAGCTTGTGTTATGGGTACTAGATGACTGATATACTTAATACAATACATTACATAGATAGATATTTTTATTATACATAGTAAATACCCAGAACACCCGGAACAAATCTTTGTAGATCGTACAAACATTTGTCCCAAGGCGGGAATCGAACCCGCAACCTCTTGCGTCGCAGGCGGACCTTCGCCCAGCGCGCGTCATCGGTCATCGGGGTTAAGTGTGCATCATTCGAATTTTGGGGTTGCACACAGTGTGGTTTGCTGAAGTAATAACTGCTGTGTTAACTACACTATCTCAAACTGTCAAATTTGCTGAATTGAACATGATCTATATGGTTCTATGATATGTTTAAAAAACGATCAAAGACATTTGACACATTGGGGTAGCTTGATGTGCTGGCCTCTGTACAGCAAGTTAGATACGTGTGCCAATGGACATGACACATTACAATTGGTGATAACTAACAGTTAATAAGGTCAGTTGCTGAGGTCGGATCAGGCGCTCCAACACACATTACATTGCTATAGCTTGTGACAAACCACAGATTTGGACCCAAATGTACCTTCAATACTTGAATTTATTTATAAGTACGTTAACTTTTCTACAAATTTAATCGTAATCAGCTTACAAAATTTCCACGGTGTGGACACAAGCCTACTCTCCTCTTTGAGAGGGGCCATAATCCACGGAGCGGGCCCATTGCGGATGAGGGGGTGTGTAAGTAAATCTTTGAATTTTTCATTCTGCGACCTCTTGAGTTTCCTCACAATGTTCCTTCATCGTTTTGTGAGCAGTGGTGATGAAATAAATTACGTTAAGTGAAGTGTCAGACTGGGTCTAAGCCCACTGCTCTCCAAACGAAGACTGACACCACCTACCACTGTTTGTCTCTGCATCACCCAAAGGTTGTCTGGTAAATAATGCCTATAGCATTAAGTCCGTACATTTGTGTGCTTAAACACAAATGTACAAAGGCGGACATAATGCTATTCTATGGTATTAAATAAATATTAAACATCAGTCATAGGCTTGGCTATAATGTGGCTTACAGGCTCATGATCAGTTTAGACTTTAAAATATGTATTTCTTTAAAACGATACAACTATTAATACATGAAAAAATAAAATAAAATAAATAATCACAGGGCATCGAAAAATTCATCCGCATCACTGCCAACGGGAAAAGTGCCCAGAAAGCTGGCAGCATTGTCACGTTGAATGGCAATGCTGATTCTTTGGCCAAAAAAGGCCAGCCCTCTGGTCACGTGAAGAGTCGATCAAACGCTTCGCGATGTCTTTAAAGACTAAATGTTCAGACATCGCTACAATAAATGTTATATATCACAACAATATCGCTCAGCAAACGTTTTATATTGACACGTTCACACAACTCTATGCTATAATAATAATAATATAATAATAATAAATTTATTCAAAAAACATAAGGTATATGTTAAATACAATTTTCTTAATTCTATGTCAAGTTCAGAAATAATCTATGCCTGAACTAGGAATTCCTGTGTTTCAGGCGAAAGGGAGGTAACATTAATTTATTAAATAATCACATAATAAGCATAATAATCTATAGACTATACAATATAAGATGTTTAAAAATTATGGTGTTTAACTTAGTTAACTAATTATAAATAGAAAATTACAATAATTTGACCAATCGTTACTTAAGAACAAGTAGTAACTTCTCTGTATCTTCATAGGACATTGATTGTAAAGCTTCCTTAAGGATTTTTTTGCAGTTACTGAAATTTAAGGAGTAGATGTTTCCTTTTTCATTTAACCTATTATAAAGTAGCGGTCCAAGGTACATATAAAATTTGGCTGTGAAAGCATGCTTTGTACTTTTTTGAGGACAAACTATATCTTTCCGTCTCTTATTAGTAAATTCAGTGCTATAAGGAAGAGCTGTGTGTTGTTTTAGTACAGTGCTGATTATAAATAACTGTCGAACTGTTAGTACCTCACAGGATTTATACAGATGGTTAGTAGGGAACAGAAAAGGCCGACAAGTAGCCACCTTGAGAATAGCTCTTTGAGCTCGTTCAATGGGCAATAACAGTGTTTTACTCACTCCACCCCATGCAGTAATACAATAAGTCAAAATTGACTGACAAAGAGCAAAATATACTTGCTTAATTATTTTTGCATCTGCAATAATCCGTAGTTTTTTGAATACGAATATCAACTTACGAATTCTATTATTTAATGCTTCCATGTGGTATTTGAAGGAAAGGGTTTCATCTATTATAATACCTAGGTATTTTATTTTGTCAGTCTTTTTAATATTGGGACACTTACATTGACTTTCTGTAGGCACTTGGCAACAGTGAGCATGCAATGTTGAGGGGATATTGGGTATTTGTTTGCGCATCGAAAACTTAATGAAGTTTGTCTTGTCTGCATTTAAAGTTAGTGAGTTATTTAGAAGCCATTTATTTACAATATTAAATCCGTGTTGCGCAAGATTGTAGACTTCGTTTTCTGAGTCAGCCGAAAAAAGCAAAGCAGTGTCATCAGCGTAAGTTATGATAGTGCCGCGCTCTAGTTTTAAATCGCAAAGGTCATTTATGTAGATCAAAAATAGAGTGGGCCCCAAGATACTTCCTTGGGGAACACCATAAAATGTATTATTTTGAAAAGCGCTGACCACATTGCCAATCTTTACGCACTGGGATCGATTTTCCAAATAACTTTGGAAAATTTTTAACTGGGTGCCTCTTACACCCATGATCTCAAGCTTGCGCAGCAGCATCGGAATGGAAACTGTGTCAAAAGCTTTAGCTAGGTCCAGGAAAATCCCTACTGTATGTTTACCCCTGTCAAGTTCTTGCGCAAGATAGTCAGTTAGATGATGTACCGCATCAGCAGTTGAAACTCTAGGCCTAAATCCAAACTGCCGATTAGACAGAATTGATTTATCTTCCAAATATTTTAACAATCTTTTATTTATAATTTTCTCTAATATTTTTGACATAGAAGGCAGTAAAGAAATAGGCCTATAGTTTGTCACTTGATCTTTGCTTCCCGATTTATAGACAGGTATAATTACAGCTTTTTTGAGACACTCTGGAAAATGACCCAAAGACAAACAAATGCGGAAAATATAAGTTAGAGGTGGTACCAAAATGTCCTTGAATTTTTTAATAATTTTATTAGAGATGTTTTCCCAGCCAACAGCGCAATCTTCTTTCAAGGTCATTATTATACTTTCTACCTCAGTCTCATCAGTATCTAACAGTGCGAAGGATGTTAAAGCAGTGTTACATGTTGATGGTGTACTTGTTATGTTGTGAGATTGATTCGTATTTTTTTTTGCTAGACTCTTTCCAATATTAACAAATAAATTATTTGCTATGTTAGCGGATTCCAGCGGGGACGAGTGTGCTTGTAATAAACCTGAAGATGACTCATACTGTTTCGTAGTATACGTCACGTTTCTAATATATTTCCAGATCTTTTTACTATTTGTTCCAGCCTTTTCCAATGCCACTTTGTCGTAGTTGCTTTTAATTTTTTTAAGGAGGTCGTTACAGTAATTTCTATATCTTTTGTACGAAAGTTGCAATACTATATTATCTGGATAAGATTTAGCCTTCATATGCAGTTTATCCCTATGTTTCATACAGCGGATGAGACCAGGTGTGATCCATGGTTTTATATTGTAGTTTTTGTTACTCAAGTGGGATAGGACTGTGTTTTTCTGAATAGCATTTCGTAAGTTTTCAATTACATACAACATGCCAAACTGCGGGTCAGCGGAATTATAGACTGGATCAAAATCGATGACGCGTAAATCTTCTTCAAGTTTATTTATATTCAGTTGTGACATTTTGCGAGTGCCTTGTTTAGGTAATTTACAATTTAGGGTTAGTAGGGCAGCATTGTGATCTGTTATTGTTGAGTTAACAACAAGTGCAAGTGAAGGGAAATTCGATTTTAGCATAATATGATCCAAACAGGAGCCACTGTGATGTGTAGGAAAGCTGTGTGCTGGGAGCAGGCCATGAAAGGCGCATAGGTTGAGGTAGTCCTGAGCTGACGAATCAGCACTTCCTGGAAGAATGTTGATATTTATATCTCCGATTACAACCGTGTTTTTAATGGGTGACAGGTTTTGTAAAGTGTCGTTCAGGGAATCAATAAAAACGCTAGTGTTTCTAAAAGACGGAGGTCGATATAATGCTAATATCGCAAATTCTGATCCGATTTTAACTAACAGCCTGTTACAGTCGTGCATCTCAGGTTCCTCTATAGAAACATTCAAATGATTTCGTGCATAAACTATCACCCCATCATTTTGATTGTAATTGATAGTACTTTTATACATATTATAACCCGGGATTAATGGTATGTTATATTGTTTAGCAAGCCAACATTCAGTTAAAACAATGACATCACAATTTATGTTTAGTCGTTGATGAAATGTACTAAAGCTATCAAAATTCTTAAAAACACTGCGAATATTTTGTGTTAGTATGGTTAGCGGAGATTGGAAGCCAGATAGATATTGTTTGCAGTTTTCCGCTTCACAAACATTGGACTCGGATACAGAGAAATTATCTAAATCATATAATAAATTATTTAGCATAATGGTAAGGAATTAAGGTCAAACAAATAACTAATTAACGGCGCTCTTAGGCGCCTCCATAATCTACAGAATTGATGTACCATTTTTCAGCCATTATTTTTGCTGGGCAGTCTGCAGCACCTGTGTTATGTTTGGCAGGTTTTTTAAAATGCAGGCAAGTAGCGCATTTTGGATCATCAGCATTCTTTGAACATTCTTTAATCGAGTGACCTTGTTCACCACAGTGACCGCAGGTGTACGTGGTCTGTCGACATGACTTGGCCGCGTGTCCATACTGCTGACACTTATAACAACGTGTGACCAAAGTAAAATCCCTCACAGGGCATGACGACCAATTTACAAAAACTCGTTCTTGTGATACCAGGGCTTTGCGTATGACTGCAGATACTTCGACAATAAAATTACAAGTCTCAGAATCTTTCTTACCTGACTTATGACTTAGTCTAATTGAGCTCAAAAATGTCTCAAGGCTGCAGTCCTGAAGTTTTTCGGCAAGATTTTGATTGTACAAACAAGCAAAAACCTCATTTTCTTGCATGGATGTCGGCACTCCTATAATAACAACCTTAGGCTTCCTTTTGTATGGCTCGTCGACTGTTAGGCCTGATTTGGTCAGCTGCACCGATTTCCTCAGCTTCTCGATATCGTCTTTCGTTTCGGTACTGATGATAACACCACCGTTCTTCGTCTTACGTAGACCTCTCACGTGGAGCTTCATTTCTTCAGGGCTGATAATTTTTTGGACAAGAGATTTGGTTTCGTCACTGGTCTTCAAGTTGTCATTTGGATAGATGGCCACAGAACTTAGATGACTCGGCTGGATAAAATTGTTGGCACCTTTCTTAACCATGTCAGCAAACGAAGATCCACGGGCAGGTTTCGTCGAATCTGCGATACTCAGCTTAAGGTTTTCTAATTGCTGCGAAAGATCGAGTTGGCTTTCAAGAGTTCGAACGGTGTAATGTGCTTGGAGCGCTTTAGCTTTGACGGACTGGTACATGACGGCCATCTGCGAGGTCCCGTGCCCAACCTTCCGGCATAGGCTGTTAATCCGCGTTTTTTGCTCCACATTCAGTTTGCCGTCAGCAGCAATACTGCAGATCTCGTTAAGGCTCTGTTCGATGATTGACATCCAGTTCTGAACTTCTGGTGTCGAGACAACTTCAGGAGCATCGTTCCTTATGACAGGCGCTTTAGGGGAAGAAGCTGGTACGGCCACGGGCACAGGCGTAGAAGGCGGAGAGCGAACACATTTACTACTCCGGTTGAATGGACTATCCTCCATCGCGAAGCAGGTTATTTTATTTCTTTTAAACACCGGTCATTCTCTAATAATACACCTTACACAAGTCTAATGTACGGTAATGCGTACTACTGGTTGAACTAGGTCACAATTTCGCAAGTGATTATTTGTTTATTGCAATAAATTGCTCGATACGTCTGTTCACTACGACCGGCAATTATTCAATCTGCTATGAAGTCATCATCAGCTCATCTGCCTAGCCTTTTCCCAACTGTGTTAGGGTCGGCTTCCAATCTAACCAGCTGCAGCTGAATATCATTTTTTTTTTTTTTTTTTTTTTTTATAAAAACGTTGCCCCACACTAGGAATTTCTCCTGTATCGTGGGTGCGTTTACAAACATTCAAACTCACATACACAAACAGCCAGACCCGGAACAACTATCTGTAGGCCATACAAATATTTGTTCCGTGCGGGAATCGAACCCACGACACGCAGCGCAGCAGTCAATCGCTCAGCCACTGCGCCAACCGTGTCGTCAAATCAGTATTTATCAGTATTTATCAGTAGTTATCAGTATGTTACATGGAGCGACCGCCTATCTGACATCCACAACCAAGTTACTAGGCAACACGAGACCCCTTGGTAAGACTGGTTGTCATACTTTCGGGCTTCTCACTACCCGTAACGACTGTTAAAGATCTCTAAATGACAGCCTGGACCAAATAAGTGTCCATCACGACACAATGGCACTGCAAATGACTCAATCTAAAGTAAACCATTTATTGACTCTCCGATAATGACATTTGAACATAAATAAATGCACCATCTCTATAGAAACTACGCCCCTTAACAATACTGCTTCAATATCGATACAATTTTAATCGAGTTTCGTAATACACGAGTAGATATCGAGTAAAGTAGTATCAGAAGGTTAATTCTCGTCTAAAGAAAAAGTTCTAATTCAAGTAGCAATCTTGTCTCATAGACAATTAATGTCAAGAACTGTAAGTTAAATTACATAGTATGTGTGTATATGTACGAGTAGTTTAACGTTATGTATGTGTATACGTATACGTTTATATATTATATAAGCAAAATACTTAAAATAATTATTTTAATTTGTACATGTCTAAAAAGAGAAGGAAGGATCGTCATCAATTTTTTTTTCCACCTCACTGTCAACGGAAAAAGTACCTCAAAGACTGGCAGCATTGCCATAAGGAATGATAATGCTAATTCTTTAGCAAAAAAGACCAGTCTTCTGGTCACGTAAAGAGTCGACCAACACGTTGGCAATATCCCACAAAACTAGATGGGCACTCGGACCCCATGGCCTTAATATTTTAACCTTTCTTGTCAGATATTGACGGCGCGGTTGGCGCAATGGCTGAGCGATTGACCGCTGTGCTGCGTGTCGTGGGTTCGATTCCCGCACGGAGCAAATATTTGTATGGCCTACCGGTAGTTGTTCCGGGTCTGGCTGTTTGTGTATGTGAGTTTGAATGTTTGTAAACGCACCCACGATACAGGAGAAATTCCTAGTCTGGGGCAACGTTTTTTTTAAACAGAAAACAGAAAAACAGAAATATACCTATAAATAACTCCCAAACAGTTTATTATATTTACGCCGTTTGAGATTTTCTGCACTTACAGCAGCCACGTTGGCACATCCCGCTATACTAGGACAATGGGATGGCGCTAGGTTGTGGAGTATTTTGTGGATTCGACTCCTGCACGGAAAAGTATGTGTATGGCATAAAGGTAGTTGTTCCAGATTTGGACTGTTTGAGTGTGGCAGTTTAAATGTCCCAACGAAGGAAATCCTAGTGTGCATCAACGTTTTTTTCTTAAGAAAAGAGTGAAGAAAAAAAGAAAGAAGAAAAGCCTGTTTCATCCCAAACTGGTCTGGTCTCTTTAAGTCCATTCTCTCTAGTCTTTTGTCAAAGGCCAAGCCATTGGGTTAAAAAATACCTGATACCTCGGTGGTAAGCGGTGACAATCGTCATTAATGATAACTTAGAGTTCTTATTGAGAGATGGAGACCCAGATTGTAATGCAAGTTCTTTAAATTGTAGGCCTCTGCATTCTATTCTTTTTGCGTTACAACTTGGCAATGGACATAATTTAACTGCTAACTTAAATTATTGTCAGATTTTAGTATTCTTCATTTCAATAAATCATTTTGACATTCAACGTGATACATGGTTTATTGTTGGGATTCCTACGAGGACATATGGATGCAAAGGGCAATGACCGCTATTGTCATACTAGTATAATATTTACAATTATATTTTGGTTGACAGCAAACCTGGTGATATTGTACTCCTCATGTTAAATAACTTTTACTAAGGTACTAACACTTAATTCCGAAAAAGCAGGTGTTCTGTACAGAGACCAGCACATCAAGCTACCCCAATGTGTCATATTTCTTTGGTAGTTTTTCAACTTTGACAGTTTGGGGTGGCTTGATATGCTGGCTTCTGTACATTCTCTGTTTCTTAGATCTACAAAATGAATGGAACATTGAAATCAGTTCTGTTAACTGATTTCAATGTTGGTCTAATATTCAAAGTTGATGGTAATAATGAACACAATGAGGATGAAGAGGTATTCTGTCAGCATAAAGAAAGGTTATAAACTTGTGCATGTAAAGTATATTATACTCCTGTGATAATACAATATAAATAATACAAATGATATAGTGGAATATAATAAATTCAGTATAAAAAATAAAGACACTAACGGTTGTTCGTCTAAACTAATTCGCAACAAATCGAGTTTGATTCAGTCTAGAGCATTGGTTCCCAACGTATGGTCCGCAAAAACATGAATATAGTCCGCAAAAGATTTAAGATAACAAACTTTCAACTAAAAATCACATTGATGCAAACCAAATAAAATGTTCAATTAGAAATGTTGTATTTTTATTACAATCTCAAGAATTCTATGCTATTATATTATATTCTATATAAAATATAAATATTAGGTATTATAAATACATGGAATTCTTGAGATTTGAAAAATAATTATTAATTCGTTTTTATGATAGTACGTGGACATACAAGCGCGGATCCACCGTTAAGGGCACGGCGGGCATGCCCACAACCCTAATTAAAGTTGATAGAATAATTTTCATCCAATGAAAAAAATATAAAAATATTCAAAGAACTGTGTGTGATTTCGAACGCAGCGTTAAAACTGTGTTCGCCTGACTTGGCCGTCGACACTGTCACTGTCCCTGTCTTGCACGGCGCGTCATATATTTTATAGATACGAGTATCTCCTTCGTATGAATGTAATGTATCGATCGTAAGCCAGTCCGTACTCCAAGATTTCTGAAACAAACAAACAAGCAACCAACAAAGAAATAAAAGGGGTCGCATGTCAAAAGAAGATTGGGAGCCACTGGTCTGGAGTCTAGACTTGAGGCACTAAAAGTTGTTCTAGGCTATTACTCGTAACAGCTTGTTCGTGTGATGCGATTAAAGGTGAAACGTTCTTAATTTTACTAACGGTTTCTAACTTTATCTAACTTTACCCTCAATATATTAGATCGCAAAAGCATTTGAAACGAAGTTACGAGTAGTTTCATTTTCTGCCATTTCGTATCAATAGCACTGTGGCCTTGCCTCTCACGCAAGAAGTTGTAGAATTAAATCCAGACATGTACCAAAGTTATTTTTTTTACATGAGCAGATACGTCATTTTCAACACTTACCATTCAAATAAACAATTTTTTTTAATTTTATTGTATAGATTAAAGTTCTTGAAACTTATCAGACAGACTTGTTGCTGGGGAGTTTGTTCCGTCACTTCTTTCCAGCATAAACTCTAGAAAGTGGCCAAGAGCGGGCGTTTTGGGGGACTGTATTATGTAAATTTTGTCGTTAAAAAAATACTGATTCTTAGCCTAATTTGAATAAATTAATTTTGACTTTAAGCGTGTTAGACAGGGCAAAGCAACAAACTACTTTGTAAGTAAACTTAGTTTTTAATAGGAATGTGAACCACAGTCTAGCACGATTAATCTGTAATTGGTACTGATGCAATAAAACTGAAGTGTTTGTTCTTTTCGAACGAGTTAATCTCCGTAACATTCAGTTGGATTAGAAAAGTCCATTTAGCATTTAATAGGCCAATTCTTGAGTAATGCTACGATGCTTAGGAGCGGGTGAAATCCCTGGGTACTTCAATCAAATTAGGATGAATGTTTATGTTCATATGAGAAGCATGGTTTTTTGACAGATCAAAGTTAAAGCGGGGTTTGTGAATCTTGTATTTGTTCTGCCTACACCCATAGGAAAAGGCCGGATTTATGTATTAAATCATTTATGTATGTATGTAAATCGAATTATGGAAAAATACAGTAATACCTAGAATCGGATACATAGACGGAGAGTTTGATTCAAAGCATCTATGTACTACAACAAATAGACCTATTAACAGGAACCGAACACTCCCAAATCATACTAGACAGATTTGTCGATAGCATGCAGGTGGAAATGACCTAGTTACTGACGCAACCAGACACGTAACAAGTCTATTATGTCAGATTCTGCATACGCCAGCCGGGTATCAGAACTAGTAGGCATCGGTAGTCGATGTTAGGGTGCAATCATAGTGTTTGGTATTGAGTCTTGAGAATATGCTGAATCTCTTTGGAAACCTGAGGAGCTCCTGCTACGCTGGCCGAGGTCAGTCTGTGGATGGGTGACCGTTCATTTGTATATCTTCGACAGTCGTTACGGGTAGTCAGAAGCCAGAAAGTCTGACAACAAGTCTCACCAAGGGGTATCGTGTTGCCCAGTAACTGGGTTGTGAAGGTCAGATAGGCAGTCGCTCCATGTAAAACACTGGTATTCAGCTGCATCTGGTTAGACTGGAAGCCGACCCCAACATAGTTGGGAAAAGGCCAAGCAGATGAACTTCTTTGAAAATTCTAAAGGCTACAAAAATATTGTCGAACTAATAAGGTAGCCTAGAAATAATATGGTCAAATATAATTTCTTTATATACGAGTAAGATTGAGAAATCAGGATCATGTGAAGAAAGTTTTGAGTATGAATGTGGAGGGTGCCTGGACCCGAAATCCTGGGATAAGGGCAGGAGAGGCATACATGATGATGATGATAATTTTCTTCATTCATTATTTTTACACTTTTATATTATACTAGGTCTGCCCGCGACTTTGTTCGCTTGGATGTCGAAAAATTAAGACGCTAAGTATTTTTAAATTTTTTTTTTTTTTGCGCAATTGTCTTAGTTTTTCTTTACGTAAGAACCTTCTTTGAAGTATTGGAAAACATAAAAAAAGATAATATGAAATCGTTCGTAAGGTAAGGTGTGACCAAGGGAAACAGGGATTCATTTTTATGTAATAGATATATGTAGATAATATAGGATAAATCAGCAATAAGCTACGATTGCTTCAAGATACAGTTTCTTGTTTATAACCCCGACAAATTTGAAAAAAAATCCGTTATTAATCAGATTGGTGTGTCCATCGTCGCTATTTAATCGCTTATAAAAATATATGTTAATATATATACAATTATACATCCACTGACCTTATTGGTGATGTTCTTTAAAAAGGTCAGGTGCGTAGTACTCGCAACTCGAAAAGATTATGTCAGGATCGTAGCAGATGGCGTTCTGTAGCTTCTGCCTAACCACAAGGGGCTTTTCCCCTTGAGCATGAGTTTATGTATGTGTATATATAAGTTCAGATAGGCAAGGACTTTCCAGTTCTTTTTAATTGATGAAAACGTGACAATCCAACGTATTATGCTCAGCGCAGCCTAACTGATCCAGCTGCTTTATATGCAACGCACACAGATGCCACGTTACCGGCTCCCGACGAATTGGTAGCCTACGCGGAAATAAACACCTCCAAATTCCCAAGCATATACTACTTTCTAAGTTGATCTTAGACATCACTGACATCGGTGAAGGCAAACATCGTGATAAAACCTGGACTAAGCGACACGTCTGAAATCGCCAATCTGCCTTGAGCAAGTGTGGTGAGTGGTGATTAATGCTCTTGCCTTCTATGTATGAAAAGAAACCTTTCCCTGCTGCGGGACAGTAACAGGCTGGTATTATTATTAATGAAGTTTACTCCATAACAATCGATTTTCATATAAGGCCCCCTGCATAGAAATTTTATGAGGAATGAAATGAACACAAGCAATATGTTTTGCGCAAATATTGGCAAAGCAAATGTTGGTCGCCAATATTGGCGTAAACTCCAGGGGCGCGTCGGAGCTAACACACACAATTTTTTTTTATTACTAAATTCGAAAGTCGAACTTTATAGTGACTTATCATCAGAGAAGCGTGAAATTGCTAAAGACAGGGCATCGAAAAATACATCGGCATCACGTCCTCATCGAAAAGTGCCCAGAAGGCTGGTAGCATTGCAACGTTGAATGGCAGTGCTGATTCTTTGGCCAAAAAAAATGCCAGCCCACGTCAGGTCACGTGAAGAGTCGACCAAATGCTTCTTGATGTCTCGAAAAAGTAAATGCGCACACGTACCTCATGGCCCTAGTGTTTCAACTCTAAACGGCTCAAACATATAACACCAAATTATATATAATGCTTTGCCGTTTGAGGTTTTCTGCACCTGCAGCAGCCGCAGCCTGCTCAGTACTAGGAAGATGGGATAGCGCAAAAGTGTCGACACATGTTGCATCCCACACCAAAGACCTACCCATCTTTTAAGATACTATGCTACACTATGAAGCCATGAGCCTATATGCGATTTGCCCGTTACTTAAAAACTTAGCATCGTTGTAGGCTTTTAGTCCCGAGCATTGTCAAGTTCATCTACTTCTGCCTAACCTTTTCTCAACTATGTTGGGGTTGGCATAAACACTACTATTTTACATGGCGCAACTGCCTATCTGACCACCACAACCCACTTTCTGTGTGACATGAAACCCCTTGGTAAGACTAGTTGTCAGGCTATCGTGCAAAGCTACGCCATGAAAATCAAACGATCCTATTGGCTGAATATAGTACACATTGCTACGCAGCTAAGTCCGTCCCTGGTGGAAAGGCAACCATTATGATTCTTTAATTAAATTAGTGATGAACTGTGAGGCCGGAGAAAATATAATGATGGAAAAAAGTCTTTGGTTGGATTTTTGTTTCATTTAAATGTAATATCACGCCTGAATTCTCGAAGAGTTGAGCAGGTATGTACGTTTAAGTTCCATGTAATAGAAAGTGACCGATAAATTCCGTTTAGAAGAATTCATTTATTTATTAATATTTAATATTATAATTGGGAAAGTGTGTGTGTGTCTGTTTGTCCGTCTTTCACGGCAAAACCACAGAATGGATTTCGATAAAATTTGGCAGAAAGATAGATAGCATCCCGAGGAACGACATATGCAACTTTTTATCAGCAAACCACGCGGGCAAAGCCGAGGGCGGAAGCTAGTTTAATATAGGTTTACCAACAGCTTTTGTGTAGAACATATTTTAAATAAATATAGGTTCTTCAGTCTTGGACTTACACAGTCGCCAATAACTGGTTAACCAGCATTAATTGAAAAATAATAAGTGATAACATGAGAAACAAAAATAAACAAAGGTTGAAATGAGCGGCTCTTGAAATTAAATACAATAGTAAATAAACTCCTTAAATTTAAGAGCTGTAGAAAATCTAGCAACATAAAAACATAACTTTAATTTTACAACATATGTACTAATTAACTACGACTAAAATTATAAAAAAGATTCTAAATCAAAACTGAGATCATTACTAGTCCGAGCTGGAAAGCCAACCCAGGACCTCACGCTCAGCCACTACTTGACCAACGAGGCAGTATTTTCTTTACTAAGTTAGTAGGGTTGTAGTGATTGTTAATGCTTACAGATTTTTGTTGCTACCATAATGAGTACCAAGTGGAATTCCGTTGTATCTTCATGTAATTCTTGTTCAAGCAAGTGGAAGCTTCGAGAAATTTCGAGGAAATTAATGGAGGGTGTTCCAGGAAATTACACGGAAACCGAGGAAAACGAACAGTAATGTGGAGATTCCTACTGGGAAATTCTTAGTTGCAAATATGGGCGACTGTCACAACGACCCACGTGTACAATAGGTGTGTTTGGCTTCCCAACTGTGCCACACGGAATAATTATAACATCCTCCTGAGCAAACTTCAGTTAAGGACGCCCGTCTCGTTGAATACTAGTAGTAATACTAGGACATAGGTAGGTATTAAATAAATAAATAGATTAATAGTGCTGGACAATCCACACAGCATCATCTAACCCCAAGCTAAGCAGAGCTTGTGTTATGGGTACTAGATTATAGAGTAGATTATAGTATTTTAGTGCACCTGCCCAAAAAATGCTTCGTTAGTCTACTGGTCGTAGGAATTACTGGTAAGCATAACGACCTTTTGACCTTTAGACGACCTATGTGGCGCAGCGGGCGAAGGTCCGCCTGCGACGCAGGAGGTTGCGGGTTCGATTCCCGCCTTGGGACAAATGTTTGTACGATCTACAAATATTTGTTCCGGGTGTTCTGGGTATTTGCTATGTATAATAGAAAATATCTATCTATGTAATGTATTGCATTAAGTATATCAGTCATCTAGTACCCATAACACAAGCTCTGCTTAGCTTGGGGCTAGATGATGCTGTGTGGATTGTCCAGCATTATTTATTTATAAGAACCTGGGTTCAATGCTCAGGTCGGGAATAGTGTTATCGAGTTTTTCCATCTGGAATGTTTTAGTAGCAGCCTGGAGCTTGGATCTCTGCCTGGTTGATGGCAATAGGCTTACGACCTAAGACATAGGACTTCAACACAGCTGGCGAAATATTTGGGTGTTTTATAAGGCGCCCTTGCCTAACCCTATGGGAATGGAATGGTAGTGGGGATGTTAAGTACGTGTGCAAGCAATAACAGGTGCACTCTCTGCTTCTTTACTTACAGTAAAATGGGTCGACCACGGCCGGGGAGAGATCACCCTCAGGACCAGGGTCTTCACAAACATTCCGAGTAACGGGAGATCACACCATCAACTTCCAAACTCCAGGCTGATTGTGACAGACCAGTGGAGCAGTAATATGAATAAAACAGGCCTTTAATTTCTTGCTCAACATTAAAAAAAAAATAACAGTTGTAGTTGCACAATACAATATCAAGTGAATCTCCTAAAATATATTGATATTTAAACAAACAAATCATACAATAAGGAAAAAATGAAACATTAAAATTGATTCATTAATTAACACAAAATTACGACAAGTCTCTCTTTGCTAAGCTACAAGAGAGACTGGGAGATAAATCAATCAAAATGATTGAATTAATTGATTTTCGTATATAAACGCAGTTAAAATAACCTTCCGAAAATGCTCGTAGACGGAGGAATACACAGTTAATAACCCTTTATCATCTTACTAACCATAGACGGGAAATAGGTTAGCTTACTCTATTTAGACAAGTTCAAGTCAAGGTATGACTCTGTCCAATATTTGTTCAGCCAGCAAACACAGACTTATTAGTTTGTCTTTACCATTTTTGGAAGACCCACCCTTTGGCGATAGTGTATCGCCATATCTTGCTTCGTGTGCCGAGTCATTTTCTTCATCATTTTGTAGTGGATAGCAAACGGCGGTGATCATGTGACTGTTCAGATCTTAAACATGTTTGGTTACTGTATTTTTAATGTGTTGTTGTTATGTGCCGTCTCTATATTTGCTAGTAAAATTGTTGAAGGGTGAGTTTATTTTTATTTTTGTTTGTATTCTTAAAGGATCAGTGTGTTTTTCCTTCGAAACTGAGATAATTGCCTTCAAGAGTGCTTCGTATTTTTTTCAAGAGTATTTTTTTTTATCAAAGCGAGCGATTAGGGTGAGGTATTGAAAAAGGAAACTTGTAAATCAAAAACCTAGCTCACCACTTTTAGAGAACACTGACGGCCTTATCTACATAGTTGTTGTACCTATTAACGATTAACTAAGATGATGTAAAATAATAATGATATGTTAATTTATTCTTTTGCAGTAATTTCGAAGCTCATTCTTGTTATGTTCCTTGAAAATAAACCTTTTCCCGAGGAGTAATAAGTTTGTTTCAAATTCAACGAAAACGCTTCAACGAAACCCATTTTAATTACAGAGATAATTTTGTTATACGAATTATGAGTTTAGTTAAAATTCTACACGTATTCCTAATCAGAACCTAGATGAATTTCAGCTAATTAAAGAGAAGGCTAATTAGATTAAACTCCACGATATCAACATTAACTCAATTCATAATATATCGGAGGGTTAGTAGAAGTGTTCCTATAGTACATCCACATTTCGTTAGGTATGTTTAAGTCCTGGGACTTAATAGGTAATAGGGAGAGCCTGTTGTCATCAAAAGGGCACATTCCTGATTGCGGGCTGCTGATGACATTTTTTCATTTTTTTTTATTAAATAAAACGTTGCCCCTCACTAGGATTTTCTCCTGTGTCGTGGGTGCGTATACAAACATTCAAAGTCACATACACAAACATCCAGACCCGGAACAACTACCTGTAGGCCATACAAATATTTGTTCCGTGTGGGAATCGAACCCACGACACGCGTCGCGGCAGTCAATCGATCAGCCACTGCGCCAACCGTGCCGTCACAAATTCCTAATGGAATGAAACAATTTACTTTGCCCGACCCCCGAATCGTACCCATGACCTCACGCTCAACAGTAGCGCTTGTAACCATTAAATAAACGAGACAGTTCACTCAATTCAAATAAAATTGTTTACATTTTACAGATCTCAGCCCATCTTACAAAAAACCATAGAAGCTCTATTCACCGATCGATCCCAAGAAATGTACCCTGGGGCCTGCAAATTGATTAGAGCTTCAAAACGGCAAACCAAAATGTGCGCCCGTGACACCGGCCTATCAAACGCCCTGACCATCGCGAAGGAACAAGCCATTGCCGCCTGCGAGGAAACCTTCAACTACGACCGGTGGAACTGTTCCCTTGTTTTCAACAAAAAACCTAAAAGAAGCATATTCAATAAATTATTCAGAGAAACTGCTTTCGTCCACGCGTTGATGGCTGCGTCCATTACACATTCAGTAGCAAAAGCATGTGCCTCTGGAGACCTATCTTCATGCTCGTGTCCCGGAAATTTTGGTAAAAACAACACTTGGAAAATGGCAGGATGTGGGGATGACTTCAGACATGGAAAGAGATTGACCAAGAATTTTTTGGACTTCAAACACGCTGGCAATGATCAGATCGCCGAAATATTAAAGCAAGATGTCGTAGTGGGCGTAGATTCTATAGGAGAACAGCTAAAAGAAGTCTGCAAATGCCATGGATTCTCAGGATCTTGTACTACAAAGACATGCTGGAAACGATTAGGACCTTTCAACTCCGCCATGGGTTTGCTAAAGAAGCATTACCACCACGCAACGAAAAAGAAAATTATGAACTATACGACGAAAAGGGCGATTTCCCCAAAAGTGAGGAACAAAATTAAAGTGGAGAGAAAGAATTTGGTGTACTTGCAGAGGACGCCGAATTTGTGTGTTAGTACGAAAGGAAGGGTGTGCAAAGACAGACATAACTGTGCGACTTTGTGTTGTGGAAGGGGGTTTATCACTAGTAAAAAGACGGTTACCTCCAGGTGCAGATGCAAGATGGTTAACTGCTGTTTTGTGCAGTGTGATACTTGTGTTGAAGAGGTTGATCAGTTTACTTGTAAGTAACTGTTGGTACCGTATCTCATTAGAGATAGTTTCACGTAGAATTACTTTTGTCTTATTGAATCTATTCCCTCGTGTGTTTTATAAAGTCTAAGGGCAACAAATAGGATGGGTTTATTTAGATTTTTTTCAACTTCTCCGCTATTAACGATACGATTGTTTACTCGTAGACTTGTAGTTTTTAATTTTTTTCTTAATATTTTTCCCTTACAATTTTTTTTTGTCATATAGGTAAAATGTATCTACTAACATTCATATATTTTCTCGGATAGGGAATGCTTAACGCTCAATTGTATCCACATATTCATTATTGCTGGTATGCGAAACTTCATTACTATAGTATTAATAACTTTTTAACTTAAATAATAGCATAACATCACGCCTATGTTCCCCGAAGCGTTGGGCAGAGGTACGCCTATGTAACACTCATATTGACCAGTTCTGTTAAAATCCTATGTAATAGGGGCGAGCTTCATATGTGCTTGTTTATCTGTAATTGTTTATAATAAAAACATATGATTAGGCATCACGTGGAAATTATAGAGATATCTATTGCTCAAGTGAATTGTTTATTCGACGCTTCTCTTTTAATACTACTAATGAAATTGTAAAATTTAGTTATTTAAATATTTAATTACTCATGTATTTGTTTTTACGATAAGATTGAATGTGATACGCGGCCTAGAATGTAGGAGTGTCTAGAGATATGGTCGATAAAGCTGTGATATAAGCCACGTGCTTTAAGTTAGATATTTGAGGAAAATGCAGGTTTTTATGGAATGATTAAATGAATATGAACTAAGAAATAAACTAAATATGTGTCGTACTTTTCCTATACAACTAGCTGTCCCGGCGAACTTCGTACCGCCTCATAAATTAAGTTACACTGCCATCTGTTAGCAATGTATGGAACTTATTATAGGCTTTCATTTGCAACAAATATATAAATATATATAGACATTAGACGCTGATAGTTTTAAAGGTGGTATATGTAAAAAGATAATTAAATTTCTGATATCCTGTTTTTACCCGAAATAACAGAATTTCTAAAATTGCAGACAATTTTATGGTGACAGTCATAGCCTAGATAAAAACCGATATCAAACAAAGTCGAGTGTAAAAGTTGGTACTCTTTATAGAACTCATTGTGGCCTTCGCCGTTCATCATACCTTTCATTATACTATCGCATACCTTCCATTAGGCATTAGACTTTAATTGAATGGATCATCATCCTCTTGCCCTTATCCCAATTTATTTGGGGCCGGCGCAGCATGTTTTCTTCTACCATACATTTCTATTTGCCTAATATGAAGTACCTAATATGAATAATTTTATCTAATATGAAGACTCAACTCTTTTCCAGCCATATCGTCTTTTACACAATCCATACATCTTTTCTTTCCATTCATTTCCACATTTCATCATTCCTTCGCATCGCATACTTTTATTTCCTTTTGTTATTGAAATGATTACTTATATTTCTTTTAATTATTTCTTTCGCCGCACCCTGGCAAAGATCACAAGTGTTAATGACCACATAATGTAGTGCTGCCATCTATTCATTTCAAGTCGAACTGAGACAAAAGCTCAAAGCTAGCTTTTGCACCGATAGCCTCTACATTGATCGTAAGATGGCGCTCTTTCAAACAGTATTTCAATTATTGTATAGATGGCGTTAGTGGAAACGCAGTAGTTACCTCTTTGTCTCGTATTGCAAATTGATTAACCTATGAACTTACAATCCTAATATCTTATATATAAAATTCTCGTGTCACAATGTTCGTTCCCATACTCCTCCGAAACGGCTTGACCGATTCTTATGAAATTTTGTGTGCATATCGGGCAGGTCTGAGAATCGGCCAACATCTATTTTTCATAGCCCTAAATGATAAGGGTGGTCCACCCCAAACATTTTATATGGCAAAACAACGTTTGCTGGGTCAGCTAGTAATATTATAAATGTGAATGAAAGTTTTGTTTGTTACGCTTTCACTACGTACGAAAACTACTTAACCGATCATCATGAAACTTAGTTCACATATTCTAGGAGGTATTAGAAGTAAAATAGGATGCATTTAATGGCAAAAAAATGGCAAAACAACGCTTGCTGGGTCAGCTAGTTTAAAATAATTACTTTACGCTACAATTTGACGACCGATGTGGCGCGGCGGGCGAAGGTCCGCCTGCGACGCAAAAGGTTGCGGGTGCGATTCCCACCTTGGGACAAATTTTTGTACGATCTACAAATATTTGTTCCGGGTGTTCTGGGTATTTGCTATATATAATAAAAATATCTATCTATGTAATGTATTGTATTAAGTATATCAGTCATCTAGTACCCATAACACAAGCTCTGCTTAGCTTGGTGCTAGATGATGCTGTGTGAATTGTCCAGCAATATTCATTATTTAATTTACATGCATAATCTACACTAAATTAGTGTCTTTAAAAATCTCAATAATTTGACATATAAATACAGCTAGCAAAAAAGGCAAGTTTTATTTTGAAATTTTTCGGATTCAAACATGTTTGAGTTGATGCGTTATTCATAATGTCACCGCGATGGAATCCAGATGCATCGATAACATCAATTTAATGCATGTCGATCGCGAAATATTATATGCGTGGAAATCTTCGTACGGTCAGCAAGATGAATCAATTATGGATTTAAAAGGTGGCAGCAAGCCGCGGGCGCAGCCGAGGCTTAGGGAGGGGGAAGGGATTATATTAAAAGTAAAATAAGTTGATTCATTTTGAATTTAGTAAGTAAGTTCTACATTTTTTTTTCCCTTTGTCTGGCTTTAAGCAACTAGTTCGTTAATTGCCTATGTTTAAGAGGATTGTCAATCATGACTACTCGTGACCCCCCATTCACGAGTAGTCTTGATCTGTACATCCCTATAACCACTAATAGGTAAAATAAACTTCATTCAGTAAACTTGTAACTTGTTGGTGTTATTGGGTTTTTCTATTTTAAGTTTTCAGCGACAGCCTAAAATCTGTTTTTTTTCTCAGTACATCATGAAAACGAGCTCATAACCATATGGTTATGAGCATGTACATATGTACATCACTGCCTTCGAAGGTAACAGGTGTGATATATCCCGCATATTTTGCAGACAGTACGCAGTACACATTTACTTCTATGAGTATTGCTATGTCCAAGGGATAAGAGGCTTACATTCCACGCTAATTGTATTCATATTTTTTCCAATTAATTGGTCTAGGCTTAACCAATAAAAAAATGGTTATCAAGCCAAAATTAATTCTGAAGATTATGCTTGAAACCAAATCGTCGAAATAATTCACCTGCCTTTAAAAACTGATCTCACACAAACTCATGTCATTAGTGATGTGTATACCTAGTATAATAAATACTTATCGATATCGAAGGCACTCACTATCGAGTCACTGGGTCGTGAATGATGTTACAAGACACATTCGGCTCGCAACTGAGGGAGCGCGAACAAAATAAATTTCACCTTTATACCGACCACAACATAATATTTGAAATGTCACGTCTTTATGTTTAAACAGGGTGTTGTTATTTTGATCATCATCTCTGCTATGTACACGGTTTCCCATTCCTGTAACTATGCCATCTGCTTGGCCTATTCTCATCTATATTTGGGACGGCTTCCAGTCTAACCTGATGCAACTGAATACTAGTAGTTTACATGGAGTAACAGCCTATCTGAACTCCACAACCCAGTAACTGGGTAACACGATACCCTTTAGTAAGACTGGTTCTTAGTCTTTCGGGCTTCTGACTACCCTTAACTACTGTCAAGGATCTACAATTGGTATCCGGGAGCATCGGCTTAACGTACTTTCCGAGACACGGAAGAGTCATCGATATGCAATAGAAAATCATCCATCCAAGGACTGATCAGAAAGTTTCTTAAAAACAAAAATGGCACAGAAGCCAAATTTGAGCTAAATCCAGAACGTCTATCTCTGGGTCCTACAAATTAAAATCCCGTTCTGGATTCAAACTCACCACTGCTTCAATTTTGCACGATAGCAGCGGTCTCAATTCAATCATCACTAATCGTTAATCCCATGACGTCATTATTTCCCTTACAAGACCTAAAAGAATGCGACCAGCTCAAAAATGAAGCAGAATTTAAATAAAATCGTCTACAATCAAATGAATGACTAACACGGATACGTATTAAGTCAAAAGATCGCACACAACATTATTATTATAACGCCTATAATTGACCCCTAAACCATTAAGGCAGGCCACAAGATTGCGGTTTGTTTTCGATGCCAACTCACATAATTACGATATTAATGAAAAATAAGCTAAAAAACGGCAGCTTTGAGATTTATTTATTTATTGACCCGAAGCGAGGTTTACCCTTACTAATGGTGGTACTCGGACGTGAGTCACCGCGTTTTACTTTAATATTCAACTATTGGAGATGTGTTTAGAGTTAGTTGACACAAGTTTTTTTCAGGAAGCGTACTTATACTTTTTTCAGTTATCTTATAGTAACAGTTCAGTTGAGGGTTAGGTAACAGTTTTCATTCTTTCATGGGTCGATCTGGAGATGGCTCAGACTTCATTAGAAGTCTAGTTTTTTTTTCTGTAGGCGCTGTATAAAATCTCTGGGTATCCAATTTTAACTAGAATATACCTACATATGGACATCACGGTATGGTTCGCAGGTCGGGTTATTTTAGCGGATCCTCAGCATTTGGACGACCGATGTGGCGCGGCAGGCGAAGGTCCGGCTGCGACGCAGGAGGTATCGGGTTCGATTCCCGCCTTGGGACAAATGTTTGTACGATCTACAAAGATTTGTTCCGGGTGTTCTGGGTGTTTGTTATGTATAGTAAAAATATCTATCTATGTAATGTATTGTATTAAGTATATCAGTCATCTATTACCCATAATACAAGCTCTGGGCTAGATGATGCTGTGTGGATTGTCCAGCATTATTAATTTATTTATTTTCAGGGGCTTTATAGAGTTAACAGGTTCTTAAAGTATCACAGAATTTACAGCAAATTCGGTTCTGTCTATATTTAAACCGTCCTATTACGGAACAAGTTCTAACTTCATATTTTAGTCTTCCTACCTTTGTTATTTAATCTATTATAAACTTTATTCAAAGCACGGTAAAGTTCTTTTTATGAAATTGTCAACTTAGACTTTTTAATTAGAACTTCATCGAAATAGAGTTCCAAATTCGATGTTTTTTTCACGCTCACACATTATTTTTTTTATAATATTTTTTAGGATTTGTTTTATAACGAAAAACACTGCTGGTTCTACTGTAAAACCTTGTACTGACAAGACCAAAAATGTTCTAACTATCGAGTTTCAATAGTAAGAGAGATCGTTACCTAGCCGAGACAATACCAATAAAAATTATGTTATTCCGACCAATTACCGACCATTAAACCAAACTCTTTACAGCTTAATGTAATACTCGGCCGACGTTTTTATATGCGCCCCGTTTTTATTTATTATTAACTGAATGAATTATCATTGTTACTATTAAAAGTTTATTATTGAATATGGGAACGTTGTCGTATTTCATATAAATTATTATGGGAATTTAATTGATTATGATATGCGTTTTGATGTTGATAATAATAGATATGCTGAGTTTATTGGTGGGGAATAAGGATGATTTTTGCATGAAATAACGAGAATGAGTCTTGGAGTTCGTTAGACATCCTTTACTTACTATCAGCAACCGAAAGGTACTGTAATTGTAACATAATTTCCAACGAAACGATGGTATTTTCTATCTGATGGTTGTGAATATTTCGCAAGTTACACAATAGTGTAGTTCAAGAAAAAATACACCAAAATGGCGTTGCGGCGAGGCCCAACGCGACTCCTTCTTAAACGCAATATACGCTAAGCTTTAGAGTTACTAAGTATAGTATAGTTTAGTATCTAATAATTACTTAGTTACTAAAAAAAAAAAAAAAAAAAAATCGGCGTTCCTTTTTATTCGGGTCCACCGGTCCATGTTCTTCTTGGCAAGCGATTGAAACTGCGCACACGCACAACCAGATTGTTATTTCGTTGTCTTGGGAGTCAGGCCTCGTTTCTGCATCAAACAGCTGGTTTACCAAAAACAACACCCTCTACCTAAAACCTGAAGGGAAATCAAACGTCAAGTTAAATTATTAATGTTTGCTTAAACAGATGAGACTGTCGATATTATATGAAGACGTAAAATGCTTTACTTGTTATTTTGTCGATCCGTCTGTTATGAGGATTTTGTTAATTAATTATGTCAAATAATGCTATAGTATGCATAGCGTGTTGGTTGCGTCTGCGCACGCGGGAGGTTGGGTTCTGTTTGGATGACATAAGACGTATTGTTGACGGTAAGTGTATTTTGTCTATGGATCAACACTAGGTACATCATAAAATAACATTTCTATGTGTGCCTTTACTGCTGGTTGATGTACCTGGATAATAAGTAATATGATTATTTTATATTATTTCTACACTTGACTGCTTTGTTGGTCTACTGGTCACAAGCTACTGCTAAGCATCCTCATGCTTAGCAGTTCCTAGGGTCGATTCCCAGGTTGTACGAAGTGTTATTCTGTTTTTCCATCTGGAATTTCTGCTAAGCAGTCTGGATCTGTGCCCCATTGATGCCCCCTAAAACATGGGACTTAAACATTTAAATTTTTCTATTTCTAAATGTCTAACGTCCACACTTCTATTAATGTATTGCAAGAGAAATATATTGAACGATTACAAAGTAGCTGTGAGCTCATACATCAAATGTCAGAAGTTCCTAGTAGAGGTAAGCTAAGGGCTTATAAATTATAGTTAGCTACAAAGTAACGAGACTAAATATTATCCTATCACGATTGAGATCTCCGTGGGCGATGGAAATCTTGGTATAAATAACTATAATTAATTGCGGGACAGGTAGAAATGTCATTTACTACGGAAATGACTAGAAATACACCAGCTGCGTGTATTTTTGTCCAATATTTTGCATAGCATTACGTAACGTTACGCCTGTTTTCATCGAAAGGTTTAAATACAGAGCTGTATTTATAGTACACCCACATTTTGCCAGTTATGTTAAGTCCTATGGTAGTTGGTAGTCATGATGGCCCAGTGGTTTAGGCCTCGCCTCTTGTGCACGAGGTTGTGGGTTAAAACCTGGGCAAGTACCTACCAATGTGAGTTTTTCAATTCATATGTACTTTCTAAATTTATCTTGGACATCACAGACATCGGTTGAGGAAAACATCGTGAGGAAACCTGGACTTATATAATTAATATAAGTCTGAAATCGCCAACCCGTCTTGAGCAAGCATGGTGATTAATGCTCATACCCTTCTCTGTATGAGAAGAGGCCTTTGCCCTGCAGTGGGACAGTAATAGGCTGGTACTACTTTACTATAGGGGCGAGGCTTTTGCCATCGACTTGGAACAAATACAGACTCCGAGCTGCTACTGAGAAATTCCTGAAACCCAAAAACACTGCTGGTCCTGAGCATCGAACTTAGGACCTCATGCTCAGTAATAATGCTTGCAATCACGAGAATAACGAGACAGTGAAAGCACTGGTAGGAAAGTATAAATGGTATCTACAACGGAAATCGCTAAAAATAGAATGGAAATGCACGATGATAAACGTAATTCTAAACAATATTTAGCATTTTCTATAAATTTTAAAAGATATATTATCATATGCTCAATAATTGCTGTTTTCTGTGACAAAAACTGCTTACTGAAAAAAAAATCCTTGGTACTTAAAAACCTTTTCACCATTTCCTGTAAGTTAGTTTTATTTTAACTTATTATCATCCTCCTACCCATGTCCCAATTTATTTAGGTATAGCGCAGCATGTTTTCTTCCATATTTAGAGATCACAAAGGCCACCTCCTTCCTAGTCATATCATCTTTCAGACAATCCATCCATCGCTTCTTTGGTCTCCCTCTACTCTTGTAACCCTCAACACTCATACTCAAAACGATCCTCGCTCATTCCTTCACATCACATACTTATCAGTATTATAAGTCTAGCCCGCCACACTATTCCCAAACCACTGCAACTCCTGAAAACCAGAATCAACAGTGGTGACCACCAGAAAAGCATCGAGATGATGAAGCCCGACGAGTCCCGGAGAAACGATTCAACTGTCTTGGATCCCGCAACGAAATTAATCAGAAAAGAACAGCGGAGGAGTTAGAAAAATACACTATTTCCACTTCCCTCCATATCAAGCAGGAGACAGAACAGAGCTAGGCAAATAGGCACAAAAGGACATTTACAGTATTTTCAGTCAGTTCTTTTTTTGGCCTGTAGACACGCCACTAAAGTAACAAAAATCATATTGATTTCCTTTTTGGTAGACTTACATAATAAAACCTAAACTTACTGGTGGCGCTGTCAATGAAATCAAGAGTGGTCAACTTTAAGGCACTTTAGTGTAATTATCATATCATAAAGACCACTCTAGCTCCTTCAAACCTCCCTACCGCTTAACCACCCACCGGCAAAAATCACAATACTGACATTTTTAAAGCTTAATGATTGCAAATAATGTACGCATAATTGAGCACATTTAACTAAGATCACTTCAAAGAATAACTAACTACTTAAGGACCTTTTGAAGGATTAAAGAGAGGAGTTATTATTTGTGGGGTATTTAGTAAAAACATAACAATAACAACGCAAGGTATACGTAATTAGGATGCTGTTGCCTCACACAGACTCCTGGAGTTCCTTTTGCCAGCTTATTGGGAGGCAGTGGAACGGAAAATGGTTGGCCTGTCGGATTTTTGTGTGAAAGGGTGATTTTGGATGTTATAATGATGAAGGGGAATAATCTAACGACAATTTTTTACACATGTCCTGTCCTTAGAGCCCATTGAAAATTGCCAACCGTTCTGAAATTATGACTATTGTAGACGGTAGCAGGTTAAGTAAACATTTCGCGCTCTTTACTTCCCTTAGTAGTACAGTTGCCGAGCTTTTATCCTTAATTACTTTAAGCGATTTTGGGCCTTACTCCTGAGACAATATAACATGTAAACCCCACCGAAAGCTCAAGTTAAATGCAGGCAACTATAGTAAGTTATCAGCCATCACGTTAAGAGCCAGAATTAGCGATACCCTTGTGATGTTTATGTGGGTCATATAATACCACTATTTTGGAGTAATGTTAGTAGGTATAATGATTTTCGGTAAACTACCATAGTGATCTGTACTAGTAGCATCGTTGGTCTAGTGGTTGCGAGCACTACTGCTGAGTATGAGGACATGGGTTCTATCAATGTCCAGGTTAAGCAAAAAGTTCCTGGATTTTTCCATCTGTAATTCCTCAATAACAGCCCGGAGTCTGGATTTGTCAAAAAGGGTGGCTGATAGCAATAGGCTCGCCCTACTACATGGGACTTAAACATAACTGGCGGGATCTAGGCGAACTATAGATACACGTCTGCCTAATCTTTCGGGAATACAGGTGTGATGTTACGTTACCATGAGTCATACATATTTTTCTGTATGAATAATGTGTGTATGAGGGCTCTCCCACGCTTTAAAGATTTCACATTATTCACAGGATCCCTTACAACCGTCGTTTATTTTTCGAAAAACACATACAACAAACAGTCAAGAATCTCTTGACTGTGCAAAAATCACAAAAGATTATCATCATCCCTCACCAAAGCGAATGCTACCAATTATACGTATAAGGGCTTAACTAAAAAATCTATACTTACATACCTCAAGTATCGTTTACCTGCTTTCTGAATGGACACATCCAAATCCCTGTACAATGGTATTAGGATCAATAAATGTGAAGTATTTTGTTTGCGACAAAATTTACAGTTACGCCGTCATTCGTGGGCATTCGCGCGTGCTTACCTTGACGGACAAAGGGGATTGCGTCCTAATGTATATTGTGAAAGGCTAATAGATATGTTACCAGTTTTTTATGTCAGATATTATTGCAAAGGCTTACAAGAATACAATTTTAGAGTAATGGAAAGTCAGCGTTGTGTGTATTTTTGGGTGTTCCTCCTAAGATGTGGATGTGGAAATAGAAACAAGCTTTGTGGGAAGGTTGATAGCTATATTAACGCGTTCATCTTCTTATCATATCTCACCTTGAGGTCTAATATGATGCTAAATAATGCACTAAGATAACTTTCGAGAAAGTAGTCAATATGTAATTTTTTTTTTGCTTTTAACAAGACACTCATGACTTTTGGAGGTAGTACCTACAAACAGCCGAAGTCAACTCGCAGATCATTTCACATTTTTAATGAAACGATGCACCAAACGTTGATTTTCCCTGTATGCATATGGAAGAGCAAACATTCTTGAAAACGAAGTGCGCCTCAGGACTGTCCCCTTAAAACAAATGAATGTTGATAGGAGTCTCTTTTCGACTGATTCGATATGAAACGGCAAAGGTTATGTTATACTTAAATAGTATTATTTATCCAGATATATAGATAGATTATTTTATGACGACCTATGTGGCGCAGCGGGCAAAGGTCCGCCTGCGACGCAGGAGGTTGTGGGTTCGATTCCCGCCGTGGGACAAATGTTTGTACGATCTGCAAACATTTGTTCCGGGTGTTCTGGGTATCTGCTATGTATAATAAAAAATAACTATCTATGTAATGTATTGTATTAAGTATATGAGTCATCTAGTACCCATAACACAAGCTCTGCTTAGCTTGGGGCTAGATGATGCTGTGTGGATTGTCCAGCATTATTTATTTATTTATTATTTATCCAGTATACTACTAGAGTTGTATACCTCTATAGCCATATCACTTACGAAGCCACGACATAATTCCTAAAAAAAACTAGGCGTCAAACACAAACACGAACTCATTAGCATTTCATATATAGATCCCAGTATTAAGGGCACACACGTTTTTTGATTATTTAATTAAGAACCACTGCGGCTGATGCGCGTTGATAATCAGGAATGACGCTCGACTGGTCCCGGGCCGTTTTGTTAATAATTTTTAATCTCTTCATTCTGACGTGTTGGTCGGTAGGGAGGATAGTTGTTGTTATTTTTTTGCTAGATAGATTTTGGACAAGCTTTTATAAATGGTTATTGGTTGAGAAATATGTTGGCGAAAAATATGGTGAGAAGACTGCAAATAATGAGAAATATTATTTACTACTTGACATATAATAATAATAAATAATAATAAATGCTGGACAATCCACACAACATCACCTAACCCCAAGCTAAGCAGAGCTTGTGTTATGGGTACTAGATGACTCATATACTTAATATTTATATTCTTAATTATTAATTGTTTAGCCTACTCGTATGTGACTCACCGAGCCCGTGCCGTTTCTTTTGTTCCTTATTCTAACCTATTAGCTGCGTGCGTTTCAAAGTTCGGTGTTTGTATTCTCTGTGTATTGCCGTGTCTAAAAGATTCCGACCGTTTTTCGTTTTCTACCTCCATCATAGTTTATTATTGTTGGATTTTTAATTACTCCTTAAACTATTTACTTCGTTGCAATATAATTATCCTACTTTACTTCAAAATATTGTTGTTGTTTGAGCTTAAAAATGATTAATATATATTATCAGAACGTTCGTGGCCTGCGCTCGAAAACAAACGAGTTACTTCGTAATGTATCTATGAATTCTTACGATGTTATTATATTTACGGAATCATGGTTAGTGGATAGTATTGGTAATAGTGAGTTGTTTGATAGCCGTTATTTTGTGTGGAGGCGGGACCGGGATTACTGTCGAACGTCGCAGTCAAGGGGAGGTGGAGTGTTGATAGCAGTGAGGAATGACTTGACCGTTGTGGAAAGATGTGACTGGCGTACTTCCGCCGAGGACATGTGGGTATCCATCGTTTTGAAGCGATCTAGACCAGCGGTAAGCTACAACCTCAATATTTGCGGCCTATATTTGTGCAAAGAAAATGTTGGTAACTCATACTTAACACAATTACAAAACTTCCACCATAAACTTAACTACTTAGTATCAACCCACCCGCTAGAAACATTTATAATAACAGGGGATTTTAACTTTGGCGGTGATGTAGAATGGCAGCAGTCTATTGACGGTTCTGGATTATATCCTGAGAATGTGTCCGTTCGATGTTTATTGGATTTCTTCGACACAATTAACGCGTGTAACTTGTCCCAGTTTAACGGTGAGCGTAACGTCAACGGTAGATTACTAGATCTTGTTTTCTCAAATAGTGTAATTAAAGTGAATGAGTGTGACCCCTTGGCGGTGCCCGTGGATGTACATCACAAACCGTTGATTATTAACGCTGATTTTGTTGAAGTTCACAAACTTATAGAGAAACCTAGCACTAAGTACCTATTTTATCGAGGAGATTACACTGCAATCTCATCTGCGCTAGATCTTATAGACTGGAAAGATTTGCTGTCTGTTGGATCCTTGGACCAAGCCCTTAGTTTATTCTATAATAAGCTATACGAGCTTAGGGACTTGCATATACCCGTTAAGTCGATTAAAAAATCCATACATCCACCCTGGTACACTAGCGCTTTAATTAAAATATTAAAAGAAAAACATAAATATCACAAAAAGTACAAAAACTACGGTAACTTATCTGACTACCATTCTTTCTCTCTTTTGCGAAACCGGGCTAAGGAACTGGAGGCAGCTTGCTTTGACTGTTACATGGAAAAAATAGAATCCTCAATTTCCAAAAATCCTAAATGTTTCTGGTCGTATGTCAAAAGTAAAAGAAATGGTAACACGTTACCTAATGTGTTGCACTACATGGACTCGTCTGCAGATACAGGTGAGGGCATCTCTGAGCTTTTTTCTTCCTACTTTCATTCTACTTTCCAAGAACCTGAATCATTATCTGACGACCAGGATGTTAATATGGACACTCAATCCGATAGCTCGGTGAACTTGAGTACGGTCAGCGTTTGTCCGGAGACGGTCCTCAAGCTACTCAAAGGTCTAGACCCATCTAAGTCTGGCGGGCCAGATTTCATACCCCCCATTTTCATTATTAATTGTGCAAAGAGCCTGGTCGTACCGGTCTGTTTGCTGTTCGAACGATCACTGAGGGAGGGTATCGTACCGATGATGTGGAAATCAGCCTTTATCACGCCAATCTTTAAAAAGGGGGATAAATCTAAAGTAGATAACTATCGGCCCATATCCAAGTTATGTATTTTATCGAAAGTTCTTGAGCGATTAGTTCACGCGGAGATTTATTCAGCTATGCAACGCCACTTTGACGATGAGCAACACGGTTTCCTCAGAAAACGTTCCACTGCCTCCAACCTGATACTATCCAATGAATTTATAAGCACTGGGATGGAGGAACGATGCCAGGTCGATGCGATTTTTACGGACTACAGTAAATGTTTTGACCGCATAGATCATAGAGTACTTCTTCAGAAGCTACTGTCTGCAGGTATTCACGGCGACCTATTCCGGTGGTTTTCGTCTTATATAGATAATCGGACGCAGGCTGTAGTCTTACGTGGATACATATCGGGATGGAAGTCTGTCCCATCAGGAGTGCCTCAGGGCTCAATTTTAGGACCTTTATTATTCACAATATTTATCATGGACATAAAAAAATGCTTTATAAACTCACGTATCTTACTGTTTGCTGATGACATGAAGGTCCTAAAATTCATACGCACACTATCTGACTCTGAGCTACTTCAGTCAGACCTTGACAGATTCGTACAATATTGCAAAACCAACAAACTTCAACTAAACGTTACTAAATGTTTCCATGTAACATACACTCGCCAGAAATCTGTCATTGGTTCAAAGTATAGCCTAGACGGTACTTACATACGCAAAGAAACCAGTGTCAGAGATCTTGGTGTAGTACATGATAGCAAGCTACTTTTTGATGAACACATAGAGACGGTCGTCAACAAGGCGTTCAAAACTTTGGTTTTCATCATTAGAGCTTGCTCTGGCTTTCGTTCCTTAAAACCACTCAAAGTCCTTTACTGTTCCCTTGTGCGTAGTCACCTGGAGTATGCTTCCCAGATATGGAATCCTCAATATGAGATTTACAAATCTCGTATTGAGTCTGTCCAGAGAAAATTTTTGCGGTACTTGGACTTCAAGGCTAGGCAATTCTCAGTTGACTATGAACACCGCTGCAAGCGATACCATTTCTTACCATTGGAATTAAGACGCAACGTCAATGACATCTGTTTCTTAGCAAATATCGCAAACGGCTCGGTGGATTGTCCCGAACTACTAGGCAAGATACTTCTTCGCACAAACCTAAACCTAAGAAAACGGCCACTACTCCATATACCATACACATTGACAAATTACAGGCGTAACGCCTTCTGTATACGTAGTGCTATAGCCTTTAATAGTTTACCACCACACTTGGAAATTGACTTATTCTGCTCCAGCGCACATAAAATTAGAAAAATTTTGAGCAATGAATATTTTGATAGTCGCAAATAGCTTTTCAATTCTATTTTCGATGTTGCACGACTTGATATAGAAATTAGTTAATTTTAGTTATTTTAATTTTTAATTTTTAATTTTAGTTAGTGTTATTTTTGTAACCAGCTAATTAATTACAGTCACCAACGACCAACGCAAATGGCTTGTTACTAAATGGACTTTTATATGTGGAAGCTTGTCATTAGCAATTGTCCTTATTTATAAAAGATATTTATATTTGTTATTAGTCTGTAAGCTTTCCTTAAAAAATAAATAAATAAATAAATAAATAAATACAATACATTACATAGATAGATATTTTTTATTATATATAGCAAATACCCAGAACACCCGGAACAAATATTTGTAGATCGTACAAACATTAGTCCCAAGGCGGGAATCGAACCCGCAACCTCTTGCGTCGCAGGCGGACCTTCGCCCGCCGCGCCACATCGGTCGTCATATATATCTCGGGATCCTGGGGACTTGAACCTTTGAAAGGAGAACGGGGGCCATAGCCAACTCTTGGATGCCCGTGAGACACACACAGCTTTGGCCCGCGGCTATGAAATCTGCAGTTTCCACGCCCATTCGAAACTTAATGCTATTCTACATTCTCTGCGTAGCCTTCTTCCATTTATGTTGGGATCGGCTTCCAGTCTAACTCGATACAGCTAGGCAACACTGAAAAACAACAGTATTACACTTGGAGCGACTGCTTGTCTGACCTTGTCTGACCAGTTACTGGGTAACACGGTCTAACTAACTACTAACTAATGATGTCTAACTACTAATTAATATTCGTTTTCTATGGTATCTTCTCTATCTGTACAGTCTACCACTGGCATGCGGACTGTGCTATTGCCCTTTCTTCTGGATGAAAAATACTTACGTCTGAAGACGAAATTTCTTCTCGAAAACAGTGAAATTACTTCTGTTGACATCTATATATATATGTATGTACATATGATGAATCCCTGTTTCCGTTGGTCACGCCATAACTTGAGAATGACTTAAATGATTGAATTCATCGTTCTATTGTATGTTTTCAAATACTTTCGAGAAGGATCTTAGTGTAAATAAAATTAAGACAATTGCTCAGAAAATTGGAAAATTTCAGAAAACTTAACGACTATTTTAACTTTGTGCGTTTGATCGTGGGTAGCACCGCAGGGCGCAGCTGGTCAATGTATAAAAATACAATATCTGATTTTAAAGAAGCACATAATTACGATAGATTCGTCTCATCTTTAAAACACCACACCCAAATCAAAGTATTTAAAATAAATCAAATAACAGATTAGTATTAAATATCTGAAAAATGATACGATCAATATAGGTAATAGAGTACGCATTTAATACGAAAATAAAGTCAGACTGGTCGTAAATTTCAATTTACCAGTTTCAACGATTAAAATGATATTGGTAAAGTAAGATCTTAACAAGCCAGGCCTGAGATCGCTAGTAATTATAAAATTCCTTACTGTATTAAGAAATTATTGGAAGTGAAATCTGTTTCTTTTAGTGAATGGAATAAAACTAATTTCACGATTTTCTTTGGATACCTATTAAGGTAATAAGCAACCTTAGTT
The DNA here is from genome assembly GCA_905147745.2 of Phlogophora meticulosa. Lineage (NCBI taxonomy): Eukaryota > Metazoa > Arthropoda > Insecta > Lepidoptera > Noctuidae > Phlogophora > Phlogophora meticulosa. The sequence continues at coordinate 13,570,476 of LR990522.1, read as the reverse complement.
TCCAAAGAAAATCGTGAAACCCTTTTCCCGAATTGAAGCTTTAGCTTTGCCTAAATTAGTCCTTCTTATATAAAGTTTAAGAGAAATACCTTTTAATAAAAAAAAAATTAAAGCCTTTATAGAACTTAGTACAAGGCGGTAAGGAAATCAAGGCACAATCTGTAAAAAAAACAACAAAATCATTCATCGATATCATAATTTCATTCGTTTAATTTTTCTTTTTTTTTCTTTTCTATCAAGTTCATTGAGATTTTAAATTAAAAAGTATATATAGATCACTTACTTTTATTAAAAATTTCATTAGGTTAGAATGAACTAATGACATTTAAAGTGTTAAGTAAAAAAAACATCAGAAAAATAAATAAAAATGAGGAAAAGCCGACCAAAAAGTCATGTACCGACCGGCAACCTTATAGCATGACTTCATGGTATCAGGTTGTGCGTTGATGTTCCTTCCACTCTACATATATGCAGCCTCTTGGAGCGAAGTAGTACTAGTAGTAGTACCAGCCTATTACTGTCCCACTGCAGGGCAAAGGCCTCTTCTCATACAGAGAAGGCACGAGCATTAATCACCGCGCTTGCTCAAGACGGGTTGGCGATTTCAGACTTATATTAATTTATATAAGTCCAGGTTTCCTCATGATGTTTTCCTTCACCGGAGCGAAGTATTTTTCATCAATATTGATGAACCAAAAAGCCTCATTTGTGGCCGATCCTACACATCACAAGTAATACTCGCTACTTAACCAAAGTTACTTAACTCACAAATATAAGAAGTTACCGTGGATAGTAAAAACGCATACCATATCAGTGCAGTCGGTTAAATTCGTCGCTTCCACGTTATGGTGGCACCTCTTCAATTATGTATCACCGCGTTAATGTATTATTTAACACTTAGGCGAGTTTCGACATATTTCTTGTTGGCTCCCCGTAGAGTGACTACATTTTGGGTTGTGGTGCAAGTGACGAAAGAAGGTCGATTCGAATCGGACCACATATGATACACCAAATACTGGTTTGTATGTACCGTAAGGTATGAACTATAGATGTATGATAAGACCGCATCTTATGATTTATGGAAGTCTATAAATCACCAGTAATCAATTGAATGGACCTAGTTTTTCAGACTTTCTTATTCGTCATTTAACACAACTAATCGAGAAAGCATCTCGATTAGTTGTGTTAAATGCAGAGTTCGAGGAAATAAACTTATATTGATTGATGTCGTAATCGCCGATTGGTTAAAGCGCGCACGAGGTTGTCGGTGCAAATCCGGGCAAGTTTCAATGAGACTTTTTCAATTCATATGTACCTTCTAAGTTTTTCTTAAACACCCGGTCAGTGAGACACGGGCGAAGGAAGACATCGTGAGGAAACCTGGACTTATAATTACTCAAAGTCTGAAATCGCCAATCCGCATTGAGCAAGCATCATCAACGTGATTAACTCTCATGGCTTCTCTGTATGAGAAGAGGTATTTTCGATGCAGTGGGACAATAACAGGCTAGTTTTATTATTATTATATTTAATACTCAATTCGGGTTACAATTGGCTGCCATGAGCGACCTGACAATTACAGATTGAATCATTCGTTGTACCACAGTCTGCAATTCCCTAAATAATATCGATCAGATCCAGCCTGTCCCTTTGCTGTCCTCTCCCAGTGACGCCCTAAGCCGAGGCCCGCACACCGCAGGTGTGCCTCTAGCGTGTAGTCGCTTATTCTGGCTGGAGGCTTTAATTTATGAAGTCCCCACAGGAAAGTCCGGTTGAGTAGTAGACAACCTCAAGGTTGAAATGCAGGGTGACCTGACCTGAAGATTAAAAAAACAGTCTGCAATGCATTAATTAAGCTGATGATCAGGAGTTTAATAGTACTGATTTACTACGGTGTAAAACGACATAGATTTTAACATGTACATGTCATGGGTTATGGGATTTTAATTAGTTCCTGACTATCATTGTGCTGTATTTATCCCTGCGTGTTCGGTATGCGGTATTGCGGTACTGCTCCAGGATGCTGTTGGTGTAGTGCATCCGGTAGGCGGTATTGCTGATTCGCATTTGCGCATACCGATGACTTCTACGCCGTAATGCGAATTTGCAATAAAACGAATTTCATTTTCTCAAGAGCGCGGTCTAGTTCTAACGGTATCCTAAGTATGTTAATGGAGAAATACGACGCACCTTGGTTGTCTCACGTTGTGGAGGGGCTGGTTAGAAGACCCCACAGCTAACCTTGTAATTTTCTTTTTCTTTTTGTGCCTGTGTTTTGGTTTCTAACAGTAGCTTTTAAGAACTATGTTACCTAAAATTGGGCCTAGTTGCCATAAATAAATAAATAAAAAATATTATTGTTATTGTTTTACTTCAAACATAGAATAAATTGCTGTTGCTGACAGCAGAATTCTCTTTTTACCGAGCTTAGTACTCCCTGTAAAGTTCCTTCAAAACATCGCTTTACGCTCTTGACTTGCACCACAATCCCCGTAGTGTTGGTTATTTTTTTCACAATGACAACGAGATCGGATTGACAGCAGCGACGGGTTGAGAACACTGATACTGCAACAGTGTTTGTCAATCAAATGGAAAGGGTTAACATACGGCTTTTTGTGACGCTTAGTTAAGAAATTACGAGTGTACAGCCTGTTGGGTGTTGTTGCCTATTTTGGGTGTTATTAGTTGGTTTGTGAAGGTAATGTGGAGTTTTTGAAATTGTGTTGACAAAACATGCATTGTTGTGTATACAAGCTACAAGTAAAGAAAGGAATGATTACATACCTACTTTGAGGACATACCTACTTGATACTTCAGAATCTTGGTTTTGGTCAACTTTAAAAATGGAACTCGTCATGTCCAAGATGACGGAACTGGTTGGTGAGAAACAACATGACGATCTATGACAAAAAAAATATAGGCTTCAAAATAATTGTGTGGTAGTCTCAGTTTATTTGTCGAAGATAATTCAGATCGTTGTAACTATGAGTATTATCTCAAAAGTACGTCAGCGGCCCATAGCAACGTACTTAGTAAAATTTTCAAAGAAATTCATCCAACAGTTGATACATGATAAGATAAACTTGTACACCTTGAAACACCTTTCGTTTGCCTCAATCTATACAAATAAATAAAATGTTAGTGTCTAGCGGTCGTGAGGGCTACTGCTGAGTGTGAGGCCCTGGATTCAATTCCCGTATGATTTTGGGTTATTCCATCAAGAATTGTTCAGTAACAACCTAGACTCCGGATTGGTCTCCGGTCAGGGGCAATAGGCTCGCCCCCTATTAAATTGGACTAAAACACAACTGGAAAAATGTGGGTGTACTATAAGTATCATCATCATCAGGCTATACTAGTCCACAGCTGGACATAGCCCTCTCCTAATGAGCGCCATTGAGCCCTGTCTTCAGCTTGCCGCATCCAGCATCGTAGTGTAGGACGCCCTCTGACCAGGTGGGATGACGATCTGCGAAAGACTGCAGGGTGTACTATAAGTATACCTCTGCCTAACTCTTTAAAAAATATCAAATATTGATGCGTAATATTGTAAATGAAATGTTCTGTTCACAATTCATCGCGGGTTTATAATTTCGCGAGATTATCTGATGATAAATATACTCAATGCCTCGTTGGTCTAGTGAAAGTAAAAGCGACTCCTAAGCATGAGGTCCTGGGTACGATTCCTAGGTCGAGCAATGTGTTATTGAGATTTTTCATTAGGAATTTCTCAGTATCAGCCCTTAGTCTGATTGTGTGCCCGGTTGATGGCAATAGGCTCACCCCATATTACAACACATAACTAGTGAAATGTGGGTGTACTGTAAGTACACCTCTGCCCAACCCTTCAGGAAAATACAGGCGCTATGTTATGTTAAATTTACTTAAATTACATTTTAAATTATAATTACTAATAAAATAACAAGATTAATAAATAGCTGCCTACAGGTATCGAGAATAACCCTCGCACTTAATTAATAATGTAACAAAACATCTCATATTACAACCAGCTCTTAACTGGTATCTAAAAAGTGCACACATTTACCGATCATTTAGCCTTAATCAGTATTCAAGATGCAGCATTTCTTAGGAGTTATTAACCGTATAGTTACATCCTTTAAGTAATGAGGCACTTCGCACTGCGGAGTGTAAAAGCCATACATTATAATTGAAGGCTCTAGTTAAAAACGTTAATGAAGTCCTCTCCCATACATGATACATCTCTTCAATTAACCAAGTTGTAGACCGTATCAACTGTGTGTGTTTTTGTAGCAATGATTTTTGTCTGATGTTGTTTTGTTTTTTATATATAATACTAGCTTCCGCCTGCGGCTTAGCCCTAATGATTTGTTGATTTGACGACCGATGTGGCGCGTCGGGCGAAGGTCCGCCTGCGACGCAAGAGGTTGCGGGTTCGATTCCCGCCTTGGGACAAATGTTTGTACGATCTACAAATATTTGTTCCGGGTGTTCTGGGTATTTGCTATATATAATAAAAATATATATCTATGTAATGTATTGTATTAAGTATATCAGTCATCTAGTACCCATAACACAAGCTCTGCTTAACTTGGGGCTAGATGATGCTGTGTGGATTGTCCAGCAATATTTATTTATTTATTTGATGAAAAGTAAACTATGTCCTTCCCCGGGACGCTATCTATCTCTCTGCCAAATTTTATCGAAATCCGTTCAGTGGTTTAGGCTTGAAATAAGTAACAAACAAACTAACTTTCGCATTTATAATATTAGTTAATTAACTAGCACTACGCCCGCGACTTTACCCGCGTGTCGTTCATAGTTTTTTTTAACTTTAACATCCCGCCCCTTTAAAACGTAGTTTTGAATATAAAATATAGCCTATGTTACTTGCTGATACTGTAGCTTAAATAAATTGGTTAAATAAATTCTGGCGGCTTAGTAAATATGTTATTTAGTTTTTGAGTTTCATCATTTCAGCCGAAAGACGTCCACTGCTGGACAAAGGCCTCCCCCAAGGATTTCCACAATGACCGGTCCTGCGCCTTCCACATCCATGCCCTTCCCGCGACCTTCACCAGGTTTTTTAGTTTATCCCTAACAAATACCTATAGAAAAGTCTCTGTAACAAGGGTTTGGACATATTAAGTCTTTTTTTTGACAATATTATTGTATATTTCAACTTTTTGATAGTTCAACTTTTTAGCTATCCGTTTATACTGGAAATTGACCCCTATATAATTCGGAAAAGGTTAGGTAGATGATGTTGATATACATACGTTAATCTTGTAATGTGTAGTGTTTACACGTAAAAGAATACTTTACAAGCCTACTAACCTCTTTCATTCACTATACTAACATTCTTCATATCTTAGTATTTTAGCATTCTGATGAGATTGATAGATAAACAATGATCCGTTTATTAGAAATGGTGGTCTTTTTGTACGTACCTTTTTGTTTTATTTGGTAGGCTTCATTTAGGTACAATACAATGTGAATGTACAATATGAAGAAATTGTTTAAAAATTACTAAATAAAAATCGTACCAGTTACTCCAACAAAATATGCAAGCAAATATTTCTCTCTGTGCAAAACAACCATTGAGGTCGACATACGCATGAAAGTCAATTAAAATTATATCATTAATCCATGTCGTTGGTTCCGGTGGCAGAATGTTTGCTGTGCCTTTGCCGAATTAAAATATAGTGTAACACTTAACGCGATCTGATGACAGTTCGAGATATATATCAGGGTAGTGAGGCTGGAGAGAGTGTAAGATAAGTCCCCTTGGAAATTAACGATGACTTTCAGTATAGTAGTGAAAATGTATTTTTTAAACATCAAATTTGTAAAACATTCATTTTTTTTCAATGTGCAGTTGGCTTAAAGACAGTGGTAACACTTTGACAGAGCTTCAATATTATAAGAGGCCAGCTTGTTCTTGTTTTATTTGATCTTCTTAATAATCTTCTTTTATGAAATAGAAGATAATATTTATTGCACACCATGAAAACTTACAAATCATGATTTTAAGAGCCATAGAGAGTGTTCAACCCATACCACACAACTACTTTATGGTGGTGAGAAGGAATAGGCATTGAGTCTTGAGCAAATTGTCTCCTGGTCCTGGAGCCAGAGAGGTCTGAGCAGAACTAGACAGTTGTCAATCATACCTTTGCAGGTAATGTGCAAGAATAGTTTTATTTTCTTTTGTTTTAAAGAAACAACATGTTAATCAGATTAAAACATTACGCCTGTATTCCCCGGAGGATTAGGCAGAGTTTTGGGTGCTTTTTCCCAGCAAAAACACTAGGAAGTAGTGATGGATGAATGTTTTGGGGGACTGTCTTATGTAATTCATCAAAAAGCTGCTGTTTTTTAGCCAAATTTCAATAAATGAATTTTGATTTTGATTTGTAACTAAAAGCTATGTTCAAGTCCCATGTTACAAGGAGCAAACCTTTTGCTACTGACCAGGCGAAACTAGACTTCAGGCTGCTACTGTGAAATTTCAGATAGAAAAATCCAATAACACCTCGCCCGACCCGGGAATCTAAGCCAGGACCTCACGTTCAATAGTAGCCATTGCAACCACCGCACCAACGAGGTAGTCATCAGTCTTCACAATTTTACATATTTTTTTTAATTTTGTAAAATTATTTCACTTAGCCACAACTCCCAACACTACGACTACATCGTCTCCTCACTCACTGACATTTCGGAACAAAAATATTTAGCTCGCATATCTCGTAATTTCACTTCTCAATCACTATAGTTATCAGGGGATCTGTGTGGGTACAGAATTTTTCATCGTTTCACTCCAACGTGCCGTTGGGTACATTGCAGCCTTATTTTTGACACAACGATTAAGATGATAAAGTTGGCGAGATATTAAATTAAAACTCGGACTGATTTCGTTGGCAGTTATTTTCGGATTCTATTTTGGGATTTTAAATTTCGAAAAACAAATTTAGTTGTGTAATTGAAATGTTTGCTGTAACTGGATTAAACTATTTATAAATAGCAACTAATTGATTAATTGTATTAGTTAATTTTGGTTGGCTTCGCATGCGTCAGTTTTATATAACAGTTGCCTGTGCGTTACCGTGACACGAACCTGCGCGCTCAGTCTTGATTTTAATTCCGATCGATCGCCATTAGAAATTGACGTTTCTGACTCTTGAGTTCGACGCTAGCGCCGAATTCGGGATCGGGCTTGACGGGCGCTAAACGCTACTCTTGAGTTTATTTTGACAGCTGTGTATTTTGCCAAACAGTATAAACAAGTGACTACAAAATTAACATTGCAATCGTATTGGCTTTAGATTGGAATTAAAATTAGCTCGAAGAGTAAGGATCCAGAAGTCCAATTACCGTAATATAAACGTTCAAAATCTACTCGCAATCTCATCCCAGCCACAATTAATGTCTAAAACTTGTCGAAAAATGGAGGTGCGTTAGACGTATGTTTGACAGGTTGACACTGAGATAATCTCAACATTGAAAAAAATACGGGAATTGCCCTCAGAAGTAATTGAATTGACATCAAGTTATGGAATACTCCCTCAAAGATTGCTAAACAAAACTCCAGTTATTCCAGATCATTCCAGTTAAACAATTTCACGTCCTCAGTCAACATTATTGCTTCTTTGTCTGCCACTATCCCTCAAAATTCCCCTGTAACAAGCAAGAAATACCACAGTAAAACCCGACTAATTAAATAATTAGTGAACACTACGGTAAACAGTCAAAAACCTCAGCTCTCATAAACTGTCTGTTCTCTTTAAAATTACGTAATTCACTGGCGCCTTCTACGGTACTAGGGAAGCATAAAATTGTATTGTTCTCGGTATTTTCATTGAGCAGCGCACCATTTCACCCATTACGTGAATTAGTAGCTATAAATTGTTTCATTCATTGGAGAAGCGGCCTTGAGTGCTCTGAGTTCCTGGTGGTAAGGAATTGTAGATACTCGAATAGTTTCTGTAAAAATAAAGAAAGATAGAATGATAAACATTTATTGGCTGAAACAAATATTTAAATTAATAAAACAGGCAGTATGGCAGAATGGGCACTGCCGACAGAAAACAAAAATTACACTGGAATAGGTGTGCATGTTGGTGACGTGAACCCATAAGTTTTGCCCCTACCAAAAATCCCTCAACGCACCTAAAGAAATTTTTCCTTCCATAAATACTAAATTGGCTAATGGCTACCTAAGCTGGCTGTTTTGGCTGAAACAGCTATTGCGATCTAAGGCCCTGAATAAACGCTTTACGTAAAGATAACGTTAATTTGAACGTTATTTTAATCGAAAAAAGAACTATCCTATGGCATTTCTGTTTAAAGTTGTGTGCAAATTCAAAAATTGTTAAATTTTCTGGGTCAAGTGCATTTTCAAATAAATAATCGTTCCGTTCTTCGCTGTAGGGACAAAGGTTTTGATTACTTAATTAACATAAGAAGAGTTCCTGCATTATGTAGAATAAACTATAACGTACTAATTGAAAAGATAAAAGATGTCTACTCTACAAATACAGAGTAGAAAATTTTCAAACGTTCATTCATTTCATTCCCAGATTGAACCTCATTTTTAGTAACCACAAAAATAACCACGTCATCTAAATGAAATATTAGATCAAATAATTTACCACCATAGATACTAGACCGCCATGATTTCCATCGCGCCACCATGAAAGCGCGAAATCGCTAAACAACTGTTTTAAGAAAAAATCTATCATTTATTTACATGTCAGGACAAGAATGCACAATACAAAAATAAATATGTAACGGTCGGCGTATGCTGGATACGCCTTAGAACACTTTATAGGATCCTTTCGTGCCGGCGCTAGCTCGCACAAAGGTAACAAAAGGGAAAAATAAGAAAAAAAATATGTCGAAACTTGTGTGGTATAAGTTGGAAAAGGCTAGCGATGGTTTGCATATTGTGTTATACTATGTAAAATCAAAGAAATTTATTGTTTATCAAGTTACCGAATTAGAATGACGTAGTATCAATTGTTCCGTGTTCAGACATTTTATGGAACTATCTAAGAATAACACGTGTTACGAACAATTTAAGTCGGTTGTACATTTTAAGAAAAAAATATTACCTGAACTGTTCCTATATTTTGTAACTCTGAATAAACTCGTTTGTTGCTATATAAACAATATTTTCACTACAACATGGCTTCTGGTGGCTCAGAAAATTATTGAACTTTGCTGAAATTCAACGAAGAGAGAGCTTTCACTAAAATGTTTTTAACTGTGACTACTTTCGTTCTTCTTTCGTTGCCAGGGATCTCAAACAAACTTAATTAACAGCAGGATGAAAAAAAATGGCTTTTCTTCTCGATACTCACAGATATACAAAAAAAATCAATAAGCAGCTTCTATTTTTTTTAATTTATTTTACTGTATGTAAACAATGAACATGTTAAGCAACAGTGCCGCTCGTGAAAATCGCTACCGCCCTTCACCGGTCCCCTACGAAAAGAAGATGTCGGATCTTTTAAGAAAATTTGGATGCGCCGGGTGCGATGTTTTTTTTTCCAAATCACGTGGGAGGTGAGACGTAATTGCCAAAATTCCTAATTTTTGACAATCAATGGACAGGATATTGCTATTATGATGCACCGAAACGGCCGCCATCTTTCTTTAGTGATGTTTATGAAGTATGTTTCGGGATAATGTCCATATTCTTGATTTGATTACGGGCCGATCGATAACATTATATTTTTTGAATATTTTTACGAGTAATTTATTGCTGAAATTGTGTGGGCCCAATCAATAGCTGTATGAAAATGATGCAGTTCAGCCATTTCTATCGACTATAAAAATGATAGGCAATCACTTTGAATGTAGGTCCTTGGTCGATTATTGACCATAAATTATTACATAGGTACCTATTCTACACAAAATATTTCATTACAAACATTCCTATTAATGCAACCTCAACCTACATACTATCCACATGTAACAGATTTCTTCAAAAATCTTGACGACATATTAGTTTATCTCCCAATCATTTATTATCACGAGACAATACATGATTGGGATGATACATGAAAAATACCAGTAACAATTATTCATAAGTGTGATATTCAGTTGGTCAAACAAATTTATTCAAATTCCCCAAAAACGTATGCTAATCTCCCACCACACATACATACAGCACTGAATACAAAACTATTATTTCAACATGATAATTCACAATTAATTTCTAAGCCCAAGCCGTACAGAAACCTTATTTGGAATCATCATAACTTTCAAACAATAAACCCATGTTTATATTGTATAATTCAGTTTAATTGTCCATTCAGTCTTGGCGTGAACGCATCTCCCGAACCCACACGATGATAACCACTCCGAACAGTGATGTTTTAATAAATTTATTTCACATCTGACCTCTCTGTCTAATGCGTGACGAGTGAACGAGTAAACGATACTTTCCTTGGGAATAGTTTCCCGGTGCTCTCACACCCTGCGTTGCTCCATTCGTGACGGTCGTCTGAATTTCATCTTAGAAATTGTTGGTTAGTAGGGATGGGAAAGGAATTTGTAAGAGCGTCGATATCGATTATTCATTTTTCATTTTTTTTCACGTTATTTCCATAGTTCTGTAATAACAAGCTATGAGAGTTATTCTTCTCTTTGGTTTAACATTTCATCCGATCAGATTCCATGTCATCATTTTTACTTTATACAAAACTATCATCAAGGAGCAAGGAGTGGTAATATTGAAAAACATCCCTCAGTATTGTCCTACCCTTCTACGTGGGAGGCTTATATTCAACAGTTCTACGGTCATTCAGTAAGCTGTCACGGAAACACAAACTCAACTGAACAATGGACATGAAATATCGACAGACACGCACACCCCATCCCTTTACCACGCCCACAAGGCATCAATAATCTCGTCCCACCAAACAATCTAAAATACAATAATTTACTTTCAAAAAGTGGCGAGTTTGTCGCCTAATTTGTTAAAATTGTTCCACCGTCCACCATCTTTTTTTTTTCTTTTTTCCATTTTTAGCGAAATGAGTAAGCGATTATATTTCTTTGTGTGTGTTCTAAGATTAATTGTTGGAATGATTATTATGAAGGCATTTTTCTGTCGACGGGACGTCTCTATTCCTGCCTACCTGGTGGGTGGGAAGCGCGGGCGCAATGATTATTGTGTGCGCTGTTAACAAATTTTTCTTATTTATAACGCAGTTTGTTCGAGGCATGATGACGTATTGTTGGATTAATTACTTTTGAATTTGTTCGCTGGGAATTGAATGTATTGTGGACTGAACTAGTTTCTTTTGGGAAGTCAAATATTTATTTTGTATTGGAATAGTTTGTATAAGTTTAGATGGTACGATAGGCCACACAAGTGGTAATAAACCAGCATAAATTGGCCTCGTATTTTAATGTAGCTTCGTACTACGCTAGGCTCACTAAAGATCAAAGTGTAACCATTGATGTGTCGCCTACTTTACTTAGGTATATTAGTCGACATAATTAGTGATGCATTTTGCTTTATCTATACATGTTATACAATTGTAGCAGGCCTGTGCCTGTACATTATAGATTATGCAGATAAACTAATATAAGAGCTCTTAATTTTAATTAAGACCCCTCGTATTAGTTTTTGCAAAAGAAGAAAAAACAACAGTTTTTACAATTTTTGTATGTCTGTCTGCCTGAATGTTTGTACAAATAAACATACAAAAACTACTGCATGGATTTCAAAAGAAATACAAGTTCTTAAAAGTAGGCTCTATTTTACCAATCTAAATTCTACTTGTACGCGTCTCTGGCAAAAGTAAATAATAACATTAATACCGGGACGCTTCAATAGGTTCGCCCCCTATTATAGGCATTACTGCCTAACCCTTCGGGTATTACAGGCTTGATGATGTGTCATATCGGCCGTGTAATTGACATGTTTCAAAATATCCAATCAAGCCGTGTTTTCATAATTGGTTCAGTATTTAAACAATAAGAGCTACCTGTTCTTTTCATAATTTTACTTAATGACTGCCAATGCAGACTTGAAGAATGTGCTTTGTTAGTATTGTATGTAAAAACAATAGGTACCTACATTACCTATATTTCAAGTAAAGGGTATGTCCAAGTCTTGTACATATTTCCTTGAACGCCCCATTGCACCACAAAACGAACACAAATTGCTATTTGTAAATTATCTCGTAGAAACTGAAAATTCGCGAAGTCGGTTAAACAAAAGAGGATAATCTTTTGTTTATAACATTCGACACAAAGCTAATACTAAAACATGGGATATTTCGACTGTTAACAATAGGTAATCTTTCCGGGAAGCTTACCAAACCATATGTTAAGGTAAGAATGAACGTTTATTACCTAATAACCTTTTTGTGCGAAACCGAACCAGTGCTAACTTGAACAGAGGTAACAATTGGGCCACTATGGACCTTAACCAGGACAAAATGGACCCTAGAACCCGGAATATAAAAGTTTATGACCAGCAATGGACATTTGAAGCTGTAAAATGTAACTGTACAGGTGTACAATTTGCACCTTCCTTAACTTCCAGCACATTCAAGATAACGCAAAAGAAAGTTGTTTAGAAAAAACAATTTTAATGTTATCGTGTTCAGACGCCAGCACATCAATTGAATATGAACCTTATGTTTTTGTACTAAAGTTGAAAAACTATTCAATAAATTTGACAGTTTGCGGTATCTTGATGTGCTGTCCTCTGTTCCTTCAATTGCATCAGTTTGTGTAAATAAACATTTTACCTGGTTAAAAAGTTATTTTTGTAGTAGGTACTTAGTAGAGTTAGAATTCCAACCAAACCAACCATATTATGAAAAGTTTCCCTTTTAGAACAGGGTCAGTCACACAATTACAATACTAAGCATCGACTGCTAAGCATAAAGTCCTGGGTTCGATTCCTGGGTCAAGCAATATGTCATTAGGAGTTTCTCAGCAGCAGCCCGGAGTGTGGATGTGTGCCTCATTGGGAGGCTCACTTCCTGTTACATAGGACTTAAAAAATTAACTGGTGAAATGTGGATGTGGTGATAATCTTAGGAAGCCGTTAAATGACGGCAGCGTAGGAGGATTTGGAGAGGCCTATGTCCAGCCATAGACGTCTTGTGGGTTACCGGCTTTCATACCCTTTAAATTTGAAACAGCAAAAAAGGGTATTGTGAAAGAGCTCGTACGCGGAAGGGTTGACCCCTTCCGCGTACGAGCTCCTTCACTAAGATCTCTAGGTTAATACTAGGAATACAGTTTGACAATACATATGTAAAGTATGGAAAACGAACATGGGATATTTCGCAATATTTCCAACTAACTCGTATATGTTACTACGTAATATGTTCTATCTTCCGAGAACTGACACATATTTCCAACCATACACAGTCAAAATGTCTACACGACCGTTCCCACATCGTCTAAATGAGTCCTACCTTATTGTTTCAATGACTGTCGGTATTGTCTTCAAAACCGAAGTGTGGCGGTCTCCTTAGATCATTTAAAAAGGATTACCTTAATGTATCATTGTTAATATTGCAGAACAAAGGTGCCGATATTAGGGAACAATCGATTCTTATCTGATAAGGTTTGTTTCGCTACACTTTCCTTGGAAGATCTTAATTTTTGTACAATGGGAACATGGGTAGGCTCGTTTCTATAGTGTTGTGGGAATTTGTTTTGGAGAAAACCATTAAAGTATATTTATATTTGGTAGGTACCTAACATTCCTGGGTTATCCGGTTTGCAGGATAAATTGCTAAGTAGCAGCCCGGAGTCTGGATTTGTGCCCGGTTGGTACCAATAAGGTCAATAAGGAATAAGGACCACGTTGTGAGGAAAGTTTTGAGAATGAATGTAGAGGGTTACAAGAGTAGAGGGAGACCAAAGAAAAGATGGATGGATTGCGTGAAAGATGATATGGCTAGAAAAGAGGTGACTAAAACATGCTGCGCCGATCCCATATAAATTGATGATGATGGTAGCAGTAAACTTGCCCCCTATAACATGAGACTTCAAAATAACTGGCTGCATGTTACATGTACACCTTCGTCTATCCCTTTCGAGAATACAGGCGTGTTATGTGGCGTTATGCGTATTTGATGTTAATAAAAGGATATATTCCCTTAACGAATTCTGAAATTTTGAGTATGAATGTGGATGGTTATTAAAAAAACGAAGACTAAAGAAACGATAAATGGATCGTGTGAATGATGAATATGATGAATGATGACTAAGATGGAGGTTACCATTGAGATGACGGTAAATATAGAACGGTATGTATGGAAGAAGAAGGCATAAGCCATAAGGAAGAAGAAGACGATATAGGCAGGAGGGTAATGACGACGAATGATTTTCTTGTAGCATGCAAACCATCTGTCAGCCAAAGACGTGTCTGTCTAAGGGCTCTGCTAATGCAAAGCCTTTGGAATTTTGATATTCCTTTAGAACCTACCTGAGTACCAATTGTGTTCAGAAATATGTACTGAAATATTTGAACAAATAACTTGCCCATTTTTAGCTCATGTTCGTTGTGATACACTTGCCAGTATCTGGTAATACACAGGCAGGTGTCCTTAAAGCACATTCAGGCATCTTCACTTTTACTGGCACATCATAAAACTACCGTAAACACAGCCATACCAAAACACCCAAATACTCGTACAGTTTATTTTTCATATTTAAGGAGCCATAAAAACCACATATCACTAGTGATAAAGCCATTCCGAGCGCCATACGTTCACAAGCTATAAGTTAATACACCTAACGGGTTCCTAATAAAAGATTAAATCGTCATTTGGTTCCATTAAAAACATATTCCAAATAATCTGAAGGATCGTAAAAGTGTTGTATTCTACAACTATTTATTGGTTGAAAACATTTACAAATAAGTTTGGACATCAATAAAAACGGTGGACCCGTTTACAACTTGACGAATATCTACAAAATATTTTGGTTGGTATAAGTTTACGATGAGACACCGTCACGCCCTCGGTAGGTAGTTTGTGTAATAAAATTAAATTGAAAGCTGAGAGAAGCGTTGCCTCCAGATACCTTTGTCGGGCCCTCCACCACTTTTATAGCTTGTTTCCTATGATACTGGAGGTTTTAATGCTTTTTGGTAGCCATATTGCACACGATATTTGATTTTCTATTTCTCGATAAAACGAACGAAACTGAAATAAGCAAGGAAAAATAAATGTTTGGACAGGCCTAGTTGCGAAGTAATTACAGTGGAAGAGCATCCACTCATGTTGAAACTGTTAATATTGGTACAGTTGGCAACGCAATCATCGACCAGGCATAGCTTTCTTTGCATATTTTGGACATCAATGAAGTCTCTCTGATTCAGCATTATTTGATAATTAAGTAGATGATAGAACAAAGAACATTAGCTATACATTTGACGAATGAGGCCTGCTTATGAAGAGACAGACCTGGAAGCGAAATGTTAAACTTTAATCTAATTTGGCCTCACATCCTCAGGTCACTGGTTTCAAACTAGAATGTTCTATTAAAACTCCTTACCTACCTCCTGGCCTACCCTCCTGGCCTACAGTAGGTAGCTGTAGGCCAGCTATCGTAAAAACTAAAGCCCACCCACACATCCTTTTGCATACAACTGTGTGCCTTACATGAATGCGTCAGCAAAACGTCAATGTTCGAATTATTTTAAAATTGAAAATACTCGTTTCGCAGACTTTTTTTTAATTTAATGACCTTACTCATCTTTCGGTGATACTAATTGTGATAGCTTCATAAATATAAACCTAAATGCTACAGGATAGTCGCGTTTTTTTATTTTTGAATTTTTAAATCGAATTTACGTTACATATACGTCAAAAATGTTTGCTACTGACGTCTGTCACGTCCAAAACTTGTTATGCCAACGTTACTATTACATGAACCACTCCTTATTCCTTTGCTCCCACACTACCATATTTTTCGGCTACATGTCTTCAATGGCCCCGTCCTTTTTTTCATCGCTACGTCGATTCACACGCTCGAAAGTGAGACGTTGTCGTCGGCGTGTTAGTTAAACATGTAATCAGGCTATTAGTTCATATTGGCGGCTCGATTGATGATTGATCTCTGTATTAGAGACCCTTTTTTGTGGCGCCAAATAGATGGATAGGAGAGTAAGAGTTTGCGAAGTTGGGCCAACGTTAAGTTGAGAAGCGGGTGTGTTATGTTGTAAAGATATTTGTGGAAAATTATGAATGTCGTGACTTAAATGTCTCTGTTATCGAAGTATTGCGCCGAGGTGTACCTATTGTACACTAACTTTTCGCTAATCCGTTTTAAGTCCCATTTATCAGGGGTGAGCCTGTGATATGCACCAACCAACAAATACAGGCTACCGAGAACATTCAAGTGGAAAACTTCAATAATACCCTTTGCCGAGCAGTAGCTCTTGCGACAATAACACCAACGAAGTAGTGCATATTACGTGACTACCTTTAGAAGTTTTAAATGTCCCGGTACGCATAAACTCGGTAGCTAACAATTTCTCTGTGCCAAAGTTTGTTAAAAAAAAGGGGATAAAATTATTAATTTGGAAAAACTCGTCTGAAAATTACAGAAGTTTTTCTATTTCACGATGGTTGGGAGGAATAAATGTTTGTGTGCAACCAAAATCCTACACAATCACTAGAGGACAACCGGCCTACGTGTGATAGAATTTATGGAAGATCTGTAAAGCAGTTGCTGTTACGCTCCTACCTAGGATATGTCTGTGTCAAACAGTTGACTGAGAATTGATGGTGATGATCTTACCATGTCGAGATATTGGTAGTTTTATAAATAAATAAATGAATAAATATTTATTTATTTGTTTATGAAATTTTTTGGGCACGTTTTCAGATGACAGCGATGCGGAGGAGTAGGTAGACGCCTGAGTGTCTTGGTCGGCTTTTTATTTTTTTTTGTTTTTGTAAATATGTATAATAGTTAGTTTTAATAGCATAATTGCATATTTTGATATCTATATATAACTTAATACAATACAGAAATAAATATTTATTGGTACTTTTATCGAACTGAAATGTATCTGGCTGTATCCTTAATTAAAAAAATGCTCACAATATTCCAAATTCAAAGGTCTTGATTTAATATTCCTTTTTTTTTCGAACTTGAGCTGTGACCACACGCACAATTAATGCCTACCTAATTTTGGTTTCGGTTGCCGATAAAACCGTAATTTATGCAAATATCTGAATTGAAGTTTACGGTCGCATGTTTAATGAATTTCTGTGATCGGAAATACCGCAAATGACGGTTTTCGCTTTTGGGTGGTAAAATTAAAATGTAAACTAATAGAGTGTTGTCAGTTCTGATGCCTATTAGGACAGCTTATGTCCTTGTTCGAGTATTTATGCGCATAATTTTACGAGTAGCTCTGATTTCCCTTTTAGTTATAAATATATTATGTTTGTTTTTGACACCGAATTTTTTGTATTTTTCGTGCGATATTCCGTGATTTGAAAAATCACACCGATTGTTTCTGAGAGCTTTTAGAAGTCATAACAAGAGATCTGTTTTTCGTCAAAAACTGAAATAATTCAGAATCAGAATCAGAATTATTTATTTGTTATGCATAGGTATCCACATTAAGGAGCTTATTGAAGGTTCTTGCTATGTTTTGTAGTTACTGACACACAAATAAAACTTTAAAATATCCGGCAAACGTAGTCTTGCAAGAAAAAATAATAAAAAATGTTTGGGGTAGACCACCCTTATCACTTAGGGTTATGAACAATAGATGTTGGCCAATTCTCAGACTTACTCAATATGCACACAAAATTTCACGAAAATCAGTCGAGCCATTTCGGAGGAGTTTAATTACAAACACCGTGACACGAGAATTTTATATATATGATAAAAGATGAGTCTTAACATGGTGTTTGATTTTCTTTACTATGAATCATAACATGACAATGTAAATTCTCCATCCCACCCAAACCAATCATAACTATCTAATAAATACGCCTTACTAAATGTCACTCTTAAAATTAGCCAAACAAGCCACTCAAATTCAAATGGATTCCAACATTTATAGCTACTTTGGAAGATCGACTATTTATTAGCACTATTATTTTGACACGGAACTAATCAGCAACGCAACATTTTAACCCTGTCAAATGGTCATAAAAGTCAGTATAGATATGAGTTAAGAGGCTATGAGCGCGAACTTTACGCGTCTTAATCATTCTGTAGGTATTATGTAAAACTGGGGTTGAGAAATTGGCAATACATTTCTTAGTATAATAGTGGTCGTCCAGTGGTCGAAATTCATATTTTGAATGTATTTCTAGTCAGTAGTGGTTGGTGCTCATCACGAGCATTCGCTGTTCAAACATTGTTACAACAACACAGCCAATGTTCGCGGTGAGTAACCATCTTGAACTGATACTGGGGTAAATCTTTCAACGGATTGACGTAGTGACGTTGGATTTTGAGTTCAATTAGAAGCAATTGTACGTCTAATTCAACTCGAAATTATGGCATCGGCCAGTTAATTACGTGTGCAAAAAATTGTGCTCGATCAAGGCACTTAAAAGATGCCCGTGTCATTTACATCAGCATTGGAATCATTTAAGGGGGATTTTTCTAAGGAACCGATCCGGTTCTACATCATAACATCACGCCTGTATTACTAGAAGCACTTTTGATACCAACGGGTAAAAATCCAGGCTATAGAGCAATTCCAGATAATAACAAACACCCCAACAACACTTTGCCCCACCCAAGACCTCATGCTCAGCAGTCGTGCTTGCGACCACAAGATGCTAGAACGCGGCATCCTTTTAAAGTCAAAGTTTAAAATCAACATCTACTACTACACACCTTCATTCAACAACACATTTTGATCTGAAAATATAATTTAACACCTCAGATATATCTATCGACTCGCACGGCTGCATGGCTGTTTGCAAAACATCGCGTTGCGGCACAGAGCTGTGTGGTCTGGCCGCGGGCTCAATGCTTGACGGATCAATTGCTTTATTGTTGCCACCCCGTGGCCCTCTGCTCAAGAAATAGTGTTGCTACACGTGTAAGGAAGATCCCGGAGTATGTTTTCTTATCGGGGGCACTTTTGTAGCAAGTTTCCAAAAGGTGGTTTCGGGTATTTCTAGACAAGCTTAACAGCAGGGGAGTTGTGGTCAAGAGCAAGCCTATCAAGTATAAAAAACAAACGTGTAATTTTGATATCATCTCAAATGTCTTACAGAGTTTTACATCATCAAAAATCGTAGAAAATGCTTATATTTTCTACTTTACTACTTACTTTCTTATGTCTTATTCTGATGCCACATGTCAGAGGGGCATCCAAGAGTTTCATGTTTGTTTTGAACTTTATTGAGTAATTTTCAATAAAATGGTTCAGACCGAAATACAGTTTATTCTCTAAGTTATCAGAATATTTTACAAATCTTTCGGAACTTTAAGAAAACTTCCCAGCCATTTGTGCATAGTTTTGTGGATTATTAAGCCAAAAGTCTTACGAATCCGATAGCTACCGACTGCAAATACCATTCTGATCTGCTGCATCTGGTTTTGCTGGCTTGCTTTAGAGTACCCTTCCTATAGATTAACTCCCTCTGTTATAAACCTTAGGTTTTCAGAACATCGAAGTTGTTTTTATGTTTTCTGTTCATGACATTTTTCAAAACAGACTTTCCTTTAAACTAATCATAATACATCACTAGTCAAGACTCATCGTGCCCTCCCGTGATGCTTGGAGATTCCGCAAATCGCCTCCGGTGGCGATATGGTGAGGCGCGGAAATTTTTACACGACGCGTGGACGAAATAGGTGTTATGACTTATTGTTACCCAATAGAATTGTCTAGAAGTATTTCTGTTTGTTGGGAATATTAGTGGTTTTTGTTATATTGGATTTTTTTTTAATATTTCACATGGAATTGTCCGGGTCCATGTGAACAATATTATAATAATTTTGAACCCTTACACTGTAAATGGTTTCATTGTAAGTTCTTTTTGAATGTTTTTTCTTTTTTTTAAAAAAAAAAGCTTTTACAAGTTTTGAAATACTCATAAGTTTTTGGTTATAGACTGTTTTTATTAAAATTAGCTTAGTTCGCATCGCATCGACTCCACATAAAGTAATTTTGTATCAAATAAAACGACATTAAAAATAAACCCAAATATTGTGAGAGAATATGATAAATTAGATGTTGGGGGATCATTAAACAAACCTAATTTTTATTTCAATACCTACCTGATGAGATATTCAAAAAATGTATTTAATAGTGCACGACCTGGTTCGCCCGAGGGATACAAAACTTATACGGACACGGTGGAGGGGCTAAAATGCTGCACTTTGGTGAAACAGGATTGATTGTAAAACTTGATCGTGATGAGAAAATTTTCGTTTGTTACTGTTTTTAGAACAGAATAGAAGAATTATGTGAAACTTTTTTTTCCATTCAAACATACACATAGACATATGAATGTAGAAAAAGATAAAAAAAACGAGATTCAAAATATATTAATTCAAGCTTGATAATATTCACTGATTACAAAATAATCTCTATATGGCCCATGGGCTACAAAAATTGAAAACGCTTGTTCTTTTCATGATAGTGAATCTTGCAGTTAGCAACAGTTGCAAGATTGTTGTAGATGTTGATAAAATATGCAGCAAGATAGTTTCTAGAATAGAAATAATAAAGGTAACATAATTTTCCTTAAAATTAACATGTATTTTTACTCCTAACAAAGGAGGAAGTTCAAGACAAAGGTGTATCTATAGTTTCGCCAGCTACGTGTGTAATAGAGGGCGAACTCAGTGCACAAATCCTGATTCTAAGAGGCGCTAATGAGCACACTGAAGGTTAAGCACAAATCGCCACACAGCGCGATTTTAGCGCTGCCGTATCGTCTTGTTTGAACTTGTTCAAGGTCGCGACCTTGACAATTGCTAGATGATGCCGAGCCAATTATACGAAACTAGTTCGTTTAGTTTTTGCATCGCGTGATGAACGAACGAAAGGGAAACTCATTTGATGCCTTCGGGCGGTATGTAATAACACTGTTAATGTCAAACGGAATATTTGTTACAGACACGGTTTATTATTAAATAAATGTACTATTTAATAATGTTTAGTTTATTGGTGCATTATAATTCTGACATTTAACCTCTTTATCCCGATGTGTGTCGATGCACAGAGTAAGTTAAAAATATTGGAATGTTTTGATGATCAATCATAGTTTTTAATACCGTAATAGTCCGGTGTCTGGATGTATGCCCAGTGATGGCAATAGGCTCATCCTCTATTCCTTAGGACTTAAACATAACAGGCGAAACGTGGGTGAAATATAGTTGTATCTCTGTCTAACCTTTCGGGGAATACGAGCGTGACGTTATGTATAAGAAAAAAACAGTACATTAGTAAAAATATCTTAATTTGCCAAGAAATCCCGAAAACTGCGTGTGGCAAGGAAGCTTACCAAAGGTGCCGCGCGCACGCACGCATGCATATCGTTGCCTCACAGGGAAAACGTCGTACCTATATGCGAAAGAGGTAACTTTGCTAGAGGAAGAAAAAACTGTGACATTAAAAAACATTTTATTAGTACAGCTTATTCAAATATACATAATATTGATTTTTCAGGTTATTATCGCTACAGCGATGTTAGTATAAAACTTAATTATCCCACTAAAATGACACTCGCGAGTTTTTACAAGTTTTTCATAGATTTTGTAATAGATTGCGTTTCAGATTCTCCTCAAAAACAATAATGGAATAGGGTACCTAAATGACTATAACATAATATTTTATTTTAATTTTGTGTAAGTACATAATATGGACAATGTCTGAATTAAATGAATAATAGTAAAAAATAACTTTATTTTTTATCCGTCAGGTAGATTATTTTACATGTATTTTTTATTGTAGTACGTAAGAAAGATTTCGTCAATACATTGAGTTAAAATGAGTCCCAATCCCCAACTTTAATATGTTTTATCTAAGCCATTTGTTTTTTACATATTCAAGCAAAACATACGTGTCTAGTATTTTTTATGTGACTATCGGATTTAATATAATTTCTTTTTTTTAACCCCGACGCAAAAGCGACGGGGTGTTATAAGTTTGACGTGTCTGTATGTGTGTCTGTCTGTGGAATCGTAGCTCCCGAACGGATGAACCGATTTTGATTTTGTTTCTTTTTGTTTGAAATTAGTCGGAAATGTCCTTAGCCATGTTTGATAAAAATTGGTTTAGAATTTCAATTATATAAAAAATATACCAAAAATGCATTCCCGATCTTTTCACTCTAAGGCGACGATATGTCATAATTTAGACAGTTCGACGCAGAAAATAAAGAGCTCGCCCGGCTGCCAACAAAATTACTGACACTTCCATTTTTCTTTTTTTTATCCCTTTCTGTTATATTAATTTGCTTGTGTTGGGTGAGATGTGAATCATATCGCGGTATTTATTCATAGTTTCGCATACTACTGCTGAGCATGATGTTCTGGGTTTGATATCCGGGTTGGGAAGTGTTAATGGGTTTTACCAACAGTAGTAGTCCAGAGTTTGGATTCGTGCCCGGTTAAAGGAAAGTGGCTCAACTCCCTTTTACATAGGACTTAAGTATCCTAAAGGGCGGCTCTCCCTCTGAATACAAGCAAATGCACTGTTAAATTAATAGTTTTTGGTTTGTAGATAATAGGTACAGAAGTATAATTATTTAGTTTCTAATAAAGATTGTTTACTGATAATAAAGATAGCCAGGTGTTATTTTGGCTTGTTTCGGAAATTGCATCGATTAGTATGAAAACTAAAATAGTAATTAACATATTCGTAGGAGACTAAAATAACGATTATGTTTTAATATATGATTGGTCAAACTTGTTTTCATTGATACTTTAATTAATATCGGTTTGCATAAATTCTGTTTAGATCTCTCCAAATTAATTTTACCTACAAGATCTATTTTTGTTTAAAAGCTTTTACGTGAATGAAAATAATGAAAGTTTTGTAAAGTCGGTCGCACGTTACTGGTAACTTTAGCCTTAAGGTTTTTACCGAAATTCAAATTAATAAGTTTTTTTTGCCATTTGTTGTTCGGTATTAGGTTGTGTGTTATTAAAAATGTTATTCGCGACCGTAACAAATGTGTATTTCACAAAGCAATTATAATTATAAGACCTTTCAGGGTTCAAATTCACAATCACAATTCGAAAATAGAGAGGAGTAGTAGTGATTTTAATGGTTCATATTTAGAGAAATGTATGTTTGTAACATTCGCGAATAACTTTTTCAACAATAAACTACCTAGTAATAAGCTGCCAATTGCAAAAATGCCTAGGCAAAATTTGTAAATCGCGTTCTGCCACATTTCGTTAGCTTTAAGCTGGCCTATCGGGCTTTTAAAGTTTCAAAAGAATAAGAGGCCAGCTACAGGTACTGGTATTGTTTTCAAAGACGTATTGCTCACTGTACTTTGGGTAGTGTGAAGAACCAATGCAGATATTTTTATAAAACGTATTTAATTTTGTATTTTACTGTTCAAGCAAATTTGAGTCTGATCAAATCGCCACACGTTTGGTTTTGAATTATATATTCAGGGGTCTATTTACTCAATGTGACAATTGCGTAAGTTTCTTTAATACATTTTCCACAATATTTACCATTTGACAATTGTGTATTTTTTCGACTAATCATTCATATTTCAAGTCAATTCATAACAATGAACGGTTTACCATTAATTTCGTATAGCGATGACTTGTATTGAACCAGGATTTAAAATGTAACATCAATTAAAACCAAACCTCTAATTATAAATTATTTCACACAAAAACCACAGGTTTTTTAAAGCTACAGGAATTTCATTGAATATTATTCTCGTCTTTTATAGAGGATCACTCACACCTTTTTTTGTGTACCGTGTTCTCAATGACTAAGCCGTGATATTAAAACGCTATTAGCCTATATGAGCAGTCAATATATCATTCGAGGGCGGCCATATTATAGTGAACTAAATGCGCCCAAGAATTTTGGTCTTAATTTTTTTTTCTGAAGTTTTTGCGAAACAGTGTTCTTGTGTGTCATTAGTAAAGATATGGTGTTAATGCTGAATGAGTTTCGTATCTTTATGATTGTTTATGCTTCTTGGCCGAATTAGACCTCCGCGGTTCAGTCTGTGGTAGGTTTACGTCTAGTTTGTTTTTCTTTATGGTCTTTGATTGGATTTATTTTGTCTCGTTTTTGTGCTGATTTTGAATTTGGTTTTGGGTTCGGATTAGAGCTAATGATTAGTCCTAAATGTTTTTCTAATAAGGCATAGGAAAATCAACAGTGGTTTTTTTATTCTATTTGTTTGATATTAACAAAATTGGTTAACATTTACACGAATAGGTGGTATTTAAATGTAGGAACCTAACCGTTCTATAGGATTCGTGTATTTAATTAAATTTGTATTAACATGGATAAGATTTATTATTATAATAGATTTACTTTTAAATAAGGTACATGCAAACCGCCTGTTAGTTAACAGCCGTGTGTCTATCGTCTATTTATTCCTAATATAAATAAGTCTTCACATCAGATCATATTTTATGCAAATATAGCTGAGTACCAGCACCTTTTGAACGTCAAAAATTACAAAACGGCTCCACTTTACCACTTCCTAGAGTGTTTTTGCTGGAAAGAAGAAGTGGCAAAACAAACCTCCCAGAATAAACTTATAAATATTCATGGAAGCTCCATAGTACATAGGTAGTGTACCCTAAGAAATAAATTCTACTAACTACCGAAGATACCGGATTTAATTTCAATACTTATCTTTTTTTTATTTGACAACCAAAAAATATCATCAAGACATAACATTTCCCACCAATAAAACATCCGACACAAACCAACCCAAATAGAGATGTCCAAATTAAACCCGGGACCGCATTCTCAACCATGAAATAACGAACGGATTGAAACCATGACATTGTACATTTTCATAACAGCCACCGAAATTTAATAGTTTCGGTAAGAGAACCAAAGAATACGCTCAGTCATACATAAGTCATCATCTACTTT
Organism: Phlogophora meticulosa; assembly: GCA_905147745.2. Classification (NCBI taxonomy): domain Eukaryota; kingdom Metazoa; phylum Arthropoda; class Insecta; order Lepidoptera; family Noctuidae; genus Phlogophora; species Phlogophora meticulosa. The sequence goes on along the minus strand of LR990522.1, from coordinate 13,545,422 downwards.
ACATCTAGTGTTAAATTTGGCGGTGCTTTAACAATTCCGGAGATGAAATGGGCGGCTACTTAATATAGTTGTCATCGCCATAAAACTATTGTGAGTTCGAATGGACCGTTTTTTCCTATCACGCTCCGGGAGGCGACCACACTGACTCGTTTCAATGGACCGACTATCCGTATACAATAAAACCATATTTACGTTCACTCTAAGCAATAAAGATACAATAAGCAAGTACTCAGTAAAAATGTTATCTGACCGCTTTTCCGGTAAAGGCACAACTGTTATCGACCTTAAATTGTGCAATGATAGAGGCGGTTTTTGAACGGGTTCTTTCAGGATTTAAGGCGAAGCTCATTGTCGGGTTGTAGAACTTATTTGTTAACTTGCGCATTGTCTTAGAACGATGATATTTGCGTTTCGTCAGAGATAAACGAGGGATGGGAAAGCGCCGCGCCGTGAATCATAGACAAGTTTTTATCCCGTGTTTATTTTAGCAGTAAGCTGTTGGTTGTTTGAAATAAACAAAGTTTGCTATGTCGGAAAAAAATGTTTGTGAAATATATTAAGGTGTATGATACTTTATTTGTTCATGTCTCTGATGTTCTTTACAACTTCTTTATTTTTATGAGATTTTCCGGTTATTTTGTCATAGGTTATGTTTTAGATGCTAATTGTGGGATTATTATTATTTTGACCGCCTCGTTGAGCGCTGAGCGTGGGGGTTCGATTCACGGATTGAGCTATGTTGTTGCACTTTTCTATCTGAAACCGCTTATGCTCCGGAGTTTGGTTTGAGCCTGCTTGCTGGCAAAAGGCATGCTCCCTATTATACGGGACTTACACTTAAGTGGTAAAATGAGGGGGTGACCCTTCGGGGAATATAGAATACAGAAATTTATGATTGTATTATTTAAGCAATATCTTAGAAACTAAAGTTTAACTTAGGCCAAACATTGAAAGGTGTTATTTTTTCCTACTATCGAATGGGCTTGTGGTTCTTCTATTGCTAATTCAAATAAGAGTTAAAATATGTTTAGTTTCCAGAAGTCAAATTAAAATCCGCTTTAAGAACACAACTTTGCTGTGGTGCAGATAATCGCAGTCATATAAATTATTATGAGATATTCGACTTCGAATTTTAATTTATTTGCACATGAATTGCAATATTACTTAAACAGTTCAATATATGCACAATTTATTGGTATTGATATATGCATGTAAGGGAGGAAGGAATGATAAGAGGTCGAAAAGTGCATCCGCCTCGCTGTCTATGGGAATAGTGTCCTAAAAGCTGATAGATGGCTGATTCAAACAACCAGCCATCTGACAGCTACGAAATAGGTCAGCCCTAGACTCTGGTCAAGTGAAGAATCGACCTACCAGTCGCTCAATGTAGAATACTGGTATTCAGCTGCATCCGGTTAGACTGGAAGCCGACCCCGACATAGTTGGGAAAAGGCTAGGCAGATGATGATTCGTACGAAAACAGCTGACAACCGATGACGCATGCACGGTAGCAGCTGATGCTCCACATATCTCCGAGCCATTCATCCATTCATTCACGACCTCCAACAAAACCAATCAATTTAGCTCACTTATCACAATGTGCACCATAAAACACAAGAACAACGCCATCTAGAAAAAATACAGTGAATTTATGTTCGACACCCCCATTGTTAATTATTTACAAGATTCGGTCACCCGTGAAGTGCTACCAATTATTTAAGATAGAGGATTTTCAACCTTATTTTAGAATGTTTTAGGTGCAAAATTGTATGGTCGATTTTTTTTACGAAATTACTCAACAATGCTCAATAGCTCGTAATGAGCGTTTCTTCATTTCCACTAGTCTTAATTTCATGGTAACCATTGTCCAACACACTTCTGTTTCACTGAATGAAGTTTTCAACGCTTCGATGAAATAATACACACGATTTTCAACCTTAAGCCATTAACATACGATGTATGTATTATTCAATTGGCAAATTAACAGAATTTAGCGTGACTACCAAAAATTATGGCGCGATTTTGTCAGCGTGAAGGAATTCCATTGAGTTGTAACAATGTGTACATTTAATTTTGTATGTTTTAATTATTAGTTCGAGGTACCGTTAAAATTAGGTGCTGCCGTATCTATAGGCTTATTATCTTCGTTCAATAATACAAGAGTGGCAGCTTTTATGGTGAATTTGCGAACAATTGTATAGTTAATTAATTTATTTGCCTGAGATTTTTGTCACTGTTTGTTTTACTGAATGAGATGATATTTTAACAGAAGATATTTATATAAAATAAATAAAATAAACATAAAAAAATTGCTTACAATTTGGGGAAAAAAACAAGGCACCCATTTAGAAAGAACAGAAAACATATCGAATACGATATTCTTACAAGAGACCACACATATAATAGCTAGAATTGAGAAAAAAACTCAAAATATTTATTAACCTCTTGATTTGTAACACCGAAAACCAATTATGGGTGACCTTCACCATCTGGGTTTCAACCCTCAAAAGAAACATTTGGAACTTTGGAACTAAACATAGTTATTCAATTAACCGTCAATATCTTGACGACAGAACATGTAACTTACGACTGACACGTGCCGAGTTTTTGTCGATTTCAGAAACACTTCAGAACAGTTGTCATAATTTTATGAGCAAAAAATATGTTTTATTTTTGTTTTAGTGAATTTTAAGTGGGTTTGAACGGTATCTGTCCTTCAATATAAGCGTATAGTGTTTTTTTTTTTCAGGATGGCAGTAATGGGTTAGCGCCACAAAGTTGCATTAAGAAAGCAAGACTATTTGTTTTCAAACCTATTCGTAACAAAAAAATGTTTTTAAAATTTGATAACCTCTATTTTGACTTAATCCTTGCACCTTTTCATAAAAAATACAAACGTGGAGCTAAATCACTGCCGAATTTTTACTTACTATTTCATTGAAAAAAAAAACTCACACAGAAAATTTTTACTAAAACAATAACCTAAAATAATTTAATATCGGACTATAAATACGGGTGCAAATTGTTAACATTCTGTAGCCCGCCCGCGTTGATGTCTTTATAAGGACGCGCTTAATGCGTAGATCCGAAGCAGGCGAGAATAATAGAAGGCTTTCAATTTTAATAGTACTTTGCAGATTGCATATGTAAGATGTTTTAAAGAAACTGATATAAAATATATACCTAATACTTCTAAGTACATAGAAAATAATGAACATTGAAAAAATAATACTAGTGCTACGAAGATTGCTACGAAATTGGACGAAGGGGGGGTTGGCGAAATTTTTAAAATAACATTTGAGTGGTTTTTACTTTCTCGAAAGACGTTGATGTTTTCATTTACATGTAGGTTCTTTCGACCAGTAAGTTTTCATGTATTTCACATCAGTTCTAGGTATCTGCAGCACCATTAATGATGTAGGTGCTATTTCGTCAGTAAATACTTTGTAGAGAGTCTGTGCTAGCAAGATGCATTTAAAAATTTAACAGTTCTTGACCGATTTACGAATGAAATCAGTTTACAGTTAATTACAACTGCTTGGAAAACGTTAGGTATTTTAAAGTTTAAGAAGACGCGTTTATATAAGCCTATGTCGATACGAGATTTTCCTAAAATACTTCCAAAACCATACCATTTTATATAATAATGAAAGTCTTATTAATCAATTACACCCTGAAAAAATCGCTTTCCACAACACAAGCAGCGTGTTTTGCGGCGTGGGCGCACGGCCTGAGCCGCACGTGGTCGCGGTCTGTGTGCGCGAGCGCAACGGCGCTGCGCTCTCATTGGTCGCCGCGTCGCCGCCGCCCCTCCTACCGCAGCGCGCGAAACGCTGACTCACGCGCCGACAAGTGTGAAGTGAAATGAGGTTTTTATTAATTTTTCTGTATGATGTAATTGGTTGTGGTATGGTTCTTATTATACTTGCAATGTGAACAATATATATCTGGGATCATTGCCCTAAAATAACATTTTAATCGTTGACGACGCCATTATTGCATCAGTTTTAAGTTTAAATAATCAAGCCTTAGGTTTAATTTATTTAATCTTTAAACAATAAATAGTAAAGATTAATTACTAACTCATCCCATATTAATCATCATTGTTAGAGATGTGTTAGCTTGTTTAATATTTATACTTAGACTAATAGTTCATAGAAATGTGCGCAAGAGTTACTATTAAGACACATGATGTAACAAAGTTGCAATTCGATCAATGCTTCTAAGAATTTTATAGAAACTTGTGATAATACACAAGAACTTATCATTAATTTACTTAATGATCTTTAGCTTACAGCAATAAGGGTCATTATCGCGCGTCTGTAGATATTTTTCAGGTTATGGACATTATGAGCTGTCTGGCAATCGTTTTGTGTGAAGAGAAGCTTTGTGTCTTCGAATATCTATCAGCTATATTTCAAACAAAACCAAACAAATTCACAACATTTAATAATAAGTTTAAATGTGGTGGATTAATAATAATATCGTTAGTTTATTTCCTAAATTGATGAAAGAAAATCCAAGTAACTTTTAAAATTATCGAACAATTTTGGTTTTCTTTGAAGTATTATGAGCTTATTTAACCGTTCTTCCGAAGATCTAATAATTGCGCCTACCACAGACCAATTACCAAAATTATCTCACATAACCTAATGACCTAAACACGACAAAGATTATTCGTTACAACAAAAAAAAAATTACAGAAGTGTGAGACCAATCGGGCGGTGTGACAGGTAGATGCCTCCCACCAATTCTTAGCGCGACCCCGCCTCGATAGCCGTGGGTACAGCTTGCCGGTCCGGCCAGACGTAACCGTGACTCGAAGCGCCGCGCTCATGTACGCGGGGTCCGCCCATCGCAATGAAGTGCCTGTGGTTATTTGTGATCATTCTGTGTTTTACGTGCGACGCCGCCAACAAACCTCGGAGAGGACGCGGGAGCATGTGGTGGTGAGTGGCGTGTCTGTTGCCTTATGTTATGATCTTTGATGTTCAGCCTAGTGTTTGTAGGCGCATTGTTGACGTTTCTAATGTCATAGACTGCTGGTTGTTGATAAAGTTAGGAATGTCGTAGTTAGTCTTTGAATGACGTACTAAGTCTCACTTAGATTCATGTGAATATGACCCAAAAATCGTGACATAAACATGTCGTCAGATCTCTTAACTAGTCTATGTTAAAAGTCTAAAACATCAAAGCCAACTTATACACCAACACGTAAATATTACAAACATAAAACATAAGTAAAATCTCTCACTATTTGATTATTACTCTCGGTGTCGTAAACTATACGACAGTGTGAGCAATTTACTGTTGTTGTCGTACACCTTACACCTTCCGCATAACACTGTCCCACACTACAAAACATTGTACGCACTATCTTACCAGATGTTCAACACAAATTGGGCTCAAAATAATTAGCGGCGTATTAAACGAGGCACACAACTTGCGTAGTAGTGTGAAATCGATAATAGCATACTAAAATTTAATACTGTTGTACGTCAAGTTACCAATTGGATGTTCTGTTTGTAACGGGTTGATCATAAAACGAATTCAATTTAATGGCTTTCTGACAGAACTAAAATAAACTTTAACTTTGAAACTGTTTGAAATATAATGTAAAATCTAGCTAACAAGACAAATGTTAAGAATCGGTGATAAATAATACTAAATGATGTAAGATTAAATATGACATTTCACGTATGTACGTACCTATCTGTGTTTAATATCTAGTGACTAATGTTCCCTACTTAAACACTTCATTGACATCCAAGACACGTATTGCAGCCTACTCATATACCTTGAATATATGGGCTTAACACGATATATGTATGCGTTAAAGTAAATATCTTAAGTTTCAACAGTTTTTTGGCATAAAAGCTGCTGGTTTTATTATCACGGTGACAAAATGTGTCTCCCGTCACCTCCTGTTGCGTCGTCAGTGACTGACAGGGACATCAAGTGTTATTTGCATACACTATCATACAGCTTCTGGTATGCGACCCACCTAATCCCTAAAGGTAGACTTTGAAATCTATTAGAACAATCATTTGAATACGTTTAGTGAAAAATGAAAGCTATTTTTGTTTAGATTTAATAAAATTGAAAATATTTTCAGTTGAAAAAAAAATCAATTATTGTTAAAGTATTAGATTAATATAATTTAAAATAAATGCCTAATTTAAATAAATTAACAAAGAAGTGTCGCGATCATTCGCTAAAAAATCCAAATATTAAATAAGTCACAATTCAAATGATGATGTAAACAAAAAAAAAATCACAAAAATTATGATAATGATGATTGAAATATAAAATCGCGTCAAAGTCTGTGTAAAAAAGAAATAAATTAATGGTTATTAGTTAGATTTCCAATATATTATGGTTTAAATGGCGATAACATTATATTTCTTAATACTCATATTTAATTTGTCAATCTTACAACTTGGGCTCAAAGGTCGTATTATTTCACACCTACTTTTGAAGTCATTCGTCTAAGTTTATGACAAGAGATACTTATTACCGAATATATTAATAAAAGTAGGCACCGCAGTTATTTTATGTCTTTCATATATAGAAAATAATAATTTAAAACTAAGAAACTGAACAGGCAATGAAAGAACACAAGAAAGTAATAAAATAAATAAAGAAATAAAAGAAACACATAAAATTAAGTACATTAAAACGCAATAATTTTGCCAAATTATATAAATAGCCGTCGCAACTCATTAATTTAATGTAAACATTATAAAAGCAACATCACATAAATACTGAGCCAATTAGCAATGTATCAAGCGCAACATTAATTATGTTGATATTGAAAATGCGCAAACGCATCCGCGCAGACCGGAACGTAAACGTTTATTTACGATACTAATAAACTTGCTGGATGTTAAACCATTTTGTACATTTTAGTGATTTTTAAAAACATGTGTGGTGCTTTTAGAAATGTCTATTTGATAGGTTTTAAACTTTGGATGGCTTTTTATCTGTCAACTCTTATTTAAAGGTTTTTAGTCATTCCTGAATGTACACTTTCCTTCTATACCCTTTTCTTGAATTATAATCTAGTAAAAAAACTCACCCAATGTCTATTAGTACTTACATTTAATAATAATAATAATAATTTATTAAGAAACTCTTAAAGTAAGATATATCAATAACATGTGCAACGAATTACAAATTTCTAATACAATTTAATCAAGCGACCTGCCCGAACTAGGTTTATTGAAACCTGCGTTACAGGCCATCACTTTACTCGCTAGGGCAGTAAATTTACTTGAATTATAATATTAGGATAAGCAAAAATAAAATTATTAACAGCTATAAGACAAGCATTTAAACATTAAATAGAATAAATAAAAAGAAAAACTAGCCTGTGTTAGTGATCAAAAATGGACTCTTACAAATTACAATTTCTGTCATGCTAAAATTTCTAGAAGTAAGCAGGTAGTTAGGCAGTAGGTAGTTAGTATTTAAGTTGCTGTTACATGCAACACAGTGTTGTCTAGGGTTTCCCCCTAAATTATGCAGACATCCACTTAACAAGTTGTCTGTTTATTACAGACTTATCTAAAGACAGCTTGGTTTAGTCTATCGTAGACATTGAAGGAAGTTATTTCAATTAAGCTAAGAAATATTCAATACTTAGTAACAGATCTGTCATGTAACTAAGTTGTAGTTTTAGTATTAAGTTATGTTCAACTGTGTGTATCAATTAATTTTGATGAATATTAATAGAAACCTAGAAACGGTAAGGTTTGATATTGAAATATGAAGTGGAGTTAATTGAACAATTTTAGCCAATAGGTTAGCTTACAAAATCTAAATCTATTAACAACGTTTTTAAATGAAACATCTAATACATTCTGACATTTGTTTCATTTAAAAATATGTTGTGTCTGTTGTTGTAAATGAAACAATTTAAATAATTTTAAATTGTTTAAAATTGTTCTTTTAAATTATTCTTTTAAATTATTGTTGTAAGACCACCTCTATACAATTTATAAGCATAACATTACCATTATCTAGTTATTAACAGAGTCAACACACAGTGGCGCGTGCTATTGCATTGTACAAATACACTTAATGTTTGAATAATTAATCAATTTAAGATAAAAAGAAACATTTAAGCTTGACGTTACGTTGCTATTATTTCATTATAGTTAAAGAATCTTGACACACAAAGAGAAATTGATACAATTTGAAAATTTGATTGTTTTCGTTACATAACTAATAAACTGTAAAATACATGCTATTACTATTCAGTATAAATAATATTAGAGCGATAGTTTAATTTTAAATATCTTATAGAAGTAGTAACCTTTTACCGCAACGATTTCAGTCCGCCGCCGACGGCACTGCGTCTGCTACCGGTGATTTTAATTTTACTCTACGGAAAATGTAATTCAATCTCAGTCATTATTTATGTAATACAGTTGTTAAATTTGAATGAAAATGCTCCATTGACAATTGTGAAGTTAAATATTAATAGTAAAACAATTTAAAATATTAGAGTTAATTTTATTAAAAGATGTTTTTGATTATTTTTTTAAGGAATTTCTTCAATAATATTATAAATTTGTTTATTCTTTAGTGTAACAATGTAATAGTATGCTCTTTTAAAACAAAAAGGCTTTCTATTTTAACATATAAACACGTATAAGAGCAATCAAAAGCGAGCGATACAATCGCTCTCGGGGTCCGACGGAGGCGTGAATTCTTTCAACGGAATTTTTACCCACTTTCTACAGAACTGTCGTAAATGATACGTGAACTGTGTTAATAGTGCTGAGGTACTTAATAAAAAAAACATTTTCAATCCATCATCGTGATTTATTACGAAAATCTTTTGATTTGCCTCTTCAATTTTATTGCAAACATTCAATGATAAATAAAACTTTAATCAAAATAAATGTTGCCCCATCTTTAACTCATTTTCATCTCATTCATCAGATTTATTATTAATCAATATAACGTCAAACATAATACCTTTATAAAGATTAATATAAACTAATAACTCTTATTATAAATTCGGTAACCGAACAAAACATTACAAAAAAACATGCAACACTCCTCACTTTTGCTGTTTGGACATTAATCATCGAAAACAGATACCATAATGACATCCGAGACGTTAATAGGCCCCACAATTAACATACTACATTTTTTTTCATTAAAATATAATTTTACACAACGGAATAAAGTGAGCAAGTTCAACTATAAATCTTATCAAGGCAATATGAAATATAAAGCGGACCACTTAGTTCTTAACCCAGCTGCCGGAAGATGGTATATCGGTACCATTCCTCTCAAGCCCACACATTAACGTGGACAGATTTAAAAATAAACATGCAGACTACTTGAGACATGCAAAAATGATTTAAATGTCCTTTTATTATAATGAGTTACAATTCTAGATTTAAACGATTAATTAAATGATTGTCATTTATTTATTTTTAAATCTTAAGCGTAAATAAGAATGATAATTTAAAAATAAAAATGACAGCATGAAAAATTGCGCCCATACCATATTTACAAATAAATTAGAAAAAGGTAATCAAATAATCAATGAATTGATTCCCTCTCTTACTTTTAATAGCGCCTTTTGAAATATGCCCAGTGGTTCGACGGATTGAACCCCCGGGCACTAATATCCAACTGGAGCACATAAAATCCTCGTACATTGCCTCGAGCAAAAAAGAAATCGCCACACCTTACTTCATTCGTATTCATCAGTCGTAGTCCATATTACATTACGCTCGAAATCGCGTGCCGGCGTCACGATACTTCTGATAACAAAGACTGATATACCAAGACACATGGCTCACATATTAAGCTTAGCCCTCTAAGGGTCTTGGGCCATTGGTTTATAAACTTTGATATTTTGACGCCTCGCAAGTCGCCAACAAATTAAATAATAAAGGGCTGATTCGTATGCAGGCGGTGTGCCACGAATGAAGTCTTCCATTTGGAGGACATGTGTTGCTAAATCTAAATTGCGGGAAGTTGTATCAAGGAAATGTCGCGGACATTGATCTTCTTTTTTTTTTGCATATATATGTACTTATTCCCTCGTTGGTCTAGTGGTCGCAACTGCTACTGTTGTGCGTGATGTCCTGGGTTCGATGCCCGAGTCGGGAAAAGTATTGTTAGGTTATTCCATCTGGCAGATCTCAGTAGCAGCCTAGAATCTGTGTTTGCGCCCAGTTAATGGCATTACTCTCGCCTTTACCACATGGGACTTCAACACGACATCAAAATGTGGTATAGGCACACCTCTGCCGGAACCCTTCGGGTAATACAGGCGTGTTTTTATGATACATTGTACAGTTATTAGTTATTTTATGACACAAAAGCAATGATATTTTGAACCTTCTGTAAAACAATGTAAAAAAAAATCATAGTCGTTGATTATTTTCAATTCAATTCCATACATGCTAACTATATTACACATCATCATCTGCCTAGCCTTTTCCCAACTATGTTGGGCTTCCAGTCTAACCGGATGCAGCTGAATACCAGCCCCGTCTGTCCTTTTAACTAAATAGACATATTAAATAAAATAAACATAATAAGCATCATCATTCGATTCTTTTAGATATCATAAACCAACTGATTTTACAGATCAGGTAGCCTCAAGAAAAACCAAGTGAAGTTCAGAGCATTTCACGTCTAAAAATGTTTCTAGAAACGGGTTAAAACCATTCCTGTCCCCAGAGTACTCCAGAACGGCACAGGAACACTCTTAATTACTCAAACAAGAGGACACAAGCCTCCAAAAGACAATATTTTGACACATTCACACAGGCTTTATCGCTGTGCACACATCGCGTTTGTTCGTGAAAGCCATTCAGAATTTTTTCCCTGAGGACTTTGTGTTGTACCACTATTTGATTTTCTACCAACGTGACAAGTGCAAAGGACCTTATATTATGGACAGGCAAATATGGTTATCCCTCGTTTTTGTCTGAAAGCGCTTGTGGGTGTAAACATCACTGGGCCCCAATTTATTGCACCTACGTACAGTTTTATAAGTATTTACCACGTGATCGCTTGCGCATACCCACTTAAATTAGATTGATTTATGTCCAGAATAATCTAAATTCAATTCACTTGTCCGATTGTTTTTTATACTTATTACCTCCGATAAAAGTTTGCAAGAAAACCAGTGACAGAGTCCATTAAGTTTTTTTGTCTCGAAATACGAAGACTAAATTACTTAGTTTATACTATTATAAAATATTAAGTGTCGCTTTGACAAATGTGTAAATGAATAAGTTTATTTCTTATGTCTTAACGGCTGTTAATAGCTTCCTCAATATCAATAAATATAAACAAAAAAAAACAACTGGATTAACGGTAATAAAATTTGACAAGCACTCTTCTTTTAATCAAATTGAAATAGCTATCTAATTTGAAAAGTATTATTAATATGATGTGTTGAATCGCTGATGCCTAATCTTTGGCTGAAAATGGACATGGAAGTGCTAATGTGTTTATATAATGTACAAAAGTGACGAAAGCCATAACTAAAGTGTCCCCCCACGCATGCTCGTGTCAAAATTAAGACGTCATCATAACCCGACGGCGGCGGCGCGGCGCGGCGTAAACTATAATTTCAATATCCGTTTCATCTCTTTGTCTATTATTTTTAAAAGTAGAACAAAAATTTTAAAACCATCATATCGTCTCCATGAATTCTCGAAGGAAACGAGAATTTCCGACGAACACGTTCATATTTACGTAACACTCGACTACAAAGAAAGGCAAATAGAAAAGTAATATGATTTCCAGCGGTCCGAACGCGAGGCACCGCGCGAGAGTGCACCGAGGCCTTTTTTTACTGTGGGCCGAATATGTTGGTGAAGCGAGGCCGAGTCAACAGGCCGTGATCTCGATCGCTCTCAGGCCGTGTTTACCCGCTCGGCCCTCAAGGATTAATGCGCGACGCAAATATTTATCTAAACGTCTGCGGATTGACAGTTCGGTCGTCAATTGTTTGTTGTCTTTACCTTTTCAAATGAGCATTTCATTTCGAGTTGCACCCATTGCCTTAAGTGGCGTTCGGGTTTTGTTTATTTTTCTTTTTTTTCTTTTTTAAGTTTTTCGAACGCCAGGCATTGTCTTTTACAGTGACAAAAGTCAATCTTATCGCTTTTGGACAATGAGATTTGTTTTTTGTGAGCTCTTCATTAGCAATTCTTGAGGATATCTTTGTAACAAATACTATTTTGTTGTAGGGGTATAGCCAAAGCTGGGGAGCCAAATAATCTGTCACCGATGTCACCAGGGGTTCTGATCATGGACCCGGCTATTCACTCCACCCTCAGGCGGAAACAGAGAAGACTAGCCAGAGAAAACCCTGGAGTCTTATCAGCAGTTGCCAAGGGAGCCAGCATGGCCGTTGCAGAATGCCAACACCAGTTCAAATACAGAAGATGGAACTGCTCAACAAGAAACTTCCTAAGAGGGAAAAACTTGTTTGGCAAAATCGTGGACAGAGGTAAGCTGTTATTACATTAATTAAATCCAAACAACTGACAAAGGTTGACAAGTTAATACTCATATCACGATTTTATTGTCGCCTTCACGAACAAAAACTGAACAATAAACGCAAAAACGTTTTTGGGTACACGCGTCATTCATTTGTCTCAATTTTGATATCGCGAAACAAAACGAACAAAACATAAAAAGTAACTTAAGAAGATAAGCCCTAAATACCCTTCTAAAATACTAAGGAAACAGATTACAGAGCATTGAGACGGTTAAGAGGCTAATCTTTAAAAAACTCAATCGAAAATCTCGCATCGTATACAGTATTACATTTTAACCCTGCAAAGAGAAACGGAGGACAAAAAGATGTGTTCTGTACAAATCCCCAGTTCCTGTAACAAAGAGAGGCTACAAATTAAGTGATATCTTTAGTTGGCAACCCTTTTAAAAGATTTTATCTGTATTCAACGAGAGGGTAGCGAGTCGGGGGCACATATAAAGGACTCATCAAGATAAAACATCCTGGATCAATTACATGAGGTCGAGTGACGTTTGAGTTCCCGTTTGTCGATAGCTCCGTTTTTTTTTTGTTCTTTTTTCAATTCCGTTTTGTGAACGTGTTTTAATATTATTTAAGAAAGATTGAAATATAATTTTACTCTTTTTATGAATGAGGTCATAATCCGATGCTAATTCCGCACCGATTCCTCTTTAGTGTGTTGAAAAAAAAAAACTTTTTTTTTATACCCCATAAACTCCGGTCCACAATTGCGCGAGCGTCGAATCCATTTAGTTGATTTGAATGGATGTAGATTATTATCAATAGATATAAATCAGCGAATAGATATACCCATTAGCCTCACAATACTGGTTACACAACTGAATTCAATAGGTTAAGGATATTACTCGAAGTAATCCCTTTTAGAAGCTTTGCTTACTTTATTCAACGCATTAAGTATTTTATTTAACAGCATAAAGACTAAGTTTTCAATTTAAAATAATAACCTACATTTATAAAGGTACACTTCGAAATTAAAATGTTTTAAAACGCATTGACTTATTTAGTTCTGCTGTCATTTAAAAACTACTGGAGTTTTATCAGATAATGTTTAAGGTTAAAAATTGTTTGGCAAGTAAGTTTATAAACGGTACGAAGTTATTTTGTTGTCAGATCGGGGCTGCCCTATCTCCGGTGTCCGATTTCGATGCTTTGTACGCGATACGCCTTATTATGAGCCTGCGAACATCTGTTCGGAACAACAAGAATTATTCGCTATAATAGCAAAAAAAGGCAGTTTTGTGATTCAATTCTGTCGTTTGCATTCCTTTTTTCGTTTGCTTATACATTTTTGCAACAAAACTTTTTGGAGAAAATATAAACACGGTATGAATAATAAATAAAACCGGCAAAGAGCGCGTCGGATTCGCGCATCGACCGTTTTTTAACTTGGTAAAAAAAATATTTCTCCCTTTACTTGGTAAATTTTATTTTTCGATACCGTTTAACTAAGTTAGTAGTTTCCACTGTGATATTTAGACACAATATCATTTAAATTTTCTGTAATATCTGCATAAGCAGGGACTTCTGTAAGCGAAAAAAGAGTTAGGAAATCAATAATTCTGTCAATAAAATGAGTTATTTGAAAAAGCTTTTGGTTTATCAGAGTTCACGTTGAGCATTAGGGGGTTATCATCAAAATTAAGAGCTTCGGCTGCCGTATCTCAAGCTAATTCGATCTCATTTGGGATCGGCGCGGGCGCAATATATCGGCTATATATCTTCTCTGCTCCGGTTATTGACCCGAGCTTCAAATGCGTTAATGAATAGTGCAAGCTGTTTCTGTAAATTTCTCTATTAGTCGAGAACAGGTTTCTGGCTTTTGCTGCTTTTGGAGATTATTTAATCATTTATTTAATTTTCCTTTCTTCATGGGTCAAAGAAGAGCTCGGAATTTTTATGATGTTTTTTTTTTGAAGATGCAAGCCGATTAACTTAAATATAACTTAAACGTCATACCTATGTATATGACACAATAAGTTCTTGAACAAACGTGAACCTACTAAGGTCGCTATAATAATTAAGAGGTAGTAAATAGGCAACTTTATCACAAAAGAAGCATAAAAAAGGACAAGTAACTTAATGTATTAATTGAATAACCTTCGTGTTAATTAATTCAATTCATTGATAATACTAATGTTTCAAACGAGAGAACCTTAATGGCCGTGAATTATATTTTGTTTGTCTGTCTGATCCATTGTAGCTTCAAAACGGATGCTCTAGTTTTGATATAATTAAAAGTTTTATAAAAAGTTGTCCAACATTAAATTTCTTAATCATTTCTAACGTGTAGGTATTAATTTTAATGTAAGATAAAGAAGAACTAATACAAGATATCTATTGTTGATTGAAATTGCGTTTTTCTCATTATAAAACGAGATCTCATAAACCATCATGCTTATAAAATATTCATGAATAACAAAATTGGTAACAAATCGCAATTAGGTACATGTTTACACAACACTAATGTTGGCCATAAAGAAAAAAGTGAGGTTGGGTCTTTTAAGCCTCAGGCGTTGTACCAAATGTGGGACCAACCGACACATACGAAGAATTATGTTAAACTATTTATGTTGTAAAACCAATTAAAGTTATTCACGATTTATTTGCCATGCTTCAAGAATTTAAATGTCAACACTCCCAATATAAGAAAGTCATTGAAAGTTCTTCTAATAATACTTAAAAGCAGACATCACTTACTAGTCAGCTTAAGCGCCATGAATTACCGTTAATAATTCAGCTAGACACAAAGCCAGTCATATTAATTTAAAACGTTAAATCATTCGATTCTAGTGCTCGCATCCAATGATATATAGTTCTTACGCACACAGTAAAGTATTTACCATCGACGGCCATAATGCTAAACGCCTAGAGCAAAAAATAAATATTGATATTGTATGAGAGCATACAAACTATTAAAGCAAAGTACCATTTTTCTAAATTAAAAGCCAGATATAGCACGGGCTTCGGACCACCATCGTAATAATTTCACATGATAAAAAGAGCAAGTCGATTACAAAATTTATGTTATATGCGTGTGCATTTAGAGCATATTACTTTATTAAGGGCCTGGATAACGTTACCGACCTTGACTATACAAATGCGCGTCGCGCTCACTCAGATAACACTTGTAAAAAATAACTCCTAATAATAGCTACTGTTTTATTTGATAATCAGACTATGTATACAGGTTCTTGCGATTAATAGTAAATGTCAAAATATATTTTAATCTATGTCATTTCATCGAATTTCTAACACTTTCGCTTGTTTGATTTTAATTCGGGGCTCTGTTTTTATTATAATGATTTATAACACATATTTTTCCGGGAGTTATTGCAAAGAAAGTTACAGAAAATAATTAATGTAAGGTTCTAAAAGTTTGTGCATTATCACGAAGGCGGGACCTTAAAGGCAAGCAGGGCGGGCGAGCCACACGGCGGTATTGCAGGCCGCAAATACACATGATGAAAAAAATTTAATACATTGCAATTACGTTCATTTAAGAAGCATAAAAACGGCTCGACCCCGCGGGAGCCCGTCACAACGCTACTCAATAAACAAAAAAAAAAGTAAACTCGCAAATGTGAACTCCGAAACTCATCAATCCAAAACGGATAGCTCTGTAGTCCGCTCGTAATCACGCGCAGGGCACACAAAGGCCCCCCGGACGCGACACCTATAATTACTAATTTACACGTTGTCACACCATTGACACTCGGACGCGACAACTTCTTCTCATTGTGGTATTAAACCTCAAGGATCGTATTAACACAAATGATGACAACGACACAATAGTAAGGCCTTTATTCGACGCGTCATTGTCGAGCCGAGAATAGAAAATATATGGTCCGAGTTCCCGCGGCGAGCCCCCTGCGGTGTAGTTTAGCGATTCCACTGCACTCGTACAAGCCCCACGGAAGCCACGTTTACACCTAACGCAGCTCCTAATGGCAGGTAACTCGGCCAATATTCCAATAAAATCCGACCTTTTTTTGAAATATTTCCTGTTTTGGTGTGTATCGTACGCGCACCCGAGATGCCGACGACGTGGGTGGATAAAACATATAAAACGATCGACACCGAAAATAAAGCCGATATAAAATGCCCTCGACGAAATATTTAATGCTCAATTAGATAAGCGTTTTAGGTTTTGTGGCGTTTGAATTGTTTTCGAGATAACGCGCGTTTTGTGAAACTGAAATGAGACGATTAAGAGCGGCGGCGACGGACCGGGGGCGACCGTGATCATATTTATCGACAGATTCCCAGTTTCCAACGCTGCGATCGCCCTTTTATTGTTTATGGACAGCTCACTTAAAACCAAATTATTTTCGGTGCTTTTTTCTGGAGTTTGAAAACAAATGTCTTTGTCCATTGTGTGAATGGGTGTCGCGATGCTGGCTGTGGGCTGGTAGCCAGTGGTAGCTGGCAGCGCTTTGTGCCACTCACAATGAGTGATATACGACCGACGTAATTTTGAATTGTCGCACCGGAGCCTCGGGACTCCGACTCAATGTGAAATTATCACCCATACATGGCATAACGAAAATGAATTATTGCTTTTTATTGCCCCATCTTCCAAGTGCCTTTACGGCGAAATTGCCTTCTTTGCTTCTATTCCTCTCACAGTATGCGTCGAATTCCATTCTTATTTCATTAACGGAAGAATCCAGTCTTTTATCATCTCTACGATCCGTCTTTCAGTAGATTAAATGTCATTATATACTCGTAAAAGACATGTTTAGATACACACAACAAGAC
Source organism: Phlogophora meticulosa (assembly GCA_905147745.2). Classification (NCBI taxonomy): domain Eukaryota; kingdom Metazoa; phylum Arthropoda; class Insecta; order Lepidoptera; family Noctuidae; genus Phlogophora; species Phlogophora meticulosa. The sequence goes on along the minus strand of LR990522.1, from coordinate 13,528,114 downwards.
GTCAATGACTTCATCGTAGTGCGATAAAGCCGTGCGGGCCGGAACGATTTCTAAACCGGCCAAACACCGTATTATAAAGCGAGTGATTTATGGATGTTTTGAGTAATTACGTCTCATCAAATTTGAATAATGCAAGTCGTCATAAATAAGGCCCGAGAGGCGCGACGCGCGAAACCTCCATAAGTCAATCTTTCAAATTAATCTTATGGAAACACCCCAGCGTGATGACTCAATGTGGACAGGAACATATTTAATTAGTACATTAATTTTGAATTATTTAATGGCAGTGGCCGCGGGGCCAGGTGTTCGTCAAATGTCAACAGTGATTAAGTTTTATTTTAACAGTGCAATGCGGCGGACGCGCTCACGGATTTACGAGTTTTTGACTTTTATAAATTCACAACGCCTCGCCTTAACTGCCAATCCGTCGGGACGAAATTATCGCTCGGTGCTCGCGCTGTAAACCCACCACGGGACCATTTATTATCTGCAAAGATAATCCACGGACAGCGCTTTATTATCAGTTATAATAATAATTTACTTTTATAGATCCACATTACTCATGTTTGTTCTTATTTGACTGCGATTTGATGGGGCGAAATTGCCTCAATAAAATAATAGCGCACCTTAATTATGAATATTTTATTGCGCTGGTCTGTACGAGCAGGTAACGAATGGCTATTTGTATTAGAACTTATACATTGCCGGTGTCGGATTAGTGTTGTTTGGCCGTTTAATTAGGCTCGTGTTGGGAATTTACATTTTATTTAATGCCGTGACTAATGCGCTCAGCAGACGGAGCCTCTTTGCATCTGTCATAATTTTTCTACGTCGCGATTTATTCGCAAAACGCGACAATCGGCTTTGTTGCTCGTCGCATCCACCAAGGTGAAATATTGAAACAATTTATTTAGGTATAGTTTTATAAATGGGTACTTATGTTAAATGCAGAACTAAAGAGTCACTACTGAACGATGTCAAACAGGTCGACCGCTGCCGTGAATCATCTACGGACAAGCCTAAAAATTCTCACATACCAATTAAGAATTATTTCCAGTTGTCGTTTATGCATCTAATTGGTCGGGTAGCCGCGTACCGTTAGATCATGTCGGTGATAAAGTAAAAGTAGCGATGTTAAGATCACAGCGGGCAGTGATTCACATCTGTGGTGGCCAGATGTGGCGACATTTATCTACGGGTTATGAAGACGTGTTCGTAGCACGTGGTGCGAGCACCTGGCCGGCCCGGTGCGGTGCCGGCACCCCGCCGGTCGACCTCCGGCTCGCTCACTCGTAACGCACTAAAACAGATATCCGTGAAGCCTCCGATTTATAACCCGACGATAAAACACCAAACATTACCTCGCAAAACTGTTTGTAACCCATTCTGTGTGTAACTCTCAACACTCATCGGCGATCGCATATTACACGTCAACGCTAAACCTGGTTAGCCGAAAGCTATAATTTCCCAAGCATTATTTACGTGTGCCATATTTAATTGGCCTCACCTATACGTTATAGTTAATGCGACTGAACGTTTCCAGTCATTACTGAAGATAAATGCACGAGTCCACGACCGCTCGTATGTACGTATCCTCTACCTTGAATTAATTTCGTCCGAGCATTGAATGATGGCGAAATTGACATTAAAATTCCCGGTCGAACGTCTCAAGTAATTGCTGAATAAAATACTTTTGTATAACATCCCAAAGGGAAGCACAAAAAGCGAATCCGAGAGCGGTCCGCGGCAGTGTGTGCGCGCCGTAATTTATATCGGTGCACGATGACAACTCAATAAAAAAATGATTTCATTTGCTTATTGAGTCCTTAATAAAGCTGGCGCGGGCTGCTCCGGGCCCGTTCCACATATTATTATTATAAATAACAACAAATACGCGTTCCTTATTATTTTTACATCCATACGGGGTCGGTGAGTTTTTTTCCGAAGGGATTTTATAGTGGTGCGTCGGTGGCCGGAAGCCCACCTAAGGAGCGCGCGAGCCTCACTATATTACTAAATGAATGGCATTAGCCTGGGAGGTGACACGCGATTACACTTGTGTTAGAACGGCGTTAATTGTCAGTTTTATTTTCATTCAGGTATTTAGCCATCGAGATCGGCCCTTAATAGCTTTGGAGGAATTCCATCATAACCTTGGATGCTGCGGGGTGAGAACGTTTAATGAGGGGCTCAACAATAACCGTATTAATGCGCATTATGCCGTAAAATTACAATGTCTACGAGATTAAGTCTGCGCACGACCACCGCGATATAGACGTCCTCCAAAATCATGTTCTGAGTGTTATGATTCATTAAAAGTAATAATCGAATATTTTAATGATGTCGCGTGGTGAACGGGTTACGTCACTAGGTTACCGCCCGGTTAATAATATCGTCTCATTGTGGAGCCGAGCCCGCGTAGACAAAGGCTCGGTATGGTATTAATCGTTAAAAGTACAAGGGCTATTAAATCGATATTAAGAGAGAGAATTCGATGCGCGCGCCGTACCACTTGTAATGATCAAATTTATAATCTCTCGGGTAGGTAAGAGGCAGTTCTTTTATTTTCAATCTCAGAGATATACCCTCTCTTTCTTTTAATTGTATTTTATGAGTATTTGATTCTAATGCCGGGCCATTAATTATTTATAGTATTCGATACGGGATGCGAGCATCGATTTATGTATTCGTCCGAACGGGATGAATGAACGCGATGCAATCATTGCTCAAGTCTTTATTGTGTGAATATAAACTTAATGATCTTGTTGCTTTTAAACGATTATAACTTTACTTGATAACTCCAAACACAGTGATTATCCGGAATATTCAGTTTACTTTGATTACACCTCTCGCCCCGATTAGGCATGTATCATTTGGAATTAAAGAGTTTAGGCCCACACTCTTAAATTATGAAGGATAAAATGAGGCAGACAGGTCGAAACTTGAGATAGAATTTTACGGAGGAAATTAAAAAAAAACTAATGTGCCCATTGCTCTCGAAAAGGATTTTTATACTCTCAACAAATTAAAAATGTCAATAAAATAATACGATTAAAAAGAGCAAAGCCAATTCAATCCCTCGGATTGCAGTTGCTTGATGAGCCCAAATGTTTTGCGTGTTTAAATTATAATACCTAAAATATTTTAAAACGTCGAGATTTTTTATCCCTATACCCGGAGCAATAATAAAATTTGATTAAAATATGGACCCCTCTGTAGTTGGGATGAATTAATTATACGAATACCAAACATGCCAAAGTGAAATATGTGTAACTGCCTAACTTAATAACGTAGGTATAATGCTATTTTTAACCAACGGGTTTAATCCAAACGCATATCTAGATAGTCTTTATGCCACCTGATTTCTCATGTCCCAAATCTATTAGAGGTCTCTAAATGATATTTAAGTTGTGGAACCACTTTTCCTTTCTTCATAAATTAGCATAAATTAATGAAACCACATTTCTATTGTCCCCAGGTTGCCGCGAAACGGCGTTCATCTACGCGATCACAAGCGCGGGAGTGACGCACGCGGTGGCGCGCGCGTGCGCAGAGGGCTCCATAGAATCGTGCACGTGCGACTATTCGCACATCGACCGCGTGCCGCACCGGACCCGCGCCGCCGCCGCCGCCAACGTGCGCGTCTGGAAGTGGGGCGGCTGCAGCGACAACATTGGCTTTGGCTTCCGATTCAGCAGAGAATTCGTCGACACAGGCGAAAGGGGCAAAACCTTACGAGAAAAAATGAACCTACACAACAACGAAGCTGGGCGATCGGTAAGTGTCGAACACTCCTGTCAATATCCTTATCCAATCGCCACTCGACAGTAGCACCTTATAAACATCCATAAAACAATCAGTTATCGGCAATGACGGCCATTGTCATCGCGCCGTGTTTACATTACCATTATGGATGACGATCGATCGTCCGCCACTTGACATGTCGCGTTGTGTAATATTAATTATGCGTCGGGCGGCGCGGCCCAGCGCGCGACGACTGCGCAACAGGCACTCATTCGTTGCGCTCGCGCATCTCCCTCCCACCGCTGCACCGCACACCCACATTTGCATATCCACTGTCCGCTCCTTCCCAAAATTCATCAAAATGGGACGTCGGGCGCCCCGAGCCACCCAGACGCGTCATTAACCGAAGTGCTTAATTCCTGTCACGACAGACGCACTGGGTGTCCACCTGATGAATATTCACGGCATTCCATCGATTGTTTAACACATATTTGGACACTAGACTGTATAACATACGCGGCCATCTACATGTCAATGAATAAATACCGTCGACGACGTTCTACGAAGCGCCTGCGCTCCGAGATAGGAAAATATTGACTGTCTCCCATCCTCGCGTCATTTATCTACCTTCTAAGAATGATGAATGTCTCTAGAGTATGATTTATGATCGGTCCACGCGCGGTGACGACCGGCCCACCTCTTCACGATTTGTAACAATTTGCTCGATCGTGAGATGCGATCGATGGAGTACGCTTAAAAGATCATCGATCACACTGTATCGAAGCTTATCGGTGGAATTTAAAGATATTTGGACATCATTATAGACCTCCCCATGATAGAATAAATTAAAGTACGAGATGTTGATCGTGTTGTTTTGTTCGCAGCATGTGCAAACAGAGATGCGGCAGGAATGCAAGTGTCACGGCATGTCAGGCTCGTGCACCGTCAAGACTTGCTGGATGAGGCTACCAAGCTTCCGCTCTGTGGGCGACTCGCTGAAGGACCGCTTCGACGGCGCCTCGCGGGTCATGATGCCTAATACTGACCTGGAGCCGCCTGCGCAGCGAAACGACGCGGTGCCACACAGAGTGCCGCGAAGAGACCGGTACAGATTCCAACTTCGGCCTCATAATCCAGACCATAAATCGCCGGGGGCGAAAGACTTAGTGTACTTAGAGTCATCGCCGGGTTTCTGCGAAAAGAATCCAAGACTGGGCATCCCCGGCACACACGGGCGCGCCTGCAATGACACGAGCATCGGGGTGGACGGCTGCGACCTCATGTGCTGCGGCCGGGGGTACCGGACGGAGACCATGTTCGTGGTGGAACGATGTAACTGCACCTTCCACTGGTGCTGCGAAGTCAAGTGCAAACTTTGTCGCACAGAAAAAGTGGTGCACACGTGTTTATAGACTCGGGCGCTGATGACGAAGTGATCAATGAGAGAAACTTAAGTGTCGGACAGATGTGATTGTGACTCAGACTAGAGAGTAGACCTGTTTTCTTATTCGGAGGCAGATAACGGACCGTGTATATAATTTAATCACTTCACTTTTTCATCTATACAAGTCGTCCAAATCGTATATCATGTTGACTTATGTAAATAGTTCCTCTATCACTGTTTATTTCTTCTTTTATACATGATAATTGATCCGGCGTAAAATTAAAGTAAGCTATTCGTTTGGTTAATTTATTTGACTATTAAGTGCGAACATGTGATCTAGTAACTTTATTTTTTTGGACACTGTCGTTTGGAAATTAATGAGACCAGTTTGCAGACGATTTATTTCTATCATCGACTCATTTTGTATTTATTCTAAATTGGACTTATTGGTTTCCTTACGCGGTCAGCTGTGTAATTTATTTTATTCGTAGGTATCGTACATACTCGACTGAACAGCCCAAGGAGACACGTACGCAAAATGAAATGTACGAGACTTTAAATGATATTTCTTAATATCATTCCAAAGTTAATACTCAGGTTTTTCAAAGAAGTTATTTGCAATTATTATAACAGCGGCAATAATCATTTGAGTTTTATAAATACTTTCTATTTTATGGACGTCCGCGTTGGGTGCATGCTCGCATAACTGTTTTGAGATTCAACAGCGAAATTATCTTGTAATTATAATTTCATATTATAATTAAACCGGCTAATGGAATTTGTGGCTTAATAGCATTTGCATAAAGTGTCTTCTTGGGTGTTCAGCGGCGGAGGTAGCGTTGGGCCCTTATCAGTCAGTAAGTAGCGCCATCGTAAAAGTGTCCCACATTACGAGATAAACGCTCTGGAGAATTTTAATTAAATATTAAACGAATTAAATAATCAGTATTATACGTATAATATTGTATGCGTGTTGCGTTCGATACACGGAGATAGTGTTGCACGCGAACCCGGCTGACACTCGTTACACATTTTATACAGGTGCTTGTCCCTTCAACCGTTCTGAGTATACTTAAATGCATGTATTACTACAATAGTAACGTTGTGTATCAACGCTTTTGTACATTCTTATTGTAATTAGACGGATTGCATCGCAAACTAATCACTTGGCGAGTTTATATTCGAATCTTCAGACTCTTTGGACTTACATAACTCACTAACTTCGATTCTTTTTTCGAATTAATATTGACAGTCTTTTGACAAAATCCTTTTTCCTTTTGCAATCATTTCGATGATTAAAAAGTTTGACATTCCAAATTTGATAGTTCGCCAGTATATGTGGAAGCTTTATTAATCATACAAGTAATTATATCAACTTGAATGATATTTCATATGTGATATAAACATAGCATAGCCAGTAAGTATATATAGGTAGTCTAATCCTACTGAGCTTAATTAGGTCATGTGTATACTAAAATGCACTGAGCATACTAACTCGTCAAGTATGTTTTACGTAAAATATTTATTAAAAAACTTGTTTTAATTTATTTTATTTTACTTTAATATTAATGAATGTATTAAAGTATTATAACGTGTTAGTTTTAGTAAAAAAATCCGATGTTAAAACAATCGGTATTATTTAAAACAGGTATTCGAGTACTTATCAATGTATTGTTAGAAAAAAAAAAACGCTTAGAAATCGGATCTCTGTACATAGGTAACTTTTAAAAATGTTTCGGAATTCAACGACAGAGTCTGAGGAACTGATACCGCATCGGATTTAAAAGACTGAAGTTTTTTTTTTAATTTTCGTAGTTATAATATCCATGACTGGATCTATTAAAGCCATTGTTTTGAATTTTAGCATGATAGCTATTGTGATAAAAAAGTATTTTAACGTTATTTAAAACCGAAACCGTTATGAATTTCGAAAATCGAATTGGTGCCATTTTTTAACCTTTTACACCTGACAGCTTTTGCCGGTTTTAATCAAAATTATTATTCTGCCTAATCGAATTATTGTCAATTTGTCATTATGAAATCATTTTTTTTACGCATGTAAATATTGTCTTTAATCATTATTTTAAGTTATTTATGTGAACGTAGCATTTTAAATTGTTAATATTAGGTAAAAATACAATTGAAATCAGCTGAACTTATCTGAATCTCAAATCTTATTATTTGTATAATAAATGTACCTTTTTGAAATATATTTCGTCCAGTGACCGCTTTTTGGGGGTTGACACAATTTATTATAATATTGGTTGTACATTAGCAGTATCTATTTATAATTAAAATATTGATTAGTTGTTACTAAAAATATTAAATTGATCAAAAAACTTGAACAGCCTTGTTTTTATGAAACCTTTCAGCCGTGAACCTTTTTACCTGAAATAGTCTTATTCCTTGCATATCCCTAAACAATAGAAAACACTAATTTTAAATTACACATAGATACACTTTATTTTACACACATAATCTGGTAAAGTTTGTCATCATTTATGAATAAAACACACTATAACGACAATAAAACTTGGCAGGTACCTGAAAAATTATTTCATAAATTAATGGGTTTTCATAGTTCATAAAACTATGGTTCTGATTCATGCATCATCAAGTATAAACTTATAATAGAACCCATTACATCTCCTTTATAGCTTTATTTAAAATATTACTCAACCCAAGTATTCGTCCACAATACGAGCCACATTATGCAATACAGTTACAAAATGTACAAGACAAGAACATCTCCATTAGACCTTTATTATCAACGTTTATGTCGCTCCAAACTATCTTCTGTCTCCCTCCCACTTATTATAAAGTAACTCGATGTTAAAAGCATTAATTTCGATATATAGCATAATACATCCCCAAAGATGTCTCCTCGATAAACGATGTTCTTATTTTGAAATTTATGCGCGCGCATTTATTTATGCAACTGTCACATAGGGCTGTCTATGTTCCTCATTCCTTTGGTACTAATGGAGAGGATTTGTTTCAGTAATTCCTTTGCCAGACGATTTGATTTATTTCGAAACCATGTTGTATGTAACTCGTGATCTTAGAATTTGAAAGGTGAACATGATAGAGTATTTAGCCACGTTTTAGTTATGTAAAGACCATTGAGCTATGGTAATTGAAACTACATTCTACTGAAAAACAAAATACTGTTACTGATTCATAATCCTTACCATGTTTCAACATCATATGAAAGAAATACCAACCCTGCAAAACCTTCGCCATTTTGTTTTATTGCGAACGCAACCGTTGTAGTTCTGATAGCGTACAATTTTCTGAAACAGCTTTATTTTCTAGCAGTCATTCTTGCTGCACCAAAATTGCACTTTGCGCTGTTCATTTTAAAGTTTAATTTCAGCTGGTTTTGGGTCGAGAAAGTGAAAAGTCGTTGAGTGTTGGTGGTCGAGTGCGCCCCGAGGTGGGTTCCCACGAGTATTGGCCCCGCTGGAAAATTTATGTTTATGAGCAGAGAAATCTGTCATAAGAGATACGGACGGCGCGGCTGAATCTGAAATAGCGTGAATAATTTTTCATGCAAACGGATTTTTGTCGTGTGAATGTTATTTCTCCGTTTAAAATTATATTCATATTATACCTAATGTATATATAATATTGAATGGTTTACTACTCTCTTCTTTGTGAGTGTCTAATGGCTCATTCGACCAAACTTTTAGACCTAGTAAAAAGTCTTATCCATACTTAATAAAAAAGTGTGTGTGTCTGTTTGTCCGTCTTTTACGCCTATACACAAAACGGATTTCGATAAAATTTGCAGTCAGATAGATTGTAACCGGGAAAGAATATAGGTTACTTTCAATTTTCTTGTCAAAATTATCAACAAACCACGCGGGCGAAACCGCGGTCGGAAGCTAGTCCTGAATAAATTTAGAGTAAATAAGCAGTCTTTTACGGTTAAACTGCTTAAACTCAGAGCCGTCAATTCTATCCGGATAAAAGACAATCCGACTGTGTGAATTCAGCCCTAAAAAGCCTCAGTCCATTTAAAGTTATTAAGTGGTGAAATAGTAATGTAACACTACCAAAACTAGGCCCTATTTACTTAAGTGAATATTACGTACACTTCCAAAATTTCAAGCTTTAAGTTACGATACTTCCTTAGTCGTTTAAATGTGCTTTTTATTCACAAGGAATCAATACTTCAATAGGATCTTCTGTTGATAAATAGCTGGTCTATTTTACAAACATAGTATTTGACGACTGATGTGGCGCGGCGGGCGAAGGACCGCCTGCGACGCAGGAGGTTGCGGTTTCGATTCCCGCCTTGGGACAAATGTTTGTGCGATCTACAAATATTTGTTCCGGCTGTTCTGGGTATTTGCTATGTACAATAAAAATATCTATCTATGTAATGTATTGTATTAAGTATATCAGTCATCTAGTACCCATAACACAAGCTCTGCTTAGCTTGGGGCTAGTTACTGTGTGGATTGTCCAGCATTATTTATTACGAAATTATTGAATCACATAGTTGGAAACCAAAATTGTTGGATTATTCATAAAAAATCAAATAAGTCTTATCTGAATGCGTTATTGAAATTTTTATAGGTCTGGTTGTAAATTTTAGTTATTTCACACATAAGTATGCCTCGGCGAAGTTTTGTGACATGTGCAAGTTTATTTTTCATTGTTTTTCTTATGTGCCCAAAACGTGAGTAATAATTTTGTAGTAATTTTGACAGTAAAAAACTTTTTTTTTAAGTTTTTCCACATTATGAATTTCTCCTGTATACACAAACAGCCAGACCGTATACTAAAATAATTAAAATATTTTCTCTTGAAGACTATGTCTTGATTTTTACAGTTTGATAGGCTTTTGAAATTAGAATATTCTTTATTGTTGATGCCCTGCGACCACTTTGTCAACGATGATGGCAACTGGCTTGACACTTGAGATTTTATTAAAAACTCCAAGCTTCTAATCATCAGAGCACTAGTGTACTGAGGAATCTGAACTTCTACGGGTCCGCAACGAGGTCCGCCATTGCATACGACCTTTATAGTACTTACAGCGGTAGGATATAACATTCCTCAGTTGTATTCACAATGCAGCTTCCTCAAAAGTAACCAGCCGGTATCGTAAACGGCGACTTCAGGAGTCAAGAGAACATGCAGAGACAGCAGCAGTCTTCCCCAATGGCAAACATATTCTGAAATAATACTTCACACAGGGTTGGTCTAAGCATAAGCTTCTCTTGCCGAACTCGGTCCGTGGTTGACCATCCGTTACATACCGAGATCCCTTCGTGCCTGGGAAATCGAAAAAAACCAGTCTGTCAATCAGTCTTACCATAGGGCCATAGGATATCGTATTGCCTAAAATTATAATAAGTAGGGTTGGGATGATAAGACTGGCAGTCACTCCATGTAAAATACCTTTTTTTTTGCACACGATTAGGCAGATGATGACAAGTTAGTCTGCTGAGTATGTCAAAGCACTTCTTATTAAACGTATGCGCCCTATTGTCAATATGTGTTCTATCTTACCAATACTGTCGATAAATAGTAAATTGCCAAAATTCACCTCCACTGACCCGCAGAGTCACTCACCACTAAGATTAAAAAGTAATCATGTATAATAAAGCTTCTAATGCTATGGTTTACTTTGGTGTCTTTTTAGGAATCCGTCCTGCAGCTTCCATTGGCAAACAGGAAGAATACTACCACGCTATCAAAAAATCATCCAATGACGTCATTGATGTTAACGGCGAATTTGGACCTAAACATTGGTCTAACATAGTCAGGCAGAATGAGGATCAAGACCTTCAGAGTGTAGACAGTGAACCAGGTTTTGATTTAAGTGATGATGAAATCAGAAAATTTAAACTGTGGCCTAAAGGAATTATTCCATACTATATTGATGTTCTTTCTTTTAACGGTAAGTATTACTTAGTCCTGAATCGGGATTGATATTGACTCCACAGTATTATGTTACCTAGTAAATGATCAGAATGATTGGAAAGGCAAGACCTACTTCTGTTCCAAGTTTCCTTGCTTCTTCTTTATGTATCTTCTTCATTAGTGGACCATTCGTAATCTCAACCCCTTAGCGCGTCATTTTCGTCCGAAAATATGGTACTTATAACAATTTTGTGCATATCTTTATAACATTTTGTATGTGTTCCTCAACTAAAACTATTTTTTATCATTCCTTTAGCAGATTTTAAAGCTTTGCTGCCGGTTTACCTATTCCTAGTACCTATTGTCTATTCCAGACAAAGTTCTTCGCGACCGAATCCGTTTGTTCCTCAGTACCGTGAACGGTCTGACGAGGCTCAGTTTCCTGGAGATGCCGAGTCCACCAAAGGATGATAAGACTCGATGGGTGTTTTTCGTCAACCGTCGAGGCCAACTGGGCTGTTCTGATCACACTGTTCTGAATTTTACCAATGAAGGAGTTCAGGTGAATATTAGTATAATCTCTATGTTTGCTATAGATTGTGTGTATTTAGGAAAATTTGTATCAATATTTCTACTTAAATACTTGATTGAAGCTCACGTCCAGCATCGTCAGTTATTGCTGGGTCAACCAACGCATTAAAGGCCAGAGAAATTGGTTTCTCATGAAGTTTCCATACATGAAACAAAATTGAATGAAAGATTTACATACATAAACTGACGCCTTTTTTACATGGGAGTAGGCAGAAACTACAGTACGCCATTTGATCCTTAAATAATACTTTTGCTAACGTTCATACATCTGGTCATACATGCACCCCAGTTGTATAACGCACTTATCAGACATTTGAAGAACATTACCTATGAAGTCAGTAAGTGTCCTTTCATGGAGATTCCTTGCTTCATATTTTACTGAAATTCGTTCTCTCCTACCATTCATAAATAGTCATAATTGACTTGGTAGTCAATTAAGACTATTATTGATAGTTATAGTGTATTGCATGTGGGTGTGTGTGTGTGTGTATTATTAGTAGATAGTTCTCCCATAAAACCTAGTAATAGCTGAATCACGTTTGCTTAGCCATAGGCAAACTTTGTTCACTTTCTTCAATGACTTGAATTTTGGTAATTAGGTACGAATTTTCTTTTAACGCCAGCATGTAAATCTGGGGTACGATTGTATTTCAACGGAGGGAGAGCTGGCTGAGGCTGTGCTGTCAATAGCTGGAGTACAAGCCCAGCACAATTCGCCGGATCGAGACGAATACATCAATGTTGTACACGACAATATTATGCCAGGTAGCGTAATCGCCTCACTTTTAGATTACCAAAAAATACTGGACCCGTATTTTTTGCTTACTGAAATCAATGAAAACTGACAAACATATAGCACAACAAAGTTCAGGAGAAGGAGCGTGTGACGTCACTTCTACGTAAAAAGTGTAATGCGGCGTGACGTCACGTGAAATTTAGACGCACTATTTCGTCGTCATATTTGGCTTACGCGACAAACAAAAATACGTGTCCAGTATTTTTGAGTAATCCAAAAATCGAACCAAACAGAATTTTTAAGGACACTACCCTATTGGCGTAAAGGACATTATGGCGAATCCAGTATCATGACCCTTATTACCTTTAGAATAGGGTATTGATGTAAATAAAGAGCGATTAGGTGCATAATATTGGATAAAGAAAATCATACATACTGAGAAACTAAGAGTGTCGGTTACCCGCAAAAGCAACGCTAGAGATTTTATTAAAATCCTCGAACCACACTTTATACAGGTTGGAAGGAGCATCGATGAACAACCTGAAACCATGGGTTCAGTAGACACATGATTCTTGACTCCCCAGAGTTGAAATATTACGTCGCCTTTTTCTAATTTTTTTACGTTATTTTTCTTATGTTTTCCTACTTTAAACTGTGAAAAATCATGAGATGATCATTACTGAGATTGTAAATAAAAAGTATATGTTACACTTCTTTCCTTAAAAAGTGGGTTAGATGAAAATCATGATTTTTTACACTTTAAAGTATGAAAAAAGTCAGATAAAATTGGGACAAACTGACGTAAAATTTCAACACAGGTCCAGAATCGTGTACTGAAGTCATGCAATATTTTTTTTTTTTTTTTTCAAACGGTTCCCCACACTAGGAACTTCACCTGTGTCGTGGGTGCGTTTACAAACATTTATAGTCACATACACAAACAGCCAGACCCGGAACAACTAACTGTAGGCCATACAAATATTTGTTCCGTGCGGGAATCGAACCCACGACACGCGGCGCAGCAGCAGTATTAGTTTGTGTGTCGATGTCCCCTCTACCCTGTAGACAAACTCATACTGCCAAAAATGGAGTTTCATAGAAAATTACTCTCTCGTCATCGTTTTTTTCATTACAGATAAAATACACTTATTTCAAAAGCTTAGTGACGATAACTGGCTCTTTCATTCGATCGAATACGACTTCGCCAGTGCTGGCCATTACCACCACCATAAATATTCAGCTAACGGACGTGCAGCGATTGAGTTTCAGGTAAGATCTATTTCATCAGTGACCTCTTCGAGATTTTAATTCTTAATGGAGATGGCTAGCACTTAGCCCGCGAATTTCTTACTTTTCCCTTAGAAGTCTAGCATCCCCTCCACCCCCTTATAACGAAATTTTGAAAATTAAAAATAACTTATGGAACGCCGATAATGTAGCTTCCTATAGGTGAAAGATTTTAAAAATCGTTTAAGTCGTTTGTGATATCCATTACAAAAAATCATACAAACAATCAAATCTTTCTTCTTAATAATATTAGTTCTGATTAATAATATTCTCCATAAATATTCGCTGGTCTGATAGTCACTTGGTCTGTTTCCAAAACTGAATATGCCATTTAACATTACCGAGAAACAAAAGAATTGTGCTAGTTTGGTTTCTTTACCTCAAGATTTATTTTAAGAGGTAGGTTTACTCTTGTATATCAATAAAAAAAAACAAGAATGATCTCTTAAATTACCCTAGCAACATACTTACAGGACCCAGAAAGTGTCCATACTGCGATAGGAGAGAATCACGGATTAAGTAAAAGCGACCTTTTAAAACTAAGAATGCTCTACAATTACATTGTTAAGAAAAAAGAGAATAAAGTTCCAGAATGTGATAAACTTTTCAAAAAAGGTCATAATTTCGATGACGTCATCGTTAGCATTCCCGAGCCTAAACCTAGAAAGAAACCAAGTAAGTATCTTGGAAAACCGGAAAAACAAGATGAAGAAAAACCCCAGAAAGAAGAACACCCTGACGATGAGGATCATGAAAACGATAATGAAGAAGAAGGACAAAGTGAGGGAGACGATCATACAGATGAAGGAGGGCATGATAATGATGACGAAGTACCACCACCTACCATGAAATTGGACCTTAAATCTTACCCATTGAAACGAAAACCTAAAATGTTTAAGTATGACCCGCTAACATACCTATCAGATTATGATACAGGAGACGATCTTAGAAGAAAATCTGCTCGGAAACACAAAACACTAAAGCCTTTAAAAAAGTCATCATCCGCATAACCTTTCATATTTTGGGGTCGGCTTACAATCTTACCGAATGCAGCTGGATGCCAGGAAATAAATAAATGCAGAAGTAAATTTTAATATTAAACATTTATTATATCGTCTATCACATTATAAGCAAGTTTGTATATTTCGTTTCACGTAGCATGTTTCACATATTACTTCGCAACACCATTTAAATTGGCAGTTGCAGTTCTCAGTTTCTTTGACCGAGGTTTCTTTATAACCTCGCCTGCAGCATAATTGATCACAACTATCGGTTCCTGCTGAGCTGATGTTGCACTGCCGCCCCAGGGTTCCTAGAGAGCCTGTTTTCATATTAACTGAGCAGAAGTCTGGCGACTCTTCAGAGTAGATGATGTCTTTCTTGCCAGGTTTCTTGATACTCGGACTTTCTGGCATGAAACTGTCGCCGTCATTGCTGGCAATTACCTGCCAACAAAATATTATAATGTACTCTCTTCTGAACTGGAGGATATATCTAGGTTTACCCAAGTTCTACTCTAATAATGGAGAGAAATGACAATCTTTATGTATGTCATTTTCCATTTAATTCACTTCTTCTTACCCTTGTCCCATGCAGACTTTAAGGTCTGCCAGAATATTTTTCTTTCCCATTTACCTTTACTATTTTTATTTAGTCGTTAGGAAAGAAGCGTCTGGTAGGCACGACGGCGGGCAGAAAGTTGTTACTTACTTTCTTATATGGAGTCATTTAAACATACACAGGTAGTCTGCATCTGTTAAAACAACTATCTGCCACCTCGCCCACCACCACTACCTGAACAACGCATACATCAATGTGTTCTATCAGCTCACCTTAGCGGCACCTTCGAATCTGTCCCGCAGTCTATCGCCAACCTCCCTGAAGGTCGGCATCCTCCACCAGCAAGTCCTGAGCGTGCAAGAGCCCGACAACCCGTGGCACTTACATTCCATTTTCATATTGTTCTTGATTGCCTATCAACAAAAGAGATTCTTTATAACCACAGTAGAAAATAATGGGTAAATGTTTATATTTATGAAAAAAATCTGAACTTGAAGTTGCCGAAAGTAAGAAAAAACTATATCACACCATCCTTTTCCTTTCTAATGACTCTATTGCGCTGAATCACTAGTCTATCTTGTCCCAAAGCTGCTGAATTAATTCAAATCACAACAGTTTTAGGTTAAGCAAGAATCCTAAATTACTTTCCACGTGTAGTGTTAATTTCCACACACTCCACTAATCCTGCGGGGTAAATTAAACAGATCCCTCTGACAGAGATTGTATCCCAGCAGGGGAAATGGGAACTTTATAGACTGATTGTACATATATTTACCCAGTTGTAAATTCTAGGTTAAATGAGGAGTCTGACTCCAGAAAAAAATTCTTACTAACCAACCTCCCAGCATTATGGTTATGCAGTTTGATGAGAGTTTTAATGTCGCTCCGTTTTCTGTAGCGGCTGTCCATGAATTCCCTGGACTTCTTAAGGCCAAAGCGAACATTGTCACTGCATCCCCCCCATTGCCATCTTTCTGTTGGCACTTGGGAGGGGGGGAGAGTGACGGATTCACGTCCACGACGCGGTTTTGGTGCTCCCTGTGGAAAAATGCTTTATTAGACTTACCTACTACAAATGTAGTTTGGAATCCGTACCCAAAGTTCACCAATGGATCCGATAAAAAAACGTCTACTGTCTGCATGACTAGCACAGGGCTGTCGGCATCTTTAGATGTATATGTAAGTATGATCGATAACAGCAACAAATAATGGAATCCATAACATTTTGGTGGTACCAGCATTAATTTAGTATTTATTTTGTTACTTTAATCAACGACTAATAGTAAAAGCGTGTTGATTTTGAGCATAGTTTTGAAAACACGGTTTTTGTATGTGAATTTCAACGAATGTCTTAGTGTCTTGTTCCAATGAAGCATGTATAAAGAGACAAACCTTTTCGCAAGAGCATTCGAGCAGAGATCCCGCGGTGCAAGCTCGGGTGATGGAGTAGGTCACGCCAGCCGCCGTGATCGCGTTCACGAACCCTGTCTCCCTAGTGTCTGTTGACAAAGCGTTACACTGTTTATACAAACAATATAGGACAAACAATTTCGGTATATGTTGGGAAGAACGTGATATAAGGCCCAAATTTTGGTCGGAACTTGACAACAGAGGGCCATCCAATTCGCTGTTTGGTTGAGGATAAGGAGTCATCATCGCCAAAACACGAACCACTGCAATGGTAACAGCAGGTGCAATGCAGACTATTTAGAAAGCAGTACTAGTGAAATTTTAGGATATAATTACTCTTTAATTTTTCTTAAATGTCATTGAAAAGCTTATACTTATAACAAAAAATGTAATAACCGCCAAAAGTAGTAACTAACAGGAATCGGCCGTAAATCTTCTTAGCAAGAAACAAAACACAACTATAAGACTGATAAGTACAAATCAAACATAATCATAAATGAGCATTAATTGGAACTACCACATAGAAACCCTACGGCTTACACGCAATAATGAAAACAAACACTCTATTGTAATAACTGACCTTATCAACATAAACAATGCATATTTAATATGACACACACATTGCGAAACAATACTAGTCATTTTCGCGTTTGCCGGCCGTTTTATCACCGCACACATTAGTCTTGGTCATCGTAGGGCATAGAAATAAAATGCTAAACGGCATAAAGGCGAACAAATGATACAAAGTGAAGCTGTTGACCCAAAAATCAATATTCACAAGAGTCATGTAATAAAAGGCGATGAGCTTCACAAATCGAAGGTTCCATCCATAAAACATTTGGGTGGGATACAATGGGAGACTGTTCTGTGGGTTTTCGAACCAACTTGCTCGGTGGATATTGAAAATTTTGTAGTCTGACATGAAAATTTGAAATAGCTTTGCTCTCTAGAAAATATCCGACCTACAAAGGACCCAACAGCAAGAACTAATGAAAGAGCACGATTTAATATAGCTGTTTCTAAATTAAATACAGTACATAAAATGTTGACGAGGACAAAATATGTCGATAAAGAAAACAACATTGATTATGAAGTATCTACTCTTTTTAATGATGGAAAACCTTCAACCAATGTTAACTCAAACTAACCGAGTATTTTACCCATTACCAGGTCGTCAATTTCATCATCAGTGTGTCTCATGGTAACAGGCCTGGCTATAACAATTAATGGCAGGTCAACCTATGTCGAATGAATATTCAGTCAGCATGAATAATGTGAAAATCTCTGCGGCAGACATCCATTGAATATTCGTAACGTATCAGCCGAATGCCAATGTTTTTGTTCAGTTGTTAAAGTTACAATAACATGGGGTTCTTCTTGATAGACTTTGTAATGGATGTAGTTTCATTGTAGGATGTGATACGCGATTTAATGAATATATATTGGATGTTCTTACTGTTTCAGTATTGTGTTGGTATATTGGAGATTTTTTAATTGATCTTTTGTGTCGTCTGTAATATAAATTAAACTTTCTTAGCTGATGACAAGCCTGATTGCAATATAGTCATCGTTCAAAATGAAATCATTAAAGGTCCGATGGGAT
Organism: Phlogophora meticulosa; assembly: GCA_905147745.2. Taxonomy (NCBI): domain Eukaryota; kingdom Metazoa; phylum Arthropoda; class Insecta; order Lepidoptera; family Noctuidae; genus Phlogophora; species Phlogophora meticulosa. Next base: position 13,509,922 of record LR990522.1, on the reverse strand, counting down.
GTTTAAAAAAATATAAATGTCGTAATGCCCAGTGGCGTTAATGCCTTGCCTCTCACGCACGAGGTTTTTAGTTCAAATCCGGGCAAGTACCAAACTGACATTTTTAATTAAACATACTTTCTAGGTTTATCTAAGACATCGGTGAAGGATAACGTCGTGAGGAAATCTGGACGTATGTATTTAATACGATGACACCTTCTCTGTATGAGAAGAGACCTTTGCCCTACAGTGGGATGATAACAAGCTGATATTGCAGCAGAACTGAGTAGACTTTGCTCCATGACAAAGAGCATATTATGTACTTAATAAATATTTTTTCTGGGTATTTCTCATCATGACCTCTTTACTTTATCCTAATATATCACAAGGTTTTATATAAACTTCACCTGTCCCGAAGTCAAGCATTATGTTCTCACATATGATGAATAGTGTCTAAAACCCACTTTACACGTTGGGCCAACGTAAGCCAATGCACGCCAAAGTATACTACTTTAATGATTAATTATTAGAACATTGACCAACTGTCACTTGCGTAAACTTATCGTTGAAAGGCAGCCTGTGGCCAATATTGGCGCATATTGGGCCAACATGTAGCAAAGATTTAAGACTTCAGAGGCCATAATCGCTCAACTCACGCAAAATGCCATTCAACGCATAATTCAAATATATTCTCCACTATATGCCTCTAACACACATTATTGGACTAATCCTAACTCTATCTAAGTTATAATTGCATCAGTCATGACAGCATGTTAATAATCTAGATCCGATTGTTGTCGCTTCACGGTACGGAGGCCATGATAATTGCAAACCGCACCGGCTTTACAACGGGTACATGCTATTAGCCATTAGCGGACAAAGCGCCAGTTTCTATAGCCTCTATTATGCCGTACATTATTGTCATTTTGCAATCAGTTTGATGAGATGATTTCGTATGAGTTGAATACTTAATTATAGGTGAATATTGGAGATTTATGTCAGAAATAGGTTTTACTTTATGCTCAGATTGCGGTCAATTGGTGTTATTGTGATTTAGAAAGTGGGATGCGAGATGATGCGGTTCTTGTTGGAGTTTGCTTGTTCTTGGTTCAATTATAGCGTCAATAAAGTTTTATCTCATCTTTTAGATCATGGACGCAGAGTAACTACAACATTTTCAGGGTACGTATTACTTTTTGAAGACCTCGGGGATAGCTGTAATAAGTAAGCGACTTGTCGGTAACCTCTCCATGGTGAACAGAATGTTTTGCTGTGATGATGGAGAGGAATCAGTTTTAAGAAAAGTCCCCGATAACCATTACCAAGATCTACTACAATTTTCAAGTTCTCAATAGACCCTTGTAATGAAAAATAAGTTGTAATTTCCGTTGTTTACTAGACTTGGTACTGGCAGTCGCTTGCAAATATTAAATACGCACGCTCACCTGATTTCACCGCTAGCTTTCAGTTCGGCGATAGTATTGTGGCATTCATTAAGTTCAGATTAGATAACCGCGGTGCTTGCGCAATGCGGTGCAGTTGACAGCAGATCGGCATCAGCCGCGCCTATCGATCCCATGCTAATTGGGCCCAGTGCGGGACGACGGGACGAGCCGCATCGTCGCCGCATTCCCGTCCCGCCACCCGTCCCCGGAGATACAGCGAAATTTATTGCACCAACAATTTATATAATTGACGTGCGACAAAAAAGCGAGAGTGCACACCCATCCGATGCAGAATTCGAACGTAATTACGCCCCGTCACTCCCCGTCGACGCTCGATTTTCATAGGCATTCTTAATTAAATTTCGACGGACCAAGGATGCGTCCTCTGGAGTTATGAGAGGAATGTCAATTTCCAGATATTTTGCTAGTCGTTTAGCAGCGGGTAAAAAAGGTGCGTCTCGGCGGTGCGGCGCACGGGGCGGGGGGTGCACGGCGCGCATGGGAACTGCTCCGCCCCGCGCGGATGCCGCGGACGCCACGGTTTTTCTGCCGCGCACTGCGCTGTCGATAGGGCAGCGCGGACGCGACACTCGCTCGTCATTATAAATCCGTGGCGGTGAGCTCAGAGCCGCGCATTCCGCGCGCACCGCCCGCGTTATGCGCTGTAATTATCACAAAACGCGGGCCCGACTCGCAAATATGTCGTTGGGAACGGGGGACATGACATTCTCATCACCAAACGCTACCTTTTTTCAAGCGTCTCCGGCTTCAAAATATGTCCAGCACCGAACCACTCCCACGACGTCCGCCGCCGATTATATTCGGGTGCCTCGCGAGGTGCGTTTTTGCCTGGTCTGCCACGAGCGGTAGCGGAATGTCGGTATTTGTGTCCATTGAATAATTCAGTGAAATTGTCGATCGATCAATAAAAGCGATGGAATCAAATTGATTCACACTTGAAGGTTGTATGGCTTCAATATCGCGAGTGTTTTTGCGACTTCAAAATACTTGGAAGTCGTTCCGCCATTCACATCGAGTCAATCAGTCGCACGTGCGTAAGTGGATGCTCATGATAATACTGCAATGAGGTTCTGCTCCTGGGTAATTGGGAAACAACTTTGTATGAGCACAGGTCTACTATAAATACGAGACAACAACCTGTTCTAGTAGGAAATGTGTAATTAATATGACTTGGAACTTGTTTTAGCAGCGACATAAGACCTTTTTGCTAGTTAGTGACCATAGATCACTAATGGCTGTCAGGGCTGTCAACGCGATATGACGTTTGATATCTTCAGTGACTCAATTTCAATAACATGAGAATTAATTACACTGCAAAGTGCAATACATCCATTAGACAATAATGAATATAACTATGGGTGTAAAACATAACGTTTGCAATTGTTTTGTACCTACACGGTGTATAAGATTTAATTTTTTGGGACGTAGGATGTAACGTTTGCAATTGTTTTGTACCTACACGGTGTATAAGATTTAATTTTTTGGGACGTAGGATGAAAACCTTGAGTAGGAGCAATACAAGAAGATTAATCCTTCACTAAGAAAGAAGAAGAAGAATGTGATATATTATCTGATAAAATTTACGCCTTCGTCATTTCTCGGTCCCCGGACCTTTGGGAGGCGTACAAGGGGCCGAGGCTTACTCCAGAGACCCATTTGACGCTATTAATTAAATAAGGCACCTTGATAATAATTATAACTATGTTTTTATTAAGTTATTAAGTAACTTAAAAATATTATACACGTACGAGCATCGTATATGAATAAATGGAATAATAACTATGCACCATATTTCGAAACCTGAACTCCGACATTTGGTTGCTAACAAACTCACAAAAACTAATTTTTTACCACGTTTAGTATAAACGGATAATTACAAGCCTAACATATAATCTTCTGTGTATAATAAATCGCAAATTACAACATTAATCACTGGTAATAACAACATAAATTATGTTGATATAGAACATTGAATGCCTTGGGGTAACGTCAAATTGAGCAGATAACGCGAGGAAAGACGTCTCAAGATGATCTTGGACTCAGCCCATATGTGAAATTGCTGAGAATTTTGCAATTTTAATTTTATTTATAACGAGAGGGTGGAAGTTATGAGATTATAGCGTGAAGTTGGTACAGTATTACAAGAGTCATAGTATGTTACTGTTAAAATTTACTTAATGATAAGTTTTTTCTACATTTATATATTATATAGCGCAGTTAAATTGTTTGAAGCTTGCTAGATTAAGGTGGTCATGCTTCTCATTAGTTATCAACCAAATATTTGGAAATAAAAGATTATTTTGTTGGCTTATTAGGGCAATGAGAAGACAGCCAGAAGCAGAAAAGCACAAAATCTGCATCATAGTATAAAAAACCGTTTCGACGTTAGTAGTATTGGCAAAACCATCGTCGGTCGTAAGTTCGGAGTCCCCAACAATACCATTACTCTGCCCAAGATTACGTATGGACTTTAACAGAGAACTCTGAGTTGGTTTTGGTGTTTTTTCTAGGTAGTCATATATAAAACAACGACTATTTTTGTGTTTTACACGTAAGTAAATATACTTTGTGTCCAACGGCATTGCAAAAGACCCAGGCGTAGATGTTTAGGCGAAAATGGTCCTTGTTGGCGCAGGATCGAGTTGAGTGGAAAAAAGGAATCTAGGGCCTCTGCCCTGCAGTGGGTTGATACAGGCTGAAATATTTATAATTAATATACCTATATAAGTTCACCCGCTACCACCTACTCCAGGGACCATCACACAAATCGGCCGGACGTTCCCGCTAGAAACTGATAAACTGAAACTCGCTCCCCGATACAGATCGCAGTCGCATTCGCTCACAGGCCACTTTAAATTAACCGTTCACGCACTCCCGTTCAGGAATTTTAGATTTGAGATGGATGCAAGCGGAGATCGGGACACTTGTTGCTCGCATCCGAGGGTTAATAAACAGCTGATTATATTACGGCAGACGCTATGTGAATAATTTATTTGTGCTTTATTTTTTTGATGTATGTGCAGGATTATTTTATGTGAAATAGATTTAAGAAGGCGTCGCGTGTTTCGCTCTGTTTGTGAGTACTGTCATCAGAGGACATTATTCTGATTGCTTTTCTTGTTGTTATTTTTCATTTAATTTGATGGTATCATGGTCTGTGGTGCTTAATTTTTCCAATTAATTATCACCTTTTATACCTGCCTACGTGTTAACTACCTGACATTATGTAAAGACCCTATTACATGCCTCCATTATTTGCCACCATCACATCTTTCCAATCTTCGTCAGTTTCAAGCTTGAGGATCTCCTGGTCCAATTTCCACAATTATCGGTGATGTTCGTGAAGTCGATGAGCAAAATCAACACGTTCTTTGATTGAGAGACGTAAACACAGACATTTCTTAAGGGAACTCAACCCTTAAGAAATGTCTGTGTTTATGTCTCTCAATCAAAGAACGTGTTGATTTTGCTCATCGACTTACACTTCAGATATAATCGCTTCACTAGGTTTGTTTAATAATTTACTATGATTTATCACAGGTCCATTCCTTGCGAAATTCCTACACGTAATATCTTCATCCCCATTTCTTACCGGCTCGAGTGAAACATGCGTCTCGCGGCGCGATGTTTCCTTGCCGAGATGTCAAGTATCGTGTGTCGGGCAGACTCTGGTGTCGTAAACATGTATGTCATACTCACTACCTACGTGCGCCAACCGCGGCCCGCTCGTAAAACGATCATAACAACCTTTATTACCATTTAGTACCTTACAAAGATGGAAAGCACAGATTAATACTGCAAATTGATTAGCCAAGATTCTCCGTGATTTCACTTTCTATAAATTCACAGAGACATGAGCAGACAAAGCAAATCGTCCGCATAAAAAGAGGCCGATAGCTTGTTTAAGCGCGGATCAGCTTAATGCGAAGACAATACATCGAGTTGTCACCGCGACCGCATCGGAATGTTTAAACGAACGCGACCATTTTATCTCATCTGATTAATTCAAATATTTAGCGCAATAAATACGGGTTGGCGGGGGTGCGGCGAGGGGTTGCGGGGCGGCTGGTGACGTCCGCGGCTGTCGGCGTGACGGCGGACGGCGCATGCGAGCAATTGCGTCAGTGTCAGCGTGTCACCGGCGGGCCATTGTGGCCGCTGTGGCCGATATACGAGCGTGGCGAGCCCGCTGCGGCCGCGCACCTGATTTATCGACGTCCCGCGCTGGCCCGGCCAGGGACGCGCTGTCGCCGCCGAATAAAGCGCATTCTCACGCTACTGAACGCACGCGAACTCACCCGTCTCGTACCCCGTATTTAAATGGAACGATCGTTTCTCATTCCTTTCCCCCAGATATTTTACGTCGGGTAATACGATACGACACTGTCCGGCTCTTTCTGCAGTTTTCGCGTTCGTTTTTTCCCTCAGCCCGCTATTGTTCACTTGTCAATTTCTTTAGCTAATGCGAGTAAGCGTCTCATTATGCGGTGCGGTGCGTCCGCGACGCGCATTGCGTGTTGTGACAGCAACCACCCACCGGAAGGGGCCGAGCGTCATTCAGCCGCGCACAAAACGCGAATACTTTATTCAACGACGTCCGATGGCTAATTTGAATGGATTGTGCCCGTTTAATGGGAATAATTAGCTCTGTTAATGCGCGCGCCGGTCGGTCCGGTGGAATATCTCTGTTAGATCGTGTGTGTACTTCGTGCTGTTAACTTTTGTTTTACCAGTTAACGCTTAATTAACGCAGTGGATGCTCTAGCCGGCGTTGCGTCAGCGTCACATTGAAGGAGCATTACTATTGTGGGTGATATGCGAGGGCACGCTCGGTCCGTATCGTGTAATAAGCGCAGGCGGCGACACTTTGCAATCAGTCAACTTGTTACGCGTCATAGCGAGCCGTAAACGCATTTCTCACGTTGACGGGTGGACATCGACGAACCTGAATACCGCCGCAACAAACGACTTCCCTCATTTTCCCCTCATTAAAATCGAGCGAAAGAACACTTTAACACAAAGTTATCTCAGAAACGGTATTATAATTCCTTAAGGTAACGTTTTGAAAAAAGTAAGTTATCGCTGTGGTTTCCAGCGCCTATGTCGTAGTTGGGTATTTCGTTTAATTTGGCAAGGGGCGATGGTGACAAGTGCGGCCTGTCACACTGACGGACAGGTCGACGTTGTGGGAGAAAAAATAAAGTGCTGCTCACCATTAAGTTATGAGAGAGATAGCCGTATCCGTGTTGGTTCAAGTCGGAGAGAGAGGTTCGAATGTCAAAAGGCTCGATTCCTGTGAGTTCCTTGGTCCACTAGTGATGGGGTTGAGTCTACCGACAATTTCGTGCTTGAGACGTCGATTACTGGTCGCGAGGCGATGTTTGACTTTCAAATAGCTCGGTGAGCCTATTGTTTATTCCACCACGAGGCAACAGGCTGACATCCGCTGTATCGACCACTTATAAATATTTAGTCGAGCTTTATTTGGAGATCTGCTATCGTTTGTCAGACACGTTGAGGATTCTAATAAAATCGAGAGTTTTAGTTTATAGGCTTTTGAAAGTAAAATTCGTGTAGCCTTATTCCGAGTTGGTTCTTTGTGATGGATTGAGCTCAATATTAGTGAAAAATGTGCGTTTCATCATTTACAACGTCATGGTTTTTATGTGTTTATTTCTTTCTCTAAACGTTACCATAATAGACTTCATTAGTAATAATATAGGCGATTGCATAAATTGCTTCTTTCACACAAAATAAAGCACAACAGTGTTTTTTTTATAAATAAGACGGTTTATGATCGCGTAAGTGCTGCGCTTAAGCCAATAATTGATATCGATAAAGCTAACGACAGCCGCCCGGATCGTATGCGCATAAGAGTTGAGATTAGATACGAAATGCAGCCCGGATATTACACTATAATTAAGAACATTTACGTGTTAGAGGGCGCCAAATTTATCGCTGCCTTTTTTTTTGTCGATATGAAGTCATTCTTGGGTATTTATGTTGGGTTCTCGGGGCATGTGTGAGGTCTCAAGGGTTCAGTAGTCAGGTTATCGTGTGGTAATCTTTACGAGTTTCTTGGGGACTCCTTGCTGGGAGCTGTCGACGGTTAATGGTCGCATGAGATTAGTCCGTATGGTCCCTTCTTTGAGTATATACGGAGTCCGTGTTTGTGGGTTTGTTTATAACTTAATTAGGCTATTTTGTTTGAGTGGGAATAGGGTTTGGGTACGGCGTCAGCTCTAGTGAGATAAGGTGTCGCGGTATTTACGATTTGATATCGTGCTGCCGTTTTATAGTGTACGTTGTTTTGATTGGCTTTCTTGTTGTTGAGTATAAAAGTTTCTTATCTTATAATGCTGTAGGTAACTGTAACTACGATTACACGACGGAGGTTTTAAAAGCTATTGTAGGTGTTTGTTTTTTGTGTTAATTGTACATTCTGTGGTAAGCTATGGGTGGTTTCAGAAGCCACACGATAACTGGTAATTGTGTGCACAATCTGGATAGTTCCTGTCACATCTGTGTGGTTCTCTAAGTGGCCACCTCAGATATAATACAGTTTTCATATGATGTGACAATTTTTTTTTTGTTTGTTTTTTTTTTTAAACTTTGCCCCACACTAGGAATTTCTCCTGTATCGTGGGTGCGTTTACAAACATTTAAACTCACATGCACAAACAGCCAGACCCGGAACAACTACCTGTAGGCCATACAAATATTTGTTCCGTGTGGGGATCGAACCCACAACACGCGGCGCAGCAGCCGATGGCTCAACCACCGCGCCAACCGTGTCGTCAAAATTGCGATGTAGTTATCTGGATTTCCGTGTTATCTGTGATTGTTTCGGTGTTTCTTCTCAGAGTAGTCGGCTACGAAACACTGGCCTGATTAGGTCAGTGAATAAATTTAAACTAGACGTAGTTTAAATCTATAAAAAAAGTATAGTAGTAGTTTGTTTTTTTTTCCTGATGGTTTTTAAAAGAAATAAATTTATCATTTTTGGATTACTTATTAAAATTAAAGACTACGTGATGCCCTTTTTTTAAATACGGGATGACACCGAAATTATACCTAAACAAAAAGCCAATCTTTGATTTTCAATTCTCGGCTCAGCGCTGTAAGTTGAAAATCCAAGAGCGCTTTTATTTAGGCATTAATTTAGACATACTTAGTGTGTGTGGAAATAAGCAACTGTTGCGATCTCCAGTACTTACCTTACTGAAGCAAGCGCCTATAGGTACTTTCTATACTATAAAATAAGTACGAACAAAAGTCCATACGATTATTTTGATGACTAAAATGTATCAAAAATCAGAACATATCATCATGCCTGTATTCCCCGAAGGATGAGGCAGAGATGATCCAAATTGTGCCTGTTACGTTTAAGTACCATGTAGGTAATAGAGGACGAGCCTATTGCCATCAACCGGCCACAAAACCAGCTTCCAGACTGTTACTGAGCAAATCCAGATGGAAAAACTCAAAAACAGACCAAGACCCAGGCACTCATGCTAAACAGTAGCGCCTGAAACAACTAGATCAACGACGCAAACAACAAAAATAAAGCTCAAAGAATTAAGTAGATGGAGAGGTACATTAAAAATAATAACTTAACGGTACCAATATTAAGTGGGTAAGTGAAACATTATTTAAGCGTTCCGCGGTCATCAGGCTACTGATAAGAGAATTTAAATAAGAATGAAATCCCTTTTTTCATTGATAAAGATTTGACACAGAAAAAAGAAGTGTGGAATGCAACAACCACTGAGTTACTAATGAAAGGAACCAATTAACGATGATAATTTTTTTCTCATGAGTACTGCGGGCTGCCGCATACAGGGGGATGTGAGGATTAATTTTGGATGGAACTGAATATATGGGCTCAAGTTTGATGGAGATATAACACTTATGGTCAACAAGTTAAAGGATATACTTGTATGTAATTACTTTTTGTTAGTAGTTAGTAGTTTAAGTTTATAGTGATTTACTACCATCTTATATTCAGTTTTATCTGATTTTCTAAATATTGTCCCTTGACCCTTGACGAGTCCTAATTTATTACAGATAGATCCCAGCTAACAGCATCTGTTACCATTTCCGAGGCAATAGAATACCTACCTTTCAACTTAATCATTATTTGTAAGAAATTTCAATTTCCTAATCCACACAATTATAACGAACGACATCGACCTGTATGCGTTAATGTAGGGTTCCGTACCAAAATGGTCAATAGGAACCCGTCTGATATGACTCCGTCTGTACGTCCTTCTGTTTGTCTGTCACAGCTGTTTATTTCAGGAGGAACTAATGCTACCGAACTGATATTTGGTTAAAAAAATAATGCTTGTCCATCTTTATTATAAGTGAAATAATTAAATAAAATAAATAAATAAATAATGCTGGACAATCCACACAGCATCATCTAGCCCCAAGCTAAGCAGAGCTTGTTTTATGGGTACTAGATGACTGATATACTTAATACAATACATTACATAGATAGATATTTTTATTATACATAGGAAATACCCAGAACACCCGGAACAAATATTTGTAGATCGTACAAACATTTGTCCCAAGGCGGGAATCGAACCCGCAACCTCTTGCGTCGCAGGCAGACCTTCGCCCGCCGCGCCACAACGGTCGTCAATTAATTAACAACAATATAATTGGAATTATATTGTTGTTTTTCATTGCAACTGAAGCCGAAATGGAGAGCTCAAATTTTAAAATGGGTAAGTTTTCAACCTAGGATGAAATTGTTTAGTAAAAATGACATTTCTCACCGTACTAAAGGACGAAACCCTTGGTGTGCGAGTCCGACTCGCACTTTGCAGGTTTTTTTCTTGTCACCATGTGATAAAAAATCCGGGACTAATTCAGCTCTGTAGGCCGCTGCGCCCGCGCCACCCATCGCTGTTCGCATCAATTTATAGGCTTTTAACCTAATTTGTTGACCGTACACCCCTCCCCCCTCGCGGCTCCCCTCGACACCCGTCCTGGACCCACCGCCCACGCGACTGCCATCTTTGTTTTACTTTTTTTAATAATTAATTTAGTATTGATGACGCTCTCCCTTATCTCACCAAAATGGATTTTAATCCTGGATTTAGAAGTTCGAGAATTCAATTAATAAGATAACGATGATCCCGTTTTGCTAAAAAACGATGATCTTTTATGAGAAACAAAAGCACCAAATTAAGCTATCATGCCCAGCAATAAAGTGTCTAATTAATGTATTTTACATTAGCAAAATGGCTGTCGATACCCAACAAAGTCGTAAAAACAAGCGTTGACTTTTAATATCCACGCGTATATTATTTTTTATAGGCACCTACCTATATGCAATAAACAATTTAGGAGTATATATATATATATTTCCTTTTTGGTTAATCTGACCAAAAAAGGTGTGGGCACAATCGCAGATAAGTTATTGAAGAATGTTATAAAGGCCTCGGGGGAGTATATTTTATAAATATTTTGTGTGCGCCCAAAATTTTGACAAATACCACTTAATTTACGTTAATGAATCCGAAATGAATGCATGTTGACGACGAATGGTGGGACCGTAGTGTTGTTACTCCAGTCGATATAGTGTAGGTGTGAAATTAATGTTCATGATAGCTGTTTTAACTAGTTATCATTACTGAATTATGTGTATAACTAAAAGAAATTAGGGCGAAATTGGACTGATTTTAAGAACAAGAAGAAGAACTTGTAAAGGCGATATTTTTATCAATGTATTAAATGGTTTTTGTTAAAAAATCTTTGTAGGAAAGTAATATAACCAACACTGGTTGTTATTTATTATCAAATTGTTTTATTATTCGAAGGTTTACGGAGACTTGGACAGCTGACCACTCAAAATGCTTCACCACAACAAACATAGACTCTCCACAAAATTATTTAAAAACCAAATCGTCACTATTTTTTGACGCCTTGTTATAATACAAGTATACTTTGTTTTGTTAGTTAGGATAGTACAGAGACCAGCACATCAAGCTGCCCCAATCTGTCAAATTTATTTGATAGTATTTCAACTTTATTGCTAAAGTATAAAGTGCATTGGGGAAATTTGACAGTTAGGAATAGCTTGATGTGCTGCTGGTAAATTGTTTTTGTTTTTTTATTTTATACAAATATATGTATGGTTAACATTTATCTAAAGTACTACAAATAAAAATCTTAATTTTATCGACATTAAGCGCAACCCTAAACCATCCGTATAGATAAACGACCGGCCGCATAAAAATCAACTCCTTTGGCCTAATCGAATTAGGTCCCGATATTCATCAGTCCGATTTAACACGTTTTGCATTCTTTTGTCCGACGACTAATAAAGGTAGCAGGTAGCAATCCTCATCCTACAATATCTTAAATGTTGGTGAACTCATCGCCGGCGATATCGATAATTTATATATCTATTGGCTGACAACGCTTTTTGAATCGATTTCAATCGAGTCGAGTTGGGAAATAAATTTGTTTTATGGAACTTAGATTTTGTAATTAGGGGTATAAGAACTTATTGAATACTCTTAAGGACCTTCCTGTTAATTAAGATAACCAATCTAATAGATCATAACATCACGCCTTTAATCCCCGAAGGAATAGTCAGAGGTGTACTTATAGGACATACACTTTTTGCCAGCTATGTTTGAGTCCCATGTAACAGGGGCACTCAACCTGTATAAATCCAGACCCCGGGCTGCTACTGAGAAATTCCAGAATGATAAACCTAACAACACTTTGCCCGGCCCTGGGATCGAATCTAGGACCTCATTCCCAGCAGTCGTGCCTGCGACCATTGGACCAAAGAAGCAGTCAAAGCATTCAATCGGTCTTGCCAAATTAAATATACGGGATTACTGCTGCGTTTGGTTCAGAGCAAACATGTGCTCTTTGTTAGGACTGTGCATTGAATCCATTTTCAGCGAAAGATCACTTCATTAGGTTTCTTTAAAAAAATCACATGCCTTCATTTCATTTCAACTACATTCTTATACGTCTGGTCCAGAGGGATACGTACGTACTGATTAGTACCGTAGTAAATACTGATTTAGAGAAATCGAACTTATGTGCCTGTTAATTGACAAATGGCCTCCAAGGGCAACTTTGTCTACGCATGTATCTTTAAAAATCATGCACGTATGTATTATTATTATTAAGCACTTATGACCTAAAGATACCAAATCATTTTGTTTTCTATAAATACTATGTAAATGTTAAATAAATGAAAAACATATAAACTATCCGAAATAAAGTCAGTAAAGTATTGAAAAAAGCGCCGAAGAACTCATCCTCATCTCTGTCGACTGATAAAGTGCCCAAAAGGCTCCAACCGCCAGTGCCACGTTGAATGGCAATACTTAGTCTCTGGCCGAAGTCAAAGCCATCCCTTGGACCTCGGGAAGTACTGTGAAGTTTTATTAAAATCAGTTCAAAGGTTTTTGTGTGAAAGAGAAAGAAACATACATCCTCACAAAACTATCACATCTATAATACATATTAGTAAGAAGATACAGATTTCATAATTTTGGTTTTCTATCTCTAGATATATTTGTCATTAGTACAATATCCAAAAATTAAACATAATTGTTAACTTCCAATGGACGATTGAATGTCCCCCATAACACAGGGTTTTCCTAGCATGAGGGACATTAAGCCATAAATGACCGGATTCCCAAACAATTTATCTTCGATAAAAGATACAAAATCCAACTCCATGAGGATCACCGGTACGAGAGACAACAACCAGCAGAGTTGCGTATTTTCACAGACGGATCCAAGACAGGTACCGGCTCTGGCGCTGGCATCTTTTCTCGTGGCAATGATGCTGCAGACGAACTCGCAAGAAGGGGATCTAGCATGGCAGTAATGGGACCGGAACCCATCGTACCACTCCCCTTTGGGTATATACGCACTCTGGTAAGGAAACGCACTAGGGTTCAACACAACAAAATTTGGTCAGACCAAACAGACTGCAGGCTGTCCAGGGAGGTACTCCCTGCAATTGACGGCCGCTTTACAAAACAGACCCTACAACTGACCAAGCAGCAGCTGCGCACAGTCACAGCCGCTGTCACAGGTCATGGGTCATTTAACAAGCACCTATTTACTATAGGAGTTACAGATAGCCCGCTGTGCAGAGCATGCATGGAGGTGGACGAGACGGCGGACCACGTGCTTCTCCACTGTCCAGAGGTTACTGCATACAGGGCTAAATACTTCGGTAACCCGGTTACTCTCCGAGAGATCGCCAGTAACGTCAGGGCGCTGCTGGCCTTTCTCGGGGAACTGGGGTGGATCGAATAAGGTATTGTCCCACCCTTTACGCAAAATACGCGCTACGTCGTGGAGTTGCGGAAATCGGCCCGTCTAACAACAACAATAACTTCCAATGGACGATTGAATGTCCCCCATAACACAGGGTTTTCCTAGCATGAGGGACATTAATCTATCTGCTAGACCTCTGTTTTATTTTAAGTGCCTTATCTGTGTCTAAATTATTAATGTACTACTATTATGACGAATAAAAATTTATTATTATTGTTATATTATTAATATAAAACGAGCCGTGTTTACCAGATTAAGATCTCAATTTTTCAATACATGTATTCGTGCAAGCAGTGGGTTTATAACAAGATATTTATTAGCAAAACGTGAGGAGCAGTGTGACATTTTATGGATACACAGTAAGCCTTAACCTTTCTGTTGTGAAAGTAGATATTAATACCTTTCGTAACTAATATCATATTCAACAACTCTAACATTCACGATTTGTCATTAATAATAGTTTTAAAATTGCATAATGTTATTTAGATTTTGTCAGCGTTGGAATATGTGTAGTCAATTGTTTTGTTCTTCCAAGCATGACGTTATAGTTTCTGGACTAAAAAAAACAACAATTACTATTGACTGTTGATAACATACATTATTTTATTTGAGTAGTCACAGTACTATTTCCAGAATCAACAGTGGCGACGAGTCCCGGAGAAACGATTCAACTGGCTTGAATCCCGCAACGAAATTAGTCAGAAAAGAACAGCGGAGGTGTTAGAAAAATATAAATAAAATCACTTCCCTCCATATCTAGCAGGAGACAGAACAGAGCTAGCCACAAAAACTCTATTGACAGCTGTAGGTACTACATACGAAAGATAACATTCTACATACTCGTATCTTTTAAGACGAAACACGACATCTATTTTAATCGGCCAAGGAAAACTCAACTCTGCCTATTGCAGTCTCATCGTCATCTGTCCCGCCTTTTCCCAAGTACGCTGGGATTGGCTTCCAGTCTAACAAGATGCAGCTGAATACCAGTATTTTACATGGAGCGGCTGCTGAACTCACTTCTAGTCACCTCCGCTCGTAACTGGGAAACTTTTACATTCGGGCTGCTGACTAGTCGTAACGGCTGTCAAAAACCTACAATGACAGCCGTGACCAACGGTTAGATGTACTTTCCGAGGCACGGTAGGGTCTCGATATGGTATGGACGGTGACCCATCCACAGACCGACCTCGGCAAGCGTTACTTAACCTTGAAGGAGCGGCTGTTATAAGTTAGCCTCCTACCTGAACCTATCACACTAGTCTACTGCAGGAAGTAGGTTAGAGGCTTAACTAAGCCGTAGCCGTACAACCTTGGTTGTGCATGACAACAATCTTACCTCTTTATTAAGTACAGGATCCTCTGATGGGTAAAAGCTGACAATAAGACCTAGCTTCTCAGTGATCTGCAAGCCCTTATTTCCCTGTACGTAAAGTCTACTGACTCATAATTTTATTTCTTCCACCTTACCTCTCATAAGTATCTTCCTCATACTCCGTCTCTGTGTGGTGCAATTCCACCTTCTATTCCTGAACTGGTGTGCGCACTCCGTGGCGCCCAGGGTCACTCCCCTGGTGATCTCCTTGAGCAGCCCTGTCTCGTTCCTGCAGATTTGAGCCAGTCTCCCTCTCGTTCGTCGGTTCTTCTTGCAGATCATTCGAGGGTCTAATATTACTGCGCTGCCAGACGCCCTGGAACAAAAGAACGACGATTAATTTCTCAGCAATTTAGGAAAAATGGCGGCATGAATGAATTGATGTATTGTTCGAACTACATGTTCGATCCATCGTATCAAAATTCGAGTTGTGTTTCCTAATAAAAAGGTAACATCCATAAAATAAAATAAAATTTACAGTACTTATGTATTATAAATGGCAAATTATAATATTAAATACGATCAATGCCGAGCTAGTTTGACTTAATTTAGCTAACTCCCAAAAGACTTGCCTTAGTTTAGTTTAAAAATTTGCAAGGTTTGTTTATTTAGATACCAAATATAGAGTATATTTATAAAAACATCCAATATTTATTTTTCCAAGCTAATCACAGTAGCTGGCAGTATAATGTAGTAAGCCAAACACATAAATTGTCCAGTATTGATTCACCTACTTGAAAATACCATATACCTATCAACAGATACCCAAGTCAAAAGTTTCATAATCACAGCATCAGTCATAAAACTCGACTCACTCAATACGATAGTGTTGTTCTTCTAACTCGGTATCGATTTACGATCCGCCACGCGAGCGTCGACAAGCGAGCGCCAGGTCGCGCTGACAGATCCTTTGTTTACTCGATTAGAGTTCATTGTCAGAGTATCGAGTGCGAAGCTAGCTCGAATAAATTTAGACCCGTCTGCTTCCCGGAATCGATTCTCGTAGAAAGTTGATCCCGTTATAAGTAAGTAAGAGTTAGTTACAATATCATCCGTCTATCTGACACTGTTCAATCAACCGAGATTTGATAGCAATCGGTCTTCATTATTTCAAACTAGAAATGTTTATACTGTACATTTTTCAAATGTTTCCTTCAATGTTTTACGTTTATAGTTTAATGTAGGTAATACAAATTCTTGGCGTCTCTATTTTTTAATTTCATTCATGTTCTCTTGTAAAGAAAATATTTAGCACGTGATTCTTGTTTTAGCTATAATTACAAGTGTTTTTATGTAAACTGAAGTTTACGTCAAGTGATACAGTAAATTCTGGAGTGTTCTATTTTTTTTCTGTTTCCATGTTGAAACTTTTATGGTTACTACAGCGATCAACTTCTTCAGTATTGTTGTGATAGTCTTTAACCGCCGCACGTGCGTCAGTTTACACAAGAACGTGAATGTTTTTTTAATTTACTGACAAAAATAACGATTTTTATGTATTGATAATACGGCTGTATCATACAATAACGTTACATAACCATTTTTGCGTCGATAACCACGTGCTTCTTCTCTTCGATAGTAATATATACAGAGTTGGCTCAGAAATCAGCCACGAGCTTGGCACCATCGGTAGCGTCCATCAAATTCTGCAACGTGCAGGTCTCAGGGCAGTCAGGACATGTCATCAGGCGTCCGATCGTTTGTGGAGTAATACGTGTTTTTCACCCATAAATTACAGGTAGTTGTTCCGGGTCTAGCTGTTGGTGTATGTGAGTTTAATTGTTTGTAAAACGCACCCACGATACAGGAGAAATTCTTGGTGTGGGGCAACGTTTATATATAGAGAGAGAGAGAGAGAGAGAGATAGATTCCCGTAAGTACATTATTTTCAGAAAAAAACAAAACACACCCACAACAACTTCTATTCTACAGAATATTCCAGATTACCAGAATTAATTCTGTATTCATGGTATACTAGACGGCCTTGTTACAACTACAGTATAAAAGTACGCCGAGTACAACAGTAAAAGTCGAGGAGTACGTAAGTTACGACCACAAAACATCTGTGAATTACAGGTTAGTTTACAAAATGATTTTATTAACCCCCACGGTATTAGTTCTGTTTACATTTGTCGAACTGGTGTTTCGTAATACTTCATACAACGATGATAGCGGTAAACGTAATGTCGGCGGTATTCGGGATATGTTTGGGTGTTTTTCTTCGAGCCGGATTACGTGTGGAGCTTTATCTAGCATTAATTTTGCTGTACTATGCCTGAGGCTTCTTTACCTAGAACTAATCATCATCTGCCAAGTCTTTTTCCCGACTATGTTGTGGTCGGCTTCCAGTCTAACCAGATGCTGCTGAATACCAGTATTTTACTTAACCTAGAACTGTTTTTTTTTTTACATAATTATATTGTATGGATTCAAGTTCTTCAAACCTGTCGGGCAGACGTGTTGCTGGGGAGTTTGTTCCGCCACTTCTTCTTCCCAGCAAAAACACTAGGAAGTGGTGAAGGGTGGACGTTTTGGGGGACTGTGTTTTGTAAACATTTTGATGTTCAAAAAGTGCTGATTCACAGCCTAATTTGAATAAATGAATTTTGATTTTTATTTTCTCTCACAATAATCATAATCAGTCTATAATCTTCCCACTACTGCTGCAGAAAGGTTTCCTCTCTACGAAAGGGAGGGACCTGCATACGAATTGGTAATCCGAGTACATATCTTCGAAGTTCTGGTTCTAGGACATTTGCCGCCAGGTTTTGATTTTTGACTGGTAGCCATAGGTCGTGTGGAATATTTTTGTTTAGAGAATCAAGAAGAAAACTTCCTTTCTGGCTATTGTGGTTAACGTAACGAGCATGTCGGTATTCGGAATATGTTTGTATGGTAATAACCGCATTTCGCTAGCTCCGTTTAAGTTCCATGTAATAGGGGGCGCGAGCCTATGCTTTACTGGCTGTTAATGAAGAATTCGAAATGGAAAAACTTAATAAATCCTTTTGCGACCCGGGAATCGAACCCAGGACCTCAAGCTCCGCACTTGCGCTTGCAACCACCAGACCAACGAGACTGTCAACGAGTAATCAAGAAGAAGAGGTCCTTTTTGGTTATTTGAGGTCAACCCTCAAGTAGATCGCCGCAGTCCGATATCAGTCGGAATACCAACCATTTGTCCAACCATTTGTCTAACTTTACGTTGAATTAGGATAGGTTAAAGTTTTGGAATGCAGCCGCATCTTACTAAACTTGCTTCAACACTAAAAAAGTTGAAAGAAAACTATACAAGTATCAGGTAAAGTTTGTAGATGAAACAGTTATCGGTGACCAGAAAGATAATATCGAACAGAAAACGGAGAGTTCTCGAGCGCTGATTAGCGTACACACTTTCGCTCGTTACCACTATACCGTGCATTGCATGGTGTAAAAGCAAGGAAATTATTTAAATTCTTAGTTGAACTTGAAATTAATGTTGCAGACTCTACGCTGCTACTAAGAAATCCGAGATAGGAAACACCCAGCTACACTTGGCCCGACCGGGAATCGAATTCAGCACCTCGTGCTCAGCAGTACCGCTGGCGATCACTAGAACAACGAGTTATGACCGCAGAAACAACCTCGTAAAAGCTCACTTTGGCATAAAAATACTTGAGACAAGTAGATCGATATCTCAAGATTAGTTCATCACTTTTAAGAGAAAAACAGAGGTAGAGATAGATATATTCATGTACTTTTCTCCGTAATCCATAATTACATTAAACGATAAATGATATTTATTTCAATAAATAGATTTTTACAAACACTTTTACACGTCAACGAGAAAAACATTTAAACTAGCTAGGTGTTTCTCTATTCTATATCCCGACTACTCTGAGAAGAAACACCGACAGAAACTCGGAGATCACAGTCTTTCTTAATGTCATTGAACATGTCAGGAAGTTGATTTGTCAGCTACTACAAAACCCATACAAAGACGGTTTAAAATAAACCTATTAAAATCATGATTTGCGTCATTTGTTTTATAATCTTTTAACAATGCTTACGTCTGCTGGATTGTTTTCCTAGGTCTGCCCACGCGGGCCTCGTTTGAGAATGGTTAAAGGCGACATGACTAGGGAAGGTGATGTATCGAGGGCTTCCGAGTTCCAGTTACCAACCGCTTTTGTCTAAATTGAGAGCAACTGCGGGCATAGGGTATTTAACTAATCCCGGTAGATTTTTCATAAACATCAGTCATTACGATAAGGACGTGTGCTTTCACCAGTCCACATGGATAAACTACATACTATACTACAGTCTATTCCCGCTTCGAAGGTATGAAGGCATGATACAAGCCAAAACTTGCATGATCTGTGGAAAGTAATAATATAGCTGTGTGTGTTTGTGATAATCGTGGAAAGTGTTTTCCCAAATTTAAATTATACTTTTATCAGAATAAATAATTAAAATTCATATGATTATAAATCGGTCATCTTGAACTCACCAGACAGTAATATATAAAACTGTGAATACCCTTACACACTATGAAAGTATATTCTATAAAACTTTTGGTACATTATTGATTTTGAACAAAGCCACTTCAGCATGTGACTTGCAAGTCCCTGCGAGTATAGAGTGTAATCATATATTTAATGGAAATCGTTTAGTATTCGTCAGCGAATCGTCAATAGTTGTTAATAGCAAGTGAGTCAATAAGATGCGGGTATTGGATATCAAACATCGACAAAAGAATAAGAAACCGTTAGTGAATATTATTGCTTTTATCACAGGCAGGAAGACAGGCCCCCATTTGTTTTTTTTTTCTATGAGAGGTGTATTGTAACCGACCGACGACCGAGAAAATTTTAATTGATCCAACAGTTTTCATCTCTAGAACAATAGCGATTTGTTGCCCACGCATTGGAAAGCTAACTATTAAAGCTAGACCTTTGATAAAGTATCACAACTAGTGGAAGCTCTCTTAATACACTTCGTAAGAATACTCAAGTTTCTCATCTCAAAGCAAAACTACTTAACGCATTTCAAGTTAGAAAATCATCATTACGAACGCTTATATTAGCTGAATCAATCGCTGCGCGCGAGTGGCATCTCAATGCGCGCGCGCTGACAGTTGGCGATGTATGTCCAATGGGGAAACGCGCTTTATGTCTTGTGAGATAGGCAGAGAATCAAGTACTGAGTGCAGGTAGGTGTAGCTGTTTTGTTCAGGACAAAAGGAAGATGGCTGTTTATGTTATAAATCATTGACCCAATGTAGGCAAAATCATTTAGGTATTTGATGCGATTGTTTGGTTTTAGAGAGAGTTAAGGTTACTTTTCAATTAGAGATTTCGAGCTTTCAAAAGTATCTAAGGTATTGGTGGTATGAACGATGAAGGGAAAAAGCTGAAAGCAAATTCTAAAGAAGCTTCATGCTCCCGATTTATTTCGAGTCGGTCGTGCGTATAATGCCTTGTTCCCCCATACCCACGTCACTCTAACCCGTCAACGATAGGAAGCAGATACTGGTATGTCTCCCTTGTAACCCGTGAGATGTTGACTACGACAAAATACCTCGAAATAAACAAAGGAATGCGAAATGTCGAAAATTGCCAGAAATATTTATTGAATTTTTGGTAATAATAAAAACAAAAACAAATTATCTTAATCCACTTTTAGGTCTCACGAGAATAAAGCAGTGGGCGAATAATCTGTCATTTCGAACGTCAATAAAATATCAAATTGATTTACGGCTTCCATTAAAATAATAAAATTAGCGGCTCTATGCGAAGTTTGGAATTCAATATTTATTACAATAATATTTATTTGCTGGTTGACCTACAACGTGAAGTATCATTTGGTTATCACATTTATATTGTGTTAATTGATTTCCTATCTTATATTGTGGAACGAGTTATTCCAGATGGATAGAAAATGTTTGAACTTTTAACAGCACCATCATCATCTGCCTAGCCTTTTCCCGAGTATGTTGGGATCGGCTTCCAGTCTAACCGAATGCAGCTGAATACCAGAACTTTACATGGAACTAGTGCCTATTATCGTATGACTGGGTAATTAGTTACCCCAGAGTTAGACTGGTTGTCAGACTTCCGGGTATCAAACTACCCGTAACGACCGTCAAAGATCTATAAATGACAGTCTGCACCAACGGTTTAACGTGTCTATCAAACTGTGCGGTTGATATTATTCAGCCACGAGCTCCTTAAAGGACCATAAGAGTATCAGAGTTAGGTCAGTTATGGCACATACGAAATGTCATGACTTATAACCGAGATAGCTTTCATTCATTTTATTATGTATGTTTTATTTTGTCACTGCAACACATTTTTCATTACCAAGGTGTCCTAATTTTAAGGATTCGGTATCAACTCTTAATGATAAAAAATCCAGAAACAATGCCGAAATAGTTATCACCTTATTTTGTTTAATTGTGTGAAAAATGGTATGGCTTGAAAGGAGGTGACTTATGAGATGACGGCAAATAGAGATGTGGCGTCAAATCACTGACAATAAGTGTAGGAGCAGGACGAGGATGATGTGCTTTGTTACAAAATAAAATCTAAAGTTATTCAATACGTTTCAGCACGTTTTAGTTGCAGATCCTCAGTTGAATATTTGCTATACAGCTTATACATCAAATACGTACAGTTACCATTACATAACTGAACGATTCCGAATTTATTTTGGCTAAAATTTAGGTGTTTCTAACACCGGGATTCTATCATACAAATCCAGAAGCCAAATAACTAAAAATCAATCGTATCGTAATACAATTAGAGTTTAATTTCGAATGGGTTCACAAAAAATGGAGTTTTGCCAAAATGGCGACACACCTCTGTATACTCAGACGAATAAATTAGCTGTGATAAGTTGTATGTCAATTAATTATTCTTCAAAGCCCCATCTGGTCTGAAGGCGAGGAAGTGGTTAGATATATTGACACCAATACAAAGTACTTGTCGCATGGAACTGAGCTGAGAAAATTCATAAACAATCAAGTGTGTGGCCAGTTAAAAGGTAATGTGTAATGGATTATGATGGCATCAAAGAGTCTTTGATTTAACCATAGAGCAGTCGGAATTATGCTTTGCATTAAAACGCACTTTATGACGCTTATATAATCTTCAGTAAGTTTACGACAGCTGTTAGAAGTATCAACTGCGCTTAACCGAATCTAAATCAGAGGCTGCCAACACAAAAATGTTAATTCTTGTTTCTTTTGTGGCACTTAGTGTTGCTAAAACACTGTGAACCTAGTTCTTTTCAGGGATCCGAACTAAAATAGAAAAAGAATGTCTTGTGTGAAATGGCGTTGAATGAAACAGCTTCATTTTATTTTTGCACATTTCATATCATAGTTTTATTTTTATATCGCAAAGTCTGATTATTTTTTGTTAGTAGAAGTTTCGTAAATATATTACAGGAAAAATAAAAACATGTCTCTAACCAGCAAAGTTTTTACAAATGAAAAAAAATCCTTCACAAAGTTATGCAGTCCCAAAAAAAGTAAAAAGTATTTTCTGGAAAATTGAAAAAAGTATTTTCCTAGTATGACTGACTCGCTTTATGACGGTTTTTTATGGCTGTGTTGGACTAGATCATAAATCTATGCAGTTGGTACAGAAAACAGCACATCAGTAGTAAC
Source organism: Phlogophora meticulosa (assembly GCA_905147745.2). Taxonomy (NCBI): domain Eukaryota; kingdom Metazoa; phylum Arthropoda; class Insecta; order Lepidoptera; family Noctuidae; genus Phlogophora; species Phlogophora meticulosa. The sequence goes on along the minus strand of LR990522.1, from coordinate 13,487,118 downwards.
ATTTTCGACATTGACAGCGCCTCAGTGTTCCAAACTTAGTTATTAATTATCTGTCATCGTGAGTTAGCGTTCTTTTCTAAAGCTGTATGTCAGCAAGAGATGTCAATTCTCCAATTTCATATCATTTTTGAGCAAGGGAATCGGCGCCACTTACAAAATTTCTAGCCATTAAATAGTTTTGAGCACATTAGTCATCCTGTTTGATTCATAACAAAATTTACGCCTCTTCCCTGTACACCAATCCAGTAATCTCGACATATTTCATGTCGTACCTCTAGCTACGCTCTCAGAGGGATAACCTACATACGTATAACACAGGAGTAATAAAAACAGAAGAGGAGCTTATGGCTAAATAATAACAGCTGCACGGGTTGGTTGATGGTCAAGCTACGCTTGAAGAGGTCGGTCCGTGGATGGGTGGGATGGTTCCATCACATATGGTAGACTACTCAGTGCTTCGGAAAGCACGTTAAGCCGTCGGTGTCACTTGTCGATCTTTGCATTTAGGCATGGAATTGGTGGCGTACATGGTGTCTTAACAGGGACTTTCATATAAAATTTAAGGGAATCTCGCAATGCAAACATATAGAGAGGTCGGGGTGCAGATGAGACGTTTTGACGTCTTTGTCTTACTGTAAAAATAAAGTGTCAAATGCGTTACTGTGTCTGCATCTCGTTTCTTCATAGTATATGGACATCATAGACTTACGCCTTTTTTCTAGGGGGTAGGCAGAAACTACAGTACGCCACTTGCTAAGATCCTTACATACTTTTTTTGCTTCGTTTACGTTCTGGTCATACTACTACGCACCTGACCTTATTGAACATTGACCTTTTTGCCGTCTTTTCTATATTACGTGTAAAGTCGCCTCCACGTCCCGTGTCTGCCCTGTCTGCGCCGCGTCCTCGTCTTAAATCTGTCTTCCCCCTAACGCTTCATTCGTCGGTTGTCACAATAATCAGATGGCGACGTACTGACGAAGCGTCAGATTATCCCTGACCTATGATAACAATGGAGTTGGCACGCTGTCCTGTCGTTTAGAGCGACGAAAGATATTTGTGGCCCGAGATTTATATGTAATTGTTTACAGGACTGGCTGACTGGCTGAAATTCCTTGGGCTTTAGAAAGCTAATTGATTTGGGGTTTCCTGATTTTTAATAAAAGCAATAGAATATTGCCTAGAACTAAAAGAATTGCTTCGTTGGTCTAGTAGTCACAACTACAACTCCTGAGCATGAGCTTGTGGGTTCTTCCATTTGTGGGGATTTCTCAGTAGCCGCCCGAAGTCTGGTGTTGTGCCCAGTAGATACCTCTGCCTAGCCTTTCGGAGAATACAGGCGTGATGTTATGTCATTAGGGTATGATAATGAGTAACTAAATATTTGCTTTCTCAATAATATGGATTGATATCTTCTGCTCTATATTTTTTGCATTTAAAAAGTACGTTTGTCGAGTTTCGATTTTCAAAAAAGAACAAAATATGTACTTGTCCAATAATTAATAAAAATAAAATAATGAAATCTTTAAAAGCTTTTCTTTTCTTTCCAAAATCCACGAAAATTGCCTATAAGCTTCTAAAAACTTCGTGATGGTGACAAATTTTAACCATCCTTTATCACACAATCTTTATTCAAAACATTAATGACTAACTGAAAGCCTTTTAACCATCCATCAGGAAAGGTCTCCATTCAACTAGGGTGACAATGAATGACAGTGTTTGTGGACACCGGGCGAGGCGCTAACTCGCGACTACGGCGCGATTAGCGGCTGCATGACGACTTAACTGTAAACATTATTACCATTACTATACACAAATACATTTTAAAATAACTCTTGTTAAAACGAACTCTATTTACTAAGCAATAAGGGCGGTTGGAACAGTTCTAAGGTTACAGTCAACAATCCGCAATCGTCATACTAGATTGCTCTGTCACTGTATGTAAGTAAACACTTTTAAAAGTTTATGTGAGTCTGAGCAATGTTGTCGGAAGGTTTTAGCGGGCGCATCATGAACTCTCATGGCGGGTAAGGCATGTAGCGGCTATGCGGCTGATGCTATTTGCTATGTCGTTAAAATTGGGTCTGAGACCGTCCCGTACGTATTGTTAGGTCGGTTTACGCTTTCGAAAGTGTACGACACGCGTGTTAGCTTACGATATTTTGTCATTTGAAGTTATTTTGAAGATTCACTCTTCAATTTATAGATTGGCAGAAGTTGTTTTGATACGATGTAGTTGTCGCGTTAGGTAGACTGTTTTTCTTAATCGATATTCATTCTGAATTAAAATTAAACATTAAAAGCAAAGTTTGATGCTCTACTGATAGCGTAGATGAAATAAGATAATAAAGTGGAATGACAAGAAGTCAGTATTGTTTTACACGGCACTTGCAGAATGCGATTAAATCATAGAGAAAAAAAATGTTTTGAAAAATACTTATATGCAGCAAAAGGGCTCCTATCTCAGCATGGCGATGAGATATTAAAAAGAAAAAATCAGTGCTGGCAATTTAGAAATAAAATATAATAATTTTAAATAAAAAAAAATATAATTATTAGATACGTCCGCATGTCAACGCCGGACGTCACCTAATTGTTTGTCTATGCTTTTTTGAGTATCTGTGATAGCGGAACGGGATAGTGAGTTTTGATGAACTTATTATGATTTCCAGGGTTGGTTATACCAACCTTGGAAATCATAATAAGTTCACTCACCTATGTTACTTTAATTATTGACTTCCTTTTTCAAGAACGTGCCTTCAAAACTGTATACAGGAATACTAAAACTTCTACGCAGTTATTTGAGGCTTCACCGTGCACTTTCATTCTTCGTCCCAGATCTCCGAACAAATTCAAGCCAATTCGTCATCCATGTGGATTTAGCGCCACAGTAGTTTGTGTCAATCCATAATGGTCTGGATGCGATAATTGGTGAAATACTACGCACAATGACGCACGCCCATCTTCTGAACGTCCAGTGGCATAGACTATGAAATTGGTGCAGATGTGACTGCTGATGTGTGGGCTTTTGATAACTTGCACTTTGAGTAAGATATAGTGTGTATGCTTATCTAATGGTAAAAGCTTCTGTAATGGACCATATAATATTCTATGATATTAAGCTTAAAGCGCTATTACATTTCTAGAAGTAGTATGGAATGAGACAATTTTCTATTTCCGCCGTACCAAGAAAATATACAACAAGAGATAAAAAGTTCTGCACTTAAACTTCTAACAACTCACTAACAGGGAAAGTAAGTTTCTGGTATTAGGTAACGAAACGAGACAGTTTTGTCATTATCGCAGTAAAAGTCCACACCATTCCCAGCAATTCCCAAGTATTGAATAATGTAATTTTTTGTTATAATCTTCATAATTTTCCGTTTTTCTCATTAAAATCAACAAATTAATTCAAGATTCTAAATTACCGCGTAAAGTATTATCTGTGGATCACTTGGGCCACGCTGCGTCACAAGGCAATAAACAAAATGTCAAACTCATTGTATCGCTTTCTGTATACTGCCTTGTGACGTCATTTAAGCTCCGGAAGCGTTTGCAGTCATTTTTTTTTGTAATTTATATACAGCCATATTTTTTTTTAATTCTATTTTCTACCTTTTTCCGCATCTGTCGACTGTACCTAAGCTACAAGCAACAGATAGTTAGCGACGCGCCGCTAAGCGGACGGCAAACTTGTGCGGGTGGCAGTGCGACAGGGCATCGCACCGAGTGCTAAATGAACTAGTTTCATACGCACCGGTATGCCGCTTCGGTTTTTTATCGTGTAGGTAAAATTGGGAGGTGCTTTGTCATTTGAATGGGCTGTCGTGTCTTTTTTTTTAGTTTTTTTGGTCTAGGCCGTCTCACATTATCTACGACATCTAACCGGAAAAGAACAGAAAGCAAGTGTTTCTTGGTTTATGATGAGCATTCTGGCTGGCTCAAGATCAGCCTGGGATATCAGCACTAACAAGGAGTCTGATCCTTTGTACAAATTGTGTTGATCTACACAATTATTGACTAATGAGTGCTCTGATTCGATTTGTCTGCTCAAATCTGCGTATTTCTCATATGATTGATCTGACCAAAAATGTGACCTGTGGGGTCACATTTTTGGTCAGATCAATCAAGTTAATTTTGGTATTTATAATAAATTGAGTCAGATAGCACCTACGCTATCCGATTAAATATTAACACATCAAACAACAGAGAAATGAAAATTAAATAAGGTCGAATTCATCTAGTTTTAAAATATTTGTTTATATTTGACGTGTATAAGTGATTTTAAAATGACTTTACATAAATAAATATGATTTATCAAAGCTTACTGTTACTGAACATTTCTGATGAAACTTTGGTAAGTATCAAAGTGTATAGTGTGCTGTTCTAGTTGAAACAAGAAAATCTATCTATTTCTGAAAGCTTTTATCTATTGAAAAGGAAACAGATACAATAAGAACAAAAGAATCTGAGAAGGAATCACCAGATGGTTCTGTTAATAACACAACACCCATTTTATTATTTCCAGACAAAAGAAGACTCGGCCTAAAATAATGCAGACAAGTCTCGCCATCCTTAGACTGAGTCCCGCAATATTTGATTGAAAGTTAAATAATAAACAGTGCGCCAATTAAAACTAACTCCAGCTAAAACTACTACGGAGTATGATGAATAAATCTGTTTTGTATCACAAATTGTTCGCACCACTCACTGTGCAATTACGTCAGAAGAATTCTGATGAACCCGTGGGGATAGATATGGGAAATGTATTAAAAAGTTCAATATTGTTCGGCGAAAATAATATTTTTTTCCAAGAATTAGAGACTTTATGTTTTTCAGAAAAAACAGGACGGAAAAATCCTCTCAAGTCTTCGTCATCTATGGTTCTGTACATCAAACCATGTAACAACGTAGGTAAATGCTGAGAAAAGACTTTTATTTTAGATGTAAAAGTTGCTGTTTACTGTAGCGCGCAGTGTAATACAAAACATTGGTATTATGGGTGCATGCAACGGCACAGAGGTCGTGAAGTTTGAGAAATAACATTTAAAACAAGTTTTAGTAAAAATTACGTCATACAAAAGTTGAAAATGTGACCATCAATATGTTCGTTACTAGATCATGAACGAAAAAAATTGCGAGATGAACCAGTGACTGCCTTCGTTAAGCGTCTTTTTACACCCGTTATAGCGTGGGATGCCCTTCAAACTGATGGGCCGAAAAGTCAGCTAGGACAGATTGAATGTGGGAAGGCAGGAATTGGGATTCTGACAGATTGAGCCCGTTATGTTAAGCTGTGTTCTGCAATAGGCTGGAATTGATTGATTGATTAAAACAAGATCTGACAAGATATTGGTAAAAGTAACGAATCTGACTAGTTAATGCAATGGAGAAAGCTTTTCTCTAAGCGTAAATATTTCAGTCAGATCCTTTTTCCAGTTGACTAACAGCAAACTGTAAATATGATGAATCAGATGTTTACTGTTAAGACCCACTGTTTTTAGGCGTTGATCACGATATTGTTTTTTTGCAGATTTTTAATTTTATATTGTCCATTTGTATGTCGGTACTTTGTATTAACTGCCAAAAAGTTTATTTGCAATATTTAAAAAAAAATAAAAGTGTAAGCTACCCGTTAAGCTCATTGATACCAAATCCATTCACTATGCCCTGTTTACGTCACAAGCCAGTATAGTGGCCATAAATAAACAATAAAATCGAATTAATACATTAAACTAATACAGTTTTGTTATAATTATAGCAACAGAGAACGGTTAACTGACAGTTGGTTTTATCCGACATCTCGACTAGATTTATAACGTAATTAATTAATTTACTTCGCATTAAACGGGCTACTATCAATCCGTTAAGGGACAGAATGCTCAATATTAAAGGTGTAATATTAAGGCATAATACGTAACATGACGCCTGTATTTTTCGAAGGGTTAGGCAGAGGTGTATCTACAGTATACTCCAGTTATATTTTAACTTCTATTTGAGTCAAATCAACCATCTACTGGGCACAAATAGGGCCCAGTAGGCACAATTCCGGGCTCCGGGCAGCTACTGAGAAGTGAGAAACACGGTATTACTTTGCTCGACCTGGGAAACGAACTCAGGACCTCAGGCTCAGGTGTAGTGCTGCAATCACTAGTCCAACAAGACAACTAACCATTGACAGATAAGCTGTTTGCCTTTTGACAGTGAAAAGGACCCTTTCCGTATGCATATTGTGATTTGGCTTAAATTTTAACAAGCGGCAAAACACGGTCTTAATTGTATGCACATTCAAATCATTACAATTTGAAAGTATGTACATATATTATTAAGAATCATGTTGGAGGAAAGTTTTGAGTATGAATGTGGAAGTTTAAAAGAGTAGGAAAGGAGACCAAAATAATGATTGATGGATTGTCAAAATGATATGGCTAGATAGTAGATGTCTATTGACGACTTCGCTTCTTGTTTATTTTTTTAGCGCGGAATCCTAATTCTTTTTCTAAAATAAAAGTAACCTAAGTCACATGATCACAGCGATCTGCCAGTGAAAGTCCCCTCAAAATCAGCCTATCTGTATCGGAGATTACCTCTAACAAACAGACAGACACATAGAAAGGCAATAAAAAAAAAAATGTTATTGTAAAATAAAAAAATATTATTATGCATTTAGTACAAAGCTTTTCTTTTATCATTACAAATATACAGCTAAATACGCCAAAAAAAACAAATTGAATTCTGAAAACAAACTCTTCAATTCCTCTTCATCACAAAACCTAAAAACAAAAGAACAAAGCCAAAACTTACCCTTAAGTAATATAATAAACACGGTAATATCCGCTTTTGTAACCGCGCTGCGGTCAAAACATTCGGATACCGGTTACCTAACGACAATAAAACTTGATAGATAACCCACTGTTAGATATGAACGCCCTGTACAAGCTTAATTGGTTTTGAGGAAACCTGAAGTTTTGTTGCAGCTTTTAAGATGGGCAAAAAGCTTGACGACAAGGAGATTGCAGCGATGAAATATACAGAATATAGCCATTAGCCATTAGCCTGTATACGTATAATTAATATCACAAGCTGTGTCTCGCGGTATCACCTTCTTATAAAAGACGTAGGGTGATGTTAAAAAGCGTATAACCTTCGTCAAGAATTGGACTACTCCATGCAAAAAGAATTTTTCAGTTCTGACCGTTAGCACTGGAGATAGGCGTGTTCAGAAAAAAATAACTCGAAGTCTTTATTATATATTTATATGTAGATAATAAGACTGCCTTGCTGGCCGAGGCTCGAGGTCCTGGGTTAGATTCCCAGGTCGAGCAATATGTTAATGAGATTTTTCATTAACTAACCTCCAACGGTATTTTGGTGAAACAGACAACACAGTCATACAGTATAAACGCAATCAACAATGCAAGAAATGCAAGCTACGGTCTTTTTTTTACATGGGACAAGCCCGCCACACTATTTCCAAACCACTGAAACTCCTGAAAACTAGAATCAACAGTGGGGTCCACCAGAAAAGCGTCGAGACAATTAAGCCCGACGAGTCCCGGAGCAACGATTCAACTGTCTTGGATCCCGCAACGAAATTAATCAGAAAATAACAGCAGAGGAGTTAGAAAAATACATAATTTTCACTTCCCTCAAGCAAGAGACAGAACAGAGCTAGCAATAGGTACAAAGGGATGCAACTAGGTATACCTAGTTGCCATCATATGCCGTCATATATCTATGCTATGATCTATCCCTTATTTTTTTTTTTTTTTTTTTTTTTATCTATATATATATATATTTTAGATTATCCTTTACTGTATGTTCTTGGTGTAGGCCTTTGCCCAGTTGTGGACATCTTTTGGCAGAAGTTATGGTTACCCATAATATTAGGTCTTTACCTATGAAATTGCCGTTCTGCAGTACTGGCCATTTCAAATCAAAATATTTTTTGTTTGGCTAAGAATTCTAATTTCAAATTAATTTTATTTTAAAAACATGGATTTATTTTTCCAAAAGTAGTCATTTGTTTATTGATTAGTGTTACATTTTCATCGCATTTAAATCTTTTTCGTCATCATGGATACGTTAAAAATTCGAGTAATTATGGAATATGAGTACCGTCGTGGCAGCAACGCGGCACAAGCGGCACGCAACATCAACGACGTTTACGGAGCTAACACTACAAACCAACGCACTACCTGTTATTGGTTTGCTCGCTTCCGTTCTGGAAATTTCGACCTGAAAAATGAACCTCGCGGTCGTCCGAAGACTTTGGTCGACAATGACGAATTAAAGGCGATTGTGGAAGCTGATGATACACAATCTACGGCTGAATTAGCAGCAGCTTTCGACGTTAGCGTCAAAACAATATTGGTCCATTTGCGTCAAATTGGCAAGGTAAAAAAGCTTGACAAATGGGTGCCCCACGAACTCAATGATCGCCAGCGCGAAGTACGCGTCGAGACGTGCCTTGCACTGCTCAACAGACACACAAATGAAGGAATTTTGAACCGCATTGTTACCTGCGATGAAAAATGGATTCTGTTTGATAACCGCAAGCGCTCAGCAAGTTGGTTGGATCCTGGTTCAGCACCTAAACAATGCCCTAAACGAAAACTTACCCCAAGAAAAGTGATGGTCACTGTTTGGTGGTCTAGCGCCGGTGTGATTCAACACAGCTTCTTACCAAACGGGGTGAGCATTACTGCAGATGTGTACTGTGAAGAATTGAACACAATGATGGAGAAGCTGGCACATCTCCAACCAGCATTGGTCAATCGCTCGTCTCCGCTGCTCCTGCACGACAACGCGTGACCTCATACTGCACAGCAGACGGTCTCCAAGTTGCAAGAACTGGGGTTGGAAGCTCTCCGTCATCCACCCTACTCACCAGACCTTGCGCCTACAGACTACTACTTTTTCCAGAATTTGGATAACTTCTTGGCGGGAAAAAAATTCAATACCCGAGAGGCAGTACAAAATGCCTTTGAAGAATTTGTTGCCTCCCGTCCAGCTGATTTCTTTAAGAAGGGCATCAATAAACTACCACTGCGTTGGCAAAGATGCATTGATTGCATGGGTGATTACTTCGATTAATACAAATAAAAAATACATGAAAAAAATTCATTTAAATTTTTTCATACAAAACGGCAATTTCATAGGTAAAGACCTATTATTTGTCATTAAATTAATTTGGCAACAAGCCATTGATTCCATTAGGGGCGACTCTCATAGAATCTCAGTAGCAGGACAAAAAATGATGAATTCCTTCGGGCAAGAAAGCCAACTTCGATTCAGTTCAACGTTAGAACGAGACAGAGAATTCACATTTTTTTTTTAAGTGTTGCCATACTCATGTAATAAGCCCATTCTTTAGACTAAGCACATTTGTCATGTCATGTCATTTATTTATTTATTTAATATTTTAAGCAGCATAGGTATTTTCTACCAGTCAACCTTTGGGTGATGTAGAGACAAACAGTGCCGTGTATGTTTCAACTTCTTGCCGATATTTTTCTTTCTTTCTTAACAAAGTAAGTAGGATGTAATAACACTCATTTTCATCTCGCAACATATTGATCACCATTAACACGAACAAAAAATACAATTAACGATAACATCCCGTTTAGTATGGCAACCGTGGGCGAAAGAAATCCGGACACCTACGTACGAAACTAATAGATATCGACTTTTATAGCTAAGTAGTGTATCTAATTTAACGCATCATTAAGTAAATTGTAGCGTGTTGTGAAACTAGGCTTAGCCCACGGGTTCTCTTGACTTCCGGATTTTTGTTGGTACGTCATTCAAAACAAGCTTTGGTTGTCCGCACGGAATCCCGTTCGGTCACTTGGTGTTCTTGTGTCAAATGTCAAATGTAGTGAAATTATGTGACTCTAGAGTGAATATAAATTCCTAGTTCCTACTATTTGTAATTACTGTGAGCAAAGGGTAACACTTTAAAGTTTAAACGCCAAGTGACCGACAAACAATACATTTTTGGCAGTAAAGGTGTTAAAAAAATCCATAGTAAAACCAAACTATGACGCTTTCCATAAACAAAATTGTACAGTAAAATGTATGTTAAACAAAAAGAAAGAAAAAAGATTACTATTCTTCTTCATTTTTCTAGCTAATTCGGAATACCGAACTAGCTAGAAAAATGAAGAAGAATAAAATAAAGTAATATAATTAAAATTAAAGTCAAATAATAAAAATAAAATATTTAAAACCAAAGTAAAAATTCAAAAAAAAAGTAAAATAAATAAAAATAAAGTAAAATCAATAAAAATAAAGCGCGTATTTTATTGGCTAGATACTACGCTTAGACAGCTCATGGTGTTACCGCTAACGTGCGGCTAACACCAGTAACAATAAAAATATTGTTATCTCCGTCTTAGAGAATACCTTTTGGGAACTGGCGCTAGCTATATGGTTTAACTTTCGGATTTTCTTGTTAAACTGGCTATATATTAGAAGTTTCCAACATCACGCCTGTATTCCCCTAAGGGTTGGGCAGATGTACACCTATAGTAACACCCACATTTTGCCAGTTATGTTTTTTAAGTCCCATGTTATAGGGAGCGAGCCTTTTAACATCAAACGGGAACATTACACAGATCCAGGCTCCGGGCGGGTAATACAAAAACACTTTGCCCGACTCGGAAATCGAACCCGGGACCTCACGCTCAGCAGTCGCGCTTGGAACCCATTTTTTTATTCTTTGTTGAAAATCTTTATGGATGTCCTCCTCCCTGGGGGGGCGAAGGGGTCTGTCAGACTCTTACTGACTAATAGCTATCCCGGTGTTCAATCTCAGACCTACGCCTGGGGTCGCGGGAACGTACGATCCTTCCGCAACCCCCGGCTAGCGCTTGGAATCACTAGACCAACAGTTTCCAAGTTCAATATTCTTCTTCCTTGATTTGACTATTCTGTCTCTCATCCGTCGCCGTATGAACCAACAGTAACAGATAAGAACATTTGAAATCAGTACTAACAAGCTAATTTACATAGTGTACACTAATTATTTATCTATATTTAATTCAGACTTCGGTTTGCGGACATAGTTTAACCGCAGATTTATTACCGGTAAATAGAAACACGTAACACTTGCAACCATAATGTTAACTTTGAAGTTATTAGAGAGATAAATTGCTAGACTTAACTAGCTTTATTAAGTGTTAAATAGATGGATATCTTCAAGGATACGGATAACTTTATCTAAGGCTAGGTGCGCATGGAAGCTGGTTGACATCAGCCGACAAAAATCAGACAATTTACCTGCAACGGAAAGGTTTGTGTCATCAGTCACGAAGAACCAATGAGAGCTCTTAAATGTGATGATCCTAATTTTGTGACAAATCAATCTTTGCATACTCCTTTCAATGAGCCATTGCCTAATCTGCATAAACTATTGACTAATAACTTTCGGAAAATCTACTCAGTCGAAGAATGGACATTTGTCCGGGGACTCGAAATTGCCTTGTAGGAAACCAAAATTTCGAAATGCTGTTTACGTTAATTTAATTATCTCAAAATTTACGCAGAAATTTAAAAGTACTCAGATATAAGAGATAAAAATAAGACAATTTAGACGACACGGTTAGCGCAGTGGCTGAGTAATCGACTGCTGCGCCGCGTGTCGTGGGTTCGATTTCCGCACGGAACAAATATTTGTATGGCTTACAGGTAATTGTTCCGGTGCTGTTGTTCGTGTATGTGACTTTAAATGTTTGTAAACGCACCCACGACACAGGAGAAATTCCTAGTGTAGGGAAACGTTATTAAAAAATAAATAAATAAAAGAAACACTACTGAGGTATACTACTACTTCTACTAGGTACTAAAAGCATAACCAATAAAATATATTGATTAAACCACCTTACTTACGAGTTGAAGAAAAATCAGTTAAATTCAATTTGTTTTAACTCAATCTACGGCCACTTGCCACAGTATAAAACACTCTAACCACACTCAATTACGATAATTAAGTTAATCCCGTGCAAAATCCATTTATAACCTTTGAAACTTGAATTAACGCTACCTACCAATTTATCTGAAAATAATCGATGTTCTTCGCAGCAAAAAATCATTTATGAAGTCAATATTTTCTCCGTTGGAACATTAACATCAATCGATCAATCTGCCCAGAGGACTTTCAAATTGCTAAAATTGAGTCATTCCTCTCAATTATGGCGCGTTCAGTGACCATCGGGGTTTGGACGTCCCATCAGACCCCATTGACTTACTGCCTACCATAAAGTGTGGTAAAGACGCGTGTAGTATGCGCGGGAGTTGGCATTTGAGAACTGATATTCAAGTTTAGTTAAAATCTGATGGTTGAATATGATATACCTAACTACAGTTTGTTATTGACAATGTCAGGGGTGACCCTGTACTTTATAGACTAACCAACAGCCAGTAATATAACCTAAAACCTTTTAAATTCATAAAACTAACACAACATAGCAAAAAACCAACTCTAATCATAAATCTTAATCTTCACACCAGCTATGACTTTATTAGTCCTCCACCATATTATTACGTCCAATAAATAAATTATTATACGAACATTTATTACCCGAATAATGCCAACAAATAATAATATGCATCCCGCATTATGGACGCAGCGTTGCGTACGCGCATCGATTTTTGTTGATCGTGCACGAAACTCCTAATTTAAGTCTTGGCTTGATTAATTGCAAATTAAAGTCCCAAGCTTGGTGGTGCCTGTCGAATATGACTTTATTGAATTTCATGGCTAGTGATTAATGTGGCAATAACTACATTAATATTATAGCGATAAGGTTTGTTATTTAATGTTATTGTTGTAAGTGTTTTGCCGTGTGGTCTGCAGTTACAGATAGGACAAGTTTTTTTCAGTTACAGGTCAATCATTGGTGGTCGATTGGTTACTTTCTATACTCTAGAAAGTTCCTCTAGAACCTAGAGCATCGGTTCCCAACCAATGGTCCACGAAACCTGGGTAATGGTCCGTGAAAGGCTTAAAGTTACAATGTTAAAGTAACATTGATGCAAACTTATATAAATTAATAATGAGAAATTATGTGTTTTTTCCACAATAGTATCTACTCTGTTAAGGCATGTTACTGTTAGATTTAATTAATGTACTCACTGATAAAAGTTAACATTTAGATCGATACATTTTATTTTTCTTAGACCTGCTGCTCACAAGATGAGGTTAAGAAATACTTGGTAACGACTAATCTAGATTGGTAAAAGAAAATGTCTAATGAATTCTGAAAGATGCCTTTAGCAGTGGCATATAAGCGACTGATATCCTTTAAATCAGTCCTTTGGGCACCGCCGGGGTCACCACAAACGTTTATAACAGATCCTGTTTACTTGTATCAATACACATTTGAAGGGTTTTCCAAACCTTTCACGTGGACACAGATCTACATAATAAAAAGAAAATACCTTTTTAATTCATAAGTAAATATATCTACATATACCACGGTATAGCTTTATATGAAATCAAGCCATCACAGTATTCTAAAATTGTAATGAAAAGTGAAAGGGATACGTTCTTGCGGTGCCTCTTCAGAGCTTTTTCATGAAAGTAAAAGCTTTATACATTACTGAATGGAGCTTAAACATAATTGAAAAAAAGTGGGTTCACAAAAAAGCACTATACGAAAATTATTCGAAGTCTACAAAATGCTTAATTCAATTGCCTAATCCCAACAAATTCGTACAAATCTATTGGAATTTGAAAACAATATTATAAATAGTAGTCTCTACTAAATATACCTTAATTAACACTTAACTTTATAGAAACTAAACGACACTATATTTTACTTCTTTGTATCTCAACATTTTACATATCGACAGTTTTGATTTTTTTGGGCAACCATTCGTAGTACAAAGCACCAATCTATTTTGAACTCTACACTTCCAAACTTAAAGTAAAATTTACCTTAGCACAGCCTAAGGTATTATAATTAATAATGTCTACCGATCACAACATAAATAATAATAAGTCATATTAACATCGTACAATATTTATTTGACACTGAATCATAAAGGTGGACGTGTATTAGACCGTTGAAAATCATCTTTATTGCGCTTCCTTGTTATAAATCTGATAGTGTAATTACTCTAAATCGTTGACAAAAAAGCTATTGGTCATAATGACCTGGATTGAACACACCTGGATCTTCTGGTCTAAGTTTAGATACGCAGCATTGGTTGGAACAAAACATGGAACGTGGAAGGGGTTTGGATGACTTAATATGTCCATATATTTGTAAAAGGATAACAGCGAAAAGCGAAAGCCATAAATAATGGCAGCGCCGAAGGAAACAAAATGATCTATGCATAAGCTAGAATAAGCGTGGTTCAGGGTATTCCATGGAGGAAAAGAACATCTGAAAGAACTTGGGAGATTTTCTTGCCAAAGGACCTCATCATCTGTCTATCATTTTCCCAATTATGTAGGGGGGGGGCAATCAGCCGGGGCCGTTTGACGAGCTTTTCGAGGCACGGAGGGGTCATTCAGCATTTAATGGATGGTCACCCATCCAAGGACCGGCCTCGGCAAGCTTTGCTTAAACTTGAAGATCGACCCGACAACCAAGCAATGTTGTAATGTTGGCTAATCTATCAATGTTTGAAATGATTCAGATTAAGCTTTTGTAGACCGTCGGTTAAAAATACTGGTTGTTGGAGACATTTCCTCATCTCATTAATTGGTCTGTAGCAAAGTACAAGCATGTTTTGATGACGCATCATGTATGGAATGAAGCCGATTACCTTGTTCATAAGCTTCATTTAAGCTCTTTGTTTCTATCTTTTTCCTCTATGAGAACTGGCAATTTTAGTTGAACTAAATATTCGTCAAAAACATAGTTGACTTCTTAGAACCCTCCTACCAACACGGAGACACGTCAAAGGTCGAGAAAGACATATGTGTCAAATTCGTTTAAAATGACCTAAACTTTGGTCTCTCAATCTATCTATCAGTCAAAGACGCCAATTTTCTAACTCTAGTTTATTTAATGAACAAGGGAATGAACGCCTATGGAAATGAATAATTATTTTAACCCTTAATCTAGGTAAAAGAGGCCTCGGAAAGCTCAAAAAAACATGCTGTCCTCAATATACCTTTTTAGCGCCCAAATTATTATAAAAATGGAAATATTGGATTGTAGTTAATTATACTTATTTATTGACATTCAGGCTTGAAGATATCATAAATAAACGGATGAAATTAGTGAATTAATCTAAAAAGCAGATGTTAGACGCTTCACTTTTCGTTCTTTTATTATTTATTTCATTCAGATTTAAACTTTGAATGAACACAAAGTGAATCAAAAGCGAAAAATAAATGTATTAGTGAACTAATCCAACAGTATTGGATTTTGGCATTCGGCATCTTTCACTCGCGCTCAGAATGTTTGAAAAACTAAAGTGAAATGAAAAGTTGTATTTAATAAAAGCAGTAACAGTACAGTTACTAGAGCGAAGCGTCTGATATCAGCTTAAGAGTAGTTACGGTTAGTCAGAAAAACCAATACTTACCTAGTGCCTAGAGAAAACCAAAAAAAGTCTAGCAAAATATTCAGCAAGGAAAATATACGCTTTTATCATTGAGATTCAGTACTTATGCAGTATCTATTCCACTTTAAACAGCGTGTATTCCCAATCGATTGTAGAGTAAGTAGGTAATGCTTCAAGCGTGAGCTTTAAAGCCGTTAAAAGTCGTTATTATTTATTGTTATGACAAACATTGCTGGTAAGAAAGTTGTCTATGAGCAATAGACGTTTATCATCTCCAACTTATTGAACATAAATTCTTAAGAGTAGAACAAAACCGGAGAAATTATGTGTATTTAATAATGCATTATCATTTTAACCTCTTAACAAATCTGTTGATGATTAAATTACTTCGTGTTTTTGAATACATACTTCATTAAAAACAGTTTCTAACTTTTAAATATGTACTATAGTATTTTACAACGTATTTTAGCAAAAAAAAAAGTAAATATTTATTACAGGCCACGTAGACCTAAAAAATACAAAGATTTAAATAAATCCTGGCCATGAATGAAACTCGTTTTACCCAACTGTAGTTGCAGTAGACTTCTTAGGTTATAATATTACCTACAGTTGAAAGTAAAAGTATTAATGTGTCCACGTAGAATATGCCTTTAATATGCAGCCTGAAACAAGATTGAGAGGTCATATCCCAGGAACAAATCATAGGAATGGTTACAGCACCTACTGTATTGGTATATGGGTGTTCTGGGTATTTCCTATGTATAATAAAAATATCTATCTATGTAATGTATTGTATTAAGTATATCAGTCATCTAGTACCCATAACACAAGCTCTGCTTAGCTTGGGGCTAGATGATGCTGTGTGGATTGTCCAGCAATATTTATTTATTTTATTTATTTACTGTTTTAAGAAAATACTTTTTCTCCCAGATGTAGGTTTATTATCTAGGTACTGTTACAACCAAAGCACAGTTATTTTCCTTCACAAAAGCTGCTGTTTGTCTTAACTTAGCTCTTCGTATAATTCTTATAACATTAGCAGCGTCATCAATTGCCAATTTGCTTTTAAATGAGCCACAAACAAAATCATGATATAGGTATTCCAAAAATATCATGACAAAATTAAAATCTGAACGGTGACGCTTGCCTTGCTGTTTAAGATTTATTATGATTAAATTGCATAAAACATAAACATTTGAACACAACAAGTATGGCTGTTACTAAAAGTATGACATGGTAACTATTATTTTACATTACATTTAATATGTTTGAGCTATTTAACATATAAAATTTATGTACGTGTTATTGCAACACATACATGCACATTAGTGTACCTGTACACTGGAGAAACAAGTACTTAATCATTAGGTTAGTTACCTTTATTTATTACTTTACTAATTAATATATTTATGCATTCAAAATAATATTTCAATAGGTTGACTTCAACATATATAAATTGAGAGTCTCAAGCAGGTGTAAATTTGTTTTCACTTTCTATAGAGCTTTTAAAATTGGGAAAAAAATAACGTATAATCTTTTATCACAGAATCAGAATTACCTACATTAAAATGTGGATTGGTAAAGATAATTGCACTTAAAATGAATTAATTGTAGGTACAAAATGGTTTTGTTCGTTCATTTGTAGTTCTTTGGTAACTAAAACTTAACACAGTAAGACAAAATCCTTACTAATTAAACAAAAAATCATAACAAACCACTGATTTATTTATGATCATCGAAATTAATCCATATTATATTTATAAAACTTAATTGAAATTCGAAAAAAAGCAAAGTTAAAAATCAAAAGTTTCCACAAACAAAAACTGTGCGACGGAGACGTTCAACAGAATCGACAAAAACTTCTAATAAACACAAATCAGCTGTTTAGGCTCACGATTCTTATTAGATTTAGTTGATCTGTCAGTTTGGGACTGTTTACACTACGAGAATGAATTTTATATGCATCGATTTGGATTTGATAAAGGTTTTCAGGTACTCACCACCAAGAGTCGGTGATGGGCGCGAGCAGCAGCAAGCAGGCGGCGATGACAACAGGCCGCATCTCTCGGCGGACATCACTGCCCCGACACCTCGGCTATAACCATGTCTCGTCACCCGAAAAATCACCCAAAATAAAACCCTTTTACTCCGAAACTCGCTCCATTTCTATTCTCTAAACGACTCGATTAGTTTTTATGTTATTTTTTTGTGTAGAGAACGAAAGGCGTTCGATTTTTCTAAACAGTTCCGAAAATTCGCGGCGTGTCGTGCGTGGATCCCTGTCGGTGGGAGATCGCGGCGCGGACTGACGCTCACCTGAGCCCACCCCGCCGCACGCGCACACCCAAACGATTTTCGCGCTATTTTGGCTAAGATTTTAGCAGATTAGGCTTCGCGTGATTAGAGATATGAAGGTGGGGATATGAATTTGTTATATTAACGATGCGTGTGGGCGAGCCACTAAATTATCTCTTTTGCTGCATTAATTAAATTATAAACCTCTCAATAATCCAGTTTTACGGCTATTAATGCAGTCAATGTTGGTTTTATGGCTTCATAAATAGAATTTACAGTTGCATTAATAGATAAATAAATAAATTAAAAAGTGTAGTGCATATTTTTCACCGCGGTGCACAGCTGTTTAACTTTCCATAGGGCAGCACAAATACGAACCAGACATTGCCTGATTCCGAGTGATGGACAGTGAGAAGCGTTCGGAACACATTCTATAATTAGAATACACGTGCGAAACTCTAATTGTGTTAAACTAACAATCTCGTGTACCTACACCTGGCGTTTCTGTGCGTCTTCTTGATATGACATTAATAAATGTAACTAATTTAACTTACATGACACACATTTTGTACGAGACGGAAAATTAAATGTAAACTGGTGTAATAAAGCGTATTATGATGATATAATAACACTCTTTTATTCTTTGATGTGTTGCCCTTATGTGGATAATGATGTACGTTTGTATTCAGGCGGAGCTTTTAAGTTTCCTCAATGTATTACGTCATATGTAGTATAAAAAAATACATTAAACAATATTTTACATAATCTAGTGTATTTTTTTAATACTAGGTAATGATTTAAAAACAAACTGTTGCGAATCTGACTCGTACACCGAGGGTTCCATACTAACGTTTGGTAATTGTTCAGCCACTTACACCAAAATAATTATCATTAGAAAAAGGTATGTAATAAAATGAATTGGCGATTTTCAGACTTTTAGTTGTGCTGTGAGACCTTGCTTCTTGCCAAAATTTCATGATTCTGGGTCAACGGGATGTACCGAGTTTTGATTTGTTTGCGAGTATCAAAACTATGTCGCATAAATGTCTGTATTTTCTCATTGCGTTGAATTAGAAACTTGTTGTTTTTAGAGCTCTAAGAGACCGTAGACTTTCGTATTTTGTATTAATTTCAATTTGATTCCTTTACGCGTTCTTTAGAAAAAGGGTCTTGTCAGACAGACAGACAATGAAGTGATCCTATGAGGGTTTCGTATTTTCCTTTTGAGCTACATAACCATTAAAAAAATACCTAGTTACATTATGTATTAATGGCATTCCATCTAATTATTCACAAATACATAATTAGGGTACTGTAATCATGAAATTTTAAATCTAGAGTGAATTGGTCAGTTATTAATGTGCACAGAACCTCCATCTTTTGAAAATACAAGTGTGATTGTGTTTTATTGCATTCTTTTGTCAATAGATTAATTAATAATATGTACATAACGCAGCAAAATTATTAATATATACCCACGTCAGTTTATTTTTTTATGACCAATTAATAAATGAGGAGCTCGTGGCTACATACAACAATCGCTTGCCGATGTCGGTCTGTGGATGGGTGATCGTTCATTACATATCAAGACTTCTCCTTGGTCCGTGCCGGCTGTCATTTGTAGATCTTTGAAAGTTCTTCTTCTTCAAACAGTTATCGTGTCGCTCAGTAACTGGGTTGTGGATTTCAGATAGGCAGTCACTCCATGTAAAATACTGGTATTCATGTGCATCCGGTTAGACTGAAGGTCGACCCCAACATGATTACGAAAAAGGCTACGCAGGTGATGGCCAACCAATAATTGTATACACTGATAAGATTTAAAAGTAATGTTCGTAGTCTAAGTTTAGTATCACAAATTCTTACAGTTAGCCACGTTTGTAGTAGATCATCGAAAAGTTTACTCTAAAAAAACAATCGGAGCGTAATTTGCTCCTTTATTACGCCATTAAAGTAAGAAGCGCACCTAATTATAAACAATTGAGTATTTATTACGGTACTCACATTTCGCACCGTGGCGTTTATTGACTTTACGATACAAAAAAGTGTTTTCATCGATATTGTGTTATTAAAAGGCTGTTAAATCTAATCGTTGGTTTTGATATTATTGATATTTTTTTTATAAGTTAGTAGGGACCCGTCCCTGGCTTCGCTTGGGTGCAAAACTATTTTTTAATACAAAACCGTCCTCTGAATTTTGGACGTTTTCGTTGGGTTTTTCAAAAATACTGTTTCATACAAACCTTGTCCTAACAATCACGAAAACATAAAATATCACCCAAATCGGTTGAGCCGTTCTCAAGTCATGATCTTCGATACAGGCGGCCATTGTTTTTAATTTATTGAATAGATTTACAAGCAAAAAGTTAACCATACGCTTGTTTATTACCGAAAACGGTTATTCAGTCAAATGGCCAATCTCTTAAGCATCTCCAAAACAAGTGGTGCTCAAAATTTAATAGTAAATTACACATTGTTCTTGGCTATACTTGATAGCACTGAATGTTACGTGGCTCATATCTCCTATTTCTAGTATCCATAATACAAACATCGTTTCTCTACAATATAATAGACTTAATCGGCTTCCCAGAACCGGCTGCAGATCTTCAGCTAACAAAATTAAACAAAGTGGATATCAAAGCTGCTTACTGCTGAAGAAACCGTAATAATTTCCATCGCAAAACGAAAATATCCTTTAGTGAAATGGTGTCAAACAAAAAATGCAATGCTATGGATTGCTTTGAAGTTCGGATACACCAACGTTCTGTGGAATTATTCTTTTGAAGCGTTGTTCTAAAGTAAACACTTCACATTTCTAATAGACTTTGTTTGGGTAACTAATTGCTTATAATATTCGCTTCCGTTTTTGTCCATTGTCAGAAGCAGTTGCTCAATATTTTGGGAACTACGTTTCTTGTAAAGAGAACCACTAGTGACGAGTTTAGTGGAGTAGAAACCGACCTTAACATAGATGGAAAAAGGCTAGGCAGATGATGATGACTGACGAGTCGAGTAGAGTTGGACTCAACTAATGCCCTAATTTCAAGGCAGCCTCAGTCAGTGCTGTGGCTAATTTGATACTTGGTGAATTTACCTAGTGTACCTTTAAAAAGCGCTTTGTAAAATTGGGAATAATTAAAATCTCCTGTACATAAAAAGTGCAGTTACAAAAAAGTATCATAAACATACATCCTCAAATGACTGGCAGAACAGTTATTCTGTGTGTACTAGCAGTAATCTTAATGCAATGTGTGGGCAGCATGATCTGGGTCCTATTACAAAGTGTGACCTCTGCAGGAGTAAGTTTTAAGTTTTTATATACGTGATATTTTGATTTTTGTTGTTTATTAATGTAACTTTGATTTATCGTGTAGCAGTGTGCTCTTTTCAGCTAGCACGTGAGGCTCATAATTGGCATACAGTCGATTTTTTTCTATGTGGCCAGTTAGTTTGTGTTGTTAGTCTTCCATGTTTAAAATAAATAAATAACTTTAAACATCAAGGGCGTATGTGTTTACATAAAACTTTATGATCACTGGACTTAGAGGTTCTCAACGATTGGAAACGTCAAGGCGTACACTGTCAGTCAATGTTAATGAGCTATGAGCATATAAGAAACAGAATTTTAAAGGGCAGTAAAACTTTAAACGTACCTGCGAAACAGAAGTATTGTAACCAGTATCTTAGTAAAATATAATATTGTGAATATTATGTGCTATACAGTTTCTCATTGTCTGCCTAGCCTTTTCTCAACTATGTTAAGGTCATATTCCAGTCTAGCTTTAATATTTCTTCTACATAACGTTGCCCTTCACTAGGAATTTCTCCTGTATCGTGGGTGCGTATACAAACATTTCAACTCATATACCCAAACTGCCAGACCCGGAACAAAAACCTGTGGGCCACAAATATTTTTCCGTGAGGGAATTGAACCCACGACATGCAGCTCAGCAGCCGAACACTCAGCCATTGCGCCAGCCGTTCCGTCATTTACGATATCGTATTACGATATCGTTTGGTAAAAATGGTTGTCAGGCTTTTGGGATTTTGACTACCGGTAATGACTGCCAAATATCTACGAATGACAGCAGGATCAACGGCTTAAAGTAGTTTCCAAGGCATCGAGAGGTCTTTATATGTACTTAATGGACTATCACCCATCTACAGACCGACTTTAGCAAGTGTATCTTAGCCTTCGTTCGAGCCGTGTGGATGTTTTAACTTTGCCACGAGCCCCCCTCATGATTATGTGCTATACAGTTAAGGGATAATATTCTGACTTTAGATTAGATACCTCATGGATTGAGTAAAATTCAAAGAGTCAATAATAACTTACTTTTTCATCTGAAGAATTACTACAGGGTGGATGATAGATAGGCAAAATATAAGTAAAGGAAAACAACGTAGCTACCTCTTCTAATCGCAGTCAAATCAAATGTGTGAATTGATGGAATAAACGCCTATCAACATAAAATAATATTGTTAAAACAGCTCTCGTTGGTCTATGAAAGTATCGGTATTTTTCAGAACAATCAATCAGTTTTCAAGTTACTAACTAGACGCCTTAGATACACCGACCTTATTGGTGATTTTCTTCAGAAAGGTCAGGTGCGTAGTACTCGCCACCGGCGTACGTGAACGACCAGATATAAATTATGAACGTTAATGAACCCAACAAAAGAGTTTGTTTACAGGTGGCGTTAGTTTCTGCCTACCCCCATGAGATAAAGCTTTATTCGATGTATTTATGTTAGTATATTTAAATGAAAAGCCTTCAATACCTAGTATTGTCCAAACAATCTGCAAAAACTATAATCTATTTGCTTGTAAGACTAGGTGGTTGAACACCACACCACAGACCAACTAAACTAAATTATTACAAGACCACAAACTGTCATATTCGTCTAGCAACTTAATACCGGTGCCCCACGACTACGAATACGCCAATTATGTAAATAGTGGTCAATTAACACGACCATACTTGTGGCCAACGGTAGGCGTATGCCCCCTATAAGAGTGTCTCAAACTTTTTTCAATTGACACCTTTTTTTTGCTTTACAAATATTTGACATGTCTGTCTGCTTGGGTCATAGTGATCAATATGTTTGTAATGTATAAATTCTATGTTTGATTAGCATTATTTGGAGTCGTGTGAAACTAGCTTTATTTGGGTTGTAACTGGTTTATATGTTGTTCAGTATTTGTATGATATTCTACTTTTAACATTGTGTATGCCTGCCCTGTTGGTGTAGTGGTCGGAAGCAATACTGCAGAATTTGAGGTCCTGGCTTCAATTACCAGATCAGTTAAAAGTGTTCATTGGTTTCTCCGTCAGCCTCCCGACTCCTTCCCCCCTCCTCCTCCTTCCTTCGACCTCTCTTTAGACTCCTGGGAGTCTGGGTTAGTGCCCGAATGATGGCAATAGACTCGCCAACTAGTACATGGGACTAAAACATAACTGGCGAAATGTGTGTGAACACATCTGCCCAATCCTTCGGGGAATATAGTCGTGATGTTATGTGTTTGTTATTCCATAAATGCCGTAGGTTAGGGTCACAAACTAAGCTTGTTATCATCAGTGATTGTCTAATGAAATAACGCTGAGTCACAACTCCTGCGCAATTTTAAACATTTGCAAGGACAACAGAAATACAATACAACGATACTCCAGCCAGCCTGGAGTGGAAGTCTGGTGCTGTAACACAACAGCAGTACTGTTCTGTAAAAATCACCCTGTGAAAATTTACCTAGGTGAAGTGAAGGTGAATTTAGCTATCATCCCATACTTATGCTCAGGATTGACAGTTCACGGGCAAATTTTAGGGAATATACCATCTAATATCCGGCCTGCCCTGATACCTGACGCTGCTGATGGCGCCAAATTCTAGCTAAGTTCTGGACTAACTTTATATTGGTGCATAGATTGCTATAGACACGCTAACATGAATGAGATCAACGTGACAAAGTCTTGGTCTAAGATTATTTGATCCACCAACTATTTAGAAATAGCAATAAATGGTACTGTGGCCAGCACATCAAGCTACCCCGAACTGTCAAATTTATTTGATAGTTTCGCAATTTTGTTACAAAAGAATAAGGTTCATGTTCATTTAGGAAAATTTGATAGCAATTTATCCCAAATTGCCATGTTTGATATGTTGGCGTCTGTACTATTCTCATGGTAATTATTGGATCATAGGAAATTTCAACCAATTGGCTATCAAAAAGAAAATCATAATAATCTACACACGACCGTTTGGCAATCACAGTTTGATAATAATACTCGTGGAGTACAGGAGATACTTAATTCAATATACTCCCTCAATTAAAACCTCTTACTTTTATCAGTTCAAAACCATAAACCAAAATGCAGTTTCGCAAGCGCAAAATTGCTCTACAGTGCATTAAAGTGATACATTGCACTGTCGTGGAAATGAACGGACCTTTCTCAAACTTTCTCTTTTAACATGATTCGCCCTGTTAACATGTTGAGTACCGCTGTCGTATTGAGTTAATGCCTACAGTAATTACTGTTGTTAGAAGCGTTTCGCTAATTCACGTAATATTTTAGTAGCAACAAGCTCGGCTGCTGAGCAAAAAAAGCCAGATATTTACAAACTTGATTGAATTTTGTTTGGGTTCCGTGAATTAAATTTTGCGGTGTCTTATGGAAAAAATAATCTTTATCATGACAGGTGACTGTCGTGTCGGCCCAGTATTAAGTCCTCGCCTCTCTTACACAAGATTGTAAGTTTAAATCCGGGCAAGTAGCAATGTTGCTTATTCAATTCATATGTAGTTTTGTTTTGTTTTGGACATCTCTTCCATCAGTGAAGGAAAATATGTAAAGGGAACCTTGATTTATAATATTATATTAACCGTAATAATGTTCCTCAGAAAGAACAACTGCGTAGTACTCGCAACGGGCCTGCGTAAAAGCAATGAACGAAAACGAAGCATTAGGTAAGAATCGTAGCAGATGGCGTTGTAGTATCTGCTTTCCCCATGGGATAATGTCGTGAGAGCCCCGAAGGGCTATATAGAGCTGCACCTATATTACAGCAACGTATCGCCATTTATGTTTAAGTCCCACGTAATAGAGGGCAAGCATATTGACATCAGCTGAGCACAATAATGTTTAACTATTGATTGAAACTCCTGGAATAATTTCACAACCCAATAACGGGTACTTGCTATCAACATACTCGTATATACCACGAAATACCAACATATCTTTTCTTCTTATTTATCAAGTTATTGCAACACCCTATGTTGCTCATAAAATCATTATTTGTAAGTTTTTTTGGTTTACAATAAAGAGTATTCTATGCTACTTCCTGTGCAACTTGGATCGCACTGGGAGTCTATGACCCATAGGCTGAAATAGAATTAAAAACTTAATCAATATGTGGAACCCTAAAAACCGGGACCTTAAAGTAGGTCCACAATTAGCCGCTAAACGCAGCAATTTTATGTACCTACTGCTGTACTTTTCAATTACTTGTAAAGTGTACAGTTTTATACACTGACAAGACACTTGTGACATTATTTATTTGTTACCCATAGATTACTATCTGCCTTTGATAGATTATACTTACTTGCAAGGGGATAAATCTGTTTGCAATGGAAGGTAAACAGTTATACCTGTACCTACATTATTTAAAACTTGAATACCTACCTAATTATTATTAAGTAGACTGCGTCGTTGGTCTAGTGGACCTAAGAGTGACTGCTGAGCGCTGAGGGTCTGGGTTCATTCGAAAAACTCAATGACCTAGGAATTGAACCCAGACCGGTTCAATTCCTAGGTCATTGAGTTTTTCGAATAGAATATTCCTCGATAGCAGCCTGTATGGATTTGTGCCCAGTTGATACCAGAATTTTACATAGAGGGACTGAATTTTATCTGACCTCCGCAATCCACAAAAACATAATTTTTTTTTAAAGAACTGACTGAATGCATAATCTCCTAATTTTCTGGGAGCAGGTAAGTGAAAAATAACAACAACGAAATCACATAGGCTGGCCACAGATTAAACAAATTTGACCAGGAACCGGGTGTAAGCCGTAAGCTACCAAATAAATAAAAATCTGTTTTCTTTACTCCATCCAATACCCATACACCATAGTTCCTAAGGCTGCAAACACACGAGCGTATCGCTACGGTATTCACACAACAAGGCCCACTCGTCACGGGCATAGACTAGCCCTCTCGAGAAGTCAAACAATTCAAGTGTGTATTCGACTTAAAACGATTCCGATGTCCCATCTTCAGTGGACCAAGTAGACGTATAATTGTCTGGAGAGCCTAAGGTAGGTCTTATGTTTGGTTTTGTGGATTGTTTTGGTTCTACTCCCACGGATAAAGGTATCTTGGACTTGCAAAAAAACCGTTGAATATATAAAATGATAAGTTATATTTATCTCTGTAAATTGGTAAAAACACTTTTACTCGTTTATAAGCTAGGTCAGAAGAAACACCAATACAAATCCAGGGGTTACAGTCGGTTATAAAGTCCAAATATCATCTTGGTCAGATCATGGGCAACTTCAAACTTATTTTCCGATCTGAAGCCAATGCTATGCTAATGTTAATTTTGCAGTCACGTGATTATATTATTTGGCAAAATACACAGCTGTCAAAATAAACTTAAGAGTAGCGTCTATCACGCGCCAAGCCCGATCCCAAATTTGGCACTACCGTCGAACTCATGAGTACGAAACGTCTTAACTTCAATATCGATCGAAATTAAAATCAAGATTAAGCGCGAGTCTGGACTAATACTATCTACTGCTTAAACATAACAACAAGCCGGTGAATCAATAGTAAGCCCTCAATTTATCAGTTATGTTTAAGTTCCATGTAGTAGGAGACGAGCCTGTTGCCACCAACTGGGCACAAATCCGAGCTCTGGACTGTAACTAATAAAATACAGATAGAAAAACCCAATAACACTTTGTCCGATCCGGGAATCGCATCCTTCATGCTCAAAACTAGACCAACCTAAGCAGTCAAATATGTAGACTGGTCATAATCTAGTATAGTTTTCAAATGGAGACGGAGAGGAAAAATTATAATATCAGTCTGTTACTGTCCCACTGCAGGGCAAATGCCTCTTTTCATGCAGATAAGGTTCGAGTATTAATCACTACGTTTGCTCAATGTTAGAAAGAAGTACAAGTCAAACTGAGGAGGCGAAATTTTACAGGACTGAACGTTCTTTAGCCTCCCATTGTAAGATTTTACTGCCTTGATGGAAACCTGCTCATCTCGTTCTTCAACCACTAAGGACAAGTCGTTTTTCTATGAGCACTATACCATAATTCTTACGAGCAATTCTCGTATCCTAAGTTATTTTTATTTGACATATTTTTCCCAGCAGAACTGTGTGGGCTTCCATAAACTTTATTATCTTACTTCTTTATTAGATAAAAATGATAATAATAAAAAAATGTGTTCCTTTACAGCTGAACGTAGTCATAATTGCGAACTTGAATTGCCTAATTAGTCCAAGAATTGATTGTCATACCGATGCAATAGAATACAAGTAAAATATCAATAAAAATTCTATTTGTGGAACTCGGTGAAAATTATTATAAATTACTACTCAATAAAAGCTTCAAAAGTTTAATAAAAATATGAAAATATATCATGTTATCAAATAATTATGAAGTTGGCAATTCGATATGGTAAATATTAAAAAAAAAAGCATAGAGTTCGTAAAACAAATGAGTATGAACTATGAAATGATTTGCACTTCTGGGCTCATCCGCGGTATTATCATAAGATGAAATTGTATTATCTGTATAAATTTAACCCTTGTTTCTCTTCCAGTCGCGCTTTAACCGGAGTGATGGTTCGCCTCATGCTGACCCTGACTCCAGTTGTCTGTGTACTCTCCGGCATCGCCTTCTCTATCTTATTGGACCTGGTGCTAAGAGAAGATGAGCTGCCAACGCCTCAGGTTGACACGGAGGAGTCAAACAATATGTTAATAAATATGTTTCTTAAGATTGTACTAGTTCTGACTGGGGTCAAATAAATTTATGGGAGAAATGCTTCTAAGTATGTTATGTTTCTGAAGATACTATCTATTCACTACTATCTATTTGTCTGTAAATAAACAAACCTTAAATTACGCCTGTATTCCCCGAAGGGTTGGGCAGAAGTGCAGCTATAGCAACACCTACATTTATGTTCTAAGTCCCATGTAATTGGGGACGAGCCTAATGTCATCCACCGGGCACAGATCTAGACTTTTTGATATCGGGGGGAAACCTTCAAAAGGCGACCGGCCTTTGGGGACAAGACCGGGGAGTGTGGGATTCTTACTTCACTAAAACCACCCCAGTGGTCACCATCAGCACGCGGAAGGAGGCACCGTGTCCTCTTATAAGACCACTCCGGTGCCCCCTCTGTGCAACGCCTGTCAGGGCACATCTCTGAGGAGACTGTAGAGGGGTCCCCTAAGCTTCACTATTTATGGCAGGCAGCACGTGACCACTGTGCCACCGTCTTCCCTGAGGTCACTATCTAGGCGGACAGAGTCCCCACTCTGAGCACCCGCAACCTCAATAACCTAACCACCTGAGCATACTCGTTTAAATTTATGTCAAGTCTTTTTTAAGCCATTGGCCTCGGTTTTCAATTGTAGATCTTTGACAATAGTTAGGGGTAGTTGGAAGCCAGCAATTCTGTTAACCAGTCTTACCAAGGACTATCGTGTTAGCTAACTAATTTGTGGTGCTCATAGACAGTCGCTCCATGTGAAATATTGGTATTGCATCTGCATCTGCTTAGACTGGAAGCTGACCCCAACTTGGTTGGGAAAATGCTAGGCTGAATAGGACATCTTCTTTTAAATATTCATATCTGGCTTCGTCCTTAAAGAAGGCACTAGATATCTGATCTCAAATGTAACACACGTCCAGAATCAAGGCAAATGGAGGATAAAGGATTAATGTGTGGTTTATGAATTAGACCCAACCACCCCGAACTGGCACATTTGACCAAAATATCCTGATTTCACCTGATTTGCAAATGGAATCGAATTTGAGCGAAATTATCTGCTAATAAAACAGAAAACCATTCCTGTAATCCCCAAACGGTTAGGCAGAGATGTATCTATAGTACATCCACATTTCGCCAGTTATAATTAAGTCCCATGTTACAGGCAGATATTTACCCAAAAATTACTTAAAAGTAGTTTCAACCAATCAAAAGCTCTTAACGAGCTTTTGGCAATGTTTGAGTCTTGTGTGAGTTTCTGCAGTGGTATTCAAACATAAGTTTCCTTATCTTATACCTTTAAACGAGCGATTATTGTATATATGTACACACATATATTATGTATAAAATCTGAATCTCGGAAACGGCTCCAACGATTTCCATGAAATTAAGTATGCAGGGCGTTTTGGGGGCGATAAATCGATTTATATAGGATTCATTTTTAGAAAACGTCGTTTTATACGAGCTAAGCTCGGTTATCCAGGTACTATATTTAACAAGGAGTAGTACGAATATAGCCCTCTCCTAATGAGCGCCATAGCGCCCTATCTTCAGCTTGCCGCATCCAGCATCTGCTGCAATCTTTCGCAGATCGTCATCCCTCCTAGCCACTAGCTCATTAGGAGAGGGCTATGTCCAGCAGTGGACTAATATAGCCTCATGATGATGATGATGTACTGATACTTTACTCAGATCGTCAACCAAATGGCGGATATAGCACAACTTTTTATCTAACTACTTATTTTTACAGACGATTAATAATCGGAATTAATTCGGCCGACGGGTCAGGTCATGTTTTTTTTAACAAATTGAAATCAATTTAGGTGGTCTCGCCACAGCCAAAAGAACGATATAATGTTTTAGAATCTCAATTAAATACGGCTCACTCAACGAGAGATATCTAACAAATCAATTAAGTAATGCAAAGAATTCATTCACCTTTAGTGCTGTCATTAGGCTGATAGTAACTTTTGGGAATATCGATATCGATATCGTGCTGAATGCTGCCACATGTCGACTTTTATTTCTTTTAAATCTTAATTTGATATCAATTGTATTTACGTGAATAATTATCTAATTATTTATCTATATATATATAAGATAATATATATAAGATTACGTAATTTTATTAGCTCAAACGTGTCGTTTGCTTCAACTTAATGCTCAAGCAGAATTAAGATAATACATGTATGCAAAATCTTAAATAAGAGTGGCTTACGACATGTCTGCCATTTCCGATGGCGTGCAAATTACAATGATTGAAATAAAATAAACAAAAATAAAATAAAAGTACAATTATTATTATTGATTCAGTGATGATTAAATTTACACTTATACATTACATAGAAGTCACAGTTAAACGAATTTCTTATATTTAGTCATTTACATTACATTATCCAACACATCACACATCCAGAAGATTTACATCACTTTAAAGGCATTTGATTGTACTATGTAATAACATTTATAATTTAGGCATGTTAGCAATATGTATTTATTTATAATAATCACCATGAGTCGTTCAAAAATTCCGTAATATTGTAATATGCATTTTATGCCAAAAGCTATTTCAGTGTTTGTTTAAGTTTAAGTATAGTGTGTGCTCTTTCCAAGTTTTGGGCAATTTGTTATAGATAATGGTGCCATGCAAAAAACACTCTGCATGTACACATAGTTTGCTATCATCACATCTATTTCTTGGAAACTTGTGTGCCATACGAGGAAACAAATGTAGATTAGTTTTCACGAACATTGCTATTTCCAATATATAAAGCGAAGGTAGTGTATATATGATATTTTGTGAAATAATTTTTGCACTATCGGTAGTTTTGAGAATAAACATAGATACAAGCAACATTTTTGTCTTTTAAAGATAATAATTATATGCTATTCTATTCATTATCAATATAGTTTGAGTTACCCCAGAAGATAACACCATATATAATGACGGATTCAACTAAACCATTATAAAATAAGTATATAAGAATTTCAACAGTTAATTTATTTGTAATTGTAACTGGCCATACTGTTCCGGTAAGGACATTTGCGGCCAGGAACAGAACATAATCCTGCTGCTACTGTTTTACAGGTAAACAGTAGTATAATTTAAAATTGTCTTTACTTTAGTACCCCTACTATTTATTTTTGCTAAAACCAAAGTTTTAAACATTTTCATGATATCTTACTTTAGAAGCAACAGTTAAGATGAAACATTACCATGAAACAATACACATTACGACAAATACACATTAAATAATACATCTCAAGGCTCTCATGAATTATTAACAACCAATACATCATACAATAAAGAAAATTACATAAATCATCGACAGTAAAAACTAACACAAAAACAAGACAAGCGCATCACTAATGTTATCGCGTCATCGATTAAAACATTTTGATTAGCTTTCAACTTACGACCAATGTCATAAGATACGATCTAAACGAAACGTCTTAAACGCCATTACGAACATTCTACAAACTGTCTTTACAGTATTGGATGAGTTTTAGAAATTAAATTCCATACATTAGACGCTTAATATGGTACTAGTAACACAAAGCGACGGAGCCACCCCAGTCAAGTGACTGTGCAGGAATGTCGATAGTGATCGGAGATTATAATGTCGATATGTCTTGCAATAGCAGTCACTCGACATCCCTATTGAAGTCAGTTTGACGATCATTTTAATGAATTGTGACTTATAATGACGCATGGAAAGGATGTTGTGTTGATAGCGTAAAGGATAGAGTGAGGACAAGATAGGTTGGTTTCTTATAATAGAAATGCGCAAGAGTTATGAATTTATAACTTCTGAAAAGGTTCTGTTTTTCTCCTATACAGCTACTGCTTCTATCAATAAAGATAAGAATATACGTATCAGGTTGGTATTACTTAAATCTTGTTTTGACTGCCTCGTTTGTCTTGAGGTTGCCATGCGCTACTGCTGAAGTCACGAATTAGATTCCCAGGTGAGACAAAGTGTTATTGGGTTTGGTAGCAGACTGGAGTTTGAATTTGTTCCTGGTGGTATTAAAACGTAACTAGGTTAAAGTGTGGGTGTACATATGTATGTATACCTCTGCCTAACTATCTGCTTTTGCATCACATTGGCGCAGTGGCTGAGCGATTGACTACTGCGCTGCGTTGCGGGTTCGGAACATATATTTATATGACCAATAGGTAGTTCTTTCGGGTCTGGCTGTTTGTGAACGTAAGTTTAAATGTTTTTAAACCCACAATACATGAAAAATTCATAGTGTGGAGCAACATTTTATTTAAAAATAAAAATAAATAAGGTAAAACGGGGTGAATCGAAAAGCCGGGGTAAATCGAAACAAAACTTTAAATGAGATTTAATCATTGATGCAATATTATTAATTACTGACAAGGTGTTGACTTGATTCATTTCAATTCCTTAAAACAATGTTAAACTAACGCGAAAATGCCCTTCAAAGTTTGGATTCTACTCACCCCTGTGTTTCTATTCATCCCGTTTTACGGTACCCTCGCCTTATTGGTGATGCTTTTCGTAACGGTCATGTGCTAAAGTTACCGTGTCTCTACGTGTATGACCAGATAGGTGGCGTTCTGTAGTTTCTGCCTGGCTCCTAATGAAAAGCGCGTGAGTGTATAGACAGCCAGATAGACAGATTGGAGAATGACTACCCGCTAAGTAAACAAGCATTGAGTGAGTGAGACAGTTATTGAATCACGCCTTATTTGTGGGGGTCCACAGGAAAAACCCGTGATTACGTATACCTATGTATGAACGAAAAAAAAACAAAGCCTCTTTTAAGCAACTCTTCCAAGATAAACTCCACAGAACATGTTTAAACAACATGCCAATAAACTTAAAAGAGCATTCGTCAAAATCGTGTGAAAGCTTCAACAAAAAAGGCAACAAACCCACAAGTGCATAAATACAAAATCATAAAAAAGACCTTTATATAATAATAAAATAAGAAGTAGCCTTTTTCGCCCTAATGACCATTAACGTCCGATGGTGTAGGTTTAAAAGTGAAAAACCTGAGTCAAATCAATTGTTCGTTCTGTTTCTACCGGCGGATTGTGAAAATAATTAGTGCCCCTTGAAAAATATTCATTTACAACGCGTGATAAATATTTACGAGTTATTGTTCTGCGGTGGAGCGAAAGAATATTGGTGACCTGCTTTGTATAAAGTATGTGACGTGGCGAGCTTCGTCGTACCTTACGTCTGTAATCCCAGAAGTCTTAGGCAAAAATAACATAAAAATAATAGGATCATTTTCCTCAGTTCAGCAATAAATAATAGTGTAAATTTATGTTCGATAAAGAAAACTCAGCAGCTATTAGTAAACAAACATTTCGTCAGTTATTGTAACGTCCCATACAATAGGGGGCGAGCCAAGTCAAGCCTCCGTGACAATGTTTACCTAAAAACTACGTTAGTTAATATACTAATCCAATTCAATAATTCATAATCATGATCATTTAATTAAAATAATCATAATTACATTAAATTGTACATCAAAAATAAATGAAAACAACCACGTCAACTTCTATATTACACCTATTAAAATACGCATCCATTTGTTTTGGTATAGGCAGTCTGGTATAGCAGCAATCATTTGCAGATGCTATTTATCTGTTTGAGAATGAGCCTTTGCCCTGCATCGGGATAGAACAGGCTGGTATAAATCGCAACCATACATGATATTCACTGCTGAAAATGAACTATGCATAGTTCAGTGCGTATCTGTTATATTCTTATGACCAGTAAAAAGATTCTGGATCAATTCTTGAAGTGTCAGTCAGAGGTTCTAGCAAGAACTGACGTAAACATAGCCTGTACCATGAATTCGAACTACTTTTTCATTGAATAATATATCCTATAACGTTTTGGTTTAAATTTATGAGAAATTTAAAATAAGTAGCACCCATTGCTCGTGGCCTCTTAATAGTTGGAAAAAGTCTAGGCAGATGGTGGAATGTTTGTAACAAATATTTTCAACTTTAGAATCGTTCGAATTACCGTTACGTTTATGTTTAAGCATTCATCCACACAGTACTTTATCCTCTCCATAATCTTCAAATACTTTCAAAGCTATTTTCTGCAGAGACGATAGTTATCGGTATGGTACAGACGCCAGCACATCGAGCTGTCCCAAACCGTATTTTTTCCCAAATGAACATGAACCTTATCCTTTTGTAATAAAGTCGAAAAACTACCAAAGAAATCTGTCAGATTGGGGTAGTTTTAATGCTGGCCTCTGTAAGTACGTACATCTGCGATAGACGTACACGTGCTAGCTGCTGCTGCTAATGATATACAGGAAAAGAACTGATCCTCAATCAACTCTGTCGTCATTTTTTTCGCCTCTCTCACTCTCTCTCGTCGTTTTTTATAGTTGGCTGAAGAGTCTGCTATAGGCGTACACGTGCTATAGAGTGTACAGTTTAGGTACAAAAATGAAACGTTTGCCCTTTGCCATTCTACATCTTAGAGCACGTGGATTATGAATAGACACACATCAAGATCGATCATGATCCAAATCCTGAGCAACATTCCTAATAAACCAACTTCAAGGAGTTTTTTCACGTTAAAATGCAGCCTTGTCCACACAACACCAACCGCGTCCACAACACACATTTAATAGCGGAATAACAAACGTTAACAGTAATTTCTTAATAACATAACATAATATTTTATTAGCCCCAGTTCTCGGTGTAATGAGTTAGTTAATTAGTCGTATTTACGAGTTTTTATTTAAACAATAGCGCTGATACGTTGCCGCCTGTATGAGTGTTTGGATATTAGTGAGTTTAACATATATATTGTGTAAATCAATTATTAGTGACACTTCTTCTGGGTCAGTTGGGTAAAAAGATCCACATTTGTGTTTTACATAATATTGGGTTCAGGGCAAAGGTAGAAATCGTTTCAGGCAAGTACATTTTTTTTAATTCTCTGCAACTCCTGAAAACCAGAATCAGCAGTGGCGACCACCAGAAAAGCGTAGAGACAATGAAGCCTGACGAGTTCCGGAGAAACGATTCAACTGTCTTGGATCCCGCAACGAAATTAATCAGAAAAGAATAGCGGAGGAGTTACGTAAAAGTACGATTCAAATACTAAGTACCTATGTACATTAATAAATAAATCTTAATTGATAGTTAAGCCTTTGACATTATTTTAAATCAATTAAAGGTTATGGAAGTAGAGAAGTATCTGAAATAAGCACCTTTATATGCACCTTTTTTTAAAGTTCAGTCGAGTGCGTGCTGATAAGATATTGATTTTTTCTAATGAGAACTTTTATAGATTACATTAGTCCTTACTCGCTCACACTATGAATACACATACGTTCTGCACATTAAACATTACTTCAGTGACGGTGGTAAGATCTACTTATTTATTAGTAAAATCTCCTTTACAGCTATCATTACAGGTATACACCTAATGCGATAGTGCCCTTAAAATTAACTTATTATCTAACATTAAAAAACAATCATTAGAAAAAAAAGAAACATAGTTAAAATAAAAAAATAAAAAGAAATAACAACTTATAGCATTTTTGCGAATTCACTCAAATGGCATGTAAGTACATCAAGATTAAGAATGAAGATATTAACATGACGTTCTTCTACAAGAACGTCATGTTAATATCTTCATTCTTAATCTCGGCGATCCAAAATAAATTGTTTTTGGATTTTTTTTACAATTTATTTTGGATCGCCTTCCTAGTGCTTCTGCAGACCGGAACGGTTTTGAGTTGTTCCTCCTTTGTTGGGTGGCTCGCTATTGTGCTATTTTTAGGGTTCTGTACCTCAAAAGGAAAAACGGAAGGCTTCTAGGATCACTTCGTTGTCCGTCTGTCCGTCTGTCTGCATGACACTTTTCGCAGGAACGCATGGAGATCAAGTTGAAATTAATATCGTACACATACGTACATATATCTAAGGTCCCTTGAAGCTCTACAAAAATTAAAATTGTCAAAGAAAAAAATGTGGTCATATTTTAATACTCGCGAGTAAATAAAAACCTTTGGAAACTACCCAGTTTCCGTTAACCCAGAATCATGGATATTAGCAAAAAGCGAAGTCTCACAGCAGAAGTAAAGGAAAAAGTCCGAAAATCGTTAAATTGTAGGTTTTTTTTCTATCACTAACTTCATTTACCCTAACGGAGATACGTCACGGTCAATGACGTATGATATAAATGTTTGGGAGAACAAAACTTTCAATTCTACATTAATTTGCGTCAGATTAATGTGCGACGCTTTCATAGTTTATGAACTTTAGTGGGTAATGTTAATTATCTTGTTGAAAGCAGTTGTACAATTACCTAACCTTTGTACGGGACCCTGGGTGCGCGACTCAGTCTCGCACTCGTCCGGTTTTTTATCATTCGTAGCCATATTATTGGTGGTCATCCACGGTCTCTCTTTCCATCTTCTATAGTTATGACTCTATTAGTCAACATTTCGTCGATGTGACTTCCATCAGTGACAATATTAAACCTGTTCCTTAAATGCTGTCTGTATTTGCTTCATGATCCCAATCCACAATGCTATAACAGTTTTCGATGCAATATGCACCTTGATCTTTGGACCTCATGATATCAAAAAGTTTACCTGTTCCCGGGTTTTCCCTTATGGCCTATTCATTATTTTGAATATATGATTCACTTCAATAATAAGCATTCAATTATTGGGTGAATCATTTCCTTCCCCTAATACTTTATTAGGGGCCAATGACGTATATTCAGAGAAACACGGATCTTTTGAAATTCTGAAGAATTTTTTGGACCCCGTAATAGGTATTTTCCAAGTTACTTATAATTCGTTCTGGTCTTTAGTCGTGTGTGAATCAGAGGCGATGATTTTGTGCTTATACATTATATGACTAAATGATTTGTAGTGCAGAAATAATATTTTACACGATAGTAAATACCTAGAATACCTAGAAAGAATAAGAATAAGAATAATTTATTTATAAAGTATTACAAAAATGTACATTTATGTGCAGTAGTGTTATTTCTAAAACAATGGTATAATTAACTAAAACTAAAATATGTTTATTACAGGTGCAAGTCGATAATGATGGTTCGAGATTACAATGTTAGATAGCGACCCGCCCGATCTAGGTTAATTCAAACCTGTGTTTCAGGCCATCACTTTACATTTAATTTAAAGAAAGCACTAAAATTTAAAGTTAAACTGAAAAGAAAAAGGATAACTGACTGAGAAAGGATATAAGTTAATATTTATTATCTCCTGGTGTAGTGGTCGCAAAGCGCTACTGCTGAGCATGAGGTCCTGGGTTCGATGACCGAGTCGGGCAAATTGTTATACATTAAGCTTTAATGGCAGTATCTTTCTATACTATGAATGGGGAACCAGATCGTCTTCTCAGCCTCTTCGTGGCTTCAGTTCAGCCTTTGACTAATATACAGGTCACGTTTAATACATTGTTCGTAACACACCTGTTCCGGCTATAGACATTGATAGCTATTTGTGGTTATTTATTATTTTATATGACATGTTTTCTTAAAAGTTTTGTGTAATTTGATTTTAATTTTAAACGTTATTGTATTGTAACATTAGTTTTAAGTTACGTTGCTGCGCCCTAATAAGGTCATGAACTCATTAGTTTTTAAGCTTAGGATGTAAAATTGGTTGTGTACATTGTGCATTAATTTAATAACCCGTAAAACATCGGAAATTTAAACTGAGATTGATATGATTATGAGTCAAATTACAAGCAGCGCCATCTGTTGTTAGCTTTGGGTTTTCTTTTTCATTTCGACGACATTTGACAAACGATACGGTGATGCTGACCTGTAGAAATACGATCCGTTGTGAAGTACTTATGTGTTGTGTAGTTATTTATTTATTTCTTTTAAATAGAACGGCCGAAGTCAATTACACTATTTAAACATATAATTTATTAAGCACAGTCTGAATGCATTCTTCTCACAAAAATTCAAACATTCTGACAATATCACCTTCCATTCATTTGCAAAAATATCAAAATCTGTGTTTGAGTTCAGGAGAGCGTTAATAGCAACTAATGTCCGAGGAATTGGTGACTTGGAGTGTGCAACAGTACGGCAAGTTATGAATGACGAGATACAACGTTGTAGTATAAAATAATATATAGTGACAAAAATTTGAAAGAGTATGCTTAGTTGGTTTGATCACGTTGAGAATGAATGAAAGGCGACTAACAAAATGTATACATAAGTGGCAACTCCAGAAAGGAAGGCATACAGAGACTTTATTGGTTTCTTTAGAAAGGAAATGTGCGTAACACTAAGAAACGGCATGCATGTATGACTAAGAAAAAACAAAAGAACTTTGCCCCGTCTACATATCGACGATGAAGTATCAACACCTCCTAAGTACTTTTTTTTAGTTTTTAATGCCAATCGACGTAAAATGCTATTTCGCGTATACTAGCAAAACCTCCTAACGCGATATTTAACTATTTATCCCATAAAACACTAATACAGTACGGTATACTTCCAACGGTGACACGGTTGGCGCAGTGGTTGAGCCATCGGCTGTTCCGCCGCGTGGTGTGGGTTCGATCCCATCGCCAGGTAATTGTTCCGGGTCTGGCTGTTTGTGTACGTGAGTTTAAATATTTGTAAACGCACCCACGATACAGGAGAAATTCCTAGTGTGGGGCAACGTTTTTAAAATATTTTTTTAAAAACGTTGCCCCACACTAGGAATTTCAGTAAAACAAAACAAAAACAATTGCTAAATAAAAAATTGAAACGTGTTTTTTTGACAACTGTAAATTTGCTATTTTTCGATAGAAGATATTGCTAATTCGTCGTCGGTATGAACATAAACGAAGCAAAAGGAATATAAAGGGATCGTAGCAGGGAAAAAGAGGTGAGTTCAATATATGTATGATGACAGAAAAAAAGCCACAAGAAGCTATGAATCCTATCGAACATGCTACAGACGGAGTTCACACCTACACAGACTAGCAAAAAATAAAATTCCAAGAAATTAAAATTGGAGCACAAATCGAGACGCTGTCAATCATTTTGAGTCATTTCCGTCTAGCGATTTCATCAATGAGTCAGAAATACCATGACGGAATATCGTGGGGAATACACTTAATTCGCTTCATTCCCATGAAATGCTTACAGGCATATTTTTGCATGAGAATTTTAGCGCTCGGACGAAGGCGATTCCCATGTCAACCTACCGCATCTGAGTGGTAAGGAATGATCGGTATTTGAGGGTTTTTTATAAATTAAAAGTCTGAGGCGATGGTTTGTGATACAAATGTGGAAATTAATTGTCTGTTTTTTAGAGTTGGGACTTTTTTATTTATACATATATACATAGATATTTACTTTCTAAGTTCATCTTGGACATCACTGTCATCGGTGAAGGAAAACATCATGCAAAAAATTGGACTGATATTTAGTATATTATAAAGACACGCCTTTTTCCCATTGGGGTAGGCAGAAACCACAGGACGCTACCCACTATGATCCTAACATACTCCTTTCACGTTGCGAGTACTACGTACCTGACAAGGTCAGGGCGTCCTCTCCCTTTTATTTAATATAAGTATGAAATCAAAAAACCCGCCTTGAGCAAGCGTGGTGATTAATGCTCGTGACTTCTCTGTATGAGAAGAGACCTTTGAGCTGCAGTGGGCAGTAACAAGCTGGTATTATTTTTATTTTAGTGCTGTAGATAGCGGATCAACTTAATAGATATTATGTGAAACAGTAACCTAAGTCAGAAATGACTTATCCGGTTTGCAATATGTCCTATATTTAGATTAGGATTTATTCCTATACTTATTGAATTACTTATTAATTACATACATCATACCAATCGCCTGTCCGCCAATGCTGGCTACCCAATCTCTCCGTTCCGTCCTAAATATGAATTAGTGTCTATTTATTAATCTGCTATTAACTTATTATATATTCCTGGTAGTCAGAAAGCTCTTGTCGTACTGTGTCAGAAACAAGTAGTCATGAAGCTGTCACTAATGTCAACTGTCAGTCACCGTAAATGGCGGGAAGTGTACCCTGGACTAGGCACTGGTTGTGATCTTGGATGTGAGTAAATTGCCATACATAATAATCAGTACGACTGCGTAATTTAGGAAACAAATTGAAGGAAAAAGTTAAAATAAAATGGATTTTCCTGAGTAAAAAAGATAATTGCGAAATGTAAAAAAAATACAAGCTAATAAAAAAATAAAAAACTTGAAAAAAAACAAAAAGATACATATGCACTGCCCGGGAATCGAACCCGGGTCGCAAGAATGGGAATCTTGCATGATACCACTACACCAGCAGTGCTCGACCTTGAGTCGCGAATTATTCGACTAAACAATATGCGCGCGCGTCCTTTTCTTTTTTGTATTTATTTTGCTATTTTTATTCGAGATTTTACACGTAAATTGGTAATAACTGTTTTAATAGTATGCAGCTTCTAAAATGAAAATTCAACATGAAATTTTGACACTTATTATTTATACAATTTTGGCACTTTTGACAGCTCTATTATCATCTCTGCTGATGTATATCTAAACATATTTTAGTTCCAATAATTATCAAAAAAAAAATAAAATGTTAAAGTCATTATCTGCCTAGCATTTTTCCAACTATGTTGGGGTCGGATTCCAGTCTAACCGGATGCACTGAATACCAGTGTTTTACATGGACCGACTGCCTATCTGACCTCCACAACCCAGTTACTAGGCAATACACCCCAGTAAGTCCCTTGGTAAGACTGGATGTCAGACTTTCGGGCTTCTGACTACCCGTAACGGCTGTCAAAGTTCTACAAGTGACGGCCGAGACCAACGGCTTAACGTGCATCCGAGGCACGGAGCAGTCGATATGTTACGAACGATAACCCATCCACAGACTGACCTCAGTAAGCGTACCTTAACCTTCGATCAACACGTGCGGATGTTTTTATTTAGCCACAAGCTCCTCTTTTAGTTCCAATAAGGATTTAAAAGAAAAAATATCACACTTGTGTTCGTACCACCTTTTCTCACACTGTCGTCGTCTGCATGCCGAATTCGTCTCGCCCTAAGACTGGACCGTGTTTGCTCAATATTTCACTGGCATTAACATTTTTATTTATCTGCCCCTAACGCGACTTTATAGGATTAAAGGACAGCTTAGTGATAAATTCATAACTTTATTTGGATTTTAATTTCATCTGCCCTTTTGTTGTTCCTTTTAATGATTTCATTTGGGTCCGTTTGACGGCTGTGGGGCCCACCCTGTGTGTAGTTACAAAAAAAACACACAAAAGTCTTTGCAAATCATCTCAACGCGACCGAAATGTTGTCGACGTTTCCGATTAAATTATCTTTTTTTTCTCACACGACTATTAACGTTTCAATCTTGAAAATCTAATTATTCCAAAAATACTCGAAAAATAGTTTTATCTCAATATTCGGAGCATGCCACCTACTGCCCAACACCGAAAGCGGACCGGACGCTTACATGTAAACACTCGGATCAGCGCGAGCGCAATAAAAACGCTGTAAAATTTTGATGTTTCTATTCAAGACCACCCGTCCCTTTCGCACGCGTCGTATTCCCTATCTCCATCTCCCTCTGCGCCTGAGAATGGCTCAGATTATTATCAATGCACTTTACACAAAGCAGAAGACTCCGACTGAGGCTGACATTTATGTGATTTTGAAAGTAAATCCTGTAGGTTTAGTGTCTGATAAGTAGCACGTGAATGAGGTGTCAAGTGATAAAATTAATAAATGGAGCTAGATTTCATCGTTACTAAAACATGTCTGTGAAATTATAACATAGCTCTTCAATGATACGACGAAGCATCACACGGATTCGGATCAGTTTGAAGAGTCTGAAGTGCTTTGATGTCTTATCCAATGGATTATATTAGTGTAAATTGTGTTCGAATAAACTTTCATTTTTATTTCTTGATTACTCTATCTGTGAACTACGAGGTAATCAACTCATTCAATTGAAAACCAGAACTGCTCAGAGTGAGTTGTGAATTATATTACTTCGCATTCATTTTCTTATTCTTTTTAGAGTGATTGACTGGAAATGCCATCTCACCTACAAAAGAATTGCAAGATAGAAGAAATAAAGAAAAAGCATTTATTCAGTACAGGCTCAGGCACACGACGACACAATGCTTAACAAAGAAAGCATAAAAAGGCACAAAATAGTTTTTTTTTTAAGAAACATAAGTGATACAAAAAAATAAAAGTATATAATATTATTAAGTATGTGCCTTACGGCTGCGCTAAAGGGGTCCAGTTCAGCAAAAAATGCCAGACAACTAGTGTCTGATGCTGGTTTCAACTGGACCTGGAGTTGTGAGATGTAATGGACTTCATCATCCTCCTGCCCTTATCCCAATTTATTTGGGGTCGGTGTAGCATGTTTTCTTCCATCTTTCACTGACACATCACTTCCATATATCTCTATTTGCAAATAGAGATCCATGGAAGTCTTGGCAAATAGAGATGTAATGGACGTAATAATTATTAATTTTCTTCTACTTTCTACTTCCGTGGGGTTTCCTGGACCGTCCCATCCAATTGATTATGGTTTGGGACACCTAGCTATATTACTGGCTACTGTCATGAGTTCCGTATACCCACGCTCCACTGTCTTTGTATCCTAGTAATGTCAGTAAAACATCTTCTTAGCAGCCTGGCCAACTGCTGCCCTGTCTGAAAAAGTGTTATTCAGGTTTTCTATAAGGGAATCATCTGTAGCAGATTAGTGCCTGGTCATCAATAGTATTATTTTTAATTTTATAAAAATAAATATAACTGGCAAAATCACCTTGTACACTTGTGTTCGTTGATTAATGCTCGTGCCTTCTCTGTACGAGAAGAAGCCTTTGCCCTGCAATGGGACATTAACAGGCTGGTAATTATTTATTGTACAACCACTGTATATCTCGGAAAATTGAGGAATAAAATTATATTATACATACCTACCAGGTTCATGAGAGAAAACTGTGAAATAATCACGACCTGATTTCTAGCTCAAAAATCTTAGCTAATTTCCTCTTTACCTTGCATCGTATCAAGCGAGCAGTGTAGCATAGCAAGCGTATCGAAACGCACCCGACACAGAACGATGTTAAATAAATTAATTTTGGGTGCAAATTACTCGGCGCGGCCTTTAATCAAGAAGGCCGCGTCATTTTCTTACTGAGCTTCTACTGGGAGTTAGGAGGATTCGGATGTGTTATTTTGGATTGGATGGACATAGTGCTTTTATCTAACCCAAACTACTAACACACACACAAATACACCACACACGCACACACACCACACGCACACTTACAAACTTTTAAAAGAAAGCAAATAAGTGTTATAATTACCTGTTTTTAAAGGCGTTAAAAGTGAAGATGGTTGTCATCTTACCATCGTCATGACTTAACGTATAAATTTTAAGTTGTCTTGAAATAATCAATAACCCAGATTATGTGTTTTTTTGAGTGAGTTTTACAGAAACGAATGGACGCTACTGATGGCGCCAAACTCGTATTCGGATACTGCCATTTTTAATACTGCAACGTTATTATGTTATATTGTTCTTATTTACTCATGTCAATGCTGGCTGTCGCTGAAAAGAATTATGTCTCGAACATGAGCTGCAGCATTAGGCTGAGCGACGGCCGTTTTGCGAAGATGAGAGGTATATCTTACCAAGCCGATTTTTTTAATCGACTTGTATGCTCCATGTTACGCCAAAATAAAATGTATTCTTTCCTTTTTTCATTTTATTCGTACCAAACCGTAATAAAGTCAACAAAAGACGACCTCAATTTAATAACCACCATCTTGGCACTTGAGCACATTTCACACATCATTCCAAGCCCCAAGTGCCTCATCCAAAGAACAAAGGCTTATTGTCATCACGTCGAGTGTACCCAGATCTTTATCTGATTACCAATTTCATCGGAATGCGATCGCAGCATCATCGATACAGTTCCCACCCTAATGGAGGTATATTAGCAAACCTATACTTACGGGAGGCTAAAATAACGCCGTGTTTTTGCAAAGATTAAGATATTTTTCGGATGGTGAATAAATAGTTTGGAAGTGAGGTAGATCGTTCTGAAGTTATGAGTAAATACTGGTTAGCCACTGGATGTAGGTTGCTCATTTTACTACCAGTTCGAGGTTGTAATATTATTACTTCTTCGTTTATAATTTGGCTCAGATTGGTGCTTTATTATAATGGGAACTAGTGAAGTCTCTAAACATAATAAACTCAGGTATGCCACGGTCAGGCTTTCATATCTGTAGTGTTTCCAAGTGGTTATATTTGTGCACCTTGAAACATCTGCACTGTTCCTTTTGGAAAAATACTACTAACACAACTTGGTGGAATTATATCTTCATGTACATTCGATTCTTTACGACATTAAAGTAGGTATTGCAGGCATCTTGAGTACTGCCCGAACGCACTTTAATTATTTAGTTTTAAGACTTAATTTTATCTAATTGTTAAGGTTTAGGTATTCATAATGCAGATGTAAGCAGAAACGCCGGGAGAGGACGCCCTAGAAGAACAAATGCTGGCCTTATTGATGATGTTCTTCAAGAAGGTCAGGTGTTTAGTACTCGCAACCGGCGTGCGTGTATGACCAAGAATGTAAACGAAGCAAAAGGAGTATGTACGGATCGTAGCAGGTGGCGTTCTGTAGTCTCTGCCTGCCTCCATGGGAAAAAGGCGTTAGTGTATGTATGTATGTCTTTATCTGATTGTTCTTGCTGCATAAATTTGAACCAAAATTCTATAGGACAACTGAATTTTTCTTTAAGAACCATTTTAATTCAAGGTGTATTTACGCCTAGTGCTCATTCTAGAGCCTTCATCCACAATCTATTTCTATATTACAGTAAACAAACAAACGGATGTATCAGAATGATCACCA
Source organism: Phlogophora meticulosa (assembly GCA_905147745.2). Taxonomy (NCBI): domain Eukaryota; kingdom Metazoa; phylum Arthropoda; class Insecta; order Lepidoptera; family Noctuidae; genus Phlogophora; species Phlogophora meticulosa. Next base: position 13,442,354 of record LR990522.1, on the reverse strand, counting down.
CTAACCACTTAATATTACTCATAATTATTTCCATGAAATCAAAGTTTTTCACTGTTATACCATCTGCTCCAGGTCATCAGTAAGTGTGTTTACTAAGAACACATCAGCTAGGAACATTACTAGTAACTCTGGCCAGTAACTCTGGCCAGTGACTCAGAATCAATTAGAAATCAAAAGCGTCAATTCAAAGCATCAACTGTAGCTACACTTTCAGCGTGAAATCGCATTATTATTTTGACGACCTATGTGGCGCAGCGGGCGAAGGTCCGCCTGCGACGCAGGAGGTTGCGGGTTCATGTTTGTACGATCTACAAAGGTTTGTTCAGGGGGTTCTGGGTATTTGCTATATATAATAAAAAATATTTATCTAAGTAATGTATTGTATTAAGTATATCAGTCATCTCACCGTACCCATAACACAAGCTCTGCTTAGCTTGGGGCTAGATGTGCATTGTCCAGCATTATTATTATTAGTCATCCTACTGAACCTACCGAGAGGGGCTTATGACTAAGTGCCACAGCCGCACGGGTTCATCGAAGGTTAAGCTACGCTTGCCAAGAATAGTCCGTGGATGGATGACCATTCATTACACCATCATCGTCATCTGCCTAGCCTTTTCCCAAGAATTTTGAGGTTGGCTTCCAGTCTAACCAAATGCAGCTGAATACCAGTATTTTATCTGGAGCGCTTTCTGCCTATCTCACCTCTACAACCCAGTTAGGTACTGGGCAAGAGGATATTCTTTGGTTAGACTGGGTGTCAGATTTCGGGCTTCTGACTACCCATAACGACTGTCAAAGATCTACAAATGACATCCAGGATCAATGGCTTAAGGTCCTTTCTGAGGCACGGAGGAGTTTCGATATGTTACGAACTGTCACCCATCCACGGTCTGACCTCAGCGAGCGTAACTTAACCTTCGATGAACTTGTGTGGCTATTTTAATTTATTTACGAGCTTCTCATGACAATTCATTACATATCGAGAGAGTCATAGTATAATGTTTGGACTTCAAAGAGACTATGACCTTGTTCTCAGAAATCAATCAGCTAGGAAATGCCATTTTGTTTTAAAATACTGGCCGCACATTGACGTGTCAAAAAATCTAAGTACTTACAGAAACAAATAACGTTTAATTTCCCAGAGAAATACTCCAACAAGAACTTCCATGCACAAAGAATTAAGAGTGGGGGTACTACACTACATAAAGTCGCGCCTGAGAACGAGAAGTTATGTATATATCAGTTGCCATGTTATGGACCTGTGATGCGAATGAGGATCTTATTGTGAAGAATGATTTGAGTATGAATGTAGAAGGTTACAAGAATAGAGCGAGACCAAAGAAACGATGGATGGATTGTGTGAAAGATGATATGGCTAAAAGGAGGTGACTTTTGAGATGACGGCAAATATAAATGTATGGAAGAAGAAGACATGCTGCGCCGACCCCAAATAAATTCGGATGAGGGCAGGAGGTTGATGAGTAGCGGTACTACATACGAAGGCTAACCAAAAGCAGTGATAAGTGATAGTCTATTTTCATTGCCAGCCAATCAGAATGTCGTACCTATCATTAGACATATTGATATGTCTAAGTACATACCTAAGAGCCTTGATCTTTATTTCCAGGAAGTTACAGAATGTTTTCTTAACCCGCAATCAAACGGTAAAGAGTACTTAGTAACTATTAAGAAGGCCAAGTGACTACCTACATCTAAAATATACAGCAGCAACCTGTTAGATTAAAACTAGCCATAAATAACTCATTCTGTTACTTCGAAGAACGTTTCATTGAAGTATAAGAAACACATCAAATTAACACACAATTGATATAATCAACACATTATATAAAATTAACGCAAATACATAATAACAAGGCATTGAAAACCTAAACTTATTCTTGCAAACGTTGAAATCAAAACAAAAACAGAAATCCATTAAGACGAGCATGACTCAGCTAACTCCCACAATAATATAAAAAATACACAAGAAATTAATTGTACAACAAACCGATATTACCCAATAATCGTAATGTTCATCGTCAAAATTATTGGTTACTCCTCTAGATTTAAAATATTTCTCACGGCAAGAGGATTGACATGATTATTAATAACGGCTCAGAAGGAGGAGCGATTGACACGTTAATATACCGTACACGAATATTCAAAGAAAGTTGTGAAGGGTAACAATGGTTTCTATTGCTAGGAGGGTAAGGGTCACAATGGTAGACAAGGGTAAGTTTGTATTCGGGCTCAGCGATGGTTATCAGTAGACCACTCCGTAAGATATCTTCGTCGTCTGTGCATTGACGTTTGAAACAAAGTGATTTTGACGCGCCGTATCATAAAGTAATTATTTGCGTATCATTCTCTATAATTTTCAATTTTAGGGTTCAGCTCGACAAAAAAATAAAATGGGTTCGATGTGTTGATTAATTTTGACGTAATGCGTCAGTAATAATTATGTGGTGGGTAATTTTGAAGCAATTGGATTCTCTAATAGCCTTGAATTATGAAAGATTTTTTTATGTTAAGTGGTAACCAATCACGGTAACTCAATATTTATATAGGTAGGTACTACATACAAGTTAGTAATTAAGCATAAGTAGATATATCAACTGCAGTTTCTAAGAAACTTGAATCACGACTACTACAAATGCTGTGGCACTGAAATTACCAAGTAGTTTTTTTTTTGTAAAAAGCTTTTCCCCGCATTAGATGTTTTTCCTGTATCGTGGGTGCATTTACAAACACTTAAACTCACATACACGAACAGACGGAATAACTACCTGTAGGTCATACAAATAAATGTTCCGCGCGGGAGTGGAACCCGCGACACGCAGCGCAGCAGCCACTCGCACAGCCACTGCGCCAACCGTGCCGTCGCATCTCTTCAAATCAAAGTCTTTGTACTGTTTTTACTGACATAAATAGATTTATCTGCCTCGTTGGTCAAGTGGTCGCAAGTGCTATTGCTGATCATTAGATCCCGGGTTCAATTCCTCGGTCGGGCGAAGTGCTATTGGGTTTTTCCATTAGAAATGTTACAGTAGCAGCCCGGAGTCTGAATTTGTGTCCCGTTGAAGCTATATATAGGCTCGCTCCCTATTACATCAGACTCTAAAAAAGCTGGAAAAACGTGGGTGTATTACAGATATACCTGTGCCTAATCCTTCGGAGAAACCAAGCAAGATGATATATTGTAGGTAGACTTTATTTTTAGTACAACAAAGTTATCTTTAAAATATGACAGCAGACATTTCATGGACTGCACTAAAGCAATTGATGATCTAATCACTTATCGTATCATCTCCAAACACGTATTCTGTTTACACGCCTGAAAATAACTGAAAGGTATTATCAACGACGGTCGCAATATAGCACCTATGCGTCAGCCGGCTAGGGACGGCCCCGCCCCAGACACGCCCACCGCTTCCCGCACCCCGCACCCACGCATTTCCAGCTTTTTCAATTTCAAATTCCATAGTTTCAAAATTTGAAATTTCTCGCCGCTAAACAATTCGCTGAGCGGAACCAGACTTCGAAACAATGCGACTCGGTGACTTTGTTGTTTTTATTTTAGAAGAACAAATTTTCAAATATTTTTTTCTTTTATTTTGAATTTCGTTTGTTTTTTCGCTATTGCAATAAAAGTGTGTGGAGTGAAAGTCTTTGCTATCAGGACCTTCATGTCACATAATACCTCATACGAATAATGTTCGCTCATAATCAAAGGCAAGCATGCACAGGTGAGAAATTAGGCAAACGCCAGCCTATGAATAACAAAACCCGCAAAGGATGAGTCGGATTCGCGCACCGTGAGTTCCGTACCTTGGTCGGAAAAATATTTCTCCAAGTTCACTGATAATGTTTACTTTTCATGACCACATACCTAAGTTTCTTTGTAGAGGGTTTTTACTGAATTCTAAGAAAGTAGGTATACTAGTTTGGGACTGTTACTTAAACCTGAATTGATCTACGTCTGAGAAAACTTCGGAGATAAGAGAAAAGATCGAATTTTTATCAGGAATAATCCAAAATAATGTAATCGATAGCATTAGAGATACTTGAAGTAAGCAGCTGTGACAGACTAACGAAGTCACACGCTAAAGGCTCCTTAGTAACTATAAGGCGATTGGCACACTGCACCACATCCCGCAGGGTGTGCGTGGCGACGCACGACGAAAACTGCGCGTTAATTTTTTTTCTAAGTTCTTCTATCTAAGTTTCTCTTGGACATCACTGAGATCGGTGAAGAAAAACATCGTGAGGAAACCTGGACTTATATAATTAATATAAGTCTGAAATCGCCAACCCGTCTTGAGCAGGCGTGGTGATTAATGCTCGTGCCTTCTCTGTATGAGAAGAGGCCTTGCAGTGGGACAGTGATAAGCTGGTAATTTACTTTACTTTTACTTTTGTTTTCTGCGAGTTGCCCTACGCGTGGTTTCTATACAAATACAGATACTTGCAAACAACGTAAGAAAACGCACTCCCGCGTTACTCTGCGTGATACGGTGCAGTATGCCAATGGCCTTATGATACCCTAAAATCAACTTCAAACAATTCATGAATTCTCGAAAATTTATCTAGTGGTACGTAGGTACTAAGAACTCAACAATTACTTACAAACTGATTAGTCATTCAACCATTAAGCCTGTCCGTGTACCTATTCTATTGAAATGCTCTTCAATCATCGTCACTCTCCGTTATCTACTCAGGCACACAATTTTCGAGGAGTTTAATAAGAATTGTATGAGAAGCTCGTGGCTATATAAAAGCAGCCACATGGGTTGATCAAAGGCTAAGCTACGCTTGCCGAGGTCAGCCTGTGGATGGGTGACCGTTTGTAATATATCGAGACTCCGCCGTACCTTGGAAAGCACGTTAAGCCGTTGGTCCCGACTGTCATTTGTAGATCTTTGACAGTCGTTACAGGTAGTCCTGAAACTCTGACAACCAGTCTTACCAAGGGGTATCGTGTTGCCCAGTAACTGTGTTGTGGAGGTCAGATAGGCAGTCGCTCCATGTTAAATACTGGTATTCAGCTGCATCCAGTTAGACTGGAAGCCGACCCCAACGTGGTTGGGAAAAGGCCAGGCAGATGAGGCAGATGATACAAAGAATTGTATATGTAGACCAAAATCATGAAGTAGTAGAGATTGGAGGTACTGTGGTCATTATCATTTGCCAGTAGCTTAGACCGTGTGAGGAGACGGACTTGTGGCTAAATAATGACGATCAAATGTTAAACTACAATAGGATACGCAAGAGGTATATCGGGCATATAGATTTAATATAACACTGTTAAACGTTGAAGAAAGCAATGTATAGAAGCAATGTAGCCTTTGTTTCTTTATAATACTAACTGTTTGAAGAATTAATACGAAGAAAGAGACGAAGAAGCTTTTAGTTTAAATTTAAATAGACCTTATAAATAAGAATTGCTAAGGATTTGGCAGATTCATTTCAGCGTTGTTTTATCTGATTAGTTTTTCTCCATTAACGTACTATTTTTATCTATCTTGACTTCGGATCTGTGTACTTATACTTGTATATTATTAAAATATATTTATTTTCAAGATTTTTTTACCTTGTTGCACCTACCATGCTCTGTCTCTGCATCACCCCAAGGAAGACCAGTAGAAAATGTCTGAGGCATTAATTCCACCTTTGTACGGTTCTTTTCACTGTGCCCAAACCGTTAATAAATAAATAATAATTTCTGTTCCCTTGAACTCATAATTTGTAACATCGAAAACCACATGTCTAGATAGATGCATTTACTAAGCAACATCATCTGTATTTTAGGTCAGCTTCGATCATTTATTTACCTTCTAAATTATGACCACAGTCGTAATTTGGTAATTAGAAGCCAACAGCATACTCCACACATATTCACATCCCATTCCGAATATCTACGCCATATTTTTTATTGATACACCTCGTAGTTCGCAGAACGTACGACGTACATGCATCTTCGCAAATCCGCCTTCATCGAAGGCCATCTAACACTAAAGTTTATTGACCCGAAGTAATGATCAATCCATTAGTACTAGTCTATTCAAACAATAATAGGCTGCAATAGGTGCACACACAATGGGCCAATGAATTGGGTCCTAACCACAATGGGTGGTAATTAAACCACAGTCCAAATATTCTCATGTCTACGCGGATTGAACGCTGGTGGTCGCAATAGTAACATTAAACATAGACGGTTTATGTAAAGCTGACAAGGTTTTTGCCTAACATAGAAGAGGCTCAAAGAAGAGTACATGTCCCATTTTCAAAGATCCTACGTTGCTTAGAAACGAAGTGATTTTGGAGATTACCGCTGCAGCAACTTTCAGAATATATTCCTCCAAAGATATCGACAGACGACGCATTTTCTAAAACAGACTTTCAAGAAATCCCATCTGTAAACATTTCCTAAGACTATCTAAACCATTACAAATAAACAAATGAAACTAGGTAAACAAATAAATCTTCATATTTCTAATGTACAAACAGCGTACCGATTAATTCAATTTAAATTAATTGAATGTATCGTATATAATAGTCATAAATAAATCACTTTGTATCCACCTCTCAACAATCTGTCCGGTTACTTATAATAAATCACTGCATTCAATTTGTCCCATCTACAAATCGAATGTTACTATTCTATGGCATGACTGGCATTGCGCAGGCGTTCCCACAGCGAACGCCATCGCTCACCGGGCGAACTGATGAAATTAGATCGATTAACATGATAAATCTATCGATTCTAGAATCGATATAATCGATATGCGACTGACAAATTACGCTGTGTCCTGTCTATGGTAGAATGTTGGTTCGTCAGTTTGATTTCGTATTGTTTCGTCTAGCATTGGTTACATTTTTATGCAAGTGTTTTGGAACATTATTTATTTATTTAATACTTTAAGCACACAAATGTACAGAGGCGGACTTAATGCCATAGGCCAAAACCATTAAACATTGAAATTGATACATAATTTGAAACTACATATCTAATAAATCTAAACAAGCAATTCTTGTATATACGAGTATATATATAATCTAAATCTCGGAAACGGCTTCAACGATTTTCATGAAATTTAGTATGTTTCGGGGGCGATAAATGGATCCAACTAGGTTTAATTTTTAGAAAACTTCGTTTTATCCGAACAAATTTCGATCATCTAGGTATCTAAGGATCTGGATCAGGAGGTAGCTACTTAAGGATTAAATATAGCTAAATAGGTTCTTACTTGCTCTACTGGAATATTTGTTACTGTTTACAAAAATCTGACAGTAGAGCAAACGATTGCGGTGTGATCCTGAAAATTCATTATGGAACGTATAGTGGCGCTGAAAGTGCGTTGAGCGCATAACTCCCGTAACAGACGCCATTTAACGTTGTCAGTTTCTTTACGTCAGTTGAGTAGTAGTGCGAGTATTTGGGTTGAAACTGCCACCTTTAGCAGAGGCCACCAAGATGTTTCCGTGGTCTGGTGGTAAGGGAGGTCTTCTTGGTATTTTTTCTTTAACCAATCACAAGTTACCATTCGATGCCTACTTAATTGATCGAAGATACAGTCAAGCCACATGAAAATAATCTCCAACTAACGCTATCTAAAAACTAACAAAAAAAGTAAAAAGTACATGTATATTTTCGAAAAAAGTTTTCCTTTATCTTTCTCCCTCTAGCTTTCTTTCAAAATTCCTAATTAACCAGTAAACAAAACGGTCAGTTTTATAACACAGCATCCGATACACACATCCGTAAGTATAATCACGGTGGCACGTCAGCTATGTGAGCAGGGGTAATGAATCAGAGGCTGGCATTCACTGCACACTGATGAATAACTATCTAATTGACTCCGAGAAGGCAGTAAGTAAGTACAGACGCCAGCACATCAAGCTACCTCAAACTATCAAATTCTCCCATTTGAATATGAACCTTATTTCTTTTACGATAAAGTTGAAAAACTATCAAAGAAATTTGACACATTGGGGTAATTTGATGTGCGGGCCTCTGTACATTTGATTATTTTTTACTTCGTTCGTGACCGGTTACTATTTTCAATAACGACTCGTAATTCTCATTCTTGGTAGGGCCGAACTGTATCCGTAAAAACAGTAGAAGTTAATTTCACAATTTAGTAAACCTTCTTTTTGGTAAATAACGGTCTTGGACAATTTAATACAAACATTACAAGAACAAGGCTGAAATCCCTGCAGGGTAAGCAGAGGTGTACATATAGCACACCCATTTCACCAGTTATGTTTAAGTCCCATGTAATAGGGGTGAGCCTACTACTATGGTAGGTAATGATGGCCCAGTGGTTTAGGCGTCGCCTCTTGTGCACGAGGTTGTGGGTTCAAACTTGGGCAAGTGCCAATGTTAGTTTTTCAATTCATAAGTACTTTCAAAGTTTATCTTGGACATCACTGACATCGGTGAAGGAAAACATCGTGAGGAAACCTGGACTTATATAATTAATATAAGTCTGAAATCGCCAACCCGTCTTGAGCAAGCGTGGTGATTAATAGTCATTCCTTCTCTGTATGAGAAGAGGCCTTTGCCCTGCAGTGGGACAGTAATAGGCTGCTACTTACTTACTGCTACTATGAACCGGGCACAAACCAGTCACAGGGTTGCTACTGAGAAATTCCTGAAGGTAAAACCTAATAGCACACTTTACCCGAATCCAACCTTGGTTTTCATGATCAGTAATAGCACTTGCAAACTCTAGACACTAATAAGGTAGTTAAAAACACAAACACACACTTTTCAGACTGAGGGGCTCGTAGCTAAGCGTGTTTGTAGTGCTTCAGGGATGTTCGCTGACGCCCGCGTAGATTTTTTTTTTATATAGTAATGCGTAAAAGATGCGCTTCCCTGGTACGCAGGGTGCGGGATAGCACCAACAGCATCCTAAAAATGATCTCCGGCCGACTGGACTGCGCGTTCTTTAACCGGTGCTGCAAAATTTCTGCTGATCTTACAGCGTGATAAAAATTAATTCATTTATATAAAATTGTTACTAATATTAGGTCTTTACCTATGAAATTGCCGTTCTGCAGTACTGGCCATTTCAAATCAAAATAATTTTTGTTTGGCTAAGAATTCTAATTTCAAATTAATTTTATTTTAAAAACATGGATTTCTTTTTCCAAAAGTAGTCATTTGTTTATTGATTAGTGTTACATTTTCATCGCATTTAAATCTTTTTCGTCATCATGGATACGTTAAAAATTCGAGTAATTATGGAATATGAGTACCGTCGTGGCAGCAACGCGGCGCAAGCGGCACGCAACATCAACGACGTTTACGGAGCTAACACTACAAACCAACGCACTACCTGTTATTGGTTTGCTCGCTTCCGTTCTGGAAATTTCGACCTGAAAAATGAACCTCGCGGTCGTCCGAAGACTTTGGTCGACAATGACGAATTAAAGGCGATTTTGGAAGCTGATGATACACAATCTACGGCTGAATTAGCAGCAGCTTTCGACGTTAGCGTCAAAACAATATTGGTCCATTTGCGTCAAATTGGCAAGGTAAAAAAGCTTGACAAATGGGTGCCCCACGAACTCAATGATCGCCAGCGCGAAGTACGCGTCGAGACGTGCCTTGCACTGCTCAACAGACACACAAATGAAGGAATTTTGAACCGCATTGTTACCTGCGATGAAAAATGGATTCTGTTTGATAACCGCAAGCGCTCAGCAAGTTGGTTGGATCCTGGTTCAGCACCTAAACAATGCCCTAAACGAAAACTTACCCCAAGAAAAGTGATGGTCACTGTTTGGTGGTCTAGCGCCGGTGTGATTCAACACAGCTTCTTACCAAACGGGGTGAGCATTACTGCAGATGTGTACTGTGAAGAATTGAACACAATGATGGAGAAGCTGGCACATCTCCAACCAGCATTGGTCAATCGCTCGTCTCCGCTGCTCCTGCACGACAACGCGCGACCTCATACTGCACAGCAGACGGTCTCCAAGTTGCAAGAACTGGGGTTGGAAGCTCTCCGTCATCCGCCCTACTCACCAGACCTTGCGCCTACAGACTACTACTTTTTCCAGAATTTGGATAACTTCTTGGCGGGAAAAAAATTCAATACCCGAGAGGCAGTACAAAATGCCTTTGAAGAATTTGTTGCCTCCCGTCCAGCTGATTTCTTTAAGAAGGGCATCAATAAACTGCCACTGCGTTGGCAAAGATGCATTGATTGCATGGGTGATTACTTCGATTAATACAAATAAAAAATACATGAAAAAAATTCATTTAAATGTTTTCATACAAAACGGCAATTTCATAGGTAAAGACCTATTATTATGAGTTATGTACCTTGAATAAATAATTGCTTTTATATATATTATTATAAGCAGTAACGGTAGCAGGACAATTTTCGAGGTGTTGCCTAATACCTTTAAGAAATTATACACACCAAAAATTAGCACAAACAAACAGACGACCAGAAAAAATACATCATCATCATCAGGCTATACTAGTCTACTGCTGGACATAGCCCTCTCCTAATGCGCGCCATAGTGCCCTATCTTCAGTTATCTTCTTAAAAAATACATATCAAGTGGGAAAATAAAACCTTTTTAAGTAGAACTGTGAACACAGCTACACTTAAATAAATCTTATTTTTAATGTCACTAACAATTTAAGTTCTTTGTATTAATGGGAAATTGTTTGCTAGTTGTGGGAACGGAGTTAAGAATGCCTTAAGACGAAACGCCAGTGTAGCCTGCTAACATCAAAATGTCTTACATTTTTTGCACGCAAATGGTTATATTTTCACGAAATAGATTTGTTCCAGCAGAAATAATTTCTAGAGTGACTATATGTTCATGTTTTAATGTTACGTTCGCGTTATCTAAGGATAAATATTACTTTATTTACATTGTAAGTTAACATAGTATTTATTAACTGAATATTTAAGCTGTATACATGTATAAAAGAAAAACAACGAATCACAGGGCATCAAAAAGTTGATGCGCATCTCTGTCAACGGGAAAGTGACCAAAAGGCTGGCAGCATTGAATGGCAATGCTGATTCTTTGGCCATTATTTTTTTTGTCTTAATTAATTATAATTTAGTAACTACTTTATCATAATTGTTGCGAAATTATGCTTAGGCAATGTCAAACAGCGCCGCAATTTGCAAAAAACGTACCTAACATATTTAAAATCGTGAGTTACATTGAAGGAATCACCTTAAAAGGTAAAGAATTTGCTGAGGCTCGTGTGAAGGTGCGTAGAATGTGACTTAACTACAGTAAAATGGGTTTTATTTTACATTTGTGTACCTATTTAATTAAATAAATTGGCAGTAACTTAAATGATAAGATTTGGTTAGTAAAAAAAATATAGGTAGAACCTTACAGCCAATAGAAATAAAATATTCTTGGGAAAATTATTCATAGACATAGTCATTTCTATACTAAAATATTGGGCTAACTTATATAAATATATTAAATAATTTAAATGCATTTGTGTTCTGTTAAATAAATAAACAATAATTCAATAAACCAACCATAACAAACTTCTCTTAGTTTATCGCAACAATTAACCAAGATACTTGAATGCAAATACAATTCAAACTAAAGATATTTTACAATCATTAATTTATTCTGAAACGTGTATAAATTAACGTATAATCAGCAAGAAGACAGAGTAATAAAAATATTTGTATACTTGGTTAATACTTTAAGAACACAGAGTACGGAACAAATGAAGTGCTAGACTAGATGTTTCTAAATTCAAATTAGGTCGTATGCAGAACTGAATTGAGACACACTATGGCTTGGTAAAATCAAAGTTGGTGCACTTGCTAATATACGACGTCATAACTAAAGTTGACAAAAATCTATTGAAATAAATGATTTTATACAAGCCCTAATTATCCTCTCCACCAGTCGTAAAAAGATAAAACTTAAACCTTGCGTTGAGACGTTATAGAGAAGCAATACCAAAACTAATTTCCTTTCATTATGTATCTAAGTACCTGGGTCTTTGATACCTGAATGAAATGGTAGGTATATATTTAAATTGAACGTTTGGCATTGGACACCACCACATTTTCGTGAATATAGATTTATATAGATGATTGACATAATTATTTATTTTTATGTTGTATAGCTTCAAGTTCTTCAAACTATCAGACAGACGTGTTGCTGGGGAGTTTGTTCACTTCTTCTTCCCAGCAAAAACACTAGGAAGTGAAGGGTGGGCGTTTTGGGGGACTGTCTTATGTAAACGTTTTGACGTTCAAAAAGTGCTGATTCTCAGCCTAATTTGAATAAATGAATTTTGATTTTGATTTTTTGATTTTGAATACGCCATAATTTTAAATGGCGAATGTGTTGACTCTGCATCACCCAAAGGTTGACTGGTAGAAAATTCCTTTGGCATTAAATCCGCCTCTGTGCATTTGTGTGCTTAAAGAAAAAAAAAAAAAGATGTCACGCCTTTTAAACTCAGTATTTCTTTTTGTGATTTCTCCATTTTGCATACTACTCTAGGTACCGCTTGAGAATGTTTAGTGCCGTGTTTCAATTATCATTCAAGTTGGCTAGGGAGAGTGTTTAGAATGCTAATGGAAGGAAATCGATGGGAGAGATACTAGGTGCCCGAGATTATGCGCAAACAGAGGACGAGATAGGCATGAACCTGCAAGATAATTGCTTCTTAAGAGACTCGATAATTGTTTTAAAAGAAATAGTAATACGAGAATTCAACTCGAGAGGTTTATAAATCGAGATGAAAGTTCATTAAACTATCTAACCCACTTGAGATAAACGAAGTGTAAAATCACAACTAGTATGAATTTTCAGATTAACCATACTTTTTCGAGACATTACTTTACTACGCGATTGCGATACACGAAATATTGTTAGTATTTAATGACTAATTGATGCTTGGTACAGGTTTACGTATTTAAATTAAGTTCTGACATATGAACGAAACAAAAGGAGTTACATCGCGTTTTAAAAGTAACATCAAAATATTTTAATCACGAGCTTCCGTGCAATTAATACACCTGCAATCAAGATACATTTTTTCCCACTACTCTATTAACCTTTCCCACTTATTTGTATTTATTCGTGGCCACAAACAACGCGTCTGCACAAATTACAAACAGTATAATCTACACGATCGCGATGCGTGTAGGGCAGTCGAGGCTGTTTATCAAGATGGCTAAATGCTCGCAATTAGTTCATGTGAAATGTCGCATAAGCATGCTAACGAGATCCCGCCTCAAGCCGTACGCACCGGCCGGCTAGCCGGACCGATCGCCTGGCTATCGGAGATAGGCCGGCTGTGATTTTGCGTTTAATTAGTCGCAGGTTTTAAGTGTTTTTGGTGGTTAGTTGGCAATTTAATTTTCAGTTGACTTGGACAGCTGATTTTTATACTATAATGTGTATTAGTGAAACCCAATTAACCCGATTTCTTTTAATTTCTTTAGATATACGAACACGATACTTTAATACACTTTTCTGACATTCGTAATAATTATTTGACAAATGCTTTTTAGCTGGCTGCTGACCCCAACACTGATCTAAAAGCAAAACATATAAAATACAACATTAAAAATTAATAGAATACTCTTTATTCTACACCATACTAAGTAACAAATAATAGCGCTAAGAGCTATAAAGGGTGATACAATGCACGGTCTTATCGCTTAAAGAGATTGCGTTTTTCTTGTCGCAACATCTGTCGCACCAACCCTAACGTATGCAAACAGCCTAAAATATCGCGTTCGACCCTCTGCTGATTTATAGCCCTTTTATATAGCCCCCTAAAGTTATATAATTGAGTCTGTGAAGCGTCTCTACAATCTTAAGTTAAAATAATTAGCGTAGTTTATAAGAATATTCTTTGATGAATACACGTGTATAGTTAAAAGTATTAGTGTTTATTTTTATTATGGTTTAGCTACAGGAGGCGTGGAGATGGTCTTCCTGTCGTAAAAGTCGAAAGCGTACGGGTTATTATATCTAAAGAATAGAAGGTTATTTAGAAGAATATCGGTGTATTGAAAAGGCGCAGTACCTATTGATCAATGATGTCTTATACATAGGTTGGTAAGAAAGAATGAACCTACTGACTTGTATCGATAAGAATGTTGGGCCACAAAAGGGATAAATGAAAAGCAGTTGCATACAGCTGAGCTGAGAATGCTGAGGGGGACGTGTGGTGTTACGCGAATGGATATGATAAGGAATGAGTATGTAAGGTGAAGTCTGAAAGTGGCATGTGTGACCGAGAAGTTGTGTGGAAATCGGTTGTCGTGGGCATATGATGCGAAGGAATGAGGATCATGTTGTGAGGAAAGTTTTGAGAATTATTGTGGAGGGTTACAAGAGTGGAGGGAGACCAAAGAAGCGATGGATGGATTGTGTGAAAGATGATATGGCTAGGAAGGAGGTGACTTTTGACATGACGTCAAATAGAATGGAAAAAGAAGGCATACCACGCCGACCCCAAATTAATTGGGATAAGGGCAAGATGATAAGAAGTAAAGGAAAAAAAAAATCTTTTTTTAAACTTAATACAAGCAAATTCTAACGATCGTGCTAGTTAATATTTTGTTTAAATTATGTTCGAGTATATGAAGAGATGCTTATGGCTTAATAATATGGGTAGCTTGGGTTGATCGAAGGTTAAGTTTGGGCTGCCGTCCATCACATTCAGAGACCCTTCTGTACCTCGGAAAGTACGCTAAGCAGTTCCGTTTCCGCTCCTGAGTGTCATTCGTAGATCTTTGACAGCCGATACTTATAGTCAGAAGCTCGAAAGTCTGACAATCAGTTTTACCGAAAGATATCCTATTACCTTGTAAGTAGGTTATGGAGGCCAGGTAAGCAGTAGCTTTAGACTGGAAGCTGACCCCAACACAGTTGACAAAAGGTTGGAAAGGCTAGGCAGATGATAATAAACTATGTAGAAGTACATGAAGTTCAATAAAGTAGTATTCCAAAATGTCAAACTTTCTCAATTGAACATGAAATTTGTTCTTGTGTAGTAACGTTGAAAAACTATCAAAGGAATTTGACAGTTTGGGTTAGTTTGAAGTGCTGGCCTCTGTATAGGTGGTGATGCCGGTGACCAGCAGGTAGTGGTGGTGGTAAAACGATGGCTATGGTGTATTGATACCGGAAAGAATAATTCAGATAGTCATGTATCTAGGAACTAATATTTGGCACAAAAATCAGGCGTGAAACTGAATCCTAATAAAATAATTTTATTATATAACTTGAAACGATAGTTCAAAAGAAAGGTCCCTTTTGTTAACCTTTCATAAAATCCCATAAAACAATAAACTCACTAAACCACAAATATAAACGACTTTTTGCTGGCATAATGGGTAATTTTAAAATGTGGCTGGCAGCACCACACGCCGCGAACATTTCCCAGCCAATATTGCGGTGACGCGATCCGTTCGCGGGGTAATTGATAATGACTGAAAATGATGCATGACAGTAGCTGCAAGCGATGTGTTGTATGTAACACTTAATCGCTTGTAAGTACCGATTTGTGTTGCTAGACTCCAAAAGGGTTGAAAATATTTAAGGTTTACAATATCAGGGATTTTTGGACGAGCTACAGATATATTGCTATCAATTTTTTTTGGTACTGCTCTTGGGTACTTGTAGGTAGACGTACCTGACACCTACATACACCAGTTAGTAGATCAGTAGGTGTAAATAAACCATAAATAACTACAAACGGTACCTATTGAAGATTTTTATGCTTGTCTGAAGTCCACCAAAATATATCTTCTTAATGAGGCTATAATTTGGCAAGTTTTTGAACATCACTAATAAGATATTGTTGATTTACGTTAGAAAAATAACTTAATTCCCTTGTAACATTTTTAATCCTGGCAATCTCACAATGTGTGCGGTAACCCACCCGCCACATAATCGTCTCTGGATATTTATTTAAATATGAGTGTTTACGTTCTAATGACGGCCCAGAGCCGGCAATTGCCGACGATGAGGCGTGCCACCTCATACATTACTAGATACCTACGCATGTGGAAATCACTGCTTTGTATCACAAGGAGTAGATATCCCACAGAGACCAAACTTGATACAACTTATACATAATAAACATTTACTTTACTACATCAGTGTGTCCACAATAGTAGGATAAACCAGTACCTGATGCCATCAATGAAAAACTAAACTGCAGAAGGATTTCTAAGGAGAGAAAAATACATGGAAATTAAACAAATTTAGAATCGTTGTTGCCCAAATGTATAAGCACCATCTTGAATTTAACGTCAATAATTATTAGGATAAGTCAAAATAAAAAAAAACAAAAGCCAAAAGCTATGCCTCGGGTTCTTTATAATTTCCGATCTGCCTAAATGATTGTACTACTGACCGATTGTGAACACGGCACACTTGGATGAGGAGGAGATTGTGGGTTGGTAATGTGATCAGTATGTGAGCGCTGTGCTGTGGCCCCCATGGCATAGCATTATGCTGAGACTCTTCTCCGCACCTGAATCCTTCTTGTCACAGTCACGAGGTGCCTACAATTGTTACCTTTAGTTTCCGTTTTGTCGTTTCAAAAACCATCATAATAAGTTTTTAGTTCGTAAGTTTTTTATTTATTTATGCACGTATGTCTTCTGTGGCACATAAATATGTTTTCTTCTTTTCTTTCTATCACACCGAACGCCTTGAGATGAGCCGTGTCATGTCGATCGTGCTAAAATATTTTTGCGGTGTTGAATATTCAACTCTCGGCGCTGACCCGAGCTTGGAAAATCCAACAGTACGCTTCTATTTAGGCATTAATTGAGGTATCGTCTAGTGTTAGTGAGAACGAGCATTAGTCTCTGTTGCATAAACACTCATGTCGTTTCCTACTGCGTAGGGTATACGTGCTAGTTATGTGCTTGACGGTTTGATGTTAAAATTAGGTGCTGTACTAGGTGTAAACACTACCTTAGGTAGAACGTTTAAAATAAATTTGCAACGGTGCCTTGTAGAGATATTCTTTGATTTACGGCAAAAATTATATGGGCGCAGAAGTTTTCCTTGCCATTTACCTCTTATAGATTTCTCTTGGAAGAATCCCTTTTACAACACCTGCCTACTTGTGGGCAGTGAATTAAATTACCTGAAAACAACGAATGTTTGTTTTCAAAATTGCTACATTGTCTTGTTGAAAGATAGCAAAAATGTTTTCACTTGTTTTCCAACCAGAATACAATTTAATAAACTGCAATCAGTCACAGTTTATACCCAGTGAAATAATATAAATAACGGAGTATAACAGTTGGACAGTAGATCTGTTAATATAACTAAACCTGAGTTATTTCAGCTTGCAATTGTTAGACTAAATAGTTATTCTCAATTGAACTAAGACTAACAAAATGTTCTAGAAAAAGAATTGCGTCATCTATGTGTATTTAATGTAAGTACTATTGTTTTGTACTGCTTCTCTCGTTTTCTTAATATTTTTCAACTATGTCTTGATAGATCATTAGTTAAATGGTCGCCTCATATTCACAAAATGGGTGGTGTTTACCATTTCATTTGAACTTTCTAAGTTTATCTTAGACATCAATGACGTCGGTGAAGAAAAAAAATCTTAAGGATACCTAGACTTATTATTATAGTCTTAGATCGCTAATGCTTTCTTTGTATGAAAATATGCTGGGTGGTATAAAAATATGCTGAAAATAGTGAAGACTGCGTAGGTACTCGTTGTTTGTGGAACTGAGTTCGACCGACTGCAAAGGATACATGTTCTTCGGGCTCGTTTTGTATTTGTTATTGTTTAAAAGTATGAATAGACTTATTGTGGTCATAGACCTTTCAGTTAGTATTCTTTTTCTTCGTTTCGATGGTATTTGGTTATATTTTGCTGACCCAATGTATGTATGTCAATGTGTGTAATGTGTGTATGTATGACACATCTATTCGTCCATCACGTCGGTCGTGCGGTGGCAGCGCATAAGCTCTAGCTGCATATTAAAAGCTTATGCATTATTACACAGAATGTGGCTGCCTCGCAAGAGCGGTTGTTGTACGTGAGATCCCGGTAGATGACCACAGGCTCCCCCCCTATTACATGAGATTAAAATAAAAAATAATATAAAATAAAATTTATTGCAATAAAAGTTTCACACAGTTTTGAACATTGGTCCCAAACTAGGCAAGCCTGTATCTTGGGTACCAAAATTATTCTTCAGTAAAAAAAATCATTAGCATCGATAAAAAATATACAACTTCATACAGACAGACACTTTAATCCCATCAATATACAGACTTATAATAACTACGTCAGATCTAAAAGAAGCTGGCAATACTACAAATGTTTGGGCCAAGTCCCACGAGAAGTGGCGACGCGTGGCTACAAGATCAAAGCTAGCATTAACATATACCCTGACTTCGCATAAAGTATTATGAAAATAGCTGACGGCAGATGTTTTTGTTTGGTGAAGAACTAGGGTTTTAGATTATAAATGGCTTTTTTTTGTTAAAATTCTAGAAATGCAATGTAGTTTCTTTATTAAGGAAAAAAGGTTTTATTTTTCTTTTTATAGTTAAGAAAAATACACACAAATTCAAGTTATTGATTTAAAATGATCTTTTTTTTTCTTAAAAATACAACTGCATATCGAAAGGTATTTTTACTATTTCCAGCTAGCTCCGAGACGATTTTGAATGTAATCAGATGCAGCTAAATGAATTCCCAAATTTTAATTTCACTTCCCCAAATAAATATTGCATGGAGTACCATGATTAGTAAGCACCACACAACAATGAAGCGAAATACTATTATCAAATATTTTATATTCATGATACCCTAAAAAAGTAATAATGCCATGACATGACCCTCTATCACCATTGACATAGAGAAGTTTATTAAATACCATCAAGACCATTGTTTTCCACATAAAAAAACAATCATACTGAACAACATTCAAAACCCCAGTATTACAACGACATCGTGTGTGTTTTTTTACACTGTGACCTGTTTGAATAAACCATTACATTTTGTTTTCTATGTTAATGAATTCAGACTTTCAGCTTTATCAGGTTGCAATAAGGGTTAAATTGGATGTAATCGTAAATTTGTTTGTACTTTGATTGTTACGGCGCACGCGACAAAACCGCCCTAACCAAGGGGTTGTAGTCGCCCTCTAGTTAAGGGTTGTTGTGACGTACGATTATCGCAACCCTCTCGATTATTGAACAATTTGTCATTCATGCTAGTTCGGACTTCGGACGCTGGTCTCGTTGAGGTGACGTCATTTTTTAAGCTTTGTAAAATATTTTAAAGTGAACTGTTTTGAACCTAAATAAAATGACGGTCAGATTCAACAGTGACTCTCAAAATCAAAGCAAGCGGCAAACGTTCCTACTGAAGACTATTTAGAGTTAAATAAAATAAATCTGGGTGTTATAGAAAATTGTGATGATTGAGTGATACCGAGATGTTTCTACCAAGGCATTAATCAGTAGGTATGTAAAAGACTAAGCTGTAGAAACATATGACTACAGATTTTGATTACCTATTCATATTTAAAAATCAATAACAGTGTTAGAGTCCATTTTTAAGTTGAGTATTTAATACTTATTAGCTTAAGGACATTCTTAGAACTTAACGCAATGAATAATGAATCTCGAATAACCCTTAAACCAATAGCAACGGGATATTGTTTCCCACAGTCGGGATGACGCGTGGGGCGGCATTTTATACGCAGGGATTGCGTCCAGTGGCCCACTGTCAAACGAGAGCTCACTGTGTTCACACGGCCGTCCATAACACATAAAAATCATCTGTTCCGTGCCGAAATATAGGAAATAATCGCGTAAACGAGGATAATGACGCGAGTAGGTGGGGCCGTTCCGAAGACGCCCCTCTAGCTTTTTTTTTCTCGACGTCTGGGCGGCGCGAAGAGAACGCCTCGCGTCCCACGCGCCGAACGCACCGAGATGCGCGACCGAACACGCTCGCTATACAAACCGACGGCAACGCGCCGACGGTACACCGACTAACAACGTAAACAAACAATAAAATGCGAATAAAAAACACGCGACAAACATACACAAAATACAAGAAACGGCGTGAAAACCGCTAGTTGGTTCCACATTTAAATATCATCAAATCACATTTAAATCGTTATAAAAGTCACATTCTAAATTCAAGTTCGGAGCGAACAATAACATTTGAACCTGTTTCCGAAGATGTTTTGACGTTCAGTGACAGAAACCAGTGCGTTGTGTCAATTTTCGCGGTAAAAGTGACAAGTTGAAACAATGACCCCGCAAAAAGAGGATCCAGTGTTGCCAACATGAAAAAACTGCGTGTTTTTATTGGAAATAACAGAATGCAAAGGACAGTTCATGCAGCAATACTTTTCTTATTGGTATTTTTGTTGAATATTGCGAGGTAAGTTACTAGTTCAAACTAAATACATTTCTATTTTTCCAGAACCAGTAGATTTTTTATTACAGAAAAATCTTAGAATATATTCCAACAAAATGCAATGATAATGATATTAATGAAGCACACCCACAGTCACAGACGAGCACGATAGCTCATTAAAACTCGTGGGGTGATAAAACGGCACAATAGCCACACACATGCACAAAGAAAATAAGCCAAACTAGCTTCAAACAAATAGGGGCGCAATGAATACCAAACTAAAACATCACGACACCTAATCATGCAAAACGGTCCTAAGTAGACAACACGGGGACTAATGAATAATGATCCGCGTCGCGTAATGTATGGTAATAAATGTAAATTTAAAAGGTGACAATCATTTTGTCGGCCCACCCAATAGTGCCGCGATTTACGTAGTATGTAAATGTGTCGATATGCCACTGCACGCGGTCGCATAATCGTAGGGCTGTTTGCTCCGTGATTGATATTCAGACCCGCGGAATTAGTTGAGACTGGATGAGCACCTTTTAGTAGTGTAAACCGGTTGGAGTATCACTTTTGTTAAATCGTGATCGTGAAACTTTTGAAATGCTTGTTAAACGTTAGTTTTCCATTAACTACGGGCAGCAGCAGCCATTTACTTGTGTAAATTAATGACTAAGCAACCTCTATTATTTATCTTGTCTCCAAAAAGCATATTCTCTTTACTATCGCTTAACGAATTTACTTTACTTAGATCAGGAAAAGTCAGTCTGTATATTCTGCTTTTACCTAGTTGGTTATCATCATTTTCCAAGACGTTATAACAATACATGGCGTCTTTAATCTCTGAAGAGTCAGGCAGAGACCCAAATTTCGTCGTTTATGTTTAAGTCCCACGCAATATTGGCGAACCTACACATTATCACTCTCCTATGACACTCTTCCAATGCATTTCAAGACAGATCACTTAAACCCGGACACCGTTCGAATTTCGAATTGGATTGAAAGGTCAACAACCAATTACGTTCAATTAGTGCCGGGCTATGAAACGGCAAACAGGTGATACACAGATATACACCAGTTCTCGTTTTTTGTTTCATTGCCAGCATTGAAAATTTAATGGCTCCACGCCCGTTTATATACCAACCATACATTCTACTTCAATCCGATTTTATTCACAGAAAATCGTTTCACACACTCAAACTTGCTAATTTAGACGAAACTTCGTCAAAATGTGTTTTATTGACCGTTATAAAAGGTGCGAAAATCTTACTAGCATGCAATTAGTACACTTTTATCTGTTCAAATATCATAAATAGAGAAATATGTTTGAATTTCGAACGATTGAACCGATTTCGGATATTCTTCCATTTGCATGGCTGGTTTTGGATTTCATGGTATTTGGGGAACATGTGAATTTTTAGCTTTAGAAGTAAAGCATTACCGTAGCGAAGCATTTTATGTTGGCATGGTTTTTAGATTTCCTCGCCCCATAAAAGAACACACTACGATTACCTACGATGCTTAATCTGTTAAGACTTTTTTCAAATATCAAAGTTCATAGTTTGACTAAAGTCAATGCAATTTTTGATAAAAAATACACTAATAATTACAAATCAGAAATCATTTATTTGAGAAACATAGACAAAATATTTCTGCAAAGAGATTTGAATGTTTCATTTGTTTTTTTTTTTATCTTAACAACTAGCCATATCAATAAATATAAAATAACAGTTTTTTGATGTTAATAGTATCCTCAAATATTATTACGAAATTTATTGGCTATCATAAATCAGTCACATTTTTGATACACGCAGAAAACTTTATACTAGTTTGGAGACTTTTTATTCCCAGCTTAAATGCAATTTGCCATTATTTAGAAGTTTATTTAAGTCGGTTTTTAATTCTATCAAATACTTACGTCAGATAATAGAAATTCTTAACGGTAGTGCCTTTTCTGTCATCAGAGTGGATCTTGTGTCTATCTACAGTAGGCAACCTGGGCAAGTACCAATGTGAATTTTTCAATTCATATGTACTTTCTAAGTTTATCCTGGATATCACTGACATCGGTGAAGGAAAACATCGTGAGGAAACCTGGACTTATATAATTAATATAAGTCTGAAATCGCCAACCCGTCTTGAGAAAGCGTGGTGATTGATGCTCGTGCCTTCTCTGTATGAGAAGAGGCCTTAGCCCTGCAGTGGGACAGTAATGGGCTGGTACTACAGTAGGTACCTATCTTAAATCAACTAGGGATAACCAATTTTATACCGAGTAATCAATGACTATGCTTTGTCGTTGTCCATGAGTATACAACCTTTGGAAAAGACAAATTTCTTAATATAGAGACCTGGCCATTTAAAATTCCGGTGGTGTATTTGTGTATAAATGCCCAATAATAGATGTTCTAGAAAAAAAATGCTTTGAATTCAAGTAGTTTAAAACCTAACCTACTTTAAAAAATATATTTTACATGTTGACGTGTGACAAATAATAAATTAAATAAAAATGTATTTATTTCTCTCACAAGGTACATTGAACACTATTTTATTTATAAAGTATTGCCTACGTTTAGTACTTTTGTGAGAGCTGGAGTCTGAACTCGGAAAAACATAAAAATTATCATTTAAAGTAAATATTAAACTGAGCAATGGCAGATATCCTGCATTATAGTATAACAATTCACTTCAAAAGATTCTACATGAAACACAGAAATGTATTTATTTTTCGAGTTCCAAAATAACATACACAGTATGTTGCATAATTATATAATATAATTATAGTTAAAGAGAATCCCCCAAGGTAGCCCGCGAAATTTATTATTTTTGGGTTAGTTGTTTTTTCTAAAATTGTAGCACTGTTTTACATTGTAGGTATGTTGATCTAATTGAACGTGTGGCAATTATGATAAAATTACTACTGTATCTTGGGGCACAGGATTTGATATCTTGAGTAATTGTTAATTTAGTGTGGATCTGGAGTGTACTCAAAAGTTCATCAAATGGTGTCAGAGTACATTCATAGGTGCCACAAGATCCGTAGGCATTTATTCCTAGTCTGGAATGTATTAACTATAGACAATAAAAAGATGAACCTCTTAATATGTGTAGTTACAAAGATATTAATGTAAAACAATTTAGATATTAATGTAAAATAAGAAAACTGAGAATGGCTTCTGAAGCCTAAATCTTAATTTAAGACGTTTCCTTGATTAATACCTAAAACTGTTAAATATAATGAGAGGTGTTTTATTGACGGAAATACAAAACGTACCCATTATTCATATCACATTATCAAAGGCATGATATCCTTTAAATTATTACCATTATAAGCACGTTTACTCAAAAAAAAGCAAACACTTCTACATTATATTCACCCAAAATGCAAGTTTCATTCATTGTATTGTTTCCACATACACCAGTGCTGCCATCTAGTAACTCGATAATGAAACAAAATGCTTTCACATCTAGTCAAGTTGAATCCTTGTAAAATTATTATTCATAATCGAAGTTATCGTTTGGTACCAATATCTATCGGCGGCTTAGCTTTTAGGAATATTTTAACTAGGCATTATTTAAAACAAAAGAATTAGTATATAAGCTTATTCAGTTTCATGAAAAGCCATTTTAGTATTCATAGTTATTACATTGACTAAGTATTCTTATAGTCAAGGTTCGACCGATTAATCATTTATTTTATTGGTTATTTATAACTTCCTTTTTACAGGGAATAGGAGGAAACGTTTTAATGTTTATTCCGCACTAATATGCATAATTTAACTTAAATGAATAAAATAGTAAATCAAACTTAAGTATATGGCATGTGGGGTACTTCCTCTGTCGCTAAATAGTGAATAATGCTCGCACAATGTTGCAATACGTCGGGAATTTTAAGGCCGGGTACTTATAGAAAAACCTCTTTGGTTGTGCTTGTAACAATGTTTTTTAAAGTAAGTTAGTAAGCAAGTACCTAACAGTGACGTGGCGTCAGTTTTCATAAAAGGGAAGCCGTAGAAAAAAAAACTCAACAGTCCCTAATCTGGTCAGTTTTGCGTATGTTAGTTAGTGTATACTATTTGCCAATAGAATACACTACTGCACTGATTGTGCTATTTTTTCAATGGCGGTAGTGTTGCGCTACGCTCTTCGAACTTCCAAAGGAAAGCCAGTATCTAACCAGTTATATGGACACTGAGCCAGTGGTACCTAAGTCAGTATCTTTGTTTGCATAAACTAGATACTACTACATACTCGCACATTATTCAACAACAATAATAGTCTTTCTTTCTTTCTTTTTATGTAACAATCAGGTAAAAAACGAACATTAATTGTACATTTATTTTGGTATTAATAAACCTATAGATAAGTTTGTTTATTTTGAAAGTACGTGAAGAGGATTTAAAGGTGCTCGTGGCTATATAACAACGTCCACAAAGGTCCATCGAACGTTCGAGGCTGAGCACTGTCCGTGGATGGGTGCCCATCCATTATGCGCAATAAACCGTTGGTCCTGGCTGTCATTTATAGTTCTTTGACTGTCGTCAAGGGCAGTCAGAACCCCGAAAGTCTGATAAATCGGTCTTCTTCCAAGGAGTATCGTTATTACCCAGTAACTGGGGTGTGGAGGTCAGGTATTCAGTAGCTGCATTTACAACACTGGCATTCAGCTGCATCCTCTTAGATTGGAAGCGAACCCCAAGATAATTGGGAAAAGGCTACGCAGATGATGGTGACGATGGATTGGTGCCCGGCTAATGGAAATAGGCTCGCCCCTTATCACATAGGACTTAAACATAACAGGCCAAATGTGGGTGTACTCGTATTATAAGTACACGTCTGCTTACCCGTTGGGGAATATAGGCGTTATGTTGTTATCTTTATAATCAGGTCAGACGCCATGTGCAACGGTCACAGAAACACTAAATACCTATTTCCACAATCACGAGTTTTAATTAAGGAAAAGTCAAACGTCTCAGACGCCGGTGGTCCGAATACCTGACATTTTAATCGAAAAGGGAAATTAAACCACTTTCTAAAGGCAGCAAGAAAAAAAAAGACATAAAATACATTTTATCATTACCACGCAAAGAGCAGGACAAATTAATGTATTTTAAATGACAATAAATAGTCCTGATTTGTCGATACAACTTGCCAGGGTGAAGCAATGGAGCCTCGAGGACTTTCAGTAAGGCGATATTATCCGATTTATGCACATATTAACACTTATCGGACTAATTGCTACTGTTCCAGCATTTTTCAACGTACCTACAACAAATTAAGTGTATCTCATAGAAGAGAATAAATCCTACTGTAGGTATAGAGTACCTATATACATTGTCAGTACACGGAATTTCAATCAGACCCGCGCGTTTCATTCGTAAAATGTCTTAACAACAACCGGGGAGCAAGCAATTTTGCCGCTTATAAATTTCAATTTAGAGTAGGATATTCCGTGGGTGTTCCAAATGTAAGGCATTTTAAATCTCAGTGTTAGAGAGGATAAAAGTATTTGCAGAATTGTCGGCACGCAGAGAGAAGCAATGCAAGTGGCTGTAATTTGTATTGAAATAACCTTTCTGAATGGGTATCGTAGCATTTCATCAGACCGACAACGCCAACGGATTTATTATTTTTTACCGTCGACGGTATTAAAGTACGAAATTATTGTTTTTATCTCGTCATGTGGAATTTTTAAAGCAATTATTAAGTATCGCGCCATGTTTTAATTGGATCAGTCGGGTTTAACGACTTTGGAAGAGCTGTTAGGCGTTTTGCTAAATCCTTTGCCAATGTGTGCTTGGTTTTTTGGCGAACCGAACTTATTTTGCAAACATTTACGTTTATTGGGATGTAAACATTACGATTTAAATGCTTATATTACGCGCGCTTGGCATTCGACGTAATTGTATTTAATTTTGCATTCTGCCGGAACTATATTGTAGAGTCCGATTGAAAATTATTCTTTTTTCGAAGCTGGAAACGAAATTCGACCTTATTTGTATATTTCTTGGCTGAAAACCGAAAACAATTTTTTTACTTGCCAATATTTTGTATTTGGGAAAGTAAAAGAAATAAAAGTTAAATCTTGTTTTGACAATAAAAATGACTGCTGAATCACGCCTAGCCTTTTCCCAACTATGTTGGGGTCAGCTTCCAGTATAACCGAATGCAGCTGACCTCCACAAACCAGTTACTGGGCAACACGATACCCCTTGGTAAATCTGGCTGTCAAACTTTCAGGCTTCTGACTACCCGTAACGACTGTCAAAGATCTACAAATGACGGAAAGCACGGAGGAGTCTCGATATGTTACAAACGGTCATCCATCCACAAACTGAACGCGGCAAGCGTAGCTTCACCATCGATTGACCCATATTTAGCCGCGAGATCCTCTTCTTTTACCACAGCTGAACATGTACAATCATGTTTTGGTTGAAATTTCGGCCCATAATTGCCGAAAAGTATGAACGAAAATAAAATTTGGACGTAAGTAAGTACTCTACAAAAGTGGCCGCGTTGCGTTCCTGAGATGTTTATGATAGATACTGTTTCAAGAAATATTTCCAATGGAAATGTTTTAATCTATCGTGAATTAAGTATTTTGTACACAAGCTTCAGAGGGGGGCCCTCTGAAGCTTGTGTACAAAATACTTAATTCTTCAAATAGTAAATACCTGCAATACACTTCTGCAGTTATTATGATGTAAAAAATATAACTGCGGGAGAAAAGAAAATGCATAGTCCACCAGGACATTTGACCACTCACATCAATACTAATGACGAAACGCCATCAGATAAGCCGAAATGCGAACTACAAAGTCACGTTAGTGAAATTAGCTTAAATTCTTAACCTATAGTTAAGTACGATAATATAAGTGTTAGGCTGTGCGCAGGCTTCAATCAAGTCTTCAGGCAGATAATCACACTACGAAAAAAAAATAACACATTGATGATGTGCACACTTGCAAGAAATCAGTGTCAAAGTCAAATATGTCAAATATATTAAGAAAATACTATTTTGACAAAAGACCAAACAGTTTTGACACAAGATCAAACTTTTTAGACACATTATCAAACTTTTTGACGCAAGATCAAACTTTTTGATACAAGATTAAGCTTTTTTGTCACAAGACCAGACTGTTTTGACAAAAGACTATCTACATTGTTTAGTTCTTTATTCTCTGGTACGCGCTGCCTTAGTCCCACCCTGTGTATGTAATGATACGGCACACACCGTGGGAAGGGACGAGATAACAGTTATGCAAAGACGGAAAACTGTATTTAACTTTAGTTACGATTGTTTTTAGTGTTCCTTTTTAAAATGAGAAATTAACTGACACTAAGCGAAATTATGGGGTAGGTTTTTCTTTTGTTTTAAAATGGAAATTAGTTTAAGTGTGACTGTCGCAAATGAAGAATAATAGTGATTTTTAAACGTAATACATTTCTCTATCGCCACGCCTGTTTTACCTTAAGGGTAAGGCAGAGGTATATCTACAGTACAGGCAAGCAGTGTGTATTTATGTATTGAACATCTATAGGTTTAAAAAACTGAATTAATATCACACTCCTAGTTTTCTTTCCTTTTAATTGTAAAGAAAGTATACTCGTACATTAGCATACAGTCATTTATTACATGGTCACATTACCAGCCTATTAATATATGCCCTCTGCAAGGCAAAGGCGTCTTCTCATAACGAGAAGTCTGGAGCATTAATCACCACGCTTGCTCAAGGCGGGTTGGCGATTTCAAACTTTTATTAATTATAAGCTGTACACCGCGGTTCCATTTGCTTTTAAGGAACGATCTCTAAGAGCAGATGAAACCGTGTGATGTCAAATTGGGCTATCAAATGCAAAAATACTGTTCTTAAATCGGACTGGTACTTTTAAAGATTACCGCCTATAAACAAACTAACTCTTTAGCTTTATCATGTTAGTATAGATAAATCTAGTTTTCCTACACCGATGACCAACCATTAAGAGATAGAGATAGAGAGAGAGAGAGAGACATTTTAGGAGTTAGAAATGTTATTTTATTTATTTTATTTTTTGAAAAACATTGCCCCACACTACGAATTTCTCCTGTATCGTGGGTGCGTTCACAAACATTCAAACTCACATACACAAACAGCCAGACCCAGAACAACTATCTGCAGGCCATACAAATATTTGTTCCGTGTGGGAATCGAACCCATGACACGCAGCCCAGTCAGACGCTCAGTCACTGCGCCAACCGTGCCGTCAAAGACTAAGACGATTAAGAGACTGTGTTATGTCTGAATAGAATAAAAAAATCCTTACAATAACGCAAGCAAATATAACAAAACAATATACGAGTATTATTATAAATCATTCACTTGTTTATTTGATTTGATCCGTCAAAAACAAAGAAAATGTCTTTCGTTATGTACCTACAGAACTTTCACGGCTGGCGTCCGGTCGCACTTGACCATTCTAAATTAAGAACATACGCCTTTGTGATAAGAAATGTTTGTACACAGTTAAACAGTCGTGTACGCCTCGCCCTTAGGATATGTAGTGTCCAAACAAACTGAGGAATTCATATAACACAGGTAACACACACTTCAGTAGGTACTAGTGGTAATGAAGACGGCACGGTTGGCGCAGTGGCTGAGCGTTAGACTGCCGCGCCGCGGGTCGTGGGTTCGATTCCCACACGGAACAAATATTTGTATGGCCTACAGGTAGTTGTTCCGGGCCTGGCTGTTTGTGTATGTGACTTTAAATGTTTGTAAACGCACCCACGACACAGGAGAAATACCTAGTGTGGGGCAACGTTTTTAAAAAAAAAGAAAAAAAAAAAAGAAAGAAAAGAAAATGAAGAGATAATTATAACCAACTATATTATACAGGTCGGAAGAGACATCCATGCATATCCTGATGATGATGATGAACTATGAGTTCATACATGATTCTAGACTCCCAGAGTGGATGGTCAATCATGATGGTCGCCTTTTTACTAAGTTTTGTTTCTGTAAATTTTTGTTTACTTTAAATAATTTTGAAAAAGAAAAAGATTTTGTACAGTATAAAATAGAAAAAGATCTAAAAAAATCGTAGAAATTAGAAAAGCTGCCGAAAAATTTCTATCTTGAATTTCTTATCACCCGCCTGGAGTCTAGATATGTGTACGGCTGGCAGTAAGCTTGCCTCCCTATTACCCTCATGGGACTTGAAAATATCTGGTGAAATGTGGGCGAAACTATCGGTACACCTCTGTCTAACTCTACAAGGAATACAGGCTGATGATATCATGTTGTAGGTAGATTATAAATTTACATTTTGATAGATTATTTGCAACCTTAAATGTATCCAAAGACATGGTTATTTTGTACAGAACATAACAAAACAAAAAAAGAAACTTTTTTTAATACATGCTCCATTTTTAAATATCAATCTATCCACAGATCAAAAAAAAATGTTAACAGACGGGTAAATCCGAAACGTTAACACATATAAAACACGTGCGTTACTTATCTGTGTTGATCGGGCCACAGTCGCGTACATCTGATGTACTACAAGTACCTACGTGCGGCCATAGTTTTTATTTAATCTGTGACACTTCCTGTCATGCCCCATCTAGTTATATGATGTATTTTATTTTTAGAACTAGATTTTTGACGTGGTTATTGTCACGAATATGTGTTTAATTTTTACAAAGTTTTTATAATTAAATGTTTGATATAAGTAGATTGGTATAATTAAGCTAATTTTTGTAACGCTATCTAATAAGTACCTGACAAATATGGCACTTACAAAGCTTAGTTAATCCTCATAATACCTTTTCAGTTCTTTTTTTCTTCTTACAATATACTTACGATTTCTGTGGCTATTAAACATTTTTTTGTTTATTTTCTTTCCAATTTTGGAAAAACGAAAAAACACTATTTCAGTAACTCCCTTAGGTACAGAAACTTCCAGAATTCAGACTTTGAGCTTTATATTCAGAGAGCATACGTTTTTGTTTTGATCAAACCTCGCCACTAAACTTCACAGCACAAACTTCCAAAGTATTTAATTTAATATGAAATTTCAAAAGTCTGTAAAATTCCTTTGCCCCTCCAACAAAAACAATTCACAGGCATCCACAGCGATGCTCATAACTTTTCCAACCGAGACTTAATTATAAAATCGCTCGGATAATTTTCACATACCACCGAAATATTAGCTATCTACTGTCCAAAAGAACAAATTGTTTAATTCCGAAACTATTTGAACGACGCGATTACATCGGAAACTTGTATAGACACACAAATAAATTAAATAAAGTGACTTTTATTATGAGAATAGCCCAATTAGTGGGACATAGTGGTGTGACGTAATATTGTTGTTTGTTTATATTGCCGAGATGAGTCATTAGTTATTAATTATTGTTAGTGTCGCCATTTGTAAGAGGTAGCGATAGTAATGAATAAATTAAACGCTAATTATATTGTATTGATGCGTGCTGTGCGGTGAAATTATGTTATTAATTTCGGTAAGATGAGATGGAGATATCAGCCGGGTGGTCTTTTCATTTTGTTGTATTTGGGTAAACATCTTTAGAAGCTGGTTTGTTTTCTACAATTTACTGCTTAATCCTGTCTAACTTTTCGTCAGTTAATCTATTAAATACCTACAACATAGGAATTAATGAAAAGCGGGCTCTTGAGGCCAACGGTCAGATCATTCCCAGACCACTTTAATTTAAAAAATGATGTTTTTGCCTATTGTAAGACACATAGTACTTCAAGCTTCTTTCATTTTATCTAACCCTCAGTTTTCTCCTTCCAGTTCCCGAGACAATATGCTGCCAAGTCACGTGAAGCTCAGCTCATCCCTGACCTGCCGCCTCGTTGGTGGCTTGAGCAGGGAACAACGATCCGTCTGCCACGACGCACCCGACACTGTCGCCATAGCATTCGAAGGTCTTCAGCTAGCGGTCAAGGAATGCCAGCATCAGTTCCGCTGGCACCGGTGGAACTGTTCCAGTTTATTGATCAAGAACAGCAATCCTCATGGCAGTTCTATTATGAAAAGAGGTTGGTCTGTTTTAATATTTATACAGAATGAGTGGCCGAAAGTAATCTACCGACTCCATCTAAGACTATCACAAAAGCACGCCACTCCAAATTTCACAACAATTTGACGACACCGTTTTCGCAGCGGTTGAGCCATCGACTGTTGCGCCGCGTGTCGTGGGTTCGATCCCCGCACGGAACAAATATTTGTATGACCTACAGGTACTTGTTCCGGGTCTGGCTGTTTGTGTATGTGAGTTTAAACGTTTGTAAACGCACCCAAGATACAGGAGAAATTCCAAGCGTAGGGCAACGTTTTTAAAAAAAATAAAAAAAAATTGATATGTTGTGAAATTTGGAGTAGCGTGCTTTTAGCCCACGTCTGTGTTCCACTAAGGAATAAGCAGAGATATACCTACTTTTAGTCACCCATATTTCGCCAGTTATGCTTAAGTCCCATGTAATAGGGGGCGAGTCTATTGCCATGAAATGGGCGCAAATCTAGACACCACACTGAGAAATTCCAGCTGGTAAACCCCAGTAACGCTGCCTTACACGGGAATCTAACCCAGGAGCTCATGCTTAGCAATAGCACTTATGACGAGTAGAACAATGACACAGTATTTTAGATGATAAGAAAACGTTTCTCATGCTTTATTGCAACGGGAAATAATTATGCTGTCTCTCTCTCTCATCCTTTGAATAAGTAATACTGACAAGGGTCTGCATAAAATAGTCAGGGATACCTTATTTGATTACCTTGTCACATTGCCAGAAGACAAACGCCACTCTCCTTAAAACTATACAAGCTCAGATAAAACCTTCAAAATCATAATAAAAACATGTATTTATTAACTTTTGTCGCAACAGAGGACCAATAACATCATAAGATTATTTCCAAAAACAAATCATTGTCGATTAATGCCAAAACCA
Organism: Phlogophora meticulosa; assembly: GCA_905147745.2. Classification (NCBI taxonomy): domain Eukaryota; kingdom Metazoa; phylum Arthropoda; class Insecta; order Lepidoptera; family Noctuidae; genus Phlogophora; species Phlogophora meticulosa. The sequence goes on along the minus strand of LR990522.1, from coordinate 13,409,984 downwards.
GTCCCACATGAACGTAATTCCATAATACTTTTTTTTTGAAAATTAAAATAAACGCAACTAAAATTTCAAACCAATGGCGATCAACCATTACAATCCGAATTTATTACGACCAAAAATTATTCACGCACATTAAGAGGCCACCGGTGAACGGACATATCCACGTATTATATTCTTAATATACGTATTTACTGAGTCGTCCGTCTTTATGTCCTATCTCCGGGTGTGAAAAGGCTTTGTCGACCTCGTTTTTTCCACAATCATCGCACACGTTGACGTGGAAATTTACGAGCATGGAAGATGGGAGACAACAAATAATAAGCTGTGGTGTCCAGGTGGGGCTCGCACCCGCGCCCCGCGATTTCACGCTACGTGTGGGTCCGCCGGCCCCCCCTCCCACCACCGCCTGCCCCGTCCCCCTAGCCGCTCAACCAATTAATATCTTAACTGGAATTACCTGGACTCGAGTACCAACGGAGTTACTCAATTTTCTCCACGCCCTTTTATTGCTGCGCGCATTTTAATAACAGTTTGAAATTCTTCATTAAACCTCATAAATGCAGATTGGGTAATAAGAAATAGACACACTCACATACATATAAGACGTAATTGAACATTCAAATAGTGAGAGATCAAACTTAAGAATGTTATTTGGTCCATTGTGTCGTCGACATTATTAGTATTGGTAATGCCCGTAACGACACCTTCCGGCCCTTCAGCGACACGACTGTGTTTAAATTGAAAAATTGTGAAAAAAGCAGCGTAACTAAACACTTAAACATCTTTCTTAACGTGCCCATTGTTGGGGTCCCGAATTGAAACGCCGACGGGAGAGTGAAACGAAAAAAAAAGTGAAGAACAAATCGAGATGCTTTTAAATAGGATAATAGCGATCGATGATCGAAGAAGAAAGATAATAATGATTCCGGACCGTTGGTTTTTTTGTCCGAACGTGTAGGATCGATGAAAGAGCGCTGTGGACGGATGGCATTCTGGATAGATCACGGGATTTGTTCCGCTTCCCTGAGATCCTCCACGCGTTGTTAGCGCTCTTGTACGTGACGCTGTTACAATATACTGTCAAAGATTTAATGACTTTTGTGAGGCTAATGAGACTATTGTCGGAAAAGTTTTTCGCCTCGGGCGTTAATAGTTGGATGGTAGGTGAGATTAGAGTGAGATGTGTGGGTCGGCGCGTCGGATGTCGGCGGAGTCGCGTGAGAGAATGGCGCGCGTCGCGTCGGGGCACACAGGGTGGCGAACATGCGTCGATACAAATCTGACGGCGCTCGCGCACGTGACGTGTATTCACGACGCGAATGTGTCATAAAAAAGTGACATTTATTGGCGTTTTATATCAACAACAAGTCGTCAGGTGACGGAGTGCCGACGACAATGTGGTTATGATGTGCAAAAACATGATGCGTTGTTGTGTTATCTGACGACGTGTCGTGGGAACTGAGGCGGCGAGACGACACGACTTTATTAAAAGAGAGTCAGACATTTTTTTTATTACTTTTCTGTCACGTTAATCATTTGTGGACGAAATATCTCGCTTTAAGTGAGACGTCAAAATTTTGCGGGTATAATTTGCGGTTAAGACGACTCGAGAACGGTAAAATGTCAAGACGGATACCGATAAAGTGCCATCATTGACCTAAAATAACAACTCTTAAAAGGATTTAAACAAAAACTTGGACGTGTCAAAATGTCTCAATGCGATGTAGCTCAACCCTCTAATGGTCGCGATAACATCTTCCTCGGTGCGTTACCGAATCGTGCTCCTTCAGATGCCTCACAACTGTGAGAAAAAACATACAAAAGGCCCATAAAAACATGAATTTGTCCAAAGTTCCCAGTTTTAAACGTGACATCGAGTGGGGGTTTTTTGTGCCCTTTTTGTTCCCTGTCGGATTATGAGTCCGCTTTTAAGGGTTAATTAAGTCAAGTGTATTAGTGATTTTGCGGAAATTTAAAGGATGATATAGTGGCATGATTATGATTCATCCAATCATCCAAAAAGGATACATGTTTATCCATATTAGCTTAAATTTATTTTGGTTCTTTTCGAAATCTGATTGACTAATAATAGGTACAGTTTTTCATATTAATTTGAGAACCCTAAATGTTTAATTTTATGTTGTAAACATAGCGCCAGTTGTACCCAAAAGGGTTGCGTTGAGGTGTAGACTGTATGTTTATTGCATAGTACACCCTTGGTTCGCCGGTTATGCCTAAGTCCCATGCAATAGGGAGTGAGCCTATCACCACCAACCATAATAATGCAAATCCAGGCTGTTACTGAGAAATTCCTTTAAGAAATCCCATTTCCAAACTTACACGATACACCTAGCTCTTAACGACGAATCACCACCAAATCATTACGTCACAGCTTCTCAATTTCGATATTAAACCAAATCTAATTGCAGCACGTGCGAGCCCTACGGATCGTAAATTAGTCTTGCTGACGTCACAACCGAGTTATCGTCTGGTTTTGGTAATTAGCGATTCGCAACACAAGGCGAAGGAACCAAACGGGGCTTAATTGCTACGATACCCTTGCAGCGTCGTATATCTTTAGCTCGTATTATTTTTTGGTAATTTCAATTTTGGGAATTATCATTTTTTACTGTAAAGACTTACCTATACCCGTGTTAGGTTTTGTAGCAGGTTTATAAATGAGACGCAAATGCAGGTTGAGTGTGGAATGAATGTATTTCGAAAAATCTGATCCTTATATACAACATCTGTTGTAAAATCTAATATTTAGTGGGTACATGTAAAATGTCACTTAAAACACAATAATGTTAAATACCCTACGTGCTGTATTTATCTGTTAGGAAGATATTCCGCTACAGTAAACGTGCCGTATTCACTAAAACACGTAGTAAATGTAATGCCTAAATATCTTGCATTGTTGGATTTTCAACGCTAAGTAACTAGCTTAGGAGTAAAATTAGGTTTCACCTAGTGTTCGTGAAATCAAGAGAGAGAAAGTGGTGAATTAACGTAATTTTTAAATGTCCTGATTTCTGTTGACTCTAAAAACCCTAGGTCAGTATAAAACTGGTTTCTTATCTAGATGAATGGTCTCTTAATTTTTATAGAACAAAAACATTTTACGTTGGTACAAAAAGTTACTTAGTTAAAGAATCCCATCCAATTTGGTGCAGCGATTTAGACGGTCGAGCTGTTAGCACATTCCTTTTGCATAAAGAAGTACATTAAAGCTGAATAGTATTACAATTATACATAAATAGAACACATTTACATAATGGCATCCTTTAAAATCTTTAAATAACGCTGGCTAACAATAAAAGTTTAATTATTTCCATAAACGTATTCTGCACAGTGTACAGTAAAAAAGAAAGCTCCAAGAATAAGAATATAGTACAATATTAGCTGTGGAGGTTAGATGGGCAGTCGCTCCATGTGAAATACTGGTATTCAGCTGCATCTGTTTAGACTAGAAGCCGACCCCAACATACTCGTAATTAAGAAGGTACATGATAACAATGAATATAGCAGAATGTTCTGCATGTTTTACAAGCAGTTTATCTATTTCTTGTTACGAGTATCTTTAAATTTGACCACCCCGTATTATCCATATTTAGAAGGACAAAAACTTAGGTAATCATTACCAGTAATTGTATGAATATATACGAAGTATTTCCAATAATTGACAAGCGAAAAACTCAATGGAGTTCATTCATTTTGGCGCCAGATTTATAAGCTATCCAGTTGGAAGCGAGAACCTCCACTAAAAACTGTTTTAAAAATCACAAAGTGCACAATCGTAAATCACGCATGATGCGCGAGCATGCGCGTCGGCCGCGCAGCGCGCGCGCATCAGAAACAATGTTACACAACACGGAAAAAGACGACCACCGCCGACGCTGCTCGGAAAAACCGATCATTATGCGCATTCGATTAAATAAAACGTCCGCGTTCGTATACGCTTAAGAATCGGAAATGAAATAAAACGTTCAATGATAAAATTGAAATTTGTATTTACTTAGGCCGCTGATTTTTTGCAAGTCGGCGCCGCGTCTCCGTATATGGGACGAATGTAGATTTACCAATTTAATCCGTGGTTCGAGGAATCGAGGTGGCGCTGCGGTCGCGACCGGCCGACGTGAGCTGTCCAACTGTCCTACTGATGGACAGGTATAAGTAATTAGGTCCAGAAGCGTTACTTGTTTTTGCTACGTTGACCAACCGACCAACTTTAAATCGCAAATGTGAATAAAACTGCTTCGATTTCAACATTGTATACCTACTTATGGGTAAGGCGAACGCTATTGGACAGATAAATTAATATTTAAATTGCAAATATCGGTCCCATATTAATTATACACCAACAAATTATATGAGGACAGAACTCGTTGTTGATCGAGTGTCGTAAATCGCCGAACGTTTTTTTATTCGTCGACTCGTAACGAAAATAATTACATATCATGCATTATTAAAACAAACACGTACAAAAAGCTATGGTACAAGTGTAAGGGAAGAATTTAAAATCTGTCACCCGTTCGAAATTCAGAGCATTTCGTTGGAAAAAGTCGAAAACGAATAATCGGAATTCATTAAAGTCGATTAAAGAATTCGGCACGGGTATCGGTCCGAACGATATACGACCTTAAGGCCGACTAATTGGCGCAAATTGACACTAAAACGTGGGATGTTGGTAATTATAATACAACCGTGGTATAATGCGGCTCGGTTAAGACCCTATATAGATATGTTCCTGTTTGATTTTAAAACCACTCGGCTCAAATAATTGTTTGTGTCTACTTAGAATTCAATAAAACTAATTTTCGGGTCATGCTTAATTATTTGTTAGTGTGAGAACATATGTGTGGACAGTACGGGTCCCATTAACAAACTTCGTCTACCCAAAGCTGTTTCATTTTTATTGTACTTCATACAAGGCATCTCCGCTCTCCAATAAAAGTAAAACATGAAATGTATTCTTAATAATATCTAAATTTAACTCATCATACAAATGCCGCCATCCAGTAATGCCTAGACGTCCCTCTGGCAGACACAAAAACTGGAATAAATTGTATGATACCATTACGGAATACAACATTACTAAAGTGGAGCATGAAGTAGGTTAACTGGTAATCAATTAAAGTAGACAGAATGTAGTATTTTCAGTATTCCTTTTTATTTTTTGAACTGTCAAACATTTCAGTTTAAAAATCATTACCAAAATGGACTCGGGCAAAACTTTTACGGTCTGCAACACCGCTTTCTTCATCCCATTACGGAATCTTACCACAAGAGCCGAGTCCCCATTTCAAGACAAACAAACTTTGGCAAGCATACAATAATTCGTCGATAACAGTACACCCAATCCGATACATAACTCGGAATCATCGAAATCGATCAATCGAGCGTGGTATAAATCGCGACGCATCGATTCTATCGCGTCTCGGTCGATCGACAAATATAAATTTGTCACTGGCCAGTCGGAAAAAGCACGTCCTGGATGGGTAGAGTTTATAAATAAACAATAACATCACCCTATTTGGATGGGACACCGTAACATACATCAGCAGTTTATATTCGATCTCGAGTGATAACCATAGTAAGAGAAGGCTTTTATAGCATACGATTCTGCGTTGCTTCCGATCGGTCGTGGGATCGACTGCATAGTGATACTTCATCTTTAAAAGTATAGAAAATAAATCTAAAACAAAAATATATTTACATACAGATGATTGGATCTAGTCGTTGGCGTCAATAAGGCGAGTCATTTTGCAGCCACATATGCTATCAGTCCACAATTGTTCTAGCTATTTCCAATTAGTTGATAGACCAAAATATGGCACTATAATTTTCAAAAATTCGTAAACATTTTAGTTCTTGCAGTTTCTTTCATCAACTAACAGGCAAACTGACGATCATATCCCTTTATTAATAAACGTATGGTAAAGTTACATCTAGTAGGTATGACCTTCAGATTTTATGCGGTTTAAGTTTGGCATAATTTTATTCCACGTTATAAGGGGAAGTTTAAGACAAAATTACCCACTTCATCATCATAGTCTCTCACTCACTAGACCAGACACAGAACAGGTATTCTGCATTCGCATTTAAGTTTCCAAAAACGTTAACAAATATGTCAATTTGAAAAAACAAACCTCAACGATGACTTCATCTAATACGTGGTTCTAAAGTTAATTTACACTAGGATTATATTGTTTTTTTTTTAAGTGGAAAGAACAGAAATTGGAACCTAAAATTCGAATATACTATACCCAAGCAATTTTAAAACGAAGTGTTAGCTTAACTTATTAAAAAAATGCATCGTCATTAAAACGCGAACCTTTAAAAAGTCGTACTGTCTAAAAGTCCGTAATCCAATATTAATTCATCGAGCGGACGATCACTTGAAGATAATGCCTGATTTATAATGATTATCATCATATTAAACGTGATTCATCCTTAATCATGTCTGGGAGTTTTTGCGACCATCCGCCAACTAGAACTGAAAATTGTGACTGTGGGGATGATAAGTTAACGTAGGATTTGGTATTATCTCTTTTAAGGAATATACGTAAAGACCTGCAAATGTTTTTTTGAGAACTGCGAAGTTACCTACTCTATCCATAGCCAAAACTAAAAGAACTTGGTTACGGCAGTCAACAAATACGTATATTATTAATCGTTCGGCGAATGAAATAAAATGCCTTTGTCAAATCAACAACTGCAATCAATCATAAACGTTATTAATTAGACTTTATAATTTACTTCTGACAATTAAATGTTCAAACCGGACGGAAAACAACGGAACATCAAAAATATGACATAAAATATACATTAAATCACATGTAATAACATGCGATGGCATAGATACAAGAAACGATAGCTTCAAACACCCAAAAATAAAACCCCCATTATTTTAATAAACCATATCTCTGGGTGTCAATTAGGCTCACTCTATAGAGGGAGCCACTAATCCGTAGAGATAACTGGGATCCTCGAATTAATCACTCGATACAATCGTTTTAATTTATTCGATTCATTCGGATCAAATTTATCGAGATAAAGATTCGGGTGCACTCGTGGGAGCGAGGAAAAACAACGATTGAATAAAAAACTTACTAATTATGGGGACACTTAATTAGTAATTATGAATCGATTATTTTATACTGATCTGAGATAAAGACGCTTTAGAGATTGGTTCTTAAAGCAGGCACGAGAACTTGCTTGTTTTTTTTTGTCCAAATTGCAAGTCAGATCGATCAATCTGATAACGATTTATGTACCGATACTTATATGCATCATGCATTGGGAAAATTTAAGTAAGAAAAAATATGGCTTCTAACTAGTAGAGGAAGACAAAATAGGTGTAACAAAAACGATCAAAAAGACTTCAGATATAACGCAACTACAAGACTATGTCGCATCCAATCAAATCGAAATTAAAACCATACTAAAACCAATATAATCATTTCCAACATAAGATACGCAATAAAGTGCACGCACCCACGAATTAACGGTTCATATAGCCCAAGAAACAAGTAACAAAAGCAGGTGGAAACCCCATAATTGCCCATTAAAGATGGCACTTAAAATCCAAAGGCCTATTCAGGTTAACACAATGAAATAGTTAGAATAGCACAATTAATATAAAGACAGACCTAACTCAAATGCAAATCTGTCGTCATACTATTTATGGTAAAAAGATTACATTGTGCGGGTTGAACAGCTTATCTGGACATCACGCGAATGGATTCACTATTTAATTTATTGGAATAAAACAGATAAATGGTGGTTGTAGCGTTCCGCGTTCCTATAAATCTGTGGGGCCAGACGGTTAGGCTTTAGCGGGACAGTCTTATTGTCCTGGCAGGGTGGAGTTATTGAGGTTTAACGATCGTCAAGATTTCACTAGCATTTAAGTGTCTTGTAGCGCACACGAAGACAAAGACAATCTCTGATTCTCTCAATCTCAATCTCACACAGAATCAAACGTGACAATGCTACAAATAACAATCTCATACAGAATCAAACCTGACAATGCCGTCAAATGACAATCTCACACAGAATCAAACATGACAATCTCACACAGATGTCCACGGTTGCCTTTAAATGTGTGTGGTGATAGGTAATTAAATTACCTAAATCCGTTGTAGTTACTTATAGCTGTATAGACAGCATACTAAAACTTGAGTATGCGCTCCGCTGCCAACTATGTGCAAGAGTGCAGTTCAAAAGCATTTCGTATTTTATTAATTTCCATATCTACACATGAGCTATCAAACTAAAAGCAATTATAAATAACAGAGCTTTGTTTCTTGTGATTCTGAATTTAGAACACAGACCACCACGATTGCAAAAAGGGATCATGTCAGTAGCGGTCTCCGACTTACGAATACCGCAATTGCTTCTGCAAAGCGTGTTTATTTTATTTTCCTTTACTGCCTGACAGACTGTTCTTTGCAAGTCTGTGGAAGGTAAGACCAGAAGCCAATGTGAGGCACAACAAAAGAGAGAAAATTCAGGTTTAAACAGAGTATCGTGTGTATCAGCTGTCGTTGGTAGATCTGACAGTTTTTAAGGTTAGTCAGAACCTCAAGTCTGATAAACCAGTCTTACCAAGGGGGTATTACCGGTATCACTTAACTGGGTTCTGGAGGTCGGACAGTAAGGCAGTAGCTCCATGTTAAATACTGGTATTCAACTGGTCGACCGCAAAATTGTTGGGAAAAGGCTAGGCAGATGATGATGACCACATTGGTAGGGGCACTAGAATCATCTGATTTAAGTTTTTACTTTATGGTTTAAAAATTTCTTTAATGAAATATCGTGATGCAACACAGGGAGCCTAGGGAGGGAACAAAGGGAGCCTAGACGTGCTGCCCGGTGTGGGCACCGGGCAGCACCCTTTACTTTACGGCTCCCTTTACTAACTGGCTAACATCTCACAAGAGGAAAGAAAAAGCAATGAAATTTAAGGGTGACAATTTCAAAATCGATCCCTTCCTCTTTTCCAGTGCAGTCCCACTTTAAATCGAAAATATTCTGGTCACGTTACATAAATCGAATGTGGACTGGAAGCCTCCTAGTTTATGTATGATAAATACCGTATCGCGATATCATCGGAATGCGCCGTACACTGTTGTTGCTTTGGATTTATTGGAAGTGCTATAGCTATCTGCTAAAGCGGTAATGGTCAGCGTTTGAAATAATTTTATGGGAAAAATTGGCAAGAATTTGAGACGTAGACGAATTTTAAGGATGAACTGTGTGCCAAGTACTAATGTTTGACGTAAACGTAATGTCATTTGATCGCCGTAAGATAGACTGTAGTCTATCTCATTAAATTTGTGTAGAACATCTTATACCGCTTACACTACATTCATACAAATAAAGTTCTGAATCTGAAACCATTTTTAAATTCAAATACTCGTTTCAAATATAAAATGAATTCATTTCTATATTCATATCTGTGGGTGATCCTTCTTGTGCTTGCCTCATAAATCTTATACCTTTAAACTAGCAATTCTTTTATATTTACACATACTTAATCTGATCTTGAAAACGGCTCCAACGATTTTCATGAAATTTAGTAAGTAGGGCGATATATCGATCTAGCTAGGTTTCATTTTTAGAAAACGTCGTATTGGCCAAGCAAAGCTCGGTCATCCAGAGCCGTTGAACTTAAATGCTACAGTATAGTTGTAATTCTAATTTTAAAGTCATTCGAATTGACGATAGTTATTTACACGAGTACTTCAAGAATTCGTCCAAGACACACTGAATTGTCATTTAATTGTCAATGCTTTTCTTGTACATTGATAGAATGTCAGTTGTTTCAGTTAGTTGCAATGTAACTGTGATTTTGTTGCCTGCCAGTGTATACGTCCTCTACTTGCAACATAGGTCTTACCTGAAAAAAACCTGACGCCTGCATAGAAAGTGTGCTGTTATAAACGGTGATCTTATTTTACAGTAAGGCCTATATCCACTATATCCTTTAAAAGATTTACAGGTTTCTTGACAACTTGCTTTGCTTTTTAAAGATGCAAATGTAGCGTTAACTTATCATGCCCCTGTTTTACAAATCAAGGATACACATAAGAATTGACTGAATCTTTTTGCAATGTAAAGTTAGATTAAATGCGTATTAAGTGTATATTCAAGCGATTCTATAAGCAAGTAGGTAAGCACATATAGTGTGGAATGCTGCGTATGCCTTCCGCGTGAGACGAGCCGACCACACACCGAATAAGGTGAATAAAGAACCAGATATATCTGCTGACGTGGATATAGGAATCCTGGATGCGACAAAAATGTATCAGGATTTTGTGAAGGTTTTACTGGTGTTCCGTCTGTTATATCGACTTTATGGTCACCATGGTAACGTGTGTTTCAAGCTTCCGTAATGAAATGTAAGAACTGGAAGTCTCTAGTACCTGGTACCAGTACCTCATAATTAATGTAACAGCATTGAAAATATCACTTCAGGCGATATACGGTCTATCATTAACAATGTAGAAATAGTTAAGTTATTTATATTTTAGCTCCGTTGCGTGTATCGTATAGGTTCGGCCCAGACCTCTGAATTTTGTCTTATTATATTTCCAAATTATTCAATATACAGTTACCATGTTGCTAGGTAGGTTGCCTAAGTTCTTCTATACGGAGATTAAACTTTCAGCACTCGTAGCTTCACCAATTTTATATATCTAGATAACGTTCTTTCTTTCCAACTTGACATCTCTTGTACAAGAGCACGGGGCGCCGCGTAGACTGTAGAGACTAGAAATTTTCTTCTTCTTCAGTTTTGACATTGCCATGCTTAGGACGGTGGAAATCATTCGACAAACTGTCACGTTGTGTATTCTTCCGTCGACAAAACCCTATTCTATGGTGGTTATGCTACGCTTGCAGGAGTAGATATACACTCTCTATATCAATGCAATCTGTTTTTAACTCAGCAAAGGCGAACTTCTATACTAGATGGTAAACTAGTTCTTTTCAATATTCAAATATTTATTCATTTTCCCCGCTTACATGATCAGCAAGTACCAGCGATTTGCTTAACAGGATTAGTTAACTTTATCCAGCTAATATAAATGAGAGCAGTTGAGTTTTGCTTGGGTGGGCCTTTTAGGTCGACTACTTTATTGACTAGTTCTGTGCAGCCATTACGCATTGATCTAGTTTTTAGGTTATTCACTTAGGTATCTGCATAATATTTGAATTTGAATAAATAAACTAGGATTTACCGTACGTATTCCTAGTTGCCGGTTTTCATTGCGACATAGTATAATAGATGTCGTGGGGTCTCTTATCAACGACGGTTCATCCAAGCAAGTACCAATGTGACTTTTTCAATTCATATGTACGTTCAAAAGTAATGATTTTAATTACGTAAGCATTATGTTCCTACATGTAAAAAAGAAAAAGAAAGAATCGTAGGGCTGAAACAAAATCATCCGCATCGCTGTCAACGGGGAAAGTCCCAAAAGGCTAGCAGCATTGCCACGTTGAATAGAAATTCGGATTCTTTGACCAAAAAATAAGGCCAGTCCTCTGGTCACGTGAAGAGTCGATCAACCTATATTATTGATTCTAAATTTTATTCATTATTATTATTGTATTATTCCTGTACCTGTTCAACACAAATGTATTTTTGTTCAGAATAAATGACTAATGACTAACCGTTTGGCGATATCCCAAAAAACTAGATACACGGACCCCATGATCCTAGTGTTTCAAGCCCATTTTTGGTACTGAATTTTATCTTAGATATTACTGACAAAGAAAACATTCTAAGAAAACTAGGACTTATAACTTATATAAGTCTGAAATCACCAGTCGATAGCAAGCGTGGTGATTAACGCTTGTGCCTTCTCTGTATGAGAAGAGGCCTCGGCCCTGCAGTAACAGGCTGGTATTATTATTATCATATCGATATGGCAACTCCAGGTATCTGCTAACTGTGACTGGTGGCTGTTCAGATGGAATTTGAGAGTTTTCGGGGCTCTGCTGTAGGTAGTTAGTCAATGTACCTATATTTTGATATGCTTGAAGGAATCTAAATAGGGCCAGTTCCAATAATCTGGTAATATGTTTCTGGTTTTGAGCGAAGCGCCTGTTGTGTTTTTTCTTCTTTTTTTTACAAGACTTTGCAGCTAATATAACAGCCATGTGTAATCTATTCAATGCCAGGGTTAAATTTAATTTGTACCTTAACTCACAATACTTCTTGTATATGTTCATTTCTTTCTTGCAGTTCTCATACTATCCACCATATCCTTTCACAGGTTTTCGCGAATCCTCATTCCTCTACGCGCTAACAGCGGCAGGCGTGGCCCACTCCGTGGCCCGCGCCTGCGCACAAGGCCGCTTGATCTCTTGCGGTTGTGACCCTCTGGGCTACCGGGCCTCCCACGACCCCCGCGGCAGGGCGAAGGTTAACAAATGGGAGTGGAGCGGCTGCTCTCATAACCTGGCGTATGGCATCGAGTTCTCCAAGAAATTTCTAGATGTCAGGGAACAAGTGGATGATTTGCAGTCGAAGATCAATGTCCATAATAATAATGCGGGGAGATCGGTAAGTTTCTTTTTATAATATTAAATAACATCACGTCTGTATTCCTCAAAGCTTTGGGCAGCGGTGCTTATGGTAACAGCCACATAATTTTTCCAGTTATGTTTAAGTTCCATGTAATAAGGGAATCCTATAGCCATCAACCGGGCACGAATCCAGACTCCGCGCTGCTAATGAAAAAAATCCTATCTGAAAACTCAATAACACTTCGCCCCATCGCCCCCATGCGCGATTCCCCCTGACAATCGAACCCAAGACCCCACGCTCAGCAATCGCGCTTGGGACCACTGGTCCAAAAAAGCAATCAGTTATTTTTTTAATATTTAAAACCTTAAACGCCAAGTAACCGACAAACAATAAATTGTCTATTGTGTCTCGTTTTCTGGCAGTTAAGGTGTTAAAATTTTAATTAACCCTTATTACTGGTTAATTTTATTTATGTATTTTATTTTAAATCTATTCCAGCATACCTGCTGTAACGATTTAAAACATTAAATCATGTGGTATAGTCTGCTGATACCTTAACAAATTACTAATGCTCAGGAAAGTTTGCAAACGTAGAAACGCCATCTTCAATAATACACCGAACAAGCTCTTGTCTCTTTAATAAAAATGAAATCTTCATAACCCAACATTAAACAAAACATATGAACACGTACAAAACAAAAACGAATCCCTCCAATTTATCTTTGATGTCATATTCAAGAGCAGGACACGAGGACATAAAAGACATCGCAGGATCACGAGGACACTTCAATTTACTTCGTTAGGCCTACGAGCGGACCTTGATGTAGGGGTGAATTACAAATTAGATATTAGTCAGGACAAAGAAATAATGATAAATTAAGTATTCGTCGTTCAAAGTTTCATTGATCTTAAAAAGTATTGCGCCTGGGTAGTTAGTAATTACACAGCTCCATATTGTTAATGTTAGTGAAGATAAGTGGAAATTGATAAGAGATCCAAGAACAGACATTGGTACAGAAACAGAATCCATTAACAAGGGACAACAGGCAAAAGTGGTCCAAATGTCCACCAGTAACGAAACCTATGTACTGACAATTAGACAATGGTTACTGTACCATAAACAATATACATATTGTACGTAAAACTTAAAGGTAAATATAAAGTGGTTTTTTTAATCCTCCATGAGTGGCGCTGGCCATTATCTGGTTTGAAAAAAAAAAACATTATTTTACGTATTTTAGAAACAATCAAGGCTCGAAAAGACGATTCCAGAAATGTAAGTCACTTTATTGAAAATAACACTAACATAATCACAAAAGGCAAACATCACGCCATATAATGGGCCTTAATGGGTGCTGGGTAAAATTACAGCTATCGTCATTTGTGGCGTCTAAATCTGATGATGTCACATTTGTTTAAACGAATCAGGCCGTTTTGGCTAGGTTAAAGTTATTCATAAAAAAACAATACTCTTTATTCAGCTAGGTCGCTACCTGATTTTTAAAAATAATAAATAATGCTGGACAATCCACACATCATCATCTAGCCCCAAGCTAAGCAAAGCTTGTGTTATGGGTACTAGATGACTAATATACTTAATACAATACATTACATAGATAGGTATATTTTATTATACATAGCAAATACCCAGAACACCCGGAACAAATTTTTGTAGATCGTACAAACATTTGTCCCATAATGAGTGTCTTATACTCAATTGTTCTCTATACTAACTCCTAATTTATTTTAAAAGACTACTTAGTGACATAGGTCTCTTTAGTAATGGACATTTTGACCAAACTCCACACAATTTTACTTAATATCCATCATCATCGAATAGCTTTATCGATAATAAAATTCACATACCTACACTTTGAAGTATATAATAGGTCTTTACCTATGAAATTGCCGTTTTGTATGAAAAAATTTAAATGAATTTTTTTCATGTATTTTTTATTTGTATTAATCGAAGTAATCACCCATGCAATCAATGCATCTTTGCCAACGCAGTGGCAGTTTATTGATGCCCTTCTTAAAGAAATCAGCTGGACGGGAGGCAACAAATTCTTCAAAGGCATTTTGTACTGCCTCTCGGGTATTGAATTTTTTTCCCGCCAAGAAGTTATCCAAATTCTGGAAAAAGTAGTAGTCTGTAGGCGCAAGGTCTGGTGAGTAGGGCGGATGACGGCTGGATGAGAGCTTCCAACCCCAGTTCTTGCAACTTGGAGACCGTCTGCTGTGCAGTATGAGGTCGCGCGTTGTCGTGCAGGAGCAGCGGAGACGAGCGATTGACCAATGCTGGTTGGAGATGTGCCAGCTTCTCCATCATTGTGTTCAATTCTTCACAGTACACATCTGCAGTAATGCTCACCCCGTTTGGTAAGAAGCTGTGTTGAATCACACCGGCGCTAGACCACCAAACAGTGACCATCACTTTTCTTGGGGTAAGTTTTCGTTTAGGGCATTGTTTAGGTGCTGAACCAGGATCCAACCAACTTGCTGAGCGCTTGCGGTTATCAAACAGAATCCATTTTTCATCGCAGGTAACAATGCGGTTCAAAATTCCTTCATTTGTGTGTCTGTTGAGCAGTGCAAGGCACGTCTCGACGCGTACTTCGCGCTGGCGATCATTGAGTTCGTGGGGCACCCATTTGTCAAGCTTTTTTACCTTGCCAATTTGACGCAAATGGACCAATATTGTTTTGACGCTAACGTCGAAAGCTGCTGCTAATTCAGCCGTAGATTGTGTATCATCAGCTTCCACAATCGCCTTTAATTCGTCATTGTCGACCAAAGTCTTCGGACGACCGCGAGGTTCATTTTTCAGGTCGAAATTTCCAGAACGGAAGCGAGCAAACCAATAACAGGTAGTGCGTTGGTTTGTAGTGTTAGCTCCGTAAACGTCGTTGATGTTGCGTGCCGCTTGTGCCGCGTTGCTGCCACGACGGTACTCATAGTCCATAATTACTCGAATTTTTAACGTATCCATGATGACGAAAAAGATTTAAATGCGATGAAAATGTAACACTAATCAATAAACAAATGACTACTTTTGGAAAAAAAAATCCATGTTTTTTAAATAAAATTAATTTGAAATTAGAATTCTTAGCCAAACAAAAAATATTTTGATTTGAAATGGCCAGTACTGCAGAACGGCAATTTCATAGGTAAAGACCTAATATAAGACATGACCAAGATTTGATTAAGCTAACTTGTCCTAATAGACCGCCACAAAGGTATCAGTAAGTTGAAATAATCGATTATTCGAATAATGACTCCATCGGTATTCCTATTCAAATCGAATTGAAAATTGAAGGTTGCTTCGAAGGCTAATTTTAGGTTGTCACGTCGGTAAATTACACGTCACATTCATTGCGGTATGATTACGGCAGCTTTATTTCAATAATTGAGTCATTTCGAGAGCTTATGTGTCTTTTTATGATTAAGCATTTTGTGAGAGGCTTGGGATTTCATATTTTAATATGCCCAGGAATTTATGATCGTCCACACTTACGTTGCTTACGCATTTTTTTGCAGTCAAACCAAAATTGAAATGTTTTCGGCCGTCTGAAACCCTGACGGTTTTATAATGTAGGTCCTGTACGTTTGTGAAGAGAAAATTATTTCTGCATTATTTGAACGTAGATAATTGCTACTTACACCCGATAAAAAAATATACTAAAATAACCGATATGTCGACGAAACCCCGCAGCTAAATTACGTAGGTGTACAAATTTTGAAGAAAACACGTCAAAATAACACCCAATTTATTCATGTCAAATTGGAGTCTGAATGGGTGAGGCTTTAATAATTTAATGACCCACGTGTGTGGTCCCTTCGTTTATGAAAACACTTGAAGTGTCTACGTTTATATTAGTCGAATAAGACTATTGTGTTCTGCGGTGCGTTTAGTCGATTGCAATTCTACGGTGAGAGAGTTGAAAGAGTAATTACAATATTTATTGGTCTAGCTGGATGTTTTCTTAAAAAATTTGAAGAAAATATAATAATAGGGGTTTTTAATGATAGAGGAGTTTAATGATAATAATAATACCAGCCTGTGGATCAAGGACTTGATCTAGAAAATATTTAAAAAATAGTAGCCATCGATATCGAAATTAGGGTCCATGCTACCGGTGGCAAGGGACCTTGACCGGTGGGTTACTCTTCTTCTCTAGACAGCTCTGACTTAGGGCTTCAGAGAGAACACCCTCAAAACAATGCGAGCCATGACCAGAAGTACCACTTTCTGAATCGAGCCCTTGATCCAGCTGCCTAACGATAGTGTTCTCAGGTATCGATCGATGTTCCTGACTATGAAGCCTGCCATTATCCGTCGTATCTTAACCGGATTCCCCGACCTTCATCCCTATTCAAAGCTTTGTTACCAAAGACATCAAACAACACAACGAAATTAGTCGATACAAAAATACCGACTAATCGACTACACCCATCCCTTCATATTTCGAATAGAAACCGATCGCAAACCAAATCGATAATTACGTAGGTGTCCAAATTAGTATGCTGAGGCGTCAAGCCAACACCAGCTTATTTCTTCAAAATTGAAGAGCGGTAAATGGGCGTGGCTTTGGTAAATCGACTATGTGGGTGGTCTCCTGTTATGGCGATACATGCCTATAAAATATGGTATTATATTGCATTGGCCGATCGTTTTGTATGATCACACCCCGTTTTATGTGCTATAAACTTTGTCGTATACGGTATTATGTTCTCGATCGATTATATTTATACGCACAAGTTCTCGTATGATGTAATTTTCTGTAATTTTTGTTTATGTCAATATGTGTTCGGTTGGTAAAGGGAAATAATGGTATAACAAACATGTTGATGATGTCGCAATCAATCAAAAAATGCCTCTGATTTGTAAAACATACTGTCTCACAATTTATTTTTAAATGAACATTAAATCCACCATTTGTTAGTTAGAATTTTTCCGATAACACTCGTGAATGTGGGAATCCTAAATTTATACCTATCAGGTAAAAACAAGTTAAAAAGTGTACTGCAACAAAATAACTGTCTTTATAGGGCTAAAACTATATCCGCACTCTGAATCTAAAATTAAAAGAAAAATACGAGACGAATCATACAAATATATGAAAAGCGTGAGATCAAAATATGCAAATTTATACAATTCTCATTTTCTTCAGACTGTCTCGCCCCATTTTTTTTGTTCTGTGCAAATATTAAGCGATAGTCGTATCTAGCATTCCAATTCATCCTATCTCATATAATAGAGTATCATTATAATTTCCTCACTGACACCTAAACATGTCGTAAGCCCTGATTTGTGGCCACCAGCTAATGCTACAAGCATTCTGACACGAGTACCCGACAGTTGAACCAAAATACCGGGACCTACCGTACAGGATTACTACAAATAATTTAATAGGCCCCTTCCGTCTAATAATAAACATGTCAAACCAAAGTTAAATACTGCCCAACAAGATCACGTTTGCAGATACGACATTGTTAAATTTCACGAATTTATACCTTATGTTTTACACAGCAAGATTGGTGTTAGATTATTTTGGGCCCCCAAACTATGTTGGTAAATAATATTATATTAATGTCCGTTACCAAATCTGACATGAGACCGGCATACCACGTCCCGTGCTTACTTATTAAGGGGATTTACGATTTAATACAATTTACGTTCATACATTCGTTTTTTTTATACAAACACGGTGCTTAGGTACAAATTATTTAATTTGTAATACGTTTATAGTTGTTAATTATAGCGGGGAGACGGCCATTTAATTTATTTCGGACCCACCGGAGTCTAGTGACATTTATAGCGAGATAATAAGGCTGTTTCTACACTGTTCTTAATTTATGCCCGCGGACAAAGAGGCATGCTGTTAATCAGTTGTGATCTTTAATGACAATAAAAAGACACAAAAAAGTTTGTAACCTATTATGGAAATAGACACTGGCATATAAATATTGAACACGTTGTGCAAAAACGTAGAGAATTAATTTATTAATGAAAGCAAAAAGAAAATGTAACGTTTTTCATTAACCTACATAGCAGGACTAGTGCGTTAATTAGAACGCTGCTTTAACGCTTGTCTCAACTCCGACAAACACCTGCGAAAAACTTCTATAAATTTTAACAAGCAATGTATAAAAGATGGATCGCGTTATTATTAACACGATCCCCGATCGTAGAAGGTTATTTTTTTGGATTTAATCATATATATAAAATTCTCGTGTCACAATGTTAGTTACCAAACTCCTCCGAAACGGGTGGACCGATTTGTATAAAATTTTGTGTGAATATCGGTAGGTGTGAGAATCGGCCAACATCTATTTTTCTTCCCCCTAAATTTTAAGGGTGGTGCACCCCCAAACATTTTATATGGCAAAACAACGTTTGCTGGGTCAGCTAGTAATAACTAAAATAAACGAAAAAGTGTCGTGAATTTCTATTAAAAACTACGTGATAGGAAAACTCTCTATTATTAGTCGAATGATTCAAATTTCAGATGACGTCACAAGGGAGTAAACAAACAACAATCCTACACTTTTATTTCTTTGTAATATAATGTGCGATGAGATGTAATCATATGTTTTAAACGATACTTTCGCCATTTAAATTTATTTGTGACTTTTTAATACATCATTATTTTATACCTACTGAAAGTTATGAATACAAAATGATTTTGATTTGATTCCCGCCTTGGGACAAATGTTTGTACGATCTACAAAGGTTTGTTCCGGGTGTTCTGGGTATTTTCTATGTATAATAAAAACTAAATTCTATCTATGTAATATATTGTATTAAGTATATCAGTCTTCTAGTACCCATAACACAAGCTCTGCTTAGCTTGAGGCTAGATGATGCTGTGTGGATTGTCCAGCATTATTTATTTATTTATTAAAGCTTTGCAACATGTCAAAGACGCTGTCGTACCTTGAAGAAGACGTTATACCCCCGGCTGTCATTTGTAGGTATTTTACAGTCGTTACGGGTAGTAAGAAGCATGAAAGTCTGAAGACCTGCCCTACCTAACGGTATCGTGTTGCCTCATTGTGGAGGTCAGATAGACAGTCATGTAAAATACTGTAGAAGGTACATGCTTAGGAAAAGGCTACAAAGATGATGAGCATGGCAAAGATACGGAAAGCCTGCTCTGAAAGATCCTGCCTGTAAAGGCTACCAGAAATATGAACTTAACAATTGGCGGCATGGTTGGCCCAGTGGCTGAGCGATTGACAGCTGCGCTGCGTGTTGTGGGTTCTATTCCCGCATGGAACAAATATTGGGTATATATGAAAAATGCATTGAAAGTCGAGGTGACGTCCCGATGATGATCTATAAGGAATACTATTTATTACTTTTGTCTTATTAGGACCCTACAAAGTATGAGGAACAGTCTATTAAGTTTCTCATCCGCAATGGAAAAGGAAGGTTTTTTTTTGGAATGGGCATCTCGCAGTTTATCCTTTAGGGATATTTACTGCTCAACCGAACTTTCCTGTGGGGGGCTTAATTAAAATTAAGGCCTCCAGCCAGGCATAAAAACTTATAAGCTAAGCGACTATCGCTAAGGGCACCTCCTGCGGGGTACGAACCTCGGCTTAGGACGTCGCTGAAGAGGACAGCAAGGGACAGGCTGGATCTGATTGTCCGACGGTTGTTGTCGGGTTCTTCTAATATATACAATTCTCGTGTCACAATGTTCGTTCCCATACTCCTCCGAAACGGCTTGACCGATTCTTATGAAATTTTGTGTGCATATCGGGTAGGTTTGAGAATCAGCCAACATCTATTTTTCATACCCCTAAATGATAAGGGTGGTCCACCCCAAATATTTTATATGGCAAAACAACGTTTGCTGGGTCAGCTAGTGTATACATATATTTTATCGTTCGGTAACTTTAGTATCGCGATTTACGATACGACAGATTTAGCTCGTGTGTCGAGATAGATGTCGCTACAGTATCATAGTAGTAGTAGTTGTTTACACAATTAAATTGTATACATTGGTCTTGTCTATTTCATGTAAAATCAAATTTATGATTAGCCATTTTGGTTAATACCCAGCCTTCAATTTTAGTGTTTCCTAAGGCTACAAAATAACAAAATCATTTAAAGCCACCACCAAAGCTGATTATTTTCATACAAAACAGAACCTAGTAGCAACAACCATTATGTAGTAATTAAGAATAATTTACAACTATACACATATTTATATGACATTAATTATCAAGCGATCGGATGATCTTTAAACATAAAGACTTAACGACGATTACAATGTTGCCATTACTAAAATATACTACAACATATCGTAAAAATATTAAATGTTGTTAAATTATTTTTATAGACGCTATATCTCTTCGTCTCATTAATATCTCATTGTTTACTACTAGTTTTAATGCAATTTCATGGTTATAATAATAATTTATTAAGTATATGTTTATATTGTAATATGAAAACAGGCTATTTAAATTAGTAAGCAATCGTGGTGTATGAATACTTTTTTCTATTCTATAGGCTCTATCTGCTGAAGTACACTCTCTTCTATACGGTATTGGTAGCAAAATCTCCACTTTGTTGTCATCATAAAAGCAAATTTACCTTTTGGTAATTGCAGAGTGTGGTGCCTTTTTGGGGATAATCCCACACTATTCCTAACCACAGTAACTCCTGGAAACGAAAATTAACACCTGGCGACACCAGAAAATCTTCAAGTCAATGAAGCTCGACGAGTCCGAGAGAAACGATTCAACTGTCTTGGATACCGCAACGATATTAATCGGAAAAGAACAACGGAGGAGTTAGAAAAATACATAATTTCCACTGCCCTCCATATCAAGCAGGAGACAGAACTGAGAAAAGCCAGTAGGCACACGTTTACACCTGGGTTAAGAGCGTTGAGCCCAGGAAGTCTTCCTGAATCTGTGTCATGGTATCTAATCGTGTGTCATCACTACTTTAACGAAACTTCTCAATGAAGTTATCCATGTTTTGACGACACGGTTGGCGCAGTGGTTGAGCCATCGGCTGTTGCGCCGCGTGTTGTGGGTTCGATCCCCGCACGGAAGAAATATTTTTATGACCTACAGGTAATTGTTCCGGGTCTGGCTGTTTGTGTATGTGAGTTTAAATGTTAGTAAACGTACCCACGATACAGGAGAAATTCCTAGTGTGGGGCAACGTTTAAAAAAAAAAAAATGTTATTTGCCCTACATAATGCAATGAGACGTCAATGACCCAAAGTGTATTTTTTTTCGCAAAATTCACCATTCGTCACTACTGTCACATGCAGACACCTGTAGCAAACAATCCGAAGAAAAACCCATCAATTGCAACCATCAGAGCTTGCCCTCTTTTTGTCCATATACATCAAATATTTAATATTACATATTACGCATCAAGCCGTGAAGGTAAATTGACCCATTAAGGTGAGAGCGAACCCGGTGGTCCTGACCACACTTGACCATTGTTCCGGAGAGAACCGACATTTTGTTTTGTGGCCACATAATTAACAGCCTCCCAGAGAGATCTGTTAGACACGCTCGCTTATTATAACCCCCGCGATGATATTTTTATTAATGTCAAAATAAAGTCGGAGGTGCTCACACCGTTTTGTAACAGGTGTTTTGGCCAGCTGCAGTCGTTTATGGACCCAGCTGTATCTTGTATACGTCCATTTTCTTTTTCAAAAGTGATTGTTCATTTTGTTGATTATTTTCACCTATCTACTCGTGAATGAAGATGACGTTAAGCAAATATTACGTCTAACAAGGTGCTTGCCTGTTTTGTTTATAGAAAATTATCATAATTTATACATAGCAGTTAATCTGTGCGAGCTTTCACCCATTCCTGGAAAGAAATTATCCACGCATAACAAATGAAACGCAAGTCAAGTGGTGCGATTGGATGTTGATATTGTTTTCAACCAATCACAGAAACCATTAACGCGCATTTGACGATTTATCACAATCATTTCACGTTAATTTACGTTCCAAGAACTGGGTATTTGTGTTGATAGTAATCCAAGGAAGAATAGAATAGAATAGAATATGTCTTTATTTGCTAAGAATGCAGGTACATACAAAATAGGATGGTAAATAACATAATAAGATCCGTGTACATTCTGCCTTGTTGGCATGCAAATACAATAATTATTGTACAAAGTTAGTTATATGGCAAATAGGTTATTGGAAGGTAGTCGATTCTGTTAATTTAGTTTAAGTACTAATTCGATTGTAGTGCTACTGGTCGGAAACTGATTTTGCGCTTTACTAAGAAACATTATTAGTTTCTCTAGCACCATTATGTAGTACGATTCCTAAAAAAACTGACAGAGAATTACAAGTAACACCTTGAAAAGAGACCAATTTGTATAACTACTTCTTGGTGCCAAAAACATCACATCATTTGACGTTTACAGCCATCCGAACGTAACATTCGCTCACCAATAGACACACCACGGTGTAAAAGGCAGCCTCTAAGGCCCCTCAGCGGGATCTATAAAAGATCTCGCGTCGACCCACACAAGAAATTAGGTATCACATTAGAGAGCCGAGGTGATAATTATGTTATAAAAAATCTATACGATGAGTTAATATTTCGTTGTTTCGATGACTCGAATATCGATTTAAATAAGGTTTTGTTGAAATTTTTGGGTTTTTGTTACGTAAGATTAATTAGTTTTGACGTGAGTTGCATAATCATTGTTTGAATTAGTTTTTTTCTGTGCTTAATGAAGGTCTACGGTCTACTACTGCAAGTGGATAAGTAATCGAATAGTTGGTAGAAATTGAAAGTTCTTACGGCTGTTGATAACGTGTACAATGTCGATGTACCTAACTACTACCATAACCGAAGATTCTGGGCTGAATTCGGGAAAAGTGATCTTAGGTTATTTTATCAGGAATTTCTCAGTAGCAGCCCGGAGTCTGGATTTGTGCCTAGTCGATGGCAACACGCTCGCCTCCTAGTACATGGGACTAAAACATCATCATCCGCTTGCCATTATCCCAATTTTTTCTTCTTCCATACATCTCTATTTGCCGTCATCTCGGAAGATAGTCATATCATCTTTCACACAATCCATCCATCGCTTCCTAGGTCTCCCTCTACTCTTGTAACCCTCTACATTCATATTCAAAACTTTCCTCAGAACATGATCCTCATTCCGTCGCGTCGGGTAAACGCACACTCACTGTGAGCATTACGCCGAGCATTCGAAGGAACGTTACATTACATGGAAATGCTTTGAAAACTGTGTTTTTACGTGTATGATACTATTCGTAATAATATTACATTACACATAATCATCATCATCATCCTCCTGCCCTTATCCCAATTTATTTGGGGTCGGCGCAGCATGTTTTCTTCTTCCATACATCTCTATTTGCCGTCATCTCATGGGTCACCTCTTTTCTTGCCATATCCTCTTTCACACAATCCATCCATCTTTTCTTTGGTCTTCCTCTACTCATGTAACCCTGCACATTCATACTCAAAACTTTCCTCACAACATGGTCCTCATTCCTTCGCATCACATGCCCATACCATGACAACCGGTTTCCACACAACTTCTCGGTCACAGGCGCAACTTTAAGACTTCCTCTTACATACTCATTTCTTATTCTATCCATTCGCGTAACACCACACATCCCCCTCAGCATTCTCATCTCAGCTGCATGTAACTGCCTTTCATTCATGCCTTTTGCGGCCCAACATCTGATCCATACAAGACAGCAGGTCTAACCATTGTTTTGTAAATCTTCCCCTTAAGTTTAAGGGGAATATGGGGGTCACAGGTTGTTCCCGTTACCTGCCGCCATTTCATCCACCCTATGTTAATTCGGTGCTTGACAGCCCGATCTATTTCTCCGTCACTTTGCACGAGTGAACCGAGATACCGAAAGTCGGAACAGACCGGGAGAAGCACGCTGTTAAGCGACATTGCTTCAGGACTGGAGAGACCGCCGAAATCGCAGAACATATATTCAGTTTTGGTTCTGCTGATTTTCAAGCCCACACTCTCCAGCCTCTGTTGCCATTTCTCCAGTCTGCTCTGGATCTCAGGTCCATCTTCACCGACAAGAACAATGTCGTCGGCAAATAACATGCACCAGGGTGCCTCTTCCTGTATGTCCGACGTCAGAGCGTCCATTATCAACAAGAAGAGGTAAGGGCTTAATGCCGACCCTTGGTGCAGTCCTACAGCCACACTGAACTTGTCGGTGTTGCCAGCAGCCGATCGGACATACGTCCTAGACCGGCTGTACATTGCACGAATTAACTCCACATACTTCCCAGGCACACCTTTCTCTTTCACGGCCCACCACAACACCTCCCGGGGCACCCTATCATACGCTTTCTCCAGATCAATGAACACCATGTGCAAGTTCTTATGTGCACGTCTGTATTTCTCACACAGCTGGCGGAGTGCAAAGGTGGCGTCCATTGTTCCTCGACCTGGCATAAACCCATTACATTACACATAAATGCTCGACAAAATGCTCTAGTCTATACTCACCTTTATGTTCACATTAGAAATGTTTGCCCACGATAGAGCCAACTCCGGACGTTCACGGACTTTGTCTACTAACGTTTCTAATGATTTTTAAATGAAACTCTATTTAAAATCTCTTATCTGAGTTACAAGGAACGGGGCGTACGATTCCGCTTACTTACACTTGTAACTCGGAGTAATATATTTGACATACTCGTACGGTATCTAGTGAAAATAGCACAATCAAGGATCGAGTGTCCTGAACTTCTTTCGAAGCTGTCCCTGAGTGTTCCACCACGCCATTCTCGCCTGAGAAATCTTCATAGTGCTCCTTACGCTCGCACAGTTTACCGTAGCAATTATTTTTTGCTTCGTTCAATCAAAGTATGTAACCAAATCGTAATGAACGAACACCCATCAATCAATTTGTTTGCAAGCAGCTTAGCGACAATACGTACTGCCTTGTCTAAAAGCTGTGTTGTTTGTGAAGAATTTTAATTGTTATTACGTTATGCTTAGTTATATCATTAATATTATCGTTAGTTATTAGTTTGTGCAACAATGGTTTATTGCTAACTGTGGAGCTTGTAAATGGCTTTTCGTTTATTGCCTCTTGCCTCTGAATTTTTGTTTGGTTAGCTGTAAGCCATCCAAACACAATAAAATAAAAATTAACTCTTTATACGTACGGTGCCTGTTTTAACTGGATAGAAGAGAAAGACATGAGTTAAAATCACTTATCGTAGAATTGGGAGCAATATTAATGTGTTCGCTTCAGACTAGTAAATAACCAAATAAATACAGCCTCGGTTTGGAACAAGTTTACATCAGTCCGTGACAAAATTCCAACTTGACTTCTGTTAGGGTTGTCCAAATCTAGATACTGAAATAAAAATCGAGTGTGAGCTCACACTGCTGTAGAAGTGAAACTTTGTATTCTGGTTAATTTGTAAAAGAATGAAATGACTATACTATGGAGGTGGTAAACAGAAAGAGAGAGAGAGAAAACAAATTACAGTTCTCTTTTCGTTTCATAAAACCCGAATATCTCGAACCGAACCAAAAGAAGTTTCAGTTCAATTGTTTGTTGTAATTCGAAACTGATGCATGATGATGGTGAGATTCTTCAGTAGAACTGATCGTGAATTCAAGAGTTGCTGGACGACCCTCAATTTTCAGGGATACGATTCCATTGCTAGTGGTTACCAACAATAGCTAAGGTTAAAGTTACGACTACCGACATAGGTAAGTACTGTCAAAGCTGGACTCTTTTCATCTCTTCCTCATCACCGGATGGAGCTTTATTCCTACCAAAGATGAGGTTGATATTACCATATCAGGATATTGGTTGTATTGTTATTCACAATACAACCCATATCCCACTGGGCCTAACTCAGTTGTAGACGTCCCTTTGTGCCTATTGACCTAGCTCTGTTCTGTCTCTTGCTTGATATACATGGAAGTGGAAATTATGGATTTTTCTAACTCCTCCGCTTTTCTTTTCTAATTAATTTCGTTGCGGGATCCAAGCCAGTTGAATCGTTTCTCCGGGACTCGTCGGGCTTCATTGTCCCGACGCTTTTCTGGTGTTCGCCAATTTTGATTTTGGTTTTCATGACTTGCAGTGGTTTAGGAATAGTGTGGCAGGCTGGTCACAATAATAAAACAAGTACGACCCATAAACTGTGCAGAAACACAATCAAATTCACCGATTTAATCAATTGAAAGAGAAATTAAATGGGCATGCAATATATTACCACGTCGAATAGAAGAATCTCCTCACTGGACAAGTGACACGTTCTATATTCGCAACAATTCTAAAACATTATGTGTTTCTGTAACCAGCCAGTATGCAATAAGGTTGACTCTTGCATACAACCTTTACAATACCTATGCTCAAATTGTCCTTGGCTCCAAAAGAAATCAAAGGTCCTCCGATGTTCTGAGCTACTGAAAATCGAAACGATAGCATTCATCATAGGTGTCATCAGCGCTTGGGCCTGACACCCACTGCTACCTATCATCTATTCTAATATTCTTAGAATATAATAAAGGTGAAGAGTTTGATTGTTAGAACGCGTTATTTTCTGGAACCACCAGACAGATGTGAAAAAATATGTTTGCATTAGATAGCTCAATTCTTAAGGAAGGTGGATGTTCACGCTTCGACCCTTGGTAGCGGGTGTACCTGCTGGGCACAACTAGTAAAGAAATAAAATGGTGAATCAGCGCATGTTACAAATCTAAATCTTCTCTTAGGACAACCCTAACAAAGTTAGAAGCTGCGCCTTCTCCGTGTGCGGTTTAACTAATGGTTAATTTGCCCGTCAGATTAACCACGGTCATCTTAAACCTATTAGCGTTGGTCTGTTAATCGGCAGCGAGATTATGTTGTGATTCACGTTACACAACGTAAATAATATGTTCGGCTGTACGTTTCCTTACTAAGAGGGTAGGAGGTCTAAATATTCCAAGATCTATTCCTATGAACGTGCTTTCATTAGAAGTAGAACAAAGGTGCGTTTTGAATGATGAGGAGCGCTTTATGATGCGTCAAACTAAATAAAAAAAATCGAAATTATTTTATAAAACTTTTCATAAACAATTTTAAATTAAAATAGCGCTCAATTTTGTTTGAAATAAGAACAAGTGCGCTATTCACTTATTTTTGTGTTTACTCACTTATAGTTTTAAGTTAAGAACCTACACGAAGACCTCCTCCAGTCTAAACTGCCCCACGGTAAAGTAGGGGTAAGTAGGATAATGAGTGTTGAATGGCGTACTGGGTTTTTCTGGAATTACTCAGTAACAGCCCGGAGACTGAATTTGTGCCTGGTAAGTGGCAAAAGGAGACCTGGGACTTAAATATAACTGGCAAAATGTGGGTGTAACATAAATACACCTCTGTCTTAACCCTTCGGGGATAATAATTATGTAATGTGATATTTGTGTATATTTTCTATAGGTTTTGGAAAGAGGCAGCAAAACTAAAAGACGATATGTGAGATGTCTTTCACTTGCTTTATTCTTGCAAGAATTTCTTGCGAGAAGTTTACCAGCCGAAAGCGTCAAATTACCTCGTTATTAATCAAATGAAATTAGTTTCATGACGTAAAATGTAGAGGCGCTGTTTCAATCAAGTAAAAAATTGTTATCGTTTTCGGTGGTAAACTTCGCTCAAGAAATTCGTAATAGGGCTGGCTACACTGTTCTATACAACACTTTACTTTGTCACGAACTCATTCAATAATACTGAGCTAAAAAAACAATCACATTTTTTTCCAACTTTTGCAGTTCATCACAATTCTTCCCAGTAATACCAACATAATTATTCCCAGATATCAAAACAAACGTTAATGAGCCATTTCTCAGCAGAGCATAAGCAGCACATAAATAAACTATAATATTTTAACTGCACTTTAATGATAACATGTTTAGTCCGCACTTAAGGGCCCGCAGACGTCATTAAGTAAATAAATCAACTATAGTGCTTAAAGGTAATTTAGATTGATGATAGGTACCCGATGATTGAGTCCTTCGAGGCTCCTGGTGTTTAATTAAGCACGGTGGAAGTTCTCAGAAGTGCTGGTATTATTTTTAGCACTTAAATTAAATGATTTATAGAGTTATTAATGTGCGTAAGTGGGTAAAATACATGATTAAAGGCATGCTCGTGATTCCTATGGGATTTAGCGGAGTTATAATTAAAAGAAGCGCGCTATTTGTGGTAAAACTAGTAGCGGTTGAAGCGCTGTGTTGTGAAATGTGGCCAGCCTAGTTACCTGTTCAACAGTTTAGATAATTTCAATTAAACTTTTGTTTTCGAGCAATTTCGCGTTAATATTCTTGCAAGATAATATCTGTATTGGGCTGCGATGAGGCTGCACAGAATCAAACATTAAGATTCCTCATCACGTATCAAGTCGTGATCAAGTGCTATAAAAGCGAATTGAGCCGTGATGCATATAGCGCCACAATTAGAAACTATTGGTAGTTGCGGAGGCTCGAGAGGCCTGGGGCTCCGTATTAGCCGGCCGTATTTCACGAGCCCGCCGCCCCGTCGAGGTGAGAACATAATAAGCGGTTCGAAACCATTTTTAATATTCTGGCATCATTACAACGTATTACAAACGTCTTGGGTGGCGAATTCTATCGCGAACGCTCTTAATACTACGCTATTAAGGTCTGGGGTCCGAAGGGGCGTGGAGGATGCCGATTTATTTGAATTTTTGCTCCAACTCAATTTGGGAAATTGTTCGGCCGGCGGCTCTGGCGAAATTAAGACGTCAGTTTGATTGCAGCAAGGCGTTTAATTATGTAAATGTAAAGCTAGTGGTGGGTGGCACAATCAGTGTGGAGTGTCGATGCGGTCACGTATAGAGACAACAGATTTACGATTCGACGCGATGTGAGAGCGGGTTTGTATCATAATATTATTGTTTCAGTTTTTTTTTCCGTTCGGTTGCGAATAGTCCGTTGTTGTGGTGGTTGTGTGTGTGAAGGTAATTTTGTTCGTGATATCTGGAGATTGAGATTGAATTCTTTGATGGTGCTGTAGGCTTTTTTGTCCAGACAGCTTGGAATATTTACGAAGGTATGATAATTATGCTTGTAGCAAATCAAATCGTTTCTTTGCATTTTTAAGGTTATTTTTAGGCCTATTGAGCAGGTTTTTGATTTGCGAATTATTGCATTTGATATGGAAATGTAATAGTCAATAATGTATGTGTAGGCAGGTATCTCTTAACAGAATCAACAAAATTTGTAGATGTGCAACAAGATAATATCGGACCTATATTCTCGAAAGGATATTCAGAGGTTTATCTATAGAACACTTACATTTTTCCTGTTAGGTATGTTCAAGTTCCATGTAAAAAAGCCTAAAAAAATGTAACCACCACGGAAATCGAACCCAGGCCCCCATGCTCAGCAGTAGCGCCTACAACTACTACACCAACGAGGCAGTCGGTATTAACTTTGTCTCGTAATTTAACTATTACCGTGTCTTTAATCATTTTAGATCCTCTCGTCCCACATGGAGGTGCGGTGCAAATGCCACGGGTTGTCAGGTAGCTGCCAACTCAGGACATGCTGGAGAGCCACGCCAGACTTCAGGGCAGTCGCGTCCACCATAAAAAGACAGTATCGCAAGGTAATTTTACTGATATATTTTTATTTTTTTATTATTATTGTGTTTGTTTTTAAAATAGCAAGGTGTAATTTAGTTAGTAGTTTCATGTGTGTCGTGTGTATTTTTAAGTTTTATTTATAATTTGTAAATATTTATATAATTTGTTCCTTTGTCCTAGCATTTGCATTAGGTTAAGTAACCTGTAATGGTAGTATAGAGTGAATAATAAATAAATAAATAAATCTTATGTCATCACCTGCTCAGCCTCTTCTCTATCAGTGGCGAGGCAGTATAATTTTCGCAATATAAGCCGAAGCAAAAAGTAGGTACACGCAAAAGGGGCCGAGCCTATTGGCATCAACCGGGCACAAATCCAGACTCTGGGATAGCAAAACAAGAAACTCAATGGAATTTTGCCCGACCAGGGAATCGATCCCAGGACTACATGCTCAGCAGTAGCGCTTGCAACCGCTAAACCAAAGAGTCATTAAATATAATTTATGGATATGGTATATTATATACCTTTAGTGTAAGCATGTGTAATATTAGGTCTTTACCTATGAAATTGCCGTTCTGCAGTACTGGCCATTTCAAATCAAAATATTTTTTGTTTGGCTAAGAATTCTAATTTCAAATTAATTTTATTTTAAAAACATGGATTTTTTTTTCCAAAAGTAGTCATTTGTTTATTGATTAGTGTTACATTTTCATCGCATTTAAATCTTTTTCGTCATCATGGATACGTTAAAAATTCGAGTAATTATGGAATATGAGTACCGTCGTGGCAGCAACGCGGCACAAGCGGCACGCAACATCAACGACGTTTACGGAGCTAACACTACAAACCAACGCACTACCTGTTATTGGTTTGCTCGCTTCCGTTCTGGAAATTTCGACCTGAAAAATGAACCTCGCGGTCGTCCGAAGACTTTGGTCGACAATGACGAATTAAAGGCGATTGTGGAAGCTGATGATACACAATCTACGGCTGAATTAGCAGCAGCTTTCGACGTTAGCGTCAAAACAATATTGGTCCATTTGCGTCAAATTGGCAAGGTAAAAAAGCTTGACAAATGGGTGCCCCACGAACTCAATGATCGCCAGCGCGAAGTACGCGTCGAGACGTGCCTTGCACTGCTCAACAGACACACAAATGAAGGAATTTTGAACCGCATTGTTACCTGCGATGAAAAATGGATTCTGTTTGATAACCGCAAGCGCTCAGCAAGTTGGTTGGATCCTGGTTCAGCACCTAAACAATGCCCTAAACGAAAACTTACCCCAAGAAAAGTGATGGTCACTGTTTGGTGGTCTAGCGCCGGTGTGATTCAACACAGCTTCTTACCAAACGGGGTGAGCATTACTGCAGATGTGTACTGTGAAGAATTGAACACAATGATGGAGAAGCTGGCACATCTCCAACCAGCATTGGTCAATCGCTCGTCTCCGCTGCTCCTGCACGACAACGCGCGACCTCATACTGCACAGCAGACGGTCTCCAAGTTGCAAGAACTGGGGTTGGAAGCTCTCCGTCATCCGCCCTACTCACCAGACCTTGCGCCTACAGACTACTACTTTTTCCAGAATTTGGATAACTTCTTGGCGGGAAAAAAATTCAATACCCGAGAGGCAGTACAAAATGCCTTTGAAGAATTTGTTGCCTCCCGTCCAGCTGATTTCTTTAAGAAGGGCATCAATAAACTGCCACTGCGTTGGCAAAGATGCATTGATTGCATGGGTGATTACTTCGATTATTACAATTAAAAAATACATGAAAAAAATTCATTTAATTTTTTTCATACAAAACGGCAATTTCATAGGTAAAGACCTATTATTAATTGGCAATAGGGATGTGTGCTATGTAAAAATATATTAAGTCTATTTGGTCCGTCAGTTAGATTACCAAAAATATTGGACACGTATTTTTTGCTTACTCAAATCAATAAAAGGTGACAAAGCTATAGCACATCAAAGTTCAGGAGTAGGGCTTGTGACGTCACTTTTACACAAAAAGTGTAGCACGGTGTGACGTCACGCGAAATTTCAACGCACTATATCGTTGTCATTTTTAGTTTACGTGACAAAAGAAAAAATACGTGTCCAGTATTTTTAAGTTATCCATCTTTCGGACCAAATAGATTTTTTAAGGACACTACCCTATAGTAGACACTATTGACTACGCGTTTATGTTTCAATGGCGATAGAATTGCTTTTCCGAACCTCTGAAGGGAAGCCGGTAGGAATAGTCGTATGGATACTTCGACACTGTCCTCTGCCATGTTAAGGTTATCTTCCAGTCTAACTGGACGCAGCTGAGTACCGTTATTTTACAGGGAGCGACTGCCCATCTGACCTCCACATCCAGTAACTGGGCAACGATACCCTTTGGTAAGACTAGCCGTCGTCAGACTTTCGGGTGTCTGACTAGGTGCAATGACGATTATTATGTAGATATTTTTTACCAACCTGGAAATATAAAAAAAAATCGGTTGCTTCATACATTTTCAATGGTTAAAATTGATATATTTGTTTGATAGTTCTGATTTTAGAAGTTATTTACGAATAAAATCATTAGTACTTTCACCCCCTGAAAGGTGGTGTTTGAGAAATAATCCTCTATTAGTAATAAGCTAATCGAGACACTGAAAAGCCTGTAAAGCTGTCACACTCATAGCACCTGTTATATCATTCAGAATTAAGAAGGGTTAAGATCGCCTTTCAAACAAAAGAATTAAGGTAATTCTGAATATAACTATGCATTCTTCTATTTCAACAGGCACTTTTGGTGGCTCAAGAGGAGCTGAACAACAGTCCTTCGGTACTGAGAGGTCGACCCAGAGGCAGAAGGCGAGGGAAAGCACGACCAGCTCCTAAGACCAGCCTGCTGTTCTTCGAGAGGTAGGTCAAAGCAAATTATTTCATACATTTTTATTGTTCGTAAATTTATGAAAAATAATGTTTATTTGTACTCGAGCATTAAGTATAACAGTGGCCAAGTGCGTTTCGAACCACGCGCAGTTAAGGGTGCCGTAGTTGGAATACATTTTTTTTTTCTTTTTTAAAAACGTTGCCCCACACTAGGAATTTCTCCTGTATTGTGAGTGCGTTTACAAACATTTAAACTCACATACACAAACAGCCAGACCCGGAACAACTAGGTAGTTGTTCCGGGTCTGGCTGTTTGTGACCTACAGGTGTCGGTCATACAAATATTTGTTCCGTGCGGGGATCGAACCCACAACACGCGGCGCAGCAGCAGATGGCTTTCATGGAACTTTATATTTCATAGATTTTTTTTTCCGTAATTTCATGACAACATTGTTTAGTTGCGGTAGAATATATAATCTACCTTTCTTCCTTTCATCAATGTAGTGGCAATAGTCTCTGGGAGTAAAATGGCTATGTAAGATCAAGATGAACTGACGACGGTCAGACGGACAGACATTTGGCTACGCAATTTTCCTACGGAACCGTAGCAAAAGCTGTAAAAGGAAAACATAACATTAACACATGACCGTCGACCTATGTGGCGCAGTGGGTGAAGGTCCACCTGTGACGCAGGAGGTTCCCGGTTCGATTCCCGCCTTGGGACCAATGTTTGTACAATCTACAAATATTTGTTCCAGGTGTTCTGGGTATTTGCTATGTATAATAAAAAAATATCTATCTATGTAATGTACTGTATTAAGTATATCAGTCATCTAGTACACATAACACAAGCTCTGCTTAGCTTGGGGCTAGATCATCATCAGTACATTACATAGATAGATATTTTTTATTTTATTTATTATTCATATACATCCTGTGTGGATTGTACAGCATTATTTTTACTTATATTTATATACATATTATTAATCCACTGCCTCGCCGGAAAATTTGAACACAGTTGGTGACCAGCGTGGCCTAGATGCAAAAAACAGACACTGCGTGGCTGTGTACGTCAACTAAATGATATGTTATCCGCATTCCATTGAACTTAAACAACATTTGAAACCATTAAAAAACATCTTCATTTATCTTTAAATGTTACCTTCTAGATCCCCAAGTTTCTGCGAGGTGGACCCTCGCACCGACTCCGCGGGCACATCAGGCCGTGTCTGTCGCATCGGTCGGACTTCCAGGACTGGATCTTGCGACCTGCTCTGCTGCGGTCGAGGTCATGCCCTCATTAGGAAGTCCAGCATAAAGCCATGTAACTGCACCTTCCACTGGTGCTGCCGGGTCGACTGCGAGAGGTGTCGTGATGATAAGTGGGTCGCCATTTGTAAGTAAAGTTTTTGATCGAGGGTTAAGGCTATGACCTGTGTATCAGTGAGAGAGGTTGAGGCAGTGGAGCGATGAGCGGGGCCCCTGAATTAAAGGTAATCCTTAATGTGACCTTTAGCCGCCTTTAACTACTAACCTTTGACGTTACTTTTCTTAGTAAAGTAAGCATCTCATTGGAATATGAACTTTGTTAGCATAACCTTAAAGTTTGTCTTCAAATGAAATGCATACTCACATTCGCTAATACGAAACTACACATTACGCACGTAAGATTAAGGTTGACATTCAAATGAACGCTTACTTTACTTCGCGAAGTTAAAAGCGTGGTTTGTATATCTTACCTTCTCTGCATCTTGTCGCTCCGCTTCCGCCTATGCCACAGGCCACAATCGAAAGTTCTTTTGCCATATTTACGAGTTTCACGTAATAGTTACGTACCTGTCTTCTTCTATAATATTATTCTTCGATATATCAATGTTACATTCCCGTGTACATTCCATTAGTAGCTAATCCAATACTAAAGTATCACTGCAAATACGAATTACCAAATAATGATATTATTTTTATTAAGTTAATTTTACCTTTAGACTAGCTAAGGACAATGATAAAATATTGAAGTGCTGAAACACAGACGCCAGCACATAAAGCTATCCCAAACTGTCAAATTTTCCCAATTGAACATGAACCTTATCGTTTTGTAATAAAGTTGAAAAAATATCAAAGAAATTTGACAGATTGGGGTAGTTTGATGTGCTGGCCTCTTTACTTGTATTCAAGCAAGTGTCTAATAGATGGGCAACTAGGCCAGCACCGTTGCTGGCCTAGTTGTCCATCGTCCATTTTGTGCAATTTATGGTATAGACCCCTGTCTATACCATAAACTGCACAAATAAAACCGAAACTAAGCAATGTTGCTGAGCGACTGTAATAGAGACAGTTATAGATATTGGAAAGAGCCTATAGTTAAAGGATCTCCACTGCTTCTTATTTACAATTAAGGTATAAGGGTACACCATACAATCCTCTAAGGCAGCATTGGCCTCAAGCGTCATATTTTTGTAAAATACTCATATTTTCGGCCAGTTATATCTTACGATCGCGTACTGATGATTTTAGTGATTATATTTAAAATCATTAAATCATTTATTCATGAACAATAAGTACATTGTATCTGAACTTACATGGAAAATTAAAATTAACCTTACATAAGGAACGAAAACACGTTCAAATATTAAAACAATGCATCAATACAACAACAAAATAGGAACTGCGTTATAGATCCTGAACAGCGTAAATACCCTTATTCGAAAATAAACTATTTAGTTGCTTTTTAAAGAAGCTTGAGTAGATAGCGCTTTTATATGTAGAGGAATTTCAGTAAATACATATTCGTTATTTATAACACCGCTGAAAATTGCAAAACAAATTAATTTCATGAGTTACGCTGGCACAATCAAACGTTTCCAACGCCACGCACTAAATTGCACTTTGCATTCAAATTTTCAATTTTCTTAAGAGGCACATCATGACAATCGTCTAGGAAATCCATACTACTTATTAGTAACCACCTAATACAATACATAAGGCAATTTTCTTCAAATATAAATCTTAGGATAGCTTGTTAATAAAAATCAGTATTAACCTTAATTAGTATACCTACGTATTTACAAGACGGATAGTATCTATCTATCTATATACCTACATACATTCCATTCTGTAAATACTCACATAAATGTATTATTGTACTTAAGCATTCCTGTTCAGTGATATTTATTGAATTAACTATTTATTGTAGATCTTAGACTTTGTACCGACGGTTTTTATTTAAGTAAATAAAAATTATGAAGGAATTTGTAGTTGTTTATTCGTAATTAGGACCTTTCCTTTTCCCTGTAAAATTATATGACATACTCTTATTAATCAAAATAAATATAACTGGACAAGCACCGTGGGTACACATGTGCGCCCCGTGTGTATTCCGAACTGTTTTCGACTCTATTTTTTTATGAATACAGTTTAATTTGAATTGTGAGGCTTTGGAGCGGTTGATAGAAAAATGCCTGAACAGATAAAAAAAACCCTTTTGAAGCATATTGCGCACACGGAGTGAAAAAGGCGTGGCTCAAGTTGATATAAACAAAGAGTGCAGAAAACTAAAACGATCGAATTTTGACTACCGGCCAACCACTAGTCAATCATGTCTGTCTTTACTACCTACCTAGTTCTTTCCTTCAATACAGTTTACATAAAAAACGTTGTGAAGTTTATTTAAAACAAACTTAATAATAAAATAATATTCCTAACAAATCTTATACCACTCAAAATGCAAACACTTACGATCTCAAGTGGACAAGCACCAACTTGAGATACTTACAGAAGCGATATTTGAAGTAGGCTCACAATTATCGTGTTACTTTCGGCTAATTTGACCTCCTCGCATCTCAAGTACGCTTGTGCTTCAACGCTTTGTTGATGAGTATCATTTCAAGCATTATAAAAAAGACTTTTGAAACGATACATTTTGAAGTAGGTACATCCATTTAAGTGAGATGAATTTGTATGGCAGAATATATCTTCTCGATCTTTGACAGTCGCTCCTGGTTTTTTTTTTGGGACAACCCCTCCAAGTTATTCCCAAACACTGCAACTTCTGAAAGCCAGAATCTACAGTGGCAACCACCAGAAATGCGTCGAGCCAATGAAGGTCGACGAGTCAACGAAGTTGTCCATGTTAGCGATACTAAATCAAGAAACGTTGGAACAGACTCAGTCTACATAAGAATATCTCTGTAGGCTTTTAAAGGGGCGTAGACCCCTTTTAAAAGCCTACAGTTTTCGGTATACAATTTTTTATAATAGTAACAGCAATGTCTGTGATGAAATATGCTACTAAACTAAAATCAAAGCTCCCTAAAAACCACTATAAGTAATTACTTTCACCCTTCCGCTTTCATCCCCCATAAATACAAATAAAAATCCTCATTCATACATCATGCCCCAACTGTATATTGACAGTTCTTTTGAATTTTCGAATACTCTGACAGGTTAACGGTATTCGTCGATTTTGTATTCATTGATGTTCCGCTTTTAGTATTAAATGCGCTTGATCGAATACTTGTTGGCATGACGGATCGATTTTTTTTAAGAAATAGATGTATCAGGTAAGTGGATGTTGCGAATTAATTTTGATGATTGTTACCTAAACAAGGATTTTACACTCGTCATTTTGAACGGCAGATTTTATATGGTTAAGTTGTGTGTAGATTATGATTGATTTTGATAGCGTTGGCACTTCATAACAAGTCTCTGCCAGAAAGGATATTATATACTTTTTCTAAATGTTTTTTGGGGGTATGAGGAACGGGTTGTTAAGTTCCTCATCCACATTTAAAAGGGAGGATCCTCCGACCAGACGGTGTTGTGTATTGGACTACTGCCCCATGGTTGTTCTGGGGATTTTGTATACATTTCTTCGTTTTCGTTCGTTCTATCGCTCGGATAACTTCAATGTCGCGATGTAGGATACGTCAGATTTATTTCATATGTGGGGAGATAGATGTCGCTACAGGTGTTTTGGAGGTGAATAGTAACAGCAACACAGGTTGATCGAGGAGTTCGTAGATGAGTGACCATATCACATAACAAGACCCGTACGTGCCTCAGAAAGCACATTAAGCCGTTGGACCCGGCTGTCATGAATGTAGATTTTTGACTGTAGTTACGGGTAGTCAAAAGCTCGAAAGTCTTGACTACAAGCCTAACTAATAGGTATCGTGATACCCTGTAACTGGGTTATGGAGGTCAGATAGGTGGTCGTTCCACGTAAAGTACTAGTTTTAAGCTACATCGGTTAGACTGGAAGTCAACCCCAACATGATTGGAAAAAGGCTTGGCAGATAATGAGACATGTTTTGTAGGTCAATATTATGACTTGCAGTTTCGTTGCTTAAACAGAAGAAGTTCACAGATCTGCCTTAAACTCACCCAAATTATAATGAAGGAGAAAATAGCCCTTCTATGCTCAAACAATGTCGATATAGATAGACACATATCTTAGAGTTATGTTATGAAGTTACTTTCCCAAAGTATCACAAAACGTGCCAAGCTTGAGAGAATTTGGCAGAATTACTAGAATGACCCCAAAAATATTAAAAAATACGAACATTCCTGCCCTTATCCCAATGTATTCGTGGCCGGTGAAGCATGTTTTCTTCTTCCATATTATTTGCCATCATCTCAATAGTTACCTCTTTTCTAGCTATCTCATCTTTCACACAATCCATATATGTATTATCGTGTCTACTCTTGTGACCCTTTACATCCTATCCCATGACAACCGATTTCCACACAAATTCTCAGTTACAGGCGCCACTTTCAGACTTCACTACGTAATTAACAAAAACGTTAAATATACATAGTTGTTTATATAATGAAGCTAAACAAACACTGGATACAATTAAACGCGTCCCCAATTAAATTGTATCCAAGGCATGCAGGAAGGTCGTTGGGCATTATGACCTAATACTATTAAGGGGATTAGCAGTGTTCTTAATACCGAAGCCCTGGCACTTGTAAGCTCTCGGCGATGGATAGAACACTCGGCCCTGCGCTGTTGTCGTTGTCGAGTCGTTGGAACTGACTGGCGGGAAACTGGGTGAGTTCCACTTTATTTATTTTTTATTATATATTAATGTTTGTTTGTTGACAAGTAGATTTTGATGAGAAAAGTGTTTTCAAGTAATGGAACAGCATATAAACTAGTGTCAAATATGTTACGGTAAAATAAAATATTGATAATGGATTGCAATAATAATAACACTCGAGTGGTATAGCATTTGGAAAATTACGAAATAGTCAATGTTGCATAATAATTGCGGCAATTGAAAAATTAATACTTTAATCAAAACAACTAAATATTTGACAGCTTTAGGAATAATTATTTGTTTAAAAAAAATAACAACGATCTAGCCAACCAACCCACTCCACTCGTAACATAATTCTACGATATTTGACTACAAATCTTAATTGTGTTATATTTATTGAATGGAGACTATTCTTAAAAAGTTTTCTAGTAACTGTTTGCAGTAGCCAAAACGAGATACAGGTTCAACAGACCAACTTTTAATGCTACTGGCCTAAATATTCAAAACCCAAGTTTAAATTTACTAACGCTAATCAAATTAGCGGATTATGAAAATAAGTAGCAAGCAAAGTAATAACGATAAGTAGTAAATAATTCGGATTGTAGCAAGAATAATATATAATAGAATAGATGAAAAAGATATTTGTTTTAGAAAACCCAGATTACTGTATTATTAATCACAGACTCAAATGGTTCAACCCTAGAATGCAGATCCTGTTTTCACCAGAATATCGATTCTTGACTAACATCACTAAAGCCTATTTCTTAATGTGTCATTGCCTTCAGCCCATAATTTTGAACTTCCCACAGGAGTTCTTTGCTAGTTACATGATCCGTCCACCATGAAGGACGGACTGAACGTTTCGTCCCTGTCGAACCCCTTCGACCGATACAAGCTCGAAGGTAAGCTGGGTTCGGGCATCTTCGGCGAAGTACACCGGGCTTCGGACTCACAGGCAGCTGGCAAAAAAGTCGCAGTCAAAATCCAAACGTATACAGAGGAAAATGAAGACCACATACAAGAGGAATACAAAATACTCAGAGATTTCACAAGTCACCCCCATCTGATAGATTTCTACGGAGTCTTCTGTGAAAAATCCGAAGGTGTGAAGAAAATTTGGTTCGTGCTTGAGGTACGTGGAACACATATATTATGTAATAAGTACAACGACGAATACAACATTAAATAAAAATGGAAAATATTCAACTTAAAACAACGCAACGGAGTTCTACAGACAGCATCATATTTTAATGTCCAGAGTGTCTGTAGTTCCTTACGCAAAAGACGTCATGATTCAAATAATACAATGAATCATCTATTTCCCAGTTGTGCGAATGCGGATCTGTCATCGATATTGTCAGAAAACTGAAAGAAGCGGACAGAAAAATGTCCGAGGAACACATCGCTTACATCCTCAAATATACGATCAAGGTAAGACCATATTCGACTGACTATAAACATGTCGTTCGTCACATACGAGTCGAGATGGCTGTTTATAAAACAAAGGGCCTGCCATTCTACCTTTCAACGGCTGAATCAATTGGTAGGTACTTTGAATGCAAACTCAATTGTTCTCGGATCTGTGTCCCGGCTATTTCTGTTGCTCGCGTGACGTCGAATAAAATATTGCCAGGCGAATGTCCACGTACGTTGAAATACAATCTAGAGCCATTACTTAAAATGCACGCCGCTTTATTTGATGTGATTCGCGACGGAACAGTCGAACTTGTCGATGCGAATGTCGGTGCGCGCCCGACAACACCATGATGGCCCCCCATCGCGGCGCATCGCTCAATTATCGTAAATAATGCTCGCACACACAAGATATACGGATCTCAGGCGCAGTAGCCGTTGATCTCTCTAACACGGATCAGTCAACCGAAAACCTTTCTTATGCCCTTTTCATAAGGCTCATTGAAAACAATGTCTGTTCGTCCTTCGGGCTCTCAAGTTATCGGAGAGGGTTAAATGCGTATTATCTTTATGCAAGCCACTTGGTTCACAATACCGGTGCTCTGTCCTCTTCGTAAGGCAGATCTTCCACGCATATCTATCGATGTTGCATCTCGTAAAGTACGATCAAAGTCGAACTTGTGATGTCATCTTTGTCGATATTATGATGAAATAACATCGATTGTTTTATTACAATACGACCACATATTGGAGCCGTTAGAGATGAGAGACTTTTTAATATTTACTTAAGGCAAGTTTAACGTTCAAATATAAGAGTTATTTTCTAAAAGCCAGAAAAAGAGATAAAGTACCTACTAAATCTAATTAATAACAACTGTAACGGAGGTATATTAAAGAATATAATATGTTAAGTAATAACCAAAAGCAAATCAATAACAAACAAAAAATCGTAATCAAATAATTTATTCACTTGTGAAAAACATAAAAACGCAGAAAACATTGTAATAAAAAACCGTCTTCCCCGAAAACTATCGATAAAGAATCCCTACATCACCAACCACTAAACGATCGTAATGAACGCATTAAACAAGCTGATATATCAGACAGCAGAGAGCGCGGACAGCCCGCCTGCGACAGCACTGAAGCCCCGATACGTATGCAAATAGGCCCCAATGAATCTCCGGGGCGTGGGGACTTGATTGACGCTGACGTTGCTATCGCCCAACCGTCTTAACAATCCACGAGTCCTCCGCGTTAGGGGCGGTCACTCCATCACTCTCTGTCAAACTACCGTGTTGACTGCCTCGATTGGTGCAATCAATTCTACCTCACTCATTTGTATTCTAGGCGCTCGTTTACTTGCACGAGAACAAAGTGATACACCGGAATATAAGATGCAGCAACATTCTGATTACGAAGGACGGCGATGTGAAATTGACCGATTTTGGATTGTCTTACAAATTGAATGGAACTTTGGATACGAGTACGACGAATATTGGATCGCCAGGCTGGATGGCTCCTGAAGTGGTGACGTGTGGTGAGGAAGGTTACGGGAATAGAATAGACGTATGGGCATTAGGTATAACAGCAATAGAAATGGCTGATGGCAAAGCGCCGTTTCAAGACATGCATCCAACAAGAGCACTTTTTCAAATTGTTAGAAATCCACCACCAGGGCTGATGAAACCAGCCATGTGGTCTAATGACATTAATGATTTTATAAGCGAGTAAGTGTTTCTAATGATTCATTAAATTATTTTTCTTATGGGTATTCAAATATTTTTAAAGGACTTTCGTGATTTCAGATGCCTTGAAAAGAATCCCGATCATCGGCCTTACGTGATGGAATTAGAAGAGCATCCTTTTATACAATCTGTTCCAGAACACGATTTTCATGTAAGTTTTTTTACTACATTAATTATGTAGAACACTAACTCATATTTAATAACTTGTATTTTTCACAGCTCACAACAGAGTTAAAAGTACTAGCGGCAGACATGAAGGATATAACCCTAGCGGACAAAATACCTGAAAGGATGATAAAAGATGGTCTTCTTACAATCCAAGGTGTTCCCGAACCAGAGACCATGGAAGTGGAAGATTTAGCTGCATTAGAAAAATTAACTGAAGACAATATATTGACCGAGTTGCAAACTAAATTAGCTAAAGGAGCATTTACGTCATTTGTAGGAGATGTTCTCCTCATTCTCAACCCAAATTCAAGCGATGATATTTATAACGAAACTGTGAGTAAAGAAACCGACTAAATAATAGTTAAATAAATAATGGTACAACTATGATAACAAAGGTATGATTGTTATGATTTCAGTACCACCAGAAGTATGAATGCAAATCAAGATCTGACAACGAGCCCCACATATTCGCGGTCGCAGACAGTGCCTACCAAGATGCTCTACATCACAATGAACCACAACATGTCGTGTTTTCTGGTGAATGCAAATCAGGGAAGACTGCCAATATGCTGCATGCACTATCCCACCTCACTTTCTTAGGTTCGATGAAGAACAATACAGCTGAGAGAATACTAAAGGCAACCAAAGTCATACAAGCCGCTATAACTGGAGCAACCCCCTTAAATCCTCATTCTACAAGAGGAATCTTCCAAATACAAGTAACTTACGGTAGTTCTGGAAAATTAAGTGGTGCTATCTTCTGGCTTTATCAACTAGAGAAATGGCGCGTCTCGTCCACTGACATGTAAGTAGATTATAGTGTAATTTTGTCTTACCTTTACCGATAGAAATAAAATTCAAATAAGTGTTTCAGGTCTCAAGCCAACTTTGATCTTCTTTATTATTTCTACGACGCTATGGCAGCTGCGAATCGAACGGAAGAGTTATGTTTAGAGAAAAACAGAAAACATCGATATTTGAGAATACAAGATGAAGCAACTAAGGGTATAAAAGGAGTAAGGGAGAATGCAGAAAATAATGTGGCACTCTATACTGAATTTGTAGAAAATCTTAAAACTCTTGACTGGGAAGAAGAAGACATAACATTTTTCGAAACAGTCTTAGCATCTATTCTAGTACTTGGCAACGTAAGGTTCAAAGATGGAAAAAGTGGTACAGCAGAAATAGAGAACCCTGATGAAGCAAAGAAAGTAGCTAAACTATTATCTCTAGAAGAAGTCAAGTTTCTTTGGGCGTTACTTAATTATTGTTTGATAGAAAGTGGAACTGCTGTGAAAAGGAGACACTCCACAGACGAGGCCAGAGATGCGAGAGATACTTTAGCAAGTGCACTATACAAGAGGCTGATCGACTGGATGATCAATTTAATAAACTCGAAGCTATCATTCATGAGATCTGTATTGTACGTATTATTATTTCAACATGTAAGTTTTTCTTTAAAGTTTAGATAACATACTTTACTAAACTCAATCACTTTACAGCGGCGACAAATACTCAGTGAGCTTGCTCGACATGTTTGGGTTCGAATGTTACCACAGAAATCGATTGGAACAGCTTATTGTAAACACAACAAACGAACAAATACAATTTCTGTACAACCAGAGGATGTTTGCGTGGGAGATGCAGGAAACGTCAGAAGAGGAGGTTCCAGTGGTGTCTTTACATTTCTATGATAATAAGAATTCGGTAGACCAACTTATGGGAAGGCCACTTGGACTATTTTACATTCTAGATGAGGCCAGTCGCACTGGTAGCGGCCAAGAATTTATTATGAGTAAGTTAACTTCTGCAAGAATTTTAGGCATCTTGGAGATCGGAATCAATATCCATTTTTTTTGTTTCAGGTACAATTAGAACGACCTGCAAAGGACCTTACATCAAGCTATCAGGCAGTCACGAATTTAGCGTAGCGCATTACACGGGAAAAGTAAGCTATGATTGCAGGGAAATGGCAGACAAGAACAAAGATTTTCTTCCCCCAGAAATGATAGAAACTATGCGTGCTTCGATAAATGTAACGGTCCAACAACTGTTTAGGAATAAACTGACTAAAACTGGAAACTTGACTGTTTCGTCGAGCCAACCAAAAGTCACTGTTGTGAGATCGAAATCGGAAAAGGAGATGGAAAATCTGAAAGCCAGAGTAAGTTACAGAAGCATAGTTACAAAAACCGTTACTGAAAGCGGGAGTGCAAAAATGATGCCCTATGCACCTTGTTATTTAGTTTTCAATTTATTTATTTTTTATATATAAAATTTCTATGTTATAAAGATTCCAAACACACTTTTTTTTTGTCCTTTCAAACTTTATAACTGAAATCAATTTTCAGAAATACAACACGGTATCCAAAGGCCAATATTCTCAAGTACATCGAATGAGGACCGCTGCTGCGACCTACAGAGCCACCAGTTTGGAGATTCTGAAGCAGCTGTCCATAGGTCCTGGTAGTGGAGGCACCAATTATGTCCGTTGCATCAGACCTGATCTCAACGATAACCCTAAGG
This sequence comes from Phlogophora meticulosa, assembly GCA_905147745.2. Classification (NCBI taxonomy): domain Eukaryota; kingdom Metazoa; phylum Arthropoda; class Insecta; order Lepidoptera; family Noctuidae; genus Phlogophora; species Phlogophora meticulosa. The sequence goes on along the minus strand of LR990522.1, from coordinate 13,365,054 downwards.
GGTTCCAAACTGAAGTGGTCAGGCAGCAACTTAGAGCCTTAGCAATACTAGACACGGCGAAAGCCCGGCAGAGTGGATTCTCAAGTCGTATACCATTTGCGGAGTTCATCCGAAGGTGAGTCGGCAGATTAAGGAAGGAAGTAAACAGTTTTTCATATCACTGCTACAATAGCAGTGCTATTGTGTGTTGGAGTTGGCGTAGACAAATCGGGAAAAATCTGAGATTAAATTAAAGCAAACGCATCAGACTGCTTGAAAATGATTTGTCTACAACTATTTTATCGAGTTTCCTGATATATGCATTATATTTATTGCTTACACTGTCGTAACTTGCATGTTTTGAATTGTCTCTTCGGGCCTTCTATTTTAATACTCCACATGACCGTGTCACATAAAAAAATTTTGATAAGCTTATGAATGAAGAGAATGAATGGAATGGTATGGTACATGAGGCACCATTAAATGAGGGTTTGGTAAGACAAGTTAGCATGGATGAAGTAAGGCAAGCAGTAAGAAGTATGAAAAATGGAAAGGCCATGGGCCCAGATGATATACCAGTAGAAGTATGGAAGGAACTAAAAGAAGATGGATGTACGTGGCTGACCTTATTCTTCAATAAGTTGTTGCATGAGGAAGTGATCCCACAAGAGTGGTGCAATAGTTCACTAGTGCCCATCTTCAAAAATAAAGGGGATGTACAGGACTGCAACAACTATCGAGGGATAAAGCTCCTGTCGCATAGTATGAAAGTATGGGAGAAGGTGATAGAGAACAGATTACGAGAAGAGAGTGAGATTTCCCAAAATCAGGTTCGGGTTTATGCCAGGGAGAGGAACAATGGACGCCACCTTTGCACTCCGCCAGTTGTGCGAGAAGTATAGATGTGCACATAAAAACTTGCACATGGTGTTCATTGACCTAGAAAAAGCGTATGATAGGGTGCCTCGGGAAGTGTTGTGGTGGGCCTTGAAGGAGAAAGGTGTGCCTGGGAAGTATGTTGAGTTGATTCGTGCGATGTACAGCCGATCTAGTACCTATGTCCGGTCGTCTGCAGGTAACACTGACAAGTTCAGTGTGGCTGTAGGATTGCACCAAGGGTCGGCCTTAAGCCCTTACCTCTTCCTCTTAATAATGGACGCACTGACGTCAGAAATACAGGAAGAGGCACCCTGGTGCATGCTATTTGCCGACGACATTGTCCTTGTCAGTGAAGATGGACCTGAGATCCAGGGTAGATTGGAGAAATGGCAACAGAAGCTGGAGAGTGTAGGCTTGAAAATCAGCAGAACCAAGACAGAATATATGTTCTGCGATTTCGGCGGTCTCTCCAGCCCTGAAGCCATTGCGCTTGATTGCGTGCTCCTTCCGATCTGCTCCGAATTTCGGTATCTCGGTTCACTCGTGCAAAGTGACGGAGGAATAGATCGGACTGTCAAGCACAGAATAAACACAGGGTGGATGAAATGGCGGCAGGTAACGGGAACAACTTGCGATTCCCACGTTCCCCTTAAACTTAAAGGGAAGATCTATAAGTCAATGATAAGACCTGCCGTCTTGTATGGATCAGAATGTTGGGCCACAAAAGGACTGAATGAAAGGCAGTTGCATGCAGCTGAGATGAGAATGCTAAGGGGGATGTGTGGTGTTACGCGAATGGATAGAATAAGAAATGAGTATATAAGAGGAAGTCTGAAAGTGGCGCCTGTGACAGAGAAGTTGTGTGGAAATCGGCTGTCATGGTATGGACACGTGATGCGAAGAAATGAGGATCATGTTGTTAGGAAAGTTTTGAGTATGAATGTAGAGGGTTACAAGAGTAGAGGGAGACCCAGGAAACGATGGATGGATTGTGTGAAAGTTGATATGGCTAAGATGGAGGTGACTTCTGAGATGACGGGAAATAGAGATGTATGGAAGAAGAAGACATGCTGCGCCGACCCCAAATGAAAAATTGGGATAAGGGCAAGAGGATGATGATGACCATGTCACAAAAAAGGACCACACTTAGGTACCTAATGGCGGCCGCCACCTCATTTGTTTTCTAAATCCCGACAATCTGTGCCACACACGGTGTCGAGGCGAATGTAATGATCCATCATAATCATGTTAAAATTCATCCAACTGGTTACAGGGCGTGCCAAGTAAATAGACATACTTGAAAAACATTCTCTTTCTGAGGTGAAATAGCCGTAAGCGTAAGGATCCCTGGACCAATAGAGATATTTTGATGTTTATACCGTAATTTACTACCTTTTTCCCGGTTATCATTTTAAATATGGCTGCACTCTGTTTGAATAGGTACCGATTCCTGGCATTTGATTTCGATGAAAATGTGGACGTGACCAAAGAAAACTGCAGGTTGCTTATGATTCGCCTAAAGATGGAAGGTTGGGTCCTCGGTAAAACGAAAGTTTTTTTGAAGTACTATAACGAGGAATTCTTATCAAGGTGAATAAAAATATTATTTGGATATTACATAACGATAAATGAGAAAATAGAAATGGTAATCTAAACTCATATTAATTTCAGGCTGTACGAAACGCAGGTGAAGAAAATAATTAAAGTCCAATGCATGATGAGGGCCTTCTTAGCAAGAAGGAAAGCTAAAAAGGACAAATCGAAAGCGCAACACAGTGAGTATAAATCAAAGAGCTTTAAAACCAATAAAGACATCAGAAATGATACAAATAAAAAAATAAAATATACCTGTATTTATAACACAATTGTTTGATTCTTTTTTCAGTAAAGGAATTGAAGAAACAGCAGTCAATGAACGTTACTGAAGACGAAGCTGCCTTATTGATACAAAAAGGTAAAGCAACCAAATTACCAACATTTTCTTTCCACGCTCTTCTTTGGACTTTTCTTCCTAAAACAACTCTACGCATGCAGCCGCAGCCATTTAATTCAATTACGACGACACGGTTGGCGCAGTGGTTGAGCCATCGGCTGCTGCGCCGCGTGTTGTGGGTTCGATCCCCGCACGGAACAAATATTTGTATGACCTACAGGTAGTTGTTCCGGGTCTGGCTATTTGTGTATGTGAGTTTAAATGTTTGTACCCACGATACAGGAGAAATTCCTAGTAAAAGTAGAGGAAGAAGAATTTGGATAAAAGTGGGGTCCAACTGATTCCATTCGATACAAGAATAAGATTCACAACCTTCTTAGGCCTTACAACAGTGAACTTCTGAAAATCAAACTTACAATAAGACAGAAAAATTGTTCTTAACACTAAAGTACTACCTGTCCTGGCCCACCTTCTAAGCTGTTTTCGCATCTTTCGTTACAGCTTACCGTGGATATATAGTTCGCAAAGCGTACGGTCCACTCATAAACCGAAGTACGGGGCAAATAGACGAAGAGACCGCCTCGTTCCTAAAAAGATTCGCAATGAGATGGAAAAGCCGTTCCATGTTCCAAGTGCTATTGCAATATCGGGCCGTTCGTTATCAGGATCTAGTGCATTTTTCACAGCAGGTAAGGAACTGTATCTGTCATCTATCCGCAGGTACTGGTTCATCCCCCCTACCCTATACATTGTTTTTTATTTATCTAGTTTAGCATCATTTTATATGGCCAAAAGGGGTGGATGTAACAATTTTCATAGGTAAGAGTGTAACTATCTGCCTTCTTTGTCTGACTTTGTAGATGCCTAGACAATACCTGAGAAAGATTAAGAGAAGTATGACTGAGATGTCACAACAAACGGTCAAGTACGAAGAGTTAAATGGTGGTAGTTCTATGGCAAAAGCAGTTGATAAATGCGGAGTCAACTACGTTTTTTCTAGGCTGTCGTCTTTGGGTGCACGTAAAGTGAACGGGTGGTATCAGAAGCTATCTTCGCCATAATTCTTAAGACTGTGACTTTCATTAAAGCCTAGTTAGCAGCTTTTTTTCTGACGACGCGGACATGTTAATACCTACCAGCGACCCGAAGCTGCTTCGCCCGGTTTTTAAAACCATACATAAAGATTTGTTTATTATATTTATTTTGAATATTAATCTAATAATATGACATAAAACGAACAGAATATATTATTATCTAAATGAAGGAGACAACTGCATCAAAATATATTATGTATCAACTTAACGAGATCGAAGCGGTCACACACAGACACGCAAAATGCTACCTCCTTTGTTTTATGCTATGTATAGATATGATGTTTAGTTGTAAAGTTAGTGCTACGATCGATTCATCATAGCACCAACTGGCTCAAATTATCTTCCTATTAGTGTAGGCCTTGATAAAACTAATAAAACTATTAACATGTCTTAATTTTTATCATTTGTGTTGCAACTAACAATCACTATATGATTGGGTAAGTTTAACAGGAACAAATCTATTTTCACAATCACTCATGTCAAACCATTAAGTACCTAGTAACTCAAAATAACTTAGGTCTGTCTTCGGATGCAAGAATAACAATGTACCTACGCAGTCTATCCCGCTTCGGTAAATTGGTAGACACTTTTCAACACTTTCTTTACATAGGTACTCATCGTAACTATATTATCAGTCTATTATTTTTATTTTTCTCACTTTCGTAGAGGCACTTTCTCCTCATTCATATTTGCAAATATTTGTCATGGTACATTTTCAAATAAGTGCTGCCTGTTTTTCCAGGTGCATATCTACAACCAAGCTGTTTTGGAAGCGCTGCTAAACACTAGTACCTCGGTCCTCCTCGACAGAGTGGACCCTCATTCTAAGGAAAGTGACTTCCTCGGTTCTGGCCCTCCTACTGTGTGGAAGCTTCCCTTCAGGATCGACCAGCTACAGTATTACGACACGTCGTATATGTGCGACCCATCTGCTAAAAGCAAGTGAGTATTTAGTTCGTTTATTATCGCGTTCCGCACCAAATATTCTGTAAGTTTAACAAAAAAATGTTATACAAGGTGACTTGAAAAAAACGCAACCATTAATGTACTGAATAGCAGATTTTATTTTTCATACTCCAGAGTTGCAAAAAAAAATTGTTTATATTCATGAGTACTTTTACACCGAATTAAGTCTCCCCGTACAGCTAACAAAACAATTACGGTCAGAATAACATAACACCACCACCATACCCTATGGTACACCAACATGTCGCCAGTTTGTTGAGTTCCACGTAAAAGAGGGCGAGATAATCCAAAGAACTAGACTAGCTTTTAGTGACCTCATTCTTAGTTATTAACGTGTCCAATTTCTTCTTGTAGCGACACATTTGCCAGCCAATACGATTCAGACCACGAGCAGTGGGACGAACCGTTGAAACGTCGATTTAGTTCAGCGCAAACCGACACCAGTAAAGCATCGGCGAGCACACAGACGCTCATCACAGTGCCATTCTGCAGAGACCCCACGCAGCCCGTCCCCGTTCTACCGCCAGACGAACCGGACCAACCACCCGCACCAAAACCAACACGTAAAGAAGGACCTACAAACAGACCAGCTGTTTACAAGAAGAAACCAGGCCAAGCACCCCAAAGTTACTACCAACCACCAGAGCCCTGGGCTGGAGTAAGAGATGACACAGACATTCTCGAAGACACGGCGCCCAAATTACGAAAGTCGAATTACACCAGAAGCATGTACGCTATTGACACGGAAGCGCAAGATCCGATAATGGAACTGCAAGCAATGGCTAAATCAACTAACGATATGAACGAGGACGATCCTCCGTTTAATTTCCAGGCTATGTTGAAGAAAACTCCGCGGAACAGGGCGTCCATGAAGAGGTCTAACGAGTTGGGAAATGATTTGGAGGAGAAGCAGGCGGTTGCCAAGCATATTATTTCGCCGAGCAAGGCGAAGCCACCTGCAACTCATAAGCTGCCTCCACAGACGCCTACGTCAGGCAAACCACCTCGTACTCCTCCAGCGACTAAGCGCACTGCACCCACTCCTCCACCATGCAAAATGGCGCCTGAGATTCCTCCACCCAGCAAGGTCACTCCACCTCCACCACGGTCTTCAAGCAGAGAAATTATCAGACAAAATTCAAAAGACCTTATTATTGCTGCATTGAAAAAGAGGGACTCATTAACTAGTCTGATGGGCTCAGACGACGACAAAGCGGATAACGAAAAAGTGGAAAGCGAAACAGTGGAAAACGAAAAAGTGGAAAACGAAAAAGTCGAAAACGAAAAATTGGAAAGCGAAAAAGTGATAAGCGAGAAAGTGGAATTAGCGCCAGGAATCACAGTCGAGGGTACCGTCACAGATTTATAAAAGACAAATTAAGTTTCGTAAAAATATATTTAATCTCCATTGCATTGGAAGTCCGCATACATTATTCTTTATATTATGGCGTTACAATATTAATATTGTTTTTGACAGTTAAGTTTTTAAAGCCATAAGTTTAATGTAAGTCATAAGATTTTTGTTAATTCCTAAATTACATAATTAATATCTCAATAGAGTTAAGTATATTAAATACAAAAAATGTTCTTAAAGCGAATTATGGCGAAACGTTGTGTATTTAACACGTTTTTAGGGTTTCATCAAATCGTAGAAAAATATATCAAGTTTTATATTAAACCTTAAGAGTACCTTAACCGAAATTGCTTTGGTAACTTATTATATTTTGCTTATAATCTAGAGTGTGGTGGTATGATTAATTTTAACAAAACACAGTATTGAATGGTCCATGAAAGATTAGCATTTACTGATGAGCGATACATTGTTGATTTATTTATTAAACTATCATATAATTTATGTAAAATCATGTCATTTGCAGCAGTTGACATTTAAGAACGCATTGATGTATTTTTATTATAAGTAAGATTGAAGATTAAAATTTGAGATTTTATTTAACTGAATATATCGCTCGTTTCACGTAAGTACTAACAAATAAATAGTTACAGTAGGTACCTTTTATATGCTTATAAGCTCCGTTATTGTTTTTAAACAAGCTCGATCGAATAATTTGTACAGTGTGATATGTTTGTTAAAACTTTGATTTATATTTAAAAGGTTATGTTTTAACAGCCCATTCATTGGCTTTAGTTGTTATGATGCGGACCAAAATATACTAATACCCATTGGCAATATGAAAATACTTGTACACGTTGTTTCAAGTGCAAATGAAACTCGTGCGCAGCTTTTACTTCTCATGCTACGTTCACACGTAATCCATTTCGTGCGATATTTTATGTCTGTTCTCTCGAGTACGATGCAATTGTGGACTTAGTGCGAGTTTAAAGACGTATTCCAGCGCGTTAACGTAAACTTCTAATTCGTACTATAACTGAATAAGCGCCCTCTGGTGACAATAATGGAAACACAATTGACGTAAGTGTCGGTTAACGCGATCGAGTAAGTATAAAAACTCTCACTAGGCCCTTGTTTCACTCGCGTGCACTCGGTACGATATATTCTCATAAACAAAGACCGTGAACGAAGCCAAAGATTTAACTTGAGCATGAAAGAACTCGCTTATAAAGAGTACACCCATTACACCGTAACTAACATAATGACATCTATTGTATACGACCATAAACTTTCTACTGCCTTACATATTAAATCACTTGGAAGAAATAGTTATATAGTTAATTGCAATAAAGTACCAAAATATATACGTCTAATTTATTTTTGATCTCATCCCATAAATATTTTTCTTTCTTTTTAAATTTAGGCCACGCATTTCTAATCGAATATTTAATTTCCGAATGTTTTTTTTTATATATCTCTCGAAATCACATCCTAATGTTATTGCCGAATAATTGACTTAAAAACTAGCTGTTTAGTTAGAAAAATACAACATGTTGAAAGGGTTATAAAATATCCAGTATTTTTACATTCTATACCTTAAGCTCTATGAATTCAGTCAATGTTTTGAAAAGTTTAAATGTTTAATAGATTGTAGGGTACAAAATTGTTGCTTAAATAAATCTTCAATCCCGATACCGCTGTGACTATTTTTCGTTTTGTAATTAAAAAAACAATTGAAGACAAGGTACAGAGGCCAGCACATCAAGCTACCTAAATCTATCAAATATCTGTGATAGTTTTTCAACTTTATTTCAAAAACATAAGATTAATTTTAAATTGGCAATTTTTTTCACTTTGGGGTGGGTTGATGTGCTGGCGTCTGTACATATTTCAAATAGGTAGATCTTACCCTCTCAGGCTTTTATTAAAATCATTTAGACATTTTAGAATCGATATCAAAGTAAGGAAAAATTTTGGAGACATGGCCCAAAAACTCAAAAAGCCCCTACCCCACTGACTATTTCAATATCGTATTGTCTAGAATTTGAACAGACTACTTTGGAGCTACGATATTGCATCACGATCGAATCAAATAACCAGAAAGATATCATAGTATACTTACATCTGTATACGTACGTCCAAAGTTATGATTTATTTTTGGAACGAGACGGTAAATTTTTACATCGTCATCCATTTTTGGGAACTTACTACTCTATATTATATATGACAAAATTCAAATTCTATTTCAAAGGATTTTTAAGACCTTTTAATTACTAATCATCAATCAAATTTCAAAGTACCTATACTACATAACCCTGAAGTAGATAGTTGACTAATTGGCTGTCATGTAATTTTTTTAAGATTTGTAATACGTCCTCGGCAGGAACCAAGTCTTTTATCAGACTTTAAGGCGTAATTCATCAAACACTTGTTCAGATTGGCAGATTCGATTTGGCATTTGTTTTGTTTTTTTGGGACAAGCCCGCCACACTACTGCCAAACCACTGCAAATCCGAAAAGCCAGCATCAACAGTGACGACTACCAGACAAGCGTCGAGTCAATGAAGCCTAACGAGTCCCGGAGAAACGATTCAACTGTCTTGGATACCGCAGCTAAACTAATCAGCAAAAAAAAAAGCGGAGGAGCTAGAAAAATTGATAATTTCCATTTCTTTTTCTACTTTCTTTTGGCAGTATTCGTTGAGCAGATGTTGTACGAACCGAAGCAATTACCACACAATAATATATTAGATTAGGTACTGCCCGGCTGTGCCGATTAATGCCGACCCGAACAAGTCTGGCTTACAGGCTTGCTTAAGTAGGTAACAATAATGCAAGTTGTGTTGGTGAATATCGAAGAAAATATACTCGTGTATCGGGGAGTGGGGATATTGCTAATAAAGCGGTATCGAAACATCAATCAATTTAACACAGGGATCCATTTAATGGTAAGTTCTAGATATTTTGTCTGAGAACTTCTATTAGGATAGCGTGACTTGGTAAGAGTACAGTTTTATCTCAAATTCTTTAAAGCTACATGATGTATTAGGGTTATCCCAAAAAAGTTCTTAAACACTACTAGTAAAGTGCAAATAGTGACTTAGAATACGAAATGTAAACCTCTTTTGTTAATTATTTATACATATTTAGAAGCAATTATTATGGCGCTTACTTTACTAGAAAAAGTGACTTCTTAACTCTGAGATCATCACATACCTATTATAGTTACAATAAATTTAAACAATAAATACAAACAAACAAAATATATATTAGCAATGTTATCCTAAATAATATCTAAAAAGTATAACAAAAGGTTAACTTTATATGCTTTCAATAACATAATGCAGTGTGCAGACTGCCTTAACAAAAATCAAATTCTAAACCACAATTTTACCCCTGTTTGCTCTATCCGCTATCTCTCCATAGCTGTTGTTGAACAGTCTGCACCTAGCTTTACACACACGTCATGGCTCACCGAAAAATATCTTACCGGGGATAGGCAAACATTAAACTATTTATAATTTACGATTCTTGGCATGCCTCAACATTACCATAAAAAATACTACGCGTAGTTCAAAATTACAATAGAAAATTTTCCCATACCTCAAAATAAGTGCAAAAATAAAAACAGTGTATATTTACTGACCATGTTACTGTGAAATAATGCTTGAACTGGCCGTACGGTACTTATATTATGCCCTATTATAATTCAATTAAAATCGAAAAGGATGAGACCAGAAGTTTTCTCACTGTGCAATAAAAAAATAAACTTATAGTACTATTACGTTCAGGTGCTACATAAGGATAGATTTTGCATCGATATGGTTAAATAAAATCAAATCACTTTTAGATTGTTCATTTGTCCAGCCATGAACATTTATGGACACAAAAGGGTAAGCAAATGCATTTTGCGAGATTCATTCGGTTGTATGCTTCACAAGCTTTTACAACTGAAAAAATTGAATGTTGGTAATTCAGTGGTTTGGATCTAGTTTCAGTCCTAGAATACTATAGCGATGCAAATCTTAACCATACGATTGATCCTTGTAGAATTATACCGAAAAAGACTCATTTATAGAAGAGATATTTAGACAAGAGAGCATTTAACTGGATTATCATTAAGGCTTATGCATCCTTTTCTTTTTAAGACGGTATAAAAACAAATTATTTCGTAATGAGATAACAATGTTCTGACACACAACACAACAGTTCAAGAGAGCCAGAAGACAGTCAATCCGCCGAATATGCTCACGGAAAGAAAATGTCAAGGAATTTTCGAGTAAGTAAGTACATAATTTCTTTCTTAGATTCATGTCATCTGGAAATGGAAGTTGAAATAACAAAATCAGTAAGATTTTTGCTTTATAAACTGCTTGACCCTTTCACTCCGTGACGATACTGTCCAAGTGACATTTAGCTTCTTCACGACGACACTTGTGTCTGCGCGTACGCTTACTGAACGGTTCTAAATAACAAAATAATATTCAGAAAAATAACAAAATAACACATTTAGGTACAATCTGTATGTCATACCTCCGCTTTCGTCTCCTCCAATGATCCTCAGAGAAGTATCGGAGTTACGTTAGGTTCATTGAGCGTCAATACGGCGTGGGCTTCCACCATAACGACGAGTGAGTTGCGCGCCTCTTCGTGCGGCACGCCGTGCGAGCGTGTGGCGTGTGTGTACCACGCGCCCGTGGACGGCAGCACTGATACACACCATTTGCAAGACAGCCTGGAACCGACAAAAATGGGTTGAGAAAAAAAACTTTCTGCACCATCATAATCTGCCTAAACTTTTTCGAACATGTTGGGGTCGGCTTCCAGTCTAACCGGACGCAGCCGAATACCAGTATTTAACATGGAGCAGTCGCTCCATGTTAAATACTGGTATTCGGCTGCGTTGCAGTTACTGAGTTGAGGATGTCAGATAGGCAGTCGCCTATCTGACATCCTCAACTCAGTAACTGGGAATCACGATACCCCTTATTAAGACTCGTTTTCATTGTCGTTGTTGACTGCCCGTAACGACTATCAAAGATTTAGAAATGACAGCCCGGACCTACAGCTTAACGTGCTTTCCGAGGCACGGAGAAGTCTCGACATGTTACGAACGGTCATCCATCAACAGACATGCAAAAAAAAATATTTGTCCCATTTACAAAGATACATTTTAATATGTAGTCACCGCAAAATAACGCTTGTTTGTTTAGGGTTCCTTGCTGATTACTAAAAAACTGTGCTATGAACTAAGAATTATTTTTTCCAGTAATATTTACATACATAGAGAGAGATAACGAATAGAATTTTACGGACCTTTTTCATCATAACTCAAAAGCAATGTGGCTTATATGAAAATAAAAATATGATTTATATTGTTCAAATGAAGGCTTTTCATTTCGGGGGTATGAATATTACTCTAAAATGTCAACCCTCCATTTCGGCTCCTATTGCAATGATAATAACATTTTTTTTCAATTCGTTCACTTGTTTTACAAGTGGACAGGCGTTGTTTATAACTATTCCATATTTCAAGTCCATTAGAAAATCCTGAAATATAAAGCCGGTTGACGACACGGTTGGCGCAGTGGCTGAGCGATTGACTGCTGCGCTGCGTGTAGTGGGTTCGATTCCCACACGGATAAAATATTGTATGTGAGTTTGAATGTTTGTAAACGCACCCACGATACAGGAGAAATTCCAAGTGTGGGGCAACGTTTTTAAAAAATAAATAAAACTGTGATAGACTGTCCGGCAGACAAGACGAAGTCGCACCAGCCATCTTTTCCAAAATTTTGATACCCTATAAAAGTAGTCAGGAAAATAACGTTACCTGTTAGTAACGTGTCTTGATTTCACGTGTCTTCGCCTATACCCCCAACTGTTGTATACTCGAGGGCAAAACGGGCAAGGAAATGATGGATCTGCAAATTAAAACCGAGAAATCATATAACAATATCCACATATATTTGACGACCTATGTGACCTATGTGGCGCGGTGGGCGAAAGTCCGCCTGCGACGCAGGAGGTTTTTGAACTTTGAATACAAAAAGAATAAAGTTCACATTCAAATGTGAAAATTTGGGATAGCTTGATGAGCTGTAGTCTGTACAAGTCAAGTTAAATACTACCAAAACATAAATAACTGAATGAGATACACTTGTTGAGCATGGGGCATGTTACACTGGAGAACATATCAAGACCCCATGCTGTGCTAGGAATTAACCTGTGTCATAGTACTACTATTATTCAATTATCATACTTGAAACACCAAACAAGCTTGTATGGAGTAGCAGAAAAAAAATTGACTCACTGGTTTCCCAATTAAAGCATGCCGTTGTATATACAGGAAATAATGGTTATGTGAACTATAATACCTTTACAATTCTGTGCATCAGTAGACACCAAATTAAGATTCTCCGTTTTTATACTCAGCGACTCGATTCTTGTACCACTTTGCAGAACGGTTTCCACTTCTTTGTCTATTTCAATAATTTCATTGGATGCATCAATACCGTTGATCTTCTCATTCAAACAAGGCTGCGTACTGCTTACTTCGCTCTTATCAATTCGGTCACTCAGCATGTATGCCTTCTTGTTCAGACAGTTTTCAGTACTTATATGTTTCTTATCCGAAGAATCTTCTATAAGTGCTATATCTGTGTCATTTGTATTGTCTCCGGAATAGTCAGTGAGAGGTGATTCTATGGGTTCGATTTTGAGTACGACATTCTGAAAATATGGATGGATATATATGGTCAGTCGGTCATAATCATAACACCCAACATCCCTGTTGGATCAGGCAGCAGTGTTTATGTAATAGAAGGTGCTACAGAAAAAATTATGGCCCAGTGGTTTAGGAATCGCCTCTTGTGCACGAGGTTGTGGGTTCAAACCTGGGCAAGTACCAATGTGAGTTTTTCAATTCATATGTACTTTCTAAGTTTATCTTGGACATCACTGACATTGGTGAAGGAAAACATCGTAAGGAAACGTGGACTTATATAATTAATATAAGTCTGAAATCGGCAACCCCTTTTGAGCAAGCATGGTGATTAATGCTCATGCCTTCTCTGTATGAGAAGAGGCCTTTGCCCTGCAGAGGGACAGTAATAGGCTGGTACTTTACTTTTATTTACAGAAAATATACAGATAGAAAAACTCTATAAAACTTTCCTCGAACTGGGAATTGGATTCAGGACCTATGCTTGTACTGCACCAACGAGGCCGTCAAGTTCAATCTAACACAAAAGATATCAACAATAAACGGATTCCGGATTCCACTTACAGATTGTTTTCCAATATCTGAAGTGATCTTTTGTCTAGTTTCAGAATCTATGGATGGTATGCACTTTTTGCATTTATTGTTGTTGTCTACTTCTGCCCTTTTCCGCTTCTTAGATTGGGCTCCTGATGATTTCTGTAAAAAATGTTTAACATAGTAAAACTTTAAACAGCTTTTAATCGGTGACTCATTTCATTTACTGTCTAACGGGTCTCTGTGAGTCGTCTTCAGCACCTGATACACCTTACAAAAGTTCAGGAACCCTCTTAGATATTGCTAATAATAAGGCATTAAAAAAAAACTTTGAATTCAATTTTCAAATTCAAACTCTAGTTCAAAAATAGGCTTACATTTTGCTTCTTCTCCACAACATCTTCTTCATTATTTGTGTTATCAACGGAATAAAATGGTAATGGTGATTCTGCTGGCTCTAACTTTGGCACTAGGTTCTGAAATAATAAGAAATTAATAGTTTTATTTACTTTTGACAGTATTTTTGCATAATGGTATTTATTATTTGTTTATGACAAAAGCTTGATCCTAATGTCTAGATTTAAGTGTAGGGGAATTAATGAATAGCCAAGTCCTATTCAGAAAAGGAATGGTTGAAACGGTTTTGTCGACAGGTAATCAGTTACATCAACATGTAACGCCCACCATATACCACACATTATGTAAATCCACCAAACAGTTTATGACATACAAGTAAAATGTATTTCCAAACTGTGCAGTGTGTGAGTCTATATATCCCATCCCCAGCCAGTTGCTAATCTTTGATTGACACATGTTTAAATTTTGCCACAAGCTCTTCCATCCAGGAAGTACCAGTCGGATTAAAAAAAATCTTTTATCATTTGATACCAATTCTTGAGGAAGATTATAGGTTTTTTAACAGGATGCTATGACACTTTCCACACAGCTAGTAGTGAATAAACATAACTTACATTCTGAGCTGCATCTTGCCTGCTCTGTGCAGACACACATTTCTTGCATTTACTGCTTGCATCATCTTGCTCACTTTTCTTACGCTTTTTTGGCACAGTGCTTCCCGTAGTTTTCTATAAATTATTTTGTAGATTGTAAACTAATGACAAGTTTCATAATGATATTCGCACACAATTTCTTTATTTTATTTCAAGGTTTATTTATCACAATCTAATATGAATAATATTTAAAGAAAATATGTCATAAAACTTACATCCTCTTCGCGCGAAACCTCACTCCCTGTTGACAAACCACAAATTCTCAATGTCTCGGCAGTCTTCAAGAGTATTGGCAGGAATTCTTCAGTCACATTTACCTCCCCATTGTACATGAACGTCAGCAGCGTCCGCAGAGAGGCCGTACTGATGTCATGAAGCACTATAATTGGATCCTTGTGGGGGTTTTGCTACGAAAAAAACATGTGGGCGTTAGACTAAAACCTAACGCAAGGAAACCATATAAAGGCAATATGCACCACTTTAACTAAAATACCTGAAAGATCGTCCTGAATACTGAACTATTGGCCGATAATATCACTTTATGAGCCTTAAAACTGTGGCCCTCCGAAACCAAAGTCACATCCGACAAGCCTTCGTCTTTAAATAATTCTTTTACGTTGAACAGTATGTTGCTCTGATATCCATTCCATTTTAAACTTATTTCCTGATTCGCCATCATAAGCTACTTAGTTAACATAAGGAAGTATCTAAATTTAATATTTTAACAAAGCAAAATAAATAATAGAAAAGAAATCTCCGAAACGACGCAAAATTGCTTTGATTGAAAGAAAACAACACAGATAAGATATTACTTTAGTACAAGCTATGCCAGTAATGCAGTACAGTACAGGGCACAGATCAGATTACTAATATTTTATTGTAATGTTACCAGCATAAAAATATTTTTTTGAAGCTATACTTCATCTCTAAACATTAAAGAAGTTTTTTTTTGTCGGAATCTTTCCGATTTTTTTGCGGTATCGGGTTGCTCTTGTCTGTAGCAACCATTTAGGATCTGAGAAGTATGGCCCTACGACGCACCTTTTCCGAGATATGAGCCTTTTACTATTTTTTTTTATCTTATATGAAACGATTTATATTTGAAAATGGTAGCTCGGATTTTGCTCTACTCAAAAGCCACGAGGGCTTTTGAGTTGAGCAGTAGTAGTAAAAAAAAAAATATTTTCTTTGCTGCTCATAGTGCCCCTAAGCGTATACTCCAACTCCTACACTCCGCCCCTAAGACGACCCACTGACCGGATTTTAACTTTATTAAAAAATAATAAGGTTCATGTTCAATGTCACACAGTTTGCGATAGCTTGACGTGTTTGAATTATTCGAGACCTTTCGTTTAGAAGTTATGACGGATATAAAATGTTTAAAGTGAGTAAAATTCCGCGGTGTGATGAATGAAATTAGTAGGTACACATTTATGTACTTAAACAAGCGGGCTCCCGAACACCGCCGCCCGCGCCGCCAGGCTCCATACTATTACCATGGTTAAGGATTATTTGGTTTCAAAAATCTTCGGGGTTAAAAGTGCCAAACAAACTGTAGCTACATATTGCCCAATAGGTACATACAATTTGTTTGGCACAAGTAGGTACTTACCTAGTTAAATTAACCCTTATAATTTTGAATCACACACACTTATACAACATAAAATAGTGCTACATTTTGCAAAAAAATAAACATTTTTTTCAATTTCGATGGTTGCATTTACTTAGTAGTGGTCTACGTTTTATTCGTACCTATACCTACGTTGCATGCGTAAGGAACAGACCATGACCGATACATCATGCTTACATGACATGCCTTAAAAGTACGTACTTTTTACAACCAAGTAGTGTGACAATACTATTTTTCCCGAGAGGTTTTATTTGTAAAGCAATAAGCCATCAAACTACCAGCAAATAATACTTAAATAAAATATCTTAAAAGGGAACAGCACGTAAATAGCTAGACCACTTCTAAGAGCAGCTACCTACAAGCAGACTGTAGATGCAGTCCAAGCATACTGCGTTGAGGAACGCCTTGTAAAGAAATTACAGTAGGTACGATTGTGCTGGTTGCAACAGTAAACATGGCCCTTGACTTATTATTCGCGTAGTTGATTTATCATTCAGGATTGTGTACATTTTTCTAGGAACTCGTGTACATAACACTAATAATTTGTATGTACATGAGTACGCGAACTAAAGACAACTAGGTATAACCGATTTGCGACATACCCGCAAGCTGATTATACGAGTATAGATAATCAACCAATGTCGCAAACGTTGTTTTTGGAGTGTTGGTTATATTTTATTTATCTTCTATCCTTGACCCTCAGCTACTAGACAGCTACTTGTAACTGCATTTCGAAATAAATGTTATCAGAGATTAAATCACCTTATTGAATTAATTAATAAGTTATTTTAATCAAACGCCTGATCTGAGAATAAAATAAACTCTCATCGTTTTCGTTACGTGCATTGATTTTTACAAATCAACCTAGAAACTTCACAAAATTTTGTAAAACACGGTTGTAGAAAACAAAATGTTGTGACTATTAATTGTTTATTTAAAAGTACATCAGTTTCTAATGATTTTACATGAATTATTTCATCAGTAAATCGTCGCGCGTCCGCATGGACTGGAGAACAAAGTGGTAGTGATAGTGAAAGTGTCAAATAGTAATTAAACATATCAAATAAACAGCACTAAACCAATATTTGTACAATCGATAAAATGGTACCTAGTTGTAGTGGCTACTTCTAACTCTTGAGGAAATAAATCATAAGTAGGTCACCAAACAATATCCGTGCATTGCCCTGAAAATGGACTTATCGTAGCTAATCAAATAATCTAGCCCTTATGAAACTATTGTCTTATGAAACTTTAGTCAACAGTCTATCAATATAAATTGATAGCTTTTCACCTACTATAAATTAAATTTGATAGGACTGAAATAATAAAAAAAAATTAATTGCTTTCCAAAATGTATTGGTTTTCAAAATTGGTGTGTTGTTATTTGGGCTTAGTGTTTTTCCCCCAAATAGTCTACTCACTTGAGTATTATAGATTCTCTACTTCTTCTGGAGATACTTCGCCTGAATCTACTACTAATGACATATTAGATGATGCTCGCTTAGACACGGTAAGTACTTTATCACCATCATATTTAAGCGAACTTCTTTCTATTAGTATGCAAATCTTTCTTAATTTTGTGGCTATTCATGTTGCCCTACAAACTCTCAGATGAACATTGTTAGTTGCTAAAATAATTGCAGACGATACTGAAACTGTTAAAATTCAATGCTTTCTCATTTCGTACCGTAAATATCGGAAATGTTTGGACTCACGATAAATACAGTTCTCAGCAATTTGGCTACTCCCGATGACAATCGACTAGTCTATGTTTGCGCTGACTCACAATTTTCTTCGTAGTTTTCTTTGATAAAAAAATATGGGTACCCTTGTGAGATTCATCGTGTTTACACTGAAGACAACTATATACTGGAGATGCATCGGATACCGAATGACTCATTGATGGCACCCGTGGTTCTTCTGCAGCATGGCTTATTATCTTCATCCGCCGAATGGGTGCTCATGACACCTGGTCGAGGACTTGGTATGAAGTTTTTTATTTGTTAAAGATTAGTAGGTAATCTAAGTACCTAGGTAAATGCGTAAAAAAATCCTATGGCCTTTGCATTGCTTTGGCCTTTGAATTGATGACTTACAATCGTTTTGTTGATAAATCTGTATATTTGAAGTGGTAATTTGACTGGCTGATATATCAACGCACAGCGCGAACCGCTGGACTAGGAAATGAAAAAAATGCTTTAAAATAGCGTAGAATTTTGGAAATTTCACCCTTCGGAAGAAAGTTATATGGAAGTCCGTTAGTTTTGATGTTAGTACTATATCCACATTTTCTGTGTAGGCCGATGATTGAAAATTAATTAAAATGTCTCAGCGTTTTTGATAATTTATCCTCCGAAGGAGTGAAAACGAACACAGTTTGTATGGCATAGACACTTATAAGACATATATTATTATAAAAAATAAGGCATATCGCACTGATTTGATTTTCCAAAATTATGCTTTATAGGAAATGTAGGGGATTTACTTTAATTTAAAGTAAAAGTAAAGTACCAGCCTAATACTGTCCCACTGCAGGGCAAAGGCCTCTTCTCATACAGAGAAGGCATGAGCATTAATCACCACGTTTGCTCAAGACGGGTTGGCGATTTCAGACTTATAATAATTATAAATAAGTCCAGGTTTCCTCACGATGTTTTTCCTTCACCGATGTCAGTGATGTCCAAGATAAACTTAGAAAGTACATATGAATTGAAAAACTCACATTGGTACTTGCCCAGATTTGAACCCACAACCTCGTGCACAAGAGGCGAGGCCTAAACCACTGGGCCATCATGACCTTTTTTTTGTGAATGAACATGAATTTAATTTAATTAATTACAATGGTTGAAGAACCAATTACAGTAACTAAACACAAAAAATAAAAGTAAAGTTATAAACAACATATAGGTACTTACATCAATTCCTCTCACAGTACTTCTGACATGCCAATAAAATCATCTTCCATTCATCCGCAAACAGATCGCTTGTTGGATAAGAATCCAAGAGATCATTTAGTGCAGCCAAGGTGCGAGGTGGGATGTTAAAGTGCGAAGAGAAAAGTACAAAATTCACGCGGAAGAAGTCGAGGCTGAAGTGCTAGTTAGTACTTTATATGCGCAGATTATTTCAATAGACTTTCATTTCAGCGTACATCTTAGCAGACGCAGGTTATGATGTATGGATGGGCAACGCGAGAGGGAACACATACTCCCATAGGCACGTGTCTCTGAAACCCACATCATCCGCTTTCTGGAAGTTCAGTTGGCATGAAATAGGCTACTATGACCTTCCTGCCATGATTGATTACATACTCAAAGACACTGGAGCATCTCGCATCCAGTATATCGGTTTCTCCCAAGGAACCACAGTTTTCTGGGTTTTGATGTCCACAAGACCAGAATACAATGAAAAAATTATTGCCATGCAAGCTTTAGCGCCTGTAGCATATGTGGGAAATATTAAGAGTCCTCTTATAAAAGCTATTGCACCTTTCACTAACTCCCTTGAGGTAAGTTAGGAATAATGACTTGTTGACGACACGGTTGGCGCAGTGGTTGAGCCATCGGCTGCTGCGCCGGGTGTTGTGGGCTCGATCCCCGCACGGAACAAATATTTGTATAACCTTCAGGTAGTTGTTCCGGGTCTGGACGTTTGTGTATGTGAGTTTAAATGTTTGTAAACGCACCCACGATACAGGAGAAATTCCTAGTGTGGGGCAACGTTTTAAAAAAAAAAAACATTTTCTCATTAATTAGCTAGCCATAGTTTCACAAAATTGTATACTTACCTATATTTTTTGCAGAAAATTTTAAAACTAATTGGGACCAATGAAATACTGCCGAATGGCAAGCTAAATGACCTTGCAGGACAGAGATTGTGTATAGAGGAAGCTATAACCCAATCTCTTTGTACAAACCTTTTATTCCTTATTTGTGGATTTAATTCAGAACAACTGAATACAGTAAGTTTAATATGATCCTACAAAATGTATAATTACGACGTATATTAATAAAGGCATGAAGAGTTATGGCAAACTTAAACCTCGAAAAATATATGGTCAATCTGGAGATTATAGATACAAGATTCAAAATTCTTTATTATTTGTCTCTACTGTAAAGGTGATAAAGTCTCAAGAGTTAGATGTCAATTTAGGTATCATTTGGGGACCGTAGTTGGGTTTCTTCTATCAATAATACCTAACTCATTATCATTCAGTTAAAGAGGTCTTTTGATTTCTAGTAGAATTATTATTGGATATTTTAACTGTTTTGACAAACTGCGGTTTTTACTTCCAGACTATGTTGCCAGTAGTGCTAGGCCATACGCCAGCAGGCGCTTCCACAAGACAACTCATACATTTTGGTCAATTATACAAATCGGGCAAATTCGTACAATTTGACCATGGATGGATTACGAACAAACGGATATATGGAAGCTTAAAACCACCAGCATATGACCTAAAAAGAATCCAAACTCCTGTGTTTCTTCATTATGCTGATAACGACTGGTTATCAACACCTAAAGATGTAAATAAACTAGCTGCAGAGATTCCAAGTGCTATCGGAGTATATAGAGTACCTATGCCAAAGTTTAACCATTTAGATTTCGTTTTCGCCATAAATGCGACGGAATTGATTTACAACCGCCTACTGAATATAATGGAACAATTTAAAACAGAACCATAAATTTAAATTAACTACTATATTATTTTACGAAACATGACATTACAATACAAATATATCTTTTTTCGTCACTTGGTTTTATCTTTCATTTTCAACAGTGTTGTCTGGACCTGTCAAAAATACAGAAAATTGCAGTAGTTGCACGAAATAAAATGCAAGAATAAAATACTAGAGTCAGTACTTACATGGCGTTTGTCCGTAAGTCAATCAGAATTTTACAAACGTGAATCAGAACTTGCAATTGTTGTTGTAGAACACGAAGGTGCAGATTTGCAAGCATTTACTTTATTGAATGAAGCAGCAATATTACATTTACTTTCACGCTCTGTGTTGTTATTGGCTATTCCCATTTCTCGTTTCACAATGGCACCGAAAGTGTTTTGTACTAAAAAGAGTAATTTTCATAAAAATAAAAGGCGTTATTATATTTCCTGCCTCTATGAACTAGTATATGAAAGCACTACTGCTGAGCATTAGGTCCTGGTTTCGAATGTAGGTCGGGCAAAGTGTTAGCAGGTTTTTCCATCTGAAATTTCTCAGTAGCAGGCCGGAGTCTGGATTTGTGCTCGGTTGATGGCAGAAGGGGGAGAGCCCCCTATTACATGGAACTTAAACATCACTGGCCAAATGTAATGAGCGTGAAGTAACATAACACCCCTGCATAACCCTTCGGGAAATAAAGAGGTAATATTACAATGATGTTATTATTGTAACAATGATTATCAGTTGGGAAAAAAAGCAACCCAGTACCAGCCTATTACTATCCCACTGCAGGGCAAAGGCCTCTCATACAGAGAATGCATGAGCATTAATCACCACGCTTGCTCAAGACGGGTTGGCAATTTCAGACTTAATATAAGTCCAGGTAGGTCCAGGTTATAAGTCCAGCTCACGATGTTTTCCTTCACCGACGTCAGTGATGTCCAAGATAAACTTAGAAACGCAACGCTCAATAACAAAAAAACAAAGGTTCATTGTTATAACAAGTATTAATAGACGTACCTTTGGTCAATAGCTCAATAGGATCTTCTTTCTTGTTAGAACAAGCGTGTTCCAGACTTAACTCTCTCATATTTGGACAATTTGTTTTATGAAGAACTTGTAACAAAGAAATGTGTCCGTAATCCTGAAAAATAAAATTGTTTGTCATACAAATTTCTAGAACGCCAATTTTTTTACCCATTGCATTTTCTTAAGTACATATTTTTCTAAGTCTTTATTGTACTGTACAACACATAATACACTTATGTGGTCTATATTACGTATAATAGATTGAGGAGCTGGTGGCTAAAAAACAGCAGCACGGGTTGATCATCGGAGGTTAAGCTACGTTTGCCGAAGTCAGTCTGTTGGTGGGTGACTATTTGTAACATATGGAAACTCCTCCGTGACTAGGAAAGCACGATAAACCGTTGGTACCGGCTGTCATTTGCAGATCTTTGACACTCGTTACAGGTAGTCAGAAGCCCGAAAGCCTGACAACCAGTCTTACCGAGGGGTATCGTTTTGCCCAGTAACTGGGTTATGGAGGTCAGATAGGCAGTCGCTCCATGTGAAATACTGGTCAGCTGCATCCGGTTGGACTGGAAGCCGACCTCAACATAGTTAGGAAAAGGCTAGGCAGATAATAACAATAATAAATAAATAATGCTGGACAATCCACACAGCATCATCTAGCCCCAAGCTAAGCAGAGCTTGTGTTATGGGTACAAGATGACTGATATACTTAATACAATACATTACATATATAGATATTTTTTTATTATACATAGGAAATACCCAGAACACCCGGAACAAATATTTGTAGATCGTATAAACATTTGTCCCAAGGCGGGAATCGATCCCGCAACCTCTTGGGTCGCAGGCGGACCTTCGCCCGCCGCGCCACATCAGTCGTCAAATGATGATGACACAATGATGATGGTGTCAGATGATGACACCACATAATACATTACCTCATTTTTGCCATTCTTCATTGTAATAATCATTTCCGACTCAACACCTTTTACTGGATTTGTTTTCACACTATCGTCTGCATAACATTCAAATGGTTTTGGCAATGTAGCAATACTACTGTTATTATTACTTGTACATCTTGAAGGAGTAAACAATGCGGACTTCCATGATGAATTTTTGTAAACATTTTGAAGCTCAATTCTTAATGAACTATTTTGTTTTCTTAGTTTGTCTATTTCTTGCTTTTGACAGTTACATTTTTCATGAAGATGTAGTAATATAGTTTTCTGAGCATTCACTTCTTCGCTAACTTCGTCGCATGTGCATCCTATGTCTACCATTTTCACTTTTGCAGTCACGCATTTACTGTGTCTTCGACTATTTAACCCCGAACTTGCTCTATTTGATCTATTTATTAAAGGGTTTGATATACCATCAGTGTCTGTTGATTTTGTTTTGTAAGATTTCATTATGTAGCCGTTTCTATAATCTGACCTTCCCAAACTCTTATTCCCATCGTCACTTTTATGATCTTGATAACCGTAGGGGTTATTATTACAAGGGGCGGTTTCATTTTTCAGTGTCTTTTCTTCCCAAATAGAGGGATTTGGAAAATCAGGAGAACGATTCAAATATGATATATTTTTCACAAACATAGCTTGTTTTGTCATTTCAGATTGCCAAAGTTTTGCTACAGACCGCACACTACTAGAGCCGCAACATCGTTTATGGTCTACATCATCATCTTTCGGAATAGTTACATTAAATATCTTTTCAATAATTATTTTCCAAAACATCTTAAGGCTTTTGAGTGCTTCCAAGCATTGTTCACAAGGCCAATGGCTGGTTTCAAACTCCTCCTAATAAATTAAAGATTTTGGTAGTATTATATCACTTTAAAGCATGTACCTACTATTTCAAATAAAAGTTAAATTATAGTTGAAAAAAAACTTACATCGTCAAAATACTTTTCAAAAAGCTCTTCATTTTTTAAACAACTTTTCATTTCATGGCATGAATTGCAAATGCTTTGTAGAACGACTTTTGATTTGCAATTTGGATGACAACGGGGCGTAGTCTGGAAAAAATTAGTATGAGAATTATTATAATTGTAATAAAACATTATCGTCAATGGGGCGAAGACCGTCAGTCGGTTAAGATCATACAGTAAGAATAAACGACGAATACTTATTAGCTACAAAGAAAGCATGGCCTAAGATACAAAAATGTAATGTTTCTTCGTATTTCTTTCTTAACGATCATAGCCTATGACACACAAACACAGACGATCTTAGGCTACTGACGGTCTTAGCCTACTAACGGTCTTCGCACCATCGACCTTATATGATTAATCATTTGTATCTTACCCGGCCTCGACTTCTGCACGTCATTGTCCTCATAAATCTGGCTAAAGTGCCCGTGGGTAATACGCAAATAGGCATATCGCTCTTTATCCATTCCCTGAGGTAGTGATTGCGATCCCGTAAGTCATGACTCCATGCTCTGACGTCGTGGCAAGACTCGTATGATTTGATCTTACCCTCGTTGCGTGAGCTAAGTCCTAATTTTCTATGACCTGCTATGTGAATCATTGAATTCAAACACTTCTCAAACTATTTTTCGATCGTGTTTCCATGTTCATATCGACGTAAAATTTTGATATCCAAAATGATAATACTAGTTAGTGTCACGGTGTCTCATTGGAACGTCACGTACTCTACATTATTTTATGAAGTTTCCTCAAAAAGTTCCAGTTCATTAGGTTTGCATAATATAAACATATTTATAGATGCATATTGCTGGCAATTACAACACAAAGAAAACAATTTTAAATTTGACATTCTATTTTAAGTCACCATTCCACCTGGATTTCTTTTGACAGTCCAAAATATTTGATAATTTTCATTATACACATTTCGCCGTAAGTTAATTGCTAAACAAAACATTTTAAATCGTATCGTTATGCATAAAATGGACGGCGGAGAAAAATAGCATATATTTATATACATGCATATGTTTAGAAAAATATATTATACTAGTAGACCGAACATTTGGCATCGCGATGTCTTTCGTAACGAAACGGGAACGTGTTTTCAACGAATACGACCTATTTGATTTGCCGGCGAGGAACGAAGGGAAACTAAAGGCCTACGCGTCATGTACGGACGCGAGAGCCTGGTCCCACTTCTGTTCAGATAAAAGCGAGCACTTGGTGGAAATAATTAAGAGGAACAACGAGACGGTCCGTCCGAAGTATTTGCCGACGGACGTGATCGTTGACACGCTTATGGTCGCCAAGAATGCAGAGATCACACGCTTGAAGCGAAAGATTGAAGAGTTCGAGCAAATGTTGACCGCTTACGATCAACTGGACCTTTCGTGCGATCAGAAAAGCGAAATCGCTCTTGCTGTAAGTAAGCGTCGGTGCACTGAGCAAACCCCTAAATATGTAGTTTTAGGGAATTTCCAAAAGGGGTTATTGTTTCTTTTGATAGTTAACAAATAAGTTTAAGGAAAACCTAGAAACGTAAAAATCATGTAAAGTATAACACTGTGGTAAAATTAATGGCCAAGTGCTGCCTCGTTTAATCTCAAATTATTTTTATTATTTTTTGGATTTCCGTTCACATAGGTAGGTATAACAGATTGTATGTGACTGCGCACAAATGTGGTTAGATATGTGTAAAATGTAGGTACCTACATGAAGTTATATGTGTTGAGTTTTTTCTAGGTAAGTTAATAAGTAAGTTTTAAATAAGGGCCTATGCACACCACGTTTTTAAACGCACCGTTGACGCGCATTTGTAGCGATACAGACGCGATGCAAACGCGCGTGTGTAGCGAACAATACAAACGCGCTGGTATTTTGGATTTCATGAAGTTCTAAAAAGGCTCCATTTTTTGTGTTCCAAAGACGTGCGGTGCACCAAATTGCTCGATTGCAATTAGCGTAGATTCACACCTCCCTTGTTGCAGGCGTACCCCGCCCATAGAGGAAGCGCGTGCGCTAGCGACGCACCGGTCTCGCGCGTTTGAATCGATACAAACGTGCCGGTGTCGCGCGTGTGTATCGATACAAACGACAACAAACTGCTCTGTAGGATCAAAGCGCGCAGTCAACGCGCGTTTCTGAAACGCGCGTCGACGGCGCTCGTTTAAAAAACGTGGTGTGCCCTAAGAGTATAAGAACAAATAAGTGTTACAATTCCATCGTCTTTATTTTCTGTAAAAATGCCTAGTTTTACGGAAAATAAAGACGTTGGTTTCAAGGTTCCCATTATTTCAGCTTTAAGATTTAAGGTATTATTCAAGGTTCTCCCATAAGTATGTAAAAACATGGGAATAAACACATACAATGTTTTAGAAAATTAAGTTGCTGTAGGAATTCTAACTTAAAGGTTTAGGTAATAGATGATGACACACACGATCTTTGTCAATCGCACCGACACGGAAATGATTTTTCATTTGCTTGTGTGTACATATATTTTTAAATCGTGATTAGATTTATTAGATTATTTCATCTGTAATGTTGTGCAAGTACAGACGCCAAACTGTAATTTTTTCCCAATTCAACAAGAATCTTATTCTTTTGTAATACAGTTTAAAAATATCAAATAAATTTGACAGATTGGGATAGCTTGATGTGCTGGTCTCTGTACCATTAAATAACTAAATAATTGTCCACATTGCATTCCCACCTCTAAAACTATGCCTTACCTATATGAGATTTTATCCACAGAGCCCGTCAGCATACCTACATCAGATCTTTATACTACTTTATAATACTTCTAGATCATAACTACCCTGCAATTTGGTAAGACTGGAAGCCGCCCCAACATAGTTGGTAGGCAGGCAGTCTTAATGCTTGCTGGAGGCTGGCTGGCGATTTCAGATTTATATTAAGTCTAGGTATCACATGGTTTTCCTTCAGTCCTATTGAAGATATGGAGGCGCCCAGAAGTTTAAGACCATATCGGAAATAACCTTACTTTACTTTTCAGCATGCAGCAATAAAAGCGGCCAATAAAGAGCTCGATGAAATGGTAAGAGAAAAGTCTTTTAAAAGATTTTTTTTGTATCAAATATTTTTTCATTGTGCACACATTACCTACATCTACATACAGAAATGGACGTTTGAGATGATGGCTTACCTGATAGGACTACAATTTTATAACTTTAGGTAGGTATAGACAATTTTAAGAAAACTACCTTCGGAACTTCAAACTGTAGCTTTATAAAGAAATATCACAATCAGCGAAAAAAAACTTTTTTTTCATGTTTGTCATCCATCGTTTCCTAGCTCTCCCTCTACTCTTGTAACCCTCTACATTCATACTCAAAACTTTCCTCACAACATGATACCGTGTCCTTACCATGACAACCGATTTCCACACAACTTCTTTGTCACAGGCGCCACTTTCAGACTTTCTCTTATATACTCATTTCTAATTCTATCCATTCGCGTAACACCACACATCCCCCTTACCATTCTCATCTCAGCTGCATGCAACTGCCTTTCATCATTCCTTTTGTGGCCCAACATGCTGATTCATACAAGTTGCAGGTCTAATCATTGTCTTATAGATCTTCCTTTTAAGTTAAAGTGTAACGTGGGAATCGCAAGTTGTCGATCTATTCCTCCGTCACTTAGCACTAGTGAACCGAGATACCGAAAGAAACAGCTCCTGAGTCCTGCTCCATATAGACTTGTCAAAACTCACCCTCTTCATGAGCTCGATATGCTTATAACAGGATGCAGTTTTCTTTACACATATTAATATACCTATAGATAATTCAAACCGGGGTGAGTATGAAATATTTTATAGTCATACCTAGGTATACCTATTTACTTTATTTATTTATAAAAAAAAACTTTGCCCCATACTAGGAATTTCTCCTGTGTCGTGGGTGCGTTTACAAACATTTAAAGTCACATACACAAACAGCCAGACCCGGAACAACTACCTGTAGGTCTTACAAATACTTGTTCCGTGCAAGAATCGAACCCACGACACGCGGCGCAGCGTCGATAGCTCAGCCACTGCGCCAACTGTGCCGTCAAAAATATATATGAACGTATATGACATAGGGGTGTGTATAATAGCACTATAAATTTGATGAAAACGGCTATAAAACTGTGTCTTGTCTGCACTTTGAAGTAATAACACCCACATCTACAATTTAATGTAGTTACTTCAATAAACATGAACTAGATTTACAAAATAAATACCTAACTTTTTTTTTTGCCGAGCTAAAAATCTTCATGGATGTCTGTCAGACTCTTATTGACTAAAAACCACCCCAGTGTTCCATCTAACACGTAAACCAGGGGTCGCAGGAACGTACGATCCTTCCGCAACCCCCTGCTAGCGGGCCTCCTCAGGTCGAGAGGGGAATGAGGTGTTTGACTCCCCCCGTGACGTCTAAGACGGGCGCGCGTGGATCATTACGCGCCGCCATCTCGGGCCCTGATGTATGGGGGGCGACTGAAGTTTTTTAGTTATTCAATTAATTTTAAAGCAAAACAAAATTCAAAAATTTCATTTATTCAATAACAATTTACATTGTGTCTGAATGTTTTACAAAAAAAGAAAGGTATAGAATATAAGCTAAAGGCGTTGGTGCCTTTAGCTTATATTCTATTCCTTTTAAGTTCAAACAAATAAAATAATAATAATCTAGACATCTCAGTAAGGACTTGGTTACATCAATAAAAATAAAATTAAATACAAATCAACAATCCAAAAATGTCAAACACATTAAATAAAACTAGTCCGATACTTGCCTTATCAAACTCATGACCATTTTAATAAACACATAAGCTAAAAATGTCAAATCCAATCATCTAAAATACAAATGTCAAATCCAAATAAATTCATCAGAAAAGTCTTTCAATCTACTCTACTCGGAGCCTAACTCAAGTCAAATCAATATTGAACGGGGAGTCATAAATTCATCAACAGAATAAAAACATTTTTACAATAAAAACTCCCTGAGTCTATTTTTAAACAAAGTTGTTTTGTGTAATAGAGATCTTAGATCCTTAGGCAAACAGTTAAACAATTTCACCGCTTGATACCTAGCACAATGTCTTTTTGTTCCGCGTGCTTTCCCTATGGTGCTTTGCCAGGCTGGTCAAAACTGTTAATATGTAAAGGCTTGGTACCGTAAGGATAGAAAGCTTTTTGAAATATTCTCGACAGGACTCGACTTGGGGGATGCGAACTATTGTTCTAATCGCCCTCTTTTGTAGTACTAATGCTCTATCAGAGTTATGCCTGTAGCTATTTCCCCATAGTTGAATAACATACGATATAACATAATATTATATTCCCCAATGACATGTTGTAGGTAATATAAATAGGTATCTGCAAAATATTTATTTATTTCCTACTAATTTTCCTGTTTATTTACAGTTTTTAGATTTGGATATGTCCGGTTACACGGAGGTCAGTATTAGGTCAACCTTAAATATTGTACAGCCGTCAGCACATCAACCTACCCCAAAGTGTCAAATTTTGCCAATTGAAAATGCACCTTATTGTTTGAGCTATAAAGTTGAAAACCTATCAAAGAAACCTATAAATTTGACAG
Organism: Phlogophora meticulosa; assembly: GCA_905147745.2. Lineage (NCBI taxonomy): Eukaryota > Metazoa > Arthropoda > Insecta > Lepidoptera > Noctuidae > Phlogophora > Phlogophora meticulosa. The sequence continues at coordinate 13,335,722 of LR990522.1, read as the reverse complement.
TTCGGGGTAGCTTGATGTGCTAGCCTCTGCACCTACATATTTGTGAATCTAATAAATTCTTACTTTTGTAACTTAAATGTACTAAATTATTTATTTTTTCAGGGCATCGATTCTGAAGGGTTTGAGGTAATTATAATGAATTCTTTTTGCATTTTAGCTTATTAGAAGAAAGAAATATGTACTGATACCATTTATGTTTTTCCAGACCGGCAAGTCGAGGGGAGATCAGGTATTTTGGCTAATCATTTTACGTTTAATTTGAAATACTGTTATTCGATTTTCTAATTAGCTGACTGACGAAATAACCTATCTAATAACTCTTGACGACTACTTTTCTCAGTGAAGTTCCTCTTAGCAAATTTCTCTCGGTATTTTTTTACTTATGTCATGACCATCTCAACATTGAGAATTATTTTTCACTTTTTTTTTCAATATTCAGGCTTCACTAAAAACAAGCGAATATGAGGTAAGATAAAGTATTAAAAAATGATCACGCAAGTCACTTAAAACATTCAAAGGTAAGTACCTATCCAATTTAAAAGAGCGTGTATTTAATTGATCTCCAAATTACTTCCCATTTTTATTGCCCAAAACTAGATAGATTTCATTTCATAAATTACCTAAAGTAGATAAGACTTTGAGCAAATTAAAAACATTAAAAAGATAATTTGGTAGGAGTCATTATTTTTAGTAAATTGTTTTTACTTGTAATTTATATGTTAAGTATTTGATTATGTGTCCAATACATATAGCTACTGTTAATTTAGAATGCTCATTAAGTTTTAGATCCACGCTTCGTACAGTAGGCTTGACTTCAGTGTTAAAATGCCAGCATAAGCTGACCTCGTGTTCTATTGGAACTCCGTACAACGCCAGGCCAGTTCATTCAAGTTCACTTTGTTACCACTGACAATAGTTTTCCCTTAATTAGTGTTAACATATTCTTTCTTTTAATAGGATCAGCACACTCCGAATAAGTACTCAAGAGGCGTTCAAAATGAAAACCCATGTACTTGTGATGTTGGTACACGTAAGTGTCTTATAATATTAGTTACGGCTTGCGATTTACTTTATACTTTGGCAACTCACAATAAAACCTCTTTTTGTGTATTCCTGTAATTATCACACCGGCCTTCAAACTACAAAACAAAGTGTATCTTTAGACCAAGTCTTACTGCCGCAATCGGAGATGTCACTTAATGTTAATTGATCATTAACTTTATTTTTTGGTGGCGCGGTATCGCGCCCGATGGAAGGAATGCAGGGAGGCCCACTGCTGGGCAAACCCAGCAGTGGGACCGTTTGGGCTAGTAATAAAAATAATAACTTTATTTGGTACCTCCCAGTAGTTTCCTAGTTCTTTAGAACTTTTGGGACACTCACCATATGTCAGAAAATTGACCCACTAGATCTATTAGTACTGATAAGCTTCAGCTACCATCGCAAAGCTGACCTACTTTTTAATTTTACTGTCCTAAAAGTTCGACCGGTTTAGCAGTAAACAGCCTTATAGTGCTGAACTGCGAGTGTCCTAAAAGTTCTACATAAAACTGATGGGATACATAATACCAATATAAAGCCGCAATAGTTCTTTAGAACGACAAAAATGGAGTACTACTGGGATGCACTCACTTTATTGAACAGCAATGGCATAGAATCACTGTAAATGATGAAAAATGGAGATGCATTACATTAAAATTTTATTGACACATGCTTTAAAATGTTTAGTAATTAAAATTATTGATGTTAAGCGACGTCTCGTGAGTACGGCAATCAGTTGAAAGACTAAGGGCAATATTCGCAGACCGCGCTTAGGCTTTACTTTGGTAGAGTATGGTGTTATAAAATTGCGCTGTTTTGAATAATCCTATCACAAAAGTAAAGATCAATTACATATCTAGTTTAGTACTGGTTTTTTATTATATGGAATAGAGAGATATAAATAAAATTGGTGTAATATCTAGTAACGCTGTATTCAGACGCATTTTATAAAAATATAGGTATATCAATAACAATATTTACCTACTTGCATTGATATTTGAGTTATTTTTGTGAGTAACAGCGCCATCTTTTAGTGGTGCATGCAAACACATTCATAAAACACCGTGAGTTCTTCTTAAGAAGCTTCTTCGCCCACCATGCTAAAATTATCATCTTTTAAGCTTAAATTAAGTATTGTTATGAGTCGTTTCAACGCCGATTTCTTACCTATGTTTGAAGTCGGCGATTCGGATCTCTCTGTCTGTTTGCCCCGAGTGTAACTGGATGATACAGGCTAAGAACTATTAATCTGGTGGTAATTTGATATCTTTTATTTATATTATATATTTTATTATTTTTTACCACCACTATATCATCGATGACAGTGATGGAGTGTCTTTTGATTTTGTCAACATTTGTTACGTTGTTGTATGACATGCAAAAAATATTTAGACACACGATTCCAAAAATTGTCCATTATCCTCTATATCAATTTCCATTGGTTCAATAGGCTTATCCATTCATGTCATTGCGATTCTCTGGAATCGGTATTTATGATTATCTTATCAAAAAGTGTGCAGTTGCACCCAAATCGCGGGGATGGCCAGCCAGCTGACTTATGCATAACTACGTAGATTGAAACTAGATTCGATTTGACTCAACGGAACTGACATTTCTTCAAATGTCAAAGTGGAACCACGCATGTTTTGAATACGTTTCAACCTAAGGAAGGTGGAGGTTATCTTTGCATCAGTTGACACGAACTTCAATAGTATCTAACTACTTCGATGGTTCTTCTCCGTCTTCCCTTTATAATTTAATCAAACGGAGTAATCTTCTACAGTAAGTACTTACAATTAACATTTTGTTTATTTTTTTCCTTTCCCTATATTGTCCCAGTACTGGGCAAAGGCCATAGCCTTCCAGTCTTCTCTCCGTGCGGTTTTCTCCGGGCAGTCTCTTGCAGACGTGTCACTTTTTGATTAGGATTATAAATCATTCTAAAATATATTTTTCTTCAAAACAGCCTTGAGTTTTAACTAGTTGGCCCATCAAACGTAATGCCCGAACAGTGCCTTACCGGGTCTAATAGGGATGTATCCTAGGTTCGTCAGTTAGAATACCAAAAAATATTCGACAAGTATTTTTTGGTTACTCAAATCAATAAAAGGTGACAAAGATATAGCACATCAAAGTTCAGGAGAAGGGGCTTGTGACGTCACTTTTACATAAAAAGTGTAGCACGGTGTGACGTCACGCGAAATTTCAACGTACTGTATCGTCGTCACTTTTGGTATACGTGACAAAAGAAAAAATACTTGTCCATATTTTTGAGTAATCCAACTTTCGGACCAAACAGAATTTTTAAGGACACTACCCTATTGTGAATCTAAGCCATCCAGGTGCATACACACCCAGAAATATTATTCAAACCATATCAGAATTTTTGCGAGCTTAACACACGTTATTTGTTTTTTTTTTGTATACATACAAAGATAAGGGTTCCTCTGCTAACTGCCAATTTCAATAACAGATTTCAATCCAAATCTCCATCCGCGATTAAAACTTCTGCTTTTGATTCACCCTCTTAAGATGACAGATTGCAAACCCGGCCATTAATTGGTTACGGACATCTCTAGATCTCTGGATTGGGATTGAAATACGTTATTGAAATCGGCCGTGTGTCAGTGCTTAACACTTTAGGCGCCATGTGTATCTTTTTGTTACACAGTGTCTGGAACACTGTGTTTTCAAAAGTATACACATCTTTCTACTTAGTAAACGCAAAATCCAGGAAAAACAAGGGAAAAAGTAATAATCATGTTTTGTTGTTGACCCCCCCCCGGTCAACAACAAAATATGATTATTACGTAGTTTTAAACACGTACGAACAAAAAAATAATAGTATTTTTAAAATTTTTGGGTATGGCGCTGAGGGTGCTAATATGTCCTTTCGGTTTATTTTTGTTTCCAGCCATTCTTCAGCCATTGTGGCTCTTATCATCACAGTTAAGCTAATATTGTAATTAATTTGTATACAGAGGCGGCCTTAGACCCATAGTTACTGTCTACAATTCAACCTTTACTTTACAAACGTTGGTTCGTGCAATTCTGAAAATAAAGGGATAAATATTTATTTAAATATAAGGAAACATATTTACAAAATAATATAAATTAAAAATATAATTCATACAATGGAAACATATTTACAAAATAATATAAGTTAAAAAAACAATTCATACAATGTGAGGATAACAAAATTATTCTATGCCACAGAAGTGTTTTGAAACTATCAAATAAATCGTACTATCGAATTAAAAAAAATATATTTGATCTAAGATTAATTTTTAGATTTTACTGACTTTGACCTGCAAACAATTGATATTCGATATTATTTGATTAAATTTAAGTGGGTATGCAGACCGGGATGTCATGAGCTCACCGAAGTTGGAGTTACTAGATACCCCAAAACCTGAGCAATCGACACATGCTGATCCACTCTCCATTAAAATATCTGAGAAGACTTCAGTCCATTCGCCACAATCTTGTTTTTGTCGTCTTTGGTAGTTAAACACCTTTTTAGCTTGCTCTGCACTCGTTATCTCGATATTAAAGTCGTTTCTAAAGGCGAAACCCGCCTGCCTCTTGATATCTTCTTTTTCAATACGGTTTAAGTGAGCATCTTCGATACTGGAAAGTGAGCAATCTTCAAAGCCACTTTTGCTTTTTCTTCGCTACGTTTTAGAACAAAGCATACTGACGACCGACGTGGCGCGGCGGGCGAAGGTGCGCCTGCGACGCAAGAGGTTGCGGGTTCGATTCCCGCCTTGGGACAAATGTTTGTACGATCTACAAATATTTGTTCCGGGTGTTCTGGGTATTTCCTTTGTATAATAAAAATATCTATATATGTAATGTATTGTATTAAGTATATCAGTCATCTAGTACCCATAACACAAGCTCTGCATACCTTGGGACTAGATGATGCTGTGTGGATTGTCCAGCAATATTTATTATTTTATTATACTCTGTTAGTATTATATTTATAGTCGTGTATAAGCGTGCAATATAACCTTTTCTTAGCCTTTAGCATAAATATCTACTACTGCCACCTCTCAGGAAGTTTGAAATTAAAGAAATAATATTAAAATAAAAAATTAAAACTCTTTGTCGCTTGTCACTAGCCGAAATGATCGGCAAATCATTCTTATACTTATAGGTTTTTTAAACATGCAAAATGTCAAACTGCTTCGAGGGCAGATAAAACTATTAACTCATCCAGAGTCGCTGGTTTCCCGAGTTTTTCAATATTTTGAGGAGCGCATACCAGAATGCAATAAACGACAAATGTTTGCAGCATTTGCATGTTTGCATGGTAGTGTACTTCAGACCGATGTTGTATGAAGGGCGCGCAATCTCATGCCACTCTACTCTGTGCTTCATACAAATATGAACCTTATATTTGGAAGGGTAATGCTTATATTCGTATAAGGGAACGGGAGCAAATGTTTCACACGAGAAACAACATTAGTTTTATACAAATAAAGTTCATATTCGCATCGTAAAGTCCCAAGTGCGGTCTGTCAATCTTTCCCTAAGGCACACTGCACCGCATCACGCGGCGCAGCGCGGGAGTGCATGTTCTTACGTTGTTTGTAAGTATCTGTGTTTGTATAGAAAACACGCGTAGTACAACACAGAAAACGTATTTACGCGCAGTGATAGTCGTTCGTCGCCGCGCACCCCGCTCCGTGATGCAGATCAGTGAGCCAATCGCCTAACTGCCGTACTTTTACGTTTACTTTTCACATTCTTATAATAAGAACCTTGAAAGTGATCAAAATACAGTTGGAAATACGAAAGTCCTGTACCGACTTTATATAATATAATAAATTTAGACCTCGATTTGTAATGTCAGATTTTTTCGTGGTATGTATAATAATAGTTATCATTTCTATTTAATCTCATTTCTATTTAACAGTCGTCAAAGATCAAAGAATCGTCGAAATGCAAGACACAATAATTATAAAAGACGCAAAATTAAACGCTATGAGAAATACAATAGCTGTATGTAACAATCACTTTTTGGCTTGTTTGAATAATTTATGAACCTACAGTTAGTAAAATGTCTTTATTATCTGTTACAGGTTATGGAAAATGATGTTTGCGAGCCTTATTGCATATATGCTCACATATACACAGCATTAGAAAAGATATTTGGTATTCTATGTCAAAATGAAAAGTATAGGCAGTATTTGAAGTTATTGGTCTGTAGTATAACATCAGTAAATCCGGGCTTGCGCGCACTGGTTGACAACGAGCGCAACGAAGGTCATCAGTTACAGCGATCATAACGTAAAAGGTTGCTCGCCCAGTGCGCTCGGCCTCTTTTAATCAAGCAATATGAGTCTATTGTCTCATAACATTCTCTGTTTCAGACTGCCGGTAAAGATATCCGGTGTATCGATATTAAAGGTAGAATACTTTTTAAAGTTAAAGTATTGGAAAAATTTTGCTGCGCATTGATTGCTCCTTGTACCCAGGAGTTCTTTTCTTACCCAAATCAAAATAGTGAAGATCGTGTTTGCTTTCGTGTTGACGTAGCAGACACCCATGTCCCGACCACAACCTACGCGCTTACATCATCAGAAATAAAACCAACGAACTTAGACAGCAAAAGAGCACAACTTGTTGCTGATATTATACAAAATGATGAGATCAAGGAAATTCTCAGCAGAGACGATTCTATATTTATACCTGATGAAGAACAGCAAGACGAAGTCTTAATTGTCGATAATCTTTATGATATAGACAAAGAGAATATTAGACGCTTAAAAAGTTTACAGGCGAATTACGAGGATTTAATGACATGTTATGAAACTTTGAAACACGAAAAGGATAGTGTAGAAAAACGTTGTTATAAGTATGACGAAATGGAGAAAGCATATGAAAGTTTAAAAGAACAAATGCTCGAATATAATTCTCTATGGAATGAGAAAGAGCATTTCCGAAAGCGTTCTGCAGATCTTGACTCTTTGAAAGAACAATATCTTATACTTACTGATGAGACTTCTAATTTAGAGACACAATTAAAAGCTGAGGAAGAAATAAATCGCATCAAAACTAAGTCGATGGATGGCTTAAGGTCTGACAACATTTCGTTAGAGAAACACTTAAATGAGACATCAATTGCTTTTGAAAAGGATAAAAATGTTTTGATGTGTAAGTTAAAGGAAGCTGATTGTAGAGTAATGTGCCAAGAGCAACAAATTAAAAGTTTGCTACAGCAAATTGATAAGCTTCTTGATCAGGACCATGAAAAGGTGAGTTTTTAATAATGAATCGTCAATCCGTCAGTGGTTAATAGATCTCCTGGAGACTCCTCGAGCAAAATACTTACACACTCAAGAAATCTTTCAATGTAAACACTTTAAAAAAAATACATATAATCCGGTATCTATCTAAATATGACTATCTAGTAAATAAATAAAATGATTTATCTATATTCTATCTATCAATACATACATTATTGTTCCAGACTCACTCACGAGAACCAGAATCTAGTTCATTAGCACTGCTTGATGAAATCGAATCTTTAAAAGAACAAAGTCTACATTTAAAGGATGCCCTAATTTGTAATCAGGAAGAAAAAGAAGACATTCAAAAACACTACCAAAATCATTTAGAACTTATGAATGAGCTCAAGCTGGAAATAGAAGATTGGAAAAGTAAAGCAGTTTGTCATAATATTAACATGTCATAAACAGAGTGAAATTTCCGTATAGGCGTGGATGGTTATGTCCGAAACAATAAGAAATAGTGAAATATACATACTTGTGTCAAGGCCGATTTCGATGAATTGATATCTTACTTATCGATATTATACTTTCCTAACAGGAATCGAATCAATATTGCGTTATCTGGTCTGAGTAGACTGAAAGTTGACGACTAACCTTTTTGCACGATAGCAACAACGCCAAAAAAAGTCGCCTAAATTATATTTTTAAAAACTTGTCAATCAAATTATTTTTGGAGCGGCAGCTCGTTTTTTAGACATCTATAGCGTCGTGTGCATGCCCTTAAACCATTCCAAATAATAAAAACCATAGCAAACCGTCTGAAAATTTGTGTTCTTAGTCATTTTAGGTCAAATAAAACGCGAAAGAATACAATTATTTATTGGAAAATCTGAACACCTATCTTTGTGGAATACTGAGAGCAATAACACCGATACCGCGATTGGTATTTCTTGTAAAAACTGTCATGGAAAATAAGTTGCTCAGATATAGAAAAGAAATGAAAGAGATAAATTCACTGCATCATCTTACTAATCACAAAGCTTTCCGGTCAAGATTTTTTTTACATGCGCCTAGAGTTGAATGTTAAAATATATGTACATTTTTGAATATCAGACAATTCTGCCCTTTTTCATGTAACAGTTATAAGTCTCCCCCGCGAAGCTGTGACTGTTTCCTGATCGTGTGTCATATTGTTGTCGTCTAGTCGTGTTTAGGATCAACTAATCTTAATAATTTTGGCCGCATTGCTAAAATTAGGACACAAGGTGTGTTCGTCAGCTCTCTATCTAATAGGGTCGCTATTATGATTTACAGTCTGCGTAGTAATGAAATACTGCAATCTTAAGGAAAGTTTTCCATTCATATTTTCAAGTATTCATACATTACAAAAATTTGATTAGAGTAGCTAAGGTACATTATCCGTGCCTCAGCTGCTCTAATCAAATTTTTCATGCACGTATGATGCAGTTTTTATTCAAATCAGCCCTAAAACTAATCCTACTTATTTTCGCTTTTTCTTACCGTTTTGTATATACCCATCGCACTCATCGATCATAGTGACCCATGAAAATAAAACTTTATAATTATGAATCAATGTTTCATTTTACAGTGACCTGTAAAATGAAACATTGATTGATTGGTGCTAGATTCATTTAATATTGACCTAACATTAGCTTAGTTATTTTTAAAGTTGGCGTATAGTAAGTACTGCATAAATTATGCAGCTATGACACATAGTGATGAACTCGCACTATTTCTTTTACAATTTGTTACGGGACCTGAACAAAACCTTCTAGCCTGAAACACAGGTTCCACCTAGTTCAGGCAATAAGCAACTGTGCTCTATTTTATTTGTTAAGATACTCAATTGTAAATGTGCCCCTTTTTATAAATAAACGATTTATTTATTATTATTAATTAAAAAAGATGTAGGCCGCCATAAAAATTCATAAAATCTAGAGACTCGACAAACTCTGTCTCAGTCTTGAAAATCAGGAAAGCATTCGCAAAACTCCCGGAATTTGAGGCTCGAGTAGAAAACCTTGTTCAACCCCAATGAAGATTCAATTTAGTGTTAGTTTTTCTCAAAAGTGATAAAAGAAAAAATCTGGAGACACGAACGATATGACGATGATCACGTTAATGTCTGGGTTTTAAAGAGACCTGTGTCTTTTGAGTTTGTTTTGCTATTGCTTCTAAGAGTTGTCGGCTAGTAAGCACCGACCTCATCTACACTCGTGAGTATTAAACTGGAATCACTCTCATCGCACGAGGTGAAAACCTTTTCTTTATTATTTCTCCGCACTAAACTATGTAATGAGGTATATCATTAGAAAGGTGATTGAAGATGAAAATTGCTTTGAATTTTTAACCGAATTATAAAATAAATTTAATTTATTGATGAACAGGATCCCTCGCATATTTTGTAGAGATTCGTCTACAATTTTGACATTATTCTAATACCTAACAGAAATGCGAAAATCAACATTAAAAAAACTCACTTTGACACTTCTTTTAGTAGTTAGTATTTGTAATTTATGCTGTCTACTCTTGTCGTCCTTAAAAACTAAACCACGTAGACGACAGAAGACTTAAAGATTATCTCACGATGAACTAATAAATTTCTAAAAGATTTAGGCCGTGGATTTTGTCGAGGAGATATCGCGTTTGACAGAGTAAGGTGAGTGTTTTGTATGTAGACAAATCTGATCGTGCTTGAGTAGGAGTACTAACAGCTAGTTTCGATAACGTAACTTAATCCCAATCTCAACCCGCGATCAACTGCTGCTTGTGATTCGCCCTCTCAAGGCTACAGATTTCAAACAAACATCGATTATAATTGAATAATTGGCAATAGTGTCCAAAGAATTTGATTCATATGCTGCCTTGCCTGCTTGTTAGTCAAATCAGGTATCATATGATTAGTTGGTTAATTTTCAAAAAAATTCTTTAATTTCTAAAGAAGAGTAAATTGATTTTAGGCATGTATGAAAAAACTTTACAACGCAATGACTATTTGGAAAAGTATAATAATAGTTTAATGGAAGAAGCTAGACATTCAAACCAAGATTTGAATGAAAAATCGAATGCCGTAGATAATTTAATCAGTGTCATCAAAAATAAATCCCAAGAAATAAATAAATTAATGCAAGACATAGAAAAAGAGAAAGATCAGAATAGAACGTTGTATAAACAACTGAATGAATTGCGAAGCAGATTTGACAGCAGCTTCGTCAGCTTAGAAAATGAAAAGTTGGAAGCAATACAATCACTGCAGGTCGCGAGACAAGAGAGTCAGGAGTTATTAGATAAAATTAAAGATTACGACCAGGTTGTCCATAAACAAGCAGATGTTACCAAATCTTTGGAGCAACAGTTGCTAGATAGCAAAGAAGTACAAGATTTAGTAATGAATACGCTTGAGGAAAACAGAAAATTGAAAATGGATTTAGATAGCCTAGAAAACACTAATGCGATTCTCCTACAAAGGTTACGAGATGTTAATGAATATGCTGATGAGACCATCAATAGATTAGAAAATCAAAAGAAGCAATATGAAATGTCTTTGGATATAACTTTGCAAGAAAGTGTCGACCTAAAGAATAAAATGCTGGATTATGAAAATTTAAAACTTCAAATGCAAAATTTACAAGATTCACACGGTAAACTTATAGAAGAAAAAATGCAACTCGAAAATAAATTGCTTGAAAAGTCTTTTGAACTTGAAAATGCAATACATTCAATTAATTTGAGTAGAAAAGAAAGCGAGGAGATTATTGACCAATTACAGCAATCTGAGGGCTCAAAGGATAACGAATTATCAAGAATAAGAGAAGCTTATCAGAAGCTGTCTAGTGATAAATATGCAGTCCAAAAATCTCTTATGGAGAAAAACAGAGATATTGAAAACTTGCTGCAAACTTTGAATAATTTGAAACTAGATAATGAACAATTATTACAGAAATGTGGTCAAACTGATAGTTTACTACATGAGTTAGAAGGTTTGAAAAATACTTTTGCCGAGGTATCTAACGAAAGAAATATTCTAGAGGCAAACAAAATAGAGGAGTATAACCATTTGTGCAAAACATTAGAGGAGAAAATTGAAGAAAACGAAGAACTAATGAGATATATTAAATCCTTAGAGACAACACAAACCACAGCAACCAATACTATAGAAACCTTACAGGCCGAAAAAATGATGACTGAAAGTAAACTAAATTTAATAGAAAAAGAAAGTGCCGAATTAATGGATAAAATTAAACACTATGAGGTTTTAGAAACAGAATTCGAAAATTTAAAAACATTGCACAATAAAGTGGCACGTGAGAAAGAGAATTTGCAAACTGAACTAAATAAACAGTTGGCAGATCGAAGGAGGATGGAACAAGAGAACTCCGAATTGCATAGCCATAGTCAAAACTTATTAACTCATAGCGAGGACTTGGAAAATGCTCTAATAGGTGCAAGGACAGAGGTGATTCATACAAATATAATTATTACCTTTTTTTTTTTTTCTTTTAAAAAAAAACGTTGCCCCACACTAGGAATTTCTTCCTGTATCGTGGGTGCGTTTACAAACATTTAAACTCACATACACAAACAGCCAGACCCGGAACAACTACCTGTAGGTCATACAAATATTTGTTCCGTGCGGGGATCGAACCCACAACACGCGGCGCAGCAGCCTATGGCTCAACCACTGCGCCAACCGTGTCGCCTTTACTCACAGATTGCAATTTTGTATTATTCACATCTTATTCCTGTGTATTTTTAGCTCATTAAAATGTCCAGCAATACGTCTGTGCCTTACCAAGACATTATGGATGAAATCGAAATGATGCGACAAGAAAAATTACAGAACCAGAAAAAAATAAACGACCTACTCTACCAATTAGACGAAGCAGTACGTATAAGAATTGTGTTTCAATTTTGATTTATTCATCATCCTCCTCCATCTCAATTTATTTGGGGTCGGCGCAGCATATTTTCTTCTTCCATACATCTCTATTTTTATTATTTATTACAATTTTGATTTATTATATTGATTATATGTCATCTATTTCTTCGGCGCCGCCCTGTCATTATGATAGGGAAAGTTTTTTATAAATGTTCTATTTACTTACTAGCTGTGCCGTGCCCGCGACTTCATCCACGTGGAATTTAATACAATTTCATGGGTTTGATTTTATTGTGCGGAACCTTTTTTCGAATTCTTTTTCTTAAATATAAGTGGCCTTAGTTTCTCCTTAAAACGTAAGCTATCTACCAGTTTTTGGTATAACTATCGTATACACTTTCATTATGCTTTTAGTATAAAGGATGTTCTTAGGACATTACAAACAAACACTTAAATTGTATTTAACTATTTAGATGTATAGATAATCTTTAAGACAGAACAGGTGTATGTGAACTTAGCATATTACTCGTATTGTTCAGTAGAGCATAGAAAATGCGATTTCAATTCTCATGCAGCAGAATTATACAGTTCTTTTTACTTTTAATACATAGTTCTGGCATTTTGCCTGAAAAAAAGAATCGAATTAAAATATGATCTATCTTTTATTGATCTGTATTAAATAATAAAGAGTATAACTTATAAGATATTTTTTTGCAGGAGAATATAAAGTCCAGCCTAATAGATGACGTTTCGGCTCGAGATAACAGAATAGCAACTTTACAAAACCAAATAAATGAATTGGAAGAAGAAGTATCCAGGCTTCACAGCAGCTTGGATGAAGTTTTAAGCACTGGTGAACAAATGAAAGATTTTAGCTTACGGAATATTGAAGCTCATCGTAAGTGAACCCATTGTTTCCTATAATTTGAAAGCTTGCTTTATTATAATTGCAAAGGTATTAATGCCGAATCTTGAACAAAGGCCTCCTTCTAATGATTATATACATATATCTCGCCAATAAACCTGATAAAGTGGTGATAGACCGATAAGCGCACCTCGCAATGATAGTAAATGTCACCATCCCACATAATGTCTCTTCAAACCTAACCACTGACAGCTTGGACCCTGCTCCTACCATCGGTGGATCACATTTTATTATATTTTAAAATGATGTCATGTGTTTTTTATATTCTTCTTAAAAAAATATAAAATTAATATTTTTTAATATTTTCAATGTTATTTAAATATATGTTTTTTTTTATGTTTAGACTCAAAAGCAACTCATAACATGAAGATAGAATTAGCAAAACTTCAAAATCAAAACTTCATGCTGTCCGAACAGTTGTCAATGACAAAAATAAAATCTGATGAATCATTACGAAATAAGCATCAATATGCATCACAAATAAAAAGTTTACTAAATGAAAGAGAGGTGATTGTGACTGATATAAAACAACTTGAGTTGGAAAGTGTCGGTGATACGGCATTAGCACCAAATAACTGCGATGTTGAAGATATCTTAGCATCACTAGATAGAATAAGAATGTCCTTCAAAGCGAGAACTACAAGAAGCTCCTCATTGGAACGCACATTATTAAAAGTACAAACATCTTCACAGTTACTTTTATGCAAAGCGGATGAGGCAAAGAAAATTGTCGAAAGGGAGAAACAAAAAATTATTAGTGAGAAAGAAGAAGCAATCATAGACAAACAAAATATGGAGACGGAACTATTTGAACTCAAAAACAAACTTGAAAATCAAATCGCAAATGACAAAAATGTAATTGAAAATTTAGAGAGAACATTATTTAATCAAAAATTGATTACCGATAAAGTAAATAAATCAACGAAAGAATACATTTCTACATTAAAAGTAGAATTCCAAAATCTGAAGGATCTTTATGAAAACTCTGTGGAAAGAATTAGTGAGTTGCAGGAAAAGCTGCAAAGTATGACTGAAGATAAAAGCCATTTATCAAACATGCTGGAAGAAATTAAAGCAGATTTAGGGAAGAAATCGAATGAAGTGGCAGAATTGCAAAAGCAATTAGAAGCTTTAAAGTTAAAGGAAACCTCTCATCGCAGTGTGGAAGCTCAGACCTTCATGGATGCTTATCAAACTATGGAAATTCAAACAGACAAAGATGCGTTACCTGTCGAAACAAACAAGATGCACATCGCAGAATCAAGTGCAACGATGAACAATACAGAAGATATAAATGTTGATAAACCAAACGTGGAAGAAATGAGTAAATTACCACTGGATAAAAGTAATAATCAACCCGAAATTAATCTGGAAAACCCACCTTTAGTAAATGAAGCACAGATATTATCGGCAGCCGAAGAACAACCATTTCACGTTGTCAGAAACAGATATTTGAATTACAAAATGAAAAAATTAAGCACAGGACGATTAGAAAACTACTCTTTTACCTGTGTATCTTACAAAGAAAAAGAAAAAAGTAAAAGTAAAGCTTCTTCAAGAAGTCCATCCAGAAAACCTAGAAAGTCAGGATCAAAATCCGCGAATTCAAATGGCAATAATTTAATCGATATTTTTAATAGACAGTCAATAGATACTACTGCTTCTAAAGAAAATGATGAGTCAGAAAATGTAACTACCGAGAGGATTGCATCCCAAAGTCAAGGAAAACTTACCGGTTATGCAGCAACTCCTGAAATTTATGAAAGACATAGTAAAGTGTACGAAGGATCTTCGTCAGGTAAATCGACAGACAAAGATTTGTTTATTATTTACAAAGACAGTGATAACAGTTATGACCATAATAAAGAAGAATCCAAAGAAACATGGTCAGGTAAAGGGCATCCAGATATTGTAATTGAGGATGTAGCTGTTCATCCTACGAAAACAGAAAACAGTACCGATATTAGTGGTCCTGAAAGATATATTGAAGGACATCCAATTAATTATCAAGAAAATAATGAAAACTTCGGAGAAAACAACCTGAAGCATAAGCTTCAAATTAAATTACCAAGGGTGATAAAAGGGAGTGGTTCTATTCTTACTACTTCGGAAATTGACAAGAAATCATTAGGTTCATATAGTCCCGCACTTAACTCATCACCAAAACAATTTTCTGACTTGGACGCTAAATTTTACGAAGCCTCAGATGAAAAAACTGTAATGATCTCGTTGCCAACGATATCTAACGAAGACGAACGATATTTAGGATCATATAATTCTTTAAGGCTGGGTTCAAATGAAGATTCTGCCAGGCGTAAAAAAATGAATACCAAAGCTATGGAAACGGATAGTGACATTTCAAAACAAAAATATGTTCAAATGCATAGAAAAATTCCGACAAAATCTTCACCTGCCGACAATGAATCTCACCATAAACTTTCAAGAGTGGGAGCCGATGTTCTTCTGCTTGAGGCAGAACTAGATCAAAACATTACGCATTTTGGTATGAGACAAAACCTTGGATTAGATTACATTAGGGATACTGTCCAAGGTGAAGTCGATCCCGATGCGGAAAAATATTATGATGCTACAGAGTTGCGCAAGACTAAGAGTGATGAGCGATTTAATATTATGAAAATAACAGAAAGGATTGATTCAAGTCCAACAAGGTTAAGTGAATATAAGATGTCATCCACTGAATACAAAAATATTTTGAGTAACAGCAAATGTAGTGACAAAAGCCCACAAAAATCTTATGCTGAACGAAGCATTATGGCCAAATTAGATGTTAATAATGATTATGGAATACAGATAAACACTCTAACAAGGGCATTAGGACACATTGAAAAAGATTATAAGAAAAAAATTGAAGCCATTAAAATGCAGTATGACAACAACATAAAAAGCATAATAAATGAACACAATCAGGGCGTGAAAAGCATACAAAACCTACACGAGGAGACACTACAAGACATGATTAAGTTTCATGAAAGCGAAGTAGAAAACTTGAGATCAATGAGTATTGAAGCAATGAGAAAGGCAGATAAACTAGAAAAAGAAAATCGAGCTTTGAAAACAAAAGCTCAAGTACTGGGGACCACCGGTTTAGATGAGGTAAGAGCACGATACAGCCAAGTAGTAAAATATTAAATAACATTTATCAGTAAGATTATTTGTAGGGATAATTGATGATTTGAAAAAGTCCGCTTTGAGAAACGAAACCAATGTAATTAGCAGATTGCTTTATTATTCATTATTAAAATATGTTAAACACACTCAAGTTGGAACTCCCTTATTAAAAAACGTATACATAGAAACAGAGAAAAATAATGTAGAGCATAAAAACGATGCCTTAGATCAATGATAGATCTTAATTCTACTGAAAGTTTTAAAGTTTAAAGTTTTATACCTGTATTAAAATGCCTAAAAATTCTGACATTTCCCTTTTAAGTAAAAAAAGATATCAGAAAGTACGTAAAAAATAGGAAAAATCCGACGTAAAATTGTCCACTCTGAGAGATCCAGAATCATGTAATGGTTTCAGCATGTGCGTCGATGTGCCTTCCACCGTGTCTCTATTTTCTTATTTAATTTTAAAATAGAAGTAAAGAAGATTTTTAAATGCACAGGAACCAATAAAAATTAAATCCCCCGAAATCAACAACGGAAGGAAGTGTCGAGGTGATACCAGAATGTTGACAAAGACCAACGTGGAGGCGTTCAACGTGAAGCCAAGGACAAGATTGAATGGTCCCTGTACCTGCTCCGTTGACGTAAACATATCGGACACCATATGCAACATATTCGAACAAGTTGATGTCGAACAGCGGCATATGGCTGAACACACATATTTAAAATACATCGCTAATAAGATACTGAATGGAAATGTAGAAGTAAGAGTAACTTTTATGTTATTCGATGCTTTTTTTAACGTTTGTTGTATTGTATGTTACTAAAACACGTGACTTTTAAATTTAGAGGGTGGTAAGGTAACGGGCTAGAATCGTAGAATTGATTTGCACATGTTTATAAATTGTGAACCAATAACTCTTTAGGCTTTGGACGCCCAAGAGCTGTCATTCCTCCATGTGAAGGTATGTCGTACTTGGAAAACAAAACAAACCAAAGAGGCAGCACTGCAAAAGAGAATAGACTCTTTGCAATACGAAGTGATGACTAAGCAACAGAATGCGCAACAACACAGTAAGTTATTTTAATTCATTTTCCTTCCTTAATTAACAGGAATAACGCTTACCCATGTTATTGTCCGTTTGTATTAAATTAGTATTTTGTGTTCTCAACTATTTTAAAATAAATCATGATGTTATTTTACCTAATTAATTAATATACATTTTTAACTTATTAAATGCACATGATACAGCCCCTGCTAAGGTAACGCGAAAATCTGGCTAGTGTTTAAAATGTAACTCTTTTAGCTGCGCTGAAAAATATATATTGGCAACCTTAACCCACTTGAAACCTTCGACAGCAGTATATGTTTTTCTCTTCCTTTCACACGTTGTCACTCACGTCTCTTTTCACACACGTCTCTTTTCACACACAATTCATCCATCTTCTTGTTGGTCTCGTATCCCTTTCTAACAATTAGTATTTAATTATATCACTTCCTCTCTGTCGCACGTAATCATATCAATCATACTCCCTCATTACATTCCCCAATCTTCATCCTCTTGCCCTTATCCCAATTTATTTGGGGTCGGCGCAGCATGTCTACTTCTTCCATACATCTCTATTTCCCGTCATCTCAGAAGTCACCTCCTTCTTAGCCATATCAACTTTCACACAATCTATCCATCATTTCCTGAGTCTGCCCTCTACTCCTGTAACCCTCTACCCAGACAAAAAATATCCTTTCAACATTTTTGTTACTTTTGGCTCTTTCTAACTCCTAATAATGTAAGGACCAAACTTAGCACCAACAACAAACATTTACAAAACAAAGGAGGTTACCTTGAATCAGTTTTAATATGAGGCCAACGCTTTTATATAAATAAACAGCAGATCCATAGAACAGAGCAGTAGTTACTGTAAATTAGGGATAAGGTTTTTTTTTTACTTTTTTTTTCATGAGTACCTACTGTGTTCTGTTATTATATGCCCAAGTTCTCTTTTTAGACCTTAGTTACCTAGTGCTAGCTGACACCCGCATCTTCGTCTGCATACGTATATCTTAATAAATATACAGCCTATGTTTTATTCTGACTTGTAAGCTATAATACTGTTTTCATAAAAATCAGTGGTTTTTCCGTGAAAAAGTAACAAACAGCCATCCATACATTCACATTTATAATATAAGTAGGAAGTAGGATAGTGAAATAAGCTTAGTTAAGACAAACATATATGTACTTACGCCTATGAACAGTTGCAGAACTAGATCGCAAAGTGGCGGAGGAGCGCCAGCGCCTGCAAGAGGTTCGAGAGGCGATTTGTCGCAGGAACCCTGCAATGTCTAGAGCCTCTAGCCCAAACGCCAATGCTGAGAAAGACTCGTATGTGCCAATATTGCTCGTCCATCTCAACAACAACTTCTTTGAAGTTTTTCATCAATCATATCCATTTTTCGGCAGGATTTGATTGGAGCGGTTTTTCTTATTGGTACTCTTGCTATTTTCATGTGTATGTATATATATTTTAATTTTTAATTATTTTACTTTTGTGGACCTTTATAAAACAAAATGGAAGGAAAGATTCCTAGGGGACGTAGTGTACGATGGTTTGACCAGCTGAAACGACACTTAGACACCAAGATCTCCTCGACGCACAACAGGCCAAATATTGTCAAAAATTAAGTGGTATCCTAAAAATCAGGCACATCATGTAGTGAGCAAATTACTTAAGGAAGAGGAGGATCCGTACAGATACCAGCACATCAAGCTATCCTAAACTGCAAAAAAATCTCAATTGAACATGAACCTTATGCTTTTGTAATAAAGTTGCAAAACTATCAAATAAACTTGACAGATTGGGGCAGCTTGATATGCTGGCTTCTATACATGAATAAGTACTGAGCCAAACAAAAAAAAACTAAAACGTTAATAAATTTGCCGACGACACACTAAGAAAGGACTAAAGAAAGCGCCATTGCTAAAAAAAAACTAAATCATCTTTGACAACTTTAACATCCAAATACCATGATAATATTATTTTTCCCATTCGTTGTTCGATTACAATGTTGGTGGTAGATTTTATTTGTTTTAATATGTACCTATTTCACTGGTTATTTTATCAGTTGCAACAAAAACGTCAGCATGGAGGCAGGCAGTCGGCCGTCTGCGGGGGACCTTGTCCCCAAACTTCGAACCCCGTTACGTCGTGCACGACCCGAAAGCCACAGAGTTAGTAATCCAAAAATAATGAAAATTACTTACGCTAGTACCAATAACATTATTTCTGTATTGTTTTGCTAGAAAACTGGTAAATCACCTTTCACCTTTTACCGCAGCCATTACGATGGATTGGTAGATGAGTGAGAGAAATATCACTGCTGGCAACCTCTTGCAGCATGCCCTGATTCTCTCTTGTAAGCCCAGTGAAACAAAGCAAATTATTGATCTGAAATATTTACTGTCCAGATAGTGGAGTAAAATTACATATTATATATTCAGTCGGCGATAAATGTGGCAGCTAACTAAACTAATTTATATTTTTTTGATAAGAATTAAGTTTAAGTGAATAATTTGACATGCTCAGATGACAGCTTAAACTTTATTTGTGTAAAAATATTTAGGAAATGATATCAACATTACAAAGCCAAATACAAGCACATCAAATGTCAATAATATGTTCTAGCCCTCTTACGCGGTATGCTTTTATTTAGAAACTATGCTTATGCAGTTGTCGCGTTGTTATAACGTTATTGGCTGGTGTTAGCTTTCCATGTAAACCAACTTGAGAAGCTATTTCTTATTTAAAACCCGAAACAACAATCGTTTCGTAACTTGGGCCACATTTGCTAAGTGTAGCACAATTTCGCAATCGGAATCTATCGGAATAATTTAATTTTAAATTTGTATCGCAGGCGACCCTCGCAAGATTAGACGCTGAAGAACGTCGCGAGAGAAGATTGACGTATAACGACGAGCCTCCGACTCGACTGCGGCGCTCGCACGATCGGCAGCCGCCACGCTTCCCAAACAAAAAGTAAAATACACAAACAAAATTTGGCATTCTGGATCCACCCTTCGACAGAACAGAATGTCTAATTCTAAACACACTCGAAGACTTGAATAGGACCGGAGTTACTTCTTCTCTTTTGGAAGGATCCGTCGCGATAATTTGAAAAGACACTGGAAACATTTTAAAATGAGAAGTTCTATTGAACAAAATTTGTAATTTACGTTACACGGCGTCGGTGTGCCGCTGTGAACATTTTGTAATAAATTTTGTAAATGATTTTTAACTTATTTTTTATGTTTTTATTGTTATAATGTATTACATATTTATTTCAAATTCCATGGGGAATACTGTTCAAATTTTGAGTAGTTATCTACCTAATAAAACTTAAAATAAAAAGTTATTTTAATTTAACAAAAGAGCTGAGTAAATTAATTGTAAGTAAGTGCTTATGAAAACGTTGACTATAAATCAACATTGAAAGGAATACCTACTGTTATACACTAATACCAAAAGCCCATTCAAAATGTAAGAAACAGAAGTCATGGTGTTTTCGTCATGCAAGTTGGGTTGAATGGGAATGGGAATAAGATCCGAAATGAAGTTATCAGAAAAGTTACCAGAACTACTGATATAGCTTGCAAGGTTATAAGCAAGCTGTAGTAGCAACAGGCCGGCGTTGTTTGTAGAATGATCAATAGATGATGAAGCAGCAGAGTCGTAGAGAGTATACCACGTATCGGCAAGGGTAGCCCGGGTCGACACCGAGCTAAATGGGCCGAGAACCTTTAAAAGTTAGCTGGAGCAGAATCGATGCGGGAAGAGGAGGACGGGTGCTGTGGCCTAGTTTGTAGAAGTCTTATCCAGTAGTGGATTGCGTTAGGCTGACTTGAACGAAATTGGTTGGGCAAGCAATGGTCGCTCAAATTCATAACTTTGTACTTTGGTTGAATTTAGCTTGCCAATGAATTGAAATTGTGATAGTAAAGTAGAAGATGTTTATCACCTCTTGGTGGAGTGTGTCAGGAATGGGCCTGAAAGAAATGCGTTAGTTAGTGAACTAAACATAAATAAGTTAGATGTAGGTATATTTAATATGATCTTAGCGAAACCAATGTCGCCAGAGGCTGCATTGGTATATTCATTGGTTAATTTGTAAGTTTGTTAGTAATTAGATTAGTTTATGATGGAAGTAGCGTAACATATTGTTAAAAGTTCCTAAAACAAAAAAATGAATTGAAACTCAGCCTGAAAATCAGAAAAGCTATGTAATACAATATTGCTAGATATATCTTACAGACTAACACAACAAAACTTAAGCGGATCACTTTATACCTATGAATTTGCCCAAAGAGGCAATTTATTTGATGTCACCACAATGTCTATTTCTGACAACTACAAATAACACGTTTGTTTTCCTCAAATATTAATTTATTTATAGCAATGACTTATATTACATTTTTCCTTGTGTGCTATTTATCATCATTTAGGTACACTGATTATTGTACACTGGGTTTGAAAAGTTAATAGAAGGATCTTGGTACAATGGATTCTGCGACACATCGAAACCTTGGGCCTGAGCTTCTGTCGAGAATTTGTTATATTCTTTTTTGTCATGTATATCCACTAGAATCTTCCAGATGATGACTGTTAATATTCCAATTAACAGAACCAACCCTACCGCTGACCCAGCAGCAACTGAAAATAAAAACAAACGGATTGTAATGGGAGTATCTAAAAATGTAGGCTTTTCAAAGTATTTCTCTAGTATTCTACAGGGATTCCGACTGTTCTTGTTTTAGGTAGACACAGCTTGATAATTGTATAAATGAACAATTGAACATGTATCGCTTTTTTTCGCAAGATCTTAACCAGAAATTACGACCAGTAAAGCGCAGTTCGGCTACAACTGTATCCGACTACTACGAAAAACTACGAGGAACAAATTCAAATACTTACTCCAGATATTAGCTTTGGGCGGTGTTTCCAATTCATTTTGAATCGTTATTTTTAATTTACTCTTTTCGTATTGGTATTTGAAAACCATATAGGTACCATTGTGACTTTCTAGCTCTTTTTTGCACCATTTAGCCATATACAGTTTAGGGCCATTTATTTCAGTTTTGTTCACAAAGAAGACGTCTATTTCTGATGTAGTTCCGTTGTTCTCTTTATCGCATAATGCCTTGTCTTTCATGTGCATGTAATTACAATACGCATAATTTTCAAGTTCTTTACATCGCTGTTCGGCACATTCTTCGCAACTGTCGCAAAAAGCTCCAGAGTATGTTTCGTTTTTATCTTTTAATTTGTTGCATTGACACACGCCGCAAACACATTTGCCATTTCCAGAACATTCCTAAAACCAGAGAAAATTTTGTCAGTTTAGGCTCTCAAGTGTCCAGCCAGACGTGTTGCTGGGGAGTTTGTTCCGCCACTTCTTCTTCCCCGCAAAAACACTAGGAAGTGGTGAAGGCTTTGGGGGACTGTCTTATGTAAACATTTTGACGTTCAAAAAGTGCTGATTCTCAGCCTAATTTGAATAAATGAATTTTGATTTTGAGCCGGGGGTTGCGGAAGGATCGTACGTTCCTGCGACCCCCGGCATAGGTATGAGCTGGAACACCGGTGTGGTTTTTAATCAGTAAGAATCTGACAAACCCCTTAGAGCGGAGGACATCCATGAGGATTTTCCACCTTGCAACAAGAAAAAAGGTACTCAATCATAGTATTGTACAGTATTTTATTTGGTTTATATTGAATCTGCTTGGGCAGGTGTATACACCTATCCTCGACCTAAAACGCTTGCTATCGTTGATTCAAGCGAGGGGAAAAGATTATGGTACCTTCTTAGAATACGGCGCGAAGCAGTCCTTGATATGATCGGGGCAACTGCAGTCTGCCCCCTCCCAATGTGCATCACATTGGCATGTACCTCTCTTGCATGTACCCTGCCCAGAGCATAAGTTATTTCTTGGCTTAGGACATGAGTTATCGTCAAACTCACAAAAGTCCCCCGAGAATCCTTTTTGGCAATTTTCGCATTTTCCACATCTAAATAAAAACAAAAACTTTAAGGCAAGCTCATTCATCTAGCCTTTTCCCAACTACGAGTATGTTGGGGTCGGCTTTCAGTCTAACCAGATGCATCTGAATACCAGTATTTTATATGGAGTGACTGCCGCCTATCTGACCTCCACAACCCAGTTACTGGGCAACATATCTGACTTTCAGGCTTCTAACTAGCCGTAAAGACTGTTAAAGATTTACAAATTATAGCCGGAACCAACGGCTTAACGTTTGAGGCACGGAGGAGCCTAGATATGCTAATAGTAGCTTAACCTTCGATCAACCCGTGAGGCTGGTTAAGCTACGCTTGCCGAGGTCAGTCTGTGGATGGGTTACTTCAAGGCAAGCTAACCTTTAAATTAAAACTGCGATGTTTTAAATAAATTCTTTTATTTCCAAGAATAATTTGGATAATTGGTTCCTCAAGCAAAGATTTATGATATATTATTATAAAAATAAAATATTCCATACAAACATCAACAATCAAAGGCCAAGCAGGATAAGTTACAGATCGTAGAGCGTTGTGTCATCAGTATACTATATTCATCTGATATTTTACCTGCACGTTCCTCTACCGCTGCACAATTTTGAGTCGCCGACATTTAATTGACATTTCTCCCTATCAGTCTGATCTGTAGATGTGCCGTTGCATCGACAGTCTGAGCCATATCTGAAAAAAATAAACAATTGAGAACTTCTTAGTTCATCATCGTCTGCCTAGCCTTGGCCCAAGTATGTTGGGGTCGGCTTTCAGTCTAACCGGATGCAGCTGAATACCAGTGTTTTACATAGAACGACTACGACACTATGTTGAGTTTCTTAGTTAATTGTTTGAAAACAATATCGACACAAGTTAATGATATCGCGGTGGTTTTAATTATTTAATCTTTTTATAAACAAGGTGACCAAGCGGATTAAAACAGTAATTTTACCTTCCTGGTTGACATTTGCAAATACCGCACTGCAAATAACCCGCACCGTGGCAATGATCACCAGTTATGTTACCAGATAGCTTCTCACAACCACATTGGCAGTCCACATCTAATTTTATGAGGAGTTTATCAGTTAGTCCCGTTGGGTTGATCGTGACACTGTGAGTCTGGTTCCTTACATTCTCTGGTGGGCATGATTTTACTTTCACACTCCCTCTTATTGTGACTATCTGCTTATGAGGACTTTCACAATTTTTCTTAGGTCTCGAGTTGCAATCCTGGTCAATCGTTACCTCAACAAAAGGCGGCGCTTTAAAATCCAACTTTATAGTGTTCGCAAGCTCCTAAAAATAGAGAGTTAAATTATAAAAATACGTAAGATATAACCAGTTTCTTTTTATGTTTATCACTTGTTTTTAGCACTTCTTTTAACCTTTAGTTAATACGTAGACAAACATGTTTGTTGAATCTTAGTTTAAGTATTTCCTTGTATTTTGTAGTACGTAACTGTTTTGTTGTCCCCAATGAATAAATAAATGTTATTATTTCTCACCTCATAAGCGACTTTGATAATATCAATGACACTGGACTCGCCTTCCAAGATTGCATACTGGGCTCCATCTATCTGTTTGGCTAATGCCTGGTACTGTTCTTGAGGTGTTGTCTGCATTTTAAGTAAAGAGAGCTTAGACATCTGCCAATAATTTTATTTAAAGCGTATATTGGTTTTAATAAAAGTTTTTGAATTTGGACAAAATGAGACCTTTAGCTTAAAATATTATCAATTTGTATAATTAATGTTATCAATTATAATTAGAGACCACTTGTGTTTACGCACACACGTGTCGCTAGTCTCCGTTGACGCCTGCCGCCGCAGTCGATGGGTGAGATGATTATAATCATCGGAAAAATTGATAAAAAATTAAATCATCTCAATCGTCATCTGTATTGAATTATCAATCAATAGAGATGATTTTTTTTTTGCCCGTCATGTTGATAATTACAAAAAAATTAAACATGTTTTATTTTCTTTTTTTACGTAATTAAAAGATAACGTTGATACATTGGGTTAAAATGTGGCATGACATCTTGCCCATGTAGATTTTACACTAAGTTGCGACGTAACGAGCCCCCACTCGCCAACTTGAATGCGTTTCATCTTAGTATTTTTTATATGATAAAGCAAATAATACATGTCTACATTTTTTTTTAATATGTGCCTGACGGACTATATATTATCTTCTTTTTTAACCTAGGCGTCTTCCCTATAGTAATGTTTTGTGCTTACCCGCGTTTGAGAATTTTTAGTAATAGCAAATATTATTCTATAGTTTCCCTCTTTTGCAACGTGATTAATCTGGCTTACAGATGGATAGTCATATGTCAAGGATTCATAGTATGTGTTATTTCTCAGGTGGCACTGCATGTCGTGTGGTTTGATGGCGC
This sequence comes from Phlogophora meticulosa, assembly GCA_905147745.2. Lineage (NCBI taxonomy): Eukaryota > Metazoa > Arthropoda > Insecta > Lepidoptera > Noctuidae > Phlogophora > Phlogophora meticulosa. The sequence continues at coordinate 13,310,036 of LR990522.1, read as the reverse complement.
CTACAATTTTCCCGTCGCCTGCACTGTGATACGTTGAATCCGTACACAGTACTATGATGCGCCTTGCCTCTGGCCTCCATCCTACATCATTTTCGCATTTCATTGCTTGCATCAGAGCATCTAATCCAGCTTCCGGGTCATCAAAATTAGATCCAAACTTAATGTTATCAATCATCGAGGTGAATTTTTCCATATCGTTTGTTAACGGAACATCATTTCGGAAGGCATGACTTGTGTGCCTAAAATAGAAGTAGTTTTATTTTAACATATGTTATGAAATATATTATCCTATACCTAATAACACTCGGATAAACAAATCTATTGTTTCATTTAAATGTACATTTATGTTCACAGAACTCAGCAAAATGTGAAGACAGAGTTTTAACGCAAATTTCAGCTTGGTCTAATACCTATGTTAAAAGTTGTTCAAATTGATGAGTACGTACATACATCATCATCTGCCTAGCCTTTTCCCAATTATGTTGGGGTCGGCTTCCAGTCTAACCGGATGCAGCTGAATACCAGTGTTTTACATGGAGCGACTGTACGTACATACATGTACTTTATTTTATTTTAATGAGTTAACATTTTTACATTGCTTCTATTTTTCTTTTACCTCTCTTATACAATTCATACCTTGTAGGTATTATACATAAAACTTACTTATTAGGATCATAGTATGGGAAGGCTGGTTTCTCGACAAAACTTCCGATTCCCAGTTGAACGTTATTCGTGTAAGTAGACAATTCATGATGTATCGTTCTTGCTTGTTTCTTCAAGTCATTCATCTTTGTCTTCATTGTATCAGAAATGTCCATCAGATAATATACATCTAATGGGTAGTCCTTGGCAGGTTTGAACGCCATTTCAAATTCCATTTTAAACCCAGGTCTAGCCTTCATTTTCATAATTTGTGGCTTGAATTGGATGTCGCCGCCATCTGGCTTTTTACCAAATGTATCATTCTTTACCACAAACACTTCGGGCTGTGGATTGACTATATCATCCTTACACCAAGATTTATCTGTGTTCGTGTAATTTTCGGGGCGACACCGGCGATCATCAAAAACGTCCTAAAAGGAATAAAAGTGGATAGTTACTAGAATAATAATAATGAATAATAATAATAATGCTGCACAATCTACACAACATCATCTAGCCTTAAGCTAAGGAGAGCTTGTGTTATGGGTACTAGATGATATACTTAATACAATACATTACATAGATAGATGTTTTTTATTATACATAGCAAATACCCAGAACACCCCGAACAAATATTTGTAGATCGTACATACATTTGTCCCAGGGCGGTAATCGAACCCGCAAACGAATTTATTATATTTATATGAAAATAAAGCTACTGATGTACTAGGGCAAAGTGCGAGTCGTACTCGTGCACGAAAGGTTCCGTAACAAAACTGGCAACACTGGCACTGTTTACATATCTCACGTATTTAAATTTATTTTTTAATTGAAATATCTAATTATTATGTTGTAAATAGTAAAGAAATAGCAACGAATAAACATTATAATTAAGTGACATTGTTGGTGACAATCAGTGACGAGTGATACATCGATAATAACATTTTTGTGAACTTATCAATACAAGTGTGTAAAAAACTCTAAAAGCACATACAAGAACTGTGAACTTAGTGGAACATTGTGACGCAATATGGTAGGGATAAGCGGTGTAATTAATGTTAAAAATATTCAATTTCAAGTGAATTTACTGAAATAGAAAAACCGTTATATAAATATTTACAAAACTTGGACTTTAAACCCAATTACTAGCGCCAAGCGGTGAGTAGATGTATTAAAAAAAAAAACTAATTACCCACATGCAATCAACCTCAAAAAAATCTATTATCGACCGCAAGATGGCAGCAGTGGTTACTTGCCATGCATACAAAATAAGAAACAACCTAACGGTGGTGAAACCAACGTCACGTTAAGAAAGAAACAAATAACACCAATATCACAAACACAATCGGTAACGCAAAAAAAAACGAAAACTTCAAAAATTGTAACTGAAGAACTTTCAACACCACAAAATACTCCACAAATGCAAGATTCACATATACTTAGCGATCATGACCCGTCCGATGAACCGTACTCATCCCCTGGTCAATTATCTAGGAGTGTAGATCACATAATAACGGACGCAATAACAATTACAGAAATGAAACACACAATCTCGCAATTAATGCAGGATCTAAATAGTACACAAAATGAACTGGAAAACATGATCTTAGAAAACAACGATCTCAATAAGAAAGTAAATAAACTTACGGCAGAAAATAACATGTTAAAATCATTATGTAATTCGCCCTTAGCACAAGCAAGGTCTACTAACAGTACAAAAAAAAGAAGAGAGTTTCCATGTTCTCAAAAGTTTATTCACCCAACCTTCTCCACAATCTCCACCAACTTCTACTGAGGCAGCACCCAGCACTCATAAAAACTGCGATCACACAATACCTCGCTTACAACAGGATATCGAAGAACTACTGCATAAACTTACAGCCGCAAACCAAGAGATTAATTTGCTAACCAAACAATTAGACAATTTGAGGCAAGAATTTTCGACATCAGAAGTAAACACGGTCCCGGAAAAAGTAAAACTAAGTTATTTCACTGATAAGAAAAATCATAACCCTGGGAGAAAAATTATTATGTTCAGTGCACAACAATGCACTGGTTTGGCTGCTGCTCTTCTACATTCGCGACAGTCAAGTCAGTACGAAAAATATGGAATCTCATCTGAAATTAAACCAAATGCACAAAGTAATGAAATCTCGAAAAACTGTCTACAAACGACGCTTTGCCCGAATAACAAACTTGTCATATGTTTAGGTGAAAATGACCACAATATTAAGTCAACTTTAATTCACCTACAAATTATATTGAAAAGGTTCATCAATAACACAGTAATAGTACTACAAGTTTCTGAAAATCAGTATATAGACATTTATAAACTAAATAAAAGCATCATAAACACGTGTAGTAAGTACAAAAACTGTAATTTTGTAAACTACAAACATTATAAACAACTTGACATTTGTAATTCAATTAATTATATCATAGATTGTAAGGACTATCATGACAATTATTTAAAACCTAGTGTAATCAAAAAACGCATGGTGGATAATAAACCAAGTATAAAAATAGTATTGGTACTATTTTTATACTCAAAACTTGGGTTTTGAGTGGAAAAAAGGCACAACTCCCTACTACTTCAATAAAACTAATGATCACGGCTCTAATACATCTGTAACTACTAATAAAAAAATTGATACAATACCATTTTATTTCCCGGTTATTAAAACAAAAACGGTTGCACCCTTTTTTCGACCCTAAAAGTTCATCACATCATCATCGTCAAAATACATTTAAACACACGCCACACACATTTAAAATCCTTCACCAAAACATTGCTAGCGTTTTGGCAAAGCAAGAAATTCTGGATATAACTATACAAGAGTTACGTGAATCCCAGAACGATCCTGATGTGATATGTCTTTCAGAAACTTTCCTCAAAAAAGGCCATGATACTTTCTTAAAAATCCAAAACTATAGGATGGCGGCTAGTTTTTGTCGAGATAAACAAAGAGGCGGTACGTGTATAATGATAAAAAATGGCTTTTCATGCCAAGATGTTTCTCTTCTAAAAGCGTACGCAACCAACAAAACTTTTGAAATATGCGGTGTAGAACTTGTAGCGCTTAAATTAATTATTATCTGCGTCTACAGAATCCCACAATCAGATCCCAACATAATTTTAACAAAACTTAACATCGTACTGCAAGAAATACACAAAAAATATAAAGTAAACATTGTAATAACGGGTGATTTTAACATAAATACCCTAAAGAAAGGGAAAATTACCCAGGAATTAAACGACTTATCCATAACCATAACCTAAAAATTCATATTTATATACCCACACGGAAAAATTCCTGCATAGATCACATCTTGAGTAACTTCCAGACGCTACAGCGACTGTGCTACCGTTACATCTTTCGGATCATGACACGGCCCAAATGCTAAGCTTCCCACTTAAAACCAAAACAAAAACATCTACATCAAATTTTACTTATAAAAGAGACTTCAGTCTGGATAATATACGAAAGTTAAGAGAATGTTTGCAAAGTCTATCTTGGTCAGAAGTATATTCGGAACAAGATATGAACACAGCGTTTAATAACTTTCACGGACATTTATGTCAATTCTATAACCTTTGCTTTCCTAAAATTAGATTAAGAATAAATAATGACACAAATAAAAATCTAAAATGGGTAAGTAAGGGTATAAAAAAAAGCTGCAAAACTAAAAGAATACTACGGTACAACTACTATAAAAACAAAAATCAAACAAACAAAAATAAATATATTACATATTCAAATCTCCTGAGAAAATGTATTTATAAATAAAAAAAGAACACAAACATTAAATTCATAAACAATCACGAAAACAAAGGAAAAGCGACTTGGATGATTATAAAAAATGAAATAGATAATAAGAAAATGAAAGAAAACATAGACAGCATTATAGCTAACAAAAATGTGATAACTAATCCCATAGAGATAGCATCGGCTCTTAATAACTACTACATCGATAGTACTCATAGCCACAACTCAATACAAATTGACAACCCAAATAGACAACCTCAAAACACAAGAGTTAACTCCATATTTCTTAAACCTATGACGAAACATGAGGTTAACAGAGAAATAATGTCTTTAAAAAATACTAATTCAGAAGGTTATGATGAAATCAATACCAAAATTGTAAAAGCTAGTGCTGAGGACCTAATTGAAATCATGACACACCTAATTAATTTATCTTTTTCGACCGGTACCTTTCCTGAAGCGTTGAAATTGTCAATAGTTAAACCAGTGTTTAAAACTGGAGAAAAAGAAGAGGTTAATAATTATCGTCCAATCACATTAATTTCAATCTTATCAAAATTGTTTGAAAAATGTATGTACAAACGGCTAATCGATTTCTGCGATAAGTACCAAATTATTGGGACTGCACAATTTGGGTTCCAAAAACAGAAATCAACATCTCTAGCCATGTATTCCCTTTTAAAAATAGTATTGACAAATATAAACAAGAACCGTTTGACCACAGGATTATTTTTTGACTTATCTAAAGCTTTTGACTACGTATCTCATGATTTATTACTGCAAAAACTAGAAGCAGTTGGTATAAGAGGACCCGCACTAGATTCGTTGTCGTCGTATCTCAAAAACCGACAGCAATGCGTTGAAATCGCAAAAGTAGATGAGCATAACTACATGACATCATACTCATCTGAATATCGATACAACAAATATGGAGTCCCCCAGGGAAGCATATTAGGACCAATCTTATTCCTATTATACATTAATGACATAACCGAAATAACAAATCATGAATGCATTTTATTTGCTGATGACATTTCTATAATTGTTACATCTGACAAAAAAACTGACGGAATAATTAATCACGAAAATGACATTAATAATACGATTGACATATTAATGAAATGGCTTAATAATAATAATTTAAAAATTAATCTAAATAAATCTAAATACGTACAATTTAATCAATCTCCAAATACTAAATATAAATTTAAACTTAACATATTGAAAATCAGCGAAGTTGAACAAACGAAATTTTTAGGAGTTATTTTAGACCATAACCTGAACTGGAAAGCACATGTAGAAAATATATGTAACAGGTTAACTAGGTTTGTATATGCCCTAAGACAAGTAAAAAATAAAACTGATATAAAAACAGCAATAACATGCTACCATGGGCATGTGGAATCTATTCTAAGATACGGTCTTATAATATGGGGAAATAGTACAGATAGAAACAGAGCATTTGTTGCACAAAAAAAATTCATCAGAGCAATTTATGGGCTAGCGCCTGATGACTCCTGCGAACCAATATTTAAAAAACTTAGTCTATTACCGCTGCCATGTTTTTATATCTTTGAAGTATGCATGTTTGTATGGAAACATAAAGATAATTTTGTAAAAGTGTCTGATTTAAGCTCTAGGAACCGGAGAGATCAAAATAGAATAGTTTTTTATGACACTCCCAGATTGTCCAAATACGGCAAAAGTTGTCTGACTATGTGTGTAAGAATTTATAATAAAATCCCTACAGAGCTTAAACAACTAAATAGTAGATTGTTTAAAAGTAAATTGTTTGAATGGCTGAATGCCCATAATTTCTACTCCCTCAAAACATTCCTTGAAAATAAATTATAATTTAATGAATTTATATTACAACAAAATTTTGCATGCTATAGTTTTAATAGCTAAACATGTCGAACTCCTGTTTTAATTTAAAGACCTTTAAATACCATGTTTTGAAGCAAATAAAGATATTAAATAAATAAATATTGCTGGACAATCCACACAGCATCATCTAGCCCCAAGTTAAACAGAGCTTGTGTTATGGGTACTAGATGACTGATATACTTAATACAATACATTACATAGATAGATATTTTTATTATATATAGCAAATACCCAGAACACCCGGAATAAATATTTGTAGATCGTACAAACATTTGTCCCAAGGCGGGAATAGAACCCGCAACCTCTTGCGTCGCAGGCGGACCTTCGCCCGCCGCGCCACATCGGTCGTCTATATATATTGACTATTGACTATTGATACCAACCACTAGTAGGTACTAATTACCAAATTCTTCTTATTGAAACGTGATCACATGGAAGCAGTGGCGGATTAACCCTTAATCCGTCCGGGGGGCATCAGAAGAATCACAAAAAAACTGTCCTTAACCATCACGTCTCACTGTCACCTCACCAAAAACTACACTAAATAATGTTTCTAGGAATAATTTGAAAATTCGCACGTTTTACACTACTATTGTTTTTATGCGGTAAAGGTTTAAATACCGATTCTAGTTGACATACGGATAGGGGGGCCCACATGCGTGGATAGCTTTGGGCATCAAGTAATCTTAATCCGTCACTGCGTGGAAGTATGGAAGACTTACAGCTATAACAAACTGAATAAACAAAACAAAATCGACGGTAAACCAATCTTCAAACAAGTCTTCACGTTTAGTGACATAGAAAAATATAGATTGTGAGGAAAAGAGAGCACAGATTGTTACGTAACCCAATCGCAATACAGAAGCCCAGCATTGGGCTATTGACACTTCTATTAATGAAAAAAGTATTCTCAGAATATATTTTATTAATGCGTAAGTAATGGCAATTGTATTATAAAAATAAATACATATGTTTTATTTGGCATCGATTACTTTTAATACAAATCAAAATTACACTAACTGATAACAAACATTAAAATAGACTACGAGAGATACCTAGGTATCATTTATTAAAAAAAAATCGATAAAGTAATATCGATTAACTGCCAATTTTAATAACGTATCTCAATCCCAATCTATAGATCGATATTTATTTGTAACCAATCAATGGCCGAGTTTGCAATCTATACCTTGAGAGGAAGAGCAGAAGCAACAGTTTCGGTCTAGCCGTTTTGGAGATTACGTCAAACAAACGGACAGATAGACAGACACACAGACAAATAGACAGACGAAAATTTATATAAATATATGATTTTATTATACTTTCATATGCATTGAGTAAAAACCTATAATTTTAACTTAAAGTGTCGTTGATTGAAATTCGGATTGCGATATAGTAATACCGATTTCGTAGACACTTCTTGAGTGTGGCATTCGTTACTTCCCAGTATATTATGCGGTTATCTGCTGAATCTACCTTAAAGATAGGATCATCGGATGCAAGATACCAGATTCAACTCCATCATCCATCAACTATATAGATCAGCTTCCATTTCACATAACGAGATACTCGTCAAAGCTGAGAAAAGAAAAAAATCAAATATCTCGACTTAGCGCAAGAGGTGGTCGGTATGTGGAATATGGACTCGACTGTCATTGTGCTGTCGTTACGGCGAATGGTATGATGGCTGAAAGCTTCAACGACCATCTCTCGAGGCCCTCGTTTCACAGTTTCGTCAAGGGCCTGATTCAGAAGGCAGTACTCGTTGATAAGGGTTGCATAGTGAGGCAGTTCTGGAGCCCCAACTACTGGTACCTTGCTCCTGTCATCGATATATATTTTTATGTTTTATATTTTTCATATTTTGAGATGTTTTTATATTATACTAGCTGACCCAGCAAACGTTGTTTTGCCATATAAGATGTTGGGGTGGACCACCCTCATCACTTAGGGGTATGAAAAATAGATGTTGGCCGATTCTCAGACCTACTCAATATGCTCACAAAATTTCATGAGAATCGGTCAAGCCGTTTCGGAGGAGTACGGGAACGAACATTGTGACACGAGAATTTTATATATAAGATTTATTCAAATAATAAAATATATGTATGTGAAGAAAGTTGAAAAGAAATTTGATTGGGGCAGCTTGATGTGCTGGCACATCAAACTGCCCCAATCAAATTTCTTTGATAGTTTTACAACTTTATTACAAAAGAAAAAGGTTCATGTTCAATTGGGAAAATTTGACGGTTTGAGATAACTTGATGTGCTGGCGTCTGCACTACTGTTTAATAGATGAAAGTAATAATGTAAAGACCATAATGAATACTAACAGATAACCTATGTAATGGAATATTGTAGATTATAAAATATACTATTTGATTACTTACCTTAGAACACCAAACGCATCTTTCTGGCTCAAAACTAATGCAATCGCTGCAAGTACCGAAATTGCATGTATCCGTTTCACATCGAACGTTATTAAAACATAAAATGAACAATATAGGAATCAAATAGTTCACCATTGTTATAATGGTCTTCATGGCGCCGAGCTTGGTCCAACAGCGGACCGAAAACCTTGGTCCGCGACGTTACCACGAGAAGTCAAGGGAAATTGAGCAAACCAATACCAAAATAATAATTATTATTTTTGTATACGTATTAATACACCCACATTGGCACAGTTAATGATAATTTCCGTTGGTATTAGTTATTGTTGTGGGGTGAACGGAAAAATGTAAAGCCGCAGATGAGGAAACTCACAAATAAAGCATAGTACACAATGGACCATTGTTTGTTCTAAAATAAATTGGATACCAATTTGATGTTTTGTACACACCCTTTGGTCTTCAGATTTTTTAAACCCGTAAAAAGATGCACGTGCTTTGTTCTACTACTCAGCTTCTATGGACAAAACCATGAAGATGTAGGTACATTATACCCTTTGTGGCGTTGGTCTGACCTTAGTTTAAATCACATCAAATTCCGTCCTCTCCTTGTAATGTAAGGACATACGGGAAGACAAACGACTGATAACATTCAAAAAGTTGAATGTTTGCCTTCAAAATACTAAGTTTCCAGTACCGAACATCGATATAGAAAAATATTGTTTGCAGATCTCTTCGTTTATTATATTAAGGGTCGGATTTGGAGGTGTTGGGACCACGGGCAACCAAGAAATGGAGGCCCCGAAAATATTTGGAAAAAGACGTTAAAACATTTTCAGCCTTTATAAATGTATAATTTATCTATTACTAATAATATAACTCATTAATAAATTCAGTGAAACTGGATTTCACTTGTGATAATTTTATGTTTTAAGGGTTCCGTACCTGTCGTATCTGTCGGTCTGCCAAGACACTTTTTCTCAGGAATGCATGGAGGTATCAACATTAATTAAATATCAAATACGTAGGAATATGAAAAAAAAACAATAAAAATAAGGCCATTTAAACGGCAGTTTTTTATACCCGCCTGTAAATCAAAACCAGGTAGTTTCTGTTGAACCAAAATCATGAATTTTGGCAAGATTCAAATTCTTTTGAAAAAGTCTAAAAATGGAAAAAAGTTTATCACGTAAATAATTTTAGTTTCCTTTTACAAACTTATATTTGCAGTGACGTATTTTGAAGAATTTATTCTTGGGTTTGCTCGATATAGTACAGGGCGCTTCGTTTGAGCTCAACTCGCATTTTGCCGATTTTTTTTTTTCTTACATAAAGAAATCAAATTGTGGAGGCCCTGGGGCTAGAGCCCCAGTTTCCCCGTCCTTAATCCTGCCCTGAATTAATTGCCTGGTATGTATATTGTAATAACCAGAATAACATTGTGTGTCAAAGCCTTTAGAGGACGTTATTATCCTCATAACGATGTCTTTGTTGAGTATGCCATGCACATATTTTTAGTATAGCGCGGCCGTTTCAGCACCATGTTAGCTGAATACATGATATTTTGTGTGGCCCTAAGTTTACAATATCAATTTATTTCCACAATAGACTCTTGTCAAGAACACCTTACGTGTCAAAAATGCATCAGCGATCCCAGTATCTGTGTATATTGTGCCGAGGTAAATATATTATTATTTTTAATTCTGAAAAATCTGGATTTAAGGAAAACAGTATTTAGTTTTGCCTTTTACCTGTGGTATTTAATGTTTTGTACCTTTGTGTTCGACAAAGAATCAAATCCAACTTCTAGCTATGAGAATCGGACTAGATAAAAACTTTATGTCGAGAGAATGTGTAGCGCAGCATGAGGATGCTGCGCTGCACATTCTCTCGACATACAAGGCTTGCTATCCTAGCTTTCGCCTGCGACTTCGTCTGCGTGAATGTCCGTCATCGCGGACGCAGACGAATTCGCGTAATAAAATCCATCCAATATCCTTCTCAGGTTCTCAAACTTTTTCCATGCCTAATTTCATATAAATCGGTTCAACGCATTAAGCGTTAAACGGTAACAGATAGACAGACAGAGTTACCTTCACATTTTATAGTATAAGCATAGTATAGAAGCACATAAAAGTGCCTGAAATATCTCTGAGTTTTTATTGTTAATATTATTATTGAAAATGCTGTTAACTTTTTCTGTGAATAGAAAAGATAGAAGGGCGTCATACGGGATGTAATTTTTTGAATTTGTTAAGGCTCAGTTTCCAGTGAAACTGACATAACTGGCGAAATGTAGGTACCATATGCACGCCTCTGTCTTACCCTTCGGAATAATAGGCGTAGTAGTATGTCATTTTCCGGATGGTGCAAGTGTCCATATTGTAGGTACTTCATTTCCTAAGATCATCTTTGATTTCCACATTGCGTAATTTTCTGGAATGTAAAAAAACAGGTGTTACAAAAAAAGTGTCCTAAATATATCACTTACAAACTCCATTTATAATTTCAGGACGACTTCAACAGTACGACGAGATGCATGCCCCACAGTTCTGTTGACGACAGCTGGTGTCCAAAATCACTACAAAACCCACAAAATAAGATTAATGCATCAGAAACCAAAGAATTTAGCTCCGTTTCAGAGCAAGTCATCCAAATAAAGCCACAACGTTACAAACTAAATCTTCGGCAAGGAATGCCGCAAACTTTTAATTTTTCTTTCCAGGGCGCTAAAAATTATCCAGTAGATTTGTATTTTCTTCTAGACGCATCCAGGACCATGAATAATATAAAACATATGACTGCCGAACAAGGCCAAAAAATATATCTGGCCATCCAAGAATTGACCAACAACGTTCACTTAGGATATGGGACATTTATAGACAAAAGAATACTGCCGATCATGAGCAAGTAAGCATTCAATTATTCTAAATTATGTGAATTTTGCTTCATTCTTTTACTTATACTTGTACATTTTTCTCTTTTAGTACAAACGTCACTGAATTGACATACTCATTTCAACATCGTCTGAAGTTAGTTGATGACTTTCAGCGATTTAAAGATGAGGTATCACACACGCCTAGTGGGGTCAGCCGTGATAAACAAGAGGGAGGCCTTGACGCCCTTTCCCAAGTTCTTGTCTGCAAAGATATTATAGGGTGGAGAAACGAGTCCAGGAAAATAGTGGTGCTCGTAACTGATGGGCCGTACCATGCAGCCGGTGATGGAAAATCTGCTGGTCTATTTGAACCATACGATGGTGAATGCTATACTGAAAATGGCACCTATACCAAAGAACTAGAAATGGACTACCCGTCTGTTGGCATGATAAACAAGCTAGCTGCTGAACGTGATATTGTAATTATCTTCCTAGTCAACTTCAAATATGTAAATATCTACAAATCACTCCAGCGCGCTGTAAGCGGTTCCCAGGTAACGAAATTTTCCCGGAATACAGCAATGAAAAACGATGGAATAGTGACTATCTTAAAGGATATTTATGAGGTGAGTGAAAAGCCATGTTATGACAATATCACAGTGCACGGAATCGCCTTGCTGGCAGGGGCTAGAAACGGCGCGCGGCGGTACTAATAAAATTAGAGACGCCAAAAATGCTCTGAGTGCATAAATTCCATTTCGAAACGCCTTCACATTCGTAAATGTCGTACCTACGTCATTCGTATCATGAACGGTGTGTAAACAGTGAAACTTAGTTTGTATGGAAAGTATTGACAATTCCGCCTAGCAGCAGCCGCTAACGCCCGAAGCGGTTCAGTGCTAAGTGTATCAATATATGATCATATTTAATAATACATATAATAATGCTGGACAATCCACACAGCATCATCTTGCCCCAAGCAATGACGACCTGTGTGGCGCAGCGGGCGAAGGTCCGCCTGCAACGCAAGAGGTTGCGGGTTCGATTCCCGCCTTGGGACAAATGTTTGTACGATCTACAAATATTTGTTCCGGGTGTTCTGGGTATTTGCTATGTATAATAAAAAATATCTATCTATGTAATGTATCTATGTAATGTATCTATGTAATGTATTAAGTATATCAGTCATCTAGTACCCATAACACAAGCTCTGCTTAGCTTGGGGCTAGATGATGCTGTGTGAATTGTCCAGCATTATTTATTTATTTATTTATTTATTTATTTATATTTTTTATTACACATAGCAAATACCCAGAACATCCGGAACAAATCTTTGTAGATCGTATAAACATTTGTCCCAAGGTGGGAATCGAACCCGCAACCTCCTGCGTCGCAGGCGGACCCTCGCCGAATACACCATTTTGACTAGGTTCTGGTTCTGCCATATGACATTCGCTTAATACAACTTGTACTTAATTACAGAAAATTTCCAAGAAAATAAAACTGAGAGTAAAGGTAAAATCAGGAAGCAAGAAACATGTTAAAGTTTCCTTTGATCCTGACTGCACCAGTGACGTAGATAATCCTAACTGTCAAGTAGAGATTGGTGAAGAACAACATTTAGTCGGGACGGTACAATATGATGCCACAGATAGAGCCGTTGTAGAAATTGTAGTAGAAGGAATTGGCGAGAAGCTCACGCTAGAGATTGATTCTATTAAAAACTGTGATTGTGAACGCGAAGTCGTTAACAATTCTTCATTTTGCTACGGAGACAAGAGGTTGTGTGGAATATGTAGCTGTAGTGAAAATCGGTGCGTTTTCTGCTTTCATTTTCTTCTTTATAAAATATAATATCACTAGCTGTCCCAGCGAACTTCGTCCCGCCTCAAAAGTTGAGTTACACTGCCATCTGTTAGAAATATATGGAACTTATTAGAGGAAAACCTTTAATTTGCAATTGAAAACATATTAAGGTCAAAAATCGAAATAAAAACTATCCTATCTCTCAAGTTGGATCGAACTGCACATGGTGTGCGAATTTTATTATAATCGGTTAAGTGGTTTAGGAGTCCATTGAGGACAAACATTGTGACACGAGATTTATATATATTAAGATTGGCAAAAATATCCCTCTTGGTCTTAAGGAACGAGCAGTAATAATTCTTTTCCGTAGGTACGGTGAAAAATGCGCATGCGTTAAAAGTGCGAATAACAGTTATAAAGATGAATCAACTTGCATAGCCGACGGCAGTACAGATGTCTGCAGCAATCATGGATCCTGCATTTGTGGCACTTGTCAATGTAGAGGCAGGTAAGAACATTGTTAATAATAATGTATGACCATTCGAAAATAATAACGAAAATAATGCATCAGGCTAAGCCAAAGTCAAGGTATTACTATCACGGATGGAACGAAACATCAGAAGCATACACTTGGTTATCCTATCCGCGAGACAGAAATTTCCGTAGAATGATAAATAGTTCCTTATTATTATTGCTCCTTATTTCTTAGGAACACAGGTAAATTTTGTCAATGCAACATGGACAGCTGTTCCCGTAGTTCATGGAGTTCACCTGAGAGTGTTTGTGGTGGATCAGAGCATGGTGAATGTGTCTGTGGAACATGCAAATGTGCCCCTGATTGGTCCGGCGAAGCTTGCGACTGTTACATACCAGACACGTATTGTAAAGAATACAATAGCAGTAGTGTGAGTACGAAATCTTACTTTATAATTGGCCCATATTTCATTTAGCAACCCAATATACCAGGAGCAGTATTTCATTTAAATCCTGTTTACGCGCTTGGACAACTCTGTGAAATGAGCAATTCAACTTTTGCAAAATTGTGACATCTTAGTTAACTTGAGAATAATTTTACAGATTTGCAATGACCGCGGACAATGCGTGTGTGGTAAATGCCAATGTGATAACCTCGCTGATTGGGATGCTCGAAATGGGCAGACAGAGAAATGCGTGATAAAGGCTTGCTCGGACTGCCACGTACGACAGTGCGACAAGTTGAAGAGCTGCGCTAAATGTCGTCGTAATGGACTTAAGGACTGCCCCACCTGCGATGACCGTATCACGGTAGCAGTAGTCAAGTCCTTAACGGAAGAACACGAAAATAGTAGTCAATGGAATATCTGCAGTAATGTGAAGGTTGAGATAGGCTGCACCACAAGCTTCGTTTATCAATACAACGATACTAGTTATGGCGTGGTAGTGGTTGTGGCTAAAGAAAAGGATTGCGCTCCAAATTATTATAGTGAGTATCTTAACTAATATTATAAAGAGGAAAGATTTGATTGTTTGTATGTTGGTTTGTTGGTTTGTTTTTTATGATTAACTCAAAAATTTGATAACCGATTTTAATTGAGATGAAATTCTTCCACTTAAAATTATTATTGTTATAAAAAACGTTGCCCCACACTAATAACTTCTCCTGTATCGTGGATACGTTTACAAACAATTACACTCACATAAACAAACGGCCAGACCTGGAACAAGTACTTGTAGGCCATACAACACACATTTGTTCCGTGCGGGAATCGAATCACCGAAACGCAGCGCAACAGCCGATTGCTCAACCACTGCACCAATCGTGTCGTCAAATTATAGAAAGCTACATTATCAGCGAGTAACATATGCTATATATTATTTACAAAACTATGCTTTAAAGGGAGCGGAGAGGATGCTAAAGTTCGAAGGGAAAAGCACGAAATGCACACCGAGGAAGTCTATGTTACTCAAGCATAATTTAGCCTTCACCATTAGAATAATGACGACACGGTTGGCGCAGTGGTTGAGCCATCGGCTGCTGCGCAGCGTGTTGTGGGTTCGATCCCCGCACGGAACAAATATTTGTATGACCTACAGGTAATTGTTCCGGGTCTGGCTGTTTGTGTATGTTAGTTTGAATGTTTGTAAACGCACCCACGATACAGGAGAAATTCCTAGTGTGGGGCAACGTTATTATTAAAAAAAAAAAAAAAAAAAAAAAAAAAAAGGTGAAGGAGTTATAAAAATCGGTCGAGTAGTTCTTAAGTTAAATCATAGATAAAAAACAAACAAACGATCCTATTTTCCTCTTTATAATATTATCTTTACTTTAAAATAACAAATATGAACAGTTTATTTTTTTTGAAATTATTAATCATTTGATTGCCCAATTCTTGAGGAAGGTAAAAGAGTGCATACGACCCTTAAGAGCGGTTAAAGCCCCGGGGCACAGCTAGTGAATCATATTTGCCTGGCTGGAGGTCTTAATTTTAATTAAGCCCCCCACAGGAAAGTTCGGTTGAGCAGTAAATATCCCTGAAGGATAAACTGCGAGAAGCACATTCCAAAAAAAAAATAATAGTGAATCATATACCGTATGCTTTTCTAGTGTTTGGCGGCATATTTCTGTTGACACTCCTTCTGGTTGGGGCCGGCACACTGATCGCATGGAAGCTGCTGACTGACGCCAGTGATCGACACGAGTACCTCAGGTTCATGCAACAGAACAAGCTGGATGCGTCAGGACCTTGCACCAACCCGCTTTACGAGCCACCCACCACTACGTTCAATAATCCAGCGTTCAGAAAAAAATCTGTTGATATACGATAAAATTGTACTGTTAGCATTCATCGTCTTTTTCTTGTATGAATAAACAACAACTCAGTAATTTCATTTTATGATGATTTTTGTTTTATTATATTTTTCGACTAACAAAAGGTAATTATATAACAATTTATAACGCAGATTTAAGTAGAAACGCAGGGAAGGGACGCCCTAGAAGGACATATCATCATCATCCTCAGCTGCCCTTATCCCAATTTATTTGGGGTCGGCGCAGCATGTTTTCTTCTTCCATACATCTCTATTTGCCGTCATCTCAAGGGTCACCTCTTTTCTTGCCATATCATCTTTCACACAATCCATCCATCTTTTCTTTGGTCTTCCTCTACTCATGTAACCCTGCACATTCATACTCAAAACTTTCCTCACAACATGGTCCTCATTCCTTCGCATCACATGCCCATACCATGACAACCGATTTCCACACAACTTCTCGGTCACAGGCGCCACTTTCAGACTTCCTCTTACATACTCATTTCTTATTCTATCCATTCGCGTAACACCACACATCCGCCTCAACATTCTCATCTCAGCTGCATGTAACTGCCTTTCATTCATGCCTTTTGCGACCCAACATTCTGATCCATACAAGACAGCAGGTCTTACTATTGTTTTGTAAATCTTCCCCTTAAGTTTAAGGAAGGACATATACTGTACCTTATTGGTGATGTTCTTCAAACAGATCAAGTGCGTAGTACTCGCAACCGGCGTGCGTGTATGACCATATGTATGATCGTTAACGAAGCAAAAGGAGTATGTGAAGATCACAGCAGGTTCTGTAGTTTCTGCCTACCCCCAAGGGTAAAAGGCGTGTGTTGTATATGTGTATATGTTTCTTTTATTTCCCAATAACTGTGTCATATTATCAACTGTTTATTCTCTTTTGCAATAAATTTGACCCTAAAGATGACGCTGAGCTAGCATTGGTTTGTTTTCTCTCAGAATAAGAAGAGGGGAAACACGTAGAAACAGTCCTTGATTGGTGGGGCAAAGAGACTGATTTTATATTTATGTAAGACCCTGTAAAGTGTCTATGTTGAAAACATGATCTCTGTAAGTAAGTGGGATTCTGGGATCGATTTCCAGGCGAAGGGAAGACTTGACAAACCCAATATTTTTGAGTTTGTCATTTGTTTTTTTCAATCATAAATGGGATCTTCTTGGTACAGTCGTTCCTTCTAGACCTCATCAATCGCTTTATATCAGGTGAGACTATGGTAAAAAGCGTTACGTTGTGCATTTTTTTTCTGGGAAAATCATATAAACATCAATAAAAGAACGTAAAAAAAAAGTTCTACGGCAAGGAAGTAAAAAACCATGGTACCTTGGTAGAAACAATATGTTTCCTTTCTCAAAGATAGTTTTAATTTCTAGGCAACCTCAAAATTATGTTTGCTTATTAAGGGCTCCTACTAATTCATCCACTTTTCGTCTCCTATTGCAATGAAAATAACAAAATTTCATGAATTTTTTATTAGCTTTATAATTGGACAAGTATTGTTTTTTAACTGTTTCAATTTCAAGTAAAGATAACATTAGTAATTCATAGCTATGAGTGCTGTGACAGACAGGCGGACACCCTAGTAGACGGTAGATGAAGTTGCACAGCAAACCTTCTTTTTTTATCTTTTTGGTACGAAACACTAAAACACACGCAATTGAAGCCATCGTAATCGAGCTTAGTTTATCATTTTACAGCAAACGCCTGTTAAAATTAATTTAGCAATAACTTGTTAAAACTTAACATCAAACCTCATTTAGATTGCAGTTTTAATTTTAAATGCATTTTTAATGAAGTATAGTTACCGGCACAGCTGTTGGGCGCTGACTTTGAATTGCACAGTAGTCAATTTTAGTAGAAAGTTATTCCCTGTATTCAGCAGGTTACATTTATATCAAATGTCAAACCTTATAAGGTCGGAACATGAAGCCCATCATTAACATTTTGACATCCATTCATACTACTATTATAAATGTCTGTCTGTCTGTCACGCTTTCGCGGCTAAACTACTGAACCGATTTTGATGAATTTTGGCACAAACATATGAAATGATATAGGCTTCTTTTAATCCACATTCACGTGGACAAAGTCGTGGGAAAAAGATAGTTACCTGTATTACCATCTTAATACACACACTTATCTATTTGCCGATTCTTAGTAAGTTAGTGTAATAACTAAATTTCTTATTTTATTTTACCATTGATTTTGGATTTGTTTTTAATTATGTATTCAACAAAATTAAATTACAAAAAAATAAAAGTGATAACCGACTGTCGTTGCTGACTGTATTACTGTTAATAATACATAGGTATTAACATGTAGGTACCGGTACCTTTCTTACCGATAAAAACTCTAATACAAAATATCAAAAGAACTACAAAAAGAACAAACAAATTCAAAGAAAAAGTATTTGTTGTGTTTTGTAATTTGCCTAAAATGTTCCAACCCATATCAAAATTTCTCACGAAGTAGGTAATTGTTTTTGTGTAGAATACCTAGTTAACCGTGATTATTTTAAAACCCATTCTGAATACTTGTAATTCTAGTAGTGAATATGAAATGATATGAAATAACTTTACTCGGACTTAAATATAACGAAACCGAAAACGTACTTACAATTGACCGTTAACAACCTACACATACAAACACTCATCATAACATACACACTGACAGTTACACACCTTACACACACGTTACCTTTTAGTCTTAATTATGTATGGTTTTTGTTTTAGTTCTTATGTGTTTTTTATGTTTTATTATTGGAACCGTTGCATTTGTTATAGAGAATCGACCACCATTATTATACGAGAGAGACTGGATCCTGCGACACAGGGTATCCTAGTGCAGGATCCAGTGTCACATCTTAATATGTAACACTTTTCTGAATCAATAAAACATTTTTATTTTTTAACTGTACACTAATACTCTTCATTATGAACAACTCTTACTATCAATTTAACCCAGAAATCACAAAAAGCAATATCATCTGCTCCATATAATATATTTATGTTTGCTTATCTCGACAAAGTATGGGGAACAGCAGTTTTTTTCGCCATTTCATTGTTACTCCCACAGCGACAGCTGTTCATAAATTATGAGTATAGACATCAAGTTATTCCTCAAGTGTCAAAATTTCTCAATTGAACATGAACCTTATCCTTTTGCAATAAAGTTGAAAATCAATCATAGAAATTTGGCCGATTGGGGTAGCTTGATGTTCTGGCCTCTGTACAGTCCGCACTACGATGGACTTCGTCCTGAGCTGGCCTAGCGTAGTACGGAGTTGCAGTGAAGTGCGATGCCAACTTAAACTGGATTTGTTATCACTGAAGTGCGATAAGAGATTTTTTGTTAAATGTATTCCACATTAATGTAAACTGGATTTGTTTGACGCAATTGATTTCATAGATAGATAGATTGTAGGTTGGTATATTTTGGCAGAACTTTGTCCAATAATACAGGGTAATTTAAAAAACCTGCTTTTTATGATGACCGAGTTGCGCAGGAAATAAAATACATGTTTTTTCGCTTTAATAAAAATATTCGCTTAAATTTTATTTATTTTAATTTTATTTCATTAAAAACTGTGGCGTTAAAATTTAACAATTTGTTTAACGACATTGTCCCTTTTCAAAATATGTACCTAAGCATGCAGGTACCTACTATATAATAGATCATTCAATAAACCAATGTTATTATAGTTCGGTTAAGCAGTAGATATCCCTAAAGGATAAACTGCGAGATGCCCATTCCAAAAAAAAAAACAATGTTATTCTTTTTTTGAAAACTTATATCTTATCAGACACGTTGTTACTAAGATTGAACATGATGATGGCCAATTACAAGTTACAAACATTAACCCTCTGAGAAGTTGAGAACAATGTATTAATTAGCTTTATTATCTAAATACTTATCTGTCTTGTCTTATCTAATTGTGAAGCAGTTTATTTCTGTCAATTGATGATTACCTACATAAAACGATATAATAATTTAACTTAAAAATTACAACGATTAGTGTCTCCTACCGATACGAGATGGCGTTAATGTCGCTCCTGTACCATTTACTCCGGTATTTCGCCCACAACTCACATAAAACAGCTTATTTGGTTTAAATAAAACAGTTTCTAGATTGAATAACATGTTATATTGAATCTGCACTAAAAATTGTTCATAATATTGTGCATTGTTGTGATTAATTATGCTTAAGTTCTACATCGCGCTATCAAAGTTTTCCTTGCGCGTTGAAGCTATACAGTCGCAGTGAAATTGAATTGGGGAGTCCTTTTCTACGCAGTAAGGTAGTGTCTGGGATGAAGCTACACTAAATTCAACCCACTCGGAGAGCACAATTTGTCTGGGGGAGCTTATTGTGTGAATCCCCGTCTGTCGCGCCACGTCCGCGAAGACGCGATGATGCCCGTTTCAGGTACAACCCTACCTGTCACCCAACTGTATCCCGCCTACTCGAGGAGGAACCCTCGAATGGGCTCCTTCTGACGATGAGAGCCACTCTCGTCCCCTGCGAGTAGTCGATGATACCAGCGCTTAACTGTCGCAACACAAGGTTCTCCGAACCGAAACGAGGGCTTGCCTTCAAACCCACTGATGTAGAATATTTGACTCCCTTTTGTTATTTTGGTTCGAAATAATTCGTTGTAATATTAAATAGGTTTTTTATGTACCTATAGACTCTCATAGACACAAAATGCACACGGGACAATATTTAGGTCAAACCGGATTAGGTTGTCAATTGTTTTTTTTTTGTAAGGTTTGATACCTGAGATCTCCTTCATTTTTAAAACGATTTAGTTTTAATTTTTTTTTTATTGAAACCTCTATAGGTCTTAGGCCCATTTTTATCAAAATTCAGTTGTTATGATAGGATCCTGAAAATAGAAATAGAGGTTTGGGTTTTTACTATAGTAACTCGTGCATTTGCTCTCGGAAATCACCATTTGGTAAAGTGGAACTGATGATGAAGACCACAAAATGGCCAGGGGAACTACTGACTAGTAAGTAGGTACCAACTTAAGTACGTTTAACACACAGGTAAGGATCCGATTACTTTAATTCAGTTAAAAGCATTTTATTTTTGTTGTCCTTCTTAATAAAAGATTAATGATAATCTTTCTACTTCTCTATCAAGGCCATCCAAAGGTTCTAAGAAGAAGGTAAGAGATCGCTTTTGGCAATAACGCCGCCCATTGTAACACCCCAAGTTACTTTTAAACTTATGATTTGTAAGTTTTTATAGTGAAGGTACAATAAAGAGGTGGTGTTCTAACCTAGTCTAGTCTATGCTCATCACAATGCATACTTGATCATGCTAAAGTGGAGCTGGTGGTGAAGCATCAGGAGAACTCAATAACGAGAAAAAGCAATATTTTTGTATAATATGATGATTGATTGAATTGATTTTTTTTACTATTTTTTTTTGTTTTGTTGATTGATTGTTGTTTTTATTTTTTGTTTGATTTATTTTGATTTTGAATAAATTACTAACCTACTCACTAAAAAAGGAGAGAAATCAACTTTTTTTAGAAAACACTTCAATCGACTTAAAAATAAACACATCACTTCACGACTGTTAGTATTCCCGAAGGATTGGTCAGAGGTGCACCTATAGTTACACCCACATATCGGCAGTGATGTTTAAGTCCCATGTAATAGGGGCGAGGTTAGTCTTTAAATAAACACTAAATACCTAGTGTAAAATAACTATAGTTGAATTATAGACGGTGGCAAAAATAAAGCAAACAAAAAACCAAAGATCCGAATCTAGTTATATTACACCTTTTAGTGTTCTTTTTTGCGGAACCCAAAATAAACACTAAAAGGTTACCTCATCAGGAAAAAAAGAAACCCTTATAGGACCACTTCGTTGTCTGTCGGTCTGCCTGTGTGGAGGTATCAAGTTGGAGTCAATATCACGTAGATCTACGGCCGTTACGGGTATTCAGAATCCCGATAGTGTGACAACCAGTCTTACTAAAGGGTGGGTATCGTGTTGCACAGTAACTGGGTTGTGGAGGTCAGACAGAAAGTCGCTCTATGTAAGATACTGGTATTTAGCTGCATCCGGTTAAACTGGACGCCGACCCCAACATATTTTGGGAAAAGGCTAGGCAGATGAGATCTATGGTCCCTTTGTATATTTATTTGGATAATCAAAACCTATATTTAGTGTACTTCCCGTTAACCTAGAATCATGGAATTTGACAAGAAGCAAGGATTTTCAAAGTTTGATCATTTGTAGTTTTACCTCATAAAAATACTCTATTTTTCATTACAAACTTAAATTTGCACTTGGAGATTTGACCGTTACGTATATCAATGTATGGGAGAACTTTTTTTTAACTACAAAGTTAAGTTTGTCCTTCTATCCTACTTACCTTTTCAGAATAGGTGTAAGAAATGTTCAGTGCTTTCATAGTTTATGAACTTCAGTAGGTAATTTTAATAACTTTGGTGAAAGTAGCTGTAAAATTACTTTACCTCCGTACGGGACCCTGGGTGCGCGGGTCAGACTTGCACTTGTCCGGTTTTGTCAATTGATTTTATTTTCTTTTATTCGGTATGGAAATCGAAACTCTCGATATGCTGTATCGAAGTCAATCCCTGGGCCAATAAGCCACTATGCCGCCACCTTTGGTATTGTTTAAAGCTAAACGAAATATGAGTTAAATCAAAATATTTTGGTTGTTTTTTTTTAAGTGGGATCACAATAGATAAGTATATAAACTTTAGATTATTTTCAAGTAATTTAAAGGAATGGTTGTATGTTAATCATCGTGTTCAGTAACTGGGTTGTGGAGGCCAGATAGGCAGTCGCTTCTTGTGAAACTCTAGTATTCAGCTCCATCCGGTGAGACTAGAAACCGACCCCAACATAGGTACTTGGGAAAAAGCTAGGCAGATGATGACGATGATGGTTGTCTTGTCTGTCTATCATTTTTATAGTGTTAACAATCTGATGGACAAAAAATGTAGGCACTATAAAAAAATTAACCACTTTAAGGAAACATATTTCCTCAAAAGGTGTACCTTTACCATCTTTTTTCATTCATTCCTTATTATTTTGTACTAAAGTTGAAAATCTATCTACTAAATTTGATAGATTGGTGTAGCTTGATGTGCTGGCCTCTGTACGTAGGCACTAAGCTGTAAAATCTCCGACATCCCAGTACAATCCTACATGATTACAATGAAGATCTTTTATGATTTAGTAAACAGCAGGGCTCGCTGACATACCTTCATGATTATTATATTAATTATTTACACATTCAGTTTTCTTCCTACGCAATTGCTTCTGAGGATCCTTACTGCTTCTTCATCGGTCCTGTATGTGTGATTGGAAAAATCTGATCTAAATAAGACTAAAGTCTTGCCTTCAACTGGGGAGCAGATTTTTCAATTCCAGGGCCAGAACCTTTAGGCGCTGTGACAAGACACCATCAGGCGACAATTTTGGATTACTGAGACCTTGTGGAAGAACATATTATCTCCTTACAAACAGTCGGGAATTATAACCAAACTCATCAGCAAAACGATGAACATCTACATTAACTTGTAACCTTTTTTTTTTCTAAAACATAAAAATTACTTGTAACCTATCGTCGTCCGTAGTGATTTTGCCAACGCTGGTTTATTGCTGATGAGAGCTGTTACATTGGCTTCATTAAGTTCACCCGTGGTTGGAAGGCGTTTTCCCACGGCTTGAGGAACGATGAACCGAAGAAGTCGCGCGGCATCAGCTTGATTGGAGAATAGACAAAAAATACTCAGGTATGCACATTGCTATCCGTTATTTGAAAGGCATATCGAGGTCGGGATGTTTTAAATTTATACATTTAATTTTTATGCGGGTATTTGTATCAATTGGTATTTTCTGTTTTCTGATCTAGGAATTTAGCAGATTTATTTTTACTCTGGCAACACTTAGTTAAAATCTACAATTTAGATTATTTTTCCCGAAATGGCAATCATATTAGAAGTTAGGGGATTCACCTTCGACCAATTTAAGTGTACGGTTTGCTTTTTATTGAAATTCAAACTTTTTTTATTAAAATCATTTACATGCGATAGTAAAATTGTAGCACACCTTTTTCTTATTATTGATTTACATGCCTCCAAAAACGCCAGATGTGTTATGAAATAATCGTGAGCCATTAACAAATTACTATTGAATATTGTGAATTCAGCTGACAACAAAAAGTACTCTATAAGAATATTTTATTATTTAAGTGGGTAATTTTCTAATCTCCAACTCTCGACTACAACATTCAGCCCTTTATTTGGACATCATTTTTCCTTTGTATTTTACCCACATCCAAAGATTACCAAATCATAAACTGTGAAACACCAACCGAAACAGTTCCCCGACGCGATGCCTTATACGTGACATACCACAAGAACGAAAAGAATTTGAACGAATTCAATTTATTACGACATCTTGACAAGACGCTCACGTAAAGAGTAATTTCCGCGAATTTCCCTCACACGCCCGCGACTACGATGCGATGATTCATCTCGATCGCGGGTTGAACTCACTGGCGGCAGTCTGACAATAGTTCAACACAGTCTGTGCCGAAACGTGCCACGGAGCGCGCGCTTTTTGGATTTCGAACGCAACATTACGTCTTCGATTTCGAATAAAAAAAAAACAAAAGAAATAAAATCAAGGCGCCATTTTTTTCTTGCGATTAATTTGTACTTAGTGGTGTTGTTAATTTGGAGAAATTAATAAATTAAACATGAGAACTATGGCTAGTGTGTGGTTTTCGGTGATAGTGCTCGTTTCGATACAGAAAGTTTTCGGAAACGTATGTCTGAAGAATGATAACGAGTTTACCTGCGATGAATGCGTCAGGTGTGGTGGTGAATGGTGTAACGAACGTAGGGTAAGTGTCATATTTTTATTTTTTATGAATTTAAATTAGGATCGAACCGGTCACGCTCGAACTCAAAATTTTAACTCACGCATTTATCCCCGTCTCCATTTAAACGAGAGTTCGTAATTTATTCTCATCATTTCCTTCTAACATATTCTTGTGATTTGGGACGTTGTAATAACCTTACTTAGTTCTTAGAACGTTCATGACTTGAAATAACTTCAAAACCCAGATTTGTTCTTTTCCAATGTTTCTTTTTTAAATATCTTTCGTCCAACCTAAAAGAGTTCGAAAATACCGATTAGCTCAATACGTTACGTCAACAGTAATTAAATTCCCTTAATTGGTTGGAAAACCAATTAGGTGGACATTTAAATTACTATACGTTAGCATACAGGCCAGCTACGAGTATACGAAGTTACTGTGGTCCTATAATATACGGTACCTACTTATTAATTCTGATATGATTCTTGATTGACAGTCAAGGCTCTAATCAGATATTCTGGACTTGTTAGTTCCTTAACCTTTATCTATCAATCAATAAATATTAATTTAGCATAATTTGCATAATTTTCTTGAAAACATGGGTTCGTCTCAGCGTCGGTCGGACAATGTTTGTCTAACCCGGGTAGCCGAATCATGTGGTTTTTCATTCTAGAATTTCTCAGTCTATATTTTTGTGCACGGTTGATGGCAAAAGGCTCACCCCCATTACATCGCTCTTAAACGTACTTAACTAGAGAAACGTGAGAGAATTTTTGGTACACCTCTGCCCAACCCTTCGGGGTGTAAAGGTGTGATGTTTTAATGTGATAATTTCAATTTAAATCCAAATTAATCTTAACCGTTCGCCAACAAATACAATTTGTGTAACTACTTAATGACGATATAAATTTACATACTTCGAAGAAAATTTTCGAAGTTAACACCTAAAGAATTAATAAACATAATAAGTGTTGAATTCTAACTTGCCAGTTCCAAGTTATCCAATACATCTTTATAGGCTACAGCTTTAAGCTCCGCATCTAAATCGTATCACTGTCGCAACGCTAATACCAAGTTTAGGGAATAAATAGCTACTTTTATGACACAACTTCATAATTTTATGAACTC
The DNA here is from genome assembly GCA_905147745.2 of Phlogophora meticulosa. NCBI lineage: Eukaryota > Metazoa > Arthropoda > Insecta > Lepidoptera > Noctuidae > Phlogophora > Phlogophora meticulosa. The sequence goes on along the minus strand of LR990522.1, from coordinate 13,283,847 downwards.
AGATTCCGGTAACTACATTGACACATTAGCAGAAAGCAATTAACTATAGTGAAATGTCATTAAATAGTCTATTACAAGTAGTATATAATAAATACAACCGTACGGTTATATACATGTAGGTAATCAATAAGAATTCAATTAAAAAAGACAAAGAAAATAAACATCCTAAATCTTACACAAAGGGGAATTTTTAAATGGCCATCACGACATTGAAGAGAGCAATAAATTGATCAGAGTGAAAAAACAGAGATGTCAGAAGTCAGGCCGAGCGGAAGGAAACAATTGATTCAATGAGCGTACTTACTGACTGACCAAGAAAATCTATTTCTGATCATCAACAGAATGCTTCATACCTGCCTGTGCAACTTTGTAGTCGTAAACAAAGCCCTTTTGATCAAAGTATAATTTATAGAAGGAGCTCGTGGTTAAATAAAAACAGCCGCACGGGTCAGTAGATGGGTGACCGTTCATTGCATATTGAGAATCCTCCGTGCCTCGGAAAGAACGTTAAGCCATTGGTCCAGGCTGTAAGCAGGCTGGCAGAAGCCCGAAAGTCTGACAACCAGTCTTACCAAGGGTATCGTGGTGCCCAAAAACTGGGTTGTGGAATTCAGATAGGCAGTCGCTCCATGTAAAATACTGGTATTTAGCTGCATCCGGTAAGACTGAAGACTACCAGATGACAACTAGTTGAATTTCCACTTGCTTCTTCAAACAGTTCAAGGGATTATATCTACGTGCCAAGATAAACAATAGGCAGAATTGCATTTAAATATCATTAGTTTTCATAGCTAAGACTTGTTGCGTTAAGACTTTTCCCATATTTCATTTCTCAATTTTACCAATTTTTAGTATCCTATCACGTATGCTCACGTAATTATTAAAGTAGGTAACCCACTCACAGGACCAATATTGTCGCGGGAACTGTAGAAACAGGGGAATCAACTGTTATAAATGTCTCTAGCAGATCTGATATATACGTATTTGTATTTACTGGCTGCCAATGACCTTTACATACAATTTACACTAGTACTGATAGCTCTCGTTTGGTATCGTTCTTGGTTTTAGTACCTATGTATATAATTGACGACATTTGGTAGTGGTACTTACCAATGTAATGTTAAGAACTACGTTTGAATGTGGTGACGAATACGTACTTACCTCTTTAAACTTGAAAAACCGAGTTTTATACGTAGTCATATAGCCAGAGACAATATAACGATTTATTGGCGTATTAGTACTACACCTACAATCATAGACATCTTAGTACCCTTAACTCAATCTCTCTGTAATTAAAACAATTAATAGTAATATACTCACAGGCTCTCAGATCCAGTGAAGATGCATTAAAATGCAAATATGTGCAGTCATTCTTGAACTTATGCATATGGATAGTAGAGTACCTATCTACATAAAGGATTGGTTATGTTATGTAAATATTCTACGGAGTAATGCGTCAATCAACCTTAGGCGAAGTTGGGTTTATTTTGAAAATACCCATCGTACCTCGTAACACAGGTATAACAGGGCTTCAGAAGAAATAATAGAATAGGTACATGTATATGGAAGCAAAATGCGGCTGTACTATAGAGGCACAACTCTGCCTAACCCACCGGGGAATCCAGACGGGATGTTATGTGTTACTCGTATGTTTTTGTGTATGCAGTTGGTAATGGGGTTTATGCAGGCCAGGGCCCTCGAAACTGCATAATTTGCTGCTATAGATATTCTTTGTTTTAAACGAACAAACGGAACCTATCCTGTATGCTATTATAAGAACAATATCAGTGATGCATCGATCATACAGCGTACGACACGCTTTCATAACGGGCTCAATCGATCAAAGTGTTTGAAGTTAAGACCTAGTTCAAACATTATAATATGGCTAACCTCATAAGGAACCAGAGTACCTAGCATAATAGCATCTAGTTAGTAGGTACCTGACCTCTATCTCGGCATAGGATTTTAGGTATTATTTTTATTGACAGTCGGTAATTTGTCATTGCCTAGCCAATTAAACCCAGCAAGGAATACCTACTCGTGTATTTTAAGAAGATACATTGATTGCAGTTCGATCAACCTAAGAATCTTATTGGAGCGGAAGTATAGCTTGGTCACGACCATGAATAGATCACTTCCCTCGGATCTCGTGTCGCGTGTGGGTGACTAAGATTGAATCGGAAGGAGGGCTAGAATCAGCTAGATAGAGATACATTGCAGGCCACCGTAGGCAGGAATACCAAAGGTTAATTTATCATAGTGTGACTGTTATTTTGCTAGAAATGTCAATGGCCCCACTCAGGTGGATGCATGGAAATTTACTGTTTGTGAAATAAACTGGTCAATTTCCCAATCATATGTCATACTAATGCACACTTACTCATCGACTTCTCCGTCAGCGGAATTTCTAGGTTCCACTTGCATTCTACATTTTTTTATTAAATTTACTTTTCTGATTCATCAGGGCGTAACTGTAAGACATACAAACAAATACCTTATTCTTCTGACGATTTCATCACGTATTTAAAACAGAAATCGCCTATTGAGTGTGCAGGAATCTTCTTTTTACCCACATTAAGACCGGACCCTGACCGAGAACCTAATTTGTCCCTTCACTAATTAAGCTAATTGTTCGTCCAACATTTGTATAGAATTTAGAAGAGAAGTTCATAAAAATATGTGTAAATTAATGTGGGCACATGTTTGAGTAGGTTTGTTTAGTAAGCGCCATCTAATTATTTCACAAAACAATCGTGGTAGACTCTAGAACTTGTTACTTTTTAAATACGATTGCTGAATTTTAAGTAAATATTTCATTTTTAATGGCCACTTTAAAAATAAATATGAGCAGTCTCAGAAAAAGTCAAATGCTGTGTTAAAACCTTTTTGGTATTTCAAACAGGAATCTTATCAGAGAGTTCAAGGGCTGTCATTTAAGTGTAAACTTTGAACCCATTCATTACAATTAACGTAGCAGAGTTTACATTTCAACATATCACATAACTGTCTTTTGGTTTATTTTGTAAAGTTAAGTTCAAGCCAGGATCGTGACGTTTACAATAGTTTGACAGTACTAAAGTATACATTCATAATACTCTAACTTTTTACGAGAAATAAATGTTCTCACTCTCCTATTAAAATACTCGTAAAAGATTCAATAGGCATACTTCCCAAAAAGTCATTTAAGCAAGTTAAATATAATGCTAACTAAGGTTAATAATGACCAAAACTCTCGGTTTTTCATCGTTAGTTAAAGTCAATATCCCAATAAAAATATGCATACGTACTTATAAGTACAAAATCTTCATTAAGCTGACAATACACAATCAAGTGAAGTGCCTTTGAATGGCGATCGATACACGAATTTCCTGCGCAACCCCATTTTCTAATATCCGCTGCTCAGAACAAACTACTTTTTATATGAAAACTAACAGCTAATAACATTAAGGTAGAATTGACGGAAACATACAATATCATTAACCGTTTACCCTTTTAACAATCACGTCAAAAGTACGGTATACAAAAACACCTCAGAAAAAATCGGAAAAAGAACGGATGAATTTAAAAAAAGTGACAAGCATCCTAGCCTTTCTATAAATAAGTTTATTTTGCAACAAATAAAAAAGCAAGAACTTGCAACATCAATTGCAGTGAGAGCAATAAATTAGTTACTGCAAAGCCGTCGCCACCCGGACTGAGACATGGAACGTGACGTCATAAGAATTCCAAGTGCAAGTCTAGCCTTAAGCCATTATGAGTTGCTAGCACTGTTGTTGGTGCCCACTTATGTCTTCTCAATCAGTATAAAAGCCACGAAACGGTCATATGAATGCAATACCGTAGTGAATCATGTTCTCGTATTTAATCATTGTTATTTTTGCCATAAATGCTTAAACCGTTTGGCTCCGTGCCATTCATATCCTTTTGTCAGAGAAGTGTGGAGAATAACGGCATCCGTATTTAAATGAAAGATAATATTAGTAACGGAACGTAATGATATGGATGCAGATTCGCTGCAGACGCTATGGCGTTTCAGTGTAATCAAGATAACTGAAATGGATTGCTTTTGAAGGTATGATAGCAAAATGTGAAGGAAGATCTGTATTATACAAAACTGGTTTTGAAATTTCTTGCTACCATATGAGCGGAGTGATCAAAAGCATCCCGATTTGATCGTCATTGACCATTCTACAAACTTTTTGTAGAATTTGCAAGGAAACAATTGCCTGGTTTTCTTTAAGTACTTCCTGTTGTTTTGCAATACTTACGTTTTAGGAATTAAAAATAACTAATGAAAGAAACTCCAAGTGGAATCCGGTTAGTTACCTGCACTTGATCACGTAGGCACAAGACGCGAATAAAATGGGCTTCCCCTTCGTCACCAATTTACCGTGACAAATAGTCAACATAGGAACCCTTGTTAAACTGGTTGACTTACGAGGTAGTACCTTAAGTTTTATGAAAGAAAAAGCATTGATTTCAGATACGTTTCTTATCCACACATAACAACGGACGTAAAAGTTCCTAGATTTCTAAATTAGTAACGTAAACAAATCAAATATTATCGATACAATACAATGTAATACATATCAAGTAAACTTCCAGTTAAGTACTAAGTACACATGAGGTGCAATGAAGTGCACACACCCAGCAAACATCCGCGCAATCACACCATTCTGAGAAATTATAAATACAGCCCGTTGACCTATATCTGAGCATGTTTTATACATTAAAATGTTACACAATTTTCATGCACGTCAATGTAATCGAGGGAACCGTTAAAACTCACTTGATGAAACACACACCACTGTCATCAATCATTGCTATAAGTAATAAGTTGTGAACATGCGCAATCCCAATTACTTTTTGTCACTTTAAAAATTTTACAATTATTTGCATGAACTTTACATGCTTTCGAAATATCATTGGATCCCGGTTACCCTTTTGTTACTTATACTTTAAATTGAGGGTAATCATAACCTCTGAATGATTGATTGATGGGGTTACTGATCGTTGGGTAATGTTGGTATTCTGAATGGGCTTGAACCACGACTCTTGACATTTGGAGCCACTCACATAATATATGGCCCACAAGAATGACACAGATCATGTAAAAAGGTCAGGCCCGACTCAAATTTCCAGTCAAGGGTCCCATGTCTTTAAGTCTTAAATGCCTATAAGAATTATCATCGTAACGATTAATTTGTAAATTACGCTCGTTTATCAGTTTAAGTGAGCTGGCATTTCGTTATCTATTTCTCAATTCATTGGCACCATATTTTAATGGAGCACGGTCCACTTTTTTGTGATGATTTCTCAAAACAAATTAACGCGGTGTTTACTTATGTGTCTGAAATGGTTAACACCAAGGCACTTAAATAAAATTTTCACACTTGCAGGCCTTCATTGAAATTGTGGAAGTGAGAGAATTTACCTTAATCCTTTAAAGGATTTCAACGTATGAACTCAATTAATAGTATAATTCTTATCAAGAATTTCTGTAAGTTATTTTTTCGAACAAAACACTATTAGATATGATTAAATTCATTTATTCTATAATCAAATTTCCCTTTATGTAAATGTTAGGGAAAGTTCCCTACTATTTACATAAATATATAAAGCGAAATTTGATGAGAAAAGAAAGAAAATGAGATACTGGTCCAATAAACTTAGCACGTCTTGTAAAAACAAATACTCAAAAATCCAAGCTATAAACTTTAAATCTTAACATTGTATTGAAGCCAAGTGTGATCAATGACTAAGTTTTACTGACAAAACAAAGCTGAGTTTTTCGTAATCTGACACTTTTGTTTTGTGGCTTCGGGCTTTTAGTCCGCATTATACACATAATGTATTTAACGATATAAGCCTAGGGCTTAGGCCCACACTCCACTTTACACTCTGTATACTAAGCACCAAGGTTCAGTATTTCATAACTTATAAAAGAGAATAGATCATTTATTGGTACAGGTAGATTTACAACTTAAACTTGGTCATACTTAAAAAAGTAATACTCCAAGAAATGTCTAAGTATACAAAAAAAAAACTAAACATATAAAGTAGTTAGTATCGATATCTCTAAGTAATCTAATCGATTTAAAACTGCACCAATCTAAACTTTTTAGCGATAGTGTTGTGTACGTGCTGTAGGTCGTCTGACCATGACATGAAATGCAACGGCTAATTACAAAATAACTTCACCCAGCTAAGATTCTTGCGAACGACCATTAATTTAACACGACTGTTTGGTCTGAAAAGACTTGTTTTTGTGATGTATTTATCAATCAATCAGTAAAATTATACACGACTCTTAGCATCAAAACGAATTTGGGTGATAATTTAGCACTTGTATTGCAGAATTTGGTAATGCACTACTGGGCTTTAGAAAATATTTCAAATAAAGACACCGTAGGTATTATTACATACAAGTTCTCAATGGTGTTAATTACGATCTTTATTGCTTATCTCAATATAACACCTATATTAAATTTTGACTCTCCAACGACTTTTTACTTTACACTAGTACAGTAACGAATTTTAGAAGTTTGTAATTATTTTGAACTTATCACTTACTGGAGTGCAGAGCACATGCAAAATTAATAAATAAATCAAAAACTAAAACCTAATAATTCACATAACTTAAATTATACATAAATCGTCCATTCTTCGGTATTTCCATTGGTAAGAATAAGGTAAGCCATGCGTTACAAAATATTACCATGTCGTAATTCCAACTTGTAAGTCAACATTAATTACCAAGAACCAGCCAATGAGACCAGACAATGAGATGTAGGCGTATATATGTATGGTTCAAAGTGGTTCGAAGCTAGATCAGAGTTCGCAATGTCGTCGCCTACAATCCAACAATAACTGGTTTCCCTCAGTTTCAGTTAAATCTTACTGCTTACGACACATGCACACAGGCCAGCACATCAAGCTACCCCGATCTGTCAAAGTTCTTTGATAGCTTTTCAACCTTATTACTAATGAATAAGGTGCACGTGCAATTGGGAAAGTTTGGCAGTTTGGGATAGCTTGATGTGCTGGTGTCTGTACCACGTAATTAGTCGGACAAAGTTGTATAAAGGTCCTCCTCTTCCTTCAGTCATTTGTTCACTGCTGATGTGCGTTATGATGTTCCCGATTTTAGGATCTGACTTCATTTTTGACGATATTTGGCCTGTCGTAGAGCGTCGAAGAGATCTTGGTGTCTAAGTGTCGTTACAGTTGGTCAGACCATCGTATACTACGTCCCCTAGGAAACTATCCTTCCATTTTATTAAAAAGGTCCACGAAAGTGAAAAGCAGGTTCTTTTTTCTACAAATTCGACCACCGTACAGCTGTCGAGCAACAAATCAGACCCAACACAGATCGATGACTCCCCACAGCTAATTACTGCTGATTACAACAAAAGTAAACGGAACACCCAAAAATGGGTGCGCGTGAAAAATTAAAAGATCCCATTGCATATCAATCAATGCAATTAACAGGCGCTCCACTTACCTATTAACATGCCTTAAAGATTTTAACACTGAGCGCGTAAAACATCTCATTTTTTATGTTAACATGAGTTGCGTAAAGTTTACCTTTAAAAATTGGTATTACAAAGGGCATGTTATTTCACGTTGAGTTGCTGGGTGAGTTAATAAGATAACGCAATCTTACCCACAGCTGTCTAGGTATAATTGAGTGTCTGGCAACACTGGTACAGTAGTTTATTACCGTGGATCTCTCATCAGAGCCGACTGTTTAATAAAGTTGAGACCTCATAGTTCAGCTTGGGTCAGTTAATTTATCGTGCCCTTAAATCTGAAATAATAGTTGACTGGTAGAGTAATTGCGGCTTATTAATGTGAAGAGCAACGTTGTCTATCTACATCTGGTTATACGCTTAATTCAATGCAATATTGCTGAATCAATTCGCTGCCGGAGGTTCAATATAGGCACTTAGCGGTACGGATGGCCTTATCAACATTTAATTCACACTAGAGGCGCCGCCATTGGATTGGGAAATCCCAGGACTAAAGTTTTACCATAGATATGATAGAGCCTGCCTAGTTCATAGTTGTACCGGAACATATGCATCATATACCTATCTACCATACCATGTAGCTTTAAATATGTATAGTCATGGTATGTTATTCATTACTAAATCAATATTGATGGCAATATTAACAACAATGTTATTGTTTGACGTGTTTTCTTTCAATGTACAGAGATATAATTTTATTATTTTATTAATACATCGTGGACGTGAAGTTCCTTTCAATATTAATTATCATGATGACGAACGACATAACATTTTTTTTTAAAGTTTACCTAATTTGAATTTTTGAGCCTTGCAGCAACCATGTTTTCAGTTACATAGAAAAAATATGAATCCTCAAAAAATATAAAATACACATTTCACTAAAATTGACCATACCTAAAGGTACTCTATATAGTTAGAAGGAGTAGTTAAAATATTAAAAAAATATTTAAAATATAAATCCGTTCGGCCGTTTCAACGTAAAGTAGTAACAAACATACACACACAAATACCGACAAACTTTCGCATTTTTAAGTAACATGAGTGTGATAATCACCTACAGGTAAACTCCGATCTTTCTCCGTTGTCGCAATTTCCTAAACATTACTATATTTGGTACCACAATAGATATGAATTTAGCAACCGTTGCGATTAAAGATTTTGATTGGCACAAGCAATTACTACTTGATTGCGTATTATACATGAGGCGAACATAATGATGTAGCAAGCTCTTACATTACAACGATCAATATTCTTCTAATGACATAACATCACGCCTGTATTCGACGAAGGGTTGGGCAGAGGTGTATCTATAGTAACATCCACATTTCGCTAGTTATACTTGCATTAATTGGAGTCGCAAATAAATAAATAAATAATATATTTATATATTTATTTATGTTTATTTTTATATTTATATATTTTTTTTCATATTTTATATATATTTTTTTTTTTTTTTAAAAAAACGTTGCCCCACACTAGGAATTTCTCCTGTGTCGTGGGTGCGTTTACAAACATTCAAAATCACATACACAAACAGCCAGACCCGGAACAACTACCTGTCGGCCAAACAAATATTTGTTCCGTGCGGGAATCGAACCCACGACACGCAGCGCAGCAGTCAATCGCTCAGCCACTGCGCCAACCGTGCCGTCAAATAATGCTGGACAATCCACACAGCATCATCTAGCCCCAAGCTAAGCAGAGCTTGTGTTATGGGTACTAGATGACTGATATGCTTAATACAACACATTACATAGATAAATATTTTTTATTATACATAGCAAATACCCAGAACACCCGTAACAAATATTTGTGGATCGTACAAACATTTGTCCCAAGGCGGGAATCGAACCCGCAACCTCCTGCGTCGCAGGCGGACCTACGCCCGCTGCGCCACATAGGTCGTCGGTAAATAAAGCACTATTACATTTGCTCATATTCTTTTATTTAATTGTAACAATATTCAACTCTGCTAGCGTTTAATAAGTCACTGACATAGTGGTGGGCTTGCAAGTCATCATGACTGCCCACCTTTTTCCAATTATGATGGGGACGTCTTCCAGTGTAACGGGATAGAGCTACCAGTATTGGAAATGGAGCGACTGCTTCTCACCTCCAAAACCATGTAACTGACTACAGTTGGCATTTATCTGATCCTTAGTTACTTTAAACGATTTTGGACCTTAATCCTAAGACAGTACGACGCGTACTCAAAACCCCCACTCCGCCGAGAGCTCAAGTTAAATGCCGGCAAGATAGGTTATTAATACTTCGGTCCTCTGACTACCGCAACGACTGTCAAAGATTTACGAATAACAGGAACCAACGGCTTAACGTGCTTTCCGAGGTTCGGAGGGGCCTCGATACGTAATATACGGTCACCCATCCACGGACAGACCTCGGCAAGTGTAGCCTAATCTTTGATCGAGCCGAACTGCTGCAATTATTGAGTCACGCCCCTCGTACTTGGACTTGCAAATAAAGTTTAAAAAACTCTTGAATCACTTTTACTTTCTTTCACTCTAAAATCTTCTCGCATCTTTTATTGCTTACGTCCGGAAACTAAATTCCTCAGACAGTAAGAAAGGCGACAGAGCAAAGTACAGAGTAAAGTTGGCACCAACTCCATACTGCAAACATTCTAGTTTAATAAAAGTCTCCAAGATATCTTGATGATACTTAATCCCTGCATTCGCATCCTCTTTTTGGAATTGCATTGCGAGTTTGCGACAGTGGTTTACTCTTAAAGTTTCTGTTTTATTTTATAATCCTTGAAAATAACTTCTTGTTTATAGGTTTCTTCCCTTTGTCTTGACTCTTCTTGGATAATTTGCGATGAGATTAAGCTTGGGAATGACTGTTGTTTATTTTCCTATGGCTAACTGTTATAAATGGGCACTTATCCAAGAGAATACAATAAGATTACCCATAATCTCAAGGTGTTTTCCCGGAATATGTTTCCTGTATTGACACGGAAAGTGCCAAAAGTTTATTTACCCGGGAAGACAAGAAGAATAGTGACATGCGTACACAACTATTTGGATTTCCGCCAGAAACTCATCGATTTTTCTACAAACTTGTTTACAAGTCTGGGACATCCAACCTTTTTGCAATTCTCTTGAAATTCACTCAAAGTGCGTCGACCTCAGTCTCGGTGTCACAGACTGTAGGAAGAATAAGAACACCCGTCTTTTATTTTTATATTTTTAATACCGAATGTAAGTATGTCACCCATGTCACCGCTTCTGTTTTTTTCCTTTTGGCTGTCATACGTGACATTACGCGTCGAGCCAAAATGTTACAATCAGCGAAATATAGAATTTGTTATTAGGACAACCAAGAAGTTTTAAAACACAATAATCGTTGGAATGCGGACTACGGTGAATAAAGTGCATGGTCGTGTTTAACTTGTCTTTAAAACAAACACACGGTAATGGCAGCATTTTAAGTCAAACATTAGCTCAAGAAACCCGCCGGTTAAAATCACGATGTATTTTCGGTTTTATCAACACGATGAAACAAAAAATACATCGTTGCAGCTAAAATAGAAGTGGCACTTACCAAGAAAAAAAAAGTTAAACTTAAATCACTCAAGAATATTTTAATTGGATCAAAAAAACAGCTTGCGGTTATTGATTGACAAACAACGCGGAAAATACTTGCATATGGTGAACTAAAATGTATTCTTCTAAGAATATAGTTTTATAGAAATAACACCACATAAATGACTCAAATGGTATGGGATTACCAAGAAAAGATGATGCGGGTGATCTCATTATTTAGGTTAGACAATACCTTTTTGTCTTCTATAAATAAGGGATTAATAGGAGACAAAAAGTGATTGTTTGTCATAAATCATTAAGGCAACCTTTGTTCTAGTCAAATCAATAAGGTGACTTTTGTGTGTCTCAACTTGTAAAGTAAGTATTCGCTAAAAATACCATCAACATCATAGGCCGAAAGAATTAACTAAGGTAAATGAGAAACAATTTACCCAAAATGGATTTGATTTCTTTGAGCATCAATTCAATCAAGTTTATATTGGACTCGAAGCTAAAACTTCACAACAGAACAACATAATCAGATTCTACACTTATATGTTTATTATTTTTATTTACGTTGTAACTGGTTAGAGTGGCCAGTGATGTCGCAACAGGGAGACAACCTTTCTATAGGCAGTCATATCGCCTGACGCCCACGTGTTTTAGCTAGGGACGTACCAGGTAATAGTCGAATTATTCGATTGTTCCTCGATTGCCACCTTTACGAACTAGTCTTTGTACAAAGAACTAAGCCTAAATGTAGATTCTTACGTAAGTCCACAAATCAAGTGCTCAATAGATGCAATAAACAACCCATATTTACTGATAGTCTATTTCCGTAATGCTCGTCAACAATGGCCCAACGCAAACCACTGCGATAAGGCTAGAGTCAAGAATTTTATCATGGCCTTTAGAGCAATTAACGTTAATTTATTTCTTAATTATTATAACGATAAATTACTGGGTATCCATTAATCATTTTGTCGCTAACTATCGAAAAAATCGACTAACTGAGTAAATTAAATATTGTTGAGCACTATTAAATTAACTCGGTTAGTCGATTATTCGATGCATTAGTCTAATCGGCGCAGCACTAGTCAAAACCTACTTCCGTAATTTTATAGTAAGTATTGCTGTCTCAGTCACACATTCAGGAGAAATATGGGATATTGTATAGATCAACTCAGGTCGAGAGCAATCGTCAAGATCTGTGCTACTATTGTGACACCCACAGGCACTGTTTCGTATGCACTAACGAGCGGAGTAAAAGTTTATTGCCCTAAAATAATGGGCTACGATATTCGTGACTGCCGCAAAGAAAGATTATATTTTTATCTGCCCTAAATTCTTATAGAACAAAATGCATTGGTATGGCTCTATCATGAGACAAGCCAATTATGCCCATATTTGTATCTTCAAGCACTCAATAATTTAACTAGGTTCTCGGCTATCGAACTGGTTTCTAAGATCCCTTTAAGCGTATCTTAAACTAAAGATAGACTATATGGGAAGGTTGAGTTATGGCAATCATTACCTCATGGACTTTTTGCACCAAGTGATTAATTACTTCACTTTATCTATTTTTAGTTTTAAAAGTAGAGATGATTTGGTCAAATAGCTTGGGTTTTCTTCTGCCTTCTCTTTTCTATATATCTTGTGGTCGTCGGAACACGTTTTTTTTATTTCCAAGATAACCTGTCAGCCTGTATCTTAATTACCTACTGTTTCTTGTAAAACCTAAAACTTAGTCACAAAATGAAAAAATGTCTACCTTTATTATGATCCCAGTTTTTATACCTACCCCACAAAGAATATTATTATTATAATGTTCTTTATAAACTATCCTGTTGAAACCACATTCCTTGCGTAGTATTTTTTGCGTAGGCGTCGAACCCACCCATCGTTTCTTGCATTATAATTATCTGGAACGGATAAACATGGACTATAGTTTACGTCGATTTATAACTTACTCTCATAAATTAGTTCTACATTAATTTATGATAAGCCCTTGGGCAACAAAGGGTGATTAATTAAAATTACCCAATAATTTGGGTACTTGGTTATTAATGCAATCTATTCACCCGAGGAAATCTTAATGACGTGTAAAATCAATGAATGCTTAATGACTTTTGTGTTTAAATTGCTTGAGGATTTTATTAAAGGTAACTTATTAACCAGATAATCCCCTTTGATGAGAATTCCATCGAAACCATGTTCACGCCCGTCTTGGTATTCGAGACAGTACGATGTTTTGAAATTCCGTAAAATGTCCTGCAGCAAAAAGCACTTGCGCAAGAACTACCAAATCAAAGTCCAGACATCGAGAATCGAGAACCTTTGTGCCCCCGCGGCAAAACAGCAAATCGCTTACATAATCGGAAAATGCAGTACACAAATCGATTTACAAGACTGCCTATAACAACCGTCCATAATTTATCATCTCGCAAAACCAGGTAGCATACTAGCAATATAATAAATTGATCTGTTTATAACATTACAATGAATACGTAACTTTATTCACTTGTGCTTTTCAATCGAATTATTCATACGTCCTTCATACACCATAGTCAACAATGCGCTTAATGAAGGCAGGTAGCGTACTATGGATGTACTCGCCGTTAAGCAAGCATGCTGCCAACTTGGTCATTACTTGAACGGGCCGGCCGCTGGCGCCAGGCGACGCATTATACATGGAAATATGTTGACCGGATATGCCTTTTGTGAATGGTGTTAATAAGAACGTAATATCGCTCAGAATGTATTAGCAATATAGTAAGTACTATCAGTACCATAGACGGTTACTTGCGTGAAAAACAACAAAATTGAATAAAAAAATGTCAGAAAACAGGACTTCGCTATCCACAAATGACTATTAGTTACCTATTTCTAATGCTATTGTGCGGTTGCTAAACAGCCTCCCTTTTAGGTATGTGTTGAATTCTATATATGGTTACGGAATGAATAATAGCATAGTCATCCATAGCAATGATTTACGAACAAAAGCAAAAGATTAAATACGTATTTTGCTGTTCACAACTCCAAAATTAATATGGCATTTTATATGCCTATAAGCATCTTCAGCTATCAACCTAAAATACGTGACTCGTTTATATTCGTGTGGACATTTATGAAATTAACGAGGAACATCGTTGGCCTTGTGCCAACTATCGCCTCGGACCTGTTTTACAAGACCCTGTTGATAACAGTCGAAGTTTTAATTACCTTATATGACAATATACACTGTCAACAGTGCAATTATGGTTAAGAAAAAAATGCATAACTTATAACGTCTTCATTATTTCGTGTAACAGACGTGGTCAGCCGGAATGAAGCCAAAATCAGTTACAGCTCAGCTAAGCTACTGAATAAAACAAAAAACCATAACCTTCATGAAAACAATGACAAGGATAAAAACAGTCTTACTTACAGGGCACGCTCTACTTAGAACAAATTTCACGCCCTTGTCACATCCAGTTAGCGCATTAACGTTGTTAGTGATCTCAACCAGTTTGAATCTGAACAGCATCATTTAACATTGCAATTTGTATAATTGCATGTCTAGGAACAACTTCACACCATATATAGAATTATATATGTAGATACACCAAGCAGACCAGCGCATTCCTTTGTTCATATTACATATATGGTTATAATATACTTGCAATATTAGATTTATGTTGTGTAAATAGATTTATTAATGGGCAACCAAGACTTATAAGGTGGCAAATACGGACAAAGGATAATTAATATTTCATTTATTCTGAGGTTCAGAAGTGATAAATAACAAGTAAATTATTTTCACTGAACTAAGACGTAAACTAACTACTTCTTAGAGATTCGTTTTCAGCCTCATTGGCATTGCAGCTTGCACAAAAACACGACACCTGACTAATGTATTTTAACAATAAAAAAAAACGGAAAGGAGCGAGTTGGACTCGCCCACCAAGGGTTACGTTCCTTGGTATGCAAAATAATATTCCATTTCCCAAGTAGAATTTTATAATTCAGACCGCAATTATTATTTTTTTAAGCTCAAGTGTTTTTGCAGATTACTAAAAAGCTGTGTGCTAGTTGGAGAAATAGTTTTGTTTTTCTTGTTTTAAACCAAATTTTGCAATTTACAAACTTATGAAATAAGAGGAGAGAGTAGTTTTTTTAACCCGACGTATATTTTTAGTAGTAATAAGTCAAAATGTTTTCATTTTCGTAATTAACAATGTGCAAATGAAGCTCTTTCATATGAAACCCCTTTTTATCTGCATAGTAACCGTGTTTTAAAATGTCAACCGATTAAGACTTCTAGTAAAATAAAAATAACAATGATTTTTCAATTCTCTCATTTCATATGTAAGTGTACGAATACAAAAAGACAATACCGAATCCAAAAAAACTAAATCAGCATTCAAAAAGGCAGAGTGCCAAACCTTATTCCGCTGTCCCTAAAGCTAATTCCGCACTTTCAAACACACCTGCCTCCTACATAATACATTGTAGAAAACGGGACAGCCAACGGCACGGCTGTTTGTACAACTTGTACTTTCGATACCTATCCTCAACTGGACACTGTTTTAATTCAATGTCGCACCTAGAATATTATAGGTGTCTTATGTCCTGTGTAACACACCTTCGTGGGTCGTTATTCGCTGTAGAGTCGTCTAAATTTCTATTTTCGCAACAAAAGGAGTGCCACGGGCATATAACTTGTTGTAAGGCATCCTAGCAGAACTATGCATGGTGATCTTTGGCTGTTTTGGCTGTAGTAATCGTCGACAATGATTCTTTATCTACTATAATAACTTTTTTTTGCCTGGTATCCTAAATGAAGTTATAGGAACTTTCGTACTACGGCAATCCGTTCTGTGATTTTGTTATCATCTTCTTTCACTGTTCTGGTTCGGAGCTAGACCATATAGGAACTATACATATAACTTCTAATCGTTCTAAATTTATTCTTTATTTCTTTCTTCACAGTCGCCTCACTGCTCGTTCTTGTCAGAAGACGGCTGGTGTCCCAACGACAAAGAAGATCTCGTAGACGTAGAGGAAGGACCAGAGAAAATAGGAACAGACATTAACCCGGTCTATGCGGAGAGAACTCTGTACATCGGCAAACCGGATAAAATCGACATACACTATTCTGCGCAAGGTAAAAAACAGGTAAGGTTTATTTGATTTTATGAAGTTATAGTTGTTACCAGCCTATTATTGTCCCACTGCAGAGCAAGACGGGTTGGCCATTTCAGACTTATATTAATTACAAGTCCAGGTTTCCTCACGTTGTTTTCCTTCACCGAAGTTATAGTAACATTGACGTACCATGATAAGCATTGTACCAAAATCTATCACACATGCAACTTTTCGATGATCAATAATTATTGTGGAAAGTAACAATGTCAAGATTGACTGAAGGTGGATCGCCCAAGAAGATCTGAACTGACAGAGTTAAGGTCAACAAGGATGAAAGAGCAGGATATAGTAATAGAAATGACTAATAATAGATATTACTTGACTAGTTGACACTTATTACGCAACAACATGATAAAATGGATGATATAGACAAACATCCTTTGAAAACATGACATGGGTAAATAATAAGTTTTGTCCATGATTCATTGAATGTTTTTAGACTAACAAAATACTGTCAATTAACCCAAATTGTTTCTTGCTTACAAATATGATACGGCTGTTAAACCTAAAGTTGATTTCACACTCTGTTATCGTAAGGGCAGTGACTAAAACTGTGTAATACGTACGTGAGGATACGCCAGTTTTAGCCGAAGGCCGGACTAATATATTTCGCAGGTGTTCAGGCAAAATTAAAATATTTAACGAAGCATGTAATTGGAAATTTTGTTGAATGTTTCAGCTAAGTTTGTTAATTTTGGAAATACTGGAAATACCTTAAACAGATTTTGTGTGTACCTAATGCATATCATCTTGATTTGTGAAGAGCCACTCGGCTGTCAACTTTAATGTTTTTCTCAGGGTGATGACACGTCATACCATAATAAGTACCATGAGCTAAAAAATACACGTAAACTAGTTATAGTAAGCGGCTTCGCCCGCATAAAGGTCGAAGCTAACCTACTACAGGGATACAAAGCCTGTAACCTATAAAAGTCGTGATTAATCCGTGTGCCAAAGCTCCAATCATATACAGGCATGATTGACAACCCTTTATAGTAGAAGTAGCATTTAGAAAGTAACTTGAGATTTACTTAACCTTCCTTCTCCATAACGGTAGCAACAACCATGAGGAAGCAAATGACTGACGAGGTATCATTCTAAGAGCTTCATGTCTCAACAATTTTAGTATTAACGTGAGCATCTCTACCACGCATAACTGTCCCCTTTAAAATAATTACAACAATTATAATAATTACTGCAAACCATACTTAAATAATGATACTATAATTATAATTACGCTTTAATAGACATGTACCTACTTCTTACGATTATGATAGTCGAGTATTTAGAAGAGCGAAAGTCTGACAATCCATTTTTATAACCCAGTCGCTATAGTGGATAATAGTAATGCCAATCGTTTCAGGAGGTCAGACATTTAGCCATATCGAGGTAGGCAATCGTCCTCTGTAAGTATGGCAAAAGTGTCTAATGCCATCTAGTATATCCTCATAATGAAGTTTCCACTAAAACCTATATGCCAAAAACTCTACTGGTAATAAACCAATATAAGTTTAAATTTGTCGCCTTCTTCAAGGCGACCGTTTTATTGATAAGCACAAGTCACTGCTTCCAATGTTAAAGTAAATAATAATAAATAGCATGTCCGTGATATCGATAGGTTGCACTTACAAACCTTTTTAAAAGAGAAAGATCAAGCATAAAATCCCTTATCATAAAAAAATATTAGCCCCAATATTGCTACCTAAGTTTTTATTAAAACTGTCTGACATTATGTTGCCTTTTACAGCCAGATCTGATGATCGTGCATTCATCCCAAAGCTTCAACGTCAACTTAAGGCAACTGGACGTGAAGTGTTCTGGCGGGAAATGTGTCACCACCGTAGAAGCAATTCCTTCCGTGGAGTTCTGTAACGCGTCAGGCGGAGTTACTGAGACTGTGGAAGTCAAGATTAACGTGGGACTGAAGGAAGAAGCTCACATTAAGTACTATGTGGCATGCGCGTGCGCATGCAGTCTAAAACTGGAGAGGAGCTCGCCAATTTGTAACAAGAATGGAAACTTCTCTTGTGGGGCCTGCTCATGTGATCCAGGATGGTATGTATTACAGATTTTATGATTTTGTACTTAGTATTATTTTAAGATGGGAATTAAGGATAACTGGTAAAATGTGTATGTACTATTTAGTAGTAGTAGTAATTATAATACATTTTTTTCGGATATAGATATATTTACATTATCGCATAGAAAATTTCGAAATGCTATTATTAAAAAGTTGACTGACTAAACCTAATTTAAGCTTATTTTCTAACTGTAACCTAAGCATAATAATGTATTGTGAAATCACTCGCATGCCTTGATAGTTCTAATGTAAAAATAATAGGTAACATGTGGATTACGTTGTGAGTTACGCATATAAAATTAACATTAGATACTAAGGATTATTAATTAAGCAACTTGTGTAACTGTTTGTTTTCCCTAAGAAAATAAATAAATACTATAGGTAAATACATCTCTGCCTAAAGCTTCAAGGATGACAGGAGTGATGTTACGTGTATTATGCAATTTTGCAAACCATTGTCGTTCAAGGTTTGAAAGTGTTCAGTAGCTGCTTTAAATTCTGCGAAGGATATAACAATGTCTTAAAGATAATTTATCACACCCTGCAAAAACAGCCTTATTCAGCAATATACAAATTTTACCTTTTAGTTTAAATTCATAATACTTATTCGGACGAAAAAACGACTTTGAAATAACACTTTAATTCACAAATCCAAAGAAAACATGTCGTGTCTAACAATTACCCGACAAGAACTAATACATAAATTAATATATTTTGGGAAACAGAATAAATTGACTTAGAACGTGCTAAATATTTCCTTCAAGAAATATTTAGGAGTAGTAGGTAAAAACACAATAGACATGCAGTTAATTTCAAGATTACATAGTGAATTAAGGTATTTTTGCCTCGGAAAGTACGTTAAGGCGTATGTCCCGGTTGTCATTTGTAGATCTTTGACAGTCGTTACGGGTATTCAGAAGCCCGAAAGCCTGACAAACAGTCTTACCAAGGGGTTTCGTGTCGCCCAGTAACTGGTTTGTGGAGGTCAAATAGGCAGTCGGTCCATATAAAATAGCTGTATCCAGTAAGACTGGAAGCCGACCTCAACATAGTTGAGAAAAGACTAGGTAGATGATGAGGATACGTATAACTAATTGACTTAAAACGTCCAAATTTCACTTTATTCACTTTAAGAAATATTTGGGAGTTGTAAGTACAAACACTATTTTTTAAGATTACACAGAGTGAATGATTATAGAAACACGGTCTTGGTACCCTTCAATCCATTCCAACAAAATACAGGATGAATATAAAGCGCAGTCATTTGCTTCGCTAACACAGAAGATTTGTGTAATAGATGCCTGTTTTTACACACAAGTTGTAGAAAGTAAATGAATAAAACCCATCACAGCTCGTAAACGTAATAAACTTATTTAGCTTCACTGACTGTCGCGAACTAACAAGTGCCAATCCACCAAACAAGAATACTGCTTCATTGTATCTTACTAGATGCGAAACTCAAAATAGGCAAGACAGCAGCAGTTGTTAGTACCTTTAAGTTTTTAAACTAATTCGATCGCGTTAACGTAAACTTCAATTTGTAGGTCCTTATGGTTGTAGTAACTCCGTAGTCGTTTTTGCGTTGGGACTTAAAAAGTGCCGTCTCCTGATAATAATAAGAATCACACACAACTATTCCATAGGAATTTACGTAAGTGAACGTTAACGTAAACGCGATCGAGTAAGTATTAGAGACACGTTACAAATAGACTTAGTTTACGTATCAAATTCACCAGGCATAGGTAAACGTAATTCATCGAAATGTCCTAACAGTGAAGCATAACATGACTCAAACGAACAAGCAATTTGTGTCGTAACACCACACGATACGGTTGAACTTCGCAAATCGAGCCAATAAATATTTTAGTTCAACCCAACAAAAGCATCCTTGTTCAACCATCGATGTGGAGTTAATTGTGGCACAAGGGGCTTTCATCTTAATGGCGGGGTTATTAAAAATGCTTCATGTTTTGATGCATTACAATTTGTAAGAGCAGCTGCGTGTCAAAACCTCATTATTGCATTTTGAAGATTAGGCCGCTATAGCAAGCTCTTTGTTGGATTAAAATCTTAGCTTAATTAACAATCATCTCAAATCTGTGTTTTTTCAAATCACCATCCCAGACACAATGTCTGGATTTTAAAATAGACCATGACGTTTTTTTAAGGATGGGAAATCATCCAAGGACTTCTCCCGTTCTGGGTGGAACGGGAGAGCGTGTAACTGACTAAAGCTCATCCGTGTTCCGTCCTTGCCCTTTACGTTCCGGGGTCACGGTAACTCTTTAGAACATCACGCAAAGACTATTATGACCCCTGGGTTTGTGTCCGTGTTTCTTCTCAGAGGTCTACTCTTCTCTACGGATAGAAAAAACCGACTAAATTTAGTTATAATATTCTTTTTTGTTGTGTAATATGTTAGTTGAAACAAATTTTCAGAAATAAATATATTTATTCATCATCATAGATAAATGTATTAATAGAGAAAATTTCTTATTTTACACCGTTTAAAAAATACTAAATAAGCTTCCGTCCAAAACCAGCCCTACAATGCTTGACGACATGGTTGGCGCAGTGGCTGAGCGATTGACTGCTGCGTTGCGTGTCGTGGGTTCGATTCCCGCACGGAACAAATATTTGTATGGCCTACAGGCTATACATATACAAGCTTTGCAACACTGTTTCAAATGCCACTTAACATAACGGACATAATGCCTTCAACAACATTCTTATACGGCGAAAGGATGTCCCCCAGCAATGGACCGATAACCAATTACTTAGCTCCTGATAGTTATCAATGGCCCATACCGTTACGGAATGCTTATTTAGATCTAGGTAATATTTATTACTATCTATATTACTGTTGACTGCATCGTAAACGCGACTCGATGAGGATCTCATCGAGTCGCGTTTGCGGGTGCGATGCGCGGGTGCGATTCCCGGGTGGAGCAATGTGATATTGGGATTTGTCATTGGGAATTTCTCAGTAGCAGCCCGGGGTCTGGATGTGTACCTTATTATGGCAAAAGGCTCATTCCCTATTACACGGACTTAAACATAACTGGTGAAATGTGAGTGTACTGTAGTACACCTCTACCCAACCCTTCAGGGCATACAGGCGTGATGTTCGACTATGTTTAAAAGCTGTTTGTTTTCTATACTTGTAGTACAGGCGCTAGCTGTCAAGTTACACCAAACTGTCTTATTTTCCTAATTGAACATGAACCTTATTGGTTTGGAATAAAGTTGAAAAACTAACAAAGAAATTTGACAGTTTGGGTAGCTTGATGTGCTGGCCTCTGAACATTATACCATGCCATTTTATTACTGGCCATTGTCATGGTCAGTCATTGCACGTAAATACTTAATCATGCTTTAATACAACGAATTGAAATCTTTCAAGGATAAAACATCTTGCTCAATCTTTAACAAACCTAACTGAAGTCAGCGCAGCCTTTCTAAAGACACTGAACAAAAAAGACACCAGACTGACATTTTAAAGTGTAATATCGTTTTAATGTCACAGTAACATGACAAGCAATTTTCTTTCACAGGAAGGGCGAGTATTGCGACAAACAAATTTGTGGCGACAATAGAGGAGACATTAATCAGTGCTCACTGAACCCAAGAAACGATGTAAGTATCAAATTGGGAACACAAAATTCTATCAAAAGCCAGTTTTGTCCCACATTTAAAAAAAAACTTAGTTTGTCCCATATCACTATTGAAGTTGTGCTTCGTCCCAAATTACAAGTAGGTACTTTACCTTTAAAGTCAACATAAAAAATACTAATTATTAGAATTGTTTAAACAATAATTCAAGTGCTGCTACAGAGTGTTGTAAATTTTCTCCCGCGGAGAAGTCAGAGAGGAGCGGTTGTTTTAAATAGTTGGTTGATGTTAACTATCTAATAATACGTTATCCTTTTTTGCTGATTGTACATAAAAGTTTGGCTTAAACAACAAAAAAATGGGCCGTAGAAGGAATATAATAAAGGACGAAACGGGAATAAAATAATTAGAATTATATTTTGGGACGAAGGTAGATTATTTTTTGGGAAGACCTAGAATTTTTCTATGTTGGACAGCACTCAGTGGGAAAAACGAAGAATAAATCCATAAAACATTATGGCCGTTCATTTAGTCACATACACATACACACTGCAATATTTATGGTGGTTTTCTCACAGCGATACGATATGGTCGTGGTAACGCAATCGATGTATATTATATATCTTTAATAGATTAAAAAATGGCATATTAAGAATTGTGAACAACAGAACTCGAAAGCGACCTCGAACCAGTAGTAAAAACGCGCGAAAAATATATCAATATTCGTTTCGACACTATAACTAAAGGCAAATCGTTCTGCTGCGGGTAAACCAACCATTAAAATTTCACGCTGTATATGTTGGAGTAAAGCAAAAGTACTATTAGTCTTTCTCTTTCTAACTCCATTAATATTTTTTAGTGATTTCGGACTCACTCACTTGACAGAAATCTCTAGTTTCTCACAGTCACTCAGTCACTGTATTCCTTTAACCATCCGAGCACGGCACACGTAACATTAGCTTAACACACTTTCTAATTGATTACAAATGGTTAATGAACGCCTATTATTGATATACCTAAAACAGCATTTCCCTTAACAGTATGATACTAAACATTGTCCCTCTTATTAATAAACCAGAAATACAGTTCCTTGAAAAAATATGGTTCCTAAGACTGGGGTGTCATAGCGATTGTTATTTTAGTAAGCGTTGATCACTTTCCTATTGGTAAACAAAATCTCCACCAGCATATTCCTCTTCGTTTGTTTCACCACCAATCATTTCCAGGCGGACTGTAATCACAACGGATACTGTGGTGCGTGCGAGACGTGTATCTGCTACACAGACAGAGAGGGCTCTCAATACTTCAACCAGGAGAACAACTGCGCAGGTCTTTGCAGTGTCGCCAGCGAGTGTGAAGACTGTCTTGTCAATAATACCATCGGAGAATGCTCCAATTGTAATCATCTCATGACCATGCAACGGTACAATGAGTCTTTGACGAAAGAAAAGGATGCACAAAATAGAAATATATGGGTGAAGTGCAATGAACCTATCGATGATTGTGGTCCATTAGAATTCTACGCTAAAAGGAATGAGAAAAGAGAGATTTATGTGATGATGCTGAACCACTGCAATGATGTTAATGCTGCTGCATATGTAGCTGATTCAAAAGGTAAGGACCTTAGCAATTTATGTAGAAATAAACGTTATCGCCTTAAAATTGCACCACAGGAACCATTGGACACAAAATTGAAAGTCGCCCGTGTAGTATTTTAAAACTGATTAAAAGTTAGGTGTAATTTCCAACTGCCCAAAATTTGTAACGATAAACTATACTAAAAAAAAGTTACTTAATGATGAATTATTTCAATTAATACTGTCACAACAGTTTAATTATACGCTGTAGGTAAACAAAATATATTTTACTTCATTAAGAACCATTCAGCAGTTATGAAATTGCTTCACAGCGAATTCCATGTCACTCGTATCTTATTTGCGTCATTTTCGAACAATGAGCTTCTTATGAATGAAAAAGTATTTTTTTATTTCATAAAAACACATCACGTTTATTCAAAAATATGCTTTACCTGCGTGAGAATAGAGTCCTTTCTTAAGCTGTAAAACGTTTCAATTTACACAGATGTGTTCAATAATTCCAGCCTTTTGACATGACAAAACAAATATATGCGCCCTGACACCAGCTGCATATCGGACTTTCTTGGAACTTAGATAATTATACATATTTATCATTTTGGTCTTGCTATCTCATTGTTATTAAAACAATCATGTCCACTTGTGCCTAATATTTGTTTATAATACTTAACTAGCTGCTCCCCGCGGTGTTGCCCTCGGTTAAAATTCACATCCAACAAACGCGCGACGTCAAAATAAACCTTAAAGTTTTCTGATTTTTTCCAATTTTATGCGCAGTTATCTTAATTTTCCTTTCTGTATGAACTTTCTACAAAGTATAAGGAAACTTGAAAAAATAAGATAAACGAAATCGGTTTGATCCTTCTCTAGTTCTGGCATGACCAACGGAAATAGGGATTCTTTTTTATATATATTTTGTGTTTTTTTAAATTGCCCCATGTGACAGTATAGTCTGTTAACGTTCAAAGTTCATCCCATATTGCATTATCAACAATCAAGTAATTTTTTGCTGTAGTTTATTGTAATTAATTTCATAAAAGGGGTCAATCGATGCTACGCTTCCCGAGGTCAGTCTGTGGATGGTTGACAATCCATCACATACCGAGCACCTTCCGTGCGTTTCAAATCATGTTAAGTAAGTAATTGTTCTTAGCTGTCATTTGTAGATAAGTAACAGTCGTTAAAGGTATTGAGAAGCCCGAAAGTCTGACCACCAGATAAGCCATAGTATTACCCAGTGACTGGACTGTGAAGTCAGATACGCAGTCATGTTAAATATATAAAGCTGCATCCAGTTAGACTGGAAGCCAACCCCAACATACTTATGTTGAAAAAGGCTTGGTAAATGATCGATTTAAGTGCATTTGATGTTATTTTTTTTTAAATATAGTCGATATTAAATACGTTTATTAAATTCGACTCCATACCAAAATTTGATAAAAACAATTCATCGTCTGGAATTGTATTTTTGTTTGGTCATTTATCTAATATTTGTTACTGACCTAGAAAATTATATCATATTGTGACAATATTTACTCACCAGTCACCACTGATACAGAATGACAACATTCGAAGATAAGGGGGTGACAGACGGTTATTATAAACAGCTTTCTGAATCACTACTTTTTTCCATCGACCCCTTTTACGTCCCTTTGTCAAAAGACAAATATTTATTCTAACTCCTTTACAAATAAAAAACAGTGTGGATAAATAACTCTTAATGTGAATACCCTCTCTATTATTGCGTAATTATAAGTCATACTATTAATCATGCAATATTATAGGATACACTCATACGTAATGGAAAATTAAAAATATCCCGTATTTTTGCTATTCTATATAAGTTTTATCCAATTTCCCGAGTAGGTCTATAAGTGTTTAAGATTATTAACAAGTTTCCTAAGGATGGATATAACCCTTTAACGAAGAAATGAGTAGGTAGTTAGATATAAACCCACAGTCGCCACTTTCATATTAAGGCACGGCATATCTAAGTATGACGTTATGGTATAACAGGAACCCTTTTACACAGCATTTACGACTAATGTGGGATGATAAGTATCTGATACCATTCATCGCTGTTACTCCCACAACAGAAAATATACTTACCTGACATTTCTTGCATAAAATTAAAGATCCACGGAGTAGACTATAGACGCCATTACTGCCGAGGCGTCTCTATGCTCTGTGGTTAAGCCATTTCCAACTTGCAATATTGGGTAAATAATATTTACCAGTTTACCTTACCGTTACCGTTTATTTACCAGTATGATATTTATAGTATAGTATGGTATATGATACGAGAGTCACACTGAAAGTTTTTAGAATGGGCCAGAAAGAAAAGTCTGTTTCGTCAATTTATTTAAATTTTGAATAAATAACTCTTTGGGAAGCTGCTGATGTACGCTGACTTCATACTTCATTTGTATTTAAAAATTGGCGGCAGTATAAAAAGTACGTGTCGTGTGCCGTAATGAATTTGACTATAAATCAACAGCTGTCCCTACATCAATTCGTTTTTTTTTTTTTTTCTAATCTTTCAGTGTGACGCTCGTATATGGCACCTACGTGTCATTTTGCAGTTTCTTTGCCTATATACCTACCTATTACTAAAAACCGCCCACAACTGCATTGTTAGAGTAAACGAAAAGGAAAAATGTGTAGGCAGTAGAACTGGAATACTACAATGGAACAGCTTTACATTTCATTATACGATGTCGGTATTTAATATGAGGAAAGTAAATGTTTTGCTAATGAACTGTTGTACCTACATGTTATGCGTGTATTCGTCATGCGTTTTCCCAAACCTTTATTAAAAGCTCACTTTGATTGATTTGTAATTCATTTTAGTCATATTTGAAATGACCGCTGTTTTACAGCTTTTGGTACCAATTTATCTAAGTCATCACAAAATGACCCAGCACGCGTAGGATGACCTATTCTAAATCTATTCTACCAAGAATAGACACCGTTCATTTTTTCCAACGGGATATCTCTTCTACCCGAGCAGGGGGCGCCCCTAAGACTGAAGAGAATAGAAAACTTTCTTCTCTTCAGTTTTAACATCGGCATGCTTAGGACAGTAGGAATATTTCAACAATCTGTCATGTTGTCTATTCTTCCGTCGACAAAACCCGTTTCTATAGTATTCATGCAACGCGTGGACGAATGAAGCAGAAATTTATCATACTTTGCATGCCAAATTAAATAGACTTGGTTAAACACACACAGCCATGATTTGAATTTACTCCGTAAATAGTAGTAGACTCGCAGCAGGTTAAGTCATGGGAAATAATGTGAATCATCATCATCCCATCCTCCTGCCATTCCAATTTATTTGGGGCCATCCTCGGCAAGTATAGCTTAAACTTGAGCTACGAACCCTATTGATACTTTTAATGTTATGCCTTAGAATATCAATAATTTCTTTTTAACATCTTCCTTTTATTCGCGGTTCCATCATTTCTTTTTCTCTTTTTTTATAAACGTTGCCCCACTCTAGGAATGTCTCCTGTATCGTGGGAGTGTTTACAAACATTCAAACTCACAAACACAAACAGCCAGACCACACAGCGCAGCAGCCACTGCGCCAACCATACAAAATTGTATTTAATTGTGCTTTTTCTCTCTCAGTACCAATAATCCTGGGCGTTCTGGGCATCGTGGCAGTGGTAGCAGCAGTCGGCGGCATGATGCTCTGGAAACACATGAACACGGTGCCTCCAGTCCCCCTGAACGACCCACAGTACCAGAACATTGGCGCTGAAGATTGTACGGGGGAGAACCCCCTGTATAAACCACCCACGTCATCATTCAAGAACCCCACGTATGGCAAGTGGTAATGGTGAGTGTCTTTTGTCTTTTTTACATTTTGTATCAAGCACGAGTGCTGATCATGGGGGCCCGGGTTCGATCCCTAGTTCCAGCACTGATTTTGGGAGTTTCTCAGTTGCATCCTGGAGTCTGGATTGGTCCAGTTGATGGTAACAGGCTTGACCCCTGTAACATAGTACCGCAATATAACTGTCGACATTAAGTTGATGTGTAACGTAATACAACATCACGCTTGTAATCTCCAAAGGGTTAACCAGAGGCGTAACTATTGTACATCTTCATTTCGCCAGTTATGTTTAAGTCCCATGTAGTAGGGGGTGAGCCTATTTCCATCAACCGGGCACAAATTCAGAGTCCGGGCGGGAAAAACTCAATAACACTTTGCCCCACTTGGTAATCAAACCCAGGACCTCATGCTCATCAGTAGCTCTTCCGACCACTAGACCGACGAGGCAGTCTGATGTTTATATCCATTATAACTAGGTACACTTGTGCCACCATCGAGAAATACACGGTCTGTGGTTTCTTTTTTAAATCGGTTAACTATATTAAGGCTAAGTTCAGCCGACGAATGGTCGACGTGCGTTTTATCACCTCTATAAACACAAGAACGCCATGAAAACGCGTTGACCGAGTATAGTCTGAAATTCTAAAATAGATTAGGTATTTGTGCATTTATGAAGTAATAGGGCAGATTGTGTAAACAATTCATGTGTTATAACTAGCTAAGCATAGCAAAGCTACAATAATATTTTGAAGGTAAAAGTTACGGTATAAATTCATCACAAATTGTCTTCTTCATTGAGTTACCCATTTCAATTTGAATGACTTGCTCATTCAGTTAATAATATACTAAGATACACACATACATTTTAAGTAGGTGTGTATGCCGTAAAATGTGATTTTCCTGTAAACAAAGCATCAAATTGACGTCCTATTTCTTAGTATTATATTATTATTTGTTTTCCATCACTTTCCTTACGCATTGGGTACTTGTTTCATTGACGAGTTATGACATCATTGCTGCTATTAGGTATTGCCATCATTATTATATTATATTAAATATGCGTCTATTGCTGACCAAAGGTCAATTCTTCATACTTATCGCGGTTAGTAACTGAAGAACTGGACCTAAAAAGAAACAATTAAATACTCGATTTTTAAACAAAATTTTATAATTTTGTTTAAAAATCGAGTATTTTTATTTATTTGTATTGCCTAGTCTTTATAGACTAGGCACAAAGTAGGTATCGTCTATCAAGGTCTTTTAATATCAATCCATTGAAACTTTAAAACCTGCAAATTGCAATCACGTCCAACCTTACGCTGTTATTTACCCTCTTTCGAACAACCTTGGTGTTTTAAAACTGCATAACTGCATCGGAGTCCATTCACTTCGCTCTATAGTCTACAGTCTCTCAGTGATAGATAATGTAACGTGTAACGCCAAAACGTAACAAAATGTGTGTATACACAACGTTTGTTATATTGGTTATAATATAAATATATCGGCTATTAAGGATTTTGTCATAGAACTAACAGCGGTACTTGTAGTGTGTCGCGGAATAAAACTGACAACGTCACAGCGGTTATAAAAGCGGCCGAATTCACGTTAAAACGCGTTAAATAATAGCGTATAAAACAATGCGTTATATTTTGCTTACAGTTTAAGCAAAATATTTCGCTTTGCCATATAGTAGTTCGGTACAACTCTAGAACCACTGTGCTATAAGGGCCTAGTTACACAGTTTATATAGGAACTATTTATACATGAGTAACCAGCTAAGTAATGTAAGGCTTTTAAAAGAATCACCAAAAATGGAATCCTTGTTTTTTTATTACTTTCAATCTGAATCAATCTCACTATTCCAAGCTCTGCATGATCTGTCGCAAATAGTTTACCGTGAAGTTTCTAAAATAAGAAGCGTTTATTATTCTCTGTCTGCTTCAAAGGAAATATTTATAGTCATAACCATAGGTGCCCTTTCTCATGTCGACAAGCTAAACTAAATTCAGACTACTTTCATCTCTTTCTCTCTTATAAAGCAAGAATGGGACGGACATTTATTAGAGCAGTCAATTTTAGTTGAAATGATACTTACAAACAAACATACCTAGTTGACATTTAAAAGGCATCGACCGATAATATGGTCAAGTTCAAGGCATGAACTAATTTGACTCTTCTAACTTACTACATAAATATCGCCGTCCTTTCCTCGAGTTAAAAAGAGATGTCAATTCTCAGATTTCAGTTTAGTTTGTGAACAAGAGAATTAGTGCCATTGTCCTTTGGCAATATGGAAGGCAACAGATCCTTAAAAAATATACCAGAGGCTAATTACAAATGTTTTAAATCATAATTAATTTATTAAAATTAGGCTGACAATCAGCACTTTTTGAACGTCAAAATTTACATAAGTCAGTCCCCAGAAACGCCCAAACATCACCACTTCCTAGTGTTTTTGCTGGGAAAAAGAATTTGCGCAACAAATTCTCCAGCAACATGCATGTCTGATAAGTTTGATGAACTTGAATCTATACAATGAAAGACAAAGTTACTCCAATCCTGCTCCCAAGCAATACTTACAGTGGTAATGATGATATCAATGGTTTATGAGTAGGTAGGTTCGTTTAATTAGGTCTAAACATATTTCTTCCATTTCTCATCGTTAACCAATATACATCGGAATGTAGTTAGACAGCACGCTTCAGAGTTATAAGGCGCAGTTATGGTCTCTATTTCCTCAATCGCCATTTTATGACATGGTTGAGCAATGTAGTTCGGTGTTATGCGCGATTTATGTTCTAATAACTCTTCGTTTCCAACATAAACCTAATTTGCCTTCCAACAATCCTTACGAGTAATATTTAAAGCTATCGCTTGGTCGTAGGACTGAAGAAAGAGTAAGAAAAAGTGTCTCTCGAATCTGCCTAGCCTTTTCCCAACTATGTTGGGGTCGGCTTCCAGCCTAACCGGATGCAGCTGAATACCAGTGTTTTATATTGAGCGACTGCCTATCTGACCTCCACAACCCAGTCACTGGGCAACACGATACCCCTTGGTAAGACTGGTTGTTAGACTTTCGGGTTTCTGACTACGCGTAACGACTTTCAAAGATCTACAGATGACAACCGGGACCAACGGTTTAACGTGCTTTCCGAGGTACGGACGGGTCTCGACAAACGGTAACCCATCCACAGAATGTCCTCGGCAAGCGTAGCTTAACTTTCTATCAACACGTGCGGCTGTTTTTATTTAGCCACAATCTCGAGGATTAAAGAAGGAGTGTTTGTGGTTTTCAGTCAAAATCTCCCGGTATGGTGAGTCAAAACACTGAAACACCGTCATCTTACCAATAGTATCACTGAAATCTGACATCAATTATTACAGAAAACATCTCATAGGTTTCAGGTTAAGCTCACGATCAACAAAAAAATTGACATTTTAGTCGTATGCAATTACTGTGTCAGTTTTTGGTACCTAGGTACCCACCAATTATTGTTTTTACCTTTTAACACATAAAAACGTCATTGAAACCTGGTCACGCGTATTGTTTGTTGATTCCTCTGTCGTAAACAACGTTACTACTACACTACACGTAGGTACGATACTCTTTGTTCCACTCCCACTAGGTTATATGTATATATGGTTATATGTGTACCTAGTATCATGACTAAACTATACTGCAGGTACATACATTCGTTCGTCGCTTCTAGTCGTTGAGTTCCTTAAGTTCTGACAAATACATGCCCTGACTGGATAGTTCCACTCATACCATATCATACCATATCTGTTCCGTTCATATCTGTATGGTTTTTTCCCAAAAGACCATCTTAGACACTAACTAACCTGCATGGTTCTCACATGATCTGACCACAATAATATCTGGATTTTAAAAGAAACTGTGCCCTCGAGTTTGTTTCAGTGTTTCTTCTTAGAGTCGTCAGGAATAGGACAGGAACACCGACCTCATCTAGTTTTTACATATGTGACGTGTAAAACCAATTCACTGAAATACATTTTTTTTTAAACTTTGCCCCACACTAGGAAATTCTCCTGTGTCGTGGGTGCGTTTACAAACATTTAAAGTCACATACGCGAACAGCCAGACCCGGAACAACTACCTGTAGTAGTGTGTATATTTTTAACATGAATTAATATTTATGCAAAGTAATTGCTCAGTACCAGCCCGAAGTCTGAATTTGTGTCCTATGTGTGAGTGTGTATATATGTACATGTAAGTTTAACTAACTATTACTGGCGATATGTGGGTACTAGACGCACACCTCTGCCTAACCCTTCGGGGAGTACAGCCGTTATGTTGTGTTATGTTTATGTAATCTCTACACATCTTGTATCGATGCCTAAATCGCTACTTGCGAAATGCTATCAAAACAATCCACTGTAGATACTGTTTAACTGTCGCAATGTGTACCCTATTGCCATTTCGTAGTTAAATCAAACATCCATGACTTCGCTTTTAATCCAGAACAGTTTTATTTTAGTTCGGAGAGTCAGAACCGAGGTATAGTTTAACTCTTATTTTAGATAGGAAATACAAATGTTAAACTTTTACCACGTAAGCAACATATTCTCTTATAATGTTGTTGAATAAAATCAATCTTTCGATTGACACTTTTTTTTTTTTTTTTTTAAAAACGTTGCCCCACACTAGGAATTTCTCCTGTGTCGTGGGTGCGTTTACAAACATTCAAACTCACATACACAAACAGCCAGACCCGGAACAACTACCTGTAGGCCATACAAATATTTGTTCCGTGCGGGAATCGAACCCACGACACGCGGCGCAGCAGTCGATCGCTCAGCCACTGCGCCAACCGAGCCGTCAACTGATTTCATATAGGCGCTTAAACAGCACGTGCGAGCCACAAATCATTTGTTTATGTCCCGCACATTATTTAATGAATCTAGTAGTAAAATCAAATTAAAGATACAATGATTTGAAGAGAGCAATAAAAAATATACAGTTATCTTTGGCCTCCAGTCTTGAGAACAAGTTTTGAACTTGGATATTTCTTGTTATCTCGACAAACATCTCTTATCTGCGGTTTCAGCTATCCAATCTGTGTAATTACGAAGTTAATCTTCATTGTGGGAGAACCATCGTTGTGTACCCACTTATATGGTGGTATATGGCTGCATTCTTTTGTATATCGTCACATGATTTTAAGGAAAACGGAACATTTCACTTTTCTGCTGTTCTAATTGAATTATCTTTTCTAAAATAACATTTTTTTACGTATATTTTATGTGACGACAAAATAAAGAAAAATATAAATATTGTAAAACAATAGTTCCTACCTGTCTCATATAACAAGACTCTCGCAACACTTTTGAGAAGAGAAAACGTCACCATGTCATTGTGAAAGACAGGTCCTAAGACTCCTAGGTCGTTGACGTAAGTACTAACCAGGTTACATTACATACAACACGCTTGTATTCACCGAAGAGTTGAGCAGAGGTGCCCCAATAGTAAACACACACATTTCGTCCCATTTAATAGGTGGCAAGCGTATTGCCATGAACCGGGCATAAATCCAGACTCCGGGCTGATAATGAGAAAATTCCAATTAAATAAATAAATAAATAAATAATGCTGGACAATCCACACAGCATCATCTAGCCCCAAGCTAAGCAGAGCTTGTGTTATGGGTACTAGATGACTGATATACTTAATACAATACGTTAAATAGATAGATATTTTTTATTATACATAGCAAACAGCCAGAACACCCGGAACAAATCTTTGTAGATCGTACAAACATTTGTCCCAAGGCGGGAATCAAACCCGCAACCTCTTGCGTCGCAGGCGGACCTTCGCCCGCCGCCCGGATTAACTCAATAACACTGACTGTCCTGGGAACCTAACCCAGGACCTCAGCAGTCGCGCTTGGCACCACATGGTTATCTAATACCTATACACCTACAATCCTGTGACTAAATTGGGCTAAGAACGAGATCGTGGCGGACTATGAGTCAAGACTCAAGTGACTATGACTCTAACCAGCAAATAAAGTAACAATGACTTGATAGATGTATTTAACATTGTTTTTACTCCTTACCTAATAAGATTTGATGCAACACAACATTCGTTATACGTAAGGCAGTGACATTAAAAGCTTATCAGTGGAGCGAGGCCACGCTATGCATTAATAGATTTATAATGTGCAGTAAATTATAGCGATAGGATGTACCAATTCATATGTACTTGCATCCAATACATCTTTGTGTAACTAATCACGTCTTGTTGAAGATTTTTACGACACAAGATTAGAGGCTGGAGACCAGCTTTAATGACCGTTTTCAGTATCACTAGGCGACACTTAAATATAACATCTAAATTAAATGCAAATAAATTTAGGGTGTCACCTGTCACGTAGAGCTAGTAAAACGGGCATAAATGAGATAATTAAACTTTATCAAAAGCTTACTTATTAAAAGATTTATTTTTAAAGGTCAATTAATTTAGTACAAGTGTACTGTGAAGGTTTTGTAGGATAACTTAGTATTAAATTGAATAGATGTGCCAATGGATTTCTTTTAATGGTCGACAAGCTACTATTTTATTGTCCTTTGTTATTTTGCATTGACCTGGACTTTAGTCTGCTTTTAAGCATTTATTTTCATTTTAATTTCAAGCCTCCGGTGGTACATCTTCGTCGTCGCAAAAAAAAATTGACTCACTTTGTTCTACATCTTGTTGTATCAGGGCTGGTATATGTATCAACCCGCTACAGCAAAACACTATGTTAGACAATTCAACCACTTTGAGGAATAATCTATAAATATATTAATAATACTTGAAGCGATAACTTCGGATCCCCTTTTAAGTATATTGAGACCCCTTTTTAAACGCAAGGAGGTGTTTAAGGTTTGTCCTAGTTAATGATTGTTAGAAGGAGGTCAGAAAGCTAAAAAGGTTAAAATTTCGGCCACTACTAAAACATGAATACTTTAGTTAGGATCTATGAACAAAATCAGCAGACTAAATTGAAAACGCTTCATAAACCGGAGCACAAAAGCTTTTGATGGACAGATAGCAACGTATAGTTAGTGGAGTCATGTAAACTCACCAGACTAAACAATCCAGACAGGATCCCTCAATAAACTCTAATGGTTATTGCAAGCTTATGTCTTTATGAGTAAGAGAAACATTGGCACTGGGGGTCTATGAATATTGATTATCTTTTGTGTTATTTGTTTTGTTACGAGTGGCTTCAAATGTTAGGTAAAT
Source organism: Phlogophora meticulosa (assembly GCA_905147745.2). NCBI lineage: Eukaryota > Metazoa > Arthropoda > Insecta > Lepidoptera > Noctuidae > Phlogophora > Phlogophora meticulosa. The sequence continues at coordinate 13,249,209 of LR990522.1, read as the reverse complement.
TTTATTATTAGATCCTCAGTGACGATAGTTTTTAAATTTAATTATATTATTTAACTCAACATTTTTTTTGTAGTTAGCATGAGATTCTAAACAATTTTGATAGTATCGTAAAAATACCTATAATTGTAATAATAACAGGAAAATCTGTTAGATTTTTTTATATACAACTATAATTAAATGTAGACAACAATAAACAGTGGATATCCGTGCTAAAGATCGACTAGTGTAAGTACAATATATACCTCATACACAAAAACCTCATAAATTCCAAACGGTCGTAAGTCAACCTCTTATTTGGTTTATTAATGTGAAAGGTATAAAGTCGGTTGTTGTGATATGACCTTCCGTAGAGTTCAGTGAACGCAGACAGTTTAAAACTTTGACCCTCGCACTACGGCGCGTCGAGTTGGCATTGGCACCCCTGGCGAGAACGTACTCGTATTATGCCAACTAAATGCAGAGGAAATGCAGCGAGATGTGTGAGCACATGTGTCTTTGTTCTTTGCCAAATACGGTTTGATTTTGATTGTACAAAATATAAGCAAACTTGCCAAATTGCTTTTTTATTGTCTCCGTTTCAGGCTGGATATTTATTTAGTTACTACAATCCTTTAGATTTTCTGTATTTTATCCACATTTGCTAATATCTAAATAGTTTAGCGGTAAATTAGTTTACATATTATTCTGCCGTAATGTAACAACCCTCAAAATGTGAGAGAGAATACTTCCAGAAATCCCGATTTTGGTTCCGTACTCTGAATATTTTCTTTTCATATCACTCTAATGTTTATTACTTTATTTATTAGTAAACCAACTTACGTCAGCTGCATCGATACAAAACATTTGATGTATTCATAAAACGCTATCGCTTGCAGTATTGATAAACGTTAAACTCTTTCATTCTTGCTTCAAGAATATTACGTTTTGTGATTTACTTCATGTATGTCGTAAAGATTATTTAAAGCTTATCTCAACCCCCTACAATTTGAGCTGCATTTGGGTTTGTAAAAGACTAAAAGTTAGTTAAATTTTAACCCAGTTCCATACACGGGTGTTCTGAGTATTTGCTATGTATAATAACACAAATATCTATCTATATGTATTGTATTAAGTATATCAGTCATCTAGTGCCCATAACACAAGCTCTGCTTAGCTTGGGGCTAGATGTTGCTGTGTGGATTGACCGGCATTATATATATTTATTATTTATAAAGTACATAGGTACCTAATACAGGTTAATAAACAAGGAAAACTAGGCTTGCATCCTAAATATGAAAACAGAACATGGAATACACAGACATGTATATGCTTTGTTTTTACTGAGATGAGTACCTGCTTATTCGTATGTATACGTGAGTGATAAACGTGTTTTTCAACACTTAATAATTATAAAAATATCCATTACTTATTATACCACTACAAGGAAAACGTGACTATGATGCATTATCATATGACCAATTTGCACGCACAATTAGGAAGACATTGTCAAAACAACATTTATTCAAAGCATTGATAGTCAATTAGGTAAATAAAATACTTTTAAGGATAATCCTGCAGCTTTTTATCCGTTATTTTACTTATTTCTTTACTTACTTTGGTAGAATAAATTATCTTGAACAAATGTCAAATGCTCTAAAAACATAATGTAACCTACAAGTTTACATCTTAATTATTTAAGTAGGTACATTTAGCCACATAAGTCAATGAGCATGTAGGTACAATGTTCCAAAAATCGACAACAAGTTCAGCAAAAATGTCGCTAAACTGCCTTGACCATACGATACGGGGACCACATCTGGTTAAGAATATGGGCGACCTACACAGATATAAATTAACTGAACACGTAAATACTACAAAATTAGGTTAACCTTTACGTATAAAATTGATTTATTAGTGACATCGTTTACATTTTGACGTCATTTTGTACATCAGTGCCTTTGAAAATCATAAAAATGACCACCATGGTGTGGCCAGAGCTATTCAGCGACTTTTGTTACTAGACTCAACGATTTCTGTCGATGATTGTACAGAAGTCAGCACATCAGGCTACCCCAAACGGTCAGATTTTCTCAATTGAACATGAACCTAATACTTTTGTGATAAAGTTGAAAATCTATCACAGAAATTTGACACATTGGGGTAGCTTGACGTACTGGCCTCTGTACCAGTATAACCATAGATTACGAGTATATAAGAGGACTGAGTTTGGCTTTAAGTTTATCTTCGCGTTTATTAATAAAGGGTCCAAAGTGTAAAAGTAGTAGTTACAACAAGCAAAGACCTTCAAAAGCCGAAAGTCAACGACTCCCCAGTCTCACGTGTTGTGATAGAAACAAAAAACAAATAATTTGGCCAACCTGTACTCAAAACGACCATGTGTACATGTATGTTTATGTACGATTCAATCTATTAAGTGCCGCTAGACAAAAGAGTAGCGCAAAAAATGAGGTGTGCCAAAAACAACGAGCTTAGAATGTATGGTGGCTTAATATATACAGGCTGTGCTTTATCTATAATATTTTAAAAACAAGGAAGACGCATATGCATGCAAATATTTGGGCTATAAACCGTACCGTGTGTAGAGTAGTGCACTAAACATTCCAAAAATACTTAAAACCCAAAAAAAATTGTTGGGTCCATAATTCAATTTATCAACGAAAACTTACCCTAAAACCCAAGAATTTCCTTTTAATGCAGCTTCTACATCGAGTATATGCTTGAACAAATCAGATAATTTGTAAGTCTACTAAAAGTCATCTCTCACTCACTGACAAACTTATCTACACCCGATTTCTGTAACGAAATTAAACGGCAGTCAAGTAATGTTATGGATGGGTGATAATTAATTTAAATAATCATAGCAGCAAATAACGCTTGCTTTACAATTATTCTTCAAATAATTTCGCCATAATATACGTTAGAGAACCTGGACACTAACCAATTAGAGATAACACAATATTTCTGCAATTTGACCTAGCACAGTTGTAGATTCTCATTGAAGTTATTATGAGTACAACGCCGACGTATTCATGCTTGAAGATATCAGGTTTCAGAATAAATCCTCATCTCCATATTTGATTGGTATTAATGGGCACTGTAAACCATGATCCTCTTCACAGATTGTACTACGAGGAGGTACCTAGTGTTTGTGGGAGAATACTTAAAACCTGCCTATGATAGTCCCACTTCTCATACAGACAAGGCATGAGCAATGGTTACTACGCTTGCTTGAGGTGGTTAAACGATTGTAGACTTACTCATATAATATACAGATCCTTCACAGACGTTCGTGACGACCAAGGCCACTTATTTAATACCGTATTCAATGTTCAATTAAGTTATTTTGAATGCCTTGATCATTGTTTATGTCGTCACTAACATTAAGAGACATTAAATGTATTCTCTGACTGTCTACCAGACGTGGCATTGGTTGCCGAAAGAAGCCCAAAAGTCGGACAACCAGTCTTCCGTGAAAACACAAGAAACCTACGTGATTTAGGTGCCTTCTATTGACGACAGTAATGTTGGGGTTAACCACATCACTTATCTATCCCAAAGTTAGAAAAACAACTGAATAATAATTACGTCATTACGTTGCGCGTAGGTAGGTAATTTAATTGGTGGTAACGACAAATATAAGAAATATTTGCGCAAAGCGGAAAACCACATAATAATACTTTTTTGAAATACTGTAATTCTCATAATTTACAACGGGAAGGATTGATACGTTGACAAATAATGAATACTAGGTTTCAACTCCACCTTAAAATATAACACAAGATGTAATAAATCCCTTAAATACATTTTTCTTTGATCACTTGTTGACTGTTTTCACAACATAACACTTAACATTATCTCCATGTATAACATGACATTGAACAAAAAATAAATCACAACTTTTCTATTAGCTACAAAAACAAATAGGTACACGCATGATAAAATCTCTATCTTCAAAACTATAAGGCGAGTACTATCCTACTCCAGTGCTAATACCTCGAATGAGATGTCGATGTCATCGACAACAGAACGCAAACGTGGGCCATTGTCGCGTAGCACGCATCTAATTTACTCACTATTTCACTAATAGAAACTTCCGTGCATCATTATGCATAAAACTTTACGTAAATAGAGATGTTGTCAGTTCATAACCCTTTCGATTAACTGGATACTGAGAATTTTGTTCGTACGAAGGTTATAAATCATTATCAGCTAGTAAATGTCCTTATTAACGCGGGAGTGTCGGTTGGCATAGTATAGTACAGTAGTATAGTACGGCTCAGGCAAAGAGTTTTAATCCGTCCCACACTTGATGAAGAGCCCTCGGAAGAGCTGCAAAAGCCTTAAGCATGTTCTTTGCAGTCACCCAATACCTATTTATTGTGTCATATAACACTAACAGAACTTCTATACTTCCATGATTATGGTAAATAGCTAAATAAAACAAAAATGCATATTGTTTTTTCAGGCCCCTCATGAAAAATGATGGCCACCACCCATGTTTGGTATAGTACAATAGAAAATACTTTTACATCGACTAATTTCTGTCTGACCGTAGTCTGCGGCTGCAGTCGCCGAGGGTTCCCACTGGCATTCGTGGCTCTTTATTAGTCGTTACCGGTAGTAAGCAGCCCGAAAATCTGACAAACAGTCCTATCAATGGGTAGGTGGTGGCCCAGTAACTGGACTGTGGATGTCAGATAAGCATGTCGCTCCATGTAAAATACTGGTATTCAGCTGCATCCGGTTAGACTGGAAACCGATCCCAACTTAGTTGGAAAAGGGTTTGGCAGGTGATGAGTCTACAGCTGTTGTCATTGCTATAAATATGTATTCATGCTTCGACAAACAAGTTAAAATTATATAACAATTGCTTACGAAATTAAGTTAACCCCATTTAATTTAAGGATAAATAAACTAATTTAATCTTTGATCTAATGACCGTATCGATCGCTGTTATCGATTTTGGCGTAACGCCTTGACATGGTTGAACGTGCCAGTTTACAAGTGCAGTTACTTTAGAGAATATTACTACGTACAGTATAGAATAGCCATTAGAATACTACATAATTAATTGTAGAATTCCATTATCCAGACATAAAATCTCGTCTCTGAAAATAGTAAAGTTTTGCTTGTAACATTTTATTTTGTTATGTAAGTACCTCTTAATCATTCTACTAACTTGGCCAGTAAAATACTGGTTGGTCAGGTTTATTTTAGGTATACAGTCTGCGGACAAAAACATCTAAAAGTATAAATAGTCGAATGATATTACAAATATGACAAGCAAGACTGATCAGTACAAGATTTCCAAAAATATGCGTTTCTAAAATTCTCTTCTACAGCAATCTACTTTGAATAAGAGTACTACATAACATACTATAGTTTTGAGTGACAACCTCTCAACAATAAACTTTTACCTCCATTCCTCAATGACCCGTAAATTTAGCGTGAAGTTTTAGTGCTTTAACAGCTACAAGAATACGCTTTCGAGCAGTTAAACTCCCATCATAATCGTTTTAAGGCTTTTAGACCTATCGCCAATACATTTAAATGGACAAAGAAATCCAAGCTATAAGAAGTAAAGACACATTGCAAATAACAAACCTAACTGTTCCATGAGAATCGTGATTCATTTTAGAAGTACCCTTCACGTTGGCTTCTCACGAAATTAGTCACCTTTTTCACGGAAAAAATCCGTGTCCAAAACTTGATTTTTATCGTTCATTCACCAACGTCAAGACGTGATTAATATATTCCTCTTAGATATCGAATCATTTCCATTTGCATCATTAATATTTACTAGCCATTAGGCGTTAGGCTTTCGAATTCAATTTATTAGTAAAGTGACAAATAATACATGTTTTTTTTTATAAAGCCACTATTTGTTTTTTTTTTGTACTGTACTTTGTTGTTAAGAACTTACAAGGCACTTTCTGCTTTCATTCAGCTTGTTTTAGCAGCAGGAGTTGAATCCAGCCTGTTTATTTATTTCACAGTACAACAAGCAGTTTCTAAATAACTTCCGAGATTCTAGCTTCATCCAAATGGATGTTATAATAATCATAGGTATTAGTAATTTAATAGTAAACGATTTATTAAGTAATGAATTGTGAAATGTAGGTATCTATGTACCTACCTACTTTTATTGTTTCAATTTATCGAATTGGAACGCGATGAGGACACAGCCACAAATAAGCAACAAGACTTCATCTTGTTAATAAAAATATAAAGTAATAATTGAATTTATTAAGCTTCCTACTTTGTCACATCACTCATACTTAGGAGTAGTGTTACCTACAACCACTTAGTAAAATATTGCGCCACTCATGATGCCATATTAGTCACTATGCATGGATCATTGTCAATGTGTCCTGAACTCCTGATAGAAGCTGTGTGTACCTAACCTTCTTAAAAATTACCTATTTACCAAATTTGTTGTGTTAACTTAGTTTCCAACGCAGAATAAGGTTTCATTAATGTTAAGTACTGGTATTCAGCTGCATCCGGTTAGCCTGGAAGCCGACCCCAACATAGTTGGGAAAAGGCTAGGCAGATGATGATACTATTATAACTCTTTTTAATATAGAAATAACTATAAAACTACAATAACAAACTATTACAAACTAACAACACATTATCTACCACGGAACCAGTTAGTCCAGGAAATTAAATTTAGCGTGAAAATTAAATCTAGTTTCTTAGAAATTGAAGTCGTTTCTTGTTCGAGATATTAATTTAGCAATAACAGTTAGTGTAGTGGTTGCACAAGTATCGTAAGTCGCCACCCACGTAACTACGAGCTGAGATAACTTACAAGTTACTACTCATTTAATGGTCTATCTATTTGCATAGGTAGTAACTATGCAAAGTAAGCGGTTAGGAAAATGAAAGGGCTTAAGAGAGATATGAATGAACCAAGCTGTAGAAGTTGCAAGATAACGGTCTTGGAAGCCATATCTAGTACCGTGGCTTAGATAATAATAATACCAGCCTGTTACTGTCCAGGGCAAAGAAAATGCACGAGCATTAAAAACCTATGTCAGTAATGTTTAAGATTATCGTAAAAGCACATATAAATTGAGAAGATATTTTAGTAGGTACACATGAAATAAGTATTTGTATGTCTATGTCGTTAAAACAGCTAAAATACTATTTCTTGTAAGTTTTAACAGACACTTGACAAGCAAAACAATGGACATGTTGCTCTAAAATCCTGTGGTTTTCCAGTACTTATGTGTCAAGCAACAACAATTCAAACGATGTAATGTAGTATATCAAGTATATATCTAAACAGTATGCACGAAGCGACTACCTACAGTGAATCATCGATCACAGGTTCTCGATAACTTCTAATGTAAATCCAATCTACAAATATACCTAATACCGACTTAGTTATTTGCACTTTTACGTGATTCACAGTGATAATTATTTATTCATATATATTTTACACGTCAAGACACAATTACTTAATTGAAAACCTGACGGCTGTGAGTCGTATTACTAAAGGGTTATTAAACGTAAAAATTATCTCTTGTAAAGGAATCTAAAATAAAATGTAAGTACTCCTCACACCCATACCCCCATATAGAACGATTCATTACCTCTCTTTCAACTCAATTCGACTCAACTTTAAACTTCTTAAAACAAAGGAATAAAATACTTTTCCCGTTGACAACGATGCGGATGAATTTTTTGATGCCCTATGATTATTTATTTTATTTTATTTCTTCATATATAAATAATTGTATCATTTTAATGAATTAAATTACAAAGGAATAATATTAATAATTCCTCATTGTACTTATAATGTATATGAATGAGTGTAATATTACTACGAGTACTAGTCGTTCTGTCCAGTTGTCTCTACCAGGGTAAATCATTTATGTGGATACTGACGCATCGTTAGATAGGTACCTATATAGTTTTCATCTGTTTTTTAATATAAATTTTTTCCTGCTTCACACCCGTTACTTTATGTCATTCATTAATATCGTCGTCTTTAACCTCTGAGTTTCTCTCAGTGATTCTCCTCAGAGTACTGTAGGTACGAGGCTATACCGAGTTCCATCTTGTTTTTAAAATACTAGAAACTGACGTTTAACGTATAACCAATTTACTGAATAAGCATCATTAATCATGGACAATTCCTATAGTAATATGGTAGTGTAATATGTATTATCGGCTCTACCTTCATGCGCCTGAGTTGAATTATCCCCGCAAGCCTCTCGCAAGTATGCTAATCTCTTAGCTCATCAGTCCTCGTTACTGTCAATTGATCGGCAATAAGTTTGTTGCCATTTGACCGACAAAAAAAAACGACCAACAAATATTTAACAGTTACTGAAATTAACTGTACTACCTACTTACAATTTACAGAGGCATACAGTTATAATTCAGTTCTGGTATCTAGTACATAACAGTATTATTTAATAGCTAGAATCATCAGAAAAATTGCGTGAGATTGTAAAAAGTGGGTTTATTGAATTTTCTTTCATGATTAGTGTTTCTCATACTTGCGACTAGAGTAACTTAAAACAGTACACATACTGGACGCCACCTGCCCTGTCTGAATCCTCACATACTCTTTTAAAAGTAGCATCATGAAATAAATTGCTTTGTGTAAACAAAAATAGTAGATATTAATTAAATATATCGTAATCATACGAAAATTAATAAATGGGCTCATGTATCAAACGAGTTGTTAATTAGTTGCTACCGCGGTGCAAGTCTTGCGCTAAAATGATCATCATACCGATTTAGAACTTCTGACAAAACAAGACGTTCTCCGTTTTAGGACGACTTAAGGGAAGGTGCCTTTAATACGACTTATCGACACCGCATTGTGGTTTCTTCATGACCGTTCAGGTATTATTGTAAGTAAATGAATCACCATGACGTTCGATGTGGTAGTCTATTTAACAGAGGCAAATATTAACTCAGCATTCGCAAAACACACTCGGTTTCCTTAAACAAACAATTTCATACTTCGAAACCATCGCAAAAAAAAAGTGCAAGTCGTAGTCACACTTTCAAAATAACTATGTGAACCATGCGACCAGTATCTCAAGACTCACGACACACAGTCGCGTCAATCGAACTCATACCTTGAGAATGAATGCCGGGTATTTTATGCGGCCAGTGCTCACTGCCCACTTGATACACGAGACCGATAAAAGGTCAGGACCTGTAAGCAGGATGCCTCATCTAATATGAGACAAGAGACATGTTTGTACCACAAACTATATCACTGACAAAGTAGTACGCTGAACAACACTCCTCTTATAGTACATCATTTTTATATAGCTGCCTGCTCGGCTTGTTACCAGTCTACCGGTTTCATTATTATAGCGTTTCTGGTTTTAATAAACTGGTAGTTAATTATGAACTGGATTCGTTATGGTAAACACGACATTACAACAGTGAATGGATTGATCTGACTAATTTATTTCATAGATTATGGACGATGAAAAATTATAACATGGACATTCTAATTCCTTTATGAATGAACGTGTATAATTTTACAAGTTGCGATAAGCCCTTCCTTGTATAATATAACTTATTATATTGTTATAATCATATATGTAAATAACATAGGTTACATTACTATGCAGCTATGCAAGTATTATTCATGGTATTGTACATAGAATAACACATAAGAAACAGTATTTGTCATAGTTATTGTTTTTAACAATGCTTGCATAATAATCCTTCACAAGGTTCTTATTTTACCGTGTTTAACACTTATTATGATAGTTTTTGTAGAGTATTAGGTACAAAATCAATGCGGTATTATTGTCTATCGGTAACTCTATTGATATCTACAACAGTCCCAGGCATGGGAAACTACGCAGTGTTTTGTTCTTTAACGTCTAACTAACAAAGGAAACAGTGGCAAATATAGCCGTTGATTTGTTAAACAAAAAGAAATTCTCACGACATTCACAAAGATAGGTGCTACATAAAAAAAAAAATTAAGTAACTATAAACTTTTCATTTCAATGACACTTGTGCTAGACTGTTATTCATACAAAACTTGCACTTGTGAATTTATGTGACTTAAATTTTTGCTTCACCTCAATTTGAAGACATCCAAAGAAAGTCCTGAATAATATTCAAACTTTACAGTCGCTCTAAGACATTTAAAACAGAAGCTTTCCTTATTTCGATGACTCCTGAATCACACCTTTGTAGTACGTGTCCGTGAAAGCGTTTTCCACCAATCACTCGCATCCTTAACCACATTATCAGACCCCATTCCCCATAACGCTATAGATTCGTCATCATAAATGCACATACCTAATGGTAGCCCATTATTCGAGGCTAACAAAATTGAGTCACTCGCGCGTCACATAACGTCTGACTCACGCTCCGACATGCCGCCCTCCTCTCTCATATATTAATATGTATTTTTTCCCCATAGGTGTTACCTGCTGGCTGAATCATCGCGGACCGAAGATCAGGGTCAAGCGGACCTGGGGGCCTGTGGAAATGACTATACCCATCGTACTTTTCGATACTTCTAACAAGAAGAACGCCTGATTCATCAGACGCACTAATTGCAAGCAGTTGCATTTAAAATCAGTCACCGGGGCCCCTCTCCAGTCCAATATTCCATTCCAACACTGCCTGTGATCAACACCACGATGAAGAAATTACATTCGTCCGGTGTTCGCGTCGCAAATTGTAACTAGAATACATTTTATACCGTAGTTGTATGTAAGTATTAAGGTCGGTTTACACATCACCGCGCCCGACGCCGACGCCTCCTGACAGGAACGGGATTAAAATATCGTCGCATACGTTTTGCATACGATCTGCGCCTCGCCCATTAGTGGGTATCGCACTGGATATTTTCTCTTCACTGTCAGACGCTGAACGCTTATATCTGACGTCACATTTAGAAAACAACTGCGAATAACATATTTACGCGTTATTTTGATACAGCTATTTTCTACGTGTCGTTCCCATGTCGACCCGTGAAAGGGCACGTATTAGCCGGCCATAGCACGGTGATGTGCGCACCGTCATTTTGAATTATGTAATTAATACCTCTGTGATATTTAAGATGATTAAATAAGAGATGTTGGATGATTCACCGAGGAGCGCTGTTTGATTTGTAATCTAACAGTAAACACAGACCGTATTGAACCGTGTTGACGCATAATAAAACAACGTTCTCAAGATACGAGTTCAATCTTTTAGTATTGTGCACTGCTCTACACACGCAAGGTTAATACAAATTAGTAAACAACTTAAAGGGTGACTCACAAGCGTATTAAAACGAAAAAGTTTAGCGCTCCGCAGAAAAATATCGACATGCAAGTGATATAATGCTTTCGAACTGCATAATTACCATCTCCTTAAGAAATAGTTAATTTAGAATATTTTTGTATAATAGACTTTCGTTTAGTATTCTATTGTAGTGTCGTCTTGACTGAGTAACGTATTACTTACTAGAGCGCGAGTTACAAGAATAAGTAGACTGACTGACAGACATATATAGACAGTTTTGTACGTCTAAAACATTAGTGGTGACCTAATGAATGATTTGTTAAGGAGAAAGCAACGCGAAAGTAGGATGCTATTTTTTTACGTAGGTGTGCTACAATAGTTAGTGGGCAGATTCGATCCGATGGACCACTTTTGTTCCATTCTGCGATCAGATGGATCACTTTTGGTGACTAACGGGTTTTAACCCGAATGAAGCTAAAGGTCAAACTAGAACGTCGCCTATTCGCTGCGTTCCTGTTGATCACACTATTGTTATTCATTAGAATTATGACAACATGTCTATTTACATATACCACACAATTCCGCGAGTATTGACGCTCTAATATATTAAGTTGGTAAATACCTACCTATGTAAGTTATATAAATAAGTTCCTACGAAAGAATGATTTATTTAGGAACTATTGGATTGGTTTTAAATGATGAAATGGTAATTATTATTATTGGCACAATCCTACCAAAGTTATTATAAAAACAGTATTGTATTGAAAATTAAAACGAGGCTTAGCTACGCTTGGAATTAATCATGAATAACTTACACCATTCTGTAATATTGATCTAAATTATAAGAATATCTATTGATCCAAATAATACTTACAAAATCTTGTAAATCCACCAGCAACTTGTAAACAAAACATGTGTGTGTTGTACAAGTTGTACACAGTCTGTACAAGTGCCTCTAACGCTATCAAAGTGCATTGTACTTCCGTTAATTATATCTATGTAAATACTATAGTCCAATGTAAACACTAGTAAACTGTAGCAATAAGATAAACATCTGTAAATAATGACTAATTATAATCTTCCATACTTACGTACGTATAGCTTGTAGAGTTAAATTATTAACATCACAGCAGTTAAGTAGATTTTAATATTATTTACTAAATATTAGTTATTTCTCATTATATTAAGTGTTATTGAATGATCTGTGCTGAATCTTGCTAAATGTCTACATTTATTACCATGATAATAATTATAATACCAGCGCATTTTGTATTTTTGTACATTTGTATCATTTGTTAAGCTAGTCAGTAAAATATCAAAACTATCTGTTGTCTTTTTACTTTCATGTCTATGATCCAAAACACCAATAAGCGAATACGCGCAAAGTACCACAAACTTGATCTTGATGAAATTATGTAGGTTAGGTACTTTGCACATTTTCAAAGTCTTGTTTAGGATTTGATCAGGGGAATGCGGAGGCATTAGGGGGCCCCCCAAGACTGGAGCGGGCCGCCCCTTCCGCCCCCCTGTTAGTCCGCCACTGCCAACTTGACCCCTGCACCTGCATCAAGCATGCACACGGCAGAAATTAGAAGGTATTTATGTTACCAAGCCACTGATCGTAACAAATAATATAATTTAGGTTCTAATGACACTTTAATTATCCGTACACGCTTTTGCATCACAAATAATTGAGGTATAGTATAGGTAAATATATTGTTTGGTAGTTTGCTATCATACACCTACGGAATAGGATTTCTGAGTGTGGTCATCCAGATTATTGTACGAAGAAATAGCCGCAGGTCAGTGGTAGATTAGTCACCGTTGAGTGACAGAGGAAGTGAATCGACATCCTGTGTCATATTTTAACGTACATTATTTGTTATCAATTTAGTATAAAACTAAAAAACACGAACAGTAGCGTACCTTCTCTTGCCGTATCCATTGTTCACAAACCAAACTAAGAATTGAAATCTTTCGTTAGAGAGCTCTTTTCTTGAGCTGTCTTATAATGTATGGACGGTGGGAGGGTGATAGGTAATATCTAATTTAGAGACGTACGAGGCTGAATTAATAGGTACATATATGCCTTCAGCTTTGCTACTTTAGCTGTACTAAAATTAACGGATCCCATATACCAATGTCCGTTACTTTTTTAAAACATTGAAAAAGCTGGAAATAGCGTAGACTTAGTAGGTATAACGTATGTTGGTACAAGGAAATCGGCACCTGTATGTGGTAAGCTAAGTGCGTAAGTAACTAACGTAAGGGTCATTTTCCTTTAAATTTACATATGAAACCTGCTGTTAGCGACAAACTACTTACTTGTCATAATTTTGAATTTTATGAGTTGCGGTTGGTTTAGTACCACTTTGTTTTTTCTGCGTCGTTAGTGCGTATACATTTGACATTTCCAAACACAAACACAACCCCTATATCGGAAGGCTTTTAAAAAATGTAACCCCGCGGGAGTCGAACCTGCGCCATGTTTAGAATAATACATCAAATCGACCAGCCACTGCGTCAATCATGCGATCAAAATCAAAAGTATCACGGATGCACTGGTGACCGAGTGATTGATTTATTGGCCAGGATATAGGTATGTTCAGAATATGATAGCAATAATATTTTATTCTTTATTCGATTTTTCAGTCGAGCACATATTTAAAGTTACATGAATCAGTGGTGGGCGTTTGGGGGACTGTCTTTTGTAAATGTTTTGACGTTCAAAAAGTGCTAATTCTCAGCCTAATTTGAATAAATGAATTTTAATTTTGATTGATTTCATCTAACCTTCCAGGTTCGTCTTACCGTAGCCTTTTCCCAACTATGTCGAGGTTGGCTTCCAGTCTAAAAGTAGCTGATTAACTACTATTTGACATGGAATGACTTCCTATCCGTCCTCGAAAACCCAGTTAAGATAGGAGATACTTATTGGTAAGACTATCAGACTTTCGGGCTTTTGACTACCCGTACCGACTGTAGACAATCTAAAAATGATAGCAGAGACCAACTGCTTATTCAGACGCGCCTCGGCAAGCTACTGTTAGTAAAAATGGGTGCTAGAACAGCAGCTCCTAGGCAGCTTTCAAATATGATTGCTCCTAGAATTTGTCGAATTGAAGGCTTTTAGTGGCCATGATGCCATGATGGCCCAGTGGTGTAGGCCTCGCCTCTTGTGCACGACGTTATGGGTTCAAACCTGGGCAAGTACCAATGTGACTTTATCATTTCATATGTACTTCCTAAGTTTATCTTAGACATTGCTGATATCGACAAAGGAAAACATCGTGAGGAAACCTGGACTTATAATTAATATAATAAGTCTGAAATCGCCAACTCATCTTGAGCAAGCGTGGTGATTAATGCTCATGCCTTCTCTGTATGGGCTATGTAATATTATTTTCAGGCAGTATTTATGGGCAGCCCTGCCTAGCTTGATTTCCGCCAATTTAGTAATTCCGTCAATTTAGGATTATCTAGCTGAATCATGCCATAATCTCAAATTATAATAGCACAAAGGTAGATAAGCGTGGTACACAAGAAAGAGGTAGAAATATTAATTAGACTCCCCATAGATGCAGGCATGCAGAACCACACTTATACTCAATGCAGAATTTACCTTATAATAGCACAAATTCGGGTGAAACAGACAAAAAATAAAACAAACACTTCCAAAATTAAATAACTTCTTTTATTTCAGAGTCAAATTTGTTTCCTACATAAACGTGTTAGAATGATGACGCCGTAACATTAATTGACCATTACACTAATGGTACGCGCCGTTAGCTGTTAACTTGGTGCACGAGTGGAGGGCCGTGAAAGGTATTCCTTTATTACGTGTTAGTGCGCGCGTCACGTTTCCACGAACGTATACAGCATACCGAACATGTGCACAATGTGCAACCACCCATCTGCACAGTTCGCAACTCTTATTCCTTTAATTAGCCGCAAATATGACTGGACGAGTATTTATAACCCGCCCGAACGGCACCAATACGTCTTACATGTTACATCTGAACGATCAAATGAAGCAATCCCATCGTGGCGCGCGAAGTAACACTTCTACACAGATAACTACTGTCGGTTTCAATACAGACTTTTATATTATAAGTAATAATATAGATTTTTTTTATTTCTTTAATAACTATGCAAATATGATCACAAATACCCATGAACCAAACGACGCGATCCCGAAACATTTCTGCAACATCCAAAGATAACAATAACTACACTCCACTACCGCGGCGCACGTAGAGGAGGTGCGCGTGACGTCACGCACCGCCGCTACGCACTCCGTCACGATGTCAACACGTCTCAACTACTATCCAATGCCACAAACACCTAATTTTAATCAATAATCAACAATTATCGCCCACCTCTAACACTACACGCTTTATTTATACGATCAAGTGGAAAAATAATTTTTGATCCTCCATCGAAATCAAACTAACATCTCCCATGATATTTTCACATGGCAAAACAAAAATTCAAGGCAAAATACGTCACAGTCCGAGAGCGCGGCCCACCGGGACTTATATACTACGCGTCAGAGGCAATTCAACATCCCTTCCTACGTTAGGGATAGGAAGGTACCTGGACAGCGGGACACTACTACAGTACTAACTAGACGTCTTGCATCGCGGGCCGCGCTCTCGCCGGCGGCACGTAGGTCAATAGGAAAGACAATAACTACTCTCCATATGCTTATAAGAACACTTCATAAAACAGCTTTATATTATACTACATAATTTACATTTATATTAGGTTTACATTTTTACACAGCAATAATAATGTTTGTTGTTTCATTATAATATACTCTATATACTCCCAATTGCTAAATATTGTCGCATATTAAGCATGTTTTTTTATTTATATCGACACCGCATGGTCATTGGTGTCAGCATCATTTTATATTAACAAAATACTTTAAATCCTTCTTTAAATCACTCTACCATTATTCTCTCCCTAAATACGAACGAAACTATGAAACAGTGATCGGACTATTATTCTTTTAGAACTTGTATTAGTCACTCATTTATTCCAAATCGGTAAGTAGCCGAATACACAACTAAAACTAAGCTTCAAATAACTAAACTACGGGAATTTATAACAATTTTAATAAACGGACACAGTTCACAGATGATGCGACTTCACAAAAATCAACTCAAATTATTTCAAACAAATAATCTATAAATGCTGACAATATTGTCTTTTGTTTGGAATGACACTTAACACTTTCTAAGTTTCAAACATCGACTTCTAAAGCATATAAATATGTTAGAATTTAGACGACTGATCACAATGCTAATCAGACTTCTCTATACAAAACGATTGTGTTAGTAAAAAATAATTTTAGAAAAAAAAAATTATGGCAAAATATTGGCGAAGTGTAGCGAACGAACTCTCCACGAATATTTAAGTTAAAAAGATCCAATACCGTTGTAAAACAAATCCAAGCACTCAACAAACAGCCGCGGGAAAATTATACTAAAACAACTCACAATGAAAACTTAAACATGCGGTCACACGACCGGACAGTAATGTACACACACACGTGTGATCACACTTTATAAATACGAGCTACGTGCGCGAGCTCGACTAACGTTACAATTGATATAATTATGTTACGACAGTGTCAAGCCACTGTAATGTTACATGTTAGCACAACTAAGTTACCGCGGGGCGTTATGACATCACAACTAAATGATATTTACACAAATACATAATGCACATAATATAAAATATTATAAGACATAACCATCTTAAGTATTTATTACGTTATAGTTTTATTTATTACACTATGGCATTGCAACTTTGTGACTCGGTTGCGGCTACACGTCGACCTCCGTTACAATAACATCTGTTAGCGGAACAGGAAGGTGCACAGTTTAATGCCTTGTCAAAATCGTGGTAAGTGGTTAAGAATATTTCCGACAGGTTTCAGTTACACAAAATATAAATATAATAATCACAGTAAGATGATAAAGTTTGTTTTGGCTGTAATAAACTTCGCATACGGAAGCATTTAGTCACTCGGAAAGAATTTCGAATTGATATAGCGTTCAGTGACTTGATAAGAACACAGCGGCTCAATGTCAAGTGTGATAACGAACATCTTATACATATAGCTTCTAAATAAACAGGAAAACTGTTGCTGTGGACCGTCGAAATAATTCTTCGCATAATGGAACAGACTATGCGCAGACTTAGAAATCAACATACACAGTATAGAAATAGATCTATTAAACGTGATTTAGGTTAAATTATCGTACAAACGTGACAGTAAAACGTTTTACAAAATGGCAATTGATGTAAGTAGGTGTTGGCAGCTGAGTTCTGATGACGAGCATTTGACGTGCTTGCTGACGAATGGTTTCAACTATACACATAGCTTGTTCACATTATGCCGATAGCAAGCTGCCGCCGCGTGCGAGTCCCGGAGCCGGCCGCAGTACGACAGGAGTGCCGCCGCCGCACTCGCGGTACGGTTATTATAGGTCCCTGAGAACAGACAAATAATCATTTCGAAACTTTATCAAATAGATTATAAAGACAGTCGGATCTCACACTTCATTGGTTCTGTAAACGATTCCCAGCTGTATACGAAAGACTAAATCTAGTATTGACTGCCGCTGATCTGAAGCTAATCGCGATGTAACGTGGCGTCGATGAGGTCATAACGAATCATGACGCACAACACCACAAAAATGCGAATCCGGTTACTTCAGACGGTGTCGGATATCACAGTTATCTTTGTGAAAGGACTGCGGTCAATAATTCTGAATAACGAATATTTAGCCAACAATAAATAAATAAATCGTGGTAGACTTGAATACGAGAGCATTGTACTCTAGCCCAGTCTTTATACATTTTAACAACACGCTTCAAAGTGCACCAAACCATGTCATTTTGCGTATACAAAACTTGACGCCTGTAAAATTGTCAAAACTGTATATTGTTTTGTATCATAAGGGTCAATGACCTGAAATAAAGTACATAATTTATTATTTTATTTTTATAACCAAACCAAGTTATTGCTAATATATTGCAACCTCAACCTCTATAATAATTGTCCAAATTGATACCTTAATTAGTTTAAAGCATTATATTTGACATGCGCATATTTTTTAAAGTTATTTTTCGTATTTGTCTAATACCCAACACCTGTGCAAGTAAACTCTACCGGTCTACTGTAGTGCAGTAAATTGTTGGATATAAAGTTGTGATATTACCGTACCTACCTCATCCACTGCTGCGAGGGAGGGTTGTGGGAGGGTGTCGACGGCTGGTGCGACTGTGTTGCCACCCTTTGCACCACCTGAAAGTTATATGAAGGATATTAGCTGAGTTACTACATATTACATTTTACTGAAGATTGTTCGGCAGAATTGTGTTTTTAAATCCGAAACAAGCAAAACATTTCAAAAATGTGTTTCTAAAAACACAACACAGAGAGAAATAAAGTTTTCTTATGCCTTCTTCGGAGGGGAGGAGTACCACCAAATACACAGTGCGTCTACCACGAAGTAGGAAGTAATTTACTAGAAATTTTGCTGGTGAAGTCTTCAAACAAAGAAATTTTATTCAGCGGTGAACCTTCAGTCAACAAAAGGTCACCCGGTCGACTGTGTATTGTTGTTTTTATTACGATTTTTTTCTGAAAACGTCACCAGTAAGGGAAGAAATAGCTGGCCTATGATAACAAATAATAGATAGTGATGTGTGTACCTGCTGCACGAATGCCCTCGTGAGATGCGGCGCGGCTCGCTCGGCGTGCTCGAAGGCGCGGCGCAGCTCCTCGATAGCGGCCGCGCTGCCCGAGCCGTGCTTGCGCGACAGCTGGGAACACGACATAAGGTATCGTCAAGCAAGCTCGTTTTAACTACAAAGTTTTAAAAGGAGGAACCGTAGAACCCATATGCCTCATTTCTGCTCTGATGGGTCTGACGACTAAACGTAGACAGGTTAGTAATCGTTCATCTATTATGTCAAGAATATAGACCACAGTACCTAATGTCTAATGCTGGCTGTCTAATTTCTGAACTTTGGTGAGCAAAATATAAATCACGAAAGTATTCACGTTAAAAATAAAGATTATTTACCTCATTCAGTAGTGGGTATATAAGTTGTTGTAGATAAGGATGCCTCTTAACTTTGTTCTCCTCACTGTTTGTTCCTCTATGGTCCAAAGGCGTGGCCTGAAATCCAAAAGAATACATATTTAATTATGATATAGATGGACATTGGAGTAATGAATGGGTTGGACACTTTTAGACTACTAGGGATGTTATAATACTAGTGTTCGGTTCTTTTATTAGTGAAACTGTAACATCTATCCCATCGCTCTGTCCCACTCAAGAGGAAAAGCATCTCTCTCTCACTTATACATATTATTATTCGCTACTAATGCAGGTAGATATCAAGCTCGACGAAGTCAAAATCTAATAAGCGTTTATTTTATAATTGACAAGTAATGTGTATGTGAGGGTGGACGAAACATCAACGCACAAACTGATACCATGAGCCAAGTACTTGATTCTTCACCCGGCTTTGAAACTGTGCATCTTTTTGTCCTAATATTTACCTTTTTTGAAATGTTAAAAAAAAATAACTACATAAGAATTATGCTCTCTACCTAACCCAATGAGAGTTTTAAAAAGACACGTAGAGTTTCGACTTCTTAATTAAAAATCTCACTGGGTTAGATAGAATTGCTGATTTTCTTATGAGTTTTTACTGTTTTAAGTAAAAATTCACATTAGAAAAAACCTAAAAATGAATAAAATTCACCATTTGTCCACTAAACTCATGGTGAGTTCATGATTCTGGCCCCAAATTCCTGAGTTTATCCGTCGATGTCCTCCCACCGTGTAAACGGTGGGAGTTGTGTGAGTAACACTTACGTTTTTGTTATAGACTACGCTATCCCTGTTGGAGGGCTGGTGCTCCGTGCGCTCCGTGCGCTCATTGCGTTCATTGCGCTCATTGCGCTCATTGCGCTCAGTGCGCTCCGTACGCTCAGTGCGCTCCTTGCGTTCGTCGCGGTCGCCCCGATCACGTTCGCGTTCCTTCACGTTCCTCTGTTCTGCGTTCACTTGCACGTTCGACGATTGCCGAGACTGTAAAGTGAGACAACAACATTTTAGTACAACTACTTGGATTATTGTAGTTTATTTTTTAATTGAGTATAGTATCTTGTTTTCTTAAAATTTACAAAGTAATTATTATAATCATCAAAACAACCAAATTCCTTATTGAAAATTAAAATTGGAGAGGGACTCTTGCCTTAACTAAATATAACCTTGTCTTAACTAATATGGGAGTATTCAGTTGAGACTGGTGTTGGTGATATGTGAGCAATTATTTTTTAGCACTTTCCATGTTAGCTATGAGCAGGAGTCAGACTGTTGGTCCTGGGGCCAGCGCTTGGTTTATTTTGTGATCATTGGCTGGTTGTTTTAATCTGCTGCCACTGTTGTGTTTGAGGTTTCGAAGGTTGGAGATATGAGGTAGATAATAGAGTATAATCTTACCGGGTGCTTATCATTAGTATTATTATTAAGCGCATGTGTATGCGCAGGCACATGGGGCGCGTGTTGCGCGTGTTGCGCGTGCGGCGCGTGCGGTGTGTGCGGCGCGTGTTGCGCGTGCGCGGCGTGCGGCGGCGCGGGCGGCAGCGCGGGCGGCGAGGCGGGCGGCGCGGGCGGCGAGCTGCGGCCGCTCAGCGCGCCGTTCTGCTTGCCGCCCGAGCCCACGCTCACTGGCTCGCGCTCGCGGCTTGTCACTGGAAACAGAAGCATACATGTTACTGGTACATACCAGAAAAAACATTCTTCTTTATATTTGCTACTGCATGATGACAAAATTTCTTCACCCTTAACTAGGGTGCTCCGACTACTACTCGATTTTCATAGGATCACGAACAAAATTAAGAGTATGCCGTATTCAAAGTAGTGGGCCGAAAACAAAATATTTTTTCGCATACATAAATGATAAGCACAAGTTTTATTTAGGAACTAAAGAATCATTATATGACTAGATTCTAGTGTTGTTATGCAGTAGTCTCATCAGGATTGGGACTGAGAAACACAATTTACTTCGGGTGTAAGTATCTTAAAAAAATAATAACTGTATTATTTGTTACAGTCACAGGAAGTTCTATGAATGAACAGGAATTAAAAAAAGTAGTCGTCAGCTTGAGCTTGCCTACAATTCAGCTTCAATTGTAGGCATCCCAACTCTAAGCTGTCAAGGTCTGACAAAGGAGAGACGTGAGATAAGCATTTACATTACTATGCTGACTGACCAATCTGCTTGACTACGACTTTATCTACTTTGAAGAGGGTTAGTAGTTGTTTATGACTAGCAAAGAGCCATAAAATAATTTGAACCTTATTACAGGGCCATAAAAGTCATGAAAGAAGATATGAATTCGTACCATTGTCGTCATCATTGTTGCGATTATTACGTCGCTTGTTGTCTCGCTCTGCGGAGGCTTGCAGCGCTCCGCCGCGGACCGTCATGATCCACGGCTCGTCTGCCTCGCCGTCGCCGCTCCGACATTCCTCTCTGAAAAAAAATATAGAAACGATATTAAGACACGGATGTTATACGATAAAAAGAAAAGAAAAAAGATTGCGTGGTGATTCTGATTTTACACGCTGTCGTTATTGGGGTCTGTTTACAATTAACTAAGTGCTAATTTACGTTAGCGTCACCTTTTTGGCAAGATACTTTTAATGTCTCATAGAATTCATGTGTTTGTATACTTGTTAAATACCGTCAACAAACTATGATGTAACTATTACAATATGAGGGTATGTTATTTATGAGACTTGCGAAGTTAAGGATAACTATTCTGTGTGTTGCGTGAAACGTCCTTTGAATACGGCACGTGTATTGGTTGCCATGCCACCCACCCACAAGTTTCGGTATTGAAAACACATTACGCGGTTTTGCGTAATAATGGTAGCTTCTAAAGGATAGAATTTCTGAAATTATCAATATGATGGTAATATGATAAGCACTTAAGTCGATTAGGATTGAGGAATGTATTTAAAGGTATTTTTCAGCGTATTTTTAAAGATTTCTTTTATTTTCGTCAAACATAATTTTAAGTAAAAGAAAAGCTAAAGAATGTGTAAGATATGAAGTATACTCACGAATCCGAATTCTCCGACTCGGTTTCGCTCTCCTCGCTCCGTTGCGCCTTCCACTTCTTATACCTATCTATAAGATCCATTAGATACGAATTCTTCTTAGCCTTCCTGATAAACTGAAACTTTAGTAATTCCTTAGCTGTTGGCCTCTGAAACACAAAGCAAACAATGTTTCAAAACCTCGAATATTAAGGAAAAGTTGTGATACAATGACTATATACAATACTGAGTTTTTGAAATGAATTTTGATTATCTTAAGATAAAGTTGCGTAGGGACTAGTAAATCTCTAAAACAATCTATTTAGTGCAATGAACTACACGTTTACTATATATCTTCCAGATTAAGGGATCACGCGAAATCCGAACACTCGGGAGGGTTCTAACAAAAACACTACACGAAATCCGTCGGTCGGGGAAATTAATCCGTATCCTCGGGTATCCGTATGTAGCTTACATTTTCTGGGTCCTTATTGAGGCACGCCTCGACGAACTCTTTGAAGGGTTTCGAGTAGCTGCCGGTGAGTTGCGGAGGGTTGTTCTTGGGGATGAGGAAGAGCACCCTCATAGGGTGTAGCTCTGAGTTGGGCGGCTCGCCCTTGGCCAACTCGATGGCGGTGATGCCGAGCGACCAGATGTCGGCTTTGCTATCGTAGCACGACTGTTTGATCACCTCGGGCGCCATCCAGAACGGTGTACCCACGAATGTGTTACGTTTGCTTGTTGTGTTCGTTAGTTGACCCGCGACACCTGAAATTTGTAATTTTTTATGAGTTACTCATCATCATCTGTCTAGCCTTTTCCTAACTATGTTGGGGTCGGCTTCCAGTCTACCCGGATACAGTTATTACCAGTAATTTATAAGGAGCGACTGCCTATCTGACCTCCACAACCCAGTTACTGTAACGACTGCCAAAGATCTACAAATGACAGCCGGGACCAACGGCTTCACGTGCTTTCTTCTGAGGCACGGAGGAGTCTCGATATGTTACGTAGGGTCCACCCATCCACAGACTGACTTTAGCAAGCGTAGGTTAACCTTTGATCAAACCGTGCGGCTGTTTTTATTTAACCACGAGCACCTCTTATTATGACATTTAGGCGCACTGAAAACCAACAAGAAATCTGCTCTAAACTTACATACTTAAATATTTATATATTTATCAAACCATATTGTTTTCATTTTACCGTCTGACTTCATAGTTACCTAGTGTTGTGTTGTGACGTTTCTATTGCAATACCAACAAATGAATCACGGTAAAAATAAGAGTAAACAAGGAACGCAAATAAATCACAGAATGATTAATTTGTTTTGGCGTATTATTTGAACATTCCTAATTTGCTGTACCAGTCACGGTTATACGGTAGAATTGGTTGCGAATGTGAATTTTATGGATCCGACCGAACTTAGAGAGTTGTACTGATGATTAAACTTGGGTAAATACGTATTTATTACAACCGCGTCTAACCTTTTTAAAGTTTTGTAAATTTTTACAAGCCAGTGTCAGCACATTAAAAATGTAAAAAAAAACGTAAGAAAATTTATATATCATGCAAAATTATTATTATAAAATTGAAAAAAGTCTGTATTCCTATTTGACTTCCTCATACAAGTAATAAAATCCTAAAAACCCTAAGTTTACTTACAGCAAGAATTGCAGGTGCCTCAGTAATGTCACAAATAACACAGGCCTGCAAAATGAAGGTCATAACTTCCTCTCTGGAATTTGATAGCTGATTCTGGAGTATTTTGATGCGCTGATTACGAATATGTACTTAGTTTTTCTCCATCACCTCCTGATTTTTCAAAAAAGCTACAGATAGAAAATTGAGAAAAAAGACAAGTTTTCACTTAAAAAATTATATATTTAAAAAAGTACTTAATTTTTAACTTAAAAAACTATTAACACGTAATAACAACTTATTGCTGGGTTAAAATACACTTAAATTTTATTTGTGGAACCTGGTCCTTTTTTCCTGGAAGCTTCTGTTGTGCGATTTTCGCTTATATTTCCGGTTTGGATCATCACGCTTCAACAACCAACAATAGTCCGCCATCATGCTGACATTCCATCTTCCTTGATACCGGACTTCAAGCTCTTTTAAATCTTGGTGAAATCTTTCACCTTGTTCTTCGCTAACGGCTCCTAGATTTTCTGGGAAGTAATCAATGTGCGAATTCAGAAAATGAAGTTTAACGCTCATATTACAACCCATTACACCAAAATTCGTTATCATTTTGGCTACTATTTCTTTATAGTCCGAGCTTTTATTGTTCCCCAAAAAGTTTTTTACCACTTCCTTAAATGATTTCCACGCTTGTAACTCGACAAGTTTAGGTTGCAAGATGCGCACTTCGACTGTTAGTTTTCTTATTCAGAGTAGGTACTTATACAAAAAAAACCTTTTGTTTTCTTCATTATACCCTTTTTGAACAACATTAACAACAATTAGGCAATATCACCTAAACATCGTGTATTAATGAGCTCATTACTAAATGAAGCCAAAATGACCCGTTTTCGAAATGGTTAATGCGAATTACTTACACTTATTATGTAGTAATTAACAAATTACTGATTTGCATTCATTTCTATGTCGTCTTAAACTAATTAAATGCAATAAAAATTAAGCTGAAGTAATTAAGTGACGTTTTATAGATTTTAAAATGTATGCGCTCAGACATTTTTAGTTAAAATCTTAAATATTCAATATCAAAGAATCCTGACGTGATAGAATTTTTTTATTATTTTTCTCGTAATCAGCACATCAGAAACTATAGAAAACGTTAATCAGATCTTAGAGAGGAAAACCATTGCAGACCTGTGTAATTAATAGTACCTCCGTCTCAAAGGAAAACAGACATGTTCATCATAATTACAATTGCATGAGATGGGAATATGTTCGTACAGTACGGTACATTAAAGTTTCATATTGTGTCACGTCTCTTACCTTATTAAATGTATGCTCACGTTTACCAAAGGGTCGTAAAGCGAGCCATTATTTAACTTTTCTGAGTAAAACGTCAGGTACATTCAGGGAAATTAATTGTTTGTCACCTAAGGTTGACTGTCACTTTCGCGTCATACAACGACAAGGTCCATTTGTCTTTATGACAGTTAGATAGTTACAACCTTAGTGAAATTTCAAATTACTGGGAATTGTTGTCAAAACTGAAAAGACAATTTCCCGGACTTTATAATAACCATACGTGTGTACATTAAAATTGAATGATGTGAGACCTTCGTATTAAAACCGCATTATCAATCGTTGGACATCACGTGTCAAGGAAAACCACACGGTAGGTGAGGTAACTTGGATACTTTAAAAAACGTTATTTATTGTTACCCGAAATATTTCTGTTACTTATTGGAAAATTAAACGCACGTTAAATGGGCCTATGAGAATATGTATCAGTCAGTGATTGGCTTTTTTTTTCTTCTTACATACAGAGTGGAGGACATCCACGCACAACCAGATATATAACAGTTGAATGACAAAAAAAAACAGAAAAGCCGATTCAGAATCATGATATGAGCTAATGTTGTGCGCCGATGGCCTTTCCACCGTGTATGTAAGAAGAAAACAAAGCTAATCTCTGACAGGACTGATTCATATTCTCATAGTCCTTTAAATATTTACAAGTACCTAGTTGTTTTTTCATTCATTTACCGTTTCCCGTAGCATTTTATATACAGTCAAGTCATATTTATGTCCCTTTGAGAAGGAACAGTGCGCTGCAGCCATCATTTTCGAAAGGTTGGTTGAGTGTTACGGGGCTTTTTTGTGACTCACTGTGTTTGTGTGCAATTGGCTGCACGTCAGTGGCAGATAAACACATTTCACCAGTTATATTTAAGCCCCAAGTTATATTGCACGAGCCTATTGCGCCCGACCGGGCACAAATCCAGACTCCGGTCTATTACAGATTTCAGATTACACTTAACCCAACTCGGGTATCGAACCAAGGATGCTCAGCAGTAGCGCTCACAACCACTTATTAGACCACCGAGGCAGTTATAATATAGTTGATATAGAATGTGTGCTGGAGTCTATAATGTATGATGAGTCTACTTCAATATATTAAGTTGTTGTGCCCTTGGCGGTATTGAAGTAGCAAGGTGAGGCCAACCATCAATCAAAGAACTGCATTGGTACCGATTGGTACTACAAGCATATCAATAATAGTAGAGGGTCTAGTGTGAGTTTCAAAATGACTGAATCGCGTTCGCGTACTTCAATTTGTATGTATTGTCAACAGACGGCGCTTAGTCAGTGTCACTCCAATTGAAGTTTCGAATCGAATAGGTATAAAATCTTGCACTAAGGCCACAGCTCATAAAATCCTCAATGACGTGTCGAACGAATTCGAAACGAAATAAAGCTAAAGGTTACTGCGTTGAGTGGTCATAAACATAAGGAGTTGAAATTCTAAGCCACTTGACCATTAACCCACTTCGAATACACTTAAATGTGTCTTGCTCAGAGTGTCGAAGATCATAGCTAAAAAAAGTTTAGAAGAAACAGACACATTCCTTTAGTAATCCGTTGCAAGTGTTTTACAAACAAAGCTGAACCCAGTAAACATGGATGTTTGAAGAGCCTGAAAGTCTCCACAGTCACTGCTCTTCCCGAAGCAAAAGGGCGTTCACTTTACTTTGGCACGGCTCACAGTTGCCTCGAAAACGGTTCAAACATTGGCCTCAAGCCAAAATTCATGGCCATAATGCACGCTTAACTTATAATACAAGCTTCCATATTGTAGGTTTGACATCTTTTTTCGGTAAAAGTATATTTGACATCATGTGTTAAAAAAAACCAGTAATAATACCAGCCTATTACTTCCCAATAAAGGGCAAAAACATGATGAATTCCAGACTGATAATAATTATAGGTTCAGATCACTTCACAGTGCTTTCCTTCAACGATGTAGTGGTGTCTTAGATAAACTGATAGAGTACATATAAATTGATATATAATTATAATCTCAAGTCTGTTTTCCCCGAAACTTTAGGCAGAGGTGTACCTAACCTATAGCAGATCACCCACATCATGTTTAAGTCCAATACATGCATGTAGGTGATAGGAGTTACCCTCTATTGCCATCAACCTGGCGAAAATCAGACATTCAGACAGAGTTGCTACTGACAAAATCAAAAAACCCTGTACCTAATCATAATGTCCTACTCCAGGCACAGACTACTTTAGTATCCTCTCACAATGTATAGGGCAAAGGTACCGTAGGACCTCTTCAACGAGATATCCATCGCGATTTCATTCCCAAAAGATAAAATCTCCAGCTCGTCGAAAATTCTAAAACTTATTTTTGCTCGGTCGGACATTTCCCGAGATGACACTTGAGGAACTTATTAAGAGATTAAAGCGTTGATAAATAGCTTCTTGCTGCTGTCCAAAATTTCTTATTATCTGCTTTTAGATCTATGCGGTTAATTAAATAAAATTGAGGCAGCTTGATTAATAAATAACTCGAATTCTTAAATTATATATTTATGTATTAAATGCAGATGGTGTTCATTAACGCCAGAGTAAAGATATCTATTGATTAAATTGTCCATTTATATTAATGGTCACAACTAAGTTGGTTACAAGATTTTACGACACGGTCATCAATGCAGCACACACAATCTCCGTTGATTAAATTATCGTCAATTATGTATAGTCAGTGTCAGCAGTTGTAAACACTTCCCTTGGGTGTCGTAAAAGTTGACACCATTACGTTCTGAGGACGGGCAGCAACATCCAACTATTGTTTTATTCACTGGCCTTAAATATAATGATATGGTCGCCAGTCTATACAATCACCAGGATACCAATGTCATTCCAATTCCATTTATAACAATTGATGTTCGAACGTGAATAAACACGCCTGCACATACAATAGCTCTAAATTCTTCATTACCGATATATTTCTAAGATAAGGCGTTCACTGTGAATGCTTTTCGTGTTCAAACTGCATGCATCGTTCGTTTTATGTGCGCAGGAGCATCCGTCCATCCGTTGCGATTATATTCGAAACTCGTATCACTGTAGCGTTCTGAATCATGTTAATGCGAGAAAAACCTTGACAGAGATGTATAACAACGGAGATAAAGAAAGTTATTATTTATGCACGTGTATTTACATACATAACGGCGTATAGTGATAAATAATAATGCGCTCTTGAGACTGTTACAAGTGATACATAATCTTGAGTTAGTAGTGCTATAGTTATCTCACTCAAGTGACTTGACACATAACTGTTGATGCCTGTCACTGTTACAATTATGTTTATAATTAAATTAGAACAGCCATGATTATTAATGTGGCCGCTCTATTTGTATCGGTTAACTCATCTCTCATTATTACGACACATACCAGGATTAACATCGTCTAATAGGAATTCCCAACAAAATATTTCTAGAGCATTTTGAAGGTCGACAAACTGACTTGGAATCTAAATTCTACCATCAAAAACCATTCTACGTTCAATATGAATATTATGTAAAATCGTTTCGTATTTCTTTCTTTTCTTTGTGAATATTTTCACCGGCAGGGACGACTTATCGTCAGGCGAAAGGCGGTCAAGGATGAAAGCAAAAATGCAAGCGGCGCCATTCCTTATCTACGATTTTTTTACCCTTTTAAAATGTAGGCAAAACGACAGAAGTCGGCAGAACCCCAAACCATTTTGGACCCTTATTACAATCTGAATATTTTTTTCCGTGCGGGTTTTTATTATGAAACACCTTTGTTGTAATGAAAAAAAGAGAAAAAGTTGATGAATTTTTCTTTTAATACTGTTCTGGATCCCAGTGAATCCTCTGGACCGGAACATCTAACGTAAAAAAGCGTACGACGGAAACGGTAAACAGATTTGAATATCTAATGAATTTGTTTAAATAGAGGAGATTTTTAGATATTAACTACAAGACAACTTACCGAAATCAGCAAGCTTGACGTCCCCCATCTCGCTAAGCAGTACGTTAGCAGCTTTGATATCTCGATGCAGTTTTCTCTCCGAGTGCAGGTAGTCCAGACCCCGCAGCACCTCTCGGAGTATCACAGCTATGTGCATCTCCTCGAAGCTGCCCGCCTTCATCAGGTCCAGGGCTGACCCCCCACCCAAATATTCCATTATTATCCATAATTTTGTTCCCTGGAAAGGAGAAAAGGAAAATGAGTACACGTGCCTTTTATTCGCAGCTTTGTTGATAATAATTCCCCAGCCATTATTGAGAATTTTCCCCGAGATAAATCAACAAAACTGCTCTAATGGATTCTAGGAAGTGTTTCAATCAGATGTAGAGTACATAATTGTTGTGGAAAATTGTATTTATGTAGATGACTAGATGTGAATATAAATGTTGAGAATACGATTTACTTTTGTCTTTGGTAAGTCACATAGCTAAACTCTTAAGAGATTTGCTAATATGATACCAAAAACTTCATTAAAGAAGTAAGATTAAGTCATATTTTCTTGCTGGTACAAAATTCTTAATGAGATCCCTTGGTTCACGAAAATTCTTAAACCTTTATAAGTTTTTGTAGCAAATTGAGATATTACTGTGGACCATCCGTTACATTTTAAGTCTGTCCGTCTATCAGCTGACAAATCACTTTATTCTAGGTCTTTAGGCAAACGGTTATATCCTCATGAATATACATTATTCAGCTCGGGAAATGTATTACCATATTTAAGCATATACGTAGGCTGTTGTTGACCGAGTAAACTATGTGTTCATATGCGTCATTATTATTGTATGTAGTTTGTAGCTATTAAACTTCTTCAGTATTCTAGTTTGTTTGTTTTTCCGTCAAGTACCTTATCTCTTTACTACGGCCATGCAAGATATCGTATAATTGTGATAACTCAGTCTGAAGCATCTATCAACTGAAGTAATGTCTGCGAAAACCTTGCCAAGAGCCTGCCATGGCAAATTACTGGAAAACAAATCGGGGTCGAACACATAGGTACCTATGAAGCACACAACGAAAAAAGAAAAGCTGTGAAATGAATTCAATCGCGAAAATGGAACAGAGCGTGTATAAATCCAAATAAATATTTTATATACATTTTGTTATCTCACGCTGTTTTTCCACTTTTTCCTTGACGGCATATTAACAAAGTACGTACAGATCTCTAGAATTTACATAATACTCCATTTCTCTCAGTTAGCTACGTCTTATGCTGAGAGATAAACATCGTTTATTTGTTTGTTTTCATCGCCATATTCTTTTTCATGGTGAAGATGGAAATTAATAAAGTTCACAATGCTGCGAGGTTCCAATTCCAAAAGTTACTGTTATTGCCTATTTATTTATAAGCAACTTAACTATTCTGAAGATTTAAATGTTTATGATGTGAATACACACACTCTCTGAAAAGCAATTGCTACGCGGAGCACCAGAATCATTGATAATTCTGGACTAAGTTTTAGTCAGGCCAAGTTACGTTCCTCAAAGTATTTCAATAGCGAACACTAGACGAACGAAATAACGAAGAAGAATTCACAACATTTGAGTAAATAAGCATACAAAATCCTACGCAATATTTTGGAAACGGACAAAATATAATTTATTGTAAAAGTTTTAACCAAAAGAGTCTACTTTTATACGGGACATTGTTAAAATTGAGGTTAGTACTTATTGGAGTTGTGACATTTATTGATCGTAAGAATTTCGAAAGCTCTGACTCAGTACATAATATGTTCATATTTAATTATGTATTTCTTCCTTTGTTTTGTTATTATGCTTGGGCGCAATCATGTAAAACAAAGAGAAGGATAAGCTTCAAGAGGCTCAAGTTCGTACAAGAGCGGCAGGTACTTCCCGTGTGCACGTCTGTGTTCATTTATACTCTACCCACATAGATATGGCAAAATACGTGTTAATGTATCACAGCCTGATAACATAAGCCCCGATAAACTAATATGTTAATTAATATTAAATATCCAACATAAAAATATGTATAATAGGGAAACTTGCTAAAAACCTAAAGCGAATTCTCTTTATCAGCTCATTTGTATGTAAAATTTTCCTTACAAAGCGCCTAAACGTATAAGTAACGAGTTTCCTCAAATTAATCAACTTTGCCGAGTTACGTGTAAGTGATAACGGTTGAGGAACAAATTACGAAGTCGCTAGGTAGAGTGAAAACCCGCTTGGTTACGCATTCATCACATTATGTAGGTACCCAAAATTCATAGTATCCCTACGCTGGAAGGGTTTTTTTTTCATAAATTTAGTGGCTAACCCGTACGATAACTTAACAATATCTTATCCAGCAGTTTCAAATATCCCAGATATCAAACTGGCTGGCTGTTAAAGGATTTTTACGAGGACATAAAATTGCTTCACCGAAGTTTCCCAGCCCGAACTTTCCCTCGACGGTCCATATTGAGTGGCATATACTGATCATTTACCAATCTAAAACAATATCAGCTTTAACCATAGAAAATCTAATTACATACTCTACCGACCAGACGACTAATCATCATCCTCCTGCCCTTATCCCAATTTATTTGGGGTCGGCGCAGCATGTTTTCTTCTTCCATACATCTCTATTTGCCGTCATCTCATGGGTCACCTCTTTTCTTGCCATATCCTCTTTCACACAATCCATCCATCTTTTCTTTGGTCTTCCTCTACTCATGTAACCCTGCACATTCATACTCAAAACCAGACGACTATTATCATTTGAAATCATCGTCATTAAATTCAATGCCTGTTCGGTTTGACAGTTCGACATGACGTTATACTCCTCTGTTTCCAGTAATTAATGTGCGGATAGCGCACACGTACTGACACATGTGTACGTACAAACAGTCAGTGCCAAAGCACCACTGCCTGCAGTAATGCAACGCGGAAGACGACAATGGGCGCACCGGAGCACAGATCCGGCGCGACCCATTCACGCTCCATCAGCTTACATACCCACATACACGTGTCAGGGTTAAACTCGTCGTATATGCACGTGCATCTAAATGTATCCATATAGCACACACAAAACAACGGCTCAAGCCCAGAATAAATAACATAGATTGTTTTGACGGCGCAAAGCCGCGAAATAAATGGAAAAGGCTAGCCTGGAATGATGTGGGATTTGAGAAATTGAATCAAACACATTGCGATTTATTTCGGCTTTTCATTTTATAAATATTGCTTTTTTTTTTTTTTTTTTTTTTTTTGGATAAAATGCTTGGAAGGAATATCTTTATTCCCCACTATTTCAATGATTTTTTTATGTTAAAAGGTTAAAAGTACATAAAAAAATGCTGATCTATCATGTCGGGCTTCGT
The DNA here is from genome assembly GCA_905147745.2 of Phlogophora meticulosa. Lineage (NCBI taxonomy): Eukaryota > Metazoa > Arthropoda > Insecta > Lepidoptera > Noctuidae > Phlogophora > Phlogophora meticulosa. The sequence goes on along the minus strand of LR990522.1, from coordinate 13,216,523 downwards.
TTATCCCTTAGCTTATGAGAAGCATGAAATTTCCAGGTTTAGCGTCCATAATTTGGACGAAACATCAAACAAAAGGGTTATATGAAAACAACTGCCTGTAATTCCCGAAAAAGGTAAGCCCACGCGTACACAAAATAGCGTCCGTCTTTACTATACAATGCCTCGTAAAGTCATGATGTATTATTAACTAATGAATGATGGAACAACAACGGTGAATGTATTTGATCCTTTTACACAACTTTCGGAGCTCCGAATTCGGCAGCCCTATAAAAATTCGCAGCACATCGGAAGCCATAACTTGTTTTTAGTTGCGTGGGGATATCCTCATGGATGTGTTACACCCTGGGGTCTGGGAGGTGAAGGGTGTTGTAGACTCTTACTGACTGAAACCTCACAGTTTTCTTCAACTACCTCTTCTATGCGGCAGGCGCGCGCGGGGCATACCGACGTGTCAGGCTTCTTTCAGGTGCCAGTGTTCCCGAGTATCATCAACCAACGCAGACCACAAGTCATGGTGTCTGGAGATCATTGTGCTCCCTCCGGCGCCCGGTGCATTTGCCATGGATTGCGAGGGAGGATGTGTCTTTCCGCTCCCTTTCTGTCGCCTCTTCCACCACCATCACTTTCTCGCAAACGGAGGCAACGGCGTCCCACGCGCTCATGCTGCCGACCTTGGACTGAACCACGACCAAAATCCGAGAAACGAGGGTTTTCCGTAGCACTGAAGTCACGGCACTGCACTCCTCCAGATCGGAAGCCATGAGAAACGAGCATACAGACCCTACAACTTGATCTACAAACTCAACGTAAGCGCGAGTACATTGCAAATGGAAAGACAAATAATTCCATTCCAAGTTATTTGTGCCTTAGCCGTAGATCCGGCCGAGTGGGTAAATCTCTGGGAATAATAGTATGTAAAACGAGAGATGCCTGTGCCAACAATAACAAGCAGATACTATGAAAACTATGGTTTATTCGTTGTATCTAATATCGTTTATTTGTAAATGCATAACCAGTCATCCGACTTATTTTTAGTTCACTTCAATATTCAATTCCAATAACTTGTAATTATCGAAAGTAGGTAATTAATATATGACTTCCTGAAATGATAAATCACGTTATCAATAAAGTAATTAAGTAGATAATTATAACAGTATGTCATACAAAACATTCACACATACAACTTAAAAAACAAAGAAAAGTGCTAGAAAACGAACAAACAAAACAGACACCGACTCCCTAAATTAAAGTTGTATTGAAAGTCGGTTTTTATGTTTTGTTATTTGAATATTAGGTGTAAAAACCAAACCTAGCCAGACCAGCATGTTTATATCCCATTCACAAAGATGTATGTATGTGTTGTGTGTTGATCCATTGTCTTATCGCGCAGCCGTGAGACATGGCATTTCTTTTTTTTTTGTATTTTAACATATTTTTTACGTAAGTATGTGTTCTCAACCTGTTGCCAATAAATGGTTTTTATTGTTTTTTTGTCCATCTCTGAAGGCCTTAATCAGATCTGCACCGAATGAATAGAGGACCATGCTGAAAGTTAAACTATCCAATTCAAGTTAGAAACAAACATACGCGTCGAATTGAGAACTTCCTTTTTTTTAGTCGGTGAAAAATATCATTTTCATAGCTTCCAAGATCACAGGCCCAGCGCAGCCAATTCCATAAAAGATTTTTTTACGAGAAATAAAAACTCAAAAGGCTGTATTCATAATAAGCTTTTTCATAGCCGTTACCAAAGGCTGCATGTAGCGGCATGTAGGTATTCGTTGGCATGGCAACCCGATGGCGTCGGTCATAGACCTCGCCGTCGCGACATCCACTAAAGTAAAACAAGAAAGCGCGCTAGGAATTTATACAGGGGTAGTAAAAGCATTAATAGGGGTTTCTTAAAGTGCTTCCACAGTGCCAATTGAACGCATCACGAACTTTCTATTCATTTCAGATCATTGAGACCCCCGCATCCGTGATAGAACAGTAACTGCTATTGGAATAAATATAAAACATATTTATATGTTGATCTTCATTATAGACAAAAAAAATATCTTTGAAATAAGTACAATGCGCATAAACAATTTCTCTCCTTGAACTTTGAAACAAAAACCGTATGAATCAAATCAAATCAAAAATCTTATCTGCGTGAGCGCTACGCGCATTATTTTGTACGATCATGATCAACGCCGTTATACAGACCCTCAACAGTTAAAGGTACCGAATTTAGCACATACAAATTCAATTTCTCAATAGCACTACCCCGTGTAGAGTTCTTCGCGAGTCGTTAAATTAAATCGCGCTGATAACTTCCAAAAAGGGAACCCAGCGATGAAATTTCTGCCATTTTAAAATGAAGAAAGGCCTTGATAAAAGACTAACAGGTCTTTTATCAAGCCCTTTCTTCATTTACAGAGTAATTTATCATTATCAGCCAATAAGTTATAAAGTGAAAGCCTTTTTAAAAATATTTATTTTCTCGACAGATTTTAACAAAGACGGATTAAAAGACTACAAGTCTTTTAATTATAGAAGTTAACCCGGCTTCGAACTTGTTAATTCATTACAACTTCATTCATTATGATGTTACTTTATTTTTAGAGTTGAGTGAACTTCTAACATTTTAATTCGTTCGAAACAAGTTCGCTATAAAAATAAAAAAGGTTTATTTATTTTATTTAATGGACGGAAAATTACAGAGCTTTTTGACGAAGACGAATGTCAAACAACACTGCACGCGATTTCATGTGAAATGAAACATAGCCTTTTTTATTTTCAGTTATCAAAGATTTGTTTTAACATGCCTTCGCAACGACATGCACAACTTTAATATTCCCTGATTCCCTGATGCACAGAAGAAGGCTTTGCTTCCGTGTACTACGTCGGCAAAGGAGACTATAGGGAACCAACGGCTTATTAAAATATCAGCAACCGCTAGAGTACTCTAGCGGTACAGTGCCATTTCTTTCAAACGTAAAACGTATTATCATACATATGTAGCAATAGCTGCAAATGTTGCAGCAGCACTTGAGGTGTTTTATGATCAGTAGTGGACGTATAAAGGCTCATAATATTCTGAAGATACTATAGTGTAGAAACTTTGCACTTTGAAGTTCTGGACATAGTAAGTTAATAAACAAAATGCGCATTATAACTATTTGCTTCACAGCATCCAAAACTATAACGATAATAAGGAAATTGATCATCCTCATAGCAGTTAATGTAAATTACGTTAATAAACTGCTAATTTGAAGCACTTATCTGGTTATTAACGACTGTGATCTCGTACATTCCTTATTTCCGTAACTACTTAAATGGGGCATGAGAATATCCTACGAAAGTATGGTGTGACTTTGAGGGGTTTGGTCCAAGTCAAACATTTGTATGAAGCAATATAAAATGAATGCATGATAACGAAAATAACAAAAATGATTTACGATTTATACGCGAGTTCTAAATCATGTTAATTGATCTCATTGACACCGTTTTCATTAAGTATTTTTAACTATAGGCGCGCCTATTTTCAAATATCGAATAAATCTCGGTGCTGTTTTAAAAGTAAATAACAGTTAACAGTAAAATCTTCAATGGTGGAACAAGCCATTCACAGCCTATAAACGTGGCTATTAGGTACTAGTACACGGACATTCCCTATACTGTGACAATAAACATCTAAAAATAAACAAATGCCATTGCAGCCTGGCACGCCAACAATCGTGAACGAGCAAGGGTGGAGTTCATCATTCGTTTAACTAATTCAAGGCTCCGACGTTTCCATGGCAACGCGTCGAGGGCGGGCGCCACCCAACTTCCGCCCGCCTTAATAATTTCCCGGACGATTGAATGCCGCTAGTTGCCTGTAAACAACGGCTATGCAGCCAATTTAAGTTTCTAAGAAGAAACTCTTCAGGAGTTGTTTAGTTTTCTTTTGTTGTACAGTAAGTTAGTAGAGATAGCTAGACCTGCTTAATCAGACACGTGGCTTCGACAAAGAAAAACTATTAGCATTGTTTAGCATATTTTAATTTGGGACGGTATCAGGATTGCAAGTATTGCATTCATTTTATTAATTGAAATTCACAAAAACACTAAATACAACTAAAGGGCTTGTATTTTTTAATTCCTGTGACTTTTAAGTATATCTTGGCATCATTTTAGTATGCTAATCACGACGACTACAGTTTCAAATTCGCCCTCCAAAGTCGTGAGAACTTTTCAATCAAGGATGGAATTAATTCAGTGCACTTCAATTTACACACCGGGGACTGCGCAGCTGAATCAATTTCATTTCAAACCGAGAGCGAAGCGCCAGCTCTACAGCCAGGGGATCAGAAAGAATAGGAGAGATAACGCCCGTAGGACGGATCCCCAACACAGTCCACAGGGAAAGCTCCTAAAAGCCGGTATTAGTACAAATCACATTCCCACTCCTCCCTTTATCAGAAAAGTGATAAAGAATTCCCGTATTGCTTGGGACAGTAACATGCTGTCGGATTTTATTACCGCAGGGATGTAAGATTTTGTGGTTATTCGGACGATTCGTATAATTTCGAAGACTGTTTACGGTAAAGAACATTTTAGCTAATTCAAGGCTATTTTTTACAGTAAATATACATTGTTTTATCAGAAATAAATAAGCATTTCTTCAGGTAAAACTCGTGGAGGACAAACTTAAGTCACAATAAAGGACACATAACATTACACGCACACACGCGCAGTATTTTACTCAGTAATTTGTACTAAAAAAGTTTTTGACGGGTCCCCAAAAGTTTTGTCGTATTACGGCAAAAGTTAAGACCCGGCGACATTTTCCCATTTGTCATAAGCTGCAGCGCGACCGAGACGCCAAGTAATCCCCATATTACGGGGAATTATCCAAAAGGACCGAATGCTTCTAAGTTACTCCGCGAGATGTTACGTAAGGAAGGTTCAAGAAGGAAAGGTTAATCAAATATTTCACAATAGAATAGAGTTTAGAGAGCAAAATTACTAAAAGCTTCAGTGGGATTTTGTTGGAAGGTCTCCCGCTGCCAAGAGATAAGAGCCAATGCAGCGATAGCCGGGTGTTTGCTAGCAAACATTTTGCACAGCGACGGCCATATAGCCGCCGGCACCGCCGAGGGGTAGCAGATACAGCCTCTTTCTTCTCGTTGGAACAAGGGTATAAAAGAACAAAGAGGCGCGATTATAACTAAATAAATTATTCATATAACGTCTACGCACATCGAAGTCGTGTCGAAAGATTTGATAACCGTAAATGGATTTCGTGACGTGCGAAACTGCAACATTTCCTTGTACAGTATCGATTTATAACGAAGCTACATTTCATTAGCAATAAGGAAAGCAGAAAGGTAGGTATATAAAGTGACGGCTGGGAGGTAATGTTCGCAGTAACATTTGAAGAACCCTTATTCGACATCGTCCTACCGGTCATAAACCCGTCAGTGCCACCACCTCATAAAACCTCCCCTTGGGGATTCTTCAAGGTGACCGGCACGAAGGTAAAGAGGATAAACGACACTAGACACCGGAATTGTTATAAAATTTGTAGGAGCACAGCCGTGCAACCATTTTTAAATTAAACGTAAAACGATCTGAGGACTATTGCAGGGAAATCTCGGTTTTACGAGAAAGCTACCCAAATAAAATTACCCCCATAAAGATGTGGATTGTGGATTCACAAAAATGGTGGTCATAAAAAGTTTCGACTGAAACCAAGAGCTTTTTCTATAAGGAATAGAGTAACAACTTTATGTGTTCATGCGGGCTTTTTAGACACTTCGAATAAGTCTCACTTGATGTGTCTGGAAATCTACTCTCAGCAACAAAAATACAAAGCTCAATAAATTCTAAATCCAACAACACATAAAGTAGGTCGACTCAGAAATTAGTAAGGCTAGCGTTATACTAATTGTAAATAGAATTTCAAAATGGCTATTCAACTATTGACCCTCTTTGATGACTATTGTTTGTGGTATGGCGTATGACCTAATGATGTGACGCAACAAAAACTGGCCTTATTGTAAAACTAGTTTAGGCCAAATGTATAAGTAGATTACTGTCTCTGTAATATAAGACGTATTGGCTATTCAATTATCATGTTTGTTTCTTTAAGTTTTTCATGAGATTGCTATGCCCACCGATGCGACCGACAAGTTGTGTGGAAATTGGTTATTATGGTATGGGCATGTGATGCGGAGGAATGAGGATCATGTTGTGAGGAATGAGGTGGGTAATCTTGTAGTAGAGAAAGATCAAAGAAACGATAGATGAAATGTGTGAAAGATAATATGGCTAGATAGGATGTCACTATTGAGATGACGGCAAATAGTACCTATGGAAAAAAAGGCATACTGCTTCGAACCGAAAAAAAACGGGCCCGTGTTCACAGGCATTCAGATTTTTGTTCAAGAAAGAAATCGTAGTAGACTATGGTAATAATAACTAACAGTTCTGATAGCACACGCCTCTAATTGTGAGGTGCAATAGCGAAAGTATGTTATTATTGTAATAACACATGTCACAACATCGGCTAACTGTGAGATGAGTGAGCGCAAACCATTATGCGTGCCTTGTCATCGACTGCTGTATTGTGTTGCACAACCCACACATTCAAGATGCACGATCGATATTATAATCGATGTGGCTCTATCGATTGTAGTAATTGGGACTGGCGCCAAGGCGTGAGGAATCTATACTCATTTGTAAGCAAACACTAAATTATAGACCGCTTGTTTTAATGCAGAATGAAATAGATTTATAGATACGTGTTGTGTACGTAATAAATGGCAATTCAAGTATTCAAAACGGGAAAACTCCTGCGTTTACAGGAAGTTTTTGGTCTCGATAAGAAACATAACTCAAACGTAATTTTTACTGAACTCATAACGCATAAAGCAACGCATCAAATTGAAGCAAAAATTACACGTAGAATCAAATTTTTTTATCGTCAAGGCATTCCACCCCCGACTATAACTCTCGTTTTATAGCTCCGGTAATAACAACACCGAATTTATCGAGTCATCATTGTGGTAAAACCCTTGGAGACGCTTGCGCATAAGCAGTTCCTGAACAGCGTTTCCCTTTGGGCACATAATTCTTTATTTATTCCTTTATGAAGAGAATTGCACTTTAGCCAAAGTATTGAACTAATGTAATGTGGGTATTACAAGCCAAATCGAATCGAAACAAGGGTTTTCTATTAAAATGTTCAGGAAAAAGGTTTTGGATAAGACAAGCTTACGTTTCAAAGTTGATATAGGACATTTGATAAGCCCCTGAAGACTTTTCCCTCCGGTAACAGCGTAATGGTAATCGCGTTGTAACGGGACAGTAACCACGCTCCCCACGCGTACGGTTTCGGATATTGACGGCATGCAAATGTTAGTAATCTAATTCGGCGTACTGTTTGAAATAGAAGTGGGAATGCTAAGTACCAACATCGTACAAAACCGCATTAGATTTACATGTAATGTTTGCATACAATATGAACATTTAACACCGCCGTGTTTAGACGAGCAGAACTTCATTTTCCTCTATTGCGCGTGGAAAATTACTGAAACCTTAATTGTTTTTTTCTAAAGAGTAATTAAGGTCATAGAAAAAATATGTGTGTTTATCTCTAGCGCGACGTCGCGTCGAAGTTGATTTTGGTCACAGTGGGAGCTAAACAGTTTAACAGTTTCCTTCCAACTAACTGCTTTGTTGTAATCTGAGAGGCAGTTGACGTAACCGTGACGACCACAAAAACGCATTGTCACACGCCACAACGCACGATCTTAATAAACGCAAACGAATTTAAACACTTCCTAAAAAAAACCATTAGAGAGAAACGGGAAATGTTTTCCTAATTAATCTCGGAAACTTGGTAATCTGGGTGTTACGTTATTTTGTGAAGTTAGACATGGTTTGCGGCAAGACAATAGGCGGCTCCCCAAAACAACGGTGTTGGTAATCTAGTTTTGAGGTCGAGTGCTCGCCATTGGTAGGACTAAGGCTGAGTCACATAGGGCACACCGCACAATGGACTCTCATATATAAGAGCCACGTGTAACTAAGTACATACGTTTCCAATGTTAGAAGGCAACGTTGGATCAGGGTTATTTAGTTTCGATATAGAATTGCTTTACTCGGAATTTATTGGCCAAATTACATCTATACGTGACCTCGAATTCCAATGAATCGATTTGTTAGGGAGGGACTAAGGCCAATAGGATATGAGACACGTAGGAAACGTAACTATTTTAACACAACTTACGACCCGATACTGCCTCGCACGGTTTCAACGACTTGACAAAACAAACAGAGTCTTATTTATGTAAGTTTAATTTTAATCTTTACTAATAGATATAATAAATCTGGAGATTTTGTTTGTTTTGAACGCGCTAATCTCCGGTAGGTACTAGTCTGATTTGAAAATATATTTTTGCATTTGATAGCCCAATTATAGGCCCTTTCACAGCACGCTACGAATCTTAGGAGCGGGACAAACCACGGTGCAGAGCTACTGTATTATACACATAAACATTTCGGAATAAATTTTCGAAATATTGTTTAAAATTGCATACATGTTTCAAAAATACTTTCATAGTAGACAAACGTGGTCTCACAAAAAAGCGACTTCGTTTTATACTATTTATTGTTATATATGGTAGTTATGTACGCAAGTTAAAAGAAAGAAATTCCGATAAACATACAAAAATGTCCTTTAATATATAGCAAGCCTGTAAAACTTGTTTGAAAGCTTTTAGCAGCTGTAAAGTTTTATTGGTGAGTTAACAAACTCGATGGTAACACCCTCAAGTCTACGGCTATCACATGGCTAGCTCGCGAACACCGTCATTAAACTTTACCCGTAGTAACTGACTGAGAGCTAAGTTAGTTAAACAATTATCTACTTGAGCATCATGCAGCCAAAACTTGTTTGTTTGCAGGAATCTCGACGAGTATAATTCGGGACTTTTCACTTAAGCTCTAAGCAAACACGCGTGTTATGTTATCTTATATTTTTTCCCTTGAGTTTAAAACTTATGTAACGCTGGAATTCCTTTAGTATCAGGACAGCAATTAATAATTTTATCTCTTATTATCACTCGAACAATAAATGACAAAGACCCTCAGTTCCGAGTGTGACCATAAACAAGTTTAGTCACCTACTTGAATTAAATAGAAGATAATGTTTATCGGCGGTAGATAAATAATAGTTAAATCGACAATGGGACTGTATCTCAGAGAACAAAGCAGTATAGTCCTTGGCCAATAAGTGTGGCTGGCCCGCCAACATACTTTTACTATTACGAAGTCTGTTGTCCCGCTCAATTCAGCAGCTGATTTAACAGCGTTCGGGGTTTAATATATCATTCAATTATTGGTGTCAGTGACATAAGCACCCGCATTTTTTATGTTTCGTACGTCATTATTTGTGTTCATTTACATCTCATAAAAGTGATAGATAGGGCCGGTCTCTTTCTAATCAAAATTTTCCTACATTACCCAACTACAATAAAGACAGAATAAAACATAAACAAATCTTCTTTACCGCTATTAACTATAATAAACTTTACTGTTACTTTAGTAAAACAGCACCTTATACAAGCCAAGATACGCAGTTTATATAAACGTGTTTAATTAAAACGACTAATCTTATCAGCCATTATCTTTTTCATTATTTTCTGCGGCCAAGTTCCCAGGCGGTCGAGTGCCGCTTTCCCGGCCCTATGGTATCTGCTGGCTCATCATCGCACTCATCACAATAGACACAATGGTATGACTCCCACACGTCAACAAGCATTATGCGTAGCCGCATTACCAGTTCATTATTGCTCTCAAGAGCAGCGGTAGATGTCGTTTTACTACCCATTATTCCGATGAATAGCTACTTGTATGACGAAACTTACTTTCTAATGTTACTGCAATGGTCCGTAATTTTATTTGCCTTGTTTTGTAATGACACAGCCGGCTTTATTGCTGTGTTAGCAGTTTTTACGCTATGAATGCAGTACCATTAAACCTTGATTGATAGGACCCTGGATAGTTGGCATTGGTGGCCAATTAGATAAATGGATAGCTCTCAAAGCTCATTCAATGCCACATAAATTAAACAAGTTTCAATAGCTGGTAAATGAATATTCTAATTCAAGTTTTCATCAAACTAAAATCAATTGCACTGGAGTCAGAGCTGCACGCTTAGAAAGTTTCTCGTTCCCCAACTCCCAGTACAATTCGAATATTGGACATTTCTATTGGTGCCGCTGTGCAGTCGTTATTATTATTCGCCAATATTCTAGGTACTGCGGATGCTATCGTAATGGACATAGACATGAACATTTTTCCAATTGGTACAACAGACGGCTGTGTGTGATCGATAGCTAAACAAAATGCCATTGTTACATAGCATCAAGCTGCGTCAGTTACGTGCGTAGCTTAGCAACTACATTCTCTGCGATACATGTTTACTTACTGTGTAACAGATAGGTTTAACACGATGATAAATCGCACGTGGATCAGTATCTTAGGCCTGTCTCATAAACTCGATACTGAAGTAACGAGTCTAACTACTATAAATACTTAGAGCTTCAGTTTAGCAGCAAATATAGTTGACGAATACAGTACTCCAGTCCAGTGAGTCCAGTGTAAACATTTTAGAAAACTTTGGCAATCTATTTTTGGAAGCAACTTTTTCGTTGTGAAAATATGTGCACCAAAATAGAAAATATTTTGGTAACAAGGCATGGATATTCCACTCAAAAGGAAACGAAACCTAGTCGCAGGGCTTGCGTGTTTCTTGTACAACATCAGTAAATCAGTTCTAATGAGGGAAAGTGACCCGAAACAGTAAACAATGTCCATAGCAAACAAACCACAACTAACTAATGTCAATGATCGCAGTTAAACAATAACTTGTAGTGAAAAGTCGCCATAAATGGTGCATGCGTGCGCAGCGTGCGTCCCCTTTCTCATCGAGTCAAAGGTTAATAAGATGCTTTTAAACAACTAAATATGATAGTTTAATGCAATGAACAATACGATTTTTGCTATTCTCACGTTCTATTTATATTTTAACGAACGTTTGGCTAATTTCTTTCCACGTTTAAAAAGCGTGGTGCTCACATAAATCCCGTTGACGGGTCGCGCGAATATCGCGTGTGTTCGCGATATAACGGACTTCAGTATCGCTCTACGCATGTAATGTTATTTTACTTGTGACAATCGACTGCCGCATTGCTTTCTCAGAACAATGGTACCACCTTTTTTGCGTATTCGTCACGTTTATTTTATCGTTTATTACTTCCTAATTATAATACGCGGAGCTAAACAATGAAAATGTAATTTATAGTACAAGAATAAATACAGTTGTTGCCTCATTGTGTTAGATCCGTTTGATCACGTTCGGCGGTTGGTTGCGACATTAAAATAACACCACGCCGTTTACATTGCTATAACGTGTGTAATAAAAGTAGCTAAAATTTTATATGTTTACAGGAAGTTTGCGGGTAAACGTCCAAACATTAAATTTATATCCATCGAGGCGCGATTGAAATCATCGATCGCGAACATGTAAACGATAATTACTGAAACTAAATGTTTTAATCATGCTTTTCCATTAGCAACACTGTCCATTCTCAGTTAAAGTGACACTTTGGCATGGAAAACGAACACAAACTTATTAGTGTCAATGTGTATCGAACAAGTACATCATAATTTTCACGGTCACAATACGTATTCGTACGACAAGTCTTCTGGGCAAAGTGTAAACTGGATTGTAGTACAAGTCTAACAAGATTGGCGCACTCCATCATGCGTAGACACTTGGGACACTGCATTGATCATTCAGCTGACAACAAGAAACTTAATATCTTAACACCATAATGATGCTTATATGCATCTGTCAAAGTTTCTACATCAAATTGTATGTGTCGCGCATTAAAGTTATTGGAATACGACGAAATTCCAATAATGTAATAATGTTAGTGATGAAAAACATCCGTGACGTGAAAATTAAATCTATGCGTTCGGCAAAATGAGCAAGATATTCCCTACCCGAGCCTGTGTTGTCGCCACGGGTGAGTTTACGGGGAAAATATTATAAGAAAATATCACAAACCGGAGGGAAGAGAAAAAGGATAATAGAAAATCTGGAGATTACCACCTGTTATTGTGTAGAGAAACGTAATTGCGTCATAAGGCGGCGTTATTTTGCTTTGTTACGTTGTCTGTTGCCTTGTTTGTCTCTGTAGGAGTTGACCGAACTGTGAAGCCTTTTCCTTCTACAGTTCACTTGGCAACCGTTTAAAAGGGTCCCCTAGTCATCTTTTAAAGGATGTTATTTATTTTTGCGTGTGTTAAACATTTTCCTTTCTTATGCCAAACCTCTTGTAGGCATCTCTCCTATCCCCCTTTAAATACACACGTCTCTTCAATATTTTATCAGGCATGTGTATAGAAAGCAACGTACGTAACAGTGATTTTTCCATAAATTATTTTCTGCTACGCTTGGTTCGTATCAGTTGCTACAAGGATAACTCGGACATTTTACATTTTGCTATGGTGCTCCCTTCCTCTTCGAAAAGCTGAATTTGTTAAATTTTCATTCAGTTTCCAGTTTATTGGTTACAAAATATTTCAAATTCTGAATAGATACAGAACAGTTAATACGAAATGCACTCTACATTATTAGTCCGAAAGGTTATTTCGGTATTACAGCCATATTCCCATTTATTGAACCAATTTCTAAACTCAGCACGTCTAGGGCAGGATTACAACTGTCTGCGTGCACTTTGTTCAGCTTTGCAATATCACACTGATGTTACAAAATTATTGCTGTGAACATTATTGTGCCCAGTTATAGCAAGGCATCTAAACAAGTTTGATAGCTTGTATAAAACAGCCTTCGCCATAACTTCGCCTTGTCGCGTCACGATTTGCGTAATGGACACAAAACCGCTCGCGGCCGACCAAGGGCCGGTTTCAAAGATATTCAATCATATTTTATAAAGTTGATAATACTTATAGCGATGTGAAGGATCGTTAATAATATCAATTTGCGAAAATTCCTGAACCATAATGTCAGTAATGTCGTCTATAAAACCAAGTATGGTAAAAACATTTCCATCAACAAAATGTATCTAAGTAATTTGGCTCGATGAGCTGGAAAGGGAAAAAGAAACTACAAAGTAAGACATCTCGCAGCGGAACAGCCACCACCCAGGGAGTAACGAAGCAGGGAGACGTAAACAATTTAAGAGTGGCCGCTGCACTTCAGCTGAAGCAACCAGGCGAATAAACGCGTCGGCTACTAACCGGGTAAAAACGGGAGTCCCGAGACGTCCCCGTGCCCATCTGTAAAAACCAGACTATCGCAATTGGACGCTCAGCAAATTTCCCGTGGTGCTTCCATTTATTTTAACGATGTTTTTTCAAACAGCGCTCAAAGGACCTCTAGAATTAATGAGGTTAGCGAGATAATAGAAATAAGTTTAATTGTTGTTTGCTCTTAAATTCGCTGGGACCAGCGAATTCACTCGCGTTTGTTTCTGTTGACTTCCAGTTCGACATTTAATGCAATTTAATTGGGTTCACGTTTTATCTCTGCGAGCAGTGCTCAGTTTGTACTGAAACGAGAAACGGTAAACAGTTCATATGAAAAGTAAACACGTCTTGTGAGCACGCTGATGCGAGTTTATTTTTAATAAAAATATACGTGTTATTTTCTGGCAGCTTTTACTCAAATTAAATTATTTATCTTTTGACTGCATCGTTAGTCTAGTAGTTGTTTCCATTCCTGGATCGGGCAGTGTTATTGGGTTTTCTAGCTGTAATTAATCAGAAGCAGCCCGTGGTTTGAACGTGTGCCCGATCGATGGCAATAGGCTTGCCCCACATTACATGGGCCTTAAACATCACTGGCCGAATGTGGGTGTAGGTACTAAAGAGGTACTCCTCTGCCTAATCCTCTTTAGGCATAATGCTGGGTTATGTGAATTTATGTCAAAATACTGCGCAGCTCATTTTGGACTTATCTATCCAGTCTGCAATACATTTTCACTATTAAGGTTTTATTCTTCCGCATTTACCTATTTAATATATTACTAAGCCCGAATCAAAAAGATGAAAAACCTATAAGCTTATGAAAATATAGTTTTAATTTAGTTTATCACGCGAAACATCAAACCGTTAAGTAGCAAATATATCACACGTTTAGCACGACACGTGATATCGACAAACATAACTAAGTAAATATTTAAAATTTATTCAAGTGATCACGAAAAATAACAATTTCAACAAACCTTGAACACGGTTTACAAATGCGTTCATTTTGTTCGTAGAATGATTTTCATCTAATTACCTGAAACAGAAAGAATATTTGAGTTAGTATTTTCATTTAGATTCATAATTTTAGTAAGCCCCAGAGGTATGAAAAGTAGATATTAGAAGGATAAGACACTTCAGATATTTGTAAGGCCAAAAATAATTGATACATAAGAAATATAATAACACTCAACACTGTAACACCGTACCATAATGATTAGAAAAACAATATCTTGGCAAAGAGTCGTGTTGCCGACGCCAAACGCTCTCAAGATCCCAAAACTTTCCCCATTACAATAGCGTTACAGGGCAGCCGAAACTGGGGGCGTAAAATGCCGCAAACACACGAACCTGCTAACTTAAGGTACCTACGATGGCCCTACTAAGTTCCAATTACATTAACAGAAAGTGTTACCACACTGAGGCTGTCTTTATTTCGTGTAAGTTAAACTTTAGGCGTTCTAACCTTACCGATCATGTTATAAGTTCGACGGCTTTGTCGTAACGTGTTTGCATCTTAGCTCTTAAGCGGTTGGTCAGATTTATACGCGGATTTTTTATTAAAAGGCTGGTCATATCGTAGGTTCTAACTTATGTTTCATAAAAATCTGTTAAGTAATTTTAAAGATAATGAGCTCTATTCCGATTGGTGTACGGATCTCAATCATACTTACATAGTAACTTATTTCATTTTCACTTATATATATATTATATATATACGATCAACTTAAAATTTTGTGTGTAAATAAATTTGTTGACCCCGCAATTAAATGGTAACCTAGTCTAGATGCTGCAGCCACGAAAGTCGGCGGGTTTATAAATCGTTGTTGCTACTGGCAACTAATGCCTTTAGCGCGTTAAATTGAGTTTTCTTTTATTAATTAAATTTGCAATTTAATAACTTGTTTAGATCACTTTTTTCCTTTAAAATTTCCTTAAAAACGTCAGACATACTTAAGCGCTATATAAACGAACTCAGCATACTATATAACAAAGCAAGGGTCTTTATTAAACTAACTTAAGGACCCCACCGTCTAGACAGCATTTGTACTTTGTAGTCTGAAAGCGTCGAGCGCGCTAAACAGTAATCGATCCCAATCACTGCAGTGTGTGGGTAACAAGGGGGACCAATTTGCCAAGTCTTAATGATAACGACACTAGACTCAGACTGGTATTACCGTCCGCTCAATAAAACTTATTCCCAAATACATCCGAGACGGAATAATGAGCCATTTTATATTCTAGGAACCGGAATTGCTAGCAAGATTGGCTTCTTTCGCTTTTAAAAAAAGTCTTGCTTGGCTCGATGGTAAAGACATTTAATAAATTTTTTTCGTCGTATTTATTATTAACTTCCTAAGTATAGGAATAATTATGACAGATAGATGTTTAATTAATTCTTTGAAGACTATTTAATGAACGCTTTAAATAGATTTGTTAGCGTTGCCAAGCCAAATAATAATCGTTGGAATATGAGTAAGTGTACGTACACGGGTCTTGGACGTGCAGGAGCGTAATCAGAATGTATGAATAAACTATGAGTGTTAGACTGCATTACACCTAGGCAGGTAGGCATGCCAATAGAACAATCAATATAGCTAATATTTTTTGATGATATCCGTTTACCGTAAATAAATAGATGAGTAATTGATATCGTAATAGACGTTATAATGCCTCCACAATACGGTCACGTAACTTAGATATTACAGGTTATGACGTGACCTGCGAGTTTGCCCAACTCCGCAAATGCCACCGCTGCAAATAACGCCCCATTACAATATAATGCGGGCGAGACGAGCCCTACCTCAACACGGAAATTATTATCACAGTCATAAATCAAGTCTGGGTTACAAAGACGACGTGGTGAAATTTGTAACGATCTGTCACATGGAAGAAGACACAAAACTTTTTGCAAAGGAAAAAGAAAATACAGGATGTTAGGCAGAAAGATGGAAATACTTAAAGGGAGTGTAATACTCATGAAAATCAACAACATGGACTGTGAAACCAAACCTGAAATAGCGAAATAAAAGAGGTGGTCCCTACAATTAGTAAAGTTACGCGGACAAGATGGCACATCTTATTTTGTTTGTATGAGTCTCTGCACTCTTTTAAAGTATGTATATCTATGTAAATCGTTGTTTCCATAAGCCCCTAAATGAAATTTGGTAGATACTTAGTGGATCGTGTAGGGACACGGATTGGTTCCTAATCAATGCCTCATTAAGTCAAGGCGGAAAGGTGTTAAAGTGAGGCTACTGCAGTGAAAGATTTAATTTCTACGCAGCCATTACACCGTACATGCCAATAGATTGTGGAACTTCACTAACTTACATTGAAGATACATTATAGAGCACAATCGATTGGGTTGGGTACGGAACAGCTTTGAATTTGAATACGGATGAATAGGGTATGTTGGACTTACAATACTGTCGCCATTTGACCACATTGTAGGTAAGTTTTGACAAATGCAATTTTCTGTTTGCTGGCTTGAATTGAAAATGGCTAATCGACATTTGATCGAACAAAAATATAAATACAACTGATGGCTACCAAAACGTTTCGACACTTTTTATGACCATACTATCTTTAAAAATTGATTACTTAATGAAATATCCACAGCATATTATATTTCAAACCGGTAATATGATAACATGCATATGAATCGACGGAAATAGAAGCAATCAATTAATCAATATAAAATCTTGTGACGTCCTCCAATTTGACTTCCATTTACAATACAGATATATTTGTAATTGTATCAAATATTTATTACACCGTGACATAACAAATCGATAAACGTTTGTGGGTATATAGAATGGTAGATCGGGAGTGGCGCAGCGGCGCGCATCGTTATCCGCGGGACAATGGTGGGCCGTCCTTGAATTAGCACCGGAACTATTGTCACCGCGCACAATGGATAGGATTTGCCTAGATTGCCGTCGGGGCTGGCACGCGCCGCCGAGCAAAAACCGCACACAAAACTTAACGATCGAAACCGGAGAAACGTTGTCTATTGCGTCGTATCGCCCTAGTTGCAAGCCTGGAAAATGTATCATCCGACACACTAAATAATTTGTGCAATAATCTCGCAGAAATATCGAATGAGTTACGAAATCAGGAAACGCAAACCATGATCACTGAAAGCTATTAAATCTGCCTGGAATTCGCATAGGGAAAACGTTAACATAATTAAATTCAGACAACTTTGGCACAGAACCAAGGGAACTGATTTGTATGTATTAACCCGATAACTTATTAACCCCTACGGTTCGATAGTTTTTCAAGTAATACGTCAATGTCGGAAGGGGATGTATTACAGGCAGATAGAAGAGCAATGAAGATGTTTTTGATGCAGGTTATTATCGGGGTCGTATCACGCTGTGGTGGACGTGTCATCATGATTAATCGATGTGCTGACATCAAGTCACCACCCGTGGCGAATACAATAAAAAAAAGGGTTTAAAGTCACGTCGCAAAATCCTCATCATGTATTATGAGTGCAGGCAAAAACAATACGAGTGGTTGACCGCAAAGTGCTTTTTAATAACAGGGGGCTTAACCAACCATTAATTTAGTAGGACGTAGGTGATTAATGATAGCCGGCATCTGTTACCACTGTTCAGCAAAATTCATATAGCTAGAAACTCCGAAATGAAGAGACTAACTGAATTATAGTACTGTAACGTGACAGTGAAATTCAAGGATATACAGTAGAAGTTTGTTTGTTAATTAATCATCACTTGTGTGCCGGAGTTTGTTTGTTGAATACGAGAAAAGGGTACACGTGTTTTGTTGTTACAAACACATAAGGTTAGTCTCTAAAATAACAATTCTGTTGGACCGTAAATCTCTATGTAATACTGTAGTCGTTTCTGTCCTGAAGCGGTTCTCCGACGACCCTTTTTTGTAACATCCCTTATGGTAGCTAGGCCTGTAAAACTTCCTTGTAGGTTAAACCAATTTTCTAGTTATTATTACATTTTTATATTACTACTAAATGATTTAAAGATTATTTTTTTATTTTTCGTCTACCCTAAATAAATAATCATTTTAACTGTATTCTTTAAATACAGTTAAAATGATTATTTATTTACACTTTAAATAACTGTTTCGTAACATAAAAACCGAGCAGTGACCGACATTTAAATAAAAACAGGAAATAAACAACCTCGTTGCTTATTAAAGAGGTCGGTGGGTGAATGAGGTCCCTACCATTAAACGCCGTGCATTAAATGTCGTTCATTACGCAACAGAAAAATTTTAGAGCATTCTAGAAATACAGAATAACTTGAAGAAGGGGGCAAAAAAATTCAATTTTTTTTTTGTTTTTTAAAACGTTGCCCCACATTAGGAATTTCTCCTGCATGTGTAAACTCACATACACAAACAGCCAAATACTTACATATAAATGGAAAATATTTTTTTATGGGATTGTGTACTTATGTAACTCAAACCTTCTCATCTTAACCTACTCATGCATTTTGCACTTTTACGTTAGAAAGGTAAGAAGATACACTAACAACCACAAGTTATTATCATATGAAGAACATTCAAGTGCCCAAAAAATAAAATAAAGCCAGAACCAGGAAAAACATGGCAAATAAAATACACAATACAATCCGCTTTGTAAAATCCAATTGATAAAGTTCAAATAGATAACCAAGTTACGGCTGCCACCTTTTTATGATGCAATCGAAAAACAGATACAATTAACATTTTGATTACAATATTTCTTTGTTATGGTGGAAAACGTCAAGTTTTCTAAATGACCTGATCACATAGATAATGTAGGTCGCGAGGCCCTCGTGCCAGGAGCTGCGACGTTCGTATCCCTTCATAAATAATCACTCTAATTATAGATCTGAACGTTGCCTACGACTTACGGAAAAGGTTATACGCTATATAAAGCGATGTACCCGCTGCTGTTGACACGATTAAATGTGGCAATGATTTAATATCGTACCTACACAGCTTGGCAACCGTTCCGGATATTTATCGATTTTCATTGAACACGTTTTTGTTATATTTCATGAAATACGAACAGAGAGTACAATGAATTTTGTCTTTAAAGATAAAAAATCTGACAAGGACATCTGAAGCTTTTTGTTGGCAGTTGCGGGTGAAAATAATATTTTATTTTCGAGTCGCTGATACAAGCTTTTGGCGTCCGTTCGGATTGGAACTGGCGCTGACGTTGCTCAAATGGGCTGATAGAAGCAGACAATACGTGTAGCTTTATTGTAGCTACAATACATTTACAACGGTGAATTCATTCTGAAGCATTGAAATCTCTGTTCAATCAATGACGTGGAACTGGCTGACTGTATTAAAAATTAAAGCTGGAGCTGGAAGATTGAAAACAGACATTATAATCTACAATTCTAACCATATCGCTGTCAATCATACAAGTTTTAACTCAGAACTCGAGTGCATAGATAACGATAATAAAGGTAAAATAAACAAGCTGCATATAGACTGACATTCAAGTTATGGAAATATCGATTATGAAGTAGGTATGCGTCATTGGTATCGATCAGAGGAATAACTCAATCAGTTATGCGAAGAGTACTATCGGGAAATAGAAAGGTGGCATTGTTTTAAAGCCACACAATGCACTCTGAGGACATCGTATCTCAGGGGAGGTGCCACCACCTACCGTGAGGTTATCTCTCAACGGTTGCGTGATAAAGACGCGATTATTATGCAACGTTAATTATTTATACTGTCCAACAATGGGGCTGTTTCATTTGAATGCGATTGAAGGAAATATTGTTGCAAAATTACAATGAGTAGGTAGGGTAATTGTAGTAGTGTACCTAATCATTAGTAATGGGTACCTGGTACCCCTACGTGGTACTATCAAGAGAAGAAAACTAATAAATCACGCCTTACAATATGTAGGCGATAACTGCACGGAAGGTATTTCGGTGTTTATAAAATTGCAATAAAATGCATATGTTATTCTGTAATACTAAATAATGTTTATGTACCCACTCACATCCGTTCATAAAGTGAACCCAGCAATACGAAAAAGCATAAGCAATTTACGTGGGTAATGAAATCAAAGACCTCACTGTTTCTTCGATTTTGAGGAAAACCCATCATGACGTGTTGGGCACGTTTTGGCACGAACTAAAGTCCCACGAAAGCAAGAGTCGTATTTTAAATGACCTATGTGATATGACTAGTGCTTACGCAAACCTAACCTTGATATAACGATACTAAATACTGCGACTTCTGCGACACACCCACCGCGCCTTTTAGGAAGATGACGTGTTATTTATATTGATGTTATCTCGGCCAACCGATATTAGCGCGGTCATACCGGTCACCGCATGCTGATATCAGACGTTCAATACGCTTATGTAGATTGTAGGCACCTAGTGTAAAGTTAGTATCTAAAAAGTTACGAGAGAGGCAAAGCGACATTTTGTCTAGCATGAGGACATAGTTAGACAAAATGTCGATTAGCTTAATTAATTAAATTTTGATTAAATCTCTGGGCCTCATAAGAGATTTGTTTGTGGTTAATTTAAACACGTTTTTTTGGTGCCGTTACCGTTTATTAATTAGATTGCATGTTTGGAAAGTAACTTTTTACATCCCATACCAGTTATAATTCACGCGCGATTATTCATAGTGCGTGTTTAGCATTATCCATGATCCAAGGCCTCCACTACAATTGATATTTAACACGACGTTTAAAATTGGGTTTCGCAATACATTGCGCAACCGAACGATACGTTCTACTACTCTCATCTGAGAAGACCGCAATGTAATTATAATTGGATAAACAATCTCTTGTGAGCGTCGGGTCCTTCTTTAGGTAGGAGTTACCCCACAGTCTGGCTGTACACTGCAGAGTGAGTCATATGGCCGCCCGCGTCGTATTTAGGCTATTCGATAATCATGTCGCAACACTAACACTCGATGCACATTGATGTCAATCGATGCGGGCGTAACCGATACCGCACTACTTAATGATTGAGGATCGATTACTGCCACGCATCAATTCAAACTACTTTTGTTATCCTTGCATCAATTGGTCTGTTGACATGTGGGCTGGCTGAAGTAGGCATGTTTATTTTTTGAGTTATGATATAATCACATTCATCACACACGTAACGTGACTGACGCTAGGAATAATTTCTCTCATTGTCATGCATGCCTTTCCGTGTAGACAAGCAATTAAAACGTTGACATCATTAATCAGGCTACAAATAAATCACATAAAACGATATCTTGAGCTACCAGATTACTTCTAACGATTATATTTTCCCCTGCAGTCCCAAGTTTTCGGTTATGAGACTTAGGTCAAATTACAATAATCATGCATGACGCATAATTGATAATTATCATATTGCCATTCGGAACACGTGTTCACATCCAAATATATCATCGAGAGTCGTTGGCGGTAAACAATAGTCAGTGATTCATACGGTCCCGGTAATGCAACTGTTTGTACACAAACTTAAAACAATGTACACACAAAATACAGATTTACATAATAAATGTGTTGAAACTGGTGGATACCGCCCGGTGGAGACTATTATCATGACAGTCGCGTCCAGTTAAGTAAAAATTTTCGCTCGCGCCCGAAATCCTATGTGTAATTAGCCGAAAAACCAAAGGCCCAATAATTAACGCATGCGCCGCAAAAACTAGTCGGCCGCAACAGTGATTCAATTAAAAAGCGTTTGCGCACGTAATCGGAAACCTGACCACGATTGGACTCACGATTGCAATGCGATTTTTAAGTTGAATTGGCTGTCTCGTTCGGGTGTATGTGGGCAACATAACGGAATATCGAAATTGATCGAGATTCGAGAACGATTTACATAATGCGCGCCTTTTCTGATCTGAACACATAAATGATCGATTTAGTACTGGTTGGTAGCACTTTTCCAAATCTCTATATGCTTACATGTATAAGTATGCTTATGTGCATTATGTAGACTTGTAAAATGTTACTAGTCAAAATTTGTTAGTCATACAGTGATGATAGTCGACCGAAGAAACGATGGATGGATTGTGAGAAATTGGATGAAGAATGAACAGGAGGATGATGATCATGAGTCAATGAAAACTTTAAAGCACAAACATACAAATCTGTAATCAAATTGTTGAACATTTTTGTCCACGTTTTCGTGTTGAATGGCATTGAAAACACAGTAAAATCAAACAATATAAAACACATAGTCATTTAAACCAGTAGCTGTTCCAGTTGATTTAATTAAGTACCTAACTACACTGCAAGCCTATTGTAAAACCACAAAACCGAACGCACAAAGGCAATTATTTGAGGGATTGAAGGACATCAAATATCAACAATATTTTACTAATTGAATGCCAACTATACTAAAACCTAATCAATTGTATGCAGCATTGACGACAAATGGGAACAGATGAAACAGAGCCTACATATACCTAGCACATTCACAGCTAAATCAAAGAAGCACTAAAAAGTCGGTGTCCATTTCGACGAAAAGAAAACCAATATTGGGCTGTTTTGAAGTGCCGTACAAATTGAATGGAAAAGTTTGGAAAAACAACCGTCTCAATATCACCGATCGAGGATAATTGGTGTGATTTTAAATGCAAAATCCAGGACTACAATTGGAATAAATCCTTGATATTGAACGGAATTGAGTGTGAAAATCGTTGCTAACTGTAGATAAAAACGTCAAGAAGCGCACTCGCCAAGTTTTCGAGAATTGCGATCTATCACCGATATCCATTACGCACAAAAGCTTTTAGCGCGCACCGAATGAAACCATCGGCTTCAGTAAATCAACACCGACACTAAAACTGGCACTACGTTATATGGTTCACAACAGTCAGTTGTTCATAACAGTGTTTGCCAAATAGTCTGATACGGAAGGATTGAGGAAATTGAATCACATTTGCTACAATCCATTACGTGTAACACCTATCTCCTGAAATGAATCGGAGGTGAACATTTTGCGATCGGAATTTATAGATTCCCGGTGATTTGATGGCTATTTTCACGTTCTCAATATTTTTTAGATGGAGGTTACATACCAGAATCAAAATGGACAGTACAGTACAATATGATCATAGTGACCAGCGCTTGACCAACCTGATAACACCAATTAGGTGAGGCATGGGTGCGCAAACGCAACACTGTCACAACACCAACACATGCAAATCGTTTATTGGCGCGACAATCAGATCGCGACGGGACCGGTCAACCGTACAGTCATTCGGTCGTTGACACCAACCATGGTGACACTGGACTCTCGCTGACCGTTTTACTGTAGAATGCTAAAATTTGAACATATTTGTCAAGTTTATTTGGAATCTGTATTTAATGATATATTGAAAATAGCCATGAAAATTATTTACTTGAATCGCTCGTATAAATTGAAATAAAATAAGAACAATTCAGACTTGTGTGTCGATAAATAGGTATAACTTTATAATGGTTCTATAAAAAACCCATCTCTTTACAAATATGTACGAGGAAAAGTTTTTTTATAACAATTCAATCATGACAACAATGGGTTTCCGATTGGACTCCAAGGCTAGGGTGCGAAACTAACAAACGCACAGTTATTGGAAACATACAATTCGATAGAGTGAGTTCATGTTTTTAGTTTGTATTGTTTGAAGTAAGTAGGTATACCATAATATCAAAATATATGTGCTCAAACTAGAAAGCGATCAATGTCCCTTTCTAATCACTTTATTAGACTGCTTCGCAACAAAGTTAATCAAATTAAGAATTCACAGAACTAGCTAAATCTTCTGCATAATTACGCGTTGTTCAGGACAACTGCGATCATAATACAATATTAACGATCTCACAAGTTAGCACTTATCTTCGTACATCTTTGCTCAAGAGCAATCTTTGGTGATAAGAATGAATTCCAGATTGTTCTTAAGGGGGAGGATTGCTTTTGAAACTTTATAATCTAATAACACAAGATGAATTGCGCCGCAAAACTTTAAACTTTCCTTACATTCGCTGGCTATTACAATGTTTGTTGAAGAGTTACGACTTGAAAATAATCTTTGAACATTCCATTCCGTGATCCATCACATAATAAATTGATGCAACTTATGGAGAAAAGTACGGAAATCAAGGGACTGCGACGATAACAAAATATAGATTAGATAAAAGCGCACGGCCAGTTGCGAAGAGCACTTCAATCGATAGCTGGTAAATGTTAACAATATCAAGCACTTCACGGGGGGAAATATGGATGCACACTTCCAGGTATATAAATTATAACAATTTAATACCTACGTGTACGTATATCAATATAAGTAGAATACGTTTACAAGATAGTAAAGAATTCATTTTATAAATAAAAACGTAATTAACAAGAGCAAACAGCTGCTCATTTACAAAGGGTAATGAGGTTCAATGGTGGGTAATGCACCTGTTCTATATTTTTTTGACATTTAAAGGCCGGTTGAGTCTAACCGTTCATGAGACGGCTGTCGCGATCCAAATGACAGCAGCCTTCATTTATTTCGAGGAAAGTAACTAAAAAGAACAAATGGTTCCACCAATAAACAATATTAAAACGGCGTAGTCTTGTTTGTGAAGAAAAGCAATTTAAGAACCCCTCATAAAGAGAGTACTTCATCAAGACATCATCATAACGAAACTAGCTGCGGACCCCATGCGCAGAGGGACAGGAGCACAATGGATCATTTCCGCAAGATGATGCTTCATAATGTATCTGAGTGAGAGGATGGACCTTTTAGTGTAATTTGAGGTAACGGAATATTTCACAGTGTATTTCAATAACTAGATATGTTATTCCTCAAAACTACTAACGTTGCCCCAAAAGGATTGAACCCATATTTCGGTAGAACCTTTTTCGTACATATGAGAAGCCATTAATCATGCAAAACGTATTCGTATTCAAACTGGAGGAGGGAAGTCCCAATAAAGCTGTACATTTAGTTCGCGAGATCCGAGGGGCCGGCCGTGTCGTCGTGGGCCATGTTGAAGTTTTTTACTGTGCCTTCATCAAGTCAAACAAAGAGGCGGAACAAAGCGGAGAGAGCGGCCTTTGTGCGGATACGTCGAGTGCGACGGCACTTAACTCTGACATCGGTGACGGCAACATAGGCCCGTCGCGTCGCGTCGGCCGGGACATCGCGCCGTGCTCGTCTTCCGTTGGACCTTGAGGCCGGCGCAAAAACTGTTCCGTAACTTCCACGTTATCATTAACTAGGATTTATTGGTGTCAAGAAGGATATGGAAGGTTAGCCATAACCGGTGCGATTGGCTGTTATGATATGATACAACAATAAAGACTCAAGGAGTAGGTGTTTTCACATCTAGTTGCAGTCAAATCCGGTGGTTCTTAATCCTGGCTGACATTACGTGTGTCACTTGAAGTTATTATACTGAAAATAAGTGAATAGTTGAATTACGAGGCTAGTGCCAGCAGGCGGGGAAGCCGGTGTTCGTTCATGGCGATGTTTTATTGGCTCGCCCTAATTGCCTCCCGTCCCGCATTAACGACGTTTGCTACGACCTAGATAGGTTAGGAACACGCTCAGCGATCAATTTTCATATTGGAAACGTTGACGGCACATTAGCGTTCGAGTACCATCGATTAAACTTTGAGTTAAAAAATGTTCCTCGTTTTAAAACATTTATTGAATTTTTTACAAGCTGCATTCACGAACATATTATTTATGGGAAGCTAAAGCTAGCTATAGACTTTATATAAGACACAGCAGGTAGATATCCTGTAAGGTGATAATGTGAGTATTCTGCCTTCCTACTTGATTTCTGTTGTCAAAGTGACCACTGAAAACCAGCTGAGTGCTATGGGCCCCCATGGCACAGCATCATACTGAGTAGTATCTCTCATGTTACAGTCATGACGGACAACTACATACCGAAAATTGTCTGTGTAATACATTTAGTTTTTGTTTTGTCTTAAACATAATTGAAGCAAAATATCTACTAATACTATATTATTGCACGTATGTTTTTTGGGGCAAATAAACATGTTTTCTTTCTTTCTTTTGCAAATAATGAATGTAATCAAAATTAATATACAATAGGAACCATTCCCGACGACCACACACTAATTGTGACAAACTCACAACGAAGATTGTAACAAGGTATGGCAAATAAACCTGCAGGTCGAAGGCGCAAATTTCAATTTTCCGAGCGGACAGTCAGCTGCGGCTGGGTAATCCGGAATTTATCTGTTGCCTTCGGGTCGGACACCCGTCGCCTTTCAATCACCCCCGACACGACGAGAAACGAGAAATAGGAATTGTTGGGAAAACCCATTGTATTCCAGACATCTGACGCGGAATATGTTTCACACACATGGTCGGTCAAAGCGACCGCCGAAGATTCGAGGGATGTTGCACGTACGTATTTAAATATTACTAGCTGACCCAGCAAACGTTGTTTTGCCATATAAAATGTTTGGGGTGGACCACCCTTATCATTTAGGGGTATGAAAAAAAGATGTTGGCCGATTCTCAGACCTACCCAATATGCATACAAAATTTCATAAGAATCGGTCAAGCCGTTTCGGAGGAGTAGAGGGAACGAACATTGTGACACGAGAATTTTATATATAAGATGTTATTCGAAAGAGGATAAAATGTGCGCCAGTATGAATAGGCCCGCATACGTAACAAAAGCAGTAAAAACTAGCACCTATCTGTTACAGGTTACATGGCAGAATTGTGCGTTCGCGTGAGCGCATGTCGATCCGGTTTTGTCCTTTGATGGCTAGAATTAATTGGTAACATAGATAGGTCGATATATTTATTACATCATGCTTTCGTTGCTAATCTGAGCGCATCGGCCTCGGTGACGCATGCCCGCCTCCTGCGGTCAATTTAACTGAATTTATAGCAGCTGCAAGGTCGACAAAGGATAACGAACCCGACCCGCAGCGGTGTGTTATGAAACAGGTCTTCATTGAACCAACAATAAACGTTATCATTACGGTGTAATTAGTCGTAGGTACCTGGAAGTGTTTGTAATCGGTAATTGACCGTGGATTTCACTATAGATAATTCATGTTATTTTCACTTTTGGAGTTATACCTACTCAATTAATCGCAATGACCACGTTATGCCACGTGACCCGGATAGTAAATTGAACCCACAGATTGAACTCGGAGTGAGCAATAAAAAAGTTTTGTTCGAATAGGATGGATACGGTCGTATGTAATCTAACGTTGGATTAATTGAATCGCCCGGGGCGAGCGCGACTCCATTTCTACAGGAATGAAAGCTGAGCAAAAAGAAAGAGGAAATTAACGCAGTCATCTTCGTAACACGTGTCCACTGCTTGATTACAGGGGAAACACCTGATTGCTATGTACGATGATATTATTAATAAATATTTTACTTTGAAAAGTCGCGTTTTATTCTTAGTTATTTCACATTTTAGATATCATTGGATCAAGGAGATAAAACGTATCATTGATAACTAGTTCTTACAACAAAATAAATTAGATTACTTTTATTTCTATTTCCTCAATCTTGCCTAACTTGTTACGCAAATTAGTAGATAACATTTTCAATAAGATTCCAATTATTATTTTAGGGTTCCACGAAATCTTTTGAAAAGTCTCTTTCTGTACGAGACATCGAATACTTTGCAAGTAAGTTCGCGAAGTGGAAACTTGAGAAGTTTTTAAAACAATTAAATTGGAAAACAAATTAAGGATGAATTTCCGGCTTCAACATTCTTATGAAGCTCTCCTAACTTTTAAATGAGTAGGTTTCGATTGAACACTTATAAGGTCATCCAAACTTTGCTGTTTTATGGTATCTAATTGCCACGTGCTTCACCGAAAATACTACAGAACAACAAAATATGACTATGTATGGATAAATACTGGCCTGTTACTGTCCCACTGCAGGGCAAAGTATTTGCTGTTATATGCAGTCTTATACAGAGCAGAATCAATCAGGACTGTTGCTCAGTGCGTGTTGCCGACTTCAGACTTATATTCATTATTTACTTAAGTCCAGGTTTCTTCACGATTTTTTCTTTGCAGAAGTCAGTAATGTCTAAGATAAACTCAGTAAGAACTTATGAAAAGAAAAAGTCACATTGCCCGGATTTAACCCCCCAAAATCATGTCCATGTAACGCGAAAAATCTGCTTTATGGCAAAAACGCGTTACTATACTTTGTTTATAGCGCGTTGTTTTATAAGCTAGCATTATAACGCTTTATAATTGTATCAAAACTCGGATCCAATCTAATCGCGGTGATGTTATCAGTCCGCAACAGGCTAAGTGAATATGGCTCCCAGCCGCTGTGACGCTATCCCGTCGGACATATTAGTCAAGTGTTGTGACGTTTAGTAATGTGACTGCCGATATAACAAGCGCTAAATGTTTTGTACAAATAGCGTGTTATATTTTAGCGCTATACGTTTTATTTATTTAGCGAAATTAAACGAGATCCACGTGTAGTTACCGCTACACGTGGATTTCATTTAATGTCGCTGTATTATTGAATTTATGGCGTTGAGTCGTCTTACGGATAACAGAGCAGTGGTGTTGTGTTTAAGTTATTAAGGAAGCCTCGACGTTACGCCAAGTAATAAGATTAACCCGCGAGCTACGACGAACAACGATAAAGCGGTTGGTACTATCGGTTTTCGATTATTTTCCGTGTGCGCAGAGTTTAGCAACACCATAATATGATTTAGGTCTTAGTTTGGAAAATAAAACCACGGACGCTGTCATGAAAAATCCACACACATACCTACAGAGTACAACTGCCATCGGTCATCCACCATCCGCAACAAGGCAGTAACAGACAGGACTGAGAACCGTTAACTGCATTCAATTTCACGACTAGCCTGGCATAATATTTGCACATTATGCAATGACATGCGTGTTTAAATGTCTGCATATATATTGTGGTTATCTTTTCTGTCATATATCTCGAGATATTTCATCCTTCCAACGTAAATACTCTAATTTAACTTCAACTTAAATTTTAAGCGTGCGATGAGTTGATGTGCAATTCACTCGATCATGTTACTGCTATGTTACCAAGTTTCGTTCACGTTCCAGTACATGGAACATAGTAATCTTGTTTATCGGTTCAGATGTCGTCACATGCTCCCCTCTACCACCTATCCTGTCAGCACCGAGCGCTGTGAATTTACGACTGTTTTGCTCCTACTTACGTCACTTTTCGGGGAATATTGCAGCACTTAACTACGTTAGATATCTAGTAATAAATATTGTTTCTAGAACAAACTACCTGATGTTCTAAGAAAGTAGTTTAATGTACTACAGCACTGATGTTTTTTATTTAGGTACAGTTCGCCCCATAAGCTCTGAAGTAGTCTACCAACGACTGAGCAGTAGTAAATCTGATACTAAAACAGTAGCGCGCCATGCTATGCACATTGGAAAAACGAGTTTCAAATTCAAAGAGGCAAATTTACCTACCTACGTGGCGCGGACTGTACATACCAACAACTTGTTTTGATACCTACAAATTTCAAAACGTCATCATAGCATTACGATTAATACATTCCTTAGCAGATTGGTTAGGCTTAAATTCATTCATACCAACGTTAAATCCGATAATCCATTGACAATTCAATCATAATCAGTTTTCATTTGTTCAGAAAATTTAATTTCAACTTTTTAATTGCAAGATGGTAATCATTGTATCCGTTTATGAAAGAGAAAATCTGACCTATTTTGTGAAATGGAATCCATTCCGCACGCAATGGACACTGTTTTATGCGTAGAGCTAACGAAGTAGTGAGGGCTGCAGATCGTTAACATTCATGGCATAAGTCCTGGATTTAGGTTTAGAGAGGATCACATGCGATATCTCGGTAGAGTTATAACTAGGGAGATTATGACCTGAACGTGAGCTTTATGGTCCATAGCTCTGGAGGCACGTATTGAAGCATTCATCACGTTCTTACTGCTGTCATAACAATTTATTGAGCCCAATATGGTCTAATAGGAATACCAAACATACATACGTGTATGTTTCGTATAAAACCTTATTATTACCTTAACATTGAATACCGCATGATAAACAGTTTTTTTTAAACATCTTTTTGTTATGAATTCGGAAGGAGCTAACAAGCAAACAATTTAAAACAAACATCCTGGTGATAATTTGCAAACTTGTAATAACAAAAGTATTTTTAAGAAACTTAGAGACTCTCAAAACATTGGTTGTTTTCAATCTTATTTATCGAAAACAAAACCGGGAAAATTATGTAAATGAATACAGAATTCCAATAACAAGATAACTCAACATGGAAAATAAGCAAAATGAGACAAAAGCCCATAAATCCCAGGGAAAATGGACAATATTTTTGTGGTAATAAATCCTAAGTATTCAATAAGTAAACACATTTACCTACCTTTTAATCAAAGTGGATGAACGAAGACAAGTAATTAATCACTTGGGATTTAGGGACGGTTAATTAATAACGAAACAAATTATTTAACTACAGTACCTAGATACTTTCCGAATAATATTTAGTAAACGTTTTAAAAGAGCTTGAAGTATTATACAAAATACATGCAGCAATAAATAAAATTAAAAAAAAACAACTTGACTACATTCACAATAATAAAATAAAAACCGGTATAATCAGATACTCAAAACGAGTAAATGACCTTAATATGTACCGTTTATTCAAGGAATTTGATTCGTGCAGCGATACGATTCAAAATAATAATGACAAGTAAAGACTAATTTATACCCAGAAAAATGTACGGAAAATATTAAATAATATGATTGCAATTCTCAAGAGGCGCTCTTTGGAATCGCTTACAAAAATGCTCATGATTCATGATATCAGCCATTAAATCGAAATAACGACAGAGCTCGTGGTAGGCTACCATACCAATTCATGACATTACAACAACTTCGTACGAAATTAAATAAGTCATTAGTCATTGAACATCTCTTGTGGAGGAAAATGTGAAGGAATCAAAATGTAATTTTGTTAACAGCGACGTTAAGAGGGTGCCATCGACAATTTGCGTATAACCAGAAGACGAAAATGAATTTGAAAGGAATGATAGACACTGTGGCCGAAGGTGCAGAAATAACCAATAAGACTATCAGTAAGTCGGTTATAAAAAAAAATAAGCTTCTAATAATAGTAAATATGAGGAATATAGGAAATAATAGGTCTTTACCTATGAAATTGCCGTTTTGTATGAAAAAATTTAAATGAATTTTTTTCATGTATTTTTTATTTGTATTAATCGAAGTAATCACCCATGCAATCAATGCATCTTTGCCAACGCAGTGGCAGTTTATTGATGCCCTTCTTAAAGAAATCAGCTGGACGGGAGGCAACAAATTCTTCAAAGGCATTTTGTACTGCCTCTCGGGTATTGAATTTTTTTCCCGCCAAGAAGTTATCCAAATTCTGGAAAAAGTAGTAGTCTGTAGGCGCAAGGTCTGGTGAGTAGGGCGGATGACGGAGAGCTTCCAACCCCAGTTCTTGCAACTTGGAGACCGTCTGCTGTGCAGTATGAGGTCGCGCGTTGTCGTGCAGGAGCAGCGGAGACGAGCGATTGACCAATGCTGGTTGGAGATGTGCCAGCTTCTCCATCATTGTGTTCAATTCTTCACAGTACACATCTGCAGTAATGCTCACCCCGTTTGGTAAGAAGCTGTGTTGAATCACACCGGCGCTAGACCACCAAACAGTGACCATCACTTTTCTTGGGGTAAGTTTTCGTTTAGGGCATTGTTTAGGTGCTGAACCAGGATCCAACCAACTTGCTGAGCGCTTGCGGTTATCAAACAGAATCCATTTTTCATCGCAGGTAACAATGCGGTTCAAAATTCGTTCATTTGTGTGTCTGTTGAGCAGTGCAAGGCACGTCTCGACGCGTACTTCGCGCTGGCGATCATTGAGTTCGTGGGGCACCCATTTGTCAAGCTTTTTTACCTTGCCAATTTGACGCAAATGGACCAATATTGTTTTGACGCTAACGTCGAAAGCTGCTGCTAATTCAGCCGTAGATTGTGTATCATCAGCTTCCACAATCGCCTTTAATTCGTCATTGTCGACCAAAGTCTTCGGACGACCGCGAGGTTCATTTTTCAGGTCGAAATTTCCAGAACGGAAGCGAGCAAACCAATAACAGGTAGTGCGTTGGTTTGTAGTGTTAGCTCCGTAAACGTCGTTGATGTTGCGTGCCGCTTGTGCCGCGTTGCTGCCACGACGGTACACATATTCCATAATTACTCGAATTTTTAACGTATCCATGAAGACGAAAAAGATTTAAATGCGATGAAAATGTAACACTAATCAATAAACAAATGACTACTTTTGGAAAAAAAAATCCATGTTTTTAAAATAAAATTAATTTGAAATTAGAATTCTTAGCCAAACAAAAAATATTTTGATTTGAAATGGCCAGTACTGCAGAACGGCAATTTCATAGGTAAAGACCTAATATAATTTGACTATGTACGAGTACTTACATAGGACTTATATAAACATCACTGTCGAAATGTGAGTGGGCTATAGACTGTGATATTTTCTGATGCGATTCGAAAAACAATTACGAATATATTTTTTGTACTTTTTAGCATTACAATATGTTACAATAACTTATTTTTCATCTTCTAGTATATTTATATAAACTTTGACATATAAACTAAGTAGATACCTAACGTTTTTCTTTTTTGGACTATTGTAATATATTATGTACCTGTGTTTAAAATAAATGACTATTAAATAAACAGTCATCATTTTCAGGGAAAAAAATAGTAAAAAAAATCTTCACTTGAAAGGACAAGATAAATCGAACGAGCCCAAACACAACAGGGCTAATCTTGTTAAGTTAAGGAGTACCTGCGGTGACCTTCCGGCTCCATCATCAGACCCTATACTACACCTTGGGCTTTAGTTCTCGTCATGACAAATCGAACGAGCACAAACACAACGGGATTATCTTGTTCAGATTAGGAGTACCGTAGTGATCTGATCAATTCTCATAAAATCGACCTATTTTATTTGCAACCAAAATTAAAAGAAAAGATTTACTATTAACTATTAACAATTGGGTTTTCCGTAGTACGCATAATCGAATTAAATTTAAAATACTGTATTGAGCGACCAAAGATTTTCATCTTAATCAGCGAAAGGTTATTCAGTTTGTCTGTGGTATTTGTAAGTAATAGCAAATGAGCGAACAGTAATTCGATGACATTGAAGAGAACGTAATGTAATCGACCTCAGAGTAATTCGTTTCTAAGAAAGTTCGGTCTCAAATTCTATTATCGATACTCTAACGAAACTACTTAATAAAGTGGAGTGTTTGGCGAAAAATATAAAACGTTGACTTGACGAAGATACAGAGTCGTTGAACTTAGGAGATAATAAAGTTTAGAAAACACTGGGTTTACACCTAAGTAACTATATGAAAAGTAACGTAGTGTGAAATCGAATAAGTATACCAATCGCAGATATTCCGACCAAAAGTTTACAGATAAGTTGATGAGTATTTGTTCACCATAAACATTTATCAATTAACGAAAATGAATCAATGACAACTACCAAATTCAACTTCATAATCACGTCCAAATCGAGTTGTGAAAACCAGTCGCTCAATAAAGCAAATTGTAAACTTTCAGAACTTGACCTTCCAAGTTCAGATGCGAACTGAACCCTGCCCCTCATCCCCTTACCCGCCTCCGGCGTGCCCGTCCCGCATTGCAGTGAAACAGAAGGACGATGCGAAATAAGAACCAGACCTGTATCAAGTCTTTTAAATCCTTTGATTCTACTCAACGATATGACTCCTCGCGTCGTTCAAAAGTCGTCGACCTCCTTATATACTGTATTGAACTGCACAATTTTTCATTTACTGTATTGCCGTAGTGTCACTGAATGGAGCCTATAGTTAGTTTGAAGGACAATGAAGAGATAATTAAAATAAAAGGTTTTATGGTGTCAGGGCCACTGAGGGCTCTGACTGAGGGGGCCTCTTGGTAAGAAAATACTATGGAAAGCTTCAATAGGGCTAACAGGACCTTGACACCACCCGATATACGAGCAGAGGTCAAGGTGGTCCTAATGCGTTTACGGCTTTCAACCTTGCGCACTTTATAGTCATCGCTCGGCCCTGAACGACCGTATCTTAAATCCTAAAATAAAAGAAGAATAAAATACTCGTATAGACCAGATTTTGCTTTGATGTGGAATTTATGGACGTACACCATCCAGAGGGCATTTTCTTCGAAACCTTGTTAAAGATTAGGTAGCTGTCGAAATAACATTTAATTTTGAAATAGAGAGATCATATATACTGTATATCAATGAAAGTCACACTGTAATTAAAACGAAATATTTACGCAAAGTTCTGCAATCGAAGAAGACATGACCGTGAAAATAATTAATGTTGCCGCTGGTGAAACACGTTAGTGTAATAACACGTTAAAAAGATCAATTAATCATCACAAAAAAATGAACCTGCTACTAAAAGCGACCTCAGACTTTTAATTCCATTACCATTCGGTTAGAATATTTGATATTTACATAACTATGTTTAGCACCGTAAATGAGAGAAATTCTTGACATTTTTCCTCGAGGCTAACACGATGAGTCACCAGCGTCCTTCACCTCAGGCCGGCCGCTCCGCCCGACATCCGCATTCACAATTTTACCCACTAAAACCCTCTCTCGACGACTACAACTTATTCACGTCACATTTTAATTCATTCACTATGACGTAAATGCTACGATTCTTCTACAAAAGCCTTTTAAGCATTCTGCAAGCATACTTATATTAAATGACTCAAATGTTTAACCTTTCTTTGGTGGAGGAAGAATAGGCACCAGTTGGGAACAACATCGCTACGCTATGTCAAAAGAAACTACTTTCTTTAATAAGCTATATTGTCAGAACTAATGCATCATAAAATCTTGCAGTTGGTTCATTGGTCAACGAAAATATTATGAGAAAGATGAAAGAAAACAACAACCGTTACCCAAGCAAATAGTGTCGCGAATCATTGAGATTACGAAACAGCCGCAACATTACCACACTTTCTCCGCAGAACAAATCACAAAATAGTAAATGTCGCAAAGTAAATTAACCGCGAGCCAAAAAAATTGTTAATAGAGCCTAGCGTTCACTTGATAAAACAAGCACCTATCGGACATTTATCTATTTATATATGGCAAACTCCTGTGTTGACACAAATATGTTAAAAATGTACTTAATATGCAATATAATTTAGTGGCATAGTAAAATTCACGGTCATTAACAAAGCACGCGACAGTAAAATGTAGTGGTAGGTCCCGCGTTCCACCCATGCGCTTAGGGTAGATACTGCAATACTTTGAATGAGTATGAGTATTCTATTTGCTCATCAAAGCGTAGTAATTACAGTGAAACAATAGAAATATTTGTTTAATTACGTAAACAACCAGCCAAATTACACGAACTAGTTGACGGATGAAAATTGTCTATAGCTACCATATGTGCGTTGATTCGAGCAGATTGTTAGTAAGGTATTATTCGAACTTCATGAAAATTAAAAAAAAAGCCTTCACTTGCATTAAGATATAACTTTTAATGATAATGTAAGTGATGAAAGTGGAACGTACCCTACAAAACGATGCTGTCACGTAACGTCAAGTTCATTTGCTAATTGAGCGAGCCGGCCTTTCATAACTCGGACGAGTACCATCACCTTTCATAATATACCAGACGCATATTTGTTTATACTCATAACGCAAACTGATTTTGGCTTGAATATATTCGTAAATTCAGATGAAAGAGAAATGTAAGATATAATTTTGACATGTCTCAATATTATTATTAATTGTGCACATAGTTAAGATCAAAGATAATTATCATACATATTATGTTGCAGATTTATGTACATACCGACCCGCATACATTGCATCGTATTTTGCAAGGCACGCATAACAACAACATTCGAAAGTGTGTCAAGATTGCAATAGCAACGTGGAGCCGCGTCGACGCGATGCGCTAAGCGGGAAACGCAACACACTGTAAACATTTACCAATGATGTATAGGCCTTCCGCGTTAGCCATGATTAAAATTCATAATATTTCCGATGTAGAAATAAATAGTAATATCAGAGAGTCACCGCAGAAATGGTGAATCGTGTAAACCAAAAACAAATCCTAACATTAGAGTCGACAGCTACAATCTTCTGAAGAATAGAGCCGGTGGAGTGAAAGGATTCGAAACGAACAAAAATAAATGCAGGTGTTCGTTTGTGAACAGTTACGTTAAACCCTATTAACGTTCATTAGAACCCATTTCACTAATCTACACAGACACATAAACAAAATTGAATTGTGTGTGGAACAATAAAAATGCAAATATCGATCATAACGGGCCAGACGTTATTGTCCGTGGTGACGGGATGCTTCCCATTCTATTCGAGTCCATGATATGGGATGTGAAATGCTCATGGTATCGATTCGTCTGTTGTTGACGACGATAAAGTCGGAGGCACAACGGTATCCAATTGGCCCGAAAAAGTCACATGTTATTTTTAGCACAGTGAAATGTGGAAACAGAGAGAGCCTAATTTCCATGCTTCTTTCAATAGAGGTCACGTTTTCACGGCGTGACGTGCTTCATATTTGTCGGCTTATGAATAGGACTGTTTGTGAAATCTACTATGATGCATAATCAGCCACCTATTGTTTCCAAATCTGTTTACCACTACGCCCACGAAGTAACTCATCCAACTCATCGTGTATAAGGGCAATGGCAATAAATACATGATTAATTATTGTCATATTGCTGATCTGTATTTGGAGATAAGACATACTTACTAGGTGTTTTCGGTCTTGTCTTGTCTATTGACACACTTTGCATTAATATGTTTAAGTATAGGGCAGGATTTAGAAGATTATTACAGTTTTGGAGTCAAACAATTTTTGTGCGTCACGCAGAAACGATTTCGAAAATATTATTGCAAAAAGTCGAGAAGGTATTTCAAGAAGTCTAAACTATAACTGACCAACCGGTCAGAGCTCGATATTGAACAGACCGTGTTTATGTCGTGTTCTGACCCCAAACTCTTCGTGACGGACATCGTACAGTACACTGCGAATGCGGTACAGTACACTGCGAATGCGGTACAGCACGCAAACGATTACGCGATCGGGTGAACGTTCCTTAGTAACTTTGTTACAATTTCGTGACATTCAACAGCGAAAATTGCACAATCACTACAATCTAATAAACAAAATCGCACTGGAGTCCATTTCAATAACGTATTTGTGGTTAAATTACTTGTCTATTACTAGGCGAAATCTTATTTCACACAGTCACGACACTATCAGTGTCCTATTACCTAGACCTGGATGTAATACCACGGGCGTACAATTACAAAGAGACAACAGCAACTCCGCAAAACGGTGGGTAATAACTAACGTAGTATTTCATGACAGTGTGACTGCGCCACAGCGCTTTCTGATATTCCATCTGGGTAAGCGTAAGCGGCAACAATACTGTGAAACTGCAAAGCATTCCGGTGCGTCACGCTGTTGTACACAACAGATAATGTCACGCAATTCAACTTTTGAATAGTAAGCGCTGTTGTGGAGCCATAGAACATAGCTCAGGGAGCGAGGGAAACGAATTCGCAGGGGATATCAATCAACAAGAGAATACACTACGTAATGGAGTCCATTACGCTTGATCCTTGTCTTTTATAAAGCCTCGGCAGAAGATAAGCAGACGAAGGCACAGCTTCACAGACAATGATTGATGCCTCATGCCCCCAGACTGACAAGATAAAACGTAATATATTCCACAAGGTTTATCTTACTCTGTGGCTCAATATGAATACGCCCAAGATTATAGGCCCATATAAACTGTAATGAATGTCAAATCTGTTCAATAGCTAACATCATGCTTACATTTAACCTGGCCGGTTGTTATTTATCACATCGTGTATCAAGCTCAACTCATTTGGAGCAGACACGTTATAGTAATACATAGTTAGAAATGAATCATGCGCTTACCTTCAAGTATGATCCGTAATATTTAGTGACGTAGGGGCTGTCACATTGTGACAGCACCATGATCTCCTGCTGGATGTCCTCGATTTCATCTTCAGCCTCTTCTAAGTCGATTATTTTAATAGCGACCACTTGCTGGGTCCTGTTATCGACACCTTTAAACACTTCACCAAAGGAGCCTTTGCCGATCTTCTCCTGTTTCGTGAAGATCAGCTCGGGGTCGACCTTCTGTTGAACAAAGAAAAATAAAGGTTAATAATCAAATAATACAATAAACTCAATACTTATCACGTTGCAGGTTTTTGTGCAACAAATCAGAAAACTGAAGAGTATTTATTACCGGCACGAAAAATCGATAACTTGAAAGAAACATACAATTTATATCAAGGACTCTTGATTAACAATATGGGTCCTACGATGTAACAATTAACTCGTTCATATAAAACAAATTGCGCGTGAATGTAGGTCAGATTATATTTTGATTATTGATGAATAAGAATCGTCGCAGTAATTTTAAAAAAAAAGCTTAACAGACGGGATGGCACATAACTTTACCCGTCTAGCCTCCGAAAATAAGGTCAGACCCGGCCACAATATGCTTGATGAATGTTAAATTTGGATATAATTATGTTTTTTTTTTAATCTTACATTTGTTGAGATATAGTATTATATGCAGTTAGTTAGTAAATCAGGTCTGTTAGTATATTTAATGAATAAATTTTATGTACTATACTGTTTTCTTGCGGGAAATAACTTGGAAAGAATTCTTCATAAATTACAACTAAAGTTTACGATTAACTCCTGAACTCAACATGGTCACATATTTTTATTGAGCTTTAACTTTTAGGATTCGATATACGATATAGCTGATATCCTTTCAAGAATGTCTAGACACACTTGAAGCTAGGAATTCGGCTGATAAAAGATGTGTTGTGGCATATTAAATTATTGGGGTTCGATTTGTCTGAGATCTCGGCTCAGGCCAGCTTCGTCGACGCTAACCATCATTAGAAGGTACTCGTCTCGGCGTTTTTATCTTCTCACTGCATATTTGCTGCACTGATTTTGAAGTCAACGAGGGAGTGTAGTGAGAAGGTGGCGTAGGGTACAGGCGTGGAGCAAGCGTGCGATTTTATTTTTGGTAATTTAGTCGTAACATTTATTTTCGGTGCCTTAAAATGGTTATTATTGATTTAAATAGTCACATGCATGGGCTGTGACTAATAATTGTGTATTTTTTGTAGTTTTTATGAGTTCTATATCGTTGTTTTTTACTGCGGTATAGAGAACCACAATCTCCCGCAATACACAAGATATCTCATGCCTGCATGAAATTTATATGAAGCAAACATTGTCAGCTATCGATCATTATCATTATCATTCAAGAAAGTATTTTAAACTCTGACGCAATAAGTAGGTAAGTAATAAGAATGGAATTCGATAACGAGCGATTAATTGATGATACTTGAAAAAGTAGCTTAGATAAGTAAATTAACCACAAAAATCATGTAGAGCTACGTCTTAAAAAGACACACATTGGTCGGATAAAAAACAGGAAAAGCGCGACTCGGGCAGGCAAATTTAAAGGTTGAAATCTCTAAAACGTATTTTGGAATAGAAACGAGGTACCTAATGTCGGTATAAAACCGTATTGTTACGTTAAAATTAGATTTTGTGACATTAGGTTATATCTAACAATGGTTCCAAAAGCAAACATAAATTCATCAGCTGCGCTTTACAGTTATGTGTTATAAGTAGTTGTAGGTACCGTGGCCAGCTTGGCCACAGCGTGGTCATGTTATCCACAATAACATTTTGCGGGTGACTCATTTTGATTGCCCAGTGAGACGGACAGACCTCTACTTAATCAGCGTATGCCTCGCTAACTTCGAGCTAAAACCTCGTGTCCCCTTGTCTAGTGATTCCCTTTTAGTCTAGACAGGAGATTATTATTTTAGATGATTTATTATTTGGCTACAGTTTTGTATGCCTTGTTATGTTAAAACTATTATATATAGTAGTATTATTATTATTCAGCCACTTGTGACTCGGGTCGAGTCACAAGTGGCTGAATAATAATAATAGCCATATGGGTCGATCAAGGTTAACAGCTACGCTTGCCGAGATTCGTGGATGGTGACCATCCATTACAGACTGAGACCCCTTCGTGCTTGGGAAAGTACGTTAAGCCGTTGGCTCCTGTAAACATTCGTAGATCTTTGGCGGTCGTCAGAAGTCAGAAAGTTTGACTACCAAGGGGGATCGTGACTGACGATCAGTTTTATCAAGGTGTACCAGTATTTTACATTTGATTGGAAGTGGACCCTAGCTTAAATGGGAAAAGGCTAGGCATGATGAGGATTTACAATTCGTTATAGATGTCGTATAAATTACAATAATACTGTTGAGTGAACCTTTTGCCATTTAACTGACATTGCATGCAGAGTCTAGGCCTTGCGTTGCAAGATGCAATCAAAGTTAACGAGCATCTACATGACCTTACGAAAACATAATTGAATTTATAATTACAACTAGCTTTTGGCTTCTAGCCCGCGACTTCATCCGCGTGAAAGTCACTTATCTAGAATGCAGACTAAATCGCGGATAAAAAATATTATTTTTATATATTTATTAATATCCTTCCCAGGGTTTCAAACTATATACGTACTATATTTCATATAAATCAGTTCAGATAAGCGTGAAAAAATAACATACAGCCAGATGGACAGACAGATTTACTTTCACATTCAGAATAACCATGGATAATTAATATACCTACTTATGTGCTTCACTCCTTGATGTTTCTACCAGTACAGTGCTCTTCCCTCAGGGTTCACTAAAAACCATGGCAATATTCCCTAAAGGGTAAGGCAGAGGTGTACCTTAAATACGCCAGTTTGTTTCAATTCTTATTGCCTACTAACCAGGATCAAGTCCAGAATCTGGGCTGTTACTGATACTGGAAGTAAATCAGCTGATACATAACATAAATTTATATAAGATGCTGTCTTCTGAACCAGAAATTAAGAAGACTGGTATTCACACTGGTAATATTTAGCAAAAAAACTACAATTTAGAATTTAGATTATTTTTTCTGAAGTGACAATATCAACACCAGTTTCACCTTGAACTTACGTGTACGGCTAGCTTTTCATTGAAATTCAAACCTTATATCCATAACATTAGGTTTATTTTATATAAGGTAATGAAAGTTGGAGATTGTTTAGTTCTACCGGTAATAATTTTCTGATTCTCTTTTGGAAATTTTAATTTTTTTTTGAAATATCGTATTTTGACCCTGACCTGACTTCTAAAACTGACTGACTGACATTATCATGTCGAAATCTGCATTTAATTTTTGTTTGTGAATGATTTATTAAGTAAGTAGCTAAAGTGATATATTAATAAATTAATTAATAATTTTGTTAAGTATAACCGCGTATATTTTATAAGTGGTGTTTGTGACAGTCATACACTGAGTCACGATAATAAATTAGATACTATTTTGTTATCTTAAGGGAAATAACATCAAGGAACTACTTCAGTGACTAATATTTCAAGTGTCTTTGAAAATTAAAAACCGGCAAAGATTGAGTTTGACTCACTCATACGTAAGGAAGAATATTTGTCCGTTTTAAAGTGTTACATTTTCAGGTACGCCAAAACTAAGTTTGTTTGTAAAGAGATTATGCTGAGTTGCTGATTACTATTAGTGCTAACTCGAGACATCGTTTTATTTTTCTAGTCATATTATATATAAACCTTAATTTAAATTTATTTAAGATCTTACGGACATTTCTATAATGTACTGCTTCGTTGGTGTAGTGGTCCCAGGCGCGATTGCTGACCGTGAGGTCCTGGGTTCGATACCCAGGTCGGACAAAGTGTTATTGAGTTTGTCCAATAGGTATTTTCTCATTGGTGGTCCGGAGTCTATATTTGTGACCGGTTGATAGCAATAGGCCCGCCCCCCATTATATGGGACTTAAATATAACGGGCTAAATGTGGGTGTTACTAACGGGGCACCTCTGTTCAACCCTTCGCGGAATACAGGCGTGCTGTTATGTTATGTTATACTTTCATCATACTTCAAAAATAATGAATATAAAAATATCCCCCCCACTTGACCTTGTTACTCCACTTTTAACCCCCCCATTTCGGTATCGATTGCAATAACAATATTTTTATTTTTTATATAAGTGTACAAGCCTATTCCAAATTTGGCGTAGGCTATCACAGTTCTTTAAAGGGCTACCCTGTTGCAATTTCAATAAGAGGCACTTGAAGTGTAGTCCTTAAAAAAAATTAGATCTAAAAACTATTAAAGTTTACGCCTTCGATGTATTCGATCATTAAATCGTGTGATGATAAAACAATGAAGTTATTTAGTAAAGAATCTGGTGAAGCTATCGATCCGACAGCTAATTCATGGAGTGAAACTCGCATTCCTCTGAATATACTAGTACACGCGAGGAAAAGACGGCGCTGCAAGTGCTGTTAACATGAAACTAATTGAGGTATTATCTTATCAGCGAATGATGTCCCAGATATTTGATTTATTACTCATAAGTTTAATAATGCATCGTTAGTCTAGTGACCGCAAGAGATACTGCTGAACACAAAGTCCTGGTTTCCATTCCCGGGTCATCGTTCTTCGACGTGTTATGGAGTTTTTGTAATTGAATTTTCTCAAAAACAGCCAGTTTTTGGATTCGTGCCTGGTTGGTGGCAATAGGCTTATTCCATGGCATGGGGCTTAACTAAAACATAACTAGCGAAATGTGGTACCTATAGGTACACCTCTGACTAACCCATCAGGCAATACAGGCGTGATGTTATGTATGGTACGAATTTAATGATTATTCCTATTAAAATTTTAAAGCAAGACAGTGTTTTGCCACAAGATAGAAGATATTTATTGTGGTGATAAAACTGAGAAAGACGCAATGATAAGAGTTCTCTTATATAAAAGCGGTTTTTCCCTTACCAACTCATGACACACTCAGATAACTTGGTGACCCCTTGGTAGAGTACGCCGAACGACAGTGGTAACAAAATAATTAGAAGCAATCCTACTGAAACTTTGTAATATGCTAGGCCAGCTCATAATCAGAGTCTTAAAACTAACTTGAGGCCTGCTGTACCAGTAAGACACTTATTTCAATAAAGCTATATAATTGAATCCATGAATGGAGATTTTTGCCCGAGTGAAATGCAAATCGCATTTTTAAAAATATTGAGAGAAAAGCAGATGTTTTTCTCGACGAAAGCTTTACAGTTTTCACGTTGCGATAAAGTAAGTATAGCACGTGGATCGTTTCATCCGAGTTGAGACGGCACGAGTCATAGTCGGAGGGGCACGTGACCAGACTACCAATGAGCTACGCCAGAGAGCATATTGAGACGTAAATCTTCTTATTTTTAATCTAGTAGCAAAACAGTAAATATAAACTGTTTTAAGTTCAAGTGAACCTATTTAACTCGATAACAGAGAAAGAGACGTTCCATTTATCCGCGCCTGCTTTCAATAATGTCGAAGCGATAGATAAGCGGGCAAATAAATCGAACATTGCGAGTAGGTAAAATATTAGGTCTTTACCTATGAAATTGCCGTTCTGCAGTACTGGCCATTTCAAATCAAAATATTTTTTGTTTGGCTAAGAATTCTAATTTCAAATTAATTTTATTTTAAAAACATGGATTTTTTTTCCAAAAGTAGTCATTTGTTT
This sequence comes from Phlogophora meticulosa, assembly GCA_905147745.2. NCBI lineage: Eukaryota > Metazoa > Arthropoda > Insecta > Lepidoptera > Noctuidae > Phlogophora > Phlogophora meticulosa. The sequence continues at coordinate 13,172,469 of LR990522.1, read as the reverse complement.
ATTGATTAGTGTTACATTTTCATCGCATTTAAATCTTTTTCGTCATCATGGATACGTTAAAAATTCGAGTAATTATGGAATATGAGTACCGTCGTGGCAGCAACGCGGCACAAGCGGCACGCAACATCAACGACGTTTACGGAGCTAACACTACAAACCAACGCACTACCTGTTATTGGTTTGCTCGCTTCCGTTCTGGAAATTTCGACCTGAAAAATGAACCTCGCGGTCGTCCGAAGACTTTGGTCGACAATGACGAATTAAAGGCGATTGTGGAAGCTGATGATACACAATCTACGGCTGAATTAGCAGCAGCTTTCGACGTTAGCGTCAAAACAATATTGGTCCATTTGCGTCAAATTGGCAAGGTAAAAAAGCTTGACAAATGGGTGCCCCACGAACTCAATGATCGCCAGCGCGAAGTACGCGTCGAGACGTGCCTTGCACTGCTCAACAGACACACAAATGAACGAATTTTGAACCGCATTGTTACCTGCGATGAAAAATGGATTCTGTTTGATAACCGCAAGCGCTCAGCAAGTTGGTTGGATCCTGGTTCAGCACCTAAACAATGCCCTAAACGAAAACTTACCCCAAGAAAAGTGATGGTCACTGTTTGGTGGTCTAGCGCCGGTGTGATTCAACACAGCTTCTTACCAAACGGGGTGAGCATTACTGCAGATGTGTACTGTGAAGAATTGAACACGATGATGGAGAAGCTGGCACATCTCCAACCAGCATTGGTCAATCGCTCGTCTCCGCTGCTCCTGCACGACAACGCGCGACCTCATACTGCACAGCAGACGGTCTCCAAGTTGCAAGAACTGGGGTTGGAAGCTCTTCGTCATCCGCCCTACTCACCAGACCTTGCGCCTACAGACTATTACTTTTTCCAGAATTTGGATAACTTCTTGGCGGGAAAAAAATTCAATACCCGAGAGGCAGTACAAAATGCCTTTGAAGAATTTGTTGCCTCCCGTCCAGCTGATTTCTTTAAGAAGGGCATCAATAAACTGCCACTGCGTTGGCAAAGATGCATTGATTGCATGGGTGATTACTTCGATTAATACAAATAAAAAATACATGAAAAAAAATCATTTAAATTTTTTCATACAAAACGGCAATTTCATAGGTAAAGACCTATTATAAGATTTCTAACGAAGAATTTCAGACATTTGCTTCGTTTACGCAAATTATATGAATACTTTGGAGTAGGGTTGGTAAAAATCCTCCCGAATTCTCCACTTTTGGATAAATGTGTAGGTTTATTCCAAAATTAGAAATGGACAACTTAAAGGCTTGAAAGTAGGGAGTTTTGTTTGAGCAATACAATTTCAACACGTAACTTTTAATTACATGTCACATTATTAAAATTACGCGTTACATTTAAAATTAAACTCCATGGAGCGTTCCTTACCGAAGGTTTCCATTTTATGAACATATGACAATATGATTTGTATCGTGATTTAAATCAAAATGGTTTGGCTTGGCTTTTAATAAATTTATTCAGGTTTCTAGTTCAAGGAACTACCTAAGTAAGAGGCATAGCTAACCTATATTTGTTTTTTAATAAAATAATATGTGAGAATTAGTTGCTTACTCTACTACTTAGGTTTACATTTTTTATAAATTTGTGAGAGAGGAATAAGCTTTCGCGGAAGTCAGGAAGTGTACATAAAAGTAATACCCTAAAAGCAGGTACCTATGCAAACAACAAGGTAGCAAACGTAACATCATTATTTCCTGTTAAAACGCCACCCGTAAGGGACTCTGAAAAAGAGGATGATAAAGTAAAGGTTCATCTTTGTACGAACAAAAAGGCTTATTGTGCTCGGTAAGCCAATTTCACACGAACTTACAAAAGTAAGAGATCAATTTGGCTGACGAGATGTTAAAAAATTATAAAAGAATCTCTAAGATCATTAAACATACATTTTTTTTACTAATGTATAGAATATAGAGTGCAGTCGGAGGATTATTTTTTTGTCGTTTGCTTGTACTTTTTAGGATCATTTTTAATACATTATTAGAGCAATCTTTTAGCAATTCGCTTTTATATATTTTATTAAAAAAAGTCATTTCAAATTGCTTACTTGAAGTTCACCATTTTTGAAATTGTCAATAGTATGTACTCACATTTATAAAGAGTTTTCCCTTTATATTAATTCGAGTTACAGATAAGATTGTTTGAATTAATTAGATGTGTGAACTTTTGAAACTTGCCTATCATCACTTCAAAGAAAGCTTTTAAAAGCTTAGTATTATGCGAAAACTTTCGGGACAAAATAAGTGGTAAAGATAAGTTAGGAATAAAAGCTATTTAACAGGCGGCGAGGGACGAAGCCCTTTTGAGTTCAAATAATGGAGACATTCACCTCCGAAACAGGCCAAACAATATTTTAGATTTGATATTAAGTCATAAAAAATCATGGGTACACAGCATTTTCTAAATTTTTGGAAGGTCTACAGTTAACAATAAATATTTTATCATTATCTTATCATTGTAAGCAATCCAACTTTCCAAATTCTCCCATTGCAAATGCATTGAGCCTCGTTATATCCTTTATCCAATAACTCATCATCATCATATTTTGCCTTGCCCTTACCTTAGATGCAGCTCAATACTAGAATTTTAGATAGAGCGAGTACCTATCTGACCTCTACAACCCAGTTACTGGGCAACACCATACCCCTTGGTAAGACTTGTTAGTTTCGGGTTTCTGCCTACCCGTAATAACTGTTAAAAAACTACAAGTGACAGCCGTGACCAACAGCTTTTTCTGTCAAAAACTATTTCTATGTTATCACAACAGGTACATTTTCCCCAAGTACCTAACCTACATAGATTCTAATCGCATTAAATGATTGGAATTGATTTACCCATTATCTGACCAACAATACAAATATACCGCCTATGTACATTACACAGTGGTTCTATTTTTAGTTATGTTTACGTTACAAACATTCTAGAGACTGCGGTATGACATGACATCTAGCTACTAAAGGTTACAGGTTGTATGGGGTGACGTAAGCTAGGGCGACGTCAGACCATCCAGCTTTGGACGGGCAGGCCCTAATGGAGCGTTATTTTTATATACTTCATACGTTTTATCCATGGCCGTCCATTGTGAGATAAGGTATACACGCGATAAAGCTGGTGTTAATATTTTGCCGCGATAATCTCACTAAATGAGAGTCACTTCCATAGATTGTTCGGCCGTCCGTGATTGAGCTGTGTCGTAAACCACGAAAAACTATTTTGGTATTTAATTTCTAAATCGTTAGTCAATTTGCCTTGCGAAACTTAGCGTAGTTTTTTGATTATACAATATGTGCCAAGTAAATTCAAACGTTCAAATGAACGTTGTTCTACAAAGGTGGTTAACATTTTCAATTATCAAAATCTTCACAAACTCCAATTTATCATACCGTATTTATAGAAACGCTTTCCAAGTTCTATCACGAAAAGGTGAAGGTCTGCCCGGCTTAGTTCAGCCTCGCTTAGATTGCTAAAATGTCTGGGCTTATACTATTTGTGGATAGGAAAATACCAAGGCTATTTATTATTAGATAAGAGATGTATTTTAAGCTTTTAATGACATCGCTAAAACCATCCCTAACTGCGGCCCTGGGGCCCAGGCAAAACCAGCGCAGACCACTCACGTTTTAATTTATATTGATGTTATAAAGTTAAAGGAGAGTCATAATAACTTACTTATGGTAATGGGTTATTCGAGTAAGTAACAATTAGAACTAGATACATGCGTTTTATCTGTTTTAATTAGCACATACCATTTTTTTCAATTATTTAATAAGATAACAAATCAGAAATCAATATTGTTTATCTCTATTGAGCTTTCTGTCATCAATCCCACTTACAATTAAAGGCGTGCCGTCGCGCCTAGTAAGTGCGTCTTTGTGCGAATTTCAAGTTTTCTTCTGATTTGCAAATAATGACTAATTAATTTGTGCGTTTAGATGTTTTTGTTTATGACATCTCTACGTAAACCTTAAAATATACCTACCTACACTAAGTAAATAAGTCTGTGCAAGTTCCCCAATTATCATAGCTCATAAACAAGCAAATCGTGGCCATTCGCGCCATATGCGTTACCATGGTGAAGTAATTAAACTTTCATGATAATGATATCTGTCGCAATCCAGTCACGATACTCGCTGCTATTATAACGCAACATTGACCTTGTTGCAAAAGAAAAGCCAAGTACTGGTTACGCAGCTTGAAGATAAATAGATTTGATTTTAATTACGGCGTGTAATTAACAACATATTCATTAAGGATTAGGTGAATCTAAGAGAGAAAATGTGTGTAATAAATAATAAAAAGAGGAGCCCGCCTGTTTACCTTACTTAAAGGGACTAAGTTAACAGTACATTCGAACAAACAGGATACATTTTCAAGTAGTTCGAGTAAGCTTAAATATTTATGAACCGTTTTCTGTAAAACATAGCATATTTAAAACGCGGAATATAATAGTGAAACGAAGTTTAAGTGCTTCCAACGTTAAAGATACGCCTCCGTTACATTTCGCTGGAGGTAGTAACCTTAACGCCCCGGTGTCCTCGTACCGTAAACAGAACAACCTCACTTACGACTACATTTGCTATTCATTAGATACTACCCTATATAGGAAATCGTCTTAACCGGCACACTATAAAAGGTCTAACGGAATGCGTTCGGCGAACACACATTTTTTGCTGGACCTTCGTAAGAGTTACGTAAGTAAGTAAACATGGACGTTTCTGGGGGACGGAGTCGTGAGAAAGTGGACAAGTAAACGTGGAAATTTTTGTTAGATGCCCAGGTTATCTATGTTCATTAGCAACATTTGAATCAAAGCATTAGTTATCAATTCATCTATCAATAGCATCGTCCAATATGATGCCTATAAAAATATATAGGTAAGATCTACTGGTAATTATGTAACAAGGGTTACATACATACCAGAGAGAAATGGCAGTTCGTGTCGAATGACGCGTGCGCAAGCCGACATCCGACACGCATTGCGAGAGACGAGGAAATAAATTACAGCTATATAAAACAACCGATCAACTCACGCACATTATAGCAGGACATGAAAGTACTAAGTACTAAACGCATTGAATTACAAGGCGGTTTGTTGCTTTCCATGTTTCACTTACATTATTTCCAGTATATCGGCTTTGTGAAGGTCGTACGGGGGCCGGGCGCGCAGGCTGTGGAGGAACCTTTAGCTGTCGTCGGTCAAATGACGAGACATGACTACCTGACCAGCCCCAGCGCCCGGGTCCATTACTTCCATGTGGTAAAGAATACGATGATTGTGGTCTTAAATGTCTTGTTGTAGGACCGGGCAATAAGGGCCCATTTGGCCCCACTTGTGGCATGGGACCCGCTGGTCCTTGAACATAGTGATAATGCGGTGGATTCGACACCGCTGCCCCCCACATATTATACTACACGTCTTGAGTCACTCACAAACACTGCACATACCAAAAATCACCACATCACATCGATATTGGTAAAGCACTGACATCCAATGGCATTTCGTGGGTTTCACCAGTCGTCTTATCTCTCAAAACGACGATAATTACAAATTAGCCAATAGTTTCACTGTATATTCTTTCAAACATTCGATAACGCGCACATTTTCAATCGGCTACCAGTCGGTAGCGAGTGATCCAGGCCACTGTTCGCGATGGAAAGACAGCTTGAAAACATGAACGCCTCGAAAGCAACCGCCACCGGACGCAACCGAGACGCGTAGAGAATTAATTTATGTTTGATGGACAATTGTTTGTCCACAAAGGTCTCTAATGATCTAAAACTGTTTTGGACGACTTTGCAAAATTACAAGTTAATGAAGCCTCACTAACGCAATTACTTTATGTGTCGAGAAATACAGGGCTCCAAAGTGTTCCCCTAGGAAGCTGTCAGCCCACACCACTCGATTAAATCGTCAGTTTTAGGGCACGACAAAGCTTATGCCGTTAATGTACCGAAGACGTTCATCGAATTTTAACGAGCATCAGAAGTAAATGAAGTGGGACAGTCAATAAAACGGAAATAAGGACAGACGAAATGTAAAAGTTCACATCACTGAATAACAACATTCAATGGCAACTTTGATTCTAACGTCACTATGGTCACCGACACAGATAGTTTCCACACCACCGGCTGTTAGAGAAATCTGTTTCCCGACACTACAAATCCATCATGATGGATGGCGTGTGAGTTTCAACGCATTTGAATGTAGACTGGTTGCGTGTTGCGAGTGGTTGCCGAGCGTTCCACACCGGCCGTCCTGGCGATTGCATTATGATTTTTTCGCAAGGGACCGCGGGGGTGAAGCAAGCGCGCGGGCGGTGAGCGGCGCCAGCGGAGCGTGCAGCACAGCGGCTGCTCCGGCGGCTCAACGCAGCGAAACTCGCGCGCAGACTTCATGTACCCAGCAGTGCATAAGTATTCACAGCTATTCAATGCTATTGCCATATCATTTGCTCGTCGCCAGCGATCTACAAATTATTCAGAGTCCGCGATACTATCGCCCCACATACCAAGCAAAGTAGAATTTAACATGAATGAAATTACTAGAATTGCTCCTTTAGTTGTATAGCGAAAGTTGTGCTAAAATATTGTATATGCTAGCGGTTACAAAAAAGATGACATGACCTGGATACTTAATGAGAGACTTGGAACTAAAACCTTAGAGAAGCCTCTTTAAATGCTAGTTCACAAAAACTACCATTTTTATATCAATAGCTGCCAAAACATGCCAAGCAGCAAATGACTCGCATTGCCATAGGCGATCCGTCAAACGAGCGTTCCAGTTAGCGAGCGCGAAAGTCAGCAAGACAAAGGCATTACAAAACTTTCGTTGGGCCGCAACAACGAGTGTCTGAGTTTGGACGCACAATAGGAGAAGCATTAGTATTCAGTGTGAGGACGGTCGAGCATGGCATCGGTGGACTGTCGCGAGGAGTCACCGCCCGCGCAGCCGTGCATTGAATACGGTCCTTTCTGAACTGGAAGGAATTCCATGCGTTTACGGCAGTGCTACGCTTCGCCATAAGCGTTCGACGTTAGGCAATGCGGCCCACATACATTTACATTATTTGGTTTACGGTCCGTTAGAACCTTTTGTGGGTCCTGTCGTGGTTTTCATAACAATGTATTTTTTGTTATTGTAACAACGAAACTTCACAAATATACGTTTGTGATTATATGAGCTACATACGTTTCACAAAGTAATTAATTATTAATCGCAGAATTTTTGACAGGGACACGGATACGTCAACAGGTGTGTGAAGAGACGTGGGTTTCATACAGGAATTGAACGAGGTCGCGTCATTCTCATATGACAGTTTAAATGTTATCAAATTATCATGAATGAGAAACGAAAAATACACGTAAGTAAATGATCAGAAATTAACCAGGCCATTGAATTTATAAGCCACGTGAACTCTGGGGGATAATAAACCCTAATATAAAGCCAAGTTGTTAATAAATGTTCGCTATCTGGAGACCAATGGACGATTTTGATTAATCACTTCGCTGCTTTATTTGTCATGAAATTAATCACAAATCACTGTCACTTTTTACGTAGCTATAATATTTATAATAAATAGGGATCAAATGGTATTAGTAAAAAACAAAAGCATCCAACCGACAGGCGGCGATGCCTACGCGTGACTAAAATCAACGACGAACCAACACCGACATGCATTATAATGAATGGAGACAACCTATCTAGGAACAATGATTACTTTCTGAACAAAAACTTAGACACGAACGTGGGCCAATGTAAAAAAGAAGCCTTTTAAAATGGAGCTTTAGTCTCGAGCTCGACTAACACGAACGATCCGAATAATGTATAAGACGAACGTGATATGCCTCCCTAAACATTTAGTAGTACGAGAACTGTTGGAATTAAATCATCTTAATTCCCTGTATCAGTTGGTCGCTCAGACGAAGCAAGGTAAACGATAAAAACTGTTATCATGATACTTTACATTCCATACTCTTGTGCTGTAAAGATAAATGATAAGGGATCTTGTAAAAATAACAACTCTTGGACGAACATAACAAAGACAAAATCTCCTGCAAAATCAAATTCTCATTTACCTGATGCCGTTAACAACAGACTTTTCCCAATACGCTATAATAGACATGGAAACATCTCTGATCAAAACCATGATAATCTAAACATAGGTGTAATGATTGGTCTAGTTTATAGGGTTTCGAACCAAACTCGAGTTTGGAAACATATGGAATATAAATCTTTTAAACGCATTGGATGTGGAATTTATTAGTCAGTTTTCACGATGATAAACCGCTGTTCAATGCTTGAAAACTTTGGGAGCCCATTTTGAGATAATTCAAATGAGCATTTGAGGATTTGAAAGAATAAGACAATCAAGTAGTTGTGTTTTAAGAATAACGTGTACAAACTGACTAGGAGGCTTAACAAAAGCATTGCTTGATATAATGGATTGCTATGCAGGAACAGTAAACTGTCCCAGTTGGCAGATGGTTCACACCTGCACTGTGCACACCAGTAGCGGTAGAGTGACGTGAGCGCTGATGCGGAGGCACAAAACATCCCATTTGCGTCACATCGGAAACGCATTAAGCGAACCGACGACGCCATAAGAACGCAATATCCGACCGGTACCACTATACCGGTATTACTGCAAGCAACTACAAGATCGACTGCACTAAAAGTCGTTATACAACCTGGGTTTTTTAAATATATTCAATGTTGAACATAAAAGGAGCGAAGAATAAACAGCTACATTATCATACGTTGACTTTAAGTATGCATTAAAAACGAAAATAGAAAGCGTAAAGCTCTCATCATCTTACATTCTTAAGTGAAACAGTCGGCTTTCGCAACAAAGTTGTCGAAATTGATTTAATAATGTGAATTAATTTATGACGTATTTCCAGGTATTTGGATTGGCGATGCCGCTAATACAGAGACAGGCGTTGCCTTTGCAGTCGGGTGTTAACATCAAATAAGACATCGTAATGGTTAATTAATTGACGAACGGACGACCAACATTAATAAAATGAGGAGTTGAACTTCAGTTACCAACCGAGCGTAAGATTTACATTTTACTTCTTGCGTCAATGTTTGCACTGATATTTTTATACCATTTCACTGTAACGCACACCATTCCAGAAAATAAAGCGCTTTGTGCTAACGTTTTCTTTCTCTTACAGCAGATAGCAAGTTTATTTCACTCTTACTATTCTATTCAAAAGAGGTGTATTGGGAGCTTGGGACCTTTGTGTCCCAAACAAACAGTGTAAAGTTTTTGTACAGTGCTCAATGTCGTGTGTGGGGTGTGAACGATGTGCCACGTTCCGGTTTATGTTTCCCGCCGGTACATTAACTGTGAAATAGTGTCGCAGTGTTTATTAGTGTTTTATAGTCCAGTGAACACTAGCAATAATTGCTAGTGGTTCATTAACAACGCTCTAGTTGAGTAACTGTGAAAAATATCCTGATTTACGCATTGTTCTGAATCACTCAAGCTGTACCCATTCCTAATCATACTGAATACTGTAAGCATTGGAAACTTATTTGTAGATTTCCACTTTATATTGCCAAGTTTTCCTTCGAGAAATGTGGCATAAAGTCGATCAATGTTTCAGTCGAGCAGATACAAATACATTTAAACTATAAAAATCTTTTGTAGTTGAAAAATTCATTCCAATAAAATTCTTTCGATTCAACGTCGCGGTCGTCTAGCTCAAGAGCACTCGATTATTCAATGTACAACCGTGTGTGGAGCGAATTCAACGACGGCAATCGTCCGAAAAGAGCTATTTCCACATGGTACTCAGTGGAAAAAGAAAATCGACGTAGAAAACGACGTGCCGCGCCACCGGCAGCGCTGTATGTTAGAATAGTATTGAACCAACTAAAAGAAGTTACGCGAAAAACAATTTTAGAGCACGAGCTGCGGATTACTTTCGCGGAGCTGACTTACGTTCGTACAACATGTTGAAGAACTTAAAGTTCATGCTAGTTGGTATGCTCGCCTAAGGACTGAGTTTTGCAAACTACTAAACCGAGTTTAATATAAGTAACTGCGTATTTTATGAAGAGAAAGTCTGAGCACATTCTGATTGCGACAAAACCACATAACCTAAAGTAAAGTGGTGCATTTACTAACAATCATGGCGCATTTGGCACCGGTGTGATTCAGATGAATCTTAACAAATTTGCTACCGGATAACTTTTATACTTGCATAATGTAAAACGGGCCACTTCCTCTCGAGTGGTAGTGCGAAAACATCACGTTTTCATAGTAAAATATTATGCATTTACACTGAAACCTGACGCCGTGTTCGATGTGCTTGTTTGTGTGGCGTGCATTGTGCGAATGTGAGCGCATACAAGGAAAATAATATAGTGTTTATTGTGTTGTCTAGCAGAGCTGTATAACCACTTCCAGTACCGTTAGAAAAGTTTGTGGTTGGAAATGTCACTATGTTTATGCGACTGTGAGGAATATGTGACTTTTAGTTGTAATAAGCGTGTTAAACTAAAAACTTTATCGTTAAATTTCACACTTAAAGAAATTATTTCAAATTAAATACATAACAGAATCAACATTTTAGACAGCTCGTCAAAACTTGAGTTATTCTTTGACGATGTATGTATTTCCTCTCATCTCGAAAACTTTGTATCAAACAAGTCGAGGTTGCCCTGAAAGTTACAGAAACTTTGTAAGGCCCTAATTACATGTATATTTAAGCATAGTTAGCATAGCTATTTGGACTGGCAGTTTAGTTAGTGGTGGCAGAACTGTGAATATTTCAACAATGTTGTAACGTTACTGTCAAATTAATTAACCTATTTACATTCGGGAGGTACTAACTAGATAATAAATACTGGTCATTAATTAAATAAAACATCATATTGATTCAGCCATGAAACGAGGGTGACAACGTTGCGTGACTGCCAAATAAATCTCTATTTAAGGGCGTTCTTTATAAACAGATACTTACTTAATCATTTTCAAATCATTTACTTTCTATTTTATATTTGAAAAATAGAAACATTCTACCACCCACCACTCTCTCAGTTGATAATGTTTATGTAAACGACTTAATTACGCTAAAACGCCAACCACTGTGATTATGCAAAAGAGCCCTCCTTTTACGATGTAGTATCGTTTCAATTATAGATAGCTTTAATAAACGTCAGTTGGTCTAAGCTCTCACCAATTAAGCGTGGCTCTATTGAGATTAAAACAACCGCACTAATGGAGAAGCAATCAATATTGAATAATTACACCGATGCTCCTGCTTCACTTGCTTTAATATTAATGTTAACTAAGTCAAACTGTGCCTTAATTGTGGCGTTAAAAAAATAGCACGCGTAATTTATAATTCAAATAAAGTGTTTCAGCTCCATATTGCTACAAAATTAACGCGTTATTCACATTCAAAATGGAGTTAGAAGCTGGTGCGGTACTTAGTAGTGCATACTCGGCGTGTGCGGCGGATAGAATCACACAGCGCTAAAGTAGCCAATGCGGTTTAATGTGTTTTTTAACGTGCTAAGTCCTTGGACGTATTGAAAAATCCGCTGATCGATTTAACGTTTTGCCACATTTTAAATACTGTCCATATCTGTTACGCCGCAGGTGTAGTGGTATATGCTACCACTACACCTGCGTCGTAATCTCTGCACTTAAAAATAAATAACTAGTTAATCATTAGAATACTTACGCAATTGTAGCTAAATTATAACTAGACTGTAACAGTTTCAGTGCTCATTTTACAACATAGTGAGCTATAAAACAACACTGAATTCAAATTTCGTTGTAACTTTATGACAATGCGCAGAATTAAGACGGGATGAAACGTTATTTTTATGCTTCAATAAACTTTACAATGGTCTATTAGTATAGTGAATGACGTTGATTATTTCAGTCAAAGGCAGTGCTCAGTAAAAATGGACATAAAACAGTGAAATCTCATTACAAATAATTTGTCCCATAAAATGAGCATGACTTTAATGGATGAGGATGACGTTCATGTTCAGTTTTTGTACAAACTTTTCTGCTACACTCGAGGTATTTTACGATTTTAGCGATTTTCCTGGAACAGGTGGTGTATGTTTGTACTTACACAATCTGGTCCAGGAAAATCGCTAAAGCTAGTAGTAGTAGATATAGGTACTAGTACTACTAATACTTGGCTCAATTAACGTAATTTTGGAAAGTGCTTACGGACAGCGACCACAACGAACGTGGCACGCAACATTAAATCTTCGATTAGAATGAACTCAATCGGAGCAAATGGTTACTAAATATGGTTACACGTTACGTTTTAAGTTTCTCTTTGAAAAGTTTTTCCTTTTTAACAAAAATATTAAAATACACAGACATTAATTCCCTTGAAAACGTAATCCTATTAATTTTTGTGTAAATGGTTAGTTTACACACTCTTCATAACTTGTACTTACAAGCATAAAAGCGAGTAATACAATATTTCTTCAAGGCCGTGCTGACACTGTACGTACTACTACGTCTCACTAAGAACGTAATTAGCATGAATTTACAGTCGTATCGTGGATATGTAATGCGTAATATACTGTAGTGTTAGATACACGCCTACGCGAAACGCGTTGTGACGAAATACTTAGCGCTGCTAAGAGAGAATTATCATAGCATAGGTAGGTAGCGCCAAGGTAGTAGGGCTCTTAAGATTGCGAAACCATATTTCAATCACTTTATAGTTCTCACATCTCAAGTTAATAGGTGCTGTCAAAAGCAATATTCTAAAACGTGGGAGCAGCCTCTCTCTTTCTTCCTTCCTTAATTAATAAATCTAAGTCCGTTTGAAAGTTATTTTTAGGATCCATACTCCGGAAACGAAAACCTGCTTCCGACAGGTGACTGAAGCAGGTACTGTAGTATAAGTACATCATTAGTACTTAAACATGACCAAAACGGTATAAAATAAAGTATGTATTAAGAAAAAGAAATATAAGACATGGCGGGTGACAGGAATCTTGTTCTCACAAAATTTATGGTATCTATTCAACATTTCTACGGAATGTAGGCTATTTAGTTTCGTGAGAGCTTTTAGCACTAATATAATAGCAATGGATTCACATACGCGTCCTTAATGTGTATGTAAATAAGTTTAGATTAGCATCGAAAATATGTGATATGAATCTTAATTATTATAACAAGATCCAGTTGCTATAATTAGTACAACTACAGCAGACCTTCCAACTGAATTTACTCTTGCTATTTTGAGTGTAACATATCGATTCTAGTCTCGTGGTTTCGGGCTGAAAATAGCCGGACACACCTTGATCTAGAAAATAGCTAGGTAACCGGGAAACGTTCTACTGTTGATAGACGGAAAAGATTATTTAACTAGAGATTAGTTGTAACTATAAATCAATCTACAACGCAAATAGCTCGTTATTAATTGACGCAAACAATCATCAGATTAATAAAACAATCAAATCGTTAACGAACAGTAGGTACCAAACAATTCAGCTCAATTAACCTAACTAAAATTACCGAGTACTTTATCGGATTTTAAAGGCGTTCTCTGAGATTTCAACATAACGTGTCATCTCGACTTGTTTGATGATAATCTGGACTGCGATAACATTGATAAGGCAACGTTGAACCAAAATGTTAAGATGCATGCAGCCTTTTTGGACTTTCTAAATAGACCCGTATTACTGCGTGTTCTGAAACGCAATAATTGCATGGATTTCGATTTCACTAGAATAGTCCAATTGAATAAGACTTACGTAACCGTCAGTCTTGCATAGAGTAACTTAAAGACAATAATTACAATGACGAGGTATTTAAGTACTGTGACAATCGGGTTTCATTAAATTACAGATGTGTGTACTATTTGCATGCATAATTTGTATTTCTTACAACAATAATTGCTTTGGCATCGCGTGTGGGACACCAAACTAATGATATCTAAGGCCAAGGTCGGATGTACACGCATATCCAATTAATGCAGGCTCTCAATTACCATGTCTGGAAATCAATGACTACTTAAGGCTGGGCATAAATCAAAATTGGTAACAGTAAATGATGATTTTATATAAAATAAGCAAGAATGTATACAAATTAAATCGTATGTGTAACCATATGATACTTTTGAGAGTCCTTATAACGCAAAGATGAATCGATACTACTACTATTTACTAGGTATGTTCTCATTCCGAGGAAGAAGTCATCATCGGTCGCATTATGGAGGAACTATTAGTATTCCACAGAGTGGTTTTGGAGAGATTACATGCGCACCACGCTTTTGTCGGTTAGAAAGTAGCTTTTGTCGATTGTTTGAAGTAAAGATATTACGGATAATAATTGCAAAAATTAACTCCAGCAACCACCGAGTCCTTACAGGTTAGCGTGATTTACAAGAAAGGAGAAAATGGTTACCAACGCTAATATACACCACCGTACTTTGCAGTGTTATTTCATCGATATAACCCTCTGATGTATATTATGAGATACATTTATAGACATATATATAGATACTTTATAGCTTATCGATTTTTTAGTAACAGTTAAGTACTAAGATAAAGTTTTATTAAACTTTTTTAAAATTCTGTTTTCAGGTTCATCACGAATGCTGGCCCTTAAGACACAACCGGACGTTTTCATTGTCTCGTAATTTCGCAATTACTGTACTCTTATAAAAAAATAATGTTTTGCTGGACATTGTGTGTAGTCAACTGATAATGTTAATTCAGTTTTCCTTAACCTCCGCCCTACACTTATAGGTTTTCACAAATATAATTTGTGATGTTTTCAACAGTCGGCTTTGCTGTCGTCAAAAGTATTACAGTCTTGTATACATACTGGCATTATTAGGTTATCACAATATCTGTATTGACGTGGCTTTTAGATCAGTGCAATTAGACCAAAAAAAAACTGAAAAAGTGGAACGAACTTCAGAGTGGTCGGGATTCTATGGGGATTTTTGTTGAGTTACATATTGTCAGGAAAATATGGAGATACAGGACAGTATACTTAGAAAGTCAAAAGAATACATCTTTAAGTACCAGCCTATTACTGTCCCACTGCAGGGCAAAGGCCTCTTCTCATACAGAGAAGGCACAAGCATTAATCACCACGCTTGCTCAAGACGGGTTGGCGATTTCAGACTTATATTAATTATATAAGTCCAGATTTCCTCACGATGTTTTCCTTCACCGATGTCAGTAATGTCCAAGATAAACTTAGAAAGTACATATGAATTGAAAAACTCACATTGGTACTTGCCCAGGTTTGAACCCACAACCTCGTGCACAAGAGGCGAGGCCTAAACCACTGGGCCATCATGACATTACATATAGGTTCATACATCGTTAGGTTATCTATTTTTCTTGAACGTCAATCATGAACCATCGAAGTATCAGAACGACACGTTTGAGATGTGATGTGCTATAGCCCAGAGTATGCCCCCAACACACAGGGCGAATGCATCTATCATAAAATACCTAATACAAAAACCTGTGCGATAAGCGAGTGTTGGACTTCAGAGAGTGCTACCATATAAGAAACCAATGAACAAACAGACAGAACTAATAGTTGGTGTGTGGTTGCATACAGGTCACGCTATCACACAATAACATGAATTAGACAGATAACAGGTTACTTGGAAAGAAATGACAATAAAGAGAAAATAAAATAGTCGGCTTCAAGACATATTTTTTTACTTTTATTATCTTGTCGTCTCTCTCTCTCTAGGTCCATAGCAAAATGGTCCCATGACAATCCATCTACTATTTATATCTAAAAGGTAACTACGCTGAAAAGGTATCATTTATTTATTATATTTTGCATGCATTAATAAAATTTAAATTGCAAAAATAAACAAGGAAACTGTGCAGATCAACACGTTGATTTGAACATTTACAATCAAGCGTGTATTTATTACTCGCTTACAGATGTAATGCAGTAGTTATCTCCCTATATCTCAAATACCAAACGTTATTGGTTAATCTGTGGCATATGAAACCGTTGAGTATTAACATAATGTGCACCGTAAACCGGCACACAGCACGGCATGGGTCAGTCAAAACCTGACTTATAACGGGCCCGGCGTCAGAACATCATCGTGCCACTTGCTTACATTTTAATTATTATAACCAAATGATAGACGGATTAGCGTGTTAAATGTTTACAGGGTCATTCGTTAGGAAAGAACACAAAGTTTCTAGTAAGTAATTAGATCATAAGATTTTGCTATTAATATGTCCCAAATATATACACAGACGAAGGTTTCGAATTGAGCCGGCCATCAGCACTTTAAATGATGAATATTGACGATCAATCATCTAGGCGACCCGTCATCGAATAACCTTGTTAGTGTGGCCAGTATCGAACTGGCGGGCATACGGTACTCTGTGGTTAGAATGTGCCGCATCATTCAGTACACGAAAATATTCATTCCACTGCTTCACGGGAGTAAACGCAATAGATCTCATCAATTAGAACTAGAAAAATCATTGATATCATTTTATGCTTAGGTCTTAACCGATTTACAAAATGAATATCTTTAGTTCCATAACTCGAAGTTTATGTTTAGGTATACAATAAACGACTAAATACTGATAAATTATAATTTGAACAACACTGGATCTTTTGTCGCAAATGTTTAATTTAACTTCGGAAACATTAATCAATCAAATTCAAAGCGATAAGGACAATATTTGACTGTATACAAGGCCTCCCACACCGAATTAATAATATTATTCCTTCATTAACTTTACTTGAGGTCGAGAAAAATAACTCTAACAACTCATTAATGGCAATTGTATGTAATGAAAATTGTATTACTTATCAAATTATTTATTTATATTACATAATCACACTATTATAAACACGAAAGTTTGGATGGATGGATGTTTGTGACTCAATCACGCCAGAACGGCTCAAGGGATGTGGATAAAATTTGGCACAGGGATAGATTATACTCTCTTTTCCCGAAAAAGTATTCCCGAGGGATGGCAGCGGCTGCTCATGTTGACTTTTAAACCGCGGGTACCACCGCAGGGCGCAGCTAATATCACATAATGTACAACCTACTTTGTTTACAAATATATTTATTTAATTGAATTTTAATTTACTGGCAATTTTTCAGGGGGTAAAAGTACTAATGAATATCAACTATGGGAACAAGTCTGGGAGGAAAAAAGTTTCCAATACATTTATGATGTTCTAGACAAACAGTACATTTTTTTGCGATTTCAGGACTTATCCCAGAGTGAAAGTTATGCATATTCAGACAGAAGTCCATCCACCCAAAGATCGCTAAAGAATTAAAAGTCTCCCTGCAACTTCAATTACCAAAAGGCGATTAGCTAAATAAGTAAGCATGCTTCGAGAATACACGATTATTTATTAGCAAAATAGAGGAACGGTACTAAAGTTGATGACCTGAAGTAAATTCGAATCGAAACAGAAAACCAGTCCTGAAGTCTGTCTATGTAAAACAAGGTATGTAAAAACTGCAATCATGCGAAGATAAATGAGTTGGGATGTATGTGTTGGTAACTTCATTAACTGCGGTTAGTCACATTAGATGTTATCTACTGCTTCACAAACCGGTTAATTTAAATCCACTATCAATTTGCGGTTCCTTGAATTACCCATTATTGGCACGAACGGGGTTTTGAAGGAGAGAAAACTATAGGGGAAGTAGAAATTGATGTATGAATAGTATTTGTTTTATAAAAATAGTCTGAAATTAATTGGAGCTGTCGACTTTCTTTTGATCATATCAGCACTATTAAAAACGTAATTACTATAGACGCGTTCAGCTGTACCAACGTCTATAATTACATGTATCCAAACTCTGTTGAACTGCTGTCTACGTGTATATTAAACTACATTCAGGAGAAATAAAGACAAGCTTATAGTCCAGTGGTTAAGTTATATTAAAGAAACAGTTTCCTGAAGAATTTATTGGTGAAGCGCTTTTCTATCACCGGCTCGCTAAGTTATTAATATTGATGGGCTGGCGTTGGCTGCCTCGTATGAATATTTAAGGTACAAGTCGATATTATGCCTCGGCCACGTTCCTTAGACACGTCTCTCGGCTGGGGCACACAATAATTAACATTGCACAAATGCTTGAGTGACAATTTTGTTAAGGGGTATCTGTCTATATAGCTTTCAAAATTTGAAAATATCTTATGTTTTTTTTAAATTTCCTGCGCTCTTTTGTATGCCTATTGGTTATATTGAAGTATCAAATATTTATAATGTAGTCATTATTTTATAATCATCACCGCGATACAACGGAAAATCGCGTTGCAATTTGAAAAAAAAAAATACCTAAGACCTTCTTCATAATATTGTACCACCTTGACGTTTCTAAATTAGGCGTATCATCTGGAATATCCGTATCTTAAGTATTTCCCTTACGTCTTGTATGTAATGTGAGAAAAGTACGTAATGTTTTACGTAATTTTTTATGTTGAGCGTCGTCATTTTATGTAGACATTGTTATTGGATTGAAATGAATTCTGACCTGTAAATTACCAATTATAAATAACCAATGACTACTTGACTATTAACCTTTCAAATGGAAAAACAACGTTGTGTCGTAAATTATTGTCATCAGAAAATTGTGAAACGTAGGTACTTTTAAATATAAGTGCAATTTTTGAGTTTTAATTATTAATAAGGAATAATTAATCTGTTTCCAATATTTAATCTGTTTATCAAGTCTGTTTCCGATGTTGTAATTTCTAAGATAATGCTGTATAGAACATTTTTGCAATGTTTATTGAATTTTCTATTCCTGAAAGAAATTATAAATGTTATAGTAATATTACGGAGATAATAATTAAATAGCATGCGCACAAATATTTACGCGAACTAAATTAATAATTTTAAAGTATTATATTGCTTCGTTAAATATTAAAAATGGCTGAACGGTAGGTAAGAACACGTTGCTTTCCAATTTCGCCCCACATTCCTTCACGCGTGTTTATTTTATTAAAGCATTTTCAACTGGCTGCGAGCGCGTATCAAAATAAAGTGCAACGTTTAAAAATACAATGTTTTAACATATTTAGGTCAACATTTCGAGTTTCGTCACAATATCACTATGAATATAACAACGAGACGACAGAATTGGACGTATGAGATCATAAAAAAACATGCAGACTAGTTTTTTGAGATGGGGAAGTTGAGTTGTACAGGAAAATAGTGTTAGGAGCAGTCTCCTAACACTATTTTTTTTCAATCGATGCAGTTGCGCACATTCTTAATAACTTATCACATAAATACAACCTGCTTATACAGACAAATTGAGAACCACCTTTTTTTTGAGGCAGTTGGTTAAAAAGCAGACTTAGTTCCGCATGGCCCATTTTATTTTTTGTTATTCTGTTTATTTGCATTATAATGGTCGCTCATGTTTATATACAATCATCGATGAATTTATAAAATCTACGCCTCAGATACATTTCCGTCAGTGGCAAAATAAGATTGAATTCAAGATTAACAAGACACCGGAGGTTTTTTTTAGAACATTCTTCAGCAACACTTCCTTGCAATTCAATCATGTCACAAGGCAGCCAAGGTGTGTCTAGGTCGTAATAATAAGCCGTCACATAGGTACCACAAGGAGTGGAATAACCGTAAGTAGTACTTGGTGGTACGATCACGCTCCTTTCACCTATTGAGCCCCATAGTTCATGTAGAGCACGAATGAGGTCAAAGGTGAATTGCGTTAATATTTCAGTCGATTTGTAAACTGTTCGGTATGACGTATTCTGTGTTGTTTATTTGGTGGTAACATCAATATAGTATTACAATGTAAATAAATACTATTAACACCTTTTTACGAGTGTTGGGTATTACCTCCAATTTGGTTAAAATGTATCATTTTAGTTTTATGATTTAAACAAAAGACTCAGTATAGATTGTACGATTTCACTACTAGCTTATTAATTGGCTTTGTGTGATTTTCCCAAGTATATAAGTACTTACTCTTTTAATCTTAAAAATACTTAAAAATGTATGTGGCTACCATTATGTAGGTACTGGTTTCCCACACAAACGGCTGTGACATCCAGAAAAGATAAATAAAGAAGGGAATGTCTGACTGAAGCAGGTGTTTCCAATGCTCGACAGTAAATTGTTAGTGGCATTGGATATTATCCAAGTCAACTCATTTTAATTATACAAGTACCTAGTTACATAGCTGGGTGGCAAGGTGGCATCGTCCTTCGGGAGAATTAAGTTCAAAACTAAACAATGTTACGCTAACAAAATGGAATTTTCTGGTTAACTTTTTGTTTTTGTAGGCGGCACGAGTAGACTCCTATGCAAATACTTGTTGAAGTTCTTGTTCGGAGGGCTCTACCAATTTGATTGTTGATAAAGTTAGGGTTGATGACCTGCGCGCACGACTGCCTAACATTTGACCGATTCGTTTTGACGGCACGTCACGATGACAGCTACATCTGTTGGATTGGATATCGCAGCTATCAAAAACGATCTTATTTTAAAATAAATTTTATTAGGTAAAGGCAGGCATGTAATGCGCATTTGTATTAAATTCCGAGCATAGTCGTCAGAAGGTGTATTTACCTCCTTTTACTAGGTAGGTTTACTAGAAGGATAACTTGCTGTTTGTCCGTGGTTTCAACTAGTAATGGTAACTTAGCGTAAAACAATTTCTAAGTTAACAGTCAGAACAAAACAATGATTACAAACGGTACAATTAACTATTGACTTGAGAATTAGATAAAATTAACATTAAGTACGTACATGTTTACAAGACAATGCCTCCCTAGCGAATTCCCAAATACGTGGAGTTAAATACTTGGAATTTCATTAAGCTCAGAGACGCAGCAGCCCAAACATCCGAGGCGGTTGGGCCACATTCACAAAACGTATTTAAGTTTGGCATCTACCAAGACTACCAACCTCGCACGTCCCAGCAAATGTTGTTAGTTACTACCAACTTCACAAACAATTAAACTTGAGGACTAACGAACTTTAAATAAAAGAATAGATTTGGTTAACATACGGGTGCAATCGGGGGCCCGACGAGGAAACGACGGCCCATATAGATAACGACCACCACACTACTCAAACACCACAATATTTACCTACGTACCAGTTCTACCACCTAACTAGACCATATTGTTTCTTTGTAACACACAATAGTGCACTTACCTATGGATGAAGTTCATAGGAAACTATAACATGATATTTATGCCCGTATCACGTTATTAATATTATGCTAATAAGTACCGATACGGTTGTAATACCGATTACAACCGTACCGCTATGCGCCGCTTCATCCTTTTGTTATTTTTATTTTATACTAGCACTTAGCCCGCGATTTCATCCGCGTGGATATCATACTTTTCCTTTCGAACTTTAACAACCCCTCATCCCCTTTAAAACGTAGTCTTGTAAGTAAGATACACTCAGGGATAATGTAGCATTCTAATGGTGATATAATTTTTTAAATTGGGCCAGTAGATTTTGAGTTTAATTGTTACAAACATACAAAAAAAACAAATCATTATTTTATAATACTATTAGTGTAGATGTAGATTATTTACTGCATTAATTATTTCTTAAATAAAGAAAAAAATACTAGAAAATATAAGGGAGGCAGTTCATTTACAAAAAAAAATGTTTTATAATTAAGTACTGTTTCTTTTTTTTAGATTTGATTTCTATGAGTTTGGTTCGAAGAACATTACGAAGCGAAGTCGTGTCTTGCGTATAATTTAGGTTAACGCGATTATTTTAACCTGGGAGAAACTCTGTTGACTTACTTATACCAATCGTTTTAGAACTAAAACGTCGAATAATCTCGTCAGTGGCAATTCTATTCGTTTATTTGTAGTACGTAAACATGTAACCCAAGGAAGTATTTATGTACGAGAGTTCACAGGAAGAACAAGAAACGTATTTTAACCTACATACATAAGGCTGGTGGCACATGCACTGTTTTCCGAACGCGTGTAAAATATGTTCAATGTTTTCTACAATATTAAAAGCGGACGCGTGGGTTATCATGGGATTTTTTCAGCGGATATAGGACACCGCAAAATCGTGTCGACTGTCGTTTTACCCCTATCTGATGCTCGCATTTTATACAAAGTGCTCTGGCGCTTACGTTCTTTATTAAGCATATTATTTGACACCACAGAAATCGAATCAGAAAACCGTGCATGCATCTGCGACCAGCTTTATACTAAGCAACTTCCGTAAATACACACTCACACACGGGTATATGCATAATATATAATTAATGCAACACTTTCCTGTAGTTAACAATAATTAAATGTTAGTTGTTCCTCTAATATTATCGTTCTGGTTAGTTTATATCGATTCCTAGGTATGTTTCAATGTGAGCTCAGAAATAATGTAACTTGCGTCAAATTTTACAGTACTTAACAATGGCTTGGGGAAGACGGAGGCCTACTTCTTATGGCTCCGTTTCCGAAAAGGTAACAGTGCAGTCGCACGGGGCGATATCAGTCACCTCGACGGCTACGCACGACGCGTCTCACATCGGGCACAGAATAACAATCGAACCGTGGGAAACTGCCGCTAAACGCCACAATTATGAAACGCCTACAACCAATCTGAGGATGTTTCATCCAAAGCCAAATAACTTTACAAAGTTAACTTGTAGGCTGTGGCTGTAGCCCCGCTAGCCCCCGAGGAATAACAAACCCGTCGTGTGAATTGGTAACGGTTGTTGCGTCATGAGCGCCTCGGCCAATCCGCCCGATGCTGACATTTTGGAGTTCTCAAATTAGAGATGGTAACTATTGTGTAATTTGTGAATGTATAATTTTTAGCACAATGGAAGTATTCAGACTAATGCACCAGGAACGAATAAGCAATGAGATCTCATAGAACATAATGCGTCAAAACTGGGTCTTATAAAATAATCTGTGCTATTGTAATCAAGTTTAGTGCTTAGGTGAACCAGTACAAGTTGGATAGCCTTGATTTTAATGTAATATAATTTTTGTACACATTTCAGGCACATTTATTTTATGCCAGTTTTACAGTCTTTCCAAGCACTCAATCAAGCTTGAGTCTAGGAAAGGTCTAAACAGTTAATTTGAAGTTGTAAGGTTCTGTTGATTTTGGTTCCGAGACTAAATTCATAGAACGTAAAGAGGAAAAAGCAATTAAAATGCAAAGCAATAAATGCAGTTAGAAGAACTAATACTCGTTTTGACTAACACTAGGCGACACCTAAACCAATACCTAAATAAAATCGCGCTGTTGAATTTACAACGCTTTGCTCAGCGCCGACAGTTGAAAACCCAGTACAATAATATTACGGTATTCATTTATTTTTTCGGTGTCCAGTCAATGACCAAAAAGCTTACTTAAATATTAGATGCAGCAAAAGAAACATGAAAATAAAATAAATGCTGTAGAAATGCGTTCCTTGCGAAGTATTTGCGGGGTAACGATGAATGACAGATTGAGGCATTATGTGATATACCTATGTGATACGACTACGATGTGGTTTAAAAGATGATGTGGTGACTAGAATTAAAAGGAACATGTTTAGGTGGTTTGGCCAGCTAGAGCTAACTGACCTTATTGGTGATGTTCTTCAGAAAGATCGGGTGCATAGTACTCGCAACCCGCGTGCGAGTATTAACGAGTATTAACTAAGCAAAAAGCGTATGTAAGGAACGTAGCGGGTGGCGTCCTGTAGTTTCTGCCTACCCCAATGGGAAAAGGCATGAGTTTATATATTATATATGTATTAAGCTGTTAGTGAAAACCGGTATCATTGGCATAGCATTCATCAAGTAATTTGAAATTGCGACACTTAATGGGAAAGATAATTTTAAATCACCACACTTATTTGGTATTGTGGTGATTAAGTTTTTAATAGTTTCAATAGTAATTCGAAAATAGTTTAAAACTAATATTCTTAACTGTTATCTTAATAACAGTTAAGAATATTAGTTTTAAACTATTTTCGAACTTAAAGACTTATCTTTAAGTAATAAAATTATATTTGACCAATTTGACTCAATATGCTAAAATTATCATTGAAAAAGTATTTAACAGCCCTCTTTATATATTACTTAATTAGGCAACTAAATGGGAAATTTGTTTAAAAAGTTATTATTGAAGATATTACTTTTAAAAGTAATATTTATGGGCAATTTATTCCAAAATGTAATTCATTTTAATCTTTATTTTAGAATGAGGAGCAAAAGGCCAAAAACACTTAGGTTTTCATTCATTTCAAAAATCTAATATTAGTCATAAGCATTGAGGATTGAAACATTCTGTAATATTCGTAAAAAAAATGAGTACTTAATAGATGTACTGAGACATGGAGTAGCAGACACCAGCCCAATATACAATACAATATGATTAATAGCATTTCCTATACTTATAAAAGTTCTAAGTTTGTAAACGAAGTACTTACAACCAATATGGCAGCACATTTACTAATACTTCTGACATGACCATGCAATGTTAGCTCTGAAGTATTGTGTGCAGTCTTTTCTAGGAAGAGAGTAATTACCGTTCTTAGAAATAAATACCTATTTTTAATAATGACTGCCTCATCAATCTAGCGTTTGCAAGCGCTACTGCTAAGCATGAGGTAATGTTAGATTCCTAAATCTTGCATAATTATATTTGGTGTTCCATCTGGAATTTTTAGTAGCAGCCTGTCTCATCGTCTTCGAATAAACTTACCCCCTATTACATGAGAAATAGACATAACTGGCCAAATATGGATGATATACAGACTGTAAGGGACGGAGACGCACAATCTGGGAGTTTAGTACATGATTCTGGACCCCACAGTGTTGAAAGTTTTCATTGACTTCTTACTAGTTTTAGTTTAAAATAAAGTTAGGTGGGTCCAGAATCAAGTACTGAACTCATAGGATCAGGTTGTGATCATTGTTCCTTCTAACCTGTATAACATAGGTATAGGTACACCTCTGCCTAACCCTTTGCGAATATAGGTGTTACTATTATAATGTTATTTATTTGAAACATTCTTATTAGAAAACTAGAGATTATTTTATACAAAATGTGATCTGCATTTACAGTGCAGCTAGAAACCCATTAAATTATTGCACTACTAACTGATTAGTTATGATTATAACGAGAAATCAATCAGCAACTTGCTACTTAAGGGTTTTTTCAGTTCAAACAAAAATATAAGGAAATTGTAGAGTATCAATTCTGAAATTACCATGTTTAAATGCAAACTACAGATCATGTTTAAAAGACTGAGGTCACCAAGTTCATAGATCAGTCACAAGCATTGCAACATACAAAAACCGGCTTTTAAATAATCATAATTTACAATATTTTCCATGTTTTGTTCAAAGTTATGAATTATCTAGAATACTTATTGGTTTTCAATGAGGTACTTGTGATGTCATCTGAAATATGGTGTGATAAAACTAGTTTGATAAATGCAATGTTCAATATGACTCACAATCTTAAAGTAACAATTACTTGAGACAAGTAGCAGCTACATGTAGGCATATCAAGACACATTATGCATGCATCACAGAGGATTATTACAGGGCATTATCAATTCCTTTCTAATCTAAAGTTATAATTAATTCCCAGATAAAGATAGGACTTACAGAATTATCAATGCCAAATATTTTTATAACTAGCAAGTGCCGAAGTGGCTGATTTCAATGAAGTAAATCGCATGTTACCTTTATGGTAATAACTTTGCCACATTTAATTTAACTTTGTACAAAAACTTTTCTGTACAAGCAGGTATAACAGATTTATTGTAATTTATCTGTTAGGCAGTTAACAAACAACAAAGAAGACTATGAAGCCACATAAATACAATTAAAAAGACACTCACCTCACTGAAGGCCATAACTCCGGCCGGAGCTCTTTCTCCGTCCGACCTTCTCAATCTATTTTATCACGGCCTATCAAAACAAATAGTTCACGCTTTTGTTTCCCAACATTGGAAACAGTCCCGACATCTAGCATCCCCACGGCACAAATACATCTGAACTATGTAACTTCACTCACTGCGCAAGAACAAAATTTTAATTTTGACTAAAACGAAAACACCTGACCGAATCACAAATCACTGAAAAAATCAACATTCCTCAGGTGGGTTAGATGCACATCTAACTAAAATAAGAACACTTTACAGTACTTAAAACACTTTAACACTACTTAGAGAAATTTTCACTAATGTTTGATTTGCCAGACCATTACGAAATAAGTTCGAAAAATGACATCTAATGTGTGAATTATCACAGAGAACCATCAAACGGAGATGAACTTCGCCATCTTGCTTTCATGTCACAATCAGTGGTGCCACACTTCAGAATCAATACCGCTATGTTCATTCAATGCATGTTAGGCAACTTAAAGAACAACAACGTGAAGTTAGCTACAGTAATAATTTATTATATTAAACTTTAAGTACAACTGATTTTAGTTTTATAAATAATGATTCAATTTAAAATTAATTGCAATTATTGTTTGTGATATTTCAATAAAGTTAATAAATTTAAAAGACCATGAAGGGATTTAGTGCTGCCATCTAGTACAACATCACGTGACTACTTCAAACGTTTGGTTGAATTCCGGGAGGACGATGGTAGAATATTTTTCTATTCGAAACTTCTTGGAGCTAGTCATTGCCTACATACTTTATAGGGACCTAGGTTAAATCGCCTTAACACCAATGACGTATTTTAAATTGTTCGATACTCTTTGCAACATTATTATTGCCAGCCAACAGTCAACTGTTTGTTTTAATTCGACTTCTATAATATACCAACCAACGTACGTTTTTTGCCCCCTTGTTCGTAGTCACTCACTGAATGGTACTAGCAAAAAGGTAGTGATTTTTTGTAAACTCATAGTATTTGGCATTGGCAACCGCACCATTGCTGACCATTGCAAGGCAAGATATCTATCTTGCCATGCAGTATATGGGCAAAAAGACGGGACAATTATTATTGACAATGAATTTATAGCATCTGCTATACTGTAATCCGTGAATCAGCTGATGGATACACCTTAACCTAATCCTAAAGCTTCCTGAATTAGAAATGGCTTAGAGTCATTTCTAATTCAGGAAGCTTTTAATAAAAAAGAAATACGTAGGTAGTTTTATTTCCCTCCAAATTCGAAGTACCTACCAACTATAAAACTCGAAGTCATTACTAGATATCAAATACAATCCAGAAGTGACATCGCAAAGATCACTTGTATGAACTGGTTTAACTCAGCTCGTACTGATTTAGACGATTTACCATATTACGATATTTCATTATAGCAATATTAACATTACTGTTATGTAATATTAATATTGTACCTAACTTTTAGAATAGTTTAATTAATGGCTGGCATTAAAAAAAAGCTCATTAGCCCATACATTTTAGTCAACGTCTCCCGCAAAATTCGAAATTTCCTTTACCTTGACAGCGATACTAATTCGTTAATTTACATTTTTATAGCAACCGTTGATCACGCAAAGAAGTAATTACAACTCAATCGACATACCACTAGTATATTTCATTATTTGATGAAGGTAGACGAAAAAATCACTAAGATTTACACACAGGTGTACCAAGGTAGTAAAGCACGTAGAATGTTTTGTTGAATATCTGACAAGGGTTAATGAGTAGGTATGAGGTGATCCGCTTAGCCTGTGTCCGACCGAAGCTTTCTGTTTATGTTATATTACATGATAAACATATTTAATCTAAATCGAATTTGTAGTTCTTTCGTTACTTGTGTTCCCTGTCAAGAGGTAGAGGGACATCTGTTTCTCTATCTCTTCGCCGGGAACAAAGTCTGACGGCGGATTATAAAAATTAACTATAGCTTATTCAAGCGTTATTACAGCTTGTTTATCTTGGTACTGTCCAAGTTTGTGTCGACCTTTATACATACATACATAAACCTCCACCTTTCTCCCATGGGGGTAGACAGCAACTACAGAACGCCAAAGCTATACAATAATTACATTCTCCTTTTGCTTCGTTTACGTTGTAACATCTGGTCATACACGCAAGTCGGTTGCGAGTTACACGCACCTGACCTTTCTGAAGAACTTCACAAATAAGGTCAGTGTATCAGTGTATGTCCTATATAAGGTGTATATTATTTTAAATAATTGTTTAAACCTTTTTGTCGTACGATATTGTCCATCTGTAGACAACACAACGTATGAAATGTCATTCTCTAAACGCCATCAGAACAGAGAGGATATTTTTCACAGAAATTATTTTTATTATTAGATCATGACCAATATATAAAGAAATTAAAATGTTAAAATTATAAATTCCTAGTTTATTTTGGTTAAATAAACTTCAAGTTTTTATTTGACGAATGCTATTGTGTTCGTTTTTAACCTAGTTTTTTTTTGCACTGACCTGATAATAGAAGGTAAGAGTAATTTGGGTTTATTAATTTCCGTGTAACTACATTATGCACGATTTCCCAAGGAGGTAGGTACTTTATGACGTCATTCGCACAGGTGCCAGGCGGGGATGTGCACGGATGCCACTGATAGCCAAGGACCCCCGATGTAGGTTAAAATAAAGTAGGTTATTGCACTACCGGGTTATTTTTAGTCGGCCAGTCCAACTTAGACTGTCGAACTGTGTACACGTCTCCATGAAGTTGAAAGATTAAAGACTAAAATGTTGATCAGATGTAACAGACTGATCTATTGCAGAATTCAAGAGAGTGGCAAGCGAGGCTCATGGCTGTAACGATGGAGCTTGAGGAGAGCGTGTCAGACTCGAAAATACATCGAGATAGCACGGCCAAGAAGGAGCTACGGCCATCCAGTGCTGTCTCGTTGTCCAAGTCCGAACATGGGCCAGGTTTGTGAAACAGAGATACTAGAGCATATAGTTTGTTGCATTAATAGGTTTGGTAATGTCATTCTACATTATTTGATAGAAACTTCTACATCGACCGAGCAATTAAAACAATACAAAAGTTGGGTAAGCACCGAAAGATGGAATGACCTGAAAAAGATCGCTGACAGCGCTATGAGAGATCATAAAGTGTTTATGATAAAAGGTGGAGGATTCCCCGCGGTGCGCCGCTCGCTTCTCGAACGAGGGTGGATTGAGAAATATGAGTCCCATAAGGTATTCCAAAGTTTACCGCCAGGGGTAAGTCAGTGGTCAACTTGTTTCTAGATATAATCTAATTGGCCGAAAATTATGGGCGACTGCTAACCCCAAATCAAACTTTCGTAAGTTTGAAACTAAATTAAATTAAATGTCCAGAAGCCAGCACATCGAGCTATCTCAAACAGTCAAATTTTCCCAATTGCACGTGAACCTTATTGTTTTGTAATAAAGTTAAAATACTTTCAAAGACATTTGACAGATTGGGGTAGGTTGATGTGCTGGCGTCTGTACGCTTAAAATTCGTATTTTGAGTAAAGTATAATAAATTTTCTATCACTGATTTTTAAATACGGCATTTTCAAGGTGCGTCATCCTCCAACTAATGTAGATCCCAAAAAATTGCATGGTAAAGAGCTCTCTAAAGTGGAAAGAATGATTTTGTACAAGTTCATGGAACACCACTCCGTCGACTTTCTCTGGACAACGAAAAGAGATAAGTACGACTGGTTGCTTAGTAACAAGGATGTTATGATAAGCAGGTAATCATACAAATAACATTACCCTGAGAAAATCATTCGTATCGCGCTTTCCTTATACTTACTTCGTTCTGATAGATTTTGCAGATCTATTTTCACTACAAAAGAAGGCCTAACAAGCTCCTTGACGCAAATGCACTGGCACACAGAACCAGGAGTGGCATTAACTAAATTCCCACGTTGTTACAACATTCACAACTCGGATAGCCTCGAGGAATTCATCGACGATTTTAGAATAACAGCCTGCATCAGTGTCCTTAAATGGCTATCGAAGGCATTACAAAACAACAACGAGCAAAGCCTTATTGAGAATCATGGCAAAGTTCCATTCAGCGCAATAGAATTCGCTATTACCAGACTGAACGAATACATAGTGTTCCTTACTCATAAGGACATCGATGATACTGAAGACCAGCAGCATGTCTGGGAGCACGAGTGGGACCAGTTCTTGACGCATCATTATCTCTTGGTGCACGAGAAGGCAAAATTTATGGAAGACAAAAACTCCAACATTCGGTACGCAGATGTTTCGTAATCATTACGTTTGCCGCTATTTGTGTGTAAACATTTTTGTATCAACATTGCAGTAAGTAATTAGATCACTGTTCAGTTGCATCGCTGTAAACAATTCATCAATATTTATTATCTTCACGTTGGTGTGCGATATTTATGTCAACAATGACGCGTTATGAGATTCAATCATGTAATTTTAAGTACGCGGTCGTTGACATCGCACCAAATGTACACTGAAACTGTAAGGGTATGTTCTACAAAGTCTAAAATTCCGTGTCACACATTAACAGCCCATAAGTATAGTACCTAATACCGGTTTGATTATTCGTCTCTAACTTCTGAATTTATTTTGCAGGCAATTGGAAAGAAAATCTATGAAAATTTTAGCAACAATGGCGAGGTACTGGCCTCAGATCGATATCGATGGTGTACTGAACATATGGATCGTGAAGCCTGGAAACAAGTGCCGCGGCCGGGGCATTCAGCTCATGAATAACATAAAAGACATAATAGGGCTGATCAACATACCGGCTCAAAAAACTAGATACGTCGTGCAAAAATATATCGGTATTGTAAAACAGGGTTGTTTGTTGAATCAATGAATATATGGTTCATATGCTAACCACATGCATCATGTTTGCTTACAGAAAATCCGCTAGTCATCTACAATACTAAATTCGATATACGGCAGTGGTTTCTAATAACGAATTGTCAGCCATTAACAATTTGGGTCTACAAGTAAGAGCACTGAAACACTAAATTTTTGTCCTAACGTTTAGACATATTGCAGTTTTTTTTATGACTTACAGGGACAGCTACCTCAGATTTAGCTCACAAATATTTAGCTTGTCAAACTACCACGAATCTGTGCATCTCACAAATAACGCAGTCCAGACAAAATATAAAAACACCGGTGAGCGAGACAAGGCATTACCAGATGAAAATATGTGGGACTGCCACACGTTCAAAGCCTATCTCAGGTAACAATGAACTATCACATTGAATACTTTAAACAATGATTAATATATTAACTTATAAATTTATTGGGTATTTGAAGACAGATAGGAAAATATGAATTGTGGGAAGAGAAAATATATCCTGGAATTAAACAATGCTTGATAGGCGCAATGTTAGCGTGTCAAGAGACCATGGATAAAAGACAAAATAGCTTCGAACTGTATGGAGCTGATTTTATGCTGACTGAAGACTTCACACCATGGCTCATTGAAATTAACTCCAGTCCTGACTTAGCACCCACTACATCTGTCACTGCCAGGTTATGCCCTCAATGTCTGGAGGACGTTATAAAAGGTAATTTAAGAAACTTCATGAGAATATGTTTGCCGCATTCGCAGACGACCGATGTGGCGCGGCGGACGATGGTCCGCCTGCGACGCAGGAGGTTGCGGGTTCGATTCCCGCCCTGGGACAAATGTTTGTATGATCTACAAAGATTTATTCTGGGTATTCTGGGTATTTGCTATGTATAATAAAAAATATCTATCTATGTAATGTATTGTATTAAGTATATATATCAGTCATCTAGTACCCATAACACAAGCTCTGCTTAGCAGTTAGCATGGGGCTAGATGATGCTGTGTGGATTGTCCAGCATTATTTATTTATTTATTATTTATTCATAATTTGACGACCGATGTGGCGCGGCGGGTGCAGGTCCGCCTGCGACGCAGGAGGTTGCGGGTTCGATTCCCGCCTGGGGACAATTTTTTTTACGATCTACAAAGATTTTTTCCGGTGTTCTGGGTATTTGCTATGTATAATAAAAAATATCTATGTATGTAATGTATTGTATTAAGTATATCAGTCATCTAGTACCCATAACACAAGCTCTGCTTAGCTTGAGGCTAGATGATGCTGTGTGGATTGTCCAGCAATATTTATTTATTTAATTAATTGAGAAAATATTTTTTACAGTTGTTCTAGATCGGCGCTACAATCTTGAGGCTGACACAGGAACTTTTGAACTAGCTTACAAACAATCACTACCAAAAGCACCTGCGTATCTTGGTTTATCCTTATGTATCAATGGCAAGCGGGTGGTTAAGAAGTACAAGGAGCGTAAACACGAAACAAAGAGTGTTGCTAACCCGATATCATCACGAGTGCCCTCAGGCGAAGCTATCACACTAGATCAGGATCAACCGATTCCGCCTGAGTACAGCGGACCGATCATCACAGACTTCCTTACTTGGTTGAACCCATACGATGCTTTACCCACTAATAAGGACGGTATTGTGCTAGGTCCTAAAGACCCTCTCACGGTACGCCAAGCTATCACAGTGGTCAAATCCAGCATCTCGTTAAAGAGCGCATCGAAAAAGCGTAAAACATCACTTTCTTTTAGGATTCATCGAGGAAGACGAGAAAGAAATACGGAATGTAAACGACGAGTCGTGCCTCATTCGTGCTGTCGACCTGATGAAGGTCAGTTCGCTAATCAAACCAGTAAATATCGTACAGAATCAGCTAGCAAAGCCGAGAAGACCAAGGTTGACAGGTCGGTCGGTAACAAACGTTGCTATATTGATCCTATTGAATGGGAGCGGGAAACCGCTAGTATTCTCCGATCTACAATATCAGTTCAAAATAAAGTAGTTAGCAGGCAAGATCCTGCCGGGTCCGTACGTCACGCCAAATCGAGTGTGGTTAGCTCTAGTCGGAAATCTGTTGACACGGTAAACCGTCGAAATAGTCTGGACGACTCTGACTCAATTAAAAAACTGAGCGCAATAGGCACAAGTATCTGCAAATTACAGGGTAATAACAGAAACAAAAACAAAAATATATCGTTTTCAAAGAGTTGCTCCTCGATATACACGCCGTACAGGGTCGTTCTTTCGCCTTTAAATGACGAATCTTCAAATTCTTTTATGAAAAGAAAGAAATAAGATATTAAAAACTCAGTGTTCAAATATTATTCACCGCGGAAATTGTTCATGTTTGATATTATATATAAATATGTAGTTTATAAAATAATGTAAAACATATAAGACTTCAATGTTATGTCGAATTTTCACATTTGAAATTGTTAAAGTTATATTATTTTTCGCTATCGACTGTTGGCATCTTCAAATTTTAAGATTCTATAATATAAAATAAAGTATCTATTAGAAAACATGATGCATTGCTATTTTAATTGCAGATGCTCCGACTTTCATGGATCCTTTTTCCTTAAAATCCTGCTACAACCTCTCCAAGCATAAAAAAGATACTGATCGGTAACAAAGTTTGTTTGGTTA
Organism: Phlogophora meticulosa; assembly: GCA_905147745.2. Lineage (NCBI taxonomy): Eukaryota > Metazoa > Arthropoda > Insecta > Lepidoptera > Noctuidae > Phlogophora > Phlogophora meticulosa. Next base: position 13,139,010 of record LR990522.1, on the reverse strand, counting down.
TGTCAGAAATATGATGTCTAGTGGTCAACGTTGGTTACGTCAGTGTGTTCTGTCAAATTATTCGGTAAATTATTAGTAAAATGTAAAAACAATAAATAAATACAAACTACTGTAAGAAAAATGATGACAACAGTTCAAAAGGTAATTGTTTTATTTTATGCAGTGAGTGTATGGTATTTAATATTATAATATATTGTATGTGTAGTTTTAATTAAAATGTACATTAAAAAAAGAAGAGTGCAGAATCTTAGGGCATCAAAAATACATCGTCAACGGGAAAAGTGCCCAAAAGGCTGGCAGCATTACCGCGTTGAATGGCAATGCTCATTCTTTGGGGGCAAAAAAAGGCTACTGGTCATGTGAAGGGTGGACCAACCGCTACATGGTGTTATAAATAATGAATAATATCAGCGTGTTACTGTCGCACTGCAGGGTAAAGTCCTCTGCTCATACAGAGAAAGCACGAACAATAAACTGTTAATTACCACGCTTGCTTAAGGCGGGTTGGCGATGTCAGACTTAGATGAACTATACGTCTAGCAGGGTTGCGTAAAAGACTTTCAATGGCAATGCCTTTAATTCTGGCTTTGCGATATTTAGGTTGCTCGGCAACGTAAATATTGTTTGACGAATTTGTTGTCCGAATTGTCGAAACGCATGAATTAATGAATTTCAAAAAATACCCTGATATTGTGATAGGAAGTGTTACGCAAGTAGGGTGCGAGTTTCCTCACTACGTTTTTCTTCACCGATGTGAATTGAAAATCTCAAATTGCAACTCGCAACCTCATGTATGAGAGGAAAGACATACACGATCTCAAAATGGTTTAGAGCAGTGGGGTGGGGTACTGTCCTCTTAAATAGGCTACATAATAGCCTGTACTAAAGGGAAATAGTGCCCTATCCCTCAAGAATGGAGAAATCAATTGCTTAGTGTTTAAAATTTAAATTTAACGATATTATTTTTTGGATTAATTTGTCTGCTTTTTGTCTGTTTTTTTAATGAGAGACGTAACTGTTTTATTAAAGATCTCATTGGGTTGGATAGAAATGATGATTTAATTATGATTTTTTACTGTTTTTAATAAAGAACTCATCCGATCCGACAAAAAAGTTCTCAACTATGGATGCTTCAGAATCATGTATTGAACTCATGGGCCTTCCACCCTTTATATTCACGCCAAATTTCCAGGGGTTACCGTACGTAATAGGTGTATATAAACCAGTAGATTAATTTGATTAGCTAATTGAAGCATTTTGTTTCGTTTATTTCTTTTCTTCTGTATTTTCTACAAGGTTAAATTAAATCAGCGATACGATATATACGTAATGTATATTTATGTATATCTTTTATCTATATCTTCTTATTATATATCTGTCTTTTCTATAGGTGTGTAAAGATATAATAAATCTGAAGACGTGGTGTTTCTTTACATATAAAATATAGTATTGTGTGTAAGAGGATAAATAACAGAACCAATTTTTTTATTTTGGTCCGACTGTCGGTTTTTAAGTCGATTTGGTTAAAAGTATATAATTAATAAGAATAACTTTTACACAAAATTAGTGAACAAGACTTATTTTTATGTCGTCGTAGTAATGTAGAAACACACAACGACATCTATTGACAAGAAGTGGTACTAAAGAGTGCATGTAATAAATGGCTTTCACTATAAAACTGAGTAGGGTTTATTAATGGTTGGTTCGTAGCGCTAAAAGTAGGTAATTGTAACTATATGAAACAAGAGTGTAATACAATTAAATAATAATTGATGTGGAATATGTGTGATTGGTGGCTGTCTGAGTAATAAATAATGAATAGTTTAATAATAATATTTTTTTAATCCAGTCTCATTCAAAAAAGAATAATTTTGAATGTAGTGCCGTGTATGCAGAACGAGAAATTAACTTTACCCGAGTCGCGGTGGCGTCAAGCCGCGCGCCTCGGTGTTAACTTTCCGTAGATGAGAGCACCTCATACATATGTTCATAGTAAAATGTATATGTTACTTTAAAAGCCCGAACTACTATAAATCCTAAGATTTTTCAGTAAAACCTAAGATTTACTACCAACTCTTAACACGTTCACTGTCCAATGGCTCCGAAGGAGTCACATTTGTACCAAATTAATTCATATGTCCATCACTCTAATTGGAATCATAGTCCAAGAGTAAATTTGATGTTTTTTATTTGACTGGACGTATGAATAAAGAAAAAGATTTTCATGGACTTCATGGTTAAATAACAAGGCTACCGAAAAATTTAAAAAAGCTGCCGTAAAATTTTGTCAAGTTATTGCGGGATTGTAGGTGGACGTACGAATACATTTTCATTTCATGGTAAAAGTTCCAAGTGTTCTATAGTCATCGTTTACTTAGAAATTGTATCCCCATTCACTTGGTAAATCTAGGATTTACCTTAAAGACACGGTAAATGTAGAAATGAACACGTCAGAACGTGTTCGGCGTATGGTCCCGTACTCGTGGCAGTCTGCAGCCTCCACTACTCGTTCCATCTCTCTCTCAGCCGTCTGACTGCAGACTAGATACCATCTCTTAGAATGTATATTTTCACTACTTTTAGAGCGCCAAACATCCTTCATTCCGGCAATGGTCGTGAGTTTTGTTACCAAATAATTTAATATAATAAATTGCTTAAAAGTTGGGAGAGAACTGCCCTTGACAGTTTTCAAAAATAAGCTAAGAATTTATTTAGTTAATTAAGTCTATTACAATGTTTTAATTTTTTTTAAGAGGAGAACTTTTCTATTCCGAATTCTAATAATATTTTTTTTTTTTTTTCATTTCTTAAAAAAAACGTTGCCCCACACTAGGAATTACTCCTGTATCGTGGGTGCGTTTACAAACATTCAAAGTCACATACACAAACAGCCAGACCCGGAACAAATACCTGTAGGCCATACAAATATTTGTTCCGTGTGGGAATCGAATCCACGACACGCAGCGCAGCAGTCAATCGCTTAGCCACTGCGCTCATTCAAGTAAAATATCATTAAAAATTAAAAGTCGTGTTACAAATAGTTTCGCATGGACATCTGTTCACCCACCCTTGATCAGCGACAAGCTCATCCAGGCTTTCTAAACACGGCATTTTACATCCTAGGAAGTTAACAATTCAACATGACCGATTATTATTTTATTTATATTTATGAAATCTGATACTTAAGTGGTATTTAAAACTGTAAAAATCTTCAATCTTTCCACAGTTAATCCAACTACACACTGCTATATTTTATATAAATAACAGACCATCACGTCTGTATTTCCTGAAGGGTTTAACAGAGGTATACCTATAGTGCACCACCACCACCACCACCACCACCACCACCACCATGCACCACCATGCACCACCATATAATAAGGGGCGAGCCTATTGCTATCAACCGGGCTCAAATCCACAGTTCGCTGCTACTGAGAAATTCTAAATGGTAAACACCCATTAACCCTTTGTTCAACCTGGGAATCAAACCCAGGACCTCATACTCAGCAACAGCATTTTCAATTACTAGACCGACAAGGCAGCCAATAGTATAAAAATGATTTTGCATGCTTAGTGCAATGTTTCTTTGGATGCCAACCTTCCCTACGCGATTATTTTTTTTAAGTACAGTCGCCAGCACATCAAGCAATCTGTCAAATTGTACCAATTCAACATGAACCTTATTCTTTTGTTATAAAGTTCAAAAACTATCAAAGAAATTTGACAGATTGGGGTATCTTGATGTGCTGGCCTCTGTACCTTCCACATCCTACGGTTAATTCTTATGTTTTTTTTTATCCCATTTTTTTCACACTTTGTAGAGATACAGGTTTGGCCTTCGACACGAATAAAAATGAAATCGTATAGACATGCCAAGGCGGAAAAAGAGTATTCTCAAGAGAAAAAAGGTAAATATGAACGAAAACATACTAAGTTAAAAAATATTGCACACTTATTCATTTTTTTCTTGCCTTTGTCCGTTACTTGAGGTGGGCACAACATGTTTTCTTCTTCCTCCATTATCTCCTGTCGACCATCACGCTTTCACTTCATCAACCGCTCACATCATTGATCACATCATCCATCCATTTTTTTCCATTTTTTACTCTCCCTCTGAAAAAAACATAGAACCTAGGATAAAGCGACGCAAAATTTCAATGCTAGGAAGTACAGATTCATGTAGAACTCATGGAATCAGTTACCATAGTAGTCTTGGTCACCATACTTTCGAAAATTCATCCCAATAACGTTTCTACTTATATTATTTCACACAAGTGGTCCCGACACACGTAAATCTAAAATACGTAGCTTGAAATATGATAAAAGTTGATACAAACAAATGTTATGACTATGTAAGTGTAGTTTTTAACGGAATTAATTTTATACATAATTTTGTAAATTATGTATAAAATTAAATTTAATAGGTATCTGTAGTTTGAAGTTCTGGAGTTTAGCAACCGTTTTCGAAGTATTCAAATTTGTGTTAACTTTTCCCGAAAGTATAGGATGCCCACATATATGTTTCATATTTCATCCCTCCTTGTTACTTGCTCATATGCCCAGATAAACGATTGCATTACAACTTTACCTTCACACATTCATGCACACCTAAAACTATCAGTTACTTGAATTTTAATAAGGTCCGTCTTTATTTATATCAACAGAAATCCACCAGAACCGTACGCAAGAAGCGGACAAAACTCGGTCAATATGGACCCAGAACCTGTTGTATTATTGCTACTACAAAAATCAAACCTGTCGCGGTATGATGTTTGCTTTAAGTAAATAATATTAAGCTTGTCGGCTGATGATGCCAGTTCACGGATCTCAGCCGTAGATCACTTTCTATTAGGGCGTTATGGGTAACTCGAAGATCGATTCGTTCTGCGTCCGTACTAATGAACGGATGTGACAAGTTTATAAAGCATTATTCCGAATATTAAACACGGTCTTACCATTTCTTAATACAGGTACAGAAAACAGAATGTTGTGACAAAGAAGACGTAAAAATGAAAAAGTTACCAAGAACGGTGGAAAAGGTCAACACCAGAAAGACCACAGAATATAAGGGCGTAAACCGTCCAGATGGTCTTTCAGCCAAAGAAAAAACTTATATAATCAGCAGCTGTCAGGCCAAATCAACTCGTTACAAAACATTAAAACAGCACGCCGCACTCGCCATACGTCACAATAAAATATTTTCCATCTTTGGCTGTTGTGATGCTGTACGAACAGCATTGGTGGAAAGAGGCTGGGTAGAAAAGCTGCCTGCAGAGAGAATGAATCTAAAAAAAATTAAAAACGGCACATTCACCACGCCATGCGATGTAAATTGTGAACTAGAAAAATTATTTTTATCGAATTTAGTTGAAAAATTTCCAGCCAACTTCATTTGGCGTAACAAAGATGAATTCCGCGATACTATCATCGACATGAGCAAAGAATTTCCACCGATTGTTAACAGACTTAAGACGGATGCCTTGTGGACTTCGAAGCAGGGTTTGTGCTCTTCAATGAAAAGGAATTACTGGTTCAACATTGAAGATGTGGCCGAAGTTATTGGCCCGCGTAGCTATAACACTGGTGATTTTGGGGATATGGAGGGATTCGTAAAAGATTACAAAATTACAGCTTGTACCAGCTTGTTAAAATGGGTTCTTTCAATGGTCGCCAACGAAAGGCCTGTGTTTGTAGATAAGGGAAAGATTTCTTTGAATGTTGTGCTGTTTGCCTTGTGTAGATGCAAAGAATATTTGTATAGAAAAGAGAACAAGGACATAGATAGAGTCCTAAACAACGCGTCGACTGGACAGTGGAATAACTTCTTAAAAAAATATTACCGCATTATAGGAAAAGATGACGTCTTTCAAAAGGATACGAACCACGTATTACCACTTTATATGGCTTATGCAAAGTTTTTACTGAAACAAATGCATAAATTCCGACCACAATTAAGTTGCGAAGGTTGCCATAACATTTGGATTATAAAACCGGGACATAATTCCAGAGGTAGAGGAATAAGGTTGGCTTCAAAATTGAAAGTTATCAATGACGTGCTAAAAAAAGCTAACGATAAATATGTCATTCAGAAATACATTGGTACGTCCCTGCTTACTTTTTTATGTAAATACATAAACTCACGCCCACGAAGAATCCCATGGGGTAGGCAGAAACTACAGAAGGCCACCTTCCACGTCTCTAACATAGGTACTCCTTTTGCGGTAGCTAGTACCTACTACGCACCTGACCTTTCTGAAGAACTTTCTAAGGTGGCCTCTCCCAACGTGTCCACACACATCTGCCTTACCCTTTATTAGTTGCCTTTAATTCATACACTCAAATTACCAAAACCGTCTAAGCATACTCTTCCCGTTATTTTGTTCATAGGTACATCTTTTAAATCACAACGTCGTTGTATCACAACATACCTCAATCTGCCATTACATTTATAGTTAGACCACACATACTTCACAATGAAGACATTTATACGAACCAAGCTGTGAAAGTCTACACAACTCATAGAAATGCCTGTTCGAATGACCTTTATCTACATTAAATTAAATTAAATTAAATAATGCTCGATAATCCACACAGCATCATCTAGCCCCAAGCTAAGCAGAGCTTGTGTTATGGGTACTAGATGACTGATATACTTAATACAACACATTACATAGATAGATATTTTTTATTAGACATAGCAAATACCCAGAACACCTGGAACAAATATTTGTAGATCGTACAAACATTTGTCCCAAGGCGGGAATCGAACCCGCAACCTCCTGCGTCACAGGCGGACCTTCGCCCACTGCGCCACATAGGTCGTCAAAATAAAAGTAGATCATTCGATATTTCCCCTTCACGCCGTAATTATATTTTCTGGATATTATTCTGCATTTGGAGGAGCTAATGGCTAAATGTAAACAGCCGCACGGGTTGACCGACGGTTAAGCTATGTTTGCTGACGTCAGTCTGTGGATGGGTGACAGTTCGTAACATATCGATATTCTTCCGTGCCTCGTAAAGCATGTTAAGCCGTTGGTCCCAGCTGTCATGTGTAGATCTTTGACAGTCGTAACGAGTAGTTGGAAGCCCGAAAGCCTATAAATAATGAATGCCAGTCATTCAGCTGCATCTGGTTAGACTGGAAGCCGACCCCAACATAGTTACAACATAGAAAAACCTATGCAGGTGATATTCTGCAATTCAATTTGGGACATCCTATTACTTGAATAAAATAAATAATAGAAATAATAACACCTAACAATCTGTTACCATCCCACTGCAAGGCAAAGGGCTCTTCTCATTCCAGATACATCAAGCTACCCCAATCTGTCAAATTTATTTGATTGTTTTTCAACTTTATCACAAAAGTAAAAAGTTCATGTTCAATTGGATAGCTTTATGTGCTCTGGCGTCTGGGCATATGAAATGAAAATGGCAATTAGTTTAATAGGGTCTTAACTTTTTACTATAAGTACGCTCACCTATTGTATTTTGTCTGTAGAAGAACCGCTATTGATTTACGAAACGAAATTCGACATAAGACAGTACTGCTTGGTCACAAGTACGTATCCATTAGTGATATGGATGTACAGAGACTGTTATTTGAAGTTCAGTTCACAGAAATATAATCTAAAGAACTATCATGAATCCATACATTTAACCAATAACGCAGTTCAGAGGAAATACAATAATTGTGCAGGGAGACATAAAGAACTTCCAACCGCTAACATGTGGGATTCTGATAAGTACAAAGATTATTTGAACAGGATTGACAAGAGTAAAGTTTGGGATAACATTATCTATCCCGGGATGAGGAAATCTATCATTGGCATAATGCTAACTTGTCAAGACTCTTTACCTGTTAGTAAGAATCGCTTCGAGCTGTACGGTTGCGATTTTATCCTCGACAAAGAATATAAACCATGGCTAATTGAGATTAATTCAAGTCCAGATCTTAACCATACTACTCCCGTTACAGCAAAGATTTGTCCAGAAGTCCTATCAGATATTGTTAAAGGTAAGCTTGACGTCGAGGCATTCATTGATGCGCTGTCTATTAATAAATGCAAGTAGTACCTATTTGTCGAATGTGTGTGGATAATCGTTTTTTTTTTCAGTTGTTATTGATTACGCTAACGATTCATCGTCCCTAACAGGAAAATTTGAATGTATTTATCGACAGCCTATGACCACACCAAGGTTTGGTAACGATTTATATGTACGAGGCTTGGCTTTACCAAATGATTACTTCTACAAAGGCAAAATTGATCTGAAACAATCCTTCGTACATGACGAGGATATTCAAAAAGGAAATAATATTAAAGCGTTACTGGACAAAATAAAACATGCCTATGATACAGACATAATAATGAGAGAACCTGACGACGATAGTCAAGGGTTTGTAAAGAGAGAACAAGAAACAAGCACTCTCCAGCCTCGATGTAGTGAACTAAGCATAGCGGCGTCTGTAGTTACAGAACAGTTGGACGAACTCATCAACAGAATAGGTTCAGTGAGTTATATGAATTCAAAATCAAGACTTGATTCTGGATCGAATTCTGGACTTGAAATTACAGAGTCAGTTGAGTCTAGTTTGACACCTGCAATCAGTGTAACCAACATCAAGTCTATGCTAAACAAGTCGTTGAAAAAATACTTTTCTGCTGGTGCTATTAATAACAACAACGAATCATTTAATTTTAGTGCACTTGATGATGGTCCGTTAGGAAAAGGAAGTATCGTAGCCGTCAATTCTCCCAAACAGATATTCAATGATATTAAAGAGCTGATACAGTTTAGACAGTTTGAAAACTCAAGTAGTAAAGAAACCACGTCTTTATCAACACATGTTATGCTTGAAGCTACAACCAAACTCATTAATTTTATAACTAAAAAAGAACAGGAATATTTGTAACGTTGTTGTCGTGCATTGTTTGCTTGCAGAACGGATTTAATGACAGATAAATAGGTGATTCAAACATAATGAAACAATCTCCAATTTAAATATTCCAATCAATCACAGAAAGATCAGACTTTAATACAGTTCTTAAAACATTTATGTGTATTATTCATTTATCCTAATACAGTCTTCAAGAATCAACCCTCATTCCCACGGGTGTTTCATTAATAAATAAATAATGCTGGACAATCCACACAGCATCATCTAGCTCGAGGCTAAGCAGAGCTTGTGTTATGGATACTAGATGACTGATATGCTTAATACAATATATTACATAGATAGATAAATAATTTTTATTATACATAGCAAATACCCAGAACACCCGGAACAAATCTTTTTAGATCGTACAAACATTTGTCCCAAGGCGGGAATCGAACCCGCAACCTCCTGGGTCGCAGTCGGACCTTCGCCCGCTGCGCCACATAGGTCGTCATAACACTCATAACGTCATCAACGCACGTTAGTATTATGTTAACGACATTAGCGTTTAAAATCCCTCGTAATATCTTGATATGATGATATTGTCATTGTTTCGGGTCAGTGATGATATGATATTGATACTAATATATTGATGATTGAAAGCGGTAAGCTGTGACTGACTGACTCATCATCACTGACCCGAAACTACTAAAGTTACGAAAACCAAAACACCATTATTCTTTGTTTCAAGGAGACGAGAAAGGATTTCGGGAAATTAAATAGAGAACGTTCGTTTATATGAAAAATCTCACTCCCAACTGTTAATCAATTTGAACCTTGACATATACATAAATAATGGCAGTAAATTATAAAATTTACCATTACAATACAACTCCCCATTAGGATTTAAGGTGCGCGTTATTTTATACGCGTCTCCGCCGCGCCAGCCGTTACGCACGCACGGAACGCAACGGATTGAACGGAATTGCCGGCACAGTTTTCGCATCAGATCATGTGGATTTTATTTATTTAGGTTCCGTTCATTTCTTAAGTTGACTTCTTCTATCATGGATATTGAAAAAGATATGGTATCAAAAAAAGGAAGTACTCTCGTAGCGTGCGTCACGGATAATGGACGCAGTGAACCAAATTCTGTTGCGTGCCGTGAGTGTGTTGCAGCCGGGCGCGGGCTAGTGAACTCGCAGCTTTAGGGGATGTCAAAGTTTGCATGGAAGAATTGAATTACTATTTCAGGAAATCAAGACATTTGATTGATGTTAATGTTTATGGTTCGAAAAATGTACGAATACATTTTTCAACATTTTATTTTTGCGGGCTGCCAGTTCGCATTCGCCTTAAGTGTATATTATTTTTTAATATAAACTATCATTCGCCCATGAGTCATATTAGTTTCTCACAAAACAGAGGGGCGGGTCTTCAAAATAACCTGCGACGGCTACTTAGGGCCTACGCGCTTCTATGCGCTGCAAACATGCGCCGATGACGTTACATGGAACGTGCTAACAAAAAGTGCCATGAGCCCCTACGTGTCTTACTTCTACCGCAACTTGAGCAGTACCAGATATTTTTCACACAACCGGCATGTCTTGATTGTATATTGAATGCACATGACTAGTGTTTTACCGATCTGCTCACATCACTTCATGTACAGTACTATCACTACATGTATTTCTTTGGTAGTTTTTTAACTTTATCGTAAAAGAAATAAGATTCATGTTCAATTGGGAAGATCTGACAGTTTGGGGTAGCTTGATGTGCTGGCGTCTGTACGTAAGCAGATCGGTGAAACACTAAAAGTATCCTTAAATTATTGAAAAAATGAAAACTTCCTGTGGGTTCCCTCAATTAAAGCAAGAAGTGAAAACCCTTGGCTACGTACTCTACTAAACTTGCCACATGTAGACCAACCTACTTAACCTGCGTTTAACTTAGTTTTACACCATGTAAACAAATCAAATTCTTTCTTAGGATCTTTTTCAATATTTCTCGTCTTATTTCATCCCTGTCAATATAAATGCAGGATATACACCAAAAGATTAAACATATGCACAACATAAGATTTCAACAAGAATTTAGCTGTCATATTTGTAAATTTTACTATATTCTTACTAAAGTATTGTGCTTATTATGTACCTCAGTTTTATGCACAGACCTGTACAAAATCATTCATTTCAGTAATAAGCGATAAACTAAGGCCGGAGAACATTTGCTCAGTACAAAATCTGTTCGTCCAGACAACAATGTAACGACAATTAACGGGAACGATTATTTTCGTATCCGTCCGGTCCGATCATACAACTATTCTACAACGTTTTGACTTGACTTCATGAGATTTACTAGGTTTAAAAAATAAATAAATATTAAATACAAACAGAGTATTTTTATTAATAAATTTGAAGTTTCCCTATCGTGTACGCACTCCTTCATTATTAGTCACAACGTAGAACGTGTCCGAACGTAATTCTCGAAATTATTTTAGCTCTGTGCAGTAAGATATATGCCATGTGCACCTAACTTCTGCTCAGTGCTTCGCTTTGCAAAAATGGCGTCGCTTGTCAAACATAGCAATGCGTGAGTTGATGTGAAAGCTACTTATTACTTCATAATTAGTGGGAAAGTGTGGAAGAAGGTCATTTTTAATTACTGCAGTTTTGCTCATTATTATCTTTTGATAAACGATGGGTCGGTCTAGAACACGGAGTAAATCGCCACGGCGCCACCATAAAACGACCAAACATTCTAGGAAGAAGAGTCGCTCCAAGGATCGTTCTACATCAAGGAGCAGAAGTTCAAAAGTCGTAGAAAAATTAAGGGAACGGACCTCAAAATCCAGGTAAACTACTAAACAAATTAGAAATAAGTTGATAATAACCAACTGCCATGTATTGGTTCGATTTATCCGTTACTTATATTATTTCAGAAAAAGATCGCATTCCGTGTCTTCCTCGACCAGTAGTGATGCTTCTTATGATGGAAATAGAAGTCACAGGAAGAAGTCTAAGGTTCGCAGTAAAATGGATGAAGTTGACAGACTAGCTGAAATGGAAAGACAGAGACGCGTAAGAGAAGCCGAACAAAAAGTAAATATTGCCATAAATCTTAAACTGTATGGAAAGACCGCTCCTAATTTACCAACTAAGAGCTTTTACTACCAGAGTGCAGGCTAGATTACCATGCACTTTAGTTACCAGACCAGAATTCGTTTACTAGTATAGTTGTAATCCAAACTACAAACCAACGTCACATGATTACAAGTTGTCAATAGGATGTTGAAGCATGTACATTCAAATGTCAATCCAAACAATAATGTTTGCTATTTACTACCCATGCCAGTAACAATGGAAGTAACATTTTCCAAATCATTTTTTTCACTAATCTGACTGCTTAGTAATTATTAGCCAGAATGAAATGATTTGTTGAATAAAGATCCACAAATTTCCTTCTAGTTTTAAACAAATTGGGTAGTTTCGTTTTTTCACACAGTGATCATGAATTTTTATTTCTTTGATAAACCATTGTCTCCACTCAATATGACAGTCAGTCTTAGTACTAGTTGTAGTAGTTGCTAATCCTGGTTGTCAGACTTCCGGGCTTGGCTACCTATAACAACTCAAAGATCTATAAATGAAAGCCAGGACCAACGGTTTAATATGCATTTGAAGGCACAGAAGCGTCTCAATATGTAAAGAACTGTAACCCTGGATGGGTTACCATTCTTTACACTGACCTCTGCAAGCGTAGCTTAACCTTCGATCTATTGACCTGTGCTACCCAAAAATGTGGAATCAGCATTTTAATTTTTCATTTCATTTTCATTTATTTATTCATTAAACAATGTACATTGTGTTTGAATTTCACATAATATTTAAAAAGTTACAATATAAATTTCCATAATTATATAAATTTCATAATCCTCGTAATAAAAAAAAAAACATCATAATAAATTTTAAATGTCTGTTAAATGTCAGTAATTATTATTTGTAAGAAAAACAGTATTTATAAAAACTAAAAATAATAATACTTAATATAATTTGTCTAATAAGTCTAATATTTTCATTTGTAGTAACATTGTTTATCTATAATTCGTCCTAAGTATATAAACACCTGTCCAACAAGAACTGCTTGAGTTGTTTTAGAAATTCTCGATTATAAACTAAGTTTTTTAATTCAGTAGGCAGTTTGTTAAATATTTTAACTGACTTATAATAGAAACCATGCTTGAAGATTTATGTGTTGAGAATTTTAATGTGTTGTTAGGATAACTAGATCATTAAATTATTTGGCACCAATAGTACCTCCAAACTAGAGGTGCTAATGTTGGATTTTATATATTTTTGGATAGAAGTTGTGTCCTTATGCTATCATTTTAAAAATAATGAAATAAAAATGTAATTTGTTTAGGTGGTAGAAGAAGAAGCAGCAAAAAGAATAGAGCTTCTAGTGAAGAAAAGAGTTGAAGAAGAATTAGAAAAAAGAAAAGAAGAAATTGAACAAGAAGTGGCCAAAAGGGTTGAAGAGGCCAAACGGAAGATGGAAAAAGAAATGATGGAAGAACTTGAGAGACAGAGAGAACAACAGCGACGCGAGGAGCTGGCTAGACAGGTAACTGACTATAGTACATACCAGTCATGTGTACTGGCAACACCACACAATGTTGCATATACACATGACACCACATACCCTGTGACAGCAACATATTTTGCTCTCGCAGTAACACACAAGTGTAAATGCAATATTTAATACCAGCATCATAACAAATAGAGGAACTAATAAAAGTATTATTTCGATCATATCTGTTAAAGGTCCAGTCAGGTGTAGTTCGAGTGCATACAAGAATTAGTTTCTTGAATTATTAATTGTCACTCACCGAGGCTGGCTGTCTCTGTAATTAATAATTATATACATGTCCATTTTTATAACCACATATTTCATACGCACCAACATGGCTGAGTTTATACTTTATCCGGCCATATTGTAAGTTTGCCAAGAAGGCGTCCGGCTAGCATTTTAAAATTGTTCGCTTGACTGTCCCTGGCAGTCACGTAGTCTATAAGTCAGGTCGGAAGACTGATCAAGAGCAAGAAGCCCTAAGAATTTATTGGAGACGCAGCTTGAGGATCCAGACATGAGCGCTGAAGGTATTTTTTGAATCTATTTTTTGTATAACCACATTATTGTTTCAAATGAAGGATATACACATTTATCTGATGTTTCTTCATTATACATTTTATGGCATTAAATAATTATGTTTTTTTTTACCTTAAATTAATTTCTTAGGAGACCAACAACTTTTTCAATATCAGCCTATACATGTGTAATCAACAACATCTTTTCATTCAAGAGCTGAAGAATTGGGATTTGCGTAAACAGCCATTTTTATTAGAAAAGCGATGTTTACGTGGACTCTGTTTTAATGCATAGTGCTACTCTTGCAATTAAAGAACAGTATTAACATAATATTTCTATTATACAGGAGGAAGAAGCTCGTAAAAGGAAAGAGCTGGAAGAAATCATGGCAGAAAATAATAGAAAGATTGAAGAGGCTCAGCGCAAGCTGGTAAGTTATTATACAAGACGAACCTTGAGTATATTCGCTAATTGTTATCTTTAAGTGGAAGTCTGAAAGTGGTGCCTGTGACCGAGAAGTTGTTTGGAAATCGGTTGTCATGGGCATGTAATGCGAAGGAATGAGGACCACGTTGTGAGGAAAGTCTTGAGAATGAATGTAGAGGGTTACAAGACAAGAGTAGAGGGAGACCCAAAGAAAAGACGGATGGATTGCGTGAAAGATGATATGGCTAAAAAAGAGGTGACTATTGAGATGACGGCAAGTAGAGATGTATGGAAGAAGAAAACATGCTGCGCCGACCCCAAATAAATTGGGATAAGGGCAGGAGGATGATGAGTTATCTTTTTATTTTACTTATCAAATTTTCAAACTTTTGCCTTTAAGTGTAGGATAGGAGTGATTAAAATCATAAAGTTTGAATAAACACGTTTTTATCACGCTTCCAGGCTGAGGAGCGGCTAGCTATGATTGAAGAACAAAGGAAAATGGATGAAGAACGGCAGAAGCTGAAAAAAGAACAAGAAAAAAGAGTAAAGGAAGAACAGAGAAAAATATTAGGCAAAAATAATTCAAGACCCAAATTGTCGTTCTCTTTAAACCCATTATCATGAGTTGTGTTCAACAGTAACGGTGATGCCCACTTTCTAAATAGTGAGGATCATCATTATTCAATAGGATCATATTTAATTTACAGGTGTAACCTAAGAGACACTTTCATTAGCTTAGATTCTATGTGTACAAGTAAATTTCTTATTTTCTATAAGGTATTTTTAAAGAGCGTAGTTATAACTAAAGGACTTGAGGTGGGAATTCGGCGAACAAATTGACCAAGGTGCTATGAGTGCTCTTCAAGACTTGCTGCCAAACAAATTGTGTACAGGTCTCATGACTGACTTTTCAACAGTCTGATAACTTTTAGTCGAATAAAAATGGCGAATTGACACATTTCCTAAAAAAAAAAACGGTCAAACCGCTATTTTTATTCCTCAGATAAAAGTTATCTGAATATTGAAAAATCAGTCCTTAGAAGGACGCCTATGGAGTCTTGATTGTGACTCAGCTATCTGACAAACAAACAATTTGTAGTAGAAAATTATTACCCACTGTTCAACTAACTTATCAATGTAGGTAGGCTTGTTTATAATTCAAATTCATCAAAAATACGTTGACAAGTTGGTACATCCCTCAATGGTCGTGTACATAATTACTAATATTTTATTTGTACCGGCGGTTCATTGAGTTGGTCTGTCCAGCAAAATTGACCTATTTTTGTTGAATGAATGAATGACTACATTGAAAAGTATAAGAAATGAATAGTTGTAAGAATGAATCCTATCCATGTGCTGCCGATATAACATTTAGATTACATTTCACAGAGGAGCCTTATAAATAATGTTTGTAATGCATTATCGTAATAATAACAAAAGAAACAGCCAAACTAAATAATAGCTTGTTCCTTTGTTAGTAAAAACGATTGCATTGCTTATGTCAAATATTTTGCAGTGCATTACTAGTATTTGCTATGTAGTGCAGATACAATAGATCATACACTTGTTTCAGCATATGAAATGTTGTATGAAATGATTATTTTCGATGAAAAAAATATAGTTATGTAGCTACACTAAGATAGACTTTTATAAATGTACATACGTTTGTAAATGTAAGGTAACGATTGTATGTTTCATATAATCAATCGTTAATAAAATTATACTTTTCATTTTGAATATTATGATTGAATATACATGATTTGAATTTAACCTGGCACTGCACATGTCACAAATGAAGGCCACGCTCTAAGATATGTAGTATTTCTTACTTCTTGATGCAGCAGGATGTCTCTGCTGCTTTGTGATGAAACCGGATGCTATGCAGCAATATGCGTTTACAGCTTACTCGCTTGTGGATTTGTCAAACCAACTGATGGAACAGGCCCGCAGGTCACGCGTGTTCATGTGTTCGTTTTTTAAATATGCAGCCAGCTTTACTCTGGTATCAATTACTTCAACCATGTGAAAGTGCAAACTAAGTAGTAATAAAATAAAATGCCTTTTTCAATCATCCCATCTTTCAAACAGAGCACGGAGACGCATAGGCGCAGACTGCTAGAGGCGGCATTGCCACAATTGTCCATGCAAACCAAGCGTGTCAGCGAATGTCACCGATTACCCATTGAAACTAATGGTCCGTGACAGCTGAAACTTGCGCGAATATTATTAGTAATGGTGTCTCTAGTCGCTACCGTGCTCTGTGATTTATCAAAAATTTATACCTAATTATTCCATTTATTACATTATTATACTCAATTTCACGTTTTCACAGCTCATTTTTTTTTCTTAGCATTTGCACGCAATTGGGATGACGATTACATTATTTTTTTGTCCGTTGGGTAGGTTATTACAAAATATTGGACACGTATTTTTTTTTAACGTAATCAAAAGATTACTTCGATACAATGGGTTAAAATGTGGCATGACGTCACTCCTATGTAGATTTTATACAGAGTTGTAAGGTAGCGAGCCCCCACTGCCTAACTTTAATGTGTTATAACTAAGTATTTTTTTTATTATTACAATAAAACAAAAATACGTGTCTTATATATAAAAACACGTTATTATTTAATTTCTTTTTTTTTGTCCAAGCGTCATCCCTATTTTCATTAATATAAGACTTACGTGTAATACGTTATGACAAAGAATGTCATTGTTATAAAATGATGTACTATAGTAGCTAGCTATTTTGCACAAAAGATAAATAACACTGATCGCATCAGTCGTCTTACAAAAAAGGCCTCGCTGAAATAAAGGTCATTATTGTTATTGGTAAATTACATGTATGAAAGGAAGCACGTAGTCAATTTTATTATTGAATTACGGCATTCAAGTTTCAAACATCCCTCTAAAAAGAAAACTCTATGCGTACCTTGAACAAACAAAATAATTATGTCAAGTGTGTTGTTATTTGAGAGAAAGAAATCTAAAAATAAAGTTTATTTACCACTGATGATGTGCATGTTAAACAAAAAATGAAAGAGATTTTTTACATTTACATACACATATATCCTGAAAATTCTAGTGATAATAACTCATTACCTATTCATTTAATTAATAAAAACCCTTCACCTGATATGTTTGTTTCATTTTCTATACGACCGAATTTTAGATAGGTATCTACCCGTTTTTAGTTATACATACATTGGCTACCTCATTAGTCCTAGGGGTCACTAGAGCGACTGCTGAATTTAGGGTACTGGGTCCGAATCCCGGGGTCAAGTAAATCGGCAGCGTTATTGGTATAATCACCGGCAAATAAGATGGCAAAAGTCGTTAGATGCGCACAAGTCGTTTTTTAGGTCTCTTTGGTGGTCAAGCGGGACGCGGGGTATGAGGTAGCGTCGATACGAGCGCGCGATTGGTGCATCAGTCGAACCTTGCCTCCCGCACCGCGCCTTCGTCCCGTTCGCTCCCGATTACATTTCAGTGCACGAAAATTGAACCCTTTGTTTTTGTTGTGTTAAACTTAAGTGTTGTTATTGTTTTTAAATTTAGGATAGAGTTCCTGAAAAGGCATAGCATACGAGGAAAGTATGCTCAAACCAGAGTTATACAAATTAATAAAATTGGAAAAAGAACAATTTAAAACATACAGCATTGACCAAACACTTGCAGAACACAACCATAGTGTTCTGCGATTGCGACTTTCAATATGATGCCAAGGGTAGTTTTATTAACGGATAGTGACGACGACTAGTCATTTTTTTTTTTTATTTATATAAACTTTTTTGAATTTTAAATGCACGTTATTTATAACCCCTAATAAACTTGAATTCCTCTCCCTTCTTTTACTTTGTTCTATACAGACATGATTAAATATAAATGATGGCAATAACAATAGAATAATGACGATCAATAAAAGTTATCACTTTTTTGTGCCACTAAGTGTACGATGCGCGAACTTACCCCCACTACGCCAAAATCTTGCCATCTTATTTGTCGGTGACTATAGTTTCCATAAGGAGATGAAATTTCATAACTAAAACCAAGAGCCAATAAAATTAGATCAAGTTATAGGCTTGGTTCTTAACTCCCAATTAGTACCAATTATTTTCTTTAATAAAGCTGTATTTGTAAACCTAAAGGAGATATTAATTCATTTGAGTTTGAACCATGGTTGTTCCCACACTATTCTTCTCTTTATTCATCAAATATATTTTATAGCTTTTGGTATATGTCCTCATACCTACCAAAAGCCAAACATGCTTTAAATAAAATGAAGCAACAAATTATCCCTGTATGCACTATTCCAGTGCACGCCAGGACAACTCTCAATTGGTGCAGGATTATAGTGGATTAGTTACCTAAATCCTATAGGAGAACTATATCCTCTGTCTGATTAATATTATTATAGTACATGCACGAAATTGCTGGGGGCACTTACATAATTAACAACAGGCCCCGAAAACGGTCGTCAGTGCAGAGGCCTTTCTTAATATTTTTTCAACTTTGTTAGAAGAATTGGTCATCTTCAATTTTTTTTTTGACGACCCATGTGGCGCGGCGGGCGATGGTCCGCCTGCGATGCAAGAGGTTGCGGGTTCGATTCCCGCCTTGGGACAAATGTTTGTACGATCTACAAATATTTGTTCCGGGTGTTCTGGGTATTTGCTATGTATAATAAAAATATATATCTATGTAATGTATTGTATTAAGTATATCAGTCATCTAGTACCCATAACACAAGCTCTGCTTAGCTTGGGGCTAAATGATGCTGTGTGGATTGTCCAGCAATATTTATTTATTTAATTGGGAGAATTTGACAGTTTGGGATATCTTGATGTGCTGTGCTGTCTGTATATGAAGTGACGAGGGGGCAACATAATTCTTTGGCCGAATAAAGGCAAGCCCTCTGGTCACGTCAAGAGTCGACCAACCGCTTGACGATGTCCCTTTTGATTGAAAAAAAAAGAACATCCTCATAATCGAGGAGCTCGTGGCTAGATAAAAACAAACATTCAAGTGAAGCTACTATAAAGCGTTTTAAAATAGCCGCGCGGGTTGATTGAAGGTTAAGCTACGCATGCCGAGGTCAGTTTGTGGGTGGGTGACCGTCCGCAACATATCGAGTCTCCTCGTGCCTCGACATTTGACATTGACATTTTTGTAGAACCTTATCAGTTGTTACGGGTAGTCAAGCTCGAAAGTCTGACAACCAGTCTTAGCATGGAGTATCATGTTGCACAGTAACTGGGTTGTGAAGGTCAGATAGGCAGTCGCACCATGTAAAATACTGGTATTCAGCTGCATCCAATTAGACTGGAAGCCGACCCCAACATAGTCGGGAAAAGGCAAGACAGATGATGATTCTTGTAATCACTGGTGCCAATTTTGTCTATTATTAGTCGTTTAAAAAAGTGTTGTAGTCTATGATTGGTCTGTCACTGTCACTTGTCTATGTCGTGTCACCAATGACAAAGTAATTCAATTTCCGGTTTATTTTATTACGCGACGTGAACTTTGCTCGCCGCCGGTTGTTGTAGTATTCGATAAGATCAATAATTATTTATTTAAATGTATAGAACAAACAATAAATCTGTTATTTGTTAGCTGTTACAGTTGTAAAATAATTAAGCATAATGGCAGAATTTTTGAAAGGTTTATTGTTGTCGGTTTTAACAGAGAAATGTTACGAAGAATATTTCGAGAAATTCAACTTTCTTGATGGTAATATTATGATCTATATTTGTTTAATTTGAAGTTTTTCATTTATGCTGATTTCCAGTCAGCGTTTTGTGTATGTGCGTGTTTTTGTTAATGCTAGGATAAATAGTTGCAGTCGTAAAATATTGTGATATTTCAGGTCCTTGTATGACCGCGACGTTGAGCAAGGGTCTCGGAATCGGAATCATTGCTGGCTCCATCCTCGTGAAAGTACCTCAAATATTGAAGATTTTGAGTAGTAAGAGTGCCGAGGGTATCAATATTTATGGAGTTTGTTTGGAGTTGTTTGCGATCACAGCAAACTTTGCATACAGTTATGTAAAGGGCTTTCCATTCAGGTACGTAGTAACGTTACACTGTCTAGATTTTCCCGTGTATAATGATATAATAATCATCAGAATGATGGAGTACTGTGACGCGCCCTGACTTCTCATGGATGCAATTGGTGCAAACATTTTATAAATATTGAGATGCCATGGTGACTTTCCAAATAAAATTATTTCATTCAAACCTTTTCCTGACAATTAAGAACACAACAAATAAAAACTGTCAAATTGGTTGAACCATTCTCTAGCGATGATCTTTCATAACAGTATTAATTGATTATATTTTTTAAGACTTAGAATATTGTACTACTTTTTTCATCACAACTAAAGCCATGTCACTTAATCACAATCATTAGTATTTCTACCTTAAAGGGAACAAGAAAAAGATTATAATTTCTTAAAAACAACACCATTTATTTGAATGCTTGAAGGAATGATTCAGTAATGAGAACACATTAAAAAAAATCATGTCAAGTAATTTCAATAAACCACACTTACAATACTCATGCAGGTGACAGAATACTATTAAATTTTTCTGTGGTGGGTAAAAACAAGTTACAAGTATATCTTCACCTTTACAATCAATTTATTTTACAGTGCATGGGGCGAAGGTACATTCCTGGCAATACAAACGGCGGTGATAGCATTCCTTGTGCTGCACTATGGTGGGACGACGGGTGGAGCCGTTGTTTTCCTTAGCACCTATGCAGGCATAGTGTCAACGTTGGTCAGTGGGTTCACACCAACACATGTACTGTGGACTATGCAAGCCGTTAATGTTCCTATTATTGTTATAGCTAAGGTAAAATGGCATTTTTTATTTTTATTTTGTGCTACTTTATGACTTTGCAATTAAGTAGTAGAGCCAGTTTTAAGTGAGAAATTTCATTATTGTGGTGTCTGAACTCAAAGTATCAGTTTGTGTGTGTATAGATTTATTATTAATCCATCATCAGCCAGATCTAGAAATGGACCTTCCATTCTGGTCAGTGGCACTGACTTAGTGCTTCTAATAGTAGTCTATAGAAAAACTGCTACAGAAATAGGCAATTTGTGTTTGCAGTTTGTAATAGATAGTGCATGTGTAATGCATAGAAATAATTACTGTTTAATATTGTACACATGGCTACATATCAAGCTATACATTTCCAGTATAAGCTGACCTCTGATTTTATGGAAATCCTATACAATGAGAGGTCAGCTTATACTGTAGATTTATACAACATTAAACAGTGGTAAGGACCGTAATATATTATAGTCATTAATATTTGTTTAGGTATTGAGCACGGTGCTCATGGCTAACAGCAGGAAAATTCATAAAATGTTTTCAGCAAGAGCTTAACATAATTATTTATACAATACCCATTTATACGGTAATATGTTTGTGTCAAGATTTGTTAAGAATTTTATAAATAATAGATTAAATAATATGTTACATTGTAAATTTGAATATGTAGCCCATTATTATTTCTGAAAAACGGCGGCTGACAGTTTTTCTCAAATTTTCTGTCAGATTCAGACAAAATGTGCACCTGTAAACTATGACACTGAATCGAGGGATGGTGCTACACGCGTGTTGTCTGTTATGCTAAATTCGACATATCCTGTGCTAGGATAACATAGGCTGAGTGGAGAAAACTTGGTGAGAGTAAATCGCCATGGAAATGTTAAAGCTGCAAGGCTACACAGATTGCCAGTCCTCAGACTGGGAGACCATCATGATTGAGCTTCATCATCTGTCAGCTAAAATGGAAGGCGTTGATAGATGCAGGCTATCCAGAGTAAAAACCATACCGCAAGAAGTCTCTGAAATGAAGTCATCCTTTGAGGCCTACGGTCAGCAACTAAAAGCTTTGGCAAGTAAATTATCAGTACTGGAAGATGAAATCGAGAATGAAGAAAACTAAAGAAGTGATAGTCAATATGCAGGATCGAATTACCCAGGTTGAGAATCTGCAGTCTGAGAATGAACAGAGGTGCCAATATCCGAAGATGAAGACCTGTTCGCAATGATGGCCAGGATTGGTGAGATTTTGACGCACAGAAAGAACAGATGAACTACATAGCAAGGGTGCCGACTAGCAACTAAACTATAAACGTGCTACCTTAAATACGATTTTATGGTGGTGACTAGGAAATAAAAAAATTGAATGTTGGAGATCTGGGCTTACAAGGCAATAACAGGGTCTACATCAACGACCACCTCACACTAGAAAATAAACTTTGAATAGAACCAAAGCTAAACCAAAGAGCTTGGCTTTGAACATGTGTGGGTTAGATGGATGGTTATATGGTTGGATGCAAAATTCTTGTGAAAAAACACCACATCCCCAAAACATTGCGTCACAACAGAGCAAGCTTTAAAAAATTGTTTATTAATCAAGTCTCATCTCACTTTCGAGTTGCTTACTATTTTTGCACGCATTACAATCTCGCCTGCGTTCTCTTATCGATTTGTGTCGCCTATTCATTCGACTCACTAGGCTTTGTTTATTGTCATTTTATATTTTAAATTCTATACTGTGATTTTGTCCGTAGCCATCTCGAATATGCTTCTCAAATTTGGAATCCATATTACAATGTTTATATTAATCGGCTTGAAAGTATATTAAGGCGATTTTTAAGGCACACTCAATATCGTAACTGTACTAGCCGGTGTAAGAAATTTCATATTTTTCCTTTACACGAGGAAACAAAAATTGCAGATCTCGGTTTCCTCTTTAGTATAATGAACAGGTTTACTGACATCGCCACGATTGGACTTCTATTCGGAGACCTCATCTCCTTCATGTAACTATTGTGAAAACAATCTATAGGCAAAACATATTTTAAGAGCGTGTCGAATGTTCAAGAGGGTATGCCAGGATGTTGATTTATTCACAAATAATGTCCAGAAATTAATTAAATTTTTTAAATGACTGAAATGTAACTTTGATGTGTAATGTTTTTTTTTTGTTTATTCTCATTGTTTCTATGCTAAACTATGTTTGTACCGTTCTATAAATTTTATACATAAGTTAATATAAGTGGAAACTTGTAATTGGCTTTCTTCTACGTATTACTACTCAAAAGTATTATCTGTTAGTTTTCTTAATCATTCTGATCAGTGTTTTATGCAGCATTGTTTTTTTTCAGTCTATCCAAGTGGTGACGAACTACAAAAATGGCAGCACTGGGCAGCTATCAGCGATAACGTGTTTGTTGCTGTTTGGAGGCAGCATAGCTAGAATATTCACATCACTTGTAGAGACTGGGGACTCCATCATTATTGTGACCTACTGTGTGTCCACTGTGGCCAATGGCGCCATAGTAGCTCAACTTCTCTGGTACTGGAATGTCGTAAAGGGAACGCAGATAAAAAATAAGAAAAAGAAGAAACATGCATAATTTATTAAAATAATAATGTTATTATAACATTTTTACCTCAAATTTCATTCGTTTTATTTAATCTGATACGTGTTTGATAAAATGATTGATTAAGTAGCAGTCATTTTATCTATCACTTGTCAAGTATCAATTTTAATTTTATCAAGTCGAATTGATATGATAAGTACTATAAAATCAAATAAATTAGTAAGGTAACTCTCGTAAGGATATCCACATCCATTTAGACACTTATCATCATCACGTCTTATCAAAATCCAAAATTTCAAGTCTGTAGGTCATTTAGTTCCTTAGTTAACCTTTTAACCGCCTACGTCGGATTAATCCGACAAATATTTTCGGGCCCATTTCGCCAGAGTCGTATATTTACGACCAAAATATCACTGCTCGTTTAATCAGCTTTTTTATTTAATTACGCTGTATTCTATCAAAAATATGTTTATATTAGGTAAATAGTTAACTAAGTAATCATTTACAGTTTAATACACTTTAGTCTCTTAATTAAAAGTCCTAAAAATAATGTCCAAAGTTAGATAAATTACTAACATTATTTTTAGAAAATTGTATTGATGTGCAACGCCCATGACGACAAAATCCGACCTGAGGGACGGGACATATGCAAAGATTTACCGATACAAAAATAAACATAAATTAAAATATTTCTCGTTATACTGACTAATTAACTTTAAAACAAATACAGCAAAAGTTAATTAAACATTTTTTTACAAATATTTGTGAGTATTTCATTTAATTCCTTTAAAATTAAGTAAATTTACTAATGAAATGTCAGCGATTGAATTGATGGTTCCCATGGCCTACATGTTCCGAAACTTACTTTGTTAGTACGCCCTGTGCTACGGTCGGATAAAGACGACCGCTTCTTACGTCATAAACGAGTGCCGACTTCTGGAATTTTCCATCAGTGTTGTGCTTTTGCATGAAGTTTTACGTTAGTATGTCGATAAATGTACATGATAGAAATTTATCATGACGACTACTGAAGAGTTAATAAGTTTCTAGAAGGCGATGAAAATGAAGAATTCTTATCAGGCGAAGAGTTTGACATTGATGTAGAGGTAAAATGTTTAGTATGGTGGTGATGTCTGAATGGAAATTTTAAACTTAATTAGAGAGAGTGAGTTGGCGAGAGCGCGCCGTGCGATGAGAATGCGCGCGCGGCCACTCTGGAACGGTGATTCTGACTGGTTGGAGCGCGAGTCACGTGTGGGCTCGCTGACTAATAAGAAATTATATCTGTGATTATTTGACTGATTTTATTAATAAGAAATTATATGTGATTATTTGACTGATTTTATTAATAAGAAATTATATCTGTGATTATTTGACTGATTTTATTGAAATTAGTGTTATACAAATTTTATTTTGATTGTCATATATCGTTACATCTAAGTCAATAGGTAAACTGATAATGACATTGTCAAGTAAATTTTTTATTTTTATGTTTGTTGTTAATTAGTGTGATACAAATTATTGTGATTGTGGTTGTAAGGTAAGTAGGTAGTATTCAAGTAGGTAGGTTATATAATGTAATGTTAAAAACAATAAATACAAACTAAAAAACATTTGTTTACTTTTCATCATAGCGAATCCTTTTTTGCAGCCCGTACCTAAATGTCAGTGTGACGTAAATGACGCGAGGTGCAAAACTTAGCTTGGTGAGATGTAGGTAGTTGTTAGTTAACCATACTCGCAAATGCAATGTCGTTATTAAAACGAAATATCGACATCGCAAAGTTAAGTATCGCACATCCCTCTTTCTTGTAGGTATTTAATTTTCGATTCACTGTGCCGTGCGCTTGGGGCACGCCAACTGTTTTGAAGTCGGGCGATTAAAAGGTTAAGCGAAAGCGAAGTTTCGTATTTATGACACTCACTCATGATCATCAGAATAGAACTAGTACTTCCCATAAACTCAGATAGCTGAAATTTGGTACAGAGTTAGGATATAATGGCCACATAAAGAGAAAACTATAAAAAACTAGGATAATCGAAGATCTGTAGTACCTGGTGACCCTGATTAGTAAACACAAGAGTCCAACCAAACTATTAGAGATCGACCTACCGCCTTCACAAAAAATATTCAACTTGGTGGGCCGCTTCATTTGATGTCAAAAATCGAAGGTATGAAGTATCTGATGAAGAACCCTCAGCTGGTCTTAGCTGTATTAGAGATAATGCCCCCTTCTACTATTGGTACTTAGGTTAAGTGAATGGGTCGATAGGCGTTGTATAAAAAGTGAGGCGGGACCCGGAAGACCAAACAAAGCCTAAACAATTGGTAGTAGAATTCGGTAATAATTTGATTCACGAATTATTTCCTATTAAGTCAAAATTTGAGATCATACCCCGGGCATACGTGTACAGAGAACAATTCCCAATCTGTGTGGCGTATGCCCCCTAACAATTCACAAGAGCCAAGGTCTAAGTCTAAAAATGCCCATGGACATTGGCATTGGAACCTCCATATTCTCATGTGGCCAAGCCTACGTGGCGCTTTCACGGGTCCCCAATCTTCATGGGGCGCACCTCATAAATGTTGACTTCAAGAGTATAAAAGCTCAAGCTTCAGCGATCACCGAATACAACCGGCTTAGGCGTAAATACCGCGCCGATCTTTCAGAAATTAAACCGTCTAAAAGAATAAATAATGAACGCGAATGGGCAATACGAAAAACTGTTGCTACTGTACAAGAATCAGAACCGGAAAAAAAGAAAAGAAAGATTTTTAATATTAAAAAAACCATTCCTAAAAAGAAAAAAACTGTGTCAAATAAGAAAATCTAATAAAATAATATGCCCGCGTTTCTGCAAAAATAAGTGAAATCCCACCAATAAGATTCTGTAAAAAAACTAGCCAAATCTCGACGGAGCTGCTTGTTTATCTCTAAAAAGTAATTAAATCTAGACAGTCGTACCAAGTCTAAGGTTCCTTACTGCGATTTCTTTATTCATTGTGGAGCTCGGTGGGCACAAATGTTTATACTGTTATTATAATTGCAAAAGTGCTTTTTTTTGTCAGATATGTTTTGTACGCATGGTTAGGCTGGCTGATAGCACGGTAATATTATGATACAGTATTGTAACTCGGCCGCATTTCAGAAATAAATGCCTACATGACTACCTATTTCACTCGTCTCAATAACTTTCCGTTACTCTATTCGCTTTATTTGTTAATCCAAACACCTTTTTATCGTGAGATAAAAGGAAATACTTATCCATTAAAAAGACACACATTATGTACCTACCTACTAGTAAGTAAAATTATTTTATAGTCTTACCTTTCAGTTTCCAGGCAATTTAAAAAAACTTGTCTGGATGCGTTATTAACGAATTCATACAACCAAAAACAGCACAATATTTCCTACTCGTCATATTTAACTGATTTTTTGAGAAAAAATCGCGCGGTTATTGTTAAAAAAAACAACACACCATCCGTTCGACACTGCGGTACAGCCGTGACTGTCTTCACCCCGAGCGCAACCCGGGATCGAGGCGCGTAGGTATAGCTCGCGTTTCGTCCGTTTGTATGAAGTTGCAATACTGTATGATAATATTACCGTGCTGATAGCTACCAGTCATATAAATAGACATCAATGCAAATGCCGCATGCACGAAAATCAGGGATCGGCTGCATCGATATAGCAATATATATATATATATATTTCTGTTCGTAATTATTAGGACAAGGTTTGTACGAAATATTTTTTTTTTGTTTGAAAAAATCGAATAAAAATGTGCGAAGTGTGTGTGGTGGGTCGCTAGTTTATTGTCAAAATAATACAACATTTTACATAGTCACTTTATTTAATTAGTTTCACACCAATCACAAATTAAAGGAACAAAATTGTAGTGACTGACTTAAGCTATTACGTTCCACTAATGTTTGGAATGATCTGTTTACCAAGAAAAAATGAGTAATTACAATTTGGAATTAAGAGTCAATTATTATTTTTGTAGTATTTGAATAGCTAAGAATTAACTAAGCAGCATCCCAGAGGAAAACTTAAATGCGAAATTGGTATTCTAAATCTACATAGACCATTATACCTTCACAATATTATGAAAACAGAAAATCCATTCGTATTGTACTCTATGCCTATATTTACAGCTAATAATAACTTGAATATATTTTGTAAAACCAAAAATCAACTGTGGATAACTGATGTGTATCTGTTGTGAAGGGTGAATTAGTTATTTACCATTTGTCAAAGAATTGTTAAAAAATACCAGTTGATTCACAGTCAAAATGTACGTAGATAATGGTGTGTAGCACCTAAACAAAACTTAAAACCTAACCGTAAACCTAGCACTCAGTGGCAAATCCAAACGTTTGTGATTTATTCTTTGGGGGCTGGTTGTTCGGCGGGGGGTTTCTCTTCAGGGTGGGGGGGTCTTTCAGGCTCATTGCCATCTGCCCACTTTCCATCGTATTCCTTTCTATCCACGAATCTTTCTTCTTCGTATTCTCCCTCGCTACGATGACTGCCGCGCTCAGAGTAACGGGAGTAACTGTAAAAAGAAAGTATAATTTAGCAACTTGGTTCCTTTATCTTACTTTGGTTGGTGCGAAAATGTGTCTTGTATTGGACCATAAGCTGAATTTTTTTGCTAATAATAATTCGTCATTTTAATGTAAAAACAGTATTATATCTTCTAGTAATGTCGACTAAACCAAAACACCCATGATGCAAAACGAAGTCGTTGTGATGGCTACCTACTTGTTTGGAAAGTCTTATTTATTCTTCATATATTTGACTATTTATTTTAGTAATAAAACATCGTGATTATAAAATACTGACCTGTCTCTATCTTTGTCGCGTCTCTCTGGGCTGTACGATCTGGATCTGCGTGGTCTTTCCGGGCTTCGCGATCTTGAGTATCGACCGCCTCCCCTGCGATCTCTAAAGTCACGGAAACCACCTCCTCTGTGGAATGAAGAGGCTTATGAACAAATGTTTGTATGTGTACTTATTGGAATAGATGAAAAATTCTAGTAACATATTATTCTTAGTTGTAAATAATCCTCGGTTTCAGCATTGCAATGAATGGTGCATGCACGCCGTTAGCTAAAATGAAGATATATATAGTGTGCATAGTTACCGGAAGGGGCGGCCGCGGCCGCCGCCGCCGCGCCGCGGGCGGAAGGGGCGCGGGCCGCGCGCGCGCGTGTCGCGCCACTCCTGCGGGAAGCGCCGGCCGTCGTCCCGCCGGAAGTCGGGCGCGCCCCGGCCGCGGCCGCGCCCGCCGCCGCCGTTGTACGTGTGGAAGCGCGGCCGGTAGTACGTGCCGCGCTCGTAGCCGCCGCGCCCGCGCCAGTTGCCGCGCCGCACGAAGCGACGGAACCTGCGGGGGCGGGTTCTTACATTGTGCGCACGTACTCAGCTTTCATTATGATGAACATTAAAAGCGTTCGTTTAGTAGTCATGCTAGATAAAGGGTATACTACAAAAACCAAGAAGGGGCTATCTCTGGCTAGTCTAAAAACTAAGAAATTATGGCATCATACATGATAATAGCACATTTTTACAGCGTTTTACATGCGCAAAGGCTAAGAAGAACAAAAAATCTAATGAGGATTGAAATAAACACACAGAGCAGCCAAAAATACCTTGAGCCAGACCGTGATCGTGACCTGCTGCGCGAGTAGTAGGAGCGACTCGCATCCGAACGCGAGCGCGACCTCGGCGAGCCCGAGCGGCGCCGGCGCGACGCCACCGAGCCGCTCGCCGACGACGCCGAGCGCGAGCGCGAGCGTGAGCGGGACCGGTACTTGCGGGGCCGGGACCTAGGGGGGACATACGAAGTAACAGTGAAACATTTTATTCACATCCAGTCTTCGACTGTCAAATATAAATAGGTTCAAAGATGTCATTCAACAGTATTTAAGACATGTACATTTTCGAACATTATATCATAGAGCATACCCAACATCTGAAAAATGGTTTCAATTAGTACTGTCAATAGCTTTGCACCCTGTAGATTAAAAGCGTGTTTCTACGTTCTTGCATGAAATGTTAGGCTATGAAATATATCGAATATATTCCTACCTGCTCCTAGAGCGCTTGGATCTCCTGTCATCATCTGAGGAGTTGGAGGAATGTCTTCTCGGCGAGGGTGGTGAGCGTGGTCGGCGTCCTGATGGGGAAGGTGGCTTGATGCGTGTCACAAACTGTTCTGGTCGACCGTCGCCCACAGACACCGGGGTTTCGCCCTCTTGAGCCAGGCGGAACGAACCGAATTTGTCTAGGACTATGTTGCCTTTACGGACCTAAAGTGTAAAGGAAGAATTTTTATTACTCATTTCTAAGGAATAATATTAAGACAAGAATTGGAATACTAATATATGGCTTTGGGCAAAGGTTTCATCGTCACTTCTTTCCGCTATACATGTTTCCACACTTACCGGGTGCGAGGGTTCGGTGCCGGGCGGGTCGGGCTCGCGCTTGTTCGGCGGAGGAGCGCTGGGCAGGGGCGGCGGCTCCTTCATGGCCATCGCCCGACGCACCGACACGTTCTTGTCGCCACTTGATGGTGACGGCTGCACACCAGAAACATTCTTGAGTATTTAAGTAGAGGGTTTTTTTGTTGTTTTTAATATAAATCTAAGCATTTTTATACTGTTTAAGTAAAAATATCACCCCTCCTTTAAAAATTAGTAGGCGCGTCGTCCTATACGAAAGGTAATTCAAGGTGGAGGGGACATTGACTCACAAACTGATACCATGAGTTCAGAACATGATTCTGGACCCCTCAATGCTCTATTCCAATGCTGGGAGGTCCAGACTCGTGTACTGATCACATGGTATCCGTTTGTGCGTCGTTGTCCCTTCCACCTTGAATTACCTTTCGTATAAGACGACGCGCCTACTAATTTACAGTACATACTATTTGTTATAATATTTATTGACAATATGTCTCGTTGGTCTAGTGGTCGCAAACTCTACTGCTGAGCGTGAGATCCTGAGTTCGATTCTCGGATATCGAATTTTTCGATCAATCATTTCTCAGCAGCAGCCCCGAGTTTGGATTTATTCCCGGTTGGTGGCAATAAGCTCGCCCCCTATTACATTGACTTAATTAAACATATCTGAAGAAATGTAAATGTACTTTAGGTGCACCTCTGGCTAAGGCACGATGTTACGATGTTTATATCTTGTTATTATATCCTTACCTTTGCATTTTCCTGTGAATCATCGGAGCTGTCTTCAAAAGCATAATGTTCTTTATAGCCCTTTGGCACTGGAGTCTCCTTCTTCTTGACCCTATTAACATAAAATACATGTTAATTTAAGCTGTAGTGTTGCTACTAGTTTTATCTTTCTTCGATCGAACCGAAATCGACCGTTCTTTTAAGAAAAACATTTGATCTCGATTATTGACCACTATATTTTTTATAGCAAATTAAATTTTCTATAATAAGTTTCTAACAGACGGCAGAAACGGGTTAATTTCAACCAGCCACAGAAACGCGTGACCGGGTGAGTAAGTATTACATAAGTAAATGCCTTACCAATTACCATAACTCATAAAGACATTTTCAAGAACTATTTTATCTATTTGGAAAGATTTAACAAAACATTGACAATGTTTCTGTTAATACTGTTTTGTTTTCTATGTTCTACCTCAAAAGTAAAGTAAATAAAAGTATTTGTTTAACGCTGATAATTATTTGTAAACAGATTAAAAATAATATTAACTGCTAACATCCTGCGCTAATTGTATGAGTCAAATAAAAAGTAGGATGGATTGGCAGCCTATCACTATAAAACATAATCATTTAAATACATTTTTATGAAGCCGTCATTCTTATGTTTGGTGTTTAATGGGACACCAACAAGTAGAAAGTAGTATAAAGACTCATTGTATCGGTACGCGCGAGGGAATCATAAGGAGCCTGCGCTACATCACGCGTGTTCGCAAGCCGCACGCTCGGCACGCGTGAGCTAGCGTCCTGCCGGCACGTACGTGTCTTTGACCGCGCTCATGGACATCTTCCACTTGGGCTTCTCGAGCGGCGGCGGCGGCGCCTGCTCTACGGGACTGAGAGAGCCGCGACCGTCGCGCTTGTGCAGCACCTCCTTTTCGACCATTACGTGGTACGCGCTCAGCTTTGACTCCAACTCCTCGAGCCCGTGCATATCGTCTAGCATCCTGATAAATACGTACACATTTTAATAAATAAATGCTCATAAGGACACACATTTATTGGAACAAACACAAAACAAATAATTTTGTGGCTCTTTTACACAAAGTGTGTACAAGAGTTATTCATAGTTAGTAAATTGTCTTTGAATAAGTGTGTCTATCTTATATTATGGTTATTGCGTACAATACATAAACAAGCAAATAATAATGTGATTACTATTTTCGTTGTGTATCGCATTCACAGTTAGCACACACGAAGCGTGATTTTTCGTAGTAAATGCGCGTTGGCGTGCTCGAAAGAGCGCAGGACGAAGATAATATTACCTAATTATGATGTTTTTTATTTTATTACATACTATCTACATAATATGATAGCTAATTTTGGAGTTTATATTTTTCTGTTTAGCTTACGAGGTATTATTAACACGCATCCTTTATTTGACTTATACAATTAGCGGCGGAATAAAACAATAATTAACATTGATGTGTTGCAGTTATGTCTTATATATACAAGTTTGTGTAGGTTGTTTGTGACTTGTTACCTCTTATCATGTTTTCTGTCGTAGTCGCCTTCCGAGCTGAGGTCGCGCTTCTTGCCTTTCAACTCTTTCCTGCAACACCAATCAGGAGGTTTAATTAAACATTCTGGCACTAATCGCGTTTATGGATCGTGTTTTAAATTGATCATGCATGAAGGAGTCATCAACTCAAACAATTGGATAAATTCCTGATAATTACACCCAGAAGAAATAATCTCTAAACGAAAATTCATTTATATAAATAAACTAGACAGAGATTACGCCTATATTGCCTGGAAGGGACTGGCAGAGGTGTATAAAACACCACATTTTGCATTATGTGATACCTTACATATTGTACATAGTTTCAATGAATATGAACAAGTGACGTACCTTATAGCGTCTCTTAGTTTCTTGTCCCCGATGCTGTCCAAGTCTCGTATATTGTACTCGTTGTTGGCTGCGGCGCGCGCCAACTTGGCCTTTCTCTTGTCCTCCCGTTCCTGTTCTTTACGTTTCCTCTTTGATTCCTTCTTCTTTTTCCTATCAAAATTATTGTGTATTTCTTTTTTAATGCAATTAATTGTATTATGATTTATTTTTATTTTTTTATGCAAGTTTTAATGTACGTTTCAGTATTGTTTTTGAAATATTTATTTGATGATTAAGACATAGTAAACATGCCAGAACATAAATAATGAAAATAAGCGTTTGGTTAAAATAAAAACTCAAGGAATTAACAGCGTCAACTCGTTACACGTATACGTTACAAATATGTTTGAAATTGAGCAAAGAATAAATAACTTAAAAAAAAGTAGTAAAAAATTCTACACATTTGCTTATATCTCTGCTCACCCCAAACAGAACAGTTCAGTGAAAGGTACTGACTTGTCTTTCTTCTTCTTTTTCTTTTTTTCGCGTTCTGCGCCGGGCTGCGGCTGCTGCCCGAGCTCCTGCATCTTGCGGTTGCGTTTGTACTGAGCAGTCTCTTCTAAGAAGTTGCGCACTTTATCCTCATAATCCGAATCTTCTTTGGTCATCTCTAGGAACTTGCGTACCTAAACAAAAAGTTGCTTGTTGTAGTAAAAGGTATCTCCTAGAACAGCAAATGCTTCTGCTAATAATGAAGATGTTGTCGTTGATATTGTAAGAACAAAAAAATGACAACCATTGAACTCAGGCCCTTTCTTTATTAAGTAAGAATGCCCTTATGCTAAGCACACATTCCAGTCAGGTCAGATTTAGCTAAGCCTAGCCTTTCTATTTAAGAAAATCCGGACAAGTGCGTGTCGGGCCACGAGCAGTGTAGGAACCCTAAGAAACAGTGCGGCCCGCAGGTAGTGTGCGATACTATACTACTACTACATTCAAAATTTACGAAAATAATGTAACAGGGCTTTTGTAAAGAAGTGCGGCCCACCCAAATCTTTCAGTATTTATTTCGCCAAGCAGGCTGATTACTCTGGAATTAGGCAGATAACTAAGTTGAAGGAGACATAATGTGGGTCTTACGAGCAGACATTCAATAAGAAACATACCTTTAGTTCATAATCAACATCTGCTTGAGACCTCTGCGGCTCAGGGTTGATTTCCTCCACGGGTGGCGGCGGCGGCTGGTAGCCGTACGGGTGGTTGAACTGGGAGTTGTGGGTCCGTGACCCAGCCTCGGGTGCACCTAACATCTCCATACGTTTGCTGAGCGGCGACAGAGACCGTTGCCTCTTGTTATTCGACTGGGAACGACGCTTTTTCTTGCGATTAGGACCCTCGGAATCTATTGGGAGCAACACACGATCTTTTTAATTGACTTAGTTATGTTCTTATTCTAGAGCATTCATTATTTTTATCTCTAGTACAAAATTGAAATTTTCCGAGTCAAGCAGATTATATTCATCATTATCATTAGTATATTCGGATGGTTAGTGTTTCAAGGCCTAAAATATGTAAACAAAGACATAAGATACTATTTACAACTAGATATAAACTTAGCTTTAATGTGTTCATTCAGTCTGAACTACCCGATTTAACGAATAGCAGTGCTACTTTCACTGCCTTCTCAAGAAGACTGGTTTGCTAAATGCCTGTTTGAATCATACCGATGTTATTGTCGTTACAAAATGTTATAACAGTCGCTCGCTCGATGAGTTTTAGATGGGTGAATTAATATAATAAGTAAAGAGTCATTACCACTAGTATCTGTCGATGAAGACGAAGATTCTGATGATGAACTGGAGCTAGACGAGTCGCTGGACGACGACGACGAGCTGCTCGACCTTTTCTTCTTACCCTTGCCGCGCTTCTTTTTCTTCTTCTTTTCCTTTTTCTCAGTCAAATTCAGCAGCTGCTTCAATGTTTCTTTCATCTCGTACGACTTGGCTCCTGTCAAGCCAGGCAACAGCAGCTCTGCTGGCTCAATCAAAGGTTTCGTCGTCGATGTTTTACTCTTTAAGAAATCTAGCGAATTTTGCGCCTCCTCGTGGAAAGGAATAATCGCCAAACAATCCTCATACGCTTTCTGTGCTTCAGTGATCTTGTTCTCATCCTCGTAACTTCGTCCTAACGCAACTAACGTCTCTCCTAGATACTTCCTTGCATTGGCGTGGTTAGGATTCAGTTTCAAAGAGGTCTCGAAATCTTCGATGGCTTTTTTGAATGTTCCACTATTGGCGTATAAGGCTCCTCTTGCCACTAATCCCTCGACGTTCCTGGGGTCGATGCTTAATGCCTTATTAAGACATTGGAATGCCTCTGAGTGACGTCCAGCTTTGAAATGTTCAATTCCTTCAGCGACAGATCGGAACGCCCACTTGCTGGCTTGCGCTTGACGAAGTTCATCTGCATATTCTGTTGACGTAAATCCTCCTCTGGTAAAAAAAATGCAACTCATTATAAAGACCTACATTTTAAATTGGCCATGGAAGTATAAGATTAAAACATTTCCTTTACCTCAATGTTGAAAAGTTAGTGCAGTGCATGTTGGAGATTCCAAGAAGTTCAGAAAGATATTGGATGCAGTTGGGGTTATTGAAGCCTGGACTCTTCTCCAATATGGCTTCATAACTCTCACCCTTCATATCTACAGTTTTCCTGGAGGAAATAATATGAAATAACTAATGTGAAAAGTTGTAAAGTTAATTAATTTTCCTCTGATAATGGAGTATTTTCACTGAGATGAGAATAACATCTTCAAAGAAGGTATTTATTTAGTTTCAAGCATTTAATTCCTAAAGTGTTTGCTTAGTGTCACACATACGTTTATCCTCACCTGTTCCAATGGAGCTGTTCAAAAAATGTTATGTTACTTGTATTTTATTTCTTTCACACATAAATATAACATCATAGATTAGGTGATGTCGCCTCGACAATGTGACATTAATATTACCGGGACATTCGCTAAAGTCACAGTATAACTCAGTAGGTGTGACACGTGTCTTGAGATCCTCGCTATACCTAGAAAAGAACACCCTAAAATAATAGAGGGATTGTATGTCCACTACCGTGGACGATACGTCAGATACAACGACGTGAACTGCCACCTTGTTAACTATTGAGTCATCTCGGAGCCTCACATCAGCTAAATTGATAATCGCCGGGAGCAAGTCCTTTTTATTATAATATAAATAACTCCAACATCCAATAAATGCTCATTATAAAAGTCCAATCAATACGTCTCAGTTAATGCTGGAATGTTAAACATTAGCTTTAATACAGAATAACATGTTTCCTTTTACAGATATTAAAGATTGAGGAGACCCTATAATAGTATTTGTACTGACCTTTTCCATTTAATGTCAAAAAATAAAACATGTGTAAATAATTTGAACATTTTGTTAAAATCCTCAACATATATGTGCAGGAATCTCGTTGAAATAAATATTATAAAAACATCCTTCAAGAATCCCAAGGATCGTTCACATTGGATCAAACTTTGAACATTATCATGCAATCATTTTCACAAGTTGGTGAACAGTGATTTTGTACTGAAAAGTGATCATAAACCAGTGAAAACAGACATCCAACACTCCTTTTGTTACACTTACACATATACCTACCAAAATGTACACATTTTGAAAAATTGTGTGAAACAAATCACATGTTGCTAATCTTATAAGCATCTAAAAAACCAGAGGTATTCTTGTATTTTCTTCCATACAGTGACAAATCAATTTATGTGTGATTTATATTCAAATTTTCTTGAAATCCCATATCTGCATTTATTTTTGTTCCTTTAATATCTACTCCTTCCCAGTTTTCGAAGTTTTAAGTCTCTTCGGTCCATTCTATTCTTCCACATTGTGTGAAAACATCTTCGAGTTATACTTCTTTTCAAATAATAAAAAAAAAATACCACTGTTTTCGTAGTCTCGAGAAACTACTTTACTACAAATAAACAACACTATTTTTGTGTAAAGCAAAACAGTAAAACCTGTAAAAGTGTAGGGACAATGTGATTACTCAGAAGTGTGTTATTGAGTTAGTACATACTTGTAGACTAGTGGGAAGTCGTCAGTGCTGAGGAGGCCTAGCGGCGGCTTAGGCGGAGGGTCATCGGGCCCCCGAGTCACTCCCTTCATGCCGCACACCATTTTGTCAGTGTCAGGGATAACTTCAATCACTTCACAGCATACAGTATCATTCATGAGGTAGTTTCTTGACACGTTTTTCTTGTCCACAGCAGGAATGATATTTGTTACTGGTAAAAATGCCTGGAAAAGAACATTATTTGTCATAATATATTTTATTCTCACCACAATATACTCATAAAATAAATAACAACATGAGATCACGCTGTAACCTAACATTTTTATGATAATATGCTAACAGAGGAGGATAACTTGTGGCATAATCTATATCCTGTTTTTCGGTATTGAACAGTAATAGAAATGGTTAACTCTAGTAGAATGATTGCATTTTATTATTAGGTCATACAGCTTGGTAAGAAATAATTAAAAGCAGCAAAATTTTCTTGTTGATTGAAGTTTAAACAATAGCAATTGGGCTTGAATGTTTAATTTATGTCCCTTATCATGAATATGCAAAAACTATAGAAACAACATAAAAATACATACTGCAAAGGTCAGCATATTCATTAGGGAATGAATTATATGGTCAAAGCTGACCCTGAATGAGTAATCATTAAACTTGAATGTCTATTTTGCGAACATGTGTAGGTGGCAGTTTACATCAGCAACATGCTTATAAGGACTGTCGACTTAGTGCTAGCTCTCTTGTTTGTGTGGTAGAATATTAAAATAACTTTCATAATACTGTGCAATACCTTCACATTGATGTCAGCAACATATCTTGAGGTTTGACCAGAAGTGCATAGCACCTTTAGCATCATTCCTGATGCTGTTCTGTTGATGACTGCTCCTATAATAAGTTCACCTGTCTTCACATTCTGAAATAACAGAAGATTGACATTTAAAAATATCTGTAAGCTGTGTTTCAATATTAGCCCCATGTTGAACACAAGGGTGATTTATATATGCAGTTTATTACCCCAATATGGATTTTCAACACTCTGTTCAGTACCAAAAGTTTAAAATACAGTGTGCATTATTCCAATGTACATTTGAAAAGTGCTTGTTGGCTACTTGGGCTTAAAGTAAAAATAAAAAAATCCTAAGTGAAAAGGTGGCACATAAATAACAGATTAATATATAATTATTTGTAAACTAATAATGTGTAATTTATATTACTTTTAACAAATGAACAGAAATGAAATGTAGACTGACTGTGTAAATACTATTCCCATTAATTATTAATTTGTGTTAGTTCAGGTGGTGCTCAATATATTCAACTTTTGTATTGTATTATTTGACCGGCTGATATCCGCAACTCCACAATTCTGCGCATTATTCAACTCTTTATTATGGATAAAGAGTTCATGTCACATATTTTAGGTTAATGGATTATTTAAGTATTATGATGTTTGTCTCTTTTCATGGCTATGAAAATATGGATTGCTAGTTGGTCTGGTTTTAATTGTTTATAGACTGGAATTTTAAAAAGAACAAGCACTCAAGAAGTTGTTTACTCATATTTGGAATTCTTACATTCATTTGTAGTCTAAATATATGTTTATTAATTTTAAAATATCTATATACTTACATCAAAGAAATGTCTCAATCTTGCTGGCTTGTCCACATTCAAAAATGTTTCAAATGGTGGCATCAAAGCATATAAATCTGTAACAAAGGAAGACATTTTTTGAACCCGTTTTAGTTACTAAAGACACTATGCAAGTCAGCTGAATACATTATAAGGCTGTTCAATAGCAGCTGGACTGCCTTTATTTATGCATTAGTCAGTGGCACAAGTTGCTGAACTAGCTGTAAAGTGACCACATCACAGGCCAACAGTGAGAAATTAGAGTTTCATGACAATTAGACATCAAGAGTTTCCCGGATTAGGACAAATTTCTTCTTCAAATAGCACAGATGTGGCTTTATATAATACTTATTCTTTATATTGATTTAAAAATTGTTGTCACTAGACCTTGGACAGTAAATTTGTAGTTCATTATTATTATAAGTAGTAGGTTGAGGGTTAATAGTGTAGTTTGCTGCTATGGTAACCTGGTAGCTATTGGGCATACCAACAAATCACGTGATGAAAAACTTACTGTCTTCCGGGATAGGTGCGTCAGTCCCAAGGCTGGACGATGACGGTGTTTCCTCCATAATTGAGGTGTCAAACAAAGCATTGGCCTCTTTAGCAATGAACTGGTGTAGCTTCAACCTCTTCCCACGATCTTGAAACGTCAGGTGCTTGTGCCTCGACTGATATACAGCGAAATCCAAACCACCCACGCCAATTTTGGATAAATCGTCCTCTCCTCTCTCAGCTTCCCAC
Organism: Phlogophora meticulosa; assembly: GCA_905147745.2. NCBI lineage: Eukaryota > Metazoa > Arthropoda > Insecta > Lepidoptera > Noctuidae > Phlogophora > Phlogophora meticulosa. Next base: position 13,099,573 of record LR990522.1, on the reverse strand, counting down.
GTTTTTTGCAACTGTTGACCATGATAGTTGATGGACTGCGTCACTAAGGACGCATCCAGAGACGGGTCCATGTTGCAGTTCTACAACAAAAACATAGTGAAAGACAAGTGAATTGATTGGAACTCACTAAATAAATATTTAAATGAAAGTGAGAGTAAAAGAACGCCGACCGACGACGCCATTTTGGTAAAATATGACCCGGAAAGAATAAACCATTATTTACACAAGTACCGTCGATATAACCTCTGTAAAATTACTACTAACCTGTTCTAACTCAATATTGTATGTTTTTTACACGATGCCACGAAAAAAATACATAAGTTTTACTGAAAACACCACACTTAGCCACCGCACTTCAACAGAAAAATGGCGACGAATGAAATTGAACGACTATTCGTTACTTGTTAGACGAACATTGCGAACGAAAGAATGATAAGCTGTTCTTGTATGATTTTGAGTGTATAAAGTAAAAGAATGATATCCGATCATACATCTAGTAACCAGGCTTTTGGCAAAGAAACTGAATTTAAAATAGGAATAACAATCTTTTTTTTCCTATCACGCCAACCAAATATATATATGAGTAATTTTTTCTAGACTGCGCGACGTGAACTGTTTTTTTAATAAGTTATAATTATTTAAATTTTGTTACTTTGTGGCGCTACCAGGTCGAGGAACAATGGACGCCACCTTTGCACTCCGTCAGCTGTGTGAGAAATACAGACGTGCACATAAGAACTTGCATATGGTGTTCATTGATCTGGAGAAAGCGTATGATAGGGTGCCCCGGGAGGTGTTGTGGTGGGCCGTGAAAGAGAAAGGTGTGCCTGGGAAGTATGTGGAGTTGATTCGTGCAATGTACAGCCGGTCTAGGACGTATGTCCGGTCGTCTGCTGGCAACACCGACAAGTTCAGTGGTCGGCATTAAGCCCTTACCTCTTCCTGTTGATAATGGACGCTCTGACGTCGGACATACAGGAAGAGGCACCCTGGTGCATGCTATTTGCCGACGACATTGTTCTTGTCGGTGAAGATGGACCTGAGATCCAGAGCAGACTGGAGAAATGGCAACAGAGGCTGGAGAGTGTAGGCTTGAAAATCAGCAGAACCAAAACTGAATATATGTTCTGCGATTTCGGCGGTCTCTCCAGTCCTGAAGCAATGTCGCTTAACAGCGTGCTTCTCCCGGTCTGTTCCGACTTTCGGTATCTCGGTTCACTCGTGCAAAGTGACGGAGAAATAGATCGGGCTGTTAAGCACCGAATTAACATAGGGTGGATGAAATGGCGGCAGGTAACGGGAACAACCTGTGACCCCCATATTCCCCTTAAACTTAAGGGGAATATTTACAAAACTATGGTAAGACCTGCTGTCTTGTATGGATCAGAATGTTGGGACGCAAAAGGCATGAATGAAAGGCAGTTACATGCAGCTGAGAATGCTGAGGGGGATGTGTGGTGTTACGCGAATGGATAGAATAAGAAATGAGTATGTAAGAGGAAGTCTGAAAGTGGCGCCTGTGACCGAGAAGTTGTGTGGAAATCGGTTGTCATGGTATGGGCATGTGATGCGAAGGAATGAGGACCATGTTGTGAGGAAGGTTTTGAGTATGAATGTGCAGGGTTACATGAGAAGAGGAAGACCAAAGAAAAGATTGATGGATTGTGTGAAAGATGATATGGCAAGAAAAGAGGTGACCCTTGAGATGACGGCAAATAGAGATGTATGGAAGAAGAAAACATGCTGCGCCGACCCCAAATAAATTGGGATAAGGGCAGGAGGATGATGATACTTTGTGGCGCTACCAGAAATAAAACGCGTGAGCCTATTTTGACGACATCTATTGTAATTTACGTCGCGTCGTTTAATTCGTCTTGATAACGCGTCACTGAGTATAGTAAAATGATACAGAGCGTACTGGGAATTGTAGCGCTAAAAGGGGGTCTTAAAAAAAACGATAGGGTCGCCTATAGGATTGAAAGCTTTTTTTTAAGACTATAGAGGAGAGGAGGTATCAAATTGAAGAGTTGAGGTTTCAACAATAATATGGACTTATACTCGTATGTTTAAATGGAATGACTAATTTCAAAAACTATTAAGTATCTCAACCATTCTCTCCAATGAACAAATTTATTTTTACCACCTACCTATAGGTATGCAAACGATCTACAAGTTTACATGCGAGCTTCTTTTGGATCAGTCCAAGGCTATGTAAACCATCAATCGTGACCTGGCCCGAATATGCAACTGCAGCAAGAGAAATGGACTTATGGTTAACCTCATGAAAAGATGAGTCTCTTTCATGGGGTTAACCACAAGTCCATTTCTCTTTGCGGTTGCGGTAGGTAGAGGACAGTTATATGTAGGTCTCAAGAATCGAGTGGACGATCATTCCCACAGTTTCTTTTGACAAGACAGTAATAAATTCTCTTCAGCGAGGAAGCTAAAAAGATATTATATAATATTAACTGTTCTTGGACTGCCCAGCTACAAGAAGTTGCTAAGCTATTTGCACTGCTGCATATTTAAAAATGGTGTAAAATAAATGAGATTGCATTTGCACATTCACCTCTTCTATCCCATCTTGATCATGGTGATGCCAGCTAAGTATCTTGAGTTGAAATAACCACTCTCTGCAGTGGCGGACTAAGACCGTCAGAGGCCTTTAAAAAATGGCGTTTTACAAGCTTTTTATTCATTTCATAATAATATATTTTTTTAACAACTATGACAAAAAGCATATACTTAGTTACATTAATACCTAAAACTAGCCTAGCGTATGTAAATATACACAAGTGGAAACTTACAAGGGAATAAAATAATATCACCATGACCGAACCTCTAAAAGTTTTTGTGTGTTTGTGTAATTGCGTGTCGCTAAATATTCTGATAACAATGTAGGTACCTACTACATTCTTAATTATAGCTTACACTAATATAAAGAAGTTAAGTACTTTGTTGAGCCTATTATACAGAAATGGTCCTAAGAATACATAAAATCGATTAGCAAATGCATGTTTAGTTTGCGGCTTTGTGCACACCAAGTCCTTCCTTCTCTTGTCATAAGGTACTGGGTCAAAAGGAAGTGCAGTATGCTGGTGAAGTACAGTGCTTGGAACGAATAATTGCCGTATTTTTAATACATTACAAGCTATGAAGAGCTGGTACTTGATCGGATTCAGAACTTTTGTATTAGGTACATATCGTGCTCACGCAAATATAGGTACCCATGTGTCTGAATTCCGTGTAAAGCTAGAGTGGCTGCATTTACCTTCGCTAGAATTCTAATATTTTCCCCATTTGTATAGTGTGCTAATTTTCCCCTTCAATGAGTATTTATCCTAAAAATCGATTCCAGTTTCTTTCAGTATCAAATAACCTGGGTTAAATAATAACGACAATCTAAGGACCTCAGACAACTTGCAACGCTGCATTCCACAATATCCTTAGTTAAGTCCTTAACTGTCCTGTAGTGCTACTTTGAAAAAATTGTAAGCCGTCACGGGCCTCCTAGCAGATGTGAAACATTGAAACTGTTTTGTACAAGTAAAAGAACAGTATACGTAAAAGAACAGATTACGACAAGAACTAAATATGCCTTAATGCAAAAATTAAATATTACCAACTGATTTTTCCCCGAAAATGATGACTGTTTATTTAATAATGGTTTATTTTCTTTCAATCAAAAATTTAAAATTCAAAAATTGATTTCCATTTGGGCCAACTCAACTTTTTTTTTAAGAAAGAAAAGTTATATTCGATGTCGCCTCTGACAGTGGCCAAGCCTACAATCGGTTTTACCCATCGCTAAAGTTGTTTCACATCAAAAATCTCTTCGTAAAAATGTAAGTGAACTGAAGATGAAGTGACGTGCATTCCATACTAATGCTAGGGATTCACTGTTCACGCCACCTAACTTTTCGCGGGCAAATTTTGACAGATCAGACCGACTGGAATTGGTTATGTATTCCATATAGGGGAGGGCGCATTTGGAATTCATTGCCAGTTCGAATAAAACGCATGCAACCTGTATTTAAAAAGCTGGTAAAGGAATATCATGTGGGAACCTTCGGTCGTGATCTTGTTCTCGTTATATCACGGTGTCATATTATGTGTATAAAGTTTGTACCTATGTATCTATCTACACTCATGTTGGAAAGAGGTTAAGTTTGTAAGTTTGGATGCAGGAGGAAATCTCTGAAATTACTCATTGGGTTTAATAAATTCTTTCACTAATGGCAAACTACACTATTGCCCAGTGCCATAGATTTTTTATTTGATATCCTGATAACATGAGTTCAGTACATGTTTCTGGACCCTAGAGGGTGGAATTTTTTCCTGTAAATCTGTTTTATAGAGAATGTATCTATTGAACTGTGTGATTAATACGTTACGTGTCTATTGCTTGTTTAGTGATTGTTTTTTATTGTTGTGTTAGTTGTTTTCACTTCATTTTTGCCACCAATGCAAACCCAATTTAATGTCCAGGTAATCACTGTCCATTCCAGTTTAGCGGGAAGAGATCGAGAGCGATAAGGCGGCCCGTTCTTTACGTTTAATAGGTAGTGATTTTTCTAGTCTAAGTTTTTTATATGTAAGTAGTTTCGAAAGTCGGTGGTATAAAATGAAACAACCAAAGTCACCGACCTCCGAAACTGTAGTTATTTTACATATTTTAGTGTTATTTTTGTAGTCGGTTGTTTTTTTTTGTGTTTATTTCTCGCGTTTTAGTGGTTCGGTTTGTACCTACTTTATCTAAGATACAATACCATATTGTCACCTGCGCATTTCCATACGTGTGGTTTCCTCGATTTCTCCAAGATCCCATCATCAGATTCTGACATGGTGGCCATGGAATCTTACAACAACAGCTAAGCAAAACGGAAGAAAGAACGAACTGTCTTTTCTTCGAAATTGAAACTGTGACTGAGTCAATTACAAGTCTTCACATATAAATAACAGAGTAGTAATAAAATTGGTCTGTGAACAACACAGTTCTGCCGAAAAAGACCATAAGCCGCTAAAGCTAATATTTATTACATACTTACATACTCAGACCCTCCATAGGTACTTATGTTTGCTTAAGGAATCTTAGGGTTTTATTGTCGCAATTTTAGGGGTTTGTCCTAAAGCAAAAGTTCATTTTCATGACTACTATTGTATATATTCGTGACTACTATTATGATGACTACTATTATGTGTCCAGATTAGTAGGTAGAGCGATTGACATACTATCAATCGCTCTACCTACTAATCTAGACACACGATACAACTGGATATATTTATAGAAAGAAAATTATAATTACCAACCAAAAGTAGAAAGATTGGTATAGATTATTAATGAAACTGCGATTTAACTAATATTTGTTTTGACTTATTAGAGGCGGTACGAAGACCTGCGACCATGTTAAGACCCCGACTCGGCACTATTTAAATTGTCTAATGGGTCTCTACACGTTAGATACTTTACATGGAATGAGGAACCAGCCGACGATTATCCCTGAATGCACTATTCAAGTGCACCCAAAGACCGGTTTGTGCAAGACTATCGCAAGTCACAGAAGATATGGGTTTGAGCGGCCATGGTGATCTAGTAATCTAGAACTATGGACGGACTATGGCTTCTGTCTCCATAATGTTATTATAATTTACAGATGAAATGGCAGAAGGGGACTTGCGCACTCTATAATGGGTAACCCGATAACGGTCGCTAGCACATAGTTGCAAGAGCAGCGCAACATATCCTGAGTTTCTGAAGAGTGGAGAGATATTCCGAGGAGTGGAGAATCCCGGAAGCACGGTCAAGATCACCAGCATCTTGGTCATTATTATTATTCAAACTTAATATTATTATACAGAGGAAAACTTAATATTATTTAATTGTTTGTGTGTAATGGATAAACCCGAAAACTAACAAACTGATTAATAAAAACATCAACTTTAAAAAGCTACAGTATCAGCGACTAACATACTAGGCCATTCATATCGAACATTAAAATCTTATTAAAATAAATATAGCGAATAGCCAAACTTATTTTCAAAGCTATGCTTAAATTGAGCGCGAAAAGTATGGTATGTACGCGGGCGAAGTGCTAGTTATGAGATATTTAGATTTGCTCCGGTAGAATTAAGATAGTCTAAGAGGTGTAGTTAAAATGCCACAGGTCACTACAAAAAAACATAGTTATTTTTTTTTTGCATATTGAACAAACATTACCGCATCTCTTTAAAATTAGAATTAAAACTATGTAATAATATTTCATTTTTAAAAGAAAAAAAGAAGTACGATAAACGCAGCACACTATATTTATAATAACCATAACCCACATTTTTTCTTCAGGATACCATGCGGGATATAACATAATGTAGACTCCTAATATTTTAGAATAATGTAGATATACCGGCCATATCTTGCATACTTCAAAGCGGCCATAAAGCGTCATTGGGAAGGTCTCACTTCTATAGAGAGCCGAATACAAAAGACGAAAAGAGGGCTAGGTAATGGCAGACACAATGGAAATACTGTTTGGACTAGGAGGCGGCCCGCCCTCCGTAACTCCGTACAATGGTCCACCGCGAAACTTATTTTATTCTTCCACACTTATTTATTTTTTGTACCTATCTACTTTCAAGTTTTACACGTGAATGCTTACAATTGTGTGCCGGCCATTGTTGTAAAAATAGATTTTAAATGGATAATTTTGGCGTTATATAGAATTTAATGCTTTCCTCCATGTGAAAATGTATTTGTCTATTACAGTTGATAATGTTTCTTCAAAAAATACTTGAGTTTCTATTCTCCAAATTGGTTCCAATTTCAAATTGAAACTATTTATTTTGGTGTCTACTGACAATAAACAACGCTTCACGGTGAAAGACTTTTGTTCGTTGCTGAAAAAAAGCTCTTCACTACAAAGGTATTCATATTTCTGATAGGCCACTGCGGTGGTTTTTAAAAGCGAAATATAGGTATCGATTTTATTTTAGTACAGGAGGGTCAAAAAACTAGTGGAATGTGCGATGCTACGAATTACTTCGTAGCGTGGCGTGTGCCTTTATATGATTGAATGACAATGAAAAAAGTAAGATAGGGTCCTATTGTATGATATTGATAGAGATATTGATTTTTATATAATATCATATCTTTGACAGGTTTTATCTATTCTTGTCAAAAGCATAACAGATAAATAAGAAAGTTAAAATATTAGTCCTGAGCCCGTACGTAGACAACAGTTACGCGTGCTACGAAATGCTACGTATCGTAGCGTCTTGGGGAATTATATCGTAGCCCTAATAGAGTTGACTATCATTGTATGGATTTTATATTGGTTAATTTGTTACCAATTATTAATTATTTATGTGAATAGATTTTTATGTTGTTATTTAAACATCGAATGTTACAATCGGAGTCACTTTTTGTCTTCAGTTCGTGTATAGTTAATATGTCGTCATAATGCCCATCAAATCCAACAGAAACACGCTCGAACGACCTTTTAACAATCAACAAGGCCATGTGCATAAAATGAAAGATCAATTCATACAGAAAACTACTGTTTCCATTAATATCAGTTATTTTGACACGCAATACACGGCTGCCACTTTGTGGGTGCGATCAGAGTTTGCTCCATTGAATCTTTTTGGTATGTAATAAGGTGGTTTATGATTTGGCAATTAGTGTATTGAGTGTACGATTAGTGGTTATGTATGTGTGTATGCAAGGTGTATTGTGCAGGTTCACACAATACGCGGCGCGGCTTTGTGTCTCGCGTTCGCGCCATTGTAGTCGGACATATTACCCAACGTTTCCACATTGTATCTGCTCCTGCTGTCTCTGGCTTCTTCCTTTGATGCGACATATCTTATTTGTCGTACGCACTATTGTGTTTCAGACTTACTATTCGTGTTTTTGTGTAGAACGATTCTTACAAGAATACTATTGTTGTTGAAGGCAGACTCATTTCCAGTTGGTGACGAGAATACAGTAAGCGATTAACATGGTCAATTGAACAGTTAGTAACAAGAGTGTTTTTGTCTTAACAATAAGAATAAGAATCTTCAAGTGATTATGAACTAAATAGTTTAGAAGTCGAATGCATAACATTGATTACTGATTGTGCCATCATTATCATCCTCCTTCCCTTTATCCTAATTCATTTCGGGTCGGCGCAGCAAGTCCTCCTTTTCCAAACATCTCTATTTGCAATTATCTTAATAGTCACCTTCCTTCTATCCAAAAAATCATCTTTCACAAAAACATCCATCGCTTCTTTGGCCTTACTCTTCTCTTACAACCATTTAAATTCATACGTACAACTCATTGACTGTGTACCTATAGTGTGTTAATATGTTCATTTTCTGCCTTCTATTCACACCACAGGGGGCAAAAGAAATCTTTTACCTTTTTAAGTTAATAACAATATTGTTTTTTGCCACCCTGCTTACTTACTTATGGCCAAAAATTAAATACAATTACCCATTTATATGCATTACATATTGAGTCTTATGAAATATTATGTTATTAAAACCAAACCAAGCGTCCGTACTGCTTCCCCGACAGCAAACAATGGATTAACTAAAGTTAATGTATTGTAAACATTTAATTACATTGTAAAAGGGAAGTGCATTATGCAAGGGTATGCGAAAGGGTGAATGTTGACCACGATGTTAGGAGATGCGCGAAGACCGTGCGCCGGTTGCCGGAGCAAGCACGCGCCGGCCGGCTCACAAGCCACAGTCTGTGCCCGGCTCCCATGACACGCGTTCGTACCTATGCAACTAGCGCCATTATCCGAACGAACTTTTTCGTGAACTTATTTTCCCGCCACGTCTGTTTTATGAATTTTCTTTTCCTTTTCGGTGTGATAGTGATTGTTGTGTGCCAGAATTATTTTGTTGAGTGATTTTTTTGTGGATGCGTGATGTGTTGTGCTAATATTTGGAATTTATTGGAATAACCGACTCCGCTTTTGGATTTATGCGGTAAGTTTTATATTTAAAGCAATCAGAATCTAATTGGATTTATTTATAGGTTATAGGCACCAAACACCACATTTTTTGCATTCAGAAACTTACGTTTACTTTTTTATTACGATTGATTATTCACTTTTGCAGTCATCATGAATGGATTTTTTAAAAAATGAGTAGGTATTTAAGAGGAAACCTGGAAGTGGCATCGATGACTGCTAAGCTGTTTGGAAATCGGTTGTACGGGCATGGTATGCGGAGGAATGAGGAAAATATCGTAAGGAAAGTTTTGAGTATGAATAGAAATGGCTATAAGAATAGGGGACGACTAAAAAACGATCTATGGACCGTGTAAAAGATGATATAGGTAGAAATTTGGTGATTACTACTAGCATGAGTACCTATTAGAGAATTTTTGAAGAAGAAGACAAGTTGGGCCGACCCCAAATGCATTGGGATAAAGGTAAGAGAAGTATGACACTGGTTCAGTACCCTATTGTAACCATTGTAGAATTCGATTATTTGTATTCAATAAAATATCACTTACTTAATTATAGGATAGAGTTCTTCATTTCAATTACATCGGGAGTTAAATTTATCGATAATCCACTGAAAATGGGTGAATAACTCCGAAATTTGAATACGAATTTACTGAACGACCAATTTCCCGCCAACGAAGGATATAATTGTGAGAACCAACACAAACCGGTAACTATATACATTTGAAATCTAAAACAACGTCAAACCGAACAACACATCAAAAAAATACCAATCGGGCGGCTCATCGATAAGCGCGATAAAGTTGCAAACAACAAAATAATGGTACGAGTCGCGGAATTAACGCTCCTATTGTGTTAGTACAATAATCCGCTATCTAGGCCAGCCTCAGTGCTGCAGACGAACCTTTTGTCTTTCATGTTCGCCGTTAATAATGGCGGGCACCGAAACAGCCGCGCACAATACCGCGAAATGTGCGCGTTTTCATTTGCAAGACAAAACGCGCTTTGTTGTTGTGTCCGCTCAATACTAAATTTATAGCCGGTGGACTGAGAGCCGTATTGACGGCCGGCTAACGAACGACCAGCACCATAAATGCATTTTGATCGGAACACAGATTATGTGGCTGTGATCTAGACGAGCCAGTGGTGCGTGGTTATGTTGCGTTGCTGTGCTTACTTATCTGCTTGTTATTCATTACTTAAAAGATAATACAACATGCAACACGCCTCTTTTTCCCGAAAGGTTAGGCAGAGGTGTACTCGTAATCCACATTTCGCTAGTTATGGTTAAATTGTATGTAATAGGGGGCGAGCTTATTGCCAACCGGCACAAATCTAGACTCCAAGCGTCTACTGAAAAATTACAGATGGAAAACCCCCATTACACATATTTTCTCGACCGGGACATCGAACCCAATACCTCATGCTTAGCGGTAACACTTGCGTCTACTAGACCAACAAGGCAGATGACTTCAAAGATGTATGATGTATTTAGGTAAATCTTAATATGAAATCAAGAGAACTTGAATTGTGTTTAAAACTACTCGGTAGGTATTTGATCTAGGAAAAAACATCTTTGAAGATTTAAACATTATTTTTCACAATTTTTGTTTCTTTTTTGGTTGGTGCATTTTTGTGTTTCCCTTTTAAATTTAATCTGATTGTATTCTGATTACGCAATACTTTCTGATTTTCTTTTAAGCTCAGATTTCGATCGACGATTTCCCGCCAACGGAGTTGCAACTGCCGCATGTTCTTTTTTAGAAAAAAATAACGTTGAGGAAGGCAAAGGAAACTAGGTGGTCAACGGACGCTTTGCGGGACGTCGGTTACGCCCCAGGCTAGCCGTGGCTACCGCCGCCGGCCATTAGCGGATTCGTATCTTGGCTTCATGATAGTTTTTCAAAAGCCCCACAAGTTTTTAAACACCACTTTAACTTGCAATTTTAGACTTAAAAGAGATATTATGGATATTTTCGTAAATTTTTGTTTTATTAAAATAATAGTAGCAACAATAGTCAACATTATATCGTATAGTCGTTTCATTAGACCTTTCAATTTTGCTCAGGCTCAGGCAGCCTGCTACGAGTACTTGTACCTAGGTACAAGTACTCGTAGCATGTACTAAACCATCTGCATTAAATGAAGAAGACCGGAGTTTTAATAATACTCTTGAAATTGCTAATAAGAGTCATGGTATGTAGTGGCATCAGTGTTTGTGAAGAAAGGAAATAATTATGTGCAGCGAGCTATGAAATAAAAGTCTACAATAAATCAAGTGCGACACGCACTTGGCCAAGATTTGCTTATAAAAGATTCCGTTATGGATGAAATGCGGAGACAGCCGAAAACCGAATAAAAAACTCACAGATCCCCACACATAAAGTTACACTCGAGACCCAAAGAGTATGCGTCACAAAAGCGTCGTAATTGGCCCGTTCTTTTTCTACTTCCCTGAAGCATTCAGAGCCAATGAAACGTGTGCATTTAAATGACGTTCCACAGCTTTGTGGGGTCACACTAAAGTTGTTCGTGAAACCGCCAGTGAGTCTACGACTTTTGTTTAGCGTACGCTGAGGGGCTACTAAAAGAACCTGCTTGTTAAGAAATCATTAGTCACGCTTATATTTGAAAACGGAATAGAATCGTCACTCGGAAACGTGGAGTATTACATAGTGTTGTTCCATAGTACAGACTGCACAATTGACCAGTCAATTGACTTATAATTTGTATGGGTTTATCATTATTAATTTCTGAACGGTACAGTCACTTTATCTAAACATTGTATACATACACACTTACAAAAAAATAAAAATGAAGTGTCTGTTTGTAATGGGAAAATAACAGCTTTTTACTAACTGCATAAGAAAGTATACTTCGAGTAGTTAAACAAAAAAAAAAACTTCTGTTTGTCTGTTTGTTCTGGCTAATCTTCGAAAAAGCTGCACCAATGTTGACGGTTTTAAGGGGTTTTTACTTCAGAAAAAGACTAAGGGTTCCGCTCAAACAAATTAAAACCACAAGAAGTTGTAAACAAAATCCGGTTCAAATGGAGAAGTACGTATACATTTAATGTTAGGTAAAATCACCAGGCCAGGTCGGAAGTTTCTCCCTCTTCAATGGTGGAACATCTTTTCTAAGCAAAACATTGTTATTACGGACATCCACGCGACCAAAGTCGCGGTTACAGCTAGTTAGAAAAATAAGTTTGGTAAAAGTAGCTAGTTAATTGGATTGCACTAAAAATGCGGTCATAATTCTATTAAAACCAACAAAAACTTCTTTTGTATTATCATTTCTTTCATGTCACTAAAGTGTGAATAAACTTAATTGAACGAATCTTTTATCACGATTAATTGAAGAAGCTAGAAGTACGAACGTGCTAAATAAAGAAGTCGATCACCTATTAAGTGTACCTACCATGTTTTATTTTTAAATTAAGAATTCTATTTTTAAAACACTGGAGGTATTAAAACTTGTAATCGGGGTAATACATTATATGTTTATACATTCTTGCTCTTTCATCCAGGTTTTTTCCTACTGTTTCGATCGGCCATAGCTGCATAATTTATTTATACAAACACAGCATCACGCTTGTATTCCCTAAGAGTTAAGGAGAGGTGTATATTACACCCATATTTCGCCAGGTATGTTTAATTAAGTCCCATGAAATATTGAGCCTATTGTCACCAACCTAGCACATGTACATATCCGGACACCGGTCTGAGAAAATCCAAATTTAATAACTCCATAAATAACACTTTTCCAGATCCGGGAATCGAAGACAGGAGCTCATGCTTAATAAAACCGGTTCCAACCACACAGACCAACGAGGCAGTCACGATTCATATAATTACAATTTACTTAGACGCTAGAAAAATAAAAATCTCTTTTTAAATCGACACATGACAACTGACGTCACAACCAATACAATGTCTTAGTTTAATTCTTTTTTTAAATCTGCTTCCTCAACTCGCGTCCCGGCACGCACCACAAAACATACTTACATAACTACACATCCCTCCTTACTCCTATTGAATTGACTCTCCCCCCTCCGCACCCACTCCCATTCATTCTTTACAGCTTTTGTAGGAACGCTCAGGCTTTTTGTAACAATGCTGCCGACGTGAATAGTAACTGTCGAAATATTGTTAAGCATGACGTCATCTTGCAGACGGAGAATTATATTGATGGTACTTAGAAAGCTGGTGGTGATAATTAGTTTGATAGTTTAAAAGATTCTTATTTTGTAATACAGATTTTTTCCTTGTTCATCGAATCATGCGCATCGGAAAATCCTGTTCAACCTTATTCTTGTCATTTTAATATCAGCCTGATACTGTCCCACTGAAGGACAAAGGCCTCTTATATAGAGAAGGCACGAGCATTAATCACCACGGTTGCTAAAGAGTCCAACTTTCCTCACGATGTTTTCTTTCACCGGTGTCAGTGATGTCCAACATAAACTTAGAAAGTACATATGAATTGAAAAAGTTACATTGGTACTACTTTAGATTTGAACCCACAACCTCGTGCACAAGAGGCGAGACATTTTTTAATGACTGCGTCGCTGGAATGGTGGATATAAGCTCTACTGTTGAGCAAACAGTTTTCGGTTCGATTCCTGAATCGTTAAAGTATTACTTATTATTTGGTTTTTCCATCTGCAATTATTGACGATATAGACTCGCCCCCTATTACAAAGGAAGGAAATTAGACGTGTTGTTATCTCATATTATATATCTTAGAATTTATTAATAAATGAGAATTCTATTTATTTTGAGTTCCGAAAAACAATTCAAGTGTAAAGACCATAGATATTAAAGACCAATCACGCTGAAACGAAAATTGTCTCCAACATTTTCTAATTTGACAATATTCGCGATTGTACTGTCTATCGATAATATACATAAAAGTAGAGTATTAAAGTAAACAATGGTTAGGTACTAGGGTACCAGAGGGTGTAGGGGGGCTGGGCGATCGGTATTTGGTGCTCGCATTGTCGTTGAATAACTTTTGTCCCTATTGTGTAGCTGAAAGTAGAGCCACAAAGACTCTACGGCGTGGAACATAAACCGAAATTCATCAGAGCGCCGATTGTTCGTTCCTTAATGGTGTTTGCAGCTAGATTTGTATGTATTTTTGCTGTTTTTGGATTAGGGATGTTATTTTGTTTTTTTGACGTTGGAAGGAAGCCTCATGTACGGGTAAATGCAAATTCATAAGTACACACACACACGCATTATAATTTATTTTCACAGTTGATTTGATTTAAAATTAGAACTCTCCGTTGCTAGAAAATCTCCTCCCGAAATAGGCACAAAGAGTGTTAGTCATTCATTCATTTATTCAGTCAATTCATTTATTTCATTCATTCATGTTATCGGTTGAAGAACACTGTATTTTCAGTGAGAACCTTTTTGCATCGAAATTACATTTAAGGCTCTGTGACACTTTTCACATTTAACCTTCCACTAAAAATATTATACTACTGTTCTATCCTTTTTTGTTTCCTACTAAATTTAATTTCTAGTCTGTAATAAGGATGTTTAGATGTACGTAAATAGATGTAGGATGTTTTTAAATCAATCACGCTTTAACAGCTGATTGGATGGATTTTGACGTAATCAGGATTAGGACATAGGATGCTTCATTCCGGCAGTAAGTTCCCATGGGATGATTTTTAACTTCCACGCGAGCGAAGGCGTATACTAATATCATAAAGAGGAAATAATTGATTGTTTGTAATAATTGTTATGAATAAAATTAAAATATGCATAAACAATTTAAAAAAAATCGTTCACATATAGAAAGCTACACTATCAGTGAGTAATTAAGGCTATATGTATATAGGAGGGGATGATAAAGTTGGAAGGGAAAAGTAAGAAATCCACGCAGATGAAATCGAGGGTGATGTACTAGTAACTTATATTTACGTGTCCTTAGCCTCCATGAAACCAGTAATAGCCACAATACCTGTCACCCTGATCAATAGCTGTTGTCTTGATCATGTAAGGAGCACTGAGCTCATTGTACTAACATTAACATCGCATCATTACTTCTGTACAATCAAGTGCATTGTAATTGAATGAGATCGAACTGGCAATCATTGTGTTAGCTTCTGTTATCAGAGATATTAATGTGGGTTATTGTGGAGGAGACAGTGCAAGACTGTACCACAATAACGTTGATGAAGCCAGAAGCTGTGTACATTTGACGATACTATTAACGTTGCAATTGCAAGTAAATTGATAAACTATATCTTGTGGTGTTGTTCTAATGGACATCTGCCGCCGAGGGCTAGGTGAAGGGTAAACTAACGTACCAGATACAAAAAAAATAAACAATTAAACACTTTTTGAACGTTAAAAATTGCAAAAGACAAATCCCCAAACGCTCGCCCTTCACATATTCCTAGTGATTTCGCTGGGAAGGAATCGCGAAAGAAACTTCCCAGTAATACTGTCTGTTAAGTTAGAAGATCTTGATTCTATACAGTTGTATGTGAAGTTATTAACATTAAAAGACATAAAATGAATAATACATGGGCTCATAAATCATGAAATTGAATTTTTTGCTACATGAGACTCCTATAAGAATGAAAAAATCGGCTTGGGAAGGCCTTAGTTCTGCTTATTATTTTTTCCATACTAAAGACAACTACGTATTATGGTATTCCTATGTTACTAGTTTCTGTTGACTATTTAATTTACAATTCAATTTTATTTACCAAAGGACAGTAAGTACTTGGACGATAGTCAAAAGCCTATGAAAACTAAAAGACTAGTTTATGGCAGAAAACTTCAATTACGTCTCTATTATTCCAAATTTGAAAAAGGAACGATAATGCATTCTTTCTCTTAACATTTTCCTTTCAACCGAGTCTCCTGAAACAGTTTCCATACTATGCACTAACTCTAAAGTGTAAAGGATAATCACAGAGGCATTACAGAAGTTTCGTAGAAGCGGCGACACTTTACGTCGGAATCTCGCCACATCTCGGCAAAGCGGAGAACGAGGGCGACACACAAAGGGGGTAGAAAAATGGGTAACCTACTCCTACAGGCCTTACAAATCTTACTATTCATATAACATCCATAGAAATTATGGGGGCCATGGAAGGCTTTGCGGCCGTTCATATAATTATTATAAATGTAAGGAGGTAGTTATTTTTACCCTTTGAAATTCTGGAGCAACCGCTTAGAAATTAATAAAACAAAAGAGTTGTACATTAGTTAAAAGAGAAAGCATTTTGCATGTTTCGATCAATCAAGATCCTTTGGATAATCCAACAAAATGGTTCGTTACACATATGTTTTACGTGGTCGCGGATATTAACCCTAGATTGGAATTGTTTACTGATTAAAGGAAGACATAACGTTAGAATGTTTGCGGTTCTATGAGAAGACCGATTAGCAGGATTAATTTTATTATGTTTTAACTTTGTTGAGGTCTGCTTCCAGTTTAACCGGATGCAGCTGAATACCTGTGACTTACATCGAGAGACTGCTTAACTGACCTTCACAACCCAGTAACTCGTTGGCACAATACCCCTTGGTAAGACAGGTTGTTACAGTTTTGGCTTCTCACTACCCGTATCGACTGTAAGAGATCTACTATTGACAGCTGGGACCAACGGCTTAACGTGCTTTCCGACGCACGGACGCGAAGCCCTATGAAATTTGAGTACCTGAAACTATAACTGTACTAGGTACGTTAGTAAATTACCCATGACGTATGTCTCATACTCATCATATCAGCCAAGTTTGAGACTGTGCTATGTTTTCAGACTAATTTAATGTGTCACGTTTTAGGTAAGGTGAAAAGTAGGTAAGTATTCGTTGAGGTCTTCTGAAACCGGGGTCGGCCTTGTATTGGTCACAATAAGCCATCCTCAAATATAAGTGACGGTACAATTCATAAGAGCATAGAGTTCGGACAGAGTTTTCAAATGTTTAAATAAAATTAGTGACTGCCTGATTTAAACTTGCAGTAAGCGAGCTGAGCTTGTTACGCTACGTCTCAAGTTCAGGTCAGAACGGCACCAACTCAAAGACATTCGTTAGAAACCCAACTACCGCGAGGAGCACGCATACCACGCGGTGAATGGCTTGGCTCGCTGTGCTGGTACTGAGTAAGCGAAAGAGCACATCGTAACAAGTTACATGTTGCACTTGTAGCAAAACGTAGGACGGCGTAGCTCAGCGTAACATGGTGTTTTACGGCGTAGGACAGCATAGCGCGGCGTCATGTTCTTATTGCCTACCACCATGAGAAGCAAAGGCTTGATATTTCTGAATCAAACCAAAGGGGAATCATTTTGATGTTTTGATAACAGAAAACGTGAAAGCAGCAATTCTAGCAATACACTTTCCCCATTTTAAAAAATAAGGTTACGCTATAGAAAAACCTACTTAATTATGAAAGACGCATAGAAGTCCCTTGATAACATTATAAAACAAAATGGGCGCTACTCGCTTCCGCTTATGACTTACACGAAGCCTAAATTTTCCCTGAAAGAAACAAAATTACTCGCTATTCAGCTGCTTTGAACGTAATTTATAATTGAAGGTCTGAACCCACTCGATGCTGCCTTTGATATTATTTACAAAATAAGGCCGCCATAGGATAATCTCGATGGTGTCTCTTATTGATTGATGATGTCAATAAGTTATCATATTTATTCAATAAATCAACTAATTGAATGGAGTAAATAATATGACATTATTTATTCACGTTTTATTGATAATTGAATGAAATCTTCTTGTAGATATTTCCTGTATTGACTTGGACTCTAATAAAAAAAAAGAAAAACACGCTATTATTCCCCGAAGGGTTAGGCAGAGGTCCATTATTATAGTAACACCCACATTTCCACAGTTATGTTTAAGTCCCATGTAATAGACGGCTAGACTATTGCCAATAACTGGCCACAAATCCAGACTCCGGGCTGCTATTGAGTAAATTAGTAGTAGTAGTAAACGAAGAAGTTTTAAACCAGCGAGTAAAATACATACTTTTTCTCAGCATTTTGTATAAACCTATTTAACTATGCGTGGAATTCATCATCATCATCTGCCTAGCCTTTTCACAATTATGTTGGGGTTGGCTTCCAGTCTAAACGGATGCCGCTGAATAAGAATGTGTCCTAGGTAAAAATATATTAAGTATATTTGGTCCGTCAGTTAGATTACCAAAAAATATTGGACAAGTATTTTTTTCTTTCTCAAATCAATAAAAAGTGACAATGATATAGCACATCAAAGTTCAGGAGAAGAGGCTTGTGACGTAGCACGGCGTGACGTGACGCGCAATTTCAACGCACTATATCGTCGTCATTTTTGGTTTACGTGACAAAAGAAAAAATACGTGTCCAGTATTGTACATGGCGCGACTATGTTTCCTCCATAATTCAGATGCTAAAGAGTAACACGAAAACTTTTGGTAAGACTTGTTGTCAAACTTTCGGGCTTCTGTTCTGTGGGCTTCTGACTACCAATAGCGACTGTCAAAGATCTTTGAATTCTTTCCGACCCACGGAGGGTTCTCGGTGTTCGATGGATGAGTGAACTACATAAAATGTCTTATCTTTCAAAGGGTTTTGACACTCAAAAGCACCTATTTCCTGTAAGCATACATCTTCATTCTCATCATAACTAAAAAAAAAATATTAAACACGCGTTGGAATTTGAAAAAAGAACAAACATTTTAATATGATTCCGTTACCTTTGAATCCTTATTCACACAAATTGATCGATGTCGTGTTTCATTAGTACCCAAATAAATGTCTACAATACTTTTTACCCCTAATTCAACCCTCGGAATCGAAATCATGGTTAAATCAGGAGACAACAATTGTAATAAAGCGTTCCTATTATTCATGGCTGTATTAACTTAATGCTATTCAATAATAGCCATTCACGCCGTAACGTGGGGTGGCGGTGGCCATGTTGGGGGCTTTTTTACTTTTTTGTATTAAATTAGGGTATAGCAAAACTGTCGAAGGGAATGTGAATGTGACAAGTCGACGTTATCATACTTATGTGTGATGAGGAAAACTGAACACGCAAATATCTTCGTATACAGGGTGGGTAGTTTTTAGTGTAGAGCTTAAATATTTTGCTAATGGGGCAAACCCTGAAAACGTGAAAGAAAAGTTACAAATACATTTATGTTCCCTTAACTTCACAAAATTTAGGGAAAAGCTGTTAATATTTTCTCGATTCGTGAAAATAATAACAGCTTTTCATGATTTCGTGACTAAAAAGCACGACTGATCCCATAATCGTGCTTTTTAGTCACGAAATCATTAAAAAAAAGAATAATAAATAATTTATTAACATCAGCTCAGTGTATGTTTTGAATCAACCAAATCCCTATTAAAACTACGTGTGATTGCTCAGTGCTCGCTTTAAGCCAGTGCTTTTTGCGGGTTTTGCGAATCCGTCAATAGTCCTTTATTTTTACCGTACCACAAACAATATGGCGTCTATTTTTTTTTTCAAGCGAATCGGAAAAGCGTACGGATAACAAAGTTATTGTCAAAGTGAGCCACATTGTATGTTGCACAATTTTTTAACAGCCAATATTTTTAGAAAAGCTAAACTGCATTTACCAACCATTCCCACTGTTGGAAAAGGGCCAAAGTGTCATTTTTATCGATTGCACTAAACAATGGACGGGCCGTCACACAATAGTTGTGAATGGCAAGCGATGTAGATTAGGCAGGGGTTGGCTCTTGACGGATTATACCGAGGCTTGGATGTTATCTGCCAGCCTAAATACGCTTTTTAAGACGATAATACGTAATTTTCGTGATGGCAAGCGTCTATGTACGGGCCGAAACCGTTCGAAATTCGAAACTTGTAAGACACTTGAACTATGTTTCTAGAACTTACAGATTGTCAACAATTTTTTTTATGTATTATTATGGATTTACTTAAATTAAGCGTACCCAGCGGGTGGATGAAGTAACGAATTATTCATTTGATTGACCAGAGTGGAATTTTAGAAGGTATATGCTGGTATAATTTTTATTACTTAACTTTGTAAAAAAGTCCATTTACCAACACATTTCTCATTCAATAAATATATTGTACCTGCAGTTAAATTACTAAACCATATTATTTGAATGAACAATGAAACAGAAATCCGTACATCCTCAACAGAAACCACAAACAGTAACATGATACAACAGCACCACTTAGCATGTACAAAAAACGCAAGGAAATCCGCCAACAAACAAACAAACAGACAAAAGTAGCAAACCACAAATCGCGAGGTTTAAGTGAGTTCAAATATGAAAAAAGGGAAAGTGGTGGCTTTCTATTGTCGCCGGGAATCACTCTGGCACACGCCGGGGGAGGTATGCCGCTGGAAGAGTCGGGTAAATGTAATTACTATGAAGTTTATTTAACTTTTTTACTCTGTGGTTTCGAATTGGATCGGAAACGAATATATTTGTACAATCTATTGGCGCGTGGCTAAAATTGGAACTAACGGCGCCCTATTCAGTACCTATTCCCAAATGTTTTCAAACAGCGCCTCCTTGTCGTTGCAATTCAAGGAACAAACGATGAAGAACTTGTGGTAAGCAGTAGGTAACTGTATTTTTTCGTCACTGACATTCGGGATTATTTTGATTTACAAGAGCTGTTATGATAATTCCTAATCCAATCCTACGTCTTTAAATGGGATTCGGTCATCCTTAAATGAAATAAGTAATCAATAAAAAAAACTAGCCGGAAAACCGCATTATTTAAAAAAAAAAATTATTGCTTCGGTATTAATTATGTTATTACAAAGCAAACAAGGATATTAAATTAAAAATATAAACTGGCATTTGAAGTGAACATTTTCACAAATATTTGCAATAGTAGGATTTCCTTTTCAGCTCCTTAAATCACATTATATATTTATGATATCTGTATGCTGGCGCTGTTCTCCAAATCTTCACCGACCAACTCAAATCTGAGCTTCTCGGCGCTGCTTGATCAGCGCTTTTTGCGCTGATTGCGCCCCAACTAGCGCTGGCAAAACACGCGAGTCGGCGCTTGCAAGTGCTGACAGTAAGGCTTCATTGTCAGCTGCCTGGTTTCTTCCTACGTGAATTTACCGTATGATTAACAAACTTTTTGAATAAATCATTTTAAAATAAATTATGCGAACGATAAATTTTATTGTTTTCATAAGAAGGAGTACCGGCTATGTAATGCTTTGCCAGTGCCGTAAAGATGGGCACAAGCTATATTTCTTTTAAAACAAATTTTACGATTAAGAACTAGGTTCCTACTACTCCTCCTAAATCCCTTCTAAAGCCCTAATAACAGCAACAAAAATAACGGTACCTACGTTGCTTTGCATGATAATTAGTGAGGGTATATTGTATACATGCAAAAAGTACACGACTTAGTACCTGTATTTACTTATTTCCTCCCACTCTATCAAATCCATCCAAAGGTTGTCTGTTAGAGATCGCTTTAAACTATAATGCCACCATTGTAACAACCACTGTGGCTCTTGAAATTTTATTTGCAAGGTTTTATAGTGAACCATAAAGAGTATTCTATTATATTCTGGAGAAACTGACCATCCTCCTCCTCCTGCCCTTATCCCAATTTATTTGGGGTCGGCGCAGCATGTTTTCTTCTTCCATACATCTCTATTTGCCGTTATCTCATGGGTCACCTCTTTTCTTGCCATATCATCTTTCACACAATCCATCCATCTTTTCTTTGGTCTTCCTCTACTCATGTAACCCTGCACATTCATACTCAAAACTTTCCTCACAACGTGGTCCTCATTCCTTCGCATCACATGCCCGTACCATGACAACCGATTTCCACACAACTTCTCGGTCACCGGCGCCACTTTCAGACTTCCTCTTACATACTCATTTCTTATTCTGGAGAAACTGACCATAAAGTATGGAAAAAATATTGTTGACGTCATTCGGTTTGCAAAAGAAGAAAAATATTTATTTTATGGTTCCGCATCAAAATGGTGAAAAGGAACCATTACATATGGTGTGACTTCCTCTGACTGTCTGTCTGTCTAAGCAGCTTATATCCGCAACTACAAATGCCATTGACGAAGAAATTATAAATAGTTATAATAATACTACTATGTTTTGTTATTTTTGTAACAATAAGGGCCTTAATAGGTAGAAATTTGAAAGTATGATAACTCGGTTAAGTGGAGTATATTCTGACTGGGTTCATTTGCACATTATAATTCATATTTTAATTTATGCGGTATGTTAATTTGACGTAAATAAGACGACAAAATACCCAAAAAATATCATTTATAGCGAGAAATCTGTAACAAATTAAGTAAATGGACAGATATGTCAATTATCCAGAAAAAATAACTAGCACAGTTTGTATGTGCATACAAAGTTGAAGAACGCATACCTAGATGTTAGTCATACTTATGCGGTTACATAAATGAACAGTTTATCCCTTGAAATGGACCAATGATTTTCGTACAAATATACGGAACTCTCGGTATGCGGATCCAACTTTCCCTTAGCGGGTTTTTTTCTTCTAATTATACCTTATTATGACTT
This sequence comes from Phlogophora meticulosa, assembly GCA_905147745.2. Classification (NCBI taxonomy): domain Eukaryota; kingdom Metazoa; phylum Arthropoda; class Insecta; order Lepidoptera; family Noctuidae; genus Phlogophora; species Phlogophora meticulosa. The sequence goes on along the minus strand of LR990522.1, from coordinate 13,077,043 downwards.
TCTTGTTTTTTAAATGGCCAATGCTCAATTCAATGGATGAAAAAAAAGAAGTTTTAATTTTTTATTTATGTAGGTATTTGGAAAATATATTAAATAGGTTGATGGAGATAATAATTATAATAAAATTGTAGATATTTCATTTGGATCACAACAATCTTTAATTTACCACGAAAACAATTTTAGTAGAAATAACCTTTTAATGAAGTAGGTACCCACATGTGAACTTCACCTACCTACTCTAACTGGCCACAATATATGAAAAAATAGTGTGACGCCATTTGGTTGGCAAAAAGTAAAATAGTTTTTTCTTTAATGACAGTTGGCTTTCTTTTGACTCTGATTTTCTTGATTTTTTATCAACCTACGTTGCCAATGTCATTAATTCGATAAAGACAAAAAGAAAAAGTTTTCAATTTTAATATTAATTTATTACTTTTAATAATCAAAACTTCTTAATTCGATTGAGCTGTCAGGTACGGACACCAAAAAGCCGCGAAGATACTGGCTGTTTCCACATTCAAAATATTGCATTCTGGGTACGTTAACAAAATCTTACATAATTTCTTGTTGTTTTTTTTGTTTTGTTAAAATTTTGAAGCACTATCTCATATCTATCTAGATTTGCAAGTTGCCCGTCGTCTAAGTGCTCTAATTATTACATCCACATTGTGTTACGATATCATATTTGTCGACAATGGCGTCCTTTATGTAGCAAACAATCGTGTTGCTGATGAATTTCGGTCTATGTCTGCGCGGTGTCTTTGTTCGGCCCACCGGCCCACCCTACCTCCTCTAGTGGACAACACAATGGGACAAAAGTTGTTCAATAGCGCAAGCACCTAATACCCAGCCCACCCCTCCATTGTTTCGGGTAATGTTCGACTTTTATGGATATTTTCAATGGATCGACTATAATCTGGTGAATGAAGTTGCGAACTCTCGCCCATTATCGCTTATGGCTTTTTGGAAAGTAGATTTTCATTACATGCTTTGTTACTGTGTGGTATGAGTAAAGTCTGAAAAGGTTCGTTAAAATACGTAGCTGAAACTTCACATTCAATGTTTTATATTGCATTTCATTCATGTTTTGTTGGAAAATCTTTTCATTGATTGTGATGGAGAATCTAACAGCCTGTACAAAGCTACGTCAAAGAAAACGTCTGTCAGGAACGATACAACTTGAAAATCGAAACTTTCTAAATGTCGTCGAAATTTAAAGCACGATAATCGTCGAATCGATTCTCAATCGAGCAGGCTCGGACGAAGCGAAGTTACGCCGCCGCTCCGTCCCACCAGAACACTAGATTATAGAGTTGCGCCGTTCAACAATGGCTCAGATAGCTCATAATGCAGTTTGCCGATGTTGAAAGCAACCGCCACACTTCCCCCGATCGGATTTTCCACGATAATCGTGACAAAAGAACTTTGTGCGGACTCTACCTATATTCTATTGCGATTGTCGCCAGTCGATGCATGCGGTTCCACGTTCTATTCATATCGCTTCTGAACGGATAACTTATCTACAGCGTGTGTGTATTTGTTATGTTGGTGTTTAGCGGGATTCCGTGTGGGTACTCGATTGCTGATCGGTATTTATTGGCTAATCTGCATATTGATGTCTGGGATTTGCGAAGGTCTGCTGCGCTGTTGGGTTTGTGTCGAAAATGTTTGGTGTACTCGTATATTGGACCTAATAAGTTAATATTATGAAAGGATAATTGTAATTTGAACTATTTTCAGCATTTTTAAATACTTCAACGACAATAACGTCGACAAGATGTTTTGAATTTTCATTCAGTGTTTCCCGAAAAAGGATTTTATACGGAATGAAAATAAAATCATTTAAGTATAGTATAGGTATACAAATGTAGAGGTAAGTAAGTATTCTAAGTAACTATTTTTTTATCAACAAAATAAAACTGAAATGTCAACTTATTAATATTTTCAGAAATAAATTCGTCAATATCTGCCTGACTAAAACACTGTACGACTACGCACAACACGGACGATAACAGACAAATTCTCAGTGAATTCATATCAGCATTGTACAAAGACTACAAAGAGCTAGCACAAAGTTAACCTTCGAACATAGAGGGCCCGCACATTAACGTACAATAGTTAAAATGACCGCGCAGTCACAGGGTTGCATTGTCTGCCAATGTACGGCTTCCCATTTGAAGAAGTTAAAGAACATAGGTAAGTGAAATTACTAATTATTTTATCTTGCTCTTAGACCCTAGAGTGGTTGGCAGGATGAGCGTTTTGATAAAGAAAAACTTATTTACAAGAACTAAAACCAACTTCGAAACAAAACACTACAAAGTACAAAGGTATCTTTGGTTTTGTTTCATTATAATTCTGGCCACCGAATTTCAAACCTAAAGTATTTTGTACTTTGTGCATATAAAATAAACTATGACTAATAAATAAATGTAAATATAAAATATAATCACATAAAATATAACAAGTTACAAAGGTACAATTAAAAAACTGTTTTTTCTTGAAGTCTGTTGTTGTTTTTGTAAATAAGTTTTTTTTTATTTTATTTTTTTTAGGTGTACCTTTGTGACTAACATGTTATATTTTATATTGTTTTATTTTGTCGTTTATTTTTCATAGACTAGGTAACAAAAAACATAAGAAAAAAATGACAAAAATAGGAAAATGCCGATGAAAAATGGTTGTTGTGCGTCGATGTCAAACTGTATATTTATCTCAAAATCGCAATTTGCGTCGTACTGCTAACTAGACTTTACAAAAAATTAGAGGCAGGTTTCCGTCTGCGCCTAAATATAGTTTCCATTATCGTGCCATGAATAATCCAAAATAATAATGACGTCTCATTCTTGATCACTTCTCCATTAGCTGAATAGACTTAGTGTGCGTTTCGTGACGTGACGTCACAGGCTGCGACAAAAGCACGGTCGGTAAGCCGCCGATTATACAATTTATATTCACGTCAACCCAGCCAGTTACGGCATTGTTAAGATCTCAATAGACTTGTGTTGTAATTTCGTCATGTTAATACATATGCCGCCGCCGTGACGTATAGTGATGATGTGTGGAAGTAATGGAAAACCTGTCATGTGATTATTGTTTTTTTTATTTCCTCAAGTATGAGAATATCGACGTGTCTTAGGGAGTCAATTAAAAAGTCTTGGAAGACCGGTATTAAAGCCAAAAAAGTTATTTAAATTGCAAATTTAAAAAAATCACACAATCCTTACCCATTGCTTGTAAGTTTTAACATCAACCATATTATTATTTACTAGCGGATACGACAATCAACCTGCCCGACCGCAGCGACACCTACTGAGTCCAAAAATTTTCCTCATCCATCCAGTAACCCACACAACACCCAACATACATAAAAAAACAATAAAATCGGTCCAGCCGTTTAGGAGGAGTTCAGTGATCATCGTATCGATCAGACGTACAGAGGAATTTTATAACTATAAACATAAAATTATCGTTGGTTTTTTATAAAACATAACATCACTCCTATATTCTCCGAAAGGTTGGGCAGAGATGCACCTATAGTAAAACCCACATTACGCCGATTATGTTTTAACTCCCATGTAATAGGGGGCGACCCTATTGCCATCAACTGGGCACGTATCTAGACTACGGGCTGCTTATGAGAATATTTCTATTGAAAAATCTCAATAATTCTGCCCGACCCGGGAATCGAACCCAGGACCTTACGCACAGCAGTCGCGCTAGGGACCACCAGACTAATGAGGCAGCTTTTGTTTTTTTGGAACGAAGTTCGTTTTCGCGCGTTGCGAAAGGGGGCTAGACGGAAAAAAAATAAGACGAAAAGTTGTAACGACACTTTTTGCTATAAGTAGTTGTAAGCCGTGCGGCGTGCGCGTGTGTTTCTGTCTGTCTCTCTCTCTCTCTCATAGAAAGCAAGCCAGTTATTTTTTAGTCTGTAGTGTTTCGTCTTTATTTTTCGCATTGAACAGTGTGGTGTCGCGACGATTATTTTTGTTGAGTGTATAAAGGTTTTTTGTACATAATAAATAATAATAACAAAAAGAACTTCGTTCCATCCGGGTGTCCCTTGACACCTCTCATTTTGTTTTATAAATGTAACTAGCTTTAAACGAGTCAACGTAAGTACATATACGTCCACGATTAGAATACCTGACATGCTATATCTACCTTACTGTTAGGTACATCATCAGACCTCTTTACCGTCGCTGTTTACCCCTCTAAATCAATCCAACGAGTTCATTACACATCGAAAAACAACAAATAGATACATTTATTCGCCACCATAATCTATTAAGAAAACAACAAGGTGTACGGATATTAAGTTGTCAGAAACATTTGACACGCATGACTTATAGGGTGACTCGTTAACAGTGGTCCAGAAAGATTTTATAGAAGTCACTGATAGGTGTTTTCGAAATACACCCTGTATGTACAGTGATTATTTATAGGTTCAGAGAAAAATAAGCTCAAAGAAAAATATTATGTTCGATAAATAATATTTCGACATTTACAGCCCCCAAAAATTTTATACAGACTTTTAAGTAGTGTTATAAAGTCTTATGGACCGTTAAGTTGCCTTCTTTCGGTTCTATAATAGTTACAATTACCAATAGAAAACAAATAAATGTCTCTACTAATTTAATTTAAGGGTAAAATTTACTTATATTAAGTGACTTTGGCAAGTCAACTGAAGGGAAGCGTTCTGTATTTTATTATTTGCAGCCAGCTAAGTTTTCGGCTAACTTTAAATAATCTTTCTCGGTATCTTAATCTTTATAATATATCATCATGATTGTACCTACCTATGAAACAAATGAATAAATGACTAATTCAGTTCAGACGCCAGCACATCAAGCTACTCCAAACTGGCAGATTTTCCCAATTGAACATGAACCTTATTTCTATTCAGATAAAGTTGAAAAACTATCAAAGAAATTTGATACATTGGGGTAGCTTGATGTGCTGGCCTCTGTGCAATAACGTACATCGAAGTATTTCGATTTGTACGAGTAGCACTTGGCTTCATTTTCATTTTGGCCCATTGATAAAGGGCCATCCTGTATATTGAGAATATCGTCATTTGTCACCCCCACAATATTATCAAGTTACACATTCGGCGTATGACATATTTCTTCAAATAGCAGAGGAACTGCAGCACTGTTGCGACAGGAAGCTTTCAAAATGAAGTGCACTGCAAACACTCAATTTGCGTTGTTACATTCAGAGGGGAACGAAATTCATATCAGTTACATGTCTCAGTCCTATTTGGAAATTTGTTCATTGTTATTTATCATTTATGGCTTCTGCTCGTGACTTCCGTCCACGTGAAAGTCAACAAACAATTTTCCTCTTTGTAATATTAGTTAAGAAGTCGAGATCTGATTGTTTTTTGAATTCGAGTTTTACTTTCCTTTTCCTGTCTCGATAGTCTAGTGGTCGGATGCTACTGCTGAGCATGACGCCTTGATATCAAATCAAATCAAAATTCATTTATTCAAATTAGGCTGAGAATCAGCATTTTTTGAACGTCAAAACGTATACATAAGACAGTCCCCCAAAACGCCCACTTTTCACCACTTCCTAGTGTTTTTGCTGGGAAGAAGAAGTGGCGGAACAAACTCCCCAGCAACAAGACCTATCGACTCCAAGGTCGGGCAAAATGTTATCAGGTTTTTCCATCTAAAATTCCTCATTAGCACTCTAGAGTCTAGATTTGTCCCCGGTTTATTACAATAGGCTCACCTGCACCTCTGCCTAGCCCCTCGAGGAATACATATATAAGTTGGTGATGTTTTGCTATATGATATTTTCTAAGTTTGTCGATTGTTATCAGAAAACCATACTGTGTCCATAATTTCCCATTAATTTGGCATTCTTTACTGCTGTGGAAACGACTGTTCTGAAATAATCGTACAACGATTGTCTTGAATTACAGTTATTAAATAAGTTTTCATGCAGTTTTTATACTTAGCGATATGTACAAGTAACTGGCGTAACCGACAGACGTTGTCCTGTGACGTGACCAATTGTGACTCTAAACCATGCAGGGAACTAATACACACAACAAAGTTCATTCAAATTGGTCAAGCCATTTTTTGAGTTTTTGAGAGACTAACGAATATCAATTCTTTTTTATTATAAAGACAGAAAAAGGATTGCGAATATTAAATGTTAAAGCTTTTTCACAGGGTCATGCAAGTCTTAAATCAAGCAAGCAAACCCGCTATCATCTAGTAGTACGATTAAATGTAGTAATGTTATCTAATTACATTGCGACGTCTCCGCCGGCTGCGCTCCATTGTGCTAGGACAATGTCTGCTAATTCCTGATCCATGTAACTTCCTGTATTGTTCTCGTGTTGACAGATTTTCCTATTATCAGCATGCACAATATACCCGCTTGTTAGTATCTACACGAATTATTGAAATATAACGGGTTACATTATTGGCATAATCTACTGTCTCTTGTAATGGGAGGGTTAAATTATGTGTTTAGTGATTGAGTTTGGGGTCCTGTGTTCTGTGTAGGTCGGGTAAAAGTGTTACTGGGTTTTGTTTAATAATTTGACTATATCTCGAAACCGTTGAATGATTCAATTTATGATCCAAAACCGGTAGAAATACTATGTGAACACCGAATCTAAAGTAAAATAAAATATCAGTCAGGTGAGTTTCAGGCTACGCACAGTGAAGGGTTCCGCCGCCGCGCCGTAGTCGAGATATGTATATATGTTTACCCATGCAAAATATTGATTGTGTTGGCAGCAAAAATATGTTTGGACTCTTTTGTAGTGTTTCTCACAAGACACGGGAGTTTTTTCTTCTGCGGTTGTAACAAAAACTACACCATCAACACAACTTTAATTGAAAGTGTTTGTATCAGCTTATATTTTTTAACGTATGGTTGAAAAGACAGAGAAGACTTTAGTCGCGCATATTATATAGCCAACCATGGACTTAAGTAAAAAATTGGGTTCCGTTGGCTTATGTGCACCGAGTTTTTCCTTCGGTTGCATCTATGGGATGGGATTACCAAACCAAATTAAAATTTTCCATTGTTTAGTGGATCATACATTGGATGCACCATTCTTCCAAATATCAATGAAGTTCCAATAGCCTCCAAGGTTTTTCAGCATAAGGACGATCAAACTGATAGGACGAAATAATAAGGATTCCGTTTTGTCATTTGGCTACGGAACCCAATAAAACAACATCAAATGTTTATATGCGATTATTTTGTACGTTTTACTGGTCAAACATTTGGCTAACAACAGCGTACTCCATTAATTATCGGGCTCGATAACAATTCAATAGGTCAGGATACACGATAACCCATATCTCCGGTATCGTATCATCTCTCACGGTCAATCGACAGATATCCCTGTATTGTGTATACCCTATATTTGTTTCCGGAGAACATTAATCTCCACCTCCTGTGTTTCATGTTGAATATGGGTGAGTATGTATGTAAAGTCAATTTATTGGACATTGATTTTCAATTTGATGGATAAAGGTGCAGGGTTTTAGAATGAATTTCCTTACCGTGGCTTGCGGTAAGTGTTGACTCCTAGAATTTGTCACGTAAGGAAAAAACGTTACGCCTCCTCCATGCGACATTCTCTCTCTGTCTCTTTCGAGTATTTGCGTTCGTGCGATGAACTTAGTTCCTGACGGCAAACGGTTTTTAGCCTATAATGATCCTGCCAAAGCTCATCGCTCATTACTCATCTAATACAAATTTTCAAGGCACCAGCACTCACAAATCAACACGCTTGCTCACTGAGTGCCACCGATTTAGGCCCACCAAGTAAAATAACTTCTCAACTACTCTCTTTATTTAGGACCACCTTCTTTCTACCCATATCATCTTTCACACAATCCATACATGGTTTCTTTGTTTTGCCTAAAAAAACATTTTATAAATCATCTCAGTGTGGAAAAGCAAAGTTTGCATATTTTTACTAATTTTTATTTTGGCTCTGGTTTATAGTTTACGAGGTTCATGTTAGCAGCTTTCAATAGAGGTTCTCTTTCAGTCTTTTTGCATAATTAACAAGAATTTCTTAAGTTATATTATAACTAGAGATCGTCTCCGTTTTCTCTCCGCTTTGTGCCAGATGATGCCAGCACATCTATCCCAAATTTTCCCAATTTAACATGAACCTAAGTTTTTTATTATAAAGTTGAAAAACTATCAAAATTATTTGACAGATTGGCCTCTATAGCTAATAAATTAGAGAAAAGTGTGTTTTTCAATTGTTAATTAACTGTCAATTTCAATAACAATTATCGCGATCCGCAATCTGAAACTGCTGCTTCTGATTCGCCCTCTTTTTGTTACACATTGCAAACTCGGCCTTTGATTGGTTAAAAACAAAAGATAGATCCCTAGATTTGGATTGAGATACGTCATTGAGAATGGGAGTGAGTCAATAGTATAGCCATGGGTGCGATCTAGATCTAACAAAACTTTTTATCGTCCTTTAAACAAAATATGGTCCATAAAAACAATTTAAAAGACAACAAAACTTAAACAAATCACATCCATTCCTATTGTACTACTTCATTTGTTTCCATACAATGTTGTCTGAAATTGTGATCCATCATGAGTTGAATAACATCACACTGAATAGTTGGTGGGCGGGCGGCTTATGAATCGCGACCAGCTTTCGGAGACCTCTCGAAGCACCCTTTGGCACCCCTCTTACATCTAGTATTGTTTTGTGTGAAAGGGGGAGGGGGTCTAGGGTAATCTGGTGGTGCCGAACCATTGTTGTTGCGTCGGATTCGAGTGCGAATTGTCACAGGCAGTCGGACGATTTTATCAATCGCTTATTATTCAACTCCTAACAAATGAATGATGACTCATTTGTGAGTGTAGTGGCGCCAGAATGTTTGCACAGTTTTGTGCAATATGTTGTCGATGATAAATCCCAAAGTCTGTGCATAATATTGGTTTTGTGTAGCGGCTTTTTATTAGGGATTCTCTAATGAGTCGGTTCTGCGCCTCAATGATTACTTTAGGGTGCTCAACGCTCTCATGCGTTTTTCCGACTGTGAGGAATTGATGAGCTTTTTTTGTATTACATCAAGTACGTAGGTACGACGATGACGCTTCATTATTTTTTGTCTCTGCTTCTCCGGTTTTTCAATTTATTTTATTCATACATAAAAATACATATACACAACTACACGCTTGTACCTATTCGAAGAAGGGTTAAGCAGTGGTGTAGCTAGAACACCCACACACATTTTTCCATTGTTTCATGTTGTTAGGTATTAATATGACGATGTAATTTGACGACACGTTTGGCGCAGTGGTTGAGCCATCGGCTGCTGCGCCGCGTGTTGTGGGTTCGATCCCCGCACGGAACAAATATTTGTATGACCTACAGGTAGTTGTTCCGGGTCTGGCTGTTTGTGTATGTGAGTTTAAATGTTTGTAAACGCACCCACGATACAGGAGAAATTCCTAGAGTGGGGCAACGTAAAAAATATATATATAAATATATAGTAAATTTGCAATTTGGCCTGAATTATCATTTCAAACTACAAATACAGGTATTTTTTTTATAAAACTTACATCAACTGAATACCTGTGTAGCAAGCAAGGTAAACCGTGATGATATTGTTTAGCTAGTGATGTGACACACGAGACCAGAGGGTTTTTTAACTTATAGATCTATGATGGGTAGATCGGTATTGGTGACCAAAAAACCGGCCAAGTGCGAGTTGTCGTACAAGATTTAAACAAATCACCTTTGTTGTTGTTGTGTTAATACCTTTTATGTATACCTATGTTCACAAATAAAAACTGATTGATTAATTGATAGATTCATTGTATCCTTTAAATTTTAATTTACTTAATTTGTTATAATAGCGGCAAAAGAACTACACATTACACGTTCTGCGAAAGTTTCAACTGTCCACCTTATACGGTTCATGAGATACAGCCCAATGACAGAAAGACTGTAATAGGTCCTGTTGGTAGGGTAAACCGTAAAAACGAGACCACGAATGATTTATCGTAATGTCCGTAAACTGTTGAAGCGTTTGTGAGAGATATTGCTGCATTATGCACTTAATTAACGTTGAGGAAAGTACCAGCTGATAATTTTATTTATTTAATGAATATAATATACACAAATAAACAAAAGCGCTTAGAACTTTTATCTGAAGATTCAAAATAGCGGTTTGACACACAACAGCTGTTGCATTGAGAATATGTCAAACCGCCATTTTTAATATTCATTACTATTGAAAAATCATCAATAATTTACGTGACGGTTCAAAGTGACAGAAAATGTGACGTTTTTTTTCAAGATGGCGTCGGAGAGTGTGACGATTTTTTTGACATTGCTATAAGATTTCTCCCATACGTCGATAGAGTCGTTTCACTCCATAAACTTTATGGTTTTGCCTTTCTTGCTTCGTCATTAGATATAGGTAGATACCCGTCAGTGAATTTCTCTGTTCAATTTAAGCCCTTTTAAAAGTTAAATAAAATAAAACCGTTACACTTTACCATTACTACATTAATTATGGTAGAACATGATGGGTTTTTCATAAATCTGATAAAACTTTGAATTTATAACGTTCACTGCGAAGTCGAAGTCCGTTGCGGACTGACGAAATAAGTACCTACTTCAGATCACTCCTGTCGCTTCAATACACGTCAGTCCTATGCGGACTTATCTACCATATATCTATGTCTTTAGTCACCCCTTTAACTGAGTATGCAAGGAGAGCCGAACCCGACTCGCGAGCGACATTCAAGTCGCGTCTCGCGACCTCATCACGGCTTCAACGTTAGTTACTAAAACGATTTTCATTCGATTTGGCCGTTTGAGTGAGCGGGCACAACAGTAGCAGATATCGAACGAGTCCATTGTTGGAGGTGACATCTAAAAGCATTGTGCCAAGCAGTACAATCGCACCATTACCGCCGCCATTGTGACAATGTTAACATATCGTTATCTAGATCAAGCGCCATCTATTGTCCGTCGCGGAGACTTTTGTGTAAGATTTTCTTTCCTTTTCAGCGTTTGGTTGGATAGTTTTGTTACAGTTTATCGACCTTGAGTAGTCGGCTAACAATGAGGGAATTGTTTATACAGTGTTAATTGTTGTTACGTGTAGATGAGATAAATTCTATATCGAACTTATATTAGATCACATGACTTAACATAACATCATGAATGAATTTTCCGAAGGGTTGGGCAGAGATGTACCCAAGTACACCCTCAGGGGGTGAGCCGATTGCCAATAACCACGCACACATCTAGACTCTAGGCTGCTACTGAGAAATTCCCAAAGAAAAATCCCAATAACACTATGCTCTACTCGGGAATCGAACCCAAGAACCCATACTTGCGACCACTAGACCAATGAGGCAATCCACCAAATGACTTTTTTTAGATTTTAACTTTTACCCTCTCTCTAATAGAATAGCATAGAATTATCTTTATTCAAGTATCATGATTCTGAAATGATTAGGAACGCTTACAATTACTATATTAGTAAGAACTGACACTTCACAAAAACAAGCAAATAGTGGTGGATCAAGGTTGTGGCAACAAATGTAAAAAAAGAGAGATGAGAGAGAGATAGATAGAGTGAGATAGTACAACAGCGACAAACGAAAACACAGTTTACGCGACTGGAGGAAAGTTATGACAAATGTAATCCTCAAAAAATCTATTTGTAAATCTGAAGCTTGTACTGGTTGTAACTTTACTCCTCTTTTATTAATAAGGAGTTAAGAAATTAGACTATCCAGGGATTTAGTGACATTTGGAAGAAAGGTTCAGCTTATTTAAATAATGTATAAAGCATTAAGATTATTATTTGACGACACGGTTGGCACAATCGTTGAGCCATCGGCTGCTGCGCCGCGTGTTGTGGGTTCGATCCCCGCACGGAACAAATATTTGTATGACCTACAGGTAGTTGTTCCAGGTCTGGCTGTTTGTGTATGTGAGTTTTAATGTTTGTAAACGCACCCACGATACAGGAGAAATTCCTAGTGTGGGGCAAGGTTTAAAAAATAGGGACTTTTACCCCCAGAGATGTCGGATGGCAGACATTAATTGTGCCTATTGTGATATAAGTAGTACAAACATCTCAAAAATACAATATAGAATCCTAATTCAACATCCAATACATGAAATGAACTAAAAAACTTTAATTACCCATGGATTGCTTAATCCTCGCAGCTGTACAGCGAAACTTTTTTTCCCCAGTTAACCAGTTGAGAAACTTTAATTTTACGTGAATCACAGCAAAAAGAAAATTAAGTAACAATTCTCGTAGTAAAAACTCGTAACTTAAGCTTAGGGGTCGTCCATCAATTACGTGAGGCTCGAAAGGGGGAGGGGTATTCGAAAAAATTTACACCAAGCATCACAAGGGGGTGTAGTGTGATATGAGGATTCGCAGTTGACAATTATCCTGAATTAAATTAATAGGTATACACTTTATTTGTAAAATTTTATTCTGTGAAAGGTGGACTGTGCAGGTGCGGCTGCTGCAGGTGCAGAAAACCTCAAACAGCGAAAACATAACAACCTAATTGGAAGTTATATGTTTCAGCTGTTTGGGCTATGGAGTCCATGTGCCCATTTAATTTTTCGAGAAATCACGAAGCGTTTGGTCGACTCTTCACGTGAGGGTTGGCCTTTTTTGGCCAAAGAATCAGCATTGCCATTCAACGTGGCAATGCTGCCAACCTTCTGGGCTTTCTCGTTGGCAGTGCTGCGGATGAATTTTTCGATGCCCTGTTATTATTTATTTTATTTTATTTGTTCATGTATAAATAGTTGTATCGTTGTTTAAGAAATAAATAATGAAATGTAAAAAATATTAGTATCAAAGGTTTTTTTTAATGTAAGTACTAGTAAGGCTGGCAATCAACTATAGTAAATAATGGTAAATATGAGGTGGCCATTTGTCTGATAGTCACCTTTAGCAGCATGGCGGATGTGAATCCTTTTCATGACATTTTCACACATTTCCTGCGTTATCTCTGATATTTTGCTTTATTTAGTGGAGGTTGATTGGCCTGTTAGCATAGATACGTGCCTTTAGATAGCCCCATAGAAAAAAGTCAGGAGCTAAACAAACCTCAATCTCTCTTCAGAATTGTCCGTAGAGAAGTCCTCCTAATTCCGAGTTGTAGAGAACGTCGCTTGGTAGACAATCTGGGTTCTTTGGCTACACTTTGACGAACAATTTCAACATACTGCTGCGTATGAGCTCTTCTGACAAGACGAGGAACTGTTTTATCTGTTTTACATGCTGCCTAAATCTCTTATCTAAACGAATTATTGTCAGCCGCGGTAAGTGATTTCTATCAAAAATTTGTCGCAATTTTCTTTCTTAGACTTTCCGCAATACATGATTGGGTTGAGTAGAATGCTTTTTAATTTAAAAAAAAAATGAAACACGTTGTCCAGTGGAAAACGCTTCATACAAAATATTCTGTATCTACACAAAATATTTGTTAAGAATAACTGTCATATTTGCCGCCAAAACTATACTTCCAAGTTTTCCACCCTATACCTGTAATTAATGTTAAATTAAATAATATTCTGAATTAAAAAAAATACACGTAAAAAATGCAAAATCGCATCAGTGGACGGCCCCTTATAAGAAAATCCGTAACCGCGTAGTACTGCGTAGCACGCGCTACGTAACGCTACGAACTTTTTAGAAACAAATTATTATGGTTTCGAGTATATCGATTTAATCGGTTTCATCGTTTCACCGCTAAGTTAGTTGTTCATACATTTTTAGAGTTCTGCAGTCAATATGGGATCCTTATAGTTACTTCATGTACATACATACGTACTGCCCGCGGATTAAATTAGTAACTCTTAGTACTAGAAGCTGTAATTTGTAATTTAGCATGGGTAATGAATACATATATATCACGCAGACAAAGTGGTAAAATGAAATCGTTTTTTTTCAAGATTTCATGTTTTAATGTGTGAAAATCGTTTTCAGATTAAGATTCCGTTTGCAAAATATTAAGCTTTAAATTGCTTATTATTAGGGTTCCGTACCTCAAAACGTAAAAAAAGAAATCCTTATAAGACCACTCTCTTGTCCGTCTGTTGTCCGTGTTTGTTGAAGTCAAGCGTCCCCACCTCCTGTCAGCTAAATGGTTGTTTTTGGATATGTGGAAAAAATCATGGCTTCAACAGTACCTATAAGTAAATTAAAAGGAAAACTATGACAGCTAAATAGGTTTTTACAATCAACAAGTGACAGTCGATCAAATTATAAAATGTACAAATGCAACTACGGAACTCCATACACAACACAGCGCGTGGCCCGACACACACTTGGCCGGTTTTTAATTATGCGTAGTTCGCCAAGTTATAATTTTGCAATGAACTTGGGAGTGATTGTTTCCTCAATCAATGTTTTGATATTACGTAAGTTTGTACTTCAGGATTTTACTCGAGTTCGAGAGCTACTGTTATGAAGGTTTCAATTCTACACCATCGATTACTATAGTGTTTATGGTGAACCATTGAACCTTACCATCCTTCATAATAAAATAACATGACGCTAGTATTCCCCGAAGGGCTATACAAAGGTACTCCTATCGTAACAACCACACTTCGTAAGTTATGTTTGAGTCCCATGTAATAGGGGGCGAGCATAGGCTCGTGGCAATAGTGCCATCAATCGGGCACAAATGCAGATTCCGGGCTGCAAATGAGAAAATTCCTATTGGACAAATTCCATAACACTTTGCCATGTCTGGGAATCAAACACAGGACCTCACGCTCAGCAGTCGCGTTTGGGCCGCTTAATCAAAGACGCAGTGGGCAGTAACCGTTAATATCACTAACAAACTTTTAACACGTATACCGAAACAATATCACCCTCATTACGCAGCATGAAGGGATGACGCGACATCCACCACGAGTGGCGGACTGACCACCATTGTTCCACCACCACAATGACTGGTTAATGAGATCAGATCCATCCTCGCTGGACAATGGCCACCCCCGCCCTTCCCACTGATTTTATTAATTAATTCATTACAATAGAACCTGAGTTTCGGACCACTATCTATTGTTTGGCGATAGTGATTCAGCAGGTTGACCTTATGGCCGGCAGATAAAGGATGAATTGATAATTTACTGTAGTTGATTTTGATGATTATCGTTGTATTCTGATACAAAAAGGTGCAGACTATTGCCAGTCTACAATCGACTAATTACTATCGCATCTTTCGAGCTCAGTTACGATTTTTTTATATCTCTTCTTTGGATCCTGTTGTAAAGCCTAGTTCAGACTACACGATGTTCTGTACTGTTTCGCTATATAGTACAGCATATTGCGTCACTGCTTTATTATTCAATACTTTATAACATAGCTTTGCGTGAACGTGTCTGTATAAAATGTATACTAAGCCACATTGTTGTGCTGAATAATATTTGCTATTTTCTACATATTATAGTGTTATCTGAACTGACCTTTATGCAAGAAGATGCAAGCTACTGCCAGTCTACAATTAACTTTTAGTATCGTAGATTTTGAGCTCTATTAAGATCATTTTATATATGCCACGTCTTTGGATCCTCGTGTAAATGAACGTCAAATACATTTAGTCCTTCGTAAAACTTCAAAACAATCAACAAAATGATAAAGAATCAAACATAGTCAACAAGTCAGTTCAATCCCTGAAGTAAACTCGCGTTGACTACCTACATTTAGCTCGGAATTCATGTTACAGATATATCTTAAATCATATTTACTACCGCATATAAATTATTGAAGAGAATATGTCCGGTACCTACAATGAGCCAACAATGCCGGAAAATGTATTCAAAGGAACCTTTGAAAAGAAAACCCTTAACCTAGCAACAGAATAGATTTGTAATTGAGATGTTCGCTAAATATTTCCATTGATCTGTCTTCTCTTTATCTTATAATAACATTTTGGGCCATTCAATATGAAAACAGTAACGTATTTCTTTTTTCAACACTAAGTGGGGCCATGTTTTTGAATTTCTTAGTTTCTTTTTATATTTCCCCTCATTCTAAAAATAATAACGGAATATTCTTGCTTTCTTTTCATTTGTAAATCGTGAGGACGATCGATCTAGGCCTTTCGTCAGCATAGACAATACCGAAGAACTCTTTTATTAAATACACATAATTATTCCCCAACGAAAACACAAAACTTTTTACATGGTCCACAATCTACAGACATGTCACAACGATCGCCGCGTCGCGTCGCAATTTCTCTATTGTTTTTGAAGTACAATGAAGTACTCAGATAAAATAGGAGTCGGCTGGAGTTAGCATATGAATAAAGTGGACAAAAGACCCCTTCTGTCCATAGCGGAATTTTATTAATTGTGCTTTGTGATAGGGCTGCGCTGTCCGTGTTGAATTTTGAACAGAAATCGTTAATGAAATAGTCATATTGGAGTTGGATGGTGTTTTTCTATGCGAATTATCTATAGCATGGTCATTATCGAAAGGCACATCATTATCGAACACATGTCTGCTATGCACTTTTTTACAAATAAATCGATAAATAAAACATGATATTTTCCTAAAAGGAGGAATAAGAAGATTTTACCTTTTGCTGGGTATAATAGCTCCCATCTTTACAAACATTCATATCACACGAACAAACTTCACATTTTCATCAGTGCAGCTTTGTGCAAAACTCCGAAGCGATTCATGCAGCACATATTATTCGAAACGAAGTTGGAAACATGACCAGTAAAATTCAATTTTAATATTGCATCGTATCTAGTGAGAGATTGAATTTTGATACGTCTCGTATGCGTCCCAGAGATTCGCCCCTGCGGCCGCCATTGAACGTCGCCCGGGCGTGTTGCACATTGCAACGATACCGTCACGTACTGTACAAAATGTTTTATTTTTTGTGTTATGTTTTTGTTGTAAACTGCAGTGTTTTGTTTATGTACATAACCAAAACACTGTCAAAGAGATGCTGAAAAGTTTGTATTTTATGATGTTTGTATGATATATGCATGTAATACTATTATAGTTCAGGTAGTGTTTTCGTATATTTACCTCCTGTATTTGTAAACAGTCTTGCTTGACTATCATGACGAAGAAAGTTAAAAATATAACACAAGGATTCATAATAGCGAGGGATTTTTTCGCGTATAACACAAAATAATTACCTCCTTCGTTCTTTACATCAAAATATATTGCGTCCACATTGATTCGGCGGGCGACACACCGTGCGATTCGCCACCGGCTTTGCAGAAATCATAAAGGCGAGAGATCAAACAGTGGCCGGTCTTTTTGACCCCGATAACGAAATGATACTCTCCACCGGGTGGTGGACTCACGAGGACCTCAGCTGCCGAATTAGCAAGTATTGTCGGTTATGTGTTATGTAACATGTGTGCGAGATGTAGATAATCTAAGGTATATTTCAGTGGCGAGGCGTCGATTTTCTTAAGAGGGAAGCCGAAGAAAAGTCCTTATTATTAATGTATATATTATCTGTTTTTGTTACTTGAATGTTATGCATATGATGCATTATTGCCTTTAGTGTAACTAAGTAGGTATATTATTTGGATTTAGTGGAAACTATTTACAATGCCATTTTTCAATGGAGGTTGAGTTGCTCTTCCGGACCTCCGAAGGGAGGCTGGTAGAAATCGAGTTGTATGGACACTTAGATGGCCGCACTCGTACGTTTAAACCTTAGATTCTTCAATACTTTGATACTCGTATCCATACTAAATATAGTATGATGATGTCAAAGAATTTCTCAAACCACCAATAAATATGACGGCAATGTGCAGCAATTCTTTGGATATAGGAGATCCATATTAATAACGATCCTATGTCCTATGTCCTTTCCCGGGGTGCAATCTATCTCTCTGCCAAATTTTATCGAAATCCGTTCAGTGGTTAAGGCGTGAAAGGGTAACAAACAAACTTACCTTCGCATTTATAATATTAGTTGGGATTATATTGACGGAGCAACACAACCAATGCTCTCTTGTTTTCGTTTTTTTTTCTCCTTATGTAAGGTTAATTTTAATTTTCCATGTTTTCAGATACCATGTACTTATTGTTAATGAATAAATGATTTAATGATTTTAATGATTGAATGCGGTCCGTGATTATAATAATTAATATGGCGAATGAGATTAATCCAGCCGACTGCCGACGTATGCGGCGCAGCGGCCGACTCCACGACAAGGCAAGGTCCATGTCAAGTTCGTAGCCACCTCGTACAGCGCAAAGCGGCGCTACTGTAACAATAATGGCTCGGCCCCCATTGTTTGGGCCCGTGGCACATTACGCTTTTGTCTCTGCCCTCTCCCGTTCCTCACAATGCGGCCAGGAAACAAGTGAGCCTTTATTTCGCCTCTTTTTGTCTCGGAGTATCGCTGCTTATTGTCTTCATTCGATTGTTCGGGCCTCTTCAGAGGGCACATTGTTGTGGACTTCGTCGTTAGTGCTGAGCTGGCGGATGTGCAATGTTCTAAGTGTCGTTTGAATTTTAATACGACAGAAAGTGTGGTAGGTGGTGGCTTCGCTTTGTGATAGTGTCTTGTTTCGTTCATTGACACGGTAGACTGTACCAGCGCATTCGTACATGCGGATTGTTAAGTAGGTGTACTGCAATATTGTTTTTGGAAGTGAGTTCCTGTTTTGGTGTGAATATGTTACAGTCAGTTTGCTGGGTATAAAGTTATTGTATCCTGACACAAATCGTCACTGATTTATAAACGACAGAACACAAACTAACTCTTTCATTCCAAAGAAGAGAACATGTCTACATCACATTTACATTACCTTACATCACAAAGAGGACTGACATAAAATAAATGAATTGAATTTGAATTTCTGTTTTATTTGATGGTTAGGTTAGAAAAATCATCATCATTATCACCATCATCATCATCATCACCATCATCATCATCATCATCATCATCATCATCATCATCATCATCACCTTCATCGTCATCTTCCTCCTGCCTTTATCCTATTTTATTTGGGGACGGCGCAGCATGTCTTCTTCTTCCATATATCTCATAGTTTTTTTTTTTTTTAAACCTTGCCCCACACTAGGAATTTCTCCTGTATCGTGGGTGCATTTACAAATATTTAAACTCACATACACAAACAGCCAGACTCGGAACAACCTGTAGGTCATACAAATAATTGTTCCGTGCGGGGATCGAACCCACAACACGCGGCGCAGCAGCCGATGGCTCAACCACCGCGCCAACCGTGTCGTCAAAAATATTGCCGTCATCTCAATAGTCCTCTCCTTACTAGTCAATTCATCTTTCACACAACCATCTTTAATAAACTTAGGGCTTAGGACTTAGATCAGGAATAATAGGTACTGGAAGGTTCTTGCCTATATTTGCAAGAGGGATACCCTGTAATTTTACGTCGTGAGTCTACTCAGTATGGTTCCTCATAACTTCTAAATTCCTTTTGTTACAATCTGAAATACATTTACTTGCAGAAATTATGCAGTCTGCATTTCAGGCATATATTTAAAATGGCGCCGTTTTCCAATTTCCGATGCATCTGGCGTTGGAATTAATTTCACAGACTCAACAGTGAACAGTACAAAAATATTTGTAAATATTGAAACGACTGGGTTTGTGCATTGCACAAGCATTGTGCACATTTTATTTAGTGCAATGGAACCTCTTTCAGCTGCGACATCAAAATGTACCATTATGTTTAACTGAATTTGATGCTTACCGTAGATCTATAAATAATAATAATGCCAGCCTGTTACTGTTCCACTGCTGGGCAAAGGTTTCTTCACATATAGAGAAGGCACGAGCATTAATCACCACGTTTCCAACGGTTGGGGATTGCAGACTTATATTAATTATAAGTCCAGGTTTCGTCACGATGTTTTCCTTCAATAATGTCAGTGATGTCCAAGGTAAACTCAGAAAGCACATATGAATTGATAAAGTCACATTTTTACTTACTTACTTACCAGGTTTGAACCCATAATCTCTTACACAAGAGGCGAGGCCTAAACCACTGGGCCAGCATGACAACATCATGATTTATACATACGTACACATAATAATATTGTAACAGGTTGATGTCTGAACATTATAGATATTGAATAAAAACTAATATGGGGGGTCTTTATAGCAACAGAAGCCAAAACAACAGTTTTCCGATTTTTTTTTCTGTCTGTCTGTATGTTTGTACTCGCGTCACGCAAAAACTACTGCATGCAAATGAAGGCAGTTTTTACCGATGTATTGCTAGAGGTCAAACTTAAAATAAATACTCCGTTTTACCGCTGGATCTATCTGTACATTTAATAAAATTGTATCAGGCTGATGTCTGTATCGACAATTTGCTGGATTTTAAAATTCGAATGGAAAAGTACGAAATCCACGCGGACGAAGTCGCGAGCGAAGTGCTAGTCATCTTTAAAATTAGGATTTGTGTCAAACTGGACAACTAAGAAATGTAGTTGAAATTGTGTTGAATTATAGAGTTAGAGGGGCTCGATACTAAGTGGTAAAGGTTCGTGGCTAAGTAATAGCAGCCGCACGGGTCGATCTTCAACGTTAAGCAACGCGTGCCGTCCATTACATACCAAGGCCCTTTCGTGCTTCGAGCAGCACGTGAATGCGTTGGTCACGGCTGTACTTTGTAGATCTATCATTCAAGTGACTGAGTGGTGGAGGTCAGATAGGCAGTCGTTTCATGTAAAATACTGGTCTTCAGTTGCATCCGGTTAGACTGGAAGCCGACCCCATCATAGTTGGGAAGAGGCTAAGCAGAAAGCTGAAAATTAGTTGATTATTTTAAAATTAAAATATTCATTAACTGAAATCATAATCTTTTGGATAAGGCTCTCTTCACGTCATCACCTGCGTTATAAGCTCACAAACACAATACCGCGAGCCAATCAAAACACGACGAGCCTCAATTCGCAGGTCGCCGAGCCAATCGTAACGCAAACCGCAGCCGTCCTTCGTGACGTAATCCCAATCCTTTTACCATATTACAAGCTGTCATGTATATTGATCATATCGATATCTGCCCGTGTTTATCTGCAAATGATACAAGCTCAAGCTCCTCTAGTTAGCATTGTTCGCGGCTCCATTGTGTGACTCGCTTTGTTAGGGCACGCTCCGTTTTTTCCTTTTCGCCTTCGAAACAGCGCTGAAAAACTAAGGGCCGGAGCTACAAGGGTTGAGGTGTAGCTCTGTGTTTACATTATCAGGGTTTTGTCTTGGATTAAGGAGTTTACATTAAAAATGTGAAGACAATGTGGTAGAGATTGTTTTGTTTTTTTTTGTTCAGCGACAGGGAAGTGAGTTGAAAGAGGCCGAAGGTGCCGTTCGATTGGAAACAAATCTTCTTCAATTTATTTTTGCAGAAAAAAGTCACAGGGAAGCACAAAATTTGTAAATCAAGAAACCTCAGTATATTAAAAAGAAGAGACAGGTCTGGGACTGCAAAGGACTGTATACAGAATAGTATCAAACCTACTGGTATTTAATCAGAACATACAAGTTTTTTTTTTCGAAGAGTACCTGACGTGTAAACTTTCACTGCAACAGATAGAAATAGAACACAACAAAGCATGTGAGCACACCATAAAACATAATCCTTTCTGTGAATCCGTTTCAGATTTGGCATAGCCGTGCAACAGGGACACGTCTGAATAGACACCGTTGAAATATTCCCCAACATTGTGAGTTCTTTACAAAATCGCCTACAATCGTGTGTCGCCTCGAAACACCATTCATATTTCCCGCGCTTTCCATACACAATATTGCGACTTTGTGAGGCGGCGCGCTTCTCAAGTCTCCAAATAGTCCATTGACGAGCTCTGAGCAAACTCGCTATAGCGAATTAACACTATTCATGGGAAGTTTTGAAAGAGGACTACTCTCATACAATTTGGTCGCATTCATAAAGATTCACTCCTTAGCGAGCTCGATGAATGGCTTTATGAAACGTAGAATATACTGTTCGTAAATAATTTCGGCGTTTGTTCGCCGTTTGTTTTTTGCATTTAAGCAACTTCTGGAGCAATTACGTGTTAAATTACGGCGCTATTAGCTAGCCCTCGAGTAGATGAGGCAAGGAACAATTATGTTGGCGACAATAGTTCGCATTGTGGGGCTATCGTGCTAGAAACAGTTGTTCCAGCCGCTGGTAAAAGAATGCTCGGTGGAGCGGCGTGGAACAAAAGCTGGCCCAATTGTGTTACCAGCCACCCGCTTTTTGTGTCCCGCCAAATAGGAAAATGAGTTGAATGGGAAATTCTTTGGAAACAGGTTTTACGTAAGTCATTGTCATGTTTATATTTATTAAACGTAAATAAGAACATTGTTAGTGCTTCTTTAACAAGGAGTTTCATCGAGGGTAACTTAATGATGCTCTTATGATTGCCCTGGTACGTTAAACCAAAAATCTGCCTGGCCTTTTTCCAACTATGTTGGGGTCGGCTTCCAGTCTAACACAACCCAGTTATTGAATAACACGATACCCTTTGGTAAGACTGGTGTCAGACTTTCGGGCTTCTGACTACCCGTAACGACTGTCAAAGATCTACAATTAACAGCGGGGACCTACGGCTTAACATGCTTTCCGAGGCACGGAGGAGTCTCGATATGTTACGAACGGTCACCCATCCGCAGACTGACCTTGGCAAGCGTAGCTTAACCTCAGATCTGCCCATGCGGCTTTTTTTATTTAGCCACGATCTCCTCTTCTTAAATCAATAACGTGTGTGTAAAATTATCATTAGAGAATGTGTATCCACTTGGCATTCGTTATGTCTATAAAAATCAAAGTTAGTAAGTCCATTCTCATTGTATAACGACCGAAAAGCTAATGTCCATAGTCAGCTAAGCGACACCTAAATTTATCGATTTACAGCGCTCGGCCCACTGCCGAAAGTTTAAAATCCGACAGCGCGCTTTTATTTCAGCCTTCATTGAGATGACGCCTAATGTTAATGAAAATGGGCACTAAGTATACAGAATAATTACATTATTTTGTGTATCCTTTATCATATATAAAATTGTATCGTTAAAATAAATTTGAATACATCTGCTCAGCAGTAAATACGAAAAAAAGCGAGTCGGACTCACACAGCAAGGATACCTTGATAGGATTATTTTCTTAATTTACATAATTAGGTTTCAGTAAAGTTTTACTCTGATTTTTAGGGTTTCGTACCCAAAGGGTAAAACGGGACCCTATTACCAAGACTCCGCTTTGTCTGTCTGTTCGTCTATCACTAGGCTGTATCTCATGAACCGTGATAGTTAGAAAGTTACATTTTTTACAGATGATGTATTTCTGTTGCCGCTATAACAACAAATACTAAAAAACAGAATAAAATAAATATTTAAGGGGGCTCCCACACAACGAACATGATATTATTGCTCGTTTTTGCATGATATTGATAACGGCAACAAGTAGACGCTAGAAATATTCACAGAATATATTCACTTCAAAAATTAATAACTAACGAAAAATAAATTATATATTCAAAATATATTCAACAAACGTGACTTTTTTTGCTGTTTTGTAGGCAATTGTACGGGACCCTTCGTGCGTGAGTCCGAGTCGCACTTAGCCGGCTTTTACAATTACTATGCTAGTTAGAGACATCGTTTTATTTTACTTTTCATGTTTCATCTTAAGTCAAAAACTATGTAGTATAAATGTGCTGCTCTTTCATATACCACCCGACTACCCCATTATTTGATATAGGTACTTCACTTTTAAATTTCAACCACCATTTCCGTTTCAAAGAAAATATTTGTAACAAAATTTTGTCAACTTTTTCACTTGCTGTGTAACTTGATTTGTCAGACAAATAGACACACGAAGTCATACTATAATAGTTTATTTTCGCAATTTTGGTACTGAACCCTAAAGGGCTTTTTCAGTCCTACATATATTAATAAAAGTCACAAACAGACCTTTCAGGCATCTTCCAGACCGCCACTGAATGGTGTTAATTTACTACTGAATTGCCAACTCCCGAGTGTGAGATTTCAATGGAAGATTCGGTCGACATCACAAGCACGAAATTCTATATGGAAAATGTGGAAAACATAAATAAAGGCTGCAAAAAGCGACTCGAAAGGAGGGTGATTTTCTAAAGGCTTCAGCCGTTTCTATGGACCACTGTTTAACATTACTCATTGAGCGATACCTATTTTCTGATTCCTATTCAAAATATACGAGAAACTCTTTGTAAAAACAGGTACTACTCTCACGTAAAAAGGCAATACGGAACTTTTTAAACATCTTCACTCGCCAAGAAAGTCGGTTTTGTTCTTTCAAAGTGAAGTCTTACTTACGTTAAAAAGAAGTTCTTAACAATAGTACTGGCTTAAAAGAAAATAGCCTGCTCAAGATGCTATTTAACTGTCAAAGAGGTTGTGTCACTGGTAGTAAATATAAAAATTATTAAAGAGGTTTTTCATGTCTCTATAGTTTTATACGTCTGTGCCGTTTATGTTTACTTTATTCATTGAATATGCCAAGCTTGTCATCTTGTCATTCCACAGCACGTTTATTTACACTGTAAATTACGTAAATTAAGTAAACAAGAAACTACTATAATTGTAATTGAAATTTAAAGCTAAAAATCTGTTTTGAGAGCGATAAAATTAAAATCAAATACACTTTTGCTAGAAATAAAAATGCTCAACGATTGAATACCCATGGAATAACACGATACGGATTTCTTCAAAAAAATTGCAAAGCCATGGTATTTTCATTGAAGAAGCCACCTATCAGCGAGAGCGAGCCCTCTTCCCGTTCTATAAGCAGTGCAGGCGTAGATTCTAAATGCTGCATCAAGGTACTATTCTTTATCACGATCTTGGTCATTCAAATAGGTTTCTTTATATTCTTCTACTGGAGGTATGGAACCCCCCTTATTGAGAAGGAAGAGGCATTTAATAATATGACGTAACTAGTTTATGTGTTGTAATAAGATAATTTACATAAAAAAAATATTTATAACTATTAATTTGTAATGTATCGACATTAAAAGAGTATGTTTTATGTACGTATTACTACTCCTTATTATTGTTTGCGTAGTATGACTTTCTTACTCACCAAAAAAGCAGACTACACGGGCATACCTGGGGACTTACCCAAATTAGGAATCAGAAGGCCGTGCCATGTTCGTGGCGCAGAAGTTAATAGCTGAGCTACTGCACTGGCCGTATCCATTTATCGTCATATGCCGAGCCTTTTGCGAACTATATTGCGGCTTCCAGTCTAACTGGAGACAGCTGAATATCAGCGGAAGGCAATTACAGCAAGGAGAAACTTGTTTTTAGTGGATTATAAAGCTATTCCTATGATCAAAGGTTGGCGTAGGTAAGGAAGGTAGGACGCCATATTAGAACATTGTACTTTCCGTTTCCTTAATGTCTAGTAAGACTCTGTTTTTGCGTTTTCTGCTAGTTATAGTGCTTCCGAAACAGGTCCGTAGGCTAAAATAAAATATAGAAATCTATTAGTATTCATATGTCTGCCTAATCATTAATATTCACGTCATGCACGCGTCGATTTAACACATTTTTATGTATATCAAATGTGTCTTATGTAAGGTCTGATGAGTGCGCCGCAATACCGGCTCATGAATGTCAATACGGTCTTCAAGATGTAGCTGGCAATCAGCGCCCCGCGGCTTTCAATTTCACTCTATTCATATATTTTGCTCACTATACAAAGTGTACAAGTGTATTCACTGATTTTGGTTCACTAGGTTTAATTGGAAGTAGGAGATGTGTAAGGTTCGAGGAAAGGAGTTCCAATGCGGTGTCTTTTAACAAGATTGTTTGTTATTAAAAAGACAGATGGAAAGATTTTGAAGGCTGCTTTATCATGCTTTTGTAAGTAGTAGCAGTATCGATAGGTATAATAATTTCTATCTAATACATTTTTTTTTTCTGCAAGTGCTGTGCACTTCTTTAAGTGACGAATTCACTGTAGATAAAACGGTTCGTGTTTTCTTTATTATGTTTGTTTTAGTGAGTAAGTCGTTGAAGTGCAAAAAAAATAATAAATAAATACATTATTGTACACCAAATAATAAATTACAGGACAAACATTTATAAAACAAGTTGTCAATGGCCGATCTTGTCGCACAAGACGATCTTGTACAGACAACCTTCGGATGGATTAGGCAGAAATAAATGAGTTAGATTTTGGAGTATCTGTTTACAAAAATATTTTAGGATTACAAAGACTTGATCTATGCTTTTATATGCTATATCATAATAGCTGAAGAGCTTGTTTGTTTTTTTTTTTTTGATCGGGCTAGACCTACCAGACGGATTTGAAAAAACATTTTTGCATTTGATAACTTAATCCATGAGGAGGGTATTTAACATCACGATACGACCTTTAAGAACAGGTAAAACCGCGGGCATAGCTAGGGACGAAAAGAAGGTAGAAATGAAAGGAGAAATACAAGAAATAATTTAAACTCAATAATTTAATTCGTTGTGCAATTATGACGGTCAAGGTTGAAATTTAAAATTGACATACATGTATGTATGTCATGTGTATAATTCAAAAGTAACTAAGTAATATATACAAAAATAAATAAAAATAAAAAGCCGACCAAGACACTCAGGCGTCAAAGTAATCAAGTTGAAATGTGAACAAACCTCTAAGTAAATAAAGATGAATAAAAATGTTGAAATTAATAAGGGGTCACACAGAAATAGAAGGGCTACAGTATTAACTGGAAAACTGGATCGCGATCCGTCTTATTTAACACTATATAGGGTGGAACGGACATCGACGCACAACATCAGAAAACTAAAGGCAGGTCTGCGCCTTAATTCAAATTCTCATTGGTTTAGGTAGAAACGGTGATTTTTTACAGTTTAAACGAGCGTTAAGATACTATTTTAGTATTCAAAATGATGTTCCTCGTCAATGTTGGATGGTGCAGAGGCCAGCACATCAAGCTACCCCAATCTATCAAATTTTGATAGTTTGTCAACTTTATTACAATAGGATAAGGTTCATATTCAATAGGGAAAATTTTCCAGTTTGAGATAGTTTGTATAGATAACGATTTTACATAACATAAGGCCTGTTATTACCCGAAAGGTGAGGTAGAGTTGTGCCTATACTACACCCACAGCCAGTTTTAAATTTTTATGTTTAAAGTCTCATGTAGGTACCTAATTAGGGATAATATACTCGCTATTGCCATGCAGGGCACATATCCAGACTATGCTGTTATTAAGAAATTCCAGATGGAAAAACCCACCAACTGCACTTAACCCAACCTGGGAATCTAACCCAGAACTTCATGCTCAACAGTAGAGCTTGCGACCACTAGACCAACGATCTATTCAAAACCAATTTAATCATAGATTATAATGCAATTGTATATGAGCAATATCATTTACAACCTAAATATATCCAAGCCGCAGCCTATTTATTACAGTTTAGGTACATAACGCCCCATTGTTTCCCAGATGCATATCTATCATAAATATCAGAAGCTGTATCGGCCCACCTATACAACAATGAAAATATCATAAACCAACAAAGGCGGCACAATCCCGTCTTTATTTTACACTGTACAACATTGGTCCGTGGAATTCGTAATTTCTTTGATTCTGGCCTATTGTGCGGTTGATAAAAGAGACACTTTTCAGTTGCTCCCGTCTGAATGAATACACCCATTATGGCTACACAAAAGTGGGTTTTCCAAACAAAAACATCATTGCCGCGGTTATTACGGAGCGTAAAAAACAATTCCGACTATATTCCATTATGATTTCGAACAATGTAGTTGGTGAAATTGTATTTTGTCGCGAATAATGTTGGGAATCGACGCGGCCCCTGGATTTATTGTCGCTGTTAAAATTTATTTTATTTTTTTATGAAAGAGATTGGTGGGTCGTGACGTAATGATTTATTTGAAAGTTTACTGTTGTCGCTGTTTGCCTCTCGGGATTAGCTATCCCAGGAGCCGCCGAAACAGAAGCAATGCTTTAAGACATGTCCCTGCGCGTGATTTTCCAAAGCTCCAGTTGAAACCCGGCAGGATCCACAATGGTCCTTAATACGTGGTAGGTAAAATAAATAGTCACCTTGTTAAAAAATCCGAGGATGATAGCTTCATATTAAGTCAACTGTCGACACTCACCAGTTACACTCACCACTTGCAATTTTTATTTTAATTTACAATAAATAATTATATACTACTAGCGGAAACAGACGAACAGACGTCGTCGTCCTGTCCAGCGCCACCTACCGGGTCCAATTGTGAATCTAAACCATTCAGGGCGCCACCTAAGCGCATACAAAAAAAATCCTTCAAATCGTTCCTGCCGTTTCGGAGGAGATCAGAGATACACACGTACAGTAGAAATGTATATATGAAAAGATGCTAATCTTTAAATGATTCTGGGGTCATTGAATAAAAAAAATAAAAACAAACTTTCTGAAATATTTTTCCATTTTTAGCTAAACTTTGATAAATGTCCTTCTGATTTCTGCACTCTATGTTTATTTAACTTGGACACCACATTGACGCACAATCTGATAAGATAAGCTCAGTAGGTAAATGATTCTGGACCCGCCATCGTTGAAAATTTTTGTCGACTTTTTCCTAATTTTTACGTTTTTTTCTGAAGTTATTTTACCTAAATGTTGAAACAAAAACATAAGAATATCTGCATTTCTATTACCCAGCGACATTATTATTGAAAAAGTAAATAGTTCCTATCTTTCATAAATAATATCGTTACGTTAGATATTAGTAAGTAATCATGACTCATTACAGTTTAAAGTAAAAAACATCAGAAAAACCTAGAAATTAGGAAAAGTTGACGAATAATTTAAACACCAGTGTTGGTATATATCAGATTGTGCTTCGATGCATAAAAAGTTATGAAAACTAATACCTACTTATGTTGTTCATTTTTCAAATGACAACCCCATAGAGACGAAGTTTTGTTTCTACTCACCCCTGCGTTTCTATTCACCCCGTGTTACGGTATGCAAGTAAATGAAGCAAAAGGAGTATGTTATATGTAAGGAAGGATAGTAGCAGGTAGGTGTTCTGTAGTTTTTGCCTACCCCCATAGAAAATGGCGTGAGTTTATGTATTTATGGGACCAAATTGTGCGTTTTAAGCCAATTTTCAAAGTTAGGGGTATTAAAGAAGTATGTAATATGCACTATTTTCTATCAGTAGTCATGTTAGAGCTATTATATTTTAATGTATAGTACTCTATCTAATTAGTATATCAATCAATTTCTTAAGTTCAACTTACGGTATAACTTACCGAAGGCTGCTTCATCCAATTGATATTTGGCGCGCTCCTGGGAAAAGTTAGAAGCACTTACTTACTGAATTTCAATATAAGCTAGCTGTAAAGCCTTCAAATCAAACGAAAGAAATATCTACAACAGTACTTAGGTTCTAAGAAGTAACTCTACTAATGCCTTTATTTAGATTATTAGCTTTGCTATGTTCAGTGGCGTTAGTACAAGCAGAATTGATACTTTTTCCTTCGCTTCAATTTGTACAGAAATAACTAAATATTTGACTTAGCGCCGTCTGGTGACAAAAATGGAAAACACAATTATACCTTACAAATTTATGTGAATGAACGGTAACGTTAAGGCGATCATGTGTCAAAACTCACTCTAGAATCTCTGGTTTGTTTTGATTAAAATCCCAGTTTAATATATAAGAGCCTGAATCATAACATAACATAATATAACATCCCCCGTGTATCTCCGAAAGGTTTTATTAATGAGACAGAAGTATTACAACAGTTATGTTTAAGTTCCAATGGGATCAGCCTATTGCCATTCGTAAATCTAGACTCCGGACTACTACGGACAAATAAACGATGGAAATAATACCCAACAACACTCGGCCCGACCTGTGAATCGAAACAAGGACCCTGCATTCAGCAGTTATGGTTGCGACCACTGTACCAACGTGGTAGTAATTGTTGATGCACTGTCCTAAACTAAACAAAAAATCAATAGTAATTTGATACTAACAAGTTATCCAGATAAGTTACAAGTTATAAGAGTCATTTTCATCCAAGCAACTAACAATATTTGACTAACGAGAAAATCCCATTCAAATTTTCGGTTCGATAAATCGGTATCCATTTAAGTACTCCCTTTTACTGTACATACCTTTTTTTTTGTTTACTTACGGGGGGAAACCTTCAAAAGGCGCCTGGACTTTTGGGGAAAAGACCATGGGATTCTTAACTCACTAAAACGACGCCGGTGATCACCATCAGCACATGGAAGGGGCCCCGTTTCCTCTTAGGTTACTGTACATACCTATAATATATTTATATTAATATATATATATTATAGTTCTAATTTCGCAAATTCATGATTCCTTTACTTTTTTTGCTATATATAAATGATCTTCCGGAGGCCATTTTGCAGAAATGTATCCTTTTTGCA
The DNA here is from genome assembly GCA_905147745.2 of Phlogophora meticulosa. NCBI lineage: Eukaryota > Metazoa > Arthropoda > Insecta > Lepidoptera > Noctuidae > Phlogophora > Phlogophora meticulosa. The sequence goes on along the minus strand of LR990522.1, from coordinate 13,046,561 downwards.
GATGATACTACAGTTATTATAAAATGTCACGACAAAAAAGATTACAAATCAGTCACCGAAAAGACCCTATCAGATGTAATAAGCTGGATGGAGAGTAATAATTTGAATATAAACATTAGTAAGACGAAATCAATACAATGTAACTCCTATAATACCAAACAATTACCTTTGGACATTAATTGCAAAGATGAAAAAGTACATCAAGTGGATGAATTAAAATTTTTAGGACTTATTTTAGATAAACATCTAAATTGGAAATGCCATGTGGAACACATTTGTCAGAAACTTGATAGGTTTGTGTTTGCGTTGAAAAAGTTAAGACAAAATGTATCTGTAGAAGCTGCTCTTTCGGCTTATCACGGTTATGTGTCATCTGTCCTAAGCTATGGACTTATAATGTGGGGCAACTCGACCGATTCTGACAGAGTTTTCAAGCTTCAAAAACGTTGCATCCGGGTTATAAACAAAGCATGGTTCTTAGATAGTTGTAAACCTCTCTTTAAAAAATGTAACATTCTTCCACTACCCTGTATGTATATAAGAGATATCTGCGTTTTTACCAAGAATCACTCGCATTACTTTAAGCAACGTAGTGAGGTTCTACCAAGACAAAAAAGGGCTAAGTTTCACAACTTATTGTATCAACCACCAAGTCATAAAGATATTTATAAAAAAAATGTGTTTAATATGTGTATACTGATTTATAATGACATTCCAAATGATTTAAAATTGTTGCAGGGTAATCTATTTAAAAAAAAATTGACCGTTTGGCTACAAGAGAGTTGTTTCTATAGCATTAAGGAATTTATGGAATTTAAAAATTAATGTTAGGTATGTACTATTGAATGAAAATGAATAATTGAGATTAGAATATTTGTAATAATATTAATTGCATGATAATAATTACATAAATAGACATAAGTAAATAATTTGCACGCTTGCTTGCAGGCAGAATACAAAGACTTTTAGGACGTAAGATCTATCCTTGAATTTGTATGTATTTTCTAGCAAATAAACATTTTTGATTTTGATTTGATTTGATTTGATGAGTTTTTGGCGACTAAAATCAGTACAAAACGTTTGAAATGAACTGGTAGCGCCATCTCTGGGTGTAACAGAGAACCACTTCAAAGCTTTGCGATCGCAGCGCCACCTGTTGTTCAGTAAAATCACTTGCTTCCAGCAACGAACGCGCAGTCGGAAGTACAGCTTACTCATGAAATAAATAGGTGGCGTTAAACGCAGGCTCTGCATAAAATGAAACCCGCCATTTTTTTGCACAACGATATTCGCGATGTTCACTATGCTTGAAAGATGGCGTTCGTTTTAAGGCGTCCATTTTGTAAATAGACAATGTTTACCGCTAATCTCGATAGAATTAGCGGACAAACTAAAGACATAGCTGATAATACGTATAGCTACTTTTATCGTTGTTCTTTCCTCAATATGATAAGATTTCACATTTTATTAGTAGGTACTTACTCATTAGTCATTGGTTATAATTTGTTTTGTTTATTTGTACCTATGCTATTAAGGAGAGCTACTTGTCTTATTCACATCAATGTGATAAAATGATTACTTATGGCGTACCTACTTTATAAATATCAAAGGTATTAAGATTTCTACATTTAATACTTTAATAAAATGTAGATGACAAGCACTTTACTTTAGCAGATAGATAGAGATCGCATATTTTCTTAACATAGGTAATACCTAATATGAATTGTTAATCTCGGAATAGAATAATTAATAATAGTTCGAACGTTATCTCGGTAAGTACCTACGTATTTACTTACCTATGTTATTTACATGTATAAATAGGTAGGTGCCTATTTGTTATTAATAGATTTATACGCCCGCGCAGGTACGCAAGACGAGCCTTCTTTCTATCGTACTTATAACTTACCTATCGTTAGAAAATTAGCGTTAATAAGCATACATTAGGTAATGCCCTGGTAAAACTAAAAAAAAGTTGTGTGTGAGTTTCAACTACCCACGATAATGGATAAATTCTTATTAAGAGGCAACGTTTTTAAAAAAAGAAAAGGAGAGCATCACGCCTGTTTTTCCCAAAGGGTAAGGTAGAGGTGTATGAGTATGGATCTATAAGTAGTATGTACACTCACATTACGCCAGATTTGATTTATTTAGCTTTATCATGGCCACTTAACCCGCACACAAAGACAGACACCAGGCTGCTTTAGAAAAAAACTTTTGGCAAAATCGGAAACCTTAATGTTGAACTAGAGCGAAAAATAGCGCATACAAGTAGTTGGAAATCTTAAGGTTGAACTAATCGCAGGCGCGAACTCACTGGTGGGAATAGTGATATTGCATGCTGTCTTATCTCGCAAGGTGTCTGACAGAGATTAGAGCAGTTAGACGCTTGTCTGCATGCAAACCTCTAGTTCGCACGCATATAGGGGAAAGTAGTACGAGTTGATCCCTTGGGGTAAGATGATCCTTTCCGATACACCGTTCCGAACTGAAACGTAAAACCAGCAAACCAAAAAGTCCTTTGAAGGATCGAGTTTTATGAAAAAACCACAGCATTAATCAATTACAAATAAAGTTTATTACATTCTTCGATTATAATTGAACTTTGTCGGTGCCGACTTAGTTTTTGAGATTTACACTAAAGTTTATTAGTAGTTTACGCCCCAACTTGCGTTAGAATTATCAATGAAAACGAATTTTCGTTTGCTCATAAATTTTCAATGGCTTTTTATTTTATTATTGTGTTTCCGAACAGGCAAAATGAATACTGAGAAAAAACGATAACATGTTTAAACTTGGATGCAAAATTTCAATCTGTGGAGTACCTAATATCCCCGTACCCTTACCCGTTACCTTATCCCACTTTTCATTCGATTTCCGTATTCCAGATAAGGAGAAATAACGGGTTGGCATGTTTCTTAATGTTTTACAGTTACGTCTCTGGGCTTGATTTTGACGATAAATTACTGTTTACCATAATAACTATAGTACGGTACATGTTATCTGCCGTCGATAAGCAAAACGTGACTGGCAAAATGGGATTGTCCTTACCTACAATAGGTACACCTCTGTGTTACCCTTCGAGGATTACAGGCGCGATATTATGTTACTAAGCTATAATCAATTAGGTACGATCAGCAGCAAAAAAACAGTTAACTTGGACTATGTAAACCACCCTGAAGCCTGTTGTCCACTCATTATTTCACCGTGAATATCCACGGTATGATAACTGTGCCGCGCCGTAAACACCGCTTGAACACTTCAACAGCTTCCATACACGGCCAAGAAACCGTAGATTTTTACGACGAAAACACGTGTGTGAACAACAGCTTTACGGCTAGGAAATAAGGGCGCTGTCATATTAATTAATACTATGGACATGCTATGCATCTTACTCTCGTACGAGTACATGTAACTACTATACGAGAGTAACAACAAAGAGTGGCGATCGGTTTGCGGTTAAAACGAAGATATCCTAGGTAGCTGTAGATCAGCGTTCAAGAGGTTTAATAGTAACTTTAATGCTATATAGGTACATCTATCCAGATGTACAGAGGCCAGCACATCAATCTACCCCAATGTGTCAATTTTTTTTTTAGGTTTTTAATTTCATTACGAAATCATAACGTTCATATTCAATTGGGAAAATCTGACAGTTTGGGGTAACTTGATGTGCTGGCGTCTGTACATGTTACACCTGCTCACAGACAGTTTTAACTATTTATGATCCCGTTAACCTATCAAATCACAAGTCCGTAACGCAAAACGTACCTACCCACTTAGTGCAGAGTCCTCTTTAGCAAGACACAATGCCTGTTAGTTAAGTAGTTAACAAAGGACAAACGGAATGGACTATATTGTTACCTTGTTAGTCGCTGCGCAGTCTCGCCTGCCGTCGTCGCCGAGCGAAACCTAAAACTATTCTTCGAGGGCAAACTAATAAAAGTTACTTTGAGAGTCAAATCGTTTCCGGTTCAATTAGGTACCAATAATTATCTATTTGAGTAGGTACCTTTTTAACGCAAAAAAAAACGGTAGCGTGAATTTTTTATCGATCCTTATAAAATTGATAAGTAGGTACTTGTATTTCTATCACTTACATCGGTATACTTCGTTATCTACATACATATGGGGTTATCGCGAAAACATTACGGATTATGCAGAGATCAATCAATAAAATCGAAATACCCACGTAAACCAACCAACACTTCGGTCAAAAGTACCTACTCATTGCAGTCATTGGTCCTTGTCACTTGAATGAAATAAACGATATCATAATGATCGCACATAATTAAAATATAACTAGGTATCAATGCAATAAATTGAGGATCGCAGCGGAATATTCCGACACCACTTTCAGGGCCATATTGCACAAAAATGGTGTAGGTACCGACCTAGCGCGGCAATCGAAGAACTCGATGACGTAAGCTCTAATTACACGTAAACAGCAAAACAGACTAGTAAACAAACAATAACATGTGGTAAATATCTAATTGCGAAGAAATATTCAAGCTTTGTAACTAGACTTGTAAACATTAATAAGTCAGACACTGTCTAATTTCTTTGTTATTGGCTACTCGCCCAAAAACAAATGTTTTCGCCAAGAAACGTGACCGACTTTATTAGTAACTGCCGTGAAGCGTGTAGCTGACAAAATTATATCACACGTACGAATAAAAAATAATACGTGAGCTATTTTTGCTTTGTACACTCATTACAGACAGCTATTTGTATTTGAATGAAGGTGGGTGTAGACAGTAAACGATGTTCTCAAATTATGCTTGGAATACAAAAATAAAACAACAAGATACATATAAAAATATTTTATTAAAAACATTTTGGTAACATTTAATAAGAACACTTAGGTAAAAATAAATCGACCTCAAAATCATTTCAAAAGAACAGCCTGGACTGGGAGTTCACGGAGGAAGCCTGAACAGCAAAAAACTAAAATAAATAAAAACAATGATAACACTCTAGGCAGAGACATGTCTAATTGACAACCAGAATTAAGGCATCGCAAGAATAATTATTTAAGTACGATAAAATACCTACGTCTATTATTATAATTACAACAAATAAACGCCTAGTTCCTAACGTTCAGTTGTGTATGCTGCCCGCCGATGGCCGCGGGCGGCGCGACCCTGTACAAGTCTCTTGGCAGGGGACTTACATCGAGTATTATTGCCACTAACATTATTAACTTCATTCACGAGACATTTTGCTTGCCACTACGCCGTAATTATACACTACTAAATACTAAAACATCCCAATTATACAAAGCTATGTTAAAATTTTACCTAACTAATAATATTAACATCTTCGGCTAATTTTGATACTAGAATGATATAACATCATCTCATATTGTACTCTTAACATTACGCTGGATTATAAATTATAAGTGAGGAATAAAACATGTTACACATAATATTGCAAGCATTACTGAGATTGTGCACGTTACGTGATTTCATTAAAGTAACAATACATTGAAAACTTAGTGTAAGAAAGAAGATTGCTTATACTGAAGTTGACAAAGGAGCAGCGGGCTGAGCCCTTACAAACAGCTACGTTAAAGGAACAGTCATAAAGATTAAATTACGAGCATTGGCACTTTCAATATTAAATCTTAATTACACTCTCGAAATAGCACTGCATATCAATAACCAACTTAAAAACTAAATTCAGATCAGTCATTTATGATATCACATCAAAATAAACAGGGAAATACATAATTATGTGATTATCGATTGGATATACTATATCATATATATTATATTTTTTTCAAAAGAGGTATTAATTTTCTTAAGGGTTACTAAAAATATTGAGCTCTGCGCCGCGCGCGGCGCACTATATCACCATAATACGAGAACAACATTGAACCAATAAGTTTTGGTACTTGGAGTTCATCTCCGAGTTAATCTATTTCGCTAAACCTACATAATGCTTATCAGATATACGTAATACCACAGGACGCGCGTCACCGCGGTCCACGGGCCCGCAAGCAGACCCACGGGCCCGCAAGCAGACCCACGGGCCCGCAAGCAGACCCACGGGCCCGCAAGCAGACCCACGGGCCCGCAAGCAGACCCACGGCCGTTGGCAGCACGCGTCAGGCAAAAAACCCTTCTTCCTTATACAATTTTCATTATAAAAATACTGTCATTTGACTACAGTTCAATGAGAAAAAAAATATTTATCATATGAATGAACAATAGATATAATACAACATATAGGTAATATTATGTATAATATCATGTATAATTATGAGTTGACTAAAACAAAATAAAATGCATAAAATTGAAATGATTAAAACATTGTAAAATCACTTGAAGACACTTAGTAATGGAAGGTACTAAATTGATATTTTAGAAAATTTTGTTGAATAAATAGCACAACAACCAAAATATTTGGCAATGTGGATTAAATAAACATTAACAACTACTACCCTCGGCTGCTAACTTAACACAAAACTGGAATGCAAATATTGCATCGCACCTCGGCCTCTCTTGTTGCTCGCGCCGGTCGTGCCTACGGGGATCATCTAATACATAAGGACACATTCACAACAAGAGCTAGTCTATTAAACTGTGCGTATCGCTCCAAATACTTTCCTTTGAACTACATTCGATTGCAGCTTTGTCATATTATAAGTTAAAAACTAAAAATAATCTGAATGCAACACTTGATTTTAAAATAACCAATAACAACCATTTTGTGAGACCGTGTGACTGAGGATATAGCACACTAGGCAAATGAAGCCACCCCGAAACATTGATATAATATTTATTTATTCGCCAACAGTAAGTTAAGGGGCAGCTTCCTACTAAGGCAATAAAGAATGTGTATTACTGTTAGCTGCATTCTGAGATCCATGCTATATGTTCAGTCATTACCCACTGAATCATAAAATACATAAATAATTATTTGTAAAACTTCAACTGCCTGCTGAAGTTTTGTGTTCATAGCCCAGTTAATTGATTACCTACAGACAAAACAGAAATGAAAGCTTGTGGATATGGCTCGACATCAACTACTTAGTCATTTGAAATGCAATGTTAACTTAAATCACGAACGACAATAACTGCTGGGGAAGTGCACTTCTACGCTGAATCTAGTGTTCAGAGCAAACAATTCGCGCATGTTGGTCCCTTCCAAAATATTTGCCAAACATTTAAGCAAAAGAAAAATTTGAAAACTACTTACTGTATCAACATTTTGTATAAAAATAACTATGTGGAAAATATATCAACATTATTGTGTACAAATACTCTCGTTTAAATTTTAAAGCTGATCACAAGAAAGCAGAACTAAAGTTGCGAAATAGGGACAGTATCAATTATTCGTTATAGTTAGTATGTTATACATTACTTATATGTAATTGAAGAGACTCACACTATTAAATATCTTGACTAAATTAAGAGACCACGAATATTACATTTATATATGCACGTACATAGAGATATTGCCAGTCTGTTAACGACACTTACTATAATTTCACTAGAAGCCCAGCATCTGGGCGTATCAATGACTCGAAACGTTTTAAAACGGTCTGTAACAACTACTAATACCTTAGAATATCTAATCACTGCATTAATTTGTGATGATATGCACTGATAACCCATTTTGACTATGTTGGACATGGGCTCAACATATAATAATTAACAAATGAGTTGTACAAAGCTTTATAATTGAGTTGATAAGAAGTTGATTTAAGGGTAAGGTGTCAAGATCGTATCCTCTAGATTATATGTCATCACTATTATTATGTAATGCTCGGACGGTAAATCCAACAATCATCATAATTATATCTTAAAAATAACCTACAGCTTGGCTTTAAATTCGTGCCTATCTCGTCAAAATCGTAAATTTTAATAACATCCGAGAAGCAGCCTTTTGGTTTAAACAACGACAATCCTATTGATAAATGACTGTGGAATATATCTAAATTATCTCCTAGAGACTAAAGAATATTATAAAACAATATTTAAATAATAACTGTTACATGTAGTGGTGGGAAATAACTCATTATGATATCATAAGTAAATGTCTATAATTTAAATATTGCTTTAAGAGTAATTGGACACAAAATCCATGGGTTGAGTTACACCCTTTGTATTTTATACTAATCAATATAAATTGTATACTCAACAATTTATAGTTAATATAATATTCTTTGGATAACAAATCATTAACATTTCTAAGAGGAACTAAGTGTAGCATAATATATTACTATAATGATATAGTTTAATTTGTTGATTTATGGAATATAGATTTTAGTTTTGATCCAATTTTGTCTTTTAATTAGACTGGGACCTAGAAATGCTGTTTTTTGGAATAAATCTGGAAATATTTATGGCATTGCAAGTCCGTATTAATAATTAAGCCTAACTTTATCACACAATTAAATAAGTTAATAACAAAAACAAAGTCATGTTTCGTCACGCATTCCATTCACAGAATTTGTCAAAAATTGTCTTGTTTAAATTAAGATCACAGTATTAAGTCACGTTTAAAATGGAACTCTACGAATGTGCGCGACGATAACCACATACATATTCCACAGTCATCCGTATTACTGGAGCACAATAGGCATGCATATAAACAAACTATATTATAGGAAAGTGTCACAGAACCATTGGCTTTAGTTCATCTAAAGGAACCTTGATATATTTTTTCATACATGGATAAACATTTCATGCTTCTTTGATAACAAATTAGTAAAATAGAATGTAAAAACTTAAGTAAAAAAGATAACAATGAGCAAAATAAAAGATCATCTCTTGTCATTTTTATGATAAATAACAATTGGTTACAATTAATTCCACAAAGAATGTATGAACTAAAGTCATGATCCATCTAGTAATGGTTCTAAGCACCATAAAGTGACTGTAAGAGTTAGAGAAGTTAATATGCATCCATATGTGCTCCAGTCGCACCCACTTATCTTTCATTTGTTCAGGATTTATGCCGACTCATAGTCACATCAATCTGTGGCTGCTACAACCCATGAGAAGCCGCAGAGACGGCAAGTGTCCTTTGCGTACTGTGTGCGAGTTCCATACGGACCCAAACGGTGATACTGGGAGCGGTTGGCGAAGAATAAAGCTGGATTGTTGGGCGGGAGCACTGTGGGGCGGTAGCTCCACCTCGAGTCTGTGAGATTACCCATCAGGTTAAGGATGTCGCGTCCTTCGTACGCGATTTTGACATCATCAGCTTTCTTCTCTATCGGACGTGGCTGGGGCTGCACCACCGGCTCGAATAGTTTCTGAAAATAATTTTCATTGACACAATAACAACATCGTTTGACATAGTAATGCACACAATAATAACAATTGAATCCAACAAGCAATGAGGTCTCTCTTAATAAACTGCCTCCTCATTCCTCAAAGTGCAAAATGAATTTAGCAACTCTAATGGCATTTTAACTACGCCTCCCTTTGACCCACATCATTTCATTAATCCTATATTCACGTTTACGATCGCAATAAAATGGAGAATCATCCTCAAAAATCTTTCCATTATCACACGTCGATATTGAAAATAACATTGATAGCGTAAGACATTCGCCATTACGGAATATTATGAAAATAGAGAGGTCAAGGCCAGGACGAATGCAAACAAAATACTGCGAAAATTTACACTCACCTTCTCTGTTGTTTGAGGACTAGACGGCAGGGAGTCGCTGTTTACTGATTCTGATTTGAGCGACCCCAGCGAACCGATACCGCTAGATTCACTGGAGACTGACGGACTCGGGCTCGACTGAGACAGGCCCGCTATGTCTATGATATGCCCAAACGAGCTAAACGAGTTAAAATTATCTGTCTCCAAGCCTGCCAGAGGAAGTGCGACGCTCAAAGCCATGTCTGCAAATGGAAAATCACGATTGTATTGCAATTACACGTGCATAAACTCTACTGCGTGTGAACACTTTATTAGTTATGTTGACAGAATCTAACCAACGCGCCAAACTGTTACGGTTTTATGATCACTCCACACTTGAACTAACGCATCACTCACCTTTGACTAGAATTACAATTAAGAATATCAATATTACACTGTATTCAATAAGAACAACAATAATTACCGAAAAGCGTAATCCCAAAAAGCTCAAGCCTCAATGTAGTTGAAAAAGATCGAACATTTATGAAGTGAAGTTAGCTTCAATCGCGAGTTTGCGTTGCGTGATGTCGTCGAGCGCGAACCGGAAACAGCTCTGTCGATAAAGTAGTCTATTACGCAGCAATGAAATCCACTACAAAAAGGCTGTAATAGGAATATAATACGTTTAAAATAAGGTTTTGAATTTATTTTTCCCTTGGTAGCATATTTTACCTATTTAATAAAACAAGCCTGTTTGTTCAAGAAAAAATAAAAGTAGAAATGGCTTTGAAATGTGTTCAGCGCCATCTGTGACACGTGTGACACAGCTTTTCATGACGCCCAACAGAGTGGTGTGGTTCTCTTGCTCAGCGGTAGATGGCAGCAACTTGTAACATTTGGTTAGACCAAGCTTCAGATAGGTACCGGTTCTGTTCGTAGATGGCGCTTTCCATATAATCAATTTATTAACTGACAGATGTCGAGCATAAAATGAAATCGGCGTTGCTTGGCGAAAGTTAAATGGCAAAAGTTTATTGCAATTTCTACAATTATTTCGTTATAATTTAACCCAAAATTCAAACAAAATACTAGGTACTGTATACTATGACACTTAAATTACGTACTTGTTTGCTAGGTAATTATATCGTAAGTACTGGTTAGGTAGCTGATGATATTTACTTCGTGGTACAGTAGCCTTTTTGAGTATTGGAAATAGTTAAAGAAATTTTTCATCTAATTAACAATAAAAGTATTTGGACCATCAACTTCGTTTTCTAATGTTTTATGTTGAGTTCCTTTAGAAAATAATGAACATAACATACACGAATGAGTAGGTAACTAAAATTAAACATACAATTTGAGTTTTAAAAACCAACGTGACTTGACAGGACAAAAAACTTTGACGTACAGAAATTGCTGACAGCTGATCAATTCATTTTGATTTGATTTGGACAAGTGTTAGTTGAACTTGTATGAATGTTCGTCCCTACCCTACCTTACGAACATGAAGCTGAAGGTACTGAGTGCGGTAGGTACAAGGAGTTACGGATCCCTGGCCTTATTAAGTCTTAAAATAGTCCTAGAATAAAATGTATCCCAAGTACAAACAGAACAGACTTTAAATAACGGCGACTATCCAAAAATGTTTTAATGCAGATTTACTAAATCAAAAAGAGTCCTTTGATAAAAAAATTATAGGATCAATATTTTTTGAGTATATTCACCTCTAGGGCCCGATTCAACTTTCCACCCCGTAGAAATACTTAGGTCAGTTATCTGTGGCGCATTTGGTAAGAAAAGTAGCGCATTCGTGTGAAGTATAATGTTTTGTGAACATAAAGGCGGTGCAATAAGAGCCACTATCGAGTAAGGGCGAGTTCCCTCTATGTCGTAGCGGTTAATTTATAGTCGGACGACTATCGTCTCTAGCTGTTCCGATTATAACGACTGATTATCATCCAAATTTTTTATCGTTTAGCGACTATCGTATGTAGCTATTCCCATTGGCTTGCGACGACATTTTGTCACACATGATTTGTCGTCACGATTTAGTCGTGACGACTAAATGGCAAGCGACATTGCGGCAGGGTCAGGTAGAGACGACGGGATAAGCAGGACTCCTTCGATGAAGACTGGTTGCAACATAGACCTTAACAGAGGGAAGAGGAAAGAGAGACCCTTTGCTTTATAACGAATATTTAGGCAAGAAAGTAGGTACCTATTTGCGATACTTAAGATCATTATTATAATATTACGTGAAGCGAAAACTTGGCATCCCTTTTTATAAATACCACCTATGTTACCACTACCACACCGTAGTGGTGTTCTTACTTTAAACTGTAGAAAGTAATGAGAAAATCACAATTTGTATCTAACCCAATGAGGTTCTAATTAAAAAGTAGGTAAATAATTCACACATCTTAAAGTAAGCATCTCATTAGGGCGAGGAAGAAATGTCTTTTTTACAGTTTAAAGTAAAAAGAACATATCTTTTTTTTTTTTTTTTTTTAAAACGTTGCCCCACACTAGGAATTTCTCCTGTATCGTGGGTGCGTTTACAAACATTTAAAGTCACATACACAAACAGCCAGACCCGGAACAACTACCTGTAGGTCATACAAATATTTGTTCCGTGCGGGGATCGAACCCACAACACGCGGCGCAGCAGCCGATGGTTCAACCACTGCACCAACCGTGTCGTCAAATCTCTATCTATACTAAACTAAAGTGTTTATCCTGACTGTCTTTCAAAGCACAGCCAGCACTGCTATGATATGCTTAGCATATTAATATATTTTAATAATGAAACATCCGATACAAAAGTATTACTTACATATAGGCAAATTCTTCTTTAAGAGGGTAAGTAGGAAGGAGAACTTTGTATAGTTTTTGGAAGGTAGAAAAACATAAAAAATTGAATTACCTAGGTCCCTAGGTACTGAGCATAAGTAGGAAAAAGATATTCATATTTTGTGCGGAGTAAACTGGGGGTGAAATGTTCAATAAAAAAAAATGTTTGCACTCGTGCGTAATGCGGGTAGGTAGGATAGGTTAGGTAGGTAGGTAGATAGCTACCTACTTTTTGCTTAGGTAGATTTTCCGATAGAGGGGGCTCTCTTGATTTTTATTTATTCGAGTCTATGCGTATTTATTACCACACTAACTGTTACAGTGTAGTCTGGTTTGTAGAATCCAGTATACCTACCTGTTTATTTTAAAATTAATAAAACAGTCTGCCTCATCCCAAACAGTAGATATTGATTAATTTCTAATTTGAATTATTATAAAATAATATCTAGTCGTAGCCATTTTTCCGCCAGCTCAGAGCTAAGTACATGTGAACAAATTTTTTAAAGAAAACAACAGTGTTTACAGTTGATTTAAAATTTATGAAAAGAAAGGTATGGCTCGAAAAAAATCACTCTGTATATTTTTTCACATTCTCCTAGTAGGTATTGAACTAAAACTATAAAATAATAAGACTAATTAAATAAAAAAAATCTTTTCCTAAATTGTTGGGACATAACGATGATGTATATACCTACCTAGTACGTATTCTAGCTATGTACGTGATATCATACTGCGTACATACGTACTGTAGACCGGCTTATTTTAGTGTTGTAATATTTTACAACACTAGCGAAGCCCTGTAACTTATTAGTTACAGGGCTTCGCTGATTTAATTCTACTTATTTATTAACTTAATCCATCGTTTACAATCAAGAATCTTCTCCTTAACGGGCGACATATGTCATCCTTGAAGCTATTCTAATCTCTCTTGAGTGGTTGAAACCATAGAGGCAACGTTCTACCAGCCTGTATACAGTAAGGTCTCTTATTATACTTATACAACCTCTACAGTACCTACCTACTACTTTCAATGTTGTGTACCTACAAGTACCTACCGACACTTTTATTTCAATAATTCCGATTTCCCTAGTACTATGCGACACCTAAATGGCTTCGAATGTCAAAATAAAAGCGCACTGTTTTCAAAAATATTTAAGTGTCGTTTAGTGTTAGTGAAAACGAGCACAACGATTCTTAAAACAAGCGTACGACAGGCTCAAAATAACAAGATGCCTTTTAACCGCTTTTCTAGTGCCATAAAATAATTATACCAAATGTACCTAATATTGCGAAAATCTGCGCTATAGTATTCTAGGTGTATTTTACCTACACGAATCACGATATGCATCTAACTTCACATTGTATTCCTAGAAGAATAAGACAGAAGTGTACTGCAGGTTAAGTTAAGCTTAAGTATATATATTTTGTTCAATAACATTCGACGTACCTTCTCAAATACCTACGAATAACTTATAATAATTCAAACCTCATGAATACGTAGAATATTTACAAGATACATTTATTACTTTTCGAAAACAGCACAAAAGTTAACACAAAATAGAATACTCTCTATTTTACACAATCAAAACTTACAAAGAACAACTTTAAGAGCCACATAGGGTAGGGCAGCTATACTCTAAGTGTGTCCCGCGGAACCCTAGGGTTCCGTGACACCTCTGTCGGGGTTCCGTAAGAATTTAGAAAAAAAAAATCAAAACACCTCTCTCTGGTCGCTCCGCGGCTGCGCGGGATATATCCATGTAAAAGTTCTTTTGAAGAAGACATGCTTATGTGTTCATCGCTGCTTACAAACACTACCGGGGAAGACATTTTTAATAAAATAAATATATTTTTTGAAGAAAATAATCTCAGTTGGAACAATTGCATTGACATTTGTACAGATGGGGCCAAGGCGATGACAGGTAAAACAGCAGGAGCAGTGTCACGAATTAAAAATAAAGCGCGTAATTGTAGTTCCAGTCATTGAATTCTGCATAGACAAGCACTTGCGATGAAGCAAATGCCGTCAAATCTAAAATTAGTTATGGATGAAGCGGTAAAAATAATTAATTTTATCAAATCACGACCACTACAATCCCGATTGTTCTCATTATTGTGTGAAGATTATGGCAGCAAACATAAAACACTGCTGCTCCATACAGAAGTGCGATGGCTGTCTCGGGGTAAAACTTTAACAAGGCTATTTGAACTTAGAGCCGAGTTACAAATGTTTTTTTCAGCAGATACTTCTTTTAATTTGAAGGACCGTTTGTATGATAAAACTTGGTTGTTCCGATTGTCTTTTATGGCGGATATCTTTCAAAAACTTAACGATAACGACAATATCTCAGTTCGATGCGCGCATCTTTTGAAAAGTATTTTCCCGAAGAACACAATACAAAAATTAAAGTGAATTCATAGATTTATAATCCTTTTTTACCCAACTTGGAAAAGCCTGAAAACATGTCAAACGAGATATATGAATCTCTTTTAGAAATGTCATCAGACACAAGTATGGAGTCACTGTTCAAAACGACGCCTCTCAATGATTTTTGGTGCAAAATCCAAGATGAATATGCAATGCTTGGCCAAATGGCTCTGGATATTCTGCTCCCGTTCCCAACTACATATTTGTGCGAAACAGGATTCTCTACCTACGCAGCCACGAAAACAAAATATCGCAATAGACTGGACGCCGAAGCTGATATGAGAATCCAACTTTCTTCCATCAAACCTGATATCCTCAACCAATTGATGAAAAATAAAAAACAGTTTCATACCTCCCACTAGTTAGATTTTTTCTTTTTTAATGTTTTCTATTGTTGTCCTTGCCAAGTGGTGAAGTAAATAATAATTAGTAACTGTTACATTGCACTTTTATTATGCTGATTAATAAAAAATACACTTATAAAAACAAATGTTTTATTGTAGGGTTCCATCAAGTATTTTGCTTCCCAAAAGGGTTCCGTCATTTAAAAAGTTTGAGAACCACTGGGGTAGGGTAACGACATACTTACCCACCTAGTTGGCTAGGCAGATGATGGATGATAAATTGAAAAGCACTGAAAAAACACCAGGGTTGTGTTACTGAAAACATTTAAGAATTTAAAATACTTACATGAGTAAGTACCTACTGCTTAGGTATCGTTTAAGTACCTACAATTACTTATATATTTCTGAAACGAATATAAGGATTATTCAGGATATATAAACAAAAATATCGAAATGTAATTTCATTCCTGAATGAAATCATTTAAAAATGGAACCTGAAAGTATAAGGGTTCATTTTATTTCGCCCGGTTCCTTTATTTTATCACGTTGTAATATCCTGAAAGCAATAAATGTCTGAATATTCTTGTGTTGGATCGTATCTACTTAAATAATATTGAATATAAACGATCGCTCTCAAATAAACCTTTGAATTCCTCAGTCTAATTGGTGTAAGCCGGTTTACGAGTGTTTATTATATTAGCAGAGCAAGAAACGCAAGATAACCGCGAGCTGCGTCGAGTGTATTCAGCGGGCACTTGGACCCGTGGCGAGGGCGGCGATACGCGCCTAATTGCTCCAAATCTGGTGCTTATGATTTGTAAATATTCTTATATCGCCACTTAGGAGCGTCCGTTCAATAAATATAATAGTAAACATCCGTGCAAATGGCCGTGTCGGGCGAGCAGGCGGCAGGCGCGGGCAGGCGCGGGCAGGCGGCGGCGGGAGCGCCCGAGCCGACGGCGGGGCCGCGCTTTATCGATTCGCGCCCGCGCGACACACTGTATCTATCCTCTCATCGATGCCCGTTTGCTGGCCTCACAAAGAAAGAGATAGGTTTCGCCGACTTTGATCCTTTTGTTTTTGGGCAGCGTCCGGCGATGCGGGCGGGGGCTGAAAAATGTGAAGGGGCGCTGATTGGCCGGCCGGGCCCCGCCCCCGCGCGAGCCTCGCACCGCGCGAAAGCCTCCGTGGCTCAGTTCAAGGGCGGTTGCCGCGTCGCACGCCGATTTGTTTGGGTTCCCGGCTATTTATAAACTTAATAAAAGCTCTCTCTTCTGACCACGGACGGACAGCTGTCGATGGCCGTTCGTTCTGATGACTGACTGGTTCCTTATGAATTGTTTTATACTTAGTTGTTTTATTTTGTTGATTCTATTTATTTTAACGAGAGGTCGTAGTTCTGTCAATAAGGATACTTGGATGCCTTTGTGAAGGCAACTGATACATAGGCACAGACTTCCACAGCTATTTTATTGTTAGCTCCGTAGTCTGTTAAATTAACAGTCATCAAATCTTATTATTAAGTATGAGTGGATCAGACAGTATACCTACTTCTCATATTTTAAATAGAAATCTATACCTTAGGTTGTATGTTATTACGATTTTAGGGATTACTTATAAAAATATAGATTAGATTATGCATGTTGAACTATCCCAAGATAGGTATGCGCTTCGAGAAACACCGTCTGTTTCCGGAGTTAAGAATTCGCCATGGTGGGATCTAATGTAGAGTTGCTTCAAATATGAAAGTACCTACTTGCTATTTTGTATTACAATGTTTAGTAAATAATAGATCCAGACCATCTTTATGCAATTCCAAAAGGACTTTTCAAAACTTTTAGAAAACAAATGACGATCTACGACTGGAGTAAGAAAAAGAGAAAAAATATAAGATTTTCCTCCGTAGGGGATTACTTACTCTGTGGCACGACATTAGTGTCACACAATGAAAACTGAAACGTATACCTTTCCTGGCTCTACCTGAGTGAATAAAAAAGTAGAAAAGTAGTAACAATAAAAACGATAAAAGAAAGAAAATTTTAAAATTAATTTCGTAAACATCTGTGTCATTTACATGTACGTTTCACCAACTTTTGATCCCACCGTCACCTCCATCCCATAAAAAAAACATTTTCCTTTTGAGCATCCTACCATCTGGTACGGTTAAATAAGGAACACGACAGGAATTTGGAATCTTGTATACTATTACCACTTCTGACTGTCTAGGAGAGAGATTCATTTGCTATTTATTAAATATGTTCTTATATTCTATTTTGTCGCATAGTTGTACATGACAAATGTCCTTAACCATGTTTCCAGAGTTTTCAAAGCGAAAAATCTAATAGACGAATTTTTACTTACTTACATTCCTAAACAAACAAACTTAAGAACATTACTTTCTAACGTATCGAGTCGTGAACTACAAAAAAAAAATGTTGGTTTTGAATTTGGAAGAATGAATTTACTACGTGCATAACTCTGGGGGGGGGGGGGGGGGGCTCGCTCTTTGCTGTTTTTTTTTTGACATCCAGTTTTTTTTTATTATAATAAATAGCACATTATACTTACCTATTCCTTTAAACATTTTTTCTTTTTCCTCAGGTGCTAAGTGATCTCCTTTTTCTACGTACACGCCCATGTACTTTTTTCAACCGTCCATGAACTTGTATCATTAAAGCCTCCGTTGCTTTGAAGAAACAAATCAATACAATAGCGCAAAAAACTATGCACATTAGTTAGCTATGTACATACTTACCTATTAACAGTCAGTACATATACTTGGAGGCACGACTCGACCACTCGAATACAGTTAGAGATGGTCTAACCTTCAGGTCATTGGTTTATGCTTAGGGTGACGGCACAGTGGGGCGATTTAGCGGTTTTACAAAACATCCGGCCAAGAGTGTTCCGGAACGCGCATAGTGAAGGGTTCCGTAGTGGGCATGAATATTAATTTGTGCATGCAAAATAGTGATTTTATCGACAGCAAAATCTAGTTTGTATTTCATAGAGAAACTGTGACCTGTATATCGGCCGTCGTGATCTCAAAAACTAATAACTTGATATAAAGTCACTTACGGAAATCCTAATCTTTTAATTAATATTGGATCCAAAAATAGTAAAAATTACACACACATATGACATATAGGTGCAATGCAATATTTTTGTTCCATCTGTCAGTTAGGAACAATGAAACAATAATGTAGTAAAATTATGAAAAAAGAAAATTAAGTATGGGTACATACGTGTACTAAATATTTTTTTAAGTAATTTCACTACCTAGGTAAACCATTGTTTAACGGTGCAAAGAATACCGGTGTATATAATATATTTCAATTCCATTGATATGTTGCCAATGGTCTCCTTGTAAAGCTGCTAATTGACATCTGGACAGGATGAAATTGAGAGAGTTCCGTATTTCTCATTTGTTAATAAAGGTTGGCCATTTTCCACGGTATCAGTCTTAAAAATAAATTAATGTATTGCCTATACTATTGCATGTACTTCTCAATCGAATTAAGGCAATTGGTTGAAGTAGTGAACATTTAAAGTAGTGGCATGCTACTTCTTCGAATTTCCCCGCACATTGTAAATAGATAACGAAGACATGAGGAAATAAGAAGAAGAGCATAGATAAAAGAAGAGAGTAAAGAATTTGTATTGTATTTTTTGTGTCATTTTTATTGAATGTGGTGTACTATAAACAGTTAATAAAAAGAGAAATAGAGAGGTCAGTGCCATGTGTGTCTCACAGTGATAATTGAGAATGTTTAAGTACGACTGCATATAATTTGACAGCACAGTTGGCGCAGTGACTGAGGCATCGCCTGCTGCGCCGCGTGTCGTGGGTTCGACTCCCGCACGGAACAAATGTTTGTATGGCCTACCGGTAGTTTTTCCGGCTCTGGCTGTTCGTGTATGTTGCATTACATGTTTGTAGACACACCCAGGACACAGGAGAAACTCCTCGTGTGTGGCAAGATTAAAAATAAAATTATACGCTTACATACGCCTCCCGCTCCGCCACGCTCCTATGCTCGGACCTTATAGTCTTGCTGTCAGCGGTTCGCCTACTAGGTACTACAGCTGATAAATGTTTTACAACAAATTCTGTAGTGAGTATTCCTTTGTTACTTTAAAGACACGTACGAACATAAAACGTCTAGTAAGAAAACCAATGAAGTTTCCAAAGTTTGTAGAGGCTGTGTTAGCATGTTAAGCTTTTATCAGGAATTGACTAAGTTGTATATTTAAGTTTATTTTGTTCAAACTTATCTTACTTAGCTCTGAGTCTGGATATTTGTTCGGTTGAAGGAAATAGGCTCAGCCCTTGTTACATGGGATATAGAAAGCATAACTGGATAACAAATGGAGGCACTGACCGGAACATCTCAGACACTAATCTGCATGTTCCTAATTGGAAGTTATATGTTTGAGCCGTTTGGAGTTGAAACACTAGGGCCATGGGGTCCGTGTGCCCATTTAGTTTCTCAAGAAATCGCTAAGCCTTTGGTCGACTCTTCACGTGACCAGAAGGCTGGCCTTTTTTTTGGCCAAAGAATCAGCATTGCCATTCAACGTAGCAATGCCGCTAGGCTTCTGGGCACTTTTTAGAAATACATATTATTTTTCAATTGAAGTTCGAAGTGGACTTTAATTCATCACTAAAGGGTTTTTTTTTTATAGTTAATTAAAATCATTCGAGAGTTTAGGCTAAAGTTTAGATTGCAGTCTATTTCTTTATTTCACAATTTCTGAATAGGCCTTTGGAATAATCCTTCAAATGCATTCTTAACTGCTAAAGTAACATTTCCATTAGTATTTTCAACGATTCTACATACTAATGTCATTTCCAAATTCTACAATTGGTAGGTACTTTATTGAAATTCGATTTTATACATCACACCACACCAAAAGAGTGGTTTTTTATGATAATTTTCTCGCATTACAGGTAAATCACTGTCGTACGTCATTTCTATAGCTCCCGTCATTTCTGTGTCACGTTCAAACGTCGATCACTGTCGACGTGTCATCGAGGACTGCAACACGTCGCGACAGCGACATGAACGCGACTGTCTGCGACATCTCGACGTGGACGACTTTTTCCCTCGGTATAACTGTGCTTTTATATTTTATCTGTGTTAGATTGTTTTTGGTTTCTTTTTAGCATCGTGTTAGAAAAGGTTGAGGTAGATTAGAGGAGAATAAGTCAGGAAATGTAAAGATAGAAGTCGTTCAAAAAAAGGGTCGGTTAGAAGGCAAAAGTGCACTTTTTCGTACCCGGCATGAGAAATTGCTTGACTTGAAGTTTTCAAACCGAAATAAACAAGGGAACACCTTCTTTGGTTTTGCGTACCTACCGAATACCTACTGCTGCTTAGTTTCTTTAGAAGCCTTTTATGATAGACTAGGTTTTGCTTACAGAAAGCTTCAGTAAACGTAAAAGGCTTTTTTCACTCCGGATAGAGTTACCAAATAGTTTCTATTAGATAAGCTCTCCTGGCCATGTCAAGTATATCAATCTTTCTGACTCGTAGCATTGAATAAGACACTCCGATCTCCTCAGATGAGTCTCCAAGGGAAAAAAAGGATCTCCTGCTCATGTTTTCTAGAGTAGTGAAACTTCGCTTTGCTCTGAATAACATTTACTTACGCAATCTCTGAAACACTCCAAGTATCCGCGTTAAGCGTACAGCATATTGTGTTTGTGTACGCGACGACACCATTAGCGCCAGCGTCGTGTAGCTACCTAATACCTCGGCGGCCTCGCTAAACGACCAAATATTTAAATAGGTATCCATCCGCGGCTATCTCCAGATAAAACGCCCCAATTCACATGCGTGAGCCGCGTGATGGATGAGTCCGACGATCAGACCCTTGCCGCATACCCCCGTCCCTCTCAAATTTGCCTTCCCCACCCCCCCGCTGTCCGACAACGGCCCGCCCTGCTAAGTCCTGTAGGTGATCCATTACACTGGCATTTTTGCGTAATCCCCGTTTATAAATATGAAATTGAAGGAAGACCTAGTGATGGTTAATCGACTGGAGGTCGGGGTCAGCCGGCCCTCTGTTGCGAATAATTTATGGCGACGTGCCAAAACTGTCCTGTCGCACGATATATCGCGGGAAAAATGTTTACGTGTTTACGTTCTTTTTCCAAATTTATATTTCGAATGTGATTTGATTGGACAAACGTTAGAACGTCAGTGGTCGGGGCGCGCAAAGGGGTAATCACGGCGGTACCCACATGCAAAACATGGTAATAGTAATAATTGCAATGCGTTCGCTCTGATTATAGATGGGGTATATTCTGATTATAGATAATTATAGTTGGGGGAGGTTGGGTTGCGCTGATGAGCGATTTGGGTATTATTTGCGCTTTATTTGGGTATTTATTGCGCTTGAGTGACGACGCAGATATTATGCTCGGTTATAATATAATATGTGAGTCCCTTGAGGGCTAACACCCTGCGGCTTTGTGCTCCTGTGTGGACATTGATTGCGTTGATTTTTTATAATAAATAGGGCTGTGTCTTAGGTAAAAATATATTAAGTCTATTTAGTCCGTCAGTAAGATTACCAAAAATATTGAACGCGTAATTTTTGCTTACTCAAATCAATAAAAAGTGACAATGATATAGCACAGTCAAAGTTCAGGAGAAAAGGCTTGTGACGTCACTGTTACGTTAAAAGTTTATCACGGCGTGACGTCACGCGCAATTTCACTATATCGTCGTCACTTTTGATTTACGTGACAAAAGAAAAAATACGTGTCCAGTATTTTTGAGTAATCCAACTTTCGGACCAATCATAATTTTTAAGGACACTACCCTATTTGACGTCAATTTTATGCTTCTTTTAAGAAAAAAGTAGCTATCACTCTACGGACTGTTATTGATAAATATAGACTGCTTTTGATTTTCAGAAAGTAAACTAATTTCATAATCGAAGTACATACACAAATACCTAGTCGATTCATCAGACCTTACTGACGTAAAGTTATTCTTATCCCTAAATACGACATGATATTAATTAATGTCTAAACTGATCCTAATCCTAACCCCCTCATGATAGTACAAGAGGCTGGCGGTTGCCCACGCGCCGCCCGCAAACGCCAATTATCAAGATTACGTCAATTCTCTTCACAAATGTATGCTTCAATAGGTGTAACAGTACAACTTTTAATATAACACTTACGGTGTCTAACCCTTTAATTAAGTATTAAAATTTCAGATTTACAGCATATTGCAGATTTATACAGGCTTAGCTTTACTTCGCGTTTGTAAATTAAGGTTTGGTAGGAGTCTATGAAGTCTGTCAATTTCATTGTCAATGTTTGATCGATATTTTCATATTTTGTTGTTGTAGTAGCGTTGTCAATTTGAAGTATATATGATTTGCTTGAAAGTTCAGGCTATCGCTATCAATTTGGTTGACTGACTTTTCTTTTTACGACTTAGTGACTCAGCTTATTGTAGCATAACTCGTTCATACACGAACATAGGAGGATGTAATTGTCGCCACGCATCATTGTCATCATCTACCTAGCGTTTTCACAACTGCGTTGGGGTCTGCTTCCAAGTTCCAGTTTAACCAAATCTGAATACCAGTATTTCACATAGAGTGGGCACGATACGACCCCTAGCTCAGACCTTCAATCTTCTGACTACCCTTCCATTCTTCTTCTGACTATTCACCCACGTCAATATGAAATAATGAAAATGTAACTGAAACTATCTATAACTAAATATCTTATAAGATTAAACCTATAACATAACTAGAGCTGCCATTACCAAAAATACTCGTATCAATTTCTTACCTCAATTGGAGCGTCCTCATTGAACCGATAAGCTTACATACCTGGGGGCCATCTATTATATTCATTAGCCGCAGACCAAGGGGCGCGGGGTATGGACCGAAGGGGGAGAGAGAAGGGTTTTAGTGCACTGATGTGGTGATAAGCGCTTGTTTGGGGTTACCTCAGTTCTTTCGACGAATTTTAATGCCAATTAGAGTAGACAATATTGCGCATTGAATGGATTGAGGCCTTTATTAGTGTCGGATATTGTTGTGGGATCGTTCGCGCGTAAATTGTACGTCGGTCAGGGGTAGGGCGCCCCGGGTGATGTTGCCGATGTATAGTGATTATGAAGTATTATGTGAGTTTATGATTTTCGAGGCAGGTGATAATATTATAAGCTGTTATTTTTGCAATAGTAATTTGTTTATTTTTCCATGCTGCCGTAAGTGTTGATGACTAACTAAGAAATCAACTGACGCTGGACTAAGAAAACAATATTTTATTAAAGGTCGTAATTCATATAGTTTCGTTAGTATATATGTGCAAATTCTTATATAAAGCCAATTAAATGATGTTCCACCTTTTGTTCCAAAGAAAAGATCGCCGGTCGGATGTCAACAATCACTGGGCACTGTTTTTAAAAACAGAAAAATCACAATGGCTACTTTCAGCCTATATATCCGGTAACTTGATAGTTGCTCATTAGCTTAGATATCAATAACGCTGCAAACAAACAAACAAAATTACCTACCTCCCGTCACTTTTCGTGCAAGAAAAATAGATAATTATACACACGTGCGATTTACGCATGAAAGAGTCGCGACTGTCTACGTATCAGCGTCTATTCAATGTATAATGTATCGCATACATCATAACATTAATCTGAGGCGAGTGATGGATCGACCGCGGTTACCCTGTGTTCGGGCAGACGAGCGACTGGACAACTGTGGCGCCGCAAAAAAGTTGCTGCATTAGGTTGGTGTCATAGGTGCTTTAGACATGATTTTTTCGATTGAAGAGGAGCAATTGAAGTTAGAAATTTATAGTGTTTGTTAAACGAAATGTAGTGTAGTAAAGTTTTCCTCAAGCAAAACGTAAATGTTTTATTAGGTATATAATTCTTGATTCGTAAATTTCGTAATATAAACACAAACTTTTGTGTATGTCCCACGATTGATATCTTTAGCAGTGGATATATTTTACTAACTAAGTACATAAATACATACAAACACAGTCATGCAATCACTATACATATGTTATATATTATAGTTCCTGTTAATTTGATATTTCAGCACTTTCATCACATTTTGTCGCCCGTCTGCACTCCAGCGTCATTTTCATCCCACAGACGTATTTTTTCCTTGTTTTTTACCCCAACCAAAACACAAGTGCTAACTTCTCACGATACATCTCATAAAACAGTTTGTGCGAGATTAATTGTATTATTTCGTGTTATGTCAGTATTAATGGTAACTATCTGGGGGATACACCCTTCTCTTTAATTATAGAATCTCGTTTATCACAAGATGTAATGGTTGTGTGAGATATTGTTATAATTACTGTTATCGTATGTGATGTAAGGATGTCTTTGGGTGTTTTCCACCATTTCGCACTGGTTTGTGTTCTGTGTTCTATATTAACCGCATGTTTTATAAATCTTTATTTGCTTGACGGCAAAAGGTACTACAATAATCCCTCTGTAACGATGACAGTACCAAACTAAAGTATATCGCTCCTAATTGGGCCTTGTTAATCAAAGGCGCTAGTCAATTGTTTTCCATAGACAATTGTTCAGAGGCTGAGGACTGCATACCCAGCCGCACAATGGTACAGTTGTCAGTAGTTCTCAACGTGACGTGTCCACTGTATGTAGTGTCCGTGCGAATGTCAGTTTATCATCGTGCGACACTCCTTTCAAGCTATTCTGAATCCTTTTTTCCTTGTTCTGAAGCGTGTATAAACTGACGCCCTTTTTCCGTGGGCAGAAAAAAACAAAACGGCTACGATCCCTACATACTCCATTTGCTTCGTTTACGTTCATACATGTGGTCATACATACGTCGGTGGCGAGTACTACGCACCTGAATTTTCTGAAGAGCAACACCAATAAGGTCAGTGTCCTTTTAAGGCGTCCCCTTCCGGCGTTTCCACTTACATTTGCCTAACAGCGTTTGTAAGTCGTCTTTCATTCATCCTCTCAACGTGACCAAATCATCTGGGCATACTATCCTCAATTTTGTTCGCTACATCTTCTTTTAAACCACAGTGGTTTTATCACATTCATCTTTAATTGTTCTTTTGTCACTATATGAATGACATGATTGGCATTTGTTTTGTGTCCACATATTTTCATGAGATTGGTGCCAGTATTCCCAATGGCGCAGTGGTCTCGCCGCCGGTGTCCGGAGGGCTAGACATTTCACGAGCGACTGCCCGCTGACCTTTCTAGCTCCGGGGACCGAGTGAAATGCCATCATGTTTTCATTTTTATTAGGGTTCAGTTTGAATTAGTAGGGTTTTAATGAATCAGTACGTTTTTGCCCTATTTTAGAATTGCAAATGTTTGGCAATGGAAACAATTTGAAAAGTTTGAATTGGAATAAGAAAAGAATCCAACAGGATTGGTTTTCGAATCTATTTCTTGATTGACCTTAATAACAAGCTACTAAGAATAGAATTCCTTCTCAACGGTAGGACAAGCAACGTGTTTATTAGTTTTGGAATATTTGTTTATTGAATGCGGTAAGCATTGACCTGTAAGGCTTCTTAGTAAACTTTGAACTTTTTTCCAACATTTTGGTACGAATATAAAATTCTGGCAGGGTTTAGCCATTTTGTCGCTACGGAACCCGCAACATATTAACGAAACTCATAATTTTCATTTATTTTTCTACCGCCCGCTCACACGACGACACTCGATTAATTTTTCACGGTACGCTTGTCAAAATGTGATTTAATATAGTACTGGGGTTGTCCGAGCAGCTTTGACGTGCGATGCGTGCAATGCGTGCGACGGGCTGCGACCAATCCAGTTAAGGGGTTCACCTAATGCAGTTTGTAAAGTCGCTATAGATAGAATAAACAGGCGCACTTTTTTCCAATTTTTACTGGATGGACGTGCAGTTGCGGTTCTGACCGGATATCAGCAAATGCGAATTACGCTACCCAGATACATTTGCATTTCCAGCACCGTGTTACAAGCAGTATTATCTATCAATAACGCCAAAAATGGTACCGCAATTTCCAATTTGCCGCGTCACTCCGGATTCCAATAGGATGCGGGGATAAATGGAGTCGCATTCCAATATGTCACCGAGCGGGGTCCGACCATTCGGCTTTTCGGCATTCGGGATTCGGCGTTTTCGGTTATTCGCGGTGGCCGAATTCGTTGAATATTGCCCGCGCGCATACCAGAATCGTCCACTAATGAGATTCTAAACGTTATATTATTTGTGGCGTAACTAATTGGTTTTTTTGTTTGCTCATTGTTTTTATAACAATAATGAGCACGTACTTGGGATGCTGTGTGACCGTTCATGGGGTCAGTGACATACCCTGTGGAGTTCGGAGTGTGAGGTACCCACGTTATTGTTTGTCGAGTCCCGTTTGTTGTTTGTAACAAGATTAGTTAATTTCTCAGAGTTCAAGGTGGTTCAAGGTGGCTGAAGTACATACAGCGATAGTAAAGAGAACGGTTATAGGGATATCCGTTCTGGGTTGGGTGAAACGAACTATAACCTAAGTCCTAGACAGACTCTATGTCTATCTCAGCAGTTTCAAATAATAGGTTTAATACAATGTTGTTCAGAATCCAGACAAGAAAATCATAAAAAGGCACCTTTTTCAAAAATCGTGTAGGTAGGTACTCTATGAATGGACTACGCAAAAATTCGCCTCAAAAACTCCGTACAAAAACAGCAAAAGAAAATTCAGTTGGAGTACAAATACAAAGACGGATAGGTGAGTCACATTATGTATGCGATACTTGAAACCTACCTTTTCCAAAACATAGACCTAATAAATAGGGTGTAAGGCCCGCGGCCCTTTCATCCACACATTAGGCAGTCTACACACGGGCCGCATGCGTGTCACGTCAATCGTTATTGCCTGTATAGCGCTGCCATTGCCCGCTCTGATTTGAAATATTTCCACGGAACCACTTATTCGCACCTCACAAACAGGAGCTCCGGATACCGTGTGCGAAGTTTTGATCGTTTGTCGGCGGTTTTATTAAATACCTGGACTAGTATGAAGAATTTCGATA
Source organism: Phlogophora meticulosa (assembly GCA_905147745.2). Lineage (NCBI taxonomy): Eukaryota > Metazoa > Arthropoda > Insecta > Lepidoptera > Noctuidae > Phlogophora > Phlogophora meticulosa. The sequence goes on along the minus strand of LR990522.1, from coordinate 13,019,271 downwards.
TTAGAAGCTTGGTTTACTTGTGTTATAACGGAATTGAATAGTGCTTCGGTGGTTGTATCATTATCAATAAATGAACTTAGCCGTAATCTAAAGCCTAATTAGAAAGCTGAACGTATACAACTGTAGGCACGTCCAGGTCAACGGATTGTTAATTAGGTTATTCACGTTAGTAGTTCCGATCCAAAATACCAAATGAAAAGATTAGCGGTACAAGATCTGATTTGGGGATCTGATTAGTTGAATTCACCTGATCATATTTTGCCTACACACTCAAAAATGTTCAAATTACTATAATTTATATGCATGTTTGGGTAACAAAATACATACCCAGATTAAAATAATCAAGGTAAACAACTTGGTATTACCATGGCATGCAAAATACAGAAAATATAGGTAGGTGAAGAATCTAAAATTTAATTAAGGATAAAAATAAAATGTTTATTTAAGATCACGCCACCACCAAGTTCAGTTTTATTGTTGTAAGTGTATATGTTGTATGTGTAACTTCCGTAGCGATTGTTGCTGTTTTTACATTTTGTAATAAAATGTTTAAGTACCTTTTTATGTAAAATTTTGTCTTCATGAAATTTAGAAGGTAGTACTGAGTTACAGAATAAACTCATTTACTTTAAAGATATTCATGAATTATTTATTCTAATAATAATTCAAAAGACATGCGGGATAGCCGAATCATATTTACGTAGGTACGTTACGTGTTTTGTATGATTCAGAAAACTAAAACCTGTGTACCATCTTTAAGTATCAAGTAGAGCTCATCTCGTGAGGATGCACGATGGTATGTACCTCTCACGGGGCGAGAGGGTAACCGTTTTGTTGAGTCGCGTTTTGTACCTCATTGTGCGATCCGATGCGAGGCAATCGCGGCCGCGTGCGTATTCCCGTCTCGTACCCATTCTAATGGGGTGACAACTGGTACTCGCACCTACTCGTACCAACTCGTACCTACTCGCGCCCGCGTCTGTGGAACGTATCCCACACTCGCAATTGAATGAAACTTACTTACTTGGTTATTATAAATGCGATTCTTATTGAGATCGTGATGTGAATGGATAGATTTTTATTGGAGCTAAGGCGTAGCAGGAGATTTTTCTACGATGATCTTTCTTAATTGCAGAGGGGCTTATGGCTAACTAACAGCAGACGCATGAGTCGATCTGCAAAGTTAAGCAATACTTGCAGAGGTCGTGGATTGAATACCTAGACCCCTAAATATCTCGGAAACCATGCTAAGCTGGTAAGATAGGGAGTCAGGCAGTGTCTCCATGCAGAATACTGAATCGGGAAAGGTTAGGCAATAATTTTAACTATGTTAATGACCTAACATTATTGCTGAATTTTTATCAATTTGTATACTATTATCCAAAATTTGCCCTAAACTTTTATTGAAATTTGTACTCAATATCATTAGGTAATTAATTTCCGATATTTTTTATATGACATTGACTCTGATTAGATTTTCTTTTATTTTTGACACTGTATTTTTTTTTCATAATATTATTATTTTTAACATTGCAATTGTAATTTGTATACTTATGGGAGAACCTGAAATAAATGTTTTTTTTTTAATGATAATATAATGAGTTCTGTAATTTCTGTTGATGATATGATATTTGATATATCATCGAAGATACTATAAAACTGGTACTTATATCATACGGTGAAAAGTCCCTGACAACATCTAATCCAAGATCAAAGACACCCGATATTAATGCAGTGTGAACACGAAATTTGGTAAAAACACTGGCACATCTGCTTGCCCGCGGGAGGCCGTTAGATAGGCGCGAAATGCCTAGAGAACTGTCATCGATTAAAAAAATACGATTAAAATCTTGCGCAAGCGCAGTTTTTGTGCGAGCAGCTGTACGCGTGCGCGCATCACCTGTCCCACGTGGCCGAGGATAATGGCGTCTTCAAAGAAGTCCGAAAGTTCCATTGTTGGGACATTTTGGGCTTTGATTTAAGGTAGCTCCCATTGTCGACGGTGACGTTATGGTAAACGGTGATTCAGGGACTTGGATACACCAGTCTGTAAATTGGCCATGATTATGTACGTTCTATGTTGTATGTTGCTGTTTATAAGAGTGATGAAGTGGTTATTAATTATAATTTTTGATGTGTGATATCAAAATAATATTTCTGCCGAAACTTATATTGGAAGAAAAAAAAGGAAAACATTTTTTGGCAACGCGATACATAAATTAAAATACAGAAATAAGGCATGTCACATGGTAGCAATAAAAGGATTATTTCAGTGGTAATACCAGACCTCTGTCTCTGTCTAACGCTGGCTTTTAAATGAACCTTGAGGGCGAGTGACGTATTATTTAGGTATACGCCTGAGCCATATTATAATAGGGATGTGTCCTAGGTAAAAATATAACAAGTCTATTCGGCCCGTCAGTTAGATTACCGCAAAATATTAGACACGTAGTTTTTGCTTACTCAAATCAATAAAAAGTGACAAAGATATAGCACATCAAAGTTCAGTAGAAGGGGCTTCTGACGTCAAAATTCTCGTCTGAAGTCGAAATTTCAACTCACCATATCGTCGTCATTTTTGATTTACGTAACGAAAAAAATACCTGTCCATTGTTTTTGAGTGATCCAACTATCGGACCAAACAGAATATTTAAGGAATCTACCATATTCAACTACGAAACGTGAAAAAGATTACAGTACAGATCAATAACTGTGTTTGTATGAGAAACAGGGAACATCTGAAGCATTTCTCTCCGAAGAATCTTTGCTAAGTCTTATCAACTGCTTCAAAATTTGTTTGTAAATCCTTCTCGAGTGTGGTCCCCCAACAGGCTTCCCTTCTACACTAAACCGATTCGTTGCACAAAACTAGGAAAGTATCCGTGTCCCGATAATTCCCAAAACCCATTCATAGATCACGTACTCCCACAAAGACAGTACATTACCTGCCAATATACTATACTGCTACAACCTTTGATGATTTATAACAAACACACATCCAGAAATCTTTATCATGAACCTTATAGTCTACGTCATAAGGGGGTTAATAACCTTTTTGGGATGTAAAAGTAAAGTTGGTAAAATCCAGAAGTCGTGCAGTGTTATCCTGAATTGCTTTACAATTGTCAGCATTCGTTGGTTGTCGTATATCATTGATTTTTACGACGAGTCGTAATTCATTAGCTTTGTGTCCGTCGATATGGTTCTACTTTAATTTGGAAGACAAATTAACTTTTACTATTTACCTGGTACTCATAAAAGGAGTAAAAAATATCTGGGAGAGTTTTGCTGGGTAGGAAGTTAGTAGGTTCAGAATTATTCTTTGCTCACACATGTCTCAGCTGGCTATAGGCATGTTCCAAAGTCATGATGATGATGTTAATATGAAGTTATACAGCTAATCATTTTACATTGCGTCTCGTATTGTAGAAGTAGCATTTGAAATGTGTATGTGCCTTTATAGCTTTAATATTATCAAGTCCCGGCTGTTATTCGTAGATCTTTGATAGTCGTTATGTTATGTTATCAGAAAGTCTGATAACCTTGGGGTATTGTGTTACTCACTCAGAAATAGGGGGGTGGATCTCAGATAGGCAGTCACTCCATGTAAAATTCTGCCACTAAATTTTGTTGGGAAAATATGAGATATTATTACCTACCTTTTGAACGATTTAGTACCTATGCATCAAAGTATTAATCGCTAAGTAGGCGTTAGTTTAAAACCATACTTAAAATTGAGTGCGTACATCTGAGCCTCCTACCTGCCGCACCGGGCGAGCGCGAGACTACGCAGAACCGAACAATACGCGTCAATTTTTTTCAACTAAAATCCTTAAAGCGCAGTTTTTCGGCGCAAATTCCAAAGAACACCTGGTCGGAAACGGGCCCAGGGGGTCTACTGATTGATAGAGGTACCGCGATTTTAGTACAATGGCAGAAATATGCAGTTTTCTGGCCATTCGAAACGGCTCGACCCGCCCGGTCTCCGGCGACAGAGCGTCTGTTTAAAACAATCAATGATCGACGTTTACTGAATGGAACGTGAAACAATATCTTTTGTGCAGTCGAGGGTGTAGGTGGTCAGGATGTAAGCTGTTTTATTGGAAATTCTGTGTCAATGGGTGTTTTTGTATCTTCTTGACGTAAATTCATTCACATTTCAAACCTTTGGTCTATGTATACATTGTACAAATTGTAATCACTCACTCCGAAAATCATTCAGTATAATTGTCGCTGCTAAAGCCTATATTAAAACACATGCATATCAACTTAGTATGCTACACACGTAGAATACTATCCCACAGCCAACTCTCATACACAAACCGTCCCAACCGCAATAAATTTTATTTAAAGCGACGATTACACCCTAAATGAGGAAAGTTAATCCAGACGTATCCCGTATGCATACGTAAAATTGTGAAGACAATAATTTGATTGATCTCTTAATGAATATGCAGATATGTTAAGTGATGATAAGGCCGCAAATAAAGCTGGTTCCCTGAGGAGTGATTGTGCGCCTACCTCTGGCACGAGGCAGATTTTAATCTCAGATAAGTGTAGAGAGCAGAGAACAGTTTACATAAATTCTGGAGTTAGCACCTTGTTTACAAAGTGCAGTGTTTGATTACGAGATTGTTTGATAAGTGCGTGCTCTTGTTTTGGTGTTGCGTTTGTGTTTGTTCTCTGACAAGTGGCCAAGTGCTTCTTGTGTTTGGATTTTTTTTATAGGAAAGGTGTAAAATTTAGAATTGACAGAACAGTAATTTGTGTACTGTGCTGTCAATTGAAAAGGTCATGGGAAAATATCGGAAAAGCTAGCCGGAGGGTTTCGTACATTGGTAGGAAAAAAATTACACCTTCATTTTTGCGACTTCATAACGAAGTTGGTTTTTAAATGGTTTTTGCTGAGTTCTAATAAAACTGTGCTATTTAGAACTTTGTTTTAGTTTCTTTAATATCAACATAGACCTCTATCAAGAAGGTTTTATTCCGGTTTTTAATTTGCAAACTTAGGATATACGTGAAAATCTAATAATAATAATAAAAATAAATCATGTACAAATTATTATCATATACAAATTATTTTTACTTATGTCACAAAGTTTCTGACGTATCTTGAAAATAATATATATAAGCAAATACACACCCCACTTAAAAACAGAACCTTTTTTTGCAATAAGAGCTGGAGAGGGGGGGGGGGGGGAGCTCTCATTGCAATAAAAATCACAATACTTTTTAATTCTTTCACTTGCTATATAACACAACAAGCATTGTTTGTAACCAACTATTCCAATTACAGGGTAATAAATAGCATTAGTAGTTTTGGAAATCAGCTGCCGTGACAGACAGGCATTGCAATAGATAAAGCAACAGGGTTTCTTTTTTATCATATTGATAAGGAACCCTAAACCTATTTTAGGGAAACAGTAATACGTTAGTTATTTTGTAAATAGTCTGCACTTTAAATACAACATCAATTTGAATCCTTCAAAAACTTAAACCAAAAAGTAGCCTTAAAAGAATCCACAAACTAACCCTCCCAAGTTCGCGATAAAAAATACAAACTTGAAAAAAGGTTCCGTGGTGAAAAACAGTGGAAAGTGGAGAAGAAATAATGAAATATCTTCATCCAACCCTTCTAATTAATAGCCATCAGTGTCTGTAGCACTCGTGGGGTTGACAGTGCCTTCAAGTTTTTTAATATGCTTCCTCACCTCGGTAAAACAGTGGTTATAATTGCTTTTTTCTGCCGCTAAGTTTGAGCTTCGTATAAATCATTGTACAATTTCAGGCGCGGTAAGTTTAATTTGAGATGAAAATTCGGGTACCTAGTTTTGATTTTTTGGACGATTCTTGTTTCAGTAAGGGGTTTAAGAGTAGGTATGGTACTATTTTAGTTTTAAACAATATCGTTTTGTTTGGTTATATCAAGACGGATTTTGTTAGGTTATATGGATTAATTAATTATATACATAACATCACGCCTGTTTCCTCCGAAGGGATACAGATACCTATTCTACAACCACATTGCGCCAGTTATACTTTAGTCCTATTTAATAGGGGGCGAACCTTCCAGCATGCTACTGAGAGATCCCAGATGGAAAAACCCAATAACACCGTGCCCGACCCGGGAATCGAACCCACGACCTCATGCTCAGCAGTAGTGCTAGACCAACGAGACAGTCAATTAATTAATTGTTATTGCTCTATCTCTCTAAGCAGCTAACAGCCTTGACCAATATTAACTTTCTAGATTTCCACGATACTCTCTTGTTTCCTAGGAACTGCGCTTGCGCGCACGTTCACAATCTTGGAAAACTTGCCCTAAAAATTGTGTCCCCACAATAGGGTAGTGTCCTTAAAAATTCTGTTTGGTCCGAAAGTTTGATTACTCAAAAATACTAGACACGTATTTTTTCTTTTATCACGTAAACCAAAACTGACGACGATATAGTGCGTTAAAATTTCGCGTGACGTCACGCCGTGCTACACTTTTTATGTAAAAGTGACGTCACATTCCCCTTCTCCTGAACTTTGATGTGCTGTATCATTGTCACTTTTTATTGATTTGAGTAAGTAAAAAATACGTGTCCAATATTTTTTGGTAACCTAACTGACGGACCATATAGACTTATCATATTTTTACCTAGGACACATCCCTATTAAATCGCAGTAAGACTATGAACTCAGTATAAACAGTGTGGCAATAACCGCTTGTATTGGATCAGCGGAGATAAAAAACGTAAGACGCGTACAATCCTTTTCGGCTGAAAATTGAATAGTTGGATTACGCGACCCACGGGCGAGCGTAGGGTTGTCACAGAGCATGCGATGACTTTTGATGGATTTTGTACTAGAAAATAATTGTAATATTTAATAGAAAATACTGTAATATTTTATTAATAAAATTAAGTTAAAGAGGAGTTTGTTTAGAATTTGTAGTACCAGTAGAATTTGAAAAGTCCTTTTTTTGCATTTGGTAGCCTTATTCTTGAGGAAGGTATAAGCTGTTTTACATCATACTACGACCCTTATGAACAGGCGAAAACAAGTTTGCACCTACCATTGTTTGGCTCTGCACCACCCAAAGGTTGACAGAAATAAAGAAGTAAGAAAGAAAAAAAAAACATTTATTTGAGACACGCACAGGTAATAAAAACGCAAAATAAAAAAATGAACTAAAATGTAAGCAAACAAAAATTAAAATAAAATAAAAGGACCTTGTGCGAGGCCCAAAAGGCTCCTGTCTCAGCATATGCTGCGTTATTTAAACAAGGTGTAAATGCCGCAGCGCTGTTCTTCCGATAGGGCCCGCTTTGATGCTACGGACACACTCACGGACATACATTACAGCCCTCTAAGGGAAATAAAAACAAAAATAATAATAAATAATAAATAAAATTAATAGATAAATAAATAATGCTGGACAATCCACACAGCATCAGCTAGCCCCAAGCTAAGCAGAGCTTGTGTTATGGGTACTAGATGACTGATATACTTAATAAAATACATTACATAAATATATATTTTAATTATACATGGAAAATACCCAGAACACCCGGAACAAATGTTTGTAGATCGTACAAACATTTGTCCCAAGGCGGGTATCGAACTCGCAACCTCCTGCGTTGCAGGCGGACTTTCGCCCGCTGCGCCACATAGGTCGTCATCATAATAAGAAGACAAAGCCTGGACACAGACTGGTAGAAAATGCTTATGTCATTAAGTCCACCTCTGTACATGTGTGTTTAAAGTGGTAATTAAATATATATTTGTTTAATTTAGGACTTAATAATGTAACTTATAAAGCATGGGTTTGTAAATACTTTGATGCTTTTCAAATAACCTTTCTCCTTACTATGATTTCTGAGAACAATGTACCCATTACCAGCCTAGTCATTTATCCAACTATATTAAAGCACTATCCAATCAAAGTTACTGCGGTGCGAAACACTGAACTACAACTATTTCTAATATATGGATCTCCATTAGAAATAACTCGTATGTTAGTTGGTTTTGTTTATCACGGTCACTGTACAGATGCTAGCATATCGAGAGCTATCCCAAACTGTCACTTTATCCTATTTGAACATGAACCCTATTCTATTCTAATAAAGTTGAAAAACTATCTAAGAAATTTGATAGATTGGGGTAGCTTGATGTGATGGCGTCTGTACATAATCATTCGTATAATTTTGCAAAATAATGATTATCACCACCATATTACTTACTTAGCCTTTTCCATTCTATGTCGGAGTCGGCTTCCAGTCTAACTGGATGCAGCTGAGTACTTTTATTTTACATGGAGCGACTTTTTTTGCTGCAAGTCCTGAAAAGCCAGAATCAACAGTAGCTATCACGAGAAAAGCGCCGAGTCGTTGACACTCGACGACCAACAGAAAGCGTACATGGAGACACTACCTGTCTGACCTCATCAACTTTATGACACGATACTCCTTGGTACGAGTTATAGTCATACTTCGGGCTTCGGACTACCCGTAACAACTGTCACAGATCTACAAATGACAGTCTGGAACAACGGCTTAACGTATTTTCCGAAGCACGAAGATTTCTCGGTAGATAATCTATGGTCACTGATCCACGGACCGACAAAGGTAAGTGATTCTTAACTTTGAAGATCTACCGGTTGTTATTACTTACCCATTAGACCCTGAAAATAAACTAAATGGAATGGCAATACAGCCGTAGTACTGACAACTAATATACTGTCATACTGAATAACTGATAGACTATAGTGCCGAGAGTGATGTAGATCTAGTTCGTCAATCGTGTCGGGTTTCCACCACTAACACACGTGGTCTTTTTAATTCAACTAAGGTGTCTAAATGATACATTATTTTGGAGGATATCGTACAGAGGCCAGCACTTCAAGCTACCTCAATATGTCAAATTTCTTTGATAGTTTTTCAACTTTATGATTAAAGAATAAGGTTACTTTTCAAATGGGGAAATTTGCCTGTTTGGGATAGCTTGATGAGTGTCTGTACAATAAATGGGTACACTTTCCCACGCTCGTGTGAAAAGAAAGTAGTTATTGTAAGTATCATCTGCTTGACACAAGATGTAAGTACATGAAATTTATTTGAACAGGTGACTGACAATATTCTATGCATTTCTATTGTGCTTGATGCAAAGCTGATGTCACCCTAATTCTGCAAAGTTTAACGTAAGTTAATCGTTCCTGCGTCCATGTTACAATAACAGGATCTACATCAGGATGCATGGTTAACTGCCTCGTTGGTCTAGTGGTTGCCAGCACTACTGCTGCGAATGAGGTCCTGGGTTTGATACCCGAGACGGGCAAAGTGTTTTTGGGTTTTTTCTTCTAGATTTCTCAGTAGCAGCCTGGATTTGTGCCTGGTATGATTTTGGATACATTTATTTGGCAATAGATTCGCCCTCTTTTATACGTGTTATCTGTATGAATTTCACCAAAATAACAATTTTCCAGTACTTCGTCATCTACGAGTAGTTCCTTACCTATATATTTTTCATAGTTTTGATAACCCTGGCGATGACTACAGGTTCATATTGTGCGGCGCTGGGCTGATTACGCGGAGCATTGTGTAGCGGACATAGGACGCAATTAAGTATTAGAGAGACTTTATAGCTGCGTTATCGTGTCCCGGGATTTGTTGCCAGCCACTCGCCTAACACTACCCAGCGCTTTGGGGTTGATATTGCTAAAAAAAACTTATGCTTTACTTGCGTATCGCGTAGGTACATTTTGAAACCGAGCTCAAACCCCGGTCGGTTTAAGATCGGCTGTTTTAATATTGCCAAATTGTCAAAATGACAAATTATTGGGAAAGTACGGAATGAGCAACAGTTAGGAGGAGGTGGGACTTGTGAATAATAACAACAGCACGGATCAAACGCAGGTTAGCTAAGGTTAGTTTAGCTACGCTTGCCGAGGTCGCTCCGACAATGCTATTCCATCCAGTAGGTACAGGTACTGAAAGCACGTTCCCGTCAAGTCCCGGCTGTCTTCCTTAGATCTTTGACAGTCGTAACGGGTAGTCAGAAGCCCGAAAGTCCGACAGCTAGTCTTACAAAAGGGGGTCAGATAGGCAGTAGCCAGCTTAGGCAGTAGACTGGAGATGGCTAGGTAGATGATAATGTTGATGATATATTGAGACCGAGGGATCTTTCAGAAGTTTACTGCTATTACAAACTGTAGGGTCGTTTACGTAGAAGGTGCGTCTCAGAAGTCGAATCAAAGCTCCAACAAGACATTTACAAGAGCAGCACTATTGCACGCCACTAAGCGGCAAATTCTGCAAAGCTGTCACCAACACACAACTCTAACACCCCCAAAGACATTCAGGAGTACTCTAGCACCACGCAACTTCTTTCACATCCATTAAAATGAGTGGTGTCTCCCAATAAACTTGCACCATCTAAACAGAAACTAGTTAACAAGTGCAGTGGCATTGCACGCCACTTAAGTGGTAAATTCGAGGAAGCTGTCATCTGAACACAGCTCGGTATCGTGAAGTGGTCTGCTAACGAACACGCGTGTCAAAGCGAAACACTTCATTAGGTGAGCGCGGCGCTCCTCCGCGCCCGGCCCGCGCCTCGCGCCCCCCGCTGCCGCCGCCGCCTCGACGCTCCTTGCGACGCCGTAGGGACACCATGCTTTGAGGGTACAGGCTCAATCTTATTCATCTCAGCACTAGAAAACGGCGAAAATACAACAACCTAACTGGAAGTTCCATGTTTGAGCCGTTTGGGGTTGAAACACTAGGGCCATGGGGTCCGTGTGCCCATTTAGTTTTTTGAGAAATCGCGTAACGTTTGGTCGACTCTTCACGTGACCAGAGGGCTGGCCTTTTTTTTGGCCAAAGAATCAGCATTGCCATTCAACGTGGCAATGCTGCCAGCCTTCTGGGCACTTTTCCTGTTGACAACGATGCGGATGAATCAAAACAATATAAAGACAGAAAGAAAGAATAAATATTTGGCAACAGGTTGAAAACAAGCACGGTAAAATATGACATAATATTTATAATATAAAAATTAAAAATAATATCATTTTGGGTGGAACAGATTTGGTATAGATTTTATTTTACTGACAGGTATTGGATTCAGGACTTCTAGGTAAGGATGACTGTCATCGGTATTTTGAAGCTAACTGTTCCAGGTAAGTTAGAATGTTGTTCCACCATGTCCATGTTGGACCAGGCTGAGCACTCGGGAAGATGTCATGTTATCTTAGAACATACCGTCGACAACAACAGCATTTCAGTCTAGTTATAATTATGACAAAGTATTTTAAGAATACTAATAATTCATAACCATTTGAACCGAAATACACCTCCGGTTAGACTGAAAGTGAACCAAGACATATTGAGGAAAAGGTTACGCGGATGATGTGACGGCTACTCGGAAGTCAGGAATTATTCGGAAATACCATTTACGCTCATGTTATGCATCATCAGTATACAGTCATAAATTCAGAAACAACAAGCTTTGCCTACTATACATCAGTAGACTATAAAAAAAGATAACAAATTACAAATCTACCACCAGTGTCAATACCTCGTCCAGCACAGCACTCCCACAAAGCCTAAAGCGCTGCACTAAACGGGAAAGCGTCCACAAAAAGCCCAGACAGTTGGCCGCCCTACGTTGGCTTCTATTTAGTGGGCGTCTTACCGACTCGGCTGCGCTAATTAGACGCAGGCCGGCTCTTCTCATTAGTGGCGAAATTATGCAGTTTGCTGGAATTCGGGTTAAATGTGAGGTCGAGATGTCGACTGCCTACTACAAAAATGTGGAATATTTCGCAGTGTCTGCGTTGATACTTCAGAGTTGAAGTTAGTTGTCTGTACTGGGATTATAATATTGTAGAGGTTTAATGTTATACAGGCTGGTAGAACCTTGGTTCTATCTATGTTTTCAAACACTCAAGAAAGATTAGAATACTTAATAAATGTCATAAAATCAGCAAAGCCCCATTTTCTATAATAGATCAATATCCCGGTCCACATACCCATTGTGTGTTATCAACGGTTTTGATAAGTCTTGGTTAGAGGGTCAGCTCTTAGAGTTAGCTCAGGCTTACGTCTGATGGCGTAGTCACTGACTAGGTGGCCAGTAAATTCATCCAAATTATAGTCTTTGTGTTACTATCGCTAAAGACAGACTAGCTTGATGTGTTCCAGAAATAACACAACTTCCTTAGTTAAGTTAAATTTATCATATAAAATATATCCAGTGCTAGATTTCTACAATAAGCTGTTAGTAATATTAAAATAAAATTTTAGGTCTAACTTTTACAGAGAGTAGGTTAAGAAAGTCTCATTTCTGTTACCAGGAGCGGCCCTAAATCGTACCACATTCTTGAGGGTGGAAGCCACGTGTTGTCTTGTCACATTTCTATTCACACTCTAACGGGGCTAAATGTATGTATATCATCGTTGTCAAGACAACATCTGTAGGCTCTTTAAATGTTCTTTTGAAGTCGATTATAAATTCCATAAAAGTAATCCTATAAGAACGGAAAAAAACCGTATACCGTACGTTAATTAGACTTTTATAATTCTTAAAAAAATAGTCACATAAGATCATAGATTTTTCGTCAAGCTTTACAATCTAACAAGACACATCTAATTAATTAGGAGCCCCCAAAGTGTAGCTAATTAAAAAAAGTGATTAAAAAAAATATGTTGTGAAAAAAGTGTACGATAAAAATACCCGCCTCATTTTGGTAAGCGGGCAAAACAGGCATATTTGTAAGAGAAACGTCCTCCCGGGCAAATAACGTTTATCTACAGCACATTGGGTTAATGACTGGGGGACGAAGAATGAGAAGAAGGCATTATTTTAATTAGGAAAAAATGGTGGGCTCCCTCTCACCTAGGGAGGGCTAACTGAGCAAGTCGGCGATGCTTTGATTAAAGTAATGGTGCGTGTGTGAGTACTTTTACATGGGAGTTCGTGTGTAGCGTACTCATGCTGCCTTTTACCTGGGATACCAATCGAAACTTTGACCTGCTTCATACGATGGGGTTTATGCGTGAACGTGTTTCGAGGGCCACAGTTTTTGTTTGTTTATATAGGTTTGTGGACAGTGTCTGTTTTGGAAATTGGGTTCAGTAGCATTGTGCAAGTCTAGTTTGAGGGTGTTTGACAAAGTAAAAAGACAATAGATCACCTTCTTAGTCATTGCCATCACTACTCTACCAGTGAAATAATCTTAACAATATAAGCGCGTAACTTGAATGAATCGCACCTTCCAGTTAAAATAGAAGTTCTTTATAATTCGCATCGCTACCGTAACCCGTCCATTAGGCGAAAAATAAACACAACAAAGTACATAACTGCGCTAGCACGGCTCCACCCACGAGCCGACAAAGCGAGGCGAGCGATGCAAAAAACGCCTCGTCACACTACAATCATTTACGAAATATTGACAACAATAAACGGGGACTTTAAAAAATGCCAGTTATTAATATTTGTTTTCTTTGTCGGGACCACGTGTCCCCACACCTGAACTCTGCGAATGACACTGCCAAAAAAATATTGCAAAAAAATATCCGAGGCTAGGCGAAAAAGAGCAGAGGCCCAAACAGACAACAGCCAGTTTGAATGATTGCTTCCCTGGAAGAGCGGCAAGTCCATTTTTCACAAGTGCCATTCACCGCTTTCACGTTGCGTACTGTGTATTTTATATATTTTTATTTATCGGCCCTCTCCTCCCCGCGGCGTTCGCCCAAATTGATATTCGAATGCGAATTTACGGCGTCCAATTCCTCACTGTTTTATTCATTTTAGTGATTTCGCGATGGTAAACACACAGGTAGATGTGTTTAATTTCGAAATGAATGTTTATTGCAGCGTTTCCGTTTCGTTTTCAATGATGTAGGATATACGTGTGCGACGGGCGCGAATGCCCATGTTTATACAATGCACTTACATTTCGCGTGCGTATATGCTTTCTTTTGTAGTTTTTAATTATTTCCAGGACATTTTTTCCACCATTATTGGGATAACGTTTATCGTGAACGTGTGGGTTTTTGATTGTTATGTTACAAGTAACACCAGAGTTATTCGTTGTAGCGAGAGATTTAGCAAACGCACGACTTGTTTCTTTCATGGTGTTAAGATATGCAGGATTCATAAGCACGATGTTATTAGCGTACAGGGGTAGCGTATTAGGTTTTCAAAATTAGGACCGACAAACCTACCTAAGGTTTGTCGGACCTAATTCTGAAAACGCTTAACCTGACCAGAAAGAACACATGAAGGAGTTAAGCTATGCACTTTCTAAAACGTTTTTATATCCGGAACACATGAAGGAGAAAAGCTTTGCCCCCAAAATCGTTAGACTATCAAACTTACAGCCATGAAAAGGATACCATACAAAACATACGTGATAGTACAGAACACCCAAAAAGTGATCAATAAACACTCAACATCGCAAAAAGTAACCCCCAAAGATCTCAAAAGTAAGGGGTTATTATAACAATTAAAAAGAACGTAGTCAGAAAGTACCCCAGTGACTGCAGCGTCAGTTCATAATCGATTTAGCGTTACCGCAGTAACTCGCGGTGATCCGGCGACGTCTAATGACGTAAAAAGTATGTCCCCGCTATGTAATGCTGGTCGAGGCCGATGGAAAGAGTTGGGAAGAAACAGAGGGGACAGTTTAGCAAGTCAAGTTTTATACCTACGACTTGGGAAGTTGTCTGCCTTGTGTTGATAGGCAGGATTTATGCACTGACAACCCTTTAAAGTTTTTTTAGTTAGTTCTTACTGACCGTATTGATGAGAAAATTATGAAATATAAGTTAAGTATGCGCTCTTTGTGCTACATGAAAAATACTTTCATACAGAAACAAAAAAAGTTTATTGAGAAGACCAACAACCAACACGTCCTTGTTTACAGATAGCATACATTACATTGCATTTGAAGTTTTCATTAGGGTTTGTTAATATTTGTCTCATTCACTTTAACTTATTTCTCACTTACTTGAACGCCTTTATTTCTGCCATCTCGGAAGCTCCTTCCACGTAGGTAGAATTACCCGACGCACCTCCACGTAATCTTTGCTCTCGGCCACAGACAAGCCAGGGGTCGCGAAAGCACGTCGTCATCGGATGGCAATTTGAATGCGGTCGCTTAGCCGGCTGACGGCCGCTATGACTGATGAGGAAGGGTGAGCAGCCCATGAGCCTGTCATCGCCCCTGTATTCTACATGTCGCATTAATGCGGACATGGGTGTAGCAGGTGCTTATTGAATTATATCTTGATAGCTTCGTTGATAAGCAAATGTGGAGCAGGATGTAAAGGGCTCAATTTTTACGAAAGTTGTCTATCAAACATTCTAAGTTCGAAATATTCTCTATAACTTCAATGGGCCAAACCCACAGCCTTGTGAAGTAGGGGCCACCAGGTTGTTTTCGGTACAGTTATTGTAAAAAGGAATTGTCATATTGTTCGGAGGAGACAATATGACAATACTTAAGAGCTTAATTAACTGTCTTCATCATTTCTCACGATCCATGGGTCGTGTGAAGGTAGTCTGGCAACCCGACCACCATGGCACTGAGCTCATAAAACCATCCGTTAGGCTCATTACACATGAGCGACAAAGTTGACGCCATTATTTTCATTATCAATTATGTTCGAAAATTATGCGTACTCATGGCCAATCAATGCGGCTGTGACCACTATAGACGATGGGCTAAAATGTACAGAGACGGGCAATATGGCCAATCGATGACGTCACATAAATATTGGGTGCGACGGACCCTGCTTTGTGATGCTAACTGCGTCCGCATATGCTAATCCGCTTCCGCTCTTCCCGCGTCTTGGGCGGGCGGCGTGTAACGGAGTTTTCCATTGTTCTTGTCATGCGGATTGATATTGCTGGAGACATTGTATTGATGCTTTGTCTCTCTGTGGATGAAGCTTCTATGAGATTTATTTTCGGATTTGAAATAGTCATTATGAATATTTTTTCGGATTATTTCTTGATTTTCATTATCGATCCGTAACTTACGATAGTCACCCAAAATCAGCTTCAGTTATCACAAAATAACATTACGCCTATATTCCCTTAGGGGATAGGCAGAGGTGCACCTATAGTACACCCAAAAATCAAAGAACAAATCAATCAATTTTCATATAAAAACACACATTCCTGTTAACGTAATCTCAAGGTGCACCAGATTGGCTCAAATCCGTACAGTAGTGAGTAAATCATCCAGCGTGCCGTTGAATCGGCAATGAGTCGTGTCGTCGACAATCGGCCAGTCCGTTTGCGGCGACGGCAATTCGCATTCATTCACGGCCCATTGCCGCCGTCGGCTGTTGCTCCGCCGACGCCTGTTAATGTATTCGCAACGTTATTTCAATTTAGAACAAACCTTCGGCTGGACGGTGTTGTCGGTAAATCTGGCTTTATTGAGGTTCAGTCCAGGTCGAAGCGTTTTAGGATTTGTTGTTCGTAGATAGCTTCTGGCAAGCAAGCAATCAGGGGTTTTATAGTTTTTCTTTGGGATATTGTTTAAAGTCGCCGAGCGTCTTCTTTCTTCAGAATATCTTGAAAACTTCTTCGTTGGTATTTTATCCGCAAGCGCTACTGCTAAGGATGAGGTTTAAGGTTCGATTCTCAGACCGGGCAAAGTGCTATTCAGCTTTCCATATTGAATTTCCGAGAAGGAACCCGGAATCTAGATTAGTACCTGTTTAGTGGTAATTAGCTCACCCCCTTTTTACATAACGGGCGAAATGTATAATTCTCTGCCTAACGCTTCGGGCAATACAGGCGAGATGTTAACGTTGTGCCATCTTGCAAAGAAAGACGAGGCAGCATTGTATTGTGCTTCCTCAGAGAGATACAGGAAGAAAACGTAAGCATAATATAAAATGTGTTAACGCAGCGATTTCCAGCCATTACAGGGGCATTATCTAACTAAATATTAACGTGCAAAATTTCGCCAGGGAAATAAATTAAAAACGCAACAACAAGCTTGTAACGAGCGGCGAACAAAGCCGTCTAATAAATCAAGGAAGGCAGGTGAGCAGAGTGGTGTTTGTGCATTAAGAAGGCCCGGTTTCCCGGCGGCCTTTCTTGGCCCTTTCTTCGTTTTAAAAAGCAGTCGACGCCCAATATTTTCGCGTAGTCATCGACAACACATAAATATTGGAAATGGGGCGCCCCTTTCTTGTCTCGCTAGAATAATTAATGCCGTAGCTTCTTATGTCGCGAGTTGTTTTGTTGCCAAAAATTATAGCTGGCGTTGAACGCGAAATTGGCTCGGCAGCTAACGGGTTGGAATTTGTTATAGATATAATTTCGCTATTAGATGCTTTAACAGGTTGGAGGGTCGCAAGAATAGAGAAACGATAGATGGATTGTGTGAAAATTGATATGGCTAGGAAGGAGGTGACTATTGAGATGACGGCAAAATAGAGATGTATGGAAAAAGAAGATATGCTACGCTGACCCCAAATACATTTGGATAAGGGCAGGATGATGATTACATATTTGAATACCTGAAAGTTGTTGGTCCGGCTTGTAATTGGTGAAAAGGTGTGGGTGTGTGTGCTAAAATTTAGAAATTACTACGTAGTATTTTAAGAGTAAAAATGGAATGTAATGAGTTTAGGCCATTGTTATCTTTATCCTAATGAAAATGGTAATATTGTCAGTCTCAGTGGGTGGAATAAAGCCACGTAAGAAAGTTATTTTGCCATCTTCCTTCCAACAAGTTTCATATATAAAAAAATAAAAAAAATTTTCATTCATTAAACTTTTTTCTACAAACTGTGTTACAAAAGGCCACGATACACCCACTTTAGAGACGAACTTATGGCAAACTGTTAGTGTGGAACATGGGAATACAATAAAATAGTTGCAGATATGGAGTTTGGTTGATAAAACTAGTAGCAGAACATGTTGTACTGTTATACAGACGTGTTTATAGACCTGTGAGTTGTTTTGGTTTGCGTTAAACGTTTGTATAGGAGATGAGGGCTAATTGATGGCCAATTGTTGGTAGCTGAAAATGTTAGAACTGATGAAGTAGCCATATTAATAGTGAGAGTATACGATTTATATCGTTTAACTGTATTTAGTTGGACAAGGATAGAAATAGTTGTAGCCAGGAAAATATCGTAGGACCTAGGTAACAAGTCGAAATGTTCATAGTTTATAAGTCAGGGTTGCCACTAGTCTGTAGTTGTGCGTTTAAAGTTGTAAACTGGTGTAAATAAATGTTTGACTCCACCATTTTTCGTTACAAATGAAGGATCAGACGAAGCGGAACAGCCGAAAAAGAAAAACAAGAGGCCGACAATTTCCTCTTGTTCAAGAGAGAGAGAGAAAAAATTAGCTTATCTCACACACGCAATTTGCGTCGGCAATTTTCGACGCTTCCTCTCATTACCCCGCCGTGATATATTTGCGTGTTTATTACTGCAATTACTTAGAGTAAATCTCACGTCCTTCCTCCCCCCTCGACGCACCCCCTCCTCGGGAGGGTCGCGCCCTCCGCCGCCATTTTACCCTCCTTCCGGCCGGCCCTGCCCTTAAGTCTTATGTACCTCGTAAGTTTCTTCGCGGACTTGGTAACCGGATTCAAATTCGGGCCGAATTTAGTAGCAATTAATTATGGAGCCGAGGAAGTGTTCTCAGTAATACTCGACCCGTGATTTTGTAATTAATATTATTGTGAATAATTTTATGATTTACTACTAATAGGGTAGCCGTTTGTTCGCAGTTGTTGTATTGTCTTGAGAGTCGAGTGTAATTTTCAGCTCTATGTAAATTGTGGCTCGACGTGTTACTTAACTGGTACGGAACTTGGAGTATGATACTTAACGTACCGTATGCTTGCTGTATGAGCACAACATTTGTTTAAGTGTTGTCAAGTTATAAACAAAGAATATGCAATAAAGTTCAACATGAAACTTTTTATGCAATAACCACTCCAAAAAAAAACCGCCAGAATTACGTAACATTTTTAACACAATGCTTAGTACTTGTACATTACTAGTAGCAGTGCAATATTAAATTGGCACATAGCTACATAAGGCAGTACCCTCGGTAGTCGACTTGGCTGTAATTAATTAACGAGCTTAGTTTAAAAGCAGGGCCGTAAGACTTGGCTCGGGTGGGGCTCGCCTCCGCCTCGCGGGGGGTATTCTTGCCAAGAAAAGGGGGGGGGCGGGTGAAGAAATTCGGGGGAAAGTTTATCATATTTAGGCGCAAAATGGCGAATCCAGCGCTCGGATGCCGTCGAGAGATTAATATCTGGCTCTAACTCTGTGCGATGAATTTTGTTGTGAATAATGCCGATGTAACTTGCTTGTTTATGGCTAAGGTGTTTGTATGTCACGTCGGTTTGTTTGTTTTATGCTATGTACATGTATTATGTTAAGCGTGGTTTGCTGGGTCGGTTTAAAAATGGGTCAAGTTGTGTTGGGAGTGTGTACTTTTTCATTTGGTTCATGAAAATGTACGTGTCTTTCTTTTCTTTCTTTCTTTTAGAAACCATAGTGTCTGTATTACGCCTAGTCTCCTGTATTCTCCATATGGTTAGCCAGAGGTGTACGTTTTAGTGCCCTGCAATGGGAGGCGAGCCTATTGCCATCATCAAGGCACATATTCAGACTCCGGGAAACTAATGACCGAGATTTCCGTCTGTTATCTGCTTTATTGCTTATTATTCTATAGGAATACAGTCATATATATCCTTTCTTTTAATTAAGTATAAGTCTCAGGGAATTATTAATTGCTGACATAAGTCACACGTGTCGATAAAATTTTTTAGCGCACACAGATTTTATCTATCAAGTAGCTATGCTTCGCGTTTTGACGCGTTTGTGAAGGGTCACAGCTTGATGTTCAACAGAATTACTTTTCTCAAGAATGAGGCTATGAAATGCATATACATTTTCCCAGACTATATAGCGTTAAAACTAATAAACTCCTAGAATAGAATAGAATACTTTATTAGACATTATAATCATCACCATTTAGCTTTGTTATATTAGTAAAGATATAGAGTAAGGTACAGACATCTTCAAGTCATATTCGATTTATCGAAAAAAAATGATGAAAAAATGCTGAGTAAGCATAGATAACTTTAACAGTAATCTAAAAGTAAGCGTCAACATGTTGTGAAGAACTTGATAATGTGTTGATATAGCTGCTTTAACGCACACGCAATATTACCTACCCTATAGGGATGTTACGAAGGTAGTAACAGGTATGGGGCTCCGTTGTAAACACAAGTAACATGGTGTCTTATTACGCGCTAATAAACCTCATACCAGGGTGCTATAAACAATTTCCTCGTAATGTCGATGGTGTGGTAAGTAAGCGTAACAAGTCATCTGAGTTGAAACAAAACGCTTTTAAGCGTAAAGCAAATTCATACAGTGTAAGGTTTACTTTATGACGCTATGGCGCTTATTAGGAGAGGGCTATGTCCAGCAGTGGACTAGTATAGCCTGATGATGATGATGACGTAGGTTTACTTTAGAAATCTTTCTTGGTACTTGTGTTTGTATGTGCTGATGCATTTGGACATTCTTGACAGTCTTCTTTATAATTCAATCTTTATTTATTACTAGCATTTCGCCCGAGACTTCGTCCGCGTGGGTTCGTAATTTTCTCTTCTAACTTTAACATCCCGTCAAACACCTTCAAAGCGTAGTTTTGAAAAGTAAATATAGTTTTGTTACTCATTTATAATGAAGCATTTTAATGGTGTAAGGATATTTGAAATTGGACCAGCAGTTTTTGAGTTTATTCACTACAAACATACATAAATACAAATCTTTCGTCTTTAAAATAGTAGTGTAGATTAAATCAAGTACGTAGGTAATTTTAAGTAACGATGTTATGTAATGGAAACTGCCAAGTTAGTCAAACATTTTGAAGTTGATAAAAAAATAAAAGTATTTAAGGATCGCTCAATAGTTTCTGTTTACCCTCGTTGGGAAAAGGCGTGAGTATATGTATGCTGATCAAGCAAAACCGAAGGTATCATTCAAGGATAGTGACCCTCATGTTTTGAAACTCATGTTATAATAATTTATTTAATCTCAAAAAACCTTTACATTCTGGTTTAAAATAACACTCAATTCTACACTAGGATACCTCGCATCGTGAGGTCCAGTCTCTTTCATGACATGGTTTGTATGTGCTGTAGTTTATTAAGATAAGTAAGTAATGCGAGTAACCAAACGCCTACAAAAATATACCACTTTTTACGTCATAAAATGGCTAAACTACTAACAGTACGTGGGTACTGTATGCATCAAAAAATAATTTGCGAAGTAAGTAATTTAGTAAAGAAATTAAGTTAGGGAATGTCTTTTGTCTCCCTCACACCGTGTAGTAGTATCTCGCGCGGCGTGTAAACGTTAACACGAGATACATGTGTCGTGAAACGCTCCGAGCAAACGCCATACTGCGGAAAATATTTCGGTTCAAAAAAGCACTACACTAGTAGCTATTTGCTGGGTAAGAAGAACATTGTTTTCTGCGAAACAGTTACGTTTACAATGATATTATTGATATCCATTGTTTGAACGTTTGAACTCCGAGCGGCTTGAACTGTTTGTTGTCGTTGTTTGTGTGTGTGCGTATTGTTGTTGTGTTCGAGTTTAGTTCGAAAATGACGCCAACAGTGCCTAGCTGCAGAACATTTTGACTGTAGTTATTATTGAATTTAAGTTTAGATGGAATATTTCCAGTTATTTCTAATACTAAAACCACTTACTGGCATGATCTATAAATGTAACTATTTATATCACTAAGTACTAACAAAAGATTACACGGAAAAGTTTGAGAGCCATCTTATTCTCTTATTATTATTATAAGAAAATAAGGAAACTGAAACAGTGAATTCGTCACGCGACTACGGCGTAGCTACGCTACGAGGTTCTACGTCGTCGTAGCAACGCCAGCGGGCGTCTACGCTTAAAATATGAAATATCTAGAGAAATTACAAGCAGGCTGGCCCCGGGCGCAAACCGCGCCTACCCCGTGTTATTTTATTTTTCGCTCTCTTGAACGTAAATCGCGTTAGTATATTTTTTTTATTTTTATTTTCCAACCGGTTTATGAGTTTTTGTTTTATTTGAGTTCGTAGCGGTTGAATGTGTAGGAATTTTATTTATTAATCGTATGTACATACATGCGTTGGCCGAGAATTAATTACGCGCGCTTGAATTAAAACGGGTAAAATCCGTTTTTTTTGTGGAATATGTATATTATTTTTTTAAACGGAATGAGCCTGCTCTTGACCACGACCTCGCGCCTGTTGGAAAGCGATGGATGAGGTCTAAGTTGGAACGAGCGTGCTCAAGAGATGCCTGCTCACTCTCATGTTTAACTGTCTTACACGTACTTTTTTGAACATTAATTGCTTTTTCGCTTTTGCTGTAAGTCAGATTAAATCAAGTGTTAGTGTGGGTCACCTATTGCGATATTTACGGGACTCCTAATGTCGTAAAACATATTTATGCTCACCTTATATCGTTGTCGTGTGAACAAGGGGTCAACGACTGATATCATTTAACCTTGAAGTACCTTTCAATTGTTGTGTTGCTTCATACAAAAGTTACCACAAAATAGGCTTCAGTTTCAGTAGTTATTATGTATTATCCGATTATAGAGCGTATGAAGCCTTCGAACGAAGATTTTGAACAAAATGAAGGGAAAGTTGGAGAGTTTGTGAAATTGTGATTATTCATAAGTTAACACGTCTTTGCTTTTTCGTTCATCTAAGTCGGAATTACGATTTGAATATTAATAATCAGCTGCGGCCGGGGCTTAATGACACGTCACACAAGTTTTAATGAAACAGCCTCTCGTCTGAGAACTTCTCGGGAGGAAATTAAGACTTTTGGAAAATGGATTTTATGTCAACCTCGTTTGTTTTGGAGTTAAGCTTGTTACTCGATTTGATTTTGTATTAAAATGTTTATTTTGGTGTCGGATATTTAGTCGAAAAATAAAATTCTTTGAAGATCTGTTAACAGGAGTGGAAAAATACGCAATGCCATCAATTCTATATTAAACATAAAGCTTTCGTCCCCTGTTTGTTGCCGAGCTTATTTTCAAAGAATCGAATAACATAGATATTAGGATTTTTGACAAAATTCTCTTACTCATAAAAACTTGACATTTACGCACGCTTGATCTAAATATAACAATCTGCTCTTGTCATTTTCATATTATATTTTAGAGCCTTTAGACCTCCATGGATATAATAATATGGTTATAATAATAGTTTGTTGGTTCAATAAAAAGGTTATAATACTCTGATCTATGTCAATTAAATGCGTAAAAAACCAGTGCTATAAATAACATTTTATAAGTTACTGGCATGTTAAAAGACACTAATTGAAGATAAAATAAATGATTTATTATCACATTATTATTGTTACTTGGGCATATTTAGAATAAGAAGAGATTAGGAGAATAGCTATAGTAATATATCATACAAATATATAAATTTGACTTTCTTTTCGTGTTCTTATAAGCGTGGTGCTTCAGCTATAGTACCTACTCTATTTTTTGTTTCGATACCCTGACAAATAATAAGATAATAGACCAGAGGGCGTTGTTGCCTCAAACCAACATACATACATACCTACAGAAGAAGCAAAAAACACACATGTAAGATTACTAATATCTCTCAGATATCGCGTTACTTCCGTTGCGTGTCGGACGCGCGGTGCTGGCGCCCGGACGAGCGCCGGACGGGAGTCGGACGAGGCCCGGACGGGTACCGGACGCGGGCGCAGGAAACCTATTACGCCCAAATGAATTCCCCGCCGTTTCCGGGCCACGACAAATCCGCCCGCCGCGCCCGCTCGCCCACACCTAAGGGCCTTTCAGGGCTGAAAAAAACATGTTATAATCGTCACATTTGAAATATTATATTATTTTCTGGTCAAAAATAATAATCTTTATCGAATTTATTTTTCTTTGAATGTAAGTAATTTTTTTTCTGAGTCTTTTATCTAAAATTGAATGGGTATAGGAAAATACTTAACGAAAAAAACACATCAATGGTTCCCTAATCATGTTATAACATGACATGCTATGTTATAACATACTTTACCTATAGGTAAAGTATCTACATTTTTCCCAGACGAGAAGCTACTGCAACAAACTTCTTTTAAATCTTATTCGGCGTCTGAAGGAAAAACATGATCATTCGTTAGTATTTCATTTATCAAAAGGTTGTTTGATATAAATATTCGGGTAGGTAATCAGCACGTTTCCATAACTAAGTATTTTCAGAATCAAAAAAACTCATTTCGTGACAACCCTGAAGGGATCGCCTTCGGAATAAACGAAGCGGAATTTTAATGAAATTTCTAGAAATCATCTTTTATCATTCACATAGTGTTCACTATATATACTTCAGACACTAAATTAAAGCATATTTGTAAATACTACTAAAATTATACGAACTTTCTCCAATACACTTGCAAGTAACCTGTGTTTATGTCACTATTAATACAACTCTTTACATTTTTTTATTGAGAAGGTTCAGTATTTTAAATAATTAATAATAGTATGTGTCTCTCTAGTGATAAAACTATGTACAGACGCGAACACATCAAGCTATCCCATACAGTCATATTCTCCCAATTGAACATGAAACTTATTGTTAAGTAATAAAGTAGAAAAACAATAAAATAAATTTGACATGTTGGGGTGAGTTGATGTGCTGGCCTGTACCTACTGAATCCACCTATTTCGTGATCACACAGGTATCTATAAAACAATACCAATAACCACACATTGTGTTTATTAGTACAACATTATTCTGCAAACATAAATAAGGGCATTGACAACCCCAAAGCCCATTATTCTTCCAAAATAAGGCCAAGTTCACATTGAATAGTCCTTCATTGTCTGACCGATCACAAATCAAAATCTTCGCACATACATTCCCAGGTTTGATTTATGTCTCCCTGTTGCCAAAATATGTCCCTTTCAGACCCTGTAAAGTACCTTTCAACAATTTATTTGTTCCAAACTGGTTTTTAATTGATTTTCTTTTCATTCTTTTTCTTTAAAAAAAACGTTGCCCCACACTAGGAATTTCTCCTGTATCGTGGGTGCGTTCACAAACATTTAAACTCACATACACAAACAGCCAGACCCGGAACAACTACCTGTAGGCCATACAAATATTTGTTCCGTGTGGGGATCGAACCCACAACACGCGGCGCAGCAGCCGATGGCTCAACCACCGCGCCAACCGTGTCGTCAATTTGAATGATTTACTGGCAACATTTGTGTTGGCTGGTGACGCGGTTACCGTGGTAACCGAGGGGAGCTTCAGAAATGATATTGATATTATAAATAGGTGGATATGTGTAGGTATGGTGGAGGGATTGTTTTCATATAGTAAAAAGGTTCGTTTATATGTACATGGGTGTTCGCTGGTGTGTTTCAGGATTTACTTCTGGCATAGGTACATGAACTATACTATGCTTTATACCTATACTATGTATGAGCTGTATCACAAATAACAGCTGCACGGGTTGATCAGGCTAAGCATCGCTCGCCGAGATCGATCCATGGATGGGTAACCATGCATGACACACAGAGAGGCACAGAGGGTGTGCCTCAGAAAGCAAGTTAAGTCGTTGGATCCGGTTGTCATTTGTAGATCTTAGACAGTTTGTACGGGTAGTCAGAATCCTGAAAGTTAAACCACCAGTCTTACCACGGGGTATCGTATTACCCAGTAACTGGGCTTACTAGTAAATGTTTGTCATAATAATCACTTTTTTCCCAACACTTAGGTGGGTATTAAACCCGTTTTTAACTATAAATATTCCGTTAAAATGCAAAAATAAGTATCAAATTATGCAAAGCAATACTTCCACTTCAAATAACGTATAGAAAAAGAACCTTACCAATAAAGCGAACTTACATAACATCCAATCCCATTGACGACTACCAACTCACAACAGAAATCAATTTAAGAAATGCAAAACCACATTCATTGGCATACCGAATCCGATATTTTAACATAAACAGAATATGAATAAAAACCAAGTTAATCGGAAAACTTCAAATGCAAGAAAGCTATTGAGCGATCGACAGGTGACATAGAAATAAATAGCTAATACTTATAATCCAGGAGAGCGACAAGTTTGTAATTTGTTTTCTATCGCCGAGTGAAAATATTAAATGAGTGGATACGGCGCGCGATTGGATCGAACCTTTTCATGCGGGCAAATTGGTTTTCTTTTTTGGCCAACGCTACCTCGCCTGACGAGGTGGCGAATTTTGTTGGGTTCCGTGGGCGAATGTGAGGGTTTTGTGAAATGTTTTAAGTAATTGTTTTTGAAACTGATTGGATTGTTTCAATATGAAAGGCACGCAAATGTTATTTGTTACTGTAAACTGTCTTAGTGGCACAACGCGTTTCTTTCAGAAAGCTTATGAAAGCAGAAGATGAGAAGCGGTCTTTGTAAAGTTGTCATTCTTTTTCTATCCAAATTCTCAATATAAGAACTAGGTAGGGTAAAGTAATGCTTTGTAGGTACGAGTACGTAAATGTTAAACATACACAACATAAAAACTATACATTCAATGCCCTAATACAGTAGGTACGTAGATTCAGTACTCTATACCTATAAAGCCCTTATTCCTCAAAGATCTTGCAAGTAAATCTACTGTTTCTCGGAAAACCAACAACTCCCTTGTTCAAAGAAACGTACGCTTAAAATAAAAAAGCATAACCTTAACCCAAGCAGGTAGAAAAAATGCAAGAATAAAGAAAGCTTCATAAAATTTTCTTATTACTTAAAAAGAGAAACGTTCACGGAACCTCGTAGTATACTGCGAGGCGCACTTTTTCATTTCAGATTTCCTCTCCACACCGCTCCCTCGTTTTATGGGTCATGCGACTATGTGCGACTATTTTTAATGGACCTGTGCACAGTTTTCATTTTTCCCAGTGATAAATTGACTCCATGCTCACGATGGATGGACATCTTTTCGGAGATGAAGCGCTCGTATTTTCATTCTTGTTTGTTTTAAATTTATATTTTCGTGTTTACAAGTTGCGGTTTTGTGTTTGTAATGTTTGTTGGGAAAAGTAATGAGGTTGGAGGGCTTGTGATTATGAATACCTCGTAATACGATTATTTGTTAATTACCTGTCGCGGTAAAAAAACGTAGTTACTTTCTTGAAAATCTGTGGCTGATCTTTGAATATTAAAAGTAATCTTAGATATAACGGGTTGTAAGGGACATCTATCCACAAGCTTAGTTAGTATAAGTTCAGTACCAACATGATTCTGGAACATCAACATTAGAAAAAAACGTAAAGATTTAAAAAATGCCGATAAAAAAATTCTACGCCTCATGGAACCAGGCTGTGCATTGATGTCTCTTTTAAACTCTATGTACCTACTTACGTAAGTATTCCGGAGTACTAAATACAAACAGTTACATTCATATAAGTATATATTTGCAGTAGATTTAGATTTTCAGAGCAGTTTTACTGAAATGAAACATTTTATACGGAACCTCCACTAATGTATACACGTCTCTCCACCATAACAGTGCAGGGCGTAGACTGCAATCCGTATGCGCGGGCGCTTCCTTCCGATCTATTAGTTTAGCGAAGTGATTGGACGCCGGGCCACTCGCACGGGACGTGACCCGACTGCGAGTGTGAGGTGCTAATGTAGAGACGTGCCAGTGAAGGTTATGTGGATGATGTCATTGTGTTTTGGGTTAAATATAAGAAGATGGAATTTTGAGGGGTAGTAGGAAGTTGTTCATAGATAAAATTCGCCTTTTGATAAAAACATAATAAACATATAAAAAATAAATGAACAAAAAAAGGTATTGGGCATGGTCAGAATTTATTCGATGTTTTATTAACATATTTTTAGTTTACATCGCTTCTTTGTTGAAAAAGATTATAACTGACAAACTCGACTTAACGTCGATATGAAATAAAATACAGCTACTTTTATTTAACTTTTCCTCCCACAAATGAACACAATCCAACGTCGACACAGAACAGTGCGGAGTAACACTGACAACTTGCTGGAAACTCTAATAAATATTTAATCCTGGCAAAGAACGTCTCGAAACTTAGCATCGAGGGCGGCGAACAAACTTTGAAGGCGACAACTAAAGTAAATTAATACCTGACATAAATTTGCCATAACTGTGCCGAGTTTGCGCTGTAGGCTGGCTCAAGACACGTACAAACGACGTACAAATCGTGAAGCCGGATGCGAGCCGGCTAATGGCGACATAAAGCAGCGGGACGCACTACCCGGCTATCTGTAGGGTGCGCAGTATCTGTAGGACGATCCTCTCAAGATTGTCCACAATTGATATCGATTTGGGTACTCACCTTTCTATAGTGTCGATGGAAATTTTTGTTTAGCATGGCGTCTAGGAATTACTTTTGACAGATACAGGGTGGAATTTTGAATCTACAATTGATGACCCAATGATGAACAAGTGACCAATTAAAGGTTAAGGCCTCGCCTACTTTTTATGTTTATCTTCTACATCACTGACATCGGTGACGGAAAATATTGAGAAGAAACCGGGCATATAAGTTATTAATATACATAAGTGTGAAATCTCCAACCCTCCTTGAGCAAGCGTGGATCGTTGGCTCAGGCGTTTATCCTGCAGTGGCGCATTCGGGGGCTGATTTTATTTTTTGAATTAGTTAAATGAAATAGAAAATATTTTGAAATTCGATTGGATTTATCTTGTATTTATCGTGATCGTTCCTTAGTGCGTACTCATGTCTTTTTGTCCTGCTTAAATTAACCAAGATACGATATTAGTTTAGATATTTTCTAACACCATCATTAGCAATTCCTTGCATTAAGTTTCATATAAAAAAACTGAGGAACATCATGATGGTTTTCTATATTTCTTAACTTCTTTCAGGAAGTCGACTCACATTTCACTACCCCACTTTAAAATTTAAATCATCGTAAGAAGAATAAAATTGCGTGAAGTAAGATACATTAGACAAGGGATGCTTCACTCCACCAGACAGGGGGGTTATTAGCTAAATAAATTTGCTCACCCAATATGCTCGGTAACTCGATTTAATGGCGATAGAATTGATTCATTCAATTACGAGGAATTTTTAGTGCCCCATGGTGTGGGATAACTTTGTTTTAGGGGAGCAGAGCAGAGGGATAGTTTTCTCACGTAAATTGTATGCTTATTGATTTGAGTATTTACTTTTATTCATTTGGGAGTGTGAGTGCGTTTTTTAAAGGTTTGAATGCAAATAAGTGCTGCGTAGATATTTGTTTTGGTATTAGTATTGAAAAAGATTTATACCCATTAAATAAATCAGTAAATAAAAGCGCAGTGTTAGGTTTTAAGGAATGGCTCAGAGCCGTGTATTGAAAATCTAACAGAGCAAGTAATATATGCTAGTTTTTGTGAAAAAAGGCATTCTAGAACGATACTTAAGAACGTATTTCGAACAAATCTGCCTACTTATTAAAAACATACTCCTTATAATAGACAGAATTGTATTTTCTGCAAATCGCAAATTCTACAATTTAGTTTCGATTGTCCTTAACATATTTTTCATTTTATATTCCTTGAAGAACTCCTTTGCCATATAAAAGGAAGACCTACATCACAAGACAAGCTCAAGACTAAAACCTAACAGCCGACGCGTCCTAAACGTGACATGGATTTATGTGACGTCATCGTCCACCACCATTAGTATTACTAATGCTCCCATTACCGGGCGGGGGGCGGGGGGCTTCCCACGGCATCTGCCGCTTGTTTTAGCTAATTTATGGCCCGACGACAAGGCCCAGCTACCCAGAAAGGTGGAAACATGAATTTGGGAAGCTAGATGTGGTAGCACTACGATTATTTTTTTAGGAAATTGTGGTGAGGTTTTGTACAAGTCTTGTCCTTATTATAGTAACACATATGGTCTAGTAATCACAAACGCTACTGCCCTTACTTACTTGGCTACACGTGAGCCAAGTAAGTAAGCAAGTAAGCCTAGCTTGTCTAACCTTTCAGGGAATATAGGCGTGATTTTAAGTCATAACCAATTTCTGGTTTAAGAACATTTTCAGGGTGATTCCAAAGTTCCCCTGTGTTTTATTAGTATAGGTTGGTTGGATACGATTCCAAAGAACTCTCAAGTGTTCCCTCGACACCCACGTAGGATACGGAGAGGCATGAATCTGTGCTAAGTCTAACTTAACTGTTCTTTTATTGCCAGTGAGATTCCAATTTCAATACCGATGCGTCGGATTTTGCATGCGTCAATGAACTATGTCAAATATTTCATTATTCATGATAATTATAATATCTCCTGTACTTGTTGGATTGGACTTTTTTGCTGATGAATGGAAGCCGGTAATGCTAGAATCTTTGCGGTTCAGCGAGAAGACGGAATAGCAGGATTAACTTAATATAGATCTAATTTTGGCTCGGTTGGCGCAGTGGCTGAGCGATCGACTGCTGCGCCGCGTGTCGTGGGTTCGATTCCCGAACGGAACAAGTATTTGTATGGCCTACAGGTAGTTGTTCCGGGTCTGGCTGTTTGTGTATGGACTTTAAATGTTTGTAAACGCACCCACGATACAGGAGAAATTATTAGTGTGGGGAAACGTTTATTTAAAAAAAAATGTATATTTTGCTGTAATAAACATTTAAAATAAATGATTTGCATGAATAAATTGGTACAGTTTTATGTATATGTATGTTCTGAATGCTGTGTTTTCCAGTGTCCCATCTAGAAAGTATAGGTCTAGTGTACACAAGACTTGGCACTTCCGCACATATCTGTGCGTTGCGTGTCGCGGGTGAAATATGGAGCGCCAGTTAACTGAACTTTCTGATACATATGTATATATGTTCGCTACAGCGGATGCCTTAGCCTATAATGTGTTATTTTTTCTTAATAAGAATACATTTGTTAATTGATACCGAAAATGAAATAAAAACAGATCTCTCAACTATGAGTATTCCATAATCAATTTAACGGTAACTGAGTTTATAAAACCATGTACCTTAGGGACCTCAGTTGGATGACATTAAAAATATTTGACACAGTTCTGAGGACGCTTAGAACAACACACATTTAATGTGTGTTGTTCTAAGCGTAACAAAATAACAGACTAAAATATAACCAAACATTGATAGTGAAAGATCTACTTAATACAACAAAAGTAGAAAGGCTGACTAGCCTTTCTACATCCGGAAATAATTCTAATGTATACCTTATTATAATGAAATAACAGTCACATTACAGTGACGTACTACTAGTACGGTTTGATGCTATTGGAATAAAACTGCGAGTAAAAAATAAATAAAATTAAACAGAAAATCAAGGATATTTTGTTATACGGAATAACTACCTATAGGTACTCGGCTCATTACGTTAACAATTTCTAATCAAGTGGATACCTGTACCAACTTCAACATAAAATAAAAATCACCATACAAATATTACTCACTAACATTTACGTAAGAACATCCCATACATTGTCAAACAACTTTAACATTACAGCAATCCAGGCACGCACTTGGGCATTTTATTTTTCAATTACAATTGTTAACGGCATAATCAGGAGATATCGCACAATCGCTGTGGGCTCGGCTAATCCAGATTTATTCGAACAGGGCCGGATTAAGGTGGCGTGAATTACACGTTTATAGGCCATAAAGAGTGATCCGGTGGCGTGCAGTACCTGTCGCTGTTAGATATAGTTATGATGTGCACTCGCCGGGGCTGGGTTATACAGGCTGTTGCTTTTTAATATATGGTGTTTTATATTGTTTGGCAATTGAATTTTGCGCTGATGGTTCTTGAGGGTAACAAAAAAAACCTACGTATATTAGGAGCCACAATCAGGCAGGCGGCAGGTAGTCCCTCCAAGTAAAATACTGGTATTCCGAGCATCCGGTTAGACTGGAAACCGATTTCAACATAGTTGGTAGTACGACCTTAACAAAGATGTTGATACTAAGAGCCAGAATATGCCGAATCAATTAATTTACATAGATGTTAATCAAACCGACAAGAGTAAATATTAATAGCTATATAAAGGTTCATCATGAAAACAATAAAATATTTGATTGTTTGTTTGTCTGATGCGCATAAGGTTCTGGGTTCGATTGCCGAGACTGGCAGTGTTATCTAGTTTTTCATCTGGATTTTCTTAGTAGCAGCCCGTAGTCTGGACTTGTACTGGGTTGATGGCAATAGGCTCGCTCCTTATTACATAACTGTCAAAATGTTTGTAGTACCTACTAAAGGTATATCTGTGCCTAACCCCTCAAGGAATACTGGCGTGATCTTGTGCATTATCAGGCAGAAACCTAGGCTTTATTTTATTTTCAAAACTACGCTTTAAATGGGGTGGCGGGAATGTTAAAGTTTGAAAGGAAAAGTACGAAATCCACGCGGACATAGTCGCAGGCAAAGTGTTAGATATAAAATCCTGTAGTTAATGAACATAAGTAGGTACGTAATCAAGGATCGTGCGTAATAAACGAAAGCAGGTTATTGTTACTGAAGTTTTTATTTATAGGTCGCTATTTCAGTTGGATAATAATTACGACGGATGACGTAGGATGAGGTAATAAGAAAAGTTCGCGTTATGTTTATACGCAATACAAATGTAATACTTACGCAATATTTTCAGGAAGACGTCATATTTTGGGCAAGTATTACCATGTACAGTTTTTCCGGCCTGAAGATTGTATTGTATTGTTTTTTTGTACGTGGTGATTTTTTTTATGGTTTTTCCCTTTAAAATAACTTAAGGTACAGTTAGACCTTATTTTCTGGTAACTAAGTGCCGTTACCACGTTTCCATAAATAACACTACGTTCACAGTGTGTCTAGAATTCTAGTACTGTAAACGTCAGGGCTCAAACATAACACCAGAAGAGCACCCTGTACAAAATGGCGACGGTAGTTAGCGGTGGCGTGCGCGCGTCTTGTTGCGCGCGAGTTATGTCCGTCGCCCACGCGGCGCGTGCGCCGGGCGCCTCGCTGCGTTGCGCCCGCGCAGCCACACCAGCCGCTCCCGTGGGTGAACGCTCCATTCAATATCTACGTGTAAAGTGCCCATTAATTAAGTGTCAAATGATTACAATCCACTGCATATAGTGCAAGGGATAGAGGATTATTTGTATTTGTAATATGATACTTTAGTTATTTCGATTAGTACTACCGGTCTCGTTCGACTGTGAATGTGACTTGTTGTGTGTAAGAATAAGAAGGATTTATAGTCAATGCAAACGGCCCAGTTCAGTCTTCGATAGGTATAAGCATCTGTCCAAGAAAAATGTTGTACTCTACAGTACAACATTTTTCTTCTTACACCATTTTTCTTACACCAAAGACAAGAAAAAGGAACTATCTAAATGTATTGTTATGAATACTAGGATAACTTAAATGTAACATCACGCCTGTATTCCTCGAAGGATAGGCAAAAGTGTACACCCACAATTCACCATTTTTGATCCAGTATTGTTTGGAAAACACCAGATGAAAAATTCCGAAAACACTAATATAAATTTGAATATTAAGATATATCTTGATAATTCGAGAGAATAGCCCTCACACTTCAAATAAAACCCCACTACACGTAGTACCCACTCCGGTGTGGCAAATGTTCCTGAATCAATACCACATCTATATTCCCGTAATCACGCTGACAGCTGTGAAGATCTCTAGCAGTAGCGGCATATTTATTGTCTCGTAAATATTTCGAAAACTACTCCTTACCATGGGTTCCTTTCATTATTTGAAAAGGTTTTACGTATTAAGAATAGAGGCAGTATTAATGACACATTCAAAAGCTTTAAACTGCACGTTTTAAGAGATTTGGAGTCAGATAAATTTGGGAATCTCAAAATAATTTTGAAGTAAAACTCTTGTAGAACAAAATTTAGATAAGCTTAGACAAAAATCGGAGGAAGTGGATTCCAAAAAAATGTAATAAAAACATAAAAACTGGAGAAAATCCTCTAAATCATTCAGCAATTGTGGAAAAATTTAATAACAACCTACCCTCAACTATAAATAATGTTCCGTAGGCAATCTGGCTTGCAAATAAACCACGCTTTAAGTGGGGCTAAAACGCACTCGGATGTTCCACTGTCGACGCCATTTTGGCTTGTAGGTACTCTTGTAGGGATTTGCAGAGTACTTACCGAGGGGTAGGTTAGAACAAAATGTAAATAGGAAGACAGTAATCGTAAAATAATTAGAGTTTTCTTGGGAAGTACAGGGTGATTAGAATAGGCGTTGCCTTTGAGAATATTTTGGAACAAGACAATTATTTTTGGTGTTTTGTGGTCTTGATAATAATTTTGATCAGTTTAACAAAAACTTAGGTTCATCTTAAGATTAAGGTATTCAGGTGTTTTACATCTAAAATAGCGTATTACTAAACAATGTTTTTTTAAAGTGGATTTTATTTCCATATCTCCGTGCAACATCCGTGGGAGGGTGGCCAAGTAGCACAATTCTCCGAGCATTGAGGAAAAATAAAGAAGCAAAAATGACAAGACGTTATTTGCATCCCGCTAATGGTCGCTGCTGTCGTAATGCGGGGGTAGATGAACAAATATTGCTTTATCCAGACGAGCCACAATTTATTCCAAACTCGCTTTATTCGCCATTCCAACGCCAGAAGTCAGGAGGGAAGTCGAGAAATGTGGCATTTGGATTTTTTAAGTGATTCGCAAATCATTCCGCTTAATCAAATGACCTTATTTGTAGCTGGTTTTTCCTTGTTTTTATCTTACTTAATCTGTTTTGGTGTTTTCGCCGTTCTGATTTCTAAAGGGATGTTTTGGAAGGTGGCACTGCAACAAAATGTCGTAACGTACACATTGGGCTCTTATCGCCGAGGCCGAGGGGAGAGAGGTCACGAGAATGGCCTTATCTAAATAGCGTGACCGCGCGATACCCGCTCCTCACCTGCTGACTTTATGCCTTTCCCGGGGAAGTGTGGCGCCGCATACAAACGAGCTCAACCCTCGCCTTCGACCATCCAAATGTCGTAAACTTTTGACGTGTAAACACGTTACGATTTCACATGAAAAAAAGCGTTGGAATCGTTGCACTCTAGTTTGAATTATACGAAAAATGCAAATTAAAATAACTCTCAAATCCCAACTCAACCGTGTCGGAGCTTAATCCGCGAAGTGACAACGGCATTCTGACGAGGCGCCGGAGCTGGGAATTATTAAAACGAACGCCAACTTTTTCACTAAGCCCGTCGCAAAGCCGTTTCAATTGCGCTGCGCTGAAGATAATTCCAACTGACGTCATCTTTTTTCAAATTCTCGACTCGGCTACGTTCTCTGTGCAGCAATTATAACATTTCCACCGACTGGGAAAACAGAAACACGTGGGAGAGAGCGCGTCGAATCGCACCGTTCGTAATTTAAATTTAGATGGAAATTTAATGATGCATTCACAAAGGGCGCTCGTAAAGTCGGTTGCGAGATATTTTTTACGAGGATCTCGCGAACTATTGCGCGCTTAACGACTCCGAAGCAAGATCGCCCTCCGCTTTAATGAGCGCCCGATAAACGTGTTAACTGCCGCGACCTTATTTTTATGCCGATGTAAATTTGCTGAAAAACGTATTCATTACAGCGATTGCGGGCTAACGGCAACATTATGCCATATTAAATTTGCAACAGAGCGTTGTCCTAGGAGCTGGTCTAGGTATGTGAAATAATAGTTACGCGAACGTCAGAGGCAGGCTAAGGTAAGGTAGCGCTGGCTATGTTTAATATATGAGGGCAGGCGACGCAGCGTCGGTAAACACGGCCCAACCTTCGCTCATGTTGCCCACTGTTTGCTCACCGTTCTAGTCTCAAGAGAAAATATGTTTGCTTTGCATACCTAACCATAGCTTGCTCAGAGGCAGAGCGCGCCTGTTTTCCTTGACATGTTTTCTCCGAGGCTCTACAAATAGCCGGCTTAAAAGTTTCTACAATATGCGCAGCTTGTCTGGCTGACATATTTTTTACAGTCAATTGTTTTGGTTTTGTGTGCTTAAACATTAATTGTTTCATGGTTTTTGGTGTAGATTGTTCTAATGATTCTTAGTTCCGATACCTAATTAAAGCTTGACGTTAACACATTATTGTCTTCTCAGAATAGCGTCTCTCTGATCACACATTATCCTTCTTATTCCTGATCCATATTAATATATGGAGCTCAATCAATAATAAGAATCATAACCGTTGTTTGTTGAAGTGCTGAGCTCCTGAGGCTACTCCTCTAGCCGCACAACTCCACTTAACAAACGTATAAATAATATTCAAGGCGAGGGAACATATTCGAGGGTACGGAGTAGAGGGTAGTTTGACGGCGTAACGAATCGAAAAACCAAATCATCGAGTGGAACCCCTACTGTACACCGCTACATGATAGTTTACAACAGATGGAATAGAGTCGGTGTTGTTTGTAGAAAACTTTGTTTGTTTAGTGGTTGTTTTCTTTTTATAACATAGATTTTTCTTTTTATATTTCTGTTTGGTAGTAGGTACCGGTGGGCTGCACAGTTTTATTTATTTACTTGTATTTCAATAGCAATCAGTTCTATCGTTTTTGTTTAAAACATACAAAAATGTTGTTCCCCGTTTTTGGCATTATCTGTGAACAACGAACAATTATGACAAAATATATTTTTTTTGCTTGGCTTCTCCATGCCTTTCATTAGCATTAAATCTTTAGGGCTGCCCCTTAGCGGTCTGTCGAGAGTGCTCGTCGTACTTTTTTATATATTTTAATTTTAATTTCATATCGGGTGCTAATGGCGGGGCCACAGCCCTGCGTAGCGAATTGCACTGAGCCGAATGTATTCATAGCGTAATAAAACTTAATGTACCGAGTGAACTAATATTGTCTTATTCAATATTTAATTTTCAAATTTTGGCCAATTTTTGCGTTTCATAAATTTTTATTAAAGAGTGTTTGATGTTGAAGAGGGAAAGGAGATATATTGATTCTTTCACAAAAGGGTTTTTAATATGTTGAACATTTAGATTTATACATTTGTACGCACTGAGTAACTTGAACAGTCTTGGATTTTTTTTTGGGTAGGTATCTAGGAGTTGTGATTATTACTGGGCTGTATAATGATGCGGATGATGTTATTGCCAAATATGGTCATATGGCAAAAACGGGTTATCTTTCAAGCTCAACCAAGTTTGATTTCATTTATGAATCTTTTGTCAGAAAAACAGTGTCAACTACAGATCTAGTGATGAAGTTTAATAAGCCCAGCGTTCGTCAACTTGATCACTTTATTCGATAGTGTAAGCCTGTAGTTGATCCGTTTGCACATGTGTGTAGTAGCCAGCTAAACGATGTTAGTCCGATACTGTTTCAAATAACCTTTAAGCCGTCACCCCTCATGTACTGTACAAACAGCGGCGAAGTCAAATCAGAGCCAAGTTAATCCGTTTAGGTGCGCGAACCCACTTGATTAAGTTTAATTTATTTTAAAAATCAGCGCGAGCGAGCCGCCTCCGGCGCTGCGTCCCTCCGAAATACATTATTCAGTGTTTTAGAATAATTTTCAAATTCGATTACATAGGGCCGACCCTCGGTAAGTGGGTGGGCCGGGCGGCGGCGCGCGGCGGGTGTATTTAGCCAACACGGGGGTCTCGCCGCGTGCGATTCTGATTTGAATATGCGCCGCACGTGGCCTCCCGCGCCCCCGGGACCGCGCCGATCATATTTCAAACGTCACCGGCGATGTCTCACTCAGATACTATCGGCCGATAAACGACGAGATACCACCGGCAAGGGTGGAAATAGTTCGCCGCCCGCCAACCTCCAGCAATTTTTTACCCCGCGATTATCGCCTGCAGTTGACACCTAAATATTACTTTTCGCTCAGCGCACTCGTATAACCCTGTGTTCGCTATACAGGCATTTTGCGGTTAGGTGCCGCAGCCAGCGAAAGCACTTGAAGTTTATTGGCATGACATATTTCGTAGAGAATTTTCCGCGTATTATAATAATCACAGTGTGAGCCGTGATGGAAAACATTTTGCGAACGCAAATTTGCACATAATATTTTCATACGATGATCACAACGGAAGCCACTTTAGTGAGTACGAAAATGCTCGACAGTTGGTAGAAAAACGTGAAAGAATTTGAAATGGCTCTGGAACTTTTTAGCAAGAATTATGAAGATTTAAATTCCATAAACAAATAAAGAAATGCTTTTAGTTCTCAGGCTGCGATAGTGGCACATAATCGGTGGGAGTGTTCGCACGCGCGACGCATGCGTCAGGCGGCGCGGGCGCACGTCCTCGGCGGGCGCACGGCAGCCGGCACGCGCCACTCCATTACCGC
The DNA here is from genome assembly GCA_905147745.2 of Phlogophora meticulosa. Taxonomy (NCBI): domain Eukaryota; kingdom Metazoa; phylum Arthropoda; class Insecta; order Lepidoptera; family Noctuidae; genus Phlogophora; species Phlogophora meticulosa. Next base: position 12,980,867 of record LR990522.1, on the reverse strand, counting down.
GACACCGCTAACGTTGATGATGTGCTTCACTACTAAAATTGCAGACAGGAATATCCACGCATGTTGGCCTTTTTGCCTACACAAAGATGCAATTTAATTGAACCTGTGAAGATGCGCTGCAGTTGTGTAGAGTACCAACCTAACTGAATAAGTGCCTTAAATTATTATTGTCCTTGTTACTGCAGAGGAAATTACAAACATTTTTCATCTTGGTCAAAAATTAAATAAATAACTCTGTAATGAGCAAATGAGGCCCTTTCGGTTGAAACCTAACTTGATATTTAAATACATACTTTAAAATTTCAACATCCCATTTTCAATCCATGACTCCTATAAAAGAAACAGCAAGTCTTTCACTTGCAATTTGCAATATGTATGTTACGTAAGCATTATTATAAATTTCAAGTCGATAACGTGACAGACACGAAACATAGTCACACCATAAGGGATCCTTTTTACCATTTTGGTACCAAGTGTCTCTACAGAGAGATTTGTAGTGACATGTCTGTCCGATTTTATTCTTTGCCCATCGTCACAGGAGCATTTATCCGATTGCAATGCAATAGTACAAGCAAATCGCCGCGTAATCCGCTACTTGTATCGCAAAATCGAGATATGAACGAATTAATTTTGGTCGCATGCCATCGTAATTGAAAACGAAGACTTAGCGTGACAGATGTAAACGCTAGATCAAAGCAATCTGGCTTTTTCGGCTTAAGATCGCTGATAAGAGTTTAGGGTTGAATGCTAGAAAGCGATTACCTGCGAGGGAAATAGAATTTATTGAAAGTTATGAAGTGTTTTAAAAAAGATGTCGGAAAATAAAATTAAAATACCATTATTCCGTCTATTTTCATAGTGGAAAATATTTTCCGAAAATGGTGAAACAATACGGAGGCAGGGAATGTTCCTGGAAATAAAACCTAAGCGGCGTACTTCTTCATCATAGATTTCAGCACTGAATACCAAATTTGAATTGATTTGGAGTTTTTCTGGGTGATTCATTGACCCATGAATCACCCAGAAAATCTTCAAATCAATTCAAATTTGGTACAGTCACAGTAAAAATAGGTTCGTCACCTTAAGATCGAGTCGTGTTTGTTTGAACCGTTCACGATATATTAAAAAGGGTTTTAGTATGACGTTAACTGTACTAGATGTTGGTGAAAGGTTTATAGTTTTTTGAACTTCATTTTCAAGTGAGTAAGACTTGTTAAACGAAATAATTTGAGAACTGAAAAGGTATAAGCGACTCGACTGTACAACACCCGTGAACTTTATATAGAAAAATGTCAAAGGGGACATTATTTCTCTTATTCGGTATATTTCACAGAGACAAAATGTAGTTTTGGTCGAATGAACTTTGACGTTCCCCCATGGCCCCCATAGGATGTGCGATTGAGCGGCCGCCCCACAACTGAATATGAGTGGCTTCATGGATTTTAACTATGATTACCATATCGTCATTTGACGTTCATCGTTTTATATTATCTCAACAGTATACATTCAATCTACATATTACTACGTATAAACTTATTTTTAAATTTAGCTCAACAGGGTGGTGGAAATTTTTCGTCAGCTTTTTACTAATTTTTACGTTTTGTGCTGATGTTTTTTTTTACTATAAACTGTAAAAATATGATTTTCAGCTTAAACCCAACAAATGATATATTTAATGATAGTTTATTTGTGTTTATTGTTTTTTTTGCATATTGGTTTACTTTTTTTTCAGTTATGTAGGTTTTTTTGCCAAAAACTAAGGGGTTGGAAATGTATTCATTCAATTAAATTGTTATCAATCAACAATCAAAATGAAGAGACAAAATCAAAAATGCAAAGAAATTCAATAACCGTCTACGATTCTTTGGATTGTCACCCCAATACAGGGATTCTTGACAAAGTTACCTTAACTTCCCGGAAAATGTAAAACACCTTCTATTTTTTGGTGACAGGGATCATTTTTGATTAGCAAATCGTTTCGCGATAGCAAGGATGCCCCAGGGTGCTTACAAATCCCCGAGATTGAGTGCGGGACACCGCGCGGCGAGGGTTCGATTATTACTCGAGTCTCGATCTCGATACACCACTCGATGCATCGCGGGGAGCTGCATTACACCGAGCATCGAGTGTGGCGTTCAGTGGCTTTCGAATCGATTCGTTGACGGATCAATCGAGTTACTAATAGTGTTTGGAACTTGTTAACAATGTTCGCTATTTGTAAGGTTACAACTTGAAAACTTTTCTATTATAATTCAGGCGGGTCATGAACTCGGTCGGGTTGAAACTAGTTACTAGAATAAGTAAGAAGAAGACAGTCTTCTGCCATGATACGACATTTCCAATTTCTTAAGTCAGTCATATTTTTTTGATGTTCAAAAGTTCCTTACCCACAACAAGGTTTGAAGCAAATAGTATTTAATTCAACCAAAGAGTTCCTTGTTATAAACAAGTTTTCCCCTAATGCTCTTCATAACCCAATTGCTGTCTTCTCCCATATGTTGCGTGGAATGTATTATTTTATTATGTTTTTATTTACTTAACGTCCGCCGAGACGAGTGTTTAAGCCGACGTTTATGATATTCTCCTGTGGCTTGCAACTGAGGGGTGAACGATGATGTTCTATTGTTTCATTCTCACCCTCGTTTTGACAAGTTGATACACTGAGCTATATCTGTACGTATACGTAATATGAAATGTCAATGGTGTTTCGGGGTTTCGGGCACGGCATTTGTTCAAACAATTTTGAATGTTTCAGTGTTTTAGTAAGTTACGGTTACGAACGATACCTCAGAATATCGTGTAACATTTCATTGTAAAGAGAAAGTTTGAATCAATTTACGTTCTAATGACCTCACTCGTATCAACTTCAGATATAATAATAATATATGTATAATACTATCCACCTATAATTTCATCGAAAAGTCTATGCAATATTTTTAAATCGTTCCCTATTGTTGTGTGGAGCAGACAAAACTGATGAAAACAGTCTAAAGTGTAGGCAAGCTCCAATGATCCGTGCCTCGTGCGATATTATTTTTGCCGGGCACAAAGCGGGTTCCGCGACCCATCAAATCATGCCGAGTCAGCCCGACACTAGAAAATATTAAAATTTATATAAAAAATATTCGATACATCGATGTGCGCACATTTTAATTGACTCCCGTTTTGAATATTGATAAGTTATTTTAATTGTGGTATCGGTTTGCAAGCGTCAGTAAACACTGGGAATTAACTGACAAATTGATACCATGTTTAATACTTCAAATTATTACAGTATGTGTTTACCACAAGTTTAAGCACAGTTCAGACTACGCTGTACATACATACATAAACCCACGCCTTTTTCCCATGGCGGTAGGCAGAAACTACAGAACGCTACCTGCTACGATCTTTACATACTTCTTTTGCTTCGTTTACTTTCTTAAATCCGGTCATACACGGACGTCGGATGCGAGTACTACGCACCGTGAGGTGCGTAGTATTCGTTCCTCAAGAAGGTGACTTCTTGAAGAACTTCATTATTTTGCAATTTAGAATAGCATAGTGCATCGTTTCTTTATTATACAATACTTTATGGCGTAGCATTGAGTGAACGTGTCAATATGAAATGATAAAGATATTTTCCCCAAAAGTCCAGGCGCCTTTTGAAGGTTACCCCCTGTTAACAAAAAAATAAATCAAAACGGTATGTTATTAGGTACAATCATTCAAAATAAACACACTTTTAAACATACCTTTCAAAAACAATAAACCGAAAACAATACCTGTGCCTAAATATTCGCATTGAATGAAATAAAGATTTGTACATCTGTCAGGGGCATAACATGGTACGAATAATATTCATTCCGTGTGATTGACACGGCATGTATTTGAGAAGCTCGACGGGGTTCCTCAAGGGGTTATTGAAAAACTAGTGGCACCGGCCCGCCTTGTTTCACCGCAAGGGGCGAGGGTGTCATTACGATGTTGTGCTCAAGCGAATATATTGGTTTCAAGTTATTAGGGAAAGTTTTTAGGTGAATTTTCACTGATTGGCTTGCGGGGTTTTGGTAAAAAGAGGAATAAAGTTAGGTAGGTTTTTACCTTTTAACTAGCTTTTATTTAGTTTTAACAGTACCGGTGTCTGTCTGAAATAGAATCACACAACATAATTTGATCGACTTCCTCTTATCCTACGGAGTTGAAATTTTACAGGTTGTTTCAGTTGCTAGGGAGATGGGTTTTTATGACAAGTGTGACGTGATTCCACGCCCAGGATTGGCTCATGAAGAAAGAACTCGGTCAGCAGCACAAACACGAAATTTCATATGTGGATTTAATTTTAACAATAAAAGCTTGTTTGGAAAAATCATTTTCATTGTTGTGCTTTTTCATGCACTATTTTCAGGTTACGCGTGCTGAGGTTGGTCAGTGAATGAAGGAGCATCCATTAGATGCCAACAACTCTCCGTGCCTTGGAAAGCACCTTAAGCAGTTGCTCTCGGATGTAAATCTTAGATATCTTAGAGCCGTTACGGATAGAAGCAGGGTCGAAGCCTACTGGGGCCAAGGGTCTGATTCTGAAAGGAAGACTCGGTCCTGGTACGAAAGGCAACGAAGGAACAGGAGTGGGTTTTTAGACTGTAAAAGTTTGACTCTATCTCCCGCCCCGCCCAAGAGCGGGGGATGCCATAAGATGATTTTCTTTTTTTTCTTCTTCTCTTTTTCGAATTAGCTGCATCCGACAAGTCAACCCCAATACAGTTGGGAATAAGCTGAGCAGGTGACCACGAAAATGGCTGATTCATGAACTAACCTTCAGAAGTGCTATTGAAGTAAATTTTCAAAAATGCAAGACTCGCTTAGAACCTGTTTTTTTTAGGTATGGTTTTTTTCTTCATCAATGATAAAACTGTTAATACATGAAAAGGTTGTTATATTTTAGGTATGGTGTTTGTTATAAAGCATATTCTATCGAATTTCGGTCTTCAAACATACTTAAATTCCCCATACAAGCTTCAATTTGATTACCTCTATACACATTCGCTAAAAAGTCTTAGAATAAAGCCCTACAGGGGTGCAGATGCCATTGGCTGATAATAGGACACACGCAACGGGACGTAAATAGATGAAACCTTATTTGAATATCGTGCCCGATCGGGGTTGCAAATAAAATCGCGCACTGCAGGTGCGGCTGTGTTTGTGTTATTATTTTAATTGATTTTGGGTTTTCGTATAGCTGTTTATGGATGTGTATTTGTTTGATAGAGGACTAATTCGAATTGGGAAATAGAACTAGGTGCATTAGCACTGACATATGTTTTTAGACTCGTCAGATGGTGTAGTCAGCCAAGCAAGTGACCATAGGGTCGGTTTAACAGATATGCCTGCAAAACGTGATGGATCGCAAAAAAAACACCGCTTTTTATCCCAATAGAACGGTTTTCAGCGTTCATTTATTTTTTATTTTCTAACATGTTGTAATACTAATCTGTGTGCACCGCAAAGTAAAGCGGCGTGCACACGGGGTCACGCTATCGTCGTTCTAGTTCATTAGGCGGCTAGCGGCGCGGTCGCTATCGCCGCGAGCCGCTCATTTTTCACGCAACCTGCGCTCGTGTGAGCTTGCTTTAGTGATATTTAATGCGTAAATATTTGAAATAATTTGAGGTTTACCTTTTTGGGTTATGGGTCATTTCAAGTAGGTAGGTGATTGAAACGCATAGCCAATAGTAACCACGGACCCACCACGCAACTGAAGTGAAATAATTTACTAAACAATTTATTGTTTATTAATCAGACTCATAGATCAAAAACAGATACTGAAATGCACCAAAACTGTTCATTGTGATGAGCAACATATCTCTGAAAAACAAATGAGTATATGCTAAATCTATAACGAGTCAAGCTTTCTCTGGAAAATAACTTGAAAAATCTCAATTGTTTGTCAGATTGACTGTCAGTTTGTATCTTCTCACAGCTGAGCTTAAGCCTCCATGTCTTCCAGCTTTTTCTTTGTTTGGACCATTTATTTGACATACATCCATCAACCGGAACATTCATCAACAGAGCCTACTCAGTACAATAAATATCATCATCTGCCTAGCCTTTTCCCAACTATGTTAGGGTTGACTTCCAGTGAAACCTGATGCAGTTAAATACCAGCGTTTTACAAGGAGCGACTGCCTATCTGACCCCAATAATCCAGTTACTAGGTAACTAGATGTCCTTTGGTAAGACCAGTAGTTTAACTTAGAAGAAACGACTGTCAATAATAAACGAATGACGAGACCAACCGCTTAACGTGAAAGCGCGTTCGTAAAGGATGGTCACCAATCTATGGACCGACCTCAGCACACTTAGCTTTACCATCATTCGACCCGTGCGGATGTTATTATTAACTCACAAACCCCAATTACAAAAAACATTAACATTTGAAAAATGAAATCATTGCTACATCTTAAAAATATTACTTACCTAATCACAAAAAAAGCAGTACCAACAAGCAATTCGTTGGTAAGTAATAGCTGATTGATGAAATGGAAATAAATGAGTGGCGGACAGGGAAAAAGATGTCAAAATCCAAGCGCACATGAGCCAATAAGCCAAATTGAAATGCCTCCATGTTACACGAGTCTTTCAGAGTAATTGGTTGACGGGGCTTTCCTAGCGATTAGGGATGTTACTTATCGCGAATTTTTGTCTTGGAACCGGCGATCGATTTTAAAGAGAGTTTTTAACGTGTTTTCATAATAATCTATGGTCCCGGATTAAGATAAAACGACAAATAAAAGCTTTGTCTTTGGGAGCTTTAGGTCAAACGATTCCAGGATCTTGAAGTACTAATGATCACCTAGCACAAGCAATGAGTTCAATTGATCTGCCTGCAAAACTAACTTAGTTTTTCAAGGGCAGACTATTGGTAAGTCTGAATGTCATCATCCCTGATAGAATGTCACTTTGTGTAGGCCCTTAGGAGTAGTTTAGCAGGTTTTGACGTATATAATAGGCATGTACAGCTACCAGATTTCGTATATGAGCCTGCTGTTGTTGATTCTGCAAATAATAAAAAAAAACTTCAGAGTTTATTCCAAAAACAATTATTCGCAAAGATAACTAAAACATCGACAACCATATCGACGCGGTGCCTCCTCTCAGCGTTTGGGACGTCTCCTTCCATCGGTTCGTCGATTTGAATAGAAATACCTAACATTAAAAATATAGGGTGTAGTGAATGCGCACGAGGACAGTCCGCAAGCCCGGACAACCCGCCAGTATTCATTCGCTAAGTGAACTTCTAAAACGACCAACTTACGTTCCACGCTAACTGGGCGATTCACAACTTGAAAAGGTGTGCTTTTAAAGGCACACGTGTTTTTGGCTTTGTCTGTAACTCGATATGGGTCGCAGTTGTGCTTTGAAATGTAGGTTAGCAAGGGATTTTGTTTTTGCAGAGCTAAGCTTGACTTGGCTTGTGACAGTTAGCTAAGGTCATCCGCTTGATAAGCATCCATTTCAAACCATACCTACTAATAAGTCTTGACATGCAGTGCAAGATATGCAGTCAAGGAGATACCCTGCAAGATGTCAATAGAAGTGATTCCTAAATCAAGTATCGTCATAGTGGGCTAGGAGTAATATACAAACAGTAATATAGTAGTTTTATAAACCAGTATAAAAAATATTTCACTATTTTTCACGCTTTATAGGACATTAGGTAAATATTTATATATTTACCTAATGTTCTTATTTTTATTTTTATTAAGAAAATGAAAAATGGTCCATAAAATAAAGGTACCTCATCCCTATAAGGTACCTTTATTTTATGGACTGATACATACTCTAGCAGTTGTAGATATAACAGACCACCTCAAATAAACCTGCACTAATACATACATTTACTTATTCAAAATCAAAGCCGCGCTTTTGGCTGCATAAAAATCTTTGATGTATTCAATACAAAACGAATTCTTGCTATAGATATAGGCAAGGCCGGTATGATGGGGTGTGCAATGGTGCATTGGCTCGGTCATAGAGTCCACTGATGTGATGTGTGACGCTTCATCACGTCTCGATGAACATTAGCCTTTAGGCTTCAATTATTATGTCTACTTCATTTATTCCGATCTTTCCGATTGGATTTACTCGAATCTGTGGATTAAAAAAATGTGTGGTACCTTATTTGAATATTTATTCAAACGTATCGATATAAAAGCTAATACAAAGACGTAGGTAACCTATTTACTTTTAGAAAATGGCTGAAACACTTGAGCATGCAAGGGAAATCCGTTTGTTGCTTGTAACTACTAAAGATTCATCAATATGATTGCCCTTAAAGCCTCATCTACAAGAGCTGTAACAAAGAAAAAACCGTCTTTTTCCAAATACAAATGTCTAAAATAACCGTAAACCGAATGTCATTCTGAGGATACATTACAAGAGTTTTTCCTCAATACTCAGCACTTGATTAGCCCGGCTCGTCGTAATTATTTTCCCCGGGTTTGCCCGCGGGGATTTGTATAATCCTGATTGGGTACGTATTGCTATTCGATGGAGTGTGTCCGCGCACGTGGCGCCCCAGCATTATCTCACTTTTAGACACGAATGATGGTGACACCCTACTACCGAATTTCGTATAGGAAATTGAAAGATTGATTGAATTTCTGATGATTGTAGAGATTATAGTTTTTCGAGATGTGTTTCATCGATTTTGGCTGTCTGAGATGTTAAAATAAAAAAATTAATGTCCCGTTGCGACATTATATTAAGTATTTATAATTTATAGTTTGAGAGAGCAAATGGGATTCTATCATATAATTTTGAAAAGAAACTTATTAGACTAGACAGTAGACACACTACACTCACCAACGTATAAGTGAAAATAACAAACACAATCTGAAAACGACAAGAAACAAAAAAGCAAACACAAACAAAATAAAATATAAACTGAATCGAATTAAAAATTTGCCTAGTAAAAGCGAATTAAAGTTGGCTGATGGCAGTCCTCCCGTTTGCGACTGGGGGCCGACGATAACGCCACAATAGGAATTTGCCGTTCGCACCGACTGCCCGTACCCTGTTTAACCTAATTACCACTTAGTTTCTTACGAGATAAGGACTATTATTAGGTAATTTTTATAAACAACACATTTTGCTCGGAGGTAAATGTTGTATAAATACATATTGGTCATTGAAACGACTGGTGGGTTGATAAGGGTACTTGATTACAAATATTTTCATCAGGGCCCTTAAGCTTTACGTGGTGCGACGGGAATCTAGTGTGTATGGGTGGATATTATATTTAATTATTTCATACACAAGTTATGATTACTAACTTACAATTTCGCATGTATTCTCCGTAGGATTTATAGGTAGAAGTATACCAATAGTGTACTCACCTACATTTCGCCAGTTTGTATTTTAAGTCCCTTGTAATATTATGCCCCTATTGCCAACAAACTTGCACAAATTCTGACTCTGGGCCGCTTCTGAGAAATTCCAGGTGAAAAAAACCCAAAAACACTTTGCCTAACCCGGGAATCAAACCCAAGACATAATGCTTGGCTGTAGCGCTTGCGGCTACTAGGCCAACGAGACAGTTACTTGACAAGGAAAGCCAGATATAATCTGCTAAGTTCAAAGATAAGCCCAAACTAATAACTGTGCCTATTGAACAAGAAAGTAATTATTCCTGTCTTTGCATTTTTTTTAAACAAGTTCAGTGAAGGAGCTCCTTGAAATTAAACAGTAAAAGCGGGAGTTTCCATTTTAATTCTTTTGAAAAGTTTCTTGTGCAAGCCTAAATCCGACAAAGATCATGCCCTTAACTGTGACTTTAATAAATGACATTGTCCGAGCAATAACCTGGGCGAAGTTTTTGATTTTCGCAGGTTACCAATGTTAGCCTATTGATGTAAGCGTTCAAGGTGATAAATCGCTCAAACCTGAGATTACAATGGGCGAATTAATTTCGAGTTTCTTGATGTTAAATTAATTTTCCGACAGATTTTTAGGGTTAGTATTAGAAAAGTGATTGTGATAATTGAATTATGAAGTTTTAAAGGATTTATTGCGACTCCAGTAGAAAAGAATATTATCATTCTGGCTTTGATTTATTTACATTTTCCTGCGAAGAAAAAATATTAGAACCAACGGAAATATTTCATATTCAAGTTCTATTTCTATTGTAGAAAAAGATACCAGGATTATTGATTCATGTATATACGAGTATGTACATATGTACAACGTTGACTTGCACAAGAGTTGGTACAAGAAAACACATACCTATGACGCAAAATTCAATAAATGTACTCGTAGTTACATAAGTATCTAAATAATTGTAGTTCACAACATTGCATTTTATGTTATTTTTTATGGCAAAGTATTTTACTATTTACTCGTCTGTATTAATATACCTCAGTATATACAATTTATACTTTATTTTATACTTTCTCATAATCTGCTTATGCATTTTAGATATCTTACATTTATTATTAGGATTATGCTGTTATGCATTAATTTTGATTTTAAGTTTGTAAAATTGTAATGCATAATGCTTTGGGTTTCTCTAATTTGTAATGTTGTGCACTTAAAATAACTTATAGATTGTTTTCAGACATGTTTTTTAGATATTAAATAGATGTTTGCAACTCGATAATAGTGAGTAACCGATGGTAGGACCAGTTGTCTGCCCTAGGCTTTCGATAAACAAATTGTTCACCTTTGTTTTGCTTCTGAGAAAGGTACATTACAATAGTCTCATTTTGTTGGTTTCATATATTATTGTAAAACTTTTGGTAGTGGCGTTGGCTTCGACCGAGGAGCAACACAGCTTTGTTTCAAAAACAATTTACTGTTTGTATGTTGTTTAGAAAAAATCGAGAGTATCATTGTTTAGTGTTTAGCAGGTTTCTGTAGTGCACTTTTGTTTGGTTTGTTTTTGTTACAATTGTGTTAAAGTTGCTGGTTTAAGTTTTAGAATTAGGTTTGCGTCATACGTCGCCAGTGTTACAGTTAAGTTCCTAAATTTAGCCTTGAAGAAGACGACCGGTTTTTGGCTTAAGTAATTAATTTGACGATCTGCGAAAGACTGCAGGCAGATGCTGGATGCGGCAGGCTGAAGACAGGGCGCTATGGCGTTCATTAGGAGAGGGCTATGTCCAGCAGTGCACTAATATAGCCTGATGATGATGATGATGAATTAATTTGATATTGGGACCAAACAGTTTTCACCAGAAATTAAAGATTGTATGGCGCATGGGTTTTCTTCGTCGATCACCTACTTGTACCCATACAGTTTCTGTTTAATTTACAACTGATCTAGTACATCGCCCGCGACTTCGTCTGCGTAGATCTCGTACTTTACCCTTCAAACTCCCACTACTCCTCCACCCCCCTTACAGCATAGTTAAAGATTTAGAGAGATTAAAATAAAAACTATGTTACTCGTTAAAATCAAAGCTTTCTATAGGTAAAACAATTTAAAAAATTGGTTAAGTACTTTTTGTGTTTATCCATTACAAACAAACATACAAAAATCCCACAAAATCGTTCAAAAAGGCAGGGGCCGTTCCTCCTTCCATAGTTCAGGTAACCAATTCACTTTTGCCGTTGGGTGGCTAAAGTCAACTTTTAGTCCAATATCTTTATTTCCATAGCTGGCAACAGCCTTGCATCAAACGGGTGTTGTCTTTGGGCGGACTTGCATAGTGCATAAATGGAAAATCATCGGTAGGCGCCTCATTGAATCAAAAACCGTAAGTGCGCCCTGTGACGTGGCTTCGGCCTCTCATACGCCTTCCAAACCTCTGAGGAGGTTTGGAAGGCGTATGAGAGGTCCCGAGAAATGTGAAAAAGAAATAATAATAAAAAAAACATCAAATCACAGGTTAGGCAGAGGTGTATGCAGTAAACCCAATAATATGGGGTGAGCCTATTTTCATCAACCGGGCACACATCCAGACTCCGGGCTGCTAATGAGAAATTCATAATGAATAATCCTAAAAACAAACAGCAAAGTGGAAACTAAATCACGTGCAACATGTCACCGAACTGGATATATCTCAAAACTCATGAAAGCTAAGTAGATACTTGGATCACTACGAAGGTAGGTACAACCGCCAGCACATCAAGCTATCCCGAACTGTCAAATTTTCCCAATTGAAAATGAACCTTATTCTCTTACTATAAAGTTGAAAACTATCAAAGGAATTTGACAGATTCGGGTAGCTTGATGTGCTGGCCTCTGTACCTAAACCGTCCCTAAGCAACAAAATCCAACCCGAGTCACAAACAACAGCTAATTAATAAATTCCCGACACTTAATAAAAAAACAATTCAATAGAATTTGAAATCAAATTAAGCTGATATGAATAATTAAATCGAGTGTCTCGTAGGTACAGCGCTATAGGGTTATAATAAGACTACCCTCCCGTGCTCACTCAAGTAGCAAAAAATCGATTTATTTTTACATCTAGGTAGGTATAATACCTTCGCTTCGTGCCGACATTTTGCTTTCATTATTTGTTTACGTCGATGGTAAATTAATTTTTGTACAGCTAAGTGCCTACTTACTATCTATTGGGTTATTGGGTATGGTTGTCAATAAATGCCAAGGATACTTGACGTTATATTGGGATCGGGAGGGTTCTGTGGTTCATTTTAATGAGGTTCTACTTAGATTTGAAAAGTAGGAAGTTTCCAATAGGTAAGCTCTAGAACTGGAGGTAGGTTTTCTTATTCGTATTTATAAAGGGGACTAGTAGGTATAAGCCGGGATGCGACCTTTTTAAAGTAAGAAATGCGCGGGGCGCCCGTTTGCGGTAGTGTTTGCAAACTTGTTTTGATTCTTGAGAGTTACAGGACGTGTAGTTACTTGTTTGTTATCGTGGATCGTGTTATTGGGCGCAAATTTTGTGTTGTACAGGGTGAAAGGGATATGGACGCACAACCTGATATTAGTTTCATACATGATTATTTATGAAATACATAATTTATATCTAACTACACACCTGAGTGTCTTGGTGGGCTTTTTTATTTTATTTTGTTTTTGTAAATATGTATGTAGTTAGTTTTATGGCATAATTGTATAACTACAGATGACTTACATATCCAACTTAACATTTTAAATTAGAAAGTAAACAATTCACTTCTTTCATTATAAATCTCGTTGACTGAAATATAAATCACGATTATTTGTAGATAAAAAACGTAAATATTAGGAAAAGTCGAGGAATTTCAGCCAGAAGTATTACTGAACTCTGAATCTGGCTGTATAGGAGGTATACTGCAGCTGTGTAGCACCTGTCTTCTCTATTTCTCTTAATTATGAAAATATCAAAAGAAAGACTATACTAATCCACACTCGTACTGTTAATCCTTATGAGTAAACTAGTAACTCCCCTCATAGTATATTGTGGAACATAAATAAAAAGAAATTAATTAATCGTCAACATTTCCCGACCGAATGTTTTCTCATTAATGGCTCCACTAAGATTATTTCACCATAAGCCCCCGCCACATTACTAATCACCGCTTCAAACGCTTGGGTAGCGCCCCCTCGCGGACGAAGAGAGCACTGGCCCTCCGCCGGCCAAATTGAAAACGTATAGCTTCATACATGAAGACTTCAATCAAATGTGGGTAGAAAACAAGCCAAGATTATTTTAAAAAAGAACACAGGAAAACAATGTCATAAAATTGTTAAAAGCTTACCGAATTAATATTGAAGATAGTTAATGAAGTAGATTAAGTAAAATTCTCGTTAAAATATTATTGGCAGGTATTACAATAATATTATTTTTGACTCGCTCTGTCGACGGCGCAACAAAAGGGATGCAAAGTGTTTCACGCAACATAATACGCAAACAATGGTCCGTCGGTGCAAAGCCGTTTTCTACGAAACGGCACAGTACATCGTTACGCGTCTCGCTGATTTTGTAAATACACTGCTTTTTAACACAGGTAAAGTTCGCCTTAAAGATATTTTATAGTGTTCAATGTTATTCGTATCGCCGAGAGCGAGCTAACTGAATTACACGAACTATTTGCAATCGAAACTACGAAAAAGACTGTTCAATAAAAGCGAACGGGGCGCTCGGAAACATTTTCTTTCGTTTGTTTCCTTTCACATTATCGACGTAGAAGGGGATGAGGCGGGTCCGGCCGGTCCGGCTGAACGTACGGGCCTCGCATTTAAAAGCGATATAAAAAACTTGGGCCTTTATTTCGCAGGATGACCTAAGTGGCCGGCCGGACCGTACAAAAAACCCTCTTGGACTTACCTGTATTTTTCCACTTATTTATCCAACGTTTTTACATTCGCTCCGTTTGTTAGTACAGCGCGCTTTGTCTGTTCGGGAAGATCCTGTTTTTTAACGAGTACTTAGGGTCTAATTAAAAGGAAAGCTCCGCACGGACAGTCGAGGCCTTTTGATGCCCACTGTTATTACATTTCGTGTATAAATTTAATTTGTCTGGATGGAGTTTTGAGTGGAGAGCTTACCTTGTTTTTTTTTGGGGGTATGTAATTGAATATTTTGAAGTGAAGGCTCATCGAGCACGATTTGGTGAGGTAAGAGATTTTGTCTTAACAATAGGCACAGGAATCATTTTAAGCAATTCCCAAAACCATCTGAGGAGCCTTGAAGGTATTTAACTATTTATGGTTTCACCAAAGACACCACCGCCCTCAGAACGGGGGCATCATGATGATCATGAAACCGCGGAGAATCTATACACAGTCCCGAACGAACGCCATCTATCAAGGCAGAGGTAACCAAGAAATAAACTTAATCATTTGACGTTTTGACACTTGACAAAACATTTATCACAATGTCATGTATGGGGAGTTATTTGCGCACTTGCGTTTAATTCATGAAATATAGGGAGAGCGTGTTTTTGTTTTGTTGGAGTATCTATCTGACAGCGCATAGATAAAGAGGTCGGAACGAGATTTGACTGCTATCAGCCTGGTGGAGCGTCGAGGCTATGGTAAGCGCGGCCATGTTGAACTGGGGATCATTCCAGAAACGCCAATAGCGAGCGCACTACACAATCACGAATCGCTTTTGTTCCAAATATATCAGATTCTGATGATGAAGGGCATTTGCCTATATATCTGTTAACTTCTTAATAAGCCAAGCTAAAGCGTAGAGCTTTCTTAGAACATGCTAACGCCACTAAAACCACAGCGTCAAAACATTAACGTTGTCATTATCAGTTTCAAAAATTACGACGCCATTATTAAAGGTAATGCGATAATATGTTAACATTTGACGAGTAATAAACCATAAGTCGCATCGCGTTGGCCCCGTAATGAGGGAAATGCCATTGCTCACGGCATTTACATTAAACTTAAGTTCATCGACAGTAAATGTCAGTGCGGGAATGATGCCCTGCGCAAGAGTCGACTCCCGCAAACGCCATTACGAGTTTTATCTCCCTTATGACAGATGGCGCAATAAAAAATTATTTTAAATCAGGAATAACTTCAAATAATGAGAGAGCACGTGTCCTTCGGGGTCATTATAGGATGGAGTATTGGTCGATTCGGCCCAAGATAGCTCTTTGATTTACTGCCTGACTTTTGAGCGCACTAAATCACTTTTGTATGGAACTTGAGAAAACTATTAGCTATTATTATTGGCGAACTACGAGAGCCCTTTGTGTGGCCTCCACCCGTCTCCGGATAGACGATACTTTTTTATTCGGTGAATTATTATGATTTTCTGATTTGCGTGGCGAAACGTGAATTATAAACTATTATTGAGTTATGGGAAAAAAGTATTTGTGAATCGTATTGTGGCTGATATGTATATCTCATTCTCGTAACTCACATAATTCGTAGATGTTTACGGTTTTTTTTTCTCTGTCATAATTTTCTGCTGTGATTTATATCATAACCAATATAATAGGTAAGGTATACTTGTCCTTGGAATACAACATGCCAAAAGATATATCGGTTAAGAATTATCAGATTTTAAGCACCAACCGAACAGAATGATCGAAGGTTAAACTATACCTACTTGCCGAGGTCGGACCACGACCATTACATACCGAGATCCCTCCGTGCCTCGCAAAGCACGTTGAGCTGGTGCTTCCGGCTGTCAATTGTAAAATTTTGACAGATGTTACGTGTCTGAGAAGCAATCTTTCTAAAAGGTACGGTGTTACTTAGCAATTGACCCGTGGACGTCGGATATGTAAAATATTGGTATTCAGCTATATTCAGTTAGACTAGAAACCGACCAAATTTGTTTTGTAGTCATGTTTAAGCAAATTAATGATTATAATTACGATTTGTGACCCCAAACATATTTAGAAAAAGGCTAGGCAGACGATGAGATATGTGATTGTGACAATTGATACAATATTATGGTCTCCATCTTCATGTCCTAAAACCACAAATTGTCACACACGTACAAACTTCTTTCGTTCTTACACCCACGTATCAATAAACACCTTATCATGGACCAAATGACGTACCAATAAAAACTAAAATAAAAAGCCATAAACATTTATAATTTCGCAGATCTCCAAATTAACACGTCTCCCACTCTATATTCCTTGTCTATTATATCATTCTATTGTGTCGGAGTGCCAAAAGCCATCGACAGTTTTTTTGAGCGTTTTCGAAACAATATTTACGACAGTCATTAATTATGTCCAACGTGGCAAATGTTGGGGCCAATTTACTAGGTCCCAAATTCTTTAGATGAATGATGGGTTATTTGATCAATGTTGGGTCCTACGTAGATTTGAAAGGTATATATAGGAAGGTGCCATGCTGTCTGCTGTGTGAGGTCTGAATCTATTATGGAACTCTTAATGTTTAAAGGTTACTTTCATGGTAATATTTGATTGCAAAGATGTACCTGATCATGACACTTTCAAAGGCTATGACATTTTTATTCAACAAACTATATTTAAGTAAACTTGTAAAAGGATAATCTTTATACATACCTAAGGTACCCAACATTTTTAAGATTCAGTAATAACCACGCCGTCGCGTCGATTTGAATGTCGGTTGGTGGCAATAGTGGCTAAATCTTTGTTACAACATTGGCACCAATGTTACGCCTTACATTTCTCATTTTATTAATGGTTGGAACAAAGGTGGGTCCAACATGGGTTGGACAGGTTTTTGGTGCCATGCTGTCTGCCATACCTGTGTGGGGTCTACAGATTTTTTGTTTTAGAATGGATGGTACTATTGATTGATTTATAGTCTAAAAGGGAAGCAAAGTCACGGACCTGATGCTGTATTTTTACCTGATGTGGGATGTAGATAGTAGGTGCAGTAATTGCACATCTACGGACAATTATTCGGTCCTTATTATAAATAAATCGTATGAAAAACATTAACACAGATTTACATACGTAAATAAAACTCAATGTCGAGGATTAAAGTTGTGTTGCATCCCATACAGGGCTAATGTTCACAAATAAACAGTGTATTAAACACACAGGTAACGATAATATTAACATAACCCACCCACGAGCATCGAATTCATTCACTACGTAATACCCATTGTGTAGAAACTGTTCGAATTACAAATACTCCCAATAAAACTCAACCATTTTATTACCAATTATTTACTACATCGCGTCGTTGAATGTAAAAATGAAATTAAAAACAAACCATTAAACGATTTTATACGAGAATCCCTAACAAGGACGTTTCCCTTAACCGGATCGGGAGCACACCTGGGTACTCGAAATTTGCCCTAAAAGGTCCCAAACGACAGCCATGTTCAACAATGTAATGGCGTATATACAAATATTTGTAAAGGAAACTGAACTTTACCCTACCGAAAGTGAGATTGTAATCCTTCACACATTAGGCTTCATGTTGGTAGCTATTGGACATAAGTCATTCCGGAAGCAAGGAGTGCCGAGATGGTAGATTTTAAAAATGGAACGTTTGATTTGCATTTGAATAAGAGCCCCCGGCGACCCAGGTGCGCAGAGTACATTCAAGTCCAAAAGTTTTTCGATTGTTTTTTTATTTGGACACGAGTTAGCTAAAATTAATATGGATGACCAGTTATAATCGACGGTGTCGCTGTCGTCCAATGTGATTTACATACGGATTAAAGTCACACGCTTTTATTTTAGCCTACTTACTTGAAATTCCATCAAAGTTTAATGTATCCTACTCAATTTTATGTGGAAATATTTATTTTGGCTTAAGGTTATATCAGATACAATTTTGTTCACGCCTGTACTATTATTAGGTGGCGTAGATTCATGTGATTTTACATTTAACAATTCAATGCCAGGGCGACAAAACGCACGTGTTGCTAATGGTTGAGAATATATTGTGTTAAGATTCCGATACCTACGTACTTAAAAATCAACTTCTTTTGTAAGTTACATACGTCGTAAATCTTAAGGAGATAAGTACTAATTTTAAAACGATTTTTTATTGAATTAAAGCTTAAAAACAAAGGGTACATAAGCAAAGTCCTTACTTACCGACCTTAGATTGTTTTAATAGTCGTGGAATCGACTTTAAAGTACGAGTAACATACCCTTGAACAAAATAATTATATTTTCCGCAGCCCAGTCAGCCAGTATGATGCCCAATATCCCATCATCTCACGTGTGCTTGGGAACCCAATAAGAAAACCGAGTCCACTACACATCATATTTTTTTATCTGTCAAGTGGGGCGTGTTTGAGGCAACGACTGCTCCTTGTTCTGCCTCTATTGTTTGAGTTTTTATTATCATCGCGGACAAAGGGCGCGTAAACGGTAGCACAAGCGTTATCGGCACTTGTGATCAACCTTATACTGTTTTTTTTTAATTATATTTTTTACGAGAAAACCGAGATGTGTTCGTGCGGGCGCGACATGCGATACGGATCGCGGGAGTTTTGATTTTCGCGCGTTTTTTATTTGAATTTGGAGTGATGTGTTCCTGTTTTAATGTTTTTTCTTCTCTCCGTGAGAATGTGAACTCTGATAATAATCAATGAAAATTCCACTGTTGGGTTGGCAAAACTGGAAAGTAACTTTTAGGAACCATTGGCGTTTTTCGTGTTCACAGGTATTTACCGGGCTTAAACTATGACCTTCATAATAGTACGCTACATGACGCCCCGGGGATTTACGCAATGATAGGCTGCCTTACGCAAAACCACGATACTCTACGCGAAACGACGACGATGCTACGCTGCCCTATGCGATGCGACGGTAACACTACGCTTATTCAAGTGACGCGATGCTGCTCTACGCAGCTTCTACACTACGCTGCACTTCAATCTAAATGAATATTGCTATAATAAATAAAAATGTTGCTAAATTAAAAACTTTTTTAAGAAATTAGTGTTAAAGTTTTTGAGTTATGGTTTACACAGCTTCTTTGTGACACACCTAGTATATAAGTACAAACTTATTTTAGATGTCGATTAAATCAATATTGTGCATTTGCAAATGATCATGCCGACTATTATTATCATTGTTCGTGGTCTGATACGCACTTGGCCCATATTACTACTGGCCATAGGTAGGAGATAAGGTGCGTCTCTGAGTTTGAAACGCACTAAGTAGTCATACTTTTATAATGTTTCTTTAGAAATAACCTTTTCATTCAACTGCAATAGTAAATTTTCAAATTCTTAGCCTAATCTTTCAGTAGCTTCAGCATAAACAAAACTGAGAAGATAACTACAGCAAGTTGTTACCAGCGCGCTACAAGCCGTGAACGGCTCACTATTGACCTCGTTAGTTCAAACAAAACGTCACAGCGCATGTAAAACAACCGCGCACTTCACGTGCGCCTTTTCCTCTCGAAAATAACTCATCTCGGCTTTTCACGAGGTGTCATTAATTCTGGGAGCTTTGTCGCGCCCGCTCCGCTTGACGCTCCGCGCCCTAATGACGCGACTCTCAGCCGCTTGTTCTTACCTCATTAACAAAATGACGTTGACGTTAATATTTTGTGTTTCGTTTACGCGGGATTGAAGCGTTCGTGTTTTGTTTATGTTCGGATTTAAAAAAGTTTAAATTAAAACAAAAACGAAGTTTTTGTGATGCATATTTTCAAGTTTGGAATAAAATTGCAGCGACGATTTTTTTTGGAAATTTTATCACACTATTTAGACGGCTTTTTTATCAAGTTAACAAACTTTTTAGTATATCATAAAGAATATAGAAGTTGTTATCAAATCAGACGTTTGCCAAAAATATTCTCAAAGAAATATCCTTCTTCCATATCAAAATATTTCCCCAGAAGAAAATATGCGTGAACAATAATAATTTTTGATTTTCCCCGGGGCTCGGCTCGGCTCCGTTCTTTTAATTACCGCGCCTGGCCGGGGCGGGCTCGAGAAAATATTTAGCCTCCCGTCCTCACCAGCCCTCCATAATTACTAATGAGCTTTACTTAAGTACATGTATAGGAGCCACCGTTCAACACAACTAAATTATTTTTAATTAATAACAGAGACTTAGAAATAGTGGCTGATGTTCATCACGCGTGGTCGTGATTGGGTCTGCGTGAATTTTAGATTATGTATCGCCCTCAATTAATGAAAAAAGTACTTAATTAGTATAATATTAAAGATGGGAGAAACTGTTAAGTATAATACCTTATAGAAGCAGTCTTTCAATTAAATAATATACTAACAGAAAGTCGATCTTTTAGAAATTCTAAATTTAAACAAAAATCTAAAAACTTTCTTTAACTTAGCAGCTAGAAGCCATAAAAATTCACCTACAACTTTTAAAAGTAAGGAAGTACAAGAGAATTTTCATTTGTGTGCAATAACGTTTCATTAGAAGATGGCCTCGGCCTCGGAAGGCGACGGGGAAATAAGAGGAATTTCTGGGACCAAATTAGAGGCCTGAGGTTCGCAATAAGAGTGGACCAAGGGACTGGCCTGATAACACTCACATTGTTGTTGTTATTATTTTTTCATCTCGGCCGAAGCATATTTCGCGTTCCTTTTTAGGTTCCCCGCAAATTGTAGGAGAGGATGGAAGATGATTTGTTGTGTGTTTTGGATGCTGGAGGATAATGAGTGGCTGTGAAGTGTGTTGAAGTAATGTGTGTATCTTGGCTTTCTTGTAAGTTGCCTTAGTGTTAAGAAGGGTTGAATGAGTGCCCAAAGTGCTTTTAAAAAGTAAGTTTAAGAAACTAAGTGGTACTCGCATGTATTAATAACAGTATGGAATACCAAACGGAAACATAGAACTGAAAACTCAAAAATCGCACTCGAATCAAAGTATGCAGAGGACTATAACAAAATCACGTTAAATCATTAATTACCATATCATAAAACCTCGACAAATCGATAGTTCCTCTTCACATTAATTTCACAGCAATTATTAAATACGAGCAATTCGATAATTAATTGGTGCAAAAAGAGGCCGGCTACCGCAATGGAATCGCAACGGGATCGCGGCGGGATCGCAGTAAATCACGTTCGCACAATGCCGCCAGGTGGCGGCGGCGTCGCACGATAATGCTCGCGTTTAATTACGCGGAATAATTAGTGAACGGAATATTTTCCGGGCCCTAACTATCTCCACCGTCTTCCGGCGATAACTAGGCGGTAATTGCGGATTAACCTCGCATTCAGAATTTAATAGGTGCTCGAATAGAATGCTGCCATGCCAGTCGAACCCCAATCACGGTATTTGTTTAGTGACGTCGAATTAATTGTTATCCGGAAGTATTCCGCGTATGTGGAATAATGTAATGCTACGATTATTTGTTTGTTAATTTCGTATTACGTCTGTTGCGTTGGACGATGTACGAGGTGATAATTGCGTGCGAATTCAATTAGGGGCGCGCGTTAACTGTTTTATTGAATGAAATATTTGTATTGTCGTAAAAATATATTACGCTAATGATACATTTTAACATGTTCCATTGTTTATCGATGCTGTTATTTTTTGCCGAACGTCGCGTCGGGTAGTTTGAACTTTGATATGAAGCACTGTCATCGCTAATTCGAATTTCAAATGCACGGTATCTAGGCAATCGGCATCCAGAGGCGATTGTTTGGCGAGCTAACCCGCTGAGAGCACGCATATTGCATGCCCGGCACGTGTTGCCGATGTAATTCGCGCTTTATGGCACGTGAATAATTCGTGATAATCCCAGGGCGCCCCCGTCACCACGGCGACGTTTGATCTTCCCAATACATGGTAAAAAAATAATAATATAAGCGCATTTCACCTGCGACAATTCAACTGGAGTGTAGTTATTGCCGACCCCGTGGGGTGGCTAGTTGAGCGTGAACTTTGATATCGGCGCGAAATATTAATTTCTCGACGCCAATAAACAGCGAGGCGTACGTAATGCTGGCAAATTAAGCTGAGTGCCTTTAATATTATTCTGTTGGAAATTTTAATTATGAAACGATTTTCCTCGTATTGACGCACGAGTAAATATTGGGCTTTGTTTAGATGCGATGAGACTAGTTTATTGGAAATGTGTGATCTTGTAGAGACGTTGATATTGGTTTTAGTTTAAAACCAGTAGGTACACACTTTCTTAATTTCTGTACCTTATAGAAAAATGTAAAAACAGGCCATGTGTCTGGATGAAAGTTTATGCAAGCTCAATGTTGATTAAATTAACCAGCAAAATTAAATTTGTATGTCATACTATTTCAAGAGAAAACGGTTATAACCTAAAATACCCTCTACCTCTTCAACTATTGACGTAAACGAAAAACTCTTTTAAAAACACCAGATTTCAACAAACCTATGGGATTCAACGATTTCAAACAGGCTTTTGGACCTACTATAATTGTATATATCCTCAGTTACATGTAAGTATGGGAGTACCTACTTACTGTTTTTTTCCATTACACCATTGTTAGTATCCATATAGACCCAACCGTCTTCGTAGAAAACAGAAAACGGCTGTATTGCATCCGGACAGGCAGTCGTTCAAACGGACAGACAGACGGAAAAAAGATAAGGGGTCTGTTTTTGTAATTTGGCTACGGAACCCAAAACAAAAGAATCACAATAAGCTAATAAAGTACCCGGTAAAGCATTCACGACTACTTAATTGTATTATATTACGATATCCAAATATAAATCTATGTATAAGGAGAGCTGTAGGTAGGTAATCAAACTACCTATTTACATTGCCTTTCCCGAAATAGTACCAACATAAATTTTTTCACCATGACTTTTTCCAACACCGTTGTTCGTCTACCATACGTGATGACGAAACTATCACAAAATATTTAATGGCGTCCTTTATGCACATGTTCGCAAACTATTAATCAACAAACTTCAAACAAAAATAAAAGGTCAATCTCATGTTTTTATCGCTTGGATCTAGACCTCTTTAAATTCCAATTCGGGAGTGGTGCGACAGGAAAGCAATTACCAATATTACTTGGTAGCTAGCCACGCCATCTGTCGAGCGGGGCCGATCATTTAAAAATCACTGCACATTGTTCTGAGCGCACCTAATTGCAGTGAAAGTGGGGTTCGATGGACCCCGGGAGTAAATCATTTTCTAATGGGGGAGTGTGTACTGGGCTTTATTTAGTTGATGTGTGTGTGGATGGAGGTGTATTTTTTTGTTCGAGATGATGAGATGTGTTTTGTATTTTGCAATCCAATTGATTATACAGGGTGTTAGGTAGATTGATGGAGAAACTATAAGGGAGCGTAGCATTCAAGAAGATGAATACACAACACTTTTACTGAAAGATCGCGAAAAAAAAAATCACCTACTCCATACATTTATGTTCGAAAAATGTAGGGAACGTCTGTTTTTATTTTTCGTGTATATTATGCGTGATTGAGTCATGCGGCATACATTTATTGAAACTGATTCCCTTTTCATTCTGAAAAAAAACTTCTTCGTCTTAGCCCGCGTTCATATGGGAACTCTTCTAACGCGGCGTTAACACGTTAACATAATGGAAAGCGTAGGTATGATTATTCGTACGGAAGCGTCTTCTAAACGCGGCGTTTTTTCTTATTTCACTCTGTTTAATTTTCAAGGCTTGAATCACGATTAACGTCGCAACGTTTACAAATCGATTTTTCAGTGCTCAGATAACTTTCATCTGAGAAATAATAATTACAGTTGGTTATAATTATAGCCTTTAAAAGGCCCAGAGATTGAGGCACAGGCCGTACGCCACTGGTAACACTTTGATCTTAAGCTGACCTAGCGTAGTACGAAGTTTCAATAGAATAAAGGGCCACCTTATATTGGTATTGTTAACACTGATGCGCGACTTACCGTACTTATGTTTATGTCTGATCTGCTAGTTAATAAGAATAATTACAAAGTTATAAAAATAGTACGGATTTTAAAGAGTGTTTTCTTTCTTTTTCAGGAATGGATTGCCTCAATACTGTATGAGGGAGATTGAAACGTAAGTCATAAAAAAATATCCAATCAAGGTAAACTTGACTACTAAAAGGGTGAGACATAGTTACTCAAATAATTAACTTTTTACCTTTTTAGTCAAATAAATATTTTTTGTATCTATATAATATCTTTTATACAAATATACTGGTGGAAGTAACATCGACGCACAAACTGATACCGTGAGTTCAGTACATGATTCTGGACCCTCCAGCGGTTTTATATTTTTTTTTTTTTTTTTATAAGATTTTCCTAATTTCCTATGTTCTTTTTCCTTTACACTGCAAAAATCATGACAGGTACAATCAGTTTTTAATATTTTGAATTAAATTAAATTACGACGACACGGTTGGCGCAGTGGCTGAGCGATCGACTGATGC
Source organism: Phlogophora meticulosa (assembly GCA_905147745.2). NCBI lineage: Eukaryota > Metazoa > Arthropoda > Insecta > Lepidoptera > Noctuidae > Phlogophora > Phlogophora meticulosa. The sequence goes on along the minus strand of LR990522.1, from coordinate 12,956,150 downwards.
GCCGCGTGTCTTGGGTTCGATTCCCGAACGGAACAAATATTTGTATGGCCTACGGGTAGTTATTCAGGGTCTGGCTGTTTGAGTATGTGAGTTTAAATGTTTGTAAAACGCACCCACGACACAGGAGAAATTCCTAGTGTGGGGCAACCTTTTTAAAATTAAATAAAAAAGAAACGTGAATTATTTACTTTTTAATTTGAAATCCCATTGGGCTCAATAGAAATGATGATTTGCTTATGACTTTTTACAGTTAACGTAAAAACATCAGAAAGAAACGTAAGAAACAGAAAAAAGCCGACGAAGAATTTCAACGCTGGGGATGTCCAAAATCATGTACTAAAATCATGGTATCAGTTTCTACCCTGTATAGCTAATTTATTATTTTTAATCTTTACCCCGTGCTCTAGTTAGATGTGCAGCTCTTCACCCAACAATTCTTGTGTAGTAGATACATGCTGTTTTTTTAATAAAACACTTTTTTTTTTTTGGAATGGCCATCTCGCAGTTTATCCTTTAGGGATATCTACTGCTTAACCGATTTTTTTAATAAAACACTCTTTGGAAGTCCCATAAATAGTAGCCCAACGGTATCGGCGACAGGGTCCAAGCTACGGTCGGCGGTCAGGGCTCCAGAAATAGGAATCAGCTAACAATACGAGCCGTCTCCAGAAGTACTGGCTTCTGTATCAAGCCCTTGATCCAGCTGCCTAACGAGAGCCTCCTCAGATGTTGGTCGAGGATCTTGACTATTAAGCCATAGGCTGACACGACTATCGGCAATAGTTGTACTATTGCCGAGTCCACAACCCGCATGTCGATAACCTCGTCAAGTCAAGATGCTTGATTTGCTATCATCTTGACTTGATTAAGCTTAAGTAAATAATTATTATAAGTCATCATTGTAAAGAAAGTGTCTAAACGTCAGTTACATGTTCTTAGTTATTAATAATATCATCATCATGACGAAACCAGGCTATTATTAATGTAGGTAAGTCTAAAATCGCCAACCTGCATTTAGCAATAATGGTGATTACTCGTGCCTTGTCTTTGAAAAGAAGCCTTTGCACTGTAGTTGGACAATAACTGGCTTGTATTACTTTAATATAAAACATTCTTGTCAATTGTCAATTTTTAACCCATTTCAAAAAAGGAGGTTCTCAATTATTTCCAAGAAAAAGAATCCTCTAAAGAGTCATCCTCTATAATACAAATAGAAAATTTTATAATACAAATTTTGATTATGTTGTAATACCTGTTATACTCACTAACCAATAAAAATACATTACACACACATTACATATCCCACACAAGAATTTGTGTGGGATATATACTTACCCCAACTAAACATTGAAAAATAGTTTTTTGAACTACCGAGCTATCAAGGTTAGGTACATACTAACAATTTACACATGCATTTCCATACAGTTTCTCACTTTGACGCCCTCAACGTTTGTTCTATCATTGCAACTTCCGGCCGACTCCTACTTAACATTCACCAATAATTTAATATACATCGATACGTCAGTTAAAACTGCTCGTGCCGGTTGGATGCGGACAATGGCGGTCGTCAATTGAATCAATGTCCGATTTCCTGTGGATCAGATTCATTTCCTTTCATCCTGCATTGTTCATTTGATAACGCACTTTTCGGTCTGAGGAGCGCTGCCTAATTTGTTGATTGGTTTAAATGCTACAAGTGTACCTACTCGGTTTGAGTGAGGAGGTAGGTTATGTTGGCTAGGAATAGAATGGAACAGTGGTTAATGTATCGCCTTTCATGCATGAAGTTGTCGTTTAATATCCAGGCAAGTGATTTATTCATATATGTATACTTTCTAAGTTTACCTATGACATCAGTAACATCTGTAATGAAAAATGTCGTGAGAAAACCAGGACTTACGTAAACTAATTCTAACGATAAAATTATAAATGTGATTTATCTGTGTGCTGGCCTCTGTACTTTAGTACATTTATTTTATTGGTTAAAGACAATCGCTCGTTTCCAAGTAGGTAATAAAACGCTTTTAGATAAATGTCCCACAATGTATCATGATTACACGCCGCTGGTCGGAAAATAAATAATAAAATACATTGTTAAGCCATATTGCTACTTCAGTTTTAATAGCCTGAAATGTAACAATATACCTACTTCTTCAGTAGGTACAAGATATCTACTCACACTTAAGTTGGTAGGTTGGTATTTGGACCGCGTAGAACTAACCAGCTAACGAAAACACTGGATAACGTACATTTCAAAAGTCTTGATAACTTGTCTTCGTCACGGAATACAATCATCCATTATGTTAAAATAGACGAGCTCGTGGTTAAATAAAAACAGCCGTACGGGCTGAACGAAGGTTAAGCTACGCTTGCCCAGGTCAGTCTGTGGATGGGTGACCGTTCGTAACATTCCGAGTCCTCCGTGCCTCGGAAAACATGTTAAGCCGTTGGTTCTGGCTGTCATTTGTAGATCTTTGACAGTCGTTACGGGTTAAGCCCGAAAGTCTGACAACCAATCTGGTAAAACACCAATGGGGTATCGTGTTGCCCAGTAACGGGGTTGTGGAGGTTAAATAGGTAGTTGCTCTATGTAAATTACTGGTATTCAGCTGCATCTGGTTAGACTGAAAGCCGACCCCAACGTCGTTGAGAAAAGGCTAGGCAGATAAAAGGTGAGGCTTTTACCACCACCACCTCGAATAGTTGCAGTAATCAGCAGTAAATACCCTATTGGATCCTGTATGACTTGGTTATCATACATCTAATCATCATCCGCTTTTTTCCAACCATATTGGGGTCGGCCAGTCTAACCGAATGCAGATAAATACCAGTATTTTACATGAAGCACTGCCTACCTGACCTCCACAACCCTGGTACTGGGTAATACAATACAATACAAATACCATTTAGGCTAGGTAGATGAAATTTATATGCTACTCTCTCGATTCTCCTAATTTTGTACTCTGATGAGAATGAAACTGGCAATGTACAGAATACAAAAAGATCATACAAATATTCCTTCCATCATAAGCTGTTTAAAAAAACCCGATAATCAAGTAAAACTATAAGGACGTTATCTTTCCACTCGACAGAGCAGTAATGCAGTAAACCGGACTTGACCGAACTTTACCGATGTTAACCGAACTCAAGATTATCGGCTATGGTTAGTTCCCACTTTGCTTCCGCGCCATCGCCACCCGAATGCTTTTTTAGCCAAAAAGCTTTATCACTTCCGTGGGGACGCGGACTATGGGCAGTTATCACAGATGTGAGGGTCCTAGATGGGGTCAGGAAGTCACTTTTATAGAACTTCTATTTTCACCGGCCACAAAAAGTCTTAAGAGTTTTCTTATATTTTTCAGTTTGAAAAGTTGTTATTTTGTTTATAAAATATGTATTTTTTGTTTAGACAATTGCTTCAGATGAAATGAAAAACATGAAAATTTACCGTACTTACAAAACATACAAGTTCAATTTCATGTTTGCGTTTGGTTTCTGTTTGATTTAAAACGTATAACCCATTTCGCTTCAAACGCCAGTTATGTTATGTTAGTATAATTCATGTTTTTAATTATGATAATATTAAGTTGCAAGTTGACCGTGTGTATTTTAGAGAATTCTGTAAATGGCTTTAAGTAAAACCATGAATACATACATGCCGTTTTCTTGTAGCTCATTTTATTTAAGCTAGAAGTGATACGATATACATTTTCTTTGCACCATCCAGCATCTTAGAGGTCTACGAACACGTGGCAGCGGACAACGCTGCAGAATGCAAGCACTGGATCACTTTTATAGCCGGACGCCGTAAAATAAATGTCGTGGTCCATCGCTGCTCTAGCTAATGACATCCTACATGTTACACGATATAGTAAACATTGTCCGATCTAGGGAACGTTTTACTACGGGATTTTGATAAGGTTTTTGTGTATTTTTTATCTGTGAGTTTGGCAGGCCAATGGCTTGCTTGTTGGAAAATGATTGCCACCCTTAGACACTAGCATTTTGAGGGCTTTGCCAGGGAAAGAAATGAAAGGTGTGCATATATTATCTCTTGCGTGATGTAGATTGTAGTTCTTAAATTGGCATGTTGAACGTACTGTACGGTAGTATTTTCTGTACTGTTTTTTTATGTTCTGATTGCTTATAATCATTATAAGGTTATAACTCATTGAGGTTCCTCTCAAAGAAGTAACCGTAGTAAGTAAATAATTAAAGCATTTTTTATACTAAAACCATTCTTCATAACAAAGTTCTATGTATAGTATTACTATTTTTTCTATGTCCTGTGTATACAATATACGACAAATATACAAAAAAATAATTATTTCTTCTTAGCTAGAGTACACTTCTCTAGACATACCCTCAAGGTAAAATATTATCGTCCAACCTTATTTTAAGATGCACTCTCGGCCCCAACACACCGCACCGTATATACAGCAAACACAAATCAAGTCGGCGGCATCGCAAGGCATAAACACGGCTTCTTATCACGGCATTATTTACGCGCTCGACGGCGACGGTCGATCGCAATATATTGTCGATTTCCGGCCACCGCTGGCGAGTAATACGCTTCCGGTACGCCCTGCGGCACCGCCCTCGCCGCGTAACGCACTCTTGTATGCTGATACGGAATTTTTCGAACAAAATTATGCTATAGATAAGATATTTGTCTTTTTAAGTATCTGTATATGTTTTGTGTTGCGCTCCATGTAAAACGCTGTTCCGGTTCGACTGAAAACTGACCCCAACATGGTAAAGGGCAGATGAGATGATGATGTTTCAGCACCTGGAGATAGTTGACCCAGTAACTGTATGGTATGGAGGATTCACTTAGAACTAGGTATAAGGAGGAGAGGCTTGTGTCAAAATAACAATACCCACTCTACTGGATTGAAGATCGTGGATCGGTGTACATCTGTTACATACCGGGATCCCTTTGTGCCTCGGAAAGCACGTATATCTTTGACAGTCAACACCGTTAGTCAGAAGCCCGAAAGTCTGACAACTTACCAAGGGGTTGTCCGGTAACTGGGTTGAGGAGGTCAGATAGGCGGTCGTTTCATGTCAAATACTGGTATTTAGCTGTATTTGGTTAGACTGGAAGCCGACTCTAGGAAGAGGCTAGGACGGTGATAGCTAGTTATAACAACCGAAATAGTTATTGCAACATTTACTTACAGTCTTGAACCCATCGGAAAATCTGTCGTTCACTATTTGGACAAGACTCTAAGTCTACAAGAGCACGATTCTAGACAGCAGCATATTCTTGTCTAGCCTCAACTAATGCTTAATTTATCTAGGTATTATTCATGCAACATAATTTTATTATAAACATTCCAGGCCAAACATTAACTTTAAGTTAAAATTAATTACAGGCTGAAATGTGTTGATCACGTTAAATAAGACGGTGACGTAACTTGATGAATTATTAAGATTTATTTTTGACTAACTTTGTCTAAGTAAGTGATCCTTTTGTGATGCATCGTTAATCTTTACGTTAATATTTTGATTTTATAAATAATTAGACAAGTTAAAATATAAAACTGTAAAAATTCACGAGAAGATCAATTTCTATCTAACGCTATGTGATTTTTACTTAAAGGTTCATTTTTTTAAACACGTTGCCCCACTCTAGGAATTTCTCCTGTGTCGTGGGTGCATTTACAAACATTTTAAACTCACATACACAAACAACCAGACCTGGAACAACTACATGTAGGCTAAATAAAATAAATTAACTTCTTTCATTAAAAATTTCTTTGGGTTAGATAGAAATCGTGATTTAATAGCAAAAAATATCACGAAAATACGTAGGAATTAGTATAATCCAACGACACAGTCCATAATCATGTCATGTCCAGATTCATCATGCTGAACTCATGGTATCAGGTTGTACCACTGAGGGTGGGAGGGATCCCACCCTCAGTGGAATCAAACAAAATATCAAACAGACGAATCCTATTTTTATCACCATTCTTATTTATTCCTCAGGAAACATCGCATAGAAGGCAACTTCTGGCTCAAATCGCATATGTGCATAAATTGCATATATTCAAGGACCACTCATCTTTCACTGGACACATTAAGGTCATTGCGGAAGTAAGGAACTCTAAATAAATACATTCTATGGTTAATCGACGGTGAATGAAGAGCATGAGGGGGAAACGTGCCTCTCATTTGTCCCTACTTGCGGGAAACAAAGTGGATATATTATGAGGATTTTTGCTTGGAGATTTATGCGGTCATGTTTTTATTTTGTGTGAGCCAACAACATTTAAAAACACTTTAAAAATATTTTTTCGGGTAAGACTTAAGTTGTCTCTTCATATGTCCTGGGTTTACCCGCGCTGCTCAGACCTGAAAAATGAAATAAAAGGATATAGAGGTCCTCATCATAAATGTGAAGACACTCAGACATTCGGGTTTGCACTGAGTTGATACTGTGAAGAAAAAGAACAGAGTTTTATCTATGTTTATCATCTTTCCTGTTAATTTGAGTTGGCTTTTGGATTGCGCACAAATATACAAGACTAGGATATACTTTTGATCAGGAATTGCAATTGAGTTTATTATTATTGACAAAAATGTTAAAAAAAACTTACGCAAAAATGTTCAAACTAGTTTATGATACGAGTACGTTTTAGTTTAGCTACACTTTAAGTTTTCCATTTTGTCTTTTATTCTGCATCTTTCCGTCACTATGAAATGTCTAAAACAAAATTAATAAAGAGGCAACTAATAGACGAACATTGCAAGCTAATATAAAGCATGTAATGAGTGAAAAAATAATTCATTAGTGAATCGATCCAACGATGTTGTATTTCGGCAATCGTCATATTTTCCTCGCCTACCGAATAAACAAAAAAATAAAATCTACAGATGAGAGTTTATTTCTGTATAATTTTTCGGAATTCCGTAAACGTAGAACTAAAATGAACATTCCCTCAAGTGTGAGTCGTCTGATATAAGCTTACGTTAACACAGTCAAAATAATATAAGTTAAGTACCTCTAGTTGGTAAGTAAACACAGTGTGTCGGCGGTGTCACGCCGTGCCTAGCGCGTGACACGCTGCCGACCTCGTAGGTTATTTCCGTGTCGCAATTAATCATTTTCTTTGACCAAAACCTTTCTTTTCTAATACTCTTTGAGTTTTCATTTCCATTAACCAACCTGCCTGTTTGCTAAAATACTTTTTAAATCCAATAGCATGGTTTCGTTAATATTATTTTGATTGATTGTTTTGGAGTTTAGGTTTTGACTGATTAAAGAGGTTCATGGAAGATGAGCCGCTCGAGTCTGGATGGAATATGTATCTTTATAAATGATAGCCATCTCTATGCTTGATTCTATTCTATAGTATATGCTATAAAATACTGAAAAGTTTCATCAAAATTCGTTTAATAGTAACAAACTTATCCACACCTTAATCCTCACAAACGTTTACATTTAAAATATGTTTCATGAATGATCCCCAGCTACTACCATCAACGGATGGTAGTAGCTGGATGAAAGTAGCTGAGGATCAAGTTAAATGCCGTGTGTTTGGAGATGCCTATACCTATTGGTGTAGGTGGACCGTGACGTATTTCTTAACCTTGGTCATGGTCTACTAGCGTGCCAGTTTAATCCTATCCAGTCTGTCCCTACCCCTTTCACCAGCAACATCCTAAATCGAGGTCCATACGCCTATAATATCCATACCTTGGGCGCCTTAATTCATTTAGGCACCACAGGTTAGTCCAGCTAATCAGCCCACAACCTACCTCATAGGTCGACTAGCAAAATGCTCTTCCCAAGCAAAAACATTCATCAATATCCGTTCAGCCTTTTAGGCGTGATTGAATAACAAACACACAAATATACAAACGTACAAATTTTCACATTTATCATACCTATTAGTAGGATACTCATAATAACCAGTCAGAGATGAAGGGCAGGAGCTGGCACGCGTTCACTCAAGCACACTCCGCAGTCGCCATCGCCACTGGCTGCGGTCGCTGATTGCCTTATTGATTGAGCTATATTAATCAATATGTACTGCCAATATGTACTTCTGTAGGTACAAAATATTACGAATACATAAGAATGATGACAAAGTCTCCAATTAATAATATCAAGGTTTAAGTTATGAAATTAGAGAGAGGCTATGTGGATAATTGATCATTACGGAAATTATTATTGAAAACAGACACTTATGTAGATACTCGTCTGTAAATGTGTAAAAAAACGTTTTTACACGTCACATAATAAAAATAAATAAATTTGAACTGAATTTGGTCGATGTGCTAAGAAAACTCATCAACAAAAACTCATTTCATTTACTATATTTTCAGTGTTATGTAATAGTGGGCGAGCCTATTGCTATCATCGGGCAAGACTCCGGGCTGCTTCGAGTACTGAGAAATTCCAAACGGGAAAACCTATTATGATTTTGCTCGACCTGGGATCAAACCTAAGACTGTATGCTCAACTTTAGCGCTTATGACCACAATACCAACGACTCGGTTAATGTGTTTAACAATCAGTATAGTATTTAAGTAACTAGTTGAATTCGTTTTAGGCTTTATGTTTTTGTATTTTCATAAACAACAATGGCAGTTCACATGATTGACGACTTATTTAACACATGTCCTATATTCCATGTCTGCATCCCTCACAGTTGATAAACTAATTAGAATATAAGTAACACACACCCGTGTTCCTCCAATAATTACGATTTTTCTAATTAAGCAACAGATGTAGGGTGCGGAGAATACGCGTTCACTGAAGCATGCTCGCCAATGCGGTTACTAATTGACTCATTGATTTCCATGTACGTAGGTACCTATTTAATAAGTCAGGCTATATGTACCGACGTAGTTGCAGTTGATGAAATTTTAAGTTAATTTTTTTAATTTTGAGTTAGTATTTGGCTATTTTTAAAAGGTAAAATTTTGATAATTTTGACTACACGGTTGGCGCAGTGGCTGAGCGATTGACTGCTGCGCTGCGTGTCGTGGGTTCGATTCCCGCACGGAACAAATATTTGTATGGCCTACAGATAGTTGTTCCGGGTCTGGCTGTTTGTGTATGTGAGTTTGAATGTTTGTAAACGCACCCACGATACAGGAGAAATTCCTAGTGTGGGGCAACGTTTTCTTAAAAAAAAAAAAAAAAAATTCTTGCTTTCCTATAAAGGTATGTATTTAAAAACCGCTTCTCATTTTCTGCTTCACATACAGGTATCTACTTAAAGAATGTTTGTATTCATCTGTTTATTGAAAGTTATAGAAAAAAGATTTTTGGTTAAATTTTTTGTCTGCTGTTTCAATAGGTAGGTAGGAAAAATGTCCAGCGATATTACAGATAGAACTAATCTAGTTCTAATTTATTAAATTAAATTATGCGAAACAACGTGTAAAAGTTTTTTTGAAGTCCCATTAACAGAAATAAATATCATTTATCGTTATTAAGCCTATTAATGTTGTAAATTTATTTACTGTTAATATCGGTACAATTTATTTATTTGTAAAATACATTTTACACGTCACAAAAAAAGCAAGTCGCATTTGGAAAAATATATGGAAATTTATTAAGAAATTTATATTTAGAATATTTTCACACAAGTATTGAAAGAATTTAATGAAAACGTTTCTCAACTTTCCAGGTAGGTATTTGTTTAAGACCTACGCAATAGCAGGTGCCCTCTAGTAGACGTTTCATGATTTCTTTTTCTTTGTGACGTCAAAGGCTGTTTGGTAAATATAGCAACAGCTTGTGTTAACAGCTTCCAGAAGCTAAGATAAGAATTGAATAAGAGTAAATGCAGAGTAGGTATTAGAAATTGAAACATCTAGGTTTTATCTTAGGACATTAACTGCACTTAGGTACCATTTTTCAAATACTTTCTGCACTAGGCTAAGCCTGTCTCGCAAGAAGCTTAATTTTTTTCATTAGATTTTTATATAAAATTTGAGCAAAAAAAAACTACTTTCAAATTTAGAATGATTAAAAAAGGCCCGCTTAGAGCATTAAATGCTCATTTACGAGTATGTATTTTAGTACTTGGCACTTTACCTTGGTTATTACTTCCGTATATTTTCCAGTCAGGTTTACCAACCCTGCAATTGTTACTGGACAAGCGCGAGCGGTGTCAGCAGATAACAAAGAGGTGTTACTAGTGTAATGAGTATTTGGTGAGTAACATACATACACAAGGTACATGATATACACTGGCTTAAAATAATACACCATGTAACAATTCATGTTTTTTTTAGTCTTGTGTTTGAGAGGGCTACTGTTGGGTAGCGGTCATGGAGTTGATTCCCTGGTCGGGTTAAGTGTTTTCATCTGGATTTTCTTAGTAGCAGCTCGGAGTCTAAATGATTGCCCGGTCACTGATAATGTGCTCGCTCCACCCATATTACATGGGACTAAAACATAACAGGGGAAATGTGGGTGTGGGTGGAGTATTATAGCCAATCTTCTACCTAACCCTCCATGGAATACAGGCGTAAGGTTATGCTACAAATCATGACATAAACAAATAGCCCAAGAACTCATACCGCTAACATCAAACACATTATAATTAGAAACGGTCTAGGAACAAAAAGTAAAAAAAAACATCTACATCTTTTACATAGCACGTTACGATGATTGATAGCACTGGATGATATCAACGCGGCGATGGACACAAAAAACCCACTTCCTAATGATAGGCTTTTAAAAATATACGAACGAGGAACGATACTCGTCACCTCGGCAAATGGCGGCGATATGTTACTGGCATCAATCCTCTATTCTGCTCACGTCTGCGCCACGGGATCTAATTAATTATGGTAATTAAACAGGCCGATAGCACAGAATAAATAGGCTCAGAAGGTCGGTTCTAAACATTGCGGTATCATACAGAGAAGGCACGCTAAAACTGTCTTAAGCAATCGCCAAACGTTGTACGTGAACACGCGTCTATGGGCAAGATTCGCAAACCGGACTTCGATTTTACTTTGCGGAGTAAAGTGAGCATTACATAGGAATGTGTACCTTATTTCAATGTTGATAGTATTCATATTCTTATGAAATAATGTGACTTAATGTTTCATGCGAATAAGAATGTTACTTTCTCAGCAATAACGTTTATTTTCGTTTGAGACGCCTACTTTGCTCGTTAAGGTAAAATCGAAGTCTGGTCAGCGAATGTTGCCCTAGATACGCGTGTGGTTTCGCTCGATGTAGAACTAGCCTTCTGTAACCATTTACTTTGTGACAATAGGTAGGATGTACGGATCGGCTTGTATCCCACGTGGATTTATGGTGGTTTGGTGGCGTTTCGAATGGTTGGAGTCGATTTTAAGTAGTTGAAATGGTGGAAAATGTGATTTGGAAGGGTTTTCTTCAAACGGAAAACATTTCCGTGCAAACAGTCCATATTCTAAAATGATGCTCGAACATCAGTCATAAATTTTAACAATAGGAATTAGTTTGAAAATGCTGCTGCTATTTTAGAATTGATGCTATGTATATGGAAGTAGTTCTTGCGAGAGAAAAAGTGCCATTCTAGGTCCACCGGTACTTTCGTCAAATTGGAAGCCAAAAGCCCATACCTTGCCGATTCCGCACTCCAATCTGTAAAACACCAATTACGCACAGTTTGAAATGGTTTCAAATGCCAAATATATGCCATAGGCATTCTTAAAGAGACACTTTAAGTCAGAAACAGTTCAACAAGTAATTAAAGTTCCTAGTTCTGTACGTAGAGTACGTGATAGATATGAAAGTACGCTTGCAAGTACACAAGAATTCAAAGTACATACTTACGAGTACATGCGCTTCTTCGTCCTCCTCGCGTTCTAATGATGGGACTGAAGTTACGAACGACCAGCGGACGCCAATAAAAAAGTATTAATTTGTACTTCTTGAAACCAAGAGTGTGTTTTGTTTTCGGTAATTAATCTTTGTTCGAAGAACTTTTTGAAAAAAAAAACTGATGAACTGATGAGTGCATTTACCCTCCTCGATAACATTTTTATAATCAACACGCCTGACAGATAGATCGGTCTTCACAGTTTGTAATTTTTAGTAGACGTTGGTGCAATACTGAATTTATTATGTTGAAAGCCTTGTGCCCAAGGGGTTACCTGTTGGCAACTTCTGACTTAACTAGACATACATAAAAGAACCTTTTACTTATCAAGAAAAGTCTAAGCACCAACTACCACGTTACTATGTTTATTTTTTTTCAACTTCCGTACAAACTATAATACTCCAATTAACTCCCCTCAGGGGATGAATTTATAAGCAACCTTCCTTATCTGTCTTTCGTTGTATAAGGAACTATTGGTGAACAGTTTCGTGCCTCCAGAGCCACCTGTTTAGCCTGTGCGAGATCTATCGGTGATCACTTCTGCTGGGGAGTTTGTTCCACCACTTCTTCTTCCCAGCAAAAACACTAGGAAGTGGTGAAGGGTGAGCGTTTTGGGGGACTGTCTTTTGTAAACGTTTTGACGTTCAAAAAGTGCTGATTCTCAGCCTGATTTGAATAAATGAATGAATTTTGATTTTATTTTTGATCTTCTTATTTTCACCAAGTAGATTTTGCCACCGAGAACCAGCAACAATTTCTCAAGCACCTCGCAGCCGCTTCAAGCCACCGCTTATGTCAAACACCCCACTCACACATTCCTGACGAAGAATGATGCTTTCGGCTGCTCGCGAGTAGGTAGTGCTTTGTTCGAGTGATTAAGTGCCCCGGACGGCGTTGCTAAGCCCTTCAGCTAATGAGCCAAGTCAGTATTAATCATTGCATGACGAACCGGACGGACGGACTTTCGTGGGTGGTTACCATTGTGACTTTAAAACTTTGGACTCTGGAAAGACTAGACTAGTGATTTACTGAAGCTGTGAGTCTTCTGTCATTTGCCGAGGGTGAGTCGGTGTGACGTTTCATGAAGTTTACCCAAAGATAACTGTGAGTTTACCGGTCGTAGTGTGATTGTAAATTTCACGAAATAATCACCCCGATGTTGACAGAGTTTTTTGAAAAGTTGATGGTGTGTGTTAGACTTTTTATTTAACGTTAAATTTCAAAATTATTAGAGATATTGTGGGTGAGACTATAATTATGTGCGCCTCTGTCCAAACCTTCGGGGACTATGAGCTTGATGTTATGTTTTATGTTAATTAATGGAGATGAGCAACGTTGGGTTAGCATGCAACTATGTATTTCTTTTTGTTGTGCATGGGTAGCAGGGTTAGGTGCATCAGACTCATTATAAAGGTAGAATACATCATGTGAGACCTTCAAGTGTTTCAGTCGCAAGCGTACCTAAGATAGGTAATAGAATTGTAGAAATGTAGCGTTAACAACTTATATTTTTTGGGTTCCGTACCTCAAAGGCAAAAAACGGAACCCTTATGGGATGACTTCGTTGTCCGTCTGTCTGTCGAGACCCTTTATCAAATATTATAGTCTTCCGCCTCTTGGTGCTCAAAAAACTAAGCTACTAAGTCAACCCAGTAAAAACATAGGGTAGTGTCCTTGAAAAATCTGATTGGTTCGAAAGTTGGATTACTCAAAAATACTGGACACGTATGTTTTCTTTTGTCACGTAAACCAAAAATGACGACGGTATAGTGCGTTGAAATTGCGCGTGACGTCACGCCGTGCTACACTTTTCGTTAAAAGTGTAGCACGGCGTGACGTCACAAGCCCCTTCTCCTGAACTTAGATGTGCTATATCATTGTCACCTTTTATTGAATTAAGTAAGCAAAAAATACGTGTCCAATATTTTTTGGTTATCTTACTGACGGACTAAATAGACTTCAAATATTTTTACCTAGGACACATCCCTATTACGGTCATTTATGTGACATATTTTGAAACTTGCAAATAAATCAAAATTGGGTACTTCCCATTGCGTGAATTTGAAAAGAATATGTCACAAGACAAGAAAAGCAAAATGTTAGAAAATTGTTAAGTTTTATCATTTATCTCGGTTCATTAGTGCAAAGTGACGGAGGAATAGATCGGACTGTCAAGCACAGAATAAACACAGGGTGGATGAAGTGGCGGCAGGTAACGGGAACAACCTGCGATTTCCACGTTCCCCTTAAACTTAAAGGGAAGATCTATAAGACAATGATTAGACCTGCTGTCTTGTATGGATCAGAGTGTTGGGCCACAAAAGGAATGAATGAAAGGCAGTTGCATGCAGCGGAGATGAGAATGCTAAGGGGGATGTGTGGTGTTACGCGAATGGACAGAATAAAAAATGAGTATATAAGAGGAAGTCTGAAAGTGGCGCCTGTGACAGAGAAGTTGTGTGGAAATCGGCTATCATGGTATGGACACGTGATGCGAAGGAATGAGGATCATGTTGTGAGGAAAGTTTTGAGTATGAATGTAGAGGGTTACAAGAGTAGAGGGAGACCCAAGAAACGATGGATGGATTGTGTGAAAGTTGATATGGCTAAGAAGGAGGTGACTTCTGAGATGACGGGAAATAGAGATGTATGGAAGAAGAAGACATGCTGCGCCGACCCCAAATGAAATTGGGATAAGGGCAAGAGGATGATGATGATATCACTTATTTTTTTGCGATTACAAACATACATTTGCAGTATCACAAAGTGTATTCTGTCATTCAATTCTTCTTAAACAGGTATTTACCGATTCCTGTAACGGACAAACCATCTACATACGGGTTTGTGCGGAACTTTCGACGCGTGTGTCAGACTTTCACAAGTCCATTGGCTTTTAGTTACATGATTTATTGTGATATGTATTGAATACACTCTCTTGTTTTGGATAAAAGTTTGTTCAGCGAGTCAGTTATTAGATTTCTAACAACTACATTGTACTATAGAGGTGTTTAAACTCATTGTACCCACGTTACCCGGCCATAGGTCACATTTACGTAACCACAGGAATTATGTAAACGGTATGTCTTGTTATTCAAAACAAGCGGTAAGTTGGGAGCAGATAGGCATCAAAAATCGCTACCCTCCGATATCAGAGGTCAAAATCGGCACGTCATCAGAACACGTGTTGGGACTTAAATAACTGGCAAAGTGCGCATGTAAAGGCCAAGCGACGTGTTTCGCGGCGAGGCCCGCGGATGACTGATCCGTCGCACTAACTAATGTTCCTTTTTTAAAAATACCCTTTTTTATTTTTCAAACCGCACAAAAGGCAAAGACGCATGTCATGAGTTATGCCGACTTGTAGTTTTTACGATACGCTCGGCTTGGATTAAATATTTTTTTTTTTAAATGTTATTCCTTCTCGTCGAGAACGTGATGGCATGTGACATTAAAATGACAAATTAGCTAATTATTCTTAATCCGTTTGAATGCTTTTATCGTATGGATTGGAGTGATGGCCTGTCACGACGCACATTGTCGCTCATTTTACGCCATGATTTGGTTGCTTGGACTTAAGTTCATTGGCATAAGAATCAGCATGCAAAAACTGTCATTAGGTACCGCTTACCGTGTCTTGAGAAGGTTGAGGTAGGTATTCTCTTTGTCCTTAATTCATTTAACAATGAAATCTGATTATCTTGGGATAAATCCTGATCGGTACCTAAATTAGTTCATACATAACGTATTTTGTGATACTGATAGAGTTTTATTTGTTTCTTTTCCTGCATTCGCCCCCAGTTCAAAAGCTTTTTCTAAAACCCCCGCAACAAAAACCTCTAAAAACAAATACTATCTTGCAAAAAAACCCAGATTCAAAGTTTAAAATACGGATAACTTTTGAACGGCTAAACCGATTTGCATCAAACATGGCTAAGATTTTTTTATTTGAAAAGTGAATTAGTCGGAAGCGTCCGACTAATTCACTTTACAAATAAAAAAATAAATCAAAATCGGTTCATCCGGTCGGGAGCTACGATGCCACAGACAGACAGACACACACACTGTCAAACTTAAAACACGCCGTCGTTTTAGCGTCGGGGTTTAAAAATCAAGCACAACGAAATTCAACGAAAAATACAGGTTTCAGGAAAATACTTTTTTCGTATCTCTCTATTCTCGTTATTTTGTGCATATTATTATTATGATAATAAGAGCGCATTACCCGTTTAGCCCGCCACGGATGCGTTTATTTTTCGTTGCGATTCGCGACTCTACCTGCTAGGGTTATCGTGGAGTGTACACCAATTTAGGAGTTTTGATACTTTTAGTAGCCTGCTATTGACTTTGAGAATATTTTATAACAAAGTTCCAAAACATTGAAAACGAATCGAAAGGTTGATACATTAAGGATATTACTGATGGATTTCATGATGCTGGAGAACTGATTTGCCATTGGATTGCAACGTTACCACAAGTTTCTACGAAAAACTTCTTTACTTATACTCTATTAAATAACTTGAACTAGTTAGTTCCTTAGTTCTGAATTAAGCTCTACAATTTCTGACAAATGCTTGCATTGACTGGACAGGACCACTCATATCTTTGTGGTTCTTTCCTCAAAATACCATCTCACACAATAATCTGCATGATCCGCACATGATCTGACCAAGATCAAGTCTGTTCTTAAAATGAAAGAGACTAGAACTTTCAGTTTGTTTCGGCGTCTAAAAAATATATTTTACTTGTTGACGTGTAAAAGAATTGTAAAAACCTATTTACAGAAATAAATATAATTTATCATTTAACTTGTCAAGTATCAAGACCATTAGTTCCTCCTGTGATCCACAATGGACAGGTACAAGCGTCGAATGCCGGAGAAAGCGCCATCTTGCGGAGCTCTACGTCTACGTATATGACGATATCTGTTCACTTCAGTATGAAAATGGATTAAGTTTACTTTTTTTTTTTTTGCATGTTATGTTTTTCTTTTGCTTCGATGGAGGGTTATGAAGAACAGCCTTTCTTGGGGTGAAGCCTATATAAACAAATAGATACAACACACAGTACTCGGGTACTCTAGGTATAAGTTAACATTTTGAAATGCTTATTACTTTTCCAGCCGCAACAATACATGCTTTAGACTTTTTTTTTTGTTTTTATTACATATCCTACAAACGATATATGCAAATTGAAAGCATACATTCCATCTTCACATATGCCAAGAACATGGGAGGCAATTCTGGCGGCTACTAAAAGGATTATTTTGATAAAAACGTTGTAGTATCCTCAATGGTACAAAGAGACGTAACATCACAGAGTTGTATCATTATGAACCAGTTTGCCAAGACATACAAGCTCCTCACTCCTGTCAGTGAACCGCATGTAACTTTGTGACAGAAATACTGTTTGTATCTTGTATGCAGCCTCCTTTGAGTGCGGCCATTCACCAGTCACTGGGCAGGACAAAGCATTGTGAGCCAAGATCAATGTCTTCAATACCTATGTGGGCACTCAAGAACGGCTATGTGCTCACGGACACCGGCGCGCTGCCATAATCGAGAATGTTACGAGAAACCTATATGTACGGCCACACGTACGTGAACATACTGTACAAGCCTTTGTGCCGTTGACCGTTCATGTTGGCACTTGTGTCGTATAATTAGCGTAGAGCGATTAATTAATAGGTAATGCAGGTCTGTGGCGAATTTATGCTCCATAGCTATGTATGTATATGGCTCCGTTATGCTCTAAATAGATAGCTCGAATATGCTGATTGGCGAGCCGGCCTTTGTCCTCCGAATATATACGAATTGGTTGCTATGAATTGGTTACGGTTTCAATTTGTTAATAGGGATTAATCATTTCAGTTCCTAATATCTGAATGCGTTGTTTTGTAGGTTTTAGTAAATTAGGATGGATGACACTCTCATTTGCATTCAGAAACCTTTGTGTTTGAAAATTGTTTATACATTTGCAAGTTTCTTTTTTAGAACAGCTTCTTTCTGGGTCCCCTCGCGGGTTCGTACGCCGGCAAGGTTACGGCACGCTTACTCAGCATAACAACACATTATTTTGCAAATGTAAAGTATTCTATTGAGCGCATCAGACAATGTACTTTACATTAGATCGTCGCGGCACGAGCGGTAGGGCGTTAATTCACCGGAGACACCCAAACAAACGCTTTGTGAGATTCACCTGTTGGCTCTATAGGTCAATGTTACAGCACACAAGGAGTTTAGCGAAACAGACTTTTGTGGCTGGTGGTTGAATGGCACGCAGAGGCGCGCCGCCGCCATTGTCAACGCGGACAATGGGACATATGCGCGATTGAATCGTTTGGATGCGACTTGCGTCTCGATTGAAATCGAGAGTGCGATTCGAATTGTGTTTATTTACAGATTGTAAATTTATTGCGCGGTGAGATTAAGTGTAGGTTGTTAAGGTGCTAACAGGTGAGGAAGATTTAACCACGTTCGCTGTTCAATAACTAATAGAAACCACATTGTACTGGGTATAGATGCATGTGGATTTGCAATAATGGATGTCAAAAGATTTTGTTTTTTATATAAGAATATGTTGAAATGGTTGTTTGCTAAAGTTAGGCAAAAACTGTGCGGAGCTAACAAAATATCTTGGATGTAGAGCCTGTTTTCAAGAAAGGATTGTTTGAGGTTCGTCTAAGGCTACGAAAACATCCCGTCAAGCTGCAAAAATTTTAAACGCAAACACACACCGGTATTATGAAGTCAGATTAGTAAATATTCCCAAACCAAACATTTACCAAGAAAACACGCTACTGGTTGTCCGGACAATGGTTGTATGGTACCCTCAAAACCACTTAACATGGGGCTGACAGGTTAGTTCAATCACTATTATACGCCCCAAGGCCAGCGATTGGAGTGTATTTTTTCAATGAAATATTTTTTTTTCATTCAGGGAGTCATATCGACGAGAGGTTCTCACGGTAACTCGGATCTAACAAATAATTTTGCACGTCGCTACCCCCGCATTGTGACTTACATAACTGAGTCACAACCGGAATCCTTAGGAGCGGAGAAAAAGTTTAGAAATCTGAGAAAGGATACGTGACGTCAGCGGAACATTGCATAGAAATATTCGTAGCAGGAATAGATTGGGTAACGAAACGCAGCGGTTATGGAACACGTCGCGACGTCACGGCCGGCCGGCTAATCGATCGTGAGAACAATGTGACGTAATACGAGGGGGTGCGGTCCACAGGGAGAAGGGGACGCAGTTCGCAGTCCAAATATTTACTCCGGCATATGTTTGGTTTCTTTTCCTTCGCCTCATATATTTTTACTTTGATCGTGTAATGGGGCCCGGAGGCAGTCTCGATTTGTCCGATATTAATTTCGTCCGCCTCGCTGCTGTGCAGCAACAATCAATCGGGGTAAATAAACTGTTTGGATTTGGGAAACCTTGTAGTTGTAAGATTTCTGACGGGTCGCATTCGCACTAATGTTTTGTGAAAAAATCAATCGCAAAGTGGGAATGAGCGAGTATTTCGAGCGTAGTAGTAGTTTGAACAAATAAATATAAATGAATGATTCAATTTTAGTAAATTCTCTTTTGTAATCGCATCACCATTTTGTTGACATTCAAATTGAATATGTGCAATATAATTTGTGACCATGCCCTCTCTCTGTGTGGTGACCAACTATTGCACAGTTTCGGTTATTCAATATTAACAACGGTTATGACGAACTGGAAGTGTGCTTATCTTTAAATAGCATTCAATTCCGAGTAGTTTTTTAAATTAAAGTTTACATTAATAGTTAAAAATAATGACTATAAGAAAGAGTAACCTATTACTAACCTATTATTTTTTATCTTATTTTTTTACCTTGAGAAGAAAACAAATCGAGTCTGAAACTCAACAATGATCAATATGGAACCAAATAAATCGCGCAATCCAGATTCTCTTGTACACTCTGGTACAGGATGGAAGAAAAATCGACACACAATCCGACACCATGATTTCAGTACATGATTTTGTACCCCCAGCGTGGAAATTTGTCGTAGGGTTTACCTGATTTCTATGTTTTTTTGTGATGTTTTTTACTAATCATGATTTCTATCTAAGCCAACGAAATCTTTAATGAAAAAAGTGAATTATTTTGATGTTTTTTTTTTAATTTAAATAGTGAAAAAACGACGAAATATTTCTTCGCCGGGGGGTCGACGATTATGTACCTACTAAATTTGGTTTAGCGCCGATTTTCCTTCCACCCTGTATATCGTACAAAGTGTGTGCCTCTACGCCATCCTTATTCGAGGGGCTAGGGTTGTGCACACTTGAATTGTACGTTTAATGAATTGCATTAATATTGCATTACCGGGTAACTAGCTGGCCGCGCCCTCCACGGTAAACAATCATTAGAGCGCTGCAGCGCTGCATAGCTGTTTGAACTACCAGATTTGTTTGCGAATACAAATTGACATTTAGATGTTTTGTGTTTTCAGATTGATGTTAAGTTTGGGGTTTGAGTTATGTTATGTTACATGAATTTGTACATTGTCGAACTGTTCTTCATTGTTGATGACAGTTAGATTATATATACATTTGTATAAGACCAATTTGTTAACGACTTAATGAGTTTTTTGCATCGCCATCGAACAATAAAAAAATTATCGAGTCTTTGAACAAAACGTCCTTAATGTCTATGAAGTAGACGCACCACATAAGCTACGTAACGATAGCCATTTTCAATCACGCAACTATCAATCACAGTGTACGTTGCGTCCGGCTACGTACTCGAATATGTGCGTCGGTTACTAAGCGACGGCCGTTGTCTGTCCAACTAATGCCGGCCGTCGCAACCGGAAAATTGGACAGCACCGTCTGCCCAATCACACGCGACACTCCACGCAGATTAGCTCGCTCGACCAATGCCCAGTTTGTCCCGCACCACGCGACCGATACGCGACTGCGAAAATTCACACTCGTCGCTCTCCATTGAACACTGAATCCGGCACTCCGCGCTCCCTGTACCACGTCCCCAGTATTGTACAGCGACAATTTTCACTTCGCCACCAACCTTAGAAAATCCACAACGGATTACGCGTACAGGTATTGAAACCATACACGCCTTTCCGTCCCTCAGTCCGTCCTGAAATGATATTAGTGGACATCCCTCGTACATCTTTTTGTTCGCTTTGCCGACGCTTACTTGTAATTGCAACACTTAGGTGTTTCCGTTTGTCGTGTTTGTACAAACATTTATCACGATTGACAAAAGAATGACTCGATCTCACGATACAAATATAAATTAGGCGTGTGACCCGACTGCAATTCTAAACTGGTGCTCATTAATCGATTCCACTTCATGTTGAAAAGAAGCCTCCGAGCACGTCCGACTTTCGAACCAGAAAAAAATAACTCACCGACGTGACACGGGTAAGTCGCCATCGTGTTGCGGAGAGCGTTCCGCCCCATTCAAATCTTTACTTGGCATTCTAAGTACCGTCGGCGGCTTTAATTTTTTAAGGCTGACTACAACGCCCATACGGTATTCAGCTGGCGTTCTCACCACACTCACAGACATGTGCCTAGCTAATAGTGTGCCGCATCTGTTGACCAGAATGTTTTATGCCATTAAATGATGCGTGTTTGTATTATGTGCTTAGAAACAGAAGCATTAAAGTTTAAATTTAGTTGCTGAACGGTGGCAGTTATGTTTTGTGTTGGCGAGATGTCGCTGGGAGTAGTTTGCATAGTTATGTGCGCGTTTATCTAAGCTATATCGGTGGGTACAGCCGCGTCGTGGGTCAGGCTGTTATGCAGTTTGCCGGGGATTTAATAAATGTCTAAAACAGCGTGTCGACTTAGCCTACGAAGGAGTTTCTAAGAACGTGTGTGGGACTAAAGATAGGATCCTGCAACTCCTATAAGAAAATGCTGTAGAGTTTGAATATAAATTTGTTAGATTATATTTGAGATGACCCCTGACGCTGTCTTTGTATTTCAGAAACCCATCAACCAGGATATTACTGAAAATTTCTGAAAAAGGGGAAAAACCCAACAACACTTTTCCTTATGCTAAGTAGAAGCGGTTGCAACCTAGTGGTCTAGTGGCCAACAGCGACGTCAAATAAACCAAAACAAAATTTGACGGCACGGTTGGCGCAGCGACTGAGCGATCGACTGCTGCGCCGCGTGTCGTGGGTTCGATACGTTTCGATCAAATATTTGTATGGCCTACATATAGTCACATTCACTTTAAATGTATGTATAAACATACCTACGACACAGGAGAAATTCTTATAGTGTTTACATTGTGGGGAACCGTTTATATTTTAATACATAAATACTTATGCCTTTAATTCCTCTGGAACATAAGGTTCCATTTCTGGAGTAATTAAAACAACCGGTCAAGTGCGAGTAGAACTAGCGCACGACGGGTTCCGTACGATATCAAGTAAAACACGTTTATTATGTTCCCCTATTTAATTTTATATATTATTATCTTTTTTTCATAGGTAGCAACAATAGAAATACACACTTAAAAATTTCAACTATCTATTTATTACGTTTCTTGAAATGCTGCCCCCTGACAGACAGACGTATGGACGAACGGACCGCCAATCAGCGGCTTAGTAATAGAGTCCCGTTGGTACATTTGGGTACGGAACCCTAAACAGGATGTCCTATTATAAATATTGCTGGACAATCCACACAGCATCACCTAGCCCCAAGCTAAGCAGAGCTTGTGTTATGGGTACTAGATGACTGATATACTTAATACAATACATTACATAAATAGATATTTTTTATTATATATAGCAAATACCCAGAACACCCGGAACAAATATTTGTAGATCATACAAACATTTGTCCCAAGGCGGGAATCGAACCCGCAACCTCTTGCGTCGCAGGCGGACCTTCGCCCGCCGCGCCACATCGGTCGTCGTATTATTAAAAGTCACGGAAAACATTGACAATGTACATATGCTTTCATTTTCATACGTTCACACTCTTCACAGTACTAACCTAACACACATTTCTCCGCACTGTTATCGTAACCCAAGAATTAGGTACAACAACAAGTACTTGCGTCGTACGTAGTGTCGTTGTATTTACTCCATTACCCGTGGAGGCCGGTTCGTATCAACTATTTATGGTGTTTGAGGCTCTTCATAAATATGCAGCGGTAGGCGCTCGCCTTGCCGACACCAGCTATTCAGCTGCCTCGGATGTGTGGCGAGCGATGAGCGATTCACTGGATTTTATTCTGCAGTGTTAGTACCGCTTATCATGAAGAAACGTGGTTCTCTTCATAGGTCCCACAGCTGGGGTCAGTTCTCCTCTAGCAAGTTTTACGTCTGGAATGTTTCTTTTTTAGTAGTAGGTACCCGTTTACCGGGTGTATATGTAGATGAAAATGCAGGGGTAAGTCGAAACATAATTTTAAATCAATTTTATTTGTTATTGACCAGTGGGTTAACTCTTGATTTTAATTCTGATCAATCAACATTGGAAATTAGAGGTTTCGTACTCTTGAGTTCGACGCAAACGCCTAAATCGGGATCGTGCTTGGCGCGCACTTAATGCTAGTTTTAGGTTTATGTTGACAGTTGTGTATTTTGCCAAATAATATTATCGTGTGACTGCAAAATTAACATTGGAATCTTCTTTGCTTGAAGAGTAGGTAAGGTCCCAGGTGTTTAAATGATTAATTTCAATTCATATGAAAAAGATGAGTTTATTTTGTTAGAGTTTAACTAACGTACAAATCCCCTGCAAAGTTTTGTTTCTACTCAGCTGCGTTTGCGTATCTGCGTGTGTATTAACCCTGTTATACGGTACTTAACCCTCGCTATAATTTCTTAAATATAGCAGTTTCCTATTAAAATGCTCTAGGCTCCGTCAGAGTGTACACACCTTGACCAGATTGCAGGTGCCTTAAGTCGCTATTAAAGTGGATTTGCACCTGAAAATATAATTAGTAATTTTAAGAAATGTGTGTTCAATCGCTATCATCGTAACACATGGCACCGTCTCCTTAGCTCCACGGTTGGTTAGCTGCAACGCTCCGTGCGTTACCTCACTTTCAAGAGAAACTTCGCGATGTATTTTCTAGTGCATTTTTTAGAGTATCGCTTTTGTAGACCCTGCTTGTTTTATAATACTAGAGTTACGTGAGATTTTTACATGCAGGTTACTGATGAATACTGAATGCTTGTATAGTTTCTAAAAGTTGTACAGTCAATTGCGATACTCTTGTGCAGAAATTTTAGATTATAAAGAAGGTGTGAGCTTAGGTACCTCTAAAATTTTGATTTGAAAGATGAACACATAGAATTGCATTCCGAGCGCTACGTGATTGTAGCTCAGTGCAAGCTACGCCGTAGCATTTTCGTAGCGTAGTGTAGCGCTGTCTTCAATAGCTTAATATCGTATATTTAAGGTAAGCTCGTTGGTCTAGTTGTCCCAAGCAAAAAGTGTTATTAAGCTCTTTCATCAGAATATTCACAGTAGCAGCCTGGAGACAGGATTTGGCCCAAGTCTGGCTTCTTCTTTTCATATAAAAAAACAAACAACAGATAAAATTACATCCATTGTATTCCACAACCTGAAAAAATGATTTGTTCTTTACCAAACAACACACAAAAGCGCATTTAAAACTACTTGTATTCATAGTCAAACAAGCGAACTATCTTATCAGGTCAAGTTCCCTACTTTTGAACCAAACGTCACTCCATTCACGCGGGTGACATCTCACCTGTCACTAACCTGAGGTTTTTGACGATTATCATCGTAACCCATTCATAAAACCACCGTTTGTTCGACAAAACCGCCCCCGTAACGCAAAGGGTTGATAAACATATCAAAAGGTTGAGCACACCTGTTTTTTTTTCCAAATAATATAAGCGTCATTGTGTGGACACAATTGATAAATATCGATAATCAACATTCGATATCGGTATGAGTTTATCTATAGTCACAAAGACCTCCCGTGAGTTACCGTGTGACAATAGACCGGGTTGTATTGATAAAAAGTGGATTGAGTCAAGGCTGAACTAAATGTATGAAAGTTTAATAGTGTAGGGATGTTTTCGTTTTTGACGCCTTGTGGTCTACTTATCGTCATTCAAAAATGTTAGTAAATGCTAGATACGCAATAGTAGGGGAGTTTGTTATTGAATATGAACCAAAAATGGTGTCAACCTAAATTTGTCTTGTCACTCTGAGGGATTAGTATGATGTCATAAAAATTCAAAAATCATTCACCTTGACGGCACGGTTAGCGCAGTGGCTGAGCGATTGGCTGATGCGCTGCATGTCGCGGCTTCGATTCCCGCACGTAACAGGTATTTGTTTGCCTACAGGAAGTTGTTCCCGCTCTGGGTGTGTTCCTAGTGTTGGGTAACGTTTTTTAATACGAAAATTTAGCGGCAGTTTTATTTCTCTTACTGGAAAATGAATGAAATTATTTGTACTCGAAATATGAAAGAAAATGGTGGACAAAAAACGGCAACTTTCCACAAAACCCTCTTTGTTAGTACTCCGAACAAAACAAATGAAATATCAATACTGAGATCAAATCCATAAACAAAACTTAGGAAATATTCCGGGACTTTTACCCTAAATTTAGCACATTCTTTGTAAAATTAAAGGAAGAATTCTATTTTTAGTACGAATCAATATTTTAGCCTCGTGCTCATTTGGGGACAATAAGAAGTATTCGACTTTGTTCCCCACTAACTCATGGATATGTTGTATTAGAGAATTAATTAATTATTCCTAGTTGCGGGAGTTGTCGAACCCTAAATATTAGCTTTGTCAGTTAACAATTATATTATCTTAGGATAAAAAGTACAAGTCAGCATATGCTATCTAGAACATGCGTCACTAGCATAGAAGATTGGTATATACAAACATACACAGTATATGCATACTTAAACTCACGACTCTTTCCCATGGGGGTAAGCAGAAACCACAGAACGCTGACCTCTACGATCCTAACATACTCTTTTCGCTTCTCTCACTTTCATACATCTGGTCATACACGCACGCTGGTTGCGAGTACTAGGAATCTGACCTTTTTAAAGATCATCACCTAAAAGATTAGTATATATGATCAAAATTCTGTAAAAATGATGAATTACTGTTTTACTGTAACTGGGTACAAATATAGTTTATATTGAAACTCTTTCGTTGTCGCTCAATTTATTCGCGCACCAACCGAAAAAAATATTGGGGTTCAAATGGGAATATCATTGGTGATTTGAAAATAGATACTCCAAAGGAATACTAAAATCAAAGGAAATACGTCACTGCTATTCCGTAATTAGGTATGTAAGTGTACCTATACATATACTATGGAAAACTATCCTGTCACAATCAGCCTTCAGTCGTATCGTTTTGAATTAAGAATAGTAATGAAAAGTTAATAATGCTTACGACGATTGACGTCAATCTTTTGCGCAATATTAAGCAGTATTTTATTAGGTAACGTGACTTATTTGTAAGATTATTTTTTTGATACGCTTGTTCAGGGACACAACCTTCTTACACTTCTTATTATGTGTTGGTAAACATTCATCAAAGGTAAAGCTGGGATTATTTTTTGTGCTATTGATACGTGTAAATGTCTACTTGTAAGCAAAAAAAATTGTTGATGGTATTTGAGGTAAAAAATCTTATTAAAATTTGTAGGAACCGTAGGTATATTATTATGACTTTTGTACATATCTACCTATGGGGTAGGAAGAAACTACAGATCTCGAACTGCTACGATCAGTTCGTAAAATATTCAAAAAAATAAAAATAGTCTGTAAGGATCGTTGCTTACAGACTATTTTTTATTCGTTCACGTCCATACAACTGATCATAAAACAAAAAAAAACCCTTCAAATGTTTAGAAATCAATTAAACAACAACTACGCGTCGTTAATGACAATTTTTATTACATAAACCAATAAACAATGAACACGGTGCGTTGTGGTAGGTAGCACGCACGCTCGCACGTGTCGCGTGGTCGCGCCTGTGTGTGACGGCTTGACAGAGTGGCGATTAGCCCGCTGCCTGTCTGACTGCTACATACCGCCGCAATGCATAGCTAGGGCTAGATGAGTTTAGAACGGGAGTGTTTTGAACGCAATACAATTTAGAGTACAGGATGTTTTTTTCGCTGTTTTTGGGCGTTGCACAAACATAACGCATTAGCAGTTCTTGCTTAAGCTGGGTGACACTGACAGCTTGTTTCATCCAAGTTTGTCAAGAATAGGATATATGGAGGAATAGGTATGTCATACAAGTACTGATATAGTCGAAGTTCTGATTTACCATGTTAGTAAAGTAAAAAGTATACCTCTTTGGTGTAGAGATCGCAAGCGCTACTCCTGAAAGTGAAGTCTTGGGTTCGATTCCTGGGTCGGACAAAGTGATATGGGATTATTACATCAGGATTTTCTTAGTAGCAGCCCGCAGTGCCGATTGATGGCTCGCCCCATAGTACATGGGACTTAAATATAGCTAGCAAAATGTAGGTGTACTATAGGTAAGTATACCCACGTTCTGCCTTACCCTTCGGGGAATACAGGCGTAATATTAAGACGTGGAGTAAAATCTATTTCAGATAAGTACGTAAGCCGCAATAAGGGTTACTTTGCTCTATCGCGTCGCATCGTTTCGTAACCATTTTTTTCTAGAATCTTAAAATTTTGCTGTGCGTCATTGCAAACCGAACTTTTACGTCTGTTTTTTCATTAATTATATTTATTGAAATCCGACTAATTAAACATACTCAAAGACACTTCCCGATAAAAACATCTTTTTGTTCGTCACCACCCCTACAAAATATTTGTGTACCTATATTTTACCAGCAGTGTTCGATCTCGTAAGAAACGGTTGTAATTTCGCCTCTGTGTCTTTATTATAAGGTCTATCGCGTTTACATATAAACAACGCATAGTGGATTGGCCTCTGCGGGTGACAGCTAACGATAAAGTGGCGATTAGCCTGTCTCTGCCCACGATCTATCTGTGCGCAGCTAAACGTAAACAAATGAACGCTTCTGAGGATAGCCTTTCATATTGCAGAGGTAATTACGATATTGTTTCTACAGATGTTTGGATTTTTTATTTTAATTAATTACCAGATGTATGAACGTAGACGAAGCGAAAGGAGTATGTTAAGATGTGGTGTGTCATGTAGTTTTTACCAACCCCTACGGGAAAAGACGTGAGTTCATGTATGTATGTATTTTATACCTACGTGTGTAAAATGAGTCTTCTTGTTCTTCTTTTTGTTTCGGTGACCGGTGCCTTATATTTTGTCCGACCAATAAGTAGCTAGATATAATTATGAGACATATAACATAACATCACGCATATAATTCCTGAAGAAATGCAGAAGTGTACCAACTTATAGCATACCAAAATGTCCATTGAATTCTGACACTAATATTGAAATTAAAAATAACTATCCAAATTTTTGTATGTTTTTAACATCTACTGTAATGATCAGGAGAGATACGTTTACTATATATACAAACTGAACCTGAATTATGGGAAATATTTCTTGGACTAGTAAAAATTATAGCATTTAAACATTATTTAATGTTCTCAACTATAACCTCCTTGAAAAAATTATAATTGTCATTTTACAACCCTTACGGACTTATTACATCGGTATACATTAAGTGTACTTTTAATTACTAATTCTTTATATATAAATTGAGCGGCACCCATTTTTATGCATGTTTGAAAATATACATAGTATGAATCAGTGTTGGCCTATAACATAGAAAAGAACCCGGCTACTTGTGTACCGCACCTTACTTTTTTTAGAGCTCCATGTGACCGTGGATTTGACAATTTGATATTAATTTCAGTTAAATACCTCCACGCGATCCTGATAAAAAGAGTTTTGACATAGAGACAGAAAGACAGACAGTCAGGGAGACAGATATATAGAATATTAAAATGCAGTGTGTGAAATAGACAACCTGGCAGCTTTAATATAGAATAATGCCTTCCGTTAAGATTTGTTGAACCTAGGCACTGCATCCAACAAATCTAATTTGATAAAATCTAAATTCCGGACGGCAACTTCAGGCGAAACAATTTGTAAACTCCCCGGCCAACTCACCAAAATAGTTTATCTTAGACGAACGCGCCTCGCAAACATAGTCGACGAGCAAAACAACCGCTTCGTGACACCTACCTACCGTTTTACACACAGAGATCGGTATCCTTTACACATTCACCGTAGCTGCGTCTCTCTCGCGCTAAGAAAATGAAACGGACCAATGAGGGGGTGGGGTGACACGCATTTCCGGGCCCGGCTCCAATCAGCTGCTAGAACAAAGGAGTCGCGATAGCTACTTACCTACAAGTAGCTAGCGAGGGTCGACTATAAGTAGAATCGTGTTCCACCTCACACATGTGCACTGAACACACACAGCTGACGTTTTTTACCTGCTGACGCGTTTTTGTGGGAGTAGCGTTTGTTTGTGTGGCGGTGTCTAGCCGGTGATCACTTGGCGAAGTTTGCGCAAGTCGCGGGAGTAATGGCTGGAATATATCGGCTTTGAGTTGAGCCCGGCCCGCCGCGCGATGCGCCTTTGTGACTACGTTAGCAACCATGAATGAGATGGGAGCGCTGCCACTGGTTCAAAATGTAGTCCATGCTTCTTTAACGCAACGTAGGAAGACACGACACAAAATTACCCTGAAAATATTAAACGGCATTACACAAATACAATCATAAGCGAACCGTCATTTCCCCCGGAATAAGCTCTCAGATTTGTTATGTATTTTAAATCTCATGAAAAGAAAATAAAACGAAGGAGGTATTATCCTGAACGACATCCTGTTACGGCTTATTTCTTCTTTCGACTCTCAGAATCCTCACGTCGTCGTTAAAGGTACATTTTTCTTTTGCAGTCCTCGTGTGACGTACCTGCCATATCCCGAGGACCCTTCCGCGATCCGTTGTAATGCAAATAGTGCCTTATACGCACGTAACACAGTTGCGAATGTAATAATTTAATGGTAACACGCCCTGTAAGACTACAATTTGACTATCGCGAATTTCCTGCGTTTCTACAGCTTCGAAATGTTTGATGGTGAGACATTCTTGTGTTGTAAAGTGAAGCCTATGTTTCAAGGTGAGAGCTTATTTTGGTTTGGAGTTTGCTGAGACGCTGAGAAACAAATCTGCGTAAGGTACATGGTGTCGAGTAACTCGTGTTCTTACCCTCTCTGCTTTGTTCGGGCCGGAAGAGTGCGCTAGAATTACATGCTCGAGTCTGATGTGCGCTTATTTTTTACGGCGCTATATTGTGTTTCGTGAGCTCTCTTATAGTTATGCAGTTCAACGACTGAAGAAATGAGAGGGTGGATGAGGGAAACAAAACAAGTTTACAATTTTTATTTAGACAAGGCGGAACAGAGCCAAGGAAATCTACTTCAAACAAATGACTGTCGGATAACTTTGTTACATTATTTCTCAGAGATTGTTTCAGAAACTTTCTCGAGATGATTGAAAGTGTTTTTGAAAGCAGAGCAGGTATGTGTAGGTCAATATTCGTCGGAGTTAACAAACAACGTTTGGGACATAACAATTTCTTGAGACGTCGACGGTGCAGTTACCCTCGGCTCGTTCACGCTCATTGGCTCCCATCTCTCGTAGCAGCGCGCCGCCCCGCATACTAATATCTGGATTAAATTACTCTCCCAACTATTTTACACAAAACCAGAGGCCATAATTAAAGTCCAGGCGAAAATGGGTGAAATCAAACGTCTTATCTGACCAGCGGGAAATAGCGTTTCTTCACTGAATAGTTTCCACCGACTCGGGTAGTAAGTGAGCGGAATAAATAATTATTGCGGCAATCTAAAGTTGCCACCGGTTGCGATGCGGCAGTCTGGGAGATACCTAATGAACATAGTTTCTATTGGCTGTGCTTTTGTGTGCCGCCAACTTAGACTAGTCATGCTCAAACTGCTGGGATTTTGTGGAGTTTCGTTCAATATATTTGTTTCTTAACATCTCGTGTGTTTTTTTTATATGGATCGTCGAGACGTTTGGGCTCCTTAAGTTCTGTGTTCACGTTTAATGACAAATGCTTGCACTGACTGGACAGGTCCACTCAAAACTGTTTGGTATTTTCAATTTAAAATGGATATTTAATCTACGAGTACATGGTCCTCATATGACGGATTTGACCAAGAGATTGACTAGATTTTCAAATTTACCTCTGAATTTTCGTCTTTTTTTATCAAATACCTTGGCAACACCTACCTCATCTAGTTTTAATTTAAGTATTTATTTTTGAAAAGTTTTGACGTGTAAACCTGTTTTTTGAAACTTTAAAAAACACGTTTACACGTTACAAAATTAATAGAATATAGGCGTATGAAATGTTCTCTTCATGAATATTTTACATTCAAATCATGACGTACAAAATGACCTATCATAGGTAGATAGCCCATATCTATACCTAATATAATCTATTATAGGTACATACATAAATACAATATACAAATTGAAATATTTCAAAACCATGAACCAAAACGTAATTCCCGTCTCAGTTTCGTCAAACACAAGGCTCCCATAAAATCAATGGCAAAAGGAAATACAATTCACTTTCACGGTGTCTGAAATAAACCATTCTTTACATTGAAAGGGGAATAATCTCAGTGTAGCAGCGGGGGCTTAATCAAAATCGGTGAATTGCTTTAAATCGGGGAAAACGCAGGAAATATCCTTTGTGTTGGCAATTTCCCGACATGCGTGCCTTTAATGTGCTATCGGGAAGTAATGACTTCCTTAATTAATTCGCGATATTAGAGGCGGCATCTTAGCGGCGCTGAGGTGTGATGTGACGTATGCGGTGGGGTTGGGACTCCTACGTGCCGCTAAGTGTGTAGGCTGCTTTGCGGGATGGTTTTAGCACCGGTAGCCGATACAAGTAGGTATGATAGGGTTTTTCAATTCATATGTATTTATAAGTTTACTTCATATCTTTTTGACTTTGGTGGAGGAAAAATGTAGTGAGGTACTGGATTTGTAATTTATATAAGTCTAAGAACGACTAAGACGCGTTTGCAAAAGATTGGCCGTAGAAAACCGCATAGAGAGAGGACTGGAATACTTGTTATGAGGCTACTTCGTACAGGCTATGGGGGAGGCCTTTGCCCAGCAAAAGTGACGAAAATAAAACTCGCCTTGAGCAAGCTTGGTGATTGATGCCCATCCCTGCTCCGACTTTGCCCTCAGTAGGAATGTAACAGGCTGGTATTATGTGATTCCCGTTGGCCTATGTGTTCCAGCAAAATAAAATTGATATGGCCACAAGTACGTGTGCTAGCATTGGTGCACGCTCTCTCTCTTCACTTTCATAATCCAATAGGATGGTAATCCAACTCGACCGGGAATAAATCAAGACCAGGCGCAGGACCAACAGCTTAACGCACTTTCCAAGAGACAAGACTGTCACACTGCCAACTTCCAAACTCTAGGCTGCTTGAGATAAATTTCTGATGGGAAACCCGTTGACACTTTGCCCGACCTGGGAATCGAACATAGAACCCCACGGTCAGCAATCGTGATTTTGACTGCGAGACCAACCGGGCAGTTAGATAAAGGCTCTTACAATCTAATGAACTTCATCGTCATCCATGATTTTGGCCCTCAATAGGTACTTGTATATAAGAAAATATTAGATTTTTTTGGATACATTTTGTATTCAAAATTTTCTTAGTTGGTAGATATAGTTTCTTTTTAGTCTTAGTATCTTTTTAGTAAGTAAATATATTTTTTTTTTTATACATTTGGGGCTACTTCTGTCACTCATATCTCGAACTCGAAACAAACTACCCGAACGCGATGAAGGTACTTAAGGTTATCTTCAAAAAAGTATTCCCAATTCCGTCCATCAAATTAGCCTCCTAGATTTACATAAACGATACATAGACGAACAAGGAGGAGGGTAAGCCGTCGCTATGGCACCGGAGGCAGTAAGAAGTTATTTTAGGGGGATATTACGCGACATCAGGGGCTTATCTTTACGGCAGGTGTTCCGTCCCTCCCCCCTCGGGAACAAATTTACGAAATATGTCGACTTATGCGGATCACGCGGTAATGTTGCCGGCAATCTGCGCAGCTTAGGTTTATGTCAACGGACCTCTGTGGAACGTACTGGCTGTTAGGTTTTAAATATTTGAATAAAGAACGCTTTGCTGTCTTTGTCAAATAATATATTCGCTTGTTAAGAAGTTTATGGAGTACTATCTCGTCTCTGGAAGAGCTGGTCATAAAGATCGCTGTAATATGATCCCTTCGGATGATTTTCCGTTCGGACAATTTAACTAGAGAGCTCGTGTTCATCGTTACAATTCAATTGAGCCTTTCCTAACGGTCCATGTAGACATGTTCTGCTTACGCACTCCCTTAATATGCATGAAATAATTATGTTACCAATTTACAGCGCATAACGTCTCTATGATCGAGCACTCCTCACGAAAGGAGTGAACCGTATCGTGTACTCTCGACATTTAACATAACAGCTACCCCGCGATCAAACGTTCTACATCCCTATTAACTCGAGCAACATGTTAGAAAGCTAATTACCAATTAAATAGATTACCTAATAAATATATTCACGTCATTCCACCAATTTGCTATTGATCAGTGTTTCAATACCTTTGATGTTGTGAGGCTCCTACAAATCATTGTTTGCCAAAAGACATCAAGCTTCGATGGTAGTGTAACAAATGTTGCCAGCTTTCTATTGAATTGTTGGAGTAATAATCTGGTTATAATATATTCGGAATAATAATTTATTTTACTTGTAGAAATAAATTGGTGTGATAATTAATCGCCTTATGATATTTCACTTTGCACTGCTAGAAATAATTGGCTCAGTTTTCAGTAAGTAGTTGTTGTTGTTGGAACTTTGGGGGATAGTTTCATCTTAAAGTTGTACAAAACAGGTATATATAACCTACGAAGTAAGCATACATTTATATATAAGAACATCTTATGTAATAAGCTGACCAGCGATTTCCCAAAATAACACAGTAAAACCGGCCTTATAATCGTCCACTGAAGGGCAAAGGCCTCTTTTTATACAAAGAAGGCAAGAGCACTGATCACCACGCTCGCTCACGGTGAATTGGCGATTTCAGATATTCAAGGTCCAAGTTACCTATCAATGATTTCGTTCACCGATATCAGTGATGTTCAAGATCACATAAGAAAGTACATGAGAATTGAAGTTTTCACGTCTCTACTTGCTAAGATTTGAATCCACAACCTTGCACATGAGGGGCGAGGCCTTAACGACTGGCTAACAGCAACCAAAATTCCTCAAACAACAACTACTTATTGTTTAAAATACAACAGCGTAATTACCTCATATCCTAAACTTTGTCAAATAAACTGTTGCGCCCGACTCTTAAATAAAAATTACGCGAGAATCGTCCCGGGGGAGCTCATTGTGGTCCCACAATGAGCGCGCCTGATTGGCGGAAGGATGTTCTCACTAAATAAAAAATATCGACGCGTCATTTCGCGCAATTTTCGACGAATTTTCAAACGATAAAACCTGTCATTTCGCTGTTGACGCGCCTATAAAATATTCATGCAGACGGGCGAGATGAACGATTTTTTTCTTCGATTTACGCCTCGAAATAAGATGTCATTTTCCGTATCATTAGCGGCGGCTTGGAACGTCGCGACGCCACTATTTATACGCAAATACGATAAAAATGATGCCCGGCCGATCGACTGTTTGACGCGCCATTGATAAATTGCGACCTTTTCAGAAATTTTCTTATCTTTTTTGACGTTTTTTCTTCATTCTGTTTTTTCATGTCGGTGGCGACGAGTTTTAAATGTCTTTTAATGTATTCGTGGATTGTGTTTGATGAGTAATGACGTCGTAGCTGTAAAATATGTTTATGGTAATTCTATTTTTAAATGCCACCCCGTCGCGTCGGTTTGATTTCTTCGTATTTCGACTGACTTATAAATAGCGTAAAAACGGGAAATATTCTATCAACTAGATACCTATTATTCCCATCAGCTTTATGACAGAAAGTCTAGGCTATAATGATGTAATCACCACACTAGTAAAAGGACAAGCAATCGCAAACTAGATGCTACCCAATCCACACATTATCCCATAATCCTCTTACGACACATGGGAGAAAATAAAGAAACTCTTAGCTGAGGCCCACCTCAAGTCAAAATCTTTTCTCACGACAAAATAAACCTTAAAAACAAAAACCGGCAAAGACGGATATGGATTCACCCATCGGGGTTCAGTACCTTAGTGGTAAAAATAACAGTTCCAATTTCAAAACTAAATTTTTCATTCTAGCGTCCGCAATACTAAATGACTTTTGCTGATTACGTAAGTTTGATGATTACTTTTTCAATTCTTACACGTCCTACGTAAGTGGACGAAAGCTTTAGTACAGTTCTGGAAATAAGCAGCTATGACTGACAGACAGACAACGAAGTCCCACCACCAAGGGCCCCTTTTTTACTTAGTATTGTAGTACGGAACCCTCAAAACACAACTATCTAGACATCCAATCATTTTTTAAGTTCCATCAATATGATTCGCCCGACCGATACACCAAGTGCTCCACGATAGATTGGTGCTCGTATTTTCATAGCAAGGTAAATTCGATCGGAATAAAACTCCCTCGGTACTGGGAGCTATTCGTTGAGCCCTCTCTTTGCGGCGAAATCGTGCGGAGTAGTTTATCTCACCCCGTTCGTTTCAAAACTACCCGCACAAAGGAATCTCATATGATAATCTGCAGATCTTTTTGATAAACACCCTGTAATGTATTAATATAGACGGTTGAAATTTGGATGTGCTGTTGTGTTTTGTTTTTTTTTGGGGAGTTGAGAATTTGATTGGTTTATGTTTTTTTTTTCTATTTTTGAAATTTATCGCCCTTATTTTAAAATTTTACGTTTAAACTGCGTCGTTGGTCTACTGGCTGCCAGCGCTATAGCTGAGCATAAGTGCATGAGTTCAATTCCCAGGTCGGCCAAAGTGTATTTGGGTTTTCCCTTCTGGATTTACTCAGTGTTGCAAACCAAAGCACAAACCCAGTCCAGAGTCTGGATTTGTGCTTTGGTTAGTGGCAAGGAGCTTGCCCCTATTACTAGTACTTATACCTATACAAAACTGGCGTAATATGGGAGTAGTATAGCTACCTCTGCATCACCTTTGAGGATTACAGACGATTACAGAGCTTTATATTGATTATTAGACTTGTTAGACAATATAAGAAATTGTTTTACAATGGTGGGTTACTAGCTACTAAGCTGAGAAGAGCCTGTGACCTGTGTCACCCATATTTTTTTTTATAAAACTGTTATTTGAATTCTCCAACCAGCATAAATATTGTGCAATATATTTTCTAACAAACTTCATCAAAAATCCTTGGTAAGTTGCGCAGTGCACAGATGCCTGCCCGGCTTATTACGGCCCCACGTTGGGCGCCAAGCGACAATATTGCGCGGCCGCCGTGTCCCGACTAATCCCAGGATTCATTTATTTTTGACAACGCAATACGATTTTATCTCACGGCTTCCGATGCTGTTTGCCTTCTGTTATTATGCTCCCGCCATATTCGGTACACTTATTTATTTATTTAGTGACCCCTATAAGGGGCGTTTGACTTTTAATACCGGCTTTAGTGGTTGGTTTCGTTTTAAATCTGCGCTTATTTAATTTAATGGCGATGTGAGATATCGATTATCTTGGGATTGCTTTGTTCACATGCTCGTGGAGGGGACGTCTTGATAGCTTTTTTCTTATTTGCGTTGACGCAATCTGTCTTATGGCTTTAATTCGTAACGTAAGTGGTACCTATGGTGGTGGTGGTAGCTTGGGTCTAATTAAAAACAGCCGTCCGGTTTTGTCTGTCTTGTGGATGGGTTTCCGTTAGTTACATATCGAGACTCCTCCGTGTCCCGGAAAGCACGTTAAGCTTTTGGTCCCGACTGTGTTTTGTAATTATTTGAAAGTCGTTCCATGTAAGTCGTCAGAAGCTCGAAAGTCAGACAACCAGTCTTACCAAGGGGTATAGTGTCATCCAGTAACTGGGTTGTGGAGGTCAGATAGGCAGTCGCTCCATGGTAAATACTAGTACTCAGCTAAGTAGTAGTAGTACGGGTAGGCTGACGATGATGAGTGGTACCTACCCATATGGTATATTTATCTAAACATGAGCTCAGCTATAGCTGAGCTCATGCTCATCTTCATGCTCGTCTTCGTTAGTCGGCCTATAGGCCGACTAACGAAGACGTTGCCAAAGGTATCTGCGGGGTGCGGGAGGGGTGATATACATACATATCTGTTAATATTGATATGACACCTACTAGCATATCAAAAGAGTGACGTCACACGTGCATTCCCCTACAGCACTCCACGTAAGTGGGTCGACCTAAAACTGACTGACGTCCGACTGATGCACCAATGGCGAGTATTTTTTTTTCCAGATAACAAAACATAACATCGCGCCTGTATTCCATGAAGAGATAGGCAGAGGTTGTTTATGGCAACACAACGTGAATACCTATTTAGTCTGTATTAAAGAAACGTAAAGATCTCAGAGGATTTTTCGGTCTGGCTTCCCGTACTTTGTTGTAAGTATCTGTATCAGAGAATAATAACAAAAGTTTTAGTTAATGAGTCGTTTTGATCAAGTTAACAGCGATAATACAGTCCAATGAAAGAAATACGTACAATAAGTAGACAGGGGTGTGCAAATAGACACTAGCAGTAACGTTAAAATTCTAAGTAACAATCTAAACCGCTAGTCTATATATAAGACAGCCTTGATTTAGAAATGAGGTAAAAAGATATCCTTCCAGGAACATCCTATCATCATAGGAACAACATAACATTATTTTTTCGTAGATACAAGTATCTAAATATCTCTAGAGAATAGCATCGCCCACGTGATGTCCTCTCAGCCCTCGATATAAGTGGGTCGACCTGAAACTGACAGTCGCCGTTCTAATGTATAGTTCATTCAACTTTGTGTTGTCCACTATAGAAAAAAATATGAGGTAATTGGCTTGTTTTTGTTACATAAAAATATATGTTATAAAAAAATACTAAATGATTATTTCTTAGTAAGTTATCTTCTTCTTTTAGCTTTCTACGCAAAATGACGAAGCTCTAACGTAATTCTTTTTGGGCATGGGACACACAATTATCGTAATAAATATGTATTTTAGTGACTTACTTCCAGCTTCCTAACATTGTCATATGCCAACATTACAACGATAACAACAATATAAGAGGTACCCAAGGGAAACATCTATGTACTCCGTTTTCATTATCTAGCCCAGGGTCATATCTCAGGAACCGCTACAGTAATATTCATATCTTATTTACCTACTGTTAAAACTGTACGGTGTTAAAATGACTTAAAACAACAATTCATTAGTAATACCCGTGTAATAATAACTGATAGATTCATTTGTAATAAATCACATTTTTTTTACCCTACTGCCAAGAAGGGTTATGTTTTTTTGTATTTAGGCATATTCTTTATTACCTTACATCATCAAAATTGCAGATTTTGAGTGCCATAATTTGAGTGCTTCAGTTATCAAAAAGAAGGGATTTTTAAAAGGTATCATTAATCCCGTCCGACGTTTTTTATTTTATTTATTTGGGAAAAACGAAAAAAATACAATATGAAATACAATTATTGGTATAAGTAGTAGGCTACTTACTGATAAATGTACGATCAACGACGTTTCCACAGATTAAGTGCATTTGATAACTTCAATTCATTTTTAAGTTTTCCTTACTGGCCTCACACTCCCCAGCTTCTCAAACCTTCCTATATATATCTTATAGGTCACAATCTATCAAGAGAATGGCGCTCACGTGGGCCCCTTCAGCACTCGTTGTAAGTGGGTCGAACTGGAGATGACAGTCGTACGTCTAATGCATAGTTGTACGCTTTTAATTAATTTTACGTCCATTTTATAATGGAGGCTGGTAGCTTTAGTAAGATGCTGGTCGCCCTTTATGATCGATTACTTACTTATTTATATTAATAAGTTTACAGTACCGTTTAAGTGGGACAGCCATCTAAATCTTATTTCTAATTGATATTCTCATAAATTATACAAGCTTCTTTTAAACTATTTTATAACCTGTATTTTGTACGAGTATATGTAATCTGCCTTCTAATATTGATCTGTTATAGTTTTATTTACTTACAGATCTCTTCTGATTTTATAAAAAACTTCAGTTGTGCAATGGATCAAGTCAATGGATTGTCAAAACGAGTTCTACCAAACATACTTATCTCAACATTTTGTATTCAACGCCAATAGGTATATTAATAAAACGATTAAATTATGTATGGAAAGCATTGAAATTGTATTACTGTCATTGAAAATTACATTTGTACGTCGAATTTCGATATTTCGATGCCATGTAGGACGTGACTCCAACAATAGGCTCACGCTTATCATTAAATTTGACGAAGCAGTCGCTCCGTGTCACAGAAATTTGCATATCTTATTAAAAACCTCGACATCAGAGATAAAAATGAAAATGAGACACGTAAAAGAAAAAAAAAATAACGGACAAAACGCTCACGAGACAATGGTTATTTTGGGCGATACGAAAAATCTGTTTTGTCATGGAAATTTCGGGTGGACACTTTGCATTTTCTTTATTTCTCCCCATTCCTTAGTCGACGAAGAAATCTGTTTTTTTAATTATCGTGTTTGGTAATTAGTTTCGGGAAACGATCTCTTTCTTCCGTTTCCCTTTGCGCAACCAACTTGTCTGCTCCTAATGAGGTAATTTATAGTCTAACCGCTGCACTCGAAAATGTAGGCTCTTTTTTGTTTGAGATTTTCAAAGTTAATTCTGAAAACTGCAAATATTTAAGACGATTCTGATGTAAATAAGCAGTTTCTCGTTTTTATCCCTAAAGTTCCTCTTGAAACAAACAAAATACACCAATTGTGCCTGTTTTTTTTAATTGTAAAACCGTGTTCAAATCAACTACTTACTCAACTCAATGAACTACTGACATCAACTTTTATAATTCAACCCCAACAAAACGAATTTTGGTGAAACCTCACTTGTGGGTAATGTAGACAAGCCTTTTGATGTCGTTACTCAATTTTGAAGCACTTTACGGGATTCAAAACCAGCTTTATTATTCCCACACGATACAAGCGACCAACTTCTCCGTAGGATTATGTCAATCGTCGACACATTTATGGTTTTTAGAATAATAAGGTAAACCTAACAAGTGCGTTTCCCTATTTAAGAAGACAAGTGCTACAAAGGTATTTTTAAGGAAAAAACGTGACGGATTAAATTATCATTTTTTTAAAATAAAATACGAATGTTAAGGGCAGGATGATGATGATGATTAATGGTGATGATGATAAGTACTATATTGTTTCAGAAATAAATAAAGTTAGATGTTTTGTAAGTAGAC
Source organism: Phlogophora meticulosa (assembly GCA_905147745.2). NCBI lineage: Eukaryota > Metazoa > Arthropoda > Insecta > Lepidoptera > Noctuidae > Phlogophora > Phlogophora meticulosa. The sequence goes on along the minus strand of LR990522.1, from coordinate 12,915,816 downwards.
AAGATTTTATTTTATATTTCAAGGGGTGTAAGGGCTTCCCTTGTTTGTGCTGAATGGGAATGACAAAACTATAAGGATTCCTAAAAGATGACCGATGAGTAGTATATATTTTTTCTACGGTGGGTTTTTGCGAACGAAATTCGCTCTGAATAGAATTCACTTATACGGGTTTATTATTGTAGGTCCTTATTGGGACTTAATGTTAAATATTTTGGACGGATATTGTCAATTTGAAATACTTTTTGTGGTTTCATTTGTAATTCTACTGAGTGTTTGACTTTTGGGATATTAAAATCGATGACTTGATCTATGTACGTGTTTAGCTAATTAAGAAACATTCCGTGAAGTTATTCGAGTAAAGTAAGATATCCAGGGCCTCCTCTGTATGAAAAGAGGCCTTAACTCTGCTGTTACTGTCCAGTAACAGGCTGGTATGTATTGTCTCAATAGCAAAAGTCTCTTAACAGACGTTGGATACAGGTTGGCCGAAGCAGTGAAAACTTGCTCAGGTGCAAACTTATAGATGCGGCTAGTCTGGTATGCAAGTACACTACACAAAAGATAGGGGCAACTTGATAACATGTTGTCCTGAGACCTGCATGCTGCAAGAATTGATGGACGCTACCGATAGTGCCAAGCTCATTGGCTGATATCTGGGCCGAAGCGAGTGTTTTAATTAAAGTGCCGAAAAACTACATAATCGCAGCTCCCAGTAATAAAGACAGTTGTCTCGTTAACCAGGCAGTGTCCCTATCATCGACATACATATTAAAACGACATGTTTAACAGTATTAACAGCAGATGCGTACAAGTGCCGTATCAGTGTAAGCGTCGCCACGCAATTGAGACCGCAGTGTCCCTTGTTTTTTACGGGAGGGTAGCGTAAGCTCCTAATGCCAAGTAATTTCGTGACCCTGCCTTGTTTGGAGCCTTTTACCGACTTAATGTCTTCGTCCAAGCCATATAAAACGTATATTTTAGACAGTATTAAATGTTTGGAAAGTGGGACTTGGAGTTCAGTGATATTACTGTTTTGAGAATGTTGTGAATGTAACCTACCTTTTTTAAAAGGGTTAGATTTAAGATGTTTTAAGTTCACAATGATTTTAATCATGAAACTAAAGGCTCCGTTGGTGGTTCCAAATTCAAAATAATATGCAGACATCTCATTAAAAATCCTCATTAAATACTTACAAAAAAAATAATGCGGTTTCTTAATAACGCGCCTACGCACGTCGAAATGAGAGCAATCATCTCAAGTCAAGGAAATTAAAATTCTCAAACAGAGGGCAGTTACAACAAATCCCGGCACTAAAACTCCTATATATCCCGGGCGAATGTTGTAAAAAATCATTGCCTCCATCCCTCGGCTCTCTCGGAGGGGAAAAATCTAATCTGTGCATTTTTTGCGGGACCGCGATGCCACAAAGAATTTCATTTCCCACTGTTCATCTATCTCTATTTCAGTGACGGCTCTTGTTCTTGGCCCTCCCCCTCGCAGCCCCCCCCCCCCTCAGACCCCGCGACCGTTTTTTTAGACTTCCTCGATCGGAGATAAGGTTAAGCGAGCTCCTCTTATTAGTGGTTTGTACGAGACATTCACAGCCTCTCGCTTTAATTTGTTATGTACGAATTTATCGTCTGCCTCCAGGAATAGATTTTTGAATTAGTTTAAATTTAGATCGGGAGGAATTTCTAAATATGAATATGGATATCGGGTGTTTGTGTTCCCACGCAGATTTTATCTATGTCTGTAGGTATCATCTGCGGTAGATATTTTATATTAAGGACCCTGAATAACGCCGTCGGCCAATTTACTTAAGTACAATGCAGGTCCTTAAAGCTATGTATATCGAGTCAAACCTTTACATACTACTATGTTTACCTATTACGTAATATTAAGCAATAAAAGGTTCCCAAATGTATTTCATAGCAATACGTTTAAGAAACTATAACCGTAAGTAACTTTTATAGCCACGTTAATTGTCCAAAAACGCACCCAAATCAAGTAAAAATAAATAATATCCATAACGGAAACAGTTTATGGATTAAATTGATGTACAATAGCCGAAGGTCTGTTTATCATAATAATAAACTTGACAAAGAAACCGAGACGGCAAAAGTCAACTTATAATTGTATTACTATAGTATCACAATCAAAATGAGCCTCCACGAAAACAGAATTACACAATTGTGTACAATTGACATTCAAATCTGAGGACATTGACGCTTTGTGCCTTTAATGGCACTTATTGACGCCTAATTGTCAATAAATTCCTACGGGAACCAAGTTTAATGTGGGTTTGGGTGAAAAAAGTTATGTTTTATTAATATTTTTACGAGAACGTTTAGGACGGACGATAAGATCTGCCGTTTGGGAAGTTTTTTCTTTCAATTTCCGTCACGATTTGTACGCTCATTATTGGTGAGCCGATGGGGGCGATACGGGCAGTGGTCGCATGCCATCCACTCTAGAGATGTTATCGTGTCTCTTAGCGACTTTCATCGGGGCTTTCGATTGTGGCCCTCCCCTACTCCCCTAGTTGCTTGTGAAACATGATTTCGATGACGTTATGATTTATGTTGAAGGAAAAAATCTGTTACGTGTACCGTTAGAAGGTGAAACAGATTCGTGACTCAATAATTTTAGTCTAGTACTATTGAATGACTTAAAGTAGGAGTTAATTCATACTTTCACACGAGACTTGTTAGTGTAGTGCGCTATTTTGTATGACTTCGAAGTCTGATTACGGTGACTTGTGAAGTTCAAAGTCAATCCTAAGTGGTGTGCTATTTTAAGCCTGGAGTAAGTTGGCGTTCATTCAGACGATAGTAACTATTGTATTACCTAAACTATTGTTAGCTGTTCAAGTTTATAAGGCAGCGATTATGCTAGACATGGTTTTGCATTCATTGGTTTTCTGTTTGTTTTATTAATTATTATGAAAATTCAATTAATAAACATTATTTAATTACTTGTTCTTCTATTGGTTGCAAGAGCTACTCCTGAGCATAAGGTTTTGGATTCGATTCCGAATTTGGTTTATCCATCTAGAAATTTTCAGTTGCAGCCCGGAGTCTGTATTTGGTTCCGGTTGGTGGCTATAGGCTCGTCCCTATTACTTAAACAAAACTGGCGATATGTTAGTGTACTATAGAAGCACACCTTTGCCTAACCCTTGGATGAATTCAGTTATTATGGTACATTATATAACTACTTCATGACGTCGTTACTGCCATAATTATAACTTTAATTTATAAACAAACTTGTTCCCCCTTATTATTAATATACAACTAATAAAGTTATCCTCGAAAAACGTATGAGCGTGTCTTAAAACGTGATAGATTTTATAATCGAAATAATAATATACCTTAGCCGCAGATTCATAGGCCATAGCTAAAGATAGGTGGGTACACCACGCATATATTATATATGTATATAAGTGTGCGTACGTATTGTTGTGCTGTCATATAGAGGGATTAATTCAGGGCACGTCGTCGTCTGATATCTGATCTTGGGGTTCTGTAGGGGCTCAGACCTTGATACGGCACACATACGTATCTACACCCTGTCCAAAGTGATGGTGTACTCGTATATGCGGATAGGTATTCGTTTCAATGGGCACATTGATTTTGATACGAAATGTTTAAGTTCAAGAAATCTAGTATTTACCTACTTTATTTTTGTATATATCCATAATTTAATTTAAGAGAGACCAAAGTAAAGATGGATGGATTATGTGAAAGATGATATGGCTAGAAAAGAGGTGACTATTGGGATAAGGGCAGGAGGATGATGATGATCCATAATTTAAAAGATTCTTTAAAATCTATTTCAATGTCTGAAACTGCAACAAAAAGGTATGCTTAAATAAAATATGCTTGATGTGGAATTAGGGGAATAGAGATTGTTTTGAAAGTCTAGGGGCATATTTTAAAAACTGACAGTGGACAGGCGACGGGCAATATAACAATGCGACAATTTAGTTAGTTTCTTTTAATGCAGCTTTAACCCTTTCGCTGCCCAGTTCAAAAATACGATTTAACTTGTATGTCATACTTTTTGGCAAATCACATAATGCGTAGGTATATGGTAGGGGTTGATGGGCATGTTCACATCTCATCGATAGCTTTTTACACGTACGACTCGGGAAGCGAGTTCTGGGTACATGAACAAACTTTTTCGACCCGGGAGCCGGGTGCTGGGCACTAAAAGTGTTAACAGTTTCAAACCCAGTTGTTACTTAGGCTTGTGTAATTTATTTCATCGCCAATGGTCTCATCTCTATCTCAAGGAAAAAATCGTGAGGAAAGCGACATGTCCTAAAACCAACAATTGGTCTGACATTCATGAACCCGCATTGGGCTCGCGTATTGTTGTGTAAATAAGAACTAGTAGGTTTGTTAGAAAGGTATACACACAAGACGAATGTCTCATATGCGATTCTGTAAACAAAAGTATATTTTTCTGCAGGTATTAAAGTATATTTTTCGCGAAGAACCGACAACCGCTGGGGTAAACGTGTTCTTGAGTGGAGACCGCGACTCGGCAAACGTAGTGTAGGACGCCCTCTGACCAGGTGGGATGACGATCTGCGAAAGACTGCTTTCAGATGCTGGATGCGGCAAGCTGAGGACAGGGCGCTATGGCGCTCATTAAGAGAGGACTATGTCCAGCAGTGGACTAGTATAGCCTGATGATGATTAAAATATCTTTCAAATATACAATATTTATGTTTGTGTGTGTGTGTATGTCACTGAAGTTCTCCTAAACGGCTGAACTGACTTTCATTACATTTTTTGTGTGTGTTTAAGTGGTGATACTCAGTCTATCTGTCGGGCCGGCTAGTCTTTTATAAATCACTGTTATTTTAGTGGGTTCAGTACAATAAACGTTCATTTTCATTTGTTATTTTGACTGAAAATCGTGTTTGACGATATATTAATTTCCCTACACGATAACATGGACGTAAGACATGATAACGCTTATTAAACACGTCACTCAGTACGACAGTATCTACCCTCCATCGCCGTCGGCAGAACACAGCAGTAATGGGAAAAATGTTCGACCACCATGTATATTACTTGGTAGGTATAGAGGCTTTTGGCTGTGGTATTTGTTTTGGTTTGGTATTTGTTTTACAAAATATTATCTGGAGATGTAAGCACAGTATTAGTGATAAGCATAACGAAATGAGCTCATTTCTTCGGACTCTTCTTTTTACCTAAACCGCTGCTTTCTTATATTTGTATGAAATCACAGACTTAATTTTAGATAACACAGCAACACGCCTGTAATCCCCGAAGGGTTAGGCAGTTATGTTTAAGTCCCGTGTAGTAGGACGCGAGCCTATTGCCGTCAATTGGGCACAAATCCAGACTCCAGGCTGCTACTGAGAAATTCCTTATGAAAAAACCCAATATCACATTGCCCAACCCGGGATTAGGACCTAAGACCACTTGCTTAGGGTAGATGCTTAGTTAAAATGCGGAAGTAAATAACTATATTCTTGACTTCATTTACATAGTTAACAGTATGCCGCACATAACACTATGTGCTTGAACTAGCCTAGCGTAGAACGGAGTATCAGTAAAATAAAGACGACCGATGTGGCGCGGCGGGCAAAGGTCCGCCTGCGACGCAGGAGGTTTCCGATTCCCGCCTTGGGACAAATGTTTGTACGATCTACAAAGATTTGTACCGGGTGTTCTGGGTATTTGCTATGTATAATAAAAAATATCTATCTATGTATGTATTGTATTAGGTATATCAGTCATCTAGTACCTATAACACAAGCTCTGCTTAGCTTGGGGCTAGATGATGCTGTGTGGATTGTCCAGCATTATTATTTATTTATTATTAATAAGAGACTAGCTAATACTGGTTATTTTACCACTGACTATACAAGTAATATGCACAACGGGAAACAAAGAAAATAGATCTGTAGTGGTCCGCAGAAACAAAAGAAGTCCAAGGAAAAGATTCAAGTTGAGAATACGATTACGAAAACCCTCACTAACAAAGTCCTAGAGGGTCAGTGGAGGGTCTATTAATAAAATATTCATAGGTGACATAAATCACCGTTCATTTTATATGGAAAAGGTAATTAAAATTTAAGTAGGTACTGTTGTGTTTTCCGAGGTATTTGCGACCTAGGACGTACTCGTAGGTTCTTAGTATGGCGCTAGTATACATTATAAATCCTTGATTTAGGTACTAAAGTCTAGAATTTCAGCTGCAAGTAAGTACGAACACTCAGTATAACCTTTCGAAGTATTTAGATTTCTGTAAACTAGTCTTGAATATTCATTTAAGTGCCTTGTGTGCCAGTTAAGATCCAAGACATAACTTTCTAAATCAGAAGTCCTAAATTGTGCTGGGTATTATTACGTATTATGTATATTGATACATGACACTATAATACCATAGAGAAGGAAAAAAGAACAGAGGCAGACCACTGAAATGGATGACCACATCCGATAAGTGGCAGGAGTGATGTGGAATACTGTAACTCAGGAAAAAGTGAATGGCAAGAGATGAAGGTTGGAGGAGACATTTGCCAACAGGCAAACGAATCTACAGAAAATAAGCAAGATGCATATACTAGAAATACTCGACTAGACTACTTAAATTCTTATCTTTTATATGTAAATTTGACCTGCATAAAAAGGCAAAATTATTATTAAATGGGGATATAATTACAATTAACTAAAATTAGGTATATATGTACACGTAAAAAAGAAAAGGAAACAATCGGGGCATGCAAAAGTCATCCGCATCAAAGTGCCCAAAAGGCTGGCAACGTTGCTACGTTGCATGAATGACAATGCCGCTTCTTATCTGTATTCAATAATATGGTTACTAAATAAAAACCTCATGACCTATCTACCAATAGTCAGAGGCAATCTAGCTCGACATGTCCAAAACCATAAAAATTAAAATCTTTTAGTTTAAAATGAATTTTATTTTCCCATCAAAATAAAATCCGCAATGAAACCTAAATTAAACAAATTGAACACTAACCACTTAGCCAAAAACAATCATAAAGGTCCTATTCTCGTCTCCCGTATCGGGTTCAAAAGAATCACGCTTGACGGGCGTCGCATACGGCCGTAGAACGTCAAAAAGTCTGTAGTGGTTTTTTTTGCAATCATCAAATTGATCTGTCCGCGCGCCATCTGGCCCGTGAGTAAAACGCTTTCGGGTTCCCTCAGCCGAGGAATTAATTCATATAAAACACACATATCGTTTCGTTGGACCCGATTTGATGTCACTCGTTATGGAGTTTCTAATGCTCGATAAACTTTGGTGATATTTGTTTCGATCTACGACGTAGTGTTCGGTAATCATGATCGTTGAGGTGACAGGTAGTCAAATATCAAGTTTGAAAATAATTAGCTATATAAGTAGTTACCAGTAAAACAGGGTTAATTACTATAAACCCTGTCGTTAACCCTGTTAACGTAGGAGTGAATACAAACAAAACTTCGAAGGAGATTTTCACTTTAATTCAATACTATTTTCATCAATAAGGTGTCAAAATTGTTATACAAATATCAGTTCATTAAAATAATACTAACGTGACAACTTCCTCTCATTCCGTGTTACGGTACCGAATGGTATGGTTTGGGAGGTATTTTTTCACAATATACATCAAGAAAGCTCAATGTACCTTTATCTGGCTAATTCACTAGGCAAAACCTATGTTTTCCTATCAATTGTCTTATCATCAAAACTAAAAAGATTGTTGTGATAAATTGCCCGACCCGCAACTATAGAATGCCATTTTCTGTTCAACATTCACATTTTGTATACTTTTCGAAAGCTATTAGAATAGCACCCTTCTAGCTCGTTTCATATGAAGCCCGCAGATCAAAGCGGGCATCGACAGTTGAGATACGTTGATAACTTTTACATTAAGCAGGTTAAATCAGTCAGATGGACCGATAAGGGACACGCAATACCCACTAAATGTCCTTATGGATCGTTTGTTTGACTACCTATACATACGTTTGTATGAAGCGACGTCGTTATTTAGTAATTAAAATATACTTACCATTTTTATCATCACACAAACATAATGTGGACTAAAAACATAAACATTCCCACCTGAAAAACTTATCCGGCTCATTCAAAACATTCCACATTCGCAGATCTTTTTTCCTTTATAAATTACTTCATATTGTTTTATTCTGGAACACGGTATATATGGTCAGAGTTTCTACGAAAACTCATTGTGCGTGAAAACGGTAGTTTTCCCAAAACATATTTTTAACAGAAAGCTACAAAACATTTTCATATTTCAGTTGGAAATTGTAACTGTTTCGCGGCGCAGCACGGCGGCGCGCGGCGTCTGGCGTAGGGCGTGTGTGCATGTGCGCTCATCAACTAATGGTCCGTGCGCGGCATTTGAACCGAGCCTACACTCGCTACAAAACAACCGCCCGCCTAGTCGCAGACCTGCTTTCGGCGCAAAATTATAACGTGTAAAACACGGCTCTCCTTGCATTCCGCGCACGGGATTTTTATGAATGCCGCGATTATTATTCGCATTTTAAACTCGAATGCGGTACTATTCTCCCCGAGACGTATAGCAATATTCGTAACGAGTTTTCTCAACGCTGCTACCTAATTTCAGGTCGAGTGTAGCAACTGAATGTAGATTGTTGTGTAGTCATGAGTACAGAGCGCTACTATCGCTCGAGTCCACTCCAAGCGAGTGGGGTGAACGTCGCGATTGTCGACTGTTCGAATCGAACGCGATTGCAAATTTATTAGCGGGCGGGTACCGGGCGCCGGCGACTCGCTCCGCGGCCGCACGTACGCCTAGTTGTTTTTACTCTTCATGTATTTTTTTCTCGACGAGGCTCGGCTCTCCCCTTTTGTTCTCAAGTGGACCAGCTGTCATTATACGCCATGTTACTGTTATTTTTTTCGACGTTTTTATAGAGTTTTGCGTCGAGAGGGCGTTCCGTTCGGAAAAATGTTCGTTTTGCGTGCGTCCTGGAGAGTTTGCGTGTCGAGTGATGTCGACGCCGCCGATTGAAAATGAGTTATGGAATTTTATTTCAGTATTTTTCTGTTGTTGCATTTCAGTTTGAGTGGGTTTTGTTAGTAATTACACAATAGTAATGCTTCTTTGCTTTTTCTCATTTAATCGAGCAATTGTTTTGAACCACATGCTGTTTTAGAGCTCCACACATAAAGTTCTCTATAACGTAACAAAGTAAATGTTTTAAACAAAGTTGAGCAACTAGTTGTACAACTCGGCAATCCCGCGGCAAAATGTTAACATGTGTCATTGCAGTTTTCAAGTGGCTTCTGTTTGATAATTTGAGGGAACCCTTTCAGCTGCGGGACCCTTGAGAGAGTAATCATTGATATTATGTAGTTTGCCTGTTTGTATTGCTACTTATGTATGTAAATGTGTGTAAATAGAGTGACACGAGGGTTAGGTCCATTGTGGGTAGCGTTTTAGTGTACCCATTTTTTTAATATTTGGTATCAATATGGAAACTCTAACTTCACACAGGTAAGATAAAGTAATAACCCACACAATATATTTTTAGGAAAAGTGTGGACAAGGCAAAACTAATTACAGGCTAAAGATAAAAATTAATCTTCAAAAAATTCCATTATCAAAAATACTTAATTGGAAACAAAAGAGTATTTACTCTTTTACTAGTAGGTACTATTTATTAATTCCTCAATATAAAAAAAAAACTGAATTACGGAAACTAAAGAGTTATAAACTCTGTTACTAGTAATGTTTTTCATTTCCTCAACATTTAGCCTAGTTTAAATCTAAGCTTGGTTCTTAAACTTACCTACGTATAAATATGGCCATCGTATGATTACCCGTCTCCCGGCGCAATATCTGTCGAACGTTGGGCACTCAGCAGAGAGCGATCAACAGACGCAGCACAATGACTGTTTAGATTGTACCCTCCCCTCTTCTCCCCCCACTTGAAGCCTCCTAGTTTCATACGCTAAGATTTTAGATTTCATTTTGATTTTTAATAGAACAAGATTTTGCTTAATATCTTCCAAGTACTAACTTTTTTACAGAAATACGAAATCCACCATGTTGTTTTTTGGATCTCCTTTATTTTTTGTATAACTCAACTTACGATAACTGGAGTACATACCCTATAATGTGCCCTCGTTTGCCTGAAGAAGTTAAGATTTTTGATGAGATTTTTTGTTTTAGTTGGCCTAAAGTAATTAATCAATCTAAGTGGAATTCTAAAAGTATGTTTTTTAAGTAAAATATATGCACAGGTGACATTTCTATTTAGTTTGCTTTATTTCTGGCGGAAGACTACATAATATTAGGCATCTTACCTGTAGGGATGTCGGGTATCTCCTGTAGGTATCAATCAGAGTTCCGTCCACTAATGAGATGCTATGTCTTGTTACTGTAACCTAAACTAAACCAAAATAGTTTGCATACACTTAATATTTTTTTTTTTTTACAGCTATACCAACTGTCAGATCGCACTCACACATTCCATCAATGAACACAAATAATAATTTTAGGAAATGTATCGTAACTGTGGTTTTTTCACTTGTATAACATTAGTTTATAATATTTTTAATATTAATTTTTGAATTATTTTACAGACACACATTATTACACTATAAAAGCGACATACGTCTGTGACAATAATTCACAACCAAAGATCCAGTTCAAAACAGTAGACTGGCATTTTTGGTACAGCCGTAGCACCCATCTAGAATGGTGATTTTTTATTATTTCATGTTGTGTGACTAAGCCTGAGCTAAATAAACCCTTTTTCTTTCTTTCTCCCTCCAACCAATTAGCAACAAAACATAAATACCAAGAGCATTGTTATTCTCAACTGCCGTTACCAAGCATAAAGCTATATTTCTGTAAGACAAGCGTCTCAAGATCGTCTTTAAATATAACTGAGTCGATCGGTTTGATATCTCGTCGTTATGATTGCCTAGATAAGTTGGTTCAAGAGGTCTTGCAACCTCGACTTGACTTGCAATATTGAAATATCTAGAATGATACTCTAAAGAGCTTTGGGAAAGGAGACAAATTGTTGAAACAGTGTAGATATACTCGTAGTTAGACTATACATGGGTACATACAATAAAACAATATTTTAAGTAGATGAAGATCTTAAGGTACGTGGGTAAGTAGGTAGGTATATTGGGAAGAGTAGTTATAAAATGTAGTTATTGAATCTTGAATACATTTTCCAATTTCCATTTCATTTTTCAATTTTTTTTAACACTTATTTTCTCCGTACGATAGCCTGAAAGTTTAGTTGATAGTTTCTATGTAAGTTGTCTACGAAGACAATACAATAACCTACTGTAGATTATGATGCCTCCTTGCCTTCAGCAATCTGGATAAATACCCAATGTTTTCATTGTTCTAGATGGCAGCGACGCGTACGATTTTGATGAAAGAAAAAAAAAAAGAAAAAGATCTACCATTTTACATACACATCCCAAAACTAATTACCCTGAAACCGTTCCTCAAAACCTACTTTTTACGTTACCAATAAACCAAATTGACGTTCCGCGAACTACTCAAATATACCCACAAACGGTCCGAATCTGTCCCGTCTCAATCCACTGCATTTTAGAAAATTATTTCTCCATCACATTACGGGTATTGGTGCTCTGTGGAGCGCGCCCTCTGCCGGTGCGTGAGGGAATTCGGAAACGTACCCCTCCTCAACCCTCCCTTCCCCCGCATCTTGTACTTTGAGTAATAGTGTCACTCACTAAGATGGGACTCCCTAGGACTATGGGCAAATGTAGCTAGACAGGTGTAGGTGGACAAAACGTATTCCGTTTGGGAGAGGTAGGAATGGCATTTGGATTCCTGGCAGGGTGGTGAATAAGAATGCCATTTAAAGAAAAATAATGTAAATTGTACGGCTTGCCTGAAAATGAGAAAAAGAATGAGATGAGACAATACGGTCCAAGTACCCAAAAGGAACGAGCCTCATATTTTCTGAAAGAGCGTCTTACGGCTTCACTTTATGTTATGAAATCTAACGCTAATTGTGTCTCAGTTCTGAAATGTTGGGGGAAAGATACTGGCATTATTCGACTATTTAAGACAAGCTCAGTTATCAACCGCAATGAGGAAAATATTCCTGAAAGGGCTTCTTAAGTACTCAATTTTAAGTAATGTATACTAATAGGGTAGTGTTCTTAAAAATCTGATTGGTCCGATAGTTGTATTACTCAAATATCCTGGACACAATTTCTTTCTTTGGTCACGTAAACCAAAAATGACGACGATGCTACACTTTTAACTTGTAACAGTGACGTCACAAACCTCTTCTGAACTTTGATGTGCTATATCATTGTCACTTTTTATTGATTTGAGTAAGAAAAAAATACGTGTCCAATATTTTTTGGTAATCTTACTGACGGACTAAATAGACTTAATATTATAACTTAATATACTACTTATACTTACCTACCTGACTTAATATTTACCTAGGACACATCCCTATTGTGGATAAAATAACAACAAGTTTCATAAAGTTGTAAAGTAAACTAAAATCAGTTTATATTTTCATTTGAACTAACATTGTGCTTAAAGCTATGTTTGAAGTACATAGAAAAGAGACAACCTAAGTCAGCCGTTGTAAGGTTTTTTTTTATTCTGGACCAAACATTATGTAAATTTCTAAAACCAACCAAACTGCGTAACAGCGCAGCTGCGTAATTTTCCCCAATGATGATGATTTCTTCACATTTCAGCTTTTTTTAGGCTTGCATAGCATTTCCCAAGACCTTTGATATGTTTACTTTGGCAATTTTGCTGAACTGTACCAATTTGGCATTGAGGCACATAATTTATATAATATATATATATATAATTTGCTATTTCTTACTACTTCTGTCATCATCATTATTATTACTTAGTTTTTTGTTTTTTGATATTTAGTATTGTAATTATGTGCCTGAGTCTGGGCTAAATAAATGCTTTTTCTTTCTTTGTTTCTTTCTTTCTACTCTAAGATCTCTTCTCAAAAAACTATTGAATAAAAGGTGTGTTCTAAACCAACATAAACTTTCAGCTCAAACCAGGTCCATTTAAAGAGATTAGTCGTATGACCCTGATCTGTGTCCATTGTATCCGAGTCCCGTTCTGGACAGTTATTTATTTCGTAGACACTTGCAAATTTTTCAATCTAGACACTACACAGCTTGCGTGACAACTTGGAGCGCTTTTTATCTGTACACATCAATTTCGTAACTTGAAACACTGTTTGGTAATATATTTACATGTCTCTATTTGATAATACTCGTAAATACCATACTTTATATTACACCATATTTGACTTTGAATATCAAATTAAAATTATAATATTCTTACCAAATTCAGGATTTGTTTCTATGTCCATAGTAGTATTACGTAAAGGGTCACAATATCTAAATTGAAAATACAACACTTTCTGAGAGACAATAATTTCAGGCCATTTTTACATAAAAAAAATATATATTATAATATCTATCTATGTAATGTATTGTATTAAGTATATCAGTCATCTAGTACCCATAACACAAGCTCTGCTTAGCTTGGGGCTAGATGATGTTGTGTGGATTGTCCATCTTTTTTTTTAAGCCTTTTTTAATATCTCTACTAAATTCATAATTTTCACTTCACTCATTTTCATTTTTCATTTTCAGCTTATGGTTAATATTAAGAAGCCGATATCCTATGAATCTTCACCGGAGTGTATACGAACGAAGCTCCCAAACAACATGAATAAACCATTAGAATACACGCACCTTTGAATCACAAGAACACTATTTCTATACACAAATGTCCAGTAGGGAGGTGTGTCCAAGAGGAGGCTCTCTCTGATGCGATTAGAGTCCCAAGGCTTGCACGTGACGAGAACACTTAGGCCTGGAACACGTGAGGCCGTAAGTCCTAGAACTATAGGACACACCTTTGTTTCCATGATCTATGGAGCTATACGTGCAAAGATGAAACGTTACGCTGGAAATTGAATACAAATTGGAAATTGTATGGTTTGGGAATTCTGGAAATTATTTCTGAGTAGCATACTGTTAATACTCCTTTCGTAGAAAGGATAACGATGCATTGCAGAAATTTTCAATCTGGTCCGTTCATTTGCCATTGTACATTGTATTTCAAAGGCTTGATTAATACCTACATCATTATCATCATCCAAAAATGCAAATTTTAATACAATAAGTCCCGTGTAGTTCAACATTAAGGCACTCTATCACTGTAAATATTCCACAGACACCTCCCTTGTGTAAATTGATGGATATAAGAAGACCCTAATTATGAAAAACTGAACTTTTATTAGACCACTTTTTTGTTCGTCCGTCAAAGCGCAGTTTTTCAGGACCTATGCGACGTACATAGATCTAGATAAGCTAATATTTTGATTTTAAATATAGTGACCGAGTCATATTTTACAGGAGAACTGAAACCAGCGCGACACAATAATAGAAAAAAAAATCTACCAAAAATAGGTCCTTAGACCTTTTAAGCTACACGTACTTTTCTTCATCAAATTACAAACATTAAATAATGATATAGTGCAGATAGTTTTTGCTTTGTACTTACGCGAGCCTGCCTCAGTCTTGGCCGGTTTCTATTTTAACTTTATTTCCATAGATACTAATGTACCCACCCACGTAAAATTAATTTAAGTTTTCCAAAAGAAAAACCAAAGATTTTCGGAGTTCCAATTCAACATCATACATTAAACAATAGACAGTTTAACACAACATAAAGATCACGCTTGTTATTCCCAAAGGATTAAGGCAGAGGTGTACCTACACATAGTTAAGTGCCCGTAAATACCAGATATCTTCTAAAACATAAATTAAAACTGAAGTCGACTGCTGTAGGTAAACCTAAGTACCCACACACATAGTCAAATTGATTTTAAAGCTCACAGGATCTTGGCCACCCCGGGAACGCATGCGTTAGCGGTACGATAGTTATGCGTCACCATGTGCGTTACGAAAGGCATACATTGTCGAGAAGGTAATAAGTAGTGTATTATTCGTGTGAGATGTCCGCGATCCGTGCGGTGCTTGCACGCATACAGATCACATCTCAGTAGTGTTGTGCGTGGTACGGGATGCGGTGGAAGTAATAGAGGTACTATTTGGGGTAAAATTCTTGTTTTCTTTTGTTGCAAATGCTTACACAAGCGCTAACCAACGTGGCAATGCTGCCAGTTTTCTAGTTTTCAGATTTTTTGTTTTTTTTTTTACTTTTATTCATATATATCGGTATTATGTAAGTAATGAGAAAGGATGTGAAATTGAATTTCTTTTATATCCTCACACAAGTCCTTTACAATGAAAGTGGTTAAATCTACAGCGTCAAGTGATTAGGTCTATGAGTCACTACAGTGCGTCAATTTAAGTGACAAAGTTCACTTTTCATTTTTGGAAACACCTGTACGACTTATGCTACGAGCTGCCGTTTCGTAGCTGTGCTACGGCGTAGCCATTAATATTTCGATTCCCCAAATCTCTAATTTATTTCTTTTGCTTGCCCTGAAGAAAACAAAGGATGTTTTAATTCTAATCCCGTCACAAAAACCTCGACTAGCAACATCACTAAAAGTGACTCACGAACTTCACGCGCCACTAACAACTAATTTATGTTAATTGCGTCTCAGCGCAGCATACGTATGAGCGGCACGTACTTAGCTCAGTTTGCTATGAGGAAAATAATGTTCAGACCCACAGCGGACCTTATTGGCTGAAGGTAATGTCTAATGTTTGAGTTATGGAAGTGTTATGTCGTTATGCCTGATTTGGGACTAAAAATATGTGAGATACTAAGTCTGGTCTAAAAAGGATTTGAATGATGAAGGTTTTTATATTCTTAGGTGGTAAACAAGCTATCGTCACAAATGGACAATCATATCCTTTTGAAAAACAAATGATTTTATGCCTATCAAGACATAAAATAAGTTTCCTCATACAGTCGAAACGTCGAGTCAAAAATAGAACACATCGAAACGACCTTAGTTTTGCAGATACTGTTTTAGGTCCCGTAAGAAATAACAGCAACAAACCAAAACAAATCGAATCCCAACAAGAGACAATCAAACAGGTGTACCGTTCCAATAAAAGCAGTCTCACCATTCACGCTGCCACTGGTGACACGTGACACGTCATCGTGCATACTCCACTCATTGTCCGCACGCAACTCTGACGTCACGCTCTCGCCCGCTATCACGCGCGTTTTGGACTACGATTTTCCACATCTCAGACAGTGTAGTGTCAGTAATACAATGGAGCATTCCCGTCGAGTGGGAGGCTCTTATCGATCTACGGGGACGTCATCGAGCGATAGCGGCCGCGGCGACGCAAAAAGCGTGTCAGTGTGGCGGCTACAAAGCCTTTGTGGTGGGACCGGACGCCGCTCGCCGCCGCCGCTGGCATTGTTTGCTGTTTAGTGCTCGCTCGCAGCTAAAAGTGGCGATTTCAGCAGTAAGTTTGTTAGCACGACCTGTCTAATGGCTGTACAGCGTTCATCAGATGCATTACACGCTCCGTTACGGTTATGTTGGGTTATCAACGATATTGGCTGTTTTGAGGTTATATTGACCAGCTATTTTGGGTGTGATAAAAGTTATAATTCTGTGTATGGGATACGGTTACGATTATAGCCTTAACACGTGCCTATTCTATTCAGTTGCCTAACACGTTTAACGCCCTGTGCCTATGAAGCATAATTTGCAGATTATCCTATGGCTTCGTACCTACTTAATGTTACGAAATTTCAGATTTTTCTAAACCCTAAAAAGTCTTAAGCTGGTTCGTCTACAGTAGATAGATACCACGAGAACATTTTTTGATAGTGGCATAATGTGTGTTTATCGAGTGTAAGAAGGGTGGCTCCGTCGCCTGCAAACTTGGACGAGGCGACGAAACTCCTGGATGTTTTCACTCAAAATAATAAGTTCCAAAGAGAGCCGGAGTCAATTTTTTGCGAAACTCAGTGTAATGGATTGTTGGGAAGTTCGATAACTTTCGGAAGCTGCTCTTCGATTTTATTTTGCTAAGGAATTTTTTAGCCAATTTCTCTTCGGGAAAGTTTGAAATCTTCCAGTCACCCTTCAGCAAATAACGTCGCTTGGGCGACTTATAAATATTTTATAAAAAAATTGGGCAGAGCATTTCGTTATCCTCCAACTCTAAGTTTTGGTCATTATTTTTTGGTCAAAGTTATTTGTAAGCATATGGTAATATTGATAAAAAAAACATGATCATGTTCTATAATGAATACTGCAGTTCCACAGCGTGTCAAATATAAAGTATCAATCAAGTAAATAGTAAATAATAATAACAATAAATTCTTTATTTCAGACCAGAGATTCATATAAATTTGTTAGTAATTTCTTATCCTAATGTTAGTAGAAAACAGTCATTAATATTTATCAATTATTGAAAGTAAAGTAATTATTCCCATTAAGTTAGTAAGCACCGAATAGTTCCTAACTTTAAGAAAACATTAGGATCATTTTAATAACGCTCTATTCATTTACGAATCAATCAACCCCATCAATTAAAAACCTCTAAAGAAACCCGCCTATTCACCACAATATCATAACGCGTTTATTGACACTGAAACCCCATGGTTGTCAGCACGATGACGCGAAAAACAAACGCTATAACACCATCACTCATAGGGAGCGAAAGTTAATAAAATTCATGTATTGGAAACTTATGGCCGAGAGATATTGTGCAAGGGTGCAACCCTAGGGGTTTCCTTTAAAATTAGCTGAAGATGCTATGAACTTTATGACTGGTGAAATTTTGTTTGAATATTTTAAGTGAATTTTCTTTGGTGTTGTGCAGTTTTGATTACGGTGGTGTGGAAATAATTTTCTTTTCTGCTGTCGTAAAAGTGTCATTTAGTACACTTATCTTTCCCTCTTTCTACTGTTTTACTATTCCTACTATAACTAACTTAACTATTCCTCTGCCAGATTCACATCCAGCGCGAGAATAAACAAACCTTGAAAATTATATGCTTATTACACACACACCTACATAGGTACTTTTTGTAACCAAATTTGACATCAGCATCACCTGTTTGTACCAGTTTATTTTCTGTCAACTGTTTCTTAATAATTAAACAAACAGCACACAAAGCCGTAAACATCAACAAGGAAACCCTACATTGTACAGCATCTAGCAGCAACCAACCAGGGTGTCCAAAAGATTAGTCGGCAGTCGAGACACAGCGGCACCGCGCGCATCAGCATTAAAATAAAAATAAGGGTAGCCATAAATACAGGCGCACAAAGACAAGATATACGGTTATAGCGGACTGCCGCTGGCCGTTCGTGTGGAGACTCTACTAAAATTATGTAGGAATTGGTACTCGGTACAGCTCCAATAAACAAAAATAATGATACCTATTTAGTGAGATTGAGGGCGGTGGCTCGTACCTTCGTAAATAAGGTTGGATCGATTGGAGCTGGAAGTTCGGTGGGTAATCAGGTTTAATAAATATCGTATTGATTGAGTATGTTTACAAATAAATACTGTAATAGCCTCACTGTAATTTCAGAAGCTATTGAACACGTCTGAGGCAAAGAGCAAATGATCAACGCCTAAAACGTCATCACCAGATAATCTGAAGTTGATAAAACTCTAATGGCGAGGATTACTTCAGAATGTACTGCTGTTGTTTTACTGTTTTTCTCTGTCCCCGTTTGTCCGTAATGTCAGACATCACTGCCCCAATTCATGGGTGACTTAAAATCAACACGATAGGTAGACCAAAATATTCCCCTTACATAAACATATCATCAAAAAAATATTAGCTAACTATTAAAACATCCTTCATGACCTAAAAAGCCAATATTCGGCGCACCTATCGGTCACACTAGCCCACTCTCCCCTCGTCAGGAAAGGTCAACCTCGCGTATTTTTGGCGCCAACAGGCGTATACGGATAAATAAGAAAGGCTTCAATCGCCGTCAACCCGACTCTACCCTTTTAAAAGCCACATGATAGATGGACGGTTCGTAATGTTAAAGCAACTAAAATTGAGGCATGGCAACATCTTTTGGCAAACTATCACAGGAAGGACAGGTATAAAAAGTGTTATTTTGCTAGGTATTTGAGTCAGCTCCGGCCTAGGCCCGCCAGCGGACAGGATATGTCAACCTAGTTAGCAGGCCAGGCCCTTTCGGATATTCAGAGATAATATTCATGGTAACCCATGTTTTTTTAAGTTTCTTTTATGATGTAGGTAAGTAGCAACATCATAACATCATACCTGTATTTCCCGAAGAGTTAGGCAGAAGTGTCTATACTGTCTACACCCAAATTAAACCAGTTATGTTTATGTAGAATGTAACAGGGGCGAGTCAACTGCCACTTACCAGGACTGTACCTGAGAAATTCCAGAAACTGGAAAGCTCAACAATACTTTGTCTGACTCGGGAATCAAACTCAAAACCTCACGCTTGGTAGGAGCACTTGTGACCACTAAAACGACGACGTAGTTGCTTCTACTTTCCGTGTCCCCGGCAGTCGAGGTTGAGTCTCACCACTCCATTTATGTTTATAATCATTGGTACTTTATCCTGAACTCTCCCAAACATATTTTTTTTTTGTCATATTAATATATAACAAAGAAAACATAATTTTGATATCCTACAAATATTGTTGTAAGTATTTATGAAGAGATTCTATTGCTGTGTGTTCACAACGGAGCTAGGATCTGTTGCTTCTGAGACCATATACAAGAACAAGAAATACGTTTAAAAAAAATAAAAGGACTCGAACCAACTTACATTGAATTTATGAAGAATTTTTAAAACTGTGACCATATTTCACTGACCATACACTATACTTAACCCTTTAAAGTAACATAACATCACGCCTGTGTTCCCTGTATAATTAAAGGTTAGGCAGAAGTGTACCTATAGTAACACCCACATTTCGTCAGTAATATTTAAGACCAATGTAACAGGAAGCTAGTCTATTTTCATCAACCGGGCACAAATCCAGACTCCAGGCAATTCCTATTGTCCAACCAATATCACTTTGCCCGACCTGGGGACTGAACCCAGGACCTCAAGCTCAGCAGTTGCGTTTGGGACCACTAGACCAACGAAGCAGCCAAACAAAAGACCGGGTCTTTAAAGTAAGGTATTAGATATTATCGTGAAACGTAGCAAAACCTACCTATTACAACTTTTCTTTACGCTTATTACTACCAAGCGAAGTGCATACTCCATCCATATCCATTTCCTGTCGATACAACAAAAACATTACGCCTCTGATCTTAAAAAATCATTCGTAATGGTTCTGTTCGATAGGGTTCCCCATCCACTGTAAGTTGGTCTCTCAACTATAAATTATTATACTAAGCTCGGTCTCCAATACAAAAACTAAACGGATATATTTTTTAAAGACTGAAAACTATGGTCTGAATTAAACAGTTATTCAGAGTAAAGCACTTTTCCCGTTGACGTGGATGAATTTTTCGGTGTTAATACTTTTATCATTTTTACGAAAATACCTTACTAAAGTTATTCAGTTAATGAAAACATAAACATGAGTTCCATACAATATATTTGTTTAGTACTGGACCAATGTTCAATGTTCAATTTGCTCAAACAGGAATGTATGAAAAAAACTTTTTTTAGTTCCATATTTAAAGATCACACACTGCCAACTCTGCAAAGACCGCCTCTTTGGTCTAGTAGTTGCAACCGCCACTGCTGAGCACGAGGACCTTGATCCGATTCTCGGGTCGGGCAGAGTGTTATTGGGTTTTTCCATCTGGATTTTTTCGGTAGAACCCCAGAGTCTGGGTTTATGCCCGGTTGATAGTGATAGACGCTCCGCACATAACATGGGACTTCAATATAACTGTTGCGATGTGGGAGGTACTATGGGTGCACCAATGTAATGTTGTAAGGTCAAAAAATGTTTAAAGTGTTACGTGTATATGTGGTAAATTCATTTTTCTTGTAAGCTTATCATCTATTTTTCTCACATTTTTTTCCTGTTTTCTCATCTAGTTTTCTCATCAAGCAATACCATTTATTATATTTCCTTTCCGTAACGAAAGCGATTTAAAATTTTCCATCAACTTTTCACCCGTGTTTCGTTCTTGTAAAAACTTTAAAACGAAAACAAGAGAGCGTGGTTCTACTTATGGTGGCCACTTTCTAACCCCTTTATGTGGCGTCGGATGAGAGGTGGCGGATAAATGGATAAGTCGTGTCGCGAGAGAGCCAGCTTCCGTGCCACGGATAAGTTGCGCCACTGTGGAACAACTGTGGCGAATTTTTTAATAATTTTAAGGTGTGAAAATTCCTTTCTTCTTGGGTCATGGCCTTGGTATGCCATCAATGATCGAGTCTCTAAAACACATCGCGCTATCTACCAGATAGACAAGAAATGCAATCAAATATTTACGTAAGTAAGTATCTACTGGATAAGTTAACTGTAACTTAGCCTGCACTTAACTGCCTAACCTGTAACTTAACTGGGCCTCAAGAGCCATATCGTGACGTACACCATTCATATTGGATGAGTTAGTTTACTAATATTATATAGAACGGCTTTGCATGTAAGAAGGATCGATTATTATTATACACATATTTAATAGTCACCTAACAGGCTAACGACCGATGGTTTATGACGTCATTTATTCCCTGTTCAGCCTAGAGCCGACTTTTAATATTTAATGAGTTTTGTGCATAATATTTATATTGCTTTTAGAGAGCCCACATAGGTTGATATGACGGTTTCTCTAACATTAAATGACACCTAAATGTACTTTCATACTTAAATTCGCACTTTTTCTCATGGGGGTAGGCAGAGACTACAGAACGCCATCTGCTACGACACTTACACACTCCTTTTCCTTAATTTACGTTCATACTGCAAGCCGGTTCCGAATACCTACTACGCACCTGACTTTACTGAAGAAAATCACCAAAATGTAGTATCTAATTAAACACGTGAATTTAAGTGAAAACTGGCATTAGTTAACTAGAATAAATCGGTTTTGAATCGAAGGATTTGCATAGTTACATTTCGAGTCAAGTTATCTTTAAATTCAAGAATAGTAATTAAATCATTAGTAAAAGCTTACTCAATGACATGCCTCGATCCGAAAATTCATAATAAAATGATATTTATTTCGGTAAATTGGTTTAAAAAATCACTTTTACACGCCAATTGATAAGAAAATGAGCTAAAACGAGATGAGCTCGGTGTTTCCTGCCTTACTATGTTCTCTGAGATGAAACACTAAAAATAAAATCATCAAATCATTTATTTAAATTAGGCTGAGAATCACTACTCTTTGAACGGCAATAGTGTTTTGCAAGAAGAAGTGACGCAACAGACTCTCCTACAACATATCTGTCTGATAAGTTAGAAGAACTTTATAAATACCTAAACCAACTCAGCGGTCACGCTCTCCTTTAAAGTCCAAACTATCTTGGTCAGATCGATTTTATGAAGTCCATGCAAATTAGATGGTCATCATCGAATTTATTCAACCGGACCCGTTAAGACACAAACAACTAAAAGGAATGATCAAAATTACCATCTACCTGACTCGTTACTAGCGTTCAACCTACTTGTATTACTAAAGCACAAAGACAAGCATTCAGACAAATAGTCAAGCATAAAGAGTAATTCATCGCGATTACTACAAGTAGTGCACTCAACCGTCGGTCATTAGCGCCATTTTTACAAGAGTCCTGCAAAAACGTTCGGCACAGCGTTCGGCTGTCGTTCGGCTAATCGTCGGAAATTGTACCCATTATTGGAGCACTCACTCGCAACTAAAATTATTATTGTTCGCACTAAAAGTAGCCATTTAGCCCGTGATTGCTCCGGAGTGGCCTGTTTCTTGAACAGATATTGAACGGACTTTTAGTCTGATGCGCTCGATAAGTCTTTTTGCGAGTTCAGCATTTTGTCTGGAACATTTGAAGCTTCGTTTTGTGAGTGGCAAGATGACAGCGTTGCGAATGGTAAAACGGTGGCTTCGTAGCGTGTTCTACCTGCTGTGTGCCTAGCTGACGTTTGACGTCAACGTTAAGTGAATTCGAAAGGTTTTAAAATTGACAATACTCGTTTCGCACATGACATAAATTTATTTTTATTCATACTATCCAGGGGTAACGTTAATCGTGCTTGCCTCATAAATTTGAACCAAATTGCTATTGGATAATTGTATTTTCTATAAAAATTTCGTTCTCATTTATGTTCTGTTTATGTAAATCTTTCATGTCAGGGCGTCTGCACACTAGACGTATGCACTGGTATCAGAAATATTCCCACAAACATTACGTTAAGGACGTTCAACATTTAGATGCTCATTCCTAAAAACATTTGCATCTGAAATCACATTAGAAATTCGTGTCGAGTAATCAACAGCCGCGGGAAGAAACTTGAAAATACCTCACAGTTGACATAACCCTCGGTCCTTCGAGCCCTTGGCTTCCGGTTATCGCTACACAAAGAGGACCGGCCCTCCCCCCTCCGGCTTCCCTGCGGCCCCCTCTGAACAGGAACCGGAAATACTACCCTTCTATCGTTAAGGTCTACCCGCGTCACACCGCTATGCAGGAATTTTTAAAGTATTTTTAGCCCCCGGCCTTGAAGTGCGGTAATGATTACGTGGAATGTCTAATGGTTGTACCCAGATTTTAACAGCTTTAAATATTTTTATGTAAAATTAAAATCACGGGGAACGATCAGTAGCCTCCACAGAAAAATATCTTATTGCTTAAAATCATGTCCCCTGTTCATTCAGACACGGCTACATGACTAAGTATAAAAGACACGGATGCATTCAAAAACTATTTGAAGTTGCTTAAAGTTGGTTTCAGTTAGGGACGACCATGCCCAACAAGGGACTGAGACAATCATGAAGAACCAGTTACTGGATCAGACAAAGCTTTTGTCAAACTGAGTCATCTCACTTCACTGTGTGAATAGATAAAGGCTAGCAGCTAGGCAGATGATGATAATTTGTAACAATACTTCAACAATTACTGTCTCGTTTGTCTAGAGGTCCCAAGCGCGACTGCTGAGCGTGAGGTCCTGGGTTTAATCTGCAGGTCGGGGAAAATTTTATTGAGTTTTTCCGATAAGAATTTTCTCAAGAGGAGCCCGGAGTCGGGATTCTTGCAGTAGGCTTACATAGGACCTAAACATAACTGGCCAAATATGGGTGTTACTATAGGTGCGCCTCTGCCCAACCCTTCAAGGAAAACAAGCGTATGTTCATGGTTTTTACACGCTTTTTATTAGCTTCACTTGTATGTTTGTATGTATGTATGTTTGTAACCGACTCCTTTGGACCCTTTTTTGACCCACTTTAAACGGTCCGATTTCATTCAATTTTTGCACACCTGTCAAAGACCGATGACAATGCAATAATTCGAAAAAAACTAAAGAATTAAAATATAAAAAAACGCTTATAAAAATAAACGCTTTTTTCCATTATTATACATTTTTTCCAATTTACACTTTTCTTAATCCAAATTTATTAAATTTTATTTTCTATTTTTTAGTTGGATTTTCTATAAAAGCGTGTTTTTTTTGTTTTTTTAAACTATAATTTATTATGTTACATGACTTCAACAGTAACGGCAGTCGTCATCAATGCCCAGAAGTACCTATTTACATCTGAAAATAGATTTATTTTTAGTTGTGTGTTTATAAAGCATTAGAGTGAAAAAAGCATGAGGGTGGTTCGCCCCGGAAGCTTCGCTAATGCATCCGACTGCATTCGTAGTTGGCAGGTCACCCCTACACGCGATCAATTCATTAGCCTGTATTGTTATGCCACTGTTTCATGGTGAAAATATTACTATTGATTTTAGTATCTGCTAATATTTATTTTGTTTATGTGTATAATATAAATTTGTTAAGTCTCTCCCCATTTTGTTACAATATCTTCACAGATCTAGGTCTAGGCTGAATAAAAACCAGCAACCAGAATAAAGGTTAAGCTACGCTTGTCAAGGTCAGTCAGTGCATGTGGGTAACCGTCTATTACATATCGAGACCCCTTCATGCCTCAGAAAGTACGTTGAGCTGTTAGTTCTGGCTGTCATTTTTACATCTTTGACAGTTGTCACAAGTAAGTAATCAGAAGCCCGAAAGAGTGACAACCAGTCTTACCAAGGGATGTAGAAGGGCATGTAGAAGGTACCAGTATCCAGGTGGTGGAGGTCTGATAAGCAGACACTACAAAAAAAATATGTTATCCAGCTGTATCTAGTTAGACTGGAAGCCGACCCTCACAAAGTTTAGAACCTAGGCATGGCGATGGCATAGGCGATATCATGAAGTTTAAGTTCTCCTTCAATAACTTGTGATTCCCCATTTGAAAAGTGACGTCACCATATTTAACATAAGAAGAACAAAAGTCAAACCGCAAAGTCTTACTTATACTTAGTCTTGAGTTCAACGAATAAGGAAACCCATATCCGTAATGTACTAAAATCTTAACATTAAAAACCCACTTAACTCCTAGCCTTTGAATAAACGGCAAGGCACTTGAAACGTTCTTTATTTAATTCAACGTGTAAACGAAAACAGACAATATAAGTGATTAAAAAATCAAAATGAACTAAATTTCATGTCAAACACGGAGTTAACTCGCCAAAAACAACTTATTACCGTGTTACGGAATGTCAAAGCGTGTTCCTGAGGGAGTCTCGATGTAATATTTTCATAATTCGGCCGGCCCGACGCGACCTCGCGCTGTAAAACAAAATGTCCGCGCTGTGCAACCTGTCGACCCTTTAGTGATGGGACAGTGGTTACTCAGACATCGATGTATGTAGTATGGAAATCTTGCTGTGCTTTGCTGATGTAAAAAGTAGACTCGTGTTCAGACACACGCGTGATTAGCAACACAGGAGTTTTATCGACATCGATTTTACAGTAATAATTTGAATGTTCAATATCTAAATGATCAATACTTATTAAAAATCTGAGCATGGAAATGAATATCGTAAATTAGACATAAAACATGATACTAGGTTAATCGTAAATGAAAAGCATCCAGTATCGTTTAACTTTGGCACGCAGCATAGCATCCTAGTCATTTCCAACGTCAAAGTTAGCTGTTAAAAGTATTAAAAAGCACTAAACCCCTTATTACGTCCCACATTAGGCACATCGACACCACATCCCTGGCCCGCATCCGAAGCGGGGCTGCGTTTTGATAAATATTTGCGATTTATTTTATTCCTGGAGCCATTTTTTGAGAACGCGCCCGTAAAGAGGAGAAATGGCGTCGCACGCCATGTTCACCAGAGCGGCACTGAAGTTTCGGCGGGAAAATAAAAACGCGTTTAACTTTGTGTTAATATTATATTGTGCCATTATTGCGCCATTTATTATAATACCGCGGGAGGGATGGGGTTGAGAGTTCGCGTTTAATGGACGTTTTGTTTGCGAGAAAAACATTTTTTTTTGTTACTATAACGATTTTCTGTTAAACCTTTCGGAAGGGAATGATTTTTCAGCGCGTATTTTATAAATGCTTTGTTACAATATAGTACGTATGCACCAATCTGTATTCATGTTTTGTTTTGATTACGCGGCGTGAATTTTTAGAATTCCCACGTGAATGTAATACGAATTGGTTGAACTAAAATATATTGCGTGCCTAGATTTATTTTACAGAATGCGTGTGTGGAATTGTAGTAAGCCTTTGTACATTGCGAATTTTCGAGTAGTTGGTATTTAAAATATATTGTGAGTAAGCCAGCGTCCGCAGTCGTACCTACCTATCTGCTCGTAGAGTTGAAAAGTATTGGCGGTACTTAAATACTCGTACTTAATCACACGCCCTTTATAAAAGAATTGTGGAATAAAGTTATGCCAAACTTAAACATCGAAAAATGTAAGTACCTATTAGAAATCTTAAGGTTATACTGGTTGTAATGTTACTCTGCGTTTATTCATTACGGGGTAGGAGTTCACAGCTTGTCTAATTTTTTAGGGATGTCGTATCTTACTGTTAGTATGTTATAACATTTTTAGACGTCAACTGTTGGTGATTATGAATAGCGAGACGTGAAGCCACCTGTCACATGTCTTATGATCTACGTCACTTTCCACAACTTGGTAATCAATATTTTGTTTATTTGGTGTCACGGTATCGTGTTGCCCAGTAACTGGGTTGTGGAGGTCAGATAGGCAGTCGCTCCATGTAAAACACTGGTATTCAGCTGCATCTGGTTAGACTGGAAGCCGACCCCAACATAGTTGGGAAAAGGCTACGCAGATGATGATGGTGTCAGCACAAAAATTAATTATCTAAATGCTTCATTTCTTGGCAAATGCGTAGCCAAGGTATTCGTGCTGATTTACTAACCCGGCTGGCCTGTTAGAGTCAACATTTTTACTTTGTTATAACTTATTCAAAACCGCTGATGAAATTCTGTCTACCGTCCCCGCCAGCATGTAGAAATTGTCTTATCGACCTGAAAGTCCGGGGTGTCCCAGTTCCCGGGACTCAGTACAAAAATAATTAATTAATCAACGCAACCCTTGCATCCCCTGCCAGGGCTGCCTCCCCGGGAGGATGCTGGCCTGGAGCGATCATTACCATGCCGTTAAGCGTGATGGTCATTGATTCGTTATTGTCTAATTAATATTAGGGTAGGTGATATTTAAATGTTTACATAACAGTTAATAATACTTTCGTTCAATGATCACGAGACTATTAATTAAGCTTACACACATTCTATGTGTGAGTGCCCCATTAAATTTTCATAAGATATCCTGAAAATATTGACATACGCGGTACCCATGTAATGATAATAAATCCACCTTCTGAATCGGATTAAGTTTTTTCGTATTTTAATTTTGTGTGTTACCAAACCTAGACGGTTTGGCAAGAGAAAAGACTGGCCTTCGAACAAACAAAGGCTTCCGTTTCTCCCCCGTCTCCTCCAACTATCATTTACTAACAACAAACAAAGTCCAACCAACTCCTCGTCACAACTAGGTTAAAACCACCAGTAATGTTGAACTCAGTCAAATTTTTTACCGTTACTGGCTGTTCAGATTTGCATAGGTAGGCACTTGGACTAAGCGAAGTTGGTCCGCGTGGAAAAACCGTAAGTGGAACATACTCGCGAGCCCAGTTCATGTTAGTTATGTATCGGGTAAATAAAGGTACACCGGAACACGGACGTTTCACAAAACGAAAAAAAAAGTACAGGTATTTTTTTCTAGTTGTTTATAAAGTTGTGTTTTGACGTCACAACACGGGTAGTTTTGTTTGCGATCGTGTTTGGCTGTTTTAGTAACTACATACGAGTAATATGTTGGTTAATACAAGCGTCGTTGGCGTTTTTCTAAGGAAACTAATAAGAGCGAGTTTCACCAATGAAACTGAATGCGATCCTCATTTCTGAACTGGGTTTAAGTGCTGTCAGTGTGATGTGGTGGAATTCGTCCTAAATGTGACGCTAAGCATTTCTGACAGTTCAGAAAAGCTCTGACGCGAACGTCCATAACCATGTGTCTGACAGGTTTCTCAACCGTTGCAAGGAAGCCTAGCAACGATATTTAAGATATTTAGGTAACAAATAAATAAAACATACTAAGTTCCACAACTCCAGTAGTTATAACGTGAATTCCTGCTGCCCGCTACTGCTGACCATGAGTTCCTGAATTCGATTCCCGTGTCGGAAAAAGTGTTATTGGGTTTTTGCCCCTCTCCAAGTAGCAGTAGCCCGGAGTCTAGATCTGTTCGTCTCCTATTATATGAGATGTAAACTTAACTATCGAAATGTGAGAGTACCTACTATGGGTGCAGCTCTGCCTAACTCTTCGAGGAATACAGAGAAGAGTATGTGAGGAATTTCTTGCCTATTCTTCTCCATACGAAACTACCTTTAGAAAGGGGTAACTAGAATAATTTTAGTATTTTATTTCAATCTTAAATTTGACATTTAAAAGTGCTTTTGTAGTGATCTAATTTAAATAGATAATTTGGCTTTGACAGACGTTATATTTATGTATTTACTAATATTTTCCTTTACTACATTATATCAGCAAATAGGTATCGTATAACACAGCGGCTAACCTTGCTGAGCATCGACATTGACACGTCCAGCACTCGGCTGGATGGTGCTCAGCGCAGTCCCTCTTGAACCCTTCGAGTGCCATCGTTGCACATTCGTGCCCTCGTACTACCTATGTACAGAGATAATCTAAACTAATAAGTATTATAAAGAGGAGGGATTTGATTGTTTGTATGTATGTCGGTTTGTAATGGATAAACATAAAAACTGCTTAACCGATTTTAAAAATTCTTACACCCATACATTATTAGCAAGTAAAATAGGCTGTATTGCATTAAAACCGGTTATTGTGACTTTTTACTCAAATGTGCCTCACACATCACTGACTTGGGTGAAGGAAGACACTTGGCGAAAATTTGGTGGAGACACCTCTTCCTAACCGGGCGGGAATATAGGCTTGATGTGGTATAATAGTGGCCATGGATAGAAATTTGATACTTACTTAGTACAGGCTGTGGAATCTCGAATCAAGCGTCAATACGCTGACTTGTTCCACGTATGGACATTATGTGGTTGCATTATCCGACGAGTAACGCCATCTGTGTTTTTCAATACAAACTAACAATATATTGAGCGTGTTTTGTTTAGAATTTCCAATTTGAATATTTTTTTCTGTCCATGACAGAATAAAATAGATATCGATGATATACCTACTATTGCAGAGAAGTTTGGCATGACATATGCCAAAATGACTTTGCACAATGTGTGGAAAATCAGTAACAGTAAGTACCTGCCTGTAGTAATATGTTTGTAACAAATCAAAACTAAAAACAGTATATGTCATATATAAGTATATAAACAAGATCTTGCACACAGCATGCAAATTAATGTTAGCAAGTGTCATGCATCAGTAAGTATAAAGTAAAATAATTAGATATTTGTAGACCACCTGCCTACCAGGTAAGTTTACGAAAAACCAAACAATCATGATAAGTACTAAGTATGGTGAATAAATAAAAGTCGGTACCAAATACCAAGCATTTACCTACATATTCGAACATAACCTAAATCAAATCAACCCAGGAAGATAAACAAAAACAAAACACCATCAACAATTTCAAAAAGACAAACAAACATTCTATCGCCAGGAAGCGTGTGGCCAGTCTAATTCATCCCCTCGAATAGCCACCAAAGATAAAGCACCCCCTTTCAACCCCACCGCCCCCCCCTCCGTCACCTGCCGAGTCTTTAATTGAATAATCCCAGTCATTAATCATAGCACCCCATCTGGAGCTGAACTTGAATTATTTTCAATCATTTCTTGTGACTGTTTGAGCCTTGGATAGACGGCCGATACAGCTAAATGGGTGGAATTCGGGACAGGGTTGTAGGTAGGTAGACCCGAAGATGGGTAGGTGTTTTGGTGGAATCATGATCATTAAGAACTTTTTTGTCGCCTCCAAAGATGGAGTTGTTGAAAATATTTTAAAATGCCCAAAAATGACAGATTAAGTAGCTAATATGTTTTTCGAAAAGATGTTTCATTCGCCCATACTGACACAGAAAAAAAAACACCATATTTACCTGAAGAATTCATACTTACATACAGAACAGTAAATGACCAGCCGAACATACCTACATATAAGAAGTAAATAGTAGCATCAATAAAAATAAACAGTCCACTCCAGTTCACATAGGACGAAGGGCCGTACCTACATCAAAATCAGAAGCCCAGGCACGTTCTACCCACATGAGTCGACCCACACCTCCGTTACATGCAGGAAACCGTTCCTTAACGCACACAGACAAGCTAGTAACAAAACTAAATCACACGCACACATACAATCGCCCCTTTGTCTTAGCTAAGTGTCAACCAATAAAAACAAAGGATTCGAAAATGGAACAAAAAGTGTCGGCCAATCGCGCGGGGCGTCACGCGTGTTGATGCGCGGCTATTGGCTTGAAAAAATCCGTTTAGCTTCGATGATTCCGGCTAGACGTTGAGATTGATGCGCCCAGACCGGTATTTACTTGAGTTTATTTACATAAGATACCGTTTCGTGCACTATCCTGAACTGAGGCGGTTATCGTTCCGTTGAAGGTTGATGTAAAGTTGCTTTTTATTGCAGTTGGCTTGAGTAGGTGAAATTTCAAAACTTGCTAGATGTGCTTGACTTTCATGTTCTGTATATACGATCACATCTTCCAACTTCAATTTTCTAAATATAATGTCCCACACTCGTTTAACTCAGTACCTTTGTATGTAGATAACTAAGTAAATCATCCTCTTTTCGGCCTCTCGGTGACTCACACGATTTTCGGAGCCATCAACGTGCTCCTGACAGCATTATTAACATAACACATTTACGATATCAATATTCGTCACGAGTTCTTTTTCATTCAAACGGTTATCACTTCTCGGCATTCACGGCACAGACTTAAGTAGGCATCTAGAAAGAACACCTCGTGTGTTCACGTGTGAGAGGGGGGGCAAGGGGGGAGCAGGGCGTTCAGAGGGTCATTTATCATTCATATCATCTTCGCTCCACTTCGCTCGCCGCACCGTCGTAAATAAATAAGAACAGTCTCATCTTTTACAGCCGCTGTAACATTGCTAGACAAATATCACTCTTTTCATCATCCTTCTAAAGTTCTGTTTCCGCTATCGGAGACTGCCGGTTAAGTTCTTTTAACATTACCCAGTTTAGTTAGTGAACGCGTAGGTAACTATGCATATGTTTTAGATATGTGTAGATAATAGCCGTGCTAGGTATAATAAATCTGTAGCTATGTGTTCGTCAGTTTTAAACTTAAGTTTGATGTTCGTTTTATGACTACGTTGATATAAGTATGTCGGCACTTACTTGAAAAGAAACGATAAGTAGGCAGGGGATTAGATATACGTGATACCTACCTAGCTACCTATGAAGCTTATACCTGTGTGAGTGTAAACAGAACTAATGTGTGCCAAAATAACATTAGTCAATACAGTCAGAAAGTTTCTATGAAGTTTCCTGTTTTGGAAAGTTATACTTAGACTAAGAAATAATTAAGGGTCCCTTTTTTACATTTTCATACAGTCTTCAAAATCTCCTTATCTTTTTCCACTGATTCACGACTAAACGATTACGACAGTGGCTAAAAAAAGAAAGCCATTATTACAGGCAAGAAACACAAATTGTTACTGGAATTGCTTCTATTATTTTTATAATACGATCAAAATCGTAATTGGACCCAAATAATACATCCGTAAGACGTTGTTACCGCCAGGAACAGCGGACAGCCAACAAAGCCGCCCACAATTGCGAAACCTTTTATTATCTAAGCATATTAGGTGCTTAGATTCCAAATAATTCCGCTCGCTCCACTCTAAGAAGATTAAGAACGATTGGATGTTCGGAGAAGGTCGGCACTCGCTGCCACGTAACGTAATGGCGAGGTATAGGCACGGCTTAGAGAATGGCCCATCAATCTAAACAGAGTCCCTCAGATCGATCACTGACCGCCCGAGAACTTAATGCTTAAAAACTCACAGAATAACCCGCCGTACACGTAAAAGCAATTACCCAAAGAAGTGGTCGATAGTAAGCAGTTCGCTTGCAAGTCAGTAATTGAAAGGTCGTGTACGAGCTGGAGCCACGTTTGTTTAGTCTGTCATAATTGCTCGGCTGCACCTCCGAGCTGACGAGTCGCCGGCACAAAAACTCCTAAATCCAGTTCATTAGGGCTCTATTCACAGCCCACCCCTGGATGGAGATACGCGGTGATTACTGCAACCGCTCCCGACGGCTCACGAATAAAGACTGCATCATAATTTCACCAGATACACCCTCGTGGCGCATTAAAAGGAATAGCGAGCTTAATTCCGGGATATAGAGTCTCATTTCGAATCGTGTGTAGTCACGTCACTTGCACAATGACATGTAAAAATAATGAACAAACTTAGGGTATGTGCGAGGGAAGTTAAGTCTTGAATGGATGTCGGGTAGGGTTAGAATCGTATGGTCGGAGTGAAAGGAGATGCTTTGTAAATTAATAGGAGGAAAAGTTTTGCGGGACATCGCACCGGCAAGGTTGTCGCAGTTGTGATTCAATTTGGCCGCTAATTTAATGACGCTGCCGCGGAGGCAAACAAATTGATATTCATATGGGACCACCACGAGTTTATTTGTTGTTTATATTTTTGTTTTACAGCGATTTCGCTAATAGTCGCGCAAACAATTGCTCGTTACTCAAGCGTTTATCGCTGTAGTACGTTTGCAGATGGTAACTATGCTTGCGAACTTACATTATATAGTTCTTATGAATAGAGATCTATAAATACTTTGTCTGTTTCTTATTTTAAATATGAAAATTGTTAGTGTAATTTTATGGCTTGGCAACACCCCAGTAGTAAACATCTTGGTGAAAATGAGAAGCTTTTAGATTAACCAACAATGACCTCATTTGTCTATCAATAACCACATTGGGTAAATAGGGCGTTGTTGTATGGCACAGAACACGGAATATTCATACAATCTAAAGACGGCAGTGCCTATACAATTCGTGGCGCCGAGAGTGCATTGAACGTACACCTTTGGCACTGACTTCAAAATCATTAGTTTGTAAACAATAGTGTTGACAATACTGCTTCTAGCAGTGGCTGACGAGACGTCTCTATGCTCTGTCTCTGTGCTCTTTAGGAAGTAATGAAAACCATACTGGCAACTGCAGAAACTACATATATATTTAAAATATCTACTGGCAACTAGATACAAGAGATAGGATAAGGACCCATGGTTTTATCAACTTGTTGTGGGCACAATGGAAGAGTTCGGACTACAATCTCTTGAATGTCTTAAACCCCAAAGGTGATGGGCCAAAAATTTAAGAACCATTTATGACTTGATTTCAGCCATATAGCATGTATGGCCTAGCTAAAGGCATATTACCCAACATTATAACAACTGGTGGAACACTAAGTACACACAAGTCACCGTCTGAACTTATATCTATCTCCTTGGTCCCTTCAATTCTAAGGTCAGTATTCGCGCAGCCCGGACCCCAGACCCCGGAATATTAACATTAGTTCCCAGCGCTCACGTAATGCATACACAACGAGATAATTGGAGTGTCGGGCGCTGGCGAGCAGCATCCATTGTTGGTGTCGTTACACCGTCGTTATTCAATTCAACTCCTGCGCACCCGACGTTGTTTCGGTCGGATGTATTGAGGCTAATCTTGTGATGGTTAGTTATTTCTTGGGATCGACGGATGCTTGAGTCATGCTGGATAATTTGCTTGGCTGCGAACGTTAAGTTGATATTGAGCTGGGTCTTTCTTGAAATATGTAACTGGACCGATTGAATTATGTTCCGTTTGAGTAAGATGGTTAATTAAAAACTGAGAAGCCTCATTTGATTAGGTCGGACCATAAAGGCCAATATCGATCATCGTATAGGCGGGATAACCCTTGTACATTTACCAAACAACCCAACTGGAGGGTACAAGTCACTTTGGATCTAAAAGACATCATGCTATTCCTTAGACTACTAGACTTCTAATCTCTTCTTCTTCTTCAAATTCTGTTCAACAGAAAAACCTTGCATTTGCTCTAAATTTTCAAAACATAAAATGCCAGAGAGATCCTCATTCCTCCTACCTACATAGAACGTATCCGTAAAACGGGTGTGCATTCACTGAAAGTACTTAGAAGGCTAAGTCTCCCTGTAAGGTTCAGATAAACGCGTCCAAAGTAATCCCCTTTGTATAAAAATGTCCCGTGTCGCCCCCTGCCGGGGCGACTTTATTAAAAAGCACGTAATCCCCACTAGTGGACTGAGTAACGCGATTATGCTCTATATAACAACTCAATATGCGAGTCCCGATATGAAATTGAATTTAAATCCGTTTTGCGTTGATGACAGCGCTACTAAATAATAAAGGTTGCCACTTTACGACTGATTGGGATTTGTTAATTAATACAAGGGCAATACGACTAGTGGCAGATTTTAGATTGATTTTTCTTTAGTCTGGTTTGTTTTTGTTTTGGTTTGGGGTTTTTCGATTTATTTTCGTTTCGTGTGTTGTTTTCTAAGGAGGAGGTCGTGGCTAAATTTAAACTGTCGCACGGGTCGCTCGCAGGCTAAGCTACGCTTGCCGAGTTCAGTCTGTGCATAGATGACCATTCTTTACATATCGACACTCCTTCGTGCCTTGGAAAGCACTTGAAGCCGTTGGTCCCAGCTGCCAGTAGGTGATTTAGGAAAATTAATTTAATTCCAGATCCAACCTTTCTGCTTCCAATGTTAGAGATGAGTGGTTTTCTGTCGCAGAAACACTGCGATTTATCAAAAAAGTTTAAAGTAGACATGAAAATATAGCAAAAATACCGTCTAATATGCAAACAGGAGTTGTCATTGCCCGTATCTTGACACCCCGACAGCCAGGAAGCGGGGAGAGGTGGCACACTTCATTACTCGCACATCAAACAATCGCGCTGCCGCCGCCATCTTGCGGAAGTGACGTCACTGACGTGCCGCCGCGATCGCTTTGATCCTCACAAAAATAAGTCTCCATTTGGCTGGTTGCATCAAGTTCGCTCCAGTCTAAATGTAATTGCTTCGCCTCTCTGACATTTTCGCTTAGGATCTGACGGTTATACAGAGTGAAAATTAGAACCCTGAAAAAGTGAAGGAGGCTGTCTAAAAATTGTGTTTTTTCAAATAAACCTTAGATTTAAAACTCTGTTTCTACTCATACTGACAAAAAATAAGATTTCGTACCTATTACTGAAATACAACTCAGAAAACAAAATGCGGTGTAGAAATTAGTTCCATAATAGTAATTTTGTCTTCATGATTAAATTGGAGTTTATGAAGCAGTCATAATAACTTAACAACTTAGTAGAGAAATTGTTCAAAAATATGCACAGTTACTATTGCAGCTATTTATTGCAAATGAAAGTTTATGTTACGCCAGAAGATCAGAGGGTAGCAGAAGCATTTCATTTGCAAATTATTTAATATACCTACGCAAATTATTCCGTTCAACATCTGCAGTTTTTATAGTTCTATGTAACAACGTTGCATATACAACACACTACACTAAAGCTTGTTTTAATTTAAACTAAAAACACTAGGTGATATTAATATTTAAATGTAAGAACAACCAATTTCATCTTCTATAAATAAACACACCCTGTATATGGTCGCCATTTTGAAGAATCGGTAGACACAATAATGAGACAAATTTGACCTGTAGTTTAAGCGACTACAGAGGAGCTCGTGGCTAAATAAAAACAGAAGCTCGGGTTGATCGAAGGTTAAGTTACGCTTGCCTAGGTCAATCTGTGGATGGGTGAACGTTCGTTACATATCGAGACTCCTCCGTGCCTCGGAAAGCACGTTAAGCCGTTGGTCCCGGTTGCCATTTGTAGATCTTTGCCTGTCGTTACGGGTAGTCAGAAAACCGAAAGTTTGACAACCAGTCTTATCAAGGGATATCGTGTTACCCAGTAACTGGGTTGTGGAGGTCAGATAGGCAGTCACTCCATGTAAAACACTGGTAATCAGCTGCATCCGGTTACACTGGAAGCCGACCTCAACATAGTTGGGAAAAGGCTAGGCAGATGATGAGTTTAAATGACTACACGGCACTAGACTCGCGGGTACATTCGTATACAAATCTAATGCTTAATGTTTTTCTTGACTCAGACGAATTTACTTATAAAATTATTTCCCAAATTGACGAGAAAAAGCAGCAATATCCCCCTGACGGTTGACGTAACAATACAATAATCAGTGCAAATACGATTTGTTCTCGCAATAGACGAAAATAAATAGTATGGCGGGAGCATATCGAATTACTAATAATGTAAGTGGGAGCACACCCCCTCTTTACTACAAGAGGGTGTTTTACGTTCATTCAAGTTGCCAATCAAATGAAAATTCATAAGTGACATGTAAATGGTGATCGGGAAATTGTCATAAGTTTTCATTCGTAGACAACTTTGTGAAAGATTATCTGGTATACAGAAACTTCAATCATATCGCTAAATAATATTTAGTCTATCTTGATAAGTTTATATAGGTACATAGCCATATATCATGCTTGTTTTTATTAAAATCAATTTTTTCTTTTTTCTTTATTTAAAAAAACGTTGCCCCACACTAGGAATTTCTCCTGTATCGTGGGTGCGTTTACAAACATTTAAACTCACATACACAAACAGCCAGACCCGGAACAACTACCTGTAGGCCATACAAATATTTGTTCCGTGTGGGGATCGAACCCACAACACGCGGCGCAGCAGCCGATGGCTCAACCACCGCGCCAACCGTGTCGTCATTAAAACATTACTTCAAAATCTTTACTTAAAAAAGCAATTATCTACATGCCATTCAACATTTCCCGTTGACAGCGATGCGGATGAATTTTTCAAAAACCTATGATTCGATTTCTTTCTTTTTTGTACGCTATATATGTATAGGTACATATGTTATACCTACGGTGGCTTAAATATGTCTGCCTTCTTGCATAAAAGCTTAGATACGACTAGCAAACAACCATTACAGTCGACAATTATAAAAAAGGTTTAAAGAAGAACACGCATATCAAAATCATATCACACAAAGCCAAGATCAGTCACAATTCTCAGAGTTCACATTCAAAAACGTCCGAGACGACACATGACCAAAAGCTAATTTTACGCTCCGTTTACTTGTATTTAACGTAAACCTAAAATCAAAAATTTCAATTATAAAATTGATATAGGTATTTTTTATATCTCATACAAAAGCCACCCTCATCTCATTCACATGAAAAACTTTAATATCGAAACCACAATATCCTTTTCGTTGACACCCTTCTACAATAAATCGCCAAAACAATAACGTAACACACTAAATCATGTTACTATTCAAAACATGGCTCCTTCATGATGAAAAAAGTTTTGAAATTAAAGAAGTGTGTCATCTCTCGTCAAAAGACAAAGGGATAACCTTAATTGAGGAGGGAAACGGCTCGGAGGAGTACAAAAGCGTTAGTTGTCATGCCTTATCAATGGAATTAAGGGCATATTATGTGCGTTGAAAGGATTACACAGGTGTCCTGCGGGCAGGCGTTGGGTTACTGAGGAAAAAAGAGCCAGACCTCAGATCGACGGTCAGATTTGTTTACAAAGCTTTGTTTGATTTTATCGGCTTTCCTTTTAGAAGAATATTTAGTGGACTGTTAGGGAACGATTTAGCTTTATTATGAATGCTGCCTCAGTGGTAGGTATTGCGTTTTAAACATGGTTAAATGGAAATAGTTTAGAAGTACTAGTGGACGTTCAGTGGTCAAAATTCGACCGTTTACTCTTACAAGGAGGAAGAGTAAAACACCATACAAAATCTAACTTTGCCAAATCGCATACTTTTCCGTGCACTTAATATTCTTAAAAAAAGAATCTGAACCTTTCGCTACACTTCTGGATACGTAATATTTAGATATTGTTTTCTCAACACGTACAATAGCCAAAGCCAATAATTTGCATAACACATATTTAACAACAAGTCTGAATATCACAGCAATCGACACCTATACTAGCAATACTAAATTAACAGAAACTTGTTCGGCATGTAACATATGAACATATATCATTAACCTCCATGGCGCTCCTCTGTGCGAACGTCATCTGCGATGCACTTTGTCTAGCGTCTCGGGTTACCTGTCACAGCCACCCATTAACGTTGTGACCTCCACCTACCCTCCAACTTACCCTCACAACTTGGCAACACGCCAACATAACTTTGCACCTGAAAAACTTATATGTGCAGAATGAATCATAGGACATAAAGCTCTATTTTGTTTGCGCGGATTTTTTCGTAAACTTGTAGACCCACATTGACCCGAAAGTTGTCATTTGCTCCGTGATTACTCGCACGCGCACTCTATTTCATAGTTTGACAAGCGACATCGGTTATTAGTAAGTGTCGATTACAGTGTATCGATATGTTGTGTTTTGTATCGATTTGTTGGGAGCGAGGTATTCGAGATGTTGGTTTGAGATTTACCTCTTTATTAGGTAGGTATGTTTTAAGGGAAATCAGAAAAACTGGCTAAACTAGAACTTTTATAAGCTGAAGTCTTCGTTCTTGTTTTGTCGACTTGACTGTTGGAGATTTGAAAATCAGTTCATCCAAATTCACTGTTGAAAACGAACCTCAAACGTAACCAAATTACTCTTATATCAAGAGGGGGTTGTGGCTAAATAATACAGACACAAGCAACAGTTGCACGCATTGTTTGGAGGTTAAGCTACGGTCGTCGAAGTCGGATACTGGATGGGTGACCATTCATTATATATAGAGACCCGTCCGTGCTTCGGTAAGCATCTATGCCCATGGTCCCGGCTGTCATTCATAGATCATTGACAGTCACTACGGGTAGTCAGAAGCCCGAAAGTCTGACCAAGGTGTATTATCCAATACATACCGGGTTGTGGAGGTCAGATAGTCGTTCGTGTAAATTGTATCGATGTAAATTCCTGGTACTAAGCTGCATCAGGTTAGGCTGGAAGTCGATTTCAACATAGTGGGGAAAAGATAATAACAATTTATGCGTTCTATAACCACGTCGGCATTGTTTCTGAATCATACCGAACGAGTTACAATGTCACAACGATGCATACAAAGAAATAGGACGCATGACACCCCGAGCATTCATTTAAGCCTAATAACGTTGCAGGCAATCATCGAGAAAGTATGATGTTTGGGGAATCATGACACGACACCTCGCCGCGACATGTTGCTGTATGCAATTCTTATAACAATATATACACACCTTTATGTCCCTGTGCCGCAGGAAATGACAATTATTTTTGCTCCAATCCTTGAGGGCGGAGAGAATGGAAGCTCTTTCACACGCGCAAAATAGCTCGAAGGAATAAGGAGCCTTTTGTGTACGACGACGCGGCAACACAAAAAATATGTCCATTCACAAAAATAGGTTAGTCGCGAATTTTGGACGCAACGCTCTTTGAGATGAGTCGAGTGATTTTAAACTGTATTCGGGAACGATTAAAATTGAAAATTAAGGTGGGAGGACACTCAAAAGGATTCGGTGACATCAATTTTGAGTTACCCATTCATTCATGAGTTGCAGGTGAGATTAGAATCTGTCTGATGCATTACAATGCAATTAGGGTGAGCGTTGAAATTTTAAATCGATCCAAAGTTATTAAAGGATCAATAAATTGTTTGAAATTAAATCCCACCCAAAAAGTAAAGTTAACAAATCATTCGACAATTTAATAACGTCAATTAAAACCGGCTCGCTACAATGCCGATAATAAACCCGAAAGTTAGTTTTAATAACTTTATTACTATAAGTAAGTACAATTACTGAGTATCCGTGACTCCAGTCTTTCACATTCGACTCGGGGCTGTCCGAAATAAAAAAAAAACATCGGCAAAGGAACAAAAGCCACGCTGTCTGGATGGACAGGTATATGACGGGGCACATTTTATTGGTTTTCCGAAACATTCCCTGCCCTATTAATAAATGAGTGAGAGAAAAAAAAGCCGTAGAATCCATTTGTCAGGACTGCAGTGATTTATGGGCCAAAGGACTCTCTGGATTCCTAGAAGAGGTAAGTTTTGTTCTATTTGCTTACCTGTCACTTTGATTTAGAAGGGTACCTATGTACCTGGTAATGGATTTTAGCCTAAAAAGTAAAGCATTAAGTAAAATGAAGTGTATAGGATCGCACTACGGGTAATGCTATTTAGTAAAGTCGTTAGTTTACTCCTGAAAACTATTAATTCTGGATATTTGGCACAGCTTGTAGTCACAAATTGAATTAGCCTGTTCTAAGATCCATCATCCAGTACCAAGTTCTTTTCTAGATCTAATTTCTGTCAATCGAGTCCTTGATTCCGGCAGACATCGCCAGCTCTCTACACATAAGTAACTACTTAATGTCGCTTCTAGGTAAATAACTTACTATAATGATATTCGCTACTGGTAGGCAGCGTAGTAAATACTACCATTACAGTAGCTACTATCTTACTGTTTCTTATAGATAAGTCTTTAAATCCTGTAACCTAAAAATAAATATTTATGAAAAAAGTACGTGAAAAGAAAACTTTCTAGCCCTCTTTAAGCTTTGCGCACAGAGAGGAGATTTAGATTTGGCATACTTTTTTTTTATATGGAGGACTGCAGCAAGCTAAAATAGTAATTCTTTGTTTGTCGAGCTTTTCATTTAGTGCCTGTTTAGTTCATGATGAAAAAAATATCACTCTTTCTTTTAACAATAATCACAAAGGGCAATATTGGCACTTACTTAGAGAATAGGCTCCAATATCCTCATGATCTTATAACGATATTCAAATTGAGATCGCCATTTTATCTGCTGATATAGGTGATATGTATTATGTTAGAAAAAGTAGCGCAATGTAGTTCAACTATATGGTTATAATAGATTCCCCATAACAGTCATAAAGACAGAACAAACTTGTACCCACATGTTGCTTATACACACAAACAACACAAAATACCCAAAAATCGACCTTAATTACACAATTACCTATACCCACACAACAAAAAAAGTCCCTTTCTCACGCTTTGCAATAAATTACCTCGAAATTGATAAC
This sequence comes from Phlogophora meticulosa, assembly GCA_905147745.2. Lineage (NCBI taxonomy): Eukaryota > Metazoa > Arthropoda > Insecta > Lepidoptera > Noctuidae > Phlogophora > Phlogophora meticulosa. The sequence continues at coordinate 12,874,135 of LR990522.1, read as the reverse complement.
TGAAGTTAAATTCCCGATACAGTTCGTAGCAGGTAGCTCTAGAGATAGTTATCGTTACGAATACTCCGAATTCTTTACATTCGGTAACTTGAATCGATGGGTGACGTGCCATACTCTAGTTTGATGTCGACGTCCACATATTTCGGTGTAAAAGTCTTTAAGAGGGTGGTCACTTATGAAGAACCTAAGGGTAATAAATATTTGTATGTTTATGCTTGCTTTATGGTAGGTACTTGGATTCGTAGAGCAAGCTTGTTTAAGTCAATCTACTGTGGAATGAAATTGAAGGCAGGCATATAATGCTTGTGATAGTAGATAGTAGTCTGAAACCAAAAATAAATGGTTTCTACAAGGTACTAGAGACTGAAGATCATCATCAGCAATCGATTGGCTTTGCTTTTCTGCCAATTTATTAGAATTTAGTAAAATCTTTTATAGATGAGATAAAGATAAAAACAAACAAAATCAGAAGAAATTGACTTAAATTGACAAACCTGATATATAGAATAATATTGTGGTGGTCTTTGATAAAGTTAAGATCTATTAAATAGGCAAGTTTCTAATGAACAGGTTCTGATCCATAAATAGCTGTCTTTCACAGTGATATTTGATTTCCAACTGCAAATTTGATATTTGCAGTTGGAAATCAAATATACACAGATATAACGAAGACCCAATTAGTTTTGCTAATCTTTACAATTTCCGATGAGCAATCACCACTCACAGACCGAAGATAATCCTTATACTTTCTATTTCAAACATGATATCGGATCTCAAAAATGCAACAATAAAAACTAAACCAAATAACGACACGTTATAACATAGCATTCCCTTTCTTCAGGCTGGACAGTTCACGGGCTGTTCGAGTTGCCGATAACGCTTCGTCACCGCGATACGATCAATACGTCGGCGGTATCATGCCGCGATCGCACCACCAAATGTGCTGACCTCATGTAGGTGTCGGACTGTACTCAGAATATTCCTTCCGCTATGGTATTTTGATTGCATTCGCTAATGGTGGTTAGGTCTATGGTTCTTTGAAAGTATTTCAGGTAATGCTTCTGTTGATACTGTTGTTACCGCTGGTGGTCGCGCACTCGTCGAAAATGGAGTGCTTTAGCTTTTTGCAAACTTTAACTATGCCAAATCTCACACTCATCCGTAATATGCTTCAAAAGCGTTTTCTCTTCACATATAGATAAAATATTAATAACGATTATGTTTAGTGGTATTTTTTTTAAACTTTGCCCCACACTAGGAATTTCTCTTGTATTGTGGGTGCGTTTAGAAACATTCAAACTCATATACACAAACTGCCAGACCCGGAACAACTACTTGTAGGCCATACAAGAACTTGTTCCATGTGGGAATCGAACCCACGACACGCAGCGCAGCACTCAATCGCTCAGCCACCGCGCCAACCGTGCCATCATTTGTCCTGTGATCTATTATATACTACCTAGTATTGTAAAACCACCCATCCCGTGGCTCCGAGTCTATTATAAGGTACTTTGAACAACTAAATTACATAAACTGTACTATAGAATGTAATTCCTGATGGAAACTTGAATTCTTAATATCTCGTACATGCATATATTAAGTTTTCCTTAAGTATCAGGATTGCTTACATCATGTGCACACGTGTTTATAACAACCATGATAAACATTAAGATTGTAGCTACTAATATCAAAGATTCATAGATAACACTTGCTAAGTTGTAAACAACACACTCTAAAGTTATCTGCTCTCTCAAGATTATATTTAAAACAAGGCCTTCACGGAAACAAAGTTTAATCGTTCGTGCTTTTGCATAAGTACCATAATCTAAGATAAAAACGGAACACAACAATTTCTGTGAAAAACTTGATCTCAACTGCTTATCCCCACACGCAATACTTTGAGAGCTACAGTCCCCGGAAGCCCTTTGTTCGTCGAAACTCCGAAAATATCGGGACGCGCCAAATCTCTCGTTAATCGAGAAACGTTTCAAATTTTACACACACAACAAAAAATAGTTAACTAATCCGCGGTCTCTTTGACTCCGGCTTTGAACGAACATAGAAATATATTTGTTTCTGCTAGGATATCTTTAAAAAAGCCTGGGATTATTGATTTCTGCGAAAAGTCGTTGGGCCGTAAGGATAATGTTCCTTTACGGGCCGGGAACGAATTACTCGTTGAGGGATAAACTCACCTCTAATTTCGGCAGAAATATCGCAATCTCGTATTCGGTAATCCGAGAAAAAATTACCTGAAGTGCTCCTGAGACTTTGTTCTCGAAATATATGTTAGCAATTTTATCGATAAAGTATTCCCATGTCGGAAATTGGAGGTTCATAAATATTCGCGTTAACCTAAAACTACATTTAAGGAACAAGTTAGGTTGAATTTTCTAATATACCAAAAACTTAATCGGAACACCTGGCCGAAAATAACTAGGATTCCACAAGAGGTATCATCGTTGGTATAATTAATAACGCAAAGAAAAACTTAACATCGGATCCTAATGAAATAACACGGAGCGTGATCGATCAAAATAATAATTAATAATAGATCGGCATCGAGTGCCGACTGTGATGGATCCCCGCACTTAGTCATCGCGTTTAATTAAAAATGGCGGCTTAAAATTAACGGTTATAATTTCAAATTTCGAGAGTCTCATCATTAACACGTGTAGTTATTATGTCTAGTGTTGTTGCAATCTTGTCTCAGTTTGCTGAGCATGGAGTGGACGTCACATTACCTGACAATCGATGTTGCGTTATTTTTAATCATCAATCAAGTAAAGGGGTTAACATCAACTTCATAAGTATCTGCGGCGCTATTGCTCGAGACTCGAGACTGATGGCTAATGTTGAAACGATCACATTTGACAAATGTGTCCACGGTCTCTCTTAAGTCAATTAAACTGATTGGCTCACATACGCATCTATATAATTGCTGTCTTTGTAATTACATTAACCTTAAGAACTATGTTTTTATCCACAAAATTCTTGATACAGTATCAATGTTGCGAAATGACAAAACACTGCCTGTGTTTGATTAACGATGCGGTTTGCTAAACTAAATTGAGTTAGGATCAAGTTTCAAAGTCCTTGACTTGAAATAAAAAAAAGTATATTTTAAAATCATTAACAGGATTAAAATAAATTGTGTGGATGTTTGATAAGGGTCATAGCTGACACGAAACTTAAAACATCGGCGATTGGTGATTAGACGACTATAACTAGATACGCGTTTGTTTGCTGATTTCCTAAAAATCGCAGATTGCTAATGTTCAAAACAAAACAATTTTCATAATACAATCACAATCAGATTTACTGTCATTATCTCCAGTATCAGTCAATTATCGATCAAAGACAAATGCGATGGGGTTAGATGGTTACATAATTGGATTAGTCCGATGTTGCGATAGGGAGTTTAATTGCGGTGCGCACACGCATCGGACGCCGTGATCGACGCGCGCCGCGGGGCGCTCTTTGCTGCGCCCGCGCCGAACCGCACCAATTAAACCGAGCCGCCCATTAGACCTGTATGGATTCTGTTTTAGATATCAATAAGATTATTCAAATTAGCCAAAAATAATGAAGCAATAAGTGTTTCTGTTAAGTGAATGGGCATTGTCATCACAAGTTGTTATAATGGAAAATATTTAAGGTGTAAATTAAAAGCACATTTTTAAAGCTAAATCTACTGTTAACCACAAAACAGCTAACAGTAAAACGTCACAAGCCATCAAATTAAAAATAAAATAAAAAATCTGAGAATGACCCGTCGATAATTTGAAGTACTTGGCTGTGGTCACGATTCTCCTGCACCATCTTTAAATAAGTAATATCCACAATAAGAGTGTGTTGGAAGGCAATCTGCGGGCCCGCGGGAGGTGTGCGATCGAACTAATGATAACGCCCGATCGACGGATTATTACATTAAACTTGGATGTTTTATCGACGATGCCGCCGTCACCACTTCACACCTTCGTCTGGCAAAATTTTGTTGATTGCTTCGACACACCAGCTGCGGACTTCATTTGTTTTTTCGTTGTTCCGAAACGTGTTTAGAATTTTTAGAGGAATTGACTGATTTTTTGACAAGTATCGGAGTTTCTCTGTAGCCGCTTCTTCTGTATCTTTTTCTTCTTTTTAGTTCAGGTGTTAGCTCAATTTTATTCAATTTGAATGTTGCTTGGTGGTTTATACCGGCCAACATTTTAAAATTAGTTTTCATTCTCAGACTTCGTACTGTATGCCAAGTAAGAACGTGTACGTCTCATTTAAGATTCAAACGTGCTACGAATTGTTAGTCTCCGCAGGTGCCCGAAAAAGAGCTTCAAATTCGGTGACAGAAAGTGTTCGATAGAATCGCAGTTGATTAGCGCTGGCGACGTCGATGAATGGCCGAGCGGAGGGCGTCGCGGCCGACAAAGACTCACGCACGCCAGCCGTAGACAATCCGCCGAGTATCGATCTCCCGCGACCCTTCGAACGAACGCCGAGCGTAGCACAATGCCGCGGCTCTTTATTATAGCATCTCACATTGTTGTCATTGTTATTATTATGATTCTTTACCGCTTTCCATTGTCGGTCGGCGTTGTGGCGGTGCTTTTTCACGGCTCGCGTTTAGTCTGGGCATTGGGAGCGCGTCGCTCGCACGTTCACTCGCGGAAAACGAGTGTTTTCCTCGTGGAAATTTGTTTGCTGTGCGTTTCGTGTTCGTCGTGCTGTGCTTTGCGCGCGCACGGCCGATTGCGGACCGCCGAGTGAGAGGCTGCCGGCTGCCAGTCAGCTGACTGACGTACCTACCTATACTTACGTGGGTAGGTGTGCCGCCATAGTGACAATAGAGTGTTTTATGCTAAGTTACTAGTGTTTGTGTGTAATATAGTTTTAATATCAAGACTTAGGTACATTTGAAGGTTATGTGAATGTTTTCTATCTGTTTACTAAAGTCGAGGTCTTAAAATAGCAGTCTGTGACAGTGGACGTATTTAACTTGGCTAATATGCCGTCGGATTTACTTGGATACTTTCTAATAAGTTTCCAATCGTACATTTCTTATAAGAATTCGAATTTCTGAGAAGCAATTTTACAGCGTGTAGGTACATAGCCTTCTAAATCTAAAGTTTAAGTCACTTGTGTCCCTCTTTTTCGTGTTGAATTGAATTTACGCTAACTTAACGATATCATTTTCATAGCTAACTATATTTTGGATTTAAACGCGTTTACCCATTACAAACAGTATATAACCATCTATCTATGTAAACTCAAATCAATAATGAAAGTTTAAAACATAGAAAGTCTAGAAATTTACCATTTCATGATACTTTACCAATATAGATTGTCCCTCCATAATGTCCGCAAGCACTTAATCATATGCAAACCGGGAATAAATATGCACAATAATTAAACATTGTTTACATTCAAATCTGGTAAAGTTATATATGCATATATCTATGGATAAGCTATAAAAATAGGTATATAGACAGATATGCCTATATTTGTATGTGCCTGCAACCTACAAACTGCCGCTACCGATAAACCTTTGGTATGGAATTACAGGATCATTGCTAAAATAATCATTTCAACCTGATAGATGAAGCATGTTTATTATGCAATTTTGAAAGTATACCTTTATGAACAGTGAGAAATTGAAAGCGATGTGAGTGTGTTACATATTACTTGGCTCCTACGTCTACTCTTCAAATCCAAAACTTATATCTAGGACATCATTTAAGACTGATTGTTTAATATCCAATATAACGATGATTGAATTATTATATTATCAAGCTGTAAACTCAAAAACTAAAGGTACCATAATACAGTTCACTTGGGAGCACCGCGTTATAGCACCGGGTCGAGACCTTGAAACTATTAATGATAGGGCTCCGTTGATTTAATTATATTAAAGTACGTAGCGTACGTCTTTACATGGCCCGTCCAAAACAAATCTGCTAGTTTCAGATGGCTCAAATGGCACGTTCTTTATTTAAAACGATTCAAAATTTGCTTGAGTGTTCGAATCTAGCCAGAACTAATATTCTTTCAGCCTGCATTCCATAAGGTTACATTTAGCATATAAACTTCAGAGTATCTATCGAATTCGAAAAATGTGCTTTCGATTCTCAGATACCTAATTAAAAGTAGTTACTAGTTAAAATCTATTTTTTTTATATAATTTACGATGACAATCCGGCAAACACTCTTTCAAATAAGAGATTAGGTACATATTATTTTGAATGAAGAAAGTTATATTTTTAGAATATGAACTATTTATTTCAGTAACTAGGTATTAAAATTTTGCAAGATTTCTTCTAAATATACTCACTTGGATTTAATAAATTGCTACTAACAATTATTCTTACTTGAGTTATGGATACATTACATACGATATTAAACTGGATATAAATTATAATCCCAAAGTAAACAGGGGGTGTACTTTGTATACAGCAACATGCTACATTCAATATGTAGCAGATTTACATTATGTTAAATAGTAAACTAGCAAAACTATTATAATATATAATCACCATTGACATTACCAAAACCGAATTAAACTTGCATGTTGTGTTTACAATTCTGGCAAAACAAAAAGAAACACACTATACCAATGAGTCAGCAAATTAGCATCAATTTTTAGGACATCAGTATCGGTACCGACATCAACAAATAGAGATGTTTGTGGTCGGCCATATGTAATTTCACTAAACAACCTACAATGTATGTAATTGCCAGTGTCAGAGGTCCGCGATAGAAATTAACTTTCTTCATATTAATTTTATTAAAATAATATGCCCATGTCCAATTTTGTTCTTATGATTGATGTATATGTGAGATACTTTATTTTGAATGTAAAATTTGTTAAATTAGATTTCGAATGTCTATTGGCTTGAGCAGTTAGATGTTTAAGTTAATTTTGTTGGATTATAATGTTATTACTGGCATTAGATTGGAGTTTTTAGTTTATAATGATTGAGTTGTTTTGATGAAGATTCATGTGTGTTATTTTTGAACTTGTGTTAAGTTTAGACTATGGAAAATACTTAAGTTAATGTATAGCATCATATTATGTTAAGATAAACAATTGAGTTTTGTACCTAAGTCTTAAACTCACTTTACTTGCTATGATTTTATTTAGGTATGTTTCTGATTTTGTCATAAATGTATTTGTGGATATTTAACCTAATTTTAAACTGTTCCAAAATTCATAAACAACCACTCAATATTGCTTCCAAATATGGCGAACACATTTCTATGTCCACAACTTACATGAAGTGTGAGCTCCGACATCAATACTACAAACTAATCTAGAACTATATTTCAATACCTATGCGATAGTTACTGGATACGGATATATATAAGGCTGGGTACTCACGCACGAATGGTCCGCCGCATGTTACTATTTAATTTGCGGCCGGCTCGGCCAAGATAGGCCTGATGAGACGGAGACAGCGGCCGGAAGTGGACCCTCCCCCGGTGGGCCCACCCCACTGGACGCAGATATGTACTAGGCCTATTCAAGTGTGACGGTGAGGTATTAAAATGTTGATAGTGTCGACGTTGAAGACGGCAGACGGAGGTTCTGATGGATAATTTTTAATGTTTAGTTAGATATATATTTTTCGTATGTATATGTATGTACGGTGGTGTTATAGAAGTGGGCGATGAATGACGATATACAGGGTGGACAGTTGAAGCGGGCCATGGAGGGAAAGGTGCCTGAATATTAATACTCTCAATCTTAACTCGATGCAAACATTTTAAAGTTAGTAAGATTCCATTCAATCATTTAAAATATTCGCTTGCTTTAACCGCTAATCAAACCGGGACAAATGAGACTAGTACAAACAATATCGTATTAGGGTTCCGTATCAAAATGGTAAAGAACCCTTATGGTGCGACTTTGTCTGTCTGTCTATCTGTCACAGCTGGACATCTCAAGAACTACTAATGCTCTCTTGAAATTATTTAGAGTAGTTATTGGATAACGTTTGCTCAACTATTTGCAAATAAGAAAGATATAAATTACAATTTATTTTTTTGCAACTGTCACTGAAAGGGGTTTTAAAAATTGAAGTGGGGCTACCAGGGCATGTGGATTATAACATGAAAGAGCGCATTCTCAAACTTTTTTTCTAGGCCGGAAAACTCTTGACTTTTTAAGAAAAATGTAATAAAAATACCGTTCCCCCCTTATCTCCGAAGTTTGCATAAAGAGAAATCTGAAGTCATTATATGCGATAAAAGTTAAGTAAAGATCACAGGCAAAATAAAACGAAATCTCTAAATAGCACACTTCTTCAGAAAATGGTACACAACCCTCGGTGTGAGAAACCGACTCGCTCTTGACCGGTTTTTTTTTTAATTTAAGGAACACAACGACTAATGAACTTCATAACGCCAAGGGGCGCTTTTACTACTGCAAATAGAAAATATCCAATCATGGATAATTTTAATAATAGGTATAGCTTGGTTTCACAATTTCCCTTCAATTGTCGGTATATGAAATGTTAATTAGAGAGATTTTTTTTAACATTTTTTTTTGGGTTTAGACTGCCTTAGAAATACAGTTGTTATTTTGCGCATTTCAGTTGTTTCTACACCGTACCCGTTTTACCTACTTTTCAAAAAACACATATCGAATGATTCTATTTAAAACAAAATTGTCCCCGGGACCCGCTGCAACTTTCCACCATGTACACAGAAAGCTAATTAGAATTTTGTTTCAGTAAGAAGGTCAGTAATTGCTTATCTTTAAATCAAGGAAACTCCAAAAATGTAGAACATGAGAACGAGACGAAAATCAGTGTAAAATTAAAAATCTTTCTCTCTTCCGATAAGATTAGTGAAATGTATAAGCGTCACACAACTATTTGCTAATTAGGTTCTCACTTCTCATCCACTTTACTTTACGCACCAAACATTTACAACACTTGCTTTCCTCAGGGTTTCCTCATGCAGAAATCCTTAAAACCAGCCACATCTAAACAATCACCTGCAGTATCTACATTCGTACAATTCTCTCGATTTCAATATCTCTGTGCCCCCCTGCTCACACACACCTCTCCACCCACTTCTCAGAGAGATGATAGCTCCCTCTTACGTGTGCGGTCTTGTTTGTGTCCAGACTGTCCTGCCTAATATTGGGCTTTCATAATGACGTACGAGCCTTGGATTCCGACTTGTGATGCATAGCCGGCAAGAGAATATTCTCCTCAATATTCGGTAGGATTGATTGGATTGGATTTATAGTAATTGGAAATTGGTAAAGGACTTCTAACGTCGTCGGTGTTGACGAGATCTTAAAATTATGTAGTTTCAAATATTTATATATGTTTTTCTGATGTCCTTCAAAGATAAGCGCGGTCCGTAAATTAAAAAAGAACATTAGTAATCTGTTGTGCACAGAATATTAAAAACGGGCAGTTCTTACGCTTCAACTCTTTTATTTCAAAACACGGGATAATTGCTCAAGCCTCTCATCTATTTTTCAGACTTAAATTTATAGGTACAGCTCGGCAGTAACGTAGGTACTAATTAACTGTTATTGGAGCATGTATAAAATTAAAATAATAAATAAACTTACTTTGTTCTTGTAGGTACCGAATAACAAAAAGGTTTCGCGCAAATAGTTATGTATATATAATATATATACATAACCAAACCAAAATAACATAATGCAATGATACCGGACAAAAATCAGAAACTGCATCGTAAAGCATTGTTAGTTAAACAATTAAACTATAATTGCGTGATACGCCACAAATTGATAATCGAAAATTAAAATGACGAGTTCCCGCCAACAATGCGCGGCGGCCATATTGCGGCGCGCGCTCGGTGTTGCCATGCGCGATAATTATTAATTTGCAGCGGCACTCGCGACTGTCATTAGCGACACCTCGCGCCAATTACGAAGCTCAGGGAGTTTGATGAGCACTTTTTTTATTTAGCACAAGCGTTACTCCGGCAATTATTGAATGACTCGCGACGCGTAAGCCTCTAGTGGTTTTCATTTGTAGGAGAGCACGATTTTGTAGTGTTTGAGCGTTGATTCTTTCAACGAAATGAAAAATGATGTCACCTAGCGAGGGAATTAACAAATTGATTGCTCTTACCCTTTGTTTAAATGTTTCTATTGTTTTAATTTAGTTGTTTTAATTTCTCCAATGTAGATGATATTGCATGTGTTATGATTTACGCAACAAATTTTATTATTTCCGATCAAAATTCCAAAGCGTACCAATTTTCGACACGGAAACTAACCCACTTAAAATCTTATAAATGTATTATCATTCGTAAACCTCCTTCCGCTCTATACAGAATCATTTTAACTGGATCGGGGCAAGTAAAGATTATCGCGGGTTTCCGAGGGATTCCCACATTTAACGCCACGGACTCCAAACCGGGATTCATTAAATTGAAACTGGAGCAAAATGGCGTCGACACCCAGTCGGCGCGAACCGTTTCACGCTCTGACAGTTTTGTAGTCTGAATGCAGAATAGACCTAACCTATCTACGATCTGCGATTTACTTGTATGCTCGCCCGTCTGACGGATCTAGGGGGATTTTCAAATATGTAACTGTTTTTGGACATCGCATTCGAAACCTGCTAGATAATCTACATATGTTCCGTTAGAAAATTAAATATTATTTTTCTGTAAGCTGAATGACGACTTGTACCTAGGTACTATTTGTACATAGTAATCAGCGTTTCCTTTTTGTTATTGGCCTTATTAATAAGCATAGGGTTCTTTTTTAATAATGTTGTTTATTCCTAACTTCATGTATGTTTGCTGATTGTAATTCACTGCTGAGTACATAATAGTCATAGACATCACCTTCATTGTACCACCTTTGAGGTCTTGAACTCTTGTGTGACTTTCAACTATGTATGTTTTTATTTTGATTTAGCTTTACATAAGGTGCTTAACGAAAGGGCTTATCAAGTTGACTAGTTATGTAATAATAAAAAATAAAAAAAACTCCTTTTGATTTGAGGGAAATGATGACCATGTCAATGAAACAATTACTCATAAATATTTCTTATGTTAAAACTTTTCAGGTGTTTCATAAAGTATAGGTATGTTGTCCAACAATGGAATACATAATTATGTGTAAACAGATTTAAGTATTTAAATTATTAATAAAATTTAGAATCTGAATCAGTCATTTTATTTGTAACACGTAGTGTGTGCGTTTTATTTTTTTATATTTCTATAAATTGATTGTAAAAAATACTTTAAATAAATACATCAAATAAATACAACAATAATTAAATGAGGTCTGTGTTTCCTATCTGACTACACTGAGTTAAGTTACCCCCAAACAAACTCAGAGTTATTTGAAAGTGTTATGATTCAAAAACACTATCTTTGTCAGATCAAGTAAAGACCATGCAAATGTATGGTTACTCACCTACATCATAATACCTACAACTAACTTCACAAACTAGAAAAATAATTTTAAAAGAAACTGATTTTTCTATTTCTAAAACAAAACATAAAAAGTTTTCTGTATCCCTATAGATAGAGACACTAAGTATGTAAACAAATTATTGATACCAAATCCTACGGTGGAAGCCCATATGGCCCGTAGTATGCATAAGAAGCTACCTACGTAGATATTTGAGTTTTAAAATTATCTCAGATTGTATCGATCATACATGTTATCATAAATTATATTATATTATTGTTTTTTAATGCAGATCAGAATTATTGAGTTATTTTACTTGTAACTGTAAATAAAAAGAATAAGTTTTGTTAAAAATAATATGTATAACTGTACTGAACAAAATATTTGATTCTGTAAATACTAGCTGTAAGTTATTACTCATAAGAAACATAACTGCACATCATAAGCAGCTGTACACAGTTCATTGCACTACTCATGTAAGTACTTGTCAAGTAAACAGGCATTAATATAAAGACTGCGTATTTTCTAAAAAAAACAAGGCTTTCCAAAATAAATAATTCTAAAAATCACCATGTGTTTTATTACCCAAACCCATAGTCCCAAAAAGTGAAAGTGCCACCAATGCCACTATCAGTAGCTATAAAAGAACCAATACCACCAATAAAAGGTTCCAGACTGATTTTTATGGAGCTCAGAACCAAACAATGGGTGCCCAGCTTAAAACAATTGAAGAATCGGCGACAGTCCCAGCAATGACAACGTTTTACACAAATATCACCATTAATACTTCCATAGTAAGGCTGCTAATAGTATGAAAGATTGCCAGGTAATGAAATATAACTCGATCTTAAAAAAAAATATTCTTAGGAAATGTAGATTAATGTTAGTTGTAAACTAACTTCTGGGTTTTTTTTGCTTTAAGTCTACTTAAAAAAATAACGGTACTTTGAATGCTGTCGTAGCTAAAGCTAAAAGTTATCAAGAAACAGCAGAACAGATGAAAATCACTATAGCATAAACAGATATAGAAGAAGGTATCAACAATCTAAAATCATGGTTACTATGTATATTATACAAATCACCCCGACTCCGGATGGGCGCATACATTTATTTTATTTGAGTATTTCATAAACAAATACCATCCAAATTTCCGACTTCTGCGGTGGATTTTCCATAACTTTCATTTCATACAAACCTCTCTTCTTTTCCTCTCAATTTCGATTACAACAAGAAAAATCTTTCATACATCCGTCAATTGATTTTAATCTAGATAAGATATGATTGTATACTAAAAGGACCAACAGGAACCCAACATACCTCAGAACGGCAGCAGCTGTTAACAATGTAATAAAAAACTGTCATATGAAAGTATCGCAATCTCGAACGGGTTAAAACTCCCAATTAAGTAGCATCACAGTCATACTTGACTCAATATGATGATACAATTGCACCATCCAGAAAAGGACAGGTTACTCTTTCAATGCCTATGTATTAGCACAACAATGGGCTAGGGGCAATGTCCCTTATTCAAATACACGACTAAGTTCTAATGACAATGAGATGGCATTCAATGTTATTTTTTTACAACTAAAGCAAGATACGTTCTTGCACTGTAATTCCAAAAACCATTTGATTTATTTGCAAGAAAAGAGGTCACGACTGTAGTGGTCAGTTACGAAATGGACCGACCAATATCATCTTGATTCAAGGACTACTTGCAGATTACACGATGGCCAGTGTTCTTTCAATAAGATTAAAATTGACAGTTATATCATATGAACAAAACACCACGCTAGTATTCCCCGATGGGGTAGTCAAAAGGTACCTATCTATAGTAGATCTACCTACATTTTGCTAATCATGTTTAAGTACAATATAATAGGGGCGAACCTATTTTCCCAGACCGGGCACCATTCTAGACTCCAGGCTGTTACTACGATACTTCGTCTGATTTGAGAATCTTACCCAGGACCTCATGATCAGCAGTAGCCCATCTGAAACTGTAACTGTAACTCGTGAAATTGTTAAATCTGCAATTCATTTATAATATCAGTTCATCGGCCTTTTGTAGTACTTCAGTAGTTTTGATTATTTGTTTGTAATGAATAACATCTAAAACTAATTTGAAAAGATTTCAAAACTAATTCACCTATTGATAGTTACATTATCAGGGAGTAACATAGGTCTATATAATAATAATATAGTTTAAGCCAGTCAAGCCCATATTTTGTTAGTAACCATAATCTTTAAATCTAGTGTTGGTAACATGAGTATATTTTCAAAAAATTAGAGATCCCTATGAATATTCTAATAATGAATAATAAAAACTTATCAACAATTTTCCTACAAACGTCTTTATTTCGCGTGCGCTGCGAAAAACTATTGATATTAACATCTTTCGAAGGAAAAATATATAATAAATATAGTATGAGTAAAATCCACGCGGAAAAAGTCGCCAGTCTTAAGTCATCAGAAAATGAGCGTTTCTGCCTAACCCAACGAGATTTTTTAATAAAACTTTATACTTTACATCTCTTATTTAAAATCTTATTGGGTTAGGTAGAAATCAATTCAAATCAACGCAGGGGGGGCGAGCTGAATCATATCTTCCACCCTATATAACCGTTAAAACATTTCAAACTGGTGATAAACTACATACCTATTCATTGAATCCTCCCTATATCCCACACGGGCCAAAAAACTGTACTGTTTTGCGTTGGGAAATGTAATAAGAACAATAATTAATAAATAAAAAATGCTGGACAATCCACACAGCATCATCTAGCCCCAAGCTAAGCAGAGCTTGTGTTATGATGTATATATATGATGACTGATATACTTAATACAATACATTACATAGATAGATATTTTTATTATACAAATAAATACACACAATATCTCAAAGATAACGTAAAACAAAATTCGAACTAAACAATTTTGTTTCAGCGTGTCATCAACAAAGTACAACAAAGTACAGAACTATTACAACATTCACAACAAACCAACATTGAATAAGAGTGACTCAACCGTTTCAAAATAATGTTACTTACACCAGAATACCTGCCTGAATTTTCCTGCTTTATTTTAGTCCCAAAAGACAAGGAAAATACTTATTTTAACTCTTTTTTTTCCTCATCCAGATGTGACATTTAGAAAAAAAAGTATAAACATTTCCCGAATTTTCCATTAGACTTTCAACTCTTATTTGTAAACATATATGACTTCTAACGTTTCAAGATTATTATATTTTTTGTTTAAAATAAAGATATAGAAGAGCTACTATATTAATTTAATAAACTAAGGAAGATGTTAAAGTTATAATAATATTCAGTATTCAATGACCTAGCAACAGTACCATCTACTAGTTAAAACAATGCTCTGAAGCGTGGTGGAACACGTTCGTAGTTTTCCGTATCATTATACGAAGTAACGTCTTTTATGTCAGCAAGTTCTTTCTCATTCAGTAGGTGGATAGCACAACATTGTCGCTCGGGCCTTGAACTCGCTCCAGCTGAACAAACTACAATGTGTCTGTGCGTAACTATTGAGAAACATATTTTCTGTCTAGTCGACAAATAAGCGCTGGAACATAAAAATCTAACTGTGATTGTTTCTTTTCTATAACATTTGAACTTTTAGAGTAAGTACTGCATGATATTGACTTAGAAAATTTACTATGGGTCTTCAAAGATTGGGGTAGGTACTGAACTTTTTTTATGTAGTTTTTGCCCAAAAATGTAAGTGTTCAGGTAATGCATGTGTAGTTTACAACATAAACTAAGGCCGAGAAGGCAGTCACCGTCGGCAAACAAAATTGAGATTTGCATGAGGCGGCGGCGAGGGTACGCTCGGCTCGCTCGCCACGCGATTAAAAATGCAGGCCGTGGCGGGTGGGAGAGCGCGGGCGGGGCGGAGCCGACAGTCGCGCCGCTATTGGCTCAGTCGCGGGCGGGCGGGGCCAGGGGTGCGCGCGCGGGGAGCGGACTCTGTGTCAGCGGCCCGGTCGAGGCAGCCTCCTCACAACGTACGTAGCCACCGCGCCGAACGGTACCGCGATTCGTTATAGACGCGCACCGCCGCGAGTCCATGTGAGCGACCGACGGTTCTCTCGTTGTGTACGGTGAACGAAGGATCGGCAAGCTGTACGCGCCGCAGGAAGACGATATGTTGACGATGGAGACGGATCTCAAGGGCGGCAGCCTACATGCCACAGTGCCGCCGCATCACGCGCTCCAGCACGGCTACGGCTCGCTGGGCGCGCTCGGCGGTATGATGGCGCTGCCTCAGCAGCAGCCCCTGTCGCAGCACCAGCCGCTGCAGCACCAGCACCACCAGGCTCTGTCACAGCACCACCAGCCCCAGCCACAACACCATCAACCACCCAACAATAACAACAATAATACCAGTAAAAACTCTAACGCGGAGCGTGTGAAGCGCCCCATGAACGCGTTTATGGTGTGGTCGCGCGGGCAACGCAGGAAGATGGCCTCTGACAATCCCAAAATGCATAACTCGGAAATATCAAAACGTCTCGGTGCACAGTGGAAAGACCTCTCTGAATCAGAGAAGCGACCGTTCATCGATGAGGCGAAGAGACTTCGCGCTGTTCACATGAAGGAACACCCGGATTACAAATACAGGCCGAGGAGGAAGACGAAGACCCTCGCCAAGAAACAGGAGAAGTACCCGTTAGGAGGTGGAGCATTGTTAGGTGGTGGTGACGCACAAAGGAGCTCGGCGCCGCCGTCCCAGCAGCCACGTGACGTATACCAAATGACACCTAACGGATACATGCCCAACGGGTACATGATGCACGACCCCAGTGCCTACCAGCAGCAGGCGTACGGCTACCCGCGCTACGATGTGTCTCAGATGCAACAGAGTGGATACGGGCAGTACTACGGCGGCGGTCAGGGCTCCCCTTACCTGCCGCAGCCGCCATCACCATCGGCGTACGGGCTGGGCCCCGGCTCGCCGGGTGGCTACGCGCTGCCCCCCTCATGCGCTTCGCACTCGCCGAGCGGCTCCTCCGCCAAGTCGGAGCCGGTGTCGCCTGGCCCGCCCGGGCTCAAGCGCGAGTTCGGCCACGAGCAGCCCGTGCAGCTGAAGCGAGAGTTCGCGCCGCACGCGCACTCCCACGAGCAGATGGTCATGAAGCGCGAGTACGGCCAGCAGGACCTCAGCCAGATCATCAACATGTACCACGTGCCGGACGAGCAGCGGTACGCAGCCGCCAACGAGCGGGCCATGCCGCTCATCTGAGAGTCGCCGTTCGCGTGCGACATCGACATCCCGCCGCTCTGAGCTGTCGGGTCGCCGCGCCGCTCCTCCAGTGACTTTGTTGCGAATCGGTTTTCGCGTTAGGACAGTGATCGTTATCTCCCGGCCGTACATACCTAGGTATGTCAATTTATTTGTTTTGTAATGTACTGACTCTGTTAGTGTTGCGAACTGTTGACTAGGAAGCCGCCGGCCGCGCGCCGACGGCTGAACGTTCCATTAATGTTGTTGATAATTATCCTGTATTATATTATGATTATTGTATTTTTTCATGGTTTAAGTTAAAATATGTTAAGTCGTGTCGTGCGGATGGACGCTAGGGTTCCGACTGTGGTTCGCGTGAAAGACGATGTAGTGAACGAGGTAATTTGAATACCAAAAAAAATTGAACAATTTGTAAATATAGTGTTAAAGGCTGGACGAGATGGGACGATGTTGGAGTTAGTCGGTAAATCGTAGGTAGATAGCGATAAGTCGTGCCACGACACCACTCTCGCACGCCTGACGTGCGTTGTACAAATATTTGTTATATTAAATCGAAAGTTATTAAAGCCTCGAAAGACTAAAATATTGTAATACGAAAATGTACAGTGAGTGTTATATAGTCAGTGGACACAAAAGTATATTGAAGAAAAGATGAAGTTATCAATAAACGACGCGTTAAAATTGTACTTGCTGTTTTGTTGTATATTCCCAAGTGTTCCCCAGCGGCTACCTCCGCTAGTGCTACAGAAAAGTAAACGCCATCGGCATGAATCATCACAAGCCAAGCGTGGCCGTGTCACCATCTGAACACAACTACCCACAACCGATTTATACCAATTTCAAATATTCTGATACTAAGTAGCGATGTATAATATCATTCAAAAAGATAATTGTCGTTATCTTTGTATGATTATTTAGAATATTGAGGTTTTCTTTAGAAACTTCACTGTCTTATTTTCTCTCATAGAAAAGACTTCAACGCACAACTGCACACGCATTAACTGCAACATTATTTATTGAAATTTCATTAATTTCAAAGTGTGTGATTGTTTGTGCCAATTTATTAGACTGCCTAACAATACAACACTTCATACAGAAGGTAGTAAACATTTCATAATAATTGATAATAACGCTATTATGTCGGTGCAGTGACAACAATATTGTCATTCTAACGTAATTAAATGCCTTTGAAAGGTTCAATAGGTAAGTATAATGCCTGCAGTTAATAAACACAATTATATTGCTCCCATTGCCGCAACAGCGCATTAATTGAATTATTCAATTATTTTATCAATTAATTGAAACATCTAATAGCTTAGTTAGGACTTAAAATGTTTTATTAACTTAATAAATTCTAACTTTCTCATTATTTTATTAATTCATTCGTTTTACGATTAATAACATTTCTTATGACTTCCGGGAATGATACTTAGTCATATTTATCATTTAAAATAATAATGTATTTATGATTAACACACACACATATTGCTTATCTTTTAACTATCTTCTTATTTGTTGGAAGAGGCTCCTTTGATACTTATTTAAAATATACATGAGATATTGCAGAGAAAGCTAACAAAATACCTGATAAATAAAAATAACAATAAAAGTACAACATATTCAATTCAATTCAAGAGATATGTTGTACTTATATTGTTGTAATAAACAACTGTGACTCCAGAAATATTTTTTAAATATAACTTAACAATACAATACGTTATTGTTTCGAAGATTCATAAATTTTTAAGTGAACTCAACTTTAACAGCAGAACAAAATCATTACATTATCCTCTGAAAAAAAAAGGAACAATCTTCTGACACACATAAACTTTTAGAAAAATCTAACAAACTCGCATCCCACTCCTACACCTAGCCATGGATGCGTATAAGAAACTGGCATTTCAATCAATTACTGTCAACACGCAAGGGGTGAGGCGGGATTTAATCAAATCCCTCGGAGTAGTTGATAGAATTCGGGTACTTTTACCACCCCCGGGAATTTAACCGACTTAATCCGACGAAAAACGCCCCGATGTTTAGCAGCGATCATTTAAACACTATTTTCACTTAACACTTTGATGTAGGGCGTAAGGGAATAGGAGAAGTCATTGGAGATTAAAAAATAAACTGAAAAGAATACAATTTAAATGATAAAAAATACATTGTAAACTATCAAGGAGATAAGTTGAAATAAAAAATAATTTCAAATGAAACCAAAGAAGGGAAATTAACATTTAACCATATTATTACAAGTCAACACATAGTAACAATAATTTATTTTACAGCCTGCCTCACCAACATTTAAAAACTAAAACAGTCCAAATTTAGGAATTTGAGTTCGATTTCTTCTTTTTTAATCAGACAAACACCCAAAAATTTAAAACTGTAGATCATCAAAAACCTTGACAGTTAATTGAAACATAGCTACTTTTACCTACTCTCAAAAATGGCGACTTCATTATAAGTTGCTTGCATTAGAACACAAAAATATACAGAAATAGCAATATTAAACAACATTGTTTCTCCCAGTTCGTATATTACAACAGTAATTGAATAAGCTTTTGATAGTAGAAAAGTAAGCCAGCTATTACCTCTACCTTAGAAAGTTGTATGATCTAAATCAGGACATTCCAAACACAATTTGGACTTGACTTACAACCGCAGAATATAATACTTCATAGGGAAACCAGGTAAAGCTGTCAGAAATGGCCAAACAACAGAATGTTATTGAAATATTTACTCGTACCTTATATTCTTAGGTCGGTGGGTGTTCATGCAAAATTATTAACTTCATGCTAAACGACTGGAAGTGTTACTATTCCATTCTAGTTAGGAATAAATCATTGATTACTTACTATTCAATGTTTGTTATGTTATTACAATATTCGAGAATAATCGGAATGGTCCTCCTAAAATCAATCTGACCAAGATGACATCTGTACTGCTTCTTCTCAGAGTAGTCGGCTAGGAAATGCCGACCTCGTCTTGTTTAAATTGAACACAAAATGAAAAATATTAACAGTTTGTATAGTTATTTACACAATTAATTTAATTTATCATTTATTAGTAGTAAACATTAACTTAAATCAAGTGCTGAAATCATGTTTAGAAACAACAATTCAATTTAAAGTCGATATTTTATGAAACAAAACTTCCAACTTTAATTTAATATCTCACACAATTAATAACAATTTAACTAGAAGTTTATCAACCCTAAACTTCGTCAACAGCTTTCTTAAAGAACTTACTCGAGTCTTGGACAATTCTGTGGAAGCTTAATATTTTAATTTTTGAATAAAAACTAAGCTTTAAAATTACCCTCCGGCCGATCAAAATCACCCGTCGTCTGGGACCGCGACACATGAGAAATTATAACGCCAATCAAGGATACCTACTCACAAAAAAATGTAGTTTACTCATTATATCAATGTCGCTTAATAGCTTCGAACTTACTCCATTAAAAAGAAAAAAAGGAAATCAGCGTGAAAGTAAATGATTGACAAAAAGTTCTGTTAATCTGTAACCAATCACTTTTTTGTGTCATCAAGCTTTTTACGCACTTCTTTAATCTCTTTTTTAAGGCATTATGAATCCGTACTGTAAAATTAATAGAATACGGAATTATTCCCGAATACAACACTGTTCTATATCATACCTTTTTTTTAATTATGACCTTATAATGTGGGCTAAAATAAATAAAGATGTATAAAAGAAGAACACATGCTGCGCCGACCCTAAATAAGTAGGGATAGGGGCAGGAGGATGATGATGAATCTAGGCTAAAACTTTTATGATTACTTACCACGGACAGTATTATTTTATGCTAATGTTTCAAGTTGGTACACGGCGCCTTCTTTACGATATGTTTATTGCTCTTTTAATAAAACTACATGAGTTTAGATAAAACAATAACATCGTACATGACACACACTCGTGTTTAATTAACTCCTGTTATGCAATAGTTTCATAAACTACTCTAAATCATAACCATAATGGTATCTAAATCACTACATACGACGTTATAGTCAAACAACTCCCTTAATCTTTTGTTTTTGTTTGTCAGTAATATTTCTATTTGCTGAAAACTTGATTGACTTGACAAATGAAATAATACACTCAATATAATCTTACCAAACTGCGTAACAGCTTATCGGCATTACACAAGAAACTATTTTCTCTAAAAGGCACTTCTTAACATAACACCTTAGTAAAAGTGTATCATTGCCATAAAATTATTCATTGCTAGGAGCAGCTGTCTTAAAACATCTGTCATATGTATAGTATTGTATTTAAATTTTTATTTAATTATATCTGCAACTATATCGACGACGGAAAGCAATTATGTCGTATCTTAAAATTGTAACTTTACACCACAACCAGAAACCGTTAAAAATGCCGAGAGAACATTTTTGGAACTTAAAATTATTATACTTTTAAATGGTAATACTGCAATTGGGTTAATAAAGGTTGGTGGAAATAAGGTCGCACCCTATTACATGGGACTTACACGTAACTGGCGAAATCTGAGTGTACTTATATAGGTACACCTTTGCCTAATCTGTCAGGAAATACATTCGTGATATTATGTTACGTGACTTGCTTTTTCCATTTTAAGCAGCAATAATTTTGTTAGTCGTTGAAAAAGAAAATGGAATCCTTTGGAAAGACTTACAAAATTTTAATGTTCTTTCTCTAACTCTACTGCTTACAAAATAGTGTAAGCAATTTTGATGTATCCATAAAATATTCAAATAACGTTGATTTACAGCATTGTAATTATATTTTAGGCAAAAAGTGCAGAAAAAGAAAATAAGAGGGAATTTATTTTAAACACAAAGAAAAGGCCAGGCCTTCCGATTCAGATTTCTTTTTATATTTAATGGTTAATTCAAAAACACTTTATGAAATACGAAAAAAATGGCTTTCAGTATTGTTAAACTTAGCATGTTTTGGTATGATTTTACTGTTTTATACAAATTTTACTGTTGTGCATTGATCTTCATTATTGACTCAGAATTAATTTCCTTTCACGTACTTAGCTAGTTGTGATTTTATATGATATTGTGATGTTCACATCCACATTTATAACTACGGGACCAGAAAATTAAAAAAAAAACATTTAAAAATTATGTAATTTACATAACACTTCTTATTACCTACCTCCATAACCATCTGTAACTCGGAGATACCTAAATACCTATCCACCAAAATTGTCTTTCTTAATCTACAGCTTTACCTAATATTATACAAGTACCTAACATCTATGGTGAATTTCATCACACAACTTTACATTCCGTCCCTAGGTACATACATCCAACGCACTGAACGGTACGGAAATTAAATTAATGCCCAAACGCATAAAACAAAGCTCCACGACCCAACAGAGATCTATTAAAATTACTCAAAACGCATTCACAAAAATATGAATTCCGGATGTACGCGCGCACTCTGGTTTCGCACCCCACCGTTCCGCGGCGTGACCCGCGACTCGAACCCGCTACCCGAGGGTGGGCAATCACGCCGCGTTCCCACGGAGCAGGCATTGTTTCCTCTCACGGTTCGCGACATGTCATTGCTATGATTGCTGGGCCACTGGCCCACTGCTTTCTAATCATATGTTCAACGTAAATATCGCTTTGAATGCCATTACTTAGATGTGTGATGTGTCCCCGTACCTAGATTGATGAGATTTTAAAGCCAACTGCAATTTAACTTCAGTGAAACTTATGCCCGTTTTCACTAACACTATTATTTTTACGCTGTTGTGCGGTGTAAAATCAGTGCACATTTATATAGGCATCATATTTAAGTATCGCCTAGTGTTAGCGAAAACCTTAATGTGTTTTAAAACTATGGGTTTCACATAACATTTCCACAAAATCGGTAATCAATCTCACAGGAAGTAAGCTGTCTAATTAAATTTAAATCAGTACCCAACTACGTTTAACTTCAAGAAATAAATCACAAAAATTGCACGGTATCATATTCTAATAAAAAAAATCGTATCGAATGGCATTTACGCGCGGCGTACACCGATGCATACATCTGCCACCCCTGGCTTCGCCTACCTACGAACATCCGCCGACACATTTGGCCCCTCATTTTTTTCCAAGTCGCAATGTAATTTCCCAAAGTCCCAGTTGGCGGTGGTGGAGTGTAAACATCGAGACAAACACCGAAACTAAAGTTGTCACGTAATACGTTCGTCAAACATTCGTCTATTTGTTCTTGAGATTGACACCGAGCCCGCCCCCAGCGGTGGCCCTTTGTTTTTATGTTGCACGCTGTCAATATTTGGTCTCATTTGTCATTAAGTGGTTTTAAATGCCGATTCGTCGGCGATACGAACGGCCCGAAAGTGGGTGGCGCTGTGTTGGCATGTACAAACATACGTCCTGATGTGTGAACAGATAAGGTAACGTGAGCGTTTCTACGTGAACTTTGACTTTGGAATTTTAATACAAGACGTGACTCCTTAAATAGAAACACAAGTGGAAAATTTTATTTTTGAATACTACCCTGTGTTACCATGAAAAAATATACTTAGCCTTGGTCAAATGTTGCAGCAATGAGTTGTTCGCCGGACGACGCAAAAAAAAATTAAGTGGAATTTTAGCCTTAGTTTAGTGCGCATGACCTTCTTGGAATCGTTAGTTGCCGTAACGGTACTCACGTCGCGTCTCCCTCAGGTAGGCCTGCACAGTGCACTCGCTAGCAACTCGAGTCTCGGTGCAGTCAGGAATGCGTTTTTATGACGCCTTTTTGAGATGCTAGTACTCCAAGATGACGTTCAACACGATTTTGTTATTTTTGGATTTTTTCGGTGTCCTATATTTCTTTCAACTTTTATAATAGATTTGTAACTGAAAACCAAAAGTTTGTATCTATTGTTAGTGAAATAACTACACGTGTTAAATTTATTTTGTTGGTCGTGTGTGAATTTGAGCTGAACCATTTTAAATCAAATTATTGGAATCGCACCTCCAACACAAAATGTATTGTGAACAGGTGCAACTGTTGTTTTGCACTTTTAACAAACGGGATTTTGACTGAAATAGCTATTCGGAAATTGATTCTCTGTTGGTTTCGAAGGCCGTTAGACCAAAACAAGGAATGTCTCTGAAGAATCACTGGAGTGTGACCAAACTTTAATTTGTGCACGTTTATCCGCTAAAGATGCAGAATTATTTATCTTGTTTAGGCATCTGAAGACTGTAACTGTCTACGGTATTCTAAATAGGAACTCAATGAAATTGATTTGGTATCTCGTGTTTTTTTAATCGTCAAGCTTGTGTTAAAGAGCATTCACAGTGACGTTTACTATGCACTTCTATGCATTCTTTATACTAAATATATTATATTGTAAAAGCTTAAATTTTGACCGATAATTTGACTTCCTACACACAACTTCACGCCTGTATTCCTCCAAGGGTAAGGCAGAGGCGTACCATAGTACACCCACAACTACAAAATAAATAATCAAAAATATGCATCCTGACTTCTTAAACCGTCATCTTTTATAAAGCCATCACCCCACATAACACCCGTATCATTTCGCAAAACAAAACACAGAAAAATATTTACCACTAGAAAAAGAACCCTTATTACAGGCTTTTGTCCCAGGTAGAATCCGCGTAACTGCTCAATTTAAGCCTACACAGAAAGGATTGTACGAAAGCAATAAACAAAAATGTTTTTTGGAAAGTTTTATGACCGTAAAGGGGTATAACAGCAATAGGGTTATGTTGTAAAATAATAACACCGACCAGCGACCTTCGGAAATGAAATACCGCCGATGCTGATGTAACTGTAAAATGGTTCCGGTAACTAATTAACGAGTAGATGCTATGTTTCTTATGTTCTAACTGTCATTACTGACTAAATAAATACTGTTAAGACGCCATAAGTGCTTCTGACTTCTATTGTCATTGCGTATAATGATGTGTTCGCTATTCGGTTGTGATTAAAGTGTATTTTGTTTGAATTTATGTTGTTCTTGGTGGGGCTTAAGAGTGCAAATAGTGAGGCCTCGTATTTGCTGATGTAGAGGTATTGGGATGTAACAGTGAGCGCGGGTCAGGAAGACTTGTTAAACAATACCTACGGACCTGATATATTTCCACTGTTAGGTATTTCAGTTTCTTAACATATCATAACATCACGCCCGTATTCTGCGAAGGGTTAGGTAGACGTATACGGGTGTATCTATAGTACACTTACTAATAGTTGGCGATCATATTGCCCGAAGGGTTATGTAAAAGTTTACCTATAATAAACCTAAATTTCGCCAGTTATATTTAAGTCCCATGTTATAGAGGGACCGGCTATTGCCATAACCGGACACAAACCCAGACTCTGGGCTGCTACTAATAAATTCTTGATTGAATTACCTAATGTCACTTTGCCTTGAATCGATCTCTGGACCTCACGCTCAGCACTTCATCAACCACCACTACATCAACGAGGCAGGCAGGTTCGAACAAGTATATTAAAGATGTGCTGTAGGTAAGTCCGTTACGGTGCAACTACTGATCTGAGATGCAGGCACTGTTCTGTGATGCAGCTGCTGTTTTATGGTGCAGTAAGAGGTGTTAGCTTGGTAAGTAGGTATAGGTATTTGACAGTGACCGGGTCTCGCTACTTATTCGTACGTCATATTATGTTTTGTTAAGAAATACTTGCCGACTAAACAGATCCATTTATACTAGCTGTGCCCGCGAACTTCGTACCACCTATTTTTTATTTTTTTATTATGAAAAATAGATGATGGCCGATTCTCAGAACTACTCAATATGCTCACAAAATTTCATGAGAATCGGTCAAGCCGTTTCGGAGGAGTATGGGAACAAACATTGTGACACGAGAATTTTATATATAAGATTTAGCTCTTTGACGATATCTATTGCACTTTACTGCTACTGCAGTTGCTTATGCAAGAAACGTGGTGATTTTTCTTCTTTACGGCTTACGGCCTTTTATAAGGAGGCCTTTTTTTAGTAGCGGCGACTATCCTGTGGTGCCTTAATAGATTAAGGCCCCCAACTAGGGCATACAATTTATAAGTGAAGTGACTGCGCGCTAAGAGGATACCCCGTGGGATTTGGCCCTCGGCCTAAGACGTTGCTGGTGGGTGGGCAGCAAGGGACAAACGAGAATAGACGCTGATCAATTAGGGACGAATTTACAACTACAGACGTAGGTTGGCTAAGCTAGGGATGGGGCTGAGAGATAATGGAAAATTGCGCCAGGCGTCGAGGGCGAGGATGGCGGTCTGGGTGTGAGTACAGTAGTAGTAGCCCTATCACTCGCGTGGAGAAGTTATTGCGTCATCAGAGCCATCAGGCGTGAGAAAGTTGTTGATATTTATTTACTTAGCGACTCTATTACTCAGCCCCTAAAATATGTACTAAAACAATAACTTGACCTCTCCACATTCTATAATGGTGAAGCTACACAATTTTTGCGATTGCATAGCTGTCTTATCAGTTGGATACTAACGATGGCCTTTCTAGGAACTGTACGGCCAACTCTTTTTCCATTGTTTTCCGTAGAAAGCAATGGCGGAAGTTTCCCATAATAGCCGAAGGGTCAGATTAAAACTTTGCTTCTATGTATTGCGATACTAACGAGTATTTATTGTGGATGCAAGATTGATGTCAGGTTATTAAATTATTAATTTGATCAAAGTGAAAAAAATATAATTCTCATTTACCTATTAGAGAAATGAGAATTAGATTTTTAAAATACATTATAATTTGCGCATCTTGTAAATTAATATTTTGACAAACAGATTGGAAGTTTTTGGAAAAGTGGTCATCTTTGGAAAGGTGGACTTTATACTATGGTTTGAATGCAAGTCGATGATAAAAGCGGTAGATGACAAAAAAATATCTTTGTAATATTACTAGTCTTACTGTTTTACCTAGACCTCAAAGATTTTAATAAAAATCTTGATTACAAATGACAGCCGGGTCCAACTTCTTATTGTGCTTTCCAGGGCACGGATTAGTCTCGATTTGTAATGAACGGTCACTTTTCATAGACTGACCTCGGCAAGCGTAGCTTAACCTTAGATCCACCGGTATGACTGATTTTATTTGGCCACGAGCTTGTTCTTGGACACGGTTATGAGAAAAGAATAGTGGTTGAACAACAACTACCTGGATCTTCCATGATTGGGACTAGGCCAACGATTCTCTTGTCCAGGTGGCTTTATACTGGTCTAGGTTGTATATATAAATAACAGTATGGGCCAATGTGTACAGTTGTCATACACTATATATCTATCTGCGTAGCCTTTTCCCAACTGGGATCGGCTTGCAGTCTAACTGGATGCTGTTGAATAACAGTATTTTACATGAAGCGACTATCTATCTGACTTCCACAACCCAGTTACTGTGCCATACGATTCCCATACGTGGGTAAGACTGGTTGGCAGACTTTCAGACAAAGACCTACAAATGACAGCCGGGATTTGCTTTCCGAGGCACGGAGGAGTCTCGATATGTTACAACACAGAATGACCTTGGCAAGCGTACTTAACCTTCGATTAACCCGGGCGGATGTTTTTATTTAGCCACGAGCGCTTCATACAGTAGCCATACACCATAACACACAAAAGGAAAAACCAAAAAACCCACACTGGGAAACAGTAGTTAGTTCTCAATCAACCACCAGTAAGGAATAAAAAACAAAGGGCCGGGGGCAACTCATAAATCGCATGATAGAGTCATTAGGCAGGGGCGGACTCGCCGCTGAATAATTAAAAACAAATAAAGTCGACACGGATTACCTTATCTGCGCCTCGATCGCTCGTTCATTTTTATTTAATAGTTCGTTAGCTTACACGGATATTAAGATTTTGGATTGTTAGAATTTTGATAATGGGTGGAATTGATGGGATGGTTTTTTTAAATTTTGTGTTTGTTTTCTGCTAATGCGGTATGATGTTCCTTACTACACACGGTACCATGCTTCTTTTGTTTTAAAAAAACGGGTAGTAGTTGTTTGTTAAGTAATGGTAATAGCTCCCTAAAATAATTTGATGACAGGGTTTTTTTTTAAATTGATATACCCAGCACCTCAATTGTGTAACACGCTTACATCACAATCCGAAGGATTTGAAATATAATTTCCTAAGCCATTGCCCTACATGTTTGAAAAATGAATATTCTTGACAGCGTAGATAACGGAATGGAAATTGTTGAATTATGAATCTGAAGGACTTTGCCTTTAGTTTTTAAAGATGTGTTTGTTACTCTTGTACGCAAAACGAACTGGACGGATTTTGATAAAACTGTATAGTACTAAGCTTATACTTAAAATACTACGGGTATAATTCATTAAAATATATACTCAGATAAAGCCGGGGGTAGCTGCTAGCACTCAAAAGATTAAAGTTGAAAATAATTGTTAAATTAAGTATAGTTTTCAAAAATGCACTCACTGCTCATCTATGTTAAATTGTAATTTCTTACATTATTTACACAAATTTGAGCAGCTCAAAAAATAATTTCCTCGATATGTGTGTAGGATTCGATCCTGTGTTGCGTGGGCGCAGGAATCGCACATATCCCACACAGAGCAACCGACCGTCACACACAAATGTCACACCACCGGACATACATTATTTAGCACTCAGACTTCAAATTGAAAAGTAAAATAAGAACAACTAAGAACTGTGTAAATGGTTGCTTATTAGTATCGTCAGTAATGTATCTAGAGGTCATTGTATTTGACTTAAGCTAGATTAAGTAATGAAAGGTTTTAGAGCTAATATGATCTCTGTAGCCCACAATTAATTTATTTTATACTTATGTGCATAGACGCGTATCTATTAACCTAAGGTTGTCCGTAATGTTTAAAAGTAAGAAAATGTAAACTTAAGGTGGAACGCACTAAAAAAAAATATTCATTTATCGATATTTTTTGGAGATGCCAAACAGCATTGTTTTTGGAGTATTGTCTTTGATACGTAATTGTGTATCTCAAAAATATATCGATACACTCACCAATATTTTTTTGACAAGCCAATAATCCTTTGCTGTCATTTGTTCAACCACTGATCTCCCAAGTGTAATTCTTGACCGCAACTTCTCTACTGTAAATGATTATCAAAATTATTTACTGGCCGGTGCCTGACGCTGTGATTATAATGATTTTGCTGTAATCACCACCATATCAGAATAATACTTGAAAAGTGTTATTAAATTAATAAATCCGATTTTAACTGTCGTCAAGCAGGTCATGACGACATCCTATGTTAAAAATAATCTCAGATATGTCAGGCTGGTTGTTCTCGAAGGTTTCAGTGTACCTACTGATATGCTCTGATCCACTTCGGATCAGTATGCGTACTTTGATATCCAAAATTTCATACGTTCCGCATAGGCACATAGGAGTTTCAGAACACATTTTTTCTGCACTTTCTTTTCTTTTTTTTACACAAATTAACGTGAAATATTACTATATCAGGCAATTCGTTATTTACAAATAATATCCGGCAATCGGTAAAATAAAAAACTTTGCGATCTTAAAATCGAAGACTTCAAAATCTGGAGGCATACATCATCTACCTAGCCTATCCTGACTATATCGGAGTCACCTTCCAGACTAACCAGATGTAACTGAATGTCAGACCTCCACAACTCAGTTACTGTGCCGCACGATTCCCACCAGCGGGTAAAACTGGTGGTCAGACTTCGCGCCACTGGAGTAACTGAGGACTGTCAAAGATCTACAAATGACAACTGGGACTAACGTGCTTCCGGGGCATGGAGGAGTCTCGAAGTGTAATGTACGGTCACCCATCCACAGACTGGCCTCGGCAAGCGTAGCTTAACCGTCGATCGATACGTGCGGCAGTTATCATTTACCTCATAGACTCTTTATCTATTGTTCTTGGACACGGTTATAAAAAGAAAATAGTACTTGAAAAACCACCACATGGACCTTCTATGATTTGGACGAGGCCAATGATTTTAGGCTGTTCAGGTGATTTCATACTGGTCTGACAAAATTTGCGTCCAATAGACACGAATAGAAGAAGAAGTAGTCAAAATGCTTAGTTAAGTACCACAAATCTAAAACAAAACCACATTAGTTGCGCGAGTCCAGAGACAGGCTCGAGTGTTTGTTCAATGTATGTGCCGTGTACAGCCGAGTACTGACGAGGAGTGCCGACCCCTCCACGAAGATGAGACGCGATGGCGCCTGCCAGACATGGCGTTTAAGAGAACACAGATGCCCGAGGAGTTCCAGATTCAAATTTGAAAATGGAACTTGTAAACACACGAACGGCGAAGCTCCTGCGACGCAGGAGGTTGCGGGTTCGATGCCCGCCTTGGGACAAATGTTTGTACGATCTACAAAGATTTGTTCCGGGTGTTCTGAGTGTTTGCTATGTATAATAACAAATATCTATCTATGTTATGTATTCTATTAAGTACATATATCAGTCATCTAGTACCCATAACACATGCTCTGCTTAGCTTGGGGCTAGATGATGCTGTGTGGATTGTCCAGCATTATTTATTTATTTCATAATATAATTTTGACACTTAAGCCACAAGAGGGAATCAAAGTAGGTTGGCAACTTTGAAGATACCAATAACATTGGCTGATGGCCAGATGTGAGGGTAATAATTATTATGACAGAAACCATGCTTTACATAGACTATTACTACGAAGGATATTTGAAACGGTTAGGTATTTTTATTTCATTTAAGCATATCTCTGTTTTTGTTTTCATTTATTGGACCTCCCATACATACCCAAAATTAAGTAAATTCTCACAAATGCCCCTGGGATTTTTAATAATGGCTACAAAACTTTTTTCACATCACTCCGCTAAAATCTTAAAAATTTTTCATTAACGTCACGTTAATTTAATTTCTACATGAACATTAATGCAGCATTTTATATCACAAACTACTCGTAAGTTAACGTCGTGTAATCCAAGTTTATCCCTAGCAAGCAGCGACTGTTACCAAATTAATTTATTGAACGGTCCGCTAACGGTACCGCTGAAGACTCTTCTGCCAGTCACACAATCCACTCACGTCCAACACTGAAACACAACGAACTGAGCACAGCCATATCAAAACCAACCACAACCCAACGACAATAGAAGTCATTTTTACCTACACGCAAAACAACATACGACCGATAAACGCAACATAGGAGGCAGTAAATAAACAGTTGATACTGACTACACATCATTACATCAAAGAGATGAATAGCCATTGAGATGGGACATTGTACTTTATAGTGGAGCGAATACGTGTCAGAATCAAATGTGTGTTTGTTGCAGGAGTTTCTTATCGAACAGTGGGTTAGTGGGCGCGAGCGGTGTCGGGTCAAACGCTTAGCAAACAACCACGGACGGATTCGTCTTGGCGTGTATTTGCCGGCAACACCGTGAAATGGTTGCAAAAGCTCGCGGTACTACGGCATTGTGTGGGATGCATTTCGTTCCACTGAAGCCGCGGTGCAGGCTCGCTTGTTCTCTGAAGAAAATAACGCAAACTGTAGAAAAACAACAAGAAACTCCTAGGTATGGTGCAAGCAACAAGTCTTGACTTATTATTTTAGTAATACTGGCTTTGAGCCGCATCGATTGAGTGCAAAACGCCGACTCTGGTCCAAGTACGTTCTTATTTTGTTTCCTATCTATCTATCTATTAAAGTCTTCCATTATAATCCAATGGCTACGTAAAACTTAACTCGTAGCTAATACATAATGGCTGCACAGGTCGACCCACAAGGTTAAGGGAACGCCTGCCGAGGTTAGTCCATGAATCGGTGGCCACCCAGTACATACCAAGACCCCTCCGTGTCGTAGAAAGCACAAACTGTTGGTCTCGGCGGTCATTTAAAAATTGGAGTCTTAATAAAAAACCAGTAACTGTATAGTTGAGTTAAGATAGGCAATCACTCTGTGTGAAACAGTAGTATTCAGCTGCATCCGGGTAGACTGGCAGCGAACCTAATATAGTTGGGCAAAGGCTAGGCAGGTGATGATTTCAAGAATATAATCTAATTTCAGTCTAACAGTTACATTCATGATACTGAAAAACGTAACCAATTGGTAAGCAACTCGGGCAACAAACTTTTAGCACTCAGATATTTTAAATTGACTACAAATTCGCGGAATCTAACAAAGGAAGCCGGTCAAGTTCAAATTGAAATAGGAGATACCGCAGACACTGCACAGATTAACATAGTAGGTATTATTGTGATAAGCGGTCAATAACTTTTAGTAAAAAACATAACACCATGACATCACGCTTTTTTTTCGCAAAGCGATAGGCAGTTCCCCAAAGTGTTAGGCAGATGTGTGCATATAGTAGGTACACCCACATCTTGCCAGTTACGTTTAAATCCCACATAAAAAGGGTCGAGCCTATTCCCACTAACCGGGCAATATTCTAGACTCAGGACTACTAATGAGCTCAATAGAGCAACGAGGTAGTCTAGTTAACAAAAGGTTTCGCAATGCCTGAAAAGGGAATTTTGGCGGATGTATTTCCTATGTACTGGGCCAATACTCCTGGAGATGATGAAGAGGTCACATCAAAATACCTCTGAAACTATCCTATTTTTGTGTAACTTACATTGATAAGAAATACTGACAATACCTTACGACAAACAATTTTAAATCACGATAAGGCAGCCACTTACGCTATTAGTAAAAAATAATTTCATGCTGAAACCAATTACGAGCCATTTGCTACTCACGCGATCCAATTAAGCAATAAGCAGTTTAACACTTACCAAATTTAATTACGACGACAAAAACTATAGTAGAACAATAAAGAATTACGTGAACAACCAACCAAAGCTAAGATTGTTGTCATCTCCAACGAAAATAACTCGGAAGCATCTTCAGATCGGACACAAAAATAATCACCCATCAATCAAACGTTTGGATCTATAAAAACCTTCTTTGTAACCCTCGCCGCCCGTAATTGGTACGTAAAAAACAAAAGTAGAAATTTATAACGAGACAAAACTCCCAAATCATTCTGTTTAGTGCGAAATTATAGTGTTTTAAACACGGCGTTTAGGTGAATGCATTGCTTTAATAAAAGGGTATTACGTAAGTGGATGGGGATGTAAAACGCCGCAATCTATTGGCTGAGCAAAAACTGTGCTTAATTTCACACCTGTTTACGTTTAATTCTATAATGATGTGGGAGCAATGGGCTTTCTGCATGCGTTTCTCATCCCTACATGAGCTTGGAGGATATTGTTAGAAACTTTGGAGCAGATAAAGGTAAGCATGCGCCTGAAATAGACGCTGAAACTTTAACTATATTTCGGTACGAACAAATTCGAGAACTTCTGAGCCGACTTTGACTTCACTAAATTAAATTTGCAGTGTAGTTGAGTAGTGGTGGTCTAGTGGTAACGGCTTCAAATTATGAGTTGTACCTAGATAATGGGTTCGAACCCAAGCTAACGCTTGACGAAAATTATTTCATCACTATTGCTCTCAAAACTATGACAGAAACTAGTGTATACTGGATCCAGAAATTTGTAGACATCCGAGCACCTACCTGCTTTGGGTTCACGTGTTGGACTGCGGCTCATTCCTCCGTACAGATAAGAGGTCTGTGAGCACCAGCCAGTGGGAACGGTATTGGCTGATTGTGCTAATATTCTTTTTTCAAAAATGCTATCTCACCTTAAGTTCCTACTGAGCGTTTATATCAGCTACCAGCATCCATTTTATTTTATAAAATAATTGAATCTAATTTATTTCATATCGAATTAGAAATCTCTTTACGTGTTAAATGCTTGATTTAGTTATTTCAAGATTTCACAAAAAAAAGTATTTTCGTGACCAATCTTAATGACTTTACGTTCTTCGGTGACCTTCAACAAAGTGAGTGTCCACCCTGTCTAGCATCAATGCCCAGGAATGAACAATGACATGAATGAACAGTAACATGGTAAAAGAAATACAAACTCAATAATAGGTAGATACTACATGCCCCACATTCGGACCAACTTCCTTACATGCAAATAAAAAAATCATTCTGATTTGGTAGAAAACATGCTACGTCATTGATACTCTGGGTCTCTCACCAGCCAGTTCTATTATATAGGAAACTGGCTGGTGACAGACCCAGCAATATTCGACATTTGAAAAGCCTCATCATCGGACCTAAAGTCATTGCTAAAGCAGTTCTCTTAGCGACTTCACCTGCGTACCTGGCACCTTGGCTCGGGTGGGGGCGAGGGAGGCAGGGGTGACGTCACGCCGTGGGTGCCAACACGTCGCTAGCCGTCACGCTCCACAAACAGCAAGGTTGCCGCAGCCTTGACGCCGGCCCACATTGCTCACCGGCTCAGAACCGACTTTTTGTACTAAATACTATATCTCGCCTGGTGTGAACATCTTCCGGTTTCTAAATGCCTGGTAAGTGAGTCATGGCCTGGCGAATTCTGGGTGATTATGATAACAGTTATCGGACAGTAGTGAGTTAAAAGTGAAGTCATCAACTATGTCTGGGTGAACCAAGTGAAACTATCGGATCATTTTACTGTTTCAGTTCAAACAAGCCTTTAGTAGTATGTCGGGGCCATTTTCTAGGTTAGCCAGAGTCAACTAGACATATTACAAGTGATAAACTCTTTGCTGTCAAACGCATCGACAGATATTTACAACCTAGAGGCAGATGAGTAAAATCAGAAAGGGTGCAAAGTTAGTATCAAGGTTTAGGTAATTAACACGATATAAGGTTTCAATGTTAAGGATCACATACAGCCCTCCACTTAAACTTGCAACACCGCTACACTTGACCAGAGACCGATGTTCATCGGTTCCAGTGAAACCCGTAACGATAAAATAATATTTTTAGTGCCGTCATAAATAAAAACATCAAAGTCTGTCTCCGAGGACAGTACGTACCTGCATACGTCATAGCCTCGTTTACTATTGCTGTACGTTCTGTGAACTTTACCAACGAAAATCCCACAAAAGAATTACGAAATCTGTTTTTTTAAACGATCATTAAATGCACCGGCACTCTTAAGAGTCACTTTATTTTCAAAGCACAAAGCCTCCGTTGTTTATTCATATGCACCGTTCTTAATGAGTAGGTATGCAACTGCAATTAACAGCGACATACCAAGATCTTTTAAACACGTCTATAAATAAACATCAACCATAAACATCTCAACAAATCGTTAAGTAGCGAAAAAAGAACCCAGAAACAAAATAAAACAATTGAACTTGGGATCTCGTGAAATGTACAATTTTTGTGAACGTCCCTTGGCCGAAGCATGGCTAATCAGTCGGGCGTTGTTCAGACAATGGTGTCAGCGTGAAAGCCTCATAAAACTACGGGGCCCGTGAAGCCCTGTCCAAAATATTTACGGCGCGTGACAAACGGACCGCCTTTGTCTCGCAGGATTGTCTCGACGATTCGACGCGGTTAATCTTCGGACTACGTTGCAGCAGACATGTGCGATGTGTTACGGACTCGACGATCATTTGACACGAGGATCGATCGTAAAACTACGTGTCAATATCATGCTGTTACCAGCCAGGTGAGAGATAAAAGTCAGCTGCTTGTGTGAAGTAGAGATGAAAACGTTATGACGAGTTTTTGTCGACACATGATTCTAAATTATCTGCTAACACTAAGTCTAACCAATGACTGTTCCATTGCAGGGTAAATGGCTCTTCTTAAACAAAGTAGATAAGTGCATTGATCATGTAGAAGATTTCTGGCATGAGCCTGTCAGAAACAGCTATATTCTTCGGTATTATTTCAGTCTTACCACTTCACAAGCGTATTAATTAGGTATTCTACAGTTAACGGAACCTTTAAGGCTTTACCTAATAGAGGTATCAATGTCTAACGTATATGCTCCTACAAGTATTTATGTAAAAGTTGCAGTTTATGCACATCATCACCCTCCTGCCCTTATTCCAGTGTATTTGCAGTCGTCGCAGCATGTTTCCTTCATTCATACAGTCCTTCCTATCCTAGCCTCTATTCACCTTTCATAGAATCCATCCACTTTTGTACTCAAAGCTTTCCTCACAACATGATCCTGATTCCTTCTCGTCTCATGCCCATACAATAGCAACTTATGTCGACACAACTTCTCGGTCACAGGTACCACTTTCAGATTTCTTCTTACTGCAGTTTATAAATGCACATAAAAATCTACATTCTTCTTTCATCCGTTACGCGTATATATTGTCTTCAAACTTTAGGTTAGTAACATAAGTCTTAGTAACCTGGCGAGTGTCAAATATCTTTTAGACTTTTTTTGTCTTAACATCCAATTTATTTTTTGCTTTCACTAGTGTTATGTAAGCATTCCTTCACGACTTGACTTTCCACATCGGTACTAGTCATACGACACCTGTACTTTACACATTGCTTATAAGTTTCATCATTAAACAACCTATTAAAATAGTCGTTTAGTTAACATCTTAAATAAGCTACTGCAGATAAACTGGCACCTTGTAAGACCATAACAGCTCCTGAAACGGCTTCCACTTTACTTGCTACTTATCCTTTGTTACAATTAAGCTTATTGTCATCTTCTTTTCAATCGTTCGCTGCATGGGCTGATGTGATCAAATCGCTTATCCCTGAAAGGTTACATATTTTATTTTTCACACAATCGCTATAAACTTATTGGTAAGTAAACAAGCTCACAAGCTATGAGGAAGTACACAATGCTATTATATGCCTTATAGATCATAGATAGCACGTGCCATCACATAATGCTGATGGTATCAAAGAGCTGTCGCGACTCAGTGCAGAGCAAAACGAAACAAAATGAAACACTTTCGGTTCCCGTATTACCTTTCGTTGTTGGTTGGTATGAGTAGTACTTTGATTGTTTGTGCGTTTGTTTGTTATAAAGCTACGTAAATAAAATTATTTTGTGTTTCTTTTGTTTTTATTTTACATCGTACGTTGCGTGTCTGAGGTAAATAAGTGTAACGATTTTGGAACAATAAACAATTTTTAATTTTAATTTAATTTAATTTACTATTTTGTACATTAAAAAGCCTGTACACGTAAGATAAGGCACAATTGGAATGTTATCTTTCCTTATTTTTTTATTTTTTTTTTAATTTGCACCACTCTAGATATGTCTCTCAGCCACTGCGCCAACCGCGCCGTACCTCTTCATAAGTAAGCGAACAAACCCACATGCGCAGTCATAGCTAACTATAAAACCGCGGCAACCACTGCCTGTGAAAGTTCACACCACAATTTAGGTTTTTAACACTCAGCTGCCACTGCGTCGGTTCTCATTAAGATACGGGGCCCGAGGGCCCTGGGGCCCTGGTCCCGAGGTGTCGCTAATCATTTTATTGTCTTCACGAATTATTGGAAATACTTCGATGGTTGTTGAATAAATATAATATAAATATATACACTTAGTGTATTGTTACTAAGTATTTTTAATGAGGTAAAATTGCTTTGTTTATTACTGCAAGTTTAGGCGTTCGGCCACTGTATGTATGTACCATTTATATTATTTATATACAAACTTCAAGCATCAAAACTAGTGCCCAAACAAAAAAAAAACACGAAGAGACCGATCAAACAATTTCTCCTCTCCAAAATCGACAACTTAACAAAAGTTACCCACGTGTAAACTGATAACTTATCATTTTTATCATCAAACCAAACATTTCATCACGAGACAATTTTCCATCTCGTACACTCAGTTAAAAAAACGACCTCCATCTCGAATGTCATTTGCACGCCGTGCCGTTGAAAAAGCAATTATTTCAATATCTCGGTGCCGGCACCCAAGCCAGCAAAAAGTGCTCTGAGCACGCGCGCCACTGTGACCGAACCGAACGCAAGAAAGTTTGGAGGAGCCCCGAAGGACATCGACGTCGAGTCGATAAACTACAAGGTATGTATACGTAATAGGTGATGTTGGGTACATAAATGTTGTTGTTTCTTCGACGTACCTATTATGTATCGAACATGTGTGGATCGGTTTATAGCGCGTGGTATTGGCGTAGCTAATCGCGCCCTCAGTGTGTCTTTCGTGGAATGTGACGTAGTTGTATACGATTCTGCGTTCAAAGCCCTCTTATGTTGATGTATATCTAGTATCTTGGGGCAGTAATCCGTTTCGTTTGACGGTATTAGTTGCGAAACCACGTACAAAGAAGGGAAAACGTAAAATCTACCATATGATCTGATGAACCTCGTTCGACATCGCTGAGAATGTATAGGTAAGACGCAAACGCTTTTCAGAAATTCAATTAAAAAGAAATTGTACGGTAATTGTAATTATCAATGATCCCATTAGGCAACAGCATGATTAAAAACAGCGAAGAGACTGCACTGCACTGTCGACGGTCTTTTGTGTACTGACATAAAAGTAATCCTGACTGAATTTTGACCATGGCCGCCAAACTTAGTGACGATATCAACGCGGAGATATTATAGTAAACATTTGTGTATGCGCAAAAACAGGTGCACTCTCTGTTGGCTCACTTTCATAGTCCGATGGGACGGCCATCCGACCTGAGTGAGATCTCGCTCCTGATGTGCTGTCAGGCGGCTTCACATCACACCTCTAATCTCCTAGCAACTCCTAGTAGGAAAACAATAACACTTTGTCCGACCTAAGAATCGAGCTATGGACCCCAAGCTCAGCAGTGACGCTTGTGGCCACCAGACTAAAGACGCAAGGCGACTTAATACAACGAAGCAACACAAACGTAACAAAGATTAGGCACAACAGCGTTTTGACACTCCATTGTCGACAAGCAACAATAGGTAGCGTACCCACACTTCACAAATCAACAAAACGTAAAACTTACACTAATCACAGTTACAATTACTACAATAATACGCTCAAAATGATAACCGTACCAATCTTTATATATAAAACAGAGGAAAAAATCGTTGTCCTCTGAGAGTTCCAGTCCGCTGGGTGAAGTAGATCAAGCAACGAAACAAATAGGAATAATATGGCTTCCGCAGATCAATTATACTTTTTATTTATTAAAGGAAAAAACAGATTCGTTTACAAGGTTTACTGGCCGATTAGACACGTATAACGATAAATAATTTTACTGAAGTCAACCGCAATAATTCTTCTACAGTTATGCCAGTTAAGCATTCCAGTTGCTGTATATTTTTGAGGTGATTTATTATTGATACAATTAAGTAAAAGTGTTTGTGGTATTGGTGTGTAAATTGGTTAGAAAACGCCAATCGAACGCGATTGGCACTTGAATTCAAATGCTATTTGAAGTACTGTCGTAAACTTAGTTTAAAGCACACCCAGATCTGCTCGACTTGACAGGTATCATAAATATTTAGGTACCTACTCTACAGGCACAAAGCAATGTTTTACACGAACGATAATATTAACATAGAATGCAGTTTCCAAAAGCTGAAAACTCTTTAGACAAAAACACTAAGCAGTTCCTGTAGACTTACTGAATCTCCTCGTGAATCAAGCCATAAAAATAATCCTTGCTCGTCAACTAATTATACTCTTTAAAAACAATGTATCCGAATAATTTTCAATAGGCACCAAACAGTACCACAACCGAACGGGTTGTGGAGGTCAGATAGGCAGCCCCCTGTGTAAAATATTGGTATTCAGCTGCATCCGGTTAGACTGTAAGCCGATCCCAAAATGGTTGGGAAAAGGCTAGGCAGATGATGAGGCAAAAAGCGCCGCAACATTACCTCTCGTCATCATCTGCCTAACCTTTTCCCAGCTATGTTAAAGTCGGCTTTCAGTCTAAAGAGTATGAGGGGCTCAGTATTTTAAATAAAGCGACTGCCTATCTTACCTCCACAACTTAGTAACTGGATAACACTATACCTATCTATTACGGCTTTCAAATATCATCGTTTTACAGTCAGGACTAGCGGTCAATTAGTACGGAGGGGTACTGATAAAAAAGGGTCACATAAAACCATCCGTTCACAGTCTGACCTCGCAATCGTAGCTTAACCTTCGATCAACTAGAGCGGCTGTTAGAGCTAGGAACCCCGAAACCTCTAAATATCAATAAAAGTCCTGCGCAACGTTTAAAGATGAACCAACGTGAATACAGTACAAGTTACTGCACTTGTTTTATTTCTCGTCGCACAAGCCGGTACTACCCTGTTTTTGTTAAGTGGCAAACATTTGTGAGTGTCACTCGAGTGACAATACATCGACGACATCGAGTGGTCCAGTCCAACTCGACGCCCCTACCATTTGCTCGCAAAATTACACTTGTAAACACCAAAACATCGAATATAAAATCGCATAGCGGAATCGATTTCTTCGCATCGTAATCTTTACATAAAACTTTTTGCGTGAATAATTCGATTGCGATTTTACCGGCATCGATCATTTTGTAAATGTGGTTTGAAGTGTCAGACGTGCAAATTCGAAATTTATCGATTGGCAAATAAGTAGAACTACTATGAGGTGAGTAAAAGGTGATTGAATCGGTACACCACTCTTAAATTGTATCACAAAAACTTTATTATGAAAAATTACCTATTACATCGTTACCGCTCATGAATTGCAATTCTCTTGCATTTTTATTTTAAGTTAATGATTTTCATAATAACTTATTTCTTACTAGTATTCTTAGACAAGGCCAAATTTATGCAGAAGCATGTATCTAAGATCATCTGACTGTTCCAGCAATCTGGAAACGGCGAGACGTCAATAGAAAATATGACGAATATCTGGTTATTCTTTTAAAAAGATTACTACGGTATTCGTGACGTAACTTATCCTTGAGGTTATGGGTTCAAAACTGGATGGATTGAGATGGATGGAGAGAGGACTACCAATGTGACTTTTTCAATTTAGTTTACATATTACTGACATCGGCGAAAGAAAACATCGTAAGGACCCTTATGGTGAATAGTTTATTGTTATGTTTTATTTGCCTTAGCCCAGCAGTGAGACAATATAGGCTAATAATGAATATAAGTTCAAAATATCCAACCCTCCCTCGGCAAGCGTGGTGATAGAGGCTCGTCCGTTATGTGTATGAGAAGAGGGTTCTGCCTTGCGTATTGCAAGGCAGAAGCTATGAAGGGACAGTAACGCCAGGGATTATTATTTACCGCAATATAAAAATAGGTCCATTTTTTTTGTAAATATTACACAAGAC
This sequence comes from Phlogophora meticulosa, assembly GCA_905147745.2. Taxonomy (NCBI): domain Eukaryota; kingdom Metazoa; phylum Arthropoda; class Insecta; order Lepidoptera; family Noctuidae; genus Phlogophora; species Phlogophora meticulosa. Next base: position 12,833,315 of record LR990522.1, on the reverse strand, counting down.
AGAAGAAATAAACGCTCATAGCAATCGTAATTTAAAAGTTAAAAAGAACAATGATGAATTTAAAATTTACCTAAAAAGAACTCATTTACAAGAAAGTGTCATAAATTACACGTCAGCTACGGTGCATTTTGCAGTTGGGGACTTTTGAAGATAAAAAAATGACGATCGGGAGAAACCCAGCACACGTACTGAGTGAATTTCTAAGCAGAGCTTGACGTTTGAGGATTGTAATGTATATGCCTGGCACACAGGTTTATAAGTAGATTTTTAGTTTATGTTACATGAAGGAGCTGGATTTTATATTTTTACAGGTATTTTATACCAATTAATGAAACACAGGAAAAGCTATTTTTTCTTCTTCTCCTGTCCGTTTAAAAGGAAGAAGAGCATCTGATGACTTAATAGAGAAAGGCTGAACTTTTCTGTAACGCAAAGGACATCATAGAACAAGTTATTCAATTGCAACTTAAACAAATTTTTCGATTCACACATTGTTGTTGCTAACCATGTTATTTTTACCACATTATTGCTTATAAAGCCTTCTAGAGGTCGGCATTATGATTCCACGATTTAAGAACCTATCATCCTTTGACTCACTTTAGTACCAACATTCATCGCTGTCGATGTCTACCTACTCATTTAGATCAATTTAACGGGTACAAACGACGGTGAGTCCACGATTTGTAAGGCCGAGATGTTGTGACCGTCTTCCAGCTCTATAATGCTCCATCACTAAGCTCACTTTTTGACCATCTCCAAGTCAACTACTCATCGAGATCAATTGAATGAGCACAAGCACGATATGTCTGTTCTAAGTTGACTGTAAATGTAACTCTGCGGAGAAGTTAGTTTGCTGCAGCATCAAGTCATGGCTAATCATTATGGGGTTGAACAATTTACACGTTATACCAAAATTCAAATGGATCGGACGTGCGAAAGTGTAATAAATTACCATTGTAAGGCTGAGGTACTTACACCCATCAGAAACGAGCTGTTTATCTTCAAAAAAACTAAACGCACTTACAAGAAGCACATGTAAGGATCATTGCGATTAAACCACCCTACTAATTAAAGAAACCACACTGAAATCAGAACATCCGTTCAGTAGCTACGAGGCCACATACAGACAAACATAGAACCTTCTACTCTGTGTGTCTTTCCGTGGAAAGTGACAAATAGAAGTTTCAGTTCAGTGAGGTTTCTTTTATGAGTAAAGTAGCAAATAGTTTATGTTGACCTACGATACCACAGACAGACATAGAACGTCACAGCCGTTAAACTAAATCTTCTGGGGTTAAAATGCATAACAAAAGCTATCTTAATTCTTCTGTCTGTACCAGGAGCAAGCTAGTAGTAGGGTCTCTGCACGTAACGGGACGGATTGGAAGTGTGTCGGCCGCCAATCACACAGTGTCGCCTAAGAGTTATGTACTTTAGAAAGTACGCTGTAGCCGACTTGTGACCGTTGACATTGTATATAAACGTTCTAGATTTTGGTTCTGCATTCGAAGGCATTAAAGTGAGTGAGTTAGACATTGTAAAGATGTAATTTTATATGAGTTCAATATATCTCGGGTTTTTTTATCTGATGACAGTGGACCGTTGATCAGGAGGAGAAATAATATCAAGCATGAGACGGATATAGGAATAGATCTACGTAGGTATCGTCTGATCAGATTTTTAGACATTCAGTGGAATTTGACCTGAAAATTACAAATTTCATTAAAAGAAGGGTTCAAGTTACCAAAATGAAGTTTTTATGGAACGTATGGTACTATATAAGCTGCAAAATTACTATAATGTATTGACTTGTGAAGTTGCGACACACTGTGAGATCCTTAGGTAACTCACAAGTCTAAACATTACGACCTGCAATGAGAAACCGTTCAATCACAATATTCTTGGTTTAGTTTAAGTAAAAACAAACAAAATAGGAGTAGATACCAAACGGAAACTCATCAGAGAAACATCACCCAAGCTCAAAAATCCCAACTGTCAGAACTAAACAAGAAAAAAAAAACAAACCACAACACAAATCTTATCGTACACATTTACACGGATATTCGTTGATTATTGGCACAGTCATCTTACATTACAGTAGATACACAATAAAGTCCTCGGCCAACTAACGTGCTGTCACCCACGGAAGAGAAAACATCAGAGAGAGAGACTTCGAACTGGCATGATATATGATAAATGTTACTTGTAGATGCCAATGCTTGTGGAACTTTGATGTACTGGATCGGGCTCGCTTGGGAGGTACGATTTTACTTTGATAGATCATTGTAGTCATTTGTTTCATTTGAATATCGAATGTCCTATAAAAGTTTATTATTCATTTCTTTCTTTAAACACACAAATGTACGGAGGCAATTACTACCAGTCCTTGTGTGGTGGTGCTGATGATAAACAATGGTAGGAGCAATTTCGAGGACCAAGGCACATATTATTGAAACATAAAGATATGACATAATTATATGGTTATCCAATAGATATATTCACAAGAATCCTAATCTTCTGACTGGCTTTATATTTATTATTTATTTATGACTACTGCGACTAATTTGCTAAGAACCAAGATCAATTCTTTTCCATTTCGTTCCAATTTCTAATTATAAATATCTATTACAATCTTTCCTCACGAGATTCAAACCATAATCCCCTGAAGCCAGATAATAGCCACAGTCCTAATATTTATGTCTCACGAAACATGGACTCAAAAATAACAAAAACTGTCAACCAGTTCTAAGTCCCAGGTTTTACTCAGAAACACAAACACAATCCAAACGTCCAGTAACCCTCAAATGCGGAACGTAGCACTTGTTTCGACCGCAACATACCACATCTAGCACTAGCCTAGCTCTTGGTCGTGCCAATCAACCGCGTGCCCAATGCAGGTCGGCCGACAGCGAGGTTAGAGCTTGCCGATTCCTTAATTGCCGTGACGTTTTGGTGTCACATACCACTCTCGGTACCACGCTACTTAAATAGGCTTTAGTAGCAGTACGTGTAAAATCTAACTGTTGCAACACCGAGTCTATTGGGTGTTTGACAAGGACAGTCGGTGATGAAAACTGGTTGATAAGGCTGTCTTATTAAATTTTTGTGTTTGAGGTTTCTCCTTGACTGTTTGATTGATGTCTTGAAAGAAGGTTTCAACAGGTTATTTTTCTGATTTGTACACTATTTGCTTGGTCGAAATCGGCTCTAAGAATACCAATAACAACAGACGGATTTTGGATTATTAAAATATTGAAACAGTATACTCAGCTGTGAGTTTAAACTCTTCATCAGCTCTAAGAATATTCAAGTGCAAGTCTTCTACAACTTAATTTATTAACCACAAGACAACATGAAGCATTGACCTTTATTGGTGCAACATTTTACAAGTTATTATTTCATATCGCTAACGAGACTAAATGACACCATTATATTTATTACTCGAACGCTAAACGGGGCTGCCCGAATAAATAACGTCGGAATCTATAAAAAGTGTGTTCAAAACAAAATTATTTTGGTAAAGGGTAACACATTCACACATTAGGGACGCCACTCGACGCGTCTCCCAGTAATTATTTAAAAGTTTCGCCCTGACACTGGCTGCTGCTTCTTTCGAGATTTTCTTTTTTTATTTTTAAATTTGGAGTGTCGTGAGCGTTAAGTAGTATTTATGCGGTCCCCAGCGGCGCGGAGGTGGTTTGGGCGCGAAATCAACTTGATGCAAGCGGTGACATGGGTTAAGTTGGTTTAATTAATTTTGTAATTTTTGCTCTAAAGTACACTTTTATGGAAGTGTTCATCATTCGATTGGATGCCTTATTTTTAATCAAACATTCAGAAACAATTAAATAATATACGGCAATGTTTATGGCAACTCGGGGCAATAGAGATGCCACAAAAGACAATACAAATGTTAGGCAGAAATAAATTCGCAAGCAAAACATTCTGAATGTGAAAACGTAAGTACGGACGAGAGACACACAACTGAGATCGTGGGTTTTAAGCACAAAAAATATTAAAAGCGACTTATCCCCTGTGCCCAAGACAGCGGTATAAATTCTGCGCGGACAGTTGGGAGCGGATCGCCAAAGCTAATTCTGTTGTGATTAATGCTCCTTGCACATTTCCTCCGCCTAGCTGATGCCCACTAACTTACGCAAACTTGAAAAACATCCAAATATAATCCTTAATTCATCCCCAATAAGGTATAGGTCACCAAAATATGAATGAAAGGATATTTTTGTACTATATGAGTGCTTAAAAGTAACTCGCTACTGGCCGTTCGCGTTTCTCACGCAACTACCGACGATTAAATAAGGGAACGTGTTGTAATATTAAAAACACTTGTACCCATTAATGAAAACCCATTTCGTACAATAATCGTGTCGTTTGTACTTAATTCAAAAATACGTGGGTACTTAATTTTCAGCGTAATCCACGTGTCACGTGTTATTTATGGTGTTGAAATAATATTTATTTTGTCGTAGTCCAAAGTCTGGACTTTTAAGTAAAAGTGTGGTTAGCCATGGCAGAACATGCGTGTCAGAGGATAAACTACTTAATATTTGTCATAGCTTAAGAATATGCTGATACTGTTTGTATCTCGATCAGCCAAAGGTTCTCTGGTAGAAAATACCTAAGGTATTAAGTCCACAAAGTCTAGGTATCCCAGTAAAATCTTCCTCTAACCCCTAGCCTTGTTAAATTTTAGTTTGCACTGTCCCGAATAAAGTACAACTTTGTATGCATCGATAGAAAGATCTCTGGATGACTCTGACTCCTTCAAAAAGAGGAGCATAAGTTTGATGTAAACAAGGAACTTATTGTTTATCAATAACTTCATAGACTTATTTCGTAAAACGTGGTGTTGGTGTCGGTTCCCTTGTTTACATGCTTAACTAAATATGATAGTAGGGTTTTATATTTTTCTCACTTAAAACCAAAACATATATATCTAAAACTGAACGATAAACTTCAATTCCCTAATGGAGCTGTCACTTTTCTAATTAAACATTAAAAACTAATGTTACATTACACACATACATTACACACACTAATTTGGCATTTCTAACTTGGTTCTAAACTGTCACCATCCCTCTCTCAAGCAATCTGTCAGTAACAAGTGACACTTTTTTAAATTTTAGTTTAGTTTCTGTATAAGGAAATTGGAGCCATTATCAGTTAGATGTAACTTTAAATATACACGCACTTTAATGTGCGTGTATATTTCAACCAGAAACTGCCCTTATCAAGCTAAGGATAGGTTGGTCATACTAGCGGACAGACGTTCTGCCCGAACAGTGCCACCTACCGGGTTGAGCTATAAACCTAAACCATTCAGAGACCCACTCAAAGACACAAAATAAAAAATAAAAAAATGATCCAGCCGAATTAGGAGGAGTCTAGTGACATATGTACATACGTAGTTCAGACGCCATCACCTAGAGCTGTTCGAAAATGTCAAATTTTCCCAAATGCTTATGTCAGAAAGTTGAAAAACTATCAAAGAAATTTGACAGATTGGGGTAGCTTCATGTGCCATCAACCATCCTAAACTACTACTTCCGCGCAAATCAAACTAATTCACACCTTCCCAGGAAGTTTATTAGCATAAAGAAATTATAATACTTACGTAGGTAATCATTTCCATGGTTTTGCTTGTCATAAATTAGGGGTGATGGCGTGATAACTGCAATAGTGGGGCCCGAATAATGAAATAATTTGAGTCCGACACTCATTGTTTTATTAATGAGAGAAAAATAAAACGGACCTTTACGGAGGTTGGAACCACCGTTTGATTTGGTTCATATTTTAATGAGGTTTATGTGGTTTAAGACTTTTTGAAGGCTAATCTTCAAGGTTAGAATGCTTGCCGGGGTTAATCCGTGGATGGGTGAAAGCACGTTGAACAGTTGATCCCGGTCGTCCTTCGTAGATCTTTGACAGTCTAAAGATTGTCAAAGATCTACGGGTAGTCAGAAGCACGGCTTACGAAGATTCTGACAACCAGACTTACGAAGAGGTATCATATTACCCAGTTTGGACAGGTTTGGACGTCTGACAGGCGGTTACTCCATGATATCATCAAATTATGGTATTCAGCTCCATCCGGTTAAACTGGAGAACGAGCCCAACATAGTTGGGTAAAGGATAGGCAGATGATTAAGATTTATCGAAGAATATTCCAGTAATTTCCCCATCTCTGTTTTTTTTTACGAAGTTCAGGAGTCGTTCGTATATTAATAAAATCACCGGCAATTTAAGTAATCAGGGATTTACCTTTCTTATAAAAACTAATTACGAAAATAATTAAGAGTTCTTTCAAATGTCGTTTAAGTAATATTTTCTTAACTTTTTTGGCTTCTTTTTTATAAAGATCTTTAACAGTTTTTTTTTTTTAAGTTATGTACCCAGCTCAATTATCTGGTATTAAGATAACAAAATGAACAGCTTTTTGTGGGATTTTCAATCATTGTTGTGTCTTAGTGTTCTCGTTATTTTGTTTTTGCCTTTTTAATAACCTTAAATAAAGATTTTTTGGTATTCTTGTTTAGAAAGTTGCGTTGATTAGGTGGGTGGTTGGACAGAGGAGGATATCACTCCACCTATTCCAATAAATGTCATCATCTGTGTACCCTTTTCCCAACTATGTTGGGGTCGGCTTCCAGTTTAACCGGATGCAGCTGAATACCAGTATTTTACATGGAGCGGCTGCCTGTCTGACCACAACCCAGTGACTGGGCAACACGAAACCCCTTGATAAGACTGGTGTCAGACTTTCGGGCTTCTGACTACCCGTAACGACTGTCAAATATCTAAAAATGACAGCCGGGACCAAAGACTTAAAGTGCTTTCCGAGGCACGGAGGAGTCTCGATATGTTACGAACGGACTGATCTCGGCAAGCCTAGCTTAACCTTCGATCAGCCCGTGCGGCTGTTCCTATTTAGCCAAATGTGTTTCTCTGAATCTCTCTTTTTAATCCACAAAGACAGTAAGCGTATATTCAATGACCAGAATCCCACTCCATCTCAAACTTTTACTAAAAGAGTCATTAAGCAATGATTACTACAAATATAATATTTACGAACATTAGATTCCATGATACGTCTCTAGAGGTGATTATGACGCAATCGATCATTCAGTATCGATACATATCGCACACATTCATCTACATAATCGAATAGAAAACGAACATTTATCATAAAAAGCAGGCTTCCGCATGCTTCCAAAAGTTTTCTACACATAATTTCATATAAATTACTTAAAATCAGAAGGGATATTAAGTCCTAATGATCGATTTGCATGACAGGCAAGCTTACCTAACTTATAATATTATTTTATTTCCTTCCCCCTCTAGGTGGGCGGTATTCGTTTAACCATAATACGTCAACACACGTTGGGACAGTTATGATAATGATTGTAGTAATTATCGGGAACAAATGACTTTTTTAAATGTTACGAGTTTGGCCTAATTCTCACGGTACGTCATATATTTAGTTTAGAATGGTGATTTGTTGTGTGGATATTCGTAGGATGTTGGTTGTTATATTGCTGGGTGGCCATGTGAAAATTAAAATGAAAGATACTTCCAATTTAAACCAGGGTAGGTTACTAGTAGAGGTAACATTAAATCTAAAATAAGCTATTTCTGGACATAATATTCTCTAGCTGTCTCTCTCTTCTCTTACTCTTCCTTGATTATTTTCTTTTCTTTTTGAAAAAACGTTGCCCCACACTAGGAATTTATCCTGTGTCGTGGGTGCGATTACAAACATTTAAAGTCATATACACAAACAGCCAGACCCGGAACAACTAACTTAAGGCCATACAAATAATTGTTCCGTGCGGGAATCGAACCCACGACACGCGGCGCGGCAGTCGATCGCTCAGCCACTGCGCCAACCGTGCCGTTAATTCTCTGATGGTCTGTCGTGATTCTCTGTCTTCTGCATCCAGTGTGGACAGTGTGCTTTTAGTGTATACTTGTAAGCTTTCGGTCCGTCTAGCAAGTATAATGCTACGGTTTAGAATTCACGTTCTAGAAGAAAAGAAGGAGTAAAAAAATAAGAGAATATATTCAGTTTTTTTTGCATAATTAAACACGAGGTCGCAGCAGACCGCGAAGAAGATGGCGAGATGACCTGAAGCACTTTCTTGTAAATCGGCAATATGAGAAGTTCTTTGCTTAGCAGTGGGTCTATTTTGGTTCATAATACTGTGGCACGTTAAAATAAATTATGCTGACCCCTTTTCAAGGTATAAAAATCTGTTCAGCCTTTTCTCAACAATATTGTTGGCTTGCAGTGTATAGTGTGTGGTGGCTTGCGAATTCAGCTGAATACCAGTATTTTACATAGAGTGACTGCGTGTGTGACCCTTTTCGAGGTAGGTATAGCTATGCTAAAATACATAGATACATTAAATATCTACAATTTTGATTCCACACCAAGATTATTTAAATTGCAACAGTACAGTGAGCACAAAAAAATGCACTGGCATATTTTACCGTACTTTGGTGTCAAACAATATTTTAACATTTTTAAAGAAATTAAAGTTAAACAATAGGAGCTGTAGCATTTTTAACTGGCAGATTTAAAAATCGAACAATAATCAAATGACAGTGCGAAAACAGTAAATAATTGTCATATGGCATTGCCATATTTTCATAAAAATAGCCGTGGGTCATGAATCCGAAAAGTCACATCACTTGTTCGACTCCAAGAACTTTGAAATCATCCTCCTGCCCTTATCCCAATTTATTTGGGTTCGGCGCAGCATGTATTCTTCTTCCATACATCTCTATTTGCCGTCATCTGAAGAGTCACCTCTTTCACACAATCCAACCATCTTTTCTTTGGTCTCCGTCTACTCATGTAACCCTGCACATTCATACTCAAGACTCTCACAACTTTTACACTTGCGATAAAAAAAACAAGCACCCATAGCTGACTGTACACTTCGATAACTATACTAACCTCGTGTAGTAATAACGCGTCGCTGCCATATGATTGACGTTCGGTTTTAGTTGTAGCACAGTAATGTAATTACACTGTCTTCTAGGAATTTTAACTGGCAATCGTAGGCGGGACTTTACATTTATTTTAGTAACCTTCAAGTTAAATTTAATTATCGGTTAGCATTAAGTGTGGTGGAGTTATAACTTAATTTATTCGGAATTTTTTAGTTGTATAGTGTAGAGAGAAACAAATTTTGATATTAAAAATTGAGTTTTTTTTTTATGATTTCCCGTTTTTATTATAAATAATATTTATTTATGTAAATTGATTTAGAAACATCCGTTTAAACGTAACACAAAAATATATTTTAAAACTGTGGGTTACATATCCCACTAGACTGAGGAGAAACTGAAAACTGAAATGAACTCGGTCACAGCACTCACAGCCCCTCTTAAAGTCCAGTCATTATCTTGGTCAGATCGATGTGATGAGGAAAGCCCCAACAGACTGAAAAAATATTGTGCGGATACATGCATTTGTAATTAATGTAAGTCTGTAATCGCCAACCCGCCTTTAGCGAGCATGGTGATGAATGCTCATGCCTTTTCTGTATGAAAAGAGGCTCTTGCCCTGCAATGGTACAGTAACAGGCTGGTATTAGAACCCCACATACTGAAGTGGACATATCCAGTCAATGCAGACATTTGTCAGTAATGTGTAGCTCATCTCAGAACTTAAGGACCCTTCATCACATTCAACCTTCTTCATCTTAATATCTATGGATCATATCATATATCTTTGGATGACCTGCTGATGGTTAGGTGAGTGTGGTGATGCTTGAGCTTAGACGTCCCCAATACACAAACATAACATCACGCCCCGAAGGGTTGAGCAGAGGTGTACCTAAACAGGTTCAGCTGTGGACGTTATTCGTCTGGAGTGATGATGATCACTCCTTAAACAGTAAAAAACGCACGCAACCCAGTAATTATAATGACGCATTAATTTGCTAACTAAACGAAAAATTTAAAAATAGAATTTCATTGACCTTTTCGCCATATTGTGACGCGTCAGCTGTCAACTAACTTCTTTATAGTCGCGTTAGGTAAGATTTGTACGGAATGTGCTGACTCATTAAAAGTATAGTTGGTACGTCTTCACTGTACTCAAGGTCAGTATGATAGGACTTTCTTGAAGATTAGGAATGAGTATCTACTTAGTAGGCAATAGCCAGTAATGGTTTCAGCTTTCTCCACTATAATTATCTGCCTAGAAGGCTAGGCAGATAATGATAACAACATAGTTACAACAACATAGTCTCCAACATGGTTGGGACAAGGGTCCCAACTATGTTGGAGACTGCCTCGTTGGTCTAGTAATCTCGATCGCAATTGCTTAGCACGAGGTCCTGGGTTCGATTCCCGAGTCGATCATGTGTTACTGGGAGCTTGTAGTTTAGATACGTGTTCGGTTGATAGCAATAAGCTCACTGCCTGAGACATGAGACTTAAAATTATATATTTTGAAATTAATACTTTAGATACACCTCTGCCCAAACCTTCGGAGAATTCAGGCGTGATGTTATGTGTCTCACCAGAAGCAGCTGTATACTATAAATATAAATAAATAAATATTGCTGGACAATCCACACAGCATCATCTAGCCCCAAGCTAAGCAGAGCTTGTATTATGGGTACTAGATGACTGATATACTTAATACAATACATTACATAGATAGATATATTTTTATTATACATAGTAAATACCCAGAACACCCGGAACAAATATTTGTAGATCGTACAAACATTTGTCCCAAGGCGGGAATCGAACCCGCAACCTCTTGCGTCGCAGGCGGACCTTCGCCCGCCGCGCCACATCGGTCGACAAATACTACATACTACAAAATACTAAATAATATTTTACATGCATCGATTGCCTATTTAACCCACAACCTACATGATAACACGATTTGACGCTGCTTTGACGGCACGGTTGGCGCAGTGGCTGAGCATTTGACTGCTGCGCTGCGTGTCGTGGTTTCGATTCCCGCATGGAACAAATATTTGCATGGCCTATAGGTAGTTGCTCCGGGTGTGACTGTTTGTTTACATATACAAACATTAAAACTGTGAGTTTGAATGTTTGTAAACGCACCCACGTACACGAGAAATTAATAGTGTAGAGCAACGTAAAAAGAAAGATTGGCTAAACTGGCTGCTGAAATTTTGAACTTCTGACTACTCGTTACGACTGTCAAAGATCTAGGATTGACAGCTTTCTCCAATACATAGGCACTATGATGTGCTACTGCTTCCAGACTGCTACCCTACGAACAATACAAAATTATAGTTAAGTACTTATTATAATATTATAACTGTATATTTTTTAATTTTATTTTAGTGTACTGTGCAAATTATTCATACTAACTAAGATCAATTTAATTACGATTTTAGATTCAAACCTAAATTAGGTTTATATACCTGTATAAAACATTAACCTAATTTGGGAGATTTTTACAGAAAAGCACTACTGTTGGAAGGTACCAACAGTAGTGCTTTTCTGTAAAAATCTCCCTTTAAAAATGTAGGTGAGGGGAAGACGAAGTGAGAAGGCGAAGAGAGTCACATCACACTCACCTAACCTAACTTTTCACTTGATTTTTACGTAATCCAAGTGCTGGTCCATATCGCACTTCTAGATTAAAACTGAGACAACTCAAAATACGAGATTGTTTAGTTATAACTCCAAAATACTAATTTATCAATGGAAAGTACTGATTCCTAGCCCCATTTAATATGCAGTGACATTCTACAACATGTTAATGACCTACTATAAAATTACGTTTCAACTTGTCTTACAAAATCTAGAAAAATGGGTATTTTTCATCTGAGTACTGAAAAAAACAGTTTTTGGAGTTGTGTCAGTTTTGATCTAGGTGTGCGAATTATAATTATTCGGATGCCCGTAGTCGTCATTGTCAACCAGCTGCCTATTGCGCCTTGTATGGCTTCACTTCTATCTCGAACTGGTACAGTGAGGGCCTTAACACGTCATGGTACGGCCCTAAAAGTCTCTTTTAAAATGTTTACCTATATATGTATCCAGATGAAAACAGACGCGACTCTATCACTGGATATCACGATAAAACGATTAAACAACTTTTAGTCAGAGATCAACCATAAGTGCATACATAAACTACACGTCTTCCGTTGGGCGTAGGCAGAAACTATAAAACGCCACCTGCAACAATCCTAACACACTCCACACTCATGCCCAACCAAGGCCTACTAAATCGTAGACCGCTTAATCCAAAAATAAACATATTTAGATACACAATCAGTACGATATGATCCGACCACCCAACTAACCCGAATACAGGCAATGAGCACGCCATTCATAAAATCATAATTATTTGCATTCATTCATAGTTAACGGTACTAATGTACACGGAAAGCACGCTAATTTTAGCACCAATTGAAAATAAATTGACCAAATTATTTTAAACATTGGTATTTTACTAAATCCAACTCTGTCATGGAAACATTACAGTTTTTATTTGAGTGAGGTGTCTATTGCAATTTTGCGACAAAGAATGCTTATGTTGACTACCTGGAGAACCTTCCTAGAAAACCGTAATGACAAACTTGGTAATCCTCTTCTGTGGAATATGCGATCTGCAATGATAACTAGTCAGGGTTGCCAATATTAATATGATACTTGGCAATCTTTAGATCTAAAATGATTTGTATCTTGATATTGAAATGTCAAAGTGAGGACTGTAATAAGGGTATGAATTGACATGCATCAAGTATGCCGTAGTGATCTTCTGGATCATATGGATTAGTTAACAATATTTCCAACTGATAAAATATTAAAAAAAATATGCTATTCATATGTCATTTATGAAACTATGACTTTTGTTAAACCTTAAATAAATAAATCGGCACGCACGAAAGGTTCTTTAGCACTTTCAAATAACCGTAATATTAATTCAGTACGATGACATATCAAACAAAAATTTCAACCAGTCAGATTTTTAACGAAACAACAAATCAAATCAAATCACTCGCATCGAATATAGGTACTGTGCAATAAAGGTGATACAATATATAATAACATATAGTGACCCAAGTACATTCTGCCTGAGTTTTGGCATGCAAAATTTAACAAATAATCGCAGTGCGAATGAGATTACTTAAATTAGGAAATAATAAGGAGCATCAGCTCTGTTCTGGCCAACCCTATGAACACCTGAAAAACCTTTACGTAGCCGCCAAACGATTATCAATTTGGCCGTTCATCGTTCGGCGTCACAAAGTCTGCCGAAACTGCCGAAAGACGAAACTGGCCCCATGCGCCGGAAAGGATTATATTCCCGTGTTTTTTTCGGCAGATTACTTATACAGACAAGGGTGTGTTTACCTGAGGAATTAGTATGCGAGAATTTGCAATGTGAATTGATAATGGGTTGATGCTGTTGTCTGTTTAATTTCATGGATAGACCTGCCTCCTCCTGTCTGCCTGCCAGCCTGGATTGCCTCTCTCTCTCTGCCCTCGTGGTCGCTAGCACTACTGCTGAGCATGAGGTCTTGGGTTCGATTTCCGGGTCTGAAAATGTCATTGGGTTTTTCCAGCCCGAATTTATCAGTAGCAGCCCAGAGCCTGTATTTGTGCTCGGTTGATGGCACTAGGATCGCAACCTATTACACAGCGTATTGCAAACCTGCTATTGCGAGCCTTTTTCAAAGTCATTTAACGGGCTGGTGAAACCGTGGGCAGAGCTAGTATCTTTATCTCTAAAAGGTCGTACGCACAGCATCGGTACATAAGAGATTTTTTTGTGCTACACTTCTCAGATAAATACTTGCTACTTCCTTAATACGATTGGATTTTTAAACACGCCATAATTTCTAGGAAACGGTGGTGCCATCTAATTTCAAACTATTGACCAAAGTATTTGTCATTTCATTTCAACGTAGCATTCTATTGATTATGAAATCAAAACAGCAAATACCACATGTTGTAGTATTCCTAAACACAAAACACATTCATTTAAATTACAAAGAGCACCAATAAAAGGCAAGCTCAATAACAGATTATTACCAAATTATGTAATATCAACAAGAAACAAGCCATACAGAGGTACGAATCAATTATTCGGATACTTACAAATGCTCAATGTACAATACTTCTATTCAGAAAAGTGAAGAGACAATAAAATCGATTGATTTTCTGTTTCATTTAGAATTAGATAACAAAGGACTTAACTCTTTTGTTTTATATAACAAGTGGTGTCTTATAGGCCGTAACTATAATAAGACACTATTTTTATTCATATTTGACTAACCTTTTACTGTAATAAACCAGCGTCTCCTAGACACGATCTTTAGTGGCAAATCTTGAAATATCTTAACTGATTGCAAAATATAATCTGGCCCAAATCCTCAATCGATCCCATAAACGATACTAGTGTGGAGCCCCTTCACAGGATATGCCTCAACTACTTTCTTACCCAGCATGCACAACCACCTGCACCTTCCGTGATATTAACGCAGCCAACGATAGAGCTACTTAGGTGGCTTTATACTGGTCGGACAAAACTGGAGTCTAATAAGACACGAAAAGATAAAGAGCCCAATCACTATTGGGCTGTTCTTTTTTCGTACCTACAGTTGCTACGTGCGTCATTTGAATGCAACTTCGTACAAAAAGTACTGTGGAGCTCCTGCTGACCACCAAAGCATTCATACCATGACCTGGGCAGGCCTAAATGACCCCCGAAATCGTGCCGTTATCAACGGGCACCTTACAAGTTCATTATCATTTGTTTGAGGCCTACATCTCCCCAAAGTAATATCTCATCAACCACTCCTGTGGTTCTCACATCCATGGGACTTCCATGGCCCTCAACAGGGCATTTGTATACCTTATGGGAGACCTTCCAACGCTACGCCTTCCGGTCGAGAAATTTCTGGCAACTTGCAACCAAGCAAGCATTAAGCTCTGGGCACGTGCCCAGCCTCATGCTTCTTAAGTTTGTTAGTTCTTGATTCTCCGACGTGCTTATTTCAGTAATTTCAAGGAAATATATATAAAAAACATCCTGAGATGTGCAGCGGTCCTCGTGGTTATCATTTGGAAAAGCCGGTGTCCAAGCAGTGGACGTCAGACGGAAAGAAATCCAGATTAAATAAAAAAAAAATATGACGTTTTTGAAGTAAAAATTTGATTAAAAATAAATCCCAGTTCTCATTTAATAAAAGAACCTAGAGATACACATGTATGACAGTCGTGTGGTGTGGCGACTGGCAACACGTCTGTTGACACAGCTGTTATGGGCTATGAAATCATTTAAAACAATAAAAACATACGATCGAAGTAAAACAGTACTGATTGCTAAATGCGCAGTTTGGTTAAGTTGAGTTTGATGGAAGTTTTTCTGCCAAATACAGACCTCTTAAAGAAAGAAAGTCGAAGAAGAGGATATGAATATCGTCAGCTCAAACTGAATAGTAGTGTCTTGTGGGCCCCTATTTGAGTGTCTCGAAAAACTGTTACTTCAGTATTAATAAGTATAGTAAGTAAGATTTAAATATGCCACGGATTGCCAGACCAAACATGAGCTGTCTGCAAAGCAACACTTTAATATTCATTTTCAACATATAGTAAAATTAACGATGATCTGATCACGAATTATGAGTCATCCAAGTATAATAATAGACAAAAATGAGTTTTTTTTTGTATTTATTGGATTATTGCCACTAAGTTCTCAAAGTTCAATGTTCGAAATATTAACTTAACATAAGATAACCATCCCATACTTCCCTCCCCTCCACTTCACATACGTCGGGTGTGGGATTTA
This sequence comes from Phlogophora meticulosa, assembly GCA_905147745.2. Lineage (NCBI taxonomy): Eukaryota > Metazoa > Arthropoda > Insecta > Lepidoptera > Noctuidae > Phlogophora > Phlogophora meticulosa. The sequence goes on along the minus strand of LR990522.1, from coordinate 12,817,495 downwards.
GAAGGTCAGGATTCGGCACTGCATAGACTGGCTCATTAGTAAGACAGTCAGGGCGTCCACTTTCAATCCAAAAAATTTCCCACTGCTGCCAACCCAAAAAAAAAAAAATTTTAGAAGCATTGTAAACCATTTTTCCAGCTTCAAGATTATCCACACTCCTTGGCGCCTAAAATAGGAAACAAGGAAATGCAGGGCAGTTATGCAAGAGAAACATCATGGAATTCTTGTGCAGAGTAAGAAGCAAACGTAATTTATATATTAGAATGACAATCTTACAGCGTGTTGACATTAGGCACGGTGCACATTGCACACTTGAAGATCACGCACGAAACACACTGGCCAACAACACTGCCACCTGCACGTGAGCAACCTCACGAAGTATCGTGGAACTGTCTCAATAGAATGATGGTAATTATTGCAACCCATTGTAATTCAAGAATTTGAGGAAACAAGCGGTATCATGGCAGTGTGTAATAATAACTGGGATTCCCGATGCATTTTCCAATATATGGCGTAGTATGCCTGCAGGGTGTAAAAATACCCACCAGAAAGTCGTCATATACTCCATAAAACGGGGTGAATACAAACGCAGGGGTACAAAACTTTGTAGGGGATTTTCTTGTTAGTTTGTGAGTGTAACCTTAATGGTTCTGAAGTACCGAGTTGGCACGAAAAGAGGTTAGTATTAATGTTACTTATAGGATCTATTACTTGATGTGGTTACCATTATAATACGTATACATTAAAATAGCCAAAATATCAATTCAAGTTTATCTCATAGAAATACCATAAACTTATAAATATCCAGGTAGGTTTGAATATTCACAGTACTTGCTCATGATATGATCAACTTTCACTGCAGGACCAACCCTATAATCGCGAAATTATAATCAGCTGTTCCCAATGTTTAGTTGATAATATTATTTATATTAATAGTTGTTCCCATAATACATAAAATATGTTTTAAGACCAGAACAAAGTCAGATTTCTCCATTTAAAAAAAGAAGCGTAAGTTAATCTTGGTGTTTGTAGACTCCTATTACAACAAATAACAAACACTTATTGAAAACTGTTGTAATGTAATGGAACTTTTTACTTCCATTAAATTCGTGATGAAAAAGTGACATGCCAATTTGATTTCCCTTGAACGTTTCAACCAATGGCTATGTTACACAATGCGTACTGATTATACTACAAGTTCTTTTTCCATTATCAACTTAGAATATTGTTCCTGGTTTCTCTTAAGACTTTCGATCTAAAGTGAAATAGATTAAAAATAATGTTCAGCGACTTTCACTATCACTGAAATCAAATTACGTACCTATCTGAGTATTTGGTGTTACATAAAATATTGATAACAGGATTTTTCGTATGACTGTGTACGGACAATCACCTACAGCTTTTTGAGAATTATTTTGAGCTTCTAAACAAAATCGGCATCAGTTACAAAAATGTTTTATCATCTGCCTAGTGCTTAGAATATGCTGGGGTCAGCTTCTATGCTACGGATGCAGCTGAATACCAGTATTTTACATGGAGAGACTAAAATCTGACCTACAAAAACCAGTTACTGGGTAACACATATACCCCTTGTATCTAGTATATGTACCTTTTAGATTTTAAAGCCTGCCTCAAAATTGGACACCGACAACGATGCCTTATTTTTTCCCCATATCAATTCCTCCACTTATATTTTCCGAGATGAGGGTACATCGGTCGTAATGAAATGACAAAATATATCTGGGTAACAAACACGATACTGACCAATTACTGCCCTCGCGCAGTTGTTTATCAGACGGGCTTATTCATCTTAGCGTTCAATTCACACCATCATCTCACAAGTGTCCGAAGATCGCGGTGTCGTTTTTTACATTATGGTCTATGTTACGAACGATTTTGAGAGTTTTTATTGTGTTCTTATTCAGTTAGAAAGACGATTTAGTTTAGAATGTGAACTAAGATATGGTTACATTAAGTCATGGACCCGAATAACAGTGAGTCAAGTTATCCAGAATCTCTTGACTAAAGAATAAAACAAGGTAAGTAGATGTATAATCAATATCTATGATTGCTTGTAAACCTAGTTGAATGATAAATTGCAATGAAACAGTACCGTACATACAGAACTTATACGCGCAGTTAGATATTCTAGGCCCACAATATCTCTCTGACGTTTAAAATCGTGGCGTAAATTATACCCTTCACTATATCACCCTTCCTATCTATTCGCCCCATAATCGCTTCAACCACTGACTTCAGCCACTTCCAACTTGGTTGTCGTTTTGTCGGCTATCGGACGATGTCGAACGTCGGCTCGCATCAAAGCAGTCGCCCCCACGGGCCGATGCGCCCGCGCCGGTGACTCGGCGGTTTGTCCTGCCTTCTGCAGCAATGCTGGAAGAATTTTCCTTATGATCCGATGATATTTTGTTTGAGCTTTAATAGTGTTAATATCAGGTTTGGTTGAAGGTAATTTGTTTTGGATTTTCTACATTGCGGTGTGGTGAATTGTGGTATCTAATGTTTATGTATTGTTAACGCTTCGTTTATGTGGCATGTAATTCCCGATTTGAGCATGAATTAAACATCATCATATCTGATAACCACTTCTTTAGGGACATTGAGACATTTACATTGAGTCGGCAAAAATGATCGATTTCTGTGAAACGACCCATGGAACAAGGCATTTCAAATCGATACAGCAAGAGATGTCATTCGGCCTTTTAGCTAAATCATCCGTTGGCTTAGAAGTAGTACATACTACAACATATCTTTATTATTGGCTACAACAACAGTGCTTTAGCAATAAGATGCTTAATATATTCGGGAAGACCCTATATTTTTATATAATAGGTCTTTACCTATGAAATTGCCGTTTTGTATGAAAAAATTTAAATGAATTTTTTTCATGTATTTTTTATTTGTATTAATCGAAGTAATCACCCATGCAATCAATGCATCTTTGCCAACGCAGTGGCAGTTTATTGATGCCCTTCTTAAAGAAATCAGCTGGACGGGAGGCAACAAATTCTTCAAAGGCATTTTGTACTGCCTCTCGGGTATTGAATTTTTTTCCCGCCAAGAAGTTATCCAAATTCTGGAAAAAGTAGTAGTCTGTAGGCGCAAGGTCTGGTGAGTAGGGCGGATGACGGAGAGCTTCCAACCCCAGTTCTTGCAACTTGGAGACCGTCTGCTGTGCAGTATGAGGTCGCGCGTTGTCGTGCAGGAGCAGCGGAGACGAGCGATTGACCAATGCTGGTTGGAGATGTGCCAGCTTCTCCATCATTGTGTTCAATTCTTCACAGTACACATCTGCAGTAATGCTCACCCCGTTTGGTAAGAAGCTGTGTTGAATCACACCGGCGCTAGACCACCAAACAGTGACCATCACTTTTCTTGGGGTAAGTTTTCGTTTAGGGCATTGTTTAGGTGCTGAACCAGGATCCAACCAACTTGCTGAGCGCTTGCGGTTATCAAACAGAATCCATTTTTCATCGCAGGTAACAATGCGGTTCAAAATTCCTTCATTTGTGTGTCTGTTGAGCAGTGCAAGGCACGTCTTGACGCGTACTTCGCGCTGGCGATCATTGAGTTCGTGGGGCACCCATTTGTCAAGCTTTTTTACCTTGCCAATTTGACGCAAATGGACCAATATTGTTTTGACGCTAACGTCGAAAGCTGCTGCTAATTCAGCCGTAGATTGTGTATCATCAGCTTCCACAATCGCCTTTAATTCGTCATTGTCGACCAAAGTCTTCGGACGACCGCGAGGTTCATTTTTCAGGTCGAAATTTCCAGAACGGAAGCGAGCAAACCAATAACAGGTAGTGCGTTGGTTTGTAGTGTTAGCTCCGTAAACGTCGTTGATGTTGCGTGCCGCTTGTGCCGCGTTGCTGCCACGACGGTACTCATATTCCATAATTACTCGAATTTTTAACGTATCCATGATGACGAAAAAGATTTAAATGCGATGAAAATGTAACACTAATCAATAAACAAATGACTACTTTTGGAAAAAAAAATCCATGTTTTTTAAATAAAATTAATTTGAAATTAGAATTCTTAGCCAAACAAAAAATATTTTGATTTGAAATGGCCAGTACTGCAGAACGGCTGTTGGCACAGCTTAAGAGTGCGTCATGCACATGACGCTAGGACCAACTCGCCGGTGGACGTGGCTGAATTGATTGCTACATCACCAAGCAAAGAGATGGCTAGACAAAAGCTACTGCACGGACACACACGAGGGAGGTGAGATGCAGAATGGTTCTTAGCAGTGCAGTGCGAGAGACATATTTAACCGTATGTCTTAAAAAAAACTACTCAATGTATTTATACAAAATATATTACAACTTTCAAATAAAAAAACTGTCTCTTGGATAATTATTTTGTAGCAGTAGGTATTAACTCCTAACAGATTTATTTCCGTTCATAGTTGCGCAACAATTGGCTTTTAGTTACAGATCTTTCGAGGCTTACCATTCCCAAAAGAACGAATTTTAAAAATTGTACTGTTCCTATTACGGCGGAATAAATCAATATCGTGTTTTTTTTTTGACCTTACGACATCAAATAGTGAAGTAATTACCTCAGCGGTGGTTTCTTAATTTAACATGGCATGCGCAACCTTAACGGATGACTGTACAGAACAGAAACTGATCTAATATCATGACATAACATCACGCCGCCATTCCCGAAGGGTTAGACAGAGGTGTACCTATATATAGTAAACCTTTTGATCGCATGTTACATTTAAAGCAGTCATAATCCGACAAGGTCGCTCAACAGTTAAAATCGAATCTACCTGATACGTCACATCCTATTGGATATCCTCAGACAATAATCACCTACTTCCTACCGTTAGATATATCTTTACCTTCTATGCGGACTGCATCTTTAGAAACAAAATATCCTATGTCGATATAGAGAATTTCGAGTTTGGAACAAAAGATGGATTAAAATGTTTGCTCGACAGGCTGTTTTCAAATATCACGTTTTTCGAGTTGCGTCTTTTGATTGATGAAGGCGGTGCAATATGCGGTGAAAAAACGTAACCTCTCATTATTTGTAATCTCCAAAACAAAATGCGAGCGGGTTGAGCTTAAGCATCGATTTCCGTTTCTTTGTGTCTCTGCGGATTGCAGCTCAAAGGGTTGGCCCGACTTCGCTATAAGTACATACTTTCTGAAGCCCGTATTTAAAAGAGAAGTAAGATGTTGAAAAAAGAGATGAAGATGATAATGTTGATGTTTAAAGAAAATTTACATATTTGAGTATCATACGAAACTTACTAATTCCTAGTTTTCCTAGGTGGTAGGTATCTTCTTCCAGAATGAACCCACGTTTTCTTTGGCGTAACTATAAACCTGCATGAATCTATCAACTGATCACAATTCATATGAATGGTTACGAAATATTGTGAAGTAGTACAATCCTAACTATTATTATAAATGCGAATGTGAGCGTTCGTATGTTTGTTTGTTACCTTTACATACCTTAAATGGCTGAACGGATTTTAATAAAATTCGGCACACAGTAAGACCGACTTTTTGTCTCGATAAAACGTTCTATTTGGATAATCGCAGACCTCAACGCTGGCGAAGCCGCAGGCAAAAGCTAGGTTATTATAATCATAAACTTTCCCCAGTAAGTTTATGAGACGTGAAATCTATGCTAAACCTAAATATTTCACAACTAAGTTCTGCATTTCAAATATGTAAGTAACTTACCCACTTTACCCAGATTACTCAGAAAATATTACGACTGTGAATCACACCAGTAGGTATTGCGTAATAGGAAACGGTCTAGTCAAACCAGTTAACCACATAATGCTCAAAAAATCTGGTATTTATACGCCATTTTGTTTTGAAACTGGTGCACGTGCAGCGGCGCGGTGTAGACTTTCAGCAAGAAACGGGATCCCGCCTCTTTTAGGAAAAAAGTGGCGGTAACCTTACACCGGGGACGGGGCGTGGGATATGTATTCACACATGTTTTTGAGGGCAAATATACAAGGGACTATGTGGCTTTTAAATCAGGATACCTATGTTAGGTACCTACCATTCTATAATCTTCTCTAACTACTCTTGTCAAAAGTACCTACTTCCTTACATCTGCCAGCGAAAACATTCGTCAGTTAAAATTGATCTAATTTAAGTCATCACCTGCCTAGCTTTTTCCCAATTACGTTGGGATCGACTTCCAGTTTAATCGGATACATCTGAATATCAGTAGATTGCAAACAGTGACTGCCAATCTGACCACCACAACCAAGTGGGTGCCCTTTGGTGGCTACTGATGCCCGCAACGACTGTCAGAAATCTACAAATGACAGCTGTCAGAACGTAAAGTCAGAAAGTAAGCCCTTTAAGCCATTAGGCTAAACGGGCGTACTTTCGAGGCACGTAGAAGTCTCAATGTGTAAAGGATGGTCAAACATCCACGGACAAACCTCGGCAAGCAAAGCTCGACCTTCTTACTTCTTATTCAAGTGTGATAACGTCTGTCGTGATAAAGGTTTTAGTCGTATTCTTATCCCATTTGGCATGACAGGTACATGAATTAGTAGAAATCGCCGCGTCAAGCTTATCATCCTACATAATACATTATTGATCTATACTGCTAATAGATGACTATTGTTCTTCATATTTATTAACACTACAGCAGAATTTACTCAAAACATTCCTTTTACGCGCAGCTTGAAAGACTATCATAGAAACAGATCCATACTAAAAAGTATCGTTAAGATTGGAACAATACCAACACAAACCCTTACGTTTTATCATATCAAATAACAGTTTAAACATCTGATTGTATCATTAAATTAATCGGTCCATTGTCAAGGACTAAGTACCGCACACATAATTACATTAATCGGTGTTAACTCACAAAAGTACACATGACAACAAAAAGTTTTGCGACTATTGATATTACAACAATATCACGCTTTTAGAACCTATCCAGCATAATTTGGGCTGCCTCACCCCTCTTCGTTGAGCAAAATAGCGCGAACGAGGGTTCCAAGGATGGAAGATTAGAGGTCACACTAAAACGGCTGCATCATAAAGAGCTATCGTGAACTATACACTTGTAAAACACGCTTTGTTAGACGGCGCCTGTCATTGTGTACAAACAATACAACTTGTAAGAAATGTTTTTTAGGAATCCTCCATTCATGAAACTATTAGATGTTACGGTTCTGTAAAATCTGTGATGATAATGTAACCTGTTGCGTCAACTTGGGTCGCTTCATCGAGTGAATTGCATGAATGTGAATTCAATTCATTGGAATTCATGGTATTGTGTGCGCGAGATTACGCAATTCATCCCTTTCTTATAAATATGCTTGTTTGTTTAGTGAATTTATTTTGTTTACTTATACTGTAAAACAAAATAATTACGTTTAATTTGAAATTGTAGTGTACATTCTATCTTTGTTTTGTGCTGTTATTAAACATAGATTCATCATTAATAAGCTATATTTTCCTTTAACTTTAACTAAGATTAGAATATAATACTTTTTTATTTTACACCAACACAATATAATGAGTTATACTTATAATATTCAGTACCCGTTGGTTTTCTCCAATATTATCTGTATGTAATATCGATTGAGAGTTTATCGGTATTTGCTAGAATTTCGCAAATTATTTTTAGGCCCATGTAACGGACGAACCTATTACCATCAGCCGAGCACAATTCCAGACTCCAGACTGCTACTTAGAAAATTCCTGGAAGAACTTTGCCCGACCTGGTAATCGAACCTACGAACTCACGCTCAGCAGTCGCAATTGGGACCACTAGACAGGCAGTTACTGTTACTATAGGTGCTCCTCTGCCCAACCCGTGTTGCTAGTATTTAAACATAACCTAAGGCTAAAGCCATTCCTATCCTACTACTTAGTTCATATTGACCCAAATATATTAACCAAGCACAAATCAATCACTTCCACTGACATTGACTCAATATAACCCTAATGAAACTATAATATTTCCAATAATGTAACTACTAAATCTATGATCGTGACAAATCTAGCAGAGTATTTGTACAGTGATGCTCATCTGTAATGCGTTACGAATCAACTTATTATTATCTACATGACTTTGAATATTTATTGTCATCGGTATTGTTAATATACTTATCATAGAAAACAATTGCTACGTTGAGTTTATAAATTCCTGAGATCTAAGATTTTGTGAAATTCGTTTAATAAATAGTTTTGTTTTGAGTTGTCATGTAAACAAAAGCTTTTCAGTGTTCCAATGTCTCCAACACCACATTAATTCAACAGCTGACGTGGTACTTATCAACAAAATCTAACTACAACACATAAAGTCAAATTCACAATATTCGGTACCCATAAAACACCGCATCGTGTCGTCCACTCATGTATTTACTTTCATCACACACACTCATACACCCTACATAAACCTACAGCTGTATATCCAAGCGATCTATGTGTGAGTTGCATATCCACGAAAGTGTGAGTGTCTGCGTGTACACGCATGCGCGGTAAGGAAGCTGCGCGTGAGATTTGCCCGCGTACGCAGCTGCGGCGGCCAGGTGTGCGCTCCCCTGCCACGCAGTACCCCCCAGCCCCACCCCTCGGTACATTCGAGTATAGTACGCTGAGATTTATTATGAAATAATATTCGAGTATATTCTGTATTTTTACAATACGGGTCGAGGAGCAATAATGGCATTTTTAGAACGTTCACATTCATACGTCAGTCTAAAACTGTCAAAAATACCTTTCATTTTTTAGATCGGTTTTCTCTGAGATGGGATTGCATCTTAAATTTGAACCTTTTAATGCACGTAATTGCTCTTCTGTAGTTACTAAGATATAATTGAAAGATACCAACACACATTTCATTAACAAAGTTAAGAGTCTAGTACTTACGCCCTTCGCTTCTTAATTGTTTATGTAGATAGTTAGCTTGATAGTATGGCATTGTTTTACGCATAGCAAAAATAGTTAAGAAATAAATTTTGTCTTTGTATCTTTTGAATCCTTTAGAAATTTTTCGATAAGAATCTGAACAAAAATTATATGAAATAGTATTATTGTGTAGATTTAAACCAACCACAAGAATATAAACAAACCAAAACGTTATGGCCGCGACAGTACTCTGCTACCCCATCAAAATCTGTGAATGCTTGCACAAACCCGCTTCCATGACACAAACAGTCCATCAAGTATCGTATTTATTCCGACCAGTGTACTAAAAGAACATTACCATACTTCATGTCTGGCCCCCATGGGACTATTCCCCACGAGTAATTATCCTACATGTTTTTATATCTGATTTTTAGTGGATTATTATTTACGGTTTTGGCCAGAACCATAATGTTTAGGAATTACTGGTACTGATTTGAATAGGAGCAAGATTAAATGGTTATTTGCGAGATCAGCCCTTGGTTATTAACTTTACTAAGGAAAAACAATGTTTTAAAGAGGAATATGTTCAGTTTATTTAATAAACCTGTCTAATTATGAAGAATAACCTCCTTATGAAGGAGGTTATATCAGATCCTACTAATTAATACTTATATAATAAATGCGAAAGTTTGTGAGTATGTATGGATATTCATTACTCTTTGTAACAAAACTTACTGACCGAATTTTGATGAAACTTTGTGAAGTTCAAGCTTAATAATACTGCGGTATTATATTCTATTGTGGCTTAGACTTTTGAGTTACACACAAACTATAATTTATCAAGATAAATTGGCAGACGAATTCGCGGGTTGTTGTTAGTATGTCAATAAAGACGATAGTCTCTGAAGAGCACCGTGTTATACCATAGGCTAATATAACGATATTCACCTAGGAGGAGCAATCAAATGTTTCCCAGCTTTCTCTGAAATCTGAACGAATGTTTATAGAATCATGGCAAAATTCGGAATTTCTTCAACGAATTTTTAATCAATGGTTGTGCTAGAAGAGAATCGTGTCGATAAGTATTTAAGCATCTACTTCGTTATTACATCCTTGCGCCTATGTTTATTTGTGAGCACATAATAATTTGACTTGTAAATATTGACACATAATTTTCACTCGTGTTTCATTGTTCTACAGGGTGAAATACACAGCTCATAAATTGCGTTATGTTTATACTAAAATTTCAAATGTAAGTAACAAAATATTTGCTTTAGAGGTAATAAATATTGTTTAGCACACAAACGCACACCGGGAAAGTAATAACATTCTGCTCTCGAGTGCTCCCAACCACCCATAATATTGATTAGAACATTTTCCCGTTTTCTAATAAAATATCCCGTTTAAGTAGGTACAAGTCACGAAAATTCTCAGTAACAAGAACTCCTCCTGAAACCTAAAAATAGGTACCAACATGAATCTAAAAACGACAGTTACTTTTAGATGAGAATTTCTGAAACGATTTGCGAGTAGTACAATGGAGTCGTGTCGGCTGCGCGTGAGTCGCTTTCCAAGCATCTCTTCCCCCTCCTCGAACGAGCGGACACTGGTCACCTGGGTGCTTAGAAATATAATGTTAGTTATGTTTATGTTAAAGTTATGTTAGTACAGGGTGAAATTAACAACATACCACAAAGAGATCGTAAACAAGCTAGGCTTTATATGGGCTTTTGTTTACAGCACTTATGATAACGAATGTTTCATTCAGGTATTTGCTGGCGGCTTGTTAGTGGATTTTCTACATTTCATTTATTATATTTGTTTAATGCTAGGTGGAAGTTAATACACGTCTCCAGTCTGGTGTGGAGGCGAATGGTGCTCCACAAACGATGGGACATTTGATAACGTGTCCTATGTCCCCGGATACCTGCACGTTGCAGGATTTGAAGGGCTTTGTACTAAACTTATAGCTTATTTCTGGGTTGATTCTAGTCTGATTAATATCGACACGCTAAGAAGAAGAATGCTAGCTAACCTTTCCAGGTTTTTTTACCAATAACTAACTTGATGATTGGTGGTGATGTGATCACAGAGAGGGTACGACTGCCTAAAAATAAGTAAACTACCACATTTACTCACTACAAACTCACACACACTCTATACTTACACCTACACACACTCACCATATAGTTTTGTTTTTTCATTATATTTCTTTCTTAAGTAAATTAGTTTCTGTTTTCTTAGCCACCACTTACTTACTGTTGAATTCATCATCATCATCAGGCTATACTAGTCCACTGCTGGACATAGCCCTCTGGCTATGTCCACCAGTGGACTAGTATAGCCTGAGCTGAAGACAGGGCGCTATGGCGCTCATTAGGAGAGCCTAATGAGCGCCATAGCGCCCTGTCTTCAGCTTGCCTCATCCAGCATCTGCCTGCAATCTTTCAGAGGGCGTCCTACACTACGTTTGCCGAGTCGCGGTCTCCACTCAAGAACACGTTTACCCCAGCGGTGGTCGGTTCTTCGCGAGATATGGCCAGCCCACTGCCACTTTAACTTGCTAATTCTTTGAGCTATGTCGGTAACTTTGGTTCTCTGTTGGATTGTCGGACTGTTGAATTGTCTTCTTTTTAATATAATTATGGCTTCGTTTGTTACGGAGAATCTGACTGATTCCTAAGTTACAGGCCCACACTTAGTTTAGGAGTCAGAGTATCTACCTATATATTTGTGACTGTGTCCTATATGTTCATAACTTTCTGATGTAAATGCTGTTTTTTATGTGAAATAAATTTATCATTTATTATTAAAGACACCGAGGGTATTGCTAGCTAGGCTGCGGTAACTTTTCAGTGCTGATAAATTTAAAAATTTACCATGAGTAGCTACTCAAAAATGTATGGACGTTTGTTCAACTGTTACTGTGCGAAAAGATTTTATGAGTTTCTGAATTAGTAAAATGTACCCACAAATTTTTATATTATAGCCAAATTTCTTATATAAAATATCTTTTCAGGCCTAGGAACAATGCAAGTATTTATTTATTCATGTATTTGCATAATGTAGACTCAGTTACAGTCTAGGCTAAAAATTTAAGAGTACATAACCCCGTTATGGCGCAGAAAGTATATTAAAAAGTAATAATTAAATTCCTGTTTCAATATAGTAGTTGTAGTTCTTATGTAATATATATTTATAGTATTTTTAAGTTTTGTTATTATAGTATTGTATATGTTTATATGGGCCTAGATGCCTGAAATAAATGGATAAATAAATAAATAAATATTATTAATAATAATTAAGTTCCCGAAACGCATTTCAGCAGCCGAAACGCCCACCAAGCCCCGTGATGAACTTATCATTATGTATCTTTTAAATAACACCCGAAAATGCCCGAGGTCTACACCATAGCTCCATGAAACTACAACATTCATGGGACCGTCTCTCATAAGATGAAACTAACGAATCCTTTTCATAGGTCTGTAATTAAACCGCGCCATTGCATATTACGGTCACATTATTATCGTAATTATCGGAAAAGTGTGGCGTGGTCATCCTTAATTTGCCGATCGATTAGGAGCGTGCGAGAGTCGCCGCTCGGCGGTCACACATGCTTGTCACCACACTTCTATTTAGATGGTACGACACGACAGGGGGTACGATTCGACTTTCTGACTTTTCACAATGCTTATTCATTTATTTGATAACATTTTCTACTATCTTTGCTGCTACAATGGCGTGTTTTTGTTTTAAGTCTGGTTATGGAGCCAATCTATATATGCTAGTGTACTCTGTGGAGGAATACGATCTGGATAGCAATAGGCTTTATTTATCACGACAAATTTCAATGATTCTGTACATTAAATGCAAATTGTATTATTCTGAAAATTTACGCATTCTGGCTCTGCTAATACTTGCCGTAATTTCAAGTTACCGACAAATATCTATTAGCACTAAGATAACAATTTTCTAGAACTCTCTCTTCAATCGAACCCGATAAAATGACCAACCCACTTCAAAAGTCGTTAGCTCTAAAAGCTCCTCTCGAGTGACCGTAAAGCACGGACATAGCTATGCGCGGGCGCACGGCGATTTGACGGATTTCACGGCGCGGTGACGGGTCACGGCGCGGGGTCACGCCCCGCTAATGTCACGCTTCCCGCCGCTTTCCATTAGTTCACGAAATGAAAGTACCTAGAGAACGAGGTGACATTATTTTTCCTTCTTTTTTTATTGTGTAAAAATATTTAGGTATGTCAAGCCACGAAATGAGTTCACAGTACATAGGTATAATTCAGAACATTATTTCATGAGTTCACCTATCTCTCCTATTCCTCGTTTTTACGTAATGGACATAGACATAGACATAATATCACACCTTTATTCCACAAAGAGTTGGGCAGGGTAAACCACACTGTGTACCCGCTGGTAGTTACAACCACATTTCAGTTATGTGAAAATCACATGTGATTGGGAGCCTATAAGTAAACCCAACCAGCCTGTGAGTAATGTATTTACCATGAAAACAAATCCTATATGATCTAAAATTCCCTGAACAACAGCTAATAAAAACTGAGGATAGTACTTGTATTTTTCACAATTTTTAAAATCTTTTCTGGCGAGTTCAACTTTTTTCAATTTAATTGGAAACAGGCGCAAAGTGAATGTTTTTTAGCAAGCCATTTTCTACGAATTTTATAGTATAAACGTGACAAAAAACACACCTTTTCCCAGAATTTCGCGTTGCTACTGCAGCTGCATACAAAACAAACTGCATTTCCACATTCTACAAGCCAAAGAGCTTACACAGTTCTTTCATATTTACACGACATGAAATGTTTTTTAAATGTGTGCAAATTTGAAACTTCATAGTACCGGTCACTCGAAATGTGTTCATTTACAAAAGTAAAGTGTTATTTTGTAAATCCGTAAAAGTACATATACTACATAATGAGGGCGGTGTTTCCTTGCCTATTCGTCTGAGAAGAAAGATCGCACATTCAGGTCTCAGCCTCTTTTAAAGTCCAAACATTATATTGGTCGAATCAATGCAGACTACTATCGGAGTTTCGGTTTTAGACATTTATTTTCTCAAAAGATTTACATAATCACTTACAGAGAAAATACAATATTATAATCTTATAAATACATGAGGTCGATTTGCGTAGTGGATTGGTACAATAAGTCAATAACATCAGTTCGTAACAGTATTAGTAGACTCGTTAAAAAAAAGAAGGTTGGGTAATTGTATAAATATTTGTTTGTAGCAGTTGGTATTTTTGATTGAAATAAGTTTTTTGCTACCATCACCACTGTGCTGAATTCATAAGAAATCCACCCTTTTATTCGTTATCCACATTAAATAGGGATGTGTCATAGGTAAAAACATAATAAGTCTATTTGGTCCGTCAGTTAGATTACCAAAAAATATTGGATACGTATTTTTTGCTAACTCAAATCAATAAAAAGTGACAAACATATACAATATCAAAGTTCAGGAGAAGGGGCTTGTTACGTCACTTTTACGCGAAAACTGTAGCACGGCGTGACGTCACGCGAAATTTCAATGCATTATATCGTCGTCATTTTTAGTTTACGTGACAAAAGAAAAATATGTGTCCAGTATTTTTGAATAATCCAACTTTAGGATCAAACAGAATTTTGAAGGACTACACTATGGTGGACATTAAAATAGATGTCTAGAAAGCTTCACTTACCCTACTCATTCATGCCAAACAAATGTACAGAGGCTAGCATATTCGACTGACAGATTGTGATAGCTTGATGTGCTGGCCTCTGTACATATAAAACCAAAACAGATTGTTTGTATGCGTTCATAGTATGTCATGTAGAGTACGTATTTGCTGGATTGCCCTTTATCTGAAACCACCTTTAAAAAATAATAACTGTATCGTCCAAACCAGTACCCACCTAAAATATTTAATTACCTGTACCACATAACGTACAGTGTGACCAACCTATGATTCCACCATGTTGCTACAGATGAGCGAGCGAACGCGCCCGTGACTTCCGTTTCCGGCGGCGCGCCTGCGCAGCATCCGCGCATCGCATGAGCACTAGACCGACACGACTGTCAATACTGTCAGTGAGTACAATACCTGCTACTATTTATAGTGATTAAATCCTTGGGCTCCAAGTATCAGTCGATAATTAAGAAATTAATAATGTTGCGATAGACAAAATTATCTGTTAGCCTCTTTCCGGGTACGTTGGGATCAGCTTCGTAATTTGATAAGAGTCATCTTAATCTGAATTACGCAACCCAATGACTTGACTAGGCTATAACGATATCAGTAGATTAGGCCAGGTCCCAGGAAATTTTTATTTTCTTTAAAATAACGTTGCCCCACACTGGAAATTTCTCCTGTGTCGTGGGTGCGTTTACTAACATTTAAACTTACATATACAAACAGCCAGACCCGGAACAACTACGTGTAGTTCATACAAATATTTGTTCCTAGCGGGGATCGAACCCACAACACGCGGCATAGCAGCCGATGGCTCAACCACTGCACATCCGCTTCGTGGGAACGATGTAACAATGAAATGCTCTGCGAATTATTTCGAATTCAAAAATCGAATGCTCATTCTTTGACCAGACCAGGTTAAAAATAAGAATTCGGTTTTTAAAAAAAGCATCCCACAAGTATCCTTAAATCACTGGCAATGGGTGGAAACAGACTTGATGCCGTTTGACGCTGCTATTCATTCACTAAATGGATCTCTTAGACCCTTGGCTGCTCCGCTTGCCATCTTTTACATCCAAAGTCCTTTTTCAATACCTCGAGTGAAAAAGTTACCATGTCAATACTGAAAAAACCTTGTTTAAAATGATCAAACGAATTTCAACTTTTTGCTGGTGTCATTTGAATAGATTTCAGAATGTAATCTTGAATATGTTGTAAAAGTTGTAGTGCCAACCACATGTAGAGGTATAACTTAAACAAGTTGTTTGTTGTTTGAAAACTAAATGGCAAACGCAGTATGCATGGCAACACTCTACACATCATAGCGCCAATTTTAGTTCTCCCACAAACTAAGTAAGTTTATGTCGCGCAAATTACTCAAAACGTCTTATAAAGGCGGTTGTATACATAAAAACAATGGTTACATAAAGTCCATCACGTTCACGCGTCGCATACAAGACGGCGTGCGTCACGGCTCGGAGCCGGCGCGTCATCATCACGTGTCGGAAGCGGGTGCATTAGCCCGTCGGCAGCCTGATGTATCCGGCACGGCAGCAGCGACGGAAAAACAATGGTATATCATGCCAGTTGATAAGTTGCATGTGACCTGTGGGTGCAGAATTTTGCCATGGTACCAAGCGGATGTTGCTTCGCATCATAATTAGACGGCACGGTTGGCGCAGTGGCTATGCGATCGGCTACTGCGCTGCGTGTCGTGGGTGCGATTCCATCATAATTGTATGACCTACAGGTAGTTGATTCGGGTCTGGCTGTTCGTGTTTGTGACTTCAAATGTTTGTTGACGCACCCATGACACAGGAGAAATTCTTAATGTGCGGAACCGTTAAAAAAATAAAAAATAGCGGTGAATTGAACTGCTGGATCACCATCCAGCAGTTCAATTCACCGCTATTTTTTTTATTAAAAAGGTCTTACAGAATATTATGGACCCATAATATTCTGTAAGACCTTTTTAATGAGCATCCTCAGATGGTGGAGGTCCAGTGCTGGGCATAGGGCTCTCCGATCTCAAGCTGTTTTAATTTTAAGGGGATTCCCTATCCAAAGAGTGCCTAAAGGTATTACTATGACTCCGCTGGTCATTCGTCAGTTTGTCTATCAGGGGGCTATATCTTATAAACCGTAATAAGTAGACACCCAAAATATTCACAGAGTGTGTTGTGTATTATTTTGCCGTTATAACATCAAAATAATAAAAGATATAAATAAAATTTGGCCCCAATTCAAAACGGTTTTTTTTAACCTTGAACGATGGCTCGAAACACTTTGTATGCTAGTCTGACTAGTAGAAGCTAAGATGATCGTGATCCCAAAACCATGTTTAGATTTCGTCATAACAATTCTTAGCTCATTGCTACTACAATATTAAGTTGAGGCATTTTCGCATTAACTGTGAAAATGCATAAAATTTGCTCAGATAGACCCACGGATTTTGCAGTCTCCATTATTAGTGCGATCTCTCTAGCTAGGAAGACAGGTCTTAAACAAGTTTGTACCATTACCAATAGAGAAACGGAAATACACCCTATCTAGTATCTAATCTTCAAAACAGAAAAAAATGAACTTCTAACGTAACCACACAAGTTCACTAACAGTAAGACGATCCCTCTGGTCAGATAGATCGCCTTACTATCGGTAGGTCACACAGGGACGCGCGCGCCGCATCCTGTACGAGATGAGACGAGCCTTCCTGCGCGCGCGCGGTTGCACGCGCTGTTGAGCGCGACGGGGCGAGTCGGCCAACTGATATGGTTTAAAGTGGTTTATTGAAACTAATTATTTGATATTAGAACTTGGACTAACAGGACTAAAAAGGTATACTAGGACCATAAGGACTTGGTATTCGGATCTCAATCTCTGAAGCCACATATATATACAAATATATATAAAAAAAAATGCTGGGCAATCCACACACCATCATCTATCCCCAAGATAAGCGGAGCTTGTGTTATGTCTTTGTAGAACGTACAAATATAAAAAAAATATTTGTAAAATAATAATATCTTGTCTTATCTTATCTTATCCCATTCTTCTGGTAGTGGAAGAAAGCTTATGATCTTATGATCTAAGCGTTACACTATTATTAACAGACTAGAATAGTCCTGTGTTTCAGGTTTTATTTTAGGTTTAAGTAAACCTAGTTCGGGCAGGTCAATACGTTAAATTTAATTCTTACTCATCGCACATGTAATAAATATATCTTAGTTTAAGATTTTCTTAATAAATCATTTTTATTCTAATTTGCACATAAATTAGGTACAGGTTACATTATTAAGTTTGAAAATATCCTTATACTAACTTCTTTTACTAAGGCATGAAAACAGTTTAAAATAAAGACTTTAAATTCGGCTAAACCATACATTTTGCGAGGTTAATCAAAATTTTACTTCGGGTTAGATGAGGGGTAAGATCATAAGCTTTTCTCCACTATCAGAAAAATGTGGAGGATGGCTTCATAAATTGAGATCCGGATACAGACAGGCAAAAAACTCATGCCATAGATGGATTAAATTACGTATAAGATGAATTATTACATGAAACCAAAAAGAGGGTTAAATTCTGCAAAAATGGCTGAAAGAAATGTGTCCAGAAAGAAGAAGAAATGCGTCATAACATTATACAAAGAACCTTTAGAAATAGGAAGCCGCGTCTGTTTACACTGCTACTTGTTACTTTATTTCAGCTTAATATTTTGTGAACGATGTAAACAGCTTTGTTTAATAAACAAGTCTACTTTCTTCAAAATAATCTCATAATTTTCGCTCCATAAATGATTTATACTTTTAAATCACATGCAAGATTAATCTGCATACTCTTATATTCAAATGCAACATTGTAAATTATCCTATTCGCCTTAATTACCATATTTTCTACTCCAAATAATTCAAGCATTACTTCCCTTTGCCCGACTCTCCCCGGCCACTGCGCATAGGTATAATATTACGGCTCCTGACCGGACATCACACACTGCGCAATCTCGCTCGCGGCCATTAATTTATTATTTCCACATAGGATATTACAGTTACATACGAACATACCAACATGTTTTAGTTTAATATGATGTTACATATATGAAATACTGACAATTTGACGACACGGTTGGCGCAGTAGCGCAGCCATCGGCTGCTGCGCCGCGTGTTGTGGGTTCGATCCCCGCACGGAACAAATATTTGTATGACCTACAGGTAGTTGTTCCGGGTCTGGCTGTTTGTGTATGTGAGTTTAAATGTTTGTAAACGCACCCACGACACAGGAGAAATTCCTAGTTTGGGGCAACGTATTTTATAAAAAAAAAAAAAAAAAAAAAAAATATTCGGTCCCGTTTCCGATTTTCACTCTAAACGAACTGTTGGTATGGAAATTCACAGAGGCATCAGGCATATTGCTAAATACGGACTAATAAGTAATACTGTTAATATTCAAGTTCTGCGTTGGTGCGGAAGCAATACAGCTAAGCATGAGGTTTGATTACCACGCCGGGCTTAGTTTTAAGTGTTTTTTAGTTTCCATCTAGGTTTCTCCAGTCGCTAGGCTCGCCTTCGATTACATGGGACTTAAACGGAAATGTGGGTATATCATATGTACACCTGTGTCTTACCCTTCGGTGAATGCAGGCGTAATGTTATGCTACGTTTTATTCGACTTTAAATTTCAGAACACGTGTTACCTTTTATGCGTGGGCGACAACTTTGGGCAGTTAAATGCGTAGGTTTATAAAGAAAGCCCTGGAATTCTATGACGCAGGTACAGAACTTTTCACCCCAGGTTGTTACGACGCTGTAGGTCCACTGGATTTGGCTGGTTTTGTTTCAAATATCTGAGTCAGGGCTGGTAATAAAACTAAAATGTTAATATGATATTAACATTTTTTTTTGGTTGTCTGCATTCTATAAGCAACCCGTTGATTAAGGCTCTAAGTAATTTAAAAAAAAACGGTGCTGGTTATAGATATCGTATGGATTTTCCTGGAATATCACCTCAAACATATGCCAAAACTGATAATTGAAAAGAATTTCAAATACCTTTGTGTATCAAATTCATTGATTATCAAAAAGCGTTCAACACGTTTTTATACGAAAGTACCTTTAAAACAAACTCTGAATTCTCAGAATGTAGAAGATTACATGAAGACACTATGAAATATTCATAACAAATGCACGAATAGAGTGAATCAAGACTATTAGGCAAAGCATTCCTGCCGAAAGAGGTGCACTTACGGCAAGGCGGTCGCCTTGCCGTAAGTGCACCTCTTTTCCACCACACGCCTTTCCCTCAAAATCTTATAAATACAATAAAATAATCTAAATTTCAGACACATACAGTCTTTAAGTTGTAAGTGATGAGTTAGTAAAAGATTGCGCATATACCCTTTGTTCATATATCCATCACAAATAAATTAAACGGCAAAAAAATATGAATATTAAAGGCAAATAATAAAATTACCTCAGATTTGGAGACGACCATTAGGTCATCTGAAACGATCTATCCACTATAACACATGCTTGAAGCCTATATCTCATCTCGAAGCTAGCAGGCACGTGGGCCTCGAAATGAACATAACCAAAACAATTACCACTTCACATCGCACAAAAATAAACTAAAAATATATATTGTCAATTAGAATACATTTTAAAATATATTGTTTGATAAATATATTTATTTGGGGAAACAAATTGACATTGATTCAACAGAGATAACAATGAGCTGGAAGTAGAAAGAAGGGTCAAAATCATATCTATTAAGTACTATATCATATGAAGTATTCAAAAGTGATAACCCATAAAGCAAGGACTCGTGTCTTATACTTAAACATGAGTATATAAGGGATACCTGGAAGTTCACAAAAAGTACAAAAATAAAGAAACCTTCTCTTTGCCTAGTTACCCCACTTTATAATAGTAACCCCCCTTTCGGCTCGTATTGCTTTAAAAATAACTTTTTTTGCTTATGTAAGTAAGTAGACATACATTATGTGCACATAACTTTATTTATTTTCAAGTCGATTTTTTTCGTATTTGCTGTGACAGACTGACAGACGAAGTCACACGATAAGGGTTCCTTTTTTACCATTTTGGTACGGAACCCAATAAATATATACTCAAGACATGTTACTGGGGATTGCGTCATTTAAAAAATAATAAAACAAGCTAACATCTTTCCACACTTTTAAAGCAACGTATGAAAATTCCATATCTAATTTCGTCGAACACAAATTATAGTCTGAGAGAGCTAAAAGACTTTTGAAGCTCATCTTAAGAAGTCTAAAGACGCTATTAACCCGCAACATTCACCGTGCTTAATCCCCATAACTTAAACTTAATAGTAACTTAAGTTGCTTGACAGAATACGCCATACAAATAAAATGTCACAATGATAAATATTTAGCATGTGTCAATAGTTCAATAGTGTGTAAGCTGGATTTTATGTAAATTTGAAAAGGCACGTGCCTTATTCACCAATGAGTTCCTAGCACGGGACAACACAAACTTAGAATTTACATATTAATATGTCTTCCCAATAGATATGCAAAATTTTATTTCGTTTATACTCATCTGTATCATCGTTTTATAACAGCGGTCGATGAACTCGCGGGGTATGATCAACAACAATGGTGCGAAAGCGAACTCTAATATTATCTTTTGTTATTCAATAAGCAGTTTCTGTGAAGTGTTTGGACATTGTAAATCGATGTCTTTTTGATATTCAAATGAGTCAGTCCTCAATCGATTAGGTGGTGTTATGGCATTTTTATGTATTTTATTAGTACAAGGTTTCAATGCCTTTGGCTACTGGTTAGAATACATTGTTAACAGTGATTCTTTTCGACATTATAAGACCTCTTTTGGGTGACTTTATATCGAAGATTTGCTTCTTTGATCTTTGAATTATGCACAAATATTTAACAACTTAACATATTAACCTACTTTCAACTCCAAACTCAATAACACTGATTAAGAAATTATTTACATTAAGATAGTATCTCGATAATCAACAAAACACATCAATAGCTCCACACTTAATTAAAACACAAAGCGATTGCAATCGAAACGAGCACCGTTTCTAAAGGTCGGTGACCTTATTAGCGGAACACTATCGTTCGCGATTGTACACCGTGTGTTCTTTTTTCAAACGTGGTTTAAAAGCCATATATTCTTGACTTCATTTACATAGTTAACAGTGCAATATGCCGCACATAACACTATGTGCTTGAACTAGCCTAGCGTAGAACGGAGTATCAGTAAAATAAAGACGACCGATGTGGCGCGGCGGGCGAAGGTCCGCCTGCGACGCAAGAGGTTGCGGGTTCGATTCCCGCCTTGGGACAAATGTTTGTACGATCTACAAATATTTGTTCCGGGTGTTCTGGGTATTTCCTATATATAATAAAAATATCTATCTATGTAATGTATTGTATTAAGTATATCAGTCATCTAGTACCCATAACACAAGCTCTGCTTACCTTGGGGCTAGATGATGCTGTGTGGATTGTCCAGCAATATTTATTTATTTATATTTATTTATTTGTATGAAGCTGTAACCACAGACAATGTATGGCCCATTATGCGCTTCTATTGTGACTAGTCTATGGATATCATAAGATGGCATTCAAAGGGTTTATGACTTCAGTAATTAAGATGTCATTTCGTTTATTGGTTTGCGATCATGTAGGCGTGGCATTTTCTAAGAACCTTAAAGAATTGTCAATGATTTGAAAGATGTTCGAAATAATCGTTTCACAATGTCACAACAAATTAACAGTTCTCCAAGTATCCAAATCAGTTTGTCAAGTTAACGATTAAAATTAAAAGGTGTTATGGCGACCTTTTGTATACGCTATAAGTAGACTTTTCATTTTGTATAAACAAAGTACGGATTCCTATTTCACGTGGAGGAACAAAAGTTTCCAACAGTTGCCTGTTACATGGAACAATTTTAATCAGAGTTAGAAGGAAATAGAAGGGTTTGCCGTAACTTATGCAATGTTTATTTTGGTTGTGATGAACAATTCTCACGATTCTGACATAATGTAAAAAAAACTTTGGATTATGCGGAAGTATAATCCTGGATTATGTGGGAAAATACGGGAACAGTCAATATTTGAACTACGAAAGACGTAGTTTTTTTGTGAAACATCTATAGCCGCTATAGCAGCTAAAAACGATTCTTGGCGGGGCGACGCAAGCCGTGGCGACGCATCGCCAAGAATCAATTGATTTTATTTTTAATTTAGATTATTTTATTAATCAATATTTATATTATTTCGAAACTTAATTTCGATATTTCACATCAAAAAGTGACGTCTCAAAATTTATATTCTTAGGTAGGTACCAATAAAATACAAGTTATATAAAAGGAAATAAATATTTCCTTTTATACTACTGTGTACTATTTGCATTTTACTTGTTTTTGTTTTAGGGTTCCGTGTCTGTCTGTCTGTCCTCTTTGTCTCAGAAACGCATGTCAATTTCAATTTAGTTAAAATTAATATCAAATACGTAGATATGCGGTCTGAAAAAATCAAGCTGTTAAGTCCTCGCAATAACAAATTTTTGCGATTTATGTTAATACTCCCAAATAAAACATATAATTTAAAACAAATTGCTGTAATTTATTTAATTTGTAAAATAAAAAAAAAGGTTGATGTTTTGCAAGTATTTTCCTCGATACCACTATAACACAATATTGTTAGCAGCATTAGAATATAATCAACACACAGCGGCGATGCCGTCGCGTTTCTGAATTAATAAAATAAATAAAAACCCAATGGAGAGCACAGACCGTACATCGTCCCTATAGTACTGTCCTCTACCGGTGTGGTACCAAAGGCTCTCACACAAAGTCTTAACACTCTACACATGCCTTCCCCCACACACTTCACATGCTTAAAAACGCCACCATTCTCAACACCAGCTGTCGCAATACCCGAAAATTCTTGACTTTTCTACATTCTCATCCACCTTCTCAATTTAAATTTCCCCTTACACACTTGGTTCCGGCCCGTGTCGTAAACTCTCTCAAAAAAGAGAAGAAAAATAAGAACTCAAAATAATAATGATACCAGCCTGTTACTGTCCCACTGCTGGGCAAAGGTGAGAAGAGTCTCATACCGAGAAGGCACGAGCATTAAACACCACGCTTGCTCAACACGGGACGGGTCGAGACGGGTCGGGGGGACGGGGGGACGGGAGGTTCTGAATTAAAGGGAAAAAAATGTTGGCGTTGTTTAATCATAATTATTTAATCGTTGTTTAATCTCATTAGACACAACGAAATGACTAAACTAATCAATCATTAGCCATCAATCATGATAGAAGTATTCAGCCATAAGTCATCAATCATTGGTCAATCTAAATTTTACCCAACGCTGGGGTAACCGCGGCCGGCCGACGAGCGCTATATCCAAGTTGGTCGCAGTAACTAAGCTAGGGCTAACAACAAAAAGATGATCGAGTATAATATAGGCGTACCCACCGGTTAGTATCACAACATGATATTATGCCTGTACTCCCCGATGGGTAAGGAGGTGCACCTCCACTGCGTCTATTGTCTGGACGGCATACGCTGGCCGAGGGTGATGCATGGGAGGAGTTTCAGAATTGAGAAGCGATTTGACGCTGCCGAACGTGGCTCGTTCAATGGTCGGCAATGCCGAGTCCTGGGAAGCGGTGATCTCCTTCTGCGACACAGACATATCACAGAAGGAAGCTCGGGATCTGGATTATCTCCTGCCCCCTTAAAAGGAGATTGCGAGTGCTCCATTACGCAGTAGGCGCACGGGGCGTCGAAAAAGGGGAACCATGGTCTTCCAGCCCACGTAAACGGGGGCGACGGACACTGGAATATCTGTCGGCCCCTCTACAGCTAACAGGTAAGTACAGTAAAAAACCCCATCTTCCCCCACCTGCTCTCTCTAGAAGTCATTTTATGTTAATTTTATGGCATACAATAAAGAGTATTATATTTCTATTCTCTAACGAGGGGAGATATCACCTCTGTCTTCTCTGTCTCTGATAAAATGTGGGTTTACTATAGGTACCTACACATCTACTTAACCCTTCAGGGAACACAGGCGTGATGTTGTGTGTTACATTACTCAAGAAACCTTATATGTACTTGAACATTTGTTTTCATACCCAAGCTCCTGCGTAATACAATATTTTTAGATTAAAAACACATTTTGTGTACAAACCCTTCCTCTTTCCACCCACACGTGGGGAATGTTTTCCATGCAGTTCGGAAAACATTAACAACGTGTTTGGATACACAAATTTCAATGGCCACGCCTCTTTGTTTCGATGTTCAAAAAAACAGGCGCAGGTGACCCGCCTAAAAATAAACAATTCACGTTTAGTAGACAGTCGTACCTACAATATTATCCGTTAGAAAATTATGGTGAAACCACTTGAAATTCCCAATTCAAATTCCCTCCGCTAATAAGTATAAAAGGTTATTCCGGATGTTGAATTATTTTTAGCAATGATAAGAATATGGTTTCGCTATTTCACGTGGGGTAACAGAAGTTTCAGTAAGAAGTGTAACCTGTTACATGATACATTCATACATAACGAACATTTGTATGTGTTCCGCTGTTCTTTCATAATAAATAAATAATGCTGGACAATCCACACAGCATCATCTAGCCCCAAGCTAAGCAGAGCTTGTGTTATGGGTACTAGATGACTGATATACTTAATACAATACATTACATAGATAGATGTTTTTATTATACATAGCAAATACCCAGAATACCCGAAACATATATTTGTAGATCCTACAAACATTTGTCTCAGGGCGGGAATCGAACCCGCAACCTCCTGCGTCGCAGGCGGACCTTCGCCCGCCGCGCCACATTGGTCGTCATAATAAAGGTTTGTTCAAAATTAAATGGGTAAAATATCAATATAAAAATGTTATTACTAATTCACAAAGGGATTAAAGTTTTAGATGCCTATACTAGGTTGGATAAACCTGTGTCACAAGCAACTGGGGCTCATTCGGTATGGTGTTGTAGTACAACAAAATTACTAACAATATTTAATACATATTAGAAGTATTGAAATCGTTAGAAAAGTGTATCTATTTACGGTGTGACACACACTTATTATTCATTACTAAAAATTATTTACTTAGAACACTAAGACAACGTTGTTTAATTGTACATTGTTCCACATATGATAATTGAATCGTTTCTCTATTGACTCCACGCTGTAGTCGTGGTCACCACTATTGATTCTGACCTCCAGGAGTTGCGGTGGTTAAAAATAAGCAATTTTTAATGTCTCTGTCCAAAGTCTTTCCTAAACATCATGTGCGTTTAGCGATTATTTGTGAGCTAGACGCTTTTGTATTTTTAATTCCGTAATTGTCATTGTTTTACCTGAATCACATTCTTACAAATAATTATTTTGTTTTATTTAAAACACTCAAAAGAAAGAAGAAAGGATTGAAATTACCGAAAAGTAGTTTTAAAACTTTCTTGAGCTCTGTCTTCCAAAACGATGCAAAAAGCAGAATATATTAGAATATAATATTTATTGTACACCATGAAAGCTTACAAATTATAACTTTTATTAATGTGTTACAAAGGGCGGGTTTATCGCTCTTACAGACAACCTTTGTCAGGACTTGATAGAGAAGAAGAAAATATATGTTAGTAGTTCGTACTATTTAAACATATACAATACATAACTATTTGAAATACATCAAATATAAATACGAGTATCATTTTTTTTTTTACCGTAGGAGTTTGATATTTTAGCATCGGACTGTTATAATGCATTTGAGGAGAGAGGTTATAATTCTTGATCATAATTTTTAAAAGTGTTTGAGCCCGTCTCATCGACTCTGACAAAGCCTTCCATAGCCGTACTGCTTTCACTGAGAACGATCCTACAGGCAGGCAGGTACTTTCAGGGATATTATTTGGAGTTCGAGTATGGTATCTAAGGTGAGATCACATTTTTTTATATACAAAGTATAAAAAATTGTGATATATTATTTAAAGATTGTGATCTCATCGGTGTACTAAATTATTGAATGTGTTTCCGCTTGAAGTTTTCCATTTTTCAGACACTTGCTATATACACGTGCATACACATACATAAACTCACGCCTTTTTCCCTTGGGGGTAGGTAGAAACTGCACAACGCCACCTGCTACGATCCTTGCATACTCCTTTTGCTTCGTTTACGATCATACATCTGGTCATACACGCACGCCGGTTGCAAGTACTATGCACTTGACCTTTTGGAAGAACATCACCAATAAGGTCAGTGTATGTCCTTCTAGGGCGTCCCCTCCCGGCGTTTCCGCTTACGCCTTATATCTTATATCGCGCCAGTATTTCCCGAAGGGTTAGGCAGAGGTGTATGACACTCAAACATGTGGAGACATGACATAATACATGAATAAATAAATAAATAATGCTGGACAATCCATACAGCATCATCTAGCCCCAAGCTAAGCAGAGCTTGTGTTATGGGTACTAGATGACTGATATAGTTAATACATTACATAGATAGATATTTTTTATTATACATAGCAAATACCCAGAACACCCGGTACAAATCTTTGTAGATCGTACAAACATTTGTCCCAAGGCGGGAATCGAACCCGAAACCTCCTGCGTCGCAGGCAGACCTTCGCCCGCTGCGCCACACGAATACATGGGACTTGAACATAAATGGAGGTAAAAATCTGACTTCGGGATGCTACTATGAGATTCCAGATGGAAAAATGAGGCGAGTATGAAAAGAGGCCTTTACCCTGCCGTGAGACATCACCAGGCTGGTACTTTTTTATGACTGCTTCGTTTATTTTGTGGTCGCAAGCACTACTGGTGAGCGTGAGGTTCTAGGTCCGATTCCCGGGTCGGGCAAAGTGACATTGGGTTATTCCTGCTGGATTTTCTCAGTAGCAGAGCAAGCAGCTCGCGCCCTATCACATGGATCTTAAACATAACTGGTGGAATGTGGGTGTAGGCAGCATCAAGCTACCCCACTCTGTCAAATGTCTTTAATAGTTTTTCGACTTTATAACAATAGCATAACGTTCATGTTCAATTGGTAAAATTTTACAGTTATGGATAGCTTGCTGTCTGTACCTACAGCTTTGAATAACCCTTCAGTGTGATGTTTTATGATTTTTTATTAATACGTACATACCAGACTGCTCATAACATTGAGGTTCATAATCATAGCACAACAGTATTATGATTTGAAACAACAATACGTTTCAGTAATACCAAAATCATGAGCCCAATTTTGGAACAAAAATAGAATTTTATTTTGAAGGAAGGCCAAGGCTTCTTATTTTCACGAGGGAGAACACAAGTTTCAAACAGTTACATCAGAAAGAACAATACAATTTTGACCAGTGTTGAGAGGAAATAGAAGGCTGTGACGTAAGTTACGTCACTTATTGTTATAAGAAACATTGGTAGGTATTTTTGAAAAACAATTGTTGTTTTATGGCGAACTTTTTAAACTGACTCAGGCGCTGAAGAGGGTATTGCTTCTAATAAGTATTCTAAGTAAAGCTTGTGTGAAGGGTTAGGCAGATGTACACTTATGGTATACCCACATTTCACCAGTTATGTTTAACACTTTTATGTTTAATTTGACGACCTCCGACGCAGAGGTTTTGCGGGTTCGATTCCTGCCTTGGGAGAAATGTTTGTACGATCTACAAGGATTTGTTCCGGGTATTTGATATGTATAATAAAAATATCTATATATGTTTATATTTAGAATTATTTATATTAATACATTATCTTTTATACAATTATACCATAAAACTAACTATATGCATATTTACAAAAACAAAAAATAAATAAATAAAAAAGCCGACCAGGACACTCAGGCGTCAAAGTATTCCTCCGCATCGCTGTCATCTGGAAACGTGCCCAAAAGACTGGCAGCACTGCCACGTTGGATGGCAATACTAATTCTATCTATGTTATGTATTGTATTAAGTATATCAATCATCTAGTACCCATAACACAAGCTCTGCTTAGCTTGGGGCTAGATGATGCTGTGTGGATTGTCCAGCATTATTTATTTATTTTTAGTTTCCGGAATAGACCGCCTCATGACGTTATCTCGATATTATAATTATGTAATATGGCAGACCGCCTATAGACGGTACAGTCTGTAGTCGCACTATCTCATTACCTTACTCATTATAAGTCATGGTATGACGTTCCGCCCATAGGCGTTGACGTCTGTGGCCGCATTTGTCAATAAAAAAATTAAAAATATATGTAATATGGTAGTGCGGCTGCAGACGGCATGACAAAATGTATGTGATTTAGAAGTGTCATATCATGACATTAGCAAATAGTCAAGTGTCCCGGAACGCGTTAAGTCTATGGGTTAAGCATACGCAGAAGACTTACAATGCTCTGCGTCTTCAATAAAATAACGAGTTCAGGATGTTGATGGGGTTGCCACATTTTAGTAGTGCAACTAGAATGTTTGCAGACGCACAAGATGATCGATGTCGGGGGTTGGTATACACACATTCTCTCAAAAATGGCGAGGGGTAATGGCTGATCTTTACGTTATGCTCGTGAACGAGTGTTGCATGTGGTGACTGGTCCTCTTGATGGCCATGGTTTTGTTATTGTTATAACGATTAACTGTTGGTTGACCCAACTTCGGTGGTCCGAGTTAATCACTAGTGTATGATTAGTGACTTCCAGTCATAGCATAGGGCTGTGATATAATCCAGTATTGAACATGTCAGCGGCCACGCCCTTTAAACCCTTCATTTATTAAGTTTTACAGGTTATGTTTTAGTCCCATGGGACTGAAACATAACCAACGAAATGATAAAGGCTCGCCCCCAATTACATGTAATTGGGGGCGAGCCTTTTTGATAAACCCAGTCTTTGGACTGGTACTGAGAAATCCAGATGATATCACTCAGGTCTACCAATGAAAGCCGTGACCAACGGCCTCACGTGATTTCCGAGGCAAAGAGAAGTCTCGATGTGTATGTATGTATATGTATGTATATCTACTGAATTTTTATTATTATATAGTATAGAATCATTAGTATACACATTACATCACGCTTGTAATCCCCAGAGGCTTAAGCAGAGGTGTACCGTCAGTCACAGTCAGTAGGTACATCACACAACCCAGTAACTGGGCAACCCGATACCCCTTGGTAAGACTGGTTGTCAGACTTTTGGGCTTCGGACTACCCGTAACGACTGTCAAAGGTCTACCAATGATAGTCGGGACCAACGGCCTAGCGTGATTTTCGAGGCAAAGAGTCTCTATATGTAATGAATCGTCACCCACCCATAGACTGACCTCGGCAAGGGTAGCTTAACCTTCGATCGATCGGTTAAGTATTTCCAGACTTAACTAAGAATGAGGATACCGTTGGCCGAGGAGCGTGACTTTTTCATAGGTCTGTCACTGTTATGAACGTGAAATTATTTCTAAAGAGGGTGAAAACAATGATTTCTTAATAAAAATATAGGGTAGGAAATGTTTGTGCCCAAAACAATGAAGTTCATAACCAAAATACACCAGCGAATTTGGCTGAGTTTTCTCGGAATTTTAAGCGAAAATAGACCAACATTTGGCAAGAGTAAATTAATGTTTCGTATTTTCACGTGGGGTAGAAAAAGTTTCGAACTGTTACCGATTACATCGTAACGAGCAAAACAAAGGGTTGAGGAAAAATGGAAGGATTTGACGTAACTTGCGTCATTGCTATTGTAAGTGTTGGCCAATCCATTAGGTAAGGATTAAATGAGTAGGTACAAAATATTTAACCAAATTATTTCACATCGAGTTATGTAACAAGGACAACCATTCACAGAGGGCATATTTTCCCTATTTTGGTTTCACCGAAGGATCAGCTGTTGAATTAAGCTTTTGAGACTGAATGCGCCAGAGAAATACGTGGAAATTTATACAAATTTCAACGTATTTAAATAAAATTTAATTAAAATTATAAACTACACCGATACGTGTGTGCAAAACTTTAACTTCATGGGAAACTAGTATTTGCCCACGACTTTGTCCGTCGTGTATAAATGTCGTGGATGAAGAAAAAGTCGCGGATTAAAAACTATCCAATGTCCTTCCCCAGGCTTTAATCTATCTCCTTGCCAACTTGCCAAAAACAGATTTACTTTCGCATTTTATATCTAAAACTGACCGACCCAGCAAACGTTGTTTTGCCATGTAAAATATTAGGGGGTAAAAGATTAAGGTGTCTGATACAGATGTTCCGTTCCGTTATACGTAACATAACAACACGCCTGTATATCCCGAAGGGATAGGCAGAGGTTTACTTATATTACACTCACATAACGCCAGTTATGTTTAAGACTCATTTAACATTGTCACCAATCGTGCACAAATCCAGACTTCGGGCTGCTACTGAACAATTCCAGATGGCAAGACCTAACAACACTGCCCGACCCTGGAATCGAAGGCGGCACCTGATACTCAGCAGGTTTGCTCTAGCGCTTGTGACCACAAGACGTCGTTGGTCTTGTGGTCACATTCTATTAAACGTACTTCATATTCTACATCGTATTTATTATTTTGTTAACAACCACTAGCTGTCATGTCACAAAAATATACCTAGTGCAAACAAGGCTCAACATAAGGTTATAAATACCGTCGTATAATTTCACAATAACCCTAAAACATGGCTATATTCCTCAAACAACACGTGCACACATTTCGCAACAAATCATAAATATATAAATAAGTTACACGGCGCACCGAATTATTTCTGCCCTGAATAACTTTATACGCATTTTAAAATGTCTTTTGAAAATGAACG
The DNA here is from genome assembly GCA_905147745.2 of Phlogophora meticulosa. NCBI lineage: Eukaryota > Metazoa > Arthropoda > Insecta > Lepidoptera > Noctuidae > Phlogophora > Phlogophora meticulosa. Next base: position 12,786,066 of record LR990522.1, on the reverse strand, counting down.
TGGGATTTACGATGCTGAAACCCGTTCGAAGGGTGGTCTGCCCTTTTGGGCCCTCGAGACCCGTCAAGGGGTCCTGCGGATTCATTTTCTTATATATTTTTTTCGTCTTGACATACCCCAGCTGGTATAATACGATATGTTATAAATAAAATCGCGATTTTGACCCGTCACGCGGATAAGGGATGTTCTGTAGATTGGCGTACGCAAGCTCAATTTATGACCTTTTTTTTGAACCACCCTTGATTTTTAAACACTAAAGTCCATTATCCCCTGGCAGTTTTATAAAATAACGGTAAATGTAATTTTGTGTTCGTGCACTATGATTCGACACAGGACGTCCTGTCTGTTTTGCACCAATTATATATTATTATACCGAACCGGAACAGTCTAAATACGTGTTAAATTCCTATGGAAATAATAATACTCTGAAATGTTTGCGAATTAGGAGCAATATTTGTAAGCCTCTTTCGTTTACTTAGTCTAAATATGAATGACTAAGGATACTCTTTATAGATATTTATGGAACAAACATGTTTGAAAATTTTCACCTTTGAAAAGAGCCGTCGCAGAGAAAAGTCATATCATAAGCTGTCTTCCCTTTGACGGTGGTACATAGGTGTTTCAAGTTATTCGCAGAATCACGGTCCCAGTTTCTGGCAAAAAATGTGACAAATTGAAAAATGCGCGTCAACTGTTGTGGTTGGTGAATAAATTAAAAAAAAAACTGCATCCTGTAGGTATAACTCTCCATTTTTGAGTGATATTGTTTATAGAATAATCTTGTCACTCAAAATTAAGTTTTTATTAATAACTCACAACATATTTACAAAAACAAAATAAAATAAAAATGCCGACCAGGATACTCAGGTGTCAAAGTATTCCTCCGCATCGCTGTCATCCGGAGATGTGCCCAAAAGACTGGCAGCATTGCCACGTTGGATGGCATTACTAATTCTGTGGGCAAAGAATGAGCCAGCCCTCTGGTTATGCGAAGTGTGGATCAGACGTCGAGAAAAAAATGGATGAAACTCGTCCGAAATAAAGATTATTTTATTTTATTTGCGTTTAATTTGTGACTTACCGATATTATCAGAAACTGGGTGTAAGGGTTAGAAATCGTATCTACTTAACAACGAATTTTAGCAGGTAGCTACCCATCGCGAAAATTCTATCAATTCTCCCTACATATTATGCAAGTTTGCTGATCCGATACCATACCCAAATAATTAAAGCTTGATGTTATCTGGTGACACAAGGTACCTATTAGTTTAATATGCATTCATAAAACGCATATCATTAGGGTTTCGTAGCCAATTGTCAAATGGAACCCTTATGCTTTGGACATGTTCAGAAGGTAGCGGTATCTATGACCATCTATGGGTACATTTTCAAACCCACTAAACATTCCTAAGTGGTCAAATTAAAGGAACCATACAGGTTGTTACTTTAGCAACAAATCGCGAGTAATAAGCATTCATTTGTAACGAACTATGTGGCGCAGCGGGCGAAGGTCCACCTGCGACGCAGGACGTTGCGGGTTCGCTTCCCGCCTTGGGACCAATGTTTGTACGATCTACACAGATTTGTTCCGTGTGTTCTGGGTATTTGCTATGTATAATAAAAAATATCTATCTATGTAACGTATTGTATTAAGTATATCAGTCATCTAGTACCCATAACACAAGCTCTGCTTAGCTCGGGGCTAGATGATGCTGTGTGGATTGTCCAGCATTATTTATTTATTTATTTTATTACTTGTTTTAGTTGCTTAATTTAATTCTATACCTACTGGCCAGCAGTTCTGCGTGAACTCAAGATACACACAAAAATATATATAGGTATAATATAGACACAAAAAACACCATTTAAATAAAAGCATACAACTAATCACCATAATTAGCTACCTCGTGTTGCCATAGAGCATAGCAAACTCTAGCCGTTAGAATATAGGTACCTACCTAAAATAACAGCATTTATTATAATTGTAAAAATATATAAATCTCAAGATATTAATGAATAATAAGAAATCAGTACGTTCCTGTTAGTAACGCCACAATAAACAAATCCCTACAATTAGTTCAACGACCCCTAAATATAATAAAACCAGCTTCGCGATTACTAATTGCAGTTCTAGAACCGCAACTGGCTAGTTTCTTCCTGCGGCCCGTGGGAACCGGGGCCCAGGGGCCCTTCGATGCACCCCGCCACGCACCCCACTTGCGAACCACCTTGTAAATGGTTGCTGTACCGGTATGTTAAGAATTTTGTGTCGTTTTTATAGGTGTGTCTGGGAGAAAGTTTTTTAGGGTTGAAAAGGAATTTGGTGATTATATTTAAGTGAGTATTTTTACAAGTACTCGATGGGGTTTCCTATTTCTGGGGAGCCTTATACAAGTCTTGTACCTATTTAACATTTGCATATTAACAGAAGTCTAATTACTAACTATTGTAACACACATGTTGCATTGTTTTTTTTTTTGTTATAAAATCTCTTTATGTATAATATCTATGGTGGCAATATTTGAAAGTATGTGAGCACCATGTATTTCACCGTGTTCACAAATAATTATCTTATGCTTATTTAAAAAGAGTGGAGTTTCTTGCCGATTATTCTCCTCACGGAACTACCCTTTGGAAAGGGCAAATAGAATGATCTAAGTGTTTTATTTTTATTATAAAGTTGATGTTCAAAAGTGCCTTTTTGATCGACTTATTACGACCCAGCATCTTTGGCTTTGCGTTGTTTGTCAGTAAAAGCTCTTTTGATACAAAATATGAACAAAGTTCTGTTTCTAGTGAGTAACAATCCTTAATTATTAATAATATTTCGATACATGTGACCTAGTGACAGCACTAGGACCTTTAAATTTCGATGCGAACCGAAATAGTTACAAGGAACACCACAGTTTAGTACAATTATTTTTTTTACGTTGCCCCACACTAGTGATTTCTCCTGTATTTCCCAACTATGATGGCGTCGCCTTCCAGCCTAACCGGATACAGCTAAATATTAGTGCCTTACATGGAGCGACTGCCTATCTGACCTCCACAACCCAGTTACTAAGCAACACGATACCCCTTGGTAAGACTGGTTGTCAGACTTTCGGGCTTCTGACTACCCGTAACGACTGTCAAAGATCTACAAATGACAACCGGGACAAACGGCTTAACGTGCTTTCCGAGGCACGGAGGAGTCTCGATATGTTACGTTATTTTTATTTCTCCAAACATTCAAATTCACATACACAAATAGCCAGACCGGGAACAACTTCCTATATGCCATACAAATATCTGTTATTTTGGAGCAGCAGTCAACCGCTCCACCATTGCGCCAACCGCGCTGTCTGATTACATGTAAGTAATCCGAAACGGCGTAATATTATCCCCAGAAATTAATCATTTACGAGTGCAAATGTAAAATAAATTCAATCAAAATCGAAATCAAAATTCATTTATTCAAATTAGGATGAGAATCAACACTTTTCGAACATCAAAACGTTTACATAACAGTCCCCCAAAACGCTCACCCTTCACCACTTCCTAGTGTTTTTGCTGGGAAGAAGAACAAACTCCCCAGCAACACGTCTATCTGATTGGTTTGGAGAACTTGAATTTATACAATATAAGTCAAAAAATAATAATAATCATTAAATAACACCATATGCGAGCTAGTACACACAAATGTGCCAAATTAAAATCATATCTAATTGCGTAAACCACCACGATGTTACAACAAAAATATGCTAAGCATTTATTCATAACACACTGAAAGGGTAAGATAATTGGCAGGGAATGACGATAATTTACATAACAAATAACTCAAATATTTACGCAATCATATTTAGCTAACTAAAATATACAAAACAAAATCTCTGCGATAGGTTTTGTATTCCATTCCTGAGTCGGGTAAAGTATTAGTGGGTTTTCTATCTAGAATATCTCAGTAGCAGCCTGGGGTGTGGATTAGTGCAGTTGGCGGCAATACGCTAATAAAATAATGCACTAGAGCTACACCTCTGTATAACCTTTGGAGGAATACAGGCGTGTAGTTTTTTGCTATATAAATCACTATCACAATTTGCAAAAAAACCTACGTGCTTCACCAATTCCTATAAATGTAAAGACTAACTTAAAAAACCCACATTCAGCCATTATTTTCGTCACACCAACACAGTTCCAAATAAGCAATCAAGTGTGAAATGAAATCTAACGAAACTAACGAATCCGCGTAGCGTAACTTTCGTTATAACGATTCGCGAGCGCCACAATGTCGCAACGTGATAACGAATCGTTCGGTCTATCGTAATCGTAACGGCTGTACAAAAACCAGCTTCCGATTGACGAAGCCGAAACGGAATAGGTTACGTAAAGTTATTTTCTCAGAATATCGGTATTCTTTTATTTTTAGACTCCTATTTCAGAAGGCTGGTCGCAAATAATGTTTGTAATACTTTAATTTGAAATGGTATAACTGGCATTAATCTTTATTGGTGTAATTTCAACATCTGAAGGCTCGGGCCATTTTTGTTTTCGAAATAGTGCTGTTACGGTACGTTTAGGTACTTTTCATATTTACTTTTCAGTTTTAAAAGCTTATGTAGACATCATAATGGTTATATATCTTCTTCCACATAACTGAATCCAAGGATGGAACCCAATGTATCAGACATAATGATAACCCTATTGAATCAAGCTACCTTGTATTACGTACGCCTTGCAACCTGAATAGACCATTATTACTTACTTTTTACGACACATTAGCAACAAAACATCTCCAGTGACCGTTGGTCAACCCTCGCAAAGACCAGTCGCTTCCGCGCCAGAATTATTGTAATTTAATAACCCTACCCTATCTACTACAGAACCGGTAACCATTACAAGCCATTCATTCGCGAAAATGACAATTGATCACTTGTCATACAGCAAATTCTTTTATAATCCCATAGAACATGTTTTGGATCGTAAATTCCGGTATAATGGTAGCATTTCTGTAGATTCGTATCAAAACACGTGGTGAATTTATATGCCAGATGTGTAGATAATGGTATGTAGTGCATTGTTTAACTTGCTAATCGTTGTTCAGGTTGAAGATGAGCTGGTAATTCGCACCCCAAGTGTACGTGTGAGAGTACATGTCTAGTTTCCCGGCGTGTCGATTGAAGAACTCGCGGCAAAGTTGGCCGTGTCGGGAATGGAATAGGCGACTGTTATATTACGGTATGGAGGTAATACAGTATAATACGTCAGCTTTCAAGTAATCTTAAGTTCTTGGCAACTTCGCCTCTGGAAGTTCCGCGTTGCCTATGAGTTGTAAAACACGGATTTCTTTGATTAAATAAGTTGTTGATCGTTAAAAAAGAAAGTTTAGTACATATTCGTATGTAAAATTTATTACATACATTTACAGTACCTGTCCATGTTATGCTAATATAATATTGTTTACCCATAATGCTTGACAGCATTTTTTGTCTATCTATGTAGACCGTAAATCGAACACAGATCTCGTTAATTTCATATTTCTAGGAAAGCTAACTAGTCCATGGTACATAGTGTTTTGTTTTGTTGTTTTGTAGCGCTTGGTTTGTGAAAGTGTGTAGTACCGCCATCTAGGTGTGTTTACTGCACTACTGAATAGAAAGGAACTACAATATGTTCTAGTATGACGGTACAAAAAAGCGGTAAGCATTGGAAAACAGGGAAGCTGTCTTATTTCTTGTCAGGACTAAATATGTGAAAAGTTGTTTATCTGTATGTAATATTTTGGCATTTAAAATCTTTCATTGCGTTTTTGGGTACGAGTTTGAGGTCATGATCAGCTTGCTTCCTACCTCCTAACCCTTATGTGGTCCTGTAATGACACATCTATTCATAAGTACCACATGAGAGATGTATGGGCATACTAATTAAATTAGTTTGGTACTTACATTCACAAAAATAATCATCACATGAAACGATTCATCAAAAACTTAAACACGGGTCAATAAACCACACATTTTTTTTTTGTTGACACCGAAGTACATCGTTCGATAATTACAATATAAAAATTGAACCAAGCAACAATAGACCATATGATGTACACAAAGAAGGTGACCTTGGCTTGATTCATAATGATAAAAAAAGGTTCATTTACATTGCAACTGTTGAATGAGCACTATTGTGAGGACACGGCGCGCCCACATGGCACTACAGCTAACAGGTGCTGCATTGTTACATGCAAATTATGACTTTCGCTCTCGTATGATACAGTTTTTTAGGGATATTGGACCAGTTTCTGATTGTGTTTGAGTCATATTTGTGTAATTGTTAGAAATGAAGAGTGGTCCGCGCGAGGTGGCGAGACTGATTGGTGATTTCTTAGCTTATCTTCGACATGTTTATTTTAACTGTATCGTTGGTGCTACTGCTCGATTTGAGGGCCTGGGTACGATTTGCGTTTTTCCATCTCGGATTTCTCAGTAACAGCTTGGAGTCAGGATTTGAGCGCGGTTGATGGCAATGTCTCGCCCCCTATTACATGGGACTTAAACATAACTAGTGAAATGTGGGCGTATTGGATACCTATAGGTGCACCTTTGCTATAGATCAATGTTTTCAACAGAAATAGCATCAACATCTGCCTAGGCTTTCCCCAACCGTGTTAGGTCGGCTTCCAGTCTGACCGGATGCTAAATGCCAGTAGTTTACATGGAGAAACAGCCTATCTGACGTTCACAACCCAGTAGCTGGGTAACACGATACGCCTTAGTGAAACTGTTTGTAACCAAAGACTGCTAACTACCCGCAACCTCTGTCAAAGTCCAACGGTTATCCGTGCTTACCGAGGCACTAAGGAGTATCGATATATAAGTAATGGATGGTCAACCATCCACAGAAGCTGTTGCTAAACACTGATGCACCCGTGTGGCTGTTATTAGTAGCCACTGACCCCTCTTGTTTACGATCAGCAAGAGCAAATCCTCTCTTGAAATTCTTCACCTTCCTGATCATTAATGTCCACTAAAGTCATATCTAATCACCGTACATACCACAATTAAAACAAAAATCTTCACATTTTAATTAATCAACAAAACCTGCATAACACTAGTGACGTAATCGCTTTAATGTAAATATTATGATACTGCAGAAAACACGATCGGTTCGAACAGTTTTTTATACTCTGCGACGAGTATGTGGTTGCCGAGTCACTGTTCTTATATCATTAATGTTGGCTCATCATTTACAAATAAATAAACAAAATTGATTTTTAAATCAGACTCCTCGTCTGTACACAACCGATAAAATATCAAACTCATATTAATCTAGCAAAAACTTCAAGTTTCTAAGGTTCTCTAAAGTTAGATAAATAGGTACAGATTTTTTTAGCCCTGTGCATGGAGTTGACTTCTTGAGAGCTCTACGAAAAGACATTAAACATGGAGACGACACGGTTGGCGCAGTGGCTAAGCGATTGGCTGCTGCGCTGCGTGTCGCGGGTTCGATTCCCGCACGGAAAAAATATTTGTATGGCCTACAGGTAGTTGTTCCGGGTCTGGCTGTTTGTGTATGTGAGTGTAAATGTTTGTAAACGCACCCACGATACAGGAGAAATTCCTAGTGTGGGGCAACGATTTTTTTTTTAAAACAAAAAAAAATGGGTGAATTGCTCATCTATAATTAATAAATAGATGAAGAGACAACTTCTTGCTCCTTTTGCGTGCACCTATACGCCAAATCACTCACACTCATCTGGGTGTTAGATTTTGCACTCTTGAAGTTACAGGTGTACAGAAATCAAGAAGGATCTCATTTTATTCAGTTTGCGACCCCTAGTTACTCAATATAATAATAGCCCTGTACATGAAGTTGAGTTCTTGAGAGATCTACGAAAAATCACCTTAGACATGGTTGAGTTGCTCATCTATATAAATAAATAAATATTGCTGGACAATCCACACAGCATCATCTAGGCCCAAGCTAAGCAGAGCTTGTGTTATGGGTACTAGATGACTGATATACTTAATACAATACATTACATAGATAGATATATTTTTTATTATACATAGCAAATACCCAGAACACCCGAAACAAATATTTGTAGATCGTACAAACATTTGTCCCAGGGCGGGAATCGAAACCGCAACCTCCTGCGTCGCAGGCGGACCATCGCCCGCCGCGCCACATCGGTCGTCAAAATATTAATAGATAAAAATTCTCGCCCCCCTAGGAATCTCACATTCCTATAATTGTGAGATTTAGTATACTTGAAGTTACATGGAAATAGGAGTGCAGAAACCTAAAACGGTCTCATTTTGACCACTGTGTAACCCTTAGTTACTTACAATGAATTCACGTTACACTGTAATCATACTGGCAACCGCAACAATAAAGTTCCGTAAGGATCAAAAATGCAACAGGCCCGTTGATGTATGTTTTTCGCTACGCCGCCGTTTGCTACGAAATCTTTTCCATTGACTACGACATGGAAATTCCAGCGTCGAATTTTCAAGCCATGACACTTCCCTCTTTCAACCCCTATTTTTACAGCATAAATGCCATCTGAATATCATATTGGCCCAGTGGTTAAGGCCTCGCCTCTCATGCACATGGTTGTGGGTTCAATCTGGGCAAGTACCAATTCGAATTCATATGTACTATCTGAATTTATCTTGGATATCTACTGACTGACATCGGTGAAGGGAAACAGCGTTACGCAGCCTCGTAGGCGCCTGGAGGCCGGTGCAGGATGGTGCACCCCCTGGCTCGAAACAAAATATACCAATTCATTTAGAGGAAGCCTATTATCATAACAGAGATATCCAAGGTGGAGTGCGAACATGATAGAGCTCGTTTCACTAGTCCTTCTTCCTTCTTCTTTAGTTCTTTAGCGTTTCTGCATATGTCCTGAATGAATCTGTATGGTCAAAAATTTTATAAGTTTCTTTTCAATCGGTTTATTGCGTTGTATAAAGTTTATTTTAGTTTAAGGTCTTATCTGTCGCATTAGGGTAAAGCCTGTAAAGATAGAATAAGTTTTGGTAAATAAATTGGGGTACTATAATTTAGGTGTTCACTTCCCTTTGCTCTTGCAATATACATACGTAAGTCGTACATTACTTTGATTCTTAAGCTTATCTCAGCAGCCTTATATATTTTTTCTAACTCCTCCGCTATTTTTTTCTGATTGATTTCGTTGCGGGATCCAAGACAGTTGAATCGTTTCTCCGGGACTCGTCGGGCTTCATTGTCTCGACGCTTTTCTGGTGGTCGCCACTGTTGATTCTGGTTTCCAGGAGTTGCAATGGTTTGGGAATAGTGTGGGCTTGTCCCATAAAAAAAAACATCCTTATAATTAATATATGTAAGTCTGGAATTGCCAGTCAGCCTTGAGCAAGCCTAGCAATTAATGGTCGTAACTTCCCTGTTTAAAAATAAGCATTTGCTCTGCTGTGGGACAATAATGAGATGGTATTATTATTATTAGGTGTAATATAAAAGGGGTGCGTTCAAGTGCTACGATTGACATGAATTCTATGTAAGTCATAAAACTTCACCTTTACTCTATGCTAGCAAAACAGCTAGACAGCACGGCGCTAATCGATAAACACAAAACCTAACTTTAATAAACAACACTCAGAATACAATTATTCATATTCCGAGCCGTTTGTCTCCTGACGCAACCCGGCTAGTGGCTACAAAAACTCCCAAACCTGTTTATGGTTCCAGACACAGATAAATCGCTCCCAGCACTATTGAAGTCGAAACTAGTGTAGTAACTGACAAACAGCTTGTTAATCGCCTTTGTTACTCGATATAATGTCTTGTATCAACTTAAAAGGATTCGCGGGACCTCAATGTGAATGTAGAATTGGTGCACTTGCGTGAATTTTAGGGTCAAACTTAACAAACAAATGGACATTATGAATCGGTTAAATGTCAACGTTGGCATGTCTTTCTGTGTCGCAACGGAAGGTATTGTGGGAAGTCACGTTTTTTTTTTTTTGTAGAAATACCGGTTTTTTGCATAGAGGAAACAGTTGGATTAATAATTGCATTTTCTTGACGACGAAATCGTTTAGCTGACCGTTAACCGGAGTTCTTGTTTCGTGGTCTGACAATGTCTGTATGTAGCTCTTTATAAAAGAGTTTTTACGACAAAAAAGAAAAGATGGAACCAGGTGGCTCTCGGAAGCAAATAATAATAGTTGTAGGTATAGTGTACCGGTATTGAAGGGGTATAACCCCTGGCCTTGGGCCATATACCTACGATAGTTCCGTACACGTGTGAAATGAATTGAGATCACAAAGGAACCATGTCAGACTCGAGTTTGTCACTGGTGTCTTTGTATAACACCTAGAGGCCCCTTTAATCAATAATAATAATAAATGAAACGTCTATTTGGGAACAATTTAGGTTAAAGCAATTTTTACAAAAGAAACAACGATAGTTACAAAACTATAATACTGTGGAGTAGCTATCAACGCCTAACTCAATATATACACATAACAAAACATTTGTATATACAGACGCCAACACATTAAGCTACCCCAAACAGTCAAATTTTTCCAATCAAACATGAACCTTATTTCTTTTGCGATAAAGTTGAAAAACTATCAAAGAAATTTGACACATTGGAGTAGCTGGATGTGCTGGCCTCTGTACCAAACTCTTTTTTCTTCACTCTCGAGACCTTAAGCTGAATGCGTAGTGACAGCTTGTGCAATTAAAATTTAAATAGGTTTTTTGCAATTTGCAGATCAGCATTACTACGTAACAAATGTGTATTTCACGATATTTTTAATAATTGAAATAATTATACGACTTCATAAGTTCAGATAATGCGATTGAATGAATATTTCATGAAATCGTGACATTTGAGCACAACTCAAAAGATTTGTAATGATGGTTTTAATGATTATATTTCAAGAAATATATGTTTGTTACAGACGTGAATAACTTTTTCAATAACATACACATTACCTAAAACTGAGCTGCAAATTAAAAAAAAATAAGAAATATATAACCCACAGGCTATCGCTACTCATTGGCCTTAAAGGGAATTACTTAGATTAAATTGTAGAATCATAGATATGTGTGTGTGTGTGTGATGGGTGAGTAATTTTTTAATGTAACTTCGGTACTTCTGGGATAACGGTAAATTCTGAGACTTAGCTCCCAAAAACAACACGGATATGCGGAAAATCTTATAAAATCTTATCCAATGCAAATATTGCTGCCTCTGTTATCAAATCCATGCAAATCGCAATTGAAATTCTCAGCAAACACGTCGCCGTCCTCTAAATGACGTAGGTTTGATCAGCTGTGATCTAAATACACACATTCGTAGGCAGATATGTAACGCACAGAGTATGTTACAACAGGTGCTACTTATGTTTACTTTGTACCAATTTGTTTTACACTGCTTCGTTGTTTTATTGTAGAGATTTTTGTTTCAAACCCTTTCATAAATATATTTTTGGTGCAAGATACATTCAGCAAGTCACGAGGGGTTGAAATATTTTCTTGTGTAGAATGTACACTCGCGGAACGCACTTTTCACACATTCCTTGAATCCTTCACGACAACGTGAGCGCGGGCATGACGTTTGTTCAAATTCCTGTTGCTGGCAATACTAGGTAACATGCATACCTACCTTAAACATTTACATAACGCGAATGAACCTGATAATGATGCTTGAACGTAGACGAAGCAAAAGGAGTATGTAAGGATCGTAGTGGAAAGCGGTCTGTAGTGTCTGCCTACTCTTATAAGAAAAAAATGTGAGCTTCTGTATGTTAAATTCTATTGGATTCACAAATTACGATAAGTTAAATTGTCTCAGTGAGGTTTTGGAGTAGGTACTTTTGTAAATTCTGAGAGAGAACGATCAATTATTCTATTCTATAAATAAGTTTGGACGACACGATTGGCGCAGTGGTTGAGCCATCGGCTGCTGCGCCGCGTGTTGTGGGTTCGATCCCCGCACGGAACAAATATTTGTATGACCTACAGGTAGTTGTTCCGGGTCTGGCTGTTTGTGTATGTGAGTTTAAATGTTTGTAAACGCACCCACGATACAGGAGAAATTCCTAGTGTGGGGCAACGTTTTTTTAAAAAAAAAAAAAAAAAAAAGTGTAAACTTCAGATCCCCTTTTTTGCTCAAAGAGGAGTGCAGAAAGCTAAAACTGGTTGCGACCACTGCCACTCACTAGAACTATTATTTTTAATCAAAAATTATATTACTTAACTCATTAACTACATACTGTCGCAATCTTTACGCAGTAGCTGTTTTTTTATTTTTTTGGGCAACCGAAAACCAAAATGAATCCGGCCTCTTTAATACGTACTAAGTTATTAGAGAAAGATTCGAAACGAAAATTAAATCGGCTAGTTAAATAACAATTTGTGAGAGAAAACGAAACACATTATAACACCCGTCCGCAACACTGCACCGTCATTGTTCTGCGTACACTAGAAACAGAATTTCACAAACGTCAATTAATATTAATAGACACCTAAGCCAAAAATCCGGTAAGAAAAAACCGCGGGTCCAACACCGGCTCTTGTTTTTATCGTATCCCAACAAAATATGGTTCCGTAGAAAAATATGATGCCAAATTACGACATCTAATTTATAATACTCGAAATTCACAGTAATGGAGACTTCTATAATTCTTCATCTTAATAAGTCAAAGTACCTTGAAATCTTGCTCCATACGTACATTTATTGCAAAGAAACATCAAACATATTGAAAGGAAAATTAATTGGTTTCAAATATTTTATAAGGAACCTTTAAACGCTCGTAGAACGTTCACGGGTCTTTATAATCGTTCGGTTGTGACCTCAGCAGACGGCGCGGTCGAATCCTCGAAATTAAAAAATGCTCACTCATCATCAATCAAACGGGCTCGATTCCATCAATATAATTTACTTTTTGTAGTTTTTACCAGAAAGCGCCCTCCGTGACTCGCAAGTTGGGCCCGCCAGGTACGAGCCCCGTACCCAACTCCAATAATAAGTTCTGCCACGTGGATTGTGAGTAATACCTAAAATCCATTTCTGTAATTGATTTCTATTTCGAATTAAAAGCGAAATCAATTTCAATGTTTAATCCTTTTACGTGTTGGGAAATTTTCGTATTGATATTTCCTTTGTACCGTTTCACAACTTCCGGACACACGGTTTCCCAACCTTCGTTTATTTTTATTACAACTTTGATTTGATAGAACCCTGGTGAACCAGGAGCAAGAAAACCAAATAGATCATTCGAAGATTTCATGCTGTGTTCTCCTATAAGTGAAAGAGTACACACGCATAATAACTTTTGTTGACCATTATTTAAGTACAAAATTTGTCATTATTTTTGTTTATTGGAAATCCTGTATAAATATATAAAACAATCACCGACTAATTTAGCACAAATTCAAACACAGAATAATCAAAATTAAATTTTCGTTCCATATGGCAAAACGAAGTACCTCTCTCTCTACCTAAGATTCATCCACGCCACCTAAACTTCTATAAACCATCCAAAAACGTATACAAAAGCGGGAATCTAAGTCAAGTGAAGAAAACCTGCCTCTAAACAAAGGCCTGTGGCCCGCGGGTGGTTAGCAACAGTTCAGCGTTTTATCACCAGTAGCTACACGTGGCCCTGACGTACAACTGCTAGCGGTACAACAGGCAGGAAGAGCTACTAAAGAGGTAGGTAGCTACGCAGATTATGGATAAATTAAAAAGTTTTAGTCATCTGTGTTCTTTTCGGCCTGTATTGCTGTATTTATTATCTATGGCTCTTGATATAGCACATTAGTACTAGCATTTCGTTAGGTTATGATTCTATATAGTACTCGTATAGTAAGCTATAATTATGATGGACTTAATGACGCAGGGACTATGCATTTCAACCTTTAACATGGGCACAGGTACAAACATGAAAAAGCTATAAATAAATAGGTTCTGATTTTATGTGAGAACCTCTGTATCAAACACGCTATCACAATATATTCATTGTTATGTGTTTCATTTACATAAGAAAACCCTAAAACCACACATTTGACCCATCGACCTTCAGTCTCTCCACGCGTCGCCAACTCATTCACAGTGTCCACATCCAAGCCTATTGTCTTCTTACTCGTGCCTACAAGTTAATGACACGCAAAAGTGAGCCCATTTCTGACGAAATAGGACGAAACGGGTAACAAAAAGCCGATATCCCCGGCCTAACAAATTAAACTTATCCATCGGTGCATTGTCAACAAAATATGTTCGCTCGAAACCGTAGGCGCGTTGTACGTAGTGGTGACATGTCGAAACCGTTTCGGCCATGGCGCTGGCAGTAATCGGTTTTCTCCAATAAACGCCGATTAGACTCGCTGGCGTCAGCACGCCCGGGACCAGCCGGATACTGTCGGGCGCAACACTATTTTGTTTATTAACGCTGCTATTGGTCCTTTGGTGCTTTTAGTTCACGGAATATTGTAGGCTAGTTTCTGGTAGCGAGCAAATTGCTATCCTTATATTAATTTCTAAATCTGAATTTGCGCTGCTTTTTTTTAAGCACCGTAACAGTCTGAGTATGTGCATTCCGGTGACTTCTTTTTGATTTAAAGCCGTTTTCCTTGTGACATTAAGCGTTGTTTACGTACCGCGTCTTATTCATGAAGTATAAATAAATGATAAATAGCTATTTGAAATATTCAGAATCGGTTTTGCTCTAGCAACAATTTGCACTCTGCAACTTCATTCGTATGTGTATGTGATGTTGACGTTACCGAACTTAAATGGTTCGGAACTCATTATACGCAAAAAGGTATAACAAAAACAGTTCTGAAAGAATAAAGAAAACTTTAAAGCATTTTGTTATCGAGCGTACACGCTCCGGTCGTGACCAGACGGCGATTTCAATTATTATCTAGAAGTCGTTTCACGAGCTCGCACTGCAGCACTTTTAATCATTCTCCTATCCTACTTTTAATAAGAATACCGTTTTTCGTGGAGTAAATATAACAGCTTATTTTCCAGTGCCTCCCACTTAAACTTCAGTTACTTAGTAGTTAATAACAACCTCTGGTTACAAGGACATAAACGTTGGAACACTCGAACAAAAAAATCACCAATCATCTCAAGTTATGGCTGTCGTTAAATGCCGACAAAAACTGAACAACTTGCAGGCATACGTCACAAAAATTAACATCGGGGAACTTTGTTTACATACTGTATTGGGAATAAAAAAGATTATTTCTACTTTACACCTCATCTTGGAGTAAAAAACACAACATTCCATCTGTCTTCTCTAAGCCTTCCAAAACGATAAATAAACACTAGTCGAGCTCTCGTGTGGAGTAACGTTCAGAGGTCTATTATTGAAGTGCTCGCTAGCATGTCGAGCGGACTGTTTCAAGTTTGTTTTGATACTCGAGTGCATCAAATTAAGAGATTTTCAATCCTAATTTTAAGTTTTGTAGATAGGAATTGGTGGAAAAGTTCAAGCGAATTAAATAAATTCAATCTAGTTAGATAATCACCTACATCATTAACCTGTTAATCGATAACTGAGCTGTAAATTACTATTTTATTTTATTAAAACAGTCAAACATATAAAGGAAATCCATCATTCACTTTGATGTTTACTTAGAAATACAATTCTCTAACCCGGATATGGGTACAACCTCCTGACAACCTTATCAGCGCCACCCCTAATCAAAAGCAGTACGATTTCTTTCATAAGTCAGAAGTCATAGAAGTCGTACCTTCAAAGCAACTTACTCTTAACTTACAAAATAGCCGCGGTGTAGCGACGCGAAGTCGGCCCGAGGTGACGGCGCGACTCAAAGCTTCGACAGGCGTCCAGTGCGGCTCATAATTAAGAACGGTGACTGTTGAAAAATGGCTGCCGCCCCCGGCCCGCCGTGAATAATCGTTGTAATTACGATTCGGAATAATTTCCAGCCAGTCATAGCGATGCTATCAGTAGGTGTCGACGGCTCGTTACTCGCACGCACTGAAATCACTACGTTCGTGGAATTGCGATTTTCTTTGATAATAGGACGTTTGTTTCTGCTATTTGAAGGTCCATTTCTATTTTGCTGTATTTTGTTTGTTTGCCGAGTTTTTTGCTGGTGTCTGCCAGTTTCTGTTTCTCTTCAGCTGAAGTCAGCTTAGTTCGTGCTTTTCCGAACAGCGAATGAACTGAGCCTTCTATTGAGTGTATATTTCTGAGGAACTTTTGAATTCCACTGTTCTCTGCTAAAGGCAAATGAGTACTTTCGCCTATAGTCGATAAGTATTATTATTATAAAAAGTTACAGGTACATTTTGGTTAATTTTCTCGAAGGTTTGTTTACTGAAATTGTATCCGATCCCAAAGACTTCATGATTTTACGGCATTCACTGGATGTTGAAGTGAAACCAACTAAACTTTTTCCGTATAGAATCGCTTTACCAATTTCAATCCAAATCATAAATATCTGACTCTTCTAAAGTAAAAACAGCACATTCAACATATCTATACATCTATATGTATACAAATAAATCAAATTTAAGTGTAATGTCCAAATAACAGCTTCTTTTTTAACCAATTTTATTTTTCTGTCTGTGTATCCGTTTGTTTGAGGTAATATCCGAAACTGGTGGACCTATTTTGACAAGACTTTCATTGGCAGATAACTAATGTGATAAGAAGTAACTTAGGCTACTTTTAGTCTAGAAGAAAAATTAGGCTTCGGGCAAGAAATAAAAAGTCATGTTTTGTCAAATTCCAAGGCAGACAAAGTCTCGGTCACCGCTACTAGTATATAAACTACTACAACAGTAACTATAGCTACGTATCCAAATATGTAAATCTCATTATTATCACATACATTCAAAAGCAATCGTAAATGTCGATGTAACAATATATTTATGATACTACAATGTCATTTAAATCATCATAACGCCATTTCTGCACTTAATTGTTCAATGAGTTGACATTTTGATGGTGATTATAAATTATAGCGTTATGAATATTTTTAAAATTTAGGTTTTTTAGAGTTCAACTTCAATTCTAAACTAGCTCTTAATTCTTTTGTTATAATGTGCGTTTTGTGTGTGTGTGTTCCATGAACCCAAGAAACGTGTAGTTTCAGTCCTCTTCTTTCTTTCTTTTTTTTCTTTTTTTTTTTTAAACGTTTCGTACGCTAAGAATTTCTCCTGTGTCGTGGGTGCTTTGACAAACATTTAAAGTCACATACACAAACAGCCAGACCCAGAATTACCTGTAGGCCATACAAATATTTGTTCCGTGCGGGAATCGAACCCACGACACGCGGCGCAGCAGTCGATCATTTAGCCACTGCGCCAACCGTGTCGTCTTCGAATAGTCACTTTATACAGAGCCCAATAGCCGTTCTAAAACCGCCCCTTTATTTGAAAATAGACACAAGAATCAACTTTCATACCGATTGCATTTTGATTTCCATTAAGTTCGTGTTAAGTTTTGCCATCAATCCATAAGGCACATATTAAGCTGTGTTCAATATCACTTGAAGTTTAAAGTTCAAAGTTCGCAGTGCAATCATAATAAATAATTACTGGCTTTGTACCAGTTGCCTTCGATCAACATCTACAGTGAGTCGTCTCCTTCAGTTGACTTTGTGACAAGCGGTGATAGTTGATATTGTATTACAGCCTTATTTAACATAACATTACGCCTATGTTCCGAAGGGTTGGTTAGAAGTGTAGCACGTATTTTGCCAGTTATTTTTAAGTCCCATGTAGGTAATAGGAGACGAGCCTTATGCTATCAACAAAAAATTCAGACTACGAGCTAGGTAATGAGATATTTCAGATGGAAAAACTCAATAACACTTTGCATGACCTGGAAAACGAACCCAGGCCCTCAAGCACAGTGGTAGAGCTTGCGACCACTAGACCGACGAGGTAGTCAGTATCCTGTTCATTATTACCAAACCAGTAACTTGCCTACCAAGCCCCCAGTTTCATATCATGACCCTCGAACTAGATGCAGAGATAATAATTTTAATAAGATAATCTAATCCTTTCACTAATTGCTTCGATCCAAGCTCGGAGGCGTGTCGGTTGCGCCACGTCGCGTCGTCGTCGTGGGTAGATTTAATTAGCTTCAAATACTTTTTTTTTTTGTTGCGTCATCAACACGGCCTCCACCACAATGGTGTTTACCAGTTACGGCTCTCAAAATTGTTTATTTTTCATTTTTTATTCGACGCGGAAAATGATTCCCGTACTTAATTAAATTGATTGAAGAAAAAAAAATAACAACTACGATTTTAGGTAGCTGTGTGTTTTTTTTGTAATTTATTGAAACTTAGATGATATGAATTACTTTTATGGAGATGCAAATACTTAACTGTCGAAAACGGACTTAAATTCGGCCAAAAATAAAATTCGGCTCGATTTGAATTTTTCGAATAACGTGAACGTTTTTTTCATATTTGCTTTACACTGTGTATCAGTTTATTTCTAGTAGTGTGTAGTGGTGAAATAAAAATATATTCTACAGGAATAGGTCTTTAGAAAAAAAAACCTTGACAATCCGTTGCGGTTTTTTTTTAGGTTCTTAAAATACGACCCAAAAACAAAACTGACGAACTCTTGTATGTTCATATATTGTGTAGCAGTTGTCAGCCGAAAACCTCTTTGGATGACTTGACAAAATGACATTTAAAAAAAAGGTTTTGTTTAGTAAAGTGTACATACATACATTCTTATTCCTTATCACACTAACAATACCCATCGCGAGGATACTCTAGTAATCGAATGCAATTAAAAAAGCGTTATTGAGCTTAGTTAATACATTTATCAAGATCACAACATTTTGCATTTCTTCACCTACGTTAACTATATTATATTATAAATAAATTATATTTTTTTATTTGTTCAAAGAGGAAAACCACATAGATGACAAGAAGCTTTAGCTAGGTACAATTTCAATATATTGGAAGTAGTGACGTAACAGACATACGAATAAAACTTCGATCATATTATTGGCCAGTGACATTAAGTGGACATCTCTTACGAAGTCCTCACCTACCGAATGGCACCCACTGTTGACCTTAGACCTCTGAAGACTGCTGTTATGTAAATGTGGTTCTTGCAACGGCTTTATGCAACCTTTAAAAAGATCATCTGTCCATTATCTCCTACTTTTACATAAGATTATACTGCGAGTAGTGATTTAGGTGGTAAATAGATAATTGTGTATTTGTATGATACATGTTATAGGCTGCCCTACTGTAACGAGTACTCAGAAACCCGAAAGACTGACAACCAGTCCAACCAAGGGGTGTCGTGTTACGCAGTAAGTGGGTTGAGGAGGTCAGATAGGTGGTCGCTCCGGTTAGACTGGAAGCCGACCCCAACATGGTTGGAAAAAGAATAGATAGATGATAATTATGGGCAGTCTTACGATCTACCTGAAAAATAAATGATGAAATGAATGAATGTAAGAAGAAATATCTGTATGGCCTACAGGTAGTTTGTACCGGGTCTGGCTGTTTGTGTATGTGAGTTTAAATGTTTGTAAACGCACCAAAAAAAACCTAACAAAGTATATGTGTGTATTACACACGTATGAAGTGAAACGTTTTTTAACAAAAAAAAAATATCTCTCATTTTCACTATTTATTCAAATGAATTTCAATCATTCCATTTATTATATCACTTTTTATCATTCAAATATTTCTTAATAAGTCACTCCTCAATTTAAGTAAACACGCGAAGGTCCAAAGTGGCAGAAAATGTGACGATGTTTTTCAAGATGGCGTCGGTAAGTGTGACAATTTTTTTTAACATTGCTATAAGATTTCTCCCATACGTCGATAAAGAAGTTTCACTTCAATAAAAATAACGTCAATAGTCTATAAAACACTAGACTCCATTATGACACATTATGACGACCGATGTGGCGCGACGAGTGAAGGTCCACCTGCGACGCAGGAGGTTGCGGGTTCGATTCCCGCACTGGGACAAATGTTTGTACCATCTACAAAAATTAGTTCCGGGTATTCTGGGTATTTGCTATGTATAATAAAAAATATCTATCTATGTAATGTATTGTATTAAGCATATTAGTCATCTAGTACCCACAACACAAGCTCTGCTTAGCTTGGGGCTAGATGAGGCTGTGTGGATTGTTATTTGTTTTATTTATTTATTGACACTTGTGTTAGAATGTCAGTTTATACTTAACTTATATATATTACAGTGCATAAACACATATAGTGTCGCCGTCTACGTGACACAGCCAATAATACCTAAATATCCACTTTCATCATAATTTCAGCCAAAAACATATCATTTCGACGACCTATGTGGCGCGGTGGGCGAAGGTCCGCCTGCAACGCAGGAGGTTGCGGGTTCGATTCCCGCCCGGGGACAAATGTTTGTACGATCTACAAACATTGGTTCCGGGTGTTCTGGGTATTTTCTATGTATAATAAAAAATATCTATCTATGTAATGTATTGTATTAAGTATATCAGTCATCCATAACACAAGCTCTGCTTCGCTTGGGGCTAGATGATGCTGTGTGGATTGTCCAGCATTATTTATTTATTATTATTTATTTATTTATTTATTTATAATAAATAATAATAAATAAATAATGCTGGACAATCCACACAGCATCATCTTTTTGGCTGAAATTATGATGAAAGTAGATAGGATATAGGCCTTCCCAAAAGATTTCTACAATCACCATATTACACGAAATAATATTACAATATTCTCGGAGATTACCGCTAGTACTAACACAAAACTAATTCTGTCAGGAACTAATCGCGGCCGACTGATGGATGACAAAGGTAATTGCCGAAGTCGACGCAGACGTCGCGACTCAAAACACATTACACACGATTTTTCATTATTTATTCTGGACAAGCAACAGTTCTCGTAATCGAAGCTATTAGAGGTTTCTTGAGGAAGTGGCTCTGCTAGATGGTGTGTGTGTGTGATTATTTGTTTGTCAATTTCAAGGGTGAGGCAGTTCGATTTTTGGAAGGCGGTAGGTTAGTACTGTAGGCCGGGCTATTGTACTTGTGAGGGTTTCGCTGATTTTAAGGTACTTATTAAGTAAAGAACCTTACCGCAGTATATTACAATCAAGAATCTTCTCATAGACAAGCGACATATCACCTCTTCTAAACTATTGTTATCTTTCTCTGGTGGTTGAAACCATAGAGAACCCTTTTTCTACCAGCCTGTTTATAAATAAAGTCTCTTATTATATAAAACCTCTACAGTAGGTTTTGAAATCTATTATATGGGGTTTAGCCATTGCTAGTAACTTAAAAGTATTATTTTTTTCTTTCATTTCCACATTCATACTTAATTTAGTATTTTCTCACCATCTACTAAAGCTTTGCTTTCGCAAGATCTTCTGCGACAAACTAAAAGTATTGACAGATTTCTGATAGTCTACAATAAAAACAAAACATAAATACCTACCCAGACAAACGCCATAAATAAAACTAATAAACTAAACAAGCAAACAAACAAACAATACCACTTCCAGCAGATCTATACAATTTGTTACAAAATCAGGTAGCGCCGGCCGTCTAAAGTTATCAAGATGGTCATTTAAAATGGGCTCTTGTTTTAATTGAGTTACACTCAACACCATACTAATAAAACATAGTAGCATAATACATGCATTTTATGGTATTTTAATTGGTATAATAAACGCTAGGATATGAATTATACGGAACGCTAATTGCTTGCTCATTCAACACTTAATAAATAAGTTACACTATAAGAATAGGGGCAATAAAAATATAAATCAATTACAAAGCTAATCCCGGATTAAATTAATTTGAACAGACTATTGTCGTATTTTTCTGTCACAGATTGTGAGCGTAAATAGTGCTGTCAGATTTAAATAAATTTGTAACAAGCTCGTGTCTATGTTTTTAGTATATTGATCTTGATTTAGTGGCACACACGCAACAAAATGTAAAAAACAAACGGAATGATTTTATTACTTGCCTGGATTTTCTCACTTGCCTTTGAAAAGTGGAAAAAGAGTAGGAAGGCCTTTGCCCTCCTACTATTTCTCCACTTTTCTCTGCCCAGATTCGTATCGGTATTCGGGACCAATCTTAAGGTCCAACTCTTCCCTTCATCTCCAGTTGGGCCTGCCATGATGTCGCTTGCCATTCAAAGGGACCCACAATGTCGCATATCTTTTGGGCAATACCCAATAGTTGAGGTAGTATAGTACGATGACTTAAAAATCAGATTCAAATTCGATTACATAAATTTTACCTAAATGAATCAATAAAAGAAAAAATAACAAACTTTTAACGTTTGAAAATTTTGGTCGACGTCTGCCAAAATATTTTAAATATCCATAAAAACAGGAGTTTATATCTCGTAAGCGATAAAAAAATATGCCAGGCAACCAAAAACAGCGCAAAGTAATTGAAAACAAATAATACTCTAGTCAGCTAAGACAACTTTAATATGTGACATTCCACATGATTACTGTCAAGTTAAACAATAAGTTCTCACGGGTTAATGAACGTGAATTTCGGACATGTGCGTAATAATTTAATGATATTCAGACACATTGTACACGTGAAAGTAAATCATTCCCACACTACCGTGTAAGAAACTAATCATTTTATTAAATGAAACGTGTAGTTGGGAAACGTGAGCGCCATTTTTCCACGCGTTCCAATTTAAATTACTTGTTTTTGAATTGCTTGTTTGATGCGTTCTTTTTTCAATTTAGTTCGATGAAATCAAGCCACTTTTTAATCTGTGTGTTTAAAAAAAGTAACCTGTTACGGTTTACGGCTAAAATTTGCAGCAGCTGGCTGGCCAAGTGGCTGTATCTGTCAAAGGATTGAGAGCTGTTGGAACAGACAAGTGCTTAAGTGGATATTGTGAATCAGTAAACGCAGCGGGGAAGGCCCCCCATCTAGATTGGGCGACGACCTGCAAAAGGCAGCCGAGTAAAGTGAAGACTGAACGTAGGGTGGATTGGACTGATTTGGGATGGCCTAAGTATCGATGATTAAAATGACCATGTTGGTGGTGAGTAGGTACCTGTGTAGATAGTTCGCAATTTAATGCCGTTTCGTACTTTGTAAACTTATGTCGGAGAAACCATTCATGATTAAGCCACGAGTGCTTTAAACATACAATGCTGCATATACCTTGAACTAACTACGAAAATCTACTTTTATATGGCATAAATATTTCCAAAGGAAAATTGTAATAAACAATTTATTGAAGTAGACTCGTGCACAGTCGAACAAATAAACCAAACGCAAATTCAGTTGTACAAGTATGAATCACGACGTCACAAGTTTTGTTCACCCCATAAAGAGACCAAAAGCCAATAAAACAGCAAAAGAAATGTAAAAGCAACGAAAAATTCTCACGGGGCAAGTGAATTTCAACTGTGACGTCGTTAATAAGTCAAATGTGAAATATTGGTCGATATTCGAATGGCGATGAGTGGCGACCTCGCTTCCGAAAACCATCACAGTGTCGACCACAGCAGAAACAAAAAGGTACACGCTGCCGGCGCGCTTCCGATTGCACTGCCAGCGCTGAAAAATTACATGAACAACCCCCAACAAGCCGGGTTAATATATTGCGGGTGCTCACTGCATTCGGTAGGGTTTTACCTGATGTTCTTTTTGCGAAATTCTAATTTTATCGACTGTGTACCCCGTTCGGTCTAGGCTCTCGGTGATATATCTACTTCCTTAGTTACTGTACTCGTTGTTTCTTGTTCCATTTGTGATATTTGAGTCAATAAATTTTTGATTGCTGTAAAATAGGATTTTAGAAATCATCGCACGGTATTATGAATTTGATTGACATTTAACGCTCTACCAACAATGGAACATTACGTGTTAAGAAAACATTAAAAATTCGCAACGGTGAGCGTACGAAATATTAGATTATTATGGACACTTTTTTGTGAGGAACGGATATGTTTTAATTATCGATGTGCTTTATAACGTTGTCAAATCAGGACGAGGCGTCAGACATAATGGATGATGATAGTCCGTAACACACCGCTGCAATTTTTCAATGAGCACTAATGTTTGCCATCACAGTGTGTCCGAACCCGAAGCGTCCTAATGAGTTTGCGCACCACAAATCTTTCGTAAATGGGTGCACTAATTTTTTTGTTACGGTTATCACGACACACCTTGGGACGTCCTTCGGCCTTCGGAGAAGCGAGCATGACTGTGAAAAAAAACACGACAATTAGGTACAACTTTGCAGTCGTAAATGTTACAACGTTCGAGGAACAGAACGGTGACTTTCTTTTGTTTCACACGCATCACTCCCGTAGCGAGCCGAATCGCGGCGACGACTTGCTAGCCAGCGGGCACATGTTTTGACAATGTATTTCAACACAAAGTTTTTTATGGGACACAACTTTTTTCTAGAAAACAGACCTATCCGTGCTCCTGCACTTAATTGGCGTAGCTCTGCTTACAATCATGACCGACCACGATACTTTGACAAATAGGATCGATCGTACAATATAACATCGGGAGTCTACATTGTAACACATGTGTAAATACTAAAGACTAATGCCCACGGTAAAACATTTAACAGTCAGCTATAACAACTGGTTATTTTAATGTCTTCCAATTACAGTGTTCAGTCGGTTAACGATTTCGCTGGGCATTAACTATTCCAATTTTATGTTTGAGCCGGAGGAACGCGAAATTCTTAATATTTAAGGGTTACAACGTGCGTGCAATAATAGTAAAAATGAATCTAAATATATTGTAAATGGAACACAGAAGAATCGTCGAACCCCTAACAAATATAACGTACATACATAATTTACAAAACAAAAAAAATACTGTGACTAATGTAGCCAGAATAATGATGTCAGAAAAACAATCAACAATTCTAGAACGTATTTGAATTAAATTTCAGAAAGAAAGTATCGATTTCAAACCTTGTCCTCAATGGAAAAGTCTTCTTTTTATTACTGGGACCAGCTTGCCCAACTATTCCTAACCACTGCAACTCCTGAAAGCCAGAATCAACAGTGGCGACCACCGGAATAGCTTCCATAGTTTATTCTGAAATTAAGCAAAAGTACCTAGACAGTCACTACGAAAATTCCGCTCTCCACCGACGAGACTTTAAATATTCAAAATTCATAATGGTTCAATAAGCTATATATGGTAAGTGTGGTAAGCCTTAGGAACTATTATTTTACAAAAAGGGTTGAAAATTCTATTTCCCTAAGCACAAGTGGTCAGTGACATATTCAATCCGGGCGTCACACACTCGGATTCCCGTTTCTGCACTTTCGTCCGGCTTGGTGACTTACGAATTTTATTATCTATGGCTTAAAATGATATATGACCGCTCTTAACTGGGGAATCATAAAATATTTTCTGTTTGTGAAATATTTCTGAAGCAATAAAGCAATAATTCACTACGGGACTACGGGGAAGACGACGGCCTTTATTTGCCATCATAAATGTTCTGTTTATGGTGTACTTTTTTGCTGGCTGTACTGGAGACGGCCCAGGGATGCACATAAACCTCGGCTTTATCATTACGTACATACCTGTCCTCAGTTTTAACACTTAAATGTTAAAACGTGTCTAAAGAAAGCTATTGCTTTAATTTCAAATGTTTTATAGTATTCAATGTCAATATTTCCAATGGTTGGGGTTATCCAACTCAAAATGTATGTACAGTCACGCTCTGCGAGGTTCGCGTCCTTACGTGGGACAAAACTATTAATCGGTAACTAAATGCAGTAGTGCCGGCTAAGTCACAACTGACGTGTTGATTTTGATTTGAAGGCTGACACTTATGCGATTGTTGTTAGATACCCTTTCCAGAGACCACAATGATTTTCAGAGAAACATCAATGTCTTCTCAAAAGTAATAATCTCTAATCACCTCTTCGGTCATACACAGCTTCACTAAACAGAGTTTGATTTTGTAATTCTATTGAGAAATGTCAATAATACGGCATAGAAGATTACTAACATCGTATGATGCTTTGGCATTTTTATTAACGTTGTTCAGTTGTTAGTTCAGTGATCTCAGCATTACACCCGTTAGGTACCCACACAGCCTTTTTAGAAAGAAACCTGGCACGAAGCCTACCGAACCCCTTCGCATCCACTTTAATTGGTACACTCATTGATCATAGCAGATCATTCGTTCTCGTCAACTAAATCAGAACTGACACGGAGGCGTCAATTCGTGCGTCGGCGTATCACACGAGTGTGAAACTTAGGAAGTGTCGACGGGGGGCTCCATTAGTCAGCGTGATTAGTTCTCGAGAGCGTTAATGTTTCAATGAGATGAATAATCGCCGGCAACAGTGACAAATGCGCTTCGGTCTTTGCGCGCACGCACCTGACTCCCCCCTACAAACGCGCCGCGCCATCACTCAGCATCACTATGTTATACGTACCAGATGAAGAGATTTATATTTATTAATGTTAGTGCCTCCAACGTTTTTGTTATTTTATGGACTCGCACGAAATGAGTTTCATTAGCTCATAACACACTCACTTATATGAGACGCATAAAATAAACTTGACTCGAAAGTGACTGTTGGACGGAGCAGGCGTTAAGTGTGAAAGCAAAAGTGAAATAAACATAAGTCCGAGATTTTTATGAAGTTTTATGGCCACACTGTCTATTGATAAATGACTCGGCTTACGTATTCCGAGTCAAGGGTTAAAGTCGGCTGCGATCTAGAGTCGGGATCTTTTTCGAATTCTCGTCTCGATTTTTTTTTTATCGAAGTGTGGCGGGATATCGATGTGTGTCACTTTACTATGATTTAACATTGATTGGGTCCTTTGAGTTGAGCCGACTGTGCGTCCACGAGATTTACAACTGAGGCGATGCTACCGACGTGTTATTGCGCTAAAATATTTGTATGAAGCACTCGAATGATATACAGTTTCCAAGAAGCCGGGACGTTAAGACCTTGCGAAGGAAATTATGGCAGGATTAGTTTCTAGACCTGTGATGCGAGGATTTAATGTAGGAAACGGTTTGTCGCACAAACTGCTCCTACATTTGTACAAAGATAGAAAGATAGGGACGGATTGTAATTCTTGCAAGAATAAGGCGAGACTTTATTCGGACAGTGCAAAAATTGGGTGTTATAGTACATTGGAATATTTTGTCACGAATAGGAAATTTATAAATGAAAACCACAGACGTAAAAAGTACCTTTTGGAAAACAATGTTTTAGCCAACGACTTTAAAAACTTTAAAACATGCTTTTTCTTGTTGTAATTTTGTACCCAGGTATATTTTTTTATAAAACCTGATGCAATCTATTCTCAAATCATTACCCAAAGTATATTTAGCAAAAGTATTTACGATTACTCGCAATAGCTTTAATCATTCGTCCATCACGCGCGAGGCGCGACAAGGCGCGGTGATCCGCCCGACACCAGCCGACCGCCGACCGAAGACCGATCATAAATCAAAACATTCGTGTTTGTGATTAATCAAACAGACCCGAGAATACACCTTGAGGTTCATATTTACCTACACGTACCTGTCAGGTGTAATATTAACAGGTATAAAAGTATTCCTTTATATTTCATTAGCCGAAGAATTTCAGCCGATATCGCCGGTTGGCACTTAGCCTAAAACATGACTAATGGTTGCAGCTCTATGATATCAAAATCATTTCAATAATTTGATTGAATGATAGTCTCGTTTCGCAACGCAAATAAATATAATTTTTATACGTATAGACTTTCACTGAGGACATTCTCGTCACGTTGCAAAATTGAATTAACTTTTCGCTGCATTTTTAATATCAAATCTATGTGCTGTCACGTATGACTATAAAACCTCCAAAAATGTGTTACAGTTATCAACCGCAAAATTCGTAATCTTTTTTTACCTACATTAATTACTTTCTAAATCATTTAATACAATTTCGTAACGTCGCGTCGGAGTGT
Source organism: Phlogophora meticulosa (assembly GCA_905147745.2). Classification (NCBI taxonomy): domain Eukaryota; kingdom Metazoa; phylum Arthropoda; class Insecta; order Lepidoptera; family Noctuidae; genus Phlogophora; species Phlogophora meticulosa. The sequence goes on along the minus strand of LR990522.1, from coordinate 12,758,127 downwards.
GGTCAGTGCGGTGGGCAAGCGGCGCAGGCGCATGCCACACAACACGATGATGTAGCGATTTGTACATCATGTCGGTCTCATTTAAAACCCAATGTCCTATTCCTTTTTTATATCAATAAATATTTTTATTATACATTCCACACTGATGTTGAATTGATCGTAATCAGGTTAATTCTTAAAATAGATCTACATCTCCACTCGCGAATACCTCTCATTTATTTTTTCTTCTCTTTCAGACCACATTTTGATCGGATTGTAGTGTGTTCAATTTAAGTGACTTTTTGTCAATATCGATTACTACGACAGTAGTGGTCAATATGATTAAAATTAAATGGTAAATAAAATTCGATTACACACTGAGATGAAATGTGTGATTTCATTATTGAATTTTAAATCGCAAGCACTGTAAAAACTTTTTCGAATATAAATTATTGAAACGTAGTTACTTTCAAATTCAATTTCATTCTATTTTCAAAAAGGTTAATAAATACGAAACGGTAGATCCATGGAGGTTTATTGTTTTTGTTATCTGTTACAAACAACGTGAAAATAGAGCCGTTAATACGGTTAGACGCAGCTTACCAATTTGTTAGTAAATATAGTATCTTTTGTGCATCAAAAAACACATTTTTATTATGAATTAACATGTTTATACAGAGACTCATTTAGTCGAAGATCTTTTTCGATAGTTTTTCTTTTGCATTCTTGTCCTGTCATGACAATGTGAGTCTTACTGTGACGCTTTATGAACTATTTTTCTATAAAGGCACTTTAATGTACGGCTTAGGTCCAGGCAGACTGGATGTCAAAGTTATGACGTGTTAGATTGATTATCGGATGGATGTTAAAATACGTTTTACGACTTTTTATGACGAGCTTTCGGTGTAAACCTGCCTTAACAGATTCGTTCGTGGTCTTATCGGCTGTTGGAGACTAAAAAAAAATACGTACCTATCTTAATTTAACAATTGAGCTTTTATTTCCAAAAATGTTGCCCATGCCTATGAGTCTTAAGTAGTAAATATGATGGGTTTATTTACCATGAAACTATTACTTGACGACCGATGTGGCGCGGCGGACGAAGGTCCGCCTGCGACGCAAAAGGTTGCGGGTTCGATTCCCGCCTTGGGACAAATGTTTGTACGATCTACAAATATTTGTTCCGGGTGTTCTGGGTATTTGCTATGTATAATAAAAATATCTATCTATGTAATGTATTGTATTAAGTATATCAGTCATCTAGTACCCATAATACAAGCTCTGCTTAGCTTGGGGCTAGATGATGCTGTGTGGATTGTCCAGCAATATTTATTTATTTTATTACGTTGCAATTTTTCCATGTCATTTCCTGTCGAAACTTTACATACATGACTGTGACTATTCATAGTTTTTGTTCGTGTCTATATAAAGTGTTTTGTTTATCAGAAATTGTATATAATATTATAATTCTACATTATTGTTGGCCACCAAGAGGCCTCTTCTACTGAATCAAAACAAAACCATATAGGATCTAAGCTCGGGTCTAATCTTTGACATATTAATAGATGAATATCTAAATTGCAAATAGATCTGATTTGAATAGGTCTCAAACCAATTAGTCTAAGATTAGTTCAGGAACACCCGCAGCATCGAACACAGAACATGCACTATAGATACCTAAATCCTACCAACATGCAAATTCGATCACTGGCGTAAAACGTAACACGCCTCAGGCACAGCTTGGCGCCACAAAACAACAACGAAAAAAACAAAACAAATAATTTGTTTAATAAAAACAAATCTGTCGCAGGCGCACCCACAATGTTTTACCTGTCACATATCCGGAACAATGCGGGTTCAACAGCCTGGTGACCACCAGCGTATGACGCCAAAATATCAACTCGCTGATACTAGTTCCGTCCTATTGACATCCGTGTAGCAGGGGGCCGTGGAAAAAATGAGTATGTCAATTTCTTGCGTAATTAATTAATCAGATTAATGATAGTTGAAAAGGACTTCAAAATCCCCAAGGTCGAATTCGAATAAAGAATAGATCAGGAGCTATTCTTTATTCGAATATTAAAATATTCGAATAAAGAATAGCTTATAATATAGCTTATATTATATGTATTATAGCGTATGCACGAAACTCCTCAGGAAATAGTCATAAGGCATTTGAGAAAGTATTGGTAATCGGGGTGGTAAACACGCACGTGTGATGGTCTGATATGCAGTGTACTCGTAATTGTGTAAATCACTCATACAATTCAGCAACATTCATTGAGTTATTTACGATGGCGAACAGATACTTTCTTCAAACTATATCATCCTTTTTTAACTATACTATCCTTCGGATTGCTATTGATATTGTGTTAAACATTGGGTTGCTGATCAACGACATCCCTCGAAACGAAGAGATGGCACCTAAACCAAACACATAACAATCACATTTAAGAAAAGCTCTAAATTCAAAACAGTTTCCCATTACAGAAATGAAATCCATTAAACGCGAAAGGCTTCTATCCTTGTACACCAGTGAGATATCCATAAATTACCAGCCATACTTATTTAAATTATATCATAGTCACTAATCTTTTAATACTAAATTGTTAAATACGATTCAGACCTCCGTCTACTTCTTGGGTGGTCTAGTCCACTTTTTGTAGCACTTAGAACTGATAAAAAGCCTAGCATATAACTATTTTAACGGTGTCTGGAATGTAGTATAGTCTCGTAGTAATCAATGATATTAAAGACGTTGATGGGACTAGTTAGATAAATTGGTTCTCATCTAAATATTTAATAAGAAACTCAATCTATTTCACATCACCTGATTTTTATATTTAAAGGTTACTCCCACATGCTCACATATCCCGTCGTTCAAAATTTACGAAAATATTCTTTTTTTTTTTTAACATTTTCCCACACTAGGAATTTCTCCTGTATTGTGGGTGCGTTTACAAACATTTAAACTCACATACACAAACGGCTAGACCCGGAACAACTACCTGTGGGTCACACAAATATTTGTTCCGTGTGGGGATCGAACCCACAACACGCGGTGCAGCAGCCGACAGCTCAACCACTGCGCTAACCGTGTCGACAAACCAATTTAACCATCAGTTTCCTCTTTCAAAGAGAGAAAAAGAGAAATTACATAAATTCCTCGTCCTTGTCTTTCTCTATTCCTTGTTACACCTGTCATGTTCTACTCTGCATCACCCTAAGGTAGACTGGTAGAAAATGCCTAAGGTCATCAGCCCGCCTTGGTATGGTTCTTTTTACTTGTGCATAAAGTTTTAATAAATAAATAAATAATATTCTACCTGGATTTTGTGTATTTTCCCATTTTCTTAGCAGATAAACTTCAGTCATGTTATTTTATTTTGTCGTGTCGTTATTAAATATATACTTTCAGTTTATTAACAAAAATATTTCACTGTTTGACGTGTAGAAGTGTTTGTAAAAACCTATTTACAGAAATGAATATCATTTCTGGGGTCTCCTAGCACAGGTGTTAAGGAGACCTCTATGTAAGATTAAACATTGTAGAATTTGGAAAGGAACCGAAATAAAAAAATATTATTATTATTATTATTTATTTATCATTAGAATTAAGAATTTAAACAATATACCACAAACTGTAAACTTGTTACCAGTTAGATTTCATTCGTATTACCTTGTTATAAGAATATGCCAAAAGGTAGAATTTACCTGCTACGAAACATTATTTGTACGGTTAGTCTATTATATTCTATTCTCTAAAAACTATTACCTACAGACATTAAATCATGCATTTTTCTAATCTTTCTAACTCATCAGAGATCTTGAACATTATTAAAACAAAATTATAAATTCTGATTCCATAAAATATGTTTGCAGGTTGACCAACAAGTGTAACCTGTGTGACATCGGAAGCGGAAGCTGCTCCCACGCGGGGAGGGTTCCGGCGCGCGCGCACCGTGATCTGCTCTGACGTCACTTCCGGACGGGCCTTGATTGGGAGTGAGGTAACGGTTAATCGCTGATTGCTGGCTGATTGTGTGGCCAGTGTTTTAGTATCCGCTGACAGTTATAATAAATGCATAGCGTGCAAATGTGGGTAATTTAGCATAAAACAATCAAGTTCGGAACTCGAACGTTCCAGAAGGAACATCACACCTGTATTCCCCAAAGGGCTAGGCAGAGGTGTACCGATAGCGCACCAACATTTGGTGAATCCGGGCTGCTACTGAGTAATTCCAAGTGGAAAAACCCAATACCACGATTAGCAGTAGCGCTGCGAATACTAGACCAACAAGCCCACCAGTCTAGAAACCGCTCAACATATCTCATGTCCCAACCCAAACTCATGAACTACAGCTGAATTTGAGGTTAGCAGATAGAGCAACGATTCAATCGTGCATGGACGTTCGTAAGTACTATACTCTCTCGATACTCCTGTAATGAGCGTTCAATACATTAGTAATTGGATTACACTTTTTGCTCTCGCTCATATCCTCATTTCATTCCCACAGATTCACATTGTAATTAGTAGGTATGCACTTACTTTTGTCGCTAAGCAATAAAATAAAATACTAAATCATCTGTCTTATATGCATTTCGCATACACCCACATCCTTCACCAGTAAAGAACTTGCAAGAAACATAACATGACATTTCTCTTCTTTGTAACAGTCTATAAAACTGAGAGACAACTTCAAAGTTTTGCAGAACATAATTACTATCTATTATTCCGTTTGTCAACTACGTACGTCAAGAACTCAAGAGCGACACACCTACACCACACTTTGTTCCACATTCGTACTTTCAATCAATGCCATTGTTTATCTAATTACAGCCTGTCTTTACACGTAATGATACAGTTTCGTTTGTTTCAAACAACACCAACGCGCTTATTCATCAAAAAGTCTCACCGACCGAAGAGGTCGGCGCACAAACTCACAACTAATTCGTATATTGTACTGCTATAATTTGCCATAAGCAACACTTAATACTTCTCGTTATCTCCAACTTGAAGCGTTATGCCCCATAAGAACCACGTAATAGGGGCATTTCTTACAAGCCGCCGAATTATCATAATGAGCAATAACCAATTGCACGAAGCTCACGTCAAATCGGCTTAACTCATGTAAATTTATGGTTATAACTCAACTTTTTTTGTGTTTTAAGTCAAATTGCTGAGCGTTTTAAGCGATGAGCCGCAACGGGCCCCTATTAGCGGCCAAATGGCGTATGGCGGGAACGTTTCGTGAAAGAAATCAAATTACAATAACGATGCACGCTACTCGTCAGTCGTCAGTCCGCCAGCGATACCTAAATAACGGGTTACGTCTAATTTATAAGAGGTAAATTGTAGGATGCCACGCGCTAGAGATGTGTCATTAGATGGCGCTCGTAGCCCAAGAATTATGTTTGGTTAGGTTTGTTCGACGATGATTACACGTATTAGTGCCGGGGCTCAATAAAACGGAAGCTCGTTGTCTCGTTTGCCGTATTACGTAGAAAGTAAATATAGTACTTTGAAAATATTGGAATTAAATTTTATGGCAGTTAATATAAAATTAATGTTTTCACTTCAAGAAAGGTTGAAACCGTTGAATCTCCTGTAATACGACAATTTTGAGGTACCCTTAAACGACCAAAACTTCGATACCAACTCATTACCAACGAGATATCAAATCAATGTTCATATAATGTATGTTTCTTCTGTTTTAGTAGACTTGCCCTCTAGACTGAGTCTGCATTTAGATATATTAGATATCTAGCTCAGTACTGTTACTCAGCAAGACACTTTGTTTAGTAACAGGTCTGTGCATTCAAAGTAAAATATCATAGCCTAGCATGATTGAAACATAGTATCCAAAACTAATAAACGTGAGTGGATAATGAGCACTAGACAGTGTGGATTTCCTTCACCAAATCTTCATACCAGTTGTTCTCGGTCCCTAAGCGCCATAGACCATCAAAGTAGACAAAACAATGTGGCATTCGATCAGTGATTACAATGGAACATAAGCTACCAGAAAGCTTATGCCAATCCCGGTGCAAGTCGTTGTAGAAAAACGTAACGCTTTGAAAGCGGTTGCCACTTGTCTAGGTCCTCTGATCAGATGACAATCTTCCCTACGAATATTCGTGTTTTTTTCCCAAAAATTTGGTAACGAGAGCCGAGACAGTGTGTCTACGTATGTGGATGTACCGGCAGCGTGCAGGTAGGCATGAATGGCCGGCGCCCCGCTGCTAGTGAGTTATGTTGGGCCCCTGGGGCGCAGCGCGGGCGCTCCTTCACACCTCCGCCCGCGTGTGGTCCCGCGGTTTACGACGGCCGGAGCTGCTGCGCGCGCGCTGGACGGTCCATGCAACAGTAAGCCAGATTCGAAAGCCGGTCTCAATTTTGTTCAGTATCACGAATACATCTTCTGTAGTTTAGACATTATTATTACTATCCGTATACCCTAACTACTTTTATCATATTATACCCATGTAATTAAAAGGCATGAACGTCTGCAATCACTATTAGGTTCATCGAATTTCAAGGTACCTAATCCGAAAGTCTTCTCTAAATCGAGGATTTTTTTGCGATTCTTTTTATCTACAAACGAATCAAAATTGTATTGTGAATATAAAGTGCTTTCTTCCATTCATCTCTACAGCTACAATATGGCGACCAAGCCTTAATTCTCTATATTGAGTTAACACCTCCATAACCGTTTGGTAAGATTGGTTGTCAGACTTTCGGGCTTTTGACAACCCTTAACTGTCAAAGACCTACAAATGACAGCCGGACCAACGGCTTTACGTGACCACCAACCACTAAATGTCGAGCCCCAGCGCGCTTGCGAAAAAGCACGGAGGGGCTCGATATGTAGTGGTGTGACACAACATGAATTAATCAATAAATAATGTGCACCAGTATTCTTGGCTGCTTCCCACATAGCGCGTCCCGACCAGCACCTAAATCTTCCGGCGTTACTAGTAGATATCCTTACCGTAAGATATTATAATATTAGTCACATTAGTGTGTATATTTTACCGAGGAATTATTTTATTTGTTAGACTTATTACGACTTGCCGGGCTTCCTGCGAGATACGATACAGGCCGGTGCCATTTTTATTGGACAGGAAGGAAATTCTAACGTTTAATATATTCTAAGTAAAACGTTTGAGGTTTATTTATAACAGTCGTATTCCCTTCGATCCGGTTTGGGTGACTGGTGGACCGAGCCTCTTGTAATATTGAACGTTGATAGTGTTTATATAGGTATACAAGTATAATGTAGTACTGGGAAAACCAAGAGTGATAGCAGGAGAAAATGTTGACCGCGTTTCGTGTCACCTTCACTTCATGTATGTACATAATGATCGTCATGTGAACTAAAAACTAAACTAAATAGTCATTTAGCTATTTTGTTGACAACGAATTCACAATATTTTGAGAGGCAGTGATACAGCAATCAGTCGATGAAAAAGCTTCAGGCGACCAAAGGCTACGAGTGTTAAATCGATCAAGCCATCATGCCATCTGATTTCCGCAAAAGATTTGGATATCATTATTTTTTTTTGCATTACGATCTTTGAAATTTATTTCTCACTAAGCAGATTATCTATATCACCTATATACCAAGTTATGTATAAAAACAAGGGGTCTTACCACTGACAGTTCCTACTGTAAGCCCAGTTATTTATCGTCTTCCCACTGGCCGCACTAAGATTTATACTGTCCAGAGGAAATCATGACAGAGAAGCTTTTTGTTATTAAGTACTGCTTTCGTACTGAAAAATGTTGTTCAAATACGGTTATTTTTCTTTGTTTTATATTACGTTATTGCAATCGTGATTCTGGATTAAACAAAACACTAAATCATTATTTTCAATTATATTATTTTTATTAACAGGAACTTACAGTTTTGAGAAGCTGATGATTTATATACCTTTATTCGGTCATTCATAAGTCCAAGCTTCATTGGGAACCTTAAAAACAAACCTTTTTTTTAAACAAATCACAGTTTAAAACAGAGACAGTTCAAAAAATTAAAAAAAAAATATTGTGTTAAATGTAATATGGCTTTTACCTGAATGAAATAATTTTATTTATTAGTATTTTATTTTAAAAGTCAGTAACTATAAACCGAAAAAGAATCCAAAAGCTTGCCCTTTGTAAAGTCACACACTATTGAGTACAAATAAAAGTCTAATGACAATCACAATTCAATCAAAGACTAATCACAAATAAATTTGCAGTAAATTATAATAAACGCCGTTCAAAGGTTACGTCGGTCAGTTGCACATGGTAGATAGAACAAATTCTGGATGCTGCACCTGTGTGTGTTTCCTTGAGTCGCGACTGGTGTCCGCAAGGTATGACCTAGGAGCGTCGTCTGTATGCCACAGTGCGTGGGCGCAGATTTATTGAACGACTACTGCTTTACCGAACAACGGAGGTCGATTTAAGTGAAATTTATTTATGCATTTGTATGTAGTTATTGCTCGTTGCTAGTTATTATGTTGGGTATTTTAGTGGGTATGATAGTTTGGTGGTCGTTCGTGGGTCAAGAGCTTTGTTAGATCGAATATTTGTGAATGGTTAATTCAGTTATTAAAATATTGATAAAATTGTAACTTAATGCGGAAGTCATCGATCAGAACGTAATGTTGTGGCAACTTTTTGAAGTATACTGTAGTAGGTATTTACTTTACGAAAGGTCTTAAATTGGTATGGCATATTTTGTCACAAATTGTTTTTTTTTTAATTGATGCAATTTATGTTGACAGTATCATTTGATGGTAATCATTGTAATCGTCATCTGACTAGACTTTTCCTAACAAATATAGGGGCAGATTCTAGTCCGACCGGATGCCAGTATTTTATATGGAGCGACTGCCTATCTGACCTCTACAATCCAGTTGGTAGTATTTCAACGAAACATAGGTACTTAACTAAAGTAACCTTATCTGCCGAGCCTTTTCCCAACTATGTTGGGGTCGGCTTCCAGTCTAACCAGATGCAGCTATATACCAGTATTTTACATGAAGCGACTGCCTAGCAACCCCCTAGGTGCAATCCAGTTGATGGTATTTGAATGAAACATATCAACATTAACTTAGCATACAACCTTTACTGAAATAAGATACAAAACATACATTACTAAATTACCTCGTGAGAACAGATCGCAGTATATATATAATTATATATACCCGCAATCTAGCAAAAATAGACTGATCATTATCATTCCAAAAAAAACTCAACAATTACACGAATACTCGTATGGACATATTACTGCTGATTCTTCACACGGCCATCCATCGACAATCACTTACATAACACATAGGTATGTATAGTATACATCTTGATAATAAGTGGACATATTATAAAAAAATTGAATCATCATCTTAACTAATTTGCATCAATGCGTGCAATCCGACGCACTTGTGGCATCTTCAGTATAATTGTATGGGTGAGTGTAAGAACAGATTACAATGCATGGGCTGTGCTTACAAGTACCTTATGGGTAGATTTTAATGGATATCTATGTTTGGAACTATTGAAGAAGAAGGGTGGGTGGTTAAGAAGGGTGGGCGTTTTGGGGGACTGTCTTATGTAAACGTTGTGACGTTCAAAAAGTGCTGATTGCCATTGATTGATTGATTCAGTAACTAACAGCCACCCGGGACTTCGTCTGCGTATGTATCTTTATACATTTGTAGCCTAAAGTATAAGCTATATAAATATTGTAAAGTTTCATTAATACCTGTTCAGTAGTTTTTGCGTCAAAGGGCAATAAAAAGGCCCTCACAAACTTTAACCTTTATGACGTCATAGTAAGAATTCTAACTTTAGTAGTATATTTGTGTGCGAAAAGGAAGAAAAACTTTGTTTTTTTTTGGGGGCAAATCTCGTAATGACTTCGATCTCCTTGGTACCTCCACTTTTTCTTAACTTTAAAGATTTTCGATTTTTAAAATCCATTATAAAGTTAAGTCTCGTTTCTTTCTAAATTCGAATGTGTTCGAGTATAACAGACTTCACCAATGCGTCCCCCATACAATCGACCGCACAGAGTCAATGGCAAAACTTATCTTTGATCTGGCCTAGCGTAGTACAGAGTTTCAATAGAATAAGAGGCCAGCTTATACTGGTTTAGTTATCACTGACATGTTGTAGTTATAACTGTACCTATGTCTTAAGCTGAAGTTGGTGGAGGAAGTTTAGTGATGAAAAGCTAAGTTCAGTTGTGAACAAGAAAGTGGCTTTCCTTATACGTTGCTGCAATTTTATTTAATAAACCGTTGTGAAATAAAACGGACACCTTACCAAACCACAATCAATACCAATTTAGCGACACTAACAGATTATGGATACAGATTATAGATCTACGTTTTAATTGACTCCAGATGGATCCCGTTATGATTAGTGTAATGAGATCCAAATTGATAGAGATACAGCCAATCTCCACGTGTAGATACCTACTACCGAAGCTATTAGATTAACTAAGATGTTGTTACTGATACGCCCGTAATTGGATTATTTTTTATTTCTTTTTCTCAAAAAAGACCTGCGGCTGAGTTTGTGGTTTGGTATTGCATGGACCGAGTCAACAAGGTGTTTAGAATGTTGATCTTAGAAGTTATTGTTCATACGGTATGTTTTAAAGATAAGCAGGCTAAGCATATGTGGTCTACTGAGAGCTGCTACGCGACTGCTACGCAGCTTCTACGTGGCTGCTACGCGGCTACAACGCAGCGCCTACGCTGTGTATACGCCCAACTTACGTTACGATTAACAAATGGCCAGTGTCAAGACACACTTCTAGTAGCCTAGACTGGATAATAGTGTATATATAGAATACTTGAATGTGTGTAAGATAAGAGAAACCTGTCAGTAGACTAACAAATTAAACAAAACAATCGCTTTGATAAGGCTGAATATCCATAAACATATAAAACATGTAACAAGGGTTAAAGCAAAGGGTCTGTGCCTATAAACATCGGAGTTGACGCCTATTAAGTTTAATAGCTATAATTATATGTACAGCAAATAAAATTTATGTGAAATACATAACTCTTGTTCTTAAATTTTTCAATAAACACAGGTCTCCATGACATAAGTATTTTATGTCGTCTGGTTTTATGTTCGTAATAAAATATCGTTCAACTGAAATAGACGAACGTCTACGGTAAGATAAAGGGTAGAACTAAGATACCCTTACAGATAAAACCAAATAGGATTTGATTCGTACATTTCTTTTTATTTATAACTAGTTTCCGCCCGCGGATTCGCCCGCGTGATTTGTTAATAAAAAATAGCCTATGTGCTGCCCCGGGGTGCAATCTATCTCTCTGCCAAATTTAATCGAAATCCGTTCAGTGGTTTAGGCGTGAAAAGGTAACAAACAAACTTACTTTCGCATTTATCATATTAATTTAGGATAAGACTACTCTGGCTTACTTGATGAAATTGTTACAGCTGCAATAGCTCGTTGGTCACAAGCCCGCCATCCTATTCCCAACCATTGTAACTCCTGAAAACCAGAACAAACAGTAGCGACCACTAGAAAAGCGTTGAGTCAATGAAGCTCGATGAGTCCCGGAGAAACGATTCTACTGTCTTGGATCCCGCATCAAAAAAATCAGAGAAGAATAGTGGAGAAGTTATAAAAATTGGTGTTGAAAAACTTGTTGGTCGAATCAACCTTTCTGCAAATAGCATCTAGAATGCACTTCGCTGTCTAGCCTTTTTCCATCTTTGTCGGGGTCCGCTTCCCAGGCTAACCGCATGCAGCTGAATACGAGTATTTTAGATGGCGACTGTTTATCCGACCTCCACAACCCAGTTACTGTGTAACACGATACATTTTGATAAGACTGGTCGTCAGGCTTTGAGGCTTCTGATTACCCGTAACGACCGTCAAAGATCTACGAATGACAGCCGGTACCAACTGCTTAACGTGTTTTCCGAGGCACAGAATTGTCTCAACATGTAATGCATTGTGACCTGTCTATGGACCGACCGAACTCGACCTGCATGGCTTCTATCGACCCCTGCAGCTGTTATTATTTAGCCACCAGCCCCTCAAAGAAAATGGCAGCTTTTATATCTATTATGCCTGGAAATTGTCGGGAACCCTTAAGATCCAAACTGCATCACTAGGTATGTTGCTTCAGTGATACTTTTGGACGTCTTTTGTACACACACAGATTTAATGTGTGATCTGTTTTTTTTTATATTCCGGCAAATTGTTTTGGAGTTTTTCCAACTGGAGTTTCTTAGTAGCCGTCCAAGTGTACATTTGTGCCTGCTTGATGGCAAGACGCTCGCCCCCTCTTACATGGTACTAAAACATAACCTGGCAAAATGTGGGTGTACTATACGGAGATACACCTCTACCTAACCCTTAGAGCAATACATGCGTGATATTGTGTTTATGTTATGCAGTCCCTATAAATTACAGTTTCTTATAAGTTAATTAAATTATATAACGTAAACCAAAAGCAATACTGATTTCATTAGGACATCGCCCAGAGACTAATATAGATTATAATCGTTACACGTGTTATTTGTGTTGCCAAGTGTTAAAATAGAAATGTGTATTAAATGTTTTCATCAGAATCTTTATGAGTTTATAGAAGGACAAATTATGAAAAAAGAACTTTCCAGAATATTTCGACAGTCGCGTGTTTGTGTACCTACCTTCGAGTCGGCAAACAAAGAACCTTAAAATAACTGTTCCAAACCAAATTCTTTCGTAACAATATAACAGCAAAAAACACTCTTATTAAAACCGAGATTAAACCGGTTCATCCTAGATTTCATTTGCGGTTTCATTCTCTTTAGATTAAGTTAGTGCGACCACTGGGCTCATTGTTGCATTTTCACGAGAACTTTAATAAAGATCTTCCACACATAGCACAATACTCGTATCTCATGCCCACGCGGCGGCCGGCGACCGCAGCAGCCCGCGACTCCTTGTCAAGCGTATAAACTGCGATTCTTACGGCTAGTGTGAAATGTTGCTTACATTAAATGTGAATATATTTTAATAAATGCACCATGTGCTACTAATATGGATAGTTTATTGCGGCGAAATAAAAGGTGTCACGGATGCGCGAAAGTGTGGTTCTGTTTATATTGAACTTAATTGGATGGTCTGGATGATGTGGTTTTATATGACCTTCAATGCTCCATACTTTATAACTTCTGGAACAACAAACCTTTGACAAAAAGTTATCATTATTATTAGCCTAAATTTTCTCACTGCACGTCGATCTCCTTACAGTACTCAAAGGGTTGCTATCTTAAAAAAAAAACATTCTGAAAATGTTCCGTATGTCTTAAAGAGAAGCCAGTGAGATGACAAAAGTCAACATGACGACACAAAGCCAAATATACTGTACAAGCCCTACTAGACAACCCACCTTTTCTAAATGGCCACCGTACGCAAAGCCGGGTTACACAATATCTAATTATTTGTTCCCGCTCGCTCGCGGCCATACTGCCGTATATTCCACGTAAACGCGGTAGGCTCCAACGTATCATGTTAAGACATTAAGCTACCGTGAGCGAATAAAACGGTGTTTACATTGCGCGGGCGCACCGAGATCCAATCTGGACTGTAACTAATCGAGGCGAGCGATGTTCTCGCGATTGAGTTATTACATCTTCCTGTTAGGCTACTTGTTTTTGTGACTCCTACTGTTTTAATTAATTATACACTATAAATAATACATATTTTATGTGTAATGCGATACGCAGGTTGTACCGATGGTGCTCCCTGATACGCGCGCCCGGATCGAGTGTGCGCTGTTCGGTTATTATTCAACTTTTTATTGTTTCTTGACGATATTAATGTTTTGTACGATTGTTGGTTCTGATTCTCGCATTCTTTGTGTTCAGCTTCTGAGCTACTGTATTGACATAATTACCTACTTTTATGTATGTGTATTATCTAAAGAAAGCTACGTCACAAAATATGATATTTTTAAATTTATTATCAATTATTCAATTGATGATGTATCTACTTATTACAGCGTGGAAGGGAAATCTACTTACTACTATACTTTAATTAAAAACCTCATTGGTTAAATAGTTTTTTACAGTTTGACTTAAAAAACATACAGAAAAAGTATGAAAACACGTAAAAATCAGGAATAGCCGATGAAAAATTTCAACGCTGGCTGTCTAGACTCATATCCTGAACTCATGGTATCAGGTGGTGGGTCCTTCCACCCTGTACAGATTCGACCAACGCCTGTCGTATCTAAGTATGAAATCAGTACTGAGATAGTTTTTGGAATATGGTTTTTTTTTTGAAAATAGGTAGATATGGTTTGATAATAACCATTCTCCCAAGCAGAATCCAAAATACTGTTATAAGACAACATTCTACGTCCAGAACCACACGCCTGGCCTAACAAGTAAAAGAAAACCAAGAAAATCGCGATGACATTTGAATTCTAACAACCTCCAACCATCTTAAACCTAATAGGGCAGCTAACGATTTTACTTATGCTTCAATAACATTTGCAATGAAGCAGTTAAGCTGTGAGTTACGGTTCGTCCGAGAGTGTTCGTCAGAGAGGCTCGTTACGGCACGTGACGGAGCACTCCGAGAGCTCATTACACTTACCCTTTGAGTTTTACTACCGACATGGACTACTCTCACCTGCCATGCTAAATTCTCAGCTTGTAGCTTAAGTCAATACAGGAAAAGTTAATGCAGGAAAGTTCTACTGAATCAAAAGAAGGTAGGCTCAAAGTAATTTCGATCTTTGAATTGGTTCGATCGTCGGTACACTCGAAGTCTCCTAGTTACTAGGACAATATTTTTACACTAACTCAAAAGCTTCGAGTTTGAGATCTTAAGGGTGAGCACAGAATATTCATATTCATATTAATTTATTTGCGTTCCACAAGGTAAAACAAGATTTTATTAAAATGCTTAAAGCTAAGAGCCGTTGTGGACCCTGTCAGGGCACAGCAAAAAGTTAAAATTCTAAGTCATAAAAGCTATAACATAAAAAACAAAATACTGCACCGTGTGCCTTACAAGCAATTCAGTACCCTAGAAAACCACCTCTTGATAGAACTCTCAACACCTGCATATCCCAATAAGACATAACCGAAACATAAAAATGCAACTCAGAAAGGTCAGGTTCGTAGTACTCGCAACCAGCGTATGACCAGATGTATGAAAGTAAAAGAAGCAAAAGGAGTATCGTAAGTAGGTAGGTTCTGCCTCACTCCATGGGAAAAAAGCGTGAGTTTATGTGTGTACGTAAATACCAAAACATGTACCCAATTTATGCAACAAAGCGAATTGAAAGATTGTTTTACGCTCCAAAGTAAGGCCTTTGCCCTTAAGGATGAGACAAAATTGAAAGCACCGTCAAAGCAAATGACACTAAAGTATTTCTCCCGTGTTTCGATCACGATTCACACTTATTTCGTACTGTGAAGTCACACTAAACGTTACCTTTAGGCGAGCCTGTGAGCATACTGACCGTCTCACGCGAATATATTCAACCCCTACCATGGATAACAGTCGTAGCTGATCTTTCTTAAGTGCTCTTAATGTGAATAATTTATGGCAAGCAAGCCTTACAGCAAAATAACTAACATCCATACAAGCTTTCGTCCCTTATGTAATCCGTGAAAAGGATGAATTAAAAAAACCTTTAGCGCTCAGTTTAGTCATTTAAGGAACTATTGTGGAAAATTTAATTCTTAGTAGGCTATGCGTTCCCTGTCTAAATCAATTTATTAAACTGGCATTCGGTTTTTATTTAGTACCTAGATCAATACGTCATCAATAAGTATTAGTAACTGCAAGATATTCTTTTAGCTGACTCAAAGTAGCAAAAATCATAGCTTAACATAACTTGACTACATCCAGCCCAGGCCCAGGCCAGCACATAAAGCTACCCCATATTGTCAAAACTCTTTGACCCTTTTTCAACGTTATTGCAAAATTTGACAGTTTGGGATATGTACATACTAAACAATTAGTACCGTTCGTAGTGGCATGAAACATTTTAATTGACATGTCACAACGATCCAAATTCTCATCATCAAATCCTAACAGTACCACAAAAGACACGTAGTAGCAACGAGAATTCGACAAAGAATTAAGTCCGTTAAAGCAGCTACGGTCACAGCGGTGGCGTCGGCCTGAGGCGTCGCGCACATCACTTAATGTCCTGATTATACGACCATATTGTCATTATGGGTCATTACCGTCGCTAATAGTCCACGCGGGGACACACAGAAATTGTTTAAAATTCTTAAACAGCTTGTTATTCCAAATATGTGATCCGACGTCTCTCGAATAAACGCACGTTTTGCAAGTGGCTGTGTGTCACGACTTGAGATGTCAATTATTTGGACGAAATTCTTTGGAAATTACCCTTTTGTTGCATTGTTTCATTTGGAAAAAGTGTTTAAATACTTTCTAGTTTAATTTATGTTGGATGTGGGAGTCACTCAATAATGTTTAGATTCATCCGACAACTGCGACACTTAATAATTTACTCCATTAAATTAAATATAGATAGAAACCAAATTGACCTTTACGAAAGCGGCTCGATACCAAATTAATAGGTGCAATTTCCAAAATTATCCTTAATACGGCCAAAATAAAAAGTGATATCCATCGAAACCGCATCGATCTCATTAATTCCCAAAGGGTCGCGTTAGATACGTCGAATTAGGACGTATTTGGGACGGAAATCACTAGACCGCCAATCCTGCCATATGTCGATATCAATCAGGCAAGGATACACATACTTATCTATATTTGGGTGGTTGAAATTACATCTAAATCGAGACTAATCGTCAAACGACTTAGATATTGTTTTTTGGACGGTAAGTTCGCCCACTTCCCATACAATTTTCGATAGAAAAACCTACTCCGAGGGAAGTCCCGCAGAAGCGCACACAATGAAAACCTATACAGCATTTAACGTTAAATTCGAGAAAAAATATCAATTTGATATTTTTCAGTAAATATGATGGTGGAGATTTTCATGTCGTGTCGTCATTCGTATCGTGAAGTCGAAAACATTTCACTGTCATCGATGCCATTATGTCTCTTTGTTTTCAATACTAACAAAACACGTTTAAAGAGTTTGTTTCTTTGCACGCGCTTATTGATTTTGCAATTGATAGCACATCCCCTGAGGAAAATTATAGGGTATTTAACATCACGCTACAACCCTAAGGAGTGGGTGAATCCGAGGGGCAAAGCTAGTAATTTTATAAAATTATTTATGACGACGACGCTTACGTGTGCCGCCTTGAGTGCATGTGCAAAATCACTCGCACTGATATCAACTTGTGGAAGTTTAAACTGTGGAATACAGAAATGAAAAGAAATCTCTCTGGATTACTTAATTTAAAAAAAAAAAAAATGTTACATTGATGCTTCACTGCATACTTGTACGCATAGGTACATCGAAATACGTAAATTCGTTTCGCTCTCGACGTTTTTGTCTCAGAGCGAAACCGCGTCGTCACCCTTTTTTGTAAGTCGTATCACGTCCAAAATTGACGTAAAAACAAAATATTATTTTTCGTCACGCCCGTCCACGCCACACTAGCTATTTATTATTGAGTTTCTTCTAAATAAGTTTCTGCTGTTTTGGGAAATAAAAAAAAGTTTCAACACTTTATTTCGTATAATTAATTACCGGATGTGGTACCAATCTGGCGATAATTTATTTGGCCAATTTACAAGAGACTTTTCAGAGTGCGACAGAACAGATTGACATTTGGCCTGGAAACAACCACTTGCCGTTTAAAACACCACAATAATTAAAATAATTAACGAAGGAAGCTTAAAAAACCTGAGATGATTAAAAGCTAAGCAAGAGTGCTACTTCGCACATGTCGCGTCCCCCCACACAAAAGAAGGAACCAATTAAGAGGGCGTTGTCGTACAGAACACGGCGCGACGATAATTACGCATAATTACGAAAATTATCGCTTACTATTTAACTCGAATTTTATTCAATTATTCTTACAGTTGCTAGTATCTTAAGGTCTACAATCGCGTTACTATTTTCGCCACAAAACTTTACAGCCGAACTATTTCCATTGCTGCATCTACCTTATGCACTATTAAACCACGTGGTATAAACTCTTCAACGAATGTGTGTGTATGTGGTGTATTTAATGTGTAGTTGGTAAGCAAAGGGCGTAGTTCGCGTGCGGCCCTGCTGAGCCGCCAGTGGAGGCCGACATATGGGCATGACCGCTGTCAGGTGGGCCTTAGGGCACCTGTCAATATTATGAAATTGTAACGTCGATGACTGACGACCAAGGTAGCTTCTTGGCGTCACGATCACTAAAAGAGCGGAAATAACATTTTAATTGGATTCTTAGTTTTCTGATGTTGCATCTCTTGTAATTCTTGCCGTCACAATGACGCCTTTTAATTAAATAAATAAATAATGCTGGATAATCCACACAGCATCATCTAGCCCCAAGCTAAGCAGAGCTTGTGTTATGGGTACTAGATGACTGATATACTTAATACAATACATTACATAGATAGATATTTTTATTATACATAGGAAATACCCAGAACACCCGGAACAAATATTTGTCGATCGTACAAACATTTGTCCCAAGGCGGGAATCGAACCCGCAACCTCTTGCGTCGCAGGCCGACCTTCGCCCGCCGCGCCACAACGGTCGTCGACATTAACGAATTAACTCGCAATGCAACAAGTCTATGACAAATACTTTTCTTTATCTCATAGTTTTCCTTGAATTTGAGGAACTGGCTGCAAATAATAGGTATTATAAATTAAAACCGATGCTAATCAGTCAAATCAAGTTAGGTGACATACACCAACTCTTAATTCTCAATTAAAAAGCGTTTTCATAAAGTTTTTCAAGGAAACTTCACTGAAAATCTAGTAGTTTGAAGATAACTACACAGTCGCGACACGGACCGTGTTCAATTGTAGCTACAAACGAAACGAATTCATTTTACAGAACTCATCTTGCAGACGTCGCGTCGTGTGACAGCGTCACAGAAGTTGGCGGGAAAACTTTAGCTTTTTTTGGAAGAGACAAGGAGGTTTTTTTCTGTGCGTAGATTTTTTTTATGCTGGTAACACATGCAATAGCCCGGGTATGCAAGGTTGTATGGTATGTTTGAAACTGGACAAAGCACTGCAATATACAGTAGCGGTATAGTATTCCCCGAAAAATTGGTAGAATCCTAGAATCTACAAATTGATAAAAATAGATAGACATGGATTCATAAAAAAATTGGTTACTGTATTTTATATTGGTATATTTTTTTCTTGAAGAGGTTTTTAAAGTTAATATTTTATGTTTTCAGTTGTACAAAATAATCTTAATAGCGTCGTATTTCTTCATTGAAACTTTAGCTTTATTTTCATAATGCATTTTCTAAGCCCTTTCACATTGCCAATAAAACAACTTTTGGTATGGCTGCTGCACTCGGTAAAATAATTGTGCAAAAGGGCTAAGGACTTCCAACTTTACCGTAATCCCGTCCTAGAGCTAGACTTTGGTATTCTAGTTCTAGGACGGGTCCGGTACCTACCTATCGTTCGTTCTCTCTTCTAACTCTGTCTACCTCGACCTTTACTAACATTTCTACCACGCAATTGCACGCTTGTCATCATCAGGCTATACTAGTCCACAATACAATACAATTGCACGCTTACCTACTATTTATTCCGGTTCAATTAAACCCCTCCAAAATATCTCTTCTAGTGCATCAGTAGCCTCGTGAGCGGCGTCAACGACGCGTGCCCGGAAGCGTCACGGCCGCGTGAAGACCGGAAATGGGCAGGATGACCGGATCCTATCTCCGCTCTCCTGCCTACCTGCCGGCCATGTTGTGACGTCACCTCACCCCGGCGCATGCTTCGCACAATACCACACATTCTGCTTAGATTTCGGAGTTGTTCTGTCACTCTGAAACGGTTTTCCCGTTTGGATTGTGAAAACGGGGATTTGGATATTTATCGATGCTGTTGTAGATAAATTATGTTGTTAAAAGTTTCAGATGTGTTTGCAGAACATCGTCAAAACAAACTGCTACGCGAACAATTGCCACTCAAGTCATCGGATCTCGCTAAAACGTGCACACGGCCAAACCTGAGTTTGCCGAAGCAGAACATCCACCGGTTATCATTGCGGGAGTATATAATTGTTGGCAATTTCGCGTTTCCATTCAAGCCGTGAATAGCAACCATTAGGCAGAACCCTCCATGCGCCCTCCTCAGCTAATAAGTGCATTTTTCCTTTACAGGACTCCTTAGTGCCATAGTTAAAGCCTCTACTTTAAAAAAATGGCCGTCTCCGCCATTTTGTGGCCATTTCACATTCAGCTGGATATTAAAATTATTGCTAATTGCAGTTATTAAGCAATTTGTTTAATTAATAATGAGAATTTAAAAGCTGGTGTTTGTAATTAGCAACACTGGCTGTATTGTCAACTCTTTTTACCGAGCTTACTAAAATGCGAGAAAGGTCTGTGTTACAGCAATTGTAATTTAAAATGTGCGTGTGTGTTTTAATTTGTAATTTAATAAACCTACCTTGTTCCAGTAACTATATTCTTCCAACTATTCCATTTATATCCAAACTCTAACAATATTTTTCATTTAGACATCTACTGTTTTTGCATTCTCATAATCAATGGCTTCATTTAGCAGTCATATATACCTACCTATTTCTGGTACCCACATATGTACATGAGCAAATTAAATAGGTACTTTTTATGTAAGTACATAGGTACTTTTGCAATTTCGCTTTAAACTTTTAAAATTTTCTCTAGAAAAAATCTATCAAACGATCGATTCAAGGATATAAATATTCCTAAGATACCTTAGATATTTAGTAGGTGTAAGTACCTACCTGTAACATGTTTTAACTTCTTCAATAATAGCTTTGTCCTTAAACTTGTCTCTGGTAGCCGCCATTGCCAGTTGGAATTCCCGCCCACAAAGTTTGCGGCTTCGAGAATTTTCTCATTCGAATACCAGATGGCATTTAAATATACATCCCATGGAATATTAACGTAAAACATAGCAAATTACTGTAATAACCACATTCGTGGAACACGTATGATTGAAGTATTAATTTAATATGGCATCTACATAAAGGACCCTCCTACATGTGTTTCGCATAATATGTAGATAGTGTAAGTACCTACCTTTCGAAACAATTGACTAATCATCTGCTTTGCAGAAATTGACGAATAGATTATCCGGATTTGACTTTAAACCCCGTACATAAGCTAACCTACGAGACTTGACAAGGATTAAATAATCTCTTAAGACGATCTTATAGTAGAATCATCATTTTCTATAAAATAAATGTCTGAGCAGATACTTAGTAGATGTAGGTACATGTAAGCATCCAAATACTTCCGCATTTAAAGAGCATTCGTGTTGCGGTATCTTTAAGTTTTCCACGATTTGTGTAATTGGCAATTTGGTGTAGTCACAATACAATATGCGCCGCTGCTTTCAAAGCCAACCTTATCCTTAGTGCAATGGGTCCTGACAATGGTGCCACCAGAGTAAGTCACGACTCCGTGTCCCGCGGGCACCCACCTGTGTACCACATGAAAATTTGGAAATATTTTAGCACATTTCTTATAATAATTTGACGGCATCATTACTGCGAACGTGATCTCTGAACAAAAAGCGGTTACTTTGTGCATATTTTGTGTTGCCCAACATGTTTGTGGGTCTTTAGTTTTTGAGTTGCTACTGAACTGGAACGAATCGGAAATTCGCGAGTCATTTGTTTTCTTGGTTAAGTAATTTTTAGACTGTCTGACTATAATAAAGACATAAATTAAATAACATCACACCTGACCATTATCCCCGAATGGTTAGGCAGAGGTTATACCTATAGTACACCCACATTTCACCAGTCATG
The DNA here is from genome assembly GCA_905147745.2 of Phlogophora meticulosa. Classification (NCBI taxonomy): domain Eukaryota; kingdom Metazoa; phylum Arthropoda; class Insecta; order Lepidoptera; family Noctuidae; genus Phlogophora; species Phlogophora meticulosa. The sequence goes on along the minus strand of LR990522.1, from coordinate 12,736,217 downwards.
TTTAAGTCCCTATGGCCTTCAACCGGCCACAAATTAAGACTACGGGCAGGGACAATCCCTTTGCCTAAACCGGAAGTCGAACCCAGAACTCATGCTCAGCAGTAGCGCCTACAACCACAACACCGACAAGGCAGTTAAAACATAAATTACCAAACGAAACATAGTACCTAAGAAAGAACCGTCATGATGACCCAGTGGTTTAGGCTTCGCCTCTTGTGCACGAGGGTGTGGGTTAAAATCTGGGCAAGTACCAATGTGAGTTTTGAGAGTCAATTCATATGTACTTTCTAAGTTTATCTTGGACATCACTGACATCGGTGATGGAAAATATCGTGAGGAAACCTGGACTTATATAATTAATATAAGTCTGAAATCGCCTCAAGCGTGGTGATTAATGCTCATGCGTTCTCTGTATGAGAAGAGGTCTTTGCCCAGCTGTGGGACAGTAATAGTCCGGTAGTTTACTTTACTATAAACCATCGACTGAAAATTTTAATGGAATATGAATCTTTATTTCTACATATTATTTTGTACATTAATGGATTTCAATTATCACGTTTCAAAGTAAAGTATCTCTTTCAGGCACATCAATGGCTACCTCGTGCGCCAGGCGGCTGTCCTCGGCCCTAAAGCTCGCTTCCTCCAGCTTTACAATCTCGCTTCTCACCAGGATGATGACATACCACTGCATGCCTGTAGGATAAAAAACAAATACGTCTATTTTACTTGTTTGTTTTTCTTGTTTGTGTAACATCATAACATCACGCCTGTATTCTCCAAAGGGTTAAGTAGAGGTGTACCTATAGGTAATGCATCCACATTTCACCAGTTATGTTTTAATCCCATGTATATATAATAGGGCCAATAGGCAGCAAGGTTATTGCCACTTACCGGGCACTATTGAGAAATTTCAGATGAAAAACTCAATAACACTTTGCCCGACCCTGGAATCGGACCCAAGATCTCATGCTTGGTCTAGGACGTGTTTGTGACAGTAGAATAAGTTCTTTGTTTGTAAATCAATAAGCACGGATAGCTTGCAATACTGCGTTTTCGATTGAGCTGCCAAAAATGTAAAGGAATATATGCGTTTTTGGACAATGAACTTTAACACCCACTCATAAAGTTCCGTTTGCACTGTTACTTGAATATATTTATGCCCAATTATTATTGTGATATCAATTTAGTTTACAATACATAAAGTTGATATTCGTTTAAATGGAAATAATATCAAGTAGGAATATGAATTTGATTAAGGTATTACATAGTTAGCATTTATGGTGTAACTATTGATTTATTATCACGCCGTTTTGAACAAAAATAAATACGAACACACTGTGAAATGTCATGTTCACAGCTGTAATGGTTAACCAACTTGTCCATACTCTGTCATCTGTCCATAACTGTCTTAATCCGCTGAACCGATTTATATAACAAAATAGTTTGGAGATTGTATGGGACCCTGGACCCTGAACATAGGATAACTTTTAATCCACGACTTTGTCTGCATCCGCTAAACCGACATCGATTCACGCGGACGAAGATGCGTGAAAAAACTAGTACTTAATAAATCCATGCCAAAATCACATCCCAATCTCTTGACATAAGGTTCGATAGCACATATTTCCGTCAAGGTTTCAGTCTGGGGTTGTCTGGGGTCGTCTGGGGTGCTCTGGGAGATACTGTCGTAGTTATCTCAGGCGTACAGTGCGCTCTATCTCAGTTTTTTGGAGCGTGTAAATATGATAACTATTTAAAACACGACAAATATTAAAAGATAACGTTAAATGTTTTATTACTTTTATTAAACGCCGTATGTAAAGTCACGTATCCCACTTTCTTTTATTCTAGGGGGTAAGCAGAACCGTCAGTCCGTAAGTACCGCTCAATCGTGACTGCCAATAAACGCGGGTTTAATAAACGCAATAGTAGTAAGAATTTGCATTTACAACCACAATAGTGTGCTTACGCTGACTCAGACTAGAAATGGTACGTAACAAAACATCATCGTGTAATACCAACGTCTATTTTTTAAATTAAATACGGATCGTGTTAACTCTTACCAGCCAAAATAATGTTTAGAAAAGTCACTGAAAAAATGTTTCCACTCCAGGCTTTCTATTAATAATATAAAATGGTTGAATACAGGCCGACCGCTTATCTGAGACGTTTCCTGAGTTATGCGGTGTGGGAGGGCTGTTGTCACGTGATGCGAGGGTTCAGTCATTGGCCAGCTGACAAGCGTTAAGCCTCCCGCACCACACAACTACCTCAGGCAACGCGGCTGGCCTCATCTGCCTACCCTTTTACCAATATTGGGGTCGGCTTCCAGTCTAACCACATCCAGCTGAATACCAGTATCTTACATGGAGCGACTGCTTGACGTCCACAACACCACTGGGCAACACGATACCCCTTGGTAAGACTGGTTGTCAGACTTTAGGGCTTCTGACCACCCGTAACGACTGTACAACAACTGGGAACAAGTAGCGAAAGTGCGTGACTCCCCCTGCCTGTTCTCGTGACTCCCCCAGCCAGATCTCGTGACTCAACGACTTGGCCGCCAGGTGTGAGGAGCTCTTAACAAAGTATATGAAAATTGTCGGCTACAAGCGGTCGTTGCGTCTAGTCGCCGTAGTGTAGCTTGTCGTGTAGTGTAGTGTGCTCCTACGAAAATAAGTTATAGTGACAATAGTATGCCTAGATGGTTTGCTCATGTTGGGAGTACGAATTAAAGGAGACTAACAAAAGGTATTTACACAGCAGATGTGAGTGGAAACGCCGGAAGGGGACGCCCTACCCCTCGTGGTGTTCTTCAGAAAGCTTAGGTGCGTGGCACTCGCAGCTGGTAGGTATGCGTGCATGACCATATGTTAAATGCAAACGTAGCAAAAGGAGCACTTACTTAAACGGACGTAGCAGGTGTCGTTATGTAGTTTGTACCTACCTCCATGAGGAAACGGCGTGAGTTTATGTATTTGTTACTTATTTATCAGTCAATTAGGTATCAGCCTTATTGAAGTAGGTAATCTATTTTTACCAGAAGGTTATTGATTATTAGTATTTTACGTTTGTTCCGTAGTGATGCTCTAGAGACCCCATGGACCGATTTTGACGAAATATATTTCGTTTTTCACTGACTTTTGTTACTAACCAATGGTTATTTTCTTCACTGATATACAATAACTATAATATCGTATGTACTTATTTTAATTTAACAAAAATAATAAAAGAAATGTAAGTACTTACATATCGCAAATAACGCGACACAGACGTCAAAGGTCATCATCCTGGACAGCAGTATGAACGTAGGAACCAGTGCCGCCAAGGTAGTCACCACCCCGTAGTACAGATACAGTCGCAGCATCAAGATGTCTTTCTGGAAATATTGACATATGTAGGTACTTTCATATCATATTATGTACTAGCAGTGTCCGCGACTTTGGCCGCGTAGAATTTAACAAAACGTGGGTTTTCATTTTTTGCGGGACCCTAATTTTTTTTAAATAAAAGGCGCCTAATTTACTCCTTATAACATTAGCGATCTAGCAGTGAAAGCCAGAAACAGAGGTACTTTTGATAAAATCCATAAATAGTACAGTATAAAACAAAGTCAAATTTCGTGTAAGTATGTCTGTATAAGTACACAACGGATTGATGCGGCTTTTACCATTATTTTGATAATTTATTGCGGAAGCTTTAACTGTTTAGTAAATTAATCGGTCCGTAACTTAGATATAACATTAAGAAATTCTAGATCTCTCAGAACTCTCTCGACATTTTACACAGGCACCTGTGTAAATTAAAAAGGTCAAAATTCTGTTGACCCGAAGGTTTTACACGAATTCTAAGTATCTCGCTCACTCTTGCTGTTTCAATTATATAACATGTAAAAAATAAATATCTGCATTATTATAAAGTGCGATGGTTATTTAGCCCAGACCGTCAAAAATCGCAAAATCTTGTATATCTAGACAAATTGAATCGTATAAAAAATGTAACTGTGTACTACTACTACGACTACTACAAATTTTTCAACTCTTTTTCAATACAATAAAGTTTTTGTACAATTGGGAAAATTTGACAGTTTGATAGCTTTTTAATTCGTCAAGTCAGATATTACTAGTTCTAATTCGTCAATGAGCTCATTCATATAACTTCACCTCCCTTTTAAAAACATAGAGCAAACATATGCTGGGTTTACCTGACAGCCGGCGAAGAGCAACATAATGTTCAATATGACGCTCATGCCGAAGATACTGAACAATATGGTCGAAGTCACCACCTCCAGAGACGACCCATCAATCAGTTTCGACTTCTTCAACTCTGTTGTTATCACTAGACATGTTATAGCTACCATTGAGAATATCTGTGAATAAATACAAAACGTAAATATCTTCATCATCATCATTTCAGCTTAAAGACGTCCACTGCTAGACATAGACCTCTCCTAAAGATTTCCACAACCATCGGGTCCCGCGCTGCCCCCATCCATAGGCTTCACCAGATCGTCGTTCCATCTCGTGGGGGGCTACCCACACTACGACTTCCGGTACACGGTAGCCACACGAGAACCCTATTGTCCCAACAAATCATATACATAGAAATATCAATTATATTATAGTGACCTTCGTGCGAGTTTTTGTACCGTTAAGGTACACTTCAATTAAGTACTGGAACGTAATAAGCGCCGCAGACCTCGCACTGATGAGTATAGTGGGAAATAAATATTCCATACAAATTGGCTTAAATCAAAGTTACGACGTAGATTGATTTAAAAATACTGTAAAAACGAAGTTATTTCCGCGGTTGTAACCCCAAATATCCCATTTCTCAATATCTGTTGAGTAACGTAAAAAGTCACTTGGACACAATCTTTATTATACTCGCTTATGTACACTAAATTTGTATTTCAGCCTTTGGTTACATTTTACATAATATATATAATATATTGCTATGCGTCATCCCACAGCTGGGCAAAGGCTCTCTCCATGACTTCCAGTTGTTGCGACCCAGGCCTAATTTGGTTTTGTCCAGCTCGTCCCGCCATCTTCTACGAGGTTTGCCGCGACGCCTTCTAGCTGGGCTCCTGAAAGTGGTTTTGACCCACAGCTCATTGGGCATGCGGCAGACGTAGCTTTAATAATTAATCATATTTTTCATCGTTCACTACACCATTGTTATATTGTTGTGTAGTCTACAACTTCTAAATTCCTTCAATTGATTCTGAGCAAAGTAGTTATGAAACATAACAACGAATGGAGATACAGACGGTCGGACAGGACGAAAATATAAAGATTTTTATTTTTTGACTAAGGAACTCTAAAGACGTAGGTTTCTACTATTAGTGGGGTGGTCTGCCAGGTATATCGAAGAAAGAGGAGTTTAACAGCTAGGCACAGCAGGTAGATGACGATGACGATGAGTGATGATCTCAAAATCTTTTCATTACACTTTTGCATAAATAATATTTATTCCGATTTAAAAAATACATTTACGCGTCACACACATAAAACAAAATAGTATTCGACTACTCTGTCGAGAAACACCGAAGCAAAACTCACGAGGTCTCCTTCAAAGTCCAGACATTATCTTGGTCGATGATTGAGAACCATGCAGATTAGTGTCCGAGTCTATGATGGTCTTTTGATAAAAGAACTACACAGATTTGAGTGGACTTATCCAGTCAGTGCACTAATTTGTCAGTAATCGAGTATATCAACTCTGACCGACTTCCACAACCCAATAACGCCTCCAGTAACTGGTTGATACGATACCCCTGGGTAAGATTCTCAGAGTTTCAAGCTTCTGACTACCCGTAACGACTGTCTAAGATCTACAAATAACAACCTGGCTTAACGTGCTTTCCGAAGCGAGGCCGGGTATCGATATTTAATCGACGGTCACCCATCCGGGGCCCGACATCTGCAGGCGTAACTTAACCTTCGATCGACCCGCATCGCTGTTATGTTATTTAGCCACGAGCCCCACAAAACACTAACAGCTGTCTTGTTACTTCTTAGTCTAGTTACTCTGTCTCTGTTACTCACTATGTTAATCAATCCAAACATGATAATCCCATGGCGTAAAGGTAAGCAGCAACAGCACCGTTTCACTTCTGGAACCCTTATCATTTTAAACGAATATTATTTTTAAAATTATGCAATAATATAGAACAGTCTCGGGACACGTTGGGCTGTGCAAACAAAACTATTATTATGCAGTTATTAACGATTATGTATACATTATTATCTATCGTATAAGTCAACACAAACATATTTGCTCAGAAGTCACAATGTCAACAAGTTCATTGACTCTATAGGTACATAAACAAAACGACAATGTTGTTTTAACTAAATGATTAATCGGAGTGTTTTTTTAAGGCCAAGGAATAAATCTACATCGTTCTTAAAGGTGCCTTTCCACTAGAAATGCGCTACGTTGCTAAGCTTCGGATGTGTTCTAAACCCACCAATCGGATCGCTCAATTTTGATATCATAGAATTTAGCTTGGTGATGGAAAAGGGTTCAACGAACCCATTGTTTTATACTGAGGGACTCGTGCTAAGGATGGGAGCTAAGGATGTGAGCTAGAGATGCGTCTGTTGTGTAGCTGTGTGCAGAGTGCTCCGGTCTCCTACTATCAACGCATCGCTTAGCTCGATTCGTGCATCTTCTTCGCACAGCTATCTCGAGCAGCGCATCTTCATAGCTCATCTCACCCGCAGCACTACACCACTAAACATTAGTGGAACCGGTCACATAGTTTCATAGCTTAGCTTTGACCTCGCTCACCGCTTAGCTGCCTAGCACATCACAGTGGAAAAAGAGCCTTAGTCGGATTTAATCATACCTAAACACCGCATGAAGTACCGAGTACACTTGTCGAATCATTTGCTCATTACTAGTTATTGCATAATTGAGCCACCCACGACACGACCCCCAACATACTCAAACGATTATCCCCCTCACTGTTTATTTTTCGTTCAATTACCATCTGGTTCCAGCTAACCGTATTAGCGGTTTGTTTGCTGATTTAACTAATGCAATATCATGTATCGAGCAGACCCATAGTTTGCTTTTGAAATTAAATGCTCTGTTTTGATTTCAGAAGGGGTTTTTTTAGCTAAATAAATAGTTCGACACTTCTTCTAAAGATAACATCAGCCTGTATACTGTCCCATGGCTGGGCAAAGGCCCAGTCCAGTGAAAAATTAAGTATAGAGAACGAATGAGAAACGACAACCACGCATGAAGTGTGAATGTAATTAACCCTAAGCCAAACAAGACTAGTTCCCCTAGCATTGGCGCATAAGTTTATGAATTATGCGTAAAGTGTCAGGTTAGCCCTTGAAATTCTCATTTTCATGCGTTTTTTGCAATTTACAGCTCAGTATTTGATGGTATGAATGGGATATAAAAATACTTCAAGATCGTAACAAGTATATATTTGCCAATGACTCATCATTCCAAGAATTAAAGAACAATAAGTAAGGACGAGATTCAATCGATACAAGTCTCTAGTTAAAATTGACCTCAGTCATAATTTCGTAAAATAGTAATTCAATCAGGTAATTCGAAGTTACACAGTTTTATTAATTGAATCTCTTCTGGTTTCTTTAAGAAGTGGAAGACAACGAATTATAACAATAAAACTAATTTAATTTCCTCGTAAGCGTTCGTTTGCTTTCGTTAGTTTAGTCTGTACCCGGCATAACATATTTGCAGCCGATGCTTTTCATTTTGACAGGAGCAAACATTTTTTTTAAATATATGCTGCAGTGCATAAGGAAATTCCTTCAAAATCTTAGTATGATGGCATAACAGTGACGCTTTATATCACATCAAAGAAAAAGGTGTGACATGGCCCCAGATTTGTAAACTTGTTAACTTGAGAATCGGCACCATTGGACTCCAGACTTCGATTGACACAAATGAATAATCTTCGAAAGTCAGGCAGGAGTCAGGCTGGTATTGACAAAACTGAAATCTCTATAAGAAAACGTTACTATAACTTACTGGTCACATATAATAACTCATTGCCATTTTCATAAAAGAAGTTAAACTACGTTTAGTTGTCAGATGATTTTGAATTAAAACACTGTTTGATACCGAAGCTACGCGACAATGATATGAAAAGTTTAGAATTATTAAAAATAAATAGCTTTTAGACTTAGAAAGCTAACAATAATATCTTTTTTGTTGCTATATATAGCTAGCTGGCTAAATAACTAACTTGTTAATGTTTTATTAAGTCCAATGCGAACGAAACGCAAGACATTTTTTATTGAATTGTTATTATCTGTGCGCGGTCTTGCTGATTTTCAATTAAATTTGAGACATAAAATAACGAAATATTACAAAATATACGATCAGTATTGTATTACAGACATTAAAAGTAATAAGGTAAGACAATTACAAGACATATTTACCGATATTAACATAAACACCGATGCTTCTTTCCTGAAATGTATTTTGAGGTTAGATAAAATATCGTGGAATTAGATAATTTTTGGGTTTGTGAATGAATTTATTTCTATATTACAGAAAATAGCTGCATAATGTCGTCAATAAGTATATTATATTGCTTTTTATGTTTCTAAAACTTATTTTGGTGGAGTATGTTTCATTTGAAGACTGATGATGAGAATGACACTTTCGATGCTGCAATAGTGCCCATTAAAGCCGCAACCAGAAATCACTTAATTTTATGTTACAGCCTTTGATAAGCTTATCAGATTTTTTCCTGTTTGTTCCAGAAATGGCTGCTCAGCTCTTTAACCGGATCGGTCAGATGGGCCTAGGTGTGGCGCTCGTTGGTGGAGTCGTCAACTCCGCTCTATACAATGGTACAATTTTGAGTTTGTTAAATTGGTTTGAAATCTTTGTTTACATGACACTGTTATTGTATCATACCAGGGACTTCCACATGTCCAGCAGCAGACTGGATTGAAGGCGATCAATCAACTCTTGCCACATTTAAGATTATTATCACTTGCGAGGAGTTAAATATTGTCTTTGTTATTATTATATATGCTTATAATATTTATATAAGTGAAATTGCTTTAACCCGCCTTTAGCAAGTGTGGTAATTAATGTTTGTGCCATCTTTGTATAAGAAAAGGCCTTGCCCTTGCAGGAGGACAGTAACGGGCTGGTATTATAGTTGTTATAACTGGCTGTAAAAATAGCACTCACATAAACCAGTCCTTTTCTAAAGCAGTGTTTCACAACAAGAGCTGTACACCTCTATGACTACATTTGTTTGCTGGGGACTCCATTTTTCACATCATGCTTTCCTTAACACTTCCCTGCCCAGGTCAAAAATATAATTTTACTTGTATGCTATGATGTTTGGCCATAAATTGCGGGGCACTAAATGTGTTAAGATATTTGTCAATTAATAATGTATTTTTTTATCCTAATTCCAGTTGATGGTGGCCACAGGGCTGTGATCTTCGACAGATTTGCTGGTGTCAAAAACCTGGTGGTCGGTGAGGGTACCCACTTCTTCGTCCCTTGGGTACAGAGGCCCATCATCTTCGACATCAGATCACGCCCTAGAAACGTTCCTACTGTCACCGGCAGCAAAGGTAATTTTAGAATTACATAATCCATCAACTCTGCCTATCTTGCTATGTATAGTTTGTGCAGTGTATTCCACCTCCACTGTTCTCAAGAAGGTGAAGGAAAAAAATGTGAGGGCATGTCCTAGAACCAAAATTTTGTAGACATGAGACGCACCAGACTGCACTGGACACCCAAAGAATTTGACACAAAGTGGGCCTTGATTGGGCTTGATTCTTTTCACTGAGATGGACTGGTGTAAATGTTTATATTACTCATCGTTACTGATTAAACATCTCTTGTACTATGAATAGGGACGTGACCAAGGTAAAAATATAATAAGTCTATTTGGTCCGTCAGTTAGATTACCAAAAAATATTGAACAAATATTTTTTGCTTACTCAAATCAATAAAAAGTGACAAAGATATAGCTCATCAAAGTTCAGGAGAAAGGGCTAGTGACGTCACTTTAACATGAAAGTAGGACGGCGTGACGCGAAATTTCTACTACTATATCATGGTCATTTTTGGTTTACGTGACAAAAGAAAAAATACGTGTCCAGTATTTTTGAGTAATCAAACTTTCGGACCAAACAGAATTTTTACAGACTAGATAATGTCATACAACATTATCTATTTATAAATTTTAAGCTGCTACTTATGAGACTACCTGCTTGCAAGTTAGAAGGAAATGATGTAATAGTTCTTGCATAGTTTCAAGAGATGATCTTGGAATGAATGATCACAAATTATAATGGTCAGTACATATGGACTGGACTATTTCAGCTATCTGCCATACCATTTCTGGTTTTCTGGTATCAAGTATATTCAATTATTATTAACTATTGTTAAATTATTAACTATTGTTATAAAATAATGAAAGAGTAGATTATAGGAGGCAATCTAGATTACTGATCCAATTTAAAAAATTCTTTCATTAACAGAAAGTTACACTATCGCTGAGCTAAACTGTGAGAATTGTTATAAAATATTCACTTTTACTTTTTCAGATCTTCAAAACGTCAACATCACACTCCGTATCCTGTTCAGACCAATCCCTGACCAGCTCCCAAAAATCTACACCATCTTAGGTATTGACTATGATGAGAGGGTACTGCCATCTATCACAGCTGAAGTCTTGAAGGCTGTTGTGGCACAGTTTGATGCTGGAGAGCTAATCACCCAGAGAGAGGTATGAAAATACTTGTTATTCTAATACATACTATAAAAATGATAAAAAAAAAGATGTCTAACCTTGGGGCTAAACTGGACCAATGTTGCTGAGGGTAGACCTTTTTTTTCTTTCATACAATGTGTTCCAAATTCAAAAATAAATGTCCTTTCTATTGAAATGTGATAGGAATTTGCTGGATATGGCAATATGGTACAAGTTAATTTTGGGTCTCTTATGTCCAGGTTATGACCAACTGTAGGACAGAAGCACCTATATTTTTTCCATGTGTGTTGTTGTTGGAGGTAAACAGTACTGTTGTTATAAATCCAACATGCTAGCAACCAAGCCCATGGCCCTTCTAATATTGATATTCAACTGGATTCAGTTTGACTGGCATTTTACCAGCATAAGATTTGTGGGAATAAGCAATCAATTTGAATATACTTGTATATGCTAGAGCTCTGTTGTACCCCCGTGGTTGCCTATGATTACATTTATCCTGATAAAACCTGGGATTATTACTGAATATTGCAAGTTGCATGCTTGGAAGAATGTCAACCATTGAATATTAGTGTCCTAGTAAACAGATTGAAATTTCAGCAGCTCATTTTAAAACTTATGGCGTAATATGTAGTAACTTTTAGCTCCATTTTGCACTTAACATTGAAAACTGTAATTGAATTTTACTGATAAGGCTGTGGTTAGACATAACTTTTAGCTCCATTTTGCACTTAACATTGAAAAACTGTGATTGAATTTTACTGATAAGGCTGTGGTTAGACATAACGCTGAACAATCTATTGTTTGTATCCATACTGCGTAATGACGTAAACCACATGGTTGTGTAGTAAGAACGTCGCTTGATCATCTAAACCTGCAAGAAATTATAGTGACTACAGAAACCTAGTTACCTCTGCTGTAATTGCAGCTTCCTATCATTTATTCTATGGCCCTGCATAGGGTTGCCAGGTCGTCAAACCTATTAGCTGCACAGACCAGCCAGTTTGGCCGGACATTAGGTAGAAAGGCCGGACCCTACATTATTGAGGATTTTGTCTCATTATTAATAGGTACGACAAAAAATTGTATATAAATACTGTTCGTTGTACTAATAAAAACGAAATATGTCTTATCGTGTTGGGCAGTTGAGAAACATCGGTCTAAGTATGTTAAGCTTAGTCTTACAAAAGCCGGACACCGTTTATTTTGGCCTAGCACCTTATCAAAAAGCCTACCTGTCCGGCTTTATCCCGACGCCTGGCAACGCTAGCCCTGCATAAACACATCCAAGTAATACAAATTTTGTTTTACAGATTGTATCACAGAAAGTAAGCGATGATTTGACTGAGAGAGCACAACAGTTCGGGCTCATCCTGGACGACATTTCCATCACACACTTGACTTTTGGCAAGGAATTCACTCAGGCCGTCGAATTGAAGCAGGTTGCGCAACAAGACGCTGAAAAGGCAAGATTCCTCGTAGAAAAAGCTGAACAACAGAAGAAGGCGGCTGTCATCGCCGCCGAGGGAGACGCCCAAGCCGCTGTCCTACTTGCTAAATCCTTCGGCCAAGCTGGAGAGGGTCTCGTCGAACTCCGTCGTATTGAAGCCGCTGAAGACATCGCCTACCAACTATCTAAATCTCGCAACGTTACCTACCTACCAGCTGGACAAAATGTCCTCTTAAATCTTCCTACACAGAACTAATATCGCCATAAAATAACGCTGGACGTGTTCACTTAAAATCGGGGTTGGTTCTGTAAAATGCATTTGTATTTACAAAACATTTAATATTGTATAAGTATGTTGCATTTGTTGAGACAAAGGTATGATTGCGCCAATAGATAGTAGTCCATATTAGTTTTATGAAAAATTGTAATTACGCATTAAACTATAATTTTGTTGATGGTTTTGTTTTATTCATTTATTGGTCTATCTAAATTCTATTGTCACACTGTTAAACCAATTCATACAAGCACCATTTTGATTATTAGTATAATCGAAATGTTGCTTCTATAAATAAGTTGGATATTCAACCGCGACCTAGTGATCGCCAGTTATGAAGTAATTCTTTGAAACGAGTTCTGAATAGATGGCGCCTATGTTGTAGAGTCCACTAATAAAAAGGTTCATTGTTTTTTAAATTTACCCTCTTTTTCCTATTTTTATTTTAAACTAGCTGCGCCCCGCGGCGTTAGTTTTTTTTTCTTCATAAGAACCTTACAATAACAAAAAAGAATTAGCCGAATTGGTCCAGTCGTTCTCAAATATTTAATATCATTTTTATTTATATAGATATTGCTTTGGTGGAGATAATGCCGACAAAAATAAATCGTCCGGCACCCTAAAATCATAGAACGTAATAGTAAAATGTCTTCGAACCTCGTGAAAACTGAAAATTACAAGAGAAGTATCTGGCTCATGCGGTTACTAGCATATGGAATATGGACTTTGCAATTATAGTGCCGATAGTCATATCAGTTGATGTTTTGGTAGCGTAGTTTCGACCAACATCCGTGGAAAATTTAGCTAAACAGTTTGGTCGAGAGTGAGATGCAGAAGGCGGTCATCTTGGACAAGGCACGCATTGTGAGGAGGTTCCTCACTCAGGCTCCCTAACCACCGTTAGCTTTGCCGCCTCTGTGGACGGAGCACTATTCTTATACGTATTTTCTTTTTTGTTAAAATATGTACAAATAAAGAAAACGGAAAAAATGTAGTCTTCTATACTTATAATATTATAAAAAGGTAAAATATGTTTGTATGTGTGTAATCTCCGGAACTAACGAACCAATGCTAAAAAAAACTATTAGAAAACTACATTATTCCTGAGAGCTTTTATTATTTACCTACTAAATACGCATTAACGGGGGTGGAGATGTTGTAAGTTGTAGGGAAAAGTACGAAATCTACACGTACAAAGTCGCTGGCGAAATGCTCGTAAGTATAGAATAAATGAAAATCATGGATTTTTTGTTTTTGGCTTAGAAATTAAAAAAAAAAAACATTTACAGTAGGTAAGTACACGTATCTTGAATTCTCTAGACAATATTTTCTATTTAGTTGAAGATGTTTTAACCAATTCTGTTTTATGTAACGCATAGTCTATTGGTGCTTCAGTTTGTCCCTCATCAGGAACATTGCTTCTTTCAAGTTTATTAAAAAACAAATTTTCTCTAACACACACTTCTCTGAAATATGCAATTTCTTCAGAATTAAAGTAAGAGGGTATTAATATCTGATCTTCTTCATCATTCATTTTAAAATTACTTACTAACTCATCAACTTCACGTTTGAATTCATCACTAACCAATCCTATTGCAGCCTGTCTAACAGTTTCAGCATTATCTTTTGATTCTTTATTAGCATTCCACGTATTTATCAACAGTTCATACTCTGCTTCCATTTCTTCATTTCCAGGTTTCAATTTCATTGCCCTTCGTAGTCGCTTTTCGGCCTCAGGATATCCTCCAATCATTCTTAGTGCTTTGGCATTTTGGAAGAGTACTTTTGCATTATTCCATAGACAGTCAAGTCTGTTCAGTTCATTGCAAGCATTGCATGCCATAAGTGGTTTGCATACCTTGTTGTAACATAGAACCAGGTTGATGTACAATTTTTTAAGTAACTTTTCTTGTACCCTTTCTTCTTCTTTGTCAGCAAGCCGGCACCGGTGGAGCATGTTCACTGATTTCTTGAAACACTGGATTGCTGCTATGTAGTTTTTTGTATTGTGTAATGTAGTCCCTGTGCTGTATAACAATTTGACTTCATGGTGCACCCTTTGGAACATATTGGGTTCTGAGAAATTAATTTTCCTGTTAAGAAAGTAGTAGATTAGTATTTTTTATTGAAATAATTAATTTCAAATATGGAGATAGTTGCTATTAGTTAAATAAGGTCTGAAATCGCCAGGCCACCTTTAGCAAGTGTGGTGATAGAAGATACTCTTTGAATGTATGGGCTTTAACTGGCTGTGGGACAGTAACTGGCTGGTATTATATGGGACATCACATGTTATCACAAAGACACAATGCTACCTGTGCATTTCATCAAAATGGATTCAGTGCTGTGTATTTCTTGCTACAGCTCATCATTTTAGGGGAAACATGTTTCAAGTTTTCAAACTTACCCTTGTTTGGGAGTCAAGATGCTCCTTGTAACTTTGATATAAAAAACGCAGTCTGCTTTAGGCTTGATTCTAGGTGGAACCCCCATTTCACCATACATAACTTTGTACGATAGAAGGAACACAGCTGTTTCACCCACTAACATAGACCTTATGGCCATCTGAAGACCTGGCAATAATCCATTTTCTTTTAAATCCACTTCCTGAAATATTGAAATTCAAAAATTATTTTTATGTCTAGGATGGATTGGACGTTACATAAAGAAAATACCAGTAACATTACATACAAAAACATGATTCTTTGAACTGTCAGCAAACAATCCTATCAATTACCCTATATCACAAATCACAAAAAATATATTTCAACTTACCATGGGTTTTTTTAATGGTACCACATCAAAAGGTTCTTGTTCATTTTCCCAGTAACCAGAAAATGCAATAGATACAGTGCAACCTTCATGAAGAGGTAGACCACCTCCTTCTTGAATTATTTTCTTTTTTATGTAACCAGTATCATTAATGGCCTCCAGTTTATTAGCTAATCCAGCAAAATTTGGAATAGGCTGTCCGAGGACATCAATATTTACTACATGATCATCACTAAGTTGTTCGTATGTTAAATCGGATTCATCGTAGTCTTGGTCGATGTGCAGAATAGAGCCAGTGGTTACAACTTCCCTGAATTAGGAGGAGGAAAGCTGTTTGAGTTAGAAGGACAAAGGACCGAGCACACACACCTGCATTATTTGAGAACCTTAAATTTAAAATTTAATAAGTGAGACGTATATAAAATAAATCTGAAGGTATTTTCGAAAAATAGTGGGTACTTGCCTTAGATTGAGACCATTTTCTAACATAAAACTTAAAGATTTTGAGCCCATTTTGCAATCACCTACACGATGCGCTGATTTAATTTATTCTTTTGGTACCTATAATTGACTTAAAACTCCAATCTAAATAGAAAAAACTGCAAACAAAACAAATACAACTTATAAGTTTTACTGATTACTGGTAGGTAGGGATGTAAAAAGAAAATCGATTGGATTCGAAAATCGAGTGAAGGGTGGGCTTTTTGGGGGACTGTCTTTTGTAAACGTTTTGACGTTCAAAAAGTGCTCATTGTCAGCCTAATTTGAATTTTGATGAAAATCAAGTGAACTTTTTAAAATAAAAATTGATTCTTGCAATCGATTTACGTATTGCATAAAAACGGTTTATTATTTATTGGAGTTTTTTTTTATCTGGAACGGCTGCAACAAGCATCATTTTACTGAGGGGCGTGAAGCCGCTAAGTGCCGCGATGCGAACCACTAACTAACGAATGACGCTACCACTATTTGTACATTTAACGTAATATTTTTTCAACGTACAGAATGGATGACCCAATCAGTACGTTGAAAAAATGTTACGTTGAAGTAATCAATAAAAATTAAACAATTAGATTGCTTCAAGAACTGTATTAACAAGACTAGAAGAACTGTTAAATAATAATGACATTCATGACATATTAAACCTCGTTTTTTCTTTGTCAGCAATAAGTAAGTAATAAGTAAAATTAATCTTTTGTGCCAACAGTCAAGAGCATTTCTTACTCCTGTTGTTAGTTTCACTTAAAAATAAAAAGCCGAAGAGTAATGTTGGCGTCAATATTTCCATGATTACAATCAATCTGGCAATGCCAAGTGTAAATATTGCCAGTTATAAGAATCATCAACAGATATCTCGAAGTTCGATTAGTTCTCTTTTGATCCAAGAAAAGGTGAATTTTGCGAGCTAGCACTACACTTCCTTCACCTTAAGAAATTTCTTCTTCCGAAAAGAGAAATTGATAAACATCAACAATCGATTTGTAAAAATGAATATTTTTTTAATCAATTTTATTATTAAGCAAAACCATCGATAAATTAGTAATCGATAGCTTGAAATTTTATATGCTTACTGTCACATCCCTAATTAGAGGACACGGATAGACCGTCTGTCGTCTGTCAGCTAGCTGTCAGTAAAACATTTTGGCTGTTTGATGTTTGGTTTTAATAATATTACCAACGGCGATAAAAATAAATACAGCATTATTTCGTCTCAAATTAGACATGCACAAAAAAGTGCGTTATAAAGTGATACAACATGACATTACACTCAGTACCGAGATATTTTTCATTACTCCGTAACTCCATACATTTCGTACGCGTCATGTATGGAACAATTTAATAACCATCGTGTGGCACTTGATTACGATCAAGTGCCACACGATGGTTATTAAATTGTTATGCTCGCGTTATAAAATATCTACATCATTACATGAAATGACATAGAGTATCATGTTATGATGCGATATTATGATATGGCAATCATCAAACGTAATGCGTCCTCACTTGCTTGTATCACTTGCGTCATGTACATAAAGTTGTTTTTTCTACATAAAAATTATTCCGTAGTTTGGGGTTAAATAATAAGTTATTTAACCCCAAACTACGGAATAATTTAATCGAAAGGGCTTTTTCTAGACTTAGGACTGGCAATATACATGCCATGGATTGCAATATTGATTATTGACCAAGACTTTGAATATTGAAAGATTTAAAATCGATTTTTCACACTCAATATTCTGTCAATTGTCATAATGTCAAAGCAAAGTGCGAGAAGCACGTCTTAGGCAGTCCGCGGTGTCAACAAAACAAAACCTTAGCATAAAAAATACGGTTCCAAATAATAGTTTACTTATTTCGCAGCCAGACGACAGGCGCATGTTCCATTTCTCTTGCACATACAGCGAACGCGCCGCCGCCGCGCGTCATGTTCGAGTGTCATTTGCCATGCAAATTTGGTCGAGTCATGTGTAATGCTACAGTACGCGTCAGGTTATATGATGCGCAGTGAAACAATCGCATTATTTACACAACTCTATCTCAAATCTCTTTAAAACCAGTAGCAGGCAATGTGATCATCACCATTCAATATGTTACTTTTTTTATTTACTAAAAAAATCAGGCTGCACGTTCTCTCGGCTGCGCTACGATGCTTTTGGGTTCGCCAAACGTCGTATGATTCGTAGGGTTAGTTCCGTCCGTTTATAGACGCAGAACTTCTTTAGTGCCCCGGACTCTGTGCTATTCTCGCAAATAGAGTGTCCGAAAGCGGTAACACTTGTAAAAAGCGCTCTCACTCTTACAAAATAAAAGCAATAATAGATTTTTTACCAAAGAATGTGCAGTTGACTGTGTAAGAGATAAATGTTTTAGTATTATATATTCAGTACAAGACCGAGACTAGTTGATTTAACCGTTAGTTCCTACACAGTTTAACCAAATAGGTAACTTTAAAGTTATAATTATAAATATACACAATGAAAAAGATGACTAAAATGTCCTAATTATTTAATATATTAACATTATAAATTTAACATATTATAGATTATCATAATTAAGAGTAATTATACGTTTTGATAACAATTAACTATTATTTATTTAGTTCAGATATTGTCTCAAAACTGCTATATACGACGAAATGAGGTCATCCATTTTGTATCCCAAAGAAGTCTCGCATAGAATTTTAGTTCCACGTAAGAAGCTGCCCATGGTCATATGGAAAAAGGTGTTACCTGATGACCAGTTGGAGAGTTGAGAGAATGGATGAGTCACTAAAACATCCTAAAAAAAAAATCAAATAAATTAAAACCCTACACTTAAATACTTAGGCACTATGCAGAAACTTCAATAAAGAAATAAAATTGAGAGGGCCGACATGGTGGCGATATAAATAAAATGTGTTGGGGCGCGCCTAGACATGCAGTGCCCTGGCCAAAAATTGTTGCTGTATCAGCGTTTGACTGGCTCACTGAGAACAGACTGGCCGCCGAGACGTCTCCGTGCTCTCAAGGCGGGCTTCACTCAATATGAGTCTGACAGTCAGGTCCATTGGCCCAGGAGATCCACTATTCAGATTATCATAGACAAAAAAAAAGGAAGTTAATACTTACTCGACTCTGAGGATGAATAACACTGACGCCGTTTCTGTTGATCCCAATTACAACCTTTTCTGGGTATGAAGGGTCTGATGTTTGTTTTACTTCAAAGAAAGCAGTGCCAAACGTCGGCATCAGGTAGATTTTCTTCAAAAACGCTTCTTTCGCTTCGTTCTCCGTCATAGATCCTTGTTCCATGTATGCTTTATTGATTGCCGACTTCCATTGCGCATTATTCTGAATTTTTGCCATATCGGCAGGCACGTAGTCCTCGAGTACTTGAGTTAATTGTGGAAGCATGGAGTTGTCAGTGCCGTATCTCGATCTATAAACCAATGCAGCTAGTTCTGCGAGATCTTGTTTGGAAGTTTTGTGATAACCTCTTAAGTACTTCGGTAGTTCTTGTGGGAAATAGAATATTTGGTCTGCGTTCTTATCCTTTCCAGGAATTGTATTTATCCAGAGTTTCTTCATGAAGAATATCTGATAGCTCATTTGCACTTGTGCACCTCCTGAAATAAACGTTTAACGATCAGTAGTTCGCATTTGGATCAAAATCTTTTATTTTATTATTTGAATAAGAATCAATTGCCGCGTGTATGAAAGAGCATCACTTGATAACGGCGCGGCCGTTATTCAGTTGTGTTCGTTATCTTTCATACGAACCATGTACGATTTTTTGTTAAAAAAACCGCTGATTAATTCAAATTTTTGATGCTATTTTTGTACGAAAATCTTCAAAACAACAACATATTTATCTAAGCATAATTTTCACGTAGCAAATAATACTTACCACGTGGTCGTGTCTGCTTCATCCATTCTACAAGCTCATGAATAAAATCAAAGAAGTAATAGTTATCAGGTACTGAGAACACCTTATCTGTGATTTTGACGAACATACTGAATCCATCACTGTTCTTTAGATTCAATCGTCCCGTTATTTGTTCGCAAAGGTCCCTTGCCTTCGTCGATGACTCCACTTCGAAAGCTTCGTCAGTATCATCAGGGAAGTACACTTTGTGATATATTTGCATACTTCTATGTTGTATAGCTTCTACCTCCACAATATAGGGGGCATACAGTCTGGGACCCTTCTTTTGCGTTTTGAAAATACGTTTCAAACATTCTTTAGCTATAGGGTGCGGTCGCGTTTTGAGGAATTCTACCAATTCTTTGAGGAGAGCTTGTCCACAGACAAAGTTGCCAGTTACAAGCCACATCAGCTCCCAACCTCTTTCTTCACTTAACTGTATCCTGTTGTTTGTCAACTGTTTCATTATCTGACAATAGATTTCATCGCGTAGTTGCGGGTCCGATAAAGCAGATTTAAATATCTCGTCCGTATATTCAGTGACAGTTCTGGCTTTGGGAGCTGGCATATCTCCCATATATTTCAAAATTCCGAAGAAAGACGAAATTGCGATCTTTGAATTTTTCTCATCTCCCAACAATTTTTTTAGTAATGGTTTCCGTAAAGGATCTCTTGTATGAGCCCATAAATCACCAGCCATTAATCTTTTGGCTGTTGTTAATGTTGCCCCCCTCGAAACTGTGGCGTTGATATCGTAATTTTCTCTGAAGTGCTGTTTCGCATAGCTTTCAAGTGTATGCATTCTCTTTCGTTGAATAGTATTATATTTCGACAATGGTTTCTTTTCAATATTAATATTGCCCTTCTTGAACACTTCAAGTATGGCAGGTGTTGGCATTTCCAAAGTAGGTAAGATGTAGACCTGCTCGGTTGGGAATAGTCCTTCTACTCCATTACAGATACCGTGTCCCCATGTGGTGTTTGTTAAAGTCTCTCCTGTAGTATCATGCTGAAGCACTATCAAATCACCTTTCTTAAATTGTAGAAAAGATGCTGCATCACTGTAACCTTGTAGGTCTGTCTGGGCGACCACGTAAATGGACCTCCTCTTTAGTCCATCAATCAAGTATATTATTAGTGAACTCAATTCGCTCGCATCCACACTTTGGAATTCAAATTCTTCTTGTTGTATTGTTCTTATAGTGATTCTGCCAACACTATCGTAATCCTTATCCTCATTAAATGCAACGTAGGTTACTTCTGGGTATGATATTTCAAGAAGAATGTGTTCCAGCTGATCGACGATGTAAACGCCAGTCCAGTTAACTGCTATAATGACTATATCTTTGTTAATAGTATCTCCTTTAATTTTAATAGCTTCAAAGAATCTCGAGAACAACATGGGCCATTTTATTTGAGCAAATATAACTATATCTTCTTTACACCTTAAAGGATCTGTTTTATTCTGAATACTTGTTGAGTTTTCGAATGCTTTTGTTACTAAATGCTCCCATTTTGTTAGTGCGGCATCGTTTGATTGAAGGAATTGGTTAGGTATATAGTTATGGATAACTCTTCTTAGAACATTTGGATCGATACGTTCCCCAAATTCAATGTAATGTTGCTGCGCTGCAATCATGGCCAAATCTTTCTCCGAGTTGCATCTGTATTCACCAAATTTAACTCCTTTCGTTATTTGATGGTAAATTAAGTTAGTAGCGACCGGATCATCGGCGGGGTTGTGCCAAGGAGTGAATACTTCTTTTCTGTAAAATAGTCTCCAGGGTGCACTCTTTTCTGGAGTTCCCTGTTCTTTAGCAAATTGTTCGCACTGTGAAATAGCATCCATGATGTGTTCTCCCTCACTTCCTAATGAGAGAACTTTGTCATATAAAGTAATGTATAGAGAGAAGCCGAATGTATCTGTTAACCCTATGCTTTCTGCTATTTGCTGACAGATCTCTTCAGAATTTGATGCTGAATCTGACTGAACTGTCTTCATACATTCATCCATTAATGTGACGGTCAGTAATACTGGTTTCTTGGTTTTAGTAGCTTGAAGTTCAAGCCAGCTTGGTGGCTGAGTGCGTGGACCATTCTTGAAGGTTCTTACAAGTCTACCTTCACAATATGGAGCATAGCCTGGTGGGCCGGAACGAATGAAAGCACGTAAATATTTGACAAATTTTTCGGATGGCGGGAAACAGCCGACGCAGAGTGACAGCAGGATCCACCCGCGAGCGTGTGACGCCTTGGACGGGTTGTTTGTCAGTTGTTTACATAGATGACAGAATATTTCATCTCTGAAATGGAGAACCAATTATTTACTTCATTTCTCATAAAAATAGAACATTATTGTTCAACTACATATTGACAAAAGTATAATTATATAAAATTAAGTGCAATTTTCTGTGAGTTACACAAGTCATATAAAACTAAAAACTTGTTTTTTTGTTAGTAAAATCGGAAATCAATATCATTAATAGTAGGTTAGGTTTCAAATCACTACTTTCTTAAAAATGCTCGCCCTTCACCATCTACTAACGTTTTAGCAAATTTTTGTTGTCACAACTAAAAAATCGTCATCATTAACTGAAACATCGTCAGTTTGTTACCTGAGTTCTTTTCGGATGATACCGTGTCCAATAATAAAGTGCAATTTCTCCAAATTCGTACTTCGCCGCGAATTAAGCCAAGAGCTATACATTTCACTGGTAACTTCGTCATTGATTAAGTTTTTCATCATGTCTTCATCCAGTTTAGATCGCTGTTTCAGGGTCTTGGATATAAGTTGATTTCTGCCACTTGGAGTCAAGTCTTTTTGCATATATTCCTAAAACGAAATGAGAACATGAGCACAAACTTCATCAAGACTTTACATCACGGCTGTTTCCTGAAACTGTGGTAGGAAAAGGGGCATGGTACACAGATATTTGTCCTGTTATAGATATTATAAGTCATATGTTATGAGGGGTATTTATCAGGTTCTCATCTCCCAGACTCTGGGCAACTTCTGAGTAATTCCTAATGGAAAATCCCAAAACCATAAGTAGCGCTTGCGGCACTCATCAACAAGTCAAAAAATCTATCATCAAATATATAAAAAAATTAAGAGTGCCAGTATTTTCCTACGGGTTAGGCAGAGGTGTATACGTATACCCATATATCGTCAGTTAGGTTTAATTTCCATGTAATAGGGGGGCTATCACTTGCTACCACCAGACCAACGAGGCATCAAGAAAATATTTAATTAAAAATACAGTGATGTATGACGGCACCGTTGGTTCAGAGGCTGAGCGATTGAGTGCTGCGCTGCAAGTCGTGGGTTGGATTCCCACTCGGAACTATTATTTGTATGGCCTATAAATAGTTATTCCGGGTCTGGCCGTTTGTGCATGTGAGGTAAAAAAATGCACCCACGATACAGGAGTGCAGAGAAATGTTAAAAAAAAATGCTCACATCAAATTCTTTGCTCTTTTTGAAAGCCCGACCAAGCGTATCAGCCAGCTTCGTCATCACAGGTACGTTGTCCACCTTCTCGTCTACATACTTCGGTTCAGCCAGATCTCCCATGAACCTGAGTACAGTTATCCACAGTGCTTGAGCCGCCATTCTATCCACAGGCGAAGGTAAGTCTAGAAGAGGATGCTTCAAAGGTTTTCGGGAATATTGGTGTGTCGTATTGCCGAAGAAATATGTCGCAGCGAATTTTCTGAAGTTAAATTCATCGAACGGTTCTTCGTCCATTTCTTGTTGTTGCAGCGGAATTACCGACGATATCTCTGGTTTGGCTGTTTTTGTCTGTGGATATTTTTATAACGTTAGTGGTGAATTAATAATAATAATAAAAAATAAGTGGTATGGTAATATTGAATAATAGCTGGTGAATTTATTTTTAAAACCCCTTTGACTTTTATAGAATCGCTTACTTGAGCTTTGTATTTAATTTTAAATTAATTAATTAGATGATTTTTTTATTTGGGATACAAAAAATATTTTAAGTATCTATACAAATAAAAAAAATGGAGTGTCTTTTCGTAATGTCCAAAAATGCAATATGAAAGTTTATACTGTAGTAAAAAACATTTCTTTTTTGTCCGTCTGCCTGTTTGTTAGAGGTAATTAGCTTTTGACGGGACCTTCAGTGGCAAATAGCTAATGTTATAAGGAGTAACTAGGCTGCTTTTATTTTAATAAAAGAATTAGGGTTCCTGACAATAAAAAAATCCTTTCAATATTGTTAAATTCAACGCGGATGAAGTCACGGGCAACAGCTAGTATAATAATACTTTTCACGCATATTCGTGTGTTCCCCGGCTAAATAATTAATTAAGTTAAAACTCACCACTCCAAAACCAGTGCCCCTTACTGTGCCACCAGGCGTCGCTGAATCCTTGAGGAAGCCGAAAACGTCATCCACATATCTATCGTCTATGGCCGTAGTATTCTGTTCAACATTCTCTGTTGACGTTTCTTTCACGAACCATATCGACCTCATCATGTTAGCATACTTCTTCTCATAACTATCTCCTGCTGAATCGGCACTTCTACCCTTCGCTATAAGATCTGCCCTTTCTTTATCAAGTTGTAACAATGTCGCTTTAATAACGTGGCCCTTTTCCTTAACTAATCTCCTTATAAGATAACCTTTACAATTCGCTTGGAATTTTCTGAAGAACACTCTCATGTTTATGAATGTTTTTCTCAATTCTCTTGATCTGATCTTACCCTGTAAACGCGCGTATCCACGTTTCATTACTAAGAATTTGCTCCTGTAGCCACGAGCCCTGTATGTTTTCTGTATGAGAAGTGCAGCTGCTCGCAGTCTTAAGTATCTCTTCCTGTAAATAAATCTTCTTGCATTCGCTTGCGTTTTAATCACGGCTGTTATTAAAACTTTGTGTCTTAGCTCTTCTAGAACAGTATCGTGGTAATCTTTTAGGAATACTTTGGTATGTCCGAAACGGTAGTCTTCGTCAGTAAAAACTGTCGTGCAGATTTTCTTGGCTGCATTTCTACAGTCAGTTTTATCAGCCGGTGGTATGCCCGGAGCGACGAGGCGGTAACGATGAACGAAGTCGTGGTAACCATAACGTATAGGATAGCCTGCTTGTCTTATTTTAGCTGTTTCCATCAAACCGGCGTATCGTAGTTGACGAACGCACAAACCTTTATCTAAGATCTGCAAAAAATAATGCGATTAATAAACTATAGCATACGCAAACACTCGAAGCCGCGGTTATAAAATGTGGAGGCGAGCCGCCACTCATTAGATATTTTGTTGTCCTCGCACCTTTTGTGACCGCGAACGCCTCTAGGTAAATATTGTACTACATGTGGTAGGTACTACTTACCCTAGGCTTTTTGAGCTCATTAGGCTTAATGCACCTCACAAAGAATGGATGACATAAATACAAAGTCTTCATCAGAGAATCAAGAGATGTCTTGAACTGGTGGCTTAGTGAGACAGTTTTTCGGCTGCCGGTTTGTGTTGGCGTGTACTCGGTAACGAAAAGATTTTTCAAAAAATCGTTGTTCGAATCTAATATCATGTCCTTGACGTCTGCTGTTAGCATATCCCTGTTTTTATCAAGGAAGCCTGAAATGGACAAGCAACATAGTTAAATACACTGATTTAAAATGGCTCGATGATCGATTATTACAAGGTGGAGTCGAATGTTAAGTTAGGCTTGCCGAGGTCAATCCGCGAACGTTAGGGCATCCTTTACAGCACCCTCCATGCCTCGGAAAGCATGTTAAGGTTGGTTCCGGTTGTCAAGCGTAGATCTTTGACAGTCGTTACTGGTACTCAAAAGTACGAAACTCTGACATCCAGTCTTACCAAGGGACAGGTGTAGCCCAATAACTAAGTTGTGATGGACTGATAGGCAGTCGCTCCATGTCAAACACTGGTATTCAGCTGCATCTGATTAAACAAGGAGCCGAC
The DNA here is from genome assembly GCA_905147745.2 of Phlogophora meticulosa. Lineage (NCBI taxonomy): Eukaryota > Metazoa > Arthropoda > Insecta > Lepidoptera > Noctuidae > Phlogophora > Phlogophora meticulosa. Next base: position 12,710,628 of record LR990522.1, on the reverse strand, counting down.
GCCAAGATATTTAAAAAATATTAGGTAGATGATAACGGCTTTAAATATTTTTTGACCTTACCTTGGACTGCGTATGAGACATCTCCGGCGAAGTGCCTGATTCCAAACTTATACTCTCGAGACGATTTTGCAGTTATGTAACAGCTCTTAGCACCGTGGTTACTGTTTAACTTAGATAGCAAAGTTACGTCTGTGCCTTTAGGGAACCTGGACTCTTCATCAATGAGGGACAGTAAATTCATTGCTTTTAGCCCAATCATATCCAAATTCTCTTGATTGTCCACGTAGTTTATATTAGTCCATTTAATTCCTTCTTTCTCATACTGCTCTTGTTCAAGCTTGAAAATGTGTTTTACGAAGAACTGTTGTAAGTTTTCATTGGCATAGTTGATGCAAAGCTGTTCAAAACTATTGAAGTCGAAATTTTCGAAACCAAAAATGTCTAGGATCCCAACGGATCCACTGGTAAGTTGCTGTGCTTTGAACAGTGTTTTGTTTATCATTTCAACTATATACTCAAAAATATGGCCGTATATAGCTTTTACTAATGCGTCCTTGCCTTCAATAGCTGAAGCTACATTCAGTGGTGAGACAACTTTATCTCCATGTGCAACGAATGTTTTCTTCGTTAGGGCTTCACACAGCCTCACTTTATTAACGCCCAAGAGATTAGCTATCCTATTTGTATTACCAGCATCAGCAACTTCAGAACCTTCAATGTTGTTCGCATTCAACGATTTGAATTTCAAGTTTCCTAAGTGTAATATTGCAGCAAGAAGGCTGAAAGTCCCCCAAACTTCATTATCAGGGAAATTAAGAACTTTAAATGCGGATCTGATGTCGTTGAACTCTAGGCCGTCATTTCGTCCATCACACGTTAACATTTTACCAGAATTTAAGTAAGCATAATCTTCGGGACGACCTAATTCCAGTCTCTTCTTTTCGTCTGCAGATAGTCCAGTGACGAGCGAGTAGAAGATATGATAGTTTCTCTCTCCCTTATTTTGGAAGACGATTCTGGATTTTTCCAAAAGATACTGATCGATGTTACCTCCTTCAATGATTCCTTTTTTACTGAAATATATGTTCACATATTTGCCGAACCTGGATGAGTTATCGTTTCTCACAGTTTTTGCGTTACCGAACGCTTCAAGAATAGGGTTTGTTTCTTGAATTTGTTGTTCAATCCAAGAATGCTTGCCACTGGCAGCAGCTAAATATTGCAATAATAATTTGGTGCTCTCGGTTTTCCCGGCCCCACTTTCACCACTGAAAAAATTGGGAAAAAAATGAACAAGAATTACAACAACAATTTAGTATGCATCTGGATTACGCCCATTTTTTTAATCATTGCAAATTAAATTGAGACTTGTAGGGGAATATATTAAAAATTGTTATAAATCGTTGAACGATGGTGTAGGGAATTTGACCTTTCGGTGAACCCCACTAAAACCGAAGTAGTCATGTTCACCAAGAAAAGAACACTAGGCCACTTTAGCCTACCAAAACTATTCAACACAGAACTCCAACTAGCGAACGAGGTCAAGTATCTTGGGGTCATCCTTGATAGTAAGCTAAACTGGAGTAATCATCTAGACAACAAACTAAACAGGGCCTGTATCACTTTTTGGCAGTGCAGGAAAATGATAGGCAAGAAGTGGGGCCTATCACCCAAAATCATACTTTGGCTATATAACACTGTTATCCGACCAATGATCGCATACAGTGCCGTGGTCTGGTGGCCCCGCACCAAACTAACTACAGCCTCAAGCAAACTTCAACGCATGCAGAGGCTAGCTTGCATGGCAATCACGGGCTGTATGAGGACTACTCCTACCGCAGCTCTTGAAGCAATGCTGGAAATCCCGCCCCTCCACCTGTTTATACAACAGGAAGCGACGATGGCGGCGGTACGCCTAAAAACACTAAATCTCTGGAGTAAAAGAGAAACACAACACTCCGCGTTACTTGAGGGACTCTACAAGGAGTTCCCCTTGACTAAAGCCATAAACGACCGGATTCCCAAGCAATTTATCTTCGATAAAAGATACAAAATCCAACTCCATGAGGATCACCGGTACGAGGGACAACGTCCAGCAGAGTTGCGTATTTTCACAGACGGATCCAAGACAGGTACCGGCTCTGGCGCTGGCATCTTTTCGGAGGACCTCAATATACATATAGCCACACCTCTAGGGGCCCACAATACGGTGTTCCAAGCAGAGTGTATGGGTATATCCCTAGCAGCCTCAGCTATCGCAGCCAGACAGGTTCAGGACCACACTGTCCGTATTCTATCGGACAGTATGTCGGTCCTGCAAGCACTAAAATGCTACACAACCAACTCTGGGCTTATATACGAATGTCATCACCGCTTAAATCAGGTGGGTATTCTAAACAACATAACCATTCAATGGATCAAAGGACACAGCGGTTCTCGTGGCAATGATGCTGCAGACGAACTCGCAAGAAGGGGATCTAGCATGGCAGTAATGGGACCGGAACCCATTGTACCACTCCCCTTTGGGTATATACGCACTCTGGTAAGGAAACGCACTAGGGTTCAACACAACAAAATTTGGTCAGACCATACAGACTGCAGGCTGTCCAGGGAGGTACTCCCTGCAATGGACGGCCGCTTTACAAAACAGGCCCTACAACTGACTAAGCAGCAGCTGCGCACAGTCACAGCCGCTGTCACAGGTCATGGGTCATTTAACAAGCACCTATTTACTATAGGAGTTACAGATAGCCCACTGTGCAGAGCTTGCATGGAGGTGGACGAGACGGCGGACCACGTGCTTCTCCACTGTCCAGAGGTTACTGCATACAGGGCTAAATACTTCGGTAACCCGGTTACTCTCCGAGAGATCGCCAGTAACGTCAGGGCGCTGCTGGCCTTTCTCGGGGAACTGGGGTGGATCGAATAAGGTATTGTCCCACCCTTTACGCAAAATACGCGCTACGTCGTGGAGTTGCGGAAATCGGCCCGTATAACAATACAAATTGTTATAATTATTATAAAAAACTTGAACCGAAGTTTCATATATTTCTTAAAAGGTAATTAAAACCCGGCCGCCTGAATAAAGTGGCATAGCATAAATTTATATTCTTAAATTAGAATAGGAACATATCTCACATCAATATCGGGGTAGTTGTACATCAGGGTAGTTGTGCATTATGACTAATTTGTCTTGTTACATGGGGTAAGCATTAAAAACATTGTAACTGATAAAATAGAATAAATACTCAAGATAGCTGGAGTTACACTATCTTTACATTATATCCGGTTGCACAAAGTAATTAGATAGTAGTACCAGGATATTGATAGGCTTTGTAGCAGCTGTGGCACGCAGTTCCTTTCTAAAAGCCACCAGACCACTGATGCTTCGAAGGGCTTTTCAAAGGACTTATTTTTCTTAAAATGAAAAAATAATATTTTTTTCTGTCCAAAATTGTTTTAAACTAAATGCCCTATTTTGTAAAGACTTTGGAGTAATTTCATACTATAGGTAGTCGAAATTAAATATATATTATAGCGTAGTCTGAACTCTATTAAAGAACAAAGCCTCCTAAAAAACTAAAAACCATAGTCATAAAAAGTACGAGTATTAAAGCTGTATTACCTAATGACAATACACTGGTTGGAAGAAGTATTTAACAGCTCTCTATAAGAATTATCGCCGATTGCAAAGATGTGAGGAGGGATATCCCCCAGACTTCTCTCTTGATAAAAATGTATTTGATCCATTGTGTATATCGGTAGAATTTCGTAGGGGTTTATTGCTATCAACATGGATCCTGTGTACGTCTGAAATAAAATAAAAACAACATAAGTTTCTCTACGGGCTTAAAACTAAATCCAAATAGATCGACGAGGAGGAAATATGTCAGGAACTCGGATTTTGGAAAGTGTTTGACAAAACGGGGCTGAAAGATCCAGAGCCCAGACATGCTTGAATAAATTTATACTCACTCCGGGCCTTACAGGCCATAGAGCCCAAAAGGCCTTAACCACATACCTGTTTAGTCGCAGTCAGATGATAAGTGTTATTTGTTGTTATTTTCTACTATTAATAATGACGACCTATCTATATCTACCTAGTATTGTGATATGTTAAGGAGGTCACTGTTCACTAACGAAGTAAGTAAGGTCAAGGAACCAGGAAGAGACAACTCAAAGAAATCATGAAGGTAAATCAGAAAAAGATAGAAAGCATGATAGCAGCATATTTTCATGTTAACAAATTCTGTTCGTACATAGATAGTAGAGGGAAAATTAAAAATGTTCCCCATAAGATTACGGCGCCGCTCCACAGTGGCCCACGGCTAAGCTACGGAAGTATACTTCGCTTCGCTTATGACAATGTGGGCGGGCTCATCCACTGCGACCCACGATATGCTTAGTTGCGTGGCTAGCAAGCAAATGGACCTCTCCGTGCACATCCTACGTAGCAGTGGACGGTCGACTTTAGGCAGATCCGTATTGTACCTACACTCGGCCATTTTTGTCTGAGGGAAAATATCATATACACTGGGCTGCTACTGAGAACATTCTATTGTTAAAAACCAATGTTGCTTTGCTCGACCCCCGATCGAACCCCGGAACCAACGCTCAGCAATAGCACTTGCAACCGCTAGACATGAGGCAGACTAAAATTATCTACTGTCACAAACAGACGAATTTCGGAAAGCTTAAGATTTTGTTCTGCAGGTTAGTAGGTAGTTAGGTACCTAAAGCAATGCAACTTTCAAACATATTCACCGATAAAATTATACCTATACGATCAATGACATTAAAATGTGTCGATAATTATCAGCATAGCTGAGATAAGGTTAGGTATAACGTCATCAGTGTATAGGTAAACATTTTGGAGAACAAAAAAATAACAAACTTTTTGGATTAGGTAAAATAATTTCATTTATATAAGTTATTTTGTTATGCCCAGCCTAATACTCGAAAAGTGTATGGGTAATCTGAAGGTTATACTGGTTGCAACAATACTCTGTGTTTAATAGAATATAATAGAAGAGATGATTATCCTTATACTAAGATACAGATCTTCTATTATCTTTGCTTACCTACTGGGGCTATTAGGCAACACCTGTATACCTATTATACTATCTGCCTACCTTCTTATGAATAAAATATTCAGTACCTATTGTATTTAAGGTTTAATACAACGAATTAAGAGCATACCGAGGGACAAGGACATCCTAGTTGGGCCTGAACTACAATCATAAATCGTAATCATTTTAGCTGATACCAAATGCCTACGTACCTACTCCAAGAAATTTTTCATTTGCCCTTCCTTAGACCAAAAGTTGGATAACCTACCTATGTAGGTAATTTTTAAACAACTAAGTAGGAAAAAAGTTTTAAGTAACAGATTGTCTCGTATATTTTGAAAATTGAATGTAACTAACTAGCCATCCCATACCAATATTATAAATACGAAAGTGACTCTGTTTGTTTGCTAAGTACCTTTTCACGACTGAAAGGTTGATCGGATCGTAATTAAATTTTGCAAGGAGATAGATTATATTTTGGGGAAGGACATAGGATAGTTTTCAATCCGCGACTCCGTCTGTATCCGCGATAATCGACATTCACACGGACGAAGTCGGGCAAAAGCTAGTACTTACATAAATGAGCTGATTGGTGTACCGCATGTGAAGGTTGTGCAGGATCGTATATTCTTGCAGCTCGCCGAGAGTGATCATGTCTTCGACCCCTTGTACAGACGTCGAGTGCAGTGGCTTGAGAACATTTTGGACTGAGGTGATGAACTTATTCCCATCATGATCTTTCACTTCAATTTTATCACCAGAACTTTTGAGGACCTTAACAGCAATCGGGACGTCGAATTCAGAGGTCCCTGGTGACTTTAGCCAGACGTGGTCCTGGAAACCATGATAGGGTTATTAAGCAGGTGTGCGATCACGCTTTCAAGATGAGTTGAGTGTCGGAAAATGCAAACTTCATGGCCAAATCGAAGCTGGGCATAGTGGTAAGCATGGGTTTGTTATTTTTCATAGGTAAGTTACTTGTAAGTACACAATCTGGAGATAGGTCGCCTGCAGGCTGTATTCTCCGAAGGGCTTAATTAGAAGTATCCTATGGTACAACCACATTTAGCGAGGGGCGAGCCTATGCCCATAGTGCTATGTAGGTAATAGGGGCGAGCATAATGGCAATATATATCGCGCAGTGTTTGAAGGTACGGTAGGCGCAGTGGCTGACCGTTCACCTGCTGCGCTGCGTTTCGTGGTTCCGTTTCCAGCACGGAACAAATATTTGTGTAGCCTTCAGGAAATTGTTGCGGGTCTGGCTGTTTTTGTAAGTGACCTTAAATTTTTGTAAAATTGTTTTGTTAAATTGTTGTTACAAAAATTTAAGATCACACGGTACAGGAAAAATTCCTCGTGTTGGGCAACGTTTTTTAAAAACAAAGAAAAAACTCCTACATGCCAAGGTAAGTAGGGAAAGTACCTATGTAATTCATCACCCAAGGATGAAGTAAATATAAGTAGAGCCGCGGGCAAAGCGACTTTTGTAACCACAATAATAGGGAAGTATTGATTGCACTCATATCATAATATTGATTCATATTGTTGGCGAATGAGGCAGCTCGCTAGAATATGATTGAGTTATGTGACTGACTTCGTAGCTTTTCCTCTAGCTAGATAATTGCTACATGATCCATATGTAATCTAACTTTAACAGGTAAACAAAATGACATTCGGCTTACCGCTAAAGTTACTCGATCTGCCATCTTGAAATATTGAGATTCACTCCACAAAAATTTAGGACACCGTCATTTTCACATTCATAGATTCCGCGTGACGCTTGTTCGACGACTGTCGAATTTTATCAATAGTTCAGCTTTGTCTTATCACTATCTGATAGCAAGTAGGACATATCATAAATATTTTTAGATAAAAACTTCTACCAATAGTTATCACGCCCGAATGTGTAGATTAACAATTTAAATAATTAGGTAATATGAATCATAACACCCTTGGGAATTTTTGAAATTAGTAATTTATTGTGACATCATTTTCAAGACTACAAAACCGTTTACATTTATACTATACTATACTACCAGCCTATTACTGTCCCACTGCAGGGCAATGGCCTCTTCTCATACAGAGAAGGCACGAGCATTGATCACCACACTTGCTCAAGCGTTTCATATCATGACATTTACATTTGTTACTAATAAATTCGGATGCTTCTAATAAAAAAAATAAACATCCATACTGGTTTAAAACGCGCGTAACATAAAAGTCCTAGGTTTGATACCCCGTGATTGTTGTTGCTTACATTATTTTATAGTTATCACAAAAATCTTATCTCAAATTGTTTATTAGTAATAATATCGTAAGACTGATTTGTATGTATGGAAGTGATAATGATATTTCACTAAAATGAGAGTAGGCAGCTTTTTCATACCCATAAAGAAATACGCTTAATTTCTACCTGTCAAAAAAAATTGTGTAACAAAGACAAAAATATTAATGGCTGAACTTTGGAGGCTTTATCCAGCAGTGGATGGAAAGATTAAAATTAAGTACAATAATAACTGTTTTTTGGAATCTAGGATCAATTTCAAACAAATGACCTATTTCAAATGTGCCTAGCCTTTTTCAAATGTGTTGTTTGTGTTGGGGTTGTTGTTAAGTCTAACCGGATGTTGCTGAGTGCCAGTATTTTACATTGAGCCACTGCCTACCTAACCTCTTCTATCAGTTACTGGGTACCAGTGCTCCTTGGGTTTATGACCATCCATATGAACCAACAAAGATCTTTAAGCCAGGAACAACAGCAAATCTTATGTAATAATGCCAATAATTGTATTAGTAAATACAGTTTATTTTAAAATAATTCAGCAGTACAAACAACTTAATCTAATGACGATTCTAAATTACTTTTTCTTTTCATCTTTTTCTTTTTTATCTCCCTTTGTTTTCTCATCTTTCTTATCTTCTTCTTTTCCATCCTTTCCCTCTTTCTTTTCCTTTTCCTTCTTATCTTTGTCTTCTTTCTTTCCTTCTTCAGCATCTCTATTTGTAATCTTGTTGTTGATAAGGTTATGTAAGGCAATTATAGACCTGACCAGTGCAGCCAAGTACACTGCAAGTGACTGATCATTAGTCTTGATGTAAAGGTTGTCAATAAAGCTGTCATTAGCAATGTCAGGCAAGAGGTTGAAGATGTCCTGTAGCTGGTAGATGATCTGATGGTTCATCGGGAGAGAACCCTGCCCAACTTGGACGAGGTAGTCTCTTATCTCGCTCAGTTGAGAATGCAGGCCTTTTAGACCAAGCAATTGGTTTGTAATTCTCTGGGAGAGACTACCGACAGTAGTATCCTTAATATCTCTTAAGAGATGTTCTACTCCAACTTCTTCTGCCTCCTCAGCACCAATCTCACTGGGCACATGTTCAAAGGTCCTTGTTGTAGGTGAACCATCATCATGGACTTCTTCTACAGCCTGGTAAGCTTCAGTTGGGAGACCAAGATCCTTTGGTTTAGCATCAATGATGACAAGGACTGAGTTAGGGCAATAACGCCTGATTAATTCATTGATGGCTACATCATTCTGGTGGAGTTTGGGCCCAGTGTGATACCAGCCCACTACCTTCTCTCTGGCATTGACCTTCTTGAACATGCCATACATGTTCTCTAGGTAGTCATGATCGAGGAACCAAACTGACTTGTCTTTGTCATCCTCATCGAAGGGAACTGAAAACATATTTAAGAATATGTGAATACACCTATATTTACAACTAGAAATACTCTATTTGTTAGGATAGGTAGGGCTCTATAATATTATATTATTTTGGTGGGGACTTTATTGCACTTTTATTCAAATAAAAATAACATAAATGACTCGAGTTTCAGTCAAGTTACAGACACAAAGCTTAATATGAAGTTTGCAAATTAATGAGTTGATAATTTACCTGCAAAGCTGTTGGAGACGTCCAGGACACCCTTAGCTCGCCAGCACCCCAGCAAAACGCCGACTACTCGTTTCTGATTACCTATTTTGCCCATACGATTGAAATGGTCCACGACACTCAGCAAGACCAAAGGATGAACTACCACTTTTGTGGTTAAAACTTCTTGACTCGGCATTGTTGCAGCGGTATTTTTCTAAAACTTGTACAGTTGATATAATGTATGCTTTTCAACAACAAGTAAGACGATAATAATAACTCACAATTACAATTCGCTCGAATACAATGATTTTTGCCAAGCGGCAATCAAAACTAAAATTTGACAGTCATTATAGAAAAATAATGTCTATGACTCTCCTTCTGCAAGCAACACTCTTTTGTGGTAGACATTCTCGCTAGTTTTACTGACAGAAAAGATAAAATTTAAAGCCAAGAACCTATAGAAGGATTTTAAAAAATCAAGACGTGTCAATGTCAGGTGAATGAATTAATGTCAATTAAAATATTGTCAACATTGGTAAACGTGCTTCCTGCATTTTATTTTAAAGTATTCACAAAATTATAAACAGAAGTACTGCTTTTAAGTTCTTTGATGCACTACTTTTAACATGTATTTTCTATAAACAAGTTTTGTGGAGAAAGAAAACCACGTAAAAATGTCGCAAAGAACAATAACGTTCGTCACTGGCAATGCCAAAAAACTAGAAGAGCTCAGGGCTATTCTCGGCAGTAATTTTCCTTTAGAAATAGTTAACCACAAGCTAGACCTACCAGAACTTCAAGGAGAAATAGATGAGGTGTCTATAAAGAAATGCCAGGAGGCTGCACGGCGTCTCAAAAGGCCAGTGTTAGTGGAAGACACGTCCCTCTGTTTTGATGCTCTTAAGGGTCTTCCTGGGCCATATATCAAGTGGTTCCTGGAGAAATTGGAGCCTGAAGGGCTGACGAATCTGCTGACTGGTTGGGAGAATAAATCTGCTAAGGCTGTGTGCACATTTGCTTACTGTGCTGGTAACTGTGAAGACCTAGATGTTAAGTTGTTCCAAGGCATTACTACTGGCAAAATTGTAGAGCCAAGAGGTACTAGAGACTTTGGCTGGGACTGTGTTTTCCAACCTGATGGCTATAGTCAAACCTATGCTGAACTACCAAAAACAGAGAAAAATAAAATATCCCACAGATACAGAGCTCTAGAAAAATTCAAAGCTCATATTCAAGAAAAAAATGTTTAACTGCCGTACCTATCTTTAAACACTAAGGTAATCAAATGAAAATTATATTTGACAAAAATTCCATTTAGAGAACAACAAATCAAACTCAATGAAACAAAGTGCAGTTCTTTGACTTTTCCATTACTCTCTATTCACACTGAATGGTTTTCATGACACATGCCAAAATGGCAAGAATTGAAAGTAATGATTTTGCTTACATTGTGTGAATTCTTGAATGAATTGAGTGTAGTTTATCTTTGCCACGCAGATGTGGCTTCTGATTTGGTTTTTAAATGTTACCTATGAAAAGTGCATAAATAATGCAGTAAAAATGTGATAATGTTATCTGTTTTGTTACAATAAAACCAAATAAAATATGTTTCCTACTTTTATTACGATATTACCAATTCCACTTATTTACACATTCATGCTTATGTTAGATTAATATTTTTAATTATAGGATTTTCTATTTAACATACTTAAAACATTAAGTGTACAGTATAAAAGAACATAACAGATATGATGAACTTATTGTATGTAATAATATTACTTTTAGATGTTGACTTGTGTACACCGGGTGCTATGTAAGGTTCTAAATTTGAATTGTTATAATTTTTGTAATACCAGTCATTTTCACCAATCTGCCTTGTCTTTGTGTTTCCTGTGCTCATAATTTCAGAAAATCTTGTCTTTGGCTCTCTGTTTGGTGAAAAGTTTTCTCTATGCTCAAAATTTTCTATGTTTGGAAGGTTTACTTTGGTGATGGTTGCTGGCCTCTTGCCATGGTTTCTTTCATGTAACTCTGCAGTGCTAGGTACTAAGACTGCAGATAGAGCAGTAGGTGCTGGTTCGATATGCTTCTTCATTGGAGGTTTTGATGTGACTGATGTGGATGAGGAGTAAGATGAAGTGCTGCTCTCCATCCAAGCCTGCAGTGACATATCATTACTTGTATCTGTTGTTATAAGCATACTTTCTTTTTCAGTCACTTGTGTAATAGTCAAGTTTGACTCCATCAAATTGTATTTGCTCAAATTGTTGGGATCACTCTTTTGTTCTTCAACATTTTTGGTTCTATTGTAAGCTACATGAGTGCTGTTATCATCATCTATATATGCTTGTAGTTCATGTATTTCACTTTTAATTTTCTGGTGTGTTGTGTTGTTATGAACTGTTTTAAGAGGGGGTTTGGTTGAAACAGCAGCAATGGTCTGTTCCACAGCACCTTGTTTATTGTAAGTTGTAGCACTTTGGGCTTGCACAGCAGTATGTGAGACATTTAGTGCAGGATCCGGTATTGGCATAAAACCCCCAGCAGTTGTAGGTAGAATTGGCGAAAATCCACCAGTTTCAAACTTAGGTGCTTCAGGTAGCTGATATTTGTTTCCGGGTTTATGGGACTGGGAGTGGGATTGTGTGTGAGAGTTTTTCTTATCTGGCCAGTCTATTTTTCGGCCTGTGTTAAGTAAATTCCCCATGTTTATTGGCGGTAAGGGCATTCCGAAGAAAGTGAATCCACTGTTCGGTCCATTTGCTGGAGCCTGCTTATTTCTGTCAGTTGTATTTTTCATTGCGGCATATATCGTAGGAAGTCCTCCCGAAGATCTATTATTATTTTGCATCGCACCTACTTCGTTGTTCAAGCCATCTATTAAAGTTTCATTGTAAGGATAGTCGACGTATTCGTCGTAGAAGTAATCTGACTCTTCAGGGGACGGTCTATTTATTTTGTTAGCTTGGTACGTGTTCTTGATATGTGTGGAGTAATCTTTTATTTTATCTATAGTTGAATATACTTGTGATGTTGCTAAATTAGGTAGAAGCGCTTCATTCTCGTGTGTCATACACGTCCTCAGATCTTCCTCATCGACTTGATTAATTGCAGTGTTCGAGCAATTGTTCCTTCCAAACGGCATACCCTTAACGTACGTTCCATCTGCACATTTAGGTCCAATGGAAGACGATTCCGATAGCCATGATTTTAACCAAATAATATGGCAATTGCAAATTAGTGGATTACCTGAAATTAAGAGAATTATCTTTAGCATTTATTAAGTAGCGTAAAACGGGGTGAATCTAAACGTAACTTTGAAGATTTACACGTTTATTTCATATTGTTTGATTACATACAAGGAATCATTTTTTTTTCTTTGAAATTGACAAAAAAATGAATTTACGTTTAAACCCACTGTAAGTCGTTGGTCTAGATGTTCCAAGCGCGAGTGCTTTGCCCAGGTCGAGCAAAGTGTTATTGAGTTTTTTCAATGGAATTTTTTTTTTAGGCAGCTCGCTGGGCTTGGATTTGTGTCCGGTTGGTGGCAACATGCTCGCCCCCTACAGGGGACTTGACTGACGATATGTGGGTGGTAGGTACTATAGGTGCACCTTTGCCTAACCCTTCGGGGAATACAGGCGTGATGTTATGTTTATATCCACTAAGTTGTATTTCGATTATGATACCCCGTTTTACCCGATACTTTGGATAATCTATTTTGATGAGCAAAACAATCTTACCGTCAATATCCAAAATGGCGATGTTATTTCTCAGTTTAGCAAACGAATTCTCCAATACTGTGCTAAGTTTATTATGTCTTAGTGACAGGACTTTGAGCCGAGGCATGAAATCGAAAGGCTGGCCGCTGATGTGACATATCATGTTATTGTCCAAGTTCAGCTCAACCAACCATTCCATGTACTGAAATGACGCTCTTGTCAACCTCATAAGCTTATTAAAGCTTAGGTCCAACACTTCTAAGGAAGATAGTTGTCTCAGTCCTGAATTATCGATATTAGTAATTTGATTATTGCTTAAATTCATATATTGCACCAATGGCATATTCTCAAAAGCTCTCAGCGAAATGTACTGCAAACGATTCCCTTGCAGTTCAATTATCCTTAACTTGGGCAGATTTGAGAACACTCGGTCAGGTAAATCTATAATGTGATTTCGGCTTAAATATATGGACACCAATTTGGGAAGATTTGCTATCGCTTTTGGATGGACCACTTCAATATTATTGTTGTCCAAGTCTATCGTTTCTAGATCTCTAAGGTCTTTGAAGCTTCCAGTTCGTAGGTCCACTAGCTTATTGTTGGGCATTTTAAAATCTGTAAGTGTGTTTATACTGTTTATGGAATTGCCATCGAAGTGTTTAATGTGATTGTAACTAGCGTCCAACACTTTTAACTTTGACATCATATTCAGGGTAGCTGGTAATTCATTAAGATTATTCGAAGATATATTTAACGTTTCAACATCTAGGGCCCTGTTAACAATATTTGGACTTATACTTTTCAGCTTGTTTTTGCTGAAATCCAAAGACGATAGTGCTGCATTGTCTTGTATCGCCATGAAGTCGAAGTTTTCAATTGTATTTCCATGCAAGTTCACTTGCTTCAGTACATTTAGTTTACTAAAGCTTTTTGGGTGAATAGCCATTATTTGATTGTAACTTAAGTCCAAAATCTCCAGTAGATCTAAATCGCTAAATGTCGTCATCTCGACCTGTCTTAAGCCGTTTCTCTTCATATAAAATCTGCGTAAATTGTGTAACGTTTTCAAACTCCCATGTGGAATTTTCTGTACACCGTTACTAGAAATATCTAAAGTTCTTAGGGATGGTAAATCTAAGTCTGGTGAAGGTGGCATTGGCAAACTTGTTATTTGATTCTGATTTAAATATAACTTTTCTAAGCCACGTGGTAACCCAGGTACAAATTCTATCAGTCTATTAGTACTGGCGTCCAACTCATAAAGATTTGCCAAGTTCCTAAAAGTAGCTGGGTGTATGGAAACTAGACTATTTCCTGATATGTTCACGTATTCCAATAAAGGTGATTCCATGAATGTTATAGGGTCAATGATCGCCAGCTGGTTGTAACTGAAGTTAATCCTTCTCAATGATGGCAGATTGTATAAAAGTTTGGGTTGCAACCGTGTGAAGTAGTTGTAAGACAAATCTAGTCCTTTGAGTGCAGGCAAATTCCAATATGGACCTTCATTCATATCGTTCAATGAATTGTTACTTAGGTGCAATTCTCGCAATGCAGGCATGGCGACAAATGCGTCTGCCTGTATGAATTTTATGTTGTTCTTATTCAAATGTAATCTTTCTAAACTGGGATGACCTCTAAGAGCGCCTCGTGGAATTTCTTGAAGCAAATTGTGACTCAAGTCTAGAAATTTCAAACGGGGCAAAGCATCGAGCAAAGCTCTAAATTCTGATATGTGCATTATTTGGTTTCCAATTAAAGTGAGCTCCTCGACTCCACTGCTAGATTGTTGCAAAAATGATTCAGGATGTATTTGACTAATTCTATTGTAATTCAAATCTACGACCCTTAGCTTTGGAACTCTATGGAATGCACCATGGTGTATGATGTTTATGTTGTTGTGTGATAGAAATAGGTTCTCGAGCATCGGTTGATCCACAAATCCTCCTTCGTTTAATTTGTCAATCAAATTGTGATTAAGGTTTAAATGGGACAGCATTGGTAAGTCTCTCATAGCTCTCCCAACCATGGCTGCATCTGCGATTCTATTATTTCTCAGCGATATCTCACTTAGAGAAGGTAGCAGAGATAGAGCTCTCATATGTATAAGATTAATACCACAATTTGTGATGTCCAGTCTTCGTAATTTCGGTAAATTATAAAAAGCGTTCTCTTTCACTATTCGGAGATTTACACTTCCTTGGATAAACAATTTCTCCAAGCTTGGCAAGTTTTCAAACGTGTTTTCATTCACAGCACTAAGGCTTTCTGACTGTATGTTAATGTAACGTAGTTTTGGTAAGCCAGAAAACGCTGGTATCCTCTTCAGGTTTTGAGATTGTATTGTCAAAGCTTGAAGGTTCTGCATTTTCATCAGACTTTCAGCTGGAAGACTTCTCAAATCATTTTCGACGATGAATATTTCTACCAAATTTTGTTCTTGCGCCTCCAGCCAAGCAGCAGATAACCGCTCCAGTCCATTGTGACGGAGCATTAATCTCATAATTTTCACATTTTGGAATATCTTCCCTGGGAGAGATGGGAGATAGTTGTTTTCTACGATCAGCTCATCTATCGGTTTCCTGACAAGTTCTCCGACTTTCTGCACGCCCTTTAATACTTGAGGCAAGTCGCTGTGTGTACACCTGAAAACAAAGTTACAGTTTGTTATTATTCATCCAAAAAACTCCGTTATGTTACAGCGATTACTCATACCAACCATATTTGGACATCTTCGTGTCGATTTGTGCATATGCATGGCAGGATTGTCTCTGGAGCTGGACATATCGTAGCTTGTCCAGTCACATAAGAAAATACGAAGAAGAGGAGCCATGAGACTATTCCTCCTTTCTTTGGGGCCATTCCTCTAAATCGTAGATGCTCATTGTAGCATATTTCTCGTTGTCACAGTACTCCTTATCTGGAATTTGTTAAAGCAAGGAACTAAGATATTGTTTTGGTACTGTCAAATTGTATTTTATTCAAACACTCCTCTAAATCAACTGCTGTAAGCGACAGTGGACGGTTGTTTAAACAGTAAAGTTTCAGGTTCGACCGGTGTTCACCGTCATCATCGATTGTTTGTAGTTTCCTTCACAATCGGAGCTTATTCCTTGATTGCTTCATCTCTGTATATTACGCCAAATCGTAAACCGGCGCCAAGGACCGGTACTAATGAAAACAATGCGTTATAGAAACAATAGCCGACCGGAACGGTCCGGTGGTTGAGTTGCACTTTCACTTATTCACCATTGTTATTAATGGCGATCTATGGTGCGCAATGTTATTTACATCATTGTTCTAGGGTTATGCAAATCATTGATGGAGTAAGGTTGATGTAGGTCACTGTACGTCCTTCGAGATATTTGGTTTATTTAGATCACAATGGGCTACACTTAATTGTTCGCCTTTTAACGAATTCAGCCTTCATGTAACCATTGCGCCGGTACAATGAAAACCAGGAAAACCTACCTACTTATATACGATCTAAGTTGATTGAAACTTATCTTCAGACTGTTTATTCGAACGCGCTCATGTCCGGAATTACCTGTTCGATTCGATAAAATATTTTTGAATTTATTGCATCATTCGTGAGGAAGATTATATACTATTTAATGTCACGCTACGGCCCTTAAAGGCGGTGCGAAAGCGCTGGGTACAGCTATTTGGCTATAAATATTAGCAATCAGTTTAACATAGGCACCGGGTGAAGTGGTGAAGTAATGATCAGATATTATCTACCCATTTTTTTTTCTTTCAAATGTTTAAAACGTAAATTATAAAATAAAACCGCCAAGTGCGAGTAGGCTTCTTGAAATGAGGATTCCGTCTTAAAGCTGTGCCCGGCCGCCTGCAATTTTACTCAAGTAGAACACTAATGAATTTTCGATTTAGGAATGAATGACAAACTTAACTGTGCAGTTAAAAAATAATGGTCTCCCAAACTTGATTTGAACCTACATTTACGAATAAACTTGTATTCGTAAATGTAGGTTTCAAAAGGATGTTATAATAACACGTCCCATACATCGTTCTACATCACGGTCGAGCCTCCAACGGCAAAATGTAAATTTGTGATCGCAAAAACAACTATTTGTATGTGATATAACATCACGTAACTTCGTTTATACTGTTACCTTACTTTTGCCAATGCGATATTGATTTCAACTTGTAACTTTACCGGTGAGAGAAAAAGGGTCTTGATAAACGGGAAACAAAAAGAGATGTTTCTAACCTTTCCAATCTATAAGGGTTATATTTTTTTTTTTTTGAGGTACAGAACCCCAAAATCGTAACATTTGTATTAAGTATCGCAGTTAACTTCGCAATGCTTCCATAAACGACTCATTATATTGCACAATTCAACTAACAAAAGGCTTAAAGCGTTACTTTGCAAGTCTGATTAGCATAATTTCTGTATTTCCAAAAAGAAATAAGTAACTAAATGCTGACGTAAACGTACGAATTATGCTCAGCGCTGAATATTTTATAATGTGGAATTTTATTGTAACAAAAGAAGCGGTGATGTATTCTTTTAACACTAGGTAAATGAGATAATATAGGTATTACCTACAGCTGGTGAATTCGTCATGCCACGTTTAAACAGCTAACGTAAACTTGTGATGCTACTGTGCACGCTGCGCAGTAGCTACCTACTTTTGTTGACCCATTCTATTTGATACTCAGTTGAGTGAGGTCGTAGTCGCAACGCTATAGTTTGAAAAAACAAAGTTAAAGGTCTAGGTGCATGAAATAAACCCATTTTGGACAATTATGAAACATAATTGTGGGATAAGATATAGAAGTATATATTTGCATGGTCATAAAATGAAACAGGATCTGCACGTTCTGCCGTGTATGAAGCAACAAGTTTGAAAACAAAACAAATGTGACCAACATTTGTTTTGTTTTCAAACTTGTTCCAAATATTAGTGATTTATCAAAACTATTTGCATAACTTTACTTTTTAAACCATAAACATTATTATTAACTAATTTCTCCCTTTCTCACAAACATTGAACAAAATTGTCGATTTCGTACACGGCCTCTAAATATTAAGCCATCACACTTCACAGCAGTCACGAACGAAAATTAAAAACAGTTTGTTTTTTACTTTTAGTCGATCTATCAATCAATCTTAGTCTAAGTCCTGACCTAGTTTCTCGACCCCAGCACCATAGCCTTGATATATTTTACCGTTGAAAGCACCAGACTTCATAAGCATTATATAAATATCTTGCGTAGTAGGTGGGTATACTCATCATACGAGTAAGTACGTCTACGTATGCAGCGAACGGGACAGCAGTCATTACGGTACAGTTATCGCATTTATCTCCAGTAACTGTTGAAGACTGTCATCTCGTACTGTAGAGTGAGTAGTACGATCTTATAACTTGGTATTATTTTTGTTTTGTTACTAGATTTGTGGTTTTTCTAGGTCTGTAATCTTGGTTGCGGAAGGATCGTACGTTCCCACGACCCCCGGCGTAGGTGTGAGACGGAACACCGGGGTGGTTTTTAGTCAGTATGAGTCTGACAGACCCCTTCGCTCCCCCAGGGTGGAGGACATCCATGAGAATTTTCCAACTCGAATAAAAAAAAAGGTCTGTAATCTTGATATCGATGTACTTGTCCTACAATCTGCTGACGTCATCTTAGACAAATTAAAACATAGACATGTGGCTGGGTGTTTGAGAGAATAATATTAGTTTTAAGTTTTTTTTATACTATCACGATTTGTATTTTATTTAATTTTTACTATTATATTTATGTTATGTATTTTTAGTAAGGGTCTTGGTTGTGAAATAATAAAGAAGTTGTTGTTGTTGTTGTTATATGCATGCCATTAGTCACAGGCACAGCCTCTTCTCTACCGGCTACAGGTTTGATACCGCAAAGTGCAAATATGTGTAGGAATGACAATCAGAAACTTGGTTTTTATTAAGTATTGATGTGCCCCGGTTAAAATTCACATTCATCAAATGCGGAAAGTTAAAATAGTCGTTAAGTTTTCTGAAATTTTCCAATTTTCTGCGCCATTTTCTTCACTTTTCTTTCCGTAAGAACCTTCTAAAAACATCAGAAAACTTAGATGATGATGATGATGATGATGATGAAAAAAAAGATGAGTAAAATCGTTAATATCGGTCTCTAGTTATGGCGTTACCAAGGGATACAGGGATTCATTGTTATATAGATAAAGAGAAAGTCAGAATCACCCAAAAGTTATCAATGGTTTCGGAAGAGCGAGCCGGCTCATTGTTAGCTACAGTAACATCTCCGTATCGTTCATCAAAAGTAATTTTCGGATTACGATATGATGACGCAATGTAATTACGCTTTCGGTTTCTTTTGTTATATTTTGGTAACGATAGGTTATCTATTAACTATTAAAGTCAAAACTTGGACCTTTTTTTAAGAATAGCTTTTTTTTTACTTTGTCCCACACTAGGAATTTACACAAACAGCCAGACCCGGAACAAGTACCTGTAGGCTTTACAAATATTTGTTCCGTGCGGGAAGCGAACCCACGCCACGCGTCGCAGCAGCCGTACGGTCAGCAACTGCGCCAACCGTGCCGTCAAAAAGGTGTTGCTCGCACGGAGAAATGTCAGATTTGGCTTAGTTTAAGTTTATGTGGAGAGTGCTGTGACCAGTGCAGAAAGCTGATAAGGTTGAATTTCTACCACTGGGCGATCACTTAGTACAATTACTAAGTAATTAAAATGGCGACAATAACTTTCAATGCTCATGGCGGCAACTGCACCAACTATTGTAACTGCGGTATTGGTATTGCACAATTAATAATAAAGGTTTCAAACCTTCTGAATATATTTAAAGTCAGTACCCAATGTACTAACACAAATTCAGAATACAAAAATTGTAAAAGCATACCTACAATAAAAAAACTAGCCAAGTGTGAGTCGGGCTCACACACGAAGGGTTCTGTACCATCGTATATTCAGTTCGGCGTTTGAGCAAATAACTCGGAAAAAAATTTGAAAAAGACTGCACGATTGGCGCAGTGGCTGAGCGATTGGCTGCTGCGCTGCGTGTCGGGGCTTCGATTCCCGCACGGAACCAATATTTATATGGCTTACAAGTAGTTCCGTATCTGGCTGTTTGTGTACGTGAGTTTAAATGTTTGTAAACTTAAACATGAAACAGGAGAAATTCCCAGTTAGGGGGCTGCTGAGCCTGACGTCCCGGGTTTGATTCCCAGGTCGGACAAACTGCTATTGAGTATTTCCAATGGGAACTTTCTCATTAACAGCCAGGAGTCAGGCCTTGCGCCCGGTTGAATGCAATAGGTTCGCCCCCTTTTATATGGGACTTAAACATCATTGGCGTATTGTGGGTGTTACCTACTATAGGTGCACCTCTGCCCAACCCATCGGGGAATACAGGCGTGATGTTATGTTTATAAAATAGTCCACCATTTCGTTGAATATGACTCTGACTGTTCATTGGTCTACGACATAATTATAGATATCGTTAATAGCTATCTACCGGTACCTAACTACCATAAAAATGCAGCCATATGGTACCTAGTTGCTTATTTCTTGACTTGACAAGGAGAGCGCGCTTAGCTAAGGTTTCTTGATTGTACCTACCTATTAGGCACCTACTAGTTACTGTCTACAATCGAGGTTAGTAAGAAACTACTTAATAATGACACGACGATAGGAGTGCCTACAACAAGCAAGAATATATAACTTGTTAAATACGGAGGAATAGTATGGACTGAACAAGAACCTATTTTAGACTAGAATGTAGAATAAAACCTACTTAACCTCCTATATTGAAAGTGACCTGGCAATGTGCATATGCTCTCATTGTAACCTTACTTTTTGTTTTGAGGTTGTATACTGCTCTACCTGACTTTCTTGTGGGGACTCCATAAATTAATGTCTCCAGCCAAGGCATAAATACTTACAAACTAAGCGAATATACGCTAAGGGCACCCCACCCTAGGGCGTCTGAGTTGCTGGGAGAGAACAGAAAAGGGCCATCCTGGATGTGATCGAATTACAACCTGGCGTCCACTATCCTGCTAATAAGTATTGTATAATGTGGAAGATTGTGAGGATGTATGTCTGGATGTTTGTTACTCTTTCACACAAAAAAACTACTGACTGAACGGATTCTGATGAAACTTTACAGTACGAGTATTATAGCCTATAATTTAAAATAAGACAAACAATAGCTACAGTTATATATATATACTAGCTGGCCCGGCTATATATAATATTATTTTAAGAATATAATATAATAGCTATGTTGTTTTGCCATATAAAATATTTCTAGGCAATTTGTAGTGTAGAAAAAAATGTTTGGGGTGGACCTTATCACTTAGGGGTATGAAAATAGATTACGAGCGATTCTCAGACCTACCGAATTTACATATAAAATTCGATCAAGCCGTTTCGGAGGAGTATGGCAACTAACATTGTGACACGAGAATTTTATACATAGATACTGTAAAGGTCGTATACAATAGCAGACCTTATTATACACAGGCTGGTAGAACATTAGTTCTATCTGGTTTGAATACTGCAATATTGTTCAAAATATAGAACGAGTCCTTTGTCAAGGGCAGAAGGATTCTTGATTGTGGAGTATTTGTGTAAATAAACTCCTCGTTATAAACGCAAATTATCAACGGATTTTTACTATTTATAATTTTAATTTATAAAGTGATTTAACCCGGACCCGTAGGAATCCAGATTCTACAATACCTACGCGGGTGGGTGTTGGTTTATAATAAAATACATTCTTCATCAAAGCACTGCACGGCTTTATCAAAATAATAGCCGACAAACGCTAACGTAACCGACGGATTACTTACTAAATTATTATATTTAAATAACAATGGAGAACGTGATTTGCATACGTACCTATTAAAGATGAACAGTTACCATTACCTACCATTACCTTTCATAATAGGTACCAACAATATTTGATTGACTTATTACGCAATCAAACAATTTGCTGAAAATTGGAGCGAAGCCGCAACCGTGTAGTACAGACGATCGTAAATTACGCATAAAATAATGCATTATGAGAAAAACAGTAGGTAACCCAGTGCGCTACTGTTTTTCTATCAAATCAAATCAAATCAAATCATGTATTATTTGTGTAACATAGGTATCCTGGCGAAAAGATTACAGACCTGTAAGCAGGTCTGTAATCTTTCAAGATTAAGAGAGTAGCGCCAGGATAGCCCGCGATTTGAATTATCTTATGTTTTTGCAAGTTACTCGCATTACATACAGTATATTAAATATGAGATAAGAGAAGCCTGAAGCCTAAATAAAAACAGACGCACGGGTAGATCGAAGGTTAAGCTACGCTTGCCGAGGTGAGTCTGTGGATGGGTGACAGTTCGTAACATATCAAGATTCCTACGTGCCTCGGAAAGCACGTTAAGCCGTTGGTCCCGTTTGTCATTTGCAGATCTTTGACAGTCGTTACGGGTAGTCAGAGACCCGAAAGTCTGACAACAAGTCTTACCAACGGGTATCGTGTCGCTCCATGTAAAACACTGATATTCAGCTGTATCCGGTTAGGCTGGAAGCCGATCTCAACATAGTTGGGAAAAGGCTAGGCAGATCATGATGAGAAGAGAAGCCTGAAGAAATAGCGAGTAGGGTAACACCAAAAAACAATGGCAGCCTTGCTATAATGTAAAAATCTCCCCGTTAAAATATAGGTTAAGTAAGCTAACACACCCACACATTTTACGCTCACTTCACCTAACTTTTCGCGGGAAAATTTCTATAGAATAGACCGGCTGGACTTCGTGAAAGATGAATTAGCTATGAACGAAATGACGGCTAATGTGTGGAAGTAATAGACGGAAAAGCAGGATAATTTTGCTGTTGCTAAGCAGAAGGCTCCTAGAGTAGATTGTTAATGCCGTGATAGATATTTGCCCGCTACGACACTGACCTTTGATAAAACAAGCTTGCAAATTGAATGATTGCAAGGATATGTCCAATTTAGAGGGGTAAGTAAAACATCTGTCGTTTATAGCACTCATAGCAACAAGGTCGTAGCAGGATCTAGGGTGAGAAGGAGGTTCAAATTGTCTATATTTCTATATACAAGTTTCCGACGTAGTTACGTAGTTAGTACGATAGTACAACTTTATGTTGAGTATTCCAACTCATACTTTATTTAGTTAAGTAAAATCATCGCATCCGAATACGATAATTATTGGTATAATAAATAAATAAATAAATAATAATGCGTACAATCCACACAGACCAAAAACAGCATCATCTAGCCCCAAACTAAGCAGAGCTTGTGTTATGGCTACTATATGACTGATATACCTAATACAATAAATTACTTAGATAGATATTTTTTACTATCCATAACAAACACCCAGAACAACCGGAACAAATCTTTGTAGATCGTACAAATACTTGTCCCAAGGCGGGAACCGTACAAGTAACCTCCTGCGTCGCAGGCGGACCTTCGCCCGCTGCGCCACATAGTTCGTCTATAACAGTATGTCCATATTCTTTTGAAACGCTCACTTTACTAAGCGAAGTAAAGTCAAAGTACGGTCTATGAACCTTGCCCATAAGGATATAGACACGAAATATGGTGTTAAAATACTGTTTGAATCTCAGATACCGACTCAGATCCTCAAATCTATTAGGTACAGAGGCCAGCACATCAAGCTATCCCGATTTGTCAAATTTCTTTGATAGTTTTTTAACTTTATCACAATAGAAATAGGTTAATAAGTTATAAAGTAATAAATAGGTTCATGTTCAATTGGGAAAATCTGATTGTTTGGAGTATCTTGATGTGCTGGCGTAAACGTTAAGAGTTATTATAATACCAAAGTTTTACAAATTAACAATCCATACAACCTAATAGGTTCAAGTAATAGGTGCAGGATACAATACACGCCAAACAATTTTACTAACAGAAAATCGAGAAATGAAGATACTCTCATGGAAAATGGCGTCGAACGTCAAAACAAGCTAACGTTTTTTATTAAAAAAATGTTTCAAATGTCACACGTGATGAGTGGAAAGCAAAAATGCATTGTGCACGCGCATGCTAGCTGATCCTAATCTTTTGCATATTTATTAGATAGATCTACCCATCGGTAAAATGCATACAGGTAAATGCACTTTCATTTAATTAAATAAGTGAGAATATGTTTTATTCTTAATTCCCCCTTTTGAGTTTTGCCGCAGTCTGGTAAAGACTTCAAGGATATCATTAGAGCTATCTTTATATTTGAAATTTAACGCGTGGATAGTGCTGCTGTCATAGTAGATTCAACCCACTTAAACAAACTAGGTAAGTATGTACCTATCTATCTTAACTATAAAAATGAATCCCCGTTTCCCTTAGTCACGCCATGACTTGAGAACGCTTTATCGATTTGATTAATTTTTTAATTTTTCTAATACTTAGATGGTTCTCATGGAAAGACCAAATTAAGACATTTGCGCAGAATATTGGAATAATTCAGAAAACTTGTCGAGAGTCGAAAAGTTGGCGCGTTTGATGACTGTGAATTTTATCCGCAGGGCGCAGGTGGTATCAATATTATGGAATAGAGCTGCTGGTTTGAATAATACTTTGGAGGAGTTCAATTATACAATAAAAATGTAACCTTATCAGCCGAAAACGAAAATAATGTAGACATTAAAAATTATTAATATTTCACCTAGGAAGAGAAAGAGCAAATAATATAGGCTAGCAAATCTAGTCTTTTAGTGGAATAATCGTGTTTTATTTATTTAATTGCACTTACTCTTCCGAGGTGTTCATAAAACAAACACGACTCCAGTGTAGCCTACGTCGTAAATATTAACAATTTTTAATGTCTGTATTGTTTACGTTTTCGGGCGAAAATAAGACTAAAGCCGAAGCTTTGTTTTTGACTGACAATCCATTTTCAGGCGGACACTACCTATAAATTAAAATAAGCTCTATGTTTATTAGAATTATTAACTCACTACCTAATAGGTGTCTACAGCATAGTTACTTAAAACTTCCTAGAACGTAGGTAAGGTATACTGTTAGGTCAAAAAACCAGACAAACCTGTCTGAACTCCTAGACGGATACGCAGACTGTGAATATTTAACTAATAACAACTGTAAGTCCTACATAATTAACACAAGATAAACGACCTCCTATGTTAAAGAAAACCCTCATATTAATATCTAATCTAAAGCTAAGAAAACAGTTTAATGCATAGACGCAGCAAACAAAACACTAGGGTCACCTTCGGTATTATCTTCAAACTATAAAAGAATTACCTGCTACTAAATTGATTTACCGTCAAAGATGATGAACAGCGCACAGGGTCAACTCCTCTGACGTCGATCAAAACACGATCACAGTTACGCAACAAACACAAACAAAACAGAGTGGACAAGCGTGGCTTATGGTGGCCCAACGTGAACTGGGATGCGAGTATTTCGCATGTAAACACCAGACTTTCGGTTCACAGCTCGATGCACATCAAGTAACTTATCTTTCACCATTGTGGCGCGTGCTGCCGCCCGTAACTACTTGTATAAGTCATAGATGTGGATGTTCGTTCAACTGTTGTTTTTTTTTTGTTATTTGCCTCTTAGAGGCATCCTGTGGCCTCTGCAGTCTACTAGGCTGAAGGGAACATCAAGCCTGACAGATAGCAACAGCTGGACGGCAGTGGACGACAATCGTGTTAAATCTACGTCGAAGAATCGCTGTATGTGTAAGTGGTTGGGTGGGGATATGCTGGGTCTACAGTCAACCTAAGGTAGGTATTTAGGCTGACAAGTGACTGGCGGGACCACTATCTCGCAGGTAGGTTAGGTACAAAGAGCATATCACTAACAAGTGCCCTGTAAACACAGCTTTTGTATTGTATTGTGGTGAGTGCATACAATAACACGCCAGTAATCCCCGAAGGGTTAAGCTGAAGTGTACTTATAGTACACCCACATTGCACCAGTTAAGTTCAAGTAAAAGAGTAAAACCATGTAAAAGAGGGCGAGACTATTGCCATCAAACCAGCACAAATCCAGGCCCCGGGCTGTTACTGAGAAATTCCAGACGGAAGAACCTAACAACACTTTGCCCGACCCAGTAATCGAACCCATAACCTCATGATATTCTAACTCATGATAGACTAACAACGCAGAGGAGCGAGTGAGGGAATGTTTTGTAGAGGTTGAAAATTAGGGAAGCATTTAATTGTGATTATCTTTTTACTTAAGTACCTGTACCAATACTTGACCAATAGATTGGCTTGTATTTCATTTTTAGTCGAAAGCTCTATCTCGCTCAGGGTAAATGGACTTTACTATCTGTCACAAAATTTATATTCTTTTACCGTAAGTTGCAAAATAAAGAATGCTTAAGCGACTTATCTCGATTAAATCGTACGATGTGGTAACTAGGAAGGGTGGTCGCTTGGACAATGAAATTGCCAAGTGTCGCCTTAATTACTCTATTGAAACATGTCTGTAATAATCTTAAATAGGTACAAACAATACAACTGCAATTTCATATTAATTACACACACTGTACGTACAAGTACATTTATATAAGTACGTTCATAGCGTTTAAGATCTAAAGTTGGGGCCAGGTGACCCAAGACACAAGCCTTGCTTAGTTTGGGCTCCTGTCTCTCTCTGAATCCAATTTGAAACTTATTCTTTTTTCTAATTGTAAATATGTTTTAAGGGGGAAAATTAATGAATATATTATTATTATTCTAACAGAGGAAAATGTATGATTTTTTTTTAATTATGGCTATCTGTATAGTATCATCTGGTATCGACGAATTAATTATACATCTCATAAAAAAAATAGACGTGACGTGGCCAAGGTGCTAACAAAATTCTTGAAACTAAAACGTCGTAGATATGTATCGAAGTTAAAACAAAGTTGTTTGCCAATTTTTTGTGTACATGAGTTGGCAAAAACCTGCTTACGTCCTGCTCACCTTGGTACCTATAGATGTCGCACAAAAAATAATAGATTTGTGTGCAAATAACTCTCGGATTAAAATCTGCGTGGTAATGTAAGCAAACTATTAAACGGGCCGTGGATGTGTGGTATGTAGCTGCCTCTGCGCACCGTAAAAATTAAAAATATTTTTAAAACATGCTGAGTAGGTAGGTAATTGAAATAAAATTCTTGAAATTGCGACTTGGAGAGTGTTTTAATTATCCGTACGTAACAGTCCTAAAGGTATAACATACTATTTTGTCTTCGTTAGAACTGGAGATTGTATAAGGGTAAAGAGCGTCTCTGTAATTTCATAATTTTCGTCGTTTGAGCTTCATGTATAATATATCAAGTTATCTACCCTGTGTTGTGTGCATAGTTCTTTACATAAAAGTACATTTTAAAGATGTTGCTAAGCGAACTATCTGGGTACTTACATTGACAGACGCCAGCACATCAAGCTATCCCAAATTGTCGTTTTTTTCCAATTGATCATGAACTATATTCTTTTGTAATAAATTTGAAAAACTATCAAAGAAATTTGACGTAGAGTACTTACATGAAATATGACCAAACCCAATTCCTAAATCACGTGTCTCACAAATTTGATAAATTTTCACGTGCTTGTTCCACCACGTGATTATCTTTTTTCTACAAGCCAAGTTAGCGTTGAAGTTTGCAAAAGTATTATTCAAAGCATGAACTTTAACTCATTTAACAAGTTTTATATTGGTTCCTACCATTCACTGTGACTGTCCGTCCCACAGGGCAAGTACATATGGATTGACAAAAAATCACATTGGTACTTGCCGGATTTAAACCCACAACCTGGTGCATGACAGGCGAGGCTCTAGAGACTTGGAAGACAAAAGTTGTAGTAGTAACTAGTGTAGTTCCATGAAAGGTATGGTCGAGTGATCTAAATTTATCTTACAGGTATATGCCGCGGGGAAACTTCCAGTACTTTGGTGCCCAAGAGGCCAGCTGCTTAGATCGCTGAAATTCTGACCAATCTACAATTTGGCATAAGCCATAATTGGTAGTAAAGGGGTCCTCGAAAAGCAATTTTTCTGATTAGTATTTCGCCATCAATGTACTATCTTTATCACTCTTGACTTCGTTTTTGTTTTTAATATAGGCATCTGTGTATTTATTCTAGTATTTTACTACGGTAGGTCCATTTATTTTCAAGTTATTTTACCTCGTCGGTTCTTTTTACTTGTGCATAAAGTGTTTATAAAAATAAAATAAAAGCTTTAATGTTAAAGATCTTTTCGATATTGTTGTCGA
The DNA here is from genome assembly GCA_905147745.2 of Phlogophora meticulosa. Taxonomy (NCBI): domain Eukaryota; kingdom Metazoa; phylum Arthropoda; class Insecta; order Lepidoptera; family Noctuidae; genus Phlogophora; species Phlogophora meticulosa. The sequence continues at coordinate 12,682,692 of LR990522.1, read as the reverse complement.
GAAATATCCTAAAATTTGATGTTCAAGTACTTAGTTACATTTTTGGGTCATTAGTTCTGTACCGACAAAAATTGGGAAAAGTCGTTTATAATGTTCTCCTTGGCAAGCTCTAAGTATAAGCCTTATGGCTATTCGGCCTTGAGGCAGACAGCCATAGTTCGTTGCCCATTCTACTTGTTCCAGAAACCGGGTTACGGATGTAGGTGAGAATCGGAGGCAGGTACCTACTTATAAGTTTGCTCTCATCACGTTCGTATGCTGAATTTGCCGCCACGTGTATTTAAATTCAAATTTATCCGTGTAACGTAGCTAGAAACAACAATGAAAACCTTGGAAAATGTATCTAGGAACAGAGTGTAATACCGCTCTAGCCATAGGAAAATAACTATGTATTCTGTCTGCTATTTTTTCGCAAGTAACACACCCATCATGGATCCTACACCAACATTATGCGCTTATATAAACATCAACATGTTTTGCACAGGTGAAAAATCAATGTCAAGTTTTTGTCGAAAAATTTACGTGAGAGGCGACACACCCACCAAATGTCTTCATGCACTATTGCACCTTATAGCGATATAAATAAGGTTCAATGTTTTATAGCTGGTGTTATCGTACGATTCCACCGTACATAGGTAGAATTAATATTGGTTTACAACCTGTTTGTACCGCACGCGAGAGACCCCTCCGTTCTGTTTACCAGTAACCGTTTGTCTTACACAGTGTTTTATCGTGTTGTATATCTGACGTTTAGATCCTCCGTAATAATGTTTATAAGGAATTTATATAGAACTTCTATTAAATTAAATATTAGAAATTATTCAGGAACTAATTTAAAAAAGCCGCCAAAGATTTTGATTACGGGTAAGTTTACTATAATTTACTGACATAAGCGAAAATAAAATAAAAATTTAACATTGAAAATCGAGAAACGTGGACTTTGAAAAAATGTACTTGACTTGCTAAAGATAATAAAAAGTCTTAAGTATATCATACAACAATAAATTAAGTAATTACTTAAATAAAATTAATAATAGTAATTTTTAAAAATCGAATAGGCACGATACCGCTTCGCTTGGGTCTGTAGGTCAAAGACGCCGTAAATAACTAAAATGACAAAATATAGTGAAGGCTTTTAATCATAAAACACCCAATTCTTAAGAATATCATAGTTTCTCTATTATCAGCGTTAATGATCGAATTAAAGCGAAAGTGTAGTGGCACGAGGATGACGAATTGTTGCTCAAACGCGTGCATTCCGGTACCGGTGGTCGCGTGGCTGAAACAACCGGTAAGCCGACTTAAAATAGATTGAGTAAATAGAGCCATCCATAGTCTACCAACCCTAGTTTTTTGTTTACCATAAACCTCTTACTTGGCCACAGTAAGAGGTTGTACTCTTAATCCTGAACATTTTAATACGACGGAACCAATCCTGTCATCACGAAGACATCAGCTGTTTAGTAGAATTGTTTTCAGATATATCGACACAATATACCGAATTATCTGTCGATATTTTTGCGTGTTGAAGTACTTATAGAGAGAGCATGCTCGAGATCGGGAGTGAACCTTGCGGAAAACGCACCCGAATGGCATCCTTCTCTGGGCTCCGAAAGGTGCATAAAAAGGTCAATAACACCAGCAATTATGGGGCCAATCCAGACAGGCCACTGCATAAGAATTCGAAAAAAAAAACAAGTCTCGCTCGGTGCGCCTCATACTAATCCTTAAGTACCCAGGGCTGCTTCTCACCAAATGTATTCCAAAAGAGCCTTATAAACTGTAGCTATGCTGTTTTGAAGCATATTATTTCGTTTCTTGTAATAATTCAGATGTCAAGCAAGTCAAGTATGTAGCTATAATCGTGATAGTTATGGTCACGATCCACGGACTCTATACTGCCAGCGCTATCTCCATAAATTCTATTTTAGCATTTAATTTCCAATGCACTTCATTATAAACATTTCATTTAATCTTACGAAGATCGCATTGACCCACAATGGTAGCTGTGTTCATAATAGGGTCCTGTTATGTCATCCTGCGCTTACCGATAAGATGACTCGATTGTTTTATCACACGCTATCAGAAGTTCAAAACTGTAATTTTAAAGATGTCAATGAACGAAGTATAGGCTTCACATAAGAACTTAATAGAATCGTCCAGTTGAGCAATGCTTATGAAACTGACGAAGTAACCTTGCTAACATATCGGCTGACCGCGTTAAAGATTTGTATAGATTTTGCGAATGGTGATCTCTTCACTCACAAACTATTTCAAAATTCCATTCTATGCACAGACTTTGAGGCTAGAAAATCTATGTCTCAAACTTCCGCAATAATTTGTTTACATAAATAATATTCTAGTGCGTACCTAATCTCTGAGTTACGTCACTTACGTCGTAACTCGCGCGTTGTAGAAAATTGAACTTATTGCAAAAACATGTTTGCCTGTAGAAAATCGCCTCGTGTCGCCGTGTTTTCCACGATTAACATAAAGCCTAGGACCATTAATTTTTATTTATTTATTTATAAACGCCATAACCTCATCTCGTATACTGCCATTCCGTTCATAAAGTAGCTTAGGGTCACAGTCGTGTGTGCTAATAATCTAGCCTAATAAATAATGACCTTCCTTGACGGATAAGGTGTCGAATAATATTTATCTGCTATTTTTACAGGAGGCCTAGGTCAACTAGGCGTAGAATGCGCCAGGTACCTCAGAGGAAAATATGGCAGAGACAGTGTCATCCTCTCCGATATAATCAAGCCGTCGCAAGATATAGTTAATGATGGCCCGTATATATTCGTAGACATTTTAGACTTCAAGGGCCTGCAGAAAACTGTTGTGGACCACAGAGTGGATTGGCTAATCCACTTCTCGGCTCTCCTGAGTGCGATCGGAGAGCAAAATGTCCCGTTAGCCGTTCGAGTGAATATAGAAGGAGTGCATAATGTTATTGAACTTGCCAAACAGTATAACCTTAGGCTTTTTGTGCCGAGTACAATTGGTGCCTTTGGCCCAGACTCTCCTAGAAATCCTACGCCTAACATTACTGTACAAAGACCAAGAACTATTTACGGTGTGTCTAAAGTGCATGCGGAGTTGTTAGGGGAATACTATTATCATAAATTCGGATTGGACTTCCGTTGCTTGAGGTTCCCTGGTGTCATATCTAGTGACCCACCCGGCGGAGGCACTACAGGTAAGGATCTTACAATTTTATTTTTATTTAACTTTCATTAATAAATGTCCTTTTTTTGTATTTCTCACGTAGGCACACAAAGTATGTGAATAAACCGGTTGCGAGCAGAGCTAATTAATTTTAGCAGTGTGTGTGTAACTTAGCAGCAACACAAAATATTTACACGCTGTATACATTTAGACGCTATATAAGAAAATAATTGTAAAACCCTAAGTTGCTATTAAACCGGCACGGTTGGCGCAGTGGCTGAGCGATCAACTGCTGCGCCGCGTGTCGTGGGTTCGATTCCCGCACGGAACAAATATTTGGATGGCCTATAGTTATTCCGGGTCTGACTGATTGTGTATGTTACTTTAAATGTTTGTAAACGCACCCACGACACAGGACAAATTCTTAGTGTGGGGCAACGTCAGTAAAAAACCATTTGTTTTAACCAAAAACTGTTTGAAGCTGTTAATTGCTTGGTAACAACTTTTTTTATTGATGTGTCATGAATGTGATATGTAATCGAATAAAAATTCCTATAGTTATGAGTAGGTAAATTCCGAGATGGGTTTTGGGCGTATTTACATAATGGTAATGCAAAATTGACTTGCGAAACCTTGAATGAGGTAATTTTGACCAAGTTGAAATAAAGTGAAGTGTTTGACATTATGATTTATTAGATGAACCACGTTTTATGTAAACCATAATTTGTAAGTAGGTACTATAAGGAAGAGTGGTTAACTCCCCCAAAGTATTAAGGGCTTAGGGGTACGTATTTTTTATTTTTAAACCGGCCATTGTACACGTGATTTATAAATGTTTGTCCCGTTTTTACAGTATACAAGTAATAATTCAATAAATATATTTAATAGCCTAGTCTAGAGCATCACGTCTGGAGGGGCACCAAAAGCACAAAAAAATCCATCCTTAGGGCATGACGTCTCACTCTTACGTCACCAAAAACCACACGAAAAAAGTTTCTAGGACTAATTTGAAAATACGCGCGTTTTGCACAACTAATGTTTATAGGCGGCAAAGGTTTAAAGACCGGTGCTAGTTGACATACGAATAGGGGGGCCACAGGCGTGGATTGTTTAGGGCATCAAGTAGCCTAATCCGTCACTGCTTCCCACATATCAAAAATGTATTCGTGTAGGTAACTATTTTCGACGGGGGCAAGTAGAATTTAGTTAGAGTAGGTATTAATAGACCTATATTTTCTTTATTTCTTCAGACTATGCTATTGCGGTCTTCCACGACGTGATTCGCAAAGGACAGTACCAGTGCTACCTCAAACCAGACACAAGACTTCCAATGATGCATGTAAGGGATGCCCTTCGTGCTCTCTCGGAATATTTGGAGACACCAAACGAGAATCTTAACAGAAGGGTTTACAATGTGACATCAATGAGCTTCACACCAGAGGAACTGACAGAAGCAATGACTAAATATATACCAGACTTCAAGATCACTTATATGCCTGATAGCAGGCAGGAAATAGGTGAGTAAATATCATATTATTTATGTAAACAATAATATTTCAAAGTCAGACTGCGATATGTGAACAAGGCCAGGAAGAGACACAATATAGAACAGTAGAAATAGTTAACTGTACTAAGATATCGATGGAATGTGAAATGTCCCCCATGAGGAAAATTGGTGCACCGAGAAATATCTTCTAGAAATGCGTAAACTGCTCATATAGCTCCTATAGTTCTTTACAGTGGAGTGTTATTTACTTTACTTTACTTTTGTGAACTCCCATTTCATGCAATAACAGGATAGCAGTGTCTCACTGTTTCCTTTTTCCTATATTCTCTATAACGAAATAGTGTCACTCCCATGGTACACGCGAGCGCTGGGAGACGTGCTGCAGGGGGGAGCGTCACTGCGTCTGCCTGCGTCATTCGCACGCATTCGTTTTTGGCGGTTACCCGTGCTCGCGCGTCTAATGTGATATCGTTATATCTCTTTGCAAGCAGCCCAAATCCCTTTTGCATTTAAAATCATTTGTTTTTAACAATTACGAGTATTTTACATGCGTTATTTGAAACTGTTCCACATTTCAAGTCGATGGTATTAGTAGATCCTGAAACTAACATCTCTGGGAGACAGATGTATAAGACCTAGTGGCACTATAAGGGTTACTTTTTTAACCTTTTTTCTTTTTAACCTTTTGGTACGGAACCCTAATAAAACATCGATAGGGTATGGTATGGTTGTGGTATTGTAGATGCTAAGATAAAACCTATGGTCGAACGTCTTTCTACTTTCTAATCACGGGAATACCTGAAATTTCGATACGAATTACTTTACACGAGTGGGATTATTTATTCTTACACTCGATACGCGAAATGTTTTCTGAAGCATGTTCCTAATAATGATTTCAGCCGATTCCTGGCCGCAAGTATTTGATGACAGCGAAGCTCGACGAGACTGGAATTGGAAACCAGAGGTCGATCTGGACAACCTTGTGAGACTGATGGTCAAGGAAGTCAGAGAAAAAGTTGCTGCTAATGGACTATCATAATGCGGTATCCCGCTCATGTCTGCTCAATGCTTATCATGCTGTCTTTGTTACTCGAAGGGGTATCCTTCCCCCACACAGGAACCCAACAATCTATGAAAGGAGAATAACTATCTTATATTGGTAAAACAGTTATTCTCATCTCAATTTTGTTGCTAATCGAACGCCAGTGGGTATTTAGTAGTTCTTATTATGTAATTTAATTAAAATAAATGCTTTAACTGAATTCTCGATTATTTGATTTATTTTTACGCCTAAATACCGCTGAGCGCGTACGGGCGCGTGTGCCCGGGTGTTCCAGTTTGCTCTACGGATGCAAAGGGCTAACTGGACTACAGTCCGCAGCCATCTTTGATTTCAGGTCATTGTCAGTCTGAGAACTACATATACATAATAACGTAGGTCTTTATATTACCTATCTGTCCTAACGGCATTGACCGAAGGCTGCATAAATTATGTAAGGTATAAAACACAAATACTGGCTTTTCTTTTAATGCTTGGGTAGATTTACCTCCAAGATTAGGTTTGGTAGGATCTATATGGCAATGTTGCCGCTTCCCTTGTTCACAAAGTAAACTTTAAAAAAAAGAGAATTGAAATAGGGATCTCTTTCTGACAGATAGCTCGAGAAATGTACGGCGAAAGTTATGTAATGTCAGAGATGACCAATTAGTTCATGGCTTGAACTTGACCATGTTTTTGGTCCATGCCCTTTAAAATGTTAAGTATGTTTATTTGGAAGTTTCAGTTCAACAAAAATTGACGGTTCTTATCAATGTCCGTCCTTTTCTTGTTTTATAAGAGAGAAAGAGATGAAGGTAGTCTAAATTTAATTAAGCTTGTCAACAAGGGAATCGGCACCCATTTTGGTTGTGGCACTTGGAGCTGTGCAGTAACGTAGGTACTTGTACCTATAGTACAGGATGAGAACAAAATATTGTTTCCATAACTTTAAATGGTCCTGTTCAAGCAGAGGTTTGTCCTTGGGTGCACTTGCATATAAGTGCATACTGGGATAACTGCCAGATTCCATTTAAAGTGTCTCATGGGTTTAACTCTTCGAGTAGGTGCCAGCAGACCGCAGTGCAGTGTGTCGAGACATGTTAAAGACATCTATGACATAAATAATACCAATTTTGCAGAGTGGCAACCCATGCCACTCCCATAGTTGGTCAGGTGACAGCAAGCGGCAAGTACAAGGAAAGCTTGCGCTTAGGGTCTTGTTTGTAAAAATATAATGTTAGGACTGGAATAAAACAAGTAAAAGTTCGATCAATTCCTTTATTTAAGCATAAAACAAAAATAAAAATCACCTTTGCTTAAAAGGAATAATAAAAACAGTGTTAAAGCATGTACATGTTTGCTACCTACAGATTCACAGTAAAAAAGAAAACAAATCACCCCCACCATGAGTTTACGACAACTAGAAAAAGTTTTTAAGTGATGTAGTACAAAATAGGAGGCAAAAGAATTGTGGAGTGGATAGACTCATGGCAGTGGCTGTATAGAATGTCAGAGGATGAAACTTAAAAATAAAATGACTTCCAATTCACACTATACACAACTCAGTCTTCGTTACGTTACTCGTCGGCAACACGGTCGCTTATATTATTTCTATGACAATATTCACTAGTTATGGACGTAACATTACTATAGGCAGAACGTTCATTTCCATAATCATACAAATTATTTTCTCAATGTTGCCGCGTTATTATTATGAGATGTAACTATTTCAATGCATACATTTTAAATTCTAATGTACTAACAATGTTTAATTCTAATATAGTAGTGTTACTGTGATTTTAGGAGATTTTCTATTTATAAAGTTTCAAAATACTACAGAAATTCAAAATAGTAATATTGAAAGACAAAAATTAACCAAAAAATTTCCACCTTATAGATCTAAGAGTTATTATTTATGTATTGCTAGCGCGAAAAAATAATATACAAATATATAAAAAAAAACAAATTTCTAGCCGAATCTAGCCAACTTAATTTTATTGCACCTTCTTGTTTACTATAATAATAATTATCACAAATCGTATATACAGTTATTGTGAATGTTTGTTAATGGCACTTACGTCGTCTTGCGTTGGAAGTATGTATTTAGTTTACAACTGTAATTTATTGTTTCTGTAGATAATCGATGTTAACAAAAATAAGAAAATGTACTATCATGGTAATTAATCCTTTGCCAGTTTGAATAATACTTAAATTCGTTGTATTTTAGGTACTGTTTAACTCATATTGGTAACAACATAGTTACTTCTACCCGAAGACGTCGAAAAATAACAGTTTTCTTTGTGTCAACTTAGACAAGTAACCAAATAATAATGACGGGACAAGGACACACTTATTAGATTTAATACTAAAAGTAAACGATTTTTCGCGCATGCAAACTTTTTGTCTGAAACAAGTTGTTAGCCATAGACTGAGGCCTAACAAACAACGGCTGTTACGAATTGTTTTTTTTTATTTTTTTTATTCGCGCTGTTTTACGAATTTAGACTCGAGCGATATAAAAAGCGCTTCTTGCCGACGTCTTTATCGTATTTTACATTATACTGATACTAATGCAAGTATGCATAGGGGAACTCGGACTTGGCGAGTTTTTTTTTCGAACGAAGTTTGCGCGTAGAACTTACGACTTATTTTCACGCAATCCATGTTATAACGACAATAAAGCTGAATAAGGAATGAAAAACAACTTTTAAGTGTAAATTACTATATTTCATTAATTATATCACAATACAACTAACACGGATGCGCTGGTGGTACTCTTCTTACATCTTAAAGTATCACGTATTAAACAAGATATTTCATCTGCTTTTTTTTAGGTAGGGCCACTGGCAGTTCAGCACTAGAAGGCTGTTTACTGCATAACCGGTCGATATATTTCATCTACTATTAATTTCCCTAGTTTCATAAACGACCAAAATTAAAAAGAAATTGCACTTGATAAACATTGAGGAACTGTTCTCTGTTTCAGTTCCAGCTCATACGAAGTCTCCCAGTTACTGGGATATGGAGGTCCGATATGCATTCGCTCCATGTAAAACATTGGTATTTAGCTGCATCCGATTTGACTGGAAGCCGAGCCCAGCAGTTAGGAAAAGGTTAGGAAGATGATATCTTACTCAAGAATGAATGTGGCAGAGTACCACCATTAACGAAAATTTGAAATTAAAAGCCGCTCTGATTTTAGTAGATTAGAAGTAACAGTTTATCGATACTTAACAGCATTGTTTTGCAAGGCTACGACCAATCACAGACCAGTAATGTTGCTATGGCAACTACCTATCATGACATAATTACATATAACCAAAGTTCGTCAATTATCATCAGAGAAACTACGTCGTATAAAGTCACTGACAGAGTGTCAAATAGGAGACATTGACGTTGTCAAAGATGTGAGTAAAATAGTACCTAAATCACAACGACTCAAAGTATTCAAACTGATAAAGAATTATTTTCTCCGACCGTACTCAAACATATGAATGTGTGGCGCTTAGTCATCGATTTCATTGCCACCATTTTAAATCAGCTAAAGAAACATTCACAATCACAATGAAATTCGTTTATACTTTTAAAAACATATTGGTAACATTTATACATAAACAAATTATACACAAAACAAAACAAATATTGTTTAACCTTTTGACCGCCATCGTCACAAATACATGGCAAGCGACCGCATGCCCTGTACGCCAACGACACATGTCCATGACAAAAATGCGGTGCACTTTAAGTACTACACGAAATAAACATGGTGTGTTTATTTATATATCTTAAGAGCTGAAGTTCCCGTGCGTTTTTAATTGCATGAAACAAATTAAATACACCAGGGATATTGATAACGACAAAGGAAATTAAACGTTTTTATTAAAAAGCTTGGCGTTTGCGTTTATGCTCTGGCGGTCAAAACGTTAATGAACATCACCAAATAATAATACGCTTAATCGATATCCCGGTACCTAAACGATGTCACACCACAATAAAATACAAAATGGCAACTTATTTATAAAAGTAAAAAGGTTTTACAGAAGAAAATGCATTATACACTGGTGGTATGAACGAAGTGAATACGTTGTTAGTTTTAAGTACATAAGTTACAATTAAAAAAAATGCAATTAGTTACGAAAATGGAATAAATATCGAGTAAATACAACACAACATCACATGTAGGAGTCAAAAACAATGTTATCAATAGAACAATACAACTTAATCATTATAACTAGCATTTATTTTGTGTGTGGACATGGTTAGTCTTGTTGTATATTAGGGTATGTGTATAGCAGATATCTCATCGATTTTAGGCTGGGAATAGTGTAACGCCGACGTCGGTCGCCGACGTCGGTCGACTGATTTACATTGCCTCGCACTCGCCGATAGTCAGTGCTACACTGTACACATCCTTCTGAACATCAGCGTGTTAGTATGCGTGACCGACGACGTCTACGTACGCTATTTCCAGCGTTAATCCACCAAGTAACCCTTTAAAGGCATGTTATGTTAGGCTAAAACTAAACTCCACAATAGCCAAGAAATACTTTTCATGAAGTATCGTGTCTTAGCATCTATTGCGCTTCGATATCGAGAGACTAGTCTCAGAATGGAGCGACCTCTGTAACGTACCTTGTGTAGAAACTACGAGATCACTCTCGCGACAGGTTCTGGAAATCTAACCATAGAAAAAAAAACTCTGAAATCTCTTATTCTGGACGTAGGTACTAGACATGAGGCGTGTGACTAGCACAGTTGATGCTCTTCTGTTTACAAGTCGCATAACGGAATAAAAAGCTGGTTAAAACAAGGAAAGGCATCATCTATATTTCCAGACTTTTTTAATCTGTAGCGTACTCCATTTTATGCTCTCCTGGTCTATGCCATTTCCATTATGAGCTAGTCAGAATAATCTGACTCATGTTTTTATTTTTAACCATTGGGATCAGATGGTTATTGTATTATTGTCACTGATACAAAATATGTACTAAATCCTGCTTACCTAAACATATTTAGGCCAAACTCTACGCGGAATAAACCTCTAAAAGGTGTTTTACTAGCTACTATTTCAACACCTTTCTCGTTCACTTTACACATTTATATATCGTACAATTATATACGTATCTACATATTTATATGTCGATTTGGGGAACTTTAGTCATAGCGGGCTTCTCTATGCATCATCTTCAATAAGTCATGAGTTTTCCGCATGATTGGACGTCTTCAACCAATCGGAAGAAGCGAGTCTGCGTGCGCCATTTTGTTTTTGCACTTTCAGCGCACTCTTTGAAAAGATCTTTTTCGTTGCAATGTCAATTCAAGATGAACTTTAGGGAACTATAAATTGCATGTTGGTTCGGAACAGCGCGCCAACGGTTGAGTAAAAAATATCGTTGTATTCTGGAAATGTTACACCTATACCTATTCGATCTCATAGTTTGTGTTTTTATGAACTATTCAATTTGGGCTATCATTGGATTATATGACAATTTGTTACGCCAATATTGGGCTATTGTGACGCTACAAATTGTGGCCCAAGCCGAAAGCATCCGATGGATGCGCTTGCGCAAGCTGGCACATAAACGCAACCTAAGACAGTATTTATTCAGCAGTAATACATTCCGGCTGAAAGTTATACAAAACGGCTGTTTTGTAAAACTATTAGCTGCTATGTAATGCGGAATCTAAAATTTGACTGCGACATACATATAACTCTGACAGTGTTTTTAAACGAAACAATTTAATTTATTCATCACAATGAAAACTTCCTTATTCAGTCGCTGTAATGCGCTCAAAATTAAATTCCATAAACTATAAGTGTATTGTGACGTCATAATAAGTGTTTACAACTTTGTGGGCGGTGACTGGCCATCATTACCACTGATAAAGCAAGGAACTAATTTTAGTGCTCATACCGAGAGGCAAGATTCAAAACTGCGTGCGATCATTCTAAATTTAAATAAAAACGTGTTCCAATAACATGTTTGTTATCTTCTTAAGTATTAATAATGCAAAATTATCACATTATTCAATCATTTCATTTTTCGAATCCAAAATTATGTGGTGATTGCCCTCTCAAAAGACCATGAATTGCAAAAGGCAATTTATCAAACGAATATACAAACACATTCATGTGCTTCATAAACCGTGAAGTCTACATTAACATTAAATTTTATTTCAAGCATTAACATAACGCGTACGGCCACGTTTTATGGAACTCCAGCCGCATTTAAAACATGGAAATATATACAAACTTTTCGTTACGATTGTTGCTTACTGGACGTTGTCCTACGAAAATTCATTGTAACATTAATTAATTATAAATAAATCACTGCGTCATATGCCTTAAATTAGATTCATCGCTTTCCGTCACAATGCTAGCAAAAATATTTTGATTTTTGTTACCTACATAATTGACTTGACGATTACTCTGCTTTTATGTGTTGCTGTTGCTCCCGGTTCATGTTCATTTCTTTCAAGCGCTGTCTCAGCTGTGCCTTCTTTATGTTCGTCATGATCTGCGTTGATTGATACAGCCACGAACCCTGTAATATATAGACAAGACATTTTAAGATCAGGTAATAAACAGGCAGTACAAGAGGGTGGGTGTATGTGCATGTTTGATAAATAAGGCCCCCAAGTGGCCTAACTAACATTTTTTTTCTGAAACATAGGTTACTCTGTTTTTTTTTAAACACCCTACTAGTAATGCGTTTTAGGCCAAAACTCTATTAAAAAAAAATGTCAGTTAGGCTCTGGTTGTTAAAATGTTCGTTGGTCTCTACTCTGGTTCTCAAAGCCTCAAATAATGTAAATGTTTGCATGCCGAATAGTAAAATATGGCTGAGCTTTATAATCATAACATAACATCTATTTGCAAAATAACATTCTATTCTGCGTCCTCAAGCACATTTTAGCAGGTGGTGATGGTGTCTTTGGACCGGAGTCGATGCAGACAGATTGTCCGCTTAAAGGGTCCAGCAACCACGATCTTAATTAATGAGGGTGCGATTGTAGAAGAGAGAATAAACAGTCAAGGCCTGTGGTTGACTCGAAAACCTGATATCATTCATTTAATTCTGTCCTTGCCTCAATATTATGGATAAATCAAGTTTAGTATTACAGATGACCCTGAAATATTGCAAACACCAATAGTAGAGTATATTTTAAATCTCACGAGGTTATGTATTTTCAATAATTACAGTTTATGAGACACATCCCGCTGACGGACGGACAGACAGCGAAGGATTGGTAATAGAGTCCCGTTGTCACCCTATGGGTACGGAACCCTAAAAATGGCTCGCTGGTTTAAAACCTCGGTTTTTTTATATCGCTGTCAATGTTTGCAATAGTCCGGTTTTATAAACACGACGATTTGAATATTTATTATGTTCGTAAATTAATGTACTAGTTACGTCCTATTTTTGTACACCTATTTTACATAATTTACATTTTCATTCAGCTAAAAATTCGTCACAATGGCTTACTTATGTCACAGAAACACCACAGTAAAAATACATTTACAATAAAAAGCTAAATCTACTAATATCGATATCTCATCCTCATTACCTGCCTAGCCTTTTCCCAACTATGCTGGAGTCGGCTTCCCGTCTAACCGGATGCTGCTGAATACCAGTATATTACGTGGAGCGACTGCCTGTCTGACCACCACAACCCAGTTACGGGGCATCAAGATACCCCTTGGTAAGACTGGTTGTCAGATTTTCGTATTTCAATTTCACCACGATAAAAATATTTTTACAATAAAATGTTAAACCTACTAATTACGACATTTAATCATACGATATTTTATCAACTTACCACCATTATCATGCAGTTTAGTAGTATAGGAATGGAGAAAACGACCGATATGAACAGGCCTTTACTATCGAAGTACTGTTGTCTTGAGAATAAGGTCCAGTTCCGCGCAGCAACTTCGTTGATATTCTCCGAAAAATAGACTAGCAACACTGAAACATTAAAATCAAGGTTGTTGTTAATAAATATATACAAAAAAAAAATGCCGGATGTTTTGTTTAGAGGATGTTGTAAAAGATGTAGGTATCATAATTAAATGGTATTACGTGTACTTATCTTGCTAGAAGAATATACTATCTTTGAATAAAAACGATAGCACAGTCTGATGGTTAAAAATAATAAATAAAACATCGTTCATTCCACGTTACGGAGACATAATGCTTTCTTTTCAATATCAACAACGAAATAAAGTTTCAGAAACACGAAATTACTTTCACTATTTTGACGCAGTGCCAAGTGACGCAGAGAGGCGCACGCTTAACTGCGGTTTCGATTTTCGCATTACAGCTAAAATGTGTACACTGTGCAGAGAACATATTATTTGTTTTGAAATCAAGACGTAAGTGCGTCTAGGATTTGTTTGTAAAGAGGCTTGGCCTTCATTGAGAAATTTGTTAGCGTGATACTGTATGAAGCGATTTTCTTGTTTAGAAGTCTTGTTACTCTTAATAGTTATAAATTGGCATCGGATGTGTAATGGTAGGTTAGTAAATGTTCCTCGTCGTCAAAGCCGTTGATGGCTGGAGTAGGAGGACGATTTACGTCTTCGGATCCCCTTTTCCGTTCACTTAACAATGTTATTAAGACAAAGGTCATTGGGGATACTCTTGGCATACGAGTTTTAGAAAGAGGTACTGTATCAAAAGTAAAGATAAAACTTACATAATATTATGAACAAGATGACTTGAAAGTTCCCGTAATTCCTTGTTGAAAAGCACGTGAACGTTATTATCACGTGGAACGATATCAGCGCCATTAGCCATGGGTCGCGCCATTCAATCTGGAAACAAAAGAAAGTAATTCTTAAATCTCTATATTTCTACCTTAGTCAGTCAGTCTCTTATGGGTGTACTATATAAAATAAATAAATAAAGAATGCTGGACAATCCACACAGCATCATCTAGCCCCAAGCTAAGCAGAGCTTGTATTATGGGTACTAGATGACTGATATACTTAATACAATACATTACATAGATAGACATTTTTTATTATACATATCAAATAACCAGAACACCGGGAAAAAATATTTGTAGATAGTACAAACATTTGTCTCAAGGCGGGAATCGAACCCTCAACCTGCGTCGCAGGCGGACTTTCGCCCGCCGCGCCACATCGGTCGTCAAATATGTACACCTCAGCCTGACCATTTGGAAATACAGGCGTGATGTTTTTGTCAATCTTATTTATTTTAAGTCTACTGTTAACATGGGCGTAACAGTAACCTAACTCGAGCTCTCATAAGTAGCTCATGAATTAAGTCAAAGCCAGAAATAAAGGTAAGGCTTCTCTAATCAGAGATCGGATGGGAAACCGTAGTGTTCTAATAAGTGAAATAATGAAAATTGGATTTGAGCTGTGGCCTACTTGAATGACAGAGCACAAAGAGTGTAGAGGTTCTTTTACGGCCAACATTCAGCCTGTTGAAAATGCCGCCTTTAGCAGTGGCTGCTGAGGGCATCTCCGTGCTCTCAGATTCGAATCGACTAGTTTACTTCGGTAATAAGTAGATCAGTTTAGGACTTAATGATGTCCTAAGATACATTGCTTTCACATATAAGGCCCAAGGGACTTGCCTGCCTGAATTCAACAAAAATAACTTTTATATTTCAGGTATAACGAAGATATAATCTATTTTTTCCATTTTTCAAAACAAATTAACCTTGTCGTACCTACTAGACTATTTTATCGGTCAAGGTCGTTCAATCCGATTAGGGCTGCTTCTTTATCGATGTTAGTTCAACACGTGATATTTTAATGACATCTATTAATAAGTGCGATGTCACAGATATTTAGATAAACCTTAATTTCTTTCAAACAACAATAAACTATAATAAGCTAGTGGATACGTTGACCATACATCCGGATTTGTGTTCGACCGCTTTGCTGTTCTTAATTACACAGTGGATATTGTTACGGATTATACAATCATTAAAAATATATAACGTATATCAATATTCTGCAAAGACTATGTCATTAAAATACAAGAGGATAAGCTCATTCAACCGAAATAGGTTTAGGGCATATTACAAAACTAGGTATTCTAGAAAGACATCAAGGAATTTTCAAAAATTTTCACATATAATACTGTCATGTTAAGTAATATAATATAATCCTTTAGCGCCAACTGTGTTATCATTTCAGTAATAAACACACAAAATCTGAGCTATTGATAAGCTGATGAAATTAGGTAAGTAGGTACTGCATGAAATAAGTTTATACTTATTTGAGTCCATAGTTATCTATGGACTCATATTTTCACATCCATTGACTACTGACTACTGCTACTGGCCCAAAGAAAGCTATTGACCATTAGATTGGACGGCTTTTTTCATAATGCCTA
Source organism: Phlogophora meticulosa (assembly GCA_905147745.2). Taxonomy (NCBI): domain Eukaryota; kingdom Metazoa; phylum Arthropoda; class Insecta; order Lepidoptera; family Noctuidae; genus Phlogophora; species Phlogophora meticulosa. The sequence goes on along the minus strand of LR990522.1, from coordinate 12,666,596 downwards.
GGTGTCGCAGTGTTTATCCAGGCACTCAAAATTCTATATCTTGGTGTCCACCTATCCTCAGAAACTAGCTGGTAGTCAACACGCAAGTTGCACTGCGGGCCATTGACGTTGACTTAGGTATAGAAACACTGTCCCGCGACCCCCGGCGTAGGTGTGAGATGGAACACAGGGGTGGTTTTTAGTCAGTAAGAGTCTGACAGACCCCTCCGCCCACCCCATTGGCGGAGGACAACCATGAGGATTTTCCACCTCGGCAAAAAAAAGGTATAGAAACACGGCATGCTTTCCTGAACATGCAGTGTTTCAAAATGCTATGCTGTCATGAACTACTGATCAGGACAGCATAGCATTCCATATATTCACAATTCTTTGGATGCTGTCTATAAAACTTCTCGTAGCTATTAAAGACAGTTGCATTGCATGCTTAGCGATCGCTGGGAGTCTTATAGCATCTGCATGGCATTAACCTCTCCCCAGAGACTATGGTCATTGGTACTATTTGCGTGGGCAGCATTTCACGTGGGACGTAAATTCCTAACGGATGTGATGGCCTATATTACAATTTGAGAGTACATTATTAGGCTAAGAAGGTTTCGACACAGAGGATGTCTGTTTAAATGTGAGAATTCTTGACTATAATGTTTGCTCTCACTCTCTACCATTCGAATAGTTCCGTTCTAATTACAAATGTTTAAAATTTCCGTTTCAGTTGCTACGGTGTTATCGTCAGTGCATAATGATAACAAAATTTGTTTAACATAAATTCAGAATCTCGTACATACAATAACATATCGGTGTACAAGCGTTGAGTCAAAATTAAATATTTCTCTTACATCAACCTCGAATGTGTTCGTTGCCATGTCGGGTACTAAATATTTTTTACTTTGTGAGCTCGTGGGCTGTCTTATGCTCAACCTCATAAGCCGTGATGCAAGCAAGGCCAGCCAGAGTAGCGAAATCATGAGTGAACGTCATATTCAACGAACAGTCTATTTTGCGGCGATGCGGCAGTTCATGGTCAAAGTAATAATTTACCTATTGCGGTTATCAGAACGTTATTAGCATTTACAATTGATGACCGCAGATGTGACCTCGGGTACCTAGGTGCAGTAAGTAGGTTGGTATTGCAAATTTTCAGTAGGCACAATGTTTTGATCCGCGAATACACTGTGTATATTTTTCACAGGTAGGCGAAGTATCCAATTCCAAAGTAGGGAGTATTTACATCGCCTTGTTGGCTTCTTAAAAGGTTGGCCAGTAGGTACCACCACGAGGACAGGTCAAGGACAAAAGGATTATGTTCGTAAGTTTTCGCTACCGCCATGGTAATCACTCGTGCGTCATTGCCAGACTTGTCTCGGGCCCGTAGCGCGCCTTGTTACTACTTACGGCCGAAATATACTATCGAGTTAAGTATATTGATAAAATATAATTCTATCCAATAATAAGTAATGATCTTCGAATCATGTTTATTCGGAGACCCATAAGTATCTAATTTATAAAACTTTAATTTCTTTATCAAGTTTAAAAATAAATCAATACCCACACACAAGATACGTAGGTATTAATATTGGAGTACTTATTTGATACTAGCTGTTAACCGCGACTTCGTCCGCGCAGATTTTATTTTTTATGCGCGGGACCGTATTTTTCTAACATAAAAGCCATAGCTACTGCTAGTAACATCAGCTATCTTCCAGTGAAAGTCACGTCAAAGGCCCAGCCGTTTCGGAGACTAGCAGGAACAAACGGAGTAGGTACCGTGTATACATATATTATACTTTAATATATATTTCGTAAAAAACTGTTATTTTGATATTACAAATAGACACTTTGTTTTTGTATAGATGACATAATAGCTATAAACTGAGTGGCAACAGTATGTATATAGATAAACAAGTTCATATTGAGTCAACCATTACCAAAATATGATATACCTACCCTGTTTCAAAACTATTTGTTGAAAATGTAAATAAATAGGTCAGAATACTCCAATAAGTGGCACTGTATTTTGCACAAACTGGCATTAATAGCGCATGCCACTTACAAATTGAGTTCTTTAATTAATTATTTGAATACTACCTGAAATTTTAATCAATTTTCCATCACCATAAATATGATTTTCATTTGACAGTTGGGGTTATTATTATAATCACAATGTATGTTGACAATTCAAACAGTAATTCTTAATAGGTGTGAGATAAAAAGATGAAACCTTATAAATATAGAATGTGTTACTAATTCCCATTACATAAGATTGCATAAGAATTTAATATGAACAGGGTTTGTTTACACTGTCATCAAATACTTTTGGAACAGATTATAAGTGGTCACCTTGAATATGCACATTCAAGGTGACCAAGTATTCGTAAATATTTTTCTTTATTTTGATGCTTAAAAATATTTTAGCAATAATTCAGATTCTCAGTCTGAAATATGTGTAGCAGATATGCTATCTATATTTAACATGTAAATAGAAGTGATTTTTATGATATGTATTATGTTTTCATAATTCATGATTAATCACAAACAATAGTTAACACTTTTCCATACTTTTATAAAAAGATAATGTCCACACACTGATAACACAAACTACACAAATGTTGTTGTAATTGCAAGTTTTATCATTAAATTGGTAACTGGTGATATGTTATGTTTGTAGTAATAAAGATTTTAGAGAGCACAGTGCACAAGCACTGAGCACACCTAGTCCTCGGAGGGCTAACCGTAACACCCAGATATCACAAAATAATCCTTCCAAGTTAAAATTATTCATCATAGCTGTCACAGATTCTAGAAAGGGTCCAATTTTGAAAATGAAATACTTTGCTATTCAATAGAGTAAGAAGTGTGGAGATTTTTATATCCAATTAAGTAACTATCAATTCATTAAAGTGTTCGAAACTGTCAAATGGCAGAGTAAATTATTTTTGTATAACTTTTGTATAGTTTTAGTCTTTGGTAGTTAGATGGGTTTAAGAGATTATTTCAAAAGGAAAGTTATAAAGAGGAATGGATGGTAAAGATATTCACTAGTAGTCACTGAAAGATATTATGAAAGATATTGCATTGTTTGACAGTACAGTATCTGCAACTCCACAACTCTGCACATATTTTGCACAATATGAAAATTGCTTTCATCATCAATCTCAGTAATCAAATCGCACCACAGGAATATGTTAGAACATTGTTAGACAGCTATAGAGAGGCGGATGTTGGGAATCAAGAAACTAGACAGAGAAAGGAACACATCTATAAGAGGCAATAGCAGAGACAGGACTAACATGTATCCTCACTGATATAGACCAAATGAAATAGAGATAGATGGGTCACATATTACAAAGCCCCTAAAGCGATTGCAAATTAAATATAGGGTTTACAACCAAAAACAAGGGGGGATGATCTCAATCTCACAGCAGGTCCAACCAGGAGAAGAGTTGCAAAAGACAGAAAGCTATGAGAATTGTTAGAGGGGGCCTTTTTCCAGAGGCATACTGAACTCTGACATACAAGTCAGGTAAGAAAATAACAGCAATTTAAAATAACAATCACAAGAATTGACATACAGTATAGAAGGACTATTGAATTGTAATAAAAATAGTTTTACTACTCATATAATAACCATATACCATGCGAATGACCATCAAATGTGCAATCTATGGAAAAGTAATTTGGTGAGTTAGGATATTCTCTATCTGTAATAACCAAATAATAGCAGATACGCAGATACACCAAATGTCTAGCTATGTTTACTGAGGTTGACATGACGAGCATAGATGACCATACATTACATACAGAGCCCCAACTGTGCCTCGGAAAGCAAGTTATGCTGTTGGTGCCGGCTGTCAATTGTAGATCTTTGCCAGATGTTATGAATAGTCAGAAGCTGAAAGCCTGACAACCCGTCATGCCAAGGGGTATCATATTACCTAGTTACTAGGTTGTGGAGGTCAGATAGGCAGTTACTCCATGTAAATTACTGGCATTGTTGCTGCATATCTTTACACTGGACGCTGACCCAACATTGTTGGGAAAAGCCTAGACAGATAATGACTGAATAAATTTTCTAAGTAGTTGTTTTCAGCAAAAGGAAACCACAGAACTAGAATAGGTACACCTACACTGGATGTTCAGGCATTTGATATCTCTAGCCCGATTTTTTCCTTCCTCATTGAATGAGTACTTCAGTATTATGCTAATTATAAACCTTTGCTCTCTGTAACTCACAAAACAATAGTAAAATGATAATTAGACAGGTACCGATTGTAAATGCCGTTGGCCGCGGCTGCCAATCGAGACGGCCGTGAGGGCAACGCAACGAGTAAGCAACTAACTGCCCAAATCCAGATGGGAACATTTTATGCAATACTATTGTAAGGAACCACGAATTTTCACTATCACTCATTGCAAAAATAGTTAGTAAATAACGTAACAGCAGTTTATTTTGAGATCCGTACAATATACATTTTTAACAATAATGAATACTCACACTGCGGAGATATGAAATAAAATCCGATATTTGATTAACTTCCACAAATTCCTCCATGTTGATAATGCACACGCACACAACTGTTTCCAAATCGCTACAATTAATTAAATATTTTGTGGTTACAGTGTCTTGTAGCGATATTTTTTTCTATCATCACATCAATGAATCTGATTGAGTAGAATTATTTGAATTGAATGAATGACTGACGTAGTGTTGCCAACTGAATTTTGAAAGAGATCGACCGTGGTTTACGTGTAAAAAATGTTATTATAGAAACAATATTTATATTTCAAAACTAATAACATAATGAACTAGGTAGGTACCAAAATCTTCCTTTGCAAGTTGATACATTTATATTGGTAAATTTTGATAGGGGCGAAACTTATTAATTTATAATTTATCACCGACATGCTAATGCGACACAGATTGACAGTCAACAATTTTATTATTCCAATGTTTTAAGTTTACAGTTATGTCGGCACTCCTATTTATTTATTTATTTGTACTGTCATTCGGAGAACTACATAGTCTGTGGTCATTCGGCCGCTCACTCGCTCCTAGGGATGTCAAAAATGTTTAAAAGTTTCGATAAATATTATATCGACATGTTTAAAATTATACTGATATAGCTCGGTCAATAATTGGCTGAAAGAAGCTTAGAAATAGAGTGTTTTCTTTTCGATGCATGTAAACGTCTCATTAACATACTCTATGAAACTCGTTTTTCATTTGGTTGTCGATAGATCGAAACATCAAATGAAAATTATCGATAAATCGATACATTTGTTTTTACTAGCCTACCTGACTTGATAAGATCGTCGTATTTGATTACTGTAACACAGTCCAATGCCTTGCCTAGAGTTCAATTAGTCTCAATTTACAGAAGCCAGCACATCAAGCCACTCTAAATTGTCAGATTTTTCCAATTGAACATTATTTCTATTGAGATAAAGTTGAAAAACTATCAAAGAAATTTGACACATTGGGGTAGCTTAATGTACTGGCCTCTGTACCCCCCAGCTCACAACCTGTAAACATAGCTCACGCCGAAGTTGAACCTTCTACGTTCAACTTCTGCGTGCCTTATCAAACGTTGAAGACCTTTTGGAGGTATGACAAACAGGGTGTAAAGTTCCTCATCCACCATGGAAAAGGGAGGATCCTCCAACCAGACGGGTGTTGTGTCTGGTGGGCAACTGCCCGACGATTTTTTTTTTTTTGGAATGGGCATCTCGCAGTTTATCCTTTAGGGATATTTACTGCTCAACCGAACTTTCCTGTGGGGGGCTTAATTAAAATTAAGGCCTCCAGCCAGGCATAAAAACTTATAAGCTAAGCGACTATCGCTAAGGGCACCCCCTGCGGGGTACGAACCTCGGCTTAGGACGTCGCTGAAGAGGACAGCAAGGGACAGGCTGGATCTGATTGTAATCCCGACGATTGTTGTCGGGCTCGTTTATATATACACAGTCGCGTGGATAACTTTAATATCGCGATGTAGGATCCGTCGGTTTAGTTCGTATGGGGCGAGATAGATGTCGCTACAACCTTATAGATCCTCTGACTCTCTTTACTACAGACGACGTGCACTATATTATTAATAAAGCTCCAGAAAGCCCCAGGCACTGGCGATGTCTATATAAGCTGTTCAAGCCCCTACCCAACCCTCTCATATTGCGCCATTGGCGCCTTGAGCAACAACGTCTTTCCGTAAGGGTAGAAGTCTGAACTCACAACTTCTCGCCTATCAGTGTTTTCGACTAAATCTACGAGTGGTTTATATTATTAGCATTTTAAAGAGTATGCTGAAGCAGAGTGCCTCATTGTCAACGAGCAGTTTGATTTCAAACCGAACTCTTGCACTTAATAGATTCAGCGCATTTTTGCGCTCTTAAGCCCTGGTATCCAGCGTAATTCGATAGCGGGCGTGTTATAAATCGACATTCCGAAAGCTTGCGACGAAGTCCGACACGATGGCTTAATAATATAATATACATATAAGCTTCACCAATTCGAAGTGCCAGACTGTATCGTGCTTACAAGACTTTTTGCCGAACCGCACCTTCTGCTATCTTATCGAGGGTAAACTTTCCTACCCTGATTCTATTCAAGTGCGTGTCCTGCAAGAATCCCATATCCTCTCTCATATTCGCGGTGACATTCCCAAAAGTAAATATGGCCAGTTGGCTCTGTTCGCCAACGACACTAAACTTGAAACTACACTCGTTCCAGCCAGGACTCTATCTTTTGGATTGGATATGGATAATTCGAGTCCACCCTGATAAGAGTCAAGTTGTTTTCTCGTCATAGTTCCCACTGTCCCAGTCCGATTACTATGTATAGTAAGCGATTATGTGTGAGAATATACCTTTCCTTAGGATAGGGTCGGCTTGTTCTCGCAGGCTCCACTAGATACCTACTGACCGCACGCAGCAACAAATTGCTCATCCCACGGTCATAAAGCCACACCAAATTCATATGATGCAAACCCTCCGGACCTAAAACCGTTTCGTTCGTAAGAGGACGGACATAGAAGGGGGCCTTCTATGACCGCAATGAAAATGTACATTTAGATCTTAGAATGCCCATCATCCAACAGTTCATGAAATTCTTCACAGCAGCATACAAGAAATGTTCGGAAAGGTCCAAGCGTTTCTTTTATTCTGCTGTGTAGCACCACATACCCTCTACTTTTACTAATGTAGCGTTGGTCACATTAGCGAAATTCACCAATTGAGGCATATTCCCCACTCCTCTCCAGGAGTGGTGAGAGCATGCCTCAATTGGCGAATAATATAGCTCTACTGCTCTCCTGCAGCTCTCCGCAAATACTGACATAGGCGGCCGTCCCTCTGTTCTATCCGCCAAGACCCACCGCGTATACCCGTACATGCCCGCCCCAACCCTAGCTCGAGTAAGCCGCTCCCTCTGAGTTTGTAGTAGGTACCTATTAAATTTGTTTCTCAATTATCTTGCTCCTATCTCTGGTTGTCCCGCCAGCGACTCCCTAAGCCGAAATCCGTACCTACTCCATATGAGGTGGACTTAGAGCTTAATCACTTAGTATATAAGTTTTAATGCTCCAGCTCGAAGCCTCTATTTATTAGGGCCCCACAGAATAGTCCGGTTAAGCAGACGCAGACAGCCTTATAGGTTGACTTGACTGTCATACGGTCGACGTACTGAACTTGACTTGACTGAACACAATTCATTCACAATTCGTTCCAATAAAAACCTACTCTATGAATCGTTCTTTCCAACCAAATTTCTCTAAACTTTTAGTGCTTTATTATCGTTTTTAAGTGATTTTCGGTGATTCTAAGTGGAGTTGTAAAAAGGCGATTAACTTTTGTGTTTTATATTAATCAGTTATGTTATGTTTAATGGAAGTCATCCGTGCAGTGGATAGAAATTATGTTTAAGTAAAAATTGCTGACTATTATTTTACAAAAGCTCGAAAGCCGGCAGCGACATGCTAAATAATATAGTAACCACGACTGCAGGAATTCTAACGGCATGTTTAATAATATTTGTCCGAGACGCACAAGTTTTGGGTAACATAATAAATCGACCCAGTGATAGATATACTCTAGACATATCTGGCTGTGCTTTGTATCATAAGCTGTGTTCGCACTTGGATGATGATCTTGCTGTACTATCTTGTGCACTAAATGCGTCGTACAATAAAACTCAAATTATATTACTCTGCCAGCATAAGTTATGGAGTCACCAAGCAGAGCTTTTGGAAAATGACTATGTGGAAAATAAACTAAAGGAACCGTGTCAAGAGGAGCCAGCAATATTAAACTGCCTAAGCCCAAACGAATATATGATAGATTGTGTGTTAAAAAAGAAATCAAGTGTTAGAGATAAAAAATGTTGGAGGATGATAAATAAAATAGAATCTCTGGTTTTCAATGATTGGCAGATCATTGGCAATTTCTTGAAGAACTGTTATGATGACATTGAAGCTCATACATGTGGTAGAATTCCATTTGATCAAAGAAGTCTCTCTCAGAAGCAAACTTTGAACTGCTTACAAGGCCGAGACATTCACCCGCGGCCTGATTGTCAGTCTGAGATGACTGTTCTTGAGGAGATGAAGTATGATACCCTCCAGTTAGACAAGATAATATTTGCTGCATGTAACTTGGACCAGAAGAACTTCTGCCCTGATGAAGTACCAGGGTCCTGGTTGATGTACAAGTGTCTTTTGAGACATAAATATGAAAATGGTGATTATTATTATTTATTTGCTTGCACAAGACACTTAGTTGTTGGTTGATAACATGTATTAAACAACACTTGTTCTCAATTACCAATTATAATATAGCGCTCAGTTATCATACATTTTAATCTTTAGCCAATTAAATAAACAATACATTTGGTTGTTTTGCTGATTAAGCTTGTAATTACCTTATGTTTTATTTGATTTGATTGTTTCATTACAGGAATGAGGAAAAAGTGCCAAGATCAACTGTTTTATGACCAAAGAAATATAGTTATGAATTATAGAATGAGTAAAGGGTTAGTGAAATCTTGCAAAGAAGATATTAGGAAATACCACTGCCGAAAAGGTGTTGTAGATGACAAAGATGTTAGACTTGCACAAATCTTATTATGTTTGGAAAATGTATCTCGCAATGAAAGCTCAAAACTAAGCCCGGAATGCACTGCTGAGATGATTGATCATAGGAAGATGTTAATGGATGACTACAGGCTGTCACCAGAGTTGATGCAGAACTGTGCCAATGATATTACAACACTATGTAAAGGCATTGAAGCTGGCGGTAGAACAATTCACTGCCTCATGGAACACGCTAGACCAAGAAAAAGGAAAGAAAAAAGAATCAGTGCAGCATGCCAAAAATCTTTGGAGGCATTAGTTCAAGAAGCTGATCCAGGTGAAGATTGGAGAGTGGACCCTATTCTAAGGAAGGCCTGCAAACCTGTGGTGGATAGAGCCTGTAGAGAAGTTAGTTATGGAAATGGTAGAGTTATGTCATGTTTAATGGAAAAACTAGGAACCAATCTAATGACTACTGATTGTGAAGCTGCTTTATTGCAAATTCAATATTTCATATCCAGAGATTTCCAGCTGGATCCGCAGTTATACAAGGCATGTAAATATGATGCTGTTACGGTATGTAAAGCAAAACTCCAGTGGGCCGATGTCAATGAACACCAAAATGAAAAAGACCCTCTTGTTTTACCATGCTTGTACAACTATGCTTATAATCCTGATCTCAGAGGAAAGCTGAAACCTGGCTGTGAGGCCCAAGTGAGAAGAGTAATGAGACAGAGAGCTGTGAGTGTGGATATGATGCCAGAAATTGAAGACTATTGCATGGACGATCTAATCAACTTATGCTTCGAAAATACTGGCAAAGGAGAAGAAATATCATGCTTACAAAATAAGATAAAAGAACTTGGGCCAAAGTGTAGAGAAATTGTCTCAAATTTTACAGAAACACAAAGTGGCCACATTGAATTGAATGCCATTGTTAACATTAATTGTAGGGTACCTATTGAAAGGCTATGTTCATCTGAGCTGAAAAGTAAGAAAGAGGAGGATGACATTATGGAATGTTTGATAAGTCATAAGAATGATCCAGAAATTAAAGCAAATGTCAACTGCAGAGCTGCCATAGAACATGAACAACTGATCTCACTAAAAAATTATAGATTTACCAGAAAATTCAAGAATGCTTGCAAGTCTTATGTTGTTAGATTTTGTCCCAAGGCGCAAACTAAAAGTCAAGTGGTCACATGTCTCAGTGAAATAGTAAGAAATGATACACTAACAAAAAAGAAGCATACAATATTTAAGGATTGTCGCCAGCAGCTGAGACAACAGCTATTTCAACAAAAGGAAAGTATTGATTTAGATCCGGAACTAAAAGAAGCTTGTAAGAATGATTTGCAAATGTACTGTGCCAGTGTACCCCATGGAGAGTCAGCCGCATTGGAATGTCTTCAAACAGCGAAAGGGAAGTTATCAGATGAATGTCGGAAGGCCATATTTGTTGTTAGGAAACAAGAGTTTGCTGACAATGCTGTCGACTATCATTTGATTACGAGTTGTAATGATATGATTGACTTGTATTGTCATAACACAGACGCATCGAAAATTCTAGATTGTTTGAAGGTATCTATTATATGATTTTCCATAATACTATCATGACTAAACATATTTGAATAATTGTATGGTGTAAATTGTTTCAGATTCATCGCCAAGAACTACATTTCGATGAAAACTGCAAAGTAGTTATTGTTAATAGGATGATAGAACAGAATATGGATTACCGTTTCAACAACAATTTACAAAAAGCTTGTAAAACGGATATTACGAAATTTTGTTCAGATGTGATTGGTATAAAATCCGTTTTTAAATTAGGTAGACATGTTTACAAACTCAGTAGTAGATAATTTTAATTTTAAATTAATTATTTAGGCTCCTCCAGAGTGTAGATTATTAGGCCTAATTAGATGCCACGCTAAAATATGTTTAACACAGAGTCGTAAGTAAATGGAGTGTATGCATGTTTCTTCAAACCAAACCCACTCACCCAATTTCTCAGGGCATAGAGGAATTTATAATTTGAGATCGACCAAAGTTCTGTTACGCTCTATCAGGTCCAGCCCGTCCCTTTGCTTTCCTCTCCCAGCGACGACCTAAGCCGAGGCCCTACGAGTACCCCTCAGGGGGTGCCCTTAGCGTGTGGATGCTTAGCTTTTAAGTTTTTTACGTCTTTGCTGGAGGCCTTAATTTTGAATTAACTCCCTATAGAAAAGTTCGGTTAAGCAGTTAATAACCCTAAACTTGATGCCCATTCCAAAAAAAAACAGAAAATATGTTTTATTTCAACCAGTTTCGACGAAAATGTGACCGAATATTGGGCTCCAACGAAACTTGCGTTTGTGACCTAATGGTTGTTAGAGCTGACTAAAGACTGTCTGTCTTCCAGTCCGTCTAGGTAGGTAGTGGATTTTGGTTGCCAGGTCCAACGAAGTTTGTATTAGGCTCATGTTCCCCACTACGTATCCAGCAGTGTTATTGGGTTGTACGTATTACCTGCCCAAGACTAAGTTTCGGGCCAGATGATGGCAAAGTTCTCGCTTACATGAGACTTAACATAAATTGACCAAATGTAGGTGTCCTATTAAACTTTTGCCTACCACCGTTTCGGTTAGTTTATTCGTTGTTAAATGAAAAAACATATAATATAATGCTTCAACAATATTTTTTAACTCTACCTTCTAAATATAGTTAATCAGTTTCAATGAGTATTAAATGAGCATATTTCATGCGATTTTTCTGTGATTATTAAGTCGATTCGCCACTTTTCATTTCGCCGTTGAAGTCCGGGCTTATTTTATTACCTTCTAGATAGAAGGTAATAAAATAAACCCGGAAAAACTATTAGAAGAAGATATATAGATATATATCTTCTTCTAATAGTTTTTTAATTACCTTCAGTGATAGCAGGTAGCAGGTATTTAATCGTTACGCCTATTGGTGTTCTCATATTTACGATGAAAATACGCTTACACTAATCGTAGAAGTATCGTAACGTGAACGTAAACAAATAATACCTACTTTTAAAAAAATCTGTCCACTATGGGACTACAAAAAATTCTAGTTTTTGTGAAATCAGATGTGTCCAGTGCCAAATATTTGATTTTACCTGAACTAGGTACATACTACATTCAAACTCCTACAATTTAAATTGTAACTATAGAAGTTAAAATTGGACGAAATTATGATTATTTCATGAAAAATGGCGTTTGCGTCTAAATGTAGCTTGCGAGTTTCGGTCCGGCCGAAATTAGAAGATAAGTCGAATATTCGGTTACGGTTTCGGATGGAAATCGTGAATCAGTCGGACACTTTTAACCGACTTCAATAAGAAAGGAGGTTCTATGTTCGACTGTACGTAGGTATGTCTTTTTAAGCATGTAGGTACTGTTTCTTCTCTTCACTACCACACCACCACATTACAACCTCATTTGCTTACTACTCTGAGTATTAAGATACTTAACTCCCATTCTTATAATCGTTTTTTTTTCTAGCAAAAGAACCACAAGATATGGAACTTCAAGGCAAAATGTTATACTGTTTGAAAGAGAAGTTTAGAGAATCGAAATTGACAACAGGTTGTGAAAATGAACTGGCAAATGTATTAAAAGAGCAAGCTTTGAACTATCGTCTGGACCCTTTGCTTGGTAAATTATGCAAAGCAGAAATACAGACGATTTGTGCTGTCCCAAACGACATTACAAATTCTGATGGACAGGTATAGTAAATTTCCCATTTCCATTCGACGTTGCGAGACGGTTAAGGAGACTTCTACGTATCATACTTTTGTTCTAGAATATTGATTAACTCGTGAGGAGCTCGTGGCTAAATAAAAACAGCCGCACGGGTTGATCGAAGGTTAAGCTACGCTTGCCGAGGTCAGTCTGTGGATGGGTGACCGTTTGCAACATATGGAGACTCCTCCGCGTCTCGGAAAGCACGTTAAGCTGTAGGTCCCGGCTGTTTTGTAGATCTTTGACAATCGTTACGGGTAGTCAGAAGCCCGAAAGTCTGACAACCAGTCTTAACAAGGGCTACATAGTTGGGAAAAGGCTAGGCAGATGATGATGAATATTGGTTAACTAAGGCCTAAAGTTAACTGAACCGTTAAGTAAAACTGAATTATCTCTCATAATTTACAGGTCGAAGAATGTCTGAAAAACGCTCTTTTGAATCATAAAATTGTCTCAGCGGAGTGTGCACGTGAGGTTGCGCAAATCATAGAGGAAACTGAAGTGGATATTGAGGCAGATCCTTTATTGGAACGGGCTTGTGCAATGGACTTATTGACGTATTGCAAAGATCTGGAGCATGGTGCTGGTAGACGTAAGTCGACATAATGTGTGGGAATGGACTAGGTACTCTATCTCAATATTGTCAAGGTGTCACTGTATAAAACGTCTTCTTTTTTCTTTCAGGTTTAAAATGTCTGAAGATAATACTGAATGATAGTAATAGGAAATTAGAGGCTGATTGTCAGAAAGCCCTTTCAAGTAGATTAGAAATGTATAAACATGTGGCTGCGGTAAGTTTCAATCGAAACTTTATTTTACTTATTACAAGTCATCAATAAGTTTTTTTTTACAGTCAAAATACAGTATGAATGTATAAACTCATTTGCTTGCAACTCTGTGGTCCTAAAACTTTTGATGTGATAAGGAACTTGATCTAAATTGGCTTACCAGAATGAGCTTATTACAACCTTGATTAAAACATTATTTTAACATTGTATTTAAAACTGCTATGCAATTATTATCATTTAATGCAAGACTAGGGACACATGTTAAAAAATATTGCTTTACTATAGATGCACCTCTGCCCAACGCTTCTGGGAATACAGGAGTGATGTTATATTTATTTAATTAAATGCAAACATAGTCTTAATGATGATAATATCTATTTGTTTTCCTTGTTTCAGTTGAATGTGATAGAGAATTTTGGGGATATGTATAATGAGATATCATCTTCACCTTCTAAGAAATACTTTTTAATTGTAGGCATGTCGATTATAGGCTTAATTTTTATATGTGGTTTATATTGTGGTAATTTGGCTAGACAAGCCATGTATGTTAAAAAGAAATAGATATTATAATATATAATTTAAAGCAATAAAAATCATTTAAAAACTATTTTGTATTTATTATTTATCTTTTACAATTTACGAAAAGATTGTAGTTATGTTAACAGAAAGAGTAGAGTGAGGACTTTTAATACAGTTAACAAACTACTATAAAAATACTGCCAGCAACAAAACACATTGAGTCATTAGAGTTTTTGTTGATGTGTGTGTTTGGTTTGAAACTATTATTACATGACGTCATCAAAATCCATTTCATCTAGTTCACTGATAGTTTCGTTTTTCACTGATGTAGATTTAACTTCTTTCTTGATTTCTACTTTGACATCTCCTTTAGCAATTTTCTGGCACTCTTCAAAGTACTGGTTAGGATGGTTGATACCTAACCCAAAGTCAGAATGATGCACAGCATCAAAGTATTTGCTGCAGGCTACTTGGAAATGTCCTTTTTTTGTTACATCTATTATTTCACCAATTGCTGAAAAAATAAAATAAATGTAAATAAAAATGTTTGACAGACTTAAAAACTTTACCATTGCGATCAGCTGGGTTGTTGAGGTGCAAATAAAATTATAAATACCTTGAGCATCAAATCCATAACCTTGAAGTCTATTTTTCAGAATACCAACATCACAATGCTTATAAGGACACCCATGGCAGTCTCCCGGCCCGACATTAGTACTGATAATCTTCAAACAGCTAAATGGAGAGTAGTTCTTCTTACTACCCTCTTTACCATAGTTGTATCTTACATTATAAGCATACTGCTTTTCAAACTTATCCAGGTCCATTATTTTAGTGAATTCTTCCCTCCAGAATTTTAGAGAATCTTCCAATGTTACACCAATTCCTTTTAGGAATAATCCATATTGAAGTCTACCACCATGTTTAAGATGGTGGGCTGCTCTTAGTTGCTCATGAAGTTGCCGCATACAGAGTGGGAATGATTTCACAGCTAAGGAGTCGAGGCTCTCAATAGGTATAACGGCTTTAGCACTGCTGTAGTCATTACCGGAATATGATTGATGCAATCCTTTTAATAACGAGACTAGTCTCTCATCCTGTTCAATCTCACCTAGGTGATGACAAGCAATAGCTAAACTTTGCTTCAATTGTGTTCTGTATTGAGCAGAGAGCACTGATGTAAAATCTTTATGTGCAATGTATGCATAACCACCACTAAGATACACTTTTCTCATTTTTACCAGATCCAAAACTTCATAGAACTTCACTTTGTAAAACTTCATATTGTCAATATTTTGATGAGGGGTGGACTCTCTCAGATAGTGCATAATTTCACCTTTTTCTTCATCTGTGATGTTAGTATAGCACAGGTTGTTCAAATTAAAAAATGTTTCAACAGCATCAACTCTCATTGTAGCAAACCTCATTTTAAACAGCTCCAATTCTCTTGCGATGAACCAACGACGCAGTTCTTCGGTTCTGCAGTAAGCTAGACGAAGAATGAAGTGCGCAATGTGGTCTTTACGTCTCGCTTGCAAGTCAGCTTCAGTAGTAGAACAAGACGACTTTTCACAAAGCTTGACATAATACTTCAAACCTTGAGTTCTAAGTTCACCTATCACATAGTCTGTCCATTCCTCTGAATACATTCGTAGTCCTTTTAGAGTAGTTGCTGTTGCTAAACATCTCAGTAAAGTCACTCTTTCTAAGGCTAAACTTTCAAACTCTTGTAGTGTTATGT
This sequence comes from Phlogophora meticulosa, assembly GCA_905147745.2. Lineage (NCBI taxonomy): Eukaryota > Metazoa > Arthropoda > Insecta > Lepidoptera > Noctuidae > Phlogophora > Phlogophora meticulosa. The sequence goes on along the minus strand of LR990522.1, from coordinate 12,650,746 downwards.
CTTCAGTGGGTGGAATCTTGTACATTTGAAGATCATGAGGATAGGTTTCTACAAGACTACCCGTTAGTGGCAATTTTGTGGATTTTCTTCTTATATTCAAATCCATCGTGTTTTAGTTTTACTATATGAACTCAAAACATTAGGTGACAAAAATTTTTCGCGCCTTCACGGTTGACATAAATAACATTTTGACATTGACAATAAGTTGAATTTAATGATCTACAAAAAGTGGAAACCGGTAGACTAGATACGTTTCTTTTTAGCCACCAAGTTTTAGCACCACTAGAAGGAAAAGGTATCAAACTAACCGGTGGGTTTTTCAGTGCAGTGAAAGCAGAAACATGGTAGTTTTTCACGGAAATGTGAAATATTAAATCCTAGTAACAAAAAGATGTGAGTTCATCATTTTAGCTTTCTTTCTCAGGTCTTTTAGCCCACGATATGGTTCACAGGTTCATACCATGATTACCATGTGTACTTCTACCAAGTTTTTTATAAGTGGTAAAACATGCTTCGTAGAATGGAGAAACATTTGACACGCATGCTCCTTCTATAGCACACTGTTTCCGGTTTTCCACTTCGCCCCTCTCCGGCTCTACCCCTCCTCTCCCCTCCTGACTCCTGTCTTGATTGTCAATCTGTCAAGTTGAGTAAACTCATTAAAAACGAAATTTATTTATATTTTGTATTAGTTTCTTTGAGGAAATCAAAAACTATGTTTAACTATATTTCAAACAGTTAGAAAAGACCATTAGTAATATACTGGTACGGGTTTAAAGTGTAATAGGATTTTAAAATGGTATCCAATAAGATGCAGTCGTCATTGGACGATTTAGTTCAATATACACAGCTTTTCAAGCCGGTGCCGACTGTTCTGCAGGGGACTGTGCTGCCTTTTTTGATAATATACCCAATCGTGTTTTATTCGTGGATCGTTGTGTATGGTTTCGATGAAAATTTTGAGGCTGGGTTCGTGAGTGTCGCGGTTGTCGCCAGCATTCAAATTCTCATTTGCCTCTGTTGCTATTGGAGTGTACACATTCAGTGTTTCCTATCGTGTTCTTCTGTAAGTTTTTCAAAGTATTACACTCAACATATTAACGGTTGTTATTCATTTTACTAGTTGTAAGCATAACACAGTCCTTGTACTGTTACAATTTGTTACTTATTCATTTTAGGTTAAAGACCCAATCCAGGCTGAAATAGTGAAAGTAGTTCCAACACCCAATAATGGGTTCTCTGAAATTGTTAGACTACACCACACCAAGGTATGTTGTCGCTCTTTTTATTGATATTATCTGGGTTTTCATCCATACCTCTTGCTCACATGTCATATATTTTCAAATTTCCTCATTTTTATTTTGTTCTATTATTTTTAGGCCATCAAAAAAGGAAGTATACACCCAGATGTATGGTTTATATTTCAAAAAAGTAAGTATGTTTATGATTGGGATAAGAAATCATTTCATACAATAGAGTTCCCTATCAATAAGACCTATGAGGAATATACGGAGTCCAAGGGATACTCGGATGATGAAGCCATTGAAACTGCTGAAAAGGAGTTTGGTAGGAACAAAATGATAATGGTAAGTAATACTTTAACATCTTACAAAAGAAAATAAGAACAAAATGCGAATCCTACATCCAGTGTGGTCTAAATTAGGCTAAATTAGACTAGCAGTCATGTTTTTACAGCTTTTATATTCTATCCATACTAATATTATAAATTCAAAAGTAACTCTTTCTGATGTAAAATTTACAAAATAAATTAAAAAATCTTAGTGTATTTAGTAAGCCACATACAATGGAAATTGTTTACGAAAAATTGTTAAAAATGAAAACATTGCAATTGTCTTTCGTATTCAGACTATGTGTGTTATGCTCTGCTCTACAATTGGTCATAGTATATGAAAGCCTTTCAGGCCACAACCTACTTACAGAATGTAATTAAATTAGATGCATGAGAAAATATCAAGGTTAATATGAAAACATTCTCTATTCTATTTTTCAAAAACCTTGTTGTTCTAATTGGATGAAATCTATTTCTATTTATGTAAATACATAATGGCATTGATTTTCCATTTTACATATTAAATGTAACATTCATGAATAGTTATATCTATTGTAGGTAAATAATGGATATTTGACTTCAAAGACAGCTGCTAAGTTTTCAAGTTAATCACTATGCCACATTTATTGTTGCAACACCTTATGTATGTCAGCTAAAGGGTATTACTGTTGTTCCAGGTTGTTCCCGAGTTTATGGAACTGTTCAAGGAAAGAGCGACAGCACCATTCTTTGTGTTCCAAGTATTCTGTGTTGCACTATGGTGTTTAGACAAATACTGGTACTACTCCATATTCACCTTGGTTATGCTTGTAATGTTTGAGTGCACCCTTGTACAGCAACAACTCAGGAACATGGCAGAGATCAGAAAGATGGGGAACAAACCTTATAACATCAATGTGTACAGAAATAGAAGGTGGAGGCAGATAATGAGTGATCAGCTCTTACCGGGAGATGTTGTTTCTCTCATCAGATCCACTAATGAAAACCTAGTCCCTTGTGACATTGTCCTGTTAAGAGGTTCATGTATAGTTGACGAGTCCATGTTGACTGGAGAAAGTGTCCCCCAAATGAAGGAAGCGGTAGACAATGAGAAAAATTTAAAGCAACTTCTAGACCCTGAAGGTGAAGGCAAACTGCACATGTTGTTTGGTGGTACCAAGATTGTACAACATTCTTCCCCTAGCAAAGGTACATCATCAGCCCTTAAGGCTCCTGACAATGGCTGCATAGGATATGTTATTCGTAATGGCTTCAATACATCACAAGGAAAACTTTTAAGAACTATTCTCTTTGGCGTGAAGAGAGTAACAGCTAACAATCTTGAGACATTTGGTTTTATTATGTTCTTGCTCATATTCGCAATCGCTGCCGCCGCATATGTGTGGGTCAAGGGCTGTGAGGACCCAGAGAGGAATAGATACAAACTATTTTTAGAATGCACACTGATTTTGACATCAGTTGTGCCTCCAGAACTGCCCATAGAATTGTCACTTGCAGTCAACACCTCATTATTATCACTGTCTAAGTTAGCAGTATTTTGTACAGAACCCTTCAGAATACCATTTGCTGGAAAAGTAGAAATATGCTGCTTCGATAAGACTGGTACACTTACAAGTGATAATTTAGTTGTAGAAGGTGTGGCCGGTATAGCGGACCACAAAGATGCTAATGTCATTCCATTATCTCAAGCACCCCTGGAGACTATACAAGTTCTGGCGACATGTCATTCCCTTGTGCAACTAGATGATGGTGTGGTAGGAGACCCATTGGAGAAAGCTACTCTGAAAGCGGCAGAGTGGAACCTGACCAAAGGAGATGCTGTAGTGCCAAAGAAAGGAAAGTCACCAGGCCTGAAAATAATTCACAGAAACCATTTCTCAAGTGCCCTTAAAAGAATGTCTGTAATAGCAGGCTATCAGGTCGTTGAGCGAGGCTTCATGGACACTCATTACATAAGCAGTGTCAAGGGTGCACCTGAAACTGTGAAGACCATGCTCAAAGAGGTTCCTAGTCATTATGATCATGTTTATTTAACTCTGTCGCGGCGGGGGGCGAGAGTTCTGGCATTAGGTTATAGGAATTTAGGGAAATTAAGTTCTCAGGAGATACGGGATTTGTCTCGCGAGGATATCGAGTCAGATCTGACTTTTGTTGGTTTTGTTATCATTTCGTGCCCGTTGAAGACAGACTCAAAAAGAGCGATATCAGAAATCGTGAATGCTTCTCATTCTGTAGTTATGATAACTGGCGACAATCCCCTGACTGCATGTCACGTTGCTAAAGAGCTGAAGTTTACACAGAAGGAAGAAGTTCTGATACTGGCCGAAAGTGATAACAAATGGGGCTGGACGTCAATAGACGAAGAAGTGAATCTACCTGTAAATCCGTTCAAAACGTCAAAGCAGTTGACTTCGAAGTTTGATTTGTGTATAACAGGAGAGGGTTTGACATTCCTAAATGAGAATCATCACAAGTTCTTGCTGGAGCTGATGCCTCATATCAAGGTGTTCGCTAGATTTGCCCCAAAGCAAAAGGAATTTGTTGTAGTGACGTTGAAGGCTCTCGGATATGTGACGCTTATGTGTGGTGATGGTACAAATGACGTGGGAGCACTAAAACACGCTGACGTGAGTATCACTGCTAACATTTATTTTTATTTTTAAACGTTGCTCCACACTGGGAATTTCTCCTGTATCGTGGCTGCGATTACGTACATCCAAACTCACCTACACAAACAGCCAGACCCGGAACAACTACCTGTAGGCCATCTATGGGAATAGAACCCTCGATACGCAGCGCAGCAATCAATCGCTCCGCCACTGCGCCAACCGGGCCGTCGTTTTGAACATAAATGTTTCATAAAAATTCCAGTCAAATTCATTTCAAAATATAAACCTGGAATGCGTCAAGTATAGGGAATACAATTCTACGCTCTATTGTAATTACTTCTAAAGTCACTTTTTTTTTTATAAATTTCAGGTTGGCGTAGCAATCCTAGCGAACGCACCCGAGCGGCCTCGCGAGAAGCCAAGAGAAGAACGCGCGGTAGAAGAGTTCCCGCGCCGCCCGACCAACCGCGCGGACGCTCGCGCCGAGGCCGCCGCGCGCCTGCGCAGGGCCATGCGCGAGCTGGAGGAGGAAGACACGCAACTAGTGCGGTTGGGAGACGCTAGCGTCGCTGCACCCTTCACCAGTCGCCTTTCCAGTATATTTTGCAGTAAGTTTCTTGGTTAGAACATTTCTTTTAGTCGATCTTGCTGTCAATCTTTACTCTTCACATTATAACAAAATGCAATGCAAAACATAATATGATACCTTTAAAATACACTCAGTGACAAAAATCGCACAATTACTCAAATAATATGTACAATCAAAGTAATGACCCCAGGTCAAGTTTAGTCAAGTTCACGGGTCAATAACTTGAACGCAGACACTGCACGCGATCAAAATAAGAATTATTATGACCTTTTACGGTCAGCTGTCGAAATAAACTGTGTGGTGTCATTGCTTTAGGTACCTACAATTTCTACAGAAAGTCTAAAAATTTATAAAGCGTGATTGATGGGATTTCCCTTCGGCAGAAATGACGTTCCATACAAACTTTGATCTTCTATATAACCCCTATGGAGGCAGTGGCGGTACCTTCATATAAGCCCAAAAGCCCGGCATGCCTTACTAAAATGCTCGATAGAGAATCAATATCAAACCCGAACTATTTAAAAGTTCGCGCGCTTAATTCTTATCAAAATAACACAAAGTATCTACCTATTTATACACATCGCGCTTGTTCGCGCGCAGAGTTTCGCATTTGTAGCATCTACATATAGCTATCTCGCTTACACGCACCGGCTTTTACCTGGCTTTCAAATACTATATCTGTCTCTTTCGCACTTATAGCGATGTGCCGTATAACGAATTTGACCTTGTGCATAGAAAAAATCGAAAACTATGGCAGATTTAAGCAGGGCTTTTGGTATGAAGTTGCACGCGTATGCGTCGTTGTGAGATCTTGGAGATTTTTAACGAGTTTGGAAACGTTATTTTAAAAAACTAGCGACTTTTTAAAATAACGAAATTAAATATTCAAGCAATATCTTAAAAATATAAAATTTGCGATAGATGTCGCAAATTTAGATTTTTAGATTTTTTCGTTTTAGATTTTTTTTTGCCTAAATGACAACACTGAGTAGTTCCCGGCATCCGAGACTGCAACTAACTTCAGTTTCATTTGCTTAAGTGGGAAAAGGTTATGTTGTTAAAGTTTTTTGTGTGTTTTCTTAGATTTCCTCAGTGATACAATTGTTTTGGTGACTTACCTACAAAAATAGAGGTAATTGTACCTTGTGAGGATTTAAAATGCGTTCAAGTTTTGATTGGCGAAGATAAGGTAAAATCTTTAAACTTTGCTCAGAAAAAACAGTTAATTTCTTCATTAAAACCGACGCCTAATCTGTGTATTTCTCAGACTAGTAAATCGCATAAACGAAAATTTAATAGATCAGTGTATAAAACTAGTTGGATTGTTGGCTGTTCGCATACTAATAAGTTGTATTGCTGGTGCTGCATATTTTTTTCGAATGAAGATTCCGTTTCGAATACATCTGGTTATAATGATTTAAATAACATATCTGGCGCCATTAAAAGGCACGCAAATTCCTATAAACACCTGTGTGCAATGGTTTCTTTCGGTAATTTTGGTAAACAACGAATTGGGACTATATCACGCCAGTTATCTGAGAAAATTTCAAAATATAACGCGCGTTGAAAACAACCGTAGTGTTTTTCAAAGATTAGTCGATTTTGTTTGTCATTTAGCACAACAGGAACTTCTTTTAAGAGGACATGATGAGTCCAAAACTTCATTAAATAAAGGCAATTTTTTAGAACTGGTCTCGTTAATTTCAAAATACGATGTCGTTTTAGAAAAACATTATGCAGCATCATAAAAGTGACAAACCGGGGCCGAGTTATTTATCTAACAAAATTCAAAACGATATTATTCATTCCGTAGCCGATGTGATGCAAACTTGCATCGATTACGAAGTTAGACCAACAAAATTTGTTTCAATTATTATTGACGAAACCCCCGATGTTAGTCATAGAGAAGAACTGTGCTTGATTCTCAGATATTATTATAAAAATGAAATTCATGCTTTCTTAATGTGTCGGAAAGTCGCACAGCAGACTCACTCTCTAATATTATTTTAGAATTATTGAATAGACATGATTGCATCGCAAAATTAGTAGCGCAAATCTATGACGGTGCTAGTGTAATACTGGTATAATAAAAAACTGAACTTTCTTTTTTTGAAATCGGTTAAAATTTTATTGGGCTTGCGTTATTTTGAAACCCTAGGCACGCCACTGTATGGAGGATACATTTTCAAGAATCCTCCCTTAGTAGCACTAAGGGAGGATTTTTGAAAATTTGGTCCACTTGTTGTAACAGGAACACTTGTAAATAAATTCATGCTAGACTCAGCAATTTAGACTGCGTTGTCTGTCAGTTTCATTCATTTTAAGATTTCTATTATGTATAATCACCGGCAAATAAGATGGCAAAAGTCGTTAGATGCGCACAAGTCGTTTTTTAGGTCTCTTTGGTGGTCAAGCGGGACGCGGGGTATGAGGTAGCGTCGATCCGAGCGCGCGATTGGTGCATCAGTCGACCCTTGCCTCCCGCACCGCGCCTTCGTCCCGTTCGCTCCCGATTACATTTCAGTGCACGAAAATTGAACCCTTTGTTTTTGTTGTGTTAAACTTAAGTGTTGTTATTGTTTTTAAATTTAGGATAGAGTTCCTGAAAAGGCATAGCATACGAGGAAAGTATGCTCAAACCAGAGTTATACAAATTAATAAAATTGGAAAAAGAACAATTTAAAACATACAGCATTGACCAAACACTTGCAGAACACAACCATAGTGTTCTGCGATTGCGACTTTCAATATGATGCCAAGGGTAGTTTTATTAACGGATAGTGACGACGACTAGTTATTTTTTTTTTTTTTATATAAACTTTTTTGAATTTTAAATGCACGTTATTTATAACTCCTAATAAACTTGAATTCCTCTCCCTTCTTTAACTTTGTTCTATACAGACATGATTAAATATAAATGATGGCAATAACAATAGAATAATGACGATCAATAAAAGTTACCACTTTTTTGTGCCACTAAGTGTACGATGCGCGAACTTACCCCCACTACGTCAAAATCTTGCCATCTTATTTGCCGGTGACTATAGCAGATGTGCACGCAATGTCAGGTATTATTAGCACGTTTCTTATTTGTGTAACTTTTATTTCTAATTAAGTACCGTAAATTGGGGCTTTTTGAGACTCCAGGGGCTATTCAGAATTTTTCTAATAAAAGATTTGATTGAATATATTTTTTCTTCTAGTAACAGTAGTTTTTTTTTTTTACAAAATGGCAATACTACAACTAATGTCAGTGTTACCGGCGAAATTTGGAGGTTAAGAAAGTGTAAACAAGCGGATAATTATTTTTTTTTAAAAATCTTGTTTAATCGAGTGAATTTGTACGTGTTTTACTTCCAGTTGATACACCGAAATTTTAAAGGTAAGTAGAAAATGAGATTATTCATGTAGACATATGTTTTCTTGGGATTTCATTGGTGTTTTCAATTGTATTGTAGCTTGTTCTAGACGCCATATTTTTTGTGTTTTTGGAAATGGGGCTTTTTGGCACGAATTTGAGGCTATTTGGAATCCTGTTCCAAATAACCCCTGGTTTGTGTGTTTTAATTTTACTTAGTTTAAGATCATCGTCTCAAATAGCCCCAAATGCGTATTTTGTATAATTTTAAGGGGAAGCTTCTCATATCTTTTTTATTTTATATTACAGTTCCGGAAATATGGTGCGTATTTACCAAAGAAAGTACACTAATTCCAGAAATGGTAAAACTTTTGCACCGTATCAGAGTTATTCAAAAGAAAATTTGGAAAACGCCATAGAGGCTGTTAAGTCTGGAAAACTTAAGTTAACTGATGCTGCCGCTACTTATGACATACCTAAGAGCACACTATGTAGGAAATATAGAAATTTAAATTGCACGCAAAATAAAGCTGGACATCCAACATTGTTTACTCCCGAAGAGGAGAATTCGTTTATACGAAACATATTAATTTTAAGTGAATGGGGATTTCCCTTCGACTGTATGGATCTTCGAGTATTAGCTCAAAAATATTTGAACAAAATAGGCAAAAATATATATGGGCTTAAAAATAACTTACCAGGGACTGATTGGGCACGCAATTTTCTGATAAGACATAAATCAGCAATTTCAAATCGTAAAGCGTCTAATATTTCTACTGATCGAGCCAAAATTACAAGTGATGTAATTGATAGTTTTTTCGACAATTATGTAAAGTCTGTCGATGCCGTCCCTCCACCCTGTATTGTTTATTAGTATAAGTGACGTTCCCTAGATTTTTATCGTGGTTAATTCCTTGCCAAATATTTATTTTTTGTCTATTTCACATTTTATTTTAAGTAGGTACCTACTTAGGTAGGTACCTATTTCACGTTTTATAAAGATCTCAATGTTTAAGTATATTTTTACCTTCCCCTTAAATGTTCCAAATATTGCCTTAATTCATAAACAATTGTTAGTATACGATTACTTTAGATTCCAAATAGCCCCTAAGTGGCGAATCGCTTTTTCCATAATAAATGTTACGATGTTAAATATTTGACTTTTTATTTAAAATTAAACCACAAACCTATGATATTATGAAAGGCCGTTTATCCTTCTGTTGTTCCAAATAACGCAAGACCTGTTTAAATTGATACAGCTCCATCGATAAATGAAAAACAAAGTTAGAATATGTCTATTACAAAAAGCCCCAAACTAGCGATATTTGGAATTGCACTTTTGAAAAAAAATATCTCTGTATCTATGTTCAATACCTATATACAACTGTATTTTTCTAGAAGGTATTGATAAGGTTAGTCGTAAAAAAAAATGTCTGAGCTCTTATCCTACGTAGTTTTTGTGTACAACATAATTTTTTATAAAAAACATACCAAATAGCCCCACTTTACGGTAGTAGTAATAACTTTAAATAGTGCACTACATAGGTTACAACACATTATCAAAAGGGATGCTGGCTAAGCTACAAACGAAACTAAAGATACTTTAGTTTTGTCCAGAAACGCAGTTAGTTACATGCACGGAGACTCAGCGTTTTTAAGGGTGCAGGTTCGCCTGTGGGGTAAGATTCATAGACGGAGCCTACCGTAAACTTAAGCGTGCATGCAATGTCACGCATTATTAGCATATTTCTTATTTGTATAGCTTTTATTTTTGATTAAGTTGTAGTAATAACTTTAAATAACCCTAAACACAATTAGATTGAAAAAAAAAACTTTAAATAGTACACTACTAAATAGCTTACAACAAATTATCAAAAGGGATGCTGGCTAGGCTACAAACGAAACTAAAGATACTTGAGTTTTATCCAGAAACTCAGTTAGTTACATGCACGGAGACTCAGCGTCTTTGTGGGTGCAGGTTCGCTTGTAGATTCATAGATGGAGCTTAGCGTAAACTTACGCGTTCGTCTGCCAAAATGCACAAATTTTGACTAATCTTCTCTGTATCCTTACCATAGAGAAAAAAGAAAGCAGATAGTGGTCTACTAAACACTACTCTCTATTTTTTTCTCCAGTCTGCCACATAATCAAGCAAGGCCGGTGTACTTTGGTCACAACGCTCCAAATGTTCAAGATCTTGGCTCTGAACGCCCTCATCTTGGCGTACAGTCAGTCAGTGTTGTATCTGGATGGTATCAAGTTCAGTGACACCCAGGCGACGCTGCAGAGTCTGTTGCTTGCGTCTTGTTTTTTATTTATATCAAGATCAAAGGTGAGATTTTATTTTAATATTTTACTTCCCATTGATGTACCAAAACGACAACATAATATTCTTGAGTTGCTAAATGATAGATACGCAAATCAATTTTGCAACATTTTTCTTCAATGTTTGCAAAGATTCTGCAAAATTTCTTGCATATATCTGAATGAGAAGGAGACTACAAAACAAATTGCTCTATTCAATATTGAATAAAATATATTTGTCACGCCAGATCCAATACCTGACCTATAAAACGCGTAACATAATAAACGCAATACCTTTTAAGAGGTCATTGTGAAAATGTTGATAGTGGTGAGTACCATTATCAACATTTTTTACCATTGGACAAACCTAGAAACCACCAAAAAAAATCTGCCATTCAGTACATTTTGCTGACTTATGCGCTTTATGGGAGTCGATTTGTTGTTGCTGTTTGTACCCGTGGTACAGGACCCGTAGTAATACTATTCTGTCAATGTTAAACAACGTAGTTCGTCTAAATATATAAATGAAGATATAGCTAGATAAGGTAACTTTTACCTGTTGTTATCCCTTTATGGCTTTTCCCCATTACACATATCGCTATTTACATCCGTTTACTTTATGTTCCTCCTCTGATATGTATTATAACATACAATTAAATTTATTTCACAGCCTCTCAAGCAGCTATCGAAACAGCGTCCTCTCCCGAACATCTTCAACGTGTACACAATCATGACGGTGCTCACGCAGTTCGCGGTGCACTTCCTATGTCTCATCTATTTGGTGCATGAAGCTACGTCACGGTCGCCCGGAAGGTAATATAAAATATTATTTGAATGTGTATGGCCTAAAACTCCTGCCAAATTGTACAGAGGCCAGCACATCAAACTACCCCAATGTCATGGAACCTAAATTGAACCTTCCCCCTTTTAGTAAAATTCAATTCCTCTTCTCATATAGAGAAGATACGAATATTTATCACAAAGCGTTATCAGAATACGTATAAGACCAGGTTTCCTTATGATGTTTTCATTCACCGATGTCAGTGTTATCCAACAAGATAAACTTAAAAAGATTAAAAAGAAAAACCCACATTCGTACTTGCCCGGATTTGAACGCACAACCTCGTGCGGCATTAACCATTGGGCTATTACATGTGACAAACGTAAACTATTAGATTCAAGTTATTAATATTAAACAAGGTTTATGCACGCCATACTGCTTGTAATTCACCGTTTCTTAATTAGACTTAGCCTTTTGTGACTTTAGTGTTAATAAAGCACGGCGGCAGACAATATGACGACACGGTTGGCACAGTGGCAGAGCGATCGACTGCTGTGCCGCGTGTCGTGGGTTCGATTCCTGCACAGAACAACTATTTGTATGGCCTACAGGTTGTTGTTCCGGGTCTGGCTGTTTTGTGTTTGTGACCTTCAGGAGTTTATTTTATATTTAGTAATTCCTAGTGTGAGGCAACGTTTTATAAAAAATAAAAGCGGGGTAGAAATGTTAGGCCCACTAAGGGCATAACATTCCTACCCCGCTTTATTAAAAATGTGATTAAAACTCTCGACAGTTGACATCTCCTTTTTAGTTCACTAAAAATAATTACTAACTTAAGCAATATTTCTTTGCAGGGATAACAAACCTAAATTAGACATGGACATGACAGAGGATGAGGACCGAGAATTCGCGCCGGATCTACTCAACAGCACTGTCTACATTATCTCAATGTCGCTGCAGATATCCACCTTCGCCATCAACTACAGGGTATCATTATGATTCAGAAACTATTAAAATACTTTTAGAAGACGACTAATGCCAGTCGCACAATATATACTAAACTTACGAAATGGACCGTAAGAATTGGATGCGCGTACTTTTTATGGGCTCCTAAAACTTCAGGCTGATGCGTCCCTTTAATATAGTTTAAATCAGTTCTGTTTCTTATTTCTCTCAAAGTAAACATATTGCTGGTTAGTTCAAAAATGTGATATCACCATAAAACCAATTTTACATTATCTTACAAAACGTGAGATAATTAAAGTTACCATTACTTTGATTCACCAAGAATTTTTACATTAGCGAATTTATAATAATGATTATGTATCTTAAAAGAAACTTATGATGCTAACGTATTGTTCTCATCTCCAGGGAGAGCCCTTTATGGAAGGGCTCCGTGACAACAAGCCGCTACTGTACAGTATTATGATCTCCGGCGGCGCGGTGCTGGCACTCGCCGTCGGGATCTTCCCAGACCTCTCCAACATGTTCGAGATTGTATATTTCCCACCCGATGTAAGTATTGGATCTTCAAGGTCAGTCTGTAGATGGGTGACCGCTCATTACATATCGAAACTCCTCTATGCTTCGAAAGACCATGGTCCCAGCTGTCATTTGTATATCTTTGACAGTCGTTACGGATACTCGAGAATCCCGAAAGTCTGACAACTAGTCTTACCCAGGGGCATCGTGTTGCCTGGTAATTGGGTTGTGGAGGTCAGATAGGCAGTCGGTCCATGTAAAATTCTGGTATCCAGCTGCATCCGGTCATACTGGAAGCCAACCCCAACATAGCTGGGAAAAGGCAGATGTGATTTTTGTGTAAAACACAAGAAAAAGAAAACTAACGTATCTAATTTTGTTTCAGTACCGGATTATTTTAGTACAAGTATTGATAGCAGACATGCTGTTCGCATATCTAGTGGACCGGCTCTGTCTCATTCTGTTCGGCGGAGGACTCAGATTTAGGAGTACGTAGCGCGGGAAGCAGCGGCATCCAGTGGGACACAGATTTTATGTATCGGCAATGTAGGCTTATGTGTTGTTCCACGGATTATGTACTATATATATACTTTATTTTATATATTCGTTGTCCCTAATACTCGCAGATTGTACCTAAGTACGTTCTGTATTTTTTGTAATGTTAATATTTGCTATGCAATGAGTTTCAAAAGGTCACAACTATTTGCCTCAAGGGATAGGCAGAAATGTCAGTCCTATGTAATAACGGGCGGGCCTATTGCCATCAACTGGGCAGTACAACTAAGAAATTTTCAGAAAGGCAACAATTTATTGGTCACGTACATATATGTATATTATTACTATTGAAACTAAAGGAATATTTTAAGTAGCAACCAATGCATTGTGCGAGCGAGGAGTGAATAAAATCGAGTATTTGAACAGTACGTAATCTGTGAACATTTCGTGTAAATATCTAAATTATGAAACAGTACGTTACGTGTCTCTGCGTAGTCTTATGACTGGGGACGGTGTGACCGCTCAAATATATGTGCATTTAAGTATGATGGAAAAAAATATGTGTCGATGGTATTTATTATGAAATATAATTGTGTAGTTAAATGTATCTGATTGTTTTATTTCCTCAAATAATTTCACTTGTTTTGTTATCCCTGTTTTGCTTTTTAAGCTTTTCAGGTGTCCGTTCCACGTGAATTTTGCGTGGGAATAATGTATGGGCAAGCTTAATTAAAACTGAGACCCTTCTTCGGAAAGTACGTTAACCCATTGGTAAAGTTTAGGGTATTCAGAAGCCTAAAAGTAACTACCAGTCTTACATAGGGGTATCGTGTTACCTAGCAACTGCAGCTGGATTGTGGAGGTCAGATAGACAGTCGCTTCATGTAAAATACTCGTATTCAGTACAGTTTCCCAACAAGCTTGGGCAGATTATGTGCTCAGTCTGTGAGGTGGAGTTTTAGAAATATAGCAGTCCTTGACACTTATTTAATTTCAGTATTTCACAAACAAATACAAAGTTAACCTATACTATTCGTATCGCCTAATGAACAAGAAACATTCAGATGCGAAATGAAAGTAAGGTCGCAATAACGTCCGTATGGGAGTTCTGGCACTAGCGTCATCACTTCAGTGCTTCCAGTCACCTCCGTGATGTCCGAGGCCTCCGAGGCCCCCGATGCCGTAGCCGAGGCCTCCGTAGCCGATACCAAGGTCGCCGTGGCCTAGGCCGATACCACTAGATAAGCCGTCACCACCGTGTCCCAAGCCGAGACCGCCATATCCCAAGCCACCGTGTCCGAGACCGATACCACCGTGGCCGAGATCGATTCCGCCGAGTCCAGCTCCGAGACCATATCCTAGTCCACCAACTCCAACAACGCTGGTCGCGTAACCTCCATGAGCGACGGGGGCTGCAGCAATAGGTGCAACGGCGATCGGTGCCACGATTTGCTTGGTGACAACCGGAGGAGCAACGTACGTTTGGGGATGGGCCGCGGGTCCAACGCGTTTGACCACCGCGTTGAATCCTGAGACTGAGTCGGCGGTGTAGTCCACCACTCTGAGGGTGCCGTCGGGTTCCGTGAGTGAGTACGAGCCCTTCACGACGCCTCCGTCGCGAGACTCGGACTGGGCTTTGTGGTCACCAGTTACGGGGTCATTGACCGCGTAGTTGAAGCCGTACCGCGGGATTGACTGGGGATCAAACATTTCATTTCAATTAACTGTAATTGGGTAATTCTTGGGCTTCTTTATAAAGTCTTTGGTCTACTTACAATACTGCCGGTAGCAATGGGCAGCGCCCCGATCCCGGACGGAGCGGCCGTTGCTACACCGAGCAAGCAAGCAATCTGAAAATGAATGCAAATGTATGACTGAAGTTACTAATTTCATGAATATTGATTCGTATTGTAAGCATTGATGTTACAATCTATCGCGAAATCAATGATAAGCGAATAACAATGTACTATTTTGTTGAAACGTTTAGGTAGGTATGTAGGAATTACTATTAAATTACATAACATCACGCGTGTTTTCCTCAAGGTTGGGTAGAGGTGAACCTACCGAGTACACCCACATTTCAACAGTTTTATTTTTAAGTCCCAAGTGGTCTCACGGCTAATCGCATGGCAAGGCTCACCCCTATTCTCATCAACCGGGCACATATCCAGACTCCTGGCGGTTACTGAGAAATACCCATTTAAAATCCCAATAACAAATTGCTCGACCCGGGAGTCGAACTAAGGACCTCATGCTGAACTTGAGTAAAACAGTGACAGCTCACTTTACCTGCTACTACTCGTACTTTAAAATCTTAGGTAAAATGAGCTTCTTCACCGCTCATTTCACCCAAGATTTTACGGGGACATTTTTACAGAATCGACCAGCTGATCTGATCAGCAGGCCTAGGAAAAAAACCATTCAAGAGCTTAAAACGCCAGACGCGCACGTCAAAATGTATAGCAATGGCAATACAAATGTGGAAAGGAGTCACGTGATATACCTATCTCAAGCTAATGTCAACTCCATACAATTTGATCTTTCCGCTGGCGTTAACGCTCACAGAAAAGGGATTTGTCAAGGCCTGATTATCTTTGCGGACGCTGCTAAGGAAACTTTTGACCCTAACATTAACTTTTACAAACTTAAGGTTATCGCACTCTCAAATGAACTTAACGCGCCGTACGTCCGTATTCCCGAACGTATCAGTTATAAAGCGCGAATTAAGATTCAAGTACCTACATCAGTTTGCATTCGAGATTAAACAAAACACATTATAGAATACGGATGAGGCAAACGTCTCCATTTCTTACCGCAATTAAACTGAACATGTCGAACAGGTAAAGTCAGTGGTCCTGTGAACGTTATCCGAACTGTTTGTGCAGTAGTAATGTAATACAAACCCGCCGATCGTATTTATACACGCTACGGCTCCTCATTTGTCAATTCCTTACAATCCTTGGTCGTTTCACGCTTATTGATTATTCACGTTACGCACCTCCGAATATATTTTCATAACGTGTCCTAAAATCGGTAGGTAGGTAATTGGTTAATTGTTCGATTTTCATACGCTCTCTGTAAAACGGCGTAATTGTTTCATCAGATTCCTGTCCGATTATAGGGAATTATGTGAGTAGGAAATTAATCGTCTGTTGCTCAATTTGCTTCTGCTTGATCCGTTCGTCCGTGAATGTCGGATCGCAGTCGATAACTTAATTTTTAAATCGTTATTTTAATTTTATTAAGCCGTAGTACTAAGTAACAAGAGGTAGAGGGAATGGCCCGCTCATCAATTTTATTAAAGTAAAGATCGCGATATTCAAGCTATTCGCGCGAAATGATATATGTACCTATATCCTATATGATCTATAACCCATCCAGCAAACCTAATTAGCCGATACAATTTTTATGATTGATTCTTTAGGAAATTGAACCCAAAGCGTAGAAGCGTTTGGCTTCAACGCTATCTCTGTACCTTCCCAAGTTTAGCGATTGACTTCGACAAATTGACGGAAACATCATCACATCATCTGACGTTTCCCAATTATGTTGGGGTCGGGTTCCAGTCTAACCGGGTGCAGTTGAATAATAGTATTTTACATGAAGTAACGGCCTATCTGACCTCCACAACCCAGTGACTGGGCTACACAATACCCTATGGTAAGACTGGTTGTCAGACTTTCAGATTCCTGACTACCCGTAACGACTATGAAAAATCTACGAATGACAACCGAAATCAACGGGTTAATGTGCTTTTTTAAATAGTCACCCATACAATCTTGGCAAAAGTAGCTTTTAACCTTTGATCAAACCGTGCGGCTGTTTTTTTTAGCCACAAGCTCATATTTCATATTTCATATTTATTTATTTTGCATTCCATATTGTATAAAAGGTGTTACAAAGGGCTTAAAGCTAGGTACATAAATATGGACCCTGTAAGGGCACAGCAAAGTAGGACAGAGAAAGAGAGCTTTAATTTTCCTAATAAGTTGGTAATACAAAGTAACAATACTTAAAATAAAAAATATATGTGTATTATATAATTTAAAATTTGTCATTTAGATATTCATTTATAGTATAATAACATTTATATAATAAAAATTGTTGTAATTTATTTAAGAATGAAGTAAATTTTTGTTCCTTTTTAATTATTTCCGGCAATTTATTATAAACTTTCATTGACATGACTAGAGTACTTGTTGAATGCATTTTTAGCTTAGAGCTTGGTAGGTTTAGTCTATTTTTGTGACGTAATGTATATCTTGACTGTATATTTTCACGTGTAGTGTAAAAATGTGGGTACTTGCGAACAAATTTGCAAATTTCTAGAATGTATAGGCAGGGGAGGGTTAATATTTTATGTTCTTGAAAATGAGGTTTACAGCTGTCAGTGTCTTCTATATTTACTAATATTCTTATCAGTCTTTTTTGCAGTGCTTATTATTAGCTCCTCAATAAATGGTCAGAAACATCGATCAATATTATAAAACAGTCATGGAACATGGAACTCATGAAGACATAATATATTGTCCACCCTTGGTGGGTATTATTACACCCATGGGATATAATAGGGATCGAGCTAAAGGATCGCACTTTCGTGACCGGGACGTTTACATTCCCGAATTGGAAAAACATGTGTTATTTGCATCAGTACATAATTATTACAACAATAAGACTTGGAATTGGATTAGTGCCCGATTAATGGGAAAGGCTCACCCCCTACTACATGGGAATTAAACAATATTAATAAATTGTTGTCATGGTATGGACATGTGATGCGAAGGAATGAGGATCATGTTGTGAGGAAAGACCTACATAAGTATGTACATTGTACAATAGTAGAGCCAAAGAAACGATGGATGGATTGTGTGAAAGATGATATGGATTAAAGGAAGGAGGTGACTTTTGAGATGACGGCAAATGAAATGTATGGAAGAAGAAGACATGCTGCGAAGACCCCAAAAAAAATGGATTAAGGGCAGGAGGATGATGATAATTTTGCCTGTCGATAACCCGTTTTGTAACCACTGATGTACCTTGTAAAATGTTATGACGATTGATTATTACGAAAATATGGGAATATTCTTTTTAACGATTAGTGGCTTGTCTAGTAGCCTAAAATCCGTAGGATTTTCGGGTTAAAATACTCTCACCTATAGTGAGATTTACGTATAAAATAATACGAAACTGCAACGATTGGCATAATAAAACTACGGTTTTTGGCTTGCTATTCCATTTTCCTCCTAAGAACGTTTTCCTACACTCGTAGCATGGCCACCATAAACACGGGTTTTGTCGACGGAAGACAATATCACAGATTTTTTAATGTTTCTACCGTGTTAAGCATGAAGTTTTTCATTCTCTACAGTCTACGGGGTGCCCCGTGCTCGGGTGGAAGAGATATCAACTAGAAAAGAAAGGACGTTGTCTATTCTCGGTAGAATAGACAACCAAGCCGGTCATGCTATGCGTGCTGTAGCTACTATGGCTAAGGCACTGCCCACACAGCACCGTTTTAAAAATTTACTCTATGGACTGCCTAAAAGGGCAAAAGAAACCACTTCCACCACGAACAAAAATGAATGATACCATGCATAGCATACATAGCATTTAAGAGGTGTTGAATTTAGTTCTATACTTGCAAATATTTTAGATGTTCATAGGTAACTTTAAGTTTTTAATAACAAAATTAATAAGTAATTTTAAACGGTTTCTTACTCTTTTTAAAGAATAAAATATTGTTTGTAGATGTATCACCTGCTTTTTGTATCTACATTCATTGCTAATAATATTTCTATCTATTTCATTCTACGAGTCAGTCGGCTTCCAGTCTAGCAGTAGTGGAGCTGAGAACCAGTATTTTACATGGAACGACTCCACAACCCAGTTACTGGGGAACACGATAAGTACCCCTTGGTACGGCGATTGGCACACTGCACAACATCACGCAGTGTAGCGCCGGAGTGTGTGTTCTTACGTTGTTTGAAAGTATATTGGTTTGTGTAGAAAACACGCGTAGTACAACTCACAGAAAACGCATTCCCGCGTAGTGTCCGTCGTTGGTCACCGCGCACTCCGCTGCGCTGTATGATGCGGTTCAGTGTGCCAATCGCCTAATAAGATTTTCGGGCTTCTGACTATCCGTAATGACTGTCAAAGCAGCGGGAACCAACGGCTTAGCGAGCTTTCCGAGACACTGAGGAGTCTCGATATGTAATGAACGGTCACCCATCCATAGACTGACATCTGCAAGCATAGCTTAACCTTCGATCGAGCCATGCAGCTGTTTTAAAAACGACCGCGATCTTATAATCATCGTAGAATACTACGAGGATTATAAATTACTGAAGACGAACTAGATATTTCAAAATCAACCATCCTACCTATCTATTTACACCGAGCATCTGCAGTAATATTTCATTCTAAAGGTATTTCGGTACCTAAGCTCCATTATAGCGTCCTGACTTGTACCAATCTGTGATAGCTTCATGTCAATCTCATATATTATTATCTGTTCTAATTCCCTGGCTGCAGTTAATGGACATGTTACAGGCATGTTAAACGTAGCATATTGCTGTTGCATCTACCTGAGATGGAACATGTAACCCGCTGTGATTGGTTATTATTGCGCTCGGTGCCCATCGTTTGACTGTCCTGTTTGCCTCATTTTCTCTGTGATCTGCTAGCCTATGACTAGTTGCCTACACATTCCCAGATATAGATTACTTAACACATACCTGTGCATAGATCTCATATTACTGACATCTAATATTGACGTAGTTTACAATGTTGGCAGGGGTATTTCAAATTCGAGAGATATTAATAATATAATTTTATTTATTCACGCATCAAGGGCCCAAAGCCGAGTAAAACAATAGTTATAAACTACTACTACTACTTTAATACCCCGTTGGTCTAGTGTTCACAAGTACCACTGCCGAGCATGAGGTTCTGGGCTCAAATCCCGGGTCGGGTAAAGTGTTATTGGATTTTTCCACCTGGAATTTCTGACTCGCGGCTTGGAGTCTGTAATTGTGCCCGGTTGATGGCAATAGGCTCGCCCCCTATTACATTTGACGTAAACATAACTGGCGAAATGTGGGTGTACTATAGGTGCCTCTCGGAGAATACAGGAGTGATGTTATGTAATGTGTATGTATAATCTAAAAGCCTAAAAACCAACCAATCTTCTTAAAAAGATGTGTTTGTTTACATATAATAAGTTACCTATATTTTTGCATTTCTGGAGCGATGTGTTCATTATGTACACTTTTAGATACTTAAGTAATTTAAGACTAGATTCATACCTACTTATTTTCTAAAAATTTTGTACAACTTCTTATTACAATATCTAATTTACAGAAATAAAAAATAAATACACGTTGTCAACTTCTTTATGCATGCGGAGTTTTCCTGTAAGTGATTGTTGCACTATTGCATACATACATTCGAATGTTACCCTTAGTATAGAACCTGTGTAAACAATTGTTGGTGAACCAAATAAATAAATAAAAAGCTAATACTGGGACTTGTCAAAAATAGTAAGTACAACCAACTAAAACATACTACTATGTATAATGTTGTTTTAGGACATATACTTAGTCCCGTGTTCATTACGAAAATATCGTGGTAGCACGTGCCAATCTTTCTTCGGCTGAAAATATTCATGGATTCATACACAGCTATGTCTTCACTCGTTAGCGATATTAATTAAGACTGTTTAATATTTATAAACCTTATTACAAGTTGGCTTGAAGATATTACAACATTTTTAATGCCAATATGTATGTAATTATGTATATACTATTCATTTCGACGTTCGTAAGCTAGTTTGTCTTATCTCGGAATTACAAATTTACACTAGAACAGAAAAACATACATGTACTCACGACTTTTTCCCATGGGGGTAGTCAGAAACTATGGAAAGCCACCTGCTACGATCCTCAGGAAGCAAGAAGGAGCATGTCCTTCCTACACGCAAGCTGGTTGCGAGTGCTACGCATCTGGCCTTTTTGAAGAACATCACCTATAAGGGTAGTGTATTTCCTTCTAGGGCGTCCCCTCCCGGCGTTTCCACTTACAGATTTCACATTGAGAGGATAAATGAAAGACCACTAACAAAAGGTACCTATTTATTACCGTTTTCAAATGCTACTCGTGAACTACAGTAGAGGGCTGGTTATAGAACACTTTTTTATTAAAGAGAGACAATGATTATGGTTTGAATTAATTATAGCAATTAGTTTTTCGATTTCAAGCAGCAATTTTGTAAAACATTGTTGCTTGAAATCGAAACCTTGCTTCTTCTTGAATCACTTGCTTCTTGGATCTTTGTACAGAGGCCAGCATATCAAGCTACCCCAATCTGTCAGATTTATTTGATAGTTTTTCAACTTTATAACAAAAGAATAAGGTTCATATTCAATTAGTAAAATTTGACAGTTTGTGGTAGCTTCATGTGCTGGCGTCTGTACACATTGGAAACGGCTTACGACATTTTAAGCCACTCTTTTTATATCGACTTGATAAAGTATTGTAACGAATTTTGATGTTACTTTCAAATATTAAAGTATAATTAGTTGATTTAACGCACTTTTATTGAGGTATGTTAAGTTAAAAAGTACAGTAATATTCAATGATACGACGACGTTGACTTAATTAAAATATAGTGGTCGTAAAAACAATGGTCAAACAAACAGTTAGCTTTTTTTTTAATTCTTCTGAAAAATAACATATTTTTTACCGCTTTCCAGTGTCGATTTGTAAATCTGATATAGCACCACCACATACACATATCACACACACACACAAACACACACCCATATATCACTTGCATGTATTCGCTGTTTAGGGTTCCTTGAAAAAAACTGAAAATATAAATAAAAACCAAAAATCTCACTCAAATTCTCAAAATCAAAAATTACTTAAACCGCGCGTACCGTGCAGTGGTGATTTGTTACACTAATATTTTAAATAATTACTAATATCGTGGTATCCCGGAGGATCGATTCCCGGCTCGAGAGTGGTGTCCAGTTGTTTCAAGTTCGTAAGCTTTCGTATTTGCTCCCGTTTTTATTGGAATTTGGTAAATTCGTCATCTATTGGCACATTTTTAGGATTCCGTACCTCAAAATAAATAAAACGGAATCCTTATTGGAACATCCTGTTGTCGTCTGTCTGCCTGTCCGTCTGTCAAGACCCTTTTTCTCTTTTTCTCGTTTGTAGGTAGACCTACGTAATGGGTATTAATATTATTACGTAAGATTACGGTCCATTGGAGCTTTAAAAAAGCTTGTAAAAATCGGCCAATGCAATAAATAAAAATTATATATTTATGTGACATATTTTGATACTCGGAAACATACCAAAACCTATAGGGTATTTCCCGTTGACCCAGAATCATGAAAGGAGATTGTTCTAGACCGCCCTATAACCAACAAACATTTGACGTGTACGTTAATTTTAATTATATTTTAATATGCTTTGTAAAAATAATAAATTCAAGCGGACACTGTTTAATTCTTAATAGGTTTTTAAAAGTGAGCTCATTGATTTTATTACCAACTAAACCCGCCATCTTTCAAGGAATTGTCAATGTGAATGTCACAAAAGATTTGATAGTGTCGCTCTCGCTCATATTACATAAATATCGATATCGACGACGATGTCCATACTATCTAATGATAAATAATGGGTGTTCGATATTTATCACTTCCAAAACATTGAAAATGTGCAATAAAAATAACCTCAAAATCAGTTTATTTTTTTTAAATAAATCTGTTCTCTAAAGTGTCCGTCAAGAAACTTTGTTCTTATGGGCTACTAATGGCAATTTACAAATAGAAAATGATTTTTTCTATGCTGTTGGCTCCAGGGCGAACAATGTATGGGCGTAGAACAATCTCCTTTGGCAAGGAGCAAGCGCACAGCACAAGTAAAGCCAAAAGTCTGAAAATTGTATTTTTTTTGTTTTACCACTAAAAAAATATGTTTTTGCGATTACTGTCTAACATTTTTAAAGTATTAAAAATACTTACTTCCCGTTAATTAGCCGAACAGTACCTCATTTTCTTTTTATATATTTATATACATAATTCTACTGTGCGTGTGTATGTCACTGAACCCCTCCTAAACGCCTGAACCGATTTGAATGTTTTTTTTTTAATGCGTTTGGTTTAGATTCACAATTGGACCCGGTAGATGGCGCTGTACGGGCAGGACGACGTCTGTTCGGTCCGCTAGTGTGCATATATGATTCTCCAGTACGTGTGTATGTCACTGAACTCGTCCTAAACGGCTGGATCAATTTTAATGACTTTATTTGTTTGAGGGGGTTCCTGAATGGATCAGATTCACAATTGGTGATTCGATCGTCGGCCAGGACAACGTGTATCGGGTCCGCTAGTATTTTATGAAATAGAATTTTCACTAAATATCTTAGATGATTAGACGGCCTTATACCTTCTTTGTTTGAGCATCCGTATCCGTCCGAGCACCGTTCCGTGTCCCAGTACTCTCCTGTTTTAAACGGAACGTTTTTTGTACGGAACTTTCAATGCACATGTACAGAGCGCAATTGACGCAACTTTTTTACACGAAACTACATCTTGCGTGAAAACGCGGACCTGGTTTAAGGACAAATTGCAGAAAATAAGGCTCTATTCACACTCAACGATATCGTCACGTTTTCAATATTACCGATACGGATTTTTTTTATTATTATTTGTTTTATATTATTTTACATAATACTCGTAATACTAACACATGTGTTTGACTTGACTTTTTTGCTTTAAGCTTGAATTACTTTTTTGTTAAATATTCAGACACAATGTAAGATTGTGAAATGAAATGAAATAAAACGTTGTCTGGACGTTTTAAGGCTAACATGATAACCATACAACAATGTAGAACCGATACACTTTGATGGAGCATGTTACTTTTTCGCAATTTGCCATGCAAATTTGCGTGTATTGTGACCCGACCCTAAATTTTATTCTTATTACAACAGTGACGAAAACATGCTACTTACGATTTCAAATGTAATTTATCTAGGCGCGCATTGCAACTAATTCGGCCTCACTCGACCGCCTCATTACCCCTTTTCAGTTGGAACACTCTTTCCACTCAGACTTACACAAATTCACATTTGCAATCAGAGCTCGGAGAAAAGTTCCTCCTCCCCTCCCCGCCCCACCGCGCCCCCACGCCGCCTTTAATTAACAGAAAGTGGTTCATTAGAGCTTATTCATTAAAGCAAGGAGTAATTAGCGAACTCTAATGAATGCTGTAATAATGTAAGAGCGGCCGCGTCGGACTGCGGCCCGACTTCTAGATTAATCTAGAAGCTACGAATAATTTAGTAATGGCGTTAATTTATTACTGGGCTGATTGCGGGTATTAAAGGGATAGCTACTCTCTAGTCACTGTGCTCGCCTAGAGTGTGAGATTGTTGGTCTGAAGTAAACTTAAGTTTAGTAGTACAATATTATTCAAAAACACACACATAAACTCACGCATTTTTCCCATGGGGGAAGGCAGAAATTACAGAACGCCACATACTCATTTTGCTTCGATTTTCTGGACATACATACACCGTCATATACTCGTACGTACATACACGGAAGCCGGTTGAGGGTATCACGTACCTAAACGTTCTGAAGATGTATTTGAATGCTGATTGGGTAATCTCAGAGTAAATTCGTTACAACTTTATTGTAGTTGGTCAAAACATGGTTGGAATGTAGCTTCGCGAGCCAATCTGCGTATGTACTTATCGTCGTTGTTTAAACTATGGTGAACTGGTTTCATGCAAATATCCTGATGTTATTACGATATTCCTATGAAAAGCGCAAAATACGACTTTTCAATTATCCTGTGAGACTTAAAATTTCGGGGTGGTCCAGGTGTTCTGGAAGCCAACCCCAACATAGTTGCGAAAAGACTAGGTAGATGATGATACAAAAGGTTTAGTGCTCAGTTATCTTCTGAATACAAATATTGTGCTTTCATGCAAAAAAAAAAAAATGAAAGTTTTTTATTAAACATTGCTCCATAACAAGAATTTCTCCGTATTTGTGGTTGAATTTGCACACATTTAAACTCACAAACAGCCACATCCCGAACAACTACCCGTAGGCCATACAAATATTTTTTTCCGTGGGGGAATCGATCCCGCGACAAACAGCGCAGCAGCCAATCGCTTAGCCACTCCGCCCACCGTGCCGTCAAATATAAAACGCGTAGGATGTAAGAGCCAATTATGTATCGATTAAAATAAATCTGCTGATCGCAAAACAGATTAATTTTAAGTCTCTCTGATTAAGTCTTATTTTTATGAGATTATCCATATTATACCAATTACCGTGGTATTTACCGAGTTTCTTAACGAACTAGACCTTAAGATAACTCTTTTCCAAGTATCACATTTTATTTATTGTGGTAATGAGCATAATCTATGCATACACGATTTCCTATTAGAAAAACTTTTAGAAATAAACCAAAATACCTTTACTTTGGTCACCTTTTGCGTTTATTAACCTTTCTGATACCGGGTGTAAGAGAAGGGTTAAAAATAACAGACGACGTGGCGTAGGTAGACGACCAACGTGCGAAAGTCTCGGTTGTAAGTTTGAAACATTTGGATTTTTCATATCAACAGAAGAAAAGAGCAAATGAAAAAGTCTTAACTTAAACCAAATTGAACATGGGTCCAAAATGGCCACCTAAAACCATTAAGCATTTCTGACGCATGTGTGTCCCTTGTACATGTAAAGCAAAAGTAGCCGGTTACTTCTAGCATTTATTTTGTTCTTTTTCTGTTAGCATGTTCCCGGATAACAATATTTAATTAAAAAGTTACTAAGTATAATGTGTCTCAACTTTCCGACATTCAAGGAAGTAATTTAACAAGTACTTAGTTAATTATTCTGAACTTACAAATGAAAACTGAAGTAGTCCTTTTTGACGGCAGGTTTTAATTATTAGTTTTGAACACTCTATTAGTGTTCTAAGGGCTGACGTAGACGCGCGCTCTCTACGCTACGGTCCTAGCTACGGCGTAGCACGCACCATTGCTACGATCACAAAGTTTGAAATGTTCTTTGTTTGTTCGGCGTGTTTAACTAAATTACCACCGATTTATATAATGTCGATCTTTAAGGTGAAGCAACGCTTGCCGAGGTAGGTCTGTGGATGGGTGAACATTCATTATATACCGGAACGTCCCCGAACCACGAATAGCCGTTGGTCTGGCTGTCATATTTTTAACATTCCTAATCCCGAAAGCCTGACAACCAGTCTTACCATGGGGTATCGCGTTAGAAGGCTTAGTGTGAAATACTGGTATTCAGCTGCGTATGGTGAGACTGGAAGCCTACCTCAACATATTTGGGACAAGGCTGGGCAGATGACGAAATATCCAAACCGTACCCACACACATTTAACATTACCGCAACGTTTACAATCTCAAACGCAATGTCTGAACTTCTAAACAGACTGTGACCTCCGAGTTTGTTTAGGTGTTTTATCTAAGAGTAGTCGGCTAAGAAACACCGACTTCATTAAGTTTCAATTAATTTAATTTTATTTTGAGACACAACAAAGTATTTTTAAAGTGGTTTTTTATTAGCCCCATCCTGTCCCACTGCTGGACAAAGGCCTCTCCCAAGTCCTTCGGAGTAATCTTTTCCCGCGCCACCTCGCGACAGCCCTCATAGTACGTGTCGTAGTCCAGGATGTATCGACAACTTTTTCTTGAAATGTAAAAAAAAAAATTAAGTCACCATTCGATCTCATGCTCTCTAATATGTGTTGTTCGAATAGGTATAACCTATCCCAAAAATCTCCATATAAACATCCCAACGTAACCTCACGCCTGTATTCAAAGTTAAATCATTTATTTCAATGAGACCATTAAAACTTTTGAACTTTAAAATAAAAATAAAATACTAAAATGATTGTACTTGCCCCTTCCGAAAGGTAGCTTCATGTGTAGAGGGATGTTCGGGCAAATTCTCCGAAGGATCAGGCAGTACCTGTAGTACACCCACATTACGCCAATTATCTTTAAGTCCCATGTAATAGGGGCGAGTCTATTGCTGTTAGCAGGCTACAAATTCAAACTCCGGGCTGCTACTGAGAAATTCCAGATGGAAAAACCCAATAACACTTTGTCTGACCGGAGAATCGAACCCGGAACCTCATGCTCAGCGGTAGCGTTTGCAACCACTACACCAAGGAGTCAGTCTCCTTATGAAATTACCCAGTATCCTATGTAGTTCCGTAGTTTCCACCTTCGATACTCATAATTCGCGAACACACATTCTCAGACGCTATTAACATAAAGAAAACAGCGGCCAACGTCACTGGAGAGCCGGGTTCATTAGTATTCCTCAAAATAGGATCGTTCCGTTGTTAGTGGGTTTTCTTACGATGTCGGAACATGTTACCCATGGCTCGCTGGACTACGAACACGCATAATGATGTATGCTAACATTATTAAAGCGTATCATAATAAGCCTCGACGGAAAGAAAACAGTGTACGGTTTGCAGAACAAGTTTGGGTAGGATTGTGATCTAGTATTCAAAAGTTTACATACATAAACCCAAGTCTTTCTGTCATGGGGGTACGCAGAAACTATAGACGGCCACCAGTGTAAAAATCTTATTAATTTATAAACTTATTGCAAAAAACTGATACAAAGTTTTTATGTTAAAGTTTGGTTGTATTAAAGTTTATGTTAAAATTCCCATATCGATGTATTCCTTTATAATATAATGTTGGTAAATGAAAATTACTGTTGTTTGGTTTAGAAACTGATTTTCCCTGTTCTCCGAACTAGTATAAACTGTTTTACGAGTTAACAGTACAATCCTTCGGTTACGCTCATACATCGTTGAATGTTTGACGTAAATGTAACGTGTATTCTCAAAACGTCAAACGTCAAAAATTACAGAAATACTTGTTTCTAATATAATATCTTTCTTCATATCTGTGGGTGACACTAATCGTGCCCCGCAAAATATAAACCTAAAAGCTACAGGATAGCTTTATCCAGAATATTCAAATCGTTCGAATATACTTAACAGTACGTTTGCGTCATGCATTCTTGCATACACGAACGCCGGTTGCGAATACCTGACTGTACTGATGAAAATCACTAATAACGTCCACGTACATACATATATCTTTCTACATACCCGTCCGTTGTTATTGTTATCGCATCCGTCAAACTACGAACTGCTCTAACCCATACAAAGCTCTGTAACCAAAGACATGAAACAACACAACATAATTAGTTGATACAAAAATGCTGCTACGATCCTTACGTACAGTTTTTGCGTTGCCACGCACGCCGGTTGCGACTACTGTGTACATGACCTGACCTGTCATGTTAAGTTGTCTATTAACTGTTGCAGTTTTAATTTATTGCGTCTTACATACCAGCAAGTTTGTATGCTCAATGCGTGACTTTATGGCGGTATTGAGGTCCCTAATAGGGTAGTGAACTTAAAAATTCTGATTGTTCCAAAAGTTGGATTCCTCAAAAATACTGGACACGTATTTTTTCTTTTGTCACGTAAACCAAAAATGACGACGATTATAAATATTAACGGTTAGGTACAAAAAATATTTAATAAAAATAATTTTGAAAGCTTGTGAACTTGTTGCGCACACCGTACTCTAGACAGAGCTGCTCCAAGTGACCCTCACTGACTTACATACAGCTAACAATATTGCTGCAGGACTATCCCGACTCCGACTCGCGACATGTCCACCCTTGTTAATAGACAAATGAGATCTCTTATTGTTTTAAATATTTATCTGTAGGTATTGTATTTGTTACTTGTTATGATTGTATTTGGGTTTAATTGGAAAATTACAAAAAAACTATATGAAACACTGCCCGTGTATACAGATATAGTAGTTGCCCGCTATAGTTTTTGTCTTTTATAAATTTTAAATTGTAAAACCATCTTTGAACGATACGAGATTTGTAAAGACAATTCTTATGTTTTCAATTTCTCCAAGGCGTTCATTGATAATCATTATTAACAATGAACGGCTTGGAGAAATTGATAATAATAATCAATGAACGCATTATAACGCCTTAGAACGCCGATGTTTTTAAGAATCATATATTCTTATGTTTATGACATGTTCTAGTATCAACTTCCTTTGATACTAGAACATCATATACTTATTCTTCCATATAAATTTAAACTTACACGTAAAATTTCCAAAACAAACACCAAACTTTGGTACGCCAAAATTGAAAATATAAATTGAGGTACATTGCGTGTTTCGTGGCTCGGTTAGGAGCCGAGTGGTTTCGGCCATTACTAACGTGAATATTGCAGGATAGCCTGCAGGCGACTCTATTGATTAGTCTCCCGCGTATGCCACCCATCATTCATTCATACTCGTGTCCGCAGCTCCGCACGTCACTCCGGCTCCTCGCTATTTTTCGCCATTTCTAGCCAAAGGCTGAGGTAGCCGAGGTACATATTTGATGGTGCGTCACTCAGGAAGGAAGCCGTCGTGCGTAATTGGTCCTGCCGCCGGATAAATTCTGACAAAACCCCTGGGTTCACCGCGTCGGATGTCTTTTAATGAGATGTATTGAATATTTTGTGGCGTTATTTTTTTTTTCGGATTTATGGAACGTGTTGTTAGGTCATGAGAGTTGGGTGGTCAGGTGTATATTAGTTTTTATTGTGATTATTTTATTTGAGGGTGGAATAATGAACGTGAATTCTGATTATCTAGCTACGAGTATTAAAATACTTAGATATCTACGCTATGAACTAACGCTTGTAATTCGTTTAAATTACCTATTTATCCATAAAAATGAAATGAATTGTGTTTGTTATTTAAAGGTATACATTTAATTATAAATTAGGTTAAAGTTTTTAATCCTCAGTTAATTTTTAATTTTACTATCGCATGTTGGCAAGTATTACTACTTGCCAGCATGTGCTATTACAAGATGTAAGGAAGATAAATAATGTAATATAATCAGATAGATCTATTTTTTTAGAAGAGGTACATTTACCGTTTACATACATCCATAGATTTTCTTTTGTACCAAAACGTATTTTGGAAAACAACGTAAGTATATTTTAAAATATGTTCAAGATTAACTTACAATGTTTTTTTGCAGCCTCAAACTAATTAGATTTGCTTTTTTATGGATTTTTAATCACCTACATATTTTTTAATCACAATCAAATCAAACTGATTCAAAGGAATTTGAATTTTGGAGGAGTACTTTGACGATTGCCTTGGTCGGCTTTATATTTCATTTTGTTTGTGTAAATATGTATATAGTTAGTTTTATGGCATAATTATATATACATATTATGTAAATACTTAAAATTTAAAAAATCTGATTAACGAATTGAATCCCAAGGTTTCAATGGCTTTTCGATAAAAACAAACTTAATAAATACGTACAATACAAAACTAAACAACATTTTCGGGACAAGAAGCTTTCTAAACCTGACCAATTTAAAAAACTTCAAATATTACGATCGTTATTTTAAAACCTAAGTATTTCTCCACCCATTGCTCTCCTCTCATACATCTCATACATCAAACAGGAAAACTTTGCAAAATTAACTAGTTATCCAGTGGAAGTTATTTCGATCACATTTTTCCGTTGTGAAATACTTGCCGGCACAACAAGATAATCCAATTGTCAGACCAAACTCGTGGCCAACAGGCGTGAGGCGCTTTCGTCTGTGCACTCCATTGAGGACTAACTAGCTGTTCTCGAGGGGAACTCACCTTAAAAAAATGTCGAGAGATAAAGTCAAGTATCGGGTACTGATTCGCTTAAATGTGAACCCTACGAAATCATGCTTTATAAACTTAATGTTGTGTTTCTTTGTGACCTTTTATCGAATCTATCTCTCTATGTTAAAATAAGCGTAAGTGCTGAGCGTTGTGGGGGTTCCATTCCCAGGCCGGGTAATGTGTTATTGAGTTTTTCCAATAGGAATTTTCTCATTAGCAGCCCTGAGTTTTTATTTATGCCCGAGTGATGGCAAATAGGCTCACCACGCCCGAAATGTGGGTGTTACTATAGGTGCACTTCTGCCCAACCTTTAGAGGAATACAGCCGTGATGTTATATTTGTTTTGTTATGTTTGTAAGGTATCTAGAACATATCAGGTGTTTTATAATCTTACTAATTGTAGGTAAATCTTCGTCTGTTACATAAAATGGGGTTATAAAACTGACTTACCACCTTTTTGCAGGAAATTGTTAAGTGCTGATAACAGATTTTAGCACTTTCTTTGTTTTTCATTAAATCAGCCCATTTCCCTGGTGCATTAAGTTTGTTTAAAACGGTTCTTAACTGAACTCTTAATTGAAGAAGTTCATGGATTCTTAGTAACGCAGTAATGAACAAGATTCTGTTCGCTAGTTATTTCTTAGAACTCGAAAGGTTTATTTAGTACCTAGTCATAATGAAAAGTTAGGCCAGTGCCTAATGGTAAAGATGCGGACTGGTAAGCGAGAGGTCTTGAGTTCAATCCTCTTCTGATGCACTGTGTATGCGAACTCAGTTCTTGTGTGTTTAGACCATTTAGTTTTATATGAAGAGTTAATAGTACACCTAGACTGCATCGTTGTTGGTCGCAAGTGCTGCTACTGAGCGCGAGGTCCCGGTTTCGATTCCCAGTTATTTTGATGGAAAAACTTTCTATAAGATAAGATAAGAGATAAGATAATCTTATTTGTCAAAAACATGTGTAGGTTGAGAATCAGTTGGAACGATTACAAAAATAAAAAAAAGTTTCAACATGTTTTGCCTAGAAAGGCGTACAAATACATAATTAGATAATATTAAATTAAAAGTACAGAAAAAAAAAATAGTAATAAGTAGTATAGATCTGTGCCCAGTTTGCGGGAATAAGCTCGCCCCCGTTTTAGGTGGTGCTTAAAATTAAAGGCGCACCTCTGCCCAAGACTTTGGGGAGTGCATGTTTTGGACATTGGGATGACAAGATGTACTGTTACTAATACCAGTTAGTATACCCAAAAGACTAGAATTCTTGATAAAAAAATCACCTGCAATATTAAAGCTTGAAAATCAATTGGAATGCCCAAAACCGTGGTAAGGGTACAGATTTCGGCCGCTATGATATAGATGTTTGGGCTCAGATTACAGGCTGATACAAGCCCGATGGGTTTCATTTGGACCCATTGAATGGAAGACTCGATGTAACGTGAACGCGTCGACATTCGTCACATAATACCCGGAGAGGATGAATAACCAAACAGTTTTTGTAACAAAAAAATATTGTAGGAAACTGGGCTTTCTTGCTTAAAAACCGCGGTTTCTTGCGTATATGGAGATGCAAAGTAAGTTTTGCTTCAAAGTTTCTTGCGTTGTTGGAAAGATTGCATAGTCCGCACATGATCTGACCAAGACCAGAGTTGTCAGATATTTTTCATTTGACATAATACAATTTACAATCTTTGACATTATATTAAAAATTATTCAATAAATCATCATAAATTATCATTTTGACGTTATATTTTTGGACCTGTTCGACTTTGTATTTAATACGATTTGACGTTGTACGAGTGGGGCTGTTTTGGCATTATCTATACGTAAATTCGCTTGAAATGTTTTTTGGTAATTCATTGTTCTGTGTAGTTCAATGTTAAAATCTCATGCGTATATTATGTTCAACACAATGTAAATTGTTTTATGAGTTAATGAAATGATAAGGAAACACCGACTTTGTTTAAAAAACAATTTTACTTGTTGACGTATCAAAGTGTTTGCTAAAACTTATTTCAGAAATGAACATCATTTATCATTAGAATGTTCTTTGTTATAGCCTACTTATAGAGTCATCTCAATAATGTCTAGTTTTCTCTTTTTTTTCTTTGGATGGCACCTTGTGGCTATTTCCTACACCTTTGTAATTATTTAAAATCGTATTATGTTTGTTGTTTGTTTGTGCTAGAAACTTTGTGTGCACCAAATTAACGATTTATCTATCTATCAATGATATTTTGTAAAACATCTCTCTGCGGAAACTTGGGTGTAGTGAGTGACGAAGTGAGCTGGCAGTGTCACCCAGCTTATGTAAGATACTTCAGCGGTAATTTCACCCAATTTTTTGGGGAGATTTTTCGCAGAATCGAAAGGTAGGAATCCGATTCGTGATTTGTCCCCATCCTTTTAAGTCCGTTAATTTATTTTATAGTTTACTTATAAATTAGCTCCTCGCTAACAAGACCCATCGGTTTCTCGTTTAATGCGTGGGATGGTATGTATTCGTGTTTATTTTGCATTTGAGATTAGCTTAAGAGTTAATCAGATGAAGAAAGGCTAGGTTCCTAAGTGTTTTGTTGACAATGGGTGGTCGGTATTTAGTCTACCTTAAGAACTATTATCCTAAAACCTGCAAGTTTTGACTTAATAATACTAATCTCGGTTTAAAGAATTGGTTTTTGGTTGCCAGCAATTTATTTACATTATTAAACGCCGCTTTGTCCACAAACGGCTAAGTTAATTCAGATTTTTCTTACCCTCCGCATAAAGGAAATGAAAACGAAATATTTTTGAATACTAATTAAGCATCTCGTCCACATTGTGTCATGGCGCCGTCAAAAAATACTTCGGAAAGGCTTGTTTACATAAGTAATCGTTTAATTTGCAATGTTAAACAATCACGGGCAGATGTTTTCTTGCTTTTTAATCCAACAAAGTGTACTGCTTGGTTTTTACTCCGGAAGAACCTGGAGGTCTGTGAGGGTCAAGCATAGATTTAAATTCTATTAAATGCTTGGCGATTTTTAGCCAATATTTGTATTTCTATTTATAACATCACGACTGTAGTAGGTACACGATTTCAACGACGATACACTGTTAGAAGAGGCTTACCTATAGTTTAGCCATATTTCACCAGTTATGTTGAAGTCTCATGTAATAGGGGGCACCCTATTGCCATCAACCGGGGACTAACCCAGTCTCCGGGCTACTACTCAGAAATTTCAGATGGAAAAATCTAATAATGCTTATCCTGACCCGGGAATCGATCCAGGGGCCACTAGACTAATGAGGTAATATACCTATCTACTCATTTAAA
The DNA here is from genome assembly GCA_905147745.2 of Phlogophora meticulosa. NCBI lineage: Eukaryota > Metazoa > Arthropoda > Insecta > Lepidoptera > Noctuidae > Phlogophora > Phlogophora meticulosa. The sequence goes on along the minus strand of LR990522.1, from coordinate 12,616,444 downwards.
AAATGTCAGATTTATATGCGCTGCCTACTAAAACTTGAATAGCCAGTTAGATAGGGAAAAGATGTTCTTTCGTTATTTTTGAGGAACCTCTGCATTTGATGCACCTATTTACTAATTCGTGGATCCAGCACAAAACCATTTTAGTGTATTTTCTGCGTATGAAAATACTAGTACACGAACTAGTAAGTACAAGATTCAAATACGTTCCTTAAGCGACGACGTAGTATTTTAGAAACCATATTATTATACAATAGGTTTTTAAGGTGAAACATTTTTTGGGACGGTGTAAATTGGATTTTATGAAACGAAAAGGTGTAACGAAAAAGAGAACTGTAAATGTTCCTTTATCACCATAGTGTATGCATCTCATTCTCCGCAAAGTTTCACTTCTACCGCGTGTAAATTCACACTCGATTTTTGTTTGTTGTCATAATTTCATTCGTTGTTTCACGAGCAAATCACTTTTAAATTTTGCGTAAGTAAAAAGTATTCATGTTAGTGACTATCATAACATCACGCCTGTTGTCCACAAAAGGTTATGTAGAGATGCATCTATAGTTACACCCACGTTCCGCCAGGTAAGTTTGAAGATCCATGTAATGGGGACGAGCCTACCATCGACAAGGCACGGATCCCGACTCCAGGGTGCTTACGAGTAAATTCCTATGGTTTGATCTTGTACCTCTCTTTCTTATGACTCAGCTTCGGCTTAATGTTTCTTTTTCAATATCAGCGTAGCTACATTGATAATTAATTAGTCGGATTATATTTCCATAGCCCTCTCTCTCTCTTCAAAGATTTTTATATGGCGTCTTTATACAAGGTGGCTTTTAATTAATTGGCAATATTTTAGAGGTTGAAAGTACTCATGAATATATAGAAATTATGCCTTGGGATCAACTCTGACGTATAATTTAAAGTATCAGCTTTTCAGTTTTCATTTCAGTTCGCACTGTAATAACTCGACCAAATGTGTGGAACAGTTGATTTGAACGCCATTTCGGGGTTGGTTCCGTAGTGAAAGTTGTTCATATTCATGAGTAATTCCGACTGGAATTTCTTAGAGTATGGATTTATGCCCAGATGCTGGCAATAGACTCGCTCTCTATTACATGGGACTTAAAATGACTGGGGAAATGTGGGTTATGGGGATATAGGTTCAACTGTGCCCATTCTTTTGTTGAATATAGGCATGACGTTAAGTAATGTTACTCTAATTTTATCAGTTGGTAAGTATTAGAATTTACTTTTTTTTTTTTATTAGTTCGGGTGTGTTGGGAATTAAAACAACGTAAATAATTTACAAAATTTTATTTTCTCCTCTTGTCACCGGCTCTCTTAGGCTAGGTATGTATGTTCTTTCTTTGTGTACTGGTAACACCATAAATGTCGTTCTAACAATCCAACACAGGCTTCAGAGTTGACTGAACAAAGGGCAGGTGGCTTCGTCTTTCATCGGCAATCTTCGTTTTTTAAAAGATAGATATTATCAGCGTTTGCCAGTGTCTGGCGTTTGAAATGTGTAAGCGCAGAATGGTTGCCACGCAGACGCAGATACTTGGTCAGTGCTAAGCGAATTGTTGCTTTAAGTGCACTTATGAATGTGTTTCTTATATTACCAGCCTACCTTTACATGATATTATTTCGCTATAAACAATCTCAAGCCCAAAACCTGTGGTGTTTTCCGTAAATTAAACATATCGTTAGATGGCAAGATTCACTAAACGCTAACATTATATTGTATGCCGGGCCGCCATCACTGTCAGTTACAATATCTAACCACAAACAGTTTCATTATAGTTCTAATGAATTTGAATGAAAGGAAAGTTTCCTACGAATTTACCTATGCCATTGATTATATTGAATAAATACAATATTCTGAATGAACATTGAGCGTACGCTATTGAACAAATATTTATATGGAGTTGTAGTCGTCGAGATAAACCAATGGTGTCGTCTAATAGTTATGAAGTAATAATAATAAGAATATCTGCCTATTATTGTCCCACTACAGGGTAAAGGCATCTTCTCATACAGATAAGGCATGAGCATTATACGTCGCGCTGGCTAGAGGCGGGTTGGCGATACCAGACTTAAAATAATTATTAATCCAGGTTTCCTTTCGATGTTTTCCTTCACCGATGTCAGTAAAGTCTATGATTAATTTAGAAAGTACATATTAATTGAAGTAATTTCCCGGATTTGAACCTTCAAACATTCTGTACGAGAGGTGAAGACTGAACGATTAGGCAATCACGACATAGAATAAACAATTATACTGATTTTTTGTTTTATTTCGACGACTTTTAATGCAACGACTTACTAATAGGTACACATATAAAGGAATGTTAGCGTTTAAGGTTACTTATATACATACATTAACTGTATATATTTAAAAATCGATTCGAACAACTGGTAAAACGTAGATCAATATATACAGAGACCGTTAGTAATTTGAATTTAAACTTCAAAGATGTTGGCATCAAAATTATTGCTACGAAGTTTTGCGCCCAAACTTTTAACGCCAAAACACATCAGGCAATTTTTGTTGTGGAAAATTTTCCGATTCGTAATATAGAGAAAAGTGGTAAGGGCATTTTCATTTCATAAGATGCACATTATCATGAAGAGCTGATTTTTAAATAGTCGAATGACTTTTATCTGAAGAATAAAAATGGCGGTTTGATATATTTTTTACACAAAAGCTGTCAAACCGCCATTTTGATTCCTCAGATAAAAAAATCTGACTATTGAAAATTTAGCCCTTTGTCAAACAATATACTTATAATTACTTTCGTATTGTGAATCGGACGTTTAGCTACAAAAAAATTGCCTAGCAGGCTCTCGCGCGTAGGTACAAGATGTGTCTACTTATAACTATGATTTTTATACTAATATTTACAATATAAACGTATAATAACGAGTCATTAGATTTACAGCTCGTTTACAAAGAAATAACAAAAGACGAGAGAACTATTTACACAGCAAGGTTGCAAATCACAGGGATGCGTGCGTAAGAAACACAGTTGTTGCGATATATCTTAGCGGTAGTTAAAATTATAGTAAAAAGTTACAATCTCTGGCAAGATTCGACAATGTTTTACACATCAGATTATGTTTTATTGTATGACTGTTTACGAGTATAGTAAGATGTAGCGATTTTGAACCTTTAAAATCAGGACCCCTGACAATTGCTGAATTATTTCAGCTCACTTATTCGTATCTTCTGATTTGTTCTTGCAATTTCAATTACTCAAAATTACAGGGTTCTTGTGCTAATGATTATATTCATGTGTTCGTTTATTTCATTTAAATTATAAATTGATGAAAAATGCATATTTCTTTGTTGTTTCGATAGTGAAATGTAAACTGCGTAAGCATTACAACAGTATTCACAAAACTACGCAGTTCCAATTCATTTTGTTCGATGGATCGATTAACTAAAAACGTAATAATCATAAAAGTGCTTCAAAAACAATAGGTTTTTTAACATTAAGATATGCTTGATCTTTCCACGTCCACAATTCATTATCACTTTAATTTAAAATAGAAACAACACGCTTGTGTTTAACACATCTCGTTCTGTTCAACTCTTAAGTATCAGTAATTTAATGGAAATTTACATATAGCAAGTTAAAGTTATATAAATTGCCATTTTCACAACCGAAATTAAATATGTAGTAGGTACTAACGTATAACTTAACAGTTCACTGACAACGGAAAAATTGTTACTGACGGGCAGCATCCGAGCTGTCAGTAATAATTTTGTCTGTGTCGCAAGTTCAATAAATTGTCTGTGGCACAACACTGTCACTCAGTCTCGCCCTCACCGGCCGGAGACGGCATATGACACTTGAGGGATGACGACGGCTTCGTCAGGTCGAGCGCCGGTTCGTGCGCGGGGCCGGGCGCGCTGGGGGCCGACATGGTGGGCGCCGGCATGGGCTGCAGGCTCAGCAAGCTCTGAGGCCGAATATACGGCGGCAGCATGCTCGACGGGCCCTCCAGGGCAGGTGGACACGCCATCGCTGGCGGCGTCCAGCAAGCGGCACCAGAAGCTTCCGGTGCCATGGGCGCTGCGCTCAAGTACGAACACGACATCATCTGAAACAATCACATTTTCATTTTAAAACATCTCAGAACATAACCTTGAGCGAAATTAGGTTGATTGTGCGTGTAATCTCCGAGAGAGATTGGAGTGAAAACAGGGCTTACATAAATAATGAAATATGTAGTATTATGAGATGAGAGGCCTAAAGAATTCGTGGATGGAGGGGGTTCTGTAATCACGCTAATGGCCAATGCGCAGCACGCCCGCGGCCCCCGCGCCCCGCGCTCCTCTTCAAGGAGGCTTTCATGCTAATGCAGATTGGGCGCAGGAGCAGTTCAGCACTAAATCGCGTCACACATCCGACACCTTGTAACTTTACCGGGAAGTTTGAAGTTATTACTTCGGAAAATTACCTACTCTCCCCGGAATCTGATTAAATTATTGCAACGTGCAATATGTTGGATATTTTATTTCGTTTCTGAAATCGCGATCATACAATTTTCCAGCGATACGAATGTTGTATTTAGTTTCTCACGTCTGCCAATATATCTTGAAGTAATTGTAAGTAAAGCATTTAGTGGCTATATATCACGCGCCGGTGCAGGCCGCCGCTCGCGTCCATTTTTCACACATATCGCCATAAAATTGATTACCTACACAATGCACGAGGCGTCCGAACGACCCTTGCTGTTGTTCTGACAACTTGCTTCAATAACATGTGTAGCAAGTGCCAATATTGATAAAATGTATATAATGTTATGAATTCCCTCACCAAATGTATGAATGGGAAATTGATTTGTAGCTCGGTCGATAGGCATGCATTGTTATAATAGTTTCATAGTTAATGCCGCGTACAAAAGCCTCCACAGAATTGGCATAGTTGGCGGCAACAGCTGCTCGCGCATACGGAGTGTTCTAACAATGATATTGTAGCTTTAATATTCATTGCACTTGATCAACTCGGCGCAAGCCTCCAAACATCCATTATATGCTCGCTCAAAAAAGACGAATTTTAATGCATAAATTAAATGTATCCAAAAGCAACAATCTACTCACGTCAAGTCTTTAAACAAGCAGAACTTAATTAACTTGACGCCATTGTACCCAAGAACGTAAAGTGCATAATTAAACCCTTCACGTAAACGCTTTGGTTAATATGTTTAAGCGTCGGTATTGCTCTAGGAGACCTAAACTCTCCTATGAGAATAAACAGGGTCTGAGGCGGCGGGCACGCTGGCCGAGCCTCGCCGCACAAATGAATTAGTGGTGTTGTGACCCCCCGCAGCATTGCCCCTCGCTGGCCCACACTGGCGGGCCACGCAGGGCGGGGGGCATGTTGCGATTAAAATATAATTAGGCGCTCGGCAATTGTTTCGCCATCGAGCCAGGTGGTGCGGCTCAGGCGGCTAGGTAAATTAAATAGCCGTACAGGGTTTCCAATTACGTACGCCCGGTGGCCGGGTGGCCGCGGAAAACACGCTTATTGCCTAATAATGGGTCGGGGGGAGCAATATGAGGATCTGGTGTAGCTGATTAATTATTTCACGTTCGTGTTAAAAATCGAGGATACCTGTGCGGTGATAGGGGGCGGTTGTAACGCGATATTAATTGCTATCAAGACGAGGTGACTAATAAATCACGTTCACCTACCGTTGGTACTTTCAGCATTAATGAATTCAAACGGGCCGTGATAATTGCGTACCTAATTACGGGCGGACGGAGCTGTCTAATTTATCACTGTCGGATTATGAATTAGGAATGGCGTTAATTTAACATGCATAATATTTGTGGAGGCGATGTAGTGGCGCGTTATGGTGGCGCACTTGTGCCTTGTCTAGTGCCAATTAAGTTTCACGGTACACATATTAGTTCTTGTGACTTTATGAACGCCTGGTACTCCTAAGTCTTCTTGATTAAAGTAAACGTATTTGTAAGAAAGATTGAATGAAAAGAAATCCACACAATATACTTAAGTGCTTAGATTTATACTAATATAATGAAACTGAAGAGTTTGTTTAATCTCGTGATTATCTCTGGAACTACCAGATGGATAAGGAGGTAGATATTAAGAAGGAGCATAAAACAACATACATAAATAACATCATGCTTGTAATCCCCGAAGGGCCAGGTAGATGTGTATCCATAGCAGGTAGACCAAATTTAGCCAGTTATGTTTAAGTCCCATGTAATGGGGTGAGCCTATTGCCATCAATAGGTCACAAATTCAGACTACTGAGAAATTCCAGATGGAAAAACCCGATAACTCATTGCCCGAACCGGGAATCAAACCCAAGGACCTCATGGTCGCTTGCAACCATTAGGTCAGCGATCAACGTAGCAAGGAGGCTAAGTGTTATCGAAATAAGATTTGCACGTTAACTTAGCTACGCATGTATGGAGTTAACTGTCATTGGTAATTGGAAATAAAGTCATCATATACCTGGAATTTTCTCAACTATGTTGTGGTTGGATTCCAGTATAAGTGATTGGAGCTGATTGCTAGTATTGACATAGGCATGTATATAACATGGAGCGACTGCCCATCTGACTTCCAAAACCCAGTTTACTGAGTAACACGCACCCCTTGGTAAGAGTAATTAGAAATAAACTGTAATTTTGTTATTTTAAATGTATAAAATTGAAAAAAAAATATAAAAAAAGTTATGTATTTAACACGAGTCTACCAAAGCAAGGGGTTACAACTTTTGGCGCCAAAAAAAGGCGGTACGAAAGCTGCCTATAAAGGATTTTCTCGCGACAAAGCGTTTACTCTTCACGGGGTTTTCTTCTTGTATTACGACTTGAGTCACGTTTCTTAGTAAAGAATACGATTAAGATGGAAAAGCTGGGGTAGCCCGAGGAACTGAAATTGTCTTACGTGTTTAGTTAAGTATTAGGTTGTATGGTAATAAAACGGTGTTCGCGTTCGTCATTAAAAACGTATCTATCTTACTTATTTATCCTACCAAAGTATAATTATTAAATAATTAATACAAATCTCTATAAGTTATAATTGGCCTCAATAGGGATGTGTCCGAGGTAAAAATATATTAAGTCTATTTAGTCCGTCATTAAGATTACCAAAAAATATTGGACACGTATTTTTTGCTAACTCAAATCAATAAAAAGTGACAATGATATAGCACATCAAAGTTCAGGAGAAGGGGCTTGTGAGTTGTGATGTCACCGTTACGTTAAAAGTGTAGCACGGTGTGACGTCACACGCAATTTCAAAGCACTATATCGTCGTCATTTTTAGTTTACGTGACAAAAGAAAAAATAAGTGTCCAGTATTTTTGAGTAATCCAACTTTCGGACCAATCAGAATTTTTAAGGACACTACCCTATTGTCATGATTTCATAAATGAGCCATTCAATCGGGTAATTGGCAAGCAAATTCATAGATTATTTTATGAAAAAAAGAAAATGTTTTCCATAACTAAAAAAAAAAGTACTAGCATGCAAGAAGAACTACAAAAAAGCTTCTTCACACCTCTAAAGAGTTTTGGTGATCGGTTTGGTAATCGGATGTAACAACTCAGATTGTTTTTGGTCACTTATGTACCAACCCAGATTTTTTTTGTAATTTATGTACCAAGCCAGATATTTTTTTGTTAATTAATTAATCCTCACTCCAATTATAACTGACGAATGGTGATATTTTTCTAGATATACAAAATATCAGTGACACTAAAATAAAATGTTATTTAAAACTTCCACGATTAAACATGATTTTTCCATAGACATCGTTAAAAAAGTAGTTTAAGTTCATAGTACATTTCCTTACACCTTACTGTCTGACCTCGTCAAGGTGCAGACGGGGTGCAATTCGTTAAGGTCAGTCGAGGGGCAAAGCGCTACCCCTTCTCTGTTGTAATCAATATTCGTTCCAAGGCTGAAGTATTTTAACCAATTTTATGGTAGCCTTAGTACTTTAGGTGTTATCTGAATAAGAGTATCCTGATAATAAACCCTCTTATTAAAAATACTTACAGTCGTAAAAATGTTGTGTGGTACCTAAGTTACAACAACATAAAAGCTAATATTGAAATTAAAACAAAAACTGTCTGAAAAGCTTTTTTTTTTTAATCTACGACTAACCGAAAGTCCTTTCAGACATATTAAATATTCACGATCATTCATACCCACCTTAATTCGATTAGTATGGTCGCACAGTTAGGTTCAATAAACCGCATCGCTAAACGTACCAGCAAATGTACAAGGGCTGCCGAAAAAGTTGCCAAAATAGTTCCATAAGTCTCTGTTTCTGTGTGTGTGCAACCCTGTAAAGGTCAGGGACACGGTGCCCGGGTCAGAAGGTCGCGTGACCTCGGCGGCTGCACCGTAATCACCGACATACGATATTGCCCAAGAATGGAACGCTTTTATTAAGCCCGAGCCGAACGCTATTTTAAGCTATTGTACCAGAAACAAACTGTACATTATGACCAAATTGTTGTGTCGAATTGGCGTTATGTAAGTATATACGAGTACGTTTGCAATCTATGGGTACTACAAATACCTCAATTTTCATTACAGTCCAACAAAATTATCTAGCACAAAACACACAGAATAACAATACATTTGCATTAATTTCGCCATCTACATACGTTTAAGCACAGTATGTACCATTGAGTAGACAATAGGCGCTTTCACCACAAATTTCGGTTATTACAGACATGCCGTTAAGGAACTTGCGCGCTTGTGCGTTCAATTTAATATCGGCCATTGAATGGAAAACGCCTCTGCGCTCACAATGGTCCATCGGCATTCCATTAACTACTAGAGCAAACACGGGGACGCGTGCGGGCACTAACTCAATACAAAACGATTCCTAGCGAACGATACTCGCACATTCGGGACATTCCTATTCGATTGTAACAACACTAACGACTGTTTATACTGGCGGGCGGGTTGGGCCCGATCCGGCCGACAATCGAGGCCCGCCGGTCGGACTTTCGCGAGACAATGCAAGACTGTGCCTAAATAATTTAATAGTTGTAGGCGGTGGTGCTTCGAGCGGTCGGCAAACAGTTGGCCGACGTTGGACGATATTGCATCGATGTCGGGTATTGGAAGGCTCCAAGGTTTATGAAGTAAGTCTTTGTCTTGTACGTGTTGATTAATTATCTGTGGCGCGTGTGAGACTCGACGCTTTGTTTTGAATTGAAAGTCGGCTTTGGAATAGAACTTCGTCTGGTATTATTGCATTGCTTTGTTATAAAAGAATGCTCTTCTTTGTAGGGGCTCACAAATGAGAGAAATTGAATGGCCAGTACCGTTAAAAGCAGATAAATAAAAAAAATGAAGAACAACTGCCGACCGTTTACTTTAAAGGGACGAAAAACTTTCGATAATAAGTAAACTTTAACATTACTTACTTGTAAACTTTACGATTAATATTTCACACGTTTCATTCTAATTTTTAATTTAAACAAAGCATCAAAAGTTTCTGTCTCTAAATAATTGCAGCGCGGCAAAACTTTGAAAGACCTATGGACTTGGGCGAGCGTGTCCTTTATAAAGTTTTCCTTTTTCGCTGCAATAATGGATGCTATGGAGCTTCGCGGGTATTCAGTATTACGGAGATTATTTATCTATGTGACGGCAACCTTTTGAAGGAGCTTCTTGGCTTATGAAAATCAGCCGCGTAGGTCGATAGACGGTTAAGCTACGCTTGCCTATGTCGGTGCGTAGATGGGTGTCGGGTAGTCAGAAGCCCGAAAGTCTGACTTAGGGACATCGTATTACACATTAACTGTGTGGTATAGGTCGGATAGACATTCGCTAAATGGAGATGACTAGCTAGATGATGCTGATGTAAGCCATGTGTTATTTTATAAACCGTTCTTTCTGCATTTCCATATCTATGATGTGTTTGGTTCATCAACATTAATTTCTTCTTAAGGTGGCCCACAAAAAAGTAAGCTCCGAACACGTTTCCACTACGTGAGCACTTTCCTGCCAACGAACCACTTTTCTTTTTATACCCAAATAGATAAACCAAAAGGCCCTGTTAGTAATTTCGTCTAATACGCGAGTGCCATAAACACAAGGAGAAGCGCTAAAGATATGGCGAGGTAAGATATAAGAGTGATAGTGAGCGTTTGGTTGGGCGGGCGGTAATAAATTAGGGCGGGCGGGCTAGGGCGGCGTCGCGTGCGCCGCGGCCGTTTGTCGCGTAGCGTGCGCGGGCGCTCATTGCTTATTCATGCACGCTAGGCACGCACAGGTAAGGCGCACACTATGCTACAAAAGTGTTACCCTACCGATAATGGGTTAAACACTGCGATATTACACCGATTGCATACTGAGATTATTTTTGATTTTAAATTCTGTTTCTGCTTAATTCGATTATAGTATTCTCAACATTATATGTTCATGTAAATAATTTTAAATTTCCGTCAGTTAAAATAGTAATCTGAAGCTATGAAAATGGAGTATCCAGTTTAGTTTTTCCTCTGAACGTTTTACCGTCGCCTGTGCGGCGTGTGCCTACGCTTCGTAGCGAGCGTGCGGCTTCCCTGCTCGTGTCTGTGTCGCATCTGTCGGCTCGATGACCGCTCATTAATCATCGTTCAAGTCTTAGCGATAAGCTCTCATCTGCCGTCAACGCCTGTCGCCTTCCCACTGACGACTTCATCAAATCATCGTATTTAATCCTCCACAACAACTTCACTAAGCCAGCCAGAAACGTGCCTCATTAATGATACAATTTAGTATCATAATTATACACAAAGTATCGGTAACCCATTTGTTACCTAGATACTTATGAAATCAATTTCCCGACAAGTTTTACGTTCAAAGCGAAATTTGACTTACACTGGATATATTACTAAGAACTCGTAAAGTTACAATAACGTAGTAGATTCTTACGTAAACTTTAAAGAAATAAGTGTATACGTCAAAGGATTTCGCATAATTCCCGATAACGAGCGTTCGAGTCGCTCTCTTACTTCAAAGCCGCGTTTCAGTTACAGTTTATTATTAATAAAATTTGGCCGGGTTTGCGAGCGGGACGAGCGGGACGAACGGGGCGAGCGGAGCGGCTCGGCGGCTGTAACGAGCGTGGTCCGCCTCGTTATCGGCAGCGCCGGCCGGTCAGCGCCGCGGAAAATTCGCCCGAAACTGACGCGCGTGAAAATTTAATGAACGGCCGGACGCTAGTTAACTAAAAGGTAAAGTGCACCCTCTTGACGTGTTCGGTAAATATTAATAGTGAGTGTGCTAGCGTGCGCCATTAAAAATGCACGAGTCCGCGGACAAGCTGCCCCGCCGACGGCGACCGCCGCGTTCATTAGCCTCTTTACATGCGGTGGCCGGGCCCTCCTCTGAATTAACTCCTGCTCCAGGCTACTCCACGCGTCTCAACGTCACTCCTCAGCCATTATAACAACAAATTAAGAATTTTCCGCTCGCCTGCTTTGCCGTCCAATTTGTCCAATAAAACGCGACATTCAATATCGAAGTTCTCCGATACGGTGCTCTGCGTGGCCTGCGAACACTTCCTGAGAAGAAGTTTTACTATTGAAGCCATTTTAAAACTCTTACGGATGCTATTAAGGATAATAGAAACTGTCTAGCTGGAACGATGAGTCAAGGAATTATGTCTGGGACTGGAATGATCTAAGTTTGACTTTTATGTCGTTTTCCGTAGCGAGAGAGCGCGGCTGCTCACGGTCCGTGCGAAAAGTCCGCGAGTGAAGCTAGGAGTAGGTCACACTGCACGGCGATGGCGGGACGCGGGCAGACGCGGGCAGGCGCGGGCAGGCACGGACGAGGGCGCGAGTAGCACGCGGTGTCTGTTACCGAGTAATGAGGATCGTTAATTATGTATCGCTAGGTGCGTAAGCTTTTCAATTTGGGAACGGTTCAGTGTCGCGGGCTCTCGCGAACGAGGTCAAGGGTTCGCGACTCTCTCAACCCTGAGGGGCTGCCAAATTAATGAGGCACTCCTTTGTAATAAAGAAATAACAAGAACTGCGCACGCGAACCCGGCCTCACCGACTTCGATGTCATTAAAGGCGTCGCGAAGTCTTGAAAGGAGTCGTTACCGCGCCTCGCCTAAACAACTGAGATTTCATCAACATTCCGAAATATACACATAAATTGCTTAGCACTCACGCTAAGAAAAGGAACATTGAAAATAATTTACAAAAATTATGTAGTGACGTACAGATGGGAGCCGCACAACCGCCTGTAGCATTCTGATATATGATTGGCGTATTATTACGGCACCTGCTCAACGTAGTATGTCTATTTCAGCAGTGGTTGCAATTGTTTCCCACAACTAAGGCAGTGTGTACACGGTTGTGACGGTTCATATTAGTGGAACAGACAGGGTAGATTAGAGCGGGGGTGCGGCCGGTCCCGGCGGCCTCCGGGCACGGGTTTCTAAGTCCCGGCTAATTGGATGAGCCGCCAGGCCAGCCCAATTAGCAGCACCGTTGTGATTCATTTTAATCGGGCGCCCTTATCAGTGCAGCACTCAGCGCCGGTGTAAACTTATCTTTAAAATATTTTCTATTTCAATGAAATTCAATTAAATGCACTATACGCAAGATTATTTTACAGTTCAACGGAAAATTAATAAAGCAATGAACTAACACAGTCTAAAATTCCGGGAATACAATATTTACCAATATTGTGTTCGCGTTTTTTTTTTACCAACACGTGCAGTAATTGAAGGTTGTCTGTTATGTGTATGATATCTTTAATTATAATTGTAAATTAAGTATTTTTTTTAATAAAACAACTAAGAAACTAGGAAGTAGGTATTAAGACGTGGCGTACTGAGTTAAGTTTTAATTAGTTATGTGTAATTAATTTTATAGTTCCTATAATATATACATAAATAAATGTATATATTTCTGCTCGTAATGGCTACTTGTTATAACTGACTGCCTTCTTTATATGTACAGTTGAGTCGTTTATACCTTCGTCAATTTTCAATTTTTCCCTAAGTCAACCAAAGTCTAGATACATAATGATGTTACAGCTTTTGAAGATTCGGCACTGAGCAGACTATTGCAAAGAAAACACTTAATCTTTTGAAAATAAAGGTCAAAATAGCATAAATCTTCCATCAACGTCTAATTGTTATTAAACTAATAACTTTTTAATGGAGACGATGGACTATTGAATCTGTTTTATTTAATTGCCAGCGTCATATTTTTAATGAGCAACTGAGCGACATTCTGTGACATTAGAATTATGCCAAAACTGTGTCAAGCAGAAAAGCAGATTCTATCATGCATGGAGCAGACCAGAATATATATCAAGGTGACGAACCTATTTTTACTATGACTGTACATAAAGTTCAAATACATTTATCTACGTATAAAGAAACTAAATACAAAAATAAATGAATTAAAAAAGAAAACTAAGTTAATATTTTATTTCATATATAATTTTTTAAAGATAAATTATTTGCTTAAAAGAATTCCACAAAGTTACAAGCTATAAGCTACAAACAGCTTATGCAACATTATCTTTATCAATTAACAAGAAAATTGTATAGTGCGTATAAATTACATTGGTATGGAGGCTAGTGGGGCGACTAAACAACCCGGGAACTCGATCCCGTATCCCGTGACGTAGGCTCGGTCCCCTGATAAGAATTAATCAAGCCAGACCCGTCCTGCCAGTCAATGAACGCGTTTGAGTGGAAAATAAAAATAGACGTACAAATTGCGTGTACATTTGCGGTCTCTATTTCTTTGAGTTTTATTGGAAGGTGCGTAATATTTTGAATGATGAAATAAGGTTAGGAACGCTTTTTTTTCGATGTGTAACATCTATATGCCTTTGCCGTCACGGCAGACGGAATGACCGACCGGTTAAGCAGTAAACAGCCTTATAGTGCTGAACTGCGAGTGGCCCTACCTAAAAAAAGGCAGACGGAATGACGCTCTCTGATGCCGACATGCCCCCTATACGCCATCGCTCTCGACATACATGAATTAAACACACACATCGTCTACACATCTCTTATATCTATCACATCGTATGACCGACCGATCGACGTCCCAGAACAACTAACTTTTTTTCTTATAGATACCATTCTCTACGGACAGTTTAAGGTCAAACGCCACCGAGCTCGGCAAAAGGATAGCATATAGTTGACAAAGTATTTCTTAATTTGTATCTTGATGAAAAGGCTGCTCCGTTGGTAAAGTGAAGGGGCATGAGGTCCCGGGTTCCCGTCCCAGGTTGGAAATAGTGTTAATGGGTTTTCCGATCTGGAAATTTATTCCCGGTTGGTGGTAATAGGCTCATAGGCTCGCCCCTTATACTGAAATGTGGATGTACTAAAGGTGTTACATGTCTGCCTAACCTTCAGGGAAAACATTCTTAATTTTTTATTTATATTATTGGCATTGTGCCTAATTCCGAATGTTTTTGAATAATATAAGTATTTTTAATAAAATCAGTAATGTTGTTTTATTTAGTAAATATAATTATAATAATTTTGCACGCCGTATTAAGGCAAAATGTACCGGGACGCTCATCAATTCACCAGTATATCTGTGACAGGCTTGATGTTATTGTTAATGTAATAGGAGGTTGTTGTCATATTCATTAACTAAAATCACTCAATGTGTACCGACCGAAAAGACGCCAAATCAATTAAAAAATACGTTGATTTCAATCCCAACTCACAACCACAAAATTTCAACCAAACACGTGTGGGAAAAAAACCCGACCAAAAATCCCAGTTTTTCATCAAGCGAAATGCATTCGATCGCGGCATATCAAGCAGGGTCCGTCCATTAACGGCACAAGTTTACAAAACACAAAACAAGCGAGGCCGTGCGAGGGAGACGACAAGAGAAACCACTTCCGCAATGAGATGGCGCACTTCCTGTGATTGAGTGCGCCCAACGCTCGCGCCGCGCCGTCCTGACCGGATCGCGGCCCTACACTTGGGAAACTTTCTCTAATGTGAAATTAGCTGTACGAGAAAATTGCGTGCTAGATTGTGGAGCTGAAGTTTTTGAGGGTCTTGTTAGTAAAGGTGGATGATCTTTAGTGGGTGAGATTAGAAAATCTACAGGTTTGGAATGAAGGACTTCGACTTAAGTACTAAACGTTGATTGAAGTTCTTTTGGAAGAGTAAGCTTTGGCAGTAGGTCAAATTGAAAGTAGGTGCACCGTACCAGTTCTGAGCTCATTTCGAAAAAGATTTGGGAACATCTTATGTCCATCCTAGCCTGGTCCTGTGTCTTGTGGGAACGTTATACGCTTAGTATGCTTATTAATTACCTTTACAGGAATTTAAAATTACTAAGGAAGTCAGAAGTTGTGACTCCCTTTTACTTGACCGTACTTCGGTAAATTTACTTCATCTTCGTCATTCCATGTAAGAGGTGACTTACATGGAATAACGAAGATTAAGTAAATTTCCTCCTCCCACGAGTTCTTTTTTGCTCTTATTAACAATCATAAAGAACACACCATGATCTGATTTAATTATAACCATATGAGCTGTAAATAGTCCTTGCTTGAACAGGATTTAATTCCGTACATTTAGTCGTTCCATGCACATTTGGCAAATGCGATGGGTACATATTGTGTAGTAAACGAAGGCACGCATAGCAGTACTGGCTGTGAACACTGGCTCGCCGTGTAATTTCCAGTGCATCCCGTTCTCATCTCTCTCGCTCAGCTAAGTAATGACTTAGATCCATTCCCGGATAAATAGCAAATTGAATGTGTGCCCCTCGTAGTGTGGCGTACAACGCCACCCGTCTGCGAGCCAGCACCACCTGTGTGTGCGTGCTCACTACATGTGTGTGTGTCCACTGATAATGCAAGCTGTATATTCTGGTGATTAGTGGCGCACGCCTATTAATTCTACCAGACTGTAGGTAATTTTTGAGCAAGTGCTTCAAGTTTCAGTGAAAATTTATTTTCCAAGAGAGCAGGGTAGATTTTTGACGAAGCATTAAACCGGGAAAACCACTAATTTGGGGTGCAAGCAGCACATAGTTAGACTATGTTTTAAAAACTAATTTCGCGGGAAGTATGGCCGCTCTGTCGATAACCCGCTACTATTTACAATGTTTTTCGTTGGTCGTATTTTTTGGCTTGTTTTATGGTCGGCGAATATGAAAAGTTTTGAGGAGCTCTCGCCGAGAGGCGTAAAGGCGGTTTACGACGCGTCTTCGAGTTGAATGCGCCACATGTTAGCGTGTTCCGCTGAATTTCCTCGCGTATAACCGCATTACACGTGCTCCATGACCTGACCATGAAAATTTTAAACGTCTCGCTTCAAACTAAATGTCCATTCTCGCCACCGTAAGTTGCTAAACGGGCGCATAATGTAGAGCCCGCGTTTGTTGGGGCAAATACTTGGGGGTTAGGTTAAAACCGATGTCTTTTTAAACATTGCACAATGCAATCCCGACTGGGCCAGCTGCAAAAACTTCCGCTCCGGGACAACAAAGAGATGTCCTTATAAATTCTCGATTAAATTTTGGATACGAGCTCCAATGAACACAAATTCCTAGAGTCGGTCCAATAAAGGACGCCGTGCAGCCGCGTTAGGAGGCCATAAACGAACGTATTATCCATGTAAGGCGGAATAGCCGTTGCACAATTAATTGTTTCATTTTGGGAAACAATTCCCGCTCCTCATTCAATTAAGAGCGGCGACTAAGGGGAGTGGGGTGGCGGGGGTCGGGCTACCCCGCCCGCTCATGAGACGGACGTATTAATAGCGCCTGCAATATTGATATACTCGTATCGTATCCCACGTACCGCGTTCGAATACGATATTGTTTGTTAGCGAATTCGATTTGTGTCGATCATAAATCTTGCGCCTTATGTTGAATTTGGAGTTGATTGAATTCGCACCGTGGAACGCAAGTGGAAGGAACGAGTGTCGCACTCGTACGAGACTCTCGGAATAAAGAGTACGCGTTTACGTTTTAATTAGTGTTTCTGGATAAATAATAGATTAACGCAGCGAGTGATGACGAGCACGAAACTCGGGGCTTGTGCTCAGTGCTCAGGTGATACCGAAGCGCGACTCAATTAGCAAAAACACACAGAATTAAGAGAGACAAACATGTCGGGCGGGACACATGACGAGGCGCCCTCCTCAATCCGAATTTTATATTGCGCCATTCATTATTCATTGTGTTTGTCAAGAAAATTACTGTGGACCTTTTAATATAACTTCCCGAGTCGCACAAACGGAGCTACAAATTGGAGTTGTGAACAAGTTTGCTGAAAGTCGCGAGTTAACCTTGGCGATTAGTACTCGCGTGTCGAGCTGTCAAACAAATTTAATTAGGTGCTAAATTCGCGAGAATCATTGGGCGTATTTAGCCGGTGGTTTAGTCAAATTAAGCCTGGCAACATTTTATGAGCATTAGTGTAGTAGGTTGCTCTAGCTATTACGGTAATGTAAGGAGAATATTTAATTTAAAAGATGGCTACGTCTCAGGGTAGAGCTTTCAAATCAGTGGCGTTGGCTGAAGATTTGAGAGCAATCTGTTAGATTGGTTCATTACGGCCTCCATTAGTGGAGTAATGAGTCGCGATGCATGTTGTAGCGAGTGCAGTGCAGACGGGCGGGGAAAAGTGGTCATTCTTAAGTAACTAGAGAAAGACAGGGGCAATGGCCAGCCAGAAATGTCACTGTCAAAATCTGCCTTTTTGCCATATATTTATTATGATGTTAAGGTAAACCATGTTATATGAATTTTACACGGAGGGTTCAGTACTCAAATGTATTACGTGAATATTAGCCTACACAGAGGGCTCAGTATCTTTGTAGAAAAAAAAAACCAATATTAAAGTAAAGTTTTTATTGTTTGCAACCCTAGAACTAGGTTTGTTTGTTAAGGGTTTTTGCGGATTTGTAAAAAACGTTTCTCCTATATTCAAACAAACCTGCGTCTACTACATTAATTTCAGAGAATAACAGATATAGTACGAGTATCTGTAATATGGTAGGTATACCTATTTATTTATTTCAATACAGATAGTCTTTGTCTTTAAAAATACTATCTGTATTGATATGTATATCAAGCCCAAAAAAACGGCATAAATATGATAACAATTCTTGCGATGGAGTGTAGTTGAGCAGCATAGTTGTCGATAGCGTTGATAGTTTCTGAAATAAGTAGCTGTAATAGACAGACGGACACACAACGACGTCTTATATTAATATTGCGCACTTGCGTCCACTAGACGAACGATGCAGTTACTGTTTTTCGCCCCAAAAATAGTATAACTAACTAGACTACTATCCCTTAGATTCGCGTTCCAACCGCAGCGTTCGAACCGTCGGTCTACGTCCCCGTAACGTTTAAGCGAAAATTAGCTGCAGCTTGGTGTGGAGGATTTCGAGTATGAATGCAGGTCGGGTTCTGTCCATTAGCCTAATTGGAGACGCGGCAGTACCGCAGCGCCACCTAGGACACGGCCCTTTGTTATAGCAGACACTAAATTTGACTGGAATCTCCTAATAGACCACTGAGGGTGCGTTCGTGTGGTTTATGATTTTGTATATATGTATGTAGAACTTTTCATTTTGGAGGCTGGAGGGGTAATCAACCTAAGGGCTGTGTTCAAAGTTTGGAATAGAGCGCTTTTGTTTTGTTTTTAATTCGAAATTTGAAAAAAACTTTAGGTTTTTTTTTTTAATTTTATCAATTGTTTAAAACTAATCATAGAAGCTGTATCAGAAGCTTTTTTTAAGTTTCGAATTAAGAAATTGATTAACTAAATTGCACAATATTTTCCGTGTATTTTAATTAATTTCTTGCCCTCCTCTAGTAAGTAAAAAACTATCCATTGGAAGTCAACTGTTAGAAACTTAATACATGACTAATGAGAAACCCTAAGTTGCGCTTATACTCATAGTATTACGACAAAAGGTAAGGGGCGGACGGCAGCTCCTTCTAATTAAATGGTAAACTTTCATGAGCTCCCCCCTCCCCCACCCCAGCGCTGGTACCGCTAATTAATGCGCCCACGGGAAGCTCGGACGTCTCGCCTTTCGACCCTGAGACACTATATCACACGAGAACTCAACTCATTGAGAACCATCATACGTAACTAAATATACCTAGTCCGTCACACTCAAATCGCGTAATCAAATAACTATTTTTAAAAACCAAAAGCGTTTCCAAAGTTTCCTCCGATCTCAAGTGTCAATGCGAACACGGCAATCCTTTTAGTAAGCGCTAAAAACTACGGCAGAGGAAGTCAATCCGCGGGCAGGTGGCGCCCGTGGCCCGCGGCCGCCGTCTGCTCACTAAACGTATTGTCGTGTAGCGCTTCTGATGTGGTCGAAACTAAACCCCAACTACTTAATTGAAAACCGTAATAGAGAATCCAAATACACGGTATCCCTTTTGATCGCTATATTGGAGGTGCGATGCCAAATTAATTGATCGTCTCGTTAGTGTGTCACGTAATGGAATACAATTGTAGTGGATATCCGCTGTTTAAATTATACAAGCCACGGACTGAAATTTAAATGTATGAAGTTTCCTCTCTAAATAATTCTGAATTAATTCAAATCACTGTTAGTAATAAACGTCTGCGCTAGCGCCGCAGCATCTACTGGGAGCTCGAAGAATACGGTAAAATGTTCCAAGTTTCTTCAAGCAATCAAGGCTTAATACCGTAGTGAAGTTTCAAGTTGGGAAATTATAGGGCGCGGGGTGAGACGCGGGCGGGGCGGACGTCCGCCGCGTGTCATCTCGTAACATCAAAAATGCATTTAAATTCTGCGCAATAAAAAACAGCGGCTGAAAGTTTCACAGCGGCCCGGGGATTGAAGACGGCTGGCTCCAACCCGTGCGCTTTATAGCACTACACAATTTCTGCCCACCCACACTTTACACGATCCCCGATCTACTTACTATACTAATAAAAGTGTTTCATAAAATAAGTGCGGTCTGAGCAGAGCGGACTGAATGTAATATATGGCTTCCGACAAGTCCGCGCCAGGATTGTTAGTACAAGCAATTGCCTCAATGTGTCGAAGAGTTCTCCCTAGAAGACTCTCAATAGCTCTCCGGAGCCCTCATTTCTTGTTGTTTAAGTTTAGCTGCACAGAAGTTGAACACAGCGCACCATTACGGGTGCACTGTGTTCAACTTCTGATAAGATTGACTTAGTCCTCTTAACCAGACATATCTATCTGAAAGTATAACTCTTTTCTTTTAAAAGCATTAAAATAACATTGCCAGTATTTTCTTTTCTTAAGTCTTGAATAACCGTTATTTAAACTGTCAATTTGTATAAAATTAACTGAAAAAAAAACCATCAAAATTCAGTAAATTTGCATACACGTGCAGCTGTGTTTATTGAAAGTACAGAACGAGACATACCAAACAGGTGATAACTGGTGCGACTCGCTGAAAAAAACTCAAGGGAAAATATTTTCCGTGTCCGGGCCGTTGTCGGGCCGGGCGGGCTCCCTCGGTCGACTTGATGCGATAATTAGCCCGCCCACTGTCGGATAATTGCGGGATCCGATATTGTACCGGACATTTCAAGAATTGTTTACAGACAACGATTTTAACCGTTCGAGTTTCGACTTTATTTCGATTTCGGATTTAAAGGTGATATTTTCGGGGATGTGAGTTCTTAGAGGGAGAAATGAGTTTAGGGTTAAAGATGTAGACAGCTTCAGTTTTTGTGTAGTAATAATGAGATTTTGGATTTTTAGGCTACTTTTAAAAAACTTTATTTAATGATAGAAAAAATAATCGGGAAATAAACTACTATTAATCAAACCACATATCTACAAAAACAACCCTTCATTGAAACATCCGGTACTTAAAACCACATTACATTAACGTTTATAAATTGAATAATACAAAGGAGACGTCAACAATAACGCATCCGCAGTAACAACAATACAAACTAATTACGCTGTGACGGGAATTCTTTCATTAGCGAAATGAAACATGTCGGCCACGGTGACCGAACCACCCTATCAATTACAAGCAATGCAATTACATTCGGTACCTAATAAGCCACTTTATGGTACACGTGAAATACGACAATTTAACAGGAAATTAAAGTTTGCACCGCAAACCACGGACGTCATTTCGCAATAGTTTGTCCAATTTATCAGTGTTGAGAGTCGTTAGGAAATAATCGTAATCGAAGCGGGCTCCACTGAACAATATGGACCGATGTCGGCCTCTCTAATTGGCCCTTACCTGGAGCGCACTCGAGAATGATAAAGCCCCCATTAGCCGCCCTATTATTTACCTACTCGTCATTAGCGTAGACTTCATTAGGATAACGAGATAACGGAGCCCCGGCTCGAGTACCCAGCCCGTGCAGTATTTTTGGTGTTTTTGAGCGAAATTCAAGGAACGCCGGCGAGCTAATAGATTCGGAGAAGACGGGTTAGTTCGAACTTGATCTAAGTGGGAAAGTGGAGCTCAATCGTGGATTTCAGTTGCTAATAGAAACCAGATAAGGGTTTTTATTCTACCGCTATAAAGGGTCCCCCAAACAGGCGCGACGCGACAAAGCGATTTACATCCGTAGAACAATGTCTATGAAATCGCGCGCGATGCGACTGTGACATGTCGTGTCGCCCTTGTCTGTCCCGTCGTAAGGCTCCCGGCCTTACGACGGTTGTAAAACTGACATTGGTTGAAAGCTTGAATACCACAAAGCGCAATTTTACCGACTAAGTAATACTGGCTGGATTATTCATGCCAATCATCTTCAAGGAAAATTTTCCCAGAACTAATTTAATAACAAAGGCAGAGTAACAATAATGTAAGGGAGAGCGTCATTACCCTGATCCGACGTACTCGTGTAGAAGTGGTATGATAACGAGGCCCGTTCGGAAGAATGAGCTAATTATTTTAGAGTATTCTATTTCCCGCGCTCCGATGTAAAGTTAACAACGATGTGCGAATAGGCAATAGGGACCACCCGATAGAGGCATTATAGCATGCGTTATTAAGATCAATATCGAGGGCAGGAAAAATGGATGCAGCAGCCCTCGGCGCAGCGCGGTACCACAAAAAACATACCGAATTTATTGTTAATTATAAAACTCCGGCGCAGAACATTAACGCAGAGATGCGATACCCCGATAGCCCCTCGTCTATTTATTTATTATTTAGATATCGGCCGGTGCGGTCACGACTCCATATTGTTTCGCTGTAATGGCATTAATGACCTCGGTTTAAAGTTGAAGTGTTAATTTGATTTAAAATTATGCTCCCGATTACAATCTTCGCGTTCAACTTTCGCCCCGAAGCTTTAATTATAGCGGTGATCCCCGATGGCGGCGTGATATGACCCGCGCGCTCATAATACTGCTCAATGCTAATAAAAAGCTGGACGTAAACCACATCGGCTAGTAAACGTAGCTGCAATGCAGCTTAATGTACGAGTTGACATTATAAAAGTTAGAATTAACGATTTTAATCTCATTCGCCTTATTGCTGAATGTCTGCTACACGGCGCATGTGTTTAGTGACAAATTATGCAAAGTGTTCGTCGTTTTAATGCAAAGATGCAAGTACTATGGACGAGGTAGCCACCTAGATTGTTATCGGGACATTAAAAAACAATTGCATAGCGATGCCTTTTTGTATGTTTACTGTATATTTCGTTTTAACTGAGTAAGTTCTAAAGTATTTAAAAATAAAAGAGTAAGATAAGCATAATTAACCCTTTATCGCGAATGCTGTGTAGTTAACTTAAATGAGCATTTTAAATACAGTTTCTGTTTAACATACAATGGTGGCTAAGTATTCCGAGATGGTTTCCACATCACTGTAGCGGAAACATTTGATTCGAGGTGTTGACGGGGACCTCTCAAAACATAACACAGCTATAGGGCACCGAGGCACCGTGCGTCTTCCTTAAAATAAGTTTATCATTTGGACCGACTATTTCATTAAATAAAAAAAATCAGTAAGTGAAAATCTATCATCCCCTATTTTCTGTACTTAGGAGTGGATCTCTTTTATCATGTTTTAGTGGGGCTAACTTTCGACGTATACTCATCTAGTTTTTTTTTTTTTTTTGTCGAAATCAGACTACACTGTATAAAGGAGTACGTGGTCATACAAATAAAAAAAACATGTGTCAAATTGAGAACCACCTCCTTTTTCTCGTCTGTTAAAAAAAACAAGCTGAACAAGCTAAAACAGCTGTTATCTTAATTCTGAATCATTTAAGAACTGTCAGTGTCATCATTGTTGTGGATTATTGACACTGACAGCTTGTGTACGCGTTCCGTTACATTCATTAGTCAAATACGCCCTTACATGCAGACAGGGGATACCAGTTAAAAAAATACTTTAAATTAAATAATAGTTTTGAAATTATTTCATCGTACGTAACTTAATTATCTCTTCTTTTAAACGCGGTTATTATGCTCCTACTTAATATTTCAAATATGAAAGTTTATGAGGATGCAAGAAAACTTCTGTACGGATTTTGATGCTTTTACATACAAACATACATAAACTCATGCCTCTTTCCCATGGGGGTAGGCAGTAACTACAGAACGCCACTTGCTACGATCCTAAGACACTCTTTTTGCTTCGTTTACGTTTTTTACGCACACGCCGGTTGCGAGTACTACGCACCTGACCTTTCTTACCCCTTGATAATAATAATAAATAAATAAATATGATATAATATGTTTGATTATACTGGCATCCTGCAAAGGTTCCAAAAATGTATTTCGTTAAAAAAAACCACTCACGATTTCATACTGCTTTTCATTACTTTTATGTGATAATGTATGTGGAAATTGAGTGATTTTTCGTATGAATATGGCAGTGAGACTTCTTGACATCTTTGTTAACATAAATAGACTGATATTTATATAACAGCAAATATGGCAGCCTCGATTCCGTTAATAAATAAAGTACCAATTAAATTATCGGATCCACAAATACCAAGAAAGTGTGAAAACTATTTTCAAATATAAAAGATTGCCATCGTTAGAAGCGATTATACCAATTACCTACGTTGGAAAAGAAATGTGCAATATTCTTTCCTGGAAAATAAGAATTGACGTATCGGGAGCGGGCCGCGGGGCGAGCGTCGTGGACTGAGTTACGACCGCCGGTTCTCGTAAATGTCACATTAATTAGCATGGCCACTAATGAGGAGTTATGGCACTCTAATGAGAGGACTTGTACTCGACGTATTTATTAGCGTGCACCCAGCGACGGCCCGGTCGCTGTTAATCTGATAGATTTACGAAACGAACACTAGCTTCGACGTTTATAACAAAAAAAAACCGCTTTGAAAGAATGCAGTCAAAGTAAATTGTTCAGATAAATCAACCAACAATTAAGGACGCAGTGACAACTTAATAACATAATTTAAACGCTTGACACATACCTAATTGCATTTATAAGTGTTCGCAGTTTTTTCTGCTTAGTAAATACTCATGGGTTAGCGAGGTCCTGTCAATGTCGGGGGCTAATTAAAATTCTGTCATAATTTCCACAGATAACGAAGACACGGTCCTTCCATACAACCCGTTCCGTGATTGAGATAAGTGTGATTCGATGTTATACAAAACCGTGCGAAAGAACAAAGCGCGCGTTACCCCCACAATGGAGGGGTGAAAAAGACGTTAATAATATTCGTCAAAGCACTCTGGTTACATTAAATCAATTTGCCCTTTCCGCGCGGTAAGTAGCGAACGGTGTAATTGATAAGTTGAAACCCTTGTACCGAGCAGGCTACAGTTTGGCACTGCCAACATTCTGGCTGAGTTTCTACGTCACGTGCTGCCATCTTTCTTCTCTTTTATACAAATGAAATCTGTGTCGGTGTATGTTTAGAAATGGAAACTAGTTCCAACTAACTGCCTGGACTTTAACAGCTGGAATGATTGGATACGGTACTTGTACAACTTATATTACAATGGCTGTTTTAACGTTTTCGGGTGCTGAAAATTTCAGTTGAAACTTGAAACAATGTTAGGACTACAAACGACATTTGGCGTTATCAATGGTATGGGAATGGACTGTTGGAATAGCTGTGGGCATTCTAAGAATTTAATAAACACTACGATTTCTGAGAATGATTCAATTTAGTAGGTAGTAGGAAAATAAAAAGATCAATATCGACATCGGTCGATATGAGCTTCAAATTTCCCATGACGGTTTGCTTTTGGCGAGTTTTTCTGATAACGTATTATGTAGGTAACTAATTCAAATGAGTTCTTAAACATCACAAAGGTCTTAAAAAAAAAACAATAAAAGTGTAAAATAACTATGCATAATTTCGGAGTCGGTGGCTTTGGTTGTTTCATTTGATCACTTAAGGGTGGATTTCTTTGAATGGGACAAACTTTGAGGTATAACTCTATCCAGTTATAAAAATAATGATCGAAAACAGCCTTCACTGTACTTATAAAGTAATCAGTGGTCATATAAAGAAAAAAAAAAAAAAGGTAAGTTTCCCAAAAATCTAAATTTGCCCTATCTTTTTATCGAGTTAACTCAGGACCTTGATTTTTATACACCTACTAGAGACTATAGACCTCCGTATCTGGTATGAATTTCAACTTGCTAGGTCCACCCGTTCCTAAGAAAATCGGTGGTGACACAAGGACAGACAGACGGACAAGAGAGTGATCTTATAAGGGTTCCTTTTTTACCTTTTTAGGTATGGAAACCTAATAAGGAATTGTGTATATAATACAAGTCGAATTAAGAACCCCCTTCTTCGATTTAAAAGTGAAAGATATTCTCCAAAGGATCGTCCGCGTTCAAAAATACTCAGATTATTTCCAATGCTCGATAACTGTAATTTGACGTTCATTTATTTTCACATCCACCGCACACGCGTGTTGTGAAAAAGTAAACTTTAAACGGCGAGTTAATCGAGGGAATTGGTTCATTAATATCGGGCTCAGAGCAAGTGATTACAGAGTGGCGTAATCCTTCATTGTGTCAACGTGCTTTTTAGTGGTTTGGTTGGACAAGTTTCAGTGGCGACTTCACATTTTGTTGACGTTTGCTGACAACGGTTAAGGATATCATCCTGAGAACACCTGGACATATTTAGTCATCAAGCATCTCCCAAAGTTAAATTCCCTAACCTAAACATACATAGAAGTATAATTAAATAATAAAAATAAGTTACAAATTCTTATTTTAATTATAAAATTAATAAACATAATAAAACAACACGCCCTGTATCCCCCCAAGCGTAAGGCTGAGATGCATCAAGGTAAAGTACACCCATATTTCGTCAGTTATATTTAAGATGTAAAAGGAGGCGGACCTAATCAGGTACAAATCGAGATACCGCGGTGTTACTGAAGAATTCCAGATGGAAAAACCCAATAACACTTTGCAAGACCCGGGAATCGAAACCAGAACCGGTTAGCAGTAGCGATTGCCACCACTAGACCAACAAGACAGTCTTTATAATTAATGTACCCGCCTTTTGCAAACTTGTTAAAGTGCCGCCTCCGTATGATCAGAGGCCTTGCCTTGTAGTGGCTCGGTAACAGGTTGGTACTATTGTATACCATTACTTTTATAAAACTAGACAAAACCGTAAAATAATTCTAGTGTTGATGATGATATTAAATGTAAACAGGATTCTAAGTTCCCAGAAGTTTGAAAGACTAAATTAAACAAAAAACAATTCACCACACAAATAACAACCCTACATTAGTCCCGATAACGTTATCATACATGTAATTGAATGTAAAATGCTTAAATCGATATTGTCCCGCTCTCACTCGTCGGCCCACGCGTCTACTTCTAGCTGCAAACGAGAACGGCCCAAGTGGGAGGCCTAATTGTATTGCTCTATCAATATTTAATCTGTAATCAGCAGTATGTATACGTGCATGTGTGTGTGTGTTTATGTATGTATGAATGGTAGCATCATAAAGGAGTGCACCGGAACAGATCGCACGACAATATCCTAATTCACTCGCGCGAATGTAATCCATTAGTGCTCCCTCCTCAGGGCACCCCGCGCCTCCCGCGCGCCCCTCACCCCCCCCCGCACCAGTCTGTCATTCATAAACCTCCATATAATTTGTATTGGCACATGTTTCATATGACTAATGGACGACGGCACATTAAATATAAAAACGACGTACTGCTTATTGCTGTTTACAAAATTGAAACAAATTTTTATTTTGAATTATATAAGTCTAAAAGCGTTGTGAAGAGAATTCTCGGTAAGGATGAATTGAACTGAGGCAACCTTAGCTATTTTAAAAGGATTCTCTTTATAATGAAATGTGAGCCTCATTTTTATGCCTATTGCTGACTGCTCATACGCATCTTTAGGGATCATTACTAATGAAGAAAACTCAGTGTCTACGTCATTTACTAATGTTTCTACTTTTTATGGAACTTCGTTCTCGTGCACCTGTTTGTCGTCCTACAAACTTTTTACTGAATTAGTTTCGGAGGGAATAGTTAGTCTGTTATTGCGCCCGGGTATGTCAATAACTGATATTCGGGATTGTATAGCCTCGTATTCATTCAACAGAAACCCTAGCGTACTTCAGAAAATCATTAACACACTAAAGAACCACAAAAAAGTTTACAATTGCCATTTTAATGACGTACTCAGTAAAAGGCAGATGTAATGTTTTTTTATACAAATTCAAACTATATATTACCTACTTAATTTAAAAATATATAATAACCATAATTATAATCCTCATTTTGAACACGCTGGCCCCATAACGTGGTGTTTTTATTATGAGCGTTATAATAAAATTAAAGCTAATGTGTAAGGCTGGCCGTATAGACGCAGGTAGTTTTATTAATTATTAAATTAAACCTATTAAGTGCAAGAATTACGACCGCATCGGACAAGACATCTTGTTTCAGCCCCGTAATGTTATGTTGATCAAAATAATAGCCGCTCTAAATAATTATGATGATATGTTATTAAATTTATACTTGATTAATTAGTATAAAAAAACGTAAGTATTTCTTTTAAATATAATGTAGCACACGTTTGAGCGTATTATAAAATGAAACGTTGCTTAGACGTTTATTTTGAGTTATAAGATTACACCCATATCTTCTAGGAATTTCTTGTTATGACAATCTGTATCCGATCTTTAACCTTTTGCAAACAAATCTGCTCAATTCAAGGAAAATAAAAATGTACAAACTTTTTCTTGATTTTTTAATGTACACTTACTGTCTATCATGGTTATATTGTAACAAAAGGGGATTCGCGCATGGCCCAGATATACTCTATTCTTGGAGTACTGCTCCTCGATGCCACAATTGGATGTACTTAAATAGTTATGAAACAAGTCCTCTTGCAAACATTATCTAATAAACATGACTTCTGTTGTGAGTCAAGTTGACGTCTGTTTAAAGTTTGCAATAGTTAAAACCATAGATATTATGAAACATTCTTAAAAAGGCACTCGAACATTCAAATGTTTCTCCAATTTTCGAATCCACAAAAAGAGTATTTTGTATAAATTTTCATCCATTAAATGTGTGCTCTTCCCGAAGCTTTAATACACTTAGGTACAGGCTGCGTTTTCAGAAAAATTAAAGAAAGTAATCAGTGGAATTACGTTGGCTACTAAAATATGTATTCGTCATAAAAGTATGCGCCGACTTCTGTCGAGGATAAGGAAATATTCATTATGACGGATCGCGTAGCGTTTTAGCGGGATTAAACGCTATTAACCACCGTCGCTATGCTCTTAGCTAAATCAATCGGGTGGCGTATCTGTTGTTATGTATTCACTGTAACAATGTGTTCGCCTACTCCGGAGGCCAATTACTTACATATCCTGTGAATTATTTAAGTTTTTTTGACTTTGTCTCTCGTCGGTATGTTTGTCTGATCATACTGGATTATGATATCAACTTTCTTTTAACAATTATTAACAATTTTCGCGTGTGTGGAAAAAGAAGCGTCTATATTTTCTCAACCAAAATCAATCAGATTTGACCTTTGGAACTGAAAGAAATTGTGGTCACGAACCTGTCTGTCATTCTCTCATGTCCGTTATCCTAGCGGTCACTGAGATGTTCATGTTACCAGACTACTGTGATACGTGTTTTGAGTCCTAGTCGACGCTACTTTTTTGTTTATATGTTGGTACCCAGCTAGTTACCAATATAAAACCAAGTGCCGTCTGCCCTATAAATGTTACAAAAATGAGTAAAATATACAACCTAGATTATAATCATCGTACGTAACTATTTTTTAGAGCCCTGTTTGTTATAATGAGCTTATTAGTATTCACGTTAAAATATAAAGTCTGGTGTAAAAGTTGAATGTCATGGAGACAGAGTTTTACGCGTGTTTTATTATAAACAAAAATATAAAGTGATGTATGTGTAATCTGTGTTAAGACGTGTTGTCGCGTCGTCACTCACTCAATATGTATGAGCGGCTGTAAACACCAATGCGGGGGTTCGCTTCATCCGGCTGAGAGCTCTCATTCGCCTCTAATTAATTACTCAACTCAGTTTCAATTAAATTAACTCGAGATCGGGGCATCGACACGCAATGACTCGATGCCAGCCACGATTCGATTAAGATCGTTAATGCCGATCAATTTTACTCGTTAGTTATCAATAAAGTTATTAAACGCGCGCCGCGGAGCCCCTACGCGAACATGCAATGCCAGGTGCATGTTCGTACTTTCATGAAAAAGGGTAGAACGATGATTGGTTTGTGAAGTTGTTAAGTGGGAAATGATTTAGATAAATGATAGGTTGCCATCATTTGTAGTTGGTAAAAGAATGAAGACATTAAAAATGCATGTTGGGGTGGTTTGTGAATTGAAAATGTTGTTCTGACATGATTTCACGACGTCACGCAATGGGTACGCAGACAGGCTGTCGCGTCATTTTGTGGGTATCGTGTTCCTTCGGTAGTGACATCTATAATTTGTGACGTCATGTCGTTGGTCCTTTGTAATGAGTGAAAGATACTCAATTGTTTATTTAGTGTTATGTAGTCAATTTTCTAGTTCTACTTTTTCTAGTTTTATTTAAAGATCAAAGCTTCTACGCCAAAATACTTACTAATATTTACTTACTATACTGATATTATAAATGCTTAAGTTACTCAGTCTGTTTTTTTGCTAGATTTTGCACACAATTTGAGACACGGATGAGCGACAGGGAAACAGTATCGTCACATTCCGTGTTACAGGTACAAATTGGTCCTATTCTTTTCAGAATCCGACGAATGGATCGGTCAGTAAAGGATGCCAGTCATGTCGTGTCACGTCCATCTTGTGTATGAGGGCATATGTTCGCACCTACGTATTGACACCGTGCTTGACACACTTCGTGCACACTTCAGGGTTAAATGGCATGCATTTGGTGTCCTCTAAGAAAGTTTCTTGATAAGCTTTCTTATGGACTGTGCAACTGGATACAGGGACCAGGTATAAAATAAATATTGTGTGAGCATTTTTTTTTTTCTGTAATTATGGTGATTCCTTTAATGAACCCGATTTTTTCTAATTGCGGCGCTATTTTCCGTCGTATGTTGCAAAATTCAACATCCATCAATTATGAACAAATAATGACTAAATGATAATAATTTAAAACGTAGCTCTAATTTATTATATTTGCCTGCTATAAGACTATTTCCTGAAAATACGTCAATTTGCAGCAAATGTGATTTTGAATTTAAAAACTGTCCGTGGGGTGATGCTTTCAATACACCCCGTATAGAAGGAATCACCCCACAGACAGTTTACAAAATTACAGTTTCCCTTTTGGTACTCTTATTTGTTTATATTACTGGGAGGATTAACATTAACATCTACCGGCTTCTGTCCATACGACATAAGCTAGCTATAAACTAAACATAGTATCTCTAATCGCCAGCTAATTGTAAAAGCTGCAGTTAAAGCTTGGAACTCATTACAAACGTTACTATGACGCTTTTGATACATCAACTTAAAATTTGTATCTCAAACACGGAGTAACACTAAAACTAAATTGGCCACTCGAAACTAGTTGAACCGAGTTTAAAACTGCGCCCTTAGCGGGGAGGGGGCGTTTTAATTACGGCGTTTAAGTAAAAGCGACGCTGCGTCTAGTCTAGCTAGCTGCATTACACAGATTCAGCCACCAAAAGCCTTCCACTTAGCTAATGAAACATGTTCGCGTATAGTGTTTTAAGCGTCGTCGCAGCCGGGAGCCGCACTGTGCGACTGTGCGCATTGTGAGCGGAGCGGACGCCAGCGGCTTCGGTGGACTCGTCTCCGCAAATCCTCATTTACTTGCATTATTTTAATGGAACTATTGTGGGCGGATGTCCTTTGTCGCGTGCGGATGCGGATCCGGCGCACCGGGCTGTGGGAAATGTGCCGGTGCATAAGTGCATCACCGCTCTGCCCCAAATTGTACCGCCGATCCCGAATTAAATGGCAGAAAGCTCTGTTTCAATTTTGCGGATTTGAATAGACGCTCAGATTGCAAAGTCGCAGCATGGAACTGGGTTTATTGTACACGTTACGTCTATAAAAATAGAGGAAAGAAATAACAACGTATCCATTTAACTAATTAAGTGGGGGGAGTTGGTTTCGAGGCCACGCACCGCGTCCGCAGAGAAATCCCACGGACCTCTAATAACTGGCTTCCCTAATAAGCTAAGAGGTTGTCTTACTCGTATAAAAATGCAATCGGCGGAGCGAAGGCCGGCGACGTCGTTCAAACTTTTCAAATTTTCCACCAGCCCGACGGTATTAATTTTAAATTAGAGCCAGAGACGTAAATTGTCTCCACATGTGAACGACTGGCGTTAATTAAAGTTTTCTTTATATTTCATGTTTTATTCAAATGTATTAGGGAATTTAAATGTTTTATATTCCTATAAATTTGGCTTTCTGGTCCTTTTATACGTAATGTATCCAGGACGAATAAGTTAGTGAGCTTTTTTTTATTAAAACTCGGTACATATCTGTCTATATACAAAGACAACATGATTTAATTCCGATAATGGAGTATTAATTTAGTGTCGTATCCACTGTTGGAGGCACGCGCTCACTTAGGTCGAGTACACACAGTCGACTGCCACTTAACATGATCAAGTCGTGACTGAATTACGAGCCGTATGGTTCATAATGTGGGTCTAGCGATTGGCCACGAGCGCCTGAGCTGTTTCACACGACTGACCGTATGATTTTTCGTGCTCGCTAAGTGTAGAGTATAAGAGGCGGCTGGCGAGTGTGCGCTAAGCCTTAGTGTCACGACGTGATTAATTTCTAAACCTCCTGACGCCTTAACTACCTCGTAATAACTAAACTAGACACGAACCCAAGCCCAATGAATAAATTAAATACTAATTTCTTGACATACTTTGTTTGAAGCGGATTGCCTTGCGGTAATTACGGTTATATTTTTATTAAGGTTCTATACCTACCGAAAGTAACGTTTCGTCAAAAATGTAAGGCTGAGTATTTTCATTAACTTTTGGCGCTTTGTTTGAAGTTAAGACTGAAATGTTGTTTATCATCTTATCTGCTGTACCGGGAATACGACATATAAAGGCCGAAGATAAATTATTTGATTTTTCGACTTTTTTATATTTGAAGTAAGAATGTACCTGTAAGTTTACTATATCTATATTATAAAGAGGTATAATTTGTTTGTAAGTTATAAAAAGTTACAAACAAATTTTAGGTAGAGGGTAATCTCCGAAACAAATGAGCCAATTAAAAAAAAAAAACACTGTTAGAAACCTGCATTATTCCTGAGTATATAGGCTATAAGTTATAATATAATAAATGTGAAGAGTTTGTTTGTTTGAATGCGCTAATCTCTAGAACTATCAGTCGGATTTAAACAAATGTTATTGCATTGGATAGCGCAAGGAAGGTTCTTCAGGAAGGTTATAGGATATTTAAAAACAGGCTACGGCCGTAAGGAGTGGGTGGAACCTCGGGGAACAGCAATATTAATTAGGTGTTATAAGACAATCCATTTATAGGACTGTCAATTAAGAGCTCACTTGAATCTTTTCTTCACCATTTGTTTGAATATGGCGTCAAAATTCTGGTTATTTTAAAAATACAGACATTATTACATATAAAAAAAAAGAAAGAAAAGAATTACACACGTAACACAGGTATCGATCTAAATTGTTTACTTTTTACAGCGTCAGTTGAAACGAGTAATTAGTGTAGAGTGATTAAAGCGAGAGCAGCTGACGGGCCGCGGCACGCAACGGTAGCGGGTTCGATGCCCGGCCCGCTCCCACGAAGGGCATTCGATCAAACTACCTTCTGTAAAAAATATAATGTAAACAACCCCGACTTACTTTGTAAAGAAAAAAATAATGAAGAGTAAATTGGCCGTGATTATTGAATCGTGTCGGCTCAGGGTTTATTAGTCGTTTAATTTTGAAGAAAATGTTAAGAACTATGATAAAATATACAGGCTTTGTATTTACACGGATCAAAGGACCAGTGTGTTTGATACCAACAGAAATTGTTGCAAGTTCAGATTCAATTATCGTTTCACACAACAGATAGCTAGACACTAATTGGTTGCTAGCTGGCTAAAAAATCATTTTGGATAGCATTACGGACTCCTACAAAAGGTACACAGAACTAGCGTGTCGTGCCGCATAGTGCAAACGACCCCTTACCTCGCGTGCCAGAACCGCTTTGAGGCCGATTGAATTAGATAGACAATAGATATCAGTCATCAATCAAAACGTCCAAGAGTTTAATTGTCGAAAGTGAATTGTTTATGATCGAGTACCTACCAACAACCAAAACCTCTCGCGCTAAACTCGTTGAGAATCGACAAAAGGTTTGATATCTCAGTATCACCTGTCCACTGCACTACATTATAGGATCGAGATCAGAGGGACGGACCTCGCCCGCAGCAGCCCTTTGTGGAAAGATTCCCGGAGCGAGTGCGAGGGCACTTTGATGTCGAGCCCGCCAGGTAATTTGGAAGAACGTTATTTAATTAACTTTCGACAAGTCGGCGTAATCGTGTTACAAAGCCGCCGGGTGAACGGTCAAGTCTTTGAGGCACTGGCTGGCGGCTGTTTCATGCACCCGGACTTGATTTTTACGCCAAACATGCCGACCATAAAGGCGCTGTCATTTTCAGGTGTTTTCCAATTAACATCGCGCCTTTGACCACGTCCGCACAAAGTAATAACAACTACAGCCTTTGTTATTACCCGTGTAGTTTTATTAAAGGGTGGCGGTGTAATAGACACGCGCTTTTGAATAATATGAGAGCGGAATTCATTCAATTTATAGGCTCGCAAACAGCGATCACTTTATTTGCCTACTACACAGTTTTTGGCGCGTGAGATATTTCTAACCAACATTAGCTAGAGGCGTTGTACTGTGGTCGAGTGTTTACCGGCGTGGCCAGAAATGGTTAGTTCATTAACAGGGCTGGACAATAGTTTTATGAGTTGCCGAAATAAGTTTGGGAGTGTTTAAACTTTGGAATTGGTTAGCGGTGCATTTTGTGTGAGCGCCGTAGCCCGTAAGCAAGTCCGGAGCGAGACGAGCCGGCGCCCGCGGCCACCGGACGACGCTTCGCTCCACGGGATAATTAACTATGTGAACTATCCTCTTGTCCGGCAAGTAGTGCAATTAGAAATTTGCTTTAAAGCGCTAATAAATATCATTAACATTTGAGCCCAACGGCTACGGCGTAGTGCCGTAACTCTGTAACGTACTTTAGATATGAGGGTAAGATCATGGAGTCTCTATTCCACTGAGTGCTCACATACAATTCCTGAAAGATACTCGTAAATTAAAAAAAAAAGTAAGGTCAAAGAATAGTTGTTGCTACGTCGTAGCCGCGTAGCAGCTTAGGGCTACGAAATTACAAATTGGCAACTGTCACTGGATTTCAGTTTTAGTTTTTTTTTCAGGGGATGCCAGTTTAGTTGCTCTTATTCGCCAGTATATTAGCACTTAATTTGTTAACTTCGGCGCGAGGTAGATTATAAAATGTGGTCCGAAGTGCGTTCCGTGCGGGTAACTCCATCACATAAACAAAGGAGCTCTTTGTGCGTTGCTCATTGAACAGCTTAATTGTATTCTTCACCACATCAGAATCTATATGTGGAGTTCGCATGTCCAATTATTTTAATTAATTAATACACCTTTCAACAGAACGCGGTAACAGTGAAATGCATTCGAATGATTTTTACATGATGGTGAAAACGGCAACCCTGCAACATAGTTTTCACATGACGCATTACATTCTCGACTTAAGTCTGCGTGCATTAACTACAACAATGGACCACTGGTCCATTGTTGTAGTACGGTACATTTCCACGAAAAGCGGCTCAATATTGGCATATATTTTAATTGTGACTGGCACACCACCGCCGCTCGCGCCCGCGCCGCTACCTAATCCGCTCGCACTGAGTGGTTATGTCGTGAGTGCAAATGGTTTCCGCACAGTCCTCGCCTCCATCCCTCTGTTTCGCTTATGATTCGTGAATTTTTAACACGTCTGAGAGGACCGGCTTTGCAGCGTTGCTTTAAAAATATTGGTATTGGCTTTTAGAAATATGGTATGTAAAATTTTTTTGATTAGTCTTTTTGTGTCTGGTAAGAGGGTCTACACTGACTTATTTGTTTTTGGTTGGGGAAGGTGATTAAGAGTTGCTCGAACGAGGGAGTACAGACAACGGCAAGTCTGTAGCAATACTTTATTTACTTCTAGCTGTTGCCGCGACTTCGCACACGTAGAATTTGAAAAAAATTAAAGGATTAAATTTTTCCTTAATACTCTTTTGAAATAGCTATTTTACTGCTTATAACATTAGCTTCCTGACAGTGAAAATGTCAAAATCGGTTCAGTCGTTACGGAGATTACCTCAAACAACACAGAAGTTTATACATCATCATCTGCCTAGCTTTTTTACAACTATGTTGGGGTGGGCTTCCAGTCTAATCGGATGCAGTTGAATAGCAGTATTTTAAATGGAGGGACTGTTTATCTGACCTCCAAAAACCAGTGAATGGGCTGTTTCCCATTCACTGGTTTTAAATACCCCTTGAAAAGACTGGTCTTCAAACTTTCGGGCTTCTGACTACCCGTAACGACAGTCAAAAATCTACAAATGACAGCCAGGACCAATGGCTTTACATGCTTTCCGAGGCACGGAGGAGTCTCGATATTTAATGATATTTAATGAACATCCACCTATCGCTAGCGGCAAGCGTAGCTTAACCTTCAATCGACCCGTGCAGCTGTTTTCATAGCGATGTATTTATCTAAAAAAGCCATATTTGTCTTACCACATCATGACATGACAAAGTACACATGTACAACTCTCTATTACATCCGTGCTACACTACCCACTACGTGCCGCCACTTTACGAGCTCTGTTACTTTTATCTTTCTGCCTCAGTACTGCAATAGACAATAGCAAATTACCTAGTAACACGACAAACGACTGCTTAATTAAACCGTTACCGACTAAAGTTGCTTTTTATCAACACTTACCGTTTTAACATGTAAATAGGTTGAACTGTACCGATCTGGTACTGTAATTGGCTGATAGCGATAATTTGTTCATAGGAAAATGTGTAAGAACTATTTAGTGTTACTCCTTGCTATTTTTAGAACGTATTATGCCAGTCTTATTTCAACTGTAGTTTTTTTTCTTTTATCGTCGAATAAATAGTGAATTTCCCTGTTATCGACGTCAGAATTGTGGTTAGTTAAAGAAGGAAGCATTGTTTGGGACGGGAGGGTTAGATTAGAAGGGATCACGGTACTTGCAGCTTTCCTTGCGCCGATACAACATACTTTAATGGCAATTTTATTTAGAACTAATGGTCGTATACTGGTCCAAACTGAAAGGTTTTATCTAAATGTGTCCGTTTTTCTATACAAACTTTAGCTACATTTTACACTCCACTGCGTGCTCAATATGCTTAAAAAAGGGTACACAATATTCTCTTCATTCATTAATTTATAGAAGATAATAATTTAAAAAGTCTTCCCTGAACACTTTTCAGTAGAGATAGCATATATTTCTAATAACAACAACTATTCAGTTAGGCAACAAAATTACCTAAAACAACATTTCCCAATTACGTCACCAAATTAACGTTAGTACTTACGGAACTGGAAATACCGATTCCTGAATACTCCATTCAATTGGCAATTCACCGCGGTGTCAATCAACCCGCCCCCCAGCAGACAATAATTAACGCAATTAATTAAGCTTAGGAAATACCTTAATTAATGATCGCGCTAGTCACGATATGTAAGTGTTTGCCGGCAAAGGTCAAGCGTGAACCCGCCCACGAGTTAAACCTTCGAAGGTTTATTAAAGAATGTAAAGGCGCGGCACAATGATCGTTTCTGGTAATCGATTTATAGCCGATTAATTTAATCATTGTTGATTCGGAAAGTTTGTATTCTATTAAATTAATCGATTTTGTTGATGTGGTATTAGAATATTGTGGTTATTAAATACTATATATATTTAATTTGGTCATACACTGTTCCGATCGGTAATGTTTTTATATAATATCGATGAATGAAAGTTTTCTTTGAGTCTGTGGGCTTAAAAGGTTATAACGTCAGTGTTATAAGATTCTTTGCTTTGTAACGAGTCAACCTAAAGATGAGTTCTTACACTAAGTAAAATAAAAAGAAACAAAGTAGATTGATGTGTGACGTATGGGCCATTTTTCCAAAAAAATACTGGAATCCGGAAAATCCCCGAGTTAACAAAAACACCTGCCATATAATAATCCCAAAATGAAAACAGTACAATCAGTACATACCTCCTCATAGTCTTTATGCGAGTGTTGTGGCGCTTGCGCGCGCGCAGCTGGGGCTCATTCGCGCGAACGGCGCGGACGGCCCACTTTGTTCTTGCGCATGGGCGCACCGGGCGCCCCCGTCGCGTTCGCGCTCTTCATCAGCTTCTGCCAGTCCTGCTCGCACACTAGTGAGCCCGCGAGCATGTAATACCTGTGGAATGAAATGCTTGAATAGATGAGCAGCCCTGAACTTGGTGACGTAGTCTGGGTAACTTCAGCTCTCTTCGAAAACGCACAAGTTACAAAATTAAATTTCTTCATGACTTTTATCAGATCGACTACTGGTAAATTGAGCCATTACAGTATTTTTTAATCCATGGGTCTGTGTAGCACTGCTACGTCACGTCTCTACGGGGGCTACGAGAACCCTTTTTTCATTTAGTCAAATAGGACGGGATTACTCTTTACTGAAGACATCATACAGTGCTCCGTCTACCATCGTTTGCAGATGCTAGACTCTGTAATGCCCATAATTGCAAAATCATAAGGTTGGGGGAGTATGGAATACTTGCCCCGCTTAACCTATATACATATAATAATCCTAAAATAACAAGCAAGTAGAGTCCTCTTACGACTAGCGCCAGGACCCTGTGCAACGCTTATTATGGCACATATCTGGAGCAGCATACCAAACATTTACTTCTGGTTCAATATAGCCATTGGCTTTTTGTTTTTGTTGTCATATTATATACCAACCTATCGCCCTGCATGAGGTGTGATCCGCACTTGGAGCATGCGAAGCACTTTATATGGAACACGTGGAGCGGCTGCTGAGGCGCGTTCGTCCTCATCACGAACTCGCTGGCGGGGATGGCCTGCCCGCATGCTGCGCACGCGCCGCCTGAACCGAACATTCTGGAACAAGACAGCCTTATTTTAGTTTGTTTTAGAAGCTCAAATACCCCGGGCCCAGGTGATGGGCAAATGCCCAGAGTGGAGACAAATTGTGATTTGAACTCCTTGGATGGGGAAAAGTTGAGTACCTACTTCTTAAGTCGGGTCTATCATTGAGGTGGCTGCAGACCAGATCAGACCAGAGTGCTTTAAGAATCATTAGGTTAAGGCCTTGGCTCCTATACAATTAAAAATAAACGAGTTAACTTTTATGAACCACGAATACGTACCAATTGAAATAGCCTTAATCAAACAAAAAAAACAAATTCTAAACCGACTTTTCTAGATGCTAATTAAAACTCGAACTAATTACTAGTATTGAAATATTCTCTAATGAAGTTGGGAGTATTTTAAACGATCTGCTTCTACAGAATGTTTAAATTGAAGATTAAAATGATCGACATCCGAATCCGAGGTACTAAGAGCTAACAATTTTAACAAGCTTGCTTCAATCCGTTAAAATGCCACGATTATTGCTCGTTAAGCTTTGATAAATGGATAATAAAGTAACGACGCTGACTATAAATCACTCAAATATACATGCTTATTTGTACTGCTGTTTGAACACTAAATTATTGGGGATATTTATAAAATTATTGCTAGTTCTACGCCAGAAGCTTTGCTTCGAATTGAGAGCACCACACAGCCTATCGACACGCACCAGTGTATCAAAATATGTCTTGCAATTATGTGAAATTTCGTGATTCCTTGGAAGCAGTGCGTGCTTAGTTAGCAAACAAAAAAGTGTGTGTATGAAGTAAAACTTTTTCAAAACAGTAAAAAAATAATCTCTCACTTTCACTATTTGTTTAAATGAATTTCAATAAGTCCATTTCTTTATAAGTCACTCCTAAATTTAAGTAAGCACGCATGGCACTGTGACGGTCCAAAGTGACAGAAGAAGTGACGATGTTTTCAAGATGGCGTCGGAAAGTGTGACGATTATTTTAACATTGCTTTAAGATATCTCCCATACGTCGATAAAGAAATTTCCCATCAAAATCTTTGAAAACGTAGCTTTCATTGAAAAGCTTTGTTTAGAGAGTTTTTCTCGCAATTCCGACTTTTATAGTCAGCTTTATCATATTAAATAGCAATTGCGAGAAACACTGTTTCCAGTATCAATAGATATGTTTCCGCGTATTCAACTGACATAAGCCCTTTCACATTTACGAGAACCGACGTTGGTTTATTCGTAGCCAAAGACCACCTCTGTTCAAATTTTAATAACATTATTTATCAGTCATCGTTTCTCCGCCATAAAACTCTATTTCTTCTTTAACTTTTTCATCGCTGTATTATAAAATCAATCATTCGTTTGGTAGTGATTTAGCGTATAATTAATAAGGCTTCAAGCCGCCATATTGAATGGTTTATGACCAATAAAACGTGTGAACACGGACGATAAGATAAACTTTACAATACCTTTGACAAGTGTCATCGTCATGTTTATAATTTGCGATAAAAATGTAATGACCACATTTCACTCATATTTTATTTTATTGGTTGAAATGGGAATGCTTAATGATGATGTGGAAAACCGAGCGGTTTTTACATATAAGTTTCTTATCAAACTAATGACGTCACAAGATCGTTACGTTGTTATTGTAAAGTCAGTAATCACAGTTTTAGTGTCGGTAGATTGGGAAACGACTGAATAAGTCCAGGGGAGAGTTGTAATTTGAACTTTAATACTCTTGCCATCCTGCGAAAAATTAAGACTTCCTCGTGCCGTATACTATAATGAAGTGAAATCAGCCAGCAAAAGTAATATCTGCATCAGCAATGAACCAAAAAGTCTACATGTCAGTGCTACCAACCTCGTTGCAGCGAAATAATTACAATCTGTATTTCATTTCAGTTGAGACGTCGCCTGCCAACTACTATAATAAAATAAATCTATTATTATTTAGCTTGTTAACTACCATGATTCCGCATAAAGTTTCGAAAATGCGCTGCAACTTGTAAATAACATCACGCCTGCATTCCCTGAAGAGTTAGGCAGAAGTGTAGTACCTAGAGTACAGTTATGTTTAAGCCCCATGTGATAGAGCGTGAACCTATTGTCATTAACTCGGCACGAATACAGACTTCAGGCTACTACTGAGAAGTCCTAGATGGAAAAACCCAACAGGAATGCCCGGCATTGGAAACCGAGTCCAGTCAACACGTAGGTGAGTATTTTTTTTATTAAATAGGAGGATTTGGACTATGGAAAGAGTTCCTAGTTCAAATCTAAACTTTTCACAGTTCTAAAGGTGATTGACGATGACAGATAAGAGCTGTCAGAGATGTCAAATTAGTTAATGCTGTGAAGTTTATGCTATGTAGTAAGTAGTGCTTGTTACTACAGATCAAAGAGGCAGTCTTAACGGAAAACTCTGTTTAAGTTAATGATATGTATCCTCCCAAAAATTGCGTCCAACTGTGAGAACGCTGCGACTGTGGCAGTTTAATGGCAGCATTTAATACTTAATGAGTCATTATTGCAATCGCTATTAGCGTCGCCGGCGAGCCCGCATTATTTACAACCGGCCTGAATATTAATAAATCGCAATAACAATCCGGCCGAAAGCAATCAAAATTTAATTACCTGCGCTTCTTAGCGTTATTCGTTTTGAAATGATACAACTCCGAACATTGGCAACGGGTTAAAGATAAATTTGAAAGTCTTAAAAGATAAATTCGCTTCAATCACTCGGAGCAAATAGGATTTCGTTTCATTTACTCCGGTAAGAGCGTTTTCAATTAAGGAGCGCCCGACAAACAGTATCGGCGTATGAAGGTAAAATTAATTAAACCGAGCCAAGACAAACATGTACGAATCTATTTGTGTTGGACGCTCGCGGGGCCGTGTGTACGGGAAGATGTGCGGATTATACCCGGGAAAAAATACGGGAAACAGCCCAACACTACACATGTGTACTGTCTGGGATCCGAACTATACATAGAGCAAAAAATATAAGTAGAAAGCAAGGTTGACAGGCCAATAAATCTCTACGTTAACCTAAGTGGGTCGAACTTCATGAATACCTAAATAAATCTACTCTTTTTATAAAACTGGTCAATTGTGAGCACTAGTGACTAAAGAGGTGTATTATAAAAGTAACTAGCTATTGAAGGTCGTTAGAGCCGTACGTTATAATTAATTAAGAAAATTATTATGTTGTAATATTTCCTTACGAATCTTTTGAACATTGTACATCGCACATCAATTCTCGAAACGGACTTAATTAAAACGAGGACATTAACATACGCGAAGTCGTTTTATTTATTCGACCGTGCAACTTTAACAAGTTTAGTTTGGGTTTGAACATTTCAAACTGATAAAGGACGAGCCTATAGTTCGATACCTTTCATCGTGATTTGTATTTTATTAACATAATGTAGTTGAAAGTTGTTAAGAATTTCTAATCGACAACTTTTAGGTTCCCTTTCATACTGATATATTAATTAAGGAGTGTGTGTTTAGCATGAGTTAAATAAATGCGAAAGTTTTGCTCCGTAATACGTACGGGCGGGTGCGGTGCCTACTCGAAGTTTATTTGCCTTCGTTACTTGTAAAATTGAATACGTCGCCGTGAATCCTCATTAATTTAAGATGTAGACTGTATCTTGACATGTTATTTTATTCATTAAGGGAGCGTCTTGAGTCACACGGTTGTGTACGTGTCGACTTCGGATTGTTGTAAGGAACATAATTTAAAACCTCTCGACGGGATCATTAGAGCGCGGGTGTGGAAGCTCGCGAGAGGGCGCTGTTATCGTTTCTAAATATACTATGTAGGCGAGTACTAACATGAAAAATACGGATAATTATCAGCTGGTTTTCCTAGAAACTGTACCTACATACTTAATTACGATTATTACATGAGTCGGGAGGTAGGTAGTATAACGATATAGGTATACAATTATATACATAGTAGGTACTGCACGGTCCAACGCATACATGTTTAATTAAATATCAGATTTTTCATCTTTCCTTCCTCTTTGTTGTCCTTGTATGGGAATAAAAACATTGTTATTTCATACTATAAATAGGTACCTGTTCGGAAAATGTTACATCATATGGTTTGGTAATTGGCACCTTTGATATTTTGGTGCTTACAAATGTCCCAAAGCATAGAACATGAAAATCACGCCTGTTCTCCCCAGGATCAGGCAGAGGGGTAACTACAAACTATACTACACCCAAATTTCGTCAGTTATGTTAGTTTAGTTAATTTTATTATTGTTGGTCTTGAGGCGTCCTTTTTCTATTTCTCTTTTCTCTTAGGTTTAAGGTACAAATCCGTAACTCAAGTAAACGAAGTGGGTATAGTTATTATAATAATAAATAAGTAACTAAGATTTGTCCCGAGGCGGGAATCAAACCCACAACCTACTGCGGCGCAGGCGGACCTTCGCCCGCCGCGCCACATTGGTCGTCAATAGTATACGAGTATATAAAAGATACGTGT
This sequence comes from Phlogophora meticulosa, assembly GCA_905147745.2. Lineage (NCBI taxonomy): Eukaryota > Metazoa > Arthropoda > Insecta > Lepidoptera > Noctuidae > Phlogophora > Phlogophora meticulosa. The sequence continues at coordinate 12,573,249 of LR990522.1, read as the reverse complement.
ATATATTATCCCAATCTCTATTTGCGCTCATCTCAAAAGTCACTTTCTTTCAAGCCATATCATCTTTTACACATACCACGAACTGCAACAAATCTACTTAGTGAATGAATAATTACCGAAGTGCTTTATAGAATAAGTACGGGCCACATTGTGGCAGGGGAGAGAGGGGGCGATTGGCTCAAGACGAATGCCTCTCAATAGAGGCGAGATGCGTCCGGGCCGGGATCACTTGTTGCTCATCGTGTTTGCTATCAGACTTAAGGAAAGGACCCTAGAAATCTTTAAACGACGCCATTATGAGTATCAAAGAGGATTATTAAATTCACCGTCTCCTACTTAAATTTTTATTCGGTTTTATTAACATGAAGTTGGTATTAATTGTTTAGTTATTTTATACCGTCTGGACTTATGAGAGAAACTGACTGATTTACAGGTATTAGAATAGAATGGAATACCCTTTATTACATCACATATTAAAATGTGACTTTAAATGTTTGTAATCGCACCCACGACACAGGAGAAATTCCTAGTGTGGCGCAACGTTTAATAAAAAAAAGCTTTCTCTAACAGACTACCTTTGGATAGACTTGATAGAGAAGGAGAAATGGTATTTTGGGTTTCCGTGGTGTACTATTAACACCCACCTTTACATGCGTTTATTGGACTACGATTGTTCTTAGAGTAAATGTAGGGAGGTTGGTTCTATACATAAATACATATATCGTTAATGCTTTCTATATTAAATGATTGTATGTGAAAGTTTAAAATAACTTTCGCTACTTAGTATTTAGCCGCGGGCTCTAATCAATCCGTGTAACGCAATTTCTAAATTAATTGATCATTTTGACATATTATGATTCCAAATTTACATAAAGTAACATCACGCCTGTAATCTCCGAAGGGTTAGGCAGAGGTGCATGATTAGTGCACCCACATTTCGTCAGATATAGTAATGGGGTGCAAGACTATTGCTATTAGCCGGGCCCTTATCCAGACTCCGGGCTAATACTGAGAAAAATCCTAATGGAATAAGTCAACACGTTAAGTCTCTTTGCCAACCTTGGAACCGAACCTAGACCAAAGATGCCTTTTAAATTAAACCTCATCGAAACTTGCAAGACTTGATGATTATTATTGAAACCACATGCTACTTTTTTGACACCGAAAATATTAGTAAAATCAACGAAAATATTTCTGAAATCAAAAAAAATGTTAGTAAAATCAACGAAAGTACAACTAAAATCAATTAAAATATCACTAAAATCAACGAAAATGTTACTAAAAACAACGAAAATATTACTAAAATCAATGCGGATCTTCGGAGCCGATAATTGTGTTAAGAAACCAAAGACGTCAATAGTGTGATTGTGTGCTTATGATCACGATGCATGCGGGACTTCGGAGGCGGGACGCACCATCGTCTGTGTATCAAGTTAGCACGTCGTTAGAGAGACTCGTTAGCGGCGCGTGGCATGGCGACGACAAGCCAAGAATTTGCTAATGACACATGCTCGCGATAGGGTTGACTGATACAACCCGTTATAAAACGTATGAGCGTACATCCTCACAGACTAATTAATGGTATTAAGATTTTGCATCAAACTGCATTAAGTGCAGGAAATATTGGTTGTGTTGCTGAGAAAATGTTTTGCGATGATATCGGTAAAAGTAATGGTAGTAACAAAACCAGTGGAAGCTGGCCTCGCATTATAACTCCTCACTAAGTCAGGAGAATTCAAGGTTAAAGTGTTACCACTAACGTGGGGCCTACTGTGCTCGTAGCAGTTTGTATTCACGAATCCCTCAAATAAATAAACATACTACCCAGAACTAATAAAAGATTAAAAGACAAAACTAAAAAATACTATTAAGTAATTTATAATTCCTGCTAAAGTTATCAGTTAGTCGACTCTTCACGTGATCAGAGGGCTGGCCTTTTTCTTGGCCAAAGAATCAGGATTGCCATTCAACGTGGCAATGCTGCCAGCCTTTTGGGCACTTTTTCCGTGGACAGCGAAGCCGCCGATTTTTAATGCCCTATGATTCTTTCCTCCCTTTTTATACATGAACATACTATAATGATTTTACTAAGCCAGTTATTTTGTACATTATAATGATCAAAAAAGAAGTTAACATAAATAAGTGGTCTTAACCTTATTATAAGAAATAGTAAGTGCCAATTAAATTTCTATATTTGACTCAAAATAAGTACCAAAGATCATCATTCCTGACCCTATCCCCAATTTATTGAGGTTTGAGGTCAGCGTCGTATGTCTTCTTCTTCTACACATCTCTATTTCCCGTCTTATCAATAGTCAACTCCTTTCTAGGCATATCCTCTTTCACACAATCCGTCAATCTATTTATTTTTGTGAAAAATATAATAAAATAAAAATAAAAAAGTCAGTCAAGTTGACTTTTTGACTTTTCTTTTTAAATTTACTTTTGTAAAATATATAATAAAATAAATAAAATACTTTAATCAATGTAGTGCAATTAAAAAAATATCTGCTATAATATCTAATCGTTTCTTTGGCTGCCCTCTACTCTCGTAGCTTGTAAAATGAGTACCAAAGATATCAAAATCAAATTCGAAGAAGATCAGTCAGCTGGTAACCCTATTGATATTCGCGGTCGCGCCGTCTAGGGCTCGTACGCGGATGAATCAAGCGGTTTGACAAATCGGATCGCTTTAATGAATATCATGTTTATTATTCCGAACGAGTCGCATACGATTGAGCTTAATGACGAAACATGGTGTCGTCTGCCTGCTTAGTGTTTAGTGGGGATATGTGTATGATCTGGTTTTTGGGTATGTCTTACGGTTTAACTTTTAGTACTTGCTTACGAAATAAGTTTTTGGGAATTTTGAACATAGGAAAAAATATGTTGCGAAGTTAAAAATACATTAAAACATTTTTAACTATATATTTAACATATTTATCGTCAATAAATTCAACATTAATGTGACAGATTGTCGGTATCTGCACAAACAAATTATTTTCTATATATTTTCAGTGAAATTTTATTTTGAGTTACGTTCGTTAACCGTGACGCAATCTCGTATTCAAATTGACATAGTAAAACAACAGAGGCTCCGGACCAAGTTCCATAAACTCGTTTCAAACTCCCCTCTACACATTCTATCGGCGATTTTTAATTAAGTCCCTAGCGAGCGGCAAGCGAGCAAAGTAACACCATCAATCCATTATCCTAAACTCTGGCTCGATTGTTCCTGCCTCGCTACTTACGCAAACTTTTATTTTAATCAAGCGTTTAATTAAAAATTATCCGAGAAAAACAAAATAAGCCCGTTAGGGGGCGGTCTGAACTAATTAAGGCGCATGCGATGAGCCGGCCGACAGCGGCTGAGGTGAGCGGCCTTTCATTAAACGCCTTGTTCTACTCCAGTGCCGGCGCTTAGCGAAACTATTACTACAACTAGAGAGGAAAAACCTTACAAGTGTTAGGGGCGTAGTCCGGTGATTGTGCGCTTGTGCCCACCTCGCTGTAATGACGGCGTAATTATTAGCGACACGTCCCACCGCCAGCGCTCACGGCGCATGTATTATTAAAACAAAACAACAGAGAGGTGCCGTCCATTACTTTTAAGCGCTTTATTGTACTCCAGTGATCGCTGTTTTACGAGACTATCCTGCAATTATGTTAACGAGAAACAATTAAATCTCACTAATGAGTTGCGCCGGTTTTTGCAAAGGGGTAATATCACAAAAGATTTTAAGCTCTCCTAAGCTTCACTATGAAATATAACGTTGTAAATAATCGTATAACAAAAACGGTATAGCAAACTTTTCTAATTACTGTTAATACCAATATCAATTAACTTGCGCTAAGAATTAATTATCTCGGTATTACGGTCCCTCATTTATTACTAAACTTTCACTAATCAATCTTCCAAAGTAGCCAACATCGCTATAACATTTCTATAAAATTACTACTATATATTTTCTTAATGAGAAACATTATTATTTATAAAAAGGATGAATTAAATATGACCACATTAATTGTTTTACCCAGAAGATTACTTGTCTTGAACATAGAGCAAGGAGACGTCTCAATGGCCGGTGCTGAAAACCGAACTGTCAACAATTTCCATACAAACCAAGCGTGTCAATGAGAGTCCCTGAATTACCATAGAAACTGACGGACCGTGACAATTCTAATTATGTGTGTGACAGCTGAAACTTGCGTTCAGCGCAACTCGCGCGAACACGAAAACTGTCAGTGATGGTGTCTTTAGTCGAATCCAGCGCGGGCGGCGGTTCCGTACTCTCTGTTATTAAAGTTGCAATTTAAGTTAATTAATTTGTAGACTAATGTTCCAGTAGGCGACGATAAAACCTTTAATGTGTACTCACAATTAATAGTAATTATTGCCAATAATAACAAAATACAGATTTGTTTAGCGCATTGCTCATTGCAGTTAATTAATTATTGAGTCATAACAGTTGTTTATTACCTAACTAGATAAAACACTGCCCACAAATGATCTTTTAATTACGGTAGTCCAAGTTTTACACAAAATCGATCCATCGAATTTTGTTTCCTATATTCAGGAATAAAAGTCACTGTGATTAAATGTGTGACATGGCTTGAGTCACACATTTTATCACAGTTTGGGCGATAAAGCCGTAGCATACCACCTTAATCATTTTTTATCACAAACGTCTTGTTTGCCCCTGCTCGCACCGCAGGTGACCGAAATACCTTACATCGCACTTTTCTTCAAAAAGTCTTCTCCTCGATGATGAACTCATCGAATTATTGTACGTATCTCGTTAAATAATTCGATGAGTTCACTATCGATGTTCGCAACGTTAAAATAGATATGACAACGTATTTATAAGGCCGCTCTAAATCTCTCTTAATTCAGTCAAAGGTGTACGAGAATTGACGTAAAGTATTAATTATGTCAATTAATGGTGTTCACGCATAAATAATAATTTATAAGTGGCAACATTTGTCAAAAGCCGCACACGATGAGCTAATCGACTATCACCGCTAATTGCGCGCACCCCGTCGGGGGATCCCCCGCCCGCCCGCCCCGCCACCCCCTCCCCTAACTAATTAGATAAGTTTGCAACTCCACTGTACTTCTGGTGCTCTACTCCGCCGGTAAGCATCAATCTTTTTAATTAAACATTTTTGACACCGCAACGATTAGCCATCGAACCCATTTCTATGCTAATATTGTGAATAGTTTTAATTTAAATGCAAAACGAGGAGCGAATATGGCCACAACTTTACACTTACGTGCGTTCTGCATTGTTATAGGGTTTTTGAACTATTCTTGCGATGCATTCAGGTATTTAAAATAATATTTTGTATCTTTATATACAAACATACAAACTGGAATATACATGACATTATAGTTTTAAAAGCTCCTAAATCCCGGTCATTAAGGCCGAATAAATTGTACCTGATGGGATCACGAACCAATCTCAGATTTATAGTAAATTGATGACTTTATGCTCAAAATTCATGCAATAAAGTGACACAATTTAAATAAAAATGTCGTTATATCCCTTACGCACCGCCATCGAATAAATATAACTGTGAACGCGTTGCGTAGAAAGCTTTCAATTAAGATAATCATAACTTGTCCATCAATAGAGAAGACGCTATGCTGATATTAGGCTCCGGACGCAGAATTCATATACAAAATAGGTTGTTATCATAATTAATTGGTTATTGACTCAATTCCCGTGCCCATAATACGTGTTTTAATCAACCCATTTGTAAGCAAGAAAAATTAAATAGACGAATCAATTTCGTTAATAGTCCAAAAGCGGCATCGATCGGTGTCCACACGAATAGATTTTTAAAAGACCCGCCTGATCAAATATTTCTTTTTATGTAAACATATTTATTAGAAACGATCGGATTTACGTCAAATTGATCATAATCAATTTTGTGAGCAATTAATTTATGAGACAAGTGTAGATACTTGTTAATAAAACAAGAATCGACTCCATTATAGATGAGAGCTGAGCAATAAATCAGGACATACAATGGCACATTGTCTGTCGCTCAACCTGATTAAATAAATAAATAGGTGCCGATCTGAGACGCTTGCGCAGATCTTATCACACATCTTGGGACATTTATAGAAGCGAAAACGCCGAAACGACCTCTCTATATAAGATAATAAGGCTTTAAGTATCAGTGTATGAAATCGCATGTATCTAATCGTTGTCCGTGTTTGGTATATGCCGAAGCGATTCAGAGCTTTGTTGGTATTGTGTTTTGGTTGAAAGTTGAGTGGTAAGTACGTCTTGTTAGTTAGGACTGGAGACGGCCGAGATGGATGGCAGCGAGGAAGGCGAACTACGAAGGTTTGCACTTCATCTTTCATCGTTATATATGCTTAGTGACGTGCGGGCTAGAAACGTAAATTAAGTGTAGCTAGAACCAGCGACAAACTCCCTTACTAGGTAAAATAATTTCTAAGATCTTATAAATATCGCGATATAATTAAATCATCGGAGCCATATCATTAATACTTATAAATGCAAATTTGTAATGTTATGCGTAAACAGGCTCCTGACCTGGTGCTGTGAAATGCCTTATAGTATCTAAATACAATGATTTTTCATAATGACTACTAAACGTTTAACTAGACATTACACCGGGTATTTACTTTAAGCTAATGACTAGCGTTAAGCTCAATGTCCAATCAACCTTAAAAATTAGAACTTGCGAGCAAACGCATCTGAAAAGGCTTTAAAGTACTCTGAAAAATTCTTTCAATAACTAAGGCGTGTAATACAGATGCTCACTCACGACTCAAGCATCTCTTAAAACTAGTATCAACCAATCAAATGGCTTTAAACGAGTTTAAAGTATCAAGCTTGAGTCGTCAATGAGCATTTGTCATTCGGGTTTAAGAATAGGACTAGACCACAGCCTAAAATACAGACGTAAAATTATTTACTCGAACATGTATTTACGTTTCGAAGGCCTATGACCACACCACAGCGAATGATACAGCTTGGTATACATGAACTGTGTCAAAATACGAGCTAAGTTAGAGCGATAATTAAGTTGCTCGTTCACATTACACGCAACACATGACATTCACAATTTACATGCGATATTAATGAATCCCAACGCAAATTTTAACCGGTGTCCAGTAACGGTCGTTAGGGAGCTTTATTTAGGGTAAAAGGAACAGTAATTGGCCCGGCCGGATGCAGCTCACAGGTGCTCCGTGCGTGCGCCCTCTCGCGGTGGCCACAGGAAATGAGAGCCAATTTGAATTTCTTCCGTAGCGAATCGATTAATTGGAGGGCTATTGAATCATTTTTCGGTTATGATTCCAAACGAATATATCGCGGTTATTTATTTTTTCCCTCACACCTGTGCCACTCAATGTAATGAAGAGTACATAAAAATAAACTACAAAAAACTATAGAGACAATGCAGGCAGAATGATTAAGTTTTGGTTTTTATTCTTTTATAAAAAGAAAAGTTAATTAAATAAGCATCCAACAAAAAGGTTGAAGACAAAAAGGCATATCCTGGTGCAGTGACGTTTTGAATGAAACAAATCTTGAGCACGTGAAGGCGGCAAACGAAGGTACAAGTCGATAGGAGTTCGTTTCCCTCACAACTTTATGAAGTCACGTACTTCATATTTCACTCGATCTTGATTCGCCATCGCAAACAATTTGTAACGTAAAAGGGTAATTAGGAGTTAAACCTGCACGAAAATAAAGGAATTATTAGAAAACAATCCGGACAGAGAAAGGGGGTGCAGGTTGGTGAGGCGCGGGGGTGCTCGAAGGAAGGGTGTCTAATTAGGGAGTGGGGGCGAAGGTAATGAGCCGCGATCGCCGCTCCGATATAACGAAGGCTATTTACGCGGTGGTCGCTCTGAAAATTGCGAGGTTTTGTTTTAAAAGCGGTTACCGTTTGAGTTTTGCGATTAAGGAGTTTAATTAGACAGTGTTGTTTACAACCTCATTACGGTAGGTAACGTCGGTGGGAAATAGCCTCGGATATCGGCCGATAATTTATGAAGTTGAAAAATGAGTTTCTTGCTGCTAAGTAGATTCTGTTGTAGATTATAACCAAACAATCCGGGCTTATGAATAAACATGAGCTCAATCTCCTTGTTTTTCTACTTCAAAACTGAATGTGGACCTTATTGTGCTTTGCTTAAAGTTAATTGTTATTTGTTGGCGGGTAATAAACTTGACCTTCAATTGTTTTAGAAAATTACAACTGCCATTACCGTCACTGGTCCGGTAGAAATATATTAGTTAGTGAGGTTTGTGGGACTGGGTTATTCAATGAATCTTGATACCTGTTTAATTAAGATCTATGCGCTTTATGACATTGTGCATTTATTCAAAATGAAGAAACTTAGACAAAATTATTATAAATCATCATCTGCCTAGCCATTTCCCAACTTTGTAGAGGTCGGCTTCCAGTCTGACAGGATGCAGCTGGATACCAGTATTTTACACAGAGCGACTGCCTATCTGATCACTACAACCAAGTTACTGGGTAACACGATACCCATAGGTAAGGCTAGCTGTCAGTCTTTCGAGCTACTAACTACCCGTAACGTCTGTCTACAGATTATAGCCGGGAAGCCGATCGAAGGTTATGCTATGCTTGCCGAGGTCAATCTGTGGATGGGTGACCATTTATTACAGATCGAAACTACCCCGTGCCTCAGAAAGCAAGTTTAGTCGTTGTTCCCGGCTGTCATTTGTAGATCTTTGTCAGTCGTTACTGGTAGTCAGAAAATCGAAATTCGGATAACCATTCTTACCAAGGGGTACCGTTTTGTCCAGTAACTGGATTGTGGCGATCAGATAAGCTCCAGGTAAAATACTCGTATTCAGATGCATCCGGTTAGACTGGAAGCCAACTCCAACATAGGAAAAGGCTAGGCAGATGATGGTGCTTAAATACGTATTTTAACATCCAAATTATGAAACCCCTTTTTTTAACGAACAAGAAACGTGTTGCACCTACTGGTCTGTAAAAATAATTGCCATGATCAATAATAGTAAACATACATACACCTTTTCGCCGGTGGCAAGCTTTTAGAAAAAAAATACCCTTCGAGTAATTTATCAAGCTACTAAAGGTGTGCAATGTGCATTTTACATATTTATTATACGAAGCATGAGCATGGCTATATCACCTTTTTTCACTTTCCTCCTTACCCACTAATCATCCCATAAATTAACTATGATTACCATTATAAATAGCATTCTTACATAGTATTTTACACCTTTTTACTAAAGCGTCTTTATTAGCGTTTATGCTAACTACTCGTTTTAGAATTCATTACAAAACATAGTATTATTCAAATCATTTATACACAAATACTTTGATTTACATTTTCTACTGGCTAGTAACTGTGAAGTATGCTGTGTATGTTGTTAATTAATCACTTAGTAGGTACAACTTAATTTGTTGTTTGTATTAACTGCTGGGTCATAGATTGGTACAGTTTTTACCCCTAGCTTTTTAACGTACTGTAGAGCCTTTAGACCTCTATGGATAAATAAAGTTACTGGCATGTAATGAGGTAAACAATAGTTTATATTTAAAATAAGAATAGATTAGACAGACAGCCGTTGGATTACAGGCGGTTTGCATATGTTAAATGTATTATATAACTCAATATGAATAAATGTTACCATTAGTATACATACAAATTAAAAACCCGGTAACTCAGGAACCTTTGGAAGTACGTAAACACTTATACACCGTAGAGTTTGGTGATTTTTGTTTTTATTTTTATTTAAAATTCGAACTCTGCACCTTCTGGCTACACTATTTCCATCTGTAGACCTCATATTTCGATCTTCACCAGGCGAGATCCAGAAAGAGAGACGATTTTAGTACCCGCGAATAGAATTTAAAATGAAGTCACCAGCAAAAGCTAGTCAAGCATAAAACTCTAGGTGGTCATTAGTTGTCAAGAAATAATTACTGTTTCGTGGAATTGAACCAAGCCATCCTTTGATACAGGATACGCCGTTCACCAATTAAAGAGAGAAATATGTTCCAATTAAATAATGAACAATGAGTACGTCACAGGGACAAAATCAAAGATAAGGAGCGATATTATTCAAGGTCATTAAATAATAATAAAAAATCTTGTCAGATAAAATTAGGGATCCTTTTCACTAATGTCAATAACGTTATAAAACGGTGTTGTAAGAGACGGGCCACGGGACGCGGGTCCGCGAGTGCCGCGCGTCGCGGACGCGGCACAAAAGGGACGTTTTTTCCCCGTAATAGACGTCCCGCCGACATCATTAACGTATCGACAAAGTTGGCCGCAGTTATTCGTTAATGTGACAACAACAGAGAAAGCCCGCCACAAATGAGGGACCATCTTTTCGGCTTAGGATTTGGGCACACCGCGGTTTTTCGGTGCGCGAGCTAAGTAAATGTGTAAGTTGAAATATAATGTATAGGTACAGTTGCGAAACTTTTACTTACTACATAACTCACATGCATAACTTTTGTGATAATTGTGTAAACGAGAACTTAATTAGACAATAAGATGTCGTAAAATAAGCTTTAACTTTAACAACTCCATTCCGGTGCTCGTACCGCGTACGGCGTACTACGAAGAAAATCGTAGGCGACGAGCATCCCTAGGCGATAATTTAATGTGTCCATGCCTGGTGGTAAGTTAACATTAATTGTTTAATAAAATATGAAAGTATCTTTTATTTATAACCACACTAATCTTATAATAACTAAGCACACCGGCACTAATAATTAATTTCTAATTAGTGGAAAAAATATGGCTCATATTAATCTGCCCGAGCCTTTTAGCCCCCGAACAAAGGCGAAAGTAACTAGAACGACCTATACGAAGTGCAGGTGTTTTTAATTATAATACTAATTTAATTTAATTACGTATTACCAGCTAGTGTTTGCGTCCGGTGTGCCCCGGACGGCAGGGGTGTATTCTAATCGCGTGTTAGCGTGCCCCGTTTTTGCGCTAACGAACAGGTTGCGTTAAAGCGACGTAGACGGCGAATCGACGGGAATTTCGCCTCATTAAAAGTTGCGACCTGCGGAGGAGGCAATTTGGAGGCTCGCGACGACTTCGCCCGCTACTTATTAACGAGCCGACTTTACACTATCACTGTGACGCGACTCGGGACGGACGTCTTCGTTTCGTCCCTTTATACGTATTTTATTTGTACCGCGTCAGTGCTCACTATTATTATTAGCAGCATCCCTCGCGTGCTGCGGGCTCGCCCCACCTGCCCCACTCGAATTAGTAAACAAACGTCTTTACGAGCGGTTTTACGAGCCCCGCGATATTTCGGTCTCGCGCTCAGTTTACGACATAATGAATTTGTTGATGAACTAGGTATTAGAAAGTTTGGAAATAGACGCGTTAGTGACCGAGGCATATCGGCTGGTACACACGTGGTTTATGAACAATGAAATACGTGACATGAACAACTTTATGTACACAAGGGCAATGGTTACGTTACAAGGTACTAGCTGGCGGAGCTAGTTTCACCACAAACCGTGGAAAAATACTATTTTATGCAGCAACATATTCAACGATCATAACCTAAAATCGTTACAAACGTAAACACGAATAGAGTTCACTATACTTAGTAAAATTGATAGTACAATTTTATGATCCAGAATCGTAATAAAATTACGCCAGAAATACAAATTATAAGATCGTTAAAACTTTACATTCTTCTGAATTTTTCAAGTAATTATTACGTAATTTTCGTAACTATACAACTATAGTATTACAGAAAGAATTTACATAGAATATGTTGTAAAAATAAATGCCTAATAGCTAGGAGATATTAGTGGTAAAGTTAAGCGCTTTACTATTAAATTACAGCCCCTAAGGCACATAATTAAGGCATCTTCAATAAAGTTAAGCATAAATTTACATATCGGCGCTAGCATACCTCCTGTTATTAATAAGTAAGTCGTAGTAAGTTAGTAGTGCAGAGAGCACGCGCCTCATAGTTATGGCGAGGTTAACACATGAGGTTAATTAAGATCAGAAGCGAGACCTATAACTAGCTAACGTCGCTACCGACACTCCGCGCGAGTTTACTGAGTGCTTCCCCTTAATTGATACGATTTGATCGTCATCACAAGCTCTCGCTTATTCCCGGTACATAATTTAATTAAAATTTATGTTACGATAATTTAATTTATATCCGACCATAAACGTAATTGGTTAGTTTCCTTGCCGCGTGGATGTGCTTCGCAAAACACACGGAATACGAGAAAAGCTTCCGACAGCTGACACTAAAAATCTGTATCGACGAGTGGAAATAATATCTTTTGACTGGATATGAACTGTCAGAGCGGCAATCGTAACAAGTGGGAGACCGGCCTAACCGAATCTCGGATAGTAAACATTATTAAAAATTCCTTTGACAGCAGTGGCTATCGAATAATGATTTGTGTACGTCACGCCGGTTTCCACTGTCATACTTGCGCCGAATTTTGGCCGGTACCATTTTTTACTATTTTTTGACGGCCAGCCGGACGCCGGGCACTGCGTTTATTTATTAACGAAATTCGTCCGTCTATGTAACACGTCTCGTTCGTCGTGCATGCTCCGTACAATGTGGGCTTCATATCGGTGCAGTAGAGTACAAGGTGCAGTGGCCAGGGTGACAAGCAATAAGCCTTTTTCAATCGGGCGGCCATCGTTTACGAGGCTGCATAGGCGCGACGCGGCATTGCACCCGTGCGCTCCACCCATATCAATTTCGAATAGGTTCCCTATTCGGCCAGCGAGATTGCGTTTTGATCGTTTTGTGTGTAAAACTGTTGCCCTAAATTAAACGCTTTAATAATAGAATAGAAATAAAACTCGTCGGGTTCTGTTGACATGACAACATTGGACGATATCGAGCGTACAGTTGATGTTAATATTTCATTAGTCAATCGTTGGTGCAGGTAAACGTTCGGTATTTACGGTGGGTCGGACGTGGCTAGGCGGGACACGTAGAGAGCTTCAATGTTGGGATCATCAATTACAAACTACTTCCAATTAGCGTTAGTGCAGTAACAAATCAAATTTAACCGGGTCCTGTTGGGGAGTCGTTCGCTAATTAGTGCTGCGGGCGAGGTGCTTCCTGCGAACTAATCAGGTGGCTAAATAATATAGTCGTGACGGCGTCGTTAGCGCTCGTGAGACAGACGTTATTAATTAACATCACATCGAGCTACCCCCCGCGCCTCACCCCCCGCCCCCGCTGTGGACCGCCCTGTGCTATCACTGCGACACTCACTGTACTTAATTAGTTAATGCCTATTATGACGATTGTGCATTTCATATTGCATCCTTGGCCAATAATTTTAAAATATTCAATTTATTTTAAACCATGGTAATGACTACGACTGGTAAACTTGTTGAATTGCCAATTGAATTCCTTTTACGGTATTCAGAGTCGTGTAAATAAGCTATTGAATCAGAAATTTAAATTAATCTGTAGGTATAACATTATAATTTGAGTTGGAGTTGACAACAGCATACGATCGTGCGGCCGGCCTCCCTTGAAATGCTTGAATCAAGCATAGAGTTCTTACTACGAAGTCTTTACTGAGTTAATGCAATACTTTTTTTTATTACAGGGCTGTGGTTGCTAACCACACAGCCCAGTACAGGAAAATAATATCACGCCTGTACTCCTCGAAGGGTTAGGTAGAAGAGTACTTGTAGTACACCCTATTTCTATCAACCGGGAACAAACCCGGACACTGGGCTTCTGAGAAAATCTAGTAACAATTTGCCCAACCCGTAAATCGAACTCAGGACCTCTTGCAAAGCAGTAGCGCTTTCGGCCACTAGACCAACGAGACAGTGACAAAAAGATAAAGATATGTATGTTTAGCTAACTCGTACAGTTGTTTTGCTTTATTACAAGTTTTTTTTTTTACTTAACTTGCAATGTTCGTATCTATGAAAGGGATCTTCCATTAATCAGGTGAAGGCTGGAAAGGGGAGAGGCCCCCAGAAAAATCACGAAACGTTACGGGGTAGGAGGGGGGGGGGGGAGTGAGGTTGTACTAAAAATACACGTGATTAATGGACGACCCCTAAGTTGTCGCCAAAATTTACAAGCAATTATTCGACCACTTGTTGGTATCCGATTGAGCTGAAATTTAACATAGTCATGTAACTGTGGTGAAGATACAATATCATGGTACCACGACTTGGCTGCCGCAACCAGGGTCAGCTTCCGACGAGGGGAATCCTCAACGGTCAACGGCATAGACACGAAATTTGGTGTACGCATTTAATTATAACAGCCCTCTTTAAGTTCTGCCAAGACATGGATGCTGCATCTAGTGTTGGCTGCAAAGGAAGGGATTCCTTGAAGGTCAACAGCAATTTAATTAAATAAAATACTGTTATTTTTTTCCTCTTTTTTATTTATAAGACACTAGAAAAGCGAGGGTGGTATTACGAGTTCATTTGTTTTCTTACTTTTGTCAAACGCAGTCAATCATATTTATTTGAATAAAAAACAATCTACCTTCTCACGTTGACTTTTATGAGGGAGTAAATTTTCAGCACTGCCTCTAGTGGACATAAGTGAGTCTACCAAACAAGTTTTGGGTTCGATTCCCGAGTCAGGCAAAGTGTTACTGAGGTTTTCCATCTCTAATTTTGTTTGTGACATACATGCGGTACCGTTGCAAATGTCGCGAAATTTAGGTTAAAAAAATTACTGTGAATAATAAAGACTAACAAATCGGAAACTATGCAAAGTTGTCTTCATTATGACTGTCGCATACGACAGTCAAAGAAAATGTTGCTTATCATTATGATGCAGTCATTTCCAGAGCGTAACTTGAAACTCAAGAAAAGGAGTCGCGTAGTATAATCAAAAATGGCGCGTAGCAATCGGCGTAGCGTAGTAGCGCGCGTAGTATTCCTACCATACGTAGAACTTACAGGAAAAGTGTGCTTACTACCCGGTTTCACTAAAAGAGGGGGGTAAAAGTAATGCTTTAAACAAAAGCGCACTGTTTTTGCTTTGCGCAACAGTGCAATAATATTTAGGCAATATTTTTTCGCCTAGTGTTAATAAAAACGTGCGAATCTTTAATTAAACCATACATTACTTTAAAATTTTCATTAGAAATATTTTATTTTATTATATATAACTAAAGTGTCAATTCTTGCAGGTACGTAAAAAAAAATCCCTATTACTTTTTCAAATCCTGAGTACAAGTACTGAGCGTAAACTAGTATGCACTACCAATTGGCTGTAAGTGGCCAGTACCTACCTACATGATTGAATGAATACTCCCGTGCGCGTAACCAGTTGTCACTATGCACAATTGAACTCATTCACTTATTGTGCGGGCGCCTACGCTTGACCCATTTTGACCAACTCCTTGGCGTGGGCTGACTGACGGATACAACTTTATCGTTTACTTTCATGGCAACGGGATGTTTTGAAGTTTAAGTCTTCCATTTATACTTGACGTTATTCACTTGTTATCTTTGTTATCTAGCATAATAATATCATTATTTTTTCGTTTTTCTAAAAAAAATACTTTGCCCCACATTACGATTTTTTCCTGTGTCCTGGGTGCGTTTACAAACATGTAAACAAAAAGTGCCGCGCGGGAACCGAACCTGCGACACATTAGTAACTAAGCATACATACAGATTCCCGCCTTTACCCAGAAACTACAGTACGCCACCTGCTACGATCCTAAAATCCTAACACACTTCTTTTGTTTCGTTTGAGTTTTTTGTATATCAATGGTTTACGTCCATACTCCTGGTCATACACGCACACCAGTGGCGAGTACTACGTACATGATCTTTCTGAAGAAAATTACCTGTAAGGCCAGAGTGTACCTATATTCTTCTTCTTCCAGGCGTTTGCACTCAGAACTGTCGTACAAGTACATACGTATTATTA
Source organism: Phlogophora meticulosa (assembly GCA_905147745.2). Taxonomy (NCBI): domain Eukaryota; kingdom Metazoa; phylum Arthropoda; class Insecta; order Lepidoptera; family Noctuidae; genus Phlogophora; species Phlogophora meticulosa. Next base: position 12,557,302 of record LR990522.1, on the reverse strand, counting down.
CTTCATAAATAAATTAGTAGTTTTTTATTACTTATTATATTCTCTGCAAGTCGAACACGAGAAAGATTTTACACGACTACAGCAAAATCGGAAGGGTTATTTCTCTGAATTTATGATTTCTATGTCTTGTCATCTTGGCGTATTGTATGACAAGACGGTTCACCCGATAGAGCCTGTAACGTATTAATTAAGTGCAGCTTACCTCAAAGGCAATGGATTTCGAGGAGATTGGAAACGGAGGTTGCAATAGGTATTGCAGGTGTACCCAATAGCTATTCCTTACGTTCTGTTGCAGATCGAGACGGCTGTTAATTAAAGACGTGAACCATGTTTAGAATATAGCCTCTATTCTGAGAATAAACTTGAATCAATGTTTTCGGACGATCTGTGACGTTTGCATGCCAAATGAAACCTTAAAGCATGGCTGGAATAATATTAGGTCTGGCTAGCTGGATTCGAACACTAGCGATTTTTAAATGGTTTTAAATACAGAACGTGCCATTTGTTTAGGGCGTAACAGATTTGTCGTGGACGCGCCAGTGTAAAAACGTACGCTAAATAAAATTGAAGTATGCTAACGGAGCCCTATCATTCATGGTTGTAAGCTTTTGCCCTGCTCCTCTGAGGCAGTGCTCCCAAGTAAACTGTCTTTAAGAACTAATTAGTAATATTTTTGACCTTTTTTTACCTGTTCCTCTAGGATAAGTCATTAATGGCTCACACATTACATTGTTTTAGTTACAGATGTCAAAAACAATTGTTGCCTTGAACTTCCCCAAAAAAAATTGTTGACGCGTTTGAAACCTCAGCTTTCTTTTGCATGGAAACTTTTTCTCAACTAAAATTCACTGTCTGAAATTCCCGACCCTTCATTGTTTTAAGAGAGACAAAAATGGCAATAGGCTGGATTAAGCTTAGTTTTTCAACAAGTGAATTGGAACCCATATCCACCACTCTTAAAACTGTGTAGTTTGTCTGTTACTTTACCAACTTTTTTATACGTTTTTCCTTCCTGTAACTACGCATTGCCATGTTAACATAACCAATTCCCCAAAACGATATTCTCAATCGCTAACATTCGTTGTCTTGTAACGAACACACGATAAAACCGTGTGCAAACGTTATTATAACTTGTAAGCCAAGATTGTCCAATTAAGAAGCCAAACACAGTATCAATTTAATGTAACAGACTTGGACGAACATGTACAAGATTGGTCCATCTAGTGAATTTCTCGTGGCTTTACGTGGTACAGGACTTGTGGACGTGTGTACGTCCACACGACGTCGCTTTGCAAACACGTCCGATGACGCTCAACGACGGTAAATTGATGACGACAAATACCGGTAGTATATTGAGTGTATACATGTATGTATACATGTACTATGGTAGTTTCTGCCGTTATTTGGCGTTCACAAATTGCTTTCTGCTTTAATCTAGGGTGCATGCTTTTATGTGTTATGTTGTAGGTACTGGTGATGCTGGACGTGGCAGGGCTTAATGGGATCGGCAGCTAACCTGTTCTCTAGTTAACACACAAAGGTATCAATCGATGCTGAAAAATTCTATTCTTATACTGTCTTACTGGTCTATAAAGATATGTTGCGTTTTTCCATCTAGAATTTCTGTCTGTCGGTTGATGGAAATAATCTTGCCCCCTATGAAATGGCACTTAAACATAACTGACGAAATGTGGGTGTGCTATAGGTATACCTCTGCCTGACACTTTTAGGATTACAGTCGTGATGATTTTACAGACGTGGCAGGTCTAATGGGTGTAGCAGATAACCAGTTCGATCGCCAACTGACAAACGTACGAATCGATGCTAATAAACTTTATTGGGAATCATTGCTTCGGGATGCATCGTATCCAAGTGTGATGGCAGCGAATTTTTATTTTGTGGAATTAAACTTAAGTAATCATTTGTTTTATACAGGGTGGTTTCAGTATATGATTTCAGTACATGCTTTTGGACCCTCCAGCGTTGAAATTTTTCGTAGGTTTTTTTACGATGTTATGTTTTAATAAAACTATTAAAAGAAACCATGATTTTAACCTAGCCCAATGACATTTTCAATGTAAGACGTAAATTATTAAGTATTGTGTGACATAGAAATGATGATTTTTTCAAGTAAAAAAACCGTAGATTTTGTTTTTAAATGAGGTCTTCCTCATTTCATATTGTTTTTGTGTTTGTTTTTAAATTATAGGTCTTCGTTCGGGGGGGGGGGGGGGGGGGGTCCTTCCACCCTGTATACAATAGGCCACACTAGTGGTATAACTATGACCTTGAGCTGGCCTAACGTAGTTCGGTGTTTTAATAGATTGCGAGTCCAGCTTATACTGGCTTTGTTATCACTAATGTGTGGCCTACTGTATCTATAAACAATACCTACTCAAGAATCTAGCTGTTATGAAACTTGGAGATGCAATTAGTACTGACTAACTGTGGTTCAAACACAAACAAATGAAAATTGCAATTAGCTATCCAATTACTGTTTACTATAAATTCTGTCCATATTTCAAGAGAAACAGCTGTATAGCATAACATTGAGCTTTTAGTTCCTGAAGGGTAGGTAGAGGTGTACGTTTATAGTATACCCAAAATTCATAGGGGACAAAAACAAACTCCGGGCTAATAGCTACAGTTCCAGGTAGATGAACGCAGTGTCACTTTGCCCGGCCCGGGAATTGAAGCTAGGACCTCTTGCTCAGCAGTGCTAGCGACCACTACACCAATGAGGCAGTTGATAGATCCATTCACGAACACCACTAAGATGCCAACGAATTAAACAATACATAAGAAATATTAATGATTTCTTTGTAATCATTAATTCAACCCGTTGGACGAGTTATGCAATGTATCTTATTTATCGAGTAGCTATGCTAATGTATTTAAATTTAAATCCATTAGAGTAACGTTGTGAAGTATCTATCTGTTTATTCTTGCCAGAGTTTAACATTGAATTTTTTTGTATACGAATGTGTGTAAGCATTTGTGAATCGTTTTTCATACACTTTATTCCTATTTTCACCAGCACTACGCAGTGACAGACCGAAGTGGGCATAGGAGTCATGAGAATAGACAATAATTTACTGTATCTTTCATAAATAAACATAAACTTAAGTGGTAATTTTCGAGACAAAACCAGAGTGACGTCTCAAATAATATCACCCCATTTGCCAGAAGCAAAAGTACTTACTACATTTGTTTTCTAATTTTTGTTGGTCAGCTTCCCTAGCGCAAAAAAAGTGTGTATATCACCAACCACGAGGCTATGCCTCAAGTTACGTCGCTGTTACTTAGACAACTGTTACCGGTTGCTTAGCAACAGATTTGTAACTAATTATCAGGAAATAGTAATTCAATCGGGAATTTAGAGAGTTGTATTGATGATTTTAATAATTTCTACACTTCCGGTAAATTCAGCCTTTTTAATAAACTAATTAAATTAAAAACGTTAAGGCGCATCCCCCTTAAGTAACAATTGTCATTTAGTTTACACGTTTTGAAACGTTTGCGAATCCATTCTATTCTATGATTTTTTATTTTACTTATTTTATAAGATAGGTACAGTAAAACTTATTACATTACTAATCAATTGAACCTCGTTTTACAGTAGGTGACTACTTACACATTATTTTAGAACTAACACGACACGGTTGGCGCAGTGGTTGAGCCATAGGCTGCTGCGCCGCGTGTTGTGGGTTCGATCCCCGCACGGAACAAATATTTGTATTACCTACAGGTAGTTGTTCCGGGTCTGGCTGTTTGTGTATGTGAGTTTAATGTTTGTAAACGCACCCACGATACAGGAGAAATTCCTAGTGTGGGGCAACGTTTTTAAAAAAAAAAAAAAAAAAACAGCTCCATTCCATACATAGCACAACTAATTCATAAAAACAACATTTCTAACATATCCATTATCTATTAAAATTAGATCTACTATAAAAGTAAAAGTAAAACGAGGAAAAGCTTTTACAAGCTTGTTCATCCATGTAAACAAGTATTTAAAAGTAATTTTCCTAAAATAATTTTCCAATCTCATTTGAGGAGCTCTTAGTTTTAATAAAAAAAAAAATTGTCATTTAACATGTTAAGTGCTACAGCACGAGTTAAATCATGATAGCAATAGTTTTTCTATTGTATTTATTAAGTGGCTGTCAATATGTTAAGATACACCAGCATTAATAGAAACATTTAATTGTTTAAAACTAAGAGGCATGCATACTATGATATATCATAGTCTGTAGTGTGTATGTGTGTGTGTGTGTGTGTGGGTGTGTAGTTTGTGTGTGTGTATAGTGTATCATAGTCTGCCCACCATGTAATAGAACCACCACGACAAAAAACAATTGACTGCTGCTTACCCCGCAAGAATATCTAAACAACTTTTGATTAAATATATTCCTCTACACATGAGAGAACTCCAAGGAGGTTGCCTAAAAATCCGTGATGGACTTCATTTAGAATCAATCATTAGTCTACGTACAGAATAAAAGTCGTGATCGTCAGAAGCTTAGTTTTCGTTTTCGGCTAAAAAATCATGATTCGGCCATATTTTTGTTTTCGGCCCACCGGACCAGCTGAAGCTTCGGCCAATCCAAAAATCAGACATTCATGAATTGCCACGCGTCATTCGGCCTACTTTGTAAAGCTTGGTCGTAGAAACTAAAATACACCAAATTTTGTATCCTCTAATGGAATGATCGTGTTTTATAACTTTGAAAGCCTATATTTGATCTTTCTCTCGCCAGGTGTAAAAAAACAAACAAGATTTCGGAAATATTAATACTGTTTAATGTCTAAATCATTTTCATGTTCGTTTTTGGCCGAAAATGAGACATAAGCCGAAACTTCTTCGTTTTCGGCAGAAATTTAATTTTCAATTGAATTTTTTTTTGAGGTTACTTCGAGACAAGCGAGAACCATTGTCAACCATCGAGTGATAAAATGGTCTAATGGTCGAACATATTTTTCTAAAGTCGTTTAACGGACTTAAATCAACACTTATGTTCAAACAGGAGCTCCCAGAATCGAACGCTTTCAAGACATCAGTCAAGTTACGTCAACATGCGTCTAAATACATATGTGCTTCAATGATTTACAGATCAGCAAATATCGTAGCTGGGAACACATTGCACGTCGTCGCCAGTTCTAGTCTAGGCACTAAATTGCTCCTGACTAATGTGCCCCACTGTCCAACCTAACTGCCATCGGCCTTGTGAACGGACAAATATATTTAGATCACCAATTAACGGCTAAAAGCTGTCTTAATTGATTAATCTGCGCGTAGCCTTAGTCACGGAAGTGAGAAGTGTTGTTGAATATGTCCAGTAATTGGAATTTAGTTAGTTAAATTAAAGCGATTAAACTTTAACTGGGTAGTGTGAAAGTGCGAAATAGAAATCTAATTGAAAGCATTAATTGCAACAGGTTTTGGATTTTCTTATAAATCCGAACAAATCTCCTATAATCTAAAAGCTTATTTCCAATATTGCTAATAACAAAAAACACGATTCCCCATATTCATAAACTCTTCAAAAGAGGCTTATGGTTCAAAGGGTTAAAAAAAACCTAATCCCGTCTTATTAAAACAAAATACAGTCAAGAAAAAATGAGCTTAGAGTTTTGAAGAATATATAAATTATTAGAGCAATTAGACTGAAGATCCATTGAATTAGGAAATGTATCTTCACCAAGGAAGACACAAAGCCCTGCTAGCAACGTTCTCGATACCCCAAGATGAATATCGGTAATCGAATTGTAGGCAAAGATCGTTTGCTGGCCGGTCTTTAGGTTCTATTTAGAGGTCCGGAGACGCCGGACGAGCGGACAGACAAAGAGACAAACGAAATTAATCGAGACATGCGCCGACGGCCTAATCCAATCGCGTCTATCCGGTCTCTGCCTTTTAAGCAGATCAGCCAAGGCTTCGGGCGGTTGTCTTGCAAGAAGTTCCGCTTTCAGCAAGGAATATACCAGGAACTGGACTTAACCTTGTTTGGTCTACGTTTAGTGCGAAACATGTATGGACTTATCAGCCTTATTGCTTCAGTATTATAGTCTAACTGACAGACACTAACAAAGGTATCTGTAGAAATACCCCCAGAACAGATGACAAAATTGCCCCATGTATGAAAGATGATGACATGAGATCCGCGTAATTGTCAGGCCAAGATTTGTATGAAAGAAATAGAATAGAATACTCTTTATTGTACATCATGAAACCGTGTAATCTTTGGATGGACTTGGTAGAGAAAGAGAATACATACGTTGGAACTTGGATGGTATATTTGTATGAAAATCTCAATTTAAAAAAAAAACCATCCGTGCGAAGCCGGGGCGGGTCGCTAGTTTTTAAATAAAAACATGTCACGAAAAGTATTAGCATTGTTCACAACTATAAACTTCAGCCGTTGTTTTATTGCTTTGTGAGTTCCGAAAGAAAATATATACCCCGCCCCTATTGGACAATACAAATCATTCTTGGAAACACCAATTGCGACACCCACATTCGTCTGGCATTATGTTAATGACTTCATAATTAATAGAAGCGCAATTTTTAATTAACACTGGCAACATCATCGTTTGGCATCGCGTATCGGGCTTCGGCGACATCAATTTACGTACAATGTCAATTTGCGCAAGAACCGCCCGAGTCCGGGATACAGGGCCTCATTAGAGGCGAACGGTTGCAATTAAACCGTGCGTCTTTTGCGACTTAACGAGCGCCCAAATTGGACGGCCGCCCGCCCTGGACACGCGTTTTAATAAATATACATTTCGACGTGATGCAATAAATATATTCCCCGATGCTATCGCTGTGAAATGTTGTGTTCCCTTTGGCTTTAAATGAGGATATAATGTAGGACTGATAATGATGAGCACGAGAAGTTAGGAGTGATCCTGTGTCGAGTTGACATTGTAACGACATTTTTTTAAATTCATTTTCTCTGCTGGTCTAGTGGTCGTAAGCGCGACTGCTGCGCTGCTGCCCTGTTCAATTCCCATGCCAAGTAATATTGAGTGTTTTTATTAGGAATTTTGTGAATAGAAGCCCGGAGTATGGATGTGTTACCGATTGATTGATTGATGAGACTTAAACATAGCCAGCGAAATGTGGAGGTCACTATAGGTGGACCTCTACCCAACCCTTCGGGGAGTACAGTCGTAATTTTATGTTACTATTCAGTTATTACAGCTATCGTATTAGATCACAATTTTTACCCGAACATCTAACTTTATAACATCCTGCTTCTAATGTGTAAAAACACATTTTTATTCATCCTACATATTTTACACATTTTTCTTTAACATTCAAATATAGATTCATGATAAAACGACATTTTTCAAGGTGTTAACTATCACTAAGGATGGACAAGACGTTCGCATAAAGGGGTCTTGTTAGTGACGCAGCCGTCTCCTGCACTAACGAGACCCGAGCGAGATACGGGAAGCTGCTGATTGCCGATGACGAATTGCCTTGAGATTCGGTACAGGCAAACAAAAGTATTGTGTATGGGTGAAGCAGGAGATTGTATTATACAACAAAATATGAAAATAGTAAACGCTAAAAAAAGAATACATTCCAATGTTTTTTTTTTTCGTTTTTTTTTAATGGCGTGACATGCATGTCTTTTCGGGCATTGGGCTTTGTCTTTGTCAAATGTGCACCATATAAACAAACTCAGTTTAGCAATAACTTAGTTTTAAAGAATTCGATTATCTACATGAGAAAGGCATAATATGGTGTCTTTCAAAACTATGGATTAATTTACAATGAATAAATTTGAGCTCCAACTACCTTCCTACTCGTCGAAGGTTTCAAAATACTTAGCATTTCTGCCAAGGACGGTGGTAAAAATAAGTAAGAGCTATGTTATACAGCTGTACAAGGTACGCTAACACGAAAAATAATTTTATATCCATGCAAGAGTGAACCACTAGCATTCCACTACGCCATTTTGCCGAGGACGAGTTAACGAAAGTGTTAGTAAGAATGGGTAAGAAGTTGGTATTTTAGAGGGGTCTCGTTAGGCGCGCGGGCGGCTGATTGCCGATTGAGCACCAATTGCCTTGATTGACGGCGCCCGCACGGCTAACGAACCTGCTTTCAACGTGGACGTGCCGCTCGTACCGACGGCGACGTCCCACAGACGTACAGCGGGAAGCAACGTACGTCTTACAGACGCATCGTGTATGTAGGTCAGTTATGTGTGAAATAGTCAGGTTAGTGGGCTGATCAACTGATTGCGTGTTGGAATTCTAATATAAATAAATGAATGGATGTGGAATTTGATGTTATTTATAAAAAAAAAACATGTTACTGGATATAAATCAAGATGTTACAAAAAGCATGTGAATGCTCGAAATAAAATGAGATCAAGTTTAATACTAGTTTCTACTTCCTATATATGGCTTTGATGCTCTTTTCATTTTCATAGATGTAAAAGATGTTAGGGATAGCGACCGTCGCTTCGCAAACTCGTCATGTTCGAAACTCGTAGAGGTGCTACGCGCTACGACAGGTTTCTGATTGCTGACTGGCTCCAATAATTTGGTCCGATTGACGTCGAGAAATCCCCACTGAATTTGGTTCATTTGTACACAATCAAGGAATTCTGTACCACCTACCGCAACACGCCCGGCCTGTGTACTGCTTATTACCCACACATGTGAAATATAATGTCTTCATTCGAACAATGCCAGACGCGCTATAAATCATTATAAAATTCGAATTACGCCGGCTTAATGTTTATGTAACGCTTCCGCCGCTTTTATAGTCGCACACACGTAACACCTCGCCGGCTAATTCGTTCGTACACAGTAATCAGCAGCTCGTAACATCATCAGCGTCTTTGTGGAGCGAGACCGCAATCCATCATATCGGGACAAAAGGAGGCGGATAAACGCGCCAGTTGTTTGCGTGAGAGAGCGTTAATTTTGTTAAGGAGTCTCAATCAGTGAAGGCGTGTAAGTAAAGTCGGCGCGCGACCGCCGCGGGAGCGATTCGAGCGAATTACCGTACCTGGAGGCGCGGGGCCGACTCGTTAGTTGTTGTTTGCCGAGTGACGCGGGTCAATCAGCAGAGACATGCACGGAACCGCACTTCTTCATCCCCCTCTGTGGCCCCTCACCTGTCCCCTTCCCCACTCGTTAGGCCGCGCCGTCTCTGTCAACTGTGAGACGAGCTTTATCGAATCTACGACGCACGACCCGCGCCGCGGTCGGCCCACTCTTCGCTCTAGTTTGACTCACAACCGCCGGTAAACAAGGGAAATCAGTGTAAAACGAATTTATATGAACGACAAATAGAAGGGGGCTAAATAACGTAACGAGATATTATAGGCGTCTGTGATGATGGCAGGCATACCCAAGTGAAGAGCTAGTCAGTAAAGATTTGACCCAAATATTTTCTAAACGGGCCTGCAAAGATCAAAAGAACGAAATCGGAAAACAAAAAACCTCTCACAAAATGTGGCATGACTAAGAAGCAATGGAGTAAAATAATTGTATAGAATGGTATGCGTTTAGCTAATTAACGCGCAGGGTCGGACAGCTGCGGTCCACGTGCGAGGCTGCGCCCGCGCCGCGCCGCCCGCATCTCCTCTGCGACCGTTCTACCTACAGACGGTGAAAACGCAATTTCTATTTATTTGTGAACAACTTTCAAACGCACCGCATGATTAGTGCCTCTTTTAATAGCTTGTAATACATACTATATCATGCCTTTTAATCGCAGACCTATGTTTTTGATTTCATTATTGTAAATGACCGCCGTTGTATGAAGGCAGATGCAGCTATTTTGAACCTGACAAATAATATAGAATCGTCTCTTTATTACTGTAGCCAGTAATTCCATAAATAATTATAATAGGTCTTTACCTATGAAATTGCCGTTTTGTATGAAAAAATTTAAATGAATTTTTTTCATGTATTTTTTATTTTTATTAATCGAAGTAATCACCCATGCAATCAATGCATCTTTGCCAACGCAGTGGCAGTTTATTGATGCCCTTCTTAAAGAAATCAGCTGGACGGGAGGCAACAAATTCTTCAAAGGCATTTTGTACTGCCTCTCGGGTATTGAATTTTTTTCCCGCCAAGAAGTTATCCAAATTCTGGAAAAAGTAGTAGTCTGTAGGCGCAAGGTCTGGTGAGTAGGGCGGATGACGGAGAGCTTCCAACCCCAGTTCTTGCAACTTGGAGACCGTCTGCTGTGCAGTATGAGGTCGCGCGTTGTCGTGCAGGAGCAGCGGAGACGAGCGATTGACCAATGCTGGTTGGAGATGTGCCAGCTTCTCCATCATTGTGTTCAATTCTTCACAGTACACATCTGCAGTAATGCTCACCCCGTTTGGTAAGAAGCTGTGTTGAATCACACCGGCGCTAGACCACCAAACAGTGACCATCACTTTTCTTGGGGTATGTTTTCGTTTAAGGCATTGTTTAGGTGCTGAACCAGGATCCAACCAACTTGCTGAGCGCTTGCGGTTATCAAACAGAATCCATTTTTCATCGCAGGTAACAATGCGGTTCAAAATTCCTTCATTTGTGTGTCTGTTGAGCAGTGCAAGGCACGTCTCGACGCGTACTTCGCGCTGGCGATCATTGAGTTCGTGGGGCACCCATTTGTCAAGCTTTTTTACCTTGCCAATTTGACGCAAATGGACCAATATTGTTTTGACGCTAACGTCGAAAGCTGCTGCTAATTCAGCCGTAGATTGTGTATCATCAGCTTCCACAATCGCCTTTAATTCGTCATTGTCGACCAAAGTCTTCGGACGACCGCGAGGTTCATTTTTCAGGTCGAAATTTCCAGAACGGAAGCGAGCAAACCAATAACAGGTAGTGCGTTGGTTTGTAGTGTTAGCTCCGTAAACGTCGTTGATGTTGCGTGCCGCTTGTGCCGCGTTGCTGCCACGACGGTACTCATATTCCATAATTACTCGAATTTTTAACGTATCCATGATGACGAAAAAGATTTAAATGCGATGAAAATGTAACACTAATCAATAAACAAATGACTACTTTTGGAAAAAAAAATCCATGTTTTTAAAATAAAATTAATTTGAAATTAGAATTCTTAGCCAAACAAAAAATATTCTGATTTGAAATGGCCAGTACTGCAGAACGGCAATTTCATAGGTAAAGACCTAATATTTATTTGTATGTTTTATTACTGTCCCTTTATTATTATTCATGTACAGCAAGTGGGCAATAAACTATTTTCAAGTACTTTGCATTTACATTAGCCAAGAACTTGTGCTATGGACGCCGTAATTATCAACACATAAAAAGAGACATGTAGTTATTTTAACGAAGTAAACAATTATTAACATTTACAGTAATTATAAAGAAGTGATTGTATGTAATTCCACATCGCTTCGAAGATTATGGCTTGTGTAAAACTTAATGGAAATCGTAAGACATAATTGCTTATACAACTTAAGGAATTTATTGGCCTAGATTGCTATGAACTATGTCTTATTCTTTGGTAACAAGTACTGAAATAAATTGCCTACGCAGTCTATTTATCAACAACGTCGCAGAAACTGCTAACTATGGTTATTCATTAGTTCGCAAAGAGACATAAAATTTCCATAATCGTTGATATAGCTGTAACGCTAGGCAGCTACCTAAACAGCTAACACAGTCGCGGTACACTGACACACAAAGCCTGATTAGTGCGGGGTTCCAAATAAAAACTTTGTTGTTTGTTGCCTACATCTTAAATTAGTCCTTAACGTTCTTTAACGAGACCAATTTAGTTGGTCCGTGAGACGCCGTCGAACGCTTGTTGTGTGCAAAACTGTTTACTTTTTGCTCCACTCCAGGTAGAAAACAACGGTTCGAAGCATTTTCATAACAATGCGCCTGCGGCTTTCTCGTTATACTTTTTTGGACGCGATGCGTTTGACAGACACGCCATTGTCATCCTCAGATGACGGACTAAAAACTAAACCTTATATTGATGATCAATGGGAAAGATCGATTCGAAGCCGAACACTCGGAATACCGAACCATAAAAGGTACCAATTAGTCCTGTCGAAGACGAAGAAGTTGGAAATAATTAAATAATAAAGAACAAATCTGGCTCACCTTGTGTAATCGCTTTTGCATAATATCATTCCCCCTTTGAAGTAGAAGGAGCGTCCCATGTCGGCGAGTGCCTGGCCACAGCAGGCGCACTTGAGGCAACCGTGGTGCCAGTATCTGTCGAGTGCGTGTAGGAGGAACCTCTCCACTATTTTGCCATTGCAGCCGGCGCATTCTTTGAGCGCTGGATTGTTGTTGTTGTGCGGGTAGTCGTGGCCGTTGGCGGCGAAAGCGGCCTCCGGCGAGGGCGGGTGTGGCGAGCTGAGCTCCGCGTACCCGTGGTAGTGCGGGTTCATGCTCAACGCGCTCGCTGCCAGCTTGACGGTTGGAGCGGGGACCGCTCGCACCGACCACCACAACTACACGCCCTGAGGACAAACAAACATATGTTTAGGGTTTGCTATTACTGCTACAAGTTATCAAAAATTGAGAACTGTTAAGCTGTACGGGTGTTGAGCGAAGTTTAACTTTGACCTCTTTGAGATGTTGACTGGTTGTTTTAATTTTTCTTGGCATCCCCTGGTCAGGTCGCCAGTGGCTCGGGGTAGGCCTGCGGGCGGCCGCGTTTATAAAATTTTCCAATTAGCAATTTCATACAATTAGGAGCGGGGTGAGGTTGCGGGCGGGGGATGGTTAGCGCGGGTCGCGGGGGAGGAGTGCGTCAACCCGATCCAATTAGCTCGCGGCCGGCGGAGCGGCGGGACGCCCGTGCCGTCTGAGCGGCCCTGTCGCCATAAAACTTAATTAAACGTTTAAAAACAAGTATTCATTAAAGAATAATCAAGCTTATGTAGTCATAAATAACCGGATTGTCCCGCGCGGAACGGGTGCCGTAATTAAGACTGCACAGAGTTGATCAAACGCACTGATTTGAAACTACCCTTCATTAAGAGAGCGCGAGTCGGGCGCGGGAGCTTCCGCTGCGGTGCAGAAACTAATTAAGAATAACGGACGCTTTAAAAGCGTAATTAATTTAGATTGTAATTCTATTTCTCCGAGAGTAAAGTAGACAATTATTTCAGTAGCCCTTTCTTTTGGAACGATTTGCTTTGCTGAATGTAATTTGCTTAATTTCTGTGTCCAACAGGATAAGGGGTTGTACTGCGTCGAGATTTATTTCCTGCGTCAGAATCGACAGCGGAGCATGATAAATAACGTTATCAAGAGCGAACAGAGGTATGATTTTATAATGAGTTACTACTAACGAGCGTATCGTGATTAATTAACGCTGTAGTCTTCAATTACGATTGCTGCAATGGTGTTGTAAACATAACGTGTGGTTGCATCACGGAGTATCTGTAGGAGCGTGAGGAAAGTCATTACCCTTGTTGGCGCATGTCTAATGAAGGCTATAAGGGCGAGGTATGGCGTGGACGCCCCGTACGGTTGATATTGCGTGCGTCCTAATGAGCAGCGTCGCGTGCGCAACTATCGCACTTCGTTAAATCGCGCCCGAACTACGCGGTATTAATGTCTTTGTTAAGTTAATTCTGCAACGCGTTAGGCATTCGAGCTATGTTGAGGAGGTCTTAATCAAAGTTCGCGTGTTACATTTCCTATTTCACGTCAGAAATGGACAGGAAATCATGTTTGAAGTGAGGTTATCAAGGTGATGATAATATTATGTTGATACTAGGAAACACTAATTTGCAGTGAGGTATTTGTTCCCTGTTAGCGTCATTTTAATTGCCACTACGAGGAGATTTTCTTATTGGACGTCTAGCAAAAAGTATTATGGTTTCCAAAACCATAGTGGCATTTTTCATGAATATTATCCTTATTGTTGATTCGGGAAGTCCGTTACTCGGAACAGTCTATGGTGGTGTGCGCATATTCAGTTAGGCAGGATCTTCAAACTTACGACACAAGTCTGAAGATCTTGCCTGAGTGTCCAAAAAAAGAATACGTGGGAAACTTGGGCGTGATTCTAGCTCATAAATATTTTTATAAACTAGACTAAATAATTGCTAGAAGTGATCATAAATCTTGTTTATGATTTAGATACAAATTAGGAATAGTTGCGTATCATAATTCGTCTGGTATTTTATTTGCGGCATAAATATCCAATGTCTTATAGGTTTATAATTTGTGACCGTTTATTCAATGTTATATTGATTTAAAGTATTCAGAATTATAAAACGATATATGAACATATTAAATTAATCAGAATTGTTGAGCGTCAGGCTAACAATGAGGAAATACAAGTTAATTTAAATTAAAACTTCAACATACGCATTTATTTAGGTATTGAATGTGACAGATGTGACTTTACCTCTAGGAAATGTGTAATTTTTTCATAAGTTTGTTTCATGATCACCGCCTAGTGCTAATGGAACAGGTAGGTGGGTAACCTACCGCTTTATAAATAAAAAACTAATTTAATCCAGTTTTGGGACACGAAACAATTGTGCATAATTACTTAAACGTATGTCTATATTCTATTCCAATTTCGTCACTTACTAAAATGAATCCTACTGTCATTAAAATTAAGGTTTAAAATAATGTTTTATTGTGAGCACACGGTGCGTGTTTGGGCTGGCGGGGGTGGGCTGAGAACTTGGCAGGTGCCGTTTTCATTATTCAAGCCCCATTGATTGGAGACTTTGTTGCCGTTTAAAAATCTTATTAGCAACCGCCCGACAACAAAGCGAGCTACGATGAGCCTCCTCGCAGCCCCTCTATTTACCTGTTAAGTGATTTTTTTTCAATTACCGCGATGAGCTGCAGGTTCTATACGAAAGTGTAAGTCATCTTGTTAGTGAATGTTTATTTCCGCGCTTTCCATCGCCCATTTTAAAACATTTGTCAGCTGCAATAAACGTGATGATTCTACACAAAATGTCGGTGGGATTCCCATAAAAAGATAAAACAATGACAAACGATTTGACGTGAAAACCATAGAGGTTATTAATCATACTACTTATCTTTGTGACACAAAAGAAGGGACAAAAAAATCCTGTCAAAAACAAATGTCAAGAGCAGTACTAAGCGGCGTTAAACCTTAAATTATGATCTAATAAAAAAGCTAATGTAAGAGTACATATCGGTCACTTGTTTTAACTGCAGGGTTCCCCAAGAACAGCCGGGCGCCCGCACGCCGCGAATAATGTAATTAAGGCGAAACCGCCGGCGAAATTAAACGCGAAAACGGAATGAGAATGTGAGCCTAATTAGAGCCGGGAGCGGGGCGGAAGACGCTGCAACCTACGGCACCCCTGCCCGACCCTGCCGCGCTCCCCCCGCGCCCCGCGAGCCTGGTGCACGCGGGACCCCAACCCGAGACGTCTTCATCTATCGCACGTATGAAGCCAAATAATCCAGCTAATGACGTGACCAAATTAAAAACACGAATTAAGAGGCCCATTCAAAAATGCCAATTAATTTTAATTCCCAGCAGAACTAATGACAAACATAACTACGCCAGTAATATTAATTCTGCGCTAATGAGCCGCGTTTTAACGAAGCTTTAAATATTAGCCTTTTTTTCTGCTTTTTATATTGCACCACGCAAATAATCACAGCACAGCGCACGTCGGTCGCAAGCATAAATCCAATTCGTTTTCTCTCACATCCATACTAATTAAAAAACTGCGGACAAATTGGAGCCCACTCTTCGCCCACGGGAACATAAAATATCCATTCCATTGACGGCACCGGTCTGCCATTGATTAATTTTATCCAATCGGATGGGAATTCAAGTTTTTCAGGAGTTAATTGTCATGCTTCATTAGGTAAGTGACTTTCGGCGTTGTGTACGATTACCGATTTGTTCACCGATCGAAGTACCGAATTAATATATTCGGTACTTCGATTATTGAATACTAAACTAGCGACTCATGCTATTGAAAAAAATATGGCAGCTTATGAATGTATCAGCCCACTTATAGTAAACGGGTATACAGTACATGAGACTAATGTGTGTAATATTATTTGCATATAATGACCGTTAATGTGCCCAGCGCATTATTCATCCGGCGTGACCTCAAAACGGCCGCAAGAACCGTTTGATCGATGTACATTCCCTCTCCATACATCTGTGTAGTTTTAAAATGGTTATTTCATGATAGGCAGGTAATTACTAAAGAATCACGTAGCACATAGATAATTTTATAGAAATCATGAGTGGTAAACGACGTAATTGACGCACGACGGTATCAGATCCAACAAAATTGTGTGCCATATTCTAAATGATGGTTATTATGCGGGTATCAAATAAAATATAGCTTTTAAATGTTTATGGGTAGGAGGTTTAAAGTTTAACCTAAACGACATAGACGATGAACCAAAAGCATATCAAATAACCTGACAAGAACCATTGCTTGTTAAAAGAGGTACAACATTCAGAAGTCACTGTTAATAATTATGAACATCATTATCATCATCTTACCCTTGTCCTAATTTATTTGGGGTCAGTGCATTTTCATCTTTCATACAAACCTATATATGTGTTTGCCGTCATCTCAATAGTCACCTCCTTTATACCCAATTCAGATGAATTGGGCAGATATTTGCTCCTCTTATACTCTTGTAACCCTGACAGTCGTCTTGTCCTCACAACATGTTCCTTATTCCTGCGCATCACATACCCATACCATGAGAACCGTTTTCTATAAAACTTCTCGGTGTCCGACGCCATTTTCAGACTTCCTCTTACATACTGATGACGTACGTTATCCTAATTGCATTGCCTAATTTAAATATCCCTTTAAATAATTCGCTATCGTTAGCTTGTCATCTGCATATATACAAATACACTATACCCTAATGAGCTCAAACATACTAGAACAAAAACTATAACGAGCACCTAACCTTGGTAACATATTTAATGATTTTATCTACAGAATTATTAAGTATCAGATCAATTTAAAAACAACGGCCTTGTTGAATTTGCTCTTATTTAGACTATTTTGTATATAGCTCTGTCAAGTACAGTTTTAAATAATTATTATCATTTACCTTGTCACTCGGAGCCGTGTCAGGGTTTTGCATGAATAGTCGTATTTGGAAACACCACGTCCTTGCTTTGTTACGTACATATATTAATTAGCAGTCACTAACTAATATGACGAAGAAAAACACAACGCTTTATTATAAAATTACACATATTTTTATCTCACTATAAGTTAATTTACTCCGTAGGTATGTAACCGACTACTTCATGAATATTCTTATGATGGTAATTTTTAATATATAAGTAAACTCATTTATAGCTGCTGCAATAATTAATAACGTGCTCACCAGAAAATATTTCTTCATGTTAATAAAGACTATACGTTTTCGTGAAATGTATTCACATACCATTATTTTTTTAGGGTCTATTCTTGAAGAATTAACCCCTAGTAATAAAATTACGAGCGAAACGTAAGTGAATGAACTGGAAGGCGCACGCGCGTGGAGAATGCTAATAGGAACGTTTTGTAGTACACTAATGGCTAAGGATTTGTCATTGCCGCCAAGCAGGTGTCGTGACGAAAAAACACGTAATAATGACCGTACAAGTGTAGACATTGTCTCCGACAGATCGAGCGCTCTCGCCCGTAATTAGAGGCGGCCGACCGAGGACACCAGCGAGCTCCGAATAATAGAGGAGGCATCGATATCCACATATAATGTATACGAGTGCCTTACAGATAAGTAGAACTCATGCGGAAATAATTAGAAATTGATGACGATAATTTAGTGAACAACTAGAATTAGCAAACCGACCCGTTCCCTAATGTTAATCAAACTTTGATATCAAATCCAGATAATAAACCTAAATTCAATATTCTTATGTAAAAAGAAATTAAATGAGTCAAGTCTAATTTCAATGCTTTGATAAAAATTGATTACGATCACTTATCTGATATTAAATCCGCAATGTACAAAGCTACCGTTTACAAATTACGCACAGATAAGTAACGAAAAAGATGATCTATGTGCGACAATATAATTAACCGATCGTAGATTACTTAAAATTTGATATAGGATCTGTCAAACAACATTATTAATTAAATTGATAAAGATTTTATTCGCGAAACAAAGGTGCCGACAATCACGCCTAATTGGATAACATTGATCTGATGTCCTTCTAATTTTTCATACAAACTTTCAAAACATAGATAATATCATAGGTACTTATTTTCCTAAACGGTAGCGAGAATTTTTAGCATCCAATATTTTCATAAAATTTGTGTTTTGTAAAGGACCTTATCTCTTTTTGTAATCATTAAGGGTCTCATTGCTTTCCCTTGTGGCATTCATACTTAAAATAGCACTGAAAGTCATATCCAACCATTATCATTATTCCCTTTTATTTAACTCAAATATTTAACTTTACTATAAATTTATCATTCCAAGTTATTGGTTCAAAACGTAACTCAAAAGTTTTTGAGATTTACACAATTTGCCTCATCCATAAGCGTAGCCCAGTTCAGTACTCCCTGTCAAACGAAGCGGTCCGTCACGGCGGACTGACCATAATTGTGCCTCGTCCAACAAATATATTAAGTATTCGTGATAGAACTAAAGAAGTCAGCAGTATGTAATTTTAGAACGTTTTGCCACAAATGTCAGCCGCGGGCGGGTCCGAAGCGTCCGGACACTTGAACTTGTTGCTAGCCCAACATTTATGATTGCTGCCTTGCATTTGCTTTGATACCACGACAAGGCTGGTTTATTACCGAAATCTTAGGTATAACCATGTGTAAGATGAATTCTGTTTAATGGGCATGTATTGTCATCAACGATGCGAAACATTGTGACGTCATAATTGCTAAATTTTGCGTCGCACTTGAGATTTTTTATATATATTCCTCATGCATAATTCCATTCGACAATATTTCTGGGTTTTCTATAACATATTTCTTTAACAGCTTTAAGGAAAATAATGTACATACTACTACTAATCGCGATAAGGAGAATGATTAAATTAGTCCTTAGTTTGCTAAAGCCAGAACCCCCTTTCAACAGGATTTTCAAGTGCAAGGAAACGTAAATCTCATTTTATCTTATCTTTAATTGGGTGCAAGTTAAAATCTTAATTGGCACTCGACCCAAAATGTTTATAAGCTGTCGAACATTAAAAATACACGTCTGACGTTGGTTGTAAAATTCTTGTATAGCATTTACGTCTAATGTCTCACAGCTCATTATTATCTGATGTTCGTATTGCGATAATACATCAGAACGCATCTATTGTTTCCATCAGTGAATGAACTTTATGTCATCAGGTACACACTTACTGCCATCAATATTATTATTTACGTTTTAGAGGTCAGAGACTTGGGTTGCGTGTGCTGCGACGCCATCTTTGATGATATCTTTATTATTTTTAATTTTTATACTGACGTCATTACGTCGTAGAATTGCACCGTCCTGATCAACAGTTGTATGTGTGTTCAATTTAAACATGCTGAATAATAGCTAGACTTTGTTAACTTAAGTAGGTATGGGGTCGTAGATTTATTGCATTGGCGCCAGTATAGTCATCAATTTGTCAAATGTATGTTTCTTCAGCAAGTTTTTGACGAGGAAGCATATTTTCAAGTGGCGACCGCCGACCACACGGGACTGCACTTGAAACGACTGCGTAAGGCTAAATTATTGCAACACTCTCCAGTGTTCTACTGGAATGACAGATTGATATATTGACAATTTCAAGTACCGTTGGAGACCTTTCATGTCCCTTTGTTTTGTACGATTTGCTGAGGTTGATAAATGTCCTTTACTTTAAACTTATGTGTACCACATTACGTATTTACATGTAAGAATGCTGTGATAATCGTAGTATAAATATTTACGCCATTTTGAGCTACATGATATTGGATGTGCCAGACAATTAAAATTAAAACCTATTTTTTTTATTGTTAACAAAATTAATTAACTACAACGTACGCAAGCAAATAGACTTAATTAATTCTAACCAGTGCTGAAAACATTTATTTTAATAACAAAATTAATTAGCCGTTGTTTTCTAAATTAGTTATCCAAACAATGCGTAAAATATCTAAATCTTGTTTTTCATTGTTATACTTACTTACATCATAATTATCTACAATAAACATTTAGAGCTGACTTTTCGATAGTCAGGTAACTTTTATCTATAGAAAAAAAATGGCGGTTTGACATATTCTCAATAGAAAATCAGTCAGTCCGCCATTTTATTTATTTATACAAAAGTTATATTTGGATTGGGCCTTTATCTTTTACTCTACTACTAGCAGCCACCCGCGACTGCCTCTGCCTATTTATCGTTAAAAATGATAGCTTTTGTGATATTCTGAAATATAAGGTAATAATACTGTAAAGTTGAATCACAAGTCGTTCAGTGGTTTTGGCGTGAAAGAGTAATACAGATCATATTATCACAAACACATCAGAACTTTTACATTAGTTTTGTATGCATTTGTTTTTTTTTGACATCTTGTCAAACCAATTTATTAAGTCAAGAACTGCAAGTCAAGATTCATGTAAATTCCATTTCAATGTATTGGTCCCACAAGCTCACTATTTCTTCTGATTCTTTTTCCCTAATACGGATTGGTATTTCGACCACCGGAGATGGCAACACCGTAAAATGTCGGGATTTAAAATAAGAAGCTCTATTTCTGGCTGTCTGTAACTCTCGGTCTATTTGAGGATTTCGTTTTCCAATAATACATTATTATGAACTGTTTCAGAAGCTTGTAAAGTAGTGTTTGTGTATTTTGTTAAAACTTTAATACATGAAAAGAAAAATAAATAAAGATCACAGGGCAACGAAAAATTCATCCGCATCATTGTATTTTGTTTAATATTTATTTACTTTTTACGTATGTTATGTATTATATCTATGGACCTTGGATGCCTGATAATAAAGCAGTGATTGCAAATTTTAAACAATGTTTTTTTTTTCTATTCTCCGTGGTTTTGACAAAGGAAATTTTAAAATATAGGCAAAGTTACATATTGAAAGTATTAATAAGGCTAACTATTGAAGTCTTTACATCGAAAATAAACGCAAAATTTATGGAACAAATAGTCTACTTCCGTGATTTGTTGAAAACATTATCAACAACCAATCGCCTTCTTGTCTTGCTTTTAAATGTTGACGCGGACGTGTACGTTTAAAACATACTTTTTAGGTATTTCAATAATTTCAACATAACATCACGCGTGTATTCCCAGAAGGTTTGGGCAGAGTTGTACCTGCAGGGCACCGGCATTTCACCAGTTATGTTTAAATCGCATAAAAGAGGGGGTGAGCCTATTGCCATTAACCGGGCACACATCCAGACTCCGTGCTGTGACTGAGAAATTCCTAATGTAAAATCCCAATAACACATTGCCCGACGCGGGAATCAAACCCAGGACCTCATGCTTTACAGTCGTGTTTGCGACCACCAGACCTACGAAGCACGCAATCAGTAAATCAATCCATAATTTTACTCTCCGATTATCAAAGAGCGATAAAAGCGATTTATTTTCTACTTTTAAATACATGTCTGTGCAGTAAAATATCAAGATAAATACCATCAGCAATTCCACAATTAAATACTAAGGTCACAAGCGTAAACGAACAATTAGCTAGGAGGCTGGGAAGTACACTGTTAGTTTAGTCTAAGTACTAATATGAACAAGTAACGTTTTTATTGAAACCATTCTAAACACTCATCCTTGAGACTCGACTATTAAGAATGATTTATTAGTATGACTATTTTAATTACATTACATCGTTAAATTTTCGTTCCAACCATTTTTACATGCAGTCAGGTAAAGTTGTGTTATTATGGCTTAATTATTAGTTTTAATAAGCCATTTGATTTCAAATTAGGACTGGTCATAAACAGATTTTGCTGTAAGTAATGAGGCTAGCACAACAAGCTACCTCAATGTGTCAAATTTCTTTGATTCATTTCCAACTTTATTTCATGTTCAATTAGGAAAATTTGACAGTTTGGGTTACCTTGATGTGCTGGCGTCTGTACGTAAAAATGGCAATTAATGTTATTAATAATAACTATGTTGACACTGAACCTGTTTATGTTATGAAATTATTAATTAATGGAAATCTAAATGCCTGCTAATAAACATAAAATAGAGTGTTAGTAATTAAGTAGGCAATATTTATTTCAATGCTTTCAATAATTTGCTCATAACCTTGTTTTTATCAGGGTTGAATGGCTATTTAAAAGTCAGTTATGTTTTGTCCTTGGAATTTGACTGTTCTTGTACGGAAAAAACTGTCAAGTTAAAATAATTTCTCGTATAAAGATATATCTGGCGTAGGTAGATTTACCCTTTAATACAGATATTGACTTGCAACGTTTGTTTGTAACCCGTTTTAACGTTTTACTGATATTCCATCTGGGCCACTTGGTGTATTGCACCGGTTCTTTCATCTAGATGCCAAAGCCTGTACTGAATCTTTCTATAGGCCAACCACTTTGTACCTCAGCAACATCAGAGCCATCAGAGGTGAATTACCTACCCATCTCAGCGAGAATTTAACTTATAGCCATATTTTAAGCATCCACATTTCACCGTCTCAACGACAACACCATTTTAATCGATGAGGTTAAAATTTAAATGTTTTAGGGATTATTATTAATGTCTCCGATCTCAGATAAAAAAATATGAACTCTGAGAAAAAGATGAACGTAAGTAAAGAAGAAGCTGCTTAACATTCTTTTCTCGTAATAAACGTCAACCATTCTCCAGTCCCTTTACACGATCCTCTAGCTAAGATCTGTTTAAACCTTTTTCAATAAAAACAAGTGAACATAGCCACTGGTTCAATCTCGGCTGACCAAAGTAGATTGTAAAAAACTTAGGACCTCCTTTATAAGAATTATACATATTAGAAAGAATATTGCGTGCACTGAGGAGTGTGATATTTGGGATAGTTTAAGGTTATAATATGTACATATATAGAAAAGAGGTGCAGAAAGATATAACAGTCAAATGTCGACTACTGAGTGACGACTAGTACTTAATGTGTAATTCATTATTAAATTGGATTAATAACATTGTACAGCCAAACAGTTCCCTACAAACTTTATGCGTAAGGAAAAAAAACAATGACCATAGTATGTGTATAAGCTCTAGTACCCAAAGAATTAACTTCTGTTATGGTTTCGGTGCAGGAAAACATCGTGAGGAAACCTGGACTTATAATTAATATAAGTCTGGGATTATCAACCCGCCTTTGCGTGGTGATTAATGCGTGCCTTCTCTGTATGAGAGGAGGCATTTACCCTGCAGTGGGGCAGTAACAGGCTGTTTTTTTTTTTTTTAATTATGGGTACTATAGTACCATATTATTAGATTAGGTATGTTGTTTGTTGTGGTACACTGCCTCATTGTTCAAAATTTTAAGGAATGTATCAGAACAAATACTGCGTTCTATAGTGCATACAAGAGTCCCGCCTGTAAGTCCACCATAAGATATGGAGGTTCTAGTATAATTTTATTATTCTATCTCACACCGGATAGATAATGTCGTTATTCGGTCACTTTCACACCGTTTTATAGCTCATCGCGTATCGAACATGCGCCGGCGCAGCGCGATGCGGCGCGGGCGCACCGAGATAACCACGATTCCATGTTAATTTATCGCTTTTACTGCACACAAGCGTAAACTACTTTCTATCTTTCTATTAGATACATATCATAGAATTTTCTCTAATAAAAAATCTTGACATTTAATTGATTTATTTACTTTCTTGTACTGCTGGAGAAATGACATGCTCTAGTGGAACAGCTGTATAATTTCCCGCGTCGTTTGACTGAAGAAAGCTGTGATTTGATTGGTTGATGGTGTTCGTAAACCATGTAGCTAATTGAGTTAGTTTTTGTGCAGTAATTGTTTCAGTGAAATTGTACTACAACTTGTTGGTTACCGTTTAACAGCGGTTTTTAGTGTTTCAATTATAAATCAGCGCTTGTCAGTAAGTACTCTGAAAATGTAATTCTTAAAGAACGTGAGCATTGCGACCAATGACTTGTGTTTTTTCGAACTTGCGAAACAGTTCTAGTTAATTCTTGCCATTTTTTCCTAAATTTCCTTACTTTTTGCCGGTTCAGAGAAAAACCATTTTTGAAGTAAACACCATTCATGATGAGTATGCCAAGGTGTGAAACATTTTGTTTCTGGTTTATGCATACTTTTTGTGCTATAACTGTTAAGTTAAGCGGTTAACTGACGTCTACCGTTAGGTGCGCATGCGATGTCAACCGCAATGTAAAATTTTACAACAAGATCGTATTTCTTCTGATTCCCTTTTCTCCTTCAAAACATACTCGTTATTTGTTGTTTATTAATATCAGACGATTAATTATATTCTTTGATCAATCGTCGAGATTGCTCGGAGCTATCGTTGGGATTATAAAGGTTCAATTATAATAAATGTAGCTAATTTCAATCAAATAATACCTCTAATTAGCTGACATGAAACCTTCTTTGTGCGGGCCGCTTAACAAATGACTCAATTGATGTTGTTAATAGTCGGGCCTTCGCGGCCTCATTATAAACAAGTCATTCGGGGTTCACAGACAGTCACGACAGCAATGGAGTAATAGAAATCACTATTAAAATTAATACTGGATGGTATTCTAAATATGGCTAACGATAAACAAAAAAGAACCGCAATGGTTGGAGGAAACAAAAATCCATTGGCGCATGTTACAAGTACAACTTTTGTTTAATGTTCTTTTTTTGGATATTATTTTTTCTTTTTTCTTTCTGGTGGTTTTTGTGTAAAATCTACCAAAAACGTATAAAGTGGTTCAATGGTTGGGTGTTCAGAATTATGTACTGAACTCATGGTATCAGGTTCTAGGTTGATGTTCCTTACACCGATTTCCCATATCATCGCCATAGACAACAGAAAAACAACTACAGTATTCGTATCGGACAGTGGTAGTTTATTTAGGTTGGCCCGCGAGGGGTCGTAAATTATAGACAAGAAAGAGGAGTTTGCGATTAATTGAATTGTAAATATCATAGTTAGGCAGAGCTGTACCTACATGTAGTAGGTAGGTACACCCACATTTCGCCAGTTATGTAAGTCCCACGTAACAGGGGACGATACTATTGTCATTGTCAGGGCTTAAATCCAAACCCAGAAGGAAAACCCACTAATACAAATGCGAAGTAAATTAATTAATAAGTACTTACATGGGTACCAAATTCGAAAAAAGCAACAAAAGACTGTCGGGTTTTATCTCCCATCATTTGTCAATAAGAATTATCGTTGCAAAAACGTGAGCATGGAAAAAAGCATCATCATCATTACAAACCAAGGGATATTAAGAGCCTTTGATATTAATTTAATGACCTTTAAAAACCGACAAAGAGCGAGTTCGACTCACCAATCGACAGTTCCGTACTTCGGTATCAAAATGTTGTTCCATTTTCAAAGTCATGTCAAGTTGTAGTTATTCTAAAATGCAAGTTGACAGTTCCCGAAATATAAAGCTGTGACAGACATGGTCGCACCATAAGGGATTCCTTTATGTAAATTTTGGTACGGGACCCTAATAACCGTAGTTACGATGTTAATCGAAAGTTTCGTTTATATATATAACTGGATAATTATCAAGAGCTTGAGGCAAAGACTTCCAAATATTTATTTACTCACTAATTAAAACTAGACTGCTTTGTCTTGTTAAGTAACAATGTACTTTTTACAATGGATCTAATTGCTACACGTGTTCTGTTTAAAATAAAAACTAACAAGAAGTAGTCAAAAGAAAACTTTGTTTCAGGAGTTGTATACGTGAATAGTAGTGTAAAAGACAAAACAGTTACGAACTCATTTGAAAAGGACATCGAAAGACCAAAATTGAAGAAAAAAAATAAGGGGATCAGAGGAATCTCTACATTTTGTTGAACGACTAAAATAATTTATGGTTTTTTTTTTAGATGATATAAAAACATTACCGATCGTCCCGAGATAAAAAAAAATAAAGGAATTAGTTTTATTTATTAAAAATGAGCGAATGCACCGGTGATTTGGATTCTCGTTATCTATGAATGAACGAGGAGTGACATTGACTGACATCAGACTTGGATAGTAGTTTGAAAGCGACGGGCGGTCTGCCGCGGGACGTGATCTCCGAGAAACTAATATCAAATTAAATCTTCTGAAGCAGATAATTTTTTGTCCTTAAGTAAACGACTCACTAGCACTGAATTAAATTGCTCAATTAGGACTGTACTTTTCTTAACTTTTACGACTTGAGAAACTAATTTCAGATCTGGGAGTAGCGTTGGGCCTGTCTGATGGCAACAGACTCGATCGCTTCTACTTGGGAGAATGGTATATAAACGTTATCTAAGACAGTACAGACAGATAGATTCTACTACCTGTCGCAGCCACCAACTTATATGACAGTATACCTTGCAGCACTGCCTTATAGCAACAGGTCGAATCACATTGAATTTACATTAGCAAGTCTACGACAAATCTGCTTCACCCCAAACAAAAGACATATTTAAAATGGTTTTAAAACCGCTTTAGTGTTCCAATTTAGCCAGCACTAATACTTTGCCAGCCTCTTTGCTATAAGGTGTCCTTCAGTATACAAATATGTCAGTACACAACTCTGCTTACTCCTTCAGAGTATACAGCCGTGATGTTCAATTGTTTTGAGAAACCAAAATCGCAATCGGAAGTCATCGTCCGTCTGATGATGCGGAAAAGTAAACATAATTGTACGGGCTTGTGTGGCTAATGCATGCGTGCGTAGGCGACTCTGAGCTTCGAACACGACTGTTTGCTGAGACAATCCTCTATTAGCATTGGGTCCAACGATTTTCTAATTAACTCTGGGTGTGACGACTAACCCTGGAGAATGCAGCAACAAATATTTATTCACTGCAGTGTACACCAACGATGTCATCATAAAGATGACAACGGAGTGAATGAAAACGGTAGGTAGGCAAGGGAGAGTGGAAAAGGAAACATCCGACCTCAAGCAACTAGGGGACAGAGAAAGCAGCAGGAGTACACCGTACGGATGTAAGAGGAAACGACCGAAATGCAGATTAAAAGATAACTCAAACCAGCGAGAGCTTTGGGAGACACCAACTATCCAGTCGGTTCTATCCATCGATTGATTCGATCCTCATTTAATTGACACAGTTTTTAACTGCCACACTTTAATTGAGTAAAGTCGATTAGAAGAGGAACGTTTCCCTTTATAAGAAACATACAAACGGAATAAAAAGTGTGACGTATAAAAATCTAAAAACTCAATCGTGCAACGTTGAAGCAACACATTCCCTACGTGTATTACGCTTCAACGCTGCTTTGACGGGCACATTAAAAGTTTTATTATATAGCAAGACGGGATAATAAGCGGTGGCCCCAGTTCACATTGACGGACGTTTGACTGCGGCCTGACAGGCGGCTGCCAGGTGGTCCTTACCCGACTATTGTGACACAATTTTATACCCAACATAACAGAGTACATTTAAATTTTCGTATGACTGTCACCGACCAGCCACTATCGTTCAGTTTTATTTGTCGCGTGTGTCATTGGCATTAGAATAAAAGCTCTCGTGTCTGTACCAGACCGGGCCGTTTCCATGCGTATGATTTTCTCTTTTACTTGTCGCTTTAACGAGCGCGACAGAACATTACCAGCGTAGGTCGCCCATAAAAAATATCCTAGGCAAGTTTCCAAAGTACTCGTAGTCTCGAAGCGTGCCACAGCACAGCCAATACATGTTCCGCTCACAAAAACGTTGGGAGAGCAAAGCAAACAACGCGAACATAAATCTAGAAGTTGTAATGAAGCGTTATTGGTACGATAATAAAAGCTAAATTGATTAGCGGTGGTCCCGCGCAGGTAGACCGCATTCCGGCCGGCCCCCCTCCCCCCGCCGCCGCGCGCCTCCCCACCGCGATCAGCGCCCGCCACGGGACCGGGACACGGGAATGTTTGTCATAACATTAAACTCACGTTAAGAAATTACGTTATAACAATTGGAACAGCCCACCAAGTAAAGCCAACTATTTGAAGGAGTTTTTGTTTTTGGGAATTTATTTGACGTTTGCATAAAATTATGCACAGAAGCTACACATCATTTCAAAGCCAGCCTTTCATGATTTCACCTCACTCACGTGTATATTATACCGGTTACAATGATAGTGAAACTCGTATTACCTGGAACAAAAATAAAGCATTCGTTAGTAAATCCAACAGTTTAGGAGTATCCAACCAAGCTCAGGTAAACTGTAGAACTTGCTTTTTACCGTTGTGAGCGTGAATTAATAACGATCTGCGCAAGAGCATGACTCATCGCAGGGCGCGGTGAAAATAAGCGTAAAATTAATAACAGATCAAGGTTGCAATCAAAGAAGAACGCCTGCACGTGGGGTATTTTTATTTTTTACAGAAGTAAACACTAGTTTTATGAATATGACGATGCATTAAACTTTGCACAGAACTGACTATTATTTAGATAGCCTTGTTTATAATCTTTACGGATGCTGAGCTATTTTTGTGGAAGAATAAGATGGCATCTTTTATTAATATTCCTCATTTTATAACTTGCCAAGAGAAACTTCTACAACTAAATAAACCATTCCAAACAATACATCATGTTTCTAAGTTAAAATGTACCTAAGTAAACATTACATTAATCTTTTTCTATTTTAATAGTTTATATCCTATAAATGTTCCATACATCGCCTTTACCTTCATATTATTTTATCATCTCAGCTAGTGAAAGATTAATCGTAACCAGATGATCAATGTTTCATCTAAACAAACAAACTAGAATCGGAACATTTGTAATGTTAACTGATCTTTGAATATACGTCTTTATACATATTTGTTACACTGTGGTCCCGCGAACCAGTGACCATTTTATTGGGAAAGCGTGCGTGGGCGCAACTATACAAACTATAAATTTAAGACCGCTAATAAAAATACTACTAACACATTTCCTACACTTTGACTCGACCTGTTTATATAGATCAAAGAAGTATGAAATAAAGTTTATATAATCTTCCGTAATAACTTTGTATATTCTGAGGATATCAATGAGTGAATGGCCCAGATGTAGTAATTTTAGTCTCCGGTTGTTCATGATACGGAGATACCTCGTGTCCGATTAAATGTTAAGATTGCAGTAATTATGAACACCTGTAACACACACACATACACAATACACAATATGAACGTAATGAGGGAGCCGGCACGCAACGAGCTGACACATCAAGACGCACGATGACAGTGTTAATTGGGATTATTCCATTTAATCTGTGCTCTTAATTCCTCGTGAATAAATTCGATTGTTGAGACAAGTTAATGCGCTCAGGTGAGCGGCTTAATGAAGTGGTGACTGTTAATTACTGAGGCATGTATGATCGTAAAGATTTCGAGTAAAGTGATATGCGCGAAGTTGCACGTCGTGGTCGGCGACAGCGGCGCGGGCGCGGTGTCCCTCGCGTGATGGCATCCCAGCTTCATGAATGAACGGCGTCCGGACTCCATTCAACCAGTTTGGTCGCGCACTGATTACCGCTTACCCACTTTTAATCTTATCTACTACACGACTTGGTACCACCACGTGAACTGAATCCGCCAAGCGGCGACCGGGATTGGTCGGCTGGCTGGTCGGTCGTCCCAAAAAACCAATCGCTGCCTTCCTCTTTTCATTCACACCTTTTTATGATGTTTTTTGGTGAATGAAGTCGTGTTCGGGATAATTATTGAATTTCGACGATTCGTTACGAATATCGATGAGCCGGAAGCCTATCGGCGCGGGTGATTGCATCGGGTGATAAAATTCCGTCGCTCAGAAAGTAATTTTATGGTTTTTAAACTAAATTTTAGTTTGATCTGAAGTTGGTGATGTTGACAGTTTCGTAAATAACAGGATGGTTTCCAATATTAACAGCACATATTTGAATGTCTACAGAAAGGTATAATGCGTACGTTCAAGATCTCTGTCTACTAGCATTACTTAGAGTTATACAATAACATTAATCCGGAATGCCAAATTAAATTAATGAACAAACAAGCGTGGTGCAGTGGCGGCCGCTGGATGGATATTAGACGGGCATTATAAAACGAATCAGTGGTAATAACGCAGGGGATCTAATTAAATTGCCGCCGATAATAATGGCACTCAGTCTCCCCTCGCGGACCCCTCGACATTTATTATTCCAACAGTACCTGCACAATACGGAAAGGGAACAACATTTTTCTAAATCTCTCACCAGCTCGTAAATTATGCTTTATACCAACTATGAGGTAACAGAATAATTATTTTTAGCAAGATTCGGATTAAATGTAAATAACTGGAAACATTCTGTAAGTGGAACAAGGGCAGTCTGAAGTAACGTAATTAAAGGGTTCTGGATTCTCTTGGAAAACGTGTCAAGGAAACAGTAAAAGTAAATTTTATGTAGTTACTCCAGTTGATAATGCAAAAACACCAACATGGTTGATAGAAACAGGACATTCGATTTCCCTAACGTGGGGACTGGAGCCGCTTGGCGATTCTCTGCGTCGTGTCGTGTCTACAATGTCTACTACATTGTCGAATTGCAATTCACGGCAATTCAAACGCACACCTTTATATTGTTATATCTCCATTTCATTGCTCGCCGGGGACTACATCTGCTCGGGCTTCCCTCGTGCTCCCCGCGCCCCTACCCCACGTCCATTAGTGTTTTGTGAATGATTTAAAAGCTCTTTCGGATAACTACTCTGTAAGTGAGTAATATAAGACTTGCTTCGTATTTTATCAGTGCTCCCCAAATTTGAGTGCGCATTAAAACATTACGTTGTATCACAGGCATTATTATGAACTCCAGCTGTACGCCCGTAAAGGTATTCAACTCGTTCAGCTCTACAAATTAATGGACCAAGAAGTCTTGGCGAGATATAAAATAATAAATGATTAGAGACAATAAAATAGCTTTTAGCATAACGGAGATTCTTTGGCATCGCTGAAAATCTCGCCAGAAAGTTACTGTCTTCGCCTTATAATGTATTTACCTATAAATAGAACGGCTGACGACATTAATTTCATCAAGCGAGAATGGCATTCAATTGGAGACATCCCTGAGTATTTATACTATCGTTATGTATCTGATATATTACAAGAAACATCCGTAAAGCCGTATAAAAATATACGTAGATACAACACAGAAATACAATAACACGAAATATCCGAATCCCGTGTTTTAGGCAGAGCGAAAGCGGAAGAAAATCCGTCATCTGTGGGTCGTAACTCGTAAACAATGCCCGTCGGTACGTAGGTGCATGTAAATGAGAGTTATGGTAATTTATCGGCGGGGATGGGGTGGTAATGATAAGATAACGCTTTTGTTACCGCGCGGGCCGGAGATACGGCCCGTGGACGACGCACCGCCGGCAACACAGAATTATTTTTAGTGTACCCTAATGAAATTGGGAAAACGGAACGCTTACAGAATTGTCTCCGTCTGAGTTTTGACGTAGGGATGACGGAAATATTAAAAGTATCGATGTAGATTGTGTTGGTAACAATCTTGTTAAAATATAGATAGTAATATCGCTTCCGCTAAGATGAATATATAGTTTTTGATACCTTCTTAGCACTCGTTGTTTTGATATCGATATACAGGCACATCGATATTTTTTCGACTATTTATTTTGGTGTCGCGGCCCTATTCGGAGTTGCTGGTGATGTTGTAGACAGATAAAATATAACTTGGTGTCTTATTGGTGGTGCTTTATTTTATTTATTTACTTAACAATTTAAGTAATAAAAAACATACTCAACGAGGTAGACCTACCTTGAGGTAAAATTGTCAGCTGCGCCTTACACATTCCTTAACACAAATAAAAATATTTATTTAAACAATTTGTTATGCTTGTAAACAGTACACCTAGAATGTTTCGGAACATTTATCACACGTCAGGCTCATACTTGACCGGCTTTTTATCGTGAAAAATTACAAAACAAAAACAAGATTTCACACTTAAAGCATTTTTATTGGACGACGCAGGAATCCGTTGGACCATTGAGGTGAACGGTCGAGGATAATTTTTTAACGTAAAAGCTTTTACTGAATGCTGTGTAGTACTTACTGTCTAAAGAATTCACATTAACGAAACTCTTTTAGATTCTTTTAATTCAAATAGACGCAAAATATGTTATTTACTAGCAACGGCATCGTTTTGTATTTCTAAGAGGATGGATTCTTTATCGTTATTATGCGCGGGAAAAATTTTATCGCCTGTCATAATCGAGATAAAATCTCCAGTTTCTCATTGGCAGTGAATTAACGTTTTGTCACTAAGCGATAACTGTCAACGCGTATCTACAATAGAGGAGATTGGGGTAAATTGGCAGATAAAAATAAATTTATCTATGTATGTGTAGTTAACGAGACCCGCCAGGGGTCCCCGGCCCCATCTGTTTCCCCTACAGACATAGCGACGCCGAAAACTATTATTATTGTTAAAATGATAATTCATAGAATTTGTTTATTCAAATATAAGTGTGTATTTACGTATGGACGCCATAAATTGCCACTTAAATAGAAACATAAAAATACTTTTCGGTTGAAAAATTGCGGCTGTGTCAAAGTGGGTTCCACGTGGTATTTTTTATTTGGACATAAAATACTGTAACGGTACTTGTAATAATGAATAAGTATGACAACACGTAATGCATGTCGCTTCGTAGGTATGAAACGTTACTAAGCGACTTTATTTATGAAAACTTATATGTGAAGCCTTTCATACACTAGATTTAACTCTTAAAGATTATTTTCTTTTCGAAACTGCACAATACAATATTAGCTTGGTATTACAAGGAGCAGGGTAATTTAATTTGATGCACTTTGCGTGTTTTCGTTTAGTATCGATCCATTAGGTACTCTAAATGTTCTGGATACGATCCACTATACACAGCACATTGGCTGTAATGATCGATGGTATGATTAGACGTCAGATATTAGTACTTAATGAATACAAATGTGGAAGTGATATATGTTTTGAATACGTAACAGTGAATATCAGTATGTCAGCAAAAATATAATTGCAATATATATACATACATGGCTAAATGTAACGTTTTGCAATTCAATTTATTTGTTGTTTTTATGCTTTGTTTTAATTATTATAAATATATTATGTCATATTAATTTTTACTTGACATGCGATATTATCGTTAAAGACTGCCTGTACGATTCATAAACTCACAACTCACGAACTTATGTTACTCACTTTTCAGTTAGATTACCCTATTCGTGAGAGCCACTTTTCCCGATCCTCCTATTTCTCTGGATTCTTTTTTTAATTCAATTCTTATTTTGAAACTAGAGTCATTTTAAACGTGATTCTCAATTCGAAACTAAATAATATGATGACTGAACTGAACGTCGTAGAATGCTAGCCTTATGAATTTATCCATGCTTTGAGCAAAGTTTTAAAAGCATCAGCTGCTTAAAAATAACTCAAAAGAGGTTTTTTATTATCTAAAAGTAAAGGGTCACAGGAGTGCACGCAGAGGTGGTAAACTGGTAAGCGTTTAAATAATTCATAAACAGGTAGCGAAGCGTTGTGTGCGCGTACGCAGGTCGCCATTGTTCGCTGATGAGCGGTGTCAGAGGGACAAAGAGGTCATGCCATGGAACAATGCTGACGGGGGTACCTAAATATTGATGATTATCTACGAAAAATGGTTACCTACGTTCTCGTATTTCCATTATCTTGTTTGACATTCTTTAACGTACTTAGGTCAACGAATCCTGATTTCTTTCACACTTTTACGTTCGTCTATACCAAAACCATGTTTTACATTTTAACGAATAAGCAATTTGACGGACGCATCATTTTCCAAAAACATCACTAAGTAATCAATGGAGCCAGTCCAGTGATAACTTAGCCCCTGTAGCCCCACAGCCATGCATATAGCTATAGCAAGCTGCAGTAGGTTTACGGTGATGACAGGTTTTAATTTTAACACGAACATCAACATCATAATTATTTACATTTTACTACGAATTACGTCGCATGCGCATCAATAAAATCAAACAGAAGAAGCCGGTGGGCTGTGAGCTTGTGTCCCAGCATTGAAAACATAATTGGTTAATTATACTATGCACGTCAAAAAATTAAACGTAAACTACCATAATTAATCATTAAAATTAGATATCAAAATTGTATACACAAAGAGGTTTAATAGCAACATAATTTGCTCACATATAGCTTATACACAGCTCTTTGTTTAAACCACAGTTACATGTCATGAATCACGATAAAAGGAGTAAACCTTGTCTTTATTGTTTGCCCTTATAAGTGACAGGTATGTAGTTATTTTAATAATCATTGTAGCATGTATGGAGTCCATAATAAGTAACTATTAAGTATCACGGCGGTATCTGGATGTACCTCGTTAAAACTTCACACGTCTAGGAATACTTTAACAAGTTCAACTAGCTTGATTGTAGACGACTAACATTTAATTTGTATAGAACATGGCGGCGTCTAATACAAATTGTCACGAACTGAATATTGATGTTGAAAAGAATTTGCGACACAGGTACGTATGATTTTGAACTAAGCTATAAGTATGCCGAACAGTTATTAAGTTAAAAGGTGTTGGGCGAACTCATACACTTGCATCATCATTCTTAACTTTGGATCAGAACAGCATACGTATCATATCTTTCCATACATCTTTATCAGTCGTCTCTTCATGTCCTTACTAGCTCTAACTATATTATCGTCTTTCAGATAATCCACCAGCCGTTTTTTTGGTCTCCCTCTATTCTTATACTCATCCAACTCTTGTCCCATCTCTTTCTTCCATTTCTTTCTTTCTGTACTGTCACGTGTCACTGTAACGTGCTAAGTTTCGCGGAATAATCTTTCAGTTTCTTAATTTGGAATAATTAATTATTTTTTATACAAACTAGTGTACAATTACGGTAACACGTTGAGAGCTCTATGAGGAATACGAGGGCTTCCTTGAAACTTTCACGAAGAACATTGTTATAGGTAACACTGGAATACGAAACTGGACACTAAGATACATCATCAGAGAAATATCCTATACAAATATCCTGTAGCATTTAGGTTTAAATTAATGAGGCAAGCAAAATTAATATCACCCACAGATATAAATAAAGTCCTAAAAATAAATTAATGAGGATTATAAATTTTAAAATCATTCGAATTGGCGTTACATTAACGTCAAGCATTCGTGTTAGGCACACTGATTGTAAAAAACAATTTTGATTTCGAATTTTAAGACGTTGGATATTCTATTTTTGGGACTGATCCGCCATCATAAATATCACCAAGTCAATAAACCAACGGAAAGTCCTAGTAGTCCTCACGTTTGGCTTAACTTCTTTCTGTCTCCTGTTTGATATCAATTGAAGTAGAAACTATGGTTATAAGGCGCAGGTCTGATTGGTCGAAACTGTAGATTTTGTCATATAGGAGTTGTAATGGCGGTTGATACACCTGTCCTGAAAGACTTATCAGCAATCGTCGACTATTTTCCACCTCTCTTTTTCATGTTGACCCCATGATAATTCCTTATAGATCCCTATCATTAACACTGTTTAGTTCTAACGATATCAAAGTGATAGGTACTGTGGAAGTTTCTCATACAATAGCGGAGTAGAGAGTCAACGGGAGATTGTACTTGATAACACTCGCACGGAAACGCATTTCACGGCGTGAAGTCGCGGGTAATTGTGGCCGTAAATACATCGGTTTTAACACAAATAGGTAATGCCATACGAAATAACATGTTTTAAACATTATAAAAGCGTTACAATGAATGGTAGTGGACGATTTGGAAAATGTGGACCGACATGTAATCGTTTAATGATGTTAATTCTGCGCATGCTTTTGTGACGTTCGACTACATTTGTTGAATAGTTGGCGAGAGAGAGTGACCTTTTTTGTATCTCGATCGTAATCCTTAATTAATGGAGTTTTAACCATGATGAAAATTGTATGATAATACCAGCCTGTTACTGCCCCAGTGCATGACAATTGTCTCTTCGCATACTATATAATCACCACGCTTGCTCAAGGCGTGTTGGCGCTTTCTGACTATCGTACTTCGAAAGTTCTTGACGGATTTGAACCCAGAACCTTGTCCGTAAGAGGAGAGACCATTACTGGGCCGTCTAAGTCTATTTATATTTTAATCGGCAACTCAGGCAAATACTGGCAAGCTCCAAAAAATATGCTGACTTGCCAGACGCACACTCAATAAAATGCACGCCATTATTTGTTTAGGATCACGTCGTAATAAAAATCCAACAGAAAATGACAAAAGAAAACAATAACACTAAACGATAAAAAGTAATTACAATATCATCAATGAATGGTGACCTAGTGAACTCGTCGATTTTCACCCCAAATAAAAAAAGATGCGTAATTGATTGCATCGGCGCGAGCTCATTTGACTGATTGTATAGAGCACCAAATTGCGTATTTAACGTATGGGAAGAACCCTCGTGAACCGTTGCCAATTTGGATGGCACCCCCCGGAGTCGGGGACGGCGCCGCTCCCCCCAAACATGTTTATATTGCATTTAGATTCAGATCATTCAAAAAAGCAATACGTCCAATTTTATTGCCGTCAGATACACTTTTAGAAGCAAAGAATGTCTCGCACGAATATTGTAAAGTGGAAGTGGAACAGTGTTGCAAAATACCGATCCGTTAAGGGCCATTCGCAGTTTTATCAGAGTGCAAATAACCCGCCCTGAGCAGATTAGATAAACTACAGAAAACGGTGCGACGTGGGAAGCGAGTCGAGAATTATGACGTACGCAGTGTTTTAATTACAAACGTTTGTGTGCAAATTACTCGCGAGCCATTAATCTCCTAAGAAGAATGTCTGTAACACCATTCTTCATAAATAACTATATATTTTTTGTGTAAGGTCGTCCAATGTGACTCCTACGTCTCGTTGAACGAATTAGGATCGCTGTATTCGTTGACAATTTGGTTGGAATTTATGGCAGTGCAAATGAATGCGCATAATTTGTCAAAACTGTCGGATTTGCAGGGAGCGTGTACTACCGATTCCCGGATCGTACGGTATCTATGCAGATCTAAATTTAGAGGGTAATCGCTTGTTTAATAATATATTATGCCGCTGGGAGCACTCAGTATAATCTATTTACATTCGGAGTGGACCGATCTATTCAGTCGATATTACATGAACGAGCATTTACTATTATTGTGAAACCCTCCGTCAACACTCATTATGATTTGCTTGTTTAACGTCAGTTTGGTTTTCCTCATACTCAGCCAGTTCCTTATCAGTAATTACTCTTTTAGAATCCAGCTCTGGATTAAAAATTCTTCATTAGCCTTTCACCGTTATAAACTTTAGATAGTTATCGTTTCGATCTTAATATTGTATGACTTAAAAACTTCTCGAAGAATGTAGTGAAAAACGAGTATTTCAACAATACGATTCTCTTACAAATAATTTACATTGTAATCACATTCATTCTGTTTTCAAAGACCCCATCGATTGTAATTTTGTATTCACGGTGTCCACACATAATGATTTATCCGTGAGAAGTACGATACTTAATTAGCAGCTATAACTAAGTAAGTAAAGCAGATAATAGCAAAGGTATTCCTGTCATGAGGTCACGGATATCGTCAGTCGTCGCCAGAGTAACAGATGGCTCATTGTGTTAAAAGGTGGAGATAAGCCATGTATTGAAGTAAACACGCTTCATCCAACAACTCGACTGCTCACCTACTTATAGGAAATTAAATTAGAGAAACAACGGGCTACCCAAATTCTGGATCATTACGAAACTGGCGGGAAATGCCAAATATTCAAATAAATGAGTTTGCTAGAAGTATCAAATACATGAAATAATTAGGTTTGTGTGATGATTCAGCTCAACGCGGGACGACTCGATGTAAATACCAGCATTGTCTTCACCATTATAAAATTAATAACAACAATGACTCAGTGTACCGAATAAATCAAATTACATCGCCCACTATGCGGGAACAATGAAACAAAATATAACGTTTAAAGTAACAATTAAACACAAGACAATACCGCGGGAAGGTGCTCCGAGTAAAACTGAGAACTTCTTGGCTCCTCATCAATCAGCTATCACGAACCCCACCCCGGCTTTGCTCGTTACACATAATTAATCACTGAATATAATTAAAATTCCCGATGACAAGGCGCGATCACCACAATATTCATCAGAGAGGAAAAGCCTCAGAAAGAATATTGGCGAGTTCAAAGAGCCAATGAAAGGACATTTTTTAACCCTTTGGGAGCGTCGTCTTCAAGTGATTCAATTTTCAATTAATATTT
This sequence comes from Phlogophora meticulosa, assembly GCA_905147745.2. Lineage (NCBI taxonomy): Eukaryota > Metazoa > Arthropoda > Insecta > Lepidoptera > Noctuidae > Phlogophora > Phlogophora meticulosa. The sequence continues at coordinate 12,518,895 of LR990522.1, read as the reverse complement.
GACGTGACTTGCAAATGAGGGGCTAATTCATTTATCTGTTGTGTCTTTAGAAAATTGTAGTTTTTAGATTGATAGTTGTATTGTTGATGTCTTATGATAGGTCTTCAAAGGCTTATAGTAATGAGGCACAAGATAATGTTAGATTTGAGGCTCCTCGCTCGTCTGCCGTGGTGTAATTACCTAGTGACTCAGCATGGCTTTGTTCGCCCTGCATAGGATCCGCGAACAAACTTGTTTTAATTAATTTCGTGTCTCGAACAAGCCTTCAGCTGATTGTTATCTACTTAGTTGCTGTTAGCGCTCCGGACGCCCTGATAATGAAGCAACAAATTGTTCTAAACTAGACTTATGATTTCGATATTATTGAGTAGGTATGTTATTATGTGCTTCCATAGCTTAACATATATGATGATGTTGTGTGCCTTTCTTGGGCCATAGTAACTAGTTTGAAAGTATTTCTTTGATGGTTTTGTTATTTGCCCTGTTTTTGACTCGCATTGAATACTGGAACGACCACTGAATTGCTTAAAAAAATGGAACAGTGGCATTACCTTCTCCAAACTGCTGTTCCTGATTTGTATCAAATGCGAATCCACTGTTTTACTGCCTGAAAATCATAGTGGTAAGGTAGTGGTTATTTTACTTTAGCCTTAATCTTTACTAAGTAATAATCTTGCTCGTGAACCAAATTGGTCAGTGAACCTTTGCATGAACAACAATCCAATGGATATTATATTGGTAACAGGTTTCAATGTTATTGTTCGCTCAAGTTTTTCGATATAATACGTTTATCGATGATCCTTTCCAAAAAAAACTCTTCGGCTACACTCATTATAATCTTATTATTGTGTTGTATGGAGATGTGAACCAGATATCGACACGTAACTGCCGTTATATCTCCTCGTTGTTCGTGTTTGGCGCGCCAGTTACCATGGCAACCGGTGAAATATGGGCCTCGTCTTTACTAAGCTTGTTGCTATTATTAACTAAGGATAGCTATTAATTTCCACTTTCATTCTTTTGTACTTGCATTAATTTTATAGTGGGTCTGGGTACCACTCAAGTCTAGAAATTGATGCAATTTATTTGATTTGTTTGAGTTTCCTTATCATGTAACCACTTTCCTGTTTCATGATACTCTTGGAGTCTTGGGTAACCTAAGTAATAAAAAGTCTTGATCGGTATGGAACCTGTTTTGCCATTTGTCGTAAGTGTTTCAGATGTGTCTTGATATGTCACAAGGAAACGGTTTAAAGCGTATAAAAAATACAGAACTCAATGAATTTTTATTGCTAATCTTGTCCTTCCAGTTTTGAAAGTCCATTAAAATCACATAAAAACTGTACTATCACGACGATCAATAAATCATAATCCATCGTGATTAAAATCACATGAATTTTACAACAGTCCATATAACAGAGTGCCCTCAAAACAATAATTAGTACCAATTACGACACGAAATATCCTCAACAATCAAATGGGATGACTGGCACAAGTTGAGTGGCCGCACGCAGAGAGAAATTAAGGAGATCATCCGTCTCTCTTCGGTGAAGGCACAATAACAGCTGTCCCTTGCCCTCATTCACAATTCAATTTAAGCTTTCAATCATCGACATCGAAAACTACCATTAAGATAGCGAGAAGTGCACTTATTTTGATTGAATAAGGCCAGCATTGTTTGAAAGGAATGTCTTCCTCAGAAGAATTACTTCTGTTCTCCTCATTGCTTTTCGTAGCTTCAGTAAATATGTTGAAATATTAAATCACAAATTCTTGAGGATATTATTAGAAATTGTCTGGTTTTTTTTTTAACTTGACAATCTCAAGTACTTCGTGTAGTTAATATCTATTCTCTGTTTTCTTTTCAATTGTCTGAGCTATATTAAAATTCTTCAATTCAAAAAAATGCGCGGCTCGGTATTATGATAGAGGTTAAACGCTTGTTCCTAAATTCTTCAAACATCATTATTTCATGGCCGAGACCCTCTTACCTACAGAACAAATAAACTTCGGTTGACTTCGTTTATTTTTCTATGGGAGTTGAATTGCTTCTTCCTGGAACGTGGGTAATATTGGTAATCGTTCTGTAAATATCAGTTGAATTTTTCTTATAATGATGATAAGTAGTCCATACTAAGATACATAAACAATAGATGCTTAAGATCCAAGCTATAGTCAAAGCAAATTATAGACATCCAAACCAAATCAGACGATGAAAAACTTTGGCAACTTGTTAAGGTGCTTGTTTGAAATAGTTTACAAACTAAAAAAATCTAATTGTACATTGTATTAAGAATATGCACAACAACGTACGTGAGAGGTTCGTTTCCGCCAAACGGATAAGTAGGTAGCTATAACCTGTAATCGAAACCGGTTTAGTCAATGTGGACTTACGGACTGGGGAGAGGGCATGCGCGATATCATAGCAGGTGTTCCACTGAGAGCCTACTGCCTCAATGAGAATTCCAATTCAAGCCTTAAATAGTTTGTCTGAGATTTACTTCGCGGTCTAGCTATAACTCAAGATAAATGTTGCCACACATCTGGCCTTTGATAAACATAAGATCAGAGTTTGATAAACGAAGATAAAAAGACTTGCGAAGAACATGATGTTGTCGAGGAGGCAATCATTCCACCATCAGGACTCGCCATAGACATTCGAGAATGAGTTTAGGGCGGCGTGTCTGTAACGCGTGTTTAATAATTTAAGGTCTGAAGGCGCGCGGTCCCTTACCGGCCTGCTCTCTGAATAATGGATGCAACAATAATATGACTCCGAGTACGCCGCCGTCTCAATTTATTCAATACTCAATTCTATATTGCTTGACCATAACTCTAACAGCAATGTTAAACTCAGAATATTTAGAGCTCCAAGTGAAATAAAACTTATGTTATCGATTGATACTTAGTAATCCTCTTAGTTCAACAATCAACTCTCATTTGCGTTGGAATATCCTCCTTTGAATAAAAGGCTTTTATAAGAGAAACATGGGAACGTACACCTGTCGCAACCCGCATTTTAGAATGGCGTCTGGCTAGAGTATTAAATATATTAGTATTCATTTGAAATGTATCACTGACGAAATAGCGGTTCCAGAATATTCCGCACAAATTATATTACAGAGTTATTCGAAATACCCCATTATTGTTTAAGAAAATAGAACTTTGGTTTACGTTACTCTGGCATGCTATATGCAACCTTTATTTGAATAGTGAGCGAGTTGTTTAGTTACTCTTTAAATGTAAGGAACTAATGTGTGTAGGTAGAGGGTGAGCCAAGTGGAACTAGTTATGTTATGCTCAGTAATGTTTCACTAAGTAAAATTAACATTAGCTCTTCTGGGGATTTTAGCATTCCCAAAGTTTTGATTGAAAGAAACACAGCTTGTGTTTGGATTATTTCAAGGAACATCCAATTTTCTTTCCAATCTTGGACGGTTCCGTTCGGGAAGTTAAGGTGGATTCAATAAAAGTTTATGATTATGCTAGGTGCTGCTTCTTTTTCTTTAATCAAACCCCATTTGTATAGGTACATGGTGTTTTCATGAGGGTGCAGCAGAATGCGTTTAATTCGTTAATAAATCAGGGTGCGGGGTGGTGCGGGTTCATTAGGCTGATCGCCCGGGGCCTTCCGGGGTGTCCGCCTGTCCGGCCCACTCCATGCACTCCAGCCTTCTGTTGCTTGATGCATTTAATTTTGCGAGGGCAGTCGATGATGGATGCGTCGCTAATTCCATTTGTCCATCAGCGGGCTTGTCGGCCACAAACCACCGATGCACGAAACATCAATTTGCTTTTGTTTCATAAGTTCATTCAATTACATCGTCTACATTGATGTTGCCTTTTTGTAACCATACAATTTGATTTGAGGCATGCAGAGAATCAGCTGCTTAATCTGTTTTTATATCCAAATGAGAATCTTAGTTAAAATAAGTAATTAATTGGCTCTCATAACTTGGGCTTATCGCTGGCATAAATTAAGGTAGATTCGCGCGGCGCCTCGTCCACGCACGTAGTGAAACTTTTAATTGCATTGAGCTCTATCACTGTCGTCAACTGGGAGTTATGAACACACACAGAGATTGTACTCTTCTCCGTGCTACCAACAAATATATTTTTTATCATAGAGAACCCAATTAAGCGCATTAACGGGTATTAGAACCGTGACATTATTTATAACTGTCTAAATATTTTAGAATTTTATTATCATTAAGAATCATTTCTAATCTAATGAAACGTTAAATCTATTACAAGTTTCAAATTAAAATACTTGGAAATTATTTAGGATCACGAGAGTCAAGCTCGAAATGAATAATGGATTAATTAGAATTTTTAAATTAAAATTGTCACCGTGTATCCGTTCTGTGGCCAGCACAAACATAATACAATAGAGGCCAGGGCCGGACGAGAGGACTCATTAATTTAGATGATTGTACAATTATCTAAATATAAGCGGAGCGAGACGCCCACGCGGGCGCAGGGGGTACTCCAACCCGAAAACGAGGGAGGGGAGCGGGCACTCGTTTTTAATTAAACCGGCGATGAAATGAAGTGGTCCGTATAATATTGCTTAGACATGTTTTAAATTAATTTTAACCCGTCTTATTACGAATGATTTGATGAAATAATTTGTACGCTCCGGCTCTATTCGACACATTTTCATAAGTCATCATTTCAATTCGACATTTTAGTGGGGGGCCTGCACAGCAATGATGTAATATCCTCATCAAGTATCAGGGCAATTGTTTTGTTTAGTTCGTGGCTTAATGTAGATTGGCCGGTCCCCACCGCCTCATGAGCGAATAGGCCTAAGTCCCCAATAACAAGGTTGGGGCCGGGGCCCCGGCCGGGCCGGTGACGGCGCTCGTACGCAAGGGTTGTGCGCCTCTCCTCTTCTCTATTTGTTTTTCGTTAAAGCTTTAATTAAAAGTAGGTTTATTTTAAAGAAAATTGATGTTCAAAGTAAATAAATCCTTGATGGTTTAATTATCTCTTAGTAATTGAGTTTCACTTCACCTGACGGTAAAATAATTAGTGTTGTGCTCACAAGATGCTTATTAATTAATGATTTTGGAGATACTGTTGTACGGGGTAATTATTATGATGTCTTCTATGGTGATATAAGTTTTAATTAATCCATTCATTCGAACACGTTTTTTCGTTCCACTAACTTTAATTATATTTTTAAATTATATCCTTATTCAAAGTTCATTACCCGATTTATCTGATGCAATCGCCTTGAAATTAATTGCATTGCTGATCTATTTATTAAAAAAATCCGGTAGTAAAAACTTTTACCTTTGGGTACACACACGCATACTTAGATCGTAATTGTTTCTGCAGAACTACTTAAAAGTTGTTTATGAATCTCACTTAAAAAGGTTACATGTAAGTAAACTTTTCATGTCAAAAATTCTACATCACTCTGTGTTTGAAGCAATTAGTCGAGCAGCACGTGGCCGCTTAGTTTGAAGTTAGCAAGTCGTCGCGATACTCGCGGAGTGCAGCCGGACTGCCCCACCACCACACAAACTGTTTCTACATCTGAGCTATTGTTATAATGTGTCCAACGTGTCATAGTTTATTAGTTGATGCAGTCTGTTTACAAACATGCTGCATTGCAGTTCGACGCTAAAGACGTTCGATCGTTACAGGCCAGCCACCAACTTCTTCCCAATAGTTACCTAAAGGCTTTGTCCTCTGGGGTCTGTACGCCGCGCGTCCAGGCTTGGTGCCTCGAAGGGACCCGCCGGTCTCCGGACCGGCACGATGCACCAAACAAAAAAACTTAACAATAACAAAAAAACACAATAAACGTATGAACTCAAGAAACTACACCGTCGAGCGCAGTCTCTTAACCTTTAAGTTCGACAGGATAACAGACTGGTCACATAAAAACTTCCTTGTAAAACTTTAAAACAAAACTGTACAGAGAACTTCGAAAAAAGTAGAAATGTTTGTGGGGATCGACGACACTTCCCCGTGCGGCGTTTCGGTCGCGACTGAGCCACGCGGTCGGAGAGGGGCCGCGAGGGGGCAGGGGGCGCCGGCCCCGCACCTCCGCGGTATTATTTGATTAATTCGCCTCCCCCTTCTATACTCGGTGAGTCGTTACGACGACGGCGACGTTAACACGTTGACGGACAGTACTCTCTCACATGTTAGGTTGCTGAGACAGTACTTTCACATAGGTTATGTATTTTTGTAGATATATGACAGTACGTTCTGAGGCGTAAACGTCTTATGGCGTACTGTGTTTAAACTAGTCAAAAGATCGACGTCGAAGGGCGTACTGTCGTATTACTTCTGACTGGCTTGACGCCTACAGGCAGTACTGTCCGTCAACGTGTTAAGTTTTTAAATTTCAGTGAGAGGACCGCAACCTTCACCTACTCCTTAATACTTTAATTGAATTAATTAAGATCTACGGGCGCCAACAAAGATTAGACGTTAATAAGCAAACGCTGAAGGACCCGTCCCGTTCATGGTTAATTACAGCGGCCGCGGCTGCGGTACGCTCGCAAGAAAAAATCCCCAGCTGGAAATAATGAGTATTACCTACCGAGCAACGTAAGACCCGCTAATTGGTGCATTTACATACAGAAGTAAAATAAAGTCAGAATGAGTTACATGACGATGTCAGATGTTCTCAAACGAGTGACAGAGTACACGACAACGTTGCTATAGATTGAGTCTGTCCTGTGGGCCGGCCCGCCGAGGACACTTTATGCATTTTGGTGAATATTAATCATTGGACCGAATCCTTTTAGTTATTACAGCCCATAGAAATACAAAACACAAGTATTGGAGTTTATAAAGTTATTAAAGAGGACAACAACAGCTGTTCAACTTAATTGTTATATTTTCCTTATTGCTTTTCTGTTATTTTTCGATGTAAAAGCGTTTTATGTCACAACGATCAGTTCACCAATTAAGCTAACTAGAGTCGATTAGACATTGACTATTGAACCCAATCCGTTAAGTTCATTTGTTGTTCCCACGGGCCGAGCGATTGCGAAACTGAGGCAGGAATTAGTGATGCGGTTCCTTGATTCGAGTTGACTTGAGGCGGCTAGCTTTAGAACTGTTGCCGTACACTGTGAAAAATTGGAGTATGCGATGTTAATGAAAGATATAAAAGGCTGATGATGATAAAAGATTAAAATTGACCAAACGCCAGATTGTCGAACATATACCATGGATCAAGTAATGAACATTATGATGCTATGCCTAATGACATAAGTATCAACGACACATATATAGGTTAAAACGAACTTAAGCATCTCATATCCTGCTATTTGACGCTAAAAATGCCATATAGTCCTGAATTGACGGCACGGTTGGCGCAGTTGCTGAGCGATTGGCTGCTGCGCTGCGTATCGCTGGTTCGATTCCCGCACGGCACAAATATTTGTATGGCCTACAGGTAGTTGTTCCAGGTCTGGCTGTTTGTGAATGTGAATTTGAATGTTTGTAAACGTACCCACGATACAGGAGGAATTCCTAGTGTGAGGCAACGTTTTAAAACAAATATTATAATAATAATAATTATGTTTGCTGCTTGGTGTCAATTCATATCAACGTAAAAATAAGTGAATCGAGTCGAAAAATAACCTTAGCCATCCCGACAGGAAACTCATTACACATTCCGTGTCGGGTTACAAGAAAGAGGCCGGTCTCGATTTCTGGTTAATTCAATAATTTTACGGATGGAGCATTATCGGGCTAATTCGAATTTTAGTTCGGTAGAGCCCGATCGATCAACCGATGCGCGGGCGCAGGTGGGCGCTTAACAAAGTACAAGCGCACCTCTAGCTCTTACGTATTATGAAACTTTGATGTGTTCGAAGCTTTGGATTAAAAAAAGCTAATTATTTATAGATTTGATTTGTCTACAGGACCTAAAATGTCAAGCTTATTTAAATCTACCGGTTCTTATTGCATTCTTAAAGTGATGAAAATAGAAAGTGTTTGAGTTGTTACTCTTTGATACAAAAACTCCAAGCTTTTGAGTTTTACTGGCGTCCTGCGGTCACAGGCAAGTGGCAACTGTCACTACTCGCGCCATCGCCATTGTGTCGATGTTAAGTGTTTAGACTCCAACAAATATAAGCTACCCTGAAATTGCTGATGTTTCCTTAAGCTTTGGTCGTACAATCTTTTCTGTTGGAAAACATTTAACTACGCAAGAAAAGTAGTAAAATGTTTTCCAAATCTTTTCTCTTGTACCTATTCCAAATCTTCTGGCGTTTCCTTCTACTTAAATTTTGCAACAACTTCTTTTCATAAAGCTATATTTTGAGTAAGTTTCTTGTTATTTTTCAGTTTTTCTTCAAACGCAGCACTGGATAGTAAATCATAAAATATGCACCATCGTCCATAAATACAACGCTTTTGGACGTCCTTAGTTTTCGTGGTACGAGAAAATCTCTAACAAGACTGCTCCGCTCCGAAATTAATCTTTGTTTAAAGTTAATGGGCCTTATTAATCATGGGCATTATGTCTGGGATGAATATAATGTAGTAATCGGTGACTCACTTCAAAGATATCGAGGCTTTTATTACGAAAACAAATGCACCGTTACACAACCTTTCCGTTGCTCTATTACATCAAATGGACCCGGAGCACAATAGAAATTACACTTTAACGCAACGCATTAAAGCTTATAATTAACTTAGAATTATTCATACACAGATAACCGGGGCAGGTGAATGTGTTACCAATATTATATTTCTTAATTAATAGAGGTGAGAACAAATCCACGGGAATTTAATATAATGGGCTTTATTCCTGACTAATTTAATTGTAATAGTTTTAATATGGTTTATAATTTTATGGTTCCCTGTCTAATATAATTGTATTTATAATAACTTGATACGTTATATCGACAGCTGCTTCAATTAGAGTGGTTATGTAAATAGACTTCTTGTGAAAGTTGTATTAACGGCCACATTTGTGTATTGTGGGTGTATTTTAGACAGCCTTCTTAATCCTTTAAGGTTTTGTAATACAACAGTTTGTGTATTCAAGTTACCGTCTCTTCATCAGTATTATAGCAGGGAGACTAATGGGTACACCACTCCCCCTCTGTCTGCCAAAACGTACGGCGCTTCGCGACGTCTCATCCAATCAGGATAATGTGTGATACTCGTCAATCGTGTAAGTGGCTCTAAATTGTACTCCAGAAGGTAAAGTCTGCTCTTATTGAGTGCACTTTTGTGATTAGCTTGTAGTTTTCCTTACCATGTTATTTGAAGTAGTCTTTGGAACTATTTTCGTTTGGACTACAATTTAATATAAATGATGGCAACAGAACAAGAAGCGAACCTAAATGCAGACATCTTATTTCAAGGTTAGTTTACATATTCACGTCTCTAAAACGGGTAACAACGAGACAAGGGTACAATTAAGGCGGTGGCACACTGCACCGCTGCAGCGGAGGGCGGGTGTCGCGCGTCGGTCACAATGCGCCAAATGACGGCCGGTACGCAAATGAAGAATATTGTCGGACGGCGTGAATGCTCCTTAATGACGCGTCGGGCAGACCCCGTGTGCCGTCGTCACCCACACGACATTTGCGCGATTGTCAAGTGTTAATTATTGGATCATTGTCGAGGTAACTCCACATGGGGAGTGTCGTTTGAGGTGGTTTGTATGCCATATGTGGTTCTCATGTGTTGTTTGAGAGCAACAGTAGCGCAATCATCACTTATTTATCATACTAATGTATTGTGGAGGTCCGACCTATAAGGGTTGTAGAATACAGTTGAAAGAATCAGAACTCAAAGATTTAAACCTTGGAAAAGCTGTTGCTGTGCTGCTAATTCTGAGGAAGTCTTGGAAACTAAGAAAAAACAGACACAAGCTAAAAAAATCTTCCTTTAACGGGTAAATACCTAAATCTGAAACGATAAACGATTCAACAACTTTCAATACTTTGTTGTGGAATTCGGTAAGTATTTGAATTTGTGTGCGCACACGCACGTTCGGGTGCCAAAGCAACAGTTACACAAACTCCGTCAAGTGTTGAGCTGACACTACAGCGAGTTCTGTCAACAAAATGTACCAACATATGATTTGTGCCCGCACATAAATCAACAGATTTCACCGTTTGTGAGCCCAAAATAAATCTAATGTGTACAGTACCACCAAGTACAAAAAGATCTAGTTGACATAGATACTACAAATTATTTCTCAAAGAGCAAATATTTTTATAAGACCAGTTTTACTAACCCGAAATCATCTATGAAAATATCAATATCTGATATAGTATGTTCATACTATATGATACCTACACACGTCATCTGCCTTAAAAAGGTCTTCAAACACATGATTATCACAAAATATTAACACAACCTTCCTAACAGCTATACTTATTACAGTTACAACAGTAGGTACTAATAAGCTCGTTTCTATCGTTAAATACTTCACTTAAATATCATACTCGTGCTAAACATAAAACAGTTGGATGTACCAATGCTAGTTATAAAAGCTATGCAAGACAAGCCGCGGTTGTAATATACATTATGAGGGCACTAAATGTCGAAGACTGACGTTCGCCGGCTACCAAGACTGGGACGCGAGTTTATGAAAACTACTTTTAAATTTACTAGAACTGGGAGCAGAAATGGTTGTAATTGCATTTTCAGCGCTTAACGTAGTTGAGGTGCTTTAAGATTTAATGAAACCTTCTGGATTTAAGAGCGCAATGGGCATTTCATTTACACTACATAACAGATAAATGTGAAGCCTAAATATTCATGCACTGTTGCACAAAGAGTGCGCCTATATTTAGTCATTACATTTCTTCATCATCATTATCTGCCTAGCCTTTTCCCAACTATGTTCGGCTTCCTGTGTAACTGGATGCAGCTGAATATCAGTATTTTACATGGAGCGACTGCCTATCTGACCTCCACAACCTAGTAACTGGGCAACAAGATACCCCTTGATACGACTGGTTGTCAGACTTTCGGGCTTCTGACTACCTGTAAAACATTAAACTTTATATTTCTTATCTAAACTAATATAATAAATAAAGAGTAAAGATTTAATTGTTTCTATGTTTATTTGTAATGGATGAACTCAAAAACACTTATACGATTATTTTTTTTAATCTAAAAATTTTAAGAATAACCTAGACTATACCTTATTTTTAAAACTACAATATAAAAGGGGGTGGAGAAGATGTTAATTTTCGAAGACATATCCACGCAAACGAAGTGCTAATATTAAAGAGATTTTAAAATATACAAATTGCAAACGTAATATGTGGATAATATGGAAGGCATGACGACAGTCATGTCAGGAAACAATAAATCTTATAGCTATAGTTAAATTGAAATCTGTAAACAGACTCTGTGATTTCATGTATAAATTCAAGAAAAGTTTAGAAAACAGTTTTCGTAAATCCGCGTTCAAGTGGGACGATTGCCAAATTCCTTGAAAGCACGCGTTGCGGTTGTACCATTTCTTTCTACTGTAGTATTATTATTTCTTAATCACATGTTAAACGTATGATTCGATTTATTTACTCCATTTATTCTTTAAATTGTCAAATTTTTTTTGTTCCTTATGGTTCTAATCACTTCTTGTATAAAATATACTGCAATAATATGGAAGAGCGCAGTCTCCCAATACAGGTTTTGCTTACAAGGAGGTTCCTAACACGTCTTAATGTAAAGATTATGCTAAAATATTTTGTATTTGTATTGGATTAGTGAAGATTACAAGTCATCCGAGACAGAAATATAATTACAACTTAGTAGTTTATGTATTGGGGAGTTGAAGCGAAGAAAGTTGGCGCAACTGGCAGGTGCGGTGATTTACGGTGTGCAGTTGACTTCTGCCAAGCAAATTGCCTTCACAAAAGAAGTGTTGACGGGGACGCACAAAACAGTTGACCCTAACCTTGAAGTGCAGACGAGGGACTGAGGTCTGAGAAAGAGCTTAATTGACTACTATTTCAATGTTTTGTGAACTTAATTACTTCGACGTAAAGCATTGCGACATGATTAATACTGGCGTTTCTATTCTAAAACACGAAACACAAATGAAGGTAGCCATTCGTTGTGGTTCAACTGTTTGTGTATTTTAAAATAAATATATAACAGCGGAAGTTATCAGCAATTATTTTGAAACCGGAGAACATTGGTTGTACACCTTGCTGATGTGAACACCAGATAACTAAATTGGTGAGCATTTATTTCTTAAAGCAGCGAATAAATCTTGTGCTAATCAACAAGTTAGTTGCTAGTATTTCTCAGAACAACACATTATGGGGTGGATTCCGGGACTGGGAGATCAAGGACGAGCAGCTCCGTGGCGTCATCGAACGAGAGCGCATTACGTTCGATTGTAGGGCCAGGCGAGGCCTAATTGCCAGCATTGTGTCGGCATGCAGATGTGAATGGGCTTTGATTTGGGCCCGGGGGCGCGGGGCCGGGGCCAGGGGACAAATCGCTCGTTACGGCTGCAGGTAAACTTTCATTGAGCGTCGGAAGGCGTCGGACGTGAGAGGCGGCCGACAAAATGCCCTCGTTATTCGCCGCCGAATCACTCGCTCATTGTGCTCCGGGAAACGGTAGACGCGGTCGCCGAATCACGGAAAAGACTTTAATGAGGCGTGAGAACGTCCTAAATGAACGATTGTGCAGGAGCTCGGATTAATGAGCGATTGATATTAGAGCGGTTCTAATTAACACCCATTACGAGATGTTCCAGACTGAGTACCGGCGGCGGATACTTCGTCATTTCTTCGACATAAGGTAATGGATTCCCGGTTTCGGAAATTTCGGCAGTTCATCGAACCACTTGTTGCGTTGAGGGTGAGAGAAAAACTGAGTGTCGGGCGAGAGGCGATCCTCCCGCTCCCCGCGCCTTCCCTTCACACTCCTCTGGTCCGAACTCGACACCACGCCAATTAAAACCTGACTCCTGGCGTTTTGTCATGTAGGTATGGCACGCGTTAGATTTAGCTAGCTGTGTTGAATTTTAATTGAATCAATGTTCTAAAAATATTTTTTAATTGGCACGGTCTAGTGTAGCATGCGAACATAGGCCAAACGAGGTTATCCACATCCAGGTTCTGGAGCGGAAAAAATCGCAAAATGAATGTGATAACCTGTCAAGCGTTTATTAACCGCTGTAATTGGTTGAATGAATTACCAATCGGATCACTTGACTTACGTTTAATTTTGGATGCGTCGATAATTTCTTCCCATAAGCTGAGTGTCAGGAACTTAGTGTGTTTTTTCCAATATTTCAAATTTAACTGTTACTGGGGCTCATAATTCGAGTCACGAGCATAAATAGTATTTACAAAATTTAAAAAAAAAAATCTCATGAAACAACGTTCGCGACTGTGAGCAAAAACCTATTTCATATACCTAGTAAGGTTTCGAAAATATTATGAAACCGTAGCCATAATATTTTTATCAATAATTGTATCTTACTTACAAAAAAAAGGCTTTTGAATTCAATTTTGCGTTAATGCAAGGTACTTGTGCTCGTGACTGTACGTAGGTAGGTAACTACAATGTGGGGTGCTTAATTAGTTGGCATAAAGTGTATAGTGTGGTGCATACTGCAAATATCTGTGTGAGCACCCCAGTGCGTGAGACAGGTGGCGAGGGCGCCCGACGGGGCCCGTCAGTCCGGGGCCGCCTGCCGGGGCCCGGGGCGCAACGGTGTAACAGTTGCCTCGCATCACCGACATGTGCCCAACTGCCCACTATTTGTATGTAAATTAAAAATGTAATTAACAGCTAAAAATAAACACCATTATTTTCCATATTTTAATACTAAGTACTTTAGTTGTTTCATGTAAGTTGTTCGCTTAATACGTCTGCGTACTGTCGCGTTGGTTTAGTGGTTGTAAGCGCTACTGCTGAGTGTCAGGTCATGGGATTGACTCCCGAGTCGGGCAAATTAAAATTGTGAGGTTATTCTGGCCCGGAGCCTAGATTTGTGCTCGGTTGATGGCTAAAGACTCACCTTCTTTAACATAGGACTTAAAGATAACTGGCAAAATATTGGTGTACCTACGTTAGGTATACCTCTATCTAACCCTTCGAGGCATACATGCTTGATGTTATGGTATGTCCGCGTAGTTGCTATGACCAAGTATTTAATTAGTTAGGTATGTATTGCTTAGCCTTTCACTTCAAGTTGCCCGCGGCTTTGAATCAGCTTAGTAACTCAATATGATGACGTAACTTAAGGATCAATCGACAATGATTTACTTAGTTCGAAATGAGGTCAACAGCTATGCCAGTGAGTAGGAAGTGGTCTCACTTTACTTCTACTGACGTTTGAGTCAATCTGATTTCAGTTTGTATGACCTCTTTCGAACATTTTGATTTATAATTTTATCTAATATTGGAAAAATAACTTTATTGCGCCACCTTTAGAGTTTAGTTTGTGATGACTTTTTAAATGTAGGTGCTTCATAACATAACATTACGTCTGTATTCCCCGAATGGCTAGGCAGAGGTGCAGCTATAAAATATCCATATTTCGCCAATTACGTTTAAGCTCCATCTAATACTGGAAATTTAAAAATACTGCCCAGCCTGGGAATGGAATCCAAGACCTCAGGAGTGCTTGCGATCCCTGGACGAATAAGGCAATCAACAGTACTATTCATTGTGAAATCGACCTTATCTGTACAAGTATAAAGTTGATATTTGCTTACGTGGAAAATAATACAAATTGAAAATATAGATTTGAGTATGGAGGAATATGGAGGAAGACGTGGCTAAATAAAAACCACACGTGTTGATCGAAGGTTCAGCTACGCTTGCCGAGGTCAGTCTGTGGATGGGTAACCGTTCGTAATATATCGAGACTCGGAAAGCACGTTAAACCGTTGGTACCAGCTGACATTTGTAGATCTTTGACAGTCATTACGGGTAGTCAAAAGCTCAAAAGTCTGACAACCAGCCTTACCAAGATGTATCGTGTTACCCAGTAACTGGGTTCTGGAGGTTAGATAGGCACTTGCATTTTTATTGATTTTACTTAGAACAAGGTATTTTCATACAAACCTTTCACCCCGATTTAATTATCTTAAGGAAGATTCATTATCAATAAAATATTTGTTAGACTGTGGATTCCTTTTTTTGTCATGTGTATGAGGCAAGTAGGAATACTTGCTACAAAAGGAACCTATCTGAACATGTTACCAGTTCCAGTCGTATACCCCTCTGATGAATCAGTCAAGAACTCAGCTGGACATCTCTCTTTATAATATACTAGCTGTGCCCCGGGGTTTCACCCTCTCCTAAGGGTCGTATTGTGATATAAAATAGTCTATGACCTTTTTCAAGAATTGGGCTATTAAATGCAAAAAAAAAACAAATCTGACTGGTACTTTCATATAGTACGAACAAAAAACTACTTCAATTTTTACACGCTTTATATAGCTTCACTTGTATGATTGTATGTTTGTAACCGACTCCTTTGGACGCTATTTTGAATTTTGCACACCTGTCAAAGACCGATGACAATGCAATAATTCGAAAAAAAAAATAGTTTAAAAAACTAAAAAACACGTTTTTATAAAAAAATCTACTAAAAAATAGATAACAAAATTTAAAAAATTTGGATTAAGAAAAGTGTAAATTAGAAACATGTATTTCAATGGAAAAAAGCGTGGGGTGCATAGTGTCAATAGTTATAAACATTTTCTATTTTTCCATGGTTACTGTCATTCACAGTTCAATATTAACACTATGCACCCCACTCTTTTATTTAATATGTAAGTGTGGATAGTGTTTTTGTTAAGATATATAATTTACAGTTGCAATACTTATTTGGTAATACGTATGTATGTACCATGTATCTGTCAACATAATAATTTACTATACTGCTTAATTTATAATATTTTTTATATATTTTAGTATAGGGTATTTCCATTGTAACGGGTGCGACACTGACTACACACTGACTATTAATGAAAAGATTATATCATGAATCGCGTAACGGGTATGACCTTAGAAAATCGCCAAATGCGACCAAGATGACTTTCAGTTAAACACCATAAAGTTTTTTTGATACTAGGCAGCGTTACCTTTCTGATCTGTGACATCGTTTTCACATGTACCTAATATTTGATTAATATATACAAAATATTGTAAGAATTTTTTTTAGAAGAGTGTAAGTGTGAAGTTTCTTGCTTATACTTCTCTATACGAAAGTACCTTTTGGTAGGGGTAGCTAGAATCATTTTATTATTTTACATTAATTGTAACTTTGACGTCCAAAGTGCCTTTTTAAAGTCTAACTAATTGAAATAAATGGTTTGTCTTGACTTTATCCTTGATGTAGACAAATGAATTACCAAAATCTATTTATATCTAAAAAAACGTGTGAAAAAGAAGTTTATGTTGGACCAAAGACATTTTTTTTTATAAGCTTGGTAGTATTTAATTTATTTCGTGTTGAATAGGGGTCTGGGCTAGTTTGAGATGAAAAATAGTTATAAAAAGAGACCCAAGCTAAAAAAAAGGCTTCGGTGGTTGAATACAATAGTGTCATATCATATTAACATTTTTAGAGCGCGACCCAAACGTAAACCGGAGTCAAATATCATTAAAAATATCAACATTTTACGTAAACAACGACTTAAACATGATACTCTTTGTTAAAAAACCTTCATGGTAAAACGCATTTTTGTTTGTTGTTAAACAATAAAAAGTTAAAGTTGGAATTAAAGTTGTCATGCTCCAATTAAAACCACAGTAGCCGGTGCACGAGGAGACATACGCACGTGATTTCAATATTTCATCTCAAAGGCAGCATACACAGTGCGGTCTCGGGCCGCACTCGTTCCACTCCTACAATTACGCGCTTGTGTCATATTTACAGCCCAGGTAATTGCCATTCAATTACGAGGCCAGCCCGCTGTGCATCCGAGAGAGAGGTCCGACACCTCACCGATATATCCGTCCCATTCCAACGCGGCGTGCAGCCGGCCAGCCATCAATCATCGAACACCCCCCGCTGGGCGCCTGTAGGGATGGGAAACGTCACAAAGCGAGTATCTCAGTCCAACAATGCTCGATAAGTGGGCAAACGCCACGCTAAATTGATTCCGGACCGATTCTGATCCGGACGTTGTTTAGCCGTATTAATTTAACTCGGTCGCTTGGCATTCGTGTTACAAATATCATAGTTATGGATGATGATGGCTTTCATATTTTAAAAGAAGTATGAAGACCGATTAATCGTTTTAACGATATCCTAGGGTAAACAGGTGTTTCTAAATGTCACCGGATCTTTGTATTTGGCATTTGAACACTAAGCATTATTTTATAAATTAATAATAAATATAAATTCCCTAGACCCTAGCTAAAGGTTTTGCATAAATAATGGTTTACAGTATAATAATTAAGGCTTTTACTGCGTAATTATTGGTAAATAATGGCGTTTGCACTAGCATAGAATTAGAAAAATTACAGATGCAGGGGATGTTAACTTTAAATAAATATGCCAATTAAGAAAGATTATTATCATATTTAAAATACAAAACACACGTTGTGGTAATTTATACGTTAAAATACCACGCTATTAAAGTATAATGATAGGTTGTAAAGTATCGATATAAATAGCAAGTGTGTGCCAGCCCTAGGCTGTAGCACAGGTATGCAATCTCGCCTTTATACCATCACCCTATTGCACTTCGGTGCTCGAGCCAATCTTTCAAATTGAGTTCAGTGCGATGTAGGGAATAATGTGATTTAAAACCAATAACTTAGTTATCTGTATCGTTTATTTATGTTTTCTTGATTCGATTATCATATGTAAGTACCACTTTGTAAAATAGAGAGAGGGTGTGGGAATGTAAGAGGAACTAATAGGTGGTGGCAAATTCATCTTATATAGATTAGTAAGTGGGCATTTCTTCTTCACTTATAAGCCGGTACTAGTAACGGAAAACCACTACCAACACTGCCCTCGATAGTATTAGTTTACAGCATCCTATACCGAAAACTAAAACAGAAAGCAATATACAAAAATCAAAACTGAGTTTTGAAAAATCTTCCCGAACCTTCTCTTCTTGCAATCTACTTTATGTTAGCTTATTGATACAACACTAATTGCATGATCCCTCATAAAACTTAATATGCTTCATATAACCTACAGTTAGTTATGCCAATAAAAACACACTCACAACTACAAGGCAAACAAATACAGAATTCCGTGCCCAAATACTTAATAGTTAATCGACTAGCCAAACACATTTTGATTTTTGATATCAATATTTACAGACGTTTCTTTAAAACCTTGAACTGATCGCAAAATACGTGATAGAGTTATTAAATTGTTTATTTTAGACTGCATTTAAACTATTGGATGAATCAATTGGGACGCATCAATCAATCAATCTATCTGTCTATCTATCTCTCATCAATTTATGGTTTCTGAGAGGCTTATTGTCACCCCTTGGCTGTTGGTAAGCTGCGGTCGACAAAGGTATACGCTTGGCTACAACTGACATACTCCGTGCACGCAGGGTGGAATGAACATCGACACACAAACTGTTACCATGAGTTAAGTACGTAATTCTGGAATTTCCCCAGCATTAAAATTTTTTGTCGGTTTTTCTGAATATCTACGTGTTTTACTGATGTTATTTTTACTCAAAACTCTAAAAAAATCATATTTTTTACCTAAACATAATGAATTTTTAAACGAAAGACGTGAATTTTATACCTTTTTTTTTTAGATAAGACCGAAATGATGATTTTCTTACGATTTTTTCTAGTTTCAATTAAACCCACATCAGAAAAAAAGGAAAATCGTGGAAAAAACCGTCAAAAAATTGACACTGGAGGGTCCAGAGTCTTGTGTTACTGAACTCGTGGTATTAGTTGGTGTGTCGATGTTCCTTCTACACTGTATTTTAAAACTCTAAGGTCTGTATTACAGAAGCCCACTCACTCAAGAATCAAGCATTACTTATATGCTATGCTTGTATCCCCCGAAGGGTTAGTCAGAGAGGTAATTATAGCACAACCAGATTTCGCCAGTTATCGCCAGTAATGGGGAGCAAATTTAAAAATACTGCCCAACCCGGGAATCGAAACCAAGACCTCACGCTCGGCAGGAGTGCTTGCGATCGCTGGACTAATAATACAATAAACAGTACTAGTCATTGGGAAATCGACCTTATCTAAACAGTCATAGAGTTGATGTTTGCTTAAGTGGAAAATAATACAAATTGGAAATACAGATTTGAATATGGAGGAATTAACTCCGTGCTGCTACTAAGAAATTCCAGATGAAAAATCCCGGAAACACTTTGTCCGACGTAGGTATTGAACCCAGGATCTTATGCTCAGCAGTTTCGCCTACAAAATACTAGACTTAAGTATTATTAAAATTCATATTTCTTTAGTCATGTACTTAATTACATCGTGAGCTCTCTATCAATGCTTGGTATGGCTTTGGTCTTTAAAGTTCAATGTAACCACCGCTCATGCTTCAGTACAGGGATGGAAAATTTTAATTAAATTACGTGTTCAATAGGTTTTTCAGTACATTATTAATTCTTGAAAGTAATTAATTTTTAAATGTCTTTTTATCATCTCCCCGTGGTCGGCGTTGTTCATGGCGACTGAGGTTTCAAAGGATGGTTCAGATGTGTACTTGTGTGTGTAAGGAGCTCGTGGCTAAATAATAACAGCCACATGGATCGATCTTCAAAGTTTAGCTTAACTTTGAAGATCGATCCATGTGGCTGTGCTTGCCGAGGTCAGTCCGCAGATGACCATCTATTGCAAACCGTTAACGCCCCTCAAAAGGTGTGTCCATTATAAAATACTATGTAGCTCTTAAAGTAATTGTTTGTAAGTTTTTATGATGTACAATAAAGAGTGTTCTGTTATATTCTATTCTAATCCTCTGTGCCTCTGAAAGCATGTTAAACTGATGATCCCGGTTGTCATTCGTAGATCTATGACAGTCCTGACGGGTAGTCAGAAGCCCGAAAGTCTGACAAGGTCTTACTAAGTCGTAAGATTAGGTCATGTTGCCCAGTTACTGGGTTATGAAGGTCGCACAGGTAACCACGCTATGTAAAATACTGGTATTCATCTACATTCATTTAGTCTGGAAGACCCCAACGCAGTTGGTAAAAGGCTAGGCAGATGATGTTGATGATGCTGATAATGTCCTTATGTTGGAAAGGCAATCACTGTGCATTTGACAATTTAGTTCATTAACAGTACATGGACAACCCGATTTTATGCTAGTGATCCTGGAATTCTATTTTTTCTTTTAAAAAACGTTGCTCCACACTCGGAATTTCTCCTGTATCGCGGGTGCGTTTGCAAACATTTAACCCTACATACACAAACAGCCAGACCCGGAACACACAAATATTTGTACTTGTAGGCCATACAAATATTTGTCCCTTGCGGGAATAGTACCCGCGACACGCAGCACAGCAGCCCATCGTTCAGCCATTGCGCCAACCGTACCGTCTAGTTTTTATTCACGGTTTTTACAGGACGACTTTGTAATTTTATTATGTGTTCTCTAAAATACTATAGACATAAGTGGAGCAAGCTTCCTGATAGCTGAAGCTTTAGCTCTGACTATGCTAATTAAGAGCGATTGGGACGCAGTTCTCCTCGTGATAAGAGCCAGCTTCGTTTCGATCGATTTCGAACAATCCTTAATGTGTATGCGCTAAGGAAGCCTGCGAAATTTAAATTTTCTTAGGTTTTTTGCAATTTGCTGCTCAGTATTTGGTTCTTTGTGATTGAAAAAGTTTTTTGAGACTGTTACAAACATACATTTTTCGAAATATAGTCATTAAAATCACCATTTATAACTCTCCAAATTAGTATTGTGCTGAAATATCATGATATCATGAAATAATTACCTATTCAATTGCGTAATTTTAACTTAAGAAGTCGTATTAATGATTTAAATGATTAATTCTTGATGAAATACACATTTGTTACGGTCGACGAATTACTTTTTAAAAACATGCAACCAAATACTGGACAAACTGCAAAAAAAACTTCGAAAATTTGAATTTCGCGGGCTGCCTCTAATCATACACCTTAAGTGATGGAATATCTTGTGGATAAGCAGTTGTTAACTGTTATATTGTTGTTGTTGTTATATGTTGTTGCTGTGTTGTGTAGATTATTTTTTGTTAAAAAGATACAATTTATCGCAATACCTGATTTATTAAATAACCATTTAATTGTTGTTTATATTGTTCATTGTGTTTATAAAACAAAATAAGATGTATACACATAACTTATGATTTATGTAGTACCTACTATTATTGTAACTAATTATATAATAGTAGTTTATGAGGTAATAAAACCACGAGTGTTTTAAAACTTTCAATACCTATTTAATTATGTGCAGTTTAGTACTATTAAATATTACTACTATTTAAATGTATTACTTTGTTAGGGAAAGTGTGTTATAAAATCGGGTCAGCTAAAGTTATCATTAAGATACAATTTTTGATATTAAAATTAGACCCTTACGATGTGAGAGTTTGAAACAATTAGTTTTAGTTGTACTAAAACTAATTGTTTCACAAGCTCTCAAAAAATGTTAAAAAAAACTATTATACTGTATGTTGAAAACTTTAGTTTCCTATCATAGTATTTATCAGACTATCACAAAATGTTTTGCCATGATTTGTTACGCTGTTAAATTGAGCAGGTCATGATATCACGTAATAAAAAATAATAATACATCGCTAAAGATACCTAATCATCATGATTAGGTATTAGCTTTGTGACCTTCAGTGATAAGTACAACTTGCGTTGCCCATGACGTACCAATGTGATTATGCCCAGGGTCAGAATATACGTCTTAACCTTAGGGGATATACCCAGTTGATTGACTACTCACAACTACAAGGTACTTATAAAATATCCATTTTAACCAGACCTTCTTACTGGCGCCTTACTCTTCAAACTAATTTTAATTCCGATCCAAAAGCCAATACTATATAAAATATAAAATAAATAATCCTAAAAGCAATTCTATAATTGTATATTCTGTTTGTATATCATTTGGCGACATACACAGCTGTCAAAATAAACTCAAGAGTAGCATTAAGCGCGCGCCAAGCCCGATCCGGTCTCGATTACAATGTCCATCGAAAATCTTATTAAAGTGTCGCCATCTAATAGTCCATCTACTAGTAACTAGTCCAAACTTTTGCTTTCAGTTGAATTATCAATAAAAAAAGGCATGTTGGTAAATAATACTAAAAGCAATTCCATAATTGTGTATTCTGCTTGTACCTGCCCAGCACAAAGACTTAGTCGCGCGTCAGTTTGAACAAAACCAGTATAATAAGGCCTTGTTTTCTATTGAAACTTTGTGCAGCGCTAGGCCTGCCTATGTTCTAAGTGCTACCACTAACGTGTGGTATACTGTACTAGGCATTCATAAATTATGAAATCTGAAGGTTTATGTATATAATTTTCCGAATGACACAGCATGTCTCTTACTGCAGTAATCAACAAAACAATTTCGTCTTAAACATTTACAAAGGCGTATTCTGTCTGTGATGGCTCTGTGGTTAAGAGCTCGCATTTCATGCATGAGGTTTTGTGTTCATATCCAGACAAGTACCAGCGTGATTTTTCAATTCATATGTACCTGAAGCAAGCGTAGTGATTAAAGCTTGTGCCTTCTCTGTCTAAGAAGAGGCCCTTTGACAGTGGATCAGTAACAGGCTGGTATTAATATTCTTTTACATTTTGAAAAAAGAACACTTGTTTATAATACACTTTACCCTACATTTGTGGCCCTATTCACACATGTGTAAATATTCCTTTGTGAATATTGCTTTGGAAATTCATAATTAAATATGACAGACGATACTTCGGACTGCCTTAATTAATCCAATTCATTGCTGCTAATTAAAATCGTATGAATGTGTTTTTTTAAGGTTTCTTTTATGTTCTGCCCACATACCTATATTAATGTGTAGATTATTTTTGTATACCCATTATATTAAAACGCCTTAAAAACAAAAAAGGGGTTTTTAATTTGTATGAGATTTTTTTATGTTTTCTTGGCTTGATTCTTTACCACGTAGACCGATTTTAATGACTCTTTTTTGAGATATTTCAATTTCTGATTAGTGGTTTTTGAGTTAGATTTAATAATACGTATATTAAATCTACGTCATCTATGTTGATGATGTAATAATACTACTACTTGCATTGTTAAATAAAAACTTGCGTACTAAAAATATTTTTCCAACAAAAACAGACTTAAAACAATAACGGACAAGAGCGAATCTATCTCGCGCACCGAGGGTCCCGTAGCTAAAAGTTGCTACTTTCACCTAAATAAATAACGTTACGCACTGAGATTCATAAACTATAAAAGCACCAAATATTACTCTGACGAAATGATAAGCAGGATCTAAAGACAAACTTTGTAGTTGAAAAATGCTCTTCGATACATTGATATACTATACTATACTACTATACCAGCCTGTTGCTGTCCCACTGCAGGGCAAAGGCCTCTTCTCATACAGAGAAGGCACGAGCATTAATCACCACGCTTGCTCAAGACGGGTTGGCGATTTCAGACTTATATTAATTGTAAGTCCAGGTTTCCTCACGATGTTTTCCTTCACCGATGTCAATGATGTCCAAGATAAACTTAGAAAGTACATATGAATTGGAAAACTCACATTGGTACTTGCCCAGGTTTGAACCCACAACCTCGTGCACAAGAGGCAAGGCCTAAACCACTGGGCCGTCATGACATTGATATACGTCACGGGCAATTCTCCGACTGCAAATGTAAGTAATCCAAAAAATATGATAAAACTGCCAAAACACATATTTTTGACTTTTTCCTTTACTTGTTCTGAGAGACCTTGCTTTTTACCAATTTTTATGATTCTAGGTTCACGATATTTACGGGTATCAAAATAAATTATTTACATACATATATCGCATACATGGCCGTTTTTTTTTCGAGCTGATTCCGAGATTTTGGAACTTTTTTTTCATCTTACATCTCCATTCATTCCTAAAAAAAAGGGTTTTGAAAGACAGACAGACCGACAACGAAGTGATCCTACAAGAGTTCTGCTTTTTTTCCTTCGAAGTACGTAACCCTAAAACACATTAAAAAGTGCAAAATAACCTAAGTTTCGGAAAAAGGAGGCAAATAAATGCATCAAACAAACCAAGACTAGCCCAATAGACCTTTATTTTGAAGCTATGTTTTTTTTTTACCTACAATGATTTTTTATATACAAAAAGAAATCACAAGCTGCAACAGCATGAGAGAAAATAAAAGAATTATAAATGATTGTTCTGTCAAAATTTTCTTTTGTTTTTATGCATTTTTACAATACCGTGCGGAATGTTATAAAAGTGAATAGTGTGCTAGCTTTAATTAACCTTACCTCACACTGGTATAAATGCCAGTTTCATATAGTTTTAATTAATACCTTTACAATTAAAACCACGGGCGAAATGGGAATTGAAGTAAAAAATGTGCAAAAATGCAGGTTCATTAAATTGGCTTCGGAATAGTTCATGTTATTTAAGATGTTGTGACCAAGCCTTGCGGTTTTTGCAAGACTTTCTCTTTATAAATTAGATAAGATAAATCTTGTTAAGCAGTGTTATTATTTAGCTTTATAATTAATGATTCTACATAGAGGTAATGAATAACGTCAGGTTTAACAATTGGTATGCAAATTCAAACCACTCCTTGGTTTTTTTACAAGATTAACCGATAAAGATTATGTTGTTTCTACATAGCAAAAAGTAATCATTTGACATTCTTTATTAACTTTCAGCTTTCTTAACTCAAGTTAGTATATTTAGTATAGGTAGCTCGTTTGACGTTTATTATTTAAGTATAAACACTCACGTAATTCACACTTCAAAATTAGAAAAATACTACATTTAAAATATTTTTATTTTTTGTACACTCTCAATATTTTCATTGCGTTTTTTTCCATTAATTTGTACACAAATAACTACCACCAAAATTAACTATAAAACAAAATCCAAGTTAAAAAGTGTCCTGTTTTGAATGAGGACAAACCTTGCCACATTGTGTATAGACAAAATTAACCGGAGATTTTTCTCGGAAAAATCCAAGGCTTGCTTGTTTCAATTACGGTTACTAATGAGTTGACTTGTGCGCGGTAATTAGGCACCTCGCTAATTAATCACAACCAGTTCACCTTGTTCGAGAAAGTTCATTTTACTCCCGGTCTTGTTTACTCTGCTAATTATTTCCCTATTATAAATAAATACGTATTTGTAGTATCTTGTGTTTTTGTTGGCGTGGGTTCTCAGTTATTGTTTTGTTGGTGTTGATATAAATCATTATAATGATTATTATTAATTAATTATTTGCGTTTAAGTTGAGTAATTAGTAAGTATGTGTTGGTTTTCTATGATAAATAGCTTTATATTTTTCAAATAAAAATAGGAGTTGTATTTTCGCTTTTATTTTCAGTAATTTTCTCTGGAAAAATAATATTTAAACAAGGTTAACATTTACAAATTGGTAACAGTTGAATGAATACATCGACACAAGCGATCATCATAAAGATTCCTTTAGAAATGCGCAACGCGACAGTGCGACACGATTTTGCGATAGGTATAATCATATGAATATACGAAAAACGCGCGCGACAATATGTGTGTCGCGAGCCGCGCGTGTTTGCGGAACCCTTCATTTGTTGCTGCGACTTAATTAAATTAATAGGTAAGTTGCAAGCTATTATAGCAATTCACACACGAGTCAAGTTTAAACTCAAATACAAATCACTCTTTGAAATAGAAAACGCAGCACTAACGAAATATAAATATTCAACGTAACAAATAAAACTGGTACTAGCTGCTAAGTAAATCTTCACGCCAAGGCAATAAAAACAGAGCATCAATGGATAATCTCTGGCTTTCACAGGAAGCTCAATACATCCGTGTGTGACCGCCAACCAGTATCAATTAGCTGCATTACTCTTATCTAACACCCTCATTATAACAAGTAATGGTGTAAGTGGCTTCAGTAAAACTTCATTATTTTATGTCAAAGATTGGAGCCTCGCTCGCCCATCACACGGCGACACAAGGAACTTGTTCGTGTATCGTTTCCCTTCAATGAATTTTGAACTGTAACTCTTGAGGCGGAGAGTTTCGTTTAAGTTGGATGGTTGGTAGTTTAGGTGACACCAAAATGCCCATGCTTCAAACAGTTAGAGTGGAGTACTTGTATGAATGTTATGGTGCATTCAACCAATGTGCCACCTGTCACGCCCGTATCGTGGAGTTGAAATGAGAGCTTTCATTTATTTTGACAAGCTGAGATTTACTTGAGCGTATCTTCTTTGAGGAATGTTGTGCAATTAATACCTGCCAGTTGGGGTGAAAAAAAAACGAATTAAATTATACTTTTTAAGAAAATTATAACAGAAATACCATCAGGTATTTCCGTTTTGTTTTTTTCGAGATAAAAATGTTTTTTTTTCAAGATTAAAAAGTGGCCTTTACGAGCTGACCTTGCGGTGGGACAGTAAAAGGCTGGTGTAATTAGAATCAGAATCAGAATTTTATTTGCTATGAATATAGCTAGGTACAGGTATAAGATCTTGTGCATATATTTATCTACCTTACCATTGTCTACCTTAGGGCGTGCAAATTATCTCGTAAATTAAAATATTAATAATATAATTCGGCGGCACGGTTGGCGCAGCGTGAGCGATCGACTGCTGCGCCGCGTGTCGTAGGTTCAATTCCCGCATGGATCAAATATTTGTATGACCTACAGGTAGTTGTTCCGGGTATGGCTGTTTGTGAACGTGACTTTAAATGTTTTTAAAAGCACACACGACACAGGAGAAATTCCTAGTGTAAGGAAATGTTTTAAAAAAAATACAAACAAAATAATGTCAACAAAACAAAACAGAAATTAAAGTGAATTCAAAACAAAATTGACAAAAACATTCAACTTATTTTTGAGATGCCAAGATGATGCCCAATTATACAATTTGGAATCGGATTGGCATTGTAAGCGGCAAGAATGAAAGAAACTGATCAAATTGCGCTCTGTGTTCAGCTGCTCATTATACTACACAACTTGCGAAAGTGATCGTTTCCGAACTCAATGTGATGCCTTGGGCGAGCAATTTGTATCTGCTTGCGTATCATTGATACATTTATTACCAGTGGATTGTTTCTGCTGTGGTGTAACCAAGGACTTATCTCATTCAGAAATGAGGCCTTTTAAGAAGTAGAACAAAAAAGAAGTTGAGTTTTCTCTAGTCTCATAGAACATAGATGGAATAGAGCCGCCTACCTACCAGCCTGTTACTGTCCCATTGCAGGGCAAAGGTCTCTTCTCATACAAAGAAGGCACGAGTATTAATCACCACGCTTGCTCAAGACGGGTTTGTGATTTCAGACTCATATTAGTTATAAGTCCAGGTTTCCTCACGATGTTTTCCTTCACTGATGTCAGTGATGTCCAAGATAAACTTAGAAAGTACATATGAATTGAAAAAGTCACATTGGTACTTGCCCAGGTTTGAACACATAACCTCGTGCACAAGAGGCGAGGCCTAAACCCCTGGGCCATCATGACCACATGAATAGAGCCGCAAGAACTCAATATTTTTTTTACTGTAAAACGACTTCACACTGAAAATAAAACATACGCCATATAAACATTCCTTACTTGAAAGCAAAAACTAAGTAAAAGTGTAAGAAGCCTACTGTCGTATGTCATTCTTTGCACTAAGAACAGAATGACGAATGAGGGACAGGAAAAAAGCTTACCAAGAGTCAAAGGGTCTGCGTGAGCATATGTGTGTGTGAACTTCAGAGATTTTACTATTCTTATAGGCTGGCCTAGCATAGCCCGGAGTTTCAGTACAATGAGAGGCCAGCATATACTGGTTTTGTTAATTGACATGCGGCTTACTGTACCGTTATGTTTAACGTAGATATTTAGAATATGAAGAAATAAAATAAAATAAATAATCATAGGGCATCAAAAAATTCATCCGCATCGTTGTCAACGGGAAAAGTGCCCAGAAGGCTGGCAGCATTGCCACGTTGAATGGAAATGCTGATTCTTTGGCCAAAAAAAATGCCAGCCCTCTGGTCACGTGAAGAGTCGACCAAACGTTTCGCGATTTCTCGAAAAACTAAATGGGCACACGGACCCCATGGCCCTAGTGTTTCAACCCCAAACGGCTCAAACATATAACTTCCAGTTAGGTTGTTCTATTTTCGCCGTTTGAGGTTTTCTGCACCTGCAGCAGCCGCACCTGCACAATCCACCGTACTAGGAAGATGGGATGGCGCAAGGGTGTCGACACATGTTGCATCCCACACCAAAGGCCTACCCATCTTCCAAGGTATTATGGTCATTCCATCTGGTCTCTTACCATCGTCGCGTGCCAAGCCACTGGGTTCTAAAATAGCTGGTACCCCGGCGGTGGCAAGAGCACGACGGATGATGTCATTAATAAATAATTAAGATATTTAGAATATGTTTTTTGTCAATTTAACACATGTAAGGGGCATCGTTCGAGTACAAAACGTGTTTGTCAAATCGATATAAAAAAAATGTATAGAACGGTAATCTATTTGTAGGTCCTGTATCAAGTAGTCATAGCAAGAAGTCTCAATATGGCTTAACCACTTAGAAAATCGTATTAAAAACTTTAATAACTTACGAGTATATGTAAAACTTCAAACGCAAACCTACAAATTACTAACTGTAAGTAGGACTAACAACTACAAGAGCCACAGACTAACTAAAGATCGATAAACCCTTAACCCCCCATTACTTAACGACTAAACAATCGATCAAACAGATAACCACCAAAATCAGAATAAACTATTCAAAGCCTTATTATTAAGCGAAATTACAAGTTAACGCTATAGAAGACACGGCTAATCGGATTGTGGGGAATAATGAGATTCCGATAGCAGCCGATGTATCCACCGATAGGATCTACAGATAGTCGCGAGTCACGTTGCGCGCGCGCACGCCTTACAACTTCATCAACGACGAACAAACCCATATAAGGTTAAGCCCGGAACAATTATTTAATGTCGGCGACTCATAATTAAAAGGTAATATAAAATTTATGGGCGATTGTCATTTGTCAGTTTATAAATTAATCATTTTGTGTTGCGAATAAAACGTGTTTTTAAAAGGTGCATTTGAAAGCTTTGCATTTGCTAAGACTAGTTACATAGTTTCAGAAAGTGGTCGGCCAGTCTGACATCTTTCTGTTTATGTAAGTTTAATTAAATTGAAAGCCTTATAAGGATGTTATGGAATTAAAAAACGATAAAGCCTCGTTTATAATAAGCGCAGATGAAAAAGATATGCGCATTAATGTCTATTGACACGCAAACAACGATTATATTGCATAAGAATTTTGTATAAATTAAAAATTACTCGTATAAATACTTTTTTCGTTTAATAACCGCTGTTTAGTCCTTTATGAACAGTTACACATAACACGTAATTGAAGTAAAATAAGGTAGTTTATAGTAACTATAGAACTAATTGCAGTTTTTATGAAACGAAACATTGTCAAAGAAAGTAAAATATTAATTCAGACGTGTATTTAATTTAGAAAGTTTACTAGCAAATTATTTTCCTGTTTAGATGCAGCCACATATACACAAAGTCTCATTTGCCTTAGAATATTATTAATTAATTAATTTCATCATTAAAATAAAATAAACTTGGGCGTAAATTCAACTTAATTGAATTGAAATACCTTGCTGAAATTTATTTATATAGTTTCTTAAACAATTATGCTTTTGTAAGTACCAACGGTAGATACTCAATATTAGCTAAACCATAGGACATTTTGTCGGCAGTTTTTTTTTAATTTACTTACGTATTTTCAACAGGTAAACCCGAGATAGTGAAAAAGGTTATAGTGTAAAAAAAACTGATAACTTCGTGGTTTTAAATAGGTAAGCGTTCAAAAGTTCAAAAGACATACACTTATACAATTGATCGTAACTTCTTTTTCTTTTTTTTTCTCTTCTTATTATTTACATATTTGTAAGTTTATATATGTAAGGAACTTCAACTACAAGCATTCTCTATTCCTAAATGGAGACTCCTAAACATACAATGTAAGCCAAAATTATATGAAATAAACTTATTTTATTTTTTTATTTATAAGTCGAGCTGACCTCTCATTGTATAGAATTACAATACAATGTGAGGTCAGCTTATACTGGAAATGTATAGCTTGAATTGAACCTACAGTATGAGAGTAAAGTCGGATCAAGTTGAGTCAAGTGTTGAATGCAAGTTCAACAAAACATGTAAACACACTATAATGTCCGTACAATGATGTTATAACATAGGATGCTGCATGTCGTCTTGTCGACCAGACACTTTCATCGTTTTCATCAGCACCTCGTACATCGCTTCTGAATAATGAGCTTTCTCGTACCCCTCAAATATAATATTCCTAAATATTTATTTTAGTGTTAGAATCAAAAAGATTTTAAATAAAGATATCGGTATTGTTTTCAATTTCATGTTTATTTTTTATAATAAAAATAATCATAGGGCTTAAATCTCGTACCCCACAAATATAATATTTCAGTCAAAATGTAATTTAATGTTAGAATCAAAAAGATTTTAAATAAAGACATCGATAGAGTTTTAAATTTAATGTTTATTTTTTATAATAAAAATAATTATACAGGGTGTTAGGCAGAACGAGGGACACACTTTAAGGGAAGCTAGTAATCATCAAAGCGAACCAATTTCACTAAAGGATCGACACTGAAATCGTGAAAACAAAATTGCTGTTTCTCACATTTTGTTAAGTTATGCCAACATAAATGTATGAAATAGCTGATTATTTTTTCGCGATTTTAGGGATTGTTTCATTGTCAAAGTTGTTCATTTTCATGCGTCTAAGTCGTCAAGCCAGCGTTTTCTAGGCCTCCCTCGGCGACAACGCCCGTCTTCTGGCACCCACTGCGTGACGATGTTATATTTGTAAATACATATTACATACATGCATGTCATACATTCACAGACCTTTTACTCACTGGGGTAGGGAGAAACTACATAACGCCACCTGCTACGACATTTCAGTAGAAACAAAAACGGCATGAATAGTAAAACACATAAATTACGGGATCTCAAGTTGTGAAAATGACATCATTAATTAAATTCATTATCAGGAACAAAGCAATCGCGGTATTTACGTTTAAAATGCAATTTATCAGAACATGGTCTTGTTTAGTCCACTCGGTAATTAAACGAGAGCTTTCACTACAGTAATGGAATTCAATTAAAACTAAAACGCTGTGCCTCCAGCCGCTGATACCAACTTACTAGCAAGCGTAAACTTCCGCAGAATACAATTAATTAAATTATCATTGGCAGACCTAACATTTTTACAAGGTCCAT
Organism: Phlogophora meticulosa; assembly: GCA_905147745.2. NCBI lineage: Eukaryota > Metazoa > Arthropoda > Insecta > Lepidoptera > Noctuidae > Phlogophora > Phlogophora meticulosa. Next base: position 12,487,445 of record LR990522.1, on the reverse strand, counting down.
TGAGGAATTTAATTTAAATTCTTGACTGTCTATGGATCTCCACAGGTTAGTGTAAACTTTCAAAATTCAATTAGCTAATTAAACAGGCGGTTAAGAAAGTACAACAAAACTATATGGAAGAAGCGCAGCAAAGGCATTTCATACTGGCAATGGAATCGCGATCGATGGCGCCCCCTCGCGGCCCCCAATCAGCTCCATCAAAACTCGAGCTCATTACTCAAAATCAATTAGCGTTATTAGTGCGGCGCGTCTTCGTTAGCCCGTGATGGAGGGTAATTTATTGGCATCTCTTAATTAGGGATAAGTCTAATTGGAGGCTTAGTCGTAACGAGGCCCTCGAAATCTGACGTCCCGACGAATAAATTGGTCGGCCGGGCCACGGCCTCGGCGCGATGGGGCTCGGCGCGGTGCCGCACGCACGCCTATCACTGCTGATATTTAGACGTGCCAGCTCGATTTATGTACTCACTTTAACGACAGCTCTAATAAGTTTCAAACATCGACTTAGACCTGGCTTAAAAGGATGCGTCATAACGTATGGGATTTAGTAGACCGTAATGAAAGTTATGCGGTTCGACGTCTAATGTCGCTCTGGGGGCTACTAAAACGATTTTAAAGTCACACCACACGAGACGTTTATAGTTAAGGAATATTGATTTTATATGTGGTTTGTCGGAGAACATAATGCATTCTAGTAAGACTAATTCGGTCGCATGGGATCTGTGGCGAGCGCTAAGCGGTGCGGTCGGTGCGGTCGCCGTTCAAAGCGTTTCGAACAAAAATAAAGGACGCACATAAAGCATATAAATAAAAGAGTGCGGACAACGGCATGATCAAGTGCACCGCGCGATGTAACGCGATACTTTGTAGCGTGCCTTATTCCGACGAAAGGTGCCCCCTCCGTGCCCCCCCTGCGGCCCACAGAACTGGTCAACTCTATAATTAGATCGCTCCTCTGTGACACACTACGTGGAAATAATTTGTATTTTAATAATGAGATGAATTTAGATCGTAGATAAGTCCCGCTTCTATCACGGTTTGTAAGCGAGGCCTAAAACAAAACGACCACTAAATTGTTGGACTTGTTGCAGGAAGTGTAATTAGTGGAGCTGAAATGATTTCTTAGTACTTAAATATACATGAAAACTGTTGCTTTTTCCCCGAATCGGACAATATTTCCAACAATTCTATTGAATATTCCAATATTTCCAACTGATAAAATCAAAGTTCATTATAAATTTTATTCTGCAGTCGCCACACTTGCTTATCCATAAAAAAAACACGTATGAAGTATTAAAAATCTCTCACTTAATTGTTCCAAATCGATACACGGCCCGAGAGCGCCAAAGAATCGGTTTAATGCCAAATCGAATTACGATCAGACGGTGCAGGAACAAAGGTGGCTTGGAGATGTGTCAACACTATATTTTTTATAAACCAAGTAAACAGAATTGAAATAATATTGACCTTGTATGTTTATACAGGTGTTCATCCTCCATTCATGTTCAATACTCGAATAATTATTAAATTAGACGCACTTTCGTCTTATGTTTGTTTAAGAAAGGAACCGTGAATTTTCTATGTCTCGTCAGTCGATTTTATATACTATTTTATTGCTTCCATAAACATTTAAACTGCTATTAACCAATCATAATTTTAGTATCGTCCAGTATATTTGTTGTGTCTTCGGATACCGTTTGTTGTTTGTATCTGTAGGTTTTGTCAACGTAATGAATCATGCCACATTTAAGTTTAAACATTAGAATTTTATTTTTCACGACGTAAAAATCTTTAAAGCTGTTATAACTTTATAACTAACTGAGTATAAGGGTAATTGAAGGCTCAATGAATTCTAGCTTTCTGTAAGACTATGTAAGCATTAGGTTTAACGTTCAAAACGTGTGGAATACAACACAAAACTTTCCTTCAGACCAAAATACTGGGAACAACATAATGACTAAAAATTTCTCGCTATAGAACAATTCGCCATTCAAAACGGCCATAAAGATCACCGCGCTAATCCCCGAGCGTTTCAAATAAAACCGAATGGACCGGCTACGTGGGCCATACATTACCCTTTCTTAGGACGACGTCTCGGCGGACTAATGCCTACAATGTGTATTATAGCATTTAATATAATAATAACGTAATGAAACGTCTCGCGCGAGGGGGCGAGGGTGGGGGGTGCGCGGGCGGCGCGGAGGGAGCCGCGGGAACCGGTCGCCGGAGGTCATCGGCAGCGAGCCTTCCGCGACCGGTGTTGCCAGCTTAGGCCGACTTGGTTGCCCATTTATGTAGTTTTTCGAAACGGCTGAGGTTAACTGGGACAGCCCGTAACATTTGTTGCCTTTTTAGGTCGTCTATTAGTCTTGCACGCGGCAGCTACGGACAGGATACATTAGAAGTAATGATCTGTGCATGCGACTCTACATTATGCAAATCTTTTTTTCCTACATCAAGTACATATCCGCTTTTTGCAAAACTTCGATTTTCTTAGTAAAAATAGGCCTGTAATAAAAGGGCATTTCTAGTACATAACGTGATGTCATGGAATCATTCCAAACGTACAATTCGAAGGTGTCCAAAAATCCCGGGTTGTCCAGATGTTGGCAACCCGCCGACGGCTACGGCAATGCTCCAACGCGTCGCCCGCGCGTATGTTAATGCTCCATTAAGATTATACTAATTGAAAGCCAATAAATACAACGGCTATGAATATTAATTTTATTTGGCTTCGTGCTGTTACTGAACGGACCAGTTTCTGGATCGCGTGCGACGTATTACTCGCGACTCTTTCCAATAATGTAAAGAAGATAACTGATGACGGACTTTAGAGAATGCGGCCATGTTTAAGTTCAGTGAAAGTCGCCACAAGTTTGTCGCTATTCGGCTAAATTGACGTGTTGGACCAAATTGTAATCTGCATAAGTTAAGTTTGATTTAAAAATTGGTGTGAGGAATATATCAAAATCGTTCAGCCTTCTGTCACATCGCTATCTCCATTGAGTACATAAACAATCAGGGCTTACCGTCGGCCAGCGTGACTCTAGTCGTTACCGACAATTGTAGCCGTCACCGGCGCGGTGAGGGGACGTGCGGTAGCAGTCAGTTGCGTGCGTATCTTCGCCATCCGGCTAGCGTGACGTCTCGATATTCCTGTCAATCCCGTTCGCCGTCGATTACACAGGACAACTCGATTACCGCTCGCATTCCACCGGCTGCCGATCCGACGAATTCTCTATCACGATCCTATCGGGCGATGACGAGACCTCTCATCAAACGGTATGCAGAGCATTGCGCGCCCCTGTCCGCCCTTAACGACTAGATTAGCTCGTAGAGAGCGATGGATCGCGCGCTTCCATCAATTGTCCGTGAATTCCAAGCATTCAAACATACGTCTAGATCGGATCGTTGTACACCTCAAGCATGGCTCAGCTTTGACCACGGCAAGAATTTCGTGTTCGATACCTGAACCGGAATGTTATCAGTGCGTCGCATCGGTACTCGCCATCAAACATGTCAGACACTATCGTACTACACTGTAAACCACTATTTAAATGAGTAGATAAATTAATTGAAAACGCAATCATGTAACGCGTTCAATATAATAAATATGTACGTATTACATGTACATCCTGCGGTAATCAGCTAATTGGATATGAATTATTGATCCGTAAGTGGTAATGATCGGTTTGTGTGGCCGACCGGATGAAAGACGTGCTGAGGTGGCGTGCAAACAACATCTTGGGTTTTTTTTCTATGGAACTCTATTATTTGCCGCGCAAATGTAGATAATATTTCATAAACTTAAAAACAGCGTAGCCGTGGTGTGGTGGTGAACGCTGTGGCCGCTCCGTGCCCTCACTGCCGTGCTCGGCGCTGTAGAAGTGTAGACTGAGTGGGGCTCGCCGGGTCAATGTCAGCGCGTGCGGTTTTCCTTCGCAGTTGGGCCGCGAGGTCGACTAACTGCTAATTATTTTTCGACCAACGAGTTGCAACATCAGCTGGTTTATGACTAACTGACTAAATGCGGTTTAGTGGTCACGAAATACTTTAGTGATTACCCTGGTGTGGTAATAGGATTGTGTTTGCTGTGTACGTTTGTTTTGTGCTAGCTTTACAGAGGTTTAGAGGGAGCGAGATCCCAATATAAGGCACGGGGCACTGTAGATGCGCAAGAGCACGCGCCCACGCGGGGTCGCCGCTGTTCGCCTCGATTTTATGTTAATCGAAGAGCCGTGTCGTCGGGCGACGTGTACATAAGACACAACGGTTAGGTAATACGGAACATCCAGTCACAAATACATTAAATACGCCATTATCCACAGCCGAGAACAATTTCACATTTACGACTTTACACTGACACGTCGTAAATTGACTTTATATAGTTTCTATTGCGGCCTTATTTGCACGTGAGGTGATTGGAAACGAACCCAATTGCAGGACAAAGTGCAACGATGCCGTTACACTATTATTAGATGTAAATAAATATAAATCGCACTAAATTCTTTTCTCGTGGGGGATAAATGTAGCTTATATAAAAAAGCTCGCTACACACGATCGGTTTCAAGTTGCATACATGTTATATTTTTTCCACTGAATGTCGGTAGTATTATTACCATAATTACACATAGAGTTAAATGAGAAACATATATTTCCCCACTTACTTTCCTGCCTTTCTGAATGTTAATAACGAACTTATGGAAAAGTGAGTTGAAAACATTTAATTGTGAATTAATGGTAATTGCAGTAATAGGTTATTAATAAAGAGTATGTGAAGGAATTCAAAGTCGTGTCCAAGATATCGAATGTGCTCTTAATTCATTTGTAGTGGCCCATAAATTAGCTATATAATGTTATATTCATTACGGCGAGCCGCATTTTTCTTCGCTACCGTAGAGTTACAACTGTTAAGAAATTCCGTGTTCAAGTAGTTGTTGTAATTCAAAAGTGGCGGACTACAAACTACATGCATGATTAAGTTTTATTTAGAAAATATGGAAACATCGGTTTTACTTTAAACGTTTCGTGTAAGTGGCAAAAACATGCAAAAAATAGTTCCTTTTAGTTTATATGTATACACGGTAAAACAAATTAGGAAATGACATCGTATGTAATCATAAATTAATTATTTGAGTAAAAAGGCCTACATTTACACTCAAATATACTGCTTATTTCTTTAGAAATTTCTATCTGAGCTGACCTGTGATAGGTGAAGTGCAATAGAAACGTAGACAATATAGTGTGTGAGGAGAAGAAGAGAAGAATTTGCGATGAAATGAACGTCTTGATCTATACAGTACAGTATACACGATATAAAAATATATAGTAATAAAATTGAAGTGTCTGTTTGTATTGTCAAAGGAACAGCTTTTTACTAAATGCTTTTGACAGTTTATACGGTAGAAATACCAAAAAGCTATTTTTTGTTTGTGTCTGTATGTCTGTTTATTTTGTTTAATCTCCGAAACCACTGGATCGAGTTGGACGAGACTTACACTGACAGATAGCTAATGTTATATCAGTCTGTAAAGTTACTCCTGTAAGTATCTACTTTTATTTTAGAAAAAGAATGAGGGTTACGCTTACGGGTTACGGTTAAAAATAAAACCCAAGTTTTGTTGAATTCCACGCGAAAAAAAGTTGTAGGCAGGCACAGCTACACATAAAATATAAAGTCAATTGCTTGCTGTTAATAAGTCTACGAGTTTAGCAGTAATGAGTATTACAATCTGAGCAATAGACGGATTTACAATTCGACAGCAACATATATACGTTTTATTTAATCAAAGCACGTTAGAACACAGATCCTTTATCAGTATCTCACAGTTTATCTGACTTAATTGATAATACAGGATATTTCAATCGATATTTGACTAGATTTGATGATATTTATTTTCCATGTAACACGGTGTATGCTTAAACATGACAGGCAAAATGCATGGGTACCTGTACAGGTGTGTATAGTGTATAACCCTTATGATAAAACAGGCGTGATGTTGTTTTTCAAAATATTTCAAGATTATTGTTACCCTACTTGGCTTGTTTGCATTGAAAGATTTTATTTTCGAAGAAAAATTAACGTATATGTGTGTATTTTTTAATGTAACTCAATGAAGGGTAAGCTAAGTATATTTTCAATTATATGTTTTACTTTTAATTTTATGTGTCCTGACAGTTAGCAACACCAAATAAAACAGCCAAAACGGTCGAGTCGTTCTCAAGTGACGATCTTTCAGACATACGGCAATTGATTTTTATGTAGGAACACAGGAAGAAGGTTTTATATATAAAATTTCAAAAGATCCCACAAATCCACCAATAAAGTTAAATCCTCAAATAAAACCACTCTAAAGTACACACAAAAGGCAAGTAAGCTCCCATGTGGGTATATTTTATCCACAATTTAAATAACTTCAAAGGATGTCTCAATTTATTTATACAAATAAAGACGTTACATAAATAAAAGCGTGTTTTGTAAAGAAAATATCGTATAGTTCGTCCCAATATCGTGATCAGTAAGCGTCTCCTACGCATCCACCTACTCGTGAGTACCTACTGCTTACCTTTTACAATATCTTAATTTATTCGATCCGGTCTACCAGGGGGCTATGAAATTGTAATCGTAAATTATTATTTTTTTTGGAGACAAAGATTTTGTTTTTCTTTGTATGATGTAACATAAATATTTGGTCACGGAAATGGACATAAAACTATAAAAGTCGATTAGATAATTAATTTATGACCTATTGGTGCCTGTTTAAGTAGTTTAATAAAAAAATCAATGAATGTATGAAATATTTCTTAGATATTGGTCTTAAGCTAAACTTAATTTGTCCTAATTTCATATTTGTGTCTCTTAAAAAACGAGAATGGGGCTGTCAATCTTAGTTGAAACAAAGCTTAATTTAGTACTGACATCGTTGATATTTCCAACACATCGATCTAAAACATGGCAAAGTTCAAGACATCAAACAAATTTGACATCCCTGACTTATTTCTTATCTGTCACGGTCAGTCACCGTCCTTTTCTAGAGCTGTATGACAGTAAGAGATGCCAATTCTCTAATTTTAGTTTAGTTTTTGAACAACGAAATTTGTGCCATTGGTTATTAACAGTTCCAACACTCAAAACTAATTATACTTTCAACCTCATCTCTTCATTAATGGCTTTTGTGGAAAAGACATAATTATATGTCTAAACTGCTTTTAACATGCGTCAGGTAGGAATGTCAAAAATTTCTAAAAAAAATTAATTTCTATATTATGTATTTCTTTAATTTCAAAATATTCCAATTTATATTGTACTAAAAGCGGATAAGGGTAGAAAGGAAAGTTCTAATGTTTTTTTTTACCATTTAATTATAATGTTAACACAATACCCACTGATGTTTTATTACGAATTAACAATTCAAACAAAACAGTCGAGGTAAGCGTGAGGGCCTTCTAGGCACAAGTATTAATTAAGAGGGTTGAACCACTCCGTCGCTAATTAACCGAAGACCCAAGCCAGCCACATTCGGAGTAATTAGTTCCCTCCGAGGGCTGTTCTCACGCTCTCGGACGTTAAACATCGCGAAATAATAGGAATTTCATCGATTACAATTATGCAGATAAGGCAAATATAGTTGAGTATCCCACCAGTCGGACACATTGAATAAATTAGTCGTCATTAATACCGAGTGGAGAATGGAAGCGCGGCGGCCGGTAAGAGAGATGTCACATGTGCCGTGCCATTACGGCGGGGCGCGCCGGTCAGCTGGCGCAATTTGTCCCCCGCTACGTGGATCGGTTATTAATCTGTTGCTACAATTACTCGCCGACCATTGAATTAATTGTACCCCTTATCTGGCGAATTCACTCGCAAACGTCAACTTATCGAGATGTTAAGTTCTTGTGTAGCTGTCAAGAAACGTTCGTGGTGATATTTTTATTATTGCAAAAAGTGACCAATGCGATCTTGCGTTGTTATAATGTCAACCACTTGTCGCCGTTACAGCGAGCACGCAAAAACTTTCTTACTCGATGGCTCGTTTTACTTAAAAGAACTCATTTAAGGCGTTCGATCGAAAAGCCGTCGACAATGAAATAAATGATCCCTCTCGACAACACAGCAATAAAAATTTCATAATAAGACTTTTTAAAACAATAACACTCGAACGAGGGTGGTCGAGAATCTTTATTAAAATCTCGAGAGAGTAATAAAAGCACAGTTAAATGCGGAGAACTCTGATGAAAATATTAATTAATGTTTCGGAATGGGAAACTGTTTTGTATTTAGTTGCTAATTAAATGGCGATATCGCATAAAACGTAATTAGAGGCCGGGAACATTCGTTTGTCGCGGGGCGGGCTGCGAGCGCCGCGTGCGGTACCGGCCCGGCACGGCGCGCTGCCGGCCCGGTCGCGCATCCTCCGCGTTTATGAAAGGAATGCACACAGCAAAACAGGTTACGCTCCAACTGCGTACTGCATAAAGATTTTCTTTACTCGACACGTTAAAATTGGCGCTTAATAGTTGTTAACTTCTTGCGACCCACCTCCTGTTAACAATGTTCAAATTGCAATTTGTAAGGATGATTAAATAAAATCGGTTACGAGTCGCGGGTGATTCTGTTCGAGAGTTTAATTTAAAAAATAGATTGAAGAAGGAGGAGTTCATAATAGAAATTCCGCAAGAGCGAAACTCCGAGCATTCCGTGAGGCGGCGAGCGTTATTAAATGCACTGACTGGCAACTATTAGCCACGATGATAGACGCATGAATGGGCGGCGTAATTAAAAAATCAATGATCACTTATTGTAATTAGCGGTGTATCGCTTGGCCGACAAAAAGGTACGTAATTGTTTCCTGACGGCCGTCAATCAGTTGCAGGGAGAATGGTGTGGGAGAGACACGTGCGCACAGACCGACAGACGTCTTTCTGTTATATTACGATGCATATTAACGCGACATTATAGCTGTGAATAATGTTTCGATCAATAGAAAATGGTAATTATTTTAAAATCATTTGTAATACTTTTCGGTTGGTAATGACGAGACACTTTTGAATTTTCGTTTAGCAATTGAAATCGCCATCATTAGTTTATGTATTGCCATTACAATTAACAAAACTGTTAACGAAAGAGGTTTATCGAAGAACTGTCTATGCTGCTTTGTAATGACATACATATTTTTAAAGGACTGCGTTTTGTACCTTTATAACATACAAAATAAACTTTATTTTAATTAATGTAACCTTACATTGTTTACAATTTCAGTAATTGAACAAACCGCATGGTCATAAATAACGTTGGCAACACAATATAACAGCGTAAGATACACAGAGTCGTCGCGTTATCTAGCAAACAGCAGAGCCTCGTATATTTCATAATGAGGTTATTACTGAGCATTCTAGTTGCCTTATCTCCAGCTATTCCGAAGCAGAGACTAGCGCCAAATTGGCGTGGCGGAGTGCGCGGGCGCAGGCGATCGGTCGCGCAGATATAGCTAATTAAGGGCCGCGCGCGCCGATCTATTTGGAGAGATCTAGCCGCTGACGTGTGAAAATACCCAATTAATTAACGCGAAACGCTCGCCCCATCACGGGGCATCGCACCTCGCGTGCTACAGGAACCGCCTAACGCTACCGAGTTTCTATTACACGTTTAATTCGAACTATCTCTCGTTAGCGACACCCATTACCATTGTTAACTTAAAGTTCAACTTTATTACTTGATAAGCCGTCTTCAGTGCTGAAAGTGTTATCCTCGACATATTTACAGCTTGTGACGTAAATCTAATCACCCACTGACCACCAAGTTCACAATAACGCCATAAATTCAAAGAATTCGTGCCATAAATAAATTCGATTGCACATTAGCCGCACTACCTATAAAGTGGAACATTTGAACGTTTATTTATGACAGCGAACTCCCGTCAATTAAGCGGGGTTCCCCTCTGTGGCCGTGCAGAGATGACGGTGCGGGGGGTGGGGTGGGTGCGGGTTGGATTGGCGGTGCACTAACAGGCGAATAGATGGAGGTGAGCGATGGCCGCGCGGTGTAAAGCGAGTGTTAATGGGCTATTAGCCGGTGGTGCGACGGGCGTCTAATTGGCGCGCGGGCACGCCGGCACGTCGCGCGGGCACGCCGCGCCAGCACGCGCTAGATGCGCGCTGATACCACGCACGCTAACTGCACTATTTTCGGATACTTAATTGCCTATTTCCCCTAACTTTGTTTTATCGTGATTTAACAAGAAGGTGTATACACAAATGGTTCTCCCCTTTTCTGAGAGACTGATTGGCAAACCTCATGTCAGACGCTCTGCGTGAGTGTTTAATTAAAACAACAAGAGCAAATCGAATCCCTTGACGTCAGTTTTGATTATTTGGCACATATCGTCTTCGGCTTTAGGGAACTGTCACAATATGGTGTCAACAACTTCTTTAAACTTTTCAACTGACCTCAATATAAATAGATCGCACAAAACTTAGTTGGAAAACATTTGCTAACTACAGTTCTTGTGGACGGCTCGACTTGTACAATCAAGCGTCGGCGACGCGGCGTCAACCAGGAAATTAAACGCTTGGACAGTGCTGCCTGCGACGCAACGCCGTCGTCACGTCATGACGTCATTCAACCGACCACGACACTATTTACAGGCGGATTTTGAGTGAGCACCTCTGTTCTGTGTTTCAAGCTTTTGAAGTAAATGAAGGCTTAATTAAGGGATGATTAAGACTTTGAATCGGTGGAATTGACTTGTATGTGATGAAGGATATTTTTCGCGGCAGTTTTTGATAGTGGAGAACAAAGAAATATTTTTTTTAATGGCAACAGGTTAAAACACGTACGGTAAACACATAATTGGCGATTATGATGGTTCTTATGATTCAAAGTGATATGGCGTATTTTTTATTTCTTTGTAAAACGTTTAAACACACACAGCCAGCCAGATCCGGAACAACTACCTGTAGGCCATGCAAATATTTATTCGGTGCGGTAATCGAACCCACGACACGCGGCGCAGCAGTCAATCGCTCAGCCACTGCGCCAACTGTGCCGTCCAACTTTCGATTTTAAACAGCAACAATATTCAGACGAATGAAATTGAATATTTAACCGATGTGTTTCACTTCTTTAGAAAGATTATCTATAAGACACTTTATTTCTCTCGTAAACAAATAAAGATCAGTAAATAGAAAAGCTCATAAAAATCAAGAGATACTTACTTATTAAGACAATATTCTATATAAAAGACTAACACACAAACAATCACTTTTACGACCACCATCAATTCACCAAAGCAAAATAATCAAAACCGATATAGGCAGACACAGCCGAAGATTTCAAAGGCCGTTATTACATCGCTCCGCGTAAATCAAGTAGGTCTGGGCATGGAGTAAGCAAGGGTGGGCATAGACTCATAGAGTAAGCAAGGTAATTGAGCAGCCATAGACAACCCGTCCTCAGTATGTCGCCGGTTAATTTCCTGGTGCAGAGATTCGCAGCGTGCGTCGTGGCACGTTGATTAGTTACGTACTAGTTGCGGGTGGTACGGCTTTTTGTAAGTAGCTTACATTATTATGGGTTGGTTAATGTCGTGGAGACATTAATTAATTGGAGGTACTGATTGAAAACTTAACCTCAAGAGTTATTCTTGCTTTTCATAACATCGCGTCTGTATTTCTCTATGGTTACCTATGCAGAGTTATGTTAAAATCCCATGTAATTAATAAGCGCGATGAGCTTATTACCACCAATCAAGCACAAATCCAGGCTTCAAGCTGCTACTGAGAAAATTCAAATCAAAAAACTCTTCAACAGCTCTTTATTATTTTTTGATGTGAAACCTCTTTATCAACGTATGAGAGAAATCTTATAGCAATGTTAAAAAAAAATAGTCTCAATTTCCGACGCCATCTTGAAAATATCGTCTCATTTTCTGTCACTTTGGACCGTCACGGCACCATGCGTGTTTACTTAAATTGAGGAGTGAGACTTCAAAATAAACATTTTAATGATAACAAGTGATATAATGAATGGACTTATTGTAATTCATTTAAATAAATAGTGAAACTGAGAGATCATTTTTTTATTGTTTTGAAAATGTTTCACTTCATACGTGTGTACTACACACAAACACTTTTTTTAGACTGTATTTTTATCACCACTTGACCACTACTAAAAATTTTATACTACATAGTTCTTTGAGACGTTATTTTAAGCTTGAGTGACATGGTAGTCCATTTGATTCATTTTTCTCAACAGGTTACACCTGGTGAATTCTAACGCTAAAGAGACGCGCAATTTAACATAAACATAGATGATACGTTTCCATGGTGTAGCAGACTCGTAGCGAACTTGTAGCACCGCGTAGTACGCGCGTAACAGACGTAGTCAACCAGAGTAAGCGTAGCATATTCGTAGCATACGCTCAGTGAGGTCGTAGCGTACGCGTAGCAGAGGCTTCTTCTACCCGTAGCAAACCTGTAGTGGACTCATTGTGTACGCATAACTCGAGCAGCCAGTTTACAAGTGATCTAAGCTGATAAATCATCAAATCTATTTATTTCAAACCTGTAACAATACTTTAAAAGACAATAAGACAAGAATCGTTATTAACAGCGCATTGTTCCGGGGAAGAAAGTGACCATATGACGTTTAATTTCCTCCTGGCTCCCCGTCCTCCTCAATGCAACCTCATCATCTGATAGTTGGAAATTCAATTAACACAGCAGAAACTGGGCCTTTGTCTGTTATCTTTGCGCCTTAGAATCTAGATTAAGTTGGTGTTCGGTGATAAGATGTGCTGTTAACCAGTTAATGATGTGAATTTATTTGTAAGTTTTCATGTTTATATAAAGGATGTTTTAAAAAATAGTTTTTTATAAAAAAAAATGTGTAGTCATTCATTTGAAATTAGCGAATTATTAATTCTTTAATTGCAGCTGAGTCTTCCATTGATTTTTCTAAAGAATCTCTTAGAAACTCTATCTTTCTTTTTTTTCGAATCATTTTTTTTTGGCTATTTTGTCAATGGTTTAATTTAATACGTACGTATTAAAACAACTATGAGCACTATATTAAATCATTATACTGCCCTTATCTCAATTTATTAGTGGCCGGCGAAACATGTATTTTTCTTGCTATAAACCGTCATCTCTAGGTTCTAAAATAATCTGCAGTGCTAATCAAATCAACCACTCATAAAAACAAAAGACAGCAGTGCCCGATAGCAATCCGTACAGAACAAAACCTTTGATACACTGCCTGTCTAGACACTAAGGGGCTCGTCTTGTCAGCAGAGCTAGCGGTACCGAAGTAAATTTAGAACAGTGTAGCATTTTATTTGAACTCATCATTTAGCAGATAATATTTCGACTGATTTGTCTTTGGATCTGTCCTTTCGCACAACAGTTCAAGTGCATACGGAAAACGCAGAATATAGTCAGTACCCTTTTGTACACCAGAAATAATTACAAATAATTACGACGACCGATGTGGCGCGGCGGGCGAAGGTCAGCTTGCGATGCAGGAGGTTGCGGGTTCGATTCCCCCGTGGGACAAATGTTTGTACGATCTACAAAACAATTGTTCCGGTTGTTCTGGGTATTTAATATGTATAATAAAAAATATCTATCTATTATCTATGTATTGTATTAAGTATCTCAGTCATCTAGTCCCCATAACACAAGCTCTGCTTAGCTTGGGGCTAGATGATGCTGTGCGGATTGTCCAGCATTATTTATTTATTTTATTTATTTAAAAAATAACTTTAACAGGGTGTTACAATGGGCGGCCTTATCGCTAAAAGCGATACACTATGAATGAGTGGTTCAGTACGTATCTCAAGCTATGCCCGTCTCAAAAATAATCAACAGTATCTACACGAACTAATCAAATCAACCCCCCATAAAACAAAAGAAACAGCAGACGCCAATAACAATCCGAGCACACAAAAACCTTTGATACAGTGCCGACTGCCTAGACAATATGGGGCTGGTCTAGTCACCAGCCCGGTACCAAAGTAATTTTCCCGTGCAGGTTTCACGGAGCGTTCGTCGCGTGTTTGCTAGTTAGAATTCGGGTGCAGTTCGGAAATTAATCAGGGCCCATTGTGGGCGCTTTGTCGCGGGCCCTGCTGCCAATTATTGGCTGCGCAGCGCCCCGTAATTGAACCAGCCTCCAGGCAGTTTCCAACTAGTGGGTGAACGAAAAAGTTTGCCTATCTGTGTTAAAGAATGTTGGGAGCAATCGGTGGTTAAGTTGTTTTATTTAGAAGTTTATTGCTGTTTATATTTGTTTTGTTTATTTGAGTATGTATGGATTGTGGTACGTGGCGTTCTGAAGTTTCTGCCTAGTTCCCCATGGGAAAAAGGAGTGAGTTTGTGTATGTGTGTAAATATGTTGATTTTCAAAATAAATTACGTCATTGGTTGTCAATAACTTCATTCAATAGATGTGCGGATACCTTAATAACTCCGCTTGGGAATTACGATAATTATCTCAAAAAATAAAGGTACCGCAAAAATTGTCCAATTAGTAAGTAAACTTAAAAAATCAATTAGAGGAGCTCGTAGCTAAAAAAGAACAGCCGCACGGGTCATTCGAAGGTTAAGCTACGCTTGCCGAGGTTAGTCTGTGCATGGGTGACCATTTGTGACATATCGAGACCTAAGCCGTTGGTCTCAGTTGCCAATTGTACATCTTTGACAGTCGTTAGGTACGGGTATACAGAAGCCTAAAAGTCTGACAACCAGCATTACCAAGGGGAATCGGGTAGCCTAGTAAATGGGTTGTGCAGGTCGGATAGACAGACGCTCCATAAGAAATACTGGTATTCAGCTTCATCCGGTTATACTGAAAGCCGATCCCAGTAGGCCACATGGCATTGGGAAAATGTTGACCTTGAGCTAGCCTCGCGTATTCCGGAGTTTAAATAGAACGCGGGCCAAGCTGTTACTAGTTATGTTATCACTGTCATACGCCCCACTGTACAAGTGATGGCTCTTAATTGTTTAAATACATACGTTACTGTAGTTAAATAACGTTTCTGCGAACGCGAAATGCGATTAATATCGACGTTAAGAGGCTTAACACTCATTTAAAAAGTAGCGCAAACACGTGAAAAATAAAAATTGTAACCTTTCCGGCCCTACACTGTTGCGAGTTACACATATAAATATGAATTGAAAAATATTGAGAGGAAAATGCAGTTAACAATCACATCATAAGCAATCACTCGCGAGTGAATGAAATAAATTGCACGATCCCATTTACAATATTCGTTGTTGAGAAAAATTGGAATGAAAAAATGGTGGATTCGGTAGCTTTGCAATTTGTTCGGCTTGTGTCGCCCGCGCCGGCCGCGCGTCGCCTGCCTGCCCACCGTGCAATACGCTGATTGATTACAATAAAATAATTTGCGTGAAAGCGCAAACCTCGTCACCTTTGTGTTCCCTTTCTTTTTTTTTTACACATTTCAATCACAGTTATTTACTGCGCAAAAAATATTCAAATTTTCATTACTTACCGTAGTTTTAAATCCGAAGCGTGAATGGAAATAACACTACGGTACGTTAGTTTGTGTTGGCGTGTAGGCGACTGTCGCTTTTGTAGATTAAAATTTAAAGTGTTACCAATTTTTTGTAGTTTTGCATCGAAATATTGCTTGTACGATAATTTTGCATTGAAACAAAGAACATTAATTATAGCCTGATATATCAGTGGGTAATGATTCACTATCCTCCTGTCCTTATGCCAATTTATTTAGGGTCGGCGCAGCATGTCTTCTTCGTCCATACATCTCTATTTGCCATCATCTCAAAAGTCACCTCCATCCTAGCTAAATCACCTTTCACACAACCTCTCTTGCAACCCTAATAATCCAGTAAGACAATGATTAAAAATAATAAAAGGAAACTGAAAAAGACCAACCCTACATAACGTACACTCCAAATATTTATATTACAACACATCGTCCGCTAAACAAAAACAAAGGATTAGCACTAAAGTCTCCGTTATTCGGGGGTTAACGTATTAAAAGGTATAAAAGTCCAAGGGTGGCGTAAAGCGGCGGTGTTAAAACAATGGCAAGTAACGCGACGGTAACCGCCACCGAATTTGCATTCCTCATTGCGAGAGCACATAAAAATGCTCTCATTAACCTGGGGTGGTCAACCCACCCTGTATAGTGTGTATAGTGGCCGCCACTGTGACCGTACACAGCGTACACTGCGTTAAAGTGCGGTATTTCTCCGTGACGCCCAAGTCGCGTAACGCGTAACGTGCAACGTTGTCAAATATTAAATTTAATGCAGGCGTGATGCTACGCCTGTAATAAATAAACGGTTACACAGAGGTATACCTTCCTATAGTACATCCACATTAAGCCCGTAATGTTTAAATCCCTTATCATAGGGGGCGAACCTATTGCTTTAACCAGGCACATATTTAAACTACGCGCTGGAACTGAGAAATTCCAAAAGGAATAAAAAACCCAATAACTTTTTGTCCGACCTGGGGATTGAACCAAGTACCTCATCCTCAGCACTTGCAACAAGACCAACATTCAATTGAATTT
This sequence comes from Phlogophora meticulosa, assembly GCA_905147745.2. NCBI lineage: Eukaryota > Metazoa > Arthropoda > Insecta > Lepidoptera > Noctuidae > Phlogophora > Phlogophora meticulosa. Next base: position 12,470,877 of record LR990522.1, on the reverse strand, counting down.
CGTGTAAATGATAAGGCTGGATGTGGTAATTGATAACGGTGAAACAGACAAAATACATGATATTAGCTTCTGCCTGCGACTTCGTCTACGTGCTATTATATATATATATATATATATATGATAAAACTTACCGTGCGGCACTCGGCAAAACAGAGATTATCTCTCACAAACAAACAAACAATATTAGTTCTTAATAAACTATTCAGTTAGTCGGAAAATGTCATTCGTTTGGATTTTTGATATTTTGAATGGGTTATTTTTAAACATAATTTTGAATAACTATACTGTAACTACATGTTTTGACAAAACGGATGTAAAAATGTTAACATCGAAGATAGAGGCCTTAAAACAATAGTACAAGATAACCAATCGACGCACCCTCTCTACGCGTACGTCCCACAACACACAGGGTGTAGAATTCCCAGCAAGATCAGAGGACGCGAGTAATCGTGTATCCGACGCAGTTTTCATTACCGCTGCTTAACATACCCCCGTCGCGTGCCCGCATACCGCCTCTTTTTATTTCATTTTATTCTGCCTAATGTTTATTGCTCACCGGTCAAGTAATGCGACACTAATTTCGCATGCCTTCGTTTAGCAATGTCCTAGGAAACTACGCTCGTAATACGTAAGCGTTTACTGCTGTTTGTTGGTGCTTTATTTATAAATAAGTGCGCTTTCTTTTGTTTCTTTTGCTACACGGCTTCTGACGCATTTTTGCCAGCGTTTAAGCTGCTTTTCAAAAGGGGGAGTTCTCGATTCGATATAACCGTTCCATTTATAAGATTTTAAATACTGCTAAAGAGATCAACAGAGATTACCATTAAACCATTTAATTACACAAACCATTAATTTATTTGAGAAACTAAATTAGAACACTTTCAGTATTTCGTATATTTACGTCGATGCTCATAATCTCCCCGCTTTCGAGGGTTAAAATTCAGTCCACAATGGCGGCATTGTTCCATTAACACAATTTTATACCCGACATATTAAAATAATAAAAACTTATGCCTCTCTTAATTAAATAATTTAGCGGCGGCCTGAGCCGAGATATGTAAATTGTTTTAGGGGATAGATCAAACAACCCTTTTTTATGACTTTAATATGCGGTCGCCGGGAGGGAGGGGGGGTTCGTGAGACACAGTCGGGGCGGGGGGGCGAGGTAAGTTATGAAATATTTAATAACGGCGCACACGATTCCATTTGAATTACTTTCGAGGAAATGACGACGTGCAAAGCAGGCGGCACACCGCGCGCTGCCCCGCCCCGCACCTACGTGCGCGCCGAAATGAGCCAAGAAACAAATATTACTACAAACAAACTTTTTGCCTTATTAAAATTCACCAACGCAGGATTATTTTTACATAGACAACGTTTTGTTTTGCCGCGATGCCTTTACCTTGTCATATCTTCGAAGCAATTTTCATTGAAGCCAACCAGTTTAGTTACAAGCAAACCTGGCATTGAGAAAGCCTTTAATTGTTTTTTTTTGTTTCTTGAATTGTTAGTTCTTGCTCACTTTCAAGCAATTAAAGCATTACACCCAAAGAGGTTCTGTACCGTACATTGTAAAAAGTTAATGAATTAAATAATGATATGAGTAATCTGCGCCCGCTGTGCGCCCGGTATTACGCGGGACTTCACTGTCTCAAATGCCGAGGGAGTGTTTTAATTAATGTTTCCCGACAAATTGCGAAAAAACCGGGTAATGACGTCACAGTGCTCGTGTGTGCGGGTAATGACGCGGCGGTGTAATCAAGTAATGACGCTTATTATTGTTATGTGACGTCATCAAGACACGTCTTTTAAACGATGGCTGTTTGAGTACAAATGCGTGTAAAGAAAAGGGTTTGTGTTATAAGAGCTATTAATTTAAATGTTTATTTTGTATACACTTGCAAAATAAACATTTAAATTAATTTCAGCGTTATTTATCTTTTAGGGATTATGGTGTACCATACACACATTAATTTATTTAAGAAAAATAAAGTCTTCTCCCAAAACCACAAATAAATAAGTAAATCTTTATCTAAAGTCTACGACCGAAAATGATGTTGAGCTATAAAACAAACATGTATATTTTTTTCATTTCGTCCTGAGAAATGATGCTGGGGCGCTTCTCACGCGTCTGTAACGAGTCGGGCATTATCGCCGAACCTCGCGGCCGCCTCGCGCCCAGTGTGCACACGCCCTAAACCACGTTCGACGAACCAACGTTATCAGTGAAATGCTGATTACTGAAATATATGATCTAAGAGTCAGTAAATTATGTTTCTACGTGTTTCTATCCACGGTCGCGGTAAAATATGTAATTGGGGCAGGAAGTTGTTTGTATGTTTGATTACTATTCATAAAAGTCGTTACGAATGGCTGAAATTAGCTTCACTAATTGATATTAATTAATAATAAAAAATCAACATGTCTTTTTTTTTTACTTTGCCCCACACTAGGAATTTCTCCTGTATCGTGGGCGAGTTTGCAAACATTCAAACTCACAAACAACCAGACTCGGAACAACTACCTGTAGGCCATACAAGTATTTGTTCCGCGCGGGAATCGAACTCACGACACGAAGCGCAGCAGCCAATCGCTCAGCCAATGAGCCAACCGTGCCGTCGAATTTTCTGTCTAACTGATGAATTAAGGTGAAATTGCCTTGTTTAGATCGCAGTCGGTAGGAATTTTTACTTGTAATTAACTAATCAAATATATCTGACGATATTTATTTTCTAGATAAGTACAAATAGCATCTTCATTCACGATGGAACGTCTAATAGAGATTTTATCGGCATACTACAGTTTGATTGACTTTTGATCATTACCATCCAGTCGCATCATTACCGTGACTCTTAGAAGACCTTGTTAGCTTTAAGTCAACACTTAGATTAACAACCTTAAATCCATGACACACGGTTCAATTTTAATTCCAGCTGAAATTCTAGTACGACCTTTTCATAAAATTTTGTCAATCCAAAATTAACTTTAATCACCCGTAATCAAGGTTGTCGTTTGTGTAAGTCACAATGAGACGTTTTGTAATTAATACATTGGCTAGTTTTCCGTGCGAGTGTACTAAGTGGGTGCACTGTTATTTATTGCGCGATGTGTACTGGCGATACCGAAAAGATTCCATAATGAAGGTGATTTGAGTCGGTAAATCACCGAACATCATTAAGTTGTTATAACATGCCAATTCTACGTGACTTGCTTGTGCTTATGTACTGTCCGCAAAAGTGGCTAGTAAACAGGCTAGGAACATTTTGATCAGCACCAGCAAAATTAATTGTGAATTAATTCAGAAAATTTTGCAGACTTAACTCACAATCAGGCAAAAAAATGGACACTAAAACAAACTAGAAGTACATACAATATTTATCAAGCGCACGGGATGCGAAAAAAACTCAAGTTAGCTGCCTGCATACAAATCTCTTTTGTTGACGGTACCCCATGTAAAGTATGGGTACAAGAGTAGATATTTTATGAATCTCTTTATTAAGTTCAATAAAATTTAGTAAATCTTTATGGGTTTTCGTGATTTAGTAAGCCAATTATGTGAGATGAATGATAATTAACGGCTTAATTAGGAAGTCAAATTAATGTCAATAGTTTTCTATCGAGTAATCAAGTTATGTTTCATTACTAAATTATTTATTTTTCAAGTTCGTGAGCTGTATCGTATAAAGTTTTAATGGCTGTATTTAACTTCTCATAAAATATTCGATTAGTATTGATTAATGTTGATTTTTTTAATAATTCACGTACTTTTTAAGTACAGATTATTTTTAGAGCAGCATTGTTTTTATTTTCAGTGTCGGTTACAAAATAGCAGTGTTCCCCCCTGGAAGGATACCAGACATAGACTGACAGCCGAGTTCAATGTCAGCGAGTGGGAACATCGCTTCATTTTTGTTCCATCGTAAAACTGCCTGGCGCTACTGTTGAGCGTGAGGTCCTAGGTTTGATTCCCGGGTCAGGTAAAGTGATATTGGGTTATGCAATCAGGATTCGTGCCCGGTTGATGGCAATAGGGTCGCCCCCTTTTACATGGGTATAATAACAACATATGTAACTGGTGAAATGTGTGGTATACACCTCTGCTTAACTCGTTAGGGAATACAGGCGTAATGTTATGTAAAACTATGAGTACCTAAAATTTAAATTGATAATCACATCATATCACAATCGTTACTTTTCATACTACATCATAACTTTGAGCTTCAGTTAAAAAAACCCCATGTAAACAGTTGAATGAACTTCACCCATAAACTTTTACATCGTTTTGCATTACCCACATAAACAAAATATATAATAATTAATTTACACATAATCTTCAATCTTCATTCCAAGAATTGAACAACAAGAGAGCTATTAATATCTGGATTCGTCACAGTCTTTTTTGCCCATACTGTGGGCGGATACTTAGGGTCTATCCAGACGTACAGCAACCACAATGCAGCGAGAAAAATATAGCCAGACAAAGATCGTATGAAAACGGTTAAGATTCATCTGCACGTATGACAATGAACGAGACGCCTGTCCGCCTGCGACGCACGACGACGGTAGTTTCGGGTTCGAATCCCGCCTTGGGACAAATGTTTGAACGATCTACAAAGATTTGTTCTTAGTGTTCTGGGTATTTCCTATGTATGATAAAATTATATATATCAATGTAATGTATTGTTTTAAGTATACCAGTCATCTAGTACCCATAACACAAGCTCTGCTTAGCTTGGGGCTAGATGATGCTGTGTGGATTGTCCAGCATTATTAATTAATTTGCAGTCGCATTCAATAGCTGTCACGGTCAGTGCCGACGATATCGCGGCCAAAAACGAGAACGGTCGACTGCCACAATGCAAAAGCTTCTTACTGTCCGAAATATAATTCAGATATGAAGTCTTGAACTGTTGATGCAAGTACAGATGCAACTTCTGGCGGCAGTCAGACTACACAGAAGACCACTGACTGTCATTTTTGCTGCTTTAATATTGTTCTACTTGTTTTGCTGATCCTAGGTTCGGTTCCCCGGTCGAGCAGTGTTATTGGGTTTGACTGAAATTTAACGGTCGCAGCCTGCGGTCTGGATTAGTGCTCGGTTGATGGAAATAAGCACCTTAACATAAGTGGTGAGATGTGGGTGTACTGTAGCTGTAGGGTGTACGGCGCACACCTCTGCCAAACTCTTCGGGGATTACAGGGGTGATGTCATGTTTACTGTGGTGCGTCTGAACGGAGCCTTAGTCCGTAGTCGTGAAAACCTTTGGCAGATAACTCGATAGCTAATTCGAAATGGTTCATTGTTGTCTGTAGTTTCAAAAGCAGTACTTTCACAGATATTGCTCTTGCAGTGTCTTGCACAATAGTGTGGCCGGTAAAGCTGGCTAAATGGCGAGGGTTGTCGCTTAACGAGAAGAATTGACGAGACAATGTATGACGACGATGGGCGTTTTAATTTTAAGGATGTGACATTAAGTGCTGTCTGTTTTGTTAGAGTTCTATTGTAAGATTTATTTTGTATGGAGTATTCTGTTGGTTATCTTGCTTAGCTTGCTTACAGTGCTTCTGTTTATTCAAGTATGTTAAAAATGTTGTATGAGAAGAGCAGCAGGTTACGCAACATACTTTCTTGTCGCCACTTAAATTGTCTTTTATGTCTTAAGCTATTTGAACCTAGGCACGGTCATCTGTTTTTTTAATGTTTAGTATTGTGTCGTTGTATGCCTGAGCCTGTGCTGAATAAATGTTTAATCTTTCTTATATTTCGTATTGCCTTATTTTATGGTAAGTTTATGCAGGGTATTAATAATTTGTCTACGAAGTGTAGTCATTAAGTTATAAGCGTTCCTTAACGCTAAAGGTAAAGTTAGTGCTAACGCAATGGTCCCTCTAATTTCCGCACATAGGCGATATTTTAGTACCTATTTTTATTATGACTGTGTAGAACAGCGTAGTAGTAAATTCTTCATCTTATGTAAGTAGAGCATAAGCGTCAGAATAGAAGTATAGATAACTATCCAGATATGAAAATTAAGTTTTTTGTTGCAAGAACTTAAATTCTATATTGCAAGTATCCATTTAACATCATCAATGTGTATAAGAAAGGGTTACCTTTCTTTTCAATGGCGACAACAAACTTGTAGAATGAATCGAGCACTATGTCCATCCATACATACATATGTACATGGTTTATAAATAATTTACCCTTTTTGTATGTTCACAAGTATCAACAAGGTATAAACAAGTTTATGGGAACAAACCGGAGAGACAAGGTTGTGAGCTAGCGCAAACATAAGGGCGTGGACACAGAGCGGCGAGCGGGCACGCGTGGGCGCAGACACGGCCGCCCCTAACAACTTAATAAGCGGTTGTGCGTGATTTACGCGCGCTCGCGGCGCCGGCGCATTCGCCCCTCCGACTTATTTATACTAATTTATGACAGATAAACATCGATTTTACTTAGCAGTACCAAGACAAAGGATCGAAATGCATCCCTCTTATTATCCTTAAGAATTCATACTAAAAACAACACAACGGAATTGAATTCGTGCTCTCATAGTAGACCGTACGCGTATCATTAAAAGCTACAGCCCGTCAGAATGGCTCATTAGCGCTAAGCGTGCCATTAAAAAGTGGCCACAACTGGCTCACACTGGGTACAAATTCAGATTATAAATCTAAACGCGCGCTAATTACGCCGCACCCAATAAATCTCTCGCATTATATAGGCAGTAAATATACCACAAATATACCATAAATATACGATTCCGTGGTCGTTGGCCATAGACCCCACTCGAAGCGGCTCTCGGCCCGAGTTATGGCCCTTCGAATGGCCGAGTCGGCCGTAACAATCGGTGTGAATCGGAAATAACCGGAAAATTTCCACAACTTGTCTAATGGCTTATTGTTATACGATTGTTATGTTATTGTTGTTACGGCTAACAAATAGCCGTGTTGTCAACGTGTTTTAAGCGTTATTTAGTGAGCACTTATGCGGAGAAATGTCCAAGACTTATGAAATGTTAAAACACGCAGAGAAATTCAAATGGGAGGCGAGCCGGTGCGGCTGCGAACAATTATATATACTTCATGTAGCGCGATGGAAAAATATGATGGAATAGACTTATGGGTATACTAATATACCCTCTACCCCCTATCTATTACTAATCGTTCCGTGTTCGGAGGATGCACGTCATATAACTTCAAGGACAGACAACATCAACCTCCTACCTTCATCCCAATTTATTTGTAGTCGGCGCAGTATATCTTCTTCCATACATCTCTATTTGCCGCCATCTCAAAAGTCACCGCTTTTATAACCATATCATCATCTACACAATCCATCTGTCTTTTCTTTGGTCTTTCTATTCACATTATGGTATGCAAATAAATAAACAAAAACTACTACTAAAACCATACAAGTCGCGCATTTTCTGCTTCAAACAGCTTAAAGTAAGCACGTTCCAGGATAAAGATAGATAGCTTTTCCTAACATCCGGCAGTCGGATACTCGCTCTCAATTAGTCTCAAGTTAGAGCTTAAAACTCATAAAACAACAACTAGGTAATAACGCGTCAACAATAAACTATAACTGAGTATGAAGTAAAGCGAACTAGTTGGAAAGAAAAGCAATCAAGTTGCCGGCTCGATCACCAAGTGCATAAATTAGCGCAGTTTCCAGCTCACCACGAACGTACGTGCAAACATCGTGAATATCATTAATTAATTAATTAATTCAGTGGTTTTTAAAGAATAGTTTAGCGGACGTGGACTAAGTGCTAATGTTTTCATATTAATTTTTGATTCGTTTTTATGGAATTCATGTACCATGGATATCTGTTGTAGAAACTGTTTTACGATTTTGTGTCTGTGGTTCTAAGCGTTGCATTGCAGGTTTGAGATTTAGTTTTTGGATCTGGCGTATGATAAAACGTTAGTATTTAATGTGTCTTGTTGCTACAAAATTGTACCATGAATTAACAGAGTTATTAGAAGTTTCTCATTATTTTTCTACCACTCTATTAATGCCGCTGCAACTCTACGGTACTCTTAGTTATTATAAGTAAGAAAACAAGGAAGCGTTTTAATGTAACTAAACGGAACTCTTTTCATCCCAAGAAGGAAATCAATCCTTAAAACATAAATTTACAAATTCCCATAATTTTACTTCAAGTAAGGCGGTAAGGATGTGATGAATTAAATAACACTAAAATGCAACGAAGCAGTATATTGTTATAACTTCCTTATATCCAATCAGAACTCATAAAACAAACAATCGTACAGGAAGTGCCTTCAAATTTCGAGTACACAATTTCTGTAGACGTTCGAACTTCGAACGTAAATCGTTTGGAGACGGTGGCGTCACGGTCACGTAAGACGAATGCGAATGAAGAACGCTTTGAATGAAGAACGAATGAACAACTCTTTACATCGACAATGGCGGTGGTAACGAGGCGATTCCGCAATCGCTCGGTCATTAGCGGTCACTCGGGAAGTCTTGCGACCACTTGAGGTAATGACCGTGGATTGGTGGAAAATTTGTATATATTTTATTTTTCTAATTTAACGTTCGTTAAAGGATGCTGAAGGGTGTTGTTAAGCTATATTGCTCCGAGTCTTCTTTTGTTTGGTCTACCTTAAAATAGATATTATGTATATGTACTTACATAGATACTCGTATAATGGTTAGAATGCCGCAGTAAACGTTTCGACATTGTTTAATTATTTATATCTAGAACGTAAACGAAGCAATTCTCCTTTTGCTTAGGAGGATCGTAGCTTAAAGGAGTGAGTTTATGTATGTATGTTTGTATATAGAACAAATATTTAAGATTTTATTTGGACAAAATCTTTGAAGGAGAGAACAAAACATATTTGTTCGCAGAAGATTAAGAAACACGCACGGTACACAAAATGGAAAAAAAAAATAACCTGCTTTCAAAATTATAGTGTGTATCTCACGGCTGCGCCAAAAAGGTCCATTTCAGCGGTAATGCCAGACAGATGCTGTCTGACGCTGGTTTTCTAATGAACCTTTACTCCCTTATTAATAAACGGAGGGTTAAGTTATGCCAAACTTAGACAACATGACAAATGTATGGATAATCTGGTTTTAGGTTTACAACGCGTTTATGAATAGGGCTTTAGGGACTAGTGATGGATGTGTAACGGTTAACACAGTAAGTAGATTTTAATTTTTAAGTATTATTTATTCTTACATATTTTTTTGGATATTTTAACTTAAAACTCTCGTTGATGGAATAGTAAGAAACTTCTATTTGTTGTTAATTAAGATTACAAGAATTCCCCATGTTGCCAACACACAAAAACTACTTTTTCGTAATAGTAATTCCGGTCATTGGTCCTTTAGGCTTACAATATTAGAAGAAAAAATGTTTTTTTGTTAATATATGACTATTTATTTCTTCGTCAGCCTGACACTGGAGATGCTGTTGATTCATCAAACATGATACGGATAAATCGCGGTATCTTCCGTGTGGTTCCTAACTGTTCTCTAAGTCTGGTATGACAGCACCGAGTCACCATAGATAATTTAAATACCTAATCATTATTTTTATAAAAAAGAGTAAAAAACAACAACTAACAACTAACAGAACTATTGAACAATTTGCTATCAGAATCCATATGAAGCTTTAGAATCACAAACCTCGACGTAGACGAGGATTACTCAACGGTGACAACCGTCCCTTTACCACACTGCCACGTTTTCGAGCTCAAGCCCACCTCGGCCAAACATGTTTAACAAAATAATATATCCTACCATTCCCTCATCATTCAGTTTGTGCGACCAGACTGAAGGATCCTCGCGCCAACAGGCTTATATTCCCTCGCACCGGTAAAGCGAAGCGGAAATATAAATTCGTATTGATAACATCTTTGGAAAATACCTGTAAATATAACAGGACCGATTCGTCGCGAAACATTCGTTGGGTGTCTCGAGCCGTTCTTTTTTTTTAAATTTCGAACTACACGCTTCAATTGAATTGTGAATATAATCAAATAAAAATTCTCTATGGAAAGGAACTCTTAAATTAATCACCTAGGTACTTACTTTTTTACATTTAAGTACAGCACTTTCAAACTAAAAACTACATTAACTATATTGGGTTAGGTTTTCAATTAACGCAACCCGATATTAAAAACTCACACAAAATTAAAAGCAAATTAACTTTTCCATAGACGAAATGACCAAACCCAAAAATCAAATCAATTTCCAACCGTTCCATTTTAAATAACCGTTTCTAATTTAAATTTAGAAATTAGAACAAAAAAACCAAAACACACCCTTACTAACCCAATTAACGCGTAATGGGGCTCATAAAATATGATTCATCCCAACAAAGATATCTAATACAGGTCGGCAACACGTATTAATAAAATACAAGGCTATTCATTACACCTTGCTATGTTGCCGCGGCTCCATGTAATTAGGGCTATCGACTGGGTCATTTTCGATAATTCATAATGTATGTTAATTATGGAGGTTGCTTAGCCCCGGGACAAGCTTTCCTCCGCAGTCGGCCCTTGCCCGCGAACTGTGTTTAAATTTGTGCACTTACAAATAAATAATGATAGACAACAGTGGGAACTCTAAATAAGCGAACTAAATAACTGCTTTTGTTATTTGATTTAAGGGAACCGAAACATGCTTTATTGTGTTGAGCCGTGGATAAATTATAGAGTAGAGTTATGTGTTATTTATTAATGTTGTTATCGAGTGAAAATGTATGGTCTATTAAAGTATAAAAATATTTTTGAATTGTGAGTTTTCTTGGTTTTGGCCATTATTTTTGAGCATCTCGTTCTGGGAATATAGAACCCTAAAGTTTCTAAAGGTTTGTAATTAAATACGTATTTGATGTGAATGATAGGATTTATTGTTGAATTACTTGTTTATTAAGCAAACCGCCTGTCAGCCAACGGCTGTCTATTCAGCCTCAATTATTCTAAATATGAATTAGTGTTAATACTCATAACATGCCATTAACTCATTAACTATCCGAGTAGGTTGAAAGGCTTTTACTGTACCTAGTTTAAACTTCAGAAGATACTGACCCACGTGTAACAGTGGCTTGCTTCTCATCGTAAACCTCACTAACCATTGGACTTAGATCATTCTACCGACTTTTTAAGCTTATCTCAACTCGGCACGCGTTTTGATTTCAAGTTGTTGAGCCCATCGTAACGTGCTAACTACCTACCTACGTATCTCGCAAAAGGTTATCTTCCTTTAGAATAATCTACTTTACATTCCATAACCCAAACATTATGAAAAATATCTATATAACAAAATTACAAATCACAGCAGAAACAAAAAGCAATGCTCCCTTTAAAAACAGCGCACATATTCACCACACGCAATTAACATTGCAGAGAGCCATATTTTGATTCGTGCGAGAAGCTTGCGCACATCAAACTATACACAACACTTTTGTGTGTTTTTCACGGCATCAACGAGCGCGATACTGAAAAGCCTGAGGCTCCTAATTAGGCTGAAGTCGGACGTGCCAATTAATTCAAGTTTCACTCGGAAACTTTGCCGCGTCAATTAATTTCATAGTTAATTAGCAAGTGCGGCCCGGACAAAACCGGGTGGAGGAAAGAAAGGCTAACGATGGTAGCCCGCGGCCTCCTACAATGCACCAATTACATCAGCTTTGTTGCGACCAACTGTATTCGTATCACAGATTCATTCAATCCGGGCGCGTTAACCGTGCATGCGAGGGTTTCTTTATATGAATATCTATGGTGGAATTGTCAAATATGTTTTGTATAACATTATTTAAGAGGAAAGCGACTGAGGGTTTAAACGAAAGAAATTTTGAGTTCCTTGGGTTACCTAATGGACCCCTTACGTTAAAACTTCTTGTCTTGTCCAATTACAGTTGTCACAGAAGAAAATGAACAAGGCAATTTGCAAACATTTTATATGCTTAAAAAAAACCAAGAAGTTTTCAACCCATTGCTATTGGCCTTGTTGATAATAAAAAAACAAATGATGACATTTAAAAAGAAGAGATTATATTTTATTTTTAAATTTATTAGTGAGTATCATATTTTTCTAGTTTTAGTGGCCATGCAGTTTTTTAACAAAAAAGTTTTTCTTGTTTAGTTTAATTAATTTGGTCTTTGACAATAATGGTTTTATTTCTGGTTGTGATTGTGAAACTAAATTTGATGTGTTGGTAACATGAAACGCAAAAATCCCAAATCGTTGATAACCATTCCGATAATATCTATACTTAGAATGAAGCAAGCAAAAGTAAACGTGTGTATGTGTAGGCCATACGTATGAAGCCCATTACAAAGTCTAGATGGCCCATCCCGCCATCGCCCACATTGATTTTTATTTTATAAAACGTTTGTAGCTATCAGTGATACAATGTCATTATTTTCTTACCGTGACCATCTATCTATTACGAGACACTTCTAGCGAACCAAGTCCCCTCGATATTCTACGAAGCAATAAATAAGAGTGAGTATTTTATTTTATTTGTAGGCATTGTCTTACATCAAGCAATAATGGCCCACGAACGAGCCCGATGTACCGAGGAGAATTCAACAACATCACGCCGGCTTTCGAGCAATAACTCCGTGCAAATAAAATTTTAACCTCTGCTTAATATCTGGCGGAACATTTCGACGAAGTGAACCAGCCAAATTGACAGACAGTAAAATATTTTATTCGCGCAATAATTTCATTTGTAAGAAAAACAAGGAGAGCGCGGGCCCCACCACCGCCGGCGTCGTACCGCGGTGCTCCACAAACATCTTCCACGTGAATTAACCTATTAAACACCAAATTCGGGAAATAAACTTCCGTTACCGGCGTTCTGCACCTACTCGTAAAATTCGGCTATATTTTCGGGTGCCATTAAAATGGTTAAATTCAATTGTTTATTTCACTTGTCTATTCGCAGAACGTCTTGATATCTTATTATTGTTTATTTATCAACCGTCCGTTTATCAAATAAAAACGGTGTGTATTTTCGCCGTTTAAGTCTCCAAGAGAGTGTTAAGATCTTAAGTCCCTCGCACACTTATAACGGTAAATCAGTCGTCGTCTCAGGCTTCAAAACTCCCATGACTCCTCAAGTCGTCACACGTCCTTAGGCCGTATTTGAATCGGAGCGGGAGTTAGATGGCGCGGCAGTCGCTCGGCTGTGTCGACCCGGTTCGCTTTGTTTTCCCGCGCGATGTCATTAGTGGAAAGCCCTCGATATTTTCGCAAGCATCGATTATTTTTAATGGGCCGCCGCCGGCACAGCCACGCCGCACGTACTCGCCCACCATCACCAAGTAATTCGATAGTACAGAGGCCAGCACATCAAGCTACCCCAATCTGTCATATTTCTTTGATAGTTTTTCAACTTTATTAAAAAAGAATAAGGTTCATGTTCAACTGGAAAAAATGACAGTTTGGGATAGCTTGATGTGCTGGCGTCAATCAACAGGATACAAGAATCGCTGTTTGTAAAATTATACCCAACTACAAAAAAGTATTTAATAATATTAGCTTTGAACCGAAGCATGACTGCGTGTGTGCTTTATCTTTACTTTATTTCTAATTTACATATGGCATTGAAATTTTGTTTACTTTACGTCATGTAGAACGTAAACTATTAGGATTGATAAAAATAAATCTATGAGTACGACTGATGGAAGTTACACCGTTGTCGACGTCAATTAGGCAAATACTTCAACATTTATTCTAAGTAGTCGGAGCCCGATAGCGGAAAAACTATACAGGGTGAAATCGATGATCATCATCATCATCATCCACATCCATTGAACCCCCGGCACTAGACCCCCCAGCGTCGAAAATCTTCATCGGCTTTTGTGATTTTTAATTTTATGAGATTTTTCAAATACATCAGTATTTTCGTCCAAGCAGTTTTTAGAGGAAAAAAAAACAGAAATTATTAAAATAACCGATTGTTTTGTCATTCTTTAGATTTTAATACGTTTGTGATTTGACGGCACGGTTGGCGCAGTTTCTGATCGACTGCTGCACCGCGTGTCGTGGGTTCGATACCCGCACGGAACAAATATTTTTCTGTTTTTGTATGTGACTTTAAATGACAACATCACTGGAGAAGTTCTTAGAGTGGCGCAACGACTTAAAATATAATTATTTTACAGTACATGTTTCGAGCAGTTGTCCAATTAATACTTTTCTTTCTTTCTTTTACTCATATGACTAATTCAACTTCCACCAACATTTGGAAATACCCAGAAAATTCTAATACCGACAACTACAAGTTCGTTTTCGATCGGGAGCAGGCGGCCGGGCCGCAGACTTAATCATTAAGAAATCATTAACGGCGCTTACGGACTGCTTTCGTGTCACCAACGCCCTCTAGTGTGTGCACACGCCTTAATAAGTCAGCAAGCTGCTTGAATACTAGTGTCTTGCTCTGTTTTTACAAACCAACACCTAGTTGTTGGACTTTTACGAAAGCAAATTAACTCATTTAGACAATGTAATTTTTCATTTAATGGTTAGGCAGAGGTGACGAACTCGTTGCTAAATAAAAACAGCCGTATTGGTTGATCGAAGGTTAAGCTACGCCTGCCGAGGTCAGTCTGTGGATGGGTGGCTGTTCGTAACATATTGAGACTCCTCCGTGCGTCAGAAAGCACGTTAAGCCGTTGGTCCTGGCTCTCATTTGTAGATCTTTGACAGTCGTTACGAGTAATCCGACTTACGGGAAGTCTGACACCAGCCTTCCAAAGAGGTATCGTGTTGCCCAGTAACTGGATTGTGGAGGTCGGATAGGCAGTCGCTCCATGTAAAATACTGGTAGTCAGCTGTATCCGGACTGGAAGCCGACCAAAACATAGTTGGGAAAAGGCTAGGCAGATGATGATGATTAGCTGCGTTGACCTAAAGCCACATTTCGCCAGTTATGTCTAAATCCCATGTAATTAGGGTCCAGCCTGTTCCGTCAGCCGGACACAAATCCAGACTTCACTGCTTCTGAGAAAATCCAGATGGAAAAACCCAATAGTAAATTGGCTCAGCAGTAGTGCTTTTCTATAGTGTTTATGGCTTTCAGGAATATATAGAAACGTGAAGGTCGCGGTTCAGAGAAAACTACGATTTTGAAATGGCAATAACGAAGTATTAAGCTGTCTGTCCAAATAGTTTTAAAATATCGCTAAGCGAACATCGCGAGCTGAGGTATGAATGTGTACATACCTATCTATCTAATTACATCTATGCATATACAGTCCACACGTTTGAAACAGTTGAGTTTTTTTAGTGCTAATATATGGAACGTAAAGAAAGGACGTTGTTTCTGTTAAAACAAACCCCTTCAATCAACAATCAACCTAATCCACTTAAACACTGTCTTTAAAAAAAATAACACTTTCCCAATCAAAACGGTTCAATCGAAACTGTTCACAAGCGCGTTGGAAGATATGTTTAAGACGCTGGACTGGAAAGGAAAGGGCATAAACATAAATTGCGACTACATCTCACACCTACGATTCGCAGATGACATAGTCTTAATGGCGGAGACGCTAGAGGAGCTGAACCATATGCTCGACGGCCTAGCTTCAGCCTCGCGACGTATCGGTCTTGGCATGAATCTGGATAAAACCAAAGTCATGATCAATGGCCACATTGATTCAATACCGGTCGTCGTACATGGCCACCTTCTCGAAATCGTTTCCGAATATACTTACCTCGGGCAGATTCCGCAGTTAGGTAAAAACAATTTCGAGAAGGAGGCCAAGAGGAGGATCCAGCTGGGCTGGGCAGCGTTTGGGAAACTGCGCCGAGTCTTCTCGTCATCCTATGGATGACGTTTTCAAGCATTGCGGTATGCCGCAATGCTTGAAAACTAAAGTTTTCAATCAGTGCGTCCTACCCGTCATGACCTACGGAGCCGAGACATGGACACTCACGGTAGGGCTGGTCCACCAGTTCAAAGTCGCTCAGCGAGCTATGGAGAGAGCTATGCTCGGAGTTTCTCTGAAGGATAGGATTCGTAACGAATACATCCGACAGAGAACCAAAGTTACCGACATAGCTCAAAGAATTAGCAAGCTGAAGTGGCAGTGGGGCAACCGACAATCGCTGGGGTAAACGTGTTCTTGAGACCGCGACTCGGCAAACGTAGTGTAGAACGCCCTCTGACCAGGTGGGATGACGATCTGCGAAAGACTGCAGGCAGATGCTGGATGCGGCAAGCTGAAGACAGGGCGCTATGGCGCTCATTAGGAGAGGGCTATGTCCAGCAGTGGACTAGTATAGCCTGATGATGATGATAATGATGAATCAAAACGGTTGGGCCAATGCGAGTTTTTGACTATAATTTTGACTAAAAAATGCACAAAGACTATTCTCTTAGTAATGAAGTACTTCTGCTATTTCTAATAACCTATAGGTACTTACATGTTAATGTAAAAGTAAGTAAGTACATTATGTGTGTAACGTTGGGTTTTATTATTTTTAATTATTATTGTACACTTCGGTTAATACTCGACGAAACCTGAAGATTCAGATACCAACAAAGCGCGATGATTAAAAAGCCCTTAGTTTGTATAAATAATAATATAATCACTATATACAATATTCTACATAGTTTGAGACCCATACAATGTAGTTCATTTTTAGGGTTCCCTAGTAAATAAGGAACCTTTACAGTTTCACCGTGTCCGTCCGTCTGCCGGTCCCCTGCTTAGCTCAGCGACTTTTAGTACTAGAAAGCTATAATTTGGCATGGTTATGCATATTAATCACGCCAACTAAGTGATAGAATTAAATCTCGAAAAAAAATTGTATTATAGCTCCTCTGTACTTAAAGATTTTTTTCATATGGTTTTTCATAGTTTCTTTGAGAAATTGTGTATTTAAGTACCTACATACTTATTTAAGCAATCGATCAAATCATTACTGTACATGCGTAGGTATATATTCATTCCGGCTACGGAACCCTTCCCTGTGCGTGATCCAACATGCACTTGGCCGGTTTTATTAGTTTTAATCGACTGACTTTGATCAACAGTTTGCGTTAATGAACGAAGTTGACGGGTATAAAGTAGTGTAAAGTGGAGTTCTACGACGAGAACTTTATAAAAATATATAGACTCAAGATAAGCCGTAGCTCTATCAGAAATTTATTAATATACCATAATTATGTCTCGTTTAGTACCTGCTTTTGTGTTTAAATTTGTACTTTGGTTATGTGTACTACCCAGCTTACCATTAAAAGAACATGCTGTACCTATGTATCTAGTATTTTTTACAGATTTCTACATTTCTCACGGTGTTTTGTTTATTTAAATTCATTACAGCTTTTTGTTGTCTGTTTGTACTAGTTATATATTTATATAAGCAGTTTAGCTACCTACATTTCTTTTAAAGTCTAATGTTTAAGACGATTTGTATGACGTAATATTGTATATATTGTTGCCCGTGATTAGTTATTTGTAAAAGACTATAATACATCCGAGATATTAATACATTAATGTATAAAATAGCTTCTAAAAGTATTTTTATTAAATGAGAAAATAAAACTTCAATCTACTATTGATTAAATTTTTAAATTATCTATTGAGTGGTTTTCTGGCTTCGAATTATATATGTATCCCTAATCCATAATTCATTGCGAAATTATTTTGCTTAGGTATAACAAATCTAAAAATCTCAGTTGCGTGGTTGAAAATTTAGTCTATTTACGGTGGAATGTCTCATCATTTATACACAGAAAATATCTCTTCAATGCTGTCTTTGGATAAGGATGACAGTGTTAAATGGTGGCGGAGCAAGTACCTTTAAAAAACGTTGTCGATCATGTAATTTTTACCATCAAACACTTTCACTATTTTAATTGTCATTGTTTATCAAACTATTTAATAAAACGGTCATCAGTTGCAAGGTATAAGCGAGTTGAAGTATCCAAACTTCTCTCCTTAGTTTCTTCTTTCTAATTTCAATGCGCTTAAAAATGGCCTCTTAGCTTGCGATGAAGTAGACTCTCAAGTCTACTTAATCACTTATTCACCATTTCATAGCCAACTACTCATTGAGACCTTTTAAATCAGTTCTAACACGACACGTCTGCTCTAAGTTCTTAAGGAATCACTTAGGCTGCAGACTCTGCTAGCTGAAGCATCAGGCCAAGGTTGTCACACTGTGGACCACTCATCTAGACCGATCTAATGAGTTTAAACTCGGTGGGTGTACCATAAATAAGGTCGAGACCCTGTGACCATCTTCCTGTTCCACTATCAGACCTTTTTCCCTTGTACACCATCTCAGTCAACTACTCATTAAGCTCAAATGATCATTCATTTGAGCTTAATGAGTAGTTGACTGAATGAGTAGTGGAAACTCGGCGGACTATCGGGCGTGTTTTCAGGCATGAGCCTGAAAACACGCCCGATAGTCCGCCGAGTTTCCTGGCTGCAGAGGTATGTCAACGTTACCACATTATTACAGTGTCAAGAAATGAAAGAGAAATAAATTACCATTGTATGGCAGCGCTCCCTACGCCAATTTAAAGGCCAAACAAAAAAACAAAAATTAGCCCACTATGCAGAGTCTGCATGGAGGAGGAGAAGACGGCTGCCCACTGCATGGAGGAGGATGAGACGGCTGCCCATGTGTTTCTCTACTGCCCAGAGGTTACTGCATACAAGGCTAAATACTTCGGTAACCCAGTTACTCTCCGAGAGATCGCCAGCAACGTCAGATCAATGCTGGCCTTTCTCGAGGAACTAGGGTGGATCGAATAAGGTATTGTCCCACCCATTACGCGAAATACGCGCAGTGTCGTGGAGTTGCGAATATCGGCCCGTATTTGACGGGCCGATATTCGCATACAATGGCCAAACAAATTTTTAATGACATGTAGCTAAAAACCATCCCGATGAACAGCCTTCTAATGAAACATTAGAGGACCGTTCGCCACCAAACACAGAGATGCACTGTCAAAACGACAAAGCCTTCAGTGGTTTAAAAAAGCGGTTGAATGCCTCTGAATTATTGATGCCTCGTGAATCAAATAAAAGACAATCACAATTAGTTAAGTGAATATAGAATCAATCACAATAACAAACTCCAACTACCGTGTCTGACTATCAAACTCTGATTTAATAGGAATCTATAAAGCTGGCTACAGACTCCCACAATGCTATACAAAGGTTATAGTATAAGGCTGTGTGTACATTATCAGGGTGGCACGCATCGTGTAGCCCGCGGCTCAATCATTAAGGGATCATTAAAAGTCCACCGTCAACCTGTTGGGCGCTCAACCGATGCCCTTTCTCTGCTTTTTCTTCATTTCTCCTCTTTCAAAGGGTTTAGATATTTAATTCCGCGTTATAATTGAACTTTATTCTCCGACTTAGTTTATAGGTTGCGGTTTTGTTTAGAAATACGTTCATATATTTTTTTGTCCGCGATGGAAAATTATTTTACCGTCATTAATTCTAAACATCCCAACCGTACATGATTTCGTTAAAAAAAATAAACCCAATCTTCGGACATCAGCAGTACTGTTTTTAAAGTGTTATGATGGAAGAACTATGTATTATATCAATACGTGAACCAAAAACTTCAGATCCCATTTTAAGAATATTGTGTGCTCGGAGGACGTTAAAATTTTACATACTTTAAATGGTGGAGAAGGCCAGAAACCTAAAACGGTGAAATTTGGACCACTTAGCGACCACGAGTTCTTTTAAACAAATAAGCATTCTTTCATTCCAGTATAGTTCATTAGGAACAAATCTTATCCCATGCAGCTATGGACATATTCATTAGTATCATTGTTGCAGAGTACAGACTGACCCTCCCTAGCCGCATCACAAGATTTCATACGGTGCCAAACCATCCATTTGGTCCTTACCTCGAAAATGAGATACAAACGGTCATAAAACATAAAATCAAGTGCATAAAACATTCATAAAGTTTTATGACACCGATTTATCACTTCAGCGGATAGTTAGAACGGTGTCGGGATGAAAAGAGTGGTAACAAAGTCGTCGGGCGGCGGGCGAAGCGGGCGCGGCGCGGCGCGGTGCGGCAAGCAAATGAGGCGCGACGCTCACTGCTAACTAAACCAATCGGCCGTACTGATGATGCAGACGGGCGGTTTGGACGCTGCGTTTGTCTGTTAACTAGTTGTAGTAACATTAAAATCTAGATTTAAATCTTTATTTTCAAATTAGACTTAAATAATTCAAAGTAGTAATATGTACATGTATAAAAGAGGTGAAAAGGAATCATAGGGCATTAAAAATCGTCAGCATCGCTGTTAACCGGAGAAGAGTCCAAAAGGCTGGCAGCATTGCCATGTTGATTGCTTGCCTCTTTAGCCTAAGAAAGGCCAGCACTATGGTCACGTGAAAAGTCAACTAGAAGGCTGGCTGAAATGTTGTAGGTTTGGTATGCTTATTCGAAATTGGGAATTGATGTTCTTTTCGAAGTTTGAAAATAAATTTTATTAACTGTGGTGGGTATTTTCCACCATGAAACATAGAAAATAGAATTTCAAAAAAAGTTGCAATAGAATGCCTTGCTTATGGATAATCTAAAGCAATAGAGATAAGCAATATAAGTGAGGTGATTATTGCACGATCACCTCAAATCAACGTAGACCGGAACAGACTATGCAAAAGACTTCAACGAAATCACAAAATGGTGGTGATGATTTTCACAAAATGTTCTAGATTATGTATTCACACTTATGCCTGCTTTCACGACACTTAATGACTGCCTAATAAAAGCGTACTGTTGGATATTGAATATACAATGCCGACTGTAGAAAATCTAACAGAGCAATAATCGTCGTGATTACCCAGTGTCTATGGGCTCGCGTCACATAGTCTCAGGCACGACGTTGTGAGTTTAAATAAATTTGTTTTGGACGTCACAATCATCGGTGAAGGAAAAAAAATCGTGAGGAGACCTGGACTTGTAATGAATAAGTCTGAAATGGGTAATCCGCCTTGAGCGAGCTCAAAGATTTGGGATAAGCGCATGGATGGATTTAGGTTTCGCTTTGTGTTCTTAAAACCCAGTTATAAGTACTTGATACATGTTCTGGGTTATGGAGGTCCTAACCTCCTTAGATAGGCAGCTGCTCCTTGTAAAATACAGCTGCATCCGTCAAGGCTGGAGGCCGACTTCAGGCCGAAAACGCTAGGCAGATGATGATAACATTTGAAGACATAATAAAACGAAAGGAATATGATCTGTGACGTACTAAACGCCGCCGAACTGCACAGTCGAGCGTTTCTCAGCCGCGCGTTCCACCTGCTTATTTAAGACGATCATTTAGCATCATTTGCGAGTTGTTTTTTAAACCCATCTGTTTTTAATGCGACCGCTGAATCCTTTCGCGTTCGCTTGTTATTCGAACACTATACTGCGCTCTGATACCCAGGTATCCGTTCTCCAGTAATGAATTCTCTGTGAAGATTTGATACCGTTGTCTTTCTGTACCGACCTTTGGAAAAATAGTTTCTTTAACTCTGATTGTAATTGAAATTCCTGGTGTAGAAATGGAATGTCTTGTCTTTATCGTTGACTGTATTATTTGAAATATTTTTAATTTCAAAATGCAAGTAAGAAGGTATGTTCTACATAATAATACTATCATCAGTTTCGTAGTTTCACACATTGCCCTTTTCAAAGTAAACAAGCTATTTGAAATAAAAATAAAAATCAACAAGTCTGATTAATGCGCGGCGATAATCCAGCGACTGAAATATCATTTATGAAGCCATCAGCGCCAGCGGTCCAGCGCTAACTGCATGTAAACACATAAATATTTATCTCATAACGTTCCCGACCTCGTTACACGCCACAGATTATAAAACTGACAGAGTGTCAATAGGCTATATAACCCTGTTTATGGGAATGTTCATGGAAAATTATAATTATTCGATATTAAATTACCATAGAAAACGACAGACGCAGTGTTTTTAGAAACATCAATTAAATACTGGTTTTCTTCTGTTACTGCAACAAGAATAAAAGATTTTCTGCCTGTTAACTAAAAATAATGTGATCTGTGATCCTTTTTTTAATGTATTTTATAGTATGTTTTATTTTTGGTCGTTTGTACTTTCTGTGCATATCCCAATCAATGCTTTTCTTTCTTTAGCCAGTCTTTGAAGCGATCGTAAAAAAGGTAAAGTACTTAGGAGAGTTTTCAGCCTGACTATAACTAAGCTAAGAAATATTGTGACTAAACTAAGAGGTTAAGCTACGTTTGCCGAGTTTGGTCTGTAGATGGGTAACCGAGCATTACACACCGCGACCCCTCTGTGCCTCAGAAAGCACGTTGGGCCGTCGCGCGTCCGTCCCGGCTGTCTCTGGCAGTCGTTACGAGTATTTAGAAGCTCGAAAGGCTGACAACCAGCTTTACCAAGGACTATTGTGTTGACCAGTAACTGGGTTATGGAGTTCGTTCCATGTAAAATACCTACTAGTATTCAACTGATCCCAAAATAGTTAAGAAAGATAAAGGCAAGTCAGATATGGTTTCGAAGCTGTCAGTAAATTCATACTCTGTGTTATAGAAGAGAATATGACACAACTTCTTCATTTTAAGCTCTAATTTACCAAAGTTATTGCCACGTTTAGATGTCATACTGACGTCACTTCCTCCTTTTAATTAGTAAACATATATTACTAAGTTTCAAATTAATTGGGAAAGGGATAGATCCTATCAACACATTTTAAATGATGAGATGAACTTTTGAAAATAGTTTTATCTAAATTCTACTATAATTATAATAGCCAAAGAGTTGGTTTATTTTTATTTTTGAACTCTCTAGTCTCTGGAACTACCAGTTGGATTTGAAAAAATCTTTTTGGTTTTGGTAATGCCCAATTCTGAACGAAGGTTATATATAGGCTATTTAACATCACGCTACGTCCCTTAAGAGCGGGGGAAACCTCGGGGCACCAGTATTTGGTTTATAATTTCGACAGCTAATTTTAACAGACAAATCTAACTATTTGTTCTAAGTACGCATTCAAATGTTCAAAAGCGCTGCATAAAACTTAATTACACTTTATCAAAAGCGCCCCC
The DNA here is from genome assembly GCA_905147745.2 of Phlogophora meticulosa. Classification (NCBI taxonomy): domain Eukaryota; kingdom Metazoa; phylum Arthropoda; class Insecta; order Lepidoptera; family Noctuidae; genus Phlogophora; species Phlogophora meticulosa. Next base: position 12,447,796 of record LR990522.1, on the reverse strand, counting down.
ACAACAAACCGTTACCGATACGTTCAATTAATTACAAACACATAGTCACCACTATTCAGTAAGCCGGGCTAAACGCAACGCAAACGCAGTGCCAACGCAATGCTAACGCACGGTGAGCACACAATATGGTGGTGTCCCCCTAATCCGTTCTGGGCCCGAGTCGTTATTGCGTCGGCGGTCACATCATTATAGCGTGATATCGGTAACCGCCCGTTATCTTAATTTATTTGTAGCGCATGCATTTTTATTGCATGGCACTGGATGTTCGGTAATGGTTATAGCTGTCATACGAGGGTTAGTTTAACTGAAGTTTAGCACAAATTTCAAAAAGTAAAGCTACAGATTAACTTGTTTGTAGCATAGTTTATCTGATTTCCCGATATATTAAAGATCAAACTGTTTGCTTAATTAATTTGTAATACATGCATTTTTATTGCATGGCACTGGATATTCGGTAATGGTTAGAGCTGTCTTTCGAGGGTTAGTTTAACTGAAGTTTAGCACAAATTTCAAAAAGTAAAGCTACAGATTAACTTATTTATAGCATAGTTTATCTGATTTCCCGATATATTAAGGATCAAACTGTTTGCTTAATTAATTTGTAATACATGCATTTTTATTGCATGGCACTGGATGTTCGCTAATGGTTATAGCTGTCATACGAGGGTTAGTTTAACTGAAGTTGAGCACAAATTTCAAAAAGTAAAGCTACAGATTAACTTATTTGTAGCATAGTTTATCTGATTTCCCGATATATTATGGATCAAACTGGTTGCTTAATTAATTTGTAATACATGCATTTTTATTGCATGGCACTGGATGTTCGGTAATGGTTATAGCTGTCATACGAGGGTTAGTTTAACTGAAGTTGAGCACAAATTTCAAAAAGTAAAGCTACAGATTAACTTATTTGTAGCATAGTTTATCTGATTTCCCGATATATTATGGATCAAACTGGTTGCTTAATTAATTTGTAATACATGCATTTTTATTGCATGGCACTGGATATTCGGTAATGGTTAGAGCTGTCTTTCGAGGGTTAGTTTAACTGAAGTTTAGCACAAATTTCAAAAAGTAAAGCTACAGATTAATTTATTTGTAGCGTAGTTTATCTGATTTCCCGATATATTAAAGATCAAACTGTTTGCTTAATTAATTTGTAATACATGCATTTTTATTGCATGGCACTGGATATTCGGTAATGGTTAGAGCTGTTTTTCGAGGGTTAGTTTAACTGAAGTTTAGCACAAATTTCAAAAAGTAAAGCTACAGATTAACTTATTAAATAAAATAAATATAAATATTGCTGGACAATCCACACAGCATCATCTAGCCCCAAGCTAAGCAGAGCTTGTGTTATGGGTACTAGATGACTGATATACTTAATACAATACATTACATAGATAGATATTTTTATTATATATAGCAAATACCCAGAACACCCGGAACAAATATTTGTAGATCATACAAACATTTGTCCCAAGGCGGGAATCGAACCCGCAACCTCTTGCGTCGCAGGCGGACCTTCGCCCGCCGCGCCACATCGGTCGTCAAATTTTAGTTAAGTTATTTGTAGCATAGTTTATCTGATTTCCCGATATATTATGGATCAAACTGGTTGCTTAATTAATTTGTAATACATGCATTTTTATTGCATGGCACTGGATATTCGGTAATGGTTAGAACTGTTTTTCGAGGGTTAGTTTAACTGAAGCTTAGCACAAATTTCAAAAAGTAAAGCTATTGATATATACAGATTAACTTATTTGCAGCGTAGTTTACCTGAATTTCTTATATATTATGGATCAAACTGTTTGCTAAATTAATTTGTAATACGTATACGTAGGTAACGTGCATTTTTTTGCTCACCGATGGATTTTTGGATTTATTTTATTTAAGTAGGTAGTTATGAGCTTTTTTAATGGGACACGCACGCCACACTATTCCCAAACAGCTGCATTTCCTGAAAACCAGAATCAACAGTGGCGAGACCACTAGAAAAGCGTCAAGACAATGAAGCCCTACGACTCCCGGAGACAGTTCAACTGTCTTGGATCCCGCAACGAAATTAATCAGAAAAAAACAGCGGAGGAGTTAAAAAAATACATAATTTCCACTTCCCTCCATATCAAGTAGGAGACAGAACAGAGCTAGGCAGTAGTAAGAAGTTCAAGCACACTTATGCACAGAGGCGGGCTTAATGCCATAGGCACTTCTACCAGTCATCCTTTGGTTGATGCAGAGAAAAACAGCGGTAGGTGCAATTTAATTAGTCGTATTTTAGCAGTTAAAAATACAGTTACCAATACCGAAAAACTGTGTCAACTTTACCAGTTATGGCGATATCGGTTATCCGGCTGCTATTTTAATTTGTGTAGTTGAAAATTTAACAACATGCTGGAAATGGCTAGAGCTCCTATGCTTCTGTGGATTGATTTAACGAGATTTCTGATTTTTCATTTTTCGTTTGTTAGAGATCGCTACGACGTGACGGTTAGGATTATTGATTAAATTAGATTGGTCTAGTCGTTAGTAAACCTTTAAAAAAACAATATGTAAATGGGACTGAAAGAATCGGTTCCGTGAGTTAAGTATTTTGCAACATCACAGGAGCTGTCATTTTTAAATTTGGATCTTTTGATTTAAGAAAAGTTTCTACATTAAGTTTTCGTAATGTTATATTTTATATAATTAACTTTCACGCCTTATTTATTTCATAGATTTAAGTTGCAGAAAATTAAGATAGAATAGAAAAATAAAACCACTGTGTAGGTAGAATTACTTCCTAAAAATACAACGTATCTACTTTACATACTCAAGAACCTCTTATGTATATCCACCCACAACTAAAAGACCAAACACTAGCAAAACAGACAGCACATAAAAATTCACTTTCTTTTCGAAAAAAAACGAGAAAAAAGTATAAAGAAACCGCAAGGACGACAAAGCACCCCAATCGAAATGGAAAAACGATCCATGCCAATTGCCATAAAAAGATCGTCGGCCCAATAAAACGGAATCGACATTGTCAGCGATGATTTGAGCGGGAGCGGGAGTTAAGCTCCGCTTACACGGGCAACTTTTACAGTAAATTTTGGCGGAAATTGTTGCTGGTATTAGAGTTTTTGACCCATACTAGGAATTTCTCCTGTATCGTGGATGCGTTTTCAAACACTTAAACTCACAAACACAAACAGTACCGGAACAACTACCTCTAGGCCATACAAATATTTGAATAGAACCCGCGATACGCAGCGCAGCAGCAAATCACTCAGCCACTGTGCCAACCGTGCCGTCAAATCTCGTTAATAAGTTGTCCGGATCACTCAATACGGTATGGCAGTGTCTTTCAACAATTGCTGAATTATTGTTCTATTTTTTTTTTCTATTTTGTGTAATGCTATTCTTAGCAATATATTTAAGTTTAATGTCTTTTCTTCTGCTTCCCCGAATTAAAAATTATGGACAAAATGTTAACAATCATAATACCTCATTTGTCGCTCAACAGCTGGTCAGCATCTCAATCAGTAAATATGCCATCATTACGGGGTAACTTAGCGTATCCTCATTAACCACAAATTGGCAAGAATTGCTCAATTTTAGTAGTCCGTGTAATCCGACCTTTAGGTAGCGCGCGCGGTGTGAGACGGCGCGGGAGCGGGGTAACACGGTTTGGGCGGGCGGACATTTTTATACGGGGCGACAGAAAAACTGGCATCTCGCAACGTTACTGACTAGTGAGTCAGTGACGACTGATTTGTTCCCATTTCTATTGGTTTAAAGATTATTTTCGTGACGTGTGTTTTTTTTTAATCCCGTGGCTTAACAGAGGTGGTCGTTTATTTTTTCATTTCAATAATAGTTAAAAGAGTTCTTCTACAAAATTAGCAAACTCCTTTGACTCTCAAAACAGTATGGAACTAACTTTTACAAAAGTTTTTTTTTAAATTACTTTAGACGTAATATTAAATAATAGCACCCTAAAAAATTGGGAGATTTTGAGTAATATCTAGTATCATGGCGTATTTAACATGGTGTATCTTTCAGTTAATCATTAGAAGGTACCAATTTTTTTCTGAATTGTTAATATCACTTAATTCTTCATTAAAATAGAATTCTAATGAGAGTACGGTACGGTATGATAAATTGTTGTCTGAAATAAGTAACCATTAGGTAGGTAGAAAAACATCTAAATCCACCAACAGTTAATATTGATAAGAATCAGTTGATTGCGGCTTACAGCAGATTGGAGTTTTTTCCTTTTAACCAACTTCAATAATCTTAGGAGGTTCTCAAGTTGTTGTAATTCTTTTTACTATGTATTTTTTTTTCCTTTTTGGCAACTGAGCTCATGTCGACTATTCTGCCAGCTTTAATTCTTGGCCACATCAACCGTTTTCTATGAACTTTTTTTATTGGATAGGGCGTATTTATGGGGGCCCATGTGAATTGTACCAAGTTCTGATGATACACAATTCATCTACTTCTTTTACGCTAATGACGTTACAATATCACCTACACAAATATTTGCTATTTGAAATAACAAATAATAGTTGTGATAAGGATTTTAAGAACATTCTTAGTTTATTTTAATAACTTCCTGAAAGTTATGAATTAAATCAGTAATAAGATCTTGTTTAGGTTTATTTTGCCATGTATTGTGCCTAATATTAATTATGAGATGGGAACTTAAAAAACAGAGTATTTTGAAAACCATCAACCAATTTTGAAATTGTAAAATAACTTTAGTTTTGGAAGTCCGCGACTTCAGTTCTTTTGTTAACGATTCAGTTTTCGTCTTCGACTTCAGAAACTCCATCAAAAACTTTATAGTGTTGTATTTTATGAATGAGTGAAAAAGATTTTATTTTAATTTTGCGGTTGTTTAACCGCAAAATTAAAATAAAATCTTTTTAATTCATAACTTTCAGGAAGTTATTAAAATAAACTAAGAATGTTCTTAAAATCCTTATCACAACTATTAATATAGTTTAGTATGTCGGACATGATTAAGGTATCCATATTTCATAAATTTACAGTGTTTTACTCAATTAATTTTACTTCCCCAAGTTTTGTATCAGGTGTTAAAGTAATTTCAGCTATGTTTACAAAGCTTCCATTTGATAAAATAACTTTTTAGTTCCTTCACTAGTCTCACGTTGATAATATATCAAGTTAATGACATGGGAACAAAATGGGTAGTACGAATAAAACTTTTTCAGTGCTTTTTCATGAAAATATAGTTTAGTTAACAACGCTAAAGAAGTTTCAACAAACTTTTAGTGTATCCGTTTTATAGTAGCAACGTCTTTAGAAAATTAGGAACGTCCAGAATTTTTTCCAAAGTTTCAAAAGTTGCTATAAAATTGTTTTTCATAAGTGAACTTACTTGGCGTGCGTGTGGGGCCGTGCAGCGACTGTCAAAACCACGTGTCAAGTCCCGCGGGGACTTACGCCCACCTGCACACAAGTAGCACACCGCAGACAGAGGCCCTACGTCCCTCAGAAGTCACCAGCGACGAGAGAACTGCTAGAGATACTTTACAAGTTAGCGGAGCATCGGATATCGTAAGCGATGTTCAAAAGTTGTCCGTCGCCGTCCGCGCAAGGAGATGAGCGTCAGACGTCGCGTCGACAGACCGACTGAGCGGCAAACGGAGCGCGCGCGGAAACGGAACCGGCGCGCCGCTAGGCGGGCCCACCAACACGCCCCGCCTCGGGCCCGCCCACTCGCCGCCACGCCCACCTGAATTAATAAAGGCGGCAAACACCGCCGGACACGCGGACAATGCCGCATTGTCCTGCGTCCAAAATAGTTTCAATTAGAATCGAGGACAAGGCACAAAAGCGCCCGCCGGCGGATCATTCACGCCGAAATTGGCCGCTGCATGAGCGATTAGCGAAACCTCATACAAAACTGTCGATGATAGCCCAAACTATTGTCCCGCATTGGAACTAAACCGCTCGTTATAATCGAATGAGTCTGCTTTATCCACGACGTGTTGTAGTGAGCTTAATGGCTTTGAATTTCGTGTTCAAAGTTTAGATTATTGTTTTGCGAAATCTGAGCCCCATAATCTACTCGTTTATCTCGATTTTGAACTCATAGTTTTGGTAGTTAACGAACTCACCCCGAATATAGTTTATGTTGGCAACTGAATATCTTTTTAAAATACAGATCTAAAAGTTGAATAGAAGTTTTAAATTAAGAGACAACTTATATTAAACAGTTAGGTTCTTGAAGAAATAATTAAAACAAAGGAGACTTACTAAAAAGCGATAGTTACAAGAAAAGATTCACACAATGTAACTTTGAAAGTGAGAGTTTACTTTATTGTTGTATCGGCCACCTCTGGTGGTGTACAAGACGTGGACTTACGCCATGTGGTATTAGCGTCCACTAGTGGTTGCAAGTTTAGTGGTGGCAATTGGAAATAATCCTTAATAAGTTAAAGAGAGTAATAAGAGAATTGGACAGTGCAACGCGTTCTTGTCGACTGTGCAATCCACCAACGAAAGAATACTGAATATGACTGTTTTCAGTATTCATCATTGGAAAGTCCTATGTCCAGTAGTGAGCAGAAACAAAAACTCCGTTGAGGCATATTCAACATAGCGTTCGTAGACAGAAACAAAACACTCATACTCAGTACAAAACGAAATACAGAAACGGTATTTCAGTATTCGGAAAGGATGGTTTTCATTAAAAGTGCTGGAAAGGTGTAACGGTACTTATTTTATTATCGATACGCTCGCGTCTGACTTCAACCTCACCTGATGGTAAGCAATGATCTGGTCGACGATGGCGCACGCTTGCCTACAAGTAACCTATTGACTTTCGGCTTTAAGACCCCCTGCACGCATTTAGTTCATTTTAAAATAATATTTTTTCATCCCTAATGATTTGAGACACAAAATAATACTTCGCTGTATGTAAGCAGTTTCATAAACATCGTTTTAAGGTGTAGTCATACTTACATAGATAGATCAGAACACGTATTGTCGACGGAAGAATAGATAACATGACAGATTGTTGAAAGATTTTTACCGTCGTAAGCATGTCGATGTTAAAACTGAAGACAAGAAAGTTTTCTATTCTCTACAGTCTACGTGGCGCCCCGTGCTCGGGTAGAAGATAAATCAAGTTGGAAAGAAAGAACGTTGTCTATTGTTAGTAGAATAGATATAGAATTGGACATGCTACATGTGCAGGTTAAAGCTATCGGAACACACAGACTCCTTCAGGGAGTTCCACTTTTTAGCGTGCAGCTAAGAAGTGGAACTGCTGGGACTGCTGCACGGGTGGGATACCCACCATGTAACGGTGGTGCATAGCCGTACATCTTATGACCGTACAGGTCATGGAGCGGGCTAGGTAAATACATAAATAAATAGATATTGCTGGACAATCCACACAGCATCATCTAGCCCCAAGCTAAGCAGAGCTTGTCTTATGGGTACTAGATGACTGATATAAAAATTACAATACATTACATAGATATATACTAAGTGACATTTCTGTCTATAGATGCTAGAGATATAAATAAAGACAAAATTCTCTCAAGTAACTTGTGCTGCAAAGAACGGCAGATTCTTTACAAAATGGTTGTCGTATTCAACAAAGTATGTTTTTATGCTATTCATAATAAATGTATAACTATTAACCAGTTTAAATAGTGCGAACATCGTGTAGTTGATCCATAATTTTATTATTATATGATCGAGATTCTAGGAGAATTAAGTTTTAAAATTAATCGTTTATGTTCTCTTCTTCGATGCATCTCTAATAAGTAACGGTTGTTCATCAACTCAAAATATGCACACTGAAAACATTGCATTGTGAATGTTCTTAAAATAAACAACAACTTATAATTAACATATTGCTACCCTCTATTTGATCAAAGATAATTTTTAATCGAAGCTCTTAATCTGCCGGCTCTTGTAAAGACGTTTATTATGAGTAAACATGGTGCCTGCCTAGATTATTTTAGCTGGACATCTATTAATCATGTTGAAACCAGAAAATCATCATCATCCTCCTGCCCTTATCCCAATTTATTTGGGGTCGGCGCAGCATGTTTTCTTCTTCCATGCATCTCTATTTGCCGTCATCTCACGGGTCACCTCTTTTCTTGCCATATCCTCTTTCACACAATCCATCCATCTTTTCTTTGGGCTTCCTCTACTCATGTAACCCTGCACATTCATACTCAAAACTTTCCTCACAACATGGTCCTCATTCCTTCGCATCACATGCCCATACCATGACAACCGATTTCCACACAACTTCTCGGTCACAGGCGCAACTTTAAGACTTCCTCTTACATACTCAACCAGAAAATACTACGTTTAAAAAAAATATATCGTCATAGTAATAATTTAATGAAGTTAATGCTACTGTTTGTTGAAGAGTTGTCAAACTGCTCCGATTGAAATTGACACTACTTACCACACAGCTCGAGTGGAACATGGCATGAGATACCTAACATATAGCTTAGAATGTTTGATGTTATTCAATGTATGTTTTTTTAACCCAATGGACAACGTAAAACAGTGCTGTAATTTGCAAAAATCTTTTTTTGTTTAAATACACGGCCTACCATGACAGATCTGCCTTCAAGAAAAACCATCGCTACATATAATAGTCAATGGTCTTAGGCATCGAAATAATCATTCAGTCCACATGAGTGGAGAAGCACACCAAACAAATGAAATGCGAAAGATTTTCTCGATACACAATTCTTTTCCGAGTCCGTCGCACTCGATGAACCATTCACTGACGAAAAAATTTACTTCTGTGTAAAACGCCAGAAGCTAACGTCAAAATGTATGGCACGTGAAATGTCTAAAGCCTCTCCATACAATTTGATCATTCCGTAGGCATTAAGGCTTACAGAAAAGGGATTTTGTCTAGGCCCTAGTGGCACTCAAGCGTTACCATTAAGTAACGATCTAACAGAAATCATAGCACAGCACACTTAAAAAGATCGCATTATTCATCTTCAAATAATAATAAGAAAGTAGATACTCCGTGTACTTACATCATGTCTTAGCACCTCAACAACGATATGTAGGTATGTACATACCTATGGAAGAAAGGCGACTTTCCGCCTGTAATACAGGTGTTTCCATCTATCGCTGGAGTCAGGGCCTTATTGTTTGTATACGTTTTGATGCCAAAAAAAAAATCTAAGTACCTACATTTTTTTTTTTATAAACACCTTAGTTTTCATTCCTAAACCGTGAGCCAAACCCATCGACCGAAATTCAATTCACGATCTTCAATGCTCAGAAAATCATCCAATTCACACCTAAGAAGACACGTAACAAATGAAACGCGAAGGGTTTTCTCGAAAGACAAAATCTGTTCTCCTCCGCACACTATGGTCCACTCACGGATCAGTGCGGCTCCAGGCACCGTTACCAATAACTTATGTTCACACTGAATATCCGTTTGCTTTGCTGGCCACGGGAAGGGATTTCTCGGCTGAACAAACATACCGTCTCACTTCAAATATCTGCGAGATTTTCGGATAATACCCGTTGTACAGAAAGGTGTTGGACTATTCTAAAAGATTAGACGTTAGGATAGCGTGAGGTATTTACTTGGTTCTGGGTACCGGGGAAATATGTGACCAGATAGGTACGCTTTTGTTATTGAGAGGCTTTGTCTGCCTACATGCGTCTTGAAGCACCGTTCTCCAAAATTAAAACTGGCACTGAAAACATGTCGGACTCCGTTGAAGCGTATTGAATTTGCAGAGATGTAGATGGTATAAGTAACCCTATTTAAGAATATTAAATTTAAGAAAGGTAGATTTTCTTAGATACTAACGGCTTCGAATCAATCAGTATTATAAATGTTTTTATAATGGGGCGGATGACCTCTAATCATTTAAGAACCTACGTATACAGCTACGTAGGTTCTCTATCTGGTCACATATTTATTAATCTAAGGGCTGATTTTTCAACTCTCACATATTTTTATCTAAGGATTAAAATCATGGGTTAACAGCTTTGTATAAACACAAGTTTTCACCATATTTATCTCTCCATAACACATACACACACCCGTACATAGTTACAGAAATATGCCGCATCATAGTTGCATTATGTACTGAATATAATATTGTAATTTAAAATTGATATACTGTGATCGTTTTACAACTACTGCTAATGTTCAACTCATAGGCGTGGACGCTGACACCCTAAACACAAGTTAAATCTTACTTTGGGTGTCAGAGCTCATCGAAAACACTCTTTTCTCTAGTTGTAACGCTACATAGTGTCTAGATACGTGTTTCTTGTGCAATTATTGAAGGTAACATTTTTTTCTTATACAGAAAATATGTCGAAAAGTTAACGCGACACTAAATGTTTTCAAAAACTCTCCGATTATGTACAATATATTATCATGCAACTGTGACGTTATTCTTAACCCTCAAGCCGCTTCATCCAGCAGAATAACACGTTTCAACGAGCATATAATTCAATTGAAAATTTAAACAAAGCTAGAAAGCAATGAGTCGCAATTGGAACGAGTTATTCAGCAAACAGCGCCGGTGTCCCGTCTCTCCGGTCACGTGGGCCAATATTTATTTTATCAATATTCAAACAGTTCAGACGTCGGGTTTTGTCTTGATCGTCTATAGAGGGGGCTGATGAAGTGGGGTAAGTAGGTATGTAGGCGCTTGAGAGTTTAGATATTACGGTGGTGGTTTTTTTATTCAGAGTTTGATATTTTTCAACTTTTTAGTCAGGACTATATACATATTAATACGTGAAGCAAAAACTTTGGATCCCATTTTGAGAATATTGCGCGCACGCTGGAATATGATATTTGGCTTAGGTTAAAGATTAAATGTAGAAAGAGTGCAGAAAGCTAAAACAGTCGAATTTCAACTTTGAACAACATTAATAGTTTGATTTTAGGATGAAAAAATTATGTGATAGTAAGATACACTTTCGTTTTCTTTTTTTTTTCTAACATAACCAAATTTAGTCAGAACTTTCATACCTTAGATGATTTTCCAGACGAAGTAATAGTTTAACAAATTCCTACGAATCATCAAACAGAGAACCGAGTGTGATCAAACGAGTTTATGTGACACACTGAACAATTTGTCAACCCATCACAGAACCCCAAGACAATTAAGATAACTCGCACAAACTTCGATCCTGAAAACTATCGACACAACACCCTCAAGCGAATAATCGCAGCCCTCAGCTATGCATAATCCCTTGCTAAACTCTCTGTAATACGTTAACGAGGAGCTATTCTACAAGTTTATTTTAGCCGTCACCGCCCCGCAACCGCCCCGCAGCCGCCCCGCAGCTGCCACGCGAACCGCCCGCACCTCGAAATGCTAAGCAGACCGATTGACATTCCAGTGGCGGCGCAATCGAACAGAAAATACACTTGTCATACATTTAACGTGGAATTTTTATGATTTAACTCGAACCGAGGGGAAATTATTACGGTTTTTCTTCGAGTAGATTTAATAAGGATGGTAAACGATTGAGGGTTGTGTCTGGTGGCGCATATTTTGATGTAAATAGAGGTTTTCTAACGGCTTATAAATTACTAGTGACACGCCTCTGCGTGCACGGATTTTACAAATTGACAAAACATTGAGATTTCGTTATTATTTTAAAGTTTAATATTAATTATTTATTTTTAAAACACATTCTAGAAACGTTGATGAAACCCGCATTTGAATCAGTTTAATTAGTGCAGATTAATAACGCGGGCATACAGACTGGCACGAAAACTCGAATTTAATTATAATACCTACGTATATTTAAATACCTAGAGCTGGCCTGTCAAAGAATGTTATATTTTATCAAATAATATTACATGTTGGTAATAATTAGGACAGTAAGAAGTAATCATACTCGTATTTTGGTTCGTTAACAGACGAACGGATGTATTACGGTTTGCTTTGCACAACTGTTAGATACTTACTGATTTCAGCACAATTTAATTCCTTTTCGAATATCTTGAATTAATAATTATAAATATTACATTCCTTTTGTACTGTAGAATATCTATATAAAAGTAATTTTATATACTACAATCTCTCAACATTCCTTATAAGTGTTGTAAAAATAACAAAAAACATGCTCATCAAAACAAAAAATACATCTCGAATAAATATCTTGCAAATACATAACCACGTACCTACCTAACCCTCATGAGCTAATAATTCGATCCTATCCCATTGGGCTTGGTACCGGGTTACCTGCGGGATGTCACGTCAAGTCGGGCCACTCGTCATCGGAGCAACTTAAGAAAATACGAAGGCGGCGCCGTACGCGGGACCTAATTCTTGGATCCTGTCGCACGTCGCTCTTCGCCCGTCAAATTTGCGAACAGGGCTACCGCAAAAATGTATTCTGTAAAAATGTAAATACATGCTTTTATTTCATTAATAAAAATACTGAACTGACTGAGTAGTCAGAAGCCGTACAACTGATAACCAAGGGTTTATCGTGTTACCCAGTAACCTGGCTGTGGGGGTCAGATAGGCTTCCTCTAAAATACTGGTATTCAGTAGCATGCAGTTACACTGGAAAGTGTCTCAACATAATTGGAAAAAGGCTAGATAAATGATAAATATAACTATAGATAATTTTCTACGCCGTAGACTTTTTAATACTTGTTGAATTATGCGGTTTCAGTTGTGTGTTCTTGTTAATTTCACCTCCGAAAGTGTAGGGATACCTAAATTATAGTGAAAGTAAGTTGTAGGTTTTCATTCATGCTTAAAGTAAATGCATAATTTATTAATTTTTTCTATGTATAATAAAAATTATCTATCTATGTAATGTATTGTATTAAGTATATCAGTCATCTAGTACCCATAACACAAGCTCTGCTTAGCTTGGGGCTAGATGATTCTGTGTGGATTGTCCAGCATTATTTATTTATTTTTATTTTATTAATAATTGCATCAATACCGATGAGCCATGATTATAAGCAATGAAATGTCAAATAATCACCGAATAAACATTTTCCTGATAAATGTATCGGGCTGTAATGTATGAAAACCGTATTTAATCATCCACATACAGCTCAGCATGTCATACAATTGCAAACAATGTCGATATACAGTTTAAAAAGGACAAAATATCATGCATTCAGCTCTGTATTTGGTATTGAATGCAAGCATTGTCGGATACAGGTTAAGAAATATTTATCAGTATATCGCACATGGCAAGTGTAGTGCAGTGGCAGTTGGCAGGTCGCACCTCGCGTCGGGCACCCCTGTCGACCATCACAGACAACGTCTTCGTTCGACTGACAGCCGGCGACATATTTTATTCACGGCGCACCGCCGTAATTCCGTCGATGCAGATAAATTGTTTTACCGCGGGAGCGAGCCACGTCCCACGACTTTGGCGTTTGCATGATGAGCTCGTTTTTTATGCTCGAATAAAATTGTGTTAGCCACCGGCAGCGGAGCGACGTGTGAACACCGCTGGATTCCCAAGAAATTGTTTTCGGGAAGTCTGCTTTGATATTTATGAAAGTTGGCATGTTGAGACGTAGATACGTTTGAGTGAAGGGTACGCGGTGGATTGTACTGGTACCTATTATTTCTCTAGGGTACCGCATGTTATTGCATGGTGTACGAACGTTAGTAAATATATTTGCGAGCAGCCACCAGTTGCAAGATGTCAGGTATCGTAAACACGTTGACACAGTCGCTTTGTGCCGCAGCGTGCGCCGCGGGACCGACATCCTCCGCTATCAATATTAAATCCCGCCGCGCAAACATCTGCACGCGACTGCAAACGTATAAGTTTAATCAGTGGTGTTTCGATTAGTTGAAACATCGGCTTCTGCTGTTGACGGGATGCACGTTTAATTAAATGTAGAACATTTACGTATGTTCAGATTAAGAACATTGTTTTAGCAATCAAAAAGTACTTTCCAATAGCTAATTATTGTTTTGAATGTCTTTGTAAAGTTTGACTAGTCCTTCTTCGTTCGTTGACTGCTGAAAAGTCTGCTTTTCTAATAGATTTATAGACTAACCGACGGGAATTATAAATACTTACTAACAAACATCAAACTTTAAAATTCAGCCCAAAACACAATAAACTTGCACCAAACCTACAAGCCGAAAGTACCTAATTTAAAATGTATCAACCAAAAAGTACGATTGACAGAATGCAAATACTCCCGTGTCCCACAGAAAATAAAACAGGCTTTGACCCGAAGTTCCGTGGGATTATGACTGTTTATACTGAAAATAATGCGCGGTCGTGGCGTTCGGCGCAAATATTTGAAGACGTAGTCAAAGGGATGGCTTTTTGCAAGGTCCTTTGAGCGTCCGCGGTCTGCGGTCAGATAACCCGATTAGCCTCCGCCCGACATCACGATGTACCATGAGAATTTGAGAACATAGCTAGTTTGCCACAATCTGCGACGGCAATTATATTTTGATTTATTTTGTGTGAAAGTATAAAGAATTTTAGGAAATAATATTTTTCAAAGTTGTGTTTTTATTGTCTACAAAAAGTGAGCCCAATGGGCATTTCCATCGGCTCAATCGCGAAATTCATCCCCAAAAGAAGTGAAATAAGTATGAAAATTTGTATGGGGGTTCCATACAAATTTTTATCCTCTATTTAACTACTTTTAATTTTCAAGGCTCCTTGAATTTTTTGCCAACCCTAAACTTTTTGAACTATTGCGCAAAATGTTGTGCTTATAAAACCAGTGGTATAGGATGTGTGCTCTGAGTCAGTAAATGAATAAATTTGTCGATTGAATTGTTATTTTTATATATTATCATGTATTTAAAGAATAATTTTAAGAATTTTATTAACCCCGAACAGAAAGAACATTAAGAAAACAAATAAACAGCAAGCATCAAGTTGAAGACCTAACCTTAGGTTTGATAGCAAAACATAAACTCTATGATAGACTGTAGCCACAAACTGATGTTATGTTTGCTCTTTACGAGTGACTGACACTAAAATGTTTCCGAATAAAATTGTTATCCATCAAAACAGCGCGTTCTTTTAGCATAAGAAATGCAGCGGTACGCCTACAAGCAGTCGCATCTGAAGATGTAACGTGCAAGATGATCTAGATAAGATACGAAATCTTAAAGAATACGAGGCTAAGAAAATGACACATTCTCTCAAACTTGTGAGTGGAAGGTTGACTTTCATTGTGGCAAAAGAAACGAAAATCAAGGGGTGTTTAGGAGAATAGCTAATTTCAAATTTAAATTTCATATTTATTTTAAGTCTGTCAAACTGCATAATCAGTTTTTCGAAGGCAGAAAATGAATGAAAGAAACTAGTGGTCATACTGAACTGGCCTCAGGTCATCCTACTCAAAAAAGGACTGACTTAAAAATGACATAGTTTTATTTTAGTCATAGACGAGATCTTATAGCTTTTATGTGGTAAAACAGGCTGTGTTTCAACAAAAAGGTCCCGGAAAGGTTTACTTTCAAATGTTGTTGTCTTCATCTATTTGAAACAGCATGATTAATTTTAATTCTCAATGACAAAATTAAACCGCCAATATAAATAATCTTTCGCAATTTTCCGATTGGTCTAGACCAATCGGCATATATATATATATATATTGGCAGAAACTACAGAATGCCACCTGATACGAGCGTTACGTACTCCTTTTGCTTCGATTATGTTCATACATCTGGTCGTATACGCACGCCGGTTGCATTTGTAGTATTTACTACGCATCTGACTCTTCAGAAGAACTGAAAAATTAAATAGCATAAATGTAGTTTGTAACTCATCCAGGGAACTAGCTCCGTGTCCTGCTGACTTATTCAGAACTACCAGCAAAGGCTTCGCGGCCCTCCACCTGCGGTGAGGTGTAACTTAACGAACCCTCGCTGAATCTTTAATATAGTTTCATTTAATGCTAGTTGCAAACTTCGGAATGGTCCTCTGTTGATTTTGAAAGTTTTCGGTATGTATGGCTAATAGTGACCCGTGTTTGAGTATGTGGGTTTAATTATTTATTCATTGAAGTTTACCCTAAATATGTTCGAGGTTGTTAGTTATTGCGATGTGAATATTAAATTACACAAAACAGTTTTCTTGAATTTCTAATGTCACCAGTTTAATAGTTTAGGATTTAAGAATAATATAAGTAACAAATAAATTAAAAGGCCCTACGTAATTTTCACAATCCTCAATGAGCAGATATAAAGTTGTCCAAATCATCATCTCAGAAGACAACAAATCGTTTAACTGAGTTAACAAAATTGTTAATTTCTCGTAATTATATTTACTCAGTTAATGAGTAAAGAGGACAAAATACGCGCCTAATATCAATTATATTTAGTAGGTAATTCTACAGGAGAATTAATTCAATTTCCAATACAAACATCTACCTTGGCTCAGGTACGTCCTCAACCGAGGCGAGTTCCCTACTTGGCAAATTAGATTTCGTATAAAGCCTATTTTAATTTGCGCCGTTGCTAAACATTGGGTGCTCTTAAATGTTTAAGCGAGCGCACAACTGTGTGCACGGGGCGCTCGGCGGCGCGGGCGGCGGCGGCGCGGGCGGCGGCGGCACGGCCACCGTCGTCGTTGACATTCAACAAAGCAAATATGTTCTTGGCGGTGGCGCCCGGCCCAGCGCGATAATAAGCTTACCGGCCGAGGGCGGGCCGCCTTCGCCCCGCGCCGCCCGCCCGCGAGACCGCCCTAGCCTCACGGTGTTATTAAATTCTTTTGTTGCCGGCATGCCCAGTTATTTAGCCGCAGTCCGGCTCTACGGGATCAACGTAAATATCTCCAACATGTTTTGTCTTTTGAACTCCACTAGATTGTGGGATGAAACGGATTATTTGCATCTTTGTGTTTTCCCACGTATGAGGGTTGCGTACCTGCGGACTTGAGCAAAATATAAATATTGTTCAACAATCTAATATGATAAATTCAAAGTAGCAGGTGTTTGCAATCTGGGCTCTCTGGCACTCCTACTTGGCGTATTGTAAAGTGAGCTGCTCGAATTAAAACATTAAAATCCCCGCTCCCCCACTTCGTATGAATTTAGACAACATCTAAGCCGAGCGCGCTAGATTTCGAGCACATTACTCTCTGTTTAACAATAAAACTCATTAAATCGCTCGTGCGGTCGCGTTTTATAAATGTTTCACGTATTAATAAAATTAACAAAGCAGTGGTACACGAGAGGGCTATTTCCCGACAAAGCGTCGGAGCGTAGTACAATGGAATCTAAAATAAATACGAGGACTTTAGCAAACAGTGGAGCGCACAAAGCGTCCACCTGGTGGAGGCACCCGGCGCTCCGGCGCTCCGGTGCTCCGGTACTCTGGGTCTATTGAAAATTAAGTGGCGGCAACGGAGTTCAATTAATGGCCGCGAGGCGTTCAACGGAAACTCTCTTCACATACTGACAGCGAGACGCCATTGCCTGCAAATTATAGCAAACATTACACTTGAATGCTATAATTGCAACACTTACTCTCAGTAATTTACCTGCGCGCTCTTTTGCTCTCACAGGAAGAATGCAGACTCAAAATCTTTATCGCAGGTAACTAACATCATACTGAAGGAAAGCGCAGTGGCGAGAAAATGATTCGGTCATTCTGCATTAGACATAATGTCCATCTCATCAACCCCTAAGAAAAGTGAGCTAATCAATACAATCGACAAAAGAGCTGCGGTTTGCGAAAAAAACCACAGATACCACTAATGTATTCAATCCATAGTCCTTATCTGTAAAAAACTTAAGCTTTGACCACACAGTATGGAGACCCCCTCTTATTGGCTGATCTCTATCGGCGTCCAGCGTCCAGCTAAACCGCCGCTTATCTCACAAATTACACCGTTTTACTCGATCCTCTCGAAAACTGCGAAAAGTAGACCTTTTTAACACAGCTTAGGACATCACCCCTACCATGTTAGGCAACTCGAAACCTGATGGGATAGCTTTATGAAAACACGTTGAAGACTCTGACTTTATAATCCACTTAAACTATATTCCAAATAGTTATGTAAGTAAGTATTCAAAGTATTAGGGTAAATAAATTTTCCCTCGTTCTCTCGTAACTTACAGAAATAAGTTATAACAGAGTTGTTTTTACATAGTGTCTTCGCAGAGCAGCAGGTGTTATAGGAGACTTCGTAGCGGCGTAGACGCTTCGTAGATGTTGCGTAAACGGAGACGTCGCCTACGCAAATGCAGCTTTCCTTTACCAGTGCTTTTTATTTGCGCAAAGAGTTTAAGGAGTATGTAGGTGGGTAATAATAAAATCACAAACTAAACCAAAAATATACAATGACTTTTACCACCACCCAGCTCGTGAGTCGTGGTAGGGGCGGACAGCTTACCAATCGCCAGTTGAACCCCCGACGGCGGATTTTATTGCCATTCGTATTGTCGGCTAGAGATTTACTTTGACACGTCGGAAATTCGTTTGTTGACTCTTCGCCGCTATTTCCGAATGTCTATTTCGCACTGTTTTCTCCGTTTTTCTCCGTCGTAAAAGCTTAATTGTGGTTAAACTGCTCGTACGTTCACTTTAACTGTACTTTGATAGCTTTGTGAACCAACTGACACTTGAGGATTACGCCCCGTTGTGATTTAGCTTCACCCTTGAGCACACACACAGTGGAGTGGCAAAACAATGCAAATTTTCCCTCGCTTGTAACTTAATCTAATTTATCAATTTCCGCGCCACTTCTTCAAAAACATGGCAGTACACGCTCACAGATGTATAGTGTGTCAGGTAATATGCATTGGGTAACACATTAACAGTGTTTCCTCTGAAAGCCTTTGTCTGCACTCAACGAATTACGGTGAAAGGCGAAAATTTAAATACCCGCCGGTACTGTTTTACATGTAAGAGATGCACTTTGCATGTAATGCGGCGATTAAATGAGACGACAACGTTCTGAACCGACGCCGACCGACGCCGACTGCCGCTCAGAGGGAAATGCTCACAATAAAATTTATATCATAATTTTGTAAAACAAACGGTTCTTTAAACAACGATTGCGTAGGTAATATATGACGGGTACAGTTTGTAAGACGGTAAAAATATTTCAGGTGGTGAAAGTATTTATGATCAAAAAACAACTAGAATGCAATAAATCCTGAAAACTTAAAAGAAAACCAGCCGTTTTTACTTTTTCATTTGATAATTATTGTATTTTAATACTGGTTTTTTGATCTGAAAACTATTTCAGCCGCGTTAAGCGATTTTCGGTAGGGGCATAACTTTCGGATTCGTGTCACCGACATGCTATTTTGACGTGTTGCGCCAAACTGACATTTCATTCAAGTTTTGAGATTTCTCTTCTGTCGGCAGTCCTGTTTTTTGTTTGCTATTTTACGTCTCAAATAGTTCGGTGTTGTTGTTCATAATAATTAGTATTTTCACCCCCTGAAAGGTTGTTGATATTTTACAAATAACCGTGTACCGGTAAAACGGGGTGAATCGAAACAAAATTTTAAATGAGATTATAAGGTTGATGCAATATTATTTATTTATTTCTGAAAATGTGTCGAGTAAATTCCTAAAAAAATAAGAGTCCTTTTAATAACAAACAATTTTAAACTAACGCGAAAATCCCAAATCAGCTGAGCAAAATATCAGTAAAATGCAGATTGAATTTCACACACGGTTTTAAAACTATGACAAGTTTCCACTATAAACCACGACGTGCAGTTCACATCCTGGTTCTTAAAACACGTGTTGAAATAGAAAAAAAAAACAACGAAAAAATACTACCTCACTTCTTTATTTTTTATCCGTCGTCCAGTGCTTAGTGGAGCCACCTCCAGTTCATTCGCTCCGCAGCACCTCATATCTGCCTACCTCGAGGGCGACACCACTCGTCGCCACAAAGGTGCAAAGGGAAGAAAACTCAATTAAAACAACGTCGCACTGGTACGGGCAGGCTCACATTACCACACGATTAAGCGCTACGTAAGTTAATGTCGTGTATCTACTTGTCATACGGTGTTCATTAGACATGGGCGTGTATTTTTTTGTGGGGAATATAGACGAGTTTTCAGGGATGTAGTTGTTAATGATTTTTTTGTTCTTGATCAAGTGCGTTTCTTTTTTTTTGTATTTTTGTGCTGTCGCCAAATGTTTAAAAGCGGAATACTGATAATTTAGTTCTGTTCGTCTGTGAGTTTGTGCACATGTTTGTTTGTCCGTCTATATGTTGTACAGGAGAGTATTGGCACTATATCGATGAAAAGTAAGAAAGGTGGATTTCATGTTGATGATTTTCAATTGTAAACCTGGAAATAAAGCATTATTATTTACTTATTATATCCTCTTTATTCGTTGTATACATATAAATTACATTTTTAAATATTTCAATATAAAAAATACAAAGACATTTAAAAATATAAAAAATAGTAGTCTACCGATGGCAGGAGCAGGGTCCAAGCTACCGGCGGTTAGGGTTGCAGAGACAGGAATCTCCTCACAATGCGAGCCGTATCGAGGAGTACTGCCTTCTGTATCAGGCCTTTGATCCAACCGTGTTAAGAATTATTATTATTATGTAGTAAATTACAAAAAAATAATAAGAAAACCGGATGATGCTCCTCGTGCTTAGGTAAACGAGGAAAGAAAGAAAATGCTCAATGCGCATAAGCATGTGCAGGCAGTCAAAAAAGTATTAGATCCAACTATAACTCATAGTTAATCTAATACTTTTTTGAATGCCTCGTTGGTTTAGTGGCGTAAACGCGTCTGCAAAACATGTGGTATGAGTTCGATTCCCGGATCTAGCAATGTGTTATTGGAATCTTTCATTAGGATTTTTTTAGTAGCAGCCCGGAGTCTACATGTGTACGCGGTTGACGGCAATAGGCTCACCCCCCATTACATGAGACTTGAAAACATGACTGGTGAAATGTGGGTGTATTAAGGTACACCTCTGTCCAACCCTTAGGGGAAATACAGGCGTGATATTATGTTTGTTGCTAATACTTTTTTTATGTGCAATTTGTAAGTTTTGATATTTTTTGTTTAAAGTAAGTTGTATTTTTTTGTTGAGAATTATTTCCTGCCGACTCTGCGTACAAGGCCCATCTTAATTTATCTTTTCACTGTAAAGCTTAAATACTGTGATTCGTTTTTTTTATTATTCTGCAAGTGCTGTGCACTTCTTTAAGTGACGAATTCACTGTAGCTAAAACTGTTCGTGATTTCTCTGAACTTCTCTTTATATGTATGTTTTAGTGAGTTAGTCGTTGAAGTGCCATAAAAAAAAAAACTGAGTTTTTAGAACGGTGAGGTATGTGATTTTTGGTTACGCATCAGTTTTTTTTTATTAAGAAACTTTTTAGTAAAATCCGACTATAAAACCTTTCACTGCGCCGGTAGGACACGTACCTGGCCGGTTTAAATTAATTAATATTTCCTTGGATTAAAGCCCAAGCGTAAGGTAGAGATTAAATCACTTGGAACTACTTCTCAAACTGGAATAAGTACATTACGTACAAGTGGAAGATGAACCTATAACATGATCGTATCAGTTTAATATACAGGCTTTTAATCTAATACCTACGGCAACAAATAAACTAACTAATTGCCTATTGTTTCACAATTTGCATACTTAGTCAGAAGCTGCTTTTGACTTTTGTTCGTCAATCGTTGAGCTTCTTAAGTTTTGAGTTGAGCTACACGGTTATTGACACATGCGTACACTGACTGGTCACTGGTCCACTTAATCCAATAACCGCCAAAGTCGGATTTACAAGACAAAAATATTTTGTTCCTCCAATTTGATTAGAAGGTTCTACTTTACAAAACTCTTCCGAAAAATAGCTAATTTTGGGCAAGACGATCAATGTACTGACAATTTATAAATTGGGCTCTGGGGGCACAATAACTGATCTTAACTCAGGCGGTTAAAGACACCAGCACATAAAGCTATCCCAAACTTTTAAGATTCCCCAATAGAAAAAAAAAAATGTGTGCGTGTACTAGCGTACACTCGTAAGAAGTGAAACTTCTTTATGACGTTATTTTTCAAAAAATAATTTACTATATGCAACTTTACAGAAATTGGTTAAATAAAGTTAAATTAGATAAAGTTTAATAAAAGGCTTTTATTAGATATCATAGACATAATCACGCGTGGTAGGGATAAGAAAAAGATGTCGCGTAACGGAAAAATGTGACGCGTAACGAAAAAATGTTACACTAAATTTTTTTCCAACCCCGATAAAGAAGTTTCACTTCAAAAAAACTATCAAAGAAATTTGACATATTGAGGTAGCTTGATGTCTCTGTACTTAACCTAACTTTTTTAACGAGCTCATATACAAAAGCGTCTCGATTTTTTTCTTTGTGTAAAAGAAACGGGCATAATGTCTTAGTGTGGGGCGTAAATGTGTGACTATCTGACCAATGACCGTCTTCGGAGGGAGGATTCCGATACGAGCAAGAGATAACGGAGACATTCCGTGATTCTGCACACAAAGCCACTAAATCGCTGTAATAAATGAGGCTGTTAAGTCGCGTTTGGAAGTGCTTTGTTGCTTTAGACGTTTGCCGTAAGCATTTATTTGTGTGAGCTTCGTAAGAGATTTTTCTTTTAAACGTGTTGTTGTGAAGAGATAAAAAAAATAGCGGCTAAGAGCGAGTTGGGAGTCTCTCAGTTCTGTCTGTTCGTTCTCTAAGCCTTGGTCGGAAAATATTTTCATATTTCAATATTATTTTTTTGTGACCGTTTTCCAAAGTTTATAAGTAAACGGTCCTTTTTTCGGTTTCCTTAACTTTAAAACTGTACTGAACAAATGAATATAAAATTTGTTGTAGGTACCTTAAGTAACCCACTTACGATACCCACCTAAGAACTCCACTTTAAAATAACTCGTAACTCCCCATTTCTGCTCCTATTGCAACGAAAACAACAAAGTTTTGTAAATTCTTTCAAATACTATTTAAATGGACAATCATTTTTAATAACTAACTATTACCTACTTTTAAAAATATATCTTGAAATAAAAAGCTATAACACATAGACAGAGAGACGAAGTAGTACCATAGACTTTAATTTTTACAATTTTAGTAGTCGTACCAAAATGGTAAAAATACATGATTCCATTGACTGGTATCGACCCTAACAACTGAATCATCTAGGACTCCATGCCACGGCCCCTGCTGAACCATGCTATGACCATTTAAAACTTGAAATAAAGTAAAGAATGAAGCTTTCAAACAGTTAACTAGCAATCATAAAACACATTTTATATTACTCCAACAACAAATGAAACGTGCGTCAACATAACACAAAAAACAATAAAATTTCATTTTACGTTCAAGAAGTCTTAAGTATGAAGCGGGTAAGAGCCGTTATACGGAACACCTTTCAAGTACCAATGGGGTAATATATTTTCAAGTTGGCTCATTAATTAATTGGCGTCTACCACGATGGGCCGCGTGCTTTTTACGATGACTATAAAATTTGTGTTACTGTGGGTAGCTTCATTATCTGATAGTCCTGTTAAGAAGGTATTGTTATCTTGGAGACAGCTTCCCAGCTAAGTCCTCACTGTATCAGTCGTGTGGATTGAGACGTGCTTTCGAAGCCTTGACAAGAAGATAAAACGATAAAGGTTGTGAGTCCTGTATTGGCCAATATAGACTCGCACTGCAATTCTTTACATTCATATACAGGACCGTTATCGTAGTCTTAAAAGAGTTTTGTGATCCCACCAAGAAAAAGCTAGTTGCAGGTGCAACGAAAAGCAGAACGATTCCAATAATTTGATGACTTGACGTAATTTATTTATTTGGTTTACCAACAATTGTTTACACAGGTTCTATACTAAGGGTAACATTCGAATGTATGTATGCAATAGTGCAACAATCACTTACAGGCAAACTCATCCTCTCTTGCCCTTATCCCAATTTCATTTGGGGTCGGCGCAGCATGTCTTCTTCTTCCATACATCTCTATTAGGCAAACTCCGCATGCATAAAGAAGTTGTACAATTTTTTTTTTTAAATAAGTAGGTATTAATCTAGTTTTAAAAATCTAGTTGTAATTGAAATGCAAAGACTGTTAGGTATTTAAAGACAAGATGGTGGTTGTCTACACGTATTGGAAAGCTTTGGAATGCCTCCGTACAAGTGCTGTACTATGGCGTGTCAATGACATCACTGTTCCAGTGTGAAAGAACGATGGAGCTAGACAGGACTATAAACAGTATCCCCTTTTCATACAGAAATTATGGTTTTAACATAGCTGCAAGACAATAGAATACCTTTTTTTACGGATGGGAAATATCCTAGACTTCTCGGGGTGAGTTAGACTTTTAATGACTAAAACCAATCACTGTTCCGTCTTTGCCCTTAGCGTTCCAGGGTCACGGTAACTCTTTCGAACATCCCGCCACCCTGACAGGCAACAATAGGAAATACCTGTAGGTACAACTTACTATTCTTCAAGATTAATAAAAATAATACCAGCCTGTTACTGTTCAACTATAGAGCAAAGGTCTTTTCTCATACGGAGAAAGCACGAACATTAACACGCTTGCTCAATGCGGGTTTGGCTATTTCAGGACTAATTATGAGTCCAGGTTTCCTCACAATGTTCGAATTACGACACACCGATCGAATTACGACATTCTTTTCTACTTTAGAATAAAATATTTTAATTTCCTATTAAGTGGTCTACTTTACTTTTATTTGGTAGAAGACTACACCCATCTAGTTAGACATTATTTTCTCCTAACAAAACAAACAGTAATACACACCGCGCTTGTTTTACGTATATTTAATTGCAAGCTACTGTTCGCAATTAAACAGTTCCTAGGCCAATTCAGTTTACGATCGAGCCTCCGTTCGAGGCTTTTCGACGCCGCAATCAGTTTTACGATGGTTTTTGTCAGAAATTTGCCATTTTATAGCTGAGTCGAATAAGTTTGTTCGTCGTGTCGTTGACGGCAAATGGCTGAGCGTTGGTATCGATGACGATTTTTATGATTTTCCAAGCGGTTGCGTCTTAATTCCAAGTTAATTTACTCAAAATGTATACAATTTTTGTCATAGTCAACGCTAAAATATGCTTTTTTTTATTCTACTGGATATTTGGGCCGACATCAACAATATCTTTACTTGACTGCACGACGCAGTCTGTGGCCGTTGGTGGCAATAAATCTGAACTATCTGCTACCAAATGCAAATAACTGCTTGAAAATTGATTTTGTTTAAAAAAACAAATGTTGTTTTGTAGTGGGATTTTTTGATACCTTAATTTTTTTTTACCAACCATGAATGATGGATAGCATACCGGACCGAGCTATTCCAGAAGCTCAAAATAAAGATATTTTCATGAAGCTTTCTGCAAAAGATGTCTGCCTTTATAGCTACATCACCCTTGAAACAAAGATCACGTCGTGCCATATCTCAGGGTGCGTTCCCCACAACACTCCTTAAGTCAGAACTGGCGCAGTTCGTCTTCCACTTTTAATAGCGGGGAGCGCGCGTCGAATGTAAATCACCCACCTACCACATTTGCCAACACCTGACTATTTACGTTATTCTCCTCGTCGCCATTCCTCCGAAATTTTATAACTTTCCAAACTTCCCGAGATGAAATTGTACGCACGTTTGTGAAATAATTCGCATTTAAAATGGCGGAATTTGAATTTGAAATAAGTAATAGCCAAACTTGATGTTAAGATTACATTTATTTTGTAACAATATTTTATAAATATAACATGTTCTAAAGTAAAATGTAATAGTAACAAGATGTATAATATTATCTGAATTAATTTCAGGTACATGATCAGATGATCTATTAACACCTATAGTTGTTTGCTTAGAAAATGAAAATATTGTAAAGAATGTGTGCAATACGAACTTACAGTTATAAATACATTGAATACAGCCAACGACTGGTTGTTTTATATTAAGTCACATGATATCTTGAGAAAACGATTCTACGGTAATATGTATTTTAAAAAAATAAGGTGGTGCTCTTTGCAAATTCAAAATCATCTGATTTGAAGCTGCGAAGAGGACCACCTTAATTAGATTTTTTTTTTTTAAACTCCTGTTTATAACATATTTTGAACATAATTTCTTGTTCAGCCTGCAAAGCAGTCCATTAATATATTTTGTGCGTTAACTTATATGATGTGTGCGGTCAAAGTACAAAAGATGTGCATTCTCAGCACCGCTTGGAAAATGTTTGCATTGCAATAACTTACAAATACGATAAGCCTAATACTGTTATTAAATAAATCACATATCTATACTTACAAACACTCTTTCTACTTATAAACGAACGAATATTAAAAGGTTTACAAACACAGCGATTAAATTCATAAAATATATAAATGGTATGATTTAGGATTGATTGATTGGGATTTGTTTTTTTCTATAAATTTCCTTGTATAGTAGGTTGAAAAAGGCACTACATGTTGGCTTTTCTACTTTGTATAACATAATATTTTTTTTTTCAAAATGTAATGAGCTCTTAAACCGGGTAAAATACGTTATACGATACTTAATATTTCCATACATACCATGAATAAATTCACGCCTTTTTCCCATGTGGGTCGCAGAAACAATCTTTCCATCTCTTAATATTTTTAGATAACAAAGATGATTTAGAAGGCTAAATAAGATCAATATTATCTGCTGCAGAATTGGTCACAGATAAACATTGTAAAATTATATTAAGATCTTTACTCATTGGATTGTTACAATAAATTCGAGTTTATTCAATCATAATACTTATAGAAAACCTTCACCGTACACAAAAATGGTTAAAAACATATATAAAATGGTTTAAGACATAATCTTAAAATACATTTTGGCGGCAAATTACATACTTATCGTCAATCGACATATTCGCCGATGGTAAGTACGGTGTGCACACAACTGCATTTATTTAAAATTACTCACGATATTATTGTAGTACAGTTACTTAACACAGTTGTAACCCTTTATTTTGACAATTTAACAATATTCATTGCGTTATAAACGTTTTCAGGCGGATGATATTTTCAAACAAATTAAGCAATGGGTTTCGTTTGTTATTTCTGATAGTCAATGGCCACAGCTAACATTACAGGCAACAAACAGCAGATTAGAATCTTGCTTATAAACCTGGAGAAAAAATCAAGTAAAATGATCTCAAAAACCTAATGATAATGTAGTATAAGTTTTTCTGCGCTTAAGTACGATAAAATACTGTCACATTTAAATTAAGTACTTTCGATTCAAAATAATGTATTAAAAATACTATTCAACTAATTACCTACACGTTAAATACACTTAAATTGTACAATTTATATCAAAATATAAGTAACAGCCAAAATGGATTTACTTATTACCTAAATTTTTAATAAATTAGAACCTATTGTTAGTAACACAGTTATAAATAATTTGTTTAATAAATATATCGATTCCCTATGTCTTTGTATATTATAATAACAAACAACTTGGCACCATAAGTTAACTTTACAAAAAAACAGTTTTTTTTACAAAAGTATAGTTTGCAAACTATACATTTTATATTTAAACAATGTACATTTAATGTAGTGTTTATCTGAAGTATTTTATAGTCTTACATAGTCTTGGCGTAGTTGCTAAATTGTAAATGGCCAATGTAACATAAGTATTTACTTGTTTTCAAGCTGCGTAAACATTTACCACACAATAAGTATATTTGTACACTATTAGTCTCTTGGTCCCTTCTCGTGAATTCCACATACACATGGCACTTCAATAATCAACACTAAATCCTTTTGACACTTTCAGAACGGAATGACTTCATTAAAATAACCTACTTTTTGATTAACATTTCCATAAAAGCTAATTTTCTAAGTACAAAATATCTTGGCCATGATTAAATAGACCTAGTTGTCTTACAAGGCTTTGTTTTTCCTTATTCGAAATTTGTTAATATTAATAATAATTTATAATTATAATACAATAATCACTGTGTGACTAGAGAAATGTCTACGTCACAATAAATAAATAAATACAAAATATGTAGTATCTGCTTGCCTCACCTACTGGGCTCGCCGTTTATTTCGATCTGAAAAAGAAAAGATAATTTAAATTAAATATATGGCATACTTCTTGAGCTTGACATACGGAGGCGAAAATCTAATGTTTCTTTCGAACATGGTTGGAAGCTGAAAAGTGCTGATACCGTAATCGAATGAAGAGTATTATCTTAATTTAAATCTTTATTAAATCTAGCCATTGATTTATTGTAAAGTACTGTTTTGTAAAGCGCTATACAGATTCAAACTGTCGAGATACTTGGGACAGCAGCGCCACTAATAGCAAACTGTTCGTTTAAAACTTTGTGCTATAATAATTATCACAGGCGTCGATCGTAGGTAACTTCGTTTGTTTTATTAATTTTATAAGTTCCATCTGTGTAATCATTGATTATATGTAATTTGACTTCTGTAAGTATGGTTATATTTTAACTCAGGAGGAAGGTCATACTTTTCAGTCACAGTTAAAACAAATCCGTTAGGACCACCTGCAAGATTCGATTGAGACGTTAAGGGCAAGATTCACAGTCGCGTCTTTGACTTCACTTTTCTGAGTAAAGTATGCGTTCTAAGCGAATATGAACTTTAATTTCATAGGAGAGAGAAATAAGTTTTTTTTTGTTTTTGCATTTGCGAATGTAAGCAAGCGTTTTAATCTAATATGAACGTTAATTCTATATTCCTAATGTTTTCATTCGCATGCAAGTAAGCGTTGTTCTTACTTTACTCAACTAACTAAAGTTGAAATTCGAACTATGAATCATGCCTCAAAAATGTTTGACTTTACCATCTTCTTGCCATAAATATAACAATAAATATCAACGGATATGGATACAGGATACTTCAATTATAATCGTAACATTATAATTATTACAGTTATGTCAGATAATATTAGCATTATTATTTATGAATACAAAGATAACAAATGTAATTTTATACGGCTAGGCAATTAAGGTATCATGATATTGTATGGAATTAAGACGATCCAGTGCTCGTAGGTCCTGTCTTTAATTCAAGACGTCGAATAAATTAATTATTTCTGATACGACTAACCACAGTCCAAGGTAATGGTATTATTATCTGTCATTACGATCAAGGAAGGAGACGCAAAAATATTTTTGTAAAGCTGTCAAACTAGTCAACTTTAGGATATCAATAATCTTATTTATGTTGCATATGTTGTTTCAACTTTCAGCGAATGATAATAAAATCCGTATTTTAGTTTTTCCTCCGCGCCGGAATAGGGACGTGTCCTAGGTAAAAATATACTAAGTCTATTTGGTCCGTCAGTTAGATTACCAAAAAATATTGGACACTTATTTTTTGCTTACTCAAATCAATAAAAAGTGACAAAGATATAGCACATGAAAGTTCAGTAGAAGGGGCTTGTGACGTCACTTCTGCGTAAAAAGTGTAACAAGGCGTGACGTCACGCGAAATTTCAAGTCACTATATCGTCGTCATTTTTGGTTTACGTATCAAAAGAAAAAATACGTGTCACATTTTTTAGGTAATAATATTATTATTACCTTATCAATCGTGGCAAGTATAAGGGGCGCGGCATGCGCAGGCGCACTGTCCCGTTCTGCCAACGCTCTCCTGATGTCTCCCTTCCGTTCTATGGCCTCTTTTGGCAAGAAGCGCCACATGCAAGGGGTGAACAGTTCCGCGTCCATCTTCAAAGTGTCCTTCTTGTCGAACAGCCAGCCGACGATCATGCCAACTGACAGTGTTGCTAGGAGACCAACCGGCGCTATCCAGTGATACGATACCCGGAATAGTGGGAAAACTGTTTCTGGGTCCTGTTGGTCAATAATGGGAGTAAAGTACGTCGATTAGATTTTACAGGGTCAAATAAAATTAACTGGTATTTTTCTGCGAATTAATCGTAATTAAAATAATAAACCCTGTTTGTTCTAGCTTGTAGGAATTGATTAAAAAAATGACAATACTATACCATAATGCATTAACTTAAAAACAGCACAAGTGCAAGTCGAACTCCCACACCGAGGGTATGTACCGAACAAACGTTAGATAAATATTCATCTACTTTCACCAAAATAGGATTACAAAGAACAAAGAAATGTAATTTTGATTCATAGATCTACAAAAAAATATAAGCTCTTCAAGTTCATGTAGTCGTGATTATAAAAGACCTTGGGAATACATGTTTGTGGGAGATCTGAATGTGTCACATTATTTGTTTGTTCAAACCAAATTGAATCACATAATTCATGTCACACATATTTCAAAACTAACTCGACAGTCACGTACTCATCGACACTATCTGAAGACATAATAGGTGAGATCTTTTTAGTAAGCGTTTTTATCATTCATCGCTACGAATGTGTAGATTAAGGTCGACATATGTTTCTAGCAACTTTCTTGGTTTTTGGGCGTTTTAGCTTTGGCTCGCGGCATTATTTTTGTCCAATTTAGCTATGCTAAAACGCCCTTTAGTCAGAGAGAATTAAAAAGGTTTAATTCTGTCTGTTTGAAAAAATGATCATATTTCATATATAAGGATGAATCAGGTGGCATACTCATCATATGGAATACTTTACTACGAAAAACAAGAGTAACTTACAATGGAATCTATCATTGGGTCCACATAAGAGGCGTTCTGGGCACAGGCAAAGCTGATATTGAGCGGCGGAGACCTCAAGCCTTGAGCTGCGGCCGCCTGTGTCCCCAGCGACACGGTGCCGGCCAGCAGCGCCCCCGCCAGCGCGCCCGCCAGCGCCCCGCGGGGCCCCACCCACCAGCACACCATGCCAAGTGTGAACACCCCGCACGTTGCGCTCGCTGCGATCGCTGATAAAGCTGTGGCTACACCTGATGACGATGTAAAATGTGGTTATGATTCAGGGTTATAGTGGTCAGATTGGAACAAAAGGTATATATTATTTTCTATTCATAGTTGTATGAGCAAAGACTGTGTGAAATTGCAAACTAAGAACTCAATGTAAAAAATAGTGCAAAGTGAATTGAACTTTAAAGGAATGGTCACATATTGACAATTAAATTCAAAGCAACTATACAACTTGAAAAGGCTCGTTTAAATCACAAAGAACATGTTTACTTATAAATTTACATAATGTTTTACACAAGCCATCTCAAGACCAGTCATGGCAATTAACTTACCAAGTACACCTCCCAGTTTCTGAATGACTAGCAGCATCACCAAAGATACGACGGCGAGGAGAGCAGTGACCGCTCGCGCCAGCATCCCTTCTGTTAAAGGCTTCAACTTCAGTTTCAACCACCCGTGTATGATGTCTTCAATCACCACCAGGGCACAAGCGTTTAACACTGCTGAAAGTGAACTGAACAAAGAAAAAATACATTTCAACCCAGTGCACCCCTATTTCTGAAAAGCTTTTCAACTTAATCTGCTGTCATTATCATTGTGTCTCAAGTAACGAGTTGACAGCATTAGTAGTACGGGTGCGAATTGATTAGGCTTTCAGGAATCGGGCTTTGTAACAATTCTTGTCGGCATTTTCATTTTTTTTTGCTTAACAAGAAGTTAAGTTATTTTTAAGATTCATGACATTAACTGTTATCATTCTAATGTATTGCCCAATTAAGATAATTTTCAATAGCAGAGACCATTTACATACTTGATAAATATCTTCCGCTTATCTTTTCCGATAGTTTGTCCAGATCACTGACAAAATTGATTGGAGCCTTATTTTTTACCAAGGCGATGGTTTTTCTCAGGCTTTATCAGTTTTTCATCTTATGAGGACCAGATTTATGTTGGTCCTAGGAATATTTTGTACGATATCATCTTAGTTTGATGGAACTTACCTAAGTCCAGCTCCAAACACTCCAGCTAGGAAGACGCCCGACAGCCCAGGTAGGTGCTTCGCCCTGGACACGTAGGTGACGAAGGCTGGTAGAAGCCTGTCGTCTACAAGGGGCACACCGCCAGGGTCGCAGCCCCCCTGCACCCACGTGGCCCACGCAGCCAGGCCGCACCACACACAGAGGGAGATCGCCAGGATTGCGCCCAAGCAGAATATGAATATGGCACTAGAATAATGGGTGTGTTTAAGAGAAGGAAAGTTTTACACGATCCGCCATTTCTAAGATTAATTCAAAACTGGATTAGTCCTTGCTATTACTTAATGTTATTTTGTTGGAGTTTGTAAAACAGGAAATGCGGTTCGACAGCGATAACTTATTTTGATTTAGTATCCATAAATCAAGGTTATGCTCCTGCTGCATGTTTATTGATTTTTTCTCTTGTTAACAATTGTTTTAAAATATTATAATGGGTCCACTCCCGTCGTAGGTGCATCTGACTAATTGGCAAGCAATGGATGAGTTCTATTATGGAAATTACATATTCACAGATACTTCTTTCACAATTACTTTGAACCTCAAAGCCTTCAATGTTAGGTGGTTCATCTTATCTTCTAAAGAAAGATTATTCAACTACTTTAAAGCGAAAGTCGTATCGTAAACTCGTTCTTATCACGTCATTTTGTAGGTCATGACAGTGAAGCAATGTTAATTATGTAAGACGACTATTTCACATTATTTTGTTACAACATCACATGCATCGCCGATGCTGTAAATAGATGTCCGTCGGCAGACCGTCTTGACATTCAACAAACAAAAAACGTAAAATTGACAAATTTGTGGAAGATTTTGCGATGGTATTAGTATGATGAGATTTGCTGGGAAACTTTAGCTTTGGCGTGTGATCAGAAGCGAGCTACTATTGAATTGTTTACATTTGTTTCCAGTTTTAGGTACCTTGGAGTCGCACATGTCCTTAAATAAATTGATCTACGGATAACATATATTTGGCAATATCGTGTAGCTAAATTACATGCAGGTAATACAGCATTTACAATTTACCTACCGAAAATGTAAAGAAATATGCATTCATGAATAAAAAAAGTCAACATTTTTTTATGACTTTGTTAGTGTTAAAAAATCATAAAAATAAAAGTTGACTCTATTCTAGTGTAAATTAAGTCGATTTCTCAATTACAAGTTCCAAATATTAAGTTATGAACAATGTTGATAATATATTTAACGAATAAAGTTGATATTTGTTTAAGTGGAAATCGGAATTTGTATCTCGAATACATACATACATTGGTAAATACTATGAAATAAAAAGATGATTAAGGATAGAATTAGGATTAATCATAACAACTATTTGAGGTTCTTTTTGTCAGAATAATGGTTAAAAGTAATCTTCCAGTTAAAACTCGTGACATTGCGTGACCTATACCTATACCTAGTCTGTTAGGGGTTAAATCTCGCTTATTCTCCTGACTTCAACGTCTTAGGTAGGCACTAAAAATAACATATACTTTACGATGTGTTGCCCTTATCAAATAATTCATATAATCCTATAATCAATGTTTTGTTACTCTATTCTAAACTCCACAAATATTGCCATTGTCTAGACTTCTAGAGGACAACAGACTTACCCTACCATAATGTACTGCATGTTGTGATAAAGCGGTAGATATAAAAACACTGCTTATAACATTATACAATACTTCTGTATCTCTCCAATCTGCCTAGCCTATTCCCAACTATGTTGAGGTCGGCTCCCAGTCTAAGCGGATGCAGCTGAATACAGTATTTTACGAGTACATGGTGCCTGCCTATGTGACCTCCACAATCCAGTTACTGGGCAACACGATACCCATCGGTAAGACTGGTTGTCAGACTTTCGGGCTTCTGACTACCCGTAACGACTATCTAAGATCTACAAACGACAGCCGGGACCAACGGCTTAACGTGCGGCTGGAAATATCAGCCTGTATAAGTTTAAAATAAAACAAAAAATACTCACGTAATAGCTTTTCTCTTGGTGGGCAGTGATAGGTACCGCTGCACCATGGTCTGGTTGACGGAATTGAAGCATGTCCAGTATAGGAAACCGCCGAAAACTGCGCCCCAGCCAGTTTGACGCTCGTACAGAGAAAAACTCCAACTGACAACAAGAAGAAAATGTCAATAGTTCTAAAAGTTATAGTGAGCCTCGCATGACTTTACTTCTTATAGTATAATAAGAACGTGGACGACCGGGCTTTGCTTGGGAAAGAACGACGCTTTCTAAAAATGAAACCTAGCTAGATCTATTTATCGCCCCCAAAACCCCGTGCATATTAAATTTCAAGGAAATCGTTGGAGCCGTTTCCGATATTAAGATTATATATATACATATGTACATCATCATCACCATCATCATCCTCCTGCCCTTATCCCAATTTATTTGGGGTCGGCATGCTTTCTTCTTCCATACATCTCTATTTGCTGTCATCCCAAGAGTTACCTCTTTTCTTGCCATATCATCTTTCACACAATCCATCCATCTTTTCTTTGGTCTCCCTCTACTCTTGTAACCCTGCACATTCATACTCAAAACTTTCCTCACAACATGGTCCCCATTCCTTCGCATCACATGCAATTCTTGTATATATACATATGTACATTTATACAAGAATTGCTCGTTTAAAGGTATTAGGTAATAAAACCAGCCTGTTACTGTCCCATTGCAGAGCAAAGCCTCTGCTTATATAGACAAGGCACGAGCATTATGAAAAATAAATTTATTTCCCATAGTAGGTTTTCCAATAATCATTTACGCTATAAATCACTATTCGTTTTGTTCAACACGCTCACTTCACTCAGCGGTTAGAGTATTTTCTCTTACTTTGGGCAAAAGTCCAATGAATTCATCAACATTGTCGTCATCCCGATGAGCATTATATAACAAAGTTTAATTTTCATAACTAGCAGACCAGGACAGTCTTACATGACGGGATTAATGAGAAATTCTTCCGAGTATAGAGCACAAGGCTATTTTGTGTTTAGATTGATGAGATACACGCAATCATCAACTGCCAAGCCGTTTCCCAACTATGTTGGGGACAGCTTCTAGTCTAACCGGATG
Source organism: Phlogophora meticulosa (assembly GCA_905147745.2). Taxonomy (NCBI): domain Eukaryota; kingdom Metazoa; phylum Arthropoda; class Insecta; order Lepidoptera; family Noctuidae; genus Phlogophora; species Phlogophora meticulosa. The sequence goes on along the minus strand of LR990522.1, from coordinate 12,412,835 downwards.
CAGCTGAATACCAGTATTTTACATGGAGTGACTGCCTATCTGACCTCCGCAACCCAGTTACTGGGCAACACGATACCCTTTGGTAAGACTGGTTGTCAGTCTTTCGGACTTCTGACCACCCGTACAAAATAAATGACAGCCGGGACCGACGGCTAAACGTCCTTTCCGAGTCACGGAGGAGTCTCGATATATCACGAACGGTCCACATACTGACCTCGGCAAGCGCAGCTTAACCTTCAATCAACCCGTGCGGCTGTTTTTATTTAGCCACGAGCTCGTCAATGAGATACACACAATAACAATCATTAAACTCTTTGTGAGCGTGAGTACAACGTTTAAGAAAAATCAACAAACAATTGAATCAACTATCTATTTAAAGGTATTACACAGATCTAAAATAAGCACTTAGCGTATTAATTCATCAGTAGAACACATGATATAGACAGGTAGAATGCAAGAACTGATTTCCGACAAACGTAAGCAAATATTCGACGTCGCACTAAATATTCTGTGACGTACTTAAGTGGATATTAATTGTGTCAGTCCATGAGTATCTTACGGCCATGTTTTAATAATATTATGTATTAAAAACGTTTTTCTTTCTTTGTAAACAAGCAATTGATCAGATATTAGCTATTATACTTCCAACGTCTATGACCGTAAATGAAGCAAAAGGAGTATGTAAGGATCGTCATCGTCAAGGGAATAAGGCGTGAGTTTATGTATGTATGTATGTCTGTACCTTCATCGACAACTCAGTCGTTTCTGTTACTAAACTTACAAGTAACGAGGCTGTGTTGTGAAGGTATATAATTAAGATTAAAGTTGTTTTGAATTATATAATATCTATCTCCGTAACAGCACATGTTATATATTAGGTCTTTACCTATGAAATTGCCGTTCTGCAGTACTGGCCATTTGAAATCAAAATATTTTTTGTTTGGCTAAGAATTCTAATTTCAAATTAATTTTATTTTAAAAACATGGATTTTTTTTTCCAAAAGTAGTCATTTGTTTATTGATTAGTGTTACATTTTCATCGCATTTAAATCTTTTTCGTCATCATGGATACGTTAAAAATTCGAGTAATTATGGAATATGAGTACCGTCGTGGCAGCAACGCGGCACAAGCGGCACGCAACATCAACGACGTTTACGGAGCTAACACTACAAACCAACGCACTACCTGTTATTGGTTTGCTCGCTTCCGTTCTGGAAATTTCGACCTGAAAAATGAACCTCGCGGTCGTCCGAAGACTTTGGTCGACAATGACGAATTAAAGGCGATTGTGGAAGCTGATGATACACAATCTACGGCTGAATTAGCAGCAGCTTTCGACGTTAGCGTCAAAACAATATTGGTCCATTTGCGTCAAATTGGCAAGGTAAAAAAGCTTGACAAATGGGTGCCCCACGAACTCAATGATCGCCAGCGCGAAGTACGCGTCGAGATGTGCCTTGCACTGCTCAACAGACACACAAATGAAGGAATTTTGAACCGCATTGTTACCTGCGATGAAAAATGGATTCTGTTTGATAACCGCAAGCGCTCAGCAAGTTGGTTGGATCCTGGTTCAGCACCTAAACAATGCCCTAAACGAAAACTTACCCCAAGAAAAGTGATGGTCACTGTTTGGTGGTCTAGCGCCGGTGTGATTCAACACAGCTTCTTACCAAACGGGGTGAGCATTACTGCAGATGTGTACTGTGAAGAATTGAACACAATGATGGAGAAGCTGGCACATCTCCAACCAGCATTGGTCAATCGCTCGTCTCCGCTGCTCCTGCACGACAACGCGCGACCTCATACTGCACAGCAGACGGTCTCCAAGTTGCAAGAACTGGGGTTGGAAGCTCTCCGTCATCCGCCCTACTCACCAGACCTTGCGCCTACAGACTACTACTTTTTCCAGAATTTGGATAACTTCTTGGCGGGAAAAAAATTCAATACCCGAGAGGCAGTACAAAATGCCTTTGAAGAATTTTTTGCCTCCCGTCCAGCTGATTTCTTTAAGAAGGGCATCAATAAACTGCCACTGCGTTGGCAAAGATGCATTGATTGCATGGGTGATTACTTCGATTAATACAAATAAAAAATACATGAAAAAAATTCATTTAAATTTTTTCATACAAAACGGCAATTTCATAGGTAAAGACCTATTATTTCATTTGATATGTATAGTTAGTTAATTGTAGATTCTACGAATGAGCATAACTCCATACCGCCCATACTTTTGGACACAAATTAATTATGTCTAGTACACAAAAAACATACAGATCTGGTATTTTTTGCTCAGCTTTTAGTTCTTTGCAAAGAGTTTTAAATTTCATTAGGTAGGTACCGTTTTTATATGTTACCTACCTAGTAGATGAGAATATTTCATGCTGTTTTGTAGTTCATTGGCTAGTTTATGATGCACATAAGCATTACTTCCAGTGTTTGTAATACTGTAAAGTAACATTTCAATGTGACTATAAATTTCAATGAATGACAATAAAGTTCCTCGTTGTAACTATCATCATCATCATCCTCTTGCCCTTATCCTAATTTATTTGGGGTCGGCGCAGCATGTCTTCTTCTTCCATACATCTCTATTTCCCGTCATCTCAGAAGTCACGTAGGTACTTCTTAGCCATATCAAGTTACACACAATCCACAACTTCAACTTTCACACAATTCATCGTTGCAACTAGTTCAACAAAAATTACAAGGAAATGGTGTGAGTTTCTTTAAACAAAGGTAAGCAGTAGGTAAGTAAATTATGTTATTATAAATAATTTCCCGCAGGCTGAAGGAAAACACCGTGAGAAAATCCGCGGTGTTATTGCGTAAAATACACTGGGAATGCAATGCAATTTTGACAGTTCAATAACATTCGTTGCCATATTTACGTTGTCAAGCAGGCGGATTGTTCAAACATAATATGAAATAACCGGCTGTTCTCAGTGGTTTCACGTTTCATCCGCTTTTCAGGATCGTAGCGTGATGGTTAATAGCCTATAACCGTCCTCAGAAATCGAACTATCAAATACAAACATATTTTTTTCACAGATTAGCCGCATTAAAAAAAATACACACAACCTCTTCAGGTTCAGGTTTCAGTAAGTAGGTAGATGGATTAGGTACATAACATCACGCCTGCATTCCCTGAAGGGTTGGACAGAGGTGCACCCTATGGTAACACCCGCTTCCCGCCGCATGGATTAGGAAATTCCTTCAAACCCCAAAAGAAAGTGTGTTACGCAATGGGGATGGTGGGCATGGTTTGGTCTGACATCACCATGAAAAGAGTGCTCGTTTCTTCTCTTTATGAAAAACCTTGTTCTGCAATACCTATTGCCTACCAACCACCTGGTTACAGGCAAGAAAACTGAGCCATTCATATGTCATTTTTTTTAAAGTAACAAAAATTAACAAGGAAAACTTAGAATTAACCCTCAAATGATACACAAATCGTGGCACCCTTAAACATCATCATCCTCCTGCCCTAAGCCTAACGTAATTGGAGTCGGCGCACCATGTCTTCCATCTCTATTTACCGTCAATCATGTCATCCAGCATTCTTAGTACAGGACTTAAATCTTAGATAACCATTAGTAATCAAATGCAAGTCCTAAACTATATCAAAGAGTTTAACGTAAGTATAGATGAGTAGGTACTTCAAAGGTTATCACAACTAAGTTCATTGCTACCATTTAAAGCCACGTGCGTTACTTGTTGGGTTAACGATTACAAACTTGCATAGGAAAATGAGTAACACTTCTCTGCAACTATTGGCATCATAAAAATAAATCGAGAATGAATAATGATAAAAAAAAAACTGTATTTTATTTTTTCGTCCGCGCCAGAATAGGGACGTGTCCTAGGTAAAAATATATTAAGTCTGTTTAGTCCGTCAGTAAGATTCCCAAAAAATATTGGACACGTATTTTTTGCTTACTCAAATCAATAAAAAGTGACAATGATACAGCACATCAAAGTTCAGGAGAAGGGGCTTGTGACGTCACTGTTACGTTAAAAGTGTAGCACGACGTGACGTTACGCGAAACTTCAACGCACTATATCGTCGTCATTTTTGGTTTACGTGACAAGAGCAGCAATACGTGTCCAGTATTTTTGAGTAATCCAACTTTCGGACCAATCAGAATTTTCAAGGACACTACACTATTGACGTTAGTCTGTGAATGCAGTTAAGAATACTCAAAAAGCTAAGGACAGTCTCCCAAGGACGTTATACTGTAGCTACTAAGGTTAGGGTACCCTTGCCCTTACTGCCCTATCTCAAAAATCCACAGTGTATTATGATCTATTGTATCTAATCTTTGACTACTATTTATTACTAGATGATTAATACCTACCTACATACCTAGTAAACCTACGGAATAAGAATGAGATTGATTATTATTTTTTTCGCTTTTGCCCGGGACTTCGTAAATGTCCGTTACAGTAGATGCGACGGAGTCGCGGATTAAAAACTATCCCATGTCCTTCCCAGGGTCTCAACATGTCACTATACCAAATTTAATATAGGTAAATCGCGTCTGCAGATTAAGCGTGGAAAGGTAACCAACAGACAGAGTTGCTTACGATTTCGCGATAATAAGTACTTATAAAGAATAAATTAAATCGCTCTTAGCATGCAACTGTAGCGAAACCCATATATATTCACATTTTCCACAGTGTATTGACGAGCAATCTGAACTAGTATAAAGAAAATTTACTTCGGTACTCATTTAAAGATGTCATTTCATATCACAAGAATTTGTTCGTATAGCAATTTCTTGCCTTACGTAACGCTAACGCATACCAAACCTTACAGCCCCGTCTCTAAAATCCACATTGTGTATTGACTTCTATCTAATCTTTGACTACTATTTATTACATAGGTAAGTAATGAGTATTTACGGATTTAAAATTATTCAGATATTGAATCGCTAGCATGCAACTTAGCGGAAACCCATATTCACATTATCCTCAGTGTATTAATGAGCAATATGAACTAGTAAGCCTTAAAGATAATTTACTTCGGTACTAATTTTTAAATGTCATTTCATATCACGAGAAATTGTTCGTATAGCAATTTCTTACCTTATGTAATGCTAATGTAAACCTTTAGTAGGTTTAGTTTTAGTAGGTTTGATAGAGTAAAACTGAAAATGTTATGTGCTAGCTAATTCATAGATCAAACTTCATTGAGCTTCATAGTATTATCTGCCTAGGGGATAGAAAACAGAAGTTAAGGACCACTACAAGATGTACTTACCGCACAATTTTTAGACCTTTAACAAGTTAACTGCAAAACTCCGAGTTAACTCGTGTTAACAATAGTTTTACTATTGTGTTTATGGCGTGGGAATCAATGTAATGCAAGCAGAACAGCGCCAAGGATAAGCGTAACATAAATACATAAACTCACTCCTTTTTCCCATGGGGGTAGGCAGAAACTACAGAACGCCACCTGCTACGATCTTTACATACTTCTTTAGCTTCGTTTATACGTTCATACATTTGGACATACACGCCGGTTGCGAGTACTACGCAACTTGTTTTGATGAACATCACCAAAAAGGTCAGTGTATGTCCTTCTAGGGCGTCCTATCCCCGTATACCTTTTAAACAAAAACTAACATTCCTACACAAAGTATAAATTGAATGTACACTTACTTGGATATATCTAATCTTCCAGTTTCGTTGACTATATCCACGACCTCCTTCATCCCGCCGACGGCGATCGTCCCTGCGGCCGCGACTAAGATCACTCCTATGAACATTATGCCTGTCTGCACTGAATCCGTCCATACCACGGCTTTTAGTCCACCCTTAATGGGAAAGGATTAATGTTATTAAGAGTGTTATGTGTGAGTATGAGTTTTCGTATAAAAAGAAAAACATCACAAATTAAAATAAAAAATAAATAAGAAGTTTGCAATTTGTTAAGCTGTTCTGATGACCATTCTAACACAAGTTAGAATGGTCATCAGAAACGATTAACAAATTAACACTTAAAATGTATCTCGTCACTTGAAAAAAAAAAAAAATTGGTATCGACGGATAGTACTTCGTGATCGTCTTCCTTGCCTAACACTTAATTTTATCTCTTTCATAAACACTCAGACAAAACATACGTCTGGTTTTATTGTTTAGTGAGATTTCTTTAGGCTTATTCCTGTTTCATTTATAGCGTTTTTTTTTCTAGGTAGGTTAGATAGTAATCATGATTTAACAGTTTATTTTTTTTATACGTAAACACTTAAAAAGCCTGACGCAAATTTTAATTGCCGGTGCTCAAGCATCATGTACAGAACTTATTACATCAGTTTGTGCGCCGATGTCCCTTTATATACTTATAACTTCATACGTTAATATGGATAGCTATTGGCTGAATGCCGAGTGTGTGTAAAAAAAATAAAGCAGTAAAGCAAGAGCGTGTCTTAACAAAAACTACAAAAGAAGCACTACAAAAACAAAATAAATTCTACTCACTAATACTGTATACAAGCCACATATTGTAACCATAGTACCAGCTACGGCAAATACACTGAAACCCGTCACTGAAAATAAAGTAAAAAACAAATGAAGCTGCATCAAACTAAATACTTTACATAGTATGTACAGCAGCGACTGCTAATCATAGCTAGATTACGAAAATATTTGAGACAATTGTCTTGATGGCCCAGAGGTAATGACCTCGACTCCCAAAACACGAGGCTGTGGTTCAAATCCAGGCAAGTAACAATGTGACTTTTTGAAATCATAAGTACTTATATTCTTAGTTTATCTTGGACATGAATAAAACCTGGATACATAACTAGTAAGAGGCAATCGCCAATCCGTCTTGAGCAAGCGCTGTGCTCATACCTTTTCTGCATGAGAAGAGGCCTTGCAGTAACACAATAATAGGCTGGTATTATGACTTACATTGATTAAACGCTAATGCAGGAACAAATACAATCATTGGCAGGAAAAGTACCTGAAACAAATAAAAACAAATACATATAAAACAATAGAACGAAGAATGTAACACATGCTATTACCTGAAACAAAAAAGTAACTAATGCGCCGTAAAATCTAATCTAATAATCGAATTGGTGTGATTTGTGAACCGAAATAACAACCATCATCATCTGCCTGGCCTTTCCCCAACTATGTTGGGATGGGCTGCCACTAGTGCCAGACTAACAGGACGCTGCTAAATACCAGTGTTGTTACCACATAGAGCGACTGCCTATCTGACCTCCACAACCCAGTTACTGGGTAATAACGATACCCCTTGATTAGACAAACGCCGATCAAATAATTTCCAAAATGATTATTTTTCATGTTAATATATTTATTCCAGAAAACATATGTACTTTCTGAAACACGGAGGAGTTTCGATATTATAGGTAGGTATTATATAACAAGTATATGTGTATTAAGCACAGTACTGTAATTTCGCATTCCTCTGTAATTAGTTATTGTGAACTTCATCAAATTGTTTGTAGCCATTTGCTGGTCGCTTATTAAGCAATCAAATGAATGGTGTAAAGGTTGTTAATGAAGGCAATAAGATTCATACCAAGAACAAAGATTAAGACATATGGACGGGCTTCTTTTTTTCAAATCACGCTTTTTATGCCGATGAATATTTTTCACTGTAGATCTATTAGGAAGAACAATCACATATTTTGTATCTCACGGCGACATCCATGTCACATAATACCCCCTGTATATACTTCAACAACACAATGGACAGTATGTCGCCGTCGTAAATACCAACTATGGCACATTTATACAAATGGCTGTGACGCCTTCGTCAAATTGACAGAGCGAAGGAGTCCAACGGTCGCTTCGCCTACATTTTTATACATAAGCGTCGTCATTACTCGTGAACATGTTCCCAAGTGGTCAATTGACCATTGTAATCTTTGGGTAGATTGTTTACATGTACTGTTCAGTGCAAATTGCTCCGTTCAAAGTCCAGCCACAACCATAAAGTAACCTTGTAATCTTGTCCGACTGAAATCGTACTAAAATTGAAATAAAATCACTCGTCATTGATATAGGGAATGCAATTTCTCATCGTCTGTGCGACGCCCACTTTCTACATGTATACTACGCGTATGAAAGTCATTGCATCAGTGGCAATACCTTGTGACTAAGTATGGCGAATGTACTATCAAGACGGGCGTTACGTCTAATCGACATTGCGTGCAGATTCATTAAACAACCAACGTCACCAATTACTGAGTATATTATTCGAAGCAATACACATTTTTGTATGTACATACATACTTACATAAACAAACGCATTTTTCCAAGAGGGTAGGCAGAAACTACAGAACGCCAATTGCTACGATCCTTACATCCTCCTTTTGCTTCATTTATCGTTTTCGTATAATAACTCAAATACTATTAAGGAGAATACATATCTACAACTTGTCTTCCCAACTCAGCTAAATAAGAAAGAAACAATGTTTATTTGTCAAAGAGGACGTGCATATTAAACGCTTTACGACATAAATACACTCAAAAATGGTATTTGTTATGATAGTGTTAGTAAACAAATTTTGCTTAAATTATGTTAGTAACGACAAATCACAAACTAAAAGTAGAACACAGACAATTGTCGGTAATTGCACGTCGTGACAACGATAAACTACATCATTCTGGTATTTTTGTTGAGTTATTACTAAAAGAATTTAGGTACCTACTTTCTGAAATATCGTCATTGTGTGTATGGAATAAATTAAGATAAAGATCAAACATTTTCCTGCAACATACGGAAGCATTCCATTACATATTAATGATCGTCGAATTTGTACGAACATGACGTAGATTTATATTGTTACGTATGTAACAACAAAAGCTTGGTTGTATTATGTTTTTGATAGTAGAGACGGTAACCATGGCCAGACACGCGGCACTGTTCCGCTAATGTGGCACGGTCCGGCACGGTACGGACAATTGATGTTGATTTTGTTCATACGAACCGACACCGCGTGGTCAAAGTCCGATACGGCAGCGAAGCGAACGACCTTACACTGTATACACTAATAAGAATTGCTGATTCTAAAGCAACTAACTATCGTTAACCTACTGACTTCAGTAGGTACTATTTAAGAACCATAATACATATTTTAACATTCCTATTTTAAATATACAGGTGAAATATATAAATGAAATCAGCTGATTCATACAAAATAAAAATGTATGAAACAGCAGATATTTTGTTTATAAGTCTGGGCTGGTCTCATAGTGAAAGTTGTTTATATTCATCAGTACTTTCATATCCTGAAAGGTTGTTAGTGCTTAAAATATAACCCTATAGATAATAATATGATTATAATAACCCTATAGATTCTGTGTGTTGTCGTTCAACTCACTCATTCTTCATACAATCTTGGCAGAAACCTAAATACTTATTTTGTCTGAAAGTTAGGGTTGTAAAAGTTATTGTTCTTCAATTTTAATGGGATGACTATCTGCATAGACCCAAACTATACGACTATCACCGAGTGATAAGATAAGAGTTAGATCAATAATTGGAAAGTACTATTTTAATATCGTGGGCAATCCAAAACGTAACGTGAAAATTACCTACTTCAAGAGTTTTGTTTTGAGACATTATTTAACCATTTAGATGTTTGTCTACTTGAGTTTAAAGTACAAGTTCAGTGTACTTCTAACAAGTTCATCAAATTCACTATTTATTTAAACGTGTGAATAGTGAAAAAAACGTAGTTTGTTAAAAAAACATTTAGGTGTTTTTTTTTGGGTAATATGTGTCATTCCATAAGCAAATATAGCTTATGTCCGGTATGGAGTTTTAAGCCAAGGATTTGATTTTTTTTGCCAAGGTTTTCAAAAGATCAACTTTATAACATGTGTGGTCACGGATATATTCATTGAATACATTTTTAATCTAAATTACACAGGGTGGAATCGACATCGACGCACATCCTCATACCACAAGAGATCAGTACCTACATCATTCTGGACCCCCCAGAGTGGAAATTATTCATCGGCTTTTTCCTATATTTTTTTTTTGTGTTTTTATCTGTTTTTTCTACTTTGAATTGTAAATAATCATAGATAGCTATGATTCTTTACAATTCAAATAAAATCGTTGGCTAAAAACTCCTTACCGGACATAAACTATATTTGCATATGGAATGACACATATTACCAAAAATAGAACACCTAAATGTTTTTTATTTAAAAAACAACGTTTTTTTCGCTGTTCCCACGTTTAAATAAATAGTGAATTTGAGGAACTTGTTAGAAGTACACTTAATTTGTACTTAAAACTCTTGAGCATAGAAACAATTAAATGGTTATATAATTTAGTAATCATAATTTCTATCTAACCCGGTTAAATAATTCACTTCTTTCAGTAAAAATCTCATTGGGTTAGAGAAATACTGATTTTGCTTAGTTTAAAGTAAAAAAGATAAGAAAAACTCTAGGAATCAAGAAAAGCAGAATCATGTGCGACGATATCCCTTCCACCCTGTTTACATTCCTAAAGACATAAAAACCCATTTAAGTAAAGTAACACAAAATACTAAGTTGCTGTTGAAAGTAACTTAGTGAATTACAATGCTTGCGAATAACATCCTAACAGGTACGTAGGTTTTTGCACACACGTTTTCACAAAACATTATTTATATCTTTGAAAATACAAAAGGCCATAAGGTACCTTTTCTCGAGGACTGACACATAATATAATGTTGCGAATATAGGTAAGTGTAACAAACAATAGTAATAGGTACTAATACAGATATTAGAACTGTAGGTACTAATTACTAATCAAACGTTATTAGCATGTATACAGTGTTTTCCCGCAAATAAGGTTTGCATGACACATGTCAAAGTAACTTCGAAGAGTGCAAAATCGATAGTCTATTTATAAAAAAAAAAACTTTTTTCCTTGGTCACGGCATCACGCGTGAACAGCTGGACCAATCGCTAATTCATTTTTACACGCTTTATATTAGTTTCTCCTGTGTGTAGGTATGTATGTATGTTTGTAACCGACTCCTTTGGACGCTATTTTGACCCACTTTAAACGGTCAGATTTCATTCAAATTTTGCACACCTGTCAAAGACCGCTGACAATGCAATAATTCGAAAAAAAATTACATAGTTCAAAAAAAAACTAAAAATCACGCTTTTATAAAAAATTCAACTAAAAATTGAAAAATAAATTATAGTTTAAAAAAACTAAAAAATCACGCTTTTATAGAAAATCCAACTAAAAAATAGAAAATAATAATTAATACATTTGGATTAAGAAAAGTGTAAATTAGAAAATAATGTATATTAATGGAAAAAAAGCGTGGGGTGCATAGTGTCAATAGTTATAAACATTTTCTATTTTTCCATGGTTACTGTCATTCACAGCGGGCTCCATGTATCGGCGTGTATTCTTGAATATTAACACTATGCACCCCACGCTTTTTTCCATTAATATACATTTTCTAATTTACACTTTTCTTAATCCAAATTTATTAAATTTTAGTTTCTATTTTTAGTTGGATTTTCTATAAAAGCGTGTTTTTTTAGTTTTTTTTAAATTATAATTTATTTTTCTATTTTTTTGTTGTGTTAGTTATTGTAAAGCACACAAGCTTACAATAACTAAGAAAGTAGCGCGGGAAAAATAGAAAAATTAAGAAAACTCAACGACTATTTTAACTTCTCTCGTTTGATGAATGTGCATTTTAGATGCGGGTAACACCGCGGGGCGCTGGTAGTAAAGAATATTTATGTTAAAAATAACTGTGTAAAAAAATAAGAGTTTTTCACAAATATACGTGACACTTTTATCAAAGTTTTTAATTAAAACAAATCAGTCATTTTGAATTCTGCTTACAGTACCACCACCTATCATTAAATATTGTGAGAACACTCTCCACATAACCAACTACACACTGATATATTTTGTAAGTAAAATGCTATCTTATTGATTTTGTTCACACATTGTGCAGGGCCATTTTAGCATGTGTCATAGAATCCGTTCTTGCGTGAACAGTGTTGTGGAACATGTCAGAACAAACAAACGTAAAAAAATATTTACCGAATCAAGGTAGTATCTTAAAGCCTGAACATTTATAGCAACCACAATTATACCTAAGTCAAAGTATCGACATTGCAGATTGAATTAAATTAAAAGCAATGAATGGATCTTTATACTTTTCCGTGATTCAAAGTAATGACATCAGCCCTGATTAATTGCGTCATCAGTCGAAGTATATTTACGAGGGAAAATAAAGTCTGTAGTTAGGTAAGGTATTTTCCTTTAAAGGTTTTCTTATTTCTCACACCACACGACTACTTACTTGTTTACTATGAATAGACAGATATTCACCCGATATATACCCGATCACCAAAATATACATGCATATCATCACCACGTCAAGTTAGCCTTTTGTAGGTATTGTAAAAGTATTTGGATGTGTCCTAAGTAAAAATATATTAAGTCTATTTAGTCCGTCACTAAGATTACCAAAAAATAATGGACACGTATTTTTTGCTTAATCAAATCAATAAAAAGTGACAATGAAACAGCAGATCAGAGTTCAGGAGAAGGGGCTTGTGACGTCACTGTTACGTTAAAAGTGTAGCACGGCGTGACGTCACGCGCAATTTCAACGCACTATATCGTCGTCATATTTGGTTTACGTGACAAAAGAACAAATACGTGTCCAGTATTTTTGAGTAATCCAACTTTTGGACCAAACAGAATTTTTAAGGACACTACCCTATTGTGGAATGCCACTTACCGACAAAAACAGAAGGTAAGTAGGTATATCCATGGATAATCATTTTAAAAAAGATAAGCTATTATTTCCTGATAAGTATGACTACATAAGGCCGACTTGATTGACAGACAGACAGCAACTATTTCAATAAAATTATCTACAATCATCCAAACCGCAATTTTAACTTTGATATGTATAGTATTCTTCGCAAAAAGAGTTATCTTCTATCTACGTGTCCCTGAAACTGTTATATCATAGTTATATTATCATTCAATGCCCCTCGATATCCGCATATGAACTGAATCGCACGTGGTTACCGTCGGCTTTTATCATCATCATCCTCCTGCCCTTATCCCAATTTATTTGGGGTCGGCGCAGCATGTTTTCTTCTTCCATACATCTCTATTTGCCGTCATCTCAAGGGTCACCTCTTTTCTTGCCATATCATCTTTCACACAATCCATCCATCTTTTCTTTGGTCTTCCTCTACTCATGTAACCCTGCACATTCATACTCAAAACTTTTCTCACAACATGGTCCTCATTCCTTCGCATCACATGCCCATACCATGACAACCGATTTCCACACAACTTCTCGGTCACGGGCGCCACTTTCAGACTTCCTCTTATTTACTCATTTCTTATTCTATCCATTCGCGTAACACCACACATACCGTCGGCTTTTATGTCATAAGTAATTGTATTCCTGTTTTCTATGAGTAGGTTATGTGCATATGTTAAGTAGGCAAGGCCTTTTCCTTTGTTTGTGAGAAATAAAAATATTCCTAGGTGCAATGTGGACTAACACTAATCATTTTTTTGGTACGGAATAATTCCATCTTTGTTTATAACATAACTAAGATAAGCATTACTCTAACTACTGAACGAATAGAGAAATTCTGAAGAATCCTTCCTTCCCATTATTTGGGGCCAGTGAGAAAAAACGGAACACGGTTGGCGCAGTGGTTCAGCCATCGGCTGCCGCGCCGTGTGTTGTAGGTTCAATCCCCGCACGGAACAAATATTTTTGTGTGTATGGCCTATAGATACTTGTTCCGGGTCTGGCTGTGTGTATGTGAGTTTAAAATGTTTGTGAACGCACCTACGACACAGGAAACATTTCTGGTGTGGGGCAACGTTAATAAAATGAAAAATAAATGTATTCTTTTAAGTCTCTATTCCCAAACACTGCAACTCTTGAAAGCCAGAATCAACAGTGGCGACCACCAGAAAAGCTGGTCAATGAAGCTCAACGAGTCCCGGAGCATTGATTTAACTTTCTTGGATCCCGCAACGACATTAATCAGAAAAGAATAGCGGAGGAGTTACAAAAATTACATTTTCCTCACTTCCACCTCCACATCAAGCCTAGTTGCACCATGTATTAAAATTAACACTTATAGTGGGCTTGTATTCGAACCCGGTTAGACTGGAAGCCATCATAGTTGGAAAAAGGCTAGACAGATGATGATGAGTGCGCTTGTATTCTGATAGGGCCTGTTGTAATGCCACGCAGTGAAACGTGTCTTCCAATTCAACACATCTCTCTCAGCCGTCATCCATTTAAATTCCCACACTAGTGAAAACAAAATCATAGTACAAAGTAAAATTATGTGAAGATGCATAATAAGTTCAAAAGACAGTGTACGTCACTATGACTAGGGCATAATAAATTAGTTAATTAAGCAAATGAACTTACCTCGTCGAGTAAAAACAACACGGAGGCACATGCGCGGACATTCTTGTTGAACCGTAACTCTAGGTACTGAAACAAAAACAATAGCATTTGAGGAAGGGTGAATCTAAAACATTGCTTATATTTTTTAATACTTTATATTAATATTTTTATAATAGATAATTAATATTTTTTGTATTGAATTTTTTTAACTTTTAAGGTGCCATATTATAAATGTTTCGTTTCTAGTATAAGAATACTAAAATTAAAAAATAATATGATATATGTCATAATTATAAAGAAATTATAATTTTGCGATATTATAAGAATGTTAGTCACAGAACACTTAATATTTTTTCAATAATAATTTAACAGGTCTTTATGCCCCGAAGTTTTAGGCAGAGGTGTACCATTAGTACCCCTTTTTTTTTTATTCGGGGTGGAAAATCCTCATGGATGTCCTCCGCCCTGGGGGGGGACGAAGGGGTCTGTCAGACTCTTACTGACTAAAAACCACCGCGGTGTTCCATCTCACACCTACGCACCATTAGTGCACCTACAGTAACATTTCAACAAATCGCCTGTTATATTTAAGTCCCATGTAATAGGGCGCGAGGATATTGTCATCAACCGGGTACGTAGCCAGGCTTCGGGAAGCTACTGAGAAATACCAGATGGAAAAAAACCAATAACATCGCCCGATCTGGGAATCGAACCCAAGAGCTCATGCTTAGAACTAGTGCTTGCTACCACTAAACTACAATAGGTATCTATTTTTTGGAAGCCACATTATGAATCTATTAAAAAAGAGTTCTAAGTGAACTTAGGTACAATTGTTTACCTACAATGGCTTAAAAGACCAGAACCATACATTAATACTTGCTCGTATAGTACAACATGTGTGACTAATTCTATCTGATGAATTAGTTCTATGTATATAAACTGCCCTACAAATGATATAGTTATCTTCAATAACAAACATACATTTGTGTTGAAATATGAAAAGAAAGTTTTATAAAATATAAAAAACAACGTAACATCGTGAACTAAGCTCTAACTACTATTTGCGATTAATTAATATTACTAATATCAACTTAGCGCATGTCAACTTATGTTGCTAACTAATTATTATTTTGAGCCTATTAAAATAGTCAATACAACAACCTTTTTCAATGAATATCGCCATGAGTGTATTTTTAAATTTGTTGACAACTTCTGAATTATCTTTAATTACGCTGGAAATTTGTTAAAAAGATTGACATACTGCACGCGTGATGTGTACTTGTCAAATTTAAGCTTTTGCTTGCAAGAGACTCGGTAGATCTTTTCTTCGATTCTCTATATTTTTTTCTCTTTCATTGCCTGTTTCAAACTTGCTTAGATTCTTCTGTAAATAAGAGAGAACCAAGAAATAAAGACGTGGTACTATTAAAATTAGATGTCTTTAAACGATCCAGTCTATTCTATACGAAATGTAGTTCTGAATGGCCTCTTCTGCATAAAAAAGGCAGCTTCAGTGTTATATTAATAACTTTTTTTTTTTAACGTTGCCCCACACTAGGAATTTCTCCAGTATCGTGGGTGCGTTTACAAACATTTAAACTCACATACACAAACAGCCAGACCCGGAACAACTACCTGTAGGCCATGCAAATATTTGATCCGTGCGGGGATCGAACCCGCAATACGCAGCGCAGCAGCCAATCGCTCAGCCTCTGCGCCAACCGTGTCGTCCATAACTGGTTTGCCTTTTTTTACTAATAGCTTAGCTTAGACTCCACTCAGGCAAAATAAACTGTACCAGGTAGACCAATGTTTGAAAACATTCCTCTTATTAATAAACGTGGAGTTAAGTTACAACCAGTACACGTAAGTACGTACATTTTTTCGAGGCTTAAGATTGGCATAACTTTACTCCAGGTTTACTAATAAGTTGGTGGAACGCACTACAACATAATTAAAATAAGTTTAGACTTCCATTTGAGCAGAGAATCAATATTCTGGACTTTCTCAACTTTGATCCTTAAGATACTACGAGCATGTTAACAGAAGCACTGTTTAGAAATGTAGTAATAATAATATAATAATATGAAAAAAAACAGCATTTACATCATAAAACTATGAACATATAGGCTTATTACAAAGTCACAAATATATAGGTAGGTACTCTGACTCCTAAACCTGGTTTGGGCCTGTAACTTAGGAATCAGTGAGATTCTCCGTAACAAACAAAGCCATAATTATATTAAAAAGAGGTCAATTTAACAGTAAGCAAGTGGTGGCGACGTACTAAAGTAGATCTTAATGTGTATTTGGTCATACTGACATTTAATTTCCAATTACATAGGTATTTATAGTAAACCAGTTCTCACTGATTGCTAGTAAGATATTGATTTCTACGGTCACTATATCAACTAAGGATTATATACGAATAACAGTTATACGCATGCCATTAACTTATTTTTTCTGCACGAGGGCAAAGTCCAGTGCAAAGCGGTTGTCATTTTCGTGATTGATCACCTAATGCAGCGATAAGATCTACGCGGGCATAAGATAAATTATTCGAATACAGAACGAGATGATTGTTTGACGTTATTAATATTTCATTGGTATACAATCTCAGACATTCGAATTAATGATTTCAATTATTTATGTTTGTGGTTTTTAAAATATGATTAAGTCCCAGACAGTGATACATAACTGTCCATTTGATTGTAAGTAAGTACCTAAGTATGCCATGTTTTTTGTTAAAATAACAAATTGGAACTAATCTTTATCTCTTTTTAAGGATCCTCAATGAATTCAAGTAATTTTGTATCGTTTCGTTACATCGAAAATGTTTTGCAATGAGTCTTTTTTCTTATTCATATCGATTATTCCACACAAAATAAGCGTTTTCAGATTAATGCTCGCTGCACCATTGTTATTGGAAGTACATAGATAACAAGGAGCCCAGAAGATACCGATGTCATGGCGTACAAAACATGCCAAGCTTTAATCATAAAACCATACATAATTTTACGCCTTTTTCCCATGGGGAAGTAAACAACGCCTCCTGCTACGATCCTTGCAAAAGTTTTCCTTTTGATTCGTTTAAGATATTTGGTCATACACACAAGCTGGTCACAAGTACTACCTGACCTTTCTAAAGAACATCACTAATAAGTTGAGAGTATAAAATCGAAAGACAATAGACAAATTGCTTAATTACGACTTACCTCATAAGATGACGATAGCCTGAGTGTGCAAAATACTGGCAGGTATATCGTCACTACGGCAACACAACTCATGCTCACTCCTATCACCACCAGCCAGTACTGTGTACCATAGTTGTATATCTCCGCAGGTGTCCCTAATATCGTCACACCGGACACATAACTGAAACAAAACATTTGGTGAAACACGGAAAGTTTTTTGAAGACAAAGGCTCATGAGATTTCATGTTCGATAGGTATGACGACGAAAAATGTTTTCTACGTCTGGATTATTGAAAAATATTGGCCACGTATTTCTATTGTTTTACGTATCATAAAAAATACGTGAATACATTGAGTAACGATGTAGCAGAATGTTTTTTTTTTTTTTTTAGGTAGGGCCACTCGCAGTTCAGCACTATAAGGCTGTTTACTGCTTAACCGGTCGATCCTGTGGTGACCTTACAAGAAGGCCCCCAGCCAGGGCTAACTACAAGTTACATTTAAACGACCGCTCGCTAAGGGCGCCCCCTGTGGGGCTCGAACCTCGGCTTAGGGCGTCGTTGAATACTTAACAAAAAACAAAGGCAGGGTCTCGTTATTATTATATCGGGGGGTAGCAGGATGTGACGCCTAGGTTGATTTTATATTGAGTTGTGACGTAGCGAGCCACCACTCCCCACCTTTGATTCGTTTCATCTATGTCATTTTTAATCAATAATCCAGTGCCTGTGAAAATCTATATACCGTGTAAAACGGCCCAGGTGTTTCGGAGATTACCTCAAACAAACACACAGACAGACAGACATTATATTAGTAGTTACTGATAAATATAAAAAAAAAATACCTAGGATATTGTAGAATTTTTTATAATTATTTAGAACTACATTAGTAGGCACTGTATCAGTCTAATGTCTTAAATTAAACGTAAATTTAATTTAATTTGTATACTTTGTAAGTTACTGTGCCCTTACAGGGTTAATGGCAGGTGCTGGACTCCTTCAATGTAGCATATACTTACCAAATGAGTGCGATAAAATATTTCAATTTGAATATTTTTACATTAGTTTGAATATCAAGGAATTTTCTAGATGCATTGCAACAGGCAGGAATGTTTAGTAATTTTATTAAACAATTTGGAATGTCTAATTAATTTCTCGCGATTTGTATTTGTGTCAAATTATTTATACATATACAAATAAATCAAATTGAAGTGTTTGTTTGTAATTTCAAAACAACATCCTACAAAAAGATAGGCTTTCAAAATGCATTTAGTTAATAAATGCATTTTGAAAGCCTATCATTTTGTTTCGGCTAATATCTGAAATGGTTGGACCGACTTAGGCGGGACTTTCACTGGCAGATAGCTAATGTTATAAAGAGTAACAAGCCTTTTAGTTTAGAGAAAGAATTAGGATTCGGTGCAAATGGTTAAATTTCACGCGGACGAAGTAGCGGGTATCATCTAGTATATAAATAATAAAAAGAACACCACGTCAAGCAAATTAAAATACATCTGTAAATGTAGTATTTATTTAGCAAACAGTACCAATGTTTATTCAACTTATCTCTTAAATACCCAAAGTAGGTCATGAAAAACTCACTGAAATTAAGACATCTGTGTCATGGATTGCATAAATTCATTCAAGTTTACGAAAAAAAATACGAATCCTGCATATAATTTCCCTAGGCTTTCTATCATAAGTAGCTTAACGTCAACGTTTCAATCATTACATGCCTAGATTTTTCCCAGTGCACGGCAATTGCCTTCTTTCCAGGTTTCATTCGAAAAAATATGAAATAAATAATTAAGTACGACATTTGCTTTTCGATAACTGACCAGCTCATGAAATTGATTGCTGTGGGAAAGCGAAGCATCTGGTCCACGATGAGACAAGCGTACCGTACGAAACAGAAGAAGCCTATGCATTCTTGCCATAATAATAAAAGAAATGTACTCCACATTAAAACCTCACCTGGCAATAAGTGACATAGCAACAGGGAAGGTGGACAGTGTTCTTCCACCAAGGAGGTAGTCTTTCACATCCACAACCTTTTTGACTTTCGAGCCGACCGCGCTGTACCATATCCCTCCCGCGCACGAGACTGCGCATAGCACGCCGAAGACTGCATAGTCTCCGACCCCAAAACCACCTTCCTTCATTGTGAATGAAGCCGGCATCTTGATTGTGCGACCTGTAAAATAACATGACCATTAAAAATACGCCGAAGGATTCGATACAGTAGGATTTTTGTGACACCCACTTTTCGCTAGTACCATCTAATTCATGCGACCTAAAACTAAGGTCGTATGTAATAAATGGCAAACCTAAACTAAACTGGATACAAATTCACTCTAGGATGCTCCTGAGAAAACCCAGAATCTGGTCCTCAGCAGTCGCGCATGACTTCCAGACCAACACGGCAGTGTACTAATATTCATGATCCTCCTGCGCTCATCCCAATTTATTTGATAGATATCCGTAGTATACGAACAGGGTATGATTGTATGACACTCGCACTTCCAAAACCGCTACCGATAACTAAAACTTGCACGTGTTTTTGGATTTTCTAAATCAACCCCTAACTAGGTCAAAAAGTGTATAGTCCTATGTCTAGGCTTGTGGGGTAGTCGATTAACTCAAAATTCGGTTTAGTTAAGCGGTTTGGGTAAGAAATCGAAACGCGTCAAACAATTATTCAAAATCAACCCCTTTCGGGGTGAGAAAGAGTATAATACAGAATGTATAAAAAATCTCATCCGATATCTTTAGAACTTCGATCAGCTAAATACGAAATCAACGCGGGCGAGGTAGCAAGCAAGGTGCTAGTATATAGATATGTACATGTTATAATATCGGCATTAATTAGAAGAACGTCACCGTTTTAAATTGACTGACAAGAACCTATGGCCGAGTTGGCTGACGCAGATACATTGACGTCATTCGTGATTAACTTTTTCTTTGCTTTCGCACGTATGGTGTATTCCAACCTGCACTGGGCTTGCATGGTATATTAACACCTTAACCTCACCTTCTTTGTCGGTCACCTGGCGTTTAAGGTGTTAAGATTACCTCTCCCAGAAAGGCGGCCTGTATCATAGGCTGATTATGCTGCGCGTGGAAACGACTGGCTTACTTTTCTTAACAAATTTTCTGGCTGATTTAAAGTGGTCTGATGTTTTTGTTTTTATTTCTACATTGTCATTTGGATATTCTTGGAGCAGATACGGTCTCGCGTATTGTCCGCCCTCACCTTGAGGACTTGTTCTCAGCCAATGAACTTTAACATTACCAATATATATTCTAGGATTACTTTTATCATGATCTCAATACGTGCACACGTGATGGCCCGAAAAGTAACTGACAGGTACCCGGTGTGACTTTTACAAATTAATATGATGGTACCTGCTATCTAAAATCATCTTAGAACAACAGTGGAAACCAGAATTAATGAATTTTAACGTCAGCAACCCGCACTGAGATAGATGATGCTCGTACTGACGTTGTATGAGACATAGTTTACTAATTATAATAACTAGTGGTCGGTCAGTGGTCAAAATTCGACCAATTTAGCTTTCTGCACTCCTTCTCCATATTATGAACTTTAACTATACAAAATCTCACACTCCTCCGTGCGCGCAATATTCTTAAAAAGGGATCCAAGCTTTTCGCTTCACGTATTAATTTAGTAGGTAATGATAGCGGAAATATAAGACCTTAGCTAGTGGCCAGTTGGAACTGTGGAGTATGTGACAGCAAAAGTGTGGACTATAAATAAGGCTAAGATCGTGATTATAAGAAAAGAGGCAGAGTATAGAAAAGATGAATAAATAATGATGGCTTAAATAAATTAAAAGAAGAGCAGAATTATTTAAAAATAGCTTTAAAACTTCTAGATAATTGTATTAATCAAAGAACATTCTAAATTAAAGTATGTTTCAACTAAGTCTCTAATTGAAAACGATGTTTCAATTGCACGCATTTGCTATTTCAAGACATGGATTAGGCGACTCAAGGCTTCATTCATTGACTTTGATTATTAATTAATTCAAGAAACAGGTTCTTAAAAATATTGTATGTGTATTACTGCCATACCTTTGCACAGGCGTCTACAAAAATGTGATTAATAATATCGATCGAATGGCATTCCTGCATAAATGCGCGACTATGGAAAGTTGTGCGCCATCTCCGTGACCAACAAAATTAAAATCGGCAGTAAAGCCTATGCGTTTGGTACCTCGTGATTTATTTGTAAAGTCGATAACCGCAGCTCTTGGCTGTTTACTTTGAAATGTACGCTCTAAAACAGGTATTGTCATCTACGGAGAACACCGGTAGTTTCATGATTTTCAAACAGTTACTCTTCAATCGTAATGCAAGCTACTGGACAAAATCTTATATATCTTATAATCTTGGGTAAAGAAAGCCCGAGTGTTACGATGATTTCAAAAGGCATTGTACAAAAAACGTGACTGCCGGCTGATGCCGTAAAATCTCACCGTCAAAACTTGGTGAATTGAGCGTGAGGTGAACTGTACAGTGTACGTCTATAGCGTTAGTAGGTCCGGGATGACAGCTCACTTCGCCACCTACGTAGCCACGGTGAGATTTCTACAGAATAGCACTAATATTCTGTGAACATTTAATGAAATTACTATGAGTACAGTGGTTTGTTATATTACTTTATCGAAACAGTTAAGTTCTAGCAGTAACAAAGCGTAAAGTGCAGTACTTAAGTTTCTAGTGTTACATATATGTATGTAAGATGAGGTTTTTACGAAGACCTATGACAAACAAAATATAACGATGAGATTTCTGAATCAATCGGGATTAGGGCACTTTCGGTTGCTATACATACAAAAAGCACTAATTCCATACCAATATGTAAATGCTTACTGAAAAATCGCATAATTGCATGTGGCTTGATATGAACAGATAACTAGTAAAAGTAACCGTGAAGATAATTGATTTGACCGAAGCTGACCGTACCTAGTTTATATTCCGAAGCGAACGTAGATTGACAACGTCTTACAGCAAAAAATATTTTTTAATCACGGTCACAACACTCATCAATAACTTCCTATAACAGAGCATTTTATTTCCTAGGTGCGAGTGAAACCGCTCATAGTTATAACAGCTGTCCGCATTTTAAAACTTTATTTTTAATAATATTGGAAATATTTTTTAAGAATTATAAATTAAGCGTGAATTTACATGCTACTTATATCAATTATTAACTTACCTTAACTTTTACGTAAAATGAAGATATCGTAGTTACTTCGCTAGTGGCGGAAGTAAACAAAAGGAATAGTCCGCATATATGGGATCTTGCCAACCTCGCAAGGGCATGCACATATATTGGCAAGAACAACGTCACCAAAGCTACACAACCGCATTGCACAGTTTACTTTCACTCAACATAACTTCAAGAAAACACTGACGCGATTATCCGTCGGCGACGGAATCTGCGGTCGCCACTAAGACTAAACTCGAAATTCCCGCGCAATCACATGTCAATGTCACTTCATAAATCAAACCATTCAAAAATTTGCACTAGGAAGAAATAATGTTTACATTATCACACGCGACTTTTAAATTTACAATAACCTCCAGCTAAATAATATACAACACCTCAAAGACTGCCTATTATACTGTTTAGCGTTCTTATATTATTGTCATTCCAATAACAAAATGATTTTTATTTGACGTGCTCTTTAACAGCTGGCCGTCGCGAAACCGTGCCACAGATTGTGACAAACCACATGGTGGTTTTGTCGAAACAAGATTGAAATAGTTTTTAGTTGTTCTAGCCAGCGACACCTAGCGAGTAGAACTCAAGGTGCAGCCATACCTTCTGTTTTATCGACATCTACTTGCAAAAGGAAAATCGTATGAAAACTTTTTGTAGCTATAGACACATTTCACATTATAGTTTAACATAATCTTATTGTTTTACCTACTTATATTATCTGTCATACGTCAAATTAACAATCATTTTGTTTATTAAATTGTTTCGCACTTTATAAATCTAATTACACCGGCTTTCCCCAAAAAGGGTACTTATTTAATATGAATAATTAATGAAGCCATCATTTTCAACATATTTTGGAATTAGAAGCAAATTTGTGTTTTTATAGGTTATAGATCAATTTAAGATTTAAATATTATATTATGCCTCCAAAGGAAGCACCTAAAAAAACACCGCCTACAGTTTTCCGACAGGCAATCAGTAGTTCAAGTCTGGTATTTGTTCCTCAAGATGTTTTAGAGGGTAGGTACATTAAATGTTCTCATACATTTGCAAAATCATGAATACAGTTAGGCTTTTTAATTTTGAACGATGCACCTACCTATACCTAGATCATGTCCATGATTAGTTCAATATAATAATTGTATGTTCACCTTGGACAGTCATTTGAATGGCGCTATTGCAACCGAAGATTGTTCAGAGCTTAATTATTTGCTAGCAACTTTACTACTACCAGCCTGCTGACCCGATGAATAGATACAAATGATAGAAACTATATCTTCATGACTGTTTACGAGGACATCATCTCTTCTTGTTTTGATTTTCAAATCACTTGTTTACATTACTTTGGTGCATGGTTCACGCATTAAGATATTTACCTTTAAAAAACATGAAAGTACACACCTGATTGTCATAAAATGATATGTATATTAATCACCTTTTATCCTTTTCTGTCTAGGTTTTGAAAATCGTTTAGAAACTGACATAGATTGGACACTTCTCGCAAGCGGAGTACGCAGTCACAAGGCCCTTTGTAAAAGTGAAAACATACCAACGGTCACCTTTTCTGAAGCCGTAGAAAATAAAATAAGCAAGAGTATTATTAACGGCTTCCTCGACGAGAAGTCTGGGCTGACTCTTGATCAGCACTGGGAGTTCTTGTTGCCAGCGATATTATGGGACAATGAAAGATTCTCAAATGAAGAAGGGAAAATATGTTTTCACAATGATAACTGTGTCACAGACGATTTGGTGAAGTTGATTAAAAGGACGGTAAAATCTGGAGATCGAAAGACCTTGAAAGATGCTATGAAAATGGTAAATGTATTACGAGTGAATGGTTCAGAGGTAAAGCTACCAAAGTTTGACTAGATTGTAGATTTTTCAAGATTTTAAAGCACTATACTCTGTGTCTTACTTAACAACTTTGTAACTTTGTAGTCGTCATGATCAGTGTGTCGTAATTTGAATCCACTACGCAGTTGATCAAAATTTAAATGTAGCCATCCACATGTACTCGTAGGTATACTTTGAACTTTCGACTGAAATAATTTTACAGATTGATTTGTTAGTTTACTTATTGTTTCGTTCGTCCCAGCCCAGGGTTCCGTTTGAGGTACGGATTCCACAAAAATGTCATGTCTGGACTGTGTGTGTGTGTCTGGGACCTTCATGGGTGAAAAAGCTTACATGCACTCACTTACCCATACTCGAGGTGGTAAACATTATTCAAAACACTGAACAATCCACAAAATGCAGTAACTGATGTGCTTGGTCGTAAACAACCAAGTGATTATTAATTATTTAGTTGATTACCTTTGCTACCAAGATCCAAATGAGTTTTTAACAACCTGTAATGTAATCTCTAATAACAAGCAATTAAATAGAGTGTGATTATGTTCACTGTGTCGTGAATCCACAGTTCACCCACATTAGTTTTCTGTTTTCAATAGGGACGTAGACTCCTATAATTATTCATTACTACCTGTCCCCTGCGGTTAAATAGCCTATTAGTACTATAACCGTCCTCAGGACATGGTCTATTAAATGTAAGCAGGCTGGTATTTGGCGTCAAACTGGTTATACAATTTCCATTATTTCCTTGAATTTTCATGGACACCAAAAATATGTACCTAAGTAGGTGCTTAAGACTTTTTCCTTTTTTCAGATGACAGAATTAGACGAAGGGTTAGCTCATTATAAGAATTTGATATCTCTCAATTTATGCGGAAACTTTTTAGTTAATCTGAATTCAGATTTTATACCACCAACTGTCAAAACCCTTGAGCTTCAAACGAATGGTTTCAGCGATGTCACGGGATTTGCTGAATCTTTACCCACTGAACTACTATACTTGGGTTTGGCCAATAATTTTTTATCCTCCGGTAATATTTGACTGTAATTTAAACAATTTAGATTTTCGGAAACAGTACTGAAACGTACCTTGGTTTCCAGACAACATCGATGGAATTGGATTGCTGCCTTTCAATTTGACCGTGTTAGATTTGTCAGACAACGAAATCTATCATTTGGAACCAGTACTCGAAGCTGTATCACGACTGCCAAATCTTAATGGGCTGCAGCTATCGGGAAACCCATGCTCGGTACGCTACATGTTCACTAAATAGTACGTAACGATGAAACTAGATGGCGCTATCTGAAATTCTTCTACATAAATCTTTTTAACTAGGTCTGTGCTGCATATGCTCGTACTACTTTGACGAAATTAACTGGTTTAAGATGGCTCGACTGCCGCGAAATTCTTGAAACTGACAGACCAGCACAACCTGTGGAAATACATCCAGATGATTTACGGGCTGCATACTTTTACTTCACTGTTTTCCGAATTATGTCTGTTCCCCAACCGCCAAAAACCGAAAAGGTAATTTGATTCGTTAATGAAAGGGTAAGTAGAATAGAATTAAGGTATATTTGATCAAACCCCTGACTTTTGCTATTACTGTGAGGTATGATTTAATTCAATTCCATTGGATTTGCTTACGAGTTACATAAATTAACTTCTCCTTTGCCTGCTTATCGATTCTTTCATTATAATTTTCACCGGTCCACCAGGGAGTAGTCACAAGCTTCCACGTTGAGCTGGAGATACCATTGCTAGACGTAGTGAGAAGGAAATTCCTGATGTTTAGAACGAATGAGTCTCTAATAGAAATGTTGCCACCACCCGAAGATGAGGAGTGGCCTGCATTGCCTTCTTTGCCCGTTTTAAGTAAAATTACTCCGAGTAAGTATCCTTACATCGATGACATCAAACTTTGATCTCATTTTAATTTAGGTTTAAAATAATTGTTTGGAATTAATTAACTTTTTTCAAATCATCTTGAGTGGTAAAATATATCCTCTTCCCAACTCTGGTCCCCATAGGCACTGCCTAGTTTGGGTACCACCGTGTAGACCAAATGAATTATGAATATCACTTACGGTTGCAGATTGACTTTAAGTTAAGATTATTGTAAGGCAAAAATTGTAAAAATGTTTCAATAAAGATTATCATCTAGTTAATTACCATTATTTTAACGGTTACTTGAAAAATTTCCATGCTCTTCAGGAAACTGAATTTTACTGTACCTACTTAACTAATTAATTTATAATTAATATGGTTCTCATTTACCACCGTTCTCATAAACAGGGATTTAGAGTTTCGACGATTTATACGAGATTTTAATCGAAGTAAAAATCAATTTTAGCTATTAATGACGAAGCATCGTCGCATATGTCGGACATCTATAGTCGTTTGGTGATGAGGAACCCCCGAGAGATTCACAACTTCACTACATTTGAAAGCAACAAGGTGCAATGGAACAAGATTATGAACTTCCAGGAGCCCGCCATAAAGATCTTTTGTCCCGACCTGACCGCCTTGCGGGACACCTTCCGAACGATTATCACTCTTAGACTGATTTATACAATTGTAAGTTTTAGTTTTTATTTAGACAATGCGGTCGTACATTGACAATAAGGACAGATTCGACATGTTCAATTGAATAAGAGGTGAGATTGTGATCAGTTTGATTCACGTAGCGTAGATTAAGATTGAAGCCACAATAACACAGCTACTTCTAAATAAACAGTTGAAAACAGTTTATTTCCCTTTTTGTACAGACACATACGCCCCAAAAAACGGCCAAACAGAAGAGTCAGGTGGTGATACAAACACCAGGGGATATGATAGTGACCGTGGCTACAATCAAGTGTGCCCTGAAGTGTCCAGATTGGAGCCAGCCTGGCCAACACTTCCACTGGGATGAAACCCTCGGCACTAATGATGCGATCCATTGGGGCGATGGAGACCTCGGTGTAAGTCATATTTCTGGAATCAAATTATTCAAGACGTATGCACATCACGTCATTTATGCTCCAGGGTAAGGCAGAGGTGTACCTATAGTATACCCACGATTAAAACAAACCCGTAATGTTTCAGTCCCATGTAAAATAGGGGAGAGCCTATTACTATATACATACTAAGAAATTCAAGAGGGAATAACCCAATAACACTTTGTCCGACCTGAGAATTGAACTAAGGCCCTCATGCTCAGTAGTAGCGCTTTCAACCACTAGACCAACGCGACATTTAACACGAGTTAGTTATTTATGAAGGTGTCGGTATGTATGAATATCTGATTCTTTGTGGAAATAATCATGGCATGGGTATGAAATGCGGAGGAAAGAGAGATAGGAAAGTGAGCATAGGAGCGACATGGTAAAGTTTTGAGAGGTGACTCTGAGCGATCTTCTACGTGCTATAGAAACCCACTCGATTGTACATATTTGGTTCTTTGTATAAAACACCTGATACAACATTAAAGAAACTGTGTATTACCATTATC
Source organism: Phlogophora meticulosa (assembly GCA_905147745.2). Taxonomy (NCBI): domain Eukaryota; kingdom Metazoa; phylum Arthropoda; class Insecta; order Lepidoptera; family Noctuidae; genus Phlogophora; species Phlogophora meticulosa. Next base: position 12,384,622 of record LR990522.1, on the reverse strand, counting down.
GTAATATCAAATGAGTGCACACTTATTTTCGCATCTTTTATTATCAAATGATTTATAGTCACGAATAAATTTCGTTTAAGATCATAGAACTCTATTCTGAAATCTCATAAATATAGATATCGTAAATGCCTATATCAATTTTAAAGAACTGATCAAAATGAAATATGACAGTAATAGTGGGTCAATGTTTAACGTAAGGATGATGATTATATAAAAAGGTTTGTTGCCAGAAAAGAAAATGTACTCCGTGAACAAACCAACAAATTATAAATGGCAGATGATATAAATCAATAATCATGAACTACTGTTTAAGATCTACAAATGACAGCCGGTACCAACGGCTTAACGTGTTTTCCGAGGCACGGAGGAGTCTCGATATGTTACGTTCGGTCACCCATCCACAGACTGACCTCGGCAAACGTAGCTTAACCTTCGATCAACCCGTGCGGTTGTTCTTATTTAGCCACGAGCTCCTACTAAATGCATATGAAAGTATATTCGGTAGTTATACCAAAAAAGCAATTTAACAGTTTTTGTCTGTCTGTCTGTGAGTTTGAGTTAATCTGCAAAACGGTAGCTTCAGTGGTAAATAACTGATGTTTTAACGAACACCTAATTTTGGCTACTTTTATTTTTTTAACTGTTTTTGGGGTCCGCAACAAAAAAATGAAAACCAATGTTTAGTGAAATTCCGCGCAAACAAATTTGTGCGGAAATTGAAACGCTGGTTTATAATTAATTCGTCTGCCGACGAAAAATGTAGGTTGCACTACGTCAATGTCCTATCCTGTTTAAAAAGTCTATGAAAATTGACTTTTTATTCGACACTAATGTAAGCGCCAAAATGAATGTAACCGTATATATCTGACTTCAGTCATTTCAATGAAAGTGTTAAACTTTATTACCATGGAGTAAGAGTCAACTTAGAAATGATTTATTTATAAGCGTGTAAGTGACGTCATAGCAATAATTTTTTTTTCAGTGATAGCGCCCATTTAAATCTCAATTCTTTTATCGACGAACTTGGCCCCTTTTTAACATTTATGTGTCTTTAGTGGATTATTTAACAGGAAGTTATTTTTGTATAATATGAAACTTGATCCCACAGATACTTCAGTACAGTCAGGTAGAAAAAACAACAAAAGTCTCCAAAGGAAAACCGGAGGGCACCGAAGTCTCTTCGCGGCAAGTTATACCGGATAATCTTACTTGTCAGTTTGGTTTCGGAATTGAAACTTTGCAACCAGTTAGATGAGAATATGAATATAAATATTATGTAATATAAAAACATAGAAATATTGCAATAAATTAAATGGGTTGAATGTCTTTAAAGATTTTTAGTAACACATACCTTTGCAAGTATCCCTAAATATTTCATAGTGTAATCAATCAAGTAAGTAAGATGGTTTATTCAATTATACTTAGAATGACATTTCGTCTTTAACAATCACTGTCACGTCATAAACAACCTTATTGCCGGGCAATACGGTTTATTATAATCCATTACGTTGAACTGCACTATATTAAATTCCATTATCCTATTGTCAGCAGCTTAAATTGCATAAACGTTTATTGAGACCCCAACAAGTCAACTGGTTTGTCCAGTCACGAATCAAACCTTGTTTTTAAGGACCCATGTTAATCGGATTAAAGTGTTTATAGCAAGTATTCATATCCTCAATTTGTGGCGAGCCGTGAGTCCCAGTACGGGATCAGTTAAAGGACCTAACGGTCGATTGTTTGTGTTAATGGCTGGGACTCCTCACGAGCGTTGGGGCAGCCAGACGGAGTATTTGCTGTCATGTCTGGGATACGCTGTAGGCATTGGCAATGTTTGGAGATTTCCATACTTATGTTACCGGAACGGTGGTGGTAAGTTGTTGCTATCCTTTGCTTAAATTAATACTGGACATTCTTAACAATTTGTCTATTGTCTCTTAGGTGTAAATGTATACGAAGGAACAAACGTAAGCCTAATCTTATCTTGTATTCAAAGTGGTCCAAATTTAAAGTTCCTTTCTTCAGATTGAGTGAGAAATTAAACAGCTTTTTCATAAGGTGAGTACTAGCTTTTGCCCGCGAATTTGCTCGCGTAAATGTTCTTTTTTCTGGTAAAGGTAAGGCGTATGTAAAATTGTATGATGTTTCGTTTAGTACTTAAGGCAAGAAAGCGTGACAAAGCAACAAACAAACACATTCGCATTTATAATATTAGTTACGGTTTACTTCTGAATGAAATCGCTGCTACATTTTAAACGACGTTGAGAGACAGAGATAAAATTTCACCAATCAATTTTTCAGTTTCGTTGAGCAAAGGATCTATGTCATAATAATATTTGGTTTTATTTCAGGAGCGTTCCTCATCCCATACTTCCTCACTTTAGTTATTTGCGGCATACCACTTGTTTATTTAGAGACAACGCTAGGACAGTTCGCCAGCGCCGGATGCATTTCAGTTTTCAACATTAACCCGTTGTTTAAAGGTAACATTTGCCATGGCATTGAGTTTGATTATAATTCCAATGTCTATGTTTAGTTCTTCCTCGACAGGAGCGGGTTACGCGGCCATAATAGCAAACGTTATTGGTGTAACGTACTTCTCAGCCATTATGTCGTATCCAGTGCTGTACATTTATCACTCAATGAGCTCACCCTTGCCTTGGCAAAATTGTGGCAATTCCTGGAATACGGACAAATGCACCGAGGTTGGGTAATTTTAGCTTTATGGATTAAGAAATTTGTTTATATGAACGTATCTTACGTATGGAGGAATTATTTCCAGATAAGCGGTAACTCTAGTTTCTTTAACTCGAACGGGTCTATCACTACGCCAGAGGATGAGTTTTTTCAGTAAGTGTTTTCAATATAGAATGAAGCTTATTCAAAACTTGAACGTTAGCTTTTAGTTATTCTCTATTTTAATGTTTTCAGCATTCGTCTCTTGCGAATGTCTCCTAGTATCAGTCAAATTGGTGGTATTGTGTGGCCAGTGTTCTGGTGTAACGTCATCTGTTGGATCATCGTCTACCTCTGCATCTGCAACGGTGTCAAGAGCGTCGGAAAGGTGAGCTTTCCAATTCCCGATTGATATTCCTTGGCACGCTGCCGTTTTGTCACTCACAAAATAAATGTAATACTTTTTCCTCAAACCTTCAGTTCTTTGAATTGTTGTGTATTTCTGTTCGCAGATCGTGTACTTCACGGTCATGTTTCCTTACGTGGTGCTGTGCGTGTTGTTTATTCGCGGCGTCACGTTGCCTGGCGCTTGGAAGGGGATACTGTTCTATATCCTCCCGGATTGGGGGCAATTGAGAAAGCCGAAAGTAAGCATCTTTATGTAGCAATGAGGCCAAGTTCACAAGTCTCTCACCTACATTACTTTACTGATTGTAGCCTGAGTAGTTTATTTTGTATACTTACACGATGTTTCACAGGTATGGGCGGACGCAGCTACACAAATCTTTTACTCGTTAGGTCCTGGATGGGGTGGTTTAATCAGTATGGCCAGTTTCAATAAATTCCACTACAGGAATCTGAGGTTAGTGTTTGTCCCGTTTCAGAAGTAACATGCAATGAAAAAAACTACTATTTGGGTATTCAAATGTTCCAGGTCTTCAGTAATAATACCTTTAGTGAACAGTGGAACAAGTATTTGGGCCGGTTTCGTGGTGTTCTCCGTGCTGGGTTTTGCAGCGGAAAGGTCAGGAGTGCCAGTGGGTGAAGTAGCCACTGCAGGGCCTGGACTGGCCTTCGTTACTTACCCTGCCGCGGTCTCTATGATGCCTGCACCTAATTTTTGGGCCGTCACATTTTTTGTTATGTTATTTTTCCTGGGAATTGACTCAATGGTACTTAAAGCTTTATTTACGTTTATAAAACCATTAATTTATTTCGCACGCCTGTATTCCCTGACGCGGTAGGCAGAGCTGTATTTATTGTACATCCACATGTTGCCAGTTGATGTTAAGTCTCACGTAGTAGGGGGTGAACAGAATGCCATCCATTGACACTAATCCCTACTACGGGCTGTTACACTCTCTGAGAAACTCCAGATGGTAGAACCCAACCCCAACTCGTGCTAAGCAGCAGCGCTAGTGACTAATAGACCAACGAGGCAAACTGGTCTTAGCAATACATATAAATTCAATTATTGATGGTTTCGCAACTAAATACGAAAAGTTTGTTCATAAGCTTTTATTGAAACCTAATCACTCAACCCAATCTCTGCAAAATGCCTATAATGGAAATCTTTTTGAATGATGCTGATTGATGTATTTGTCAATGTGTAAAAAGTGAAAAGATTTTTTTCGTTACTTTTATTATCTTTACCTTCTACTACCATTATCAAGAAATTCTATACTGTATACTGCCTGTAGCGTCATTTAGTGTTTTGTGTATTCGTTTTTATAGTGTACAATAAAGATTTACTATTCCATCTGTTTACAGTTCGTCACCATAGAAGCAATCATAGCAGGTCTAGTTGACGAGTTCCCAGCATTTCGTGCACGAAAACGACTCATCACATTCCTCACATGTCTGGCGCTTTTTGCCATTTCAATCATATGCAATACAGAGGTTTGTATCCAAATGTCTTCATAGCACACTGAAAAATACATACAAATTGTTATCAAGCAAATAGTTTTCTAGCAGTTGGTACATTTCACAACTTGCAATTGAATGACGCGTTCGCGTGACTTCAGCGCTTGAAACTTTCACATGCATGACTGCGAACTCGTTTATTAGGTACCTACGATAACAATGGATTGTCAGTAAAATTGTTTAATTAATTGGAGTTGTTCTTTATGATTAGGTTCACGATATGTGAGTTTCTAATCATTCTGCAAGGCTACGATGGCTACGAATTGGATGGTAGACTAAGAACACGAATGGTCAGACAAACAAAAGAGAAACACGTTTTTTTTTTAAATGTAACATATTAACTATTCCCAAAGGGTGCATGACACACATCCAGACTCCGGGCTGCTACTGAGAAATTTCAGATGGAAAATCTAATAACACATTGACCCAGGAGTCGAACTCATAACCTTATGCTCAGCAGTATCTTTTGCGACCACTAGACTAACGGAGGCGTTCTACTACACCAACGGAAGCGGTGCACTAGACAATCGAGGCGATTTTTTCAAATGTTTTGTATTTTGAATGTGATGCCTTGGTAAATTGGATTATCAATATTGAGTATTGTTACTAAAGATATCAGAATGTTAATAGTTTAATGCTATGGTCGCGTTTACTCTTTCTGTAAGCAACCCTATGACTGATACGGTAATCGCGTGATTTTCACAGCCATAGTTCGCGAAGAACTGACAACCGCTGGGGTAAACGTGTTCTTGAGTGGAGACTGCGACTCGGTAAACGTAGTGAAAGATGCCCTCTGACCAGGTGGGATGACGATCTGCGAAAGACTGCAGGCAGATGCTGGATACGGCAAGCTGAAGACAGGGCACTATGGCGCTCATTAGGAAAGGGCTATGTCCAGCAGTGAACTAATATAGCCTGATGATGTGATGTGTGTTCTCAGCCCTAGTTTTTAATCGATATATTTTATTACAGGGAGGACTACACGTGATTGGTTTACTGGACGCGCACGTGGCCATCGCCTGTATTCCGCTCGTGTGCGCCCTCGAGGTCATAGCCGCAGTCTACACCTACGGGCCGCGGAGACTGTCAGCAGATGTCCTGTTCATGACTGGAAAACCGTTGGGAAGAATATGGCTTATATCGTGGAGATACATCGTTCCTGTCATATTACTGGTAGGGCTTTATTGTGGTATTGTTAAGGATCATTTTTGTATAGGACGGTTACTTATATTGTGGTAGCAATATTTCCTCACCTATGATAATCATTTAAAAGGATTTTATAATACTGGCCAGGTTGTCACAGGAATCGAGTAGAGTCGTAAACAGGATCAATGCATGTTTGAGGTCAAGCGCTAGTCTATCCGCATAGGATATTAAATCAATGTTCTCGTGAAGATAACCGGAAATCCTTTTAATAATATAAATGTGAAATTTTGTCGGGATGTATGGATGTTTAAAACTGTTTCACGCAAACATGACTGAACGGATTTTGATTAAATTGTACAGTAAAAAAGAGAGAAAGAAAGTTATTCAACTCAGGGTCAGGCACACAACGAAACAATACTACCTAAACATAGAAAACATAGAAAACATAAAAAAGAACGTAAAAGAAAATTTAAATGAAACAAAAGTAATAAAAAGAATAATGTGCCTTACGGCTGCTCTAGAAGGGTCCAGTTCAGCAAACATGCCAGACATCTAGTGCCTGACGCTGGTTTTCAACTGGACCTGAGGTTGTCAGATGTCAGAGTAAGGAAAGGTTATACTTCAGAATAAGACATAGGTATGTTAGATAGGTATGTTGAATTCATACATATTCATACGTAGACGAGGTCGTGGGTAATTTCTAGTGCTTAAACATGTCAAATTATTGTACCTATCAAAGTTTTTGACAAGTTAGACGACGCTGACGCACGAAGTTCTCATGTTATTTCTGACAATAGAAAAAAAAACCTTGAGAAATGTTCACGGAGTTGAGACACATAAATAGTCCAGTAGCATATAGGTATACCCGCGGGGCGAAGTAGTCTTTATAGCAGTAAAATGAATAGCAAACCTTGTTTATGGCACTCCAGTAATTACACACAGTGTCTCCATTTATTAGTCTATGCTATTACTTGATGAACTACGAGATTACTAATGGAAATAAGTCGGCTCATTGATATTTTATGAGAAGATTATTTTTTGAATAGCTAAGAGACTGTGGCTTGTCTATCAGACAGATCCACTTGTTTCTATTTCACGTGTTTGGCAGCAGGCATTTTCCGTTTCCGTTATCGTTCAATTTACTTATCGACTGTCTATTGTTTCTGGCGAGCGGTCGGCACGCCCTGCTAAGGGATCCGCTATTGAGCTTTATTTTTGCCACAGAAATAAAATACGCGCATATAAAAGATAAACTTTGGTACTATAAATGATTAATGGTAGTATTAGAAGAGATTTTACACAACGAGTGGGAAATTAAATTATTTTAGTTAAGACAAAACAAATACTATACATAGGTATAAATACTAAACAGAATTGTCCGGGCTCCGGGAGAGTTTTTAGTTGCTCCAGACTTATTACTATTACTTTTTGTTTTACATAACGTTGCCCCACATTAAGAATTTCTCCTGTATCGTGAGTTCGTTTACAAACATTCAGATGCACATATACAAACAGCCAGACCCGGAGCAATTACCTGTAAGCGATACAAAATTTTTGTTCCGTGCGGGAATTTAACCCACAACACGCAGCGCAGCAGTCAATCGCTCAGCCACTGCGCCAACCGTGCCGTCATCAGTTTAGACTTAACCTTGGGTCACATGGACTGCTATGTGTATAATTCGCCAGGGGTCTCATATAATGTCTTGAGTGTAATTCAGCTGGGGTCCCATAGGTCACTGTGAGTATATTTCGCCAAGGTTCCCCTGAAACTTTTTCCTCTTTTCAGGTAATTACAGTATACTGCCTAAGAGAAGCGTCAGGTCTGGCAGGATGGTGCGTCGCTCTCGTATCAGTCATCTGTATTCCCATACACGCTATTCGACTTCTAATCAATTCAAAAGGAACATTCATTCAGGTACGTTTACTTTGTGCACATTTTATTATCTGTACAAACATGCCACTAATAAACATGGGCGAGAAAATAAACTTCCTCAAAATAAAAACTATGCTACGATAAAATCGGAATCACTGAATATGCAGGTGCAAAATATTTACTAGAACTAATTAATATTATAAGTATTTCCAGTCATTCGGGTGTTCGTGTGAGTCACGCGATTGTCGTGTGATTTTTGTGTACAAAAGTTTATATGCTTCGAAGGAATGGAAAGCACACAAAAATTGTATGTCGGTACAGTCACGAGCACTAATATGTGATCTACAGTACACATTTATGCTTCAGATAACTTTTATCTGAGGAATAAATATGGCAATACAAAAGCTGTCAAACCGCCATGTTTATTCCTATGGCTATTGAAAAATCAGCCAGGTTAAAAGCGACTTTCTCGTCAAATAACGATTGCAACTTCGAAATCTATACAGATCTATACCCTAATAGTTTCCTCACAATGATTTTCCTTCACCGATGTCAGTGATGTCCAAGATAAACTAAGACAGTACACATGAATTGAAAAAGTCACAATTGTACTGGCCCAGGTTTGAACCCCTGCACAAGAGGCGAGGCCTAGACCACTGGGCCATCGTGACCTACATCATGCCAACAGGCCAACTAATTATATAACAAAAATTACTAGTTCAATTTCTGTTCTTTAAACAGTTGCAGGAAATTAAAGGCTCTTTTATTTTTTATGTCTATTACATTTTACTTTATGTATTTCGTAGCGCGTTCGGGACAATTGCCGTCCAAGCAATGACTGGGGTCCAGCGGATCCTGAAATGCGTCATCTATGGAAAGCTGCAGTTAATAGACAAATGAATAAAGACATAAAACTTCACAATTTTGATAAATCCTAATATTAAATCAACGATCACACCCTACAGTTGTTGTTTTATTTATCGTCATATTTAGAAAGTGTCTTTTTTCAGATAATTTTGCTATAAATATCGCTTGGTTTATGAATTATGATGGTCAGATTAGGACACGGTCTGGGCGAAGGGATTCAAAGACAGATAATATTCCAATTAGATCACTAAAAGGCACCTTTCCCTTAAAAATCTGTAAGAAAAGAAAAGATAATGGTTGCCCGTTTCAAAAGCTAGCTAGGTATGGAGATGAGAAGAATAAAACTCGGTACAACTTACATACATACATACATATGCTCACACATTTTGCCATGGGGGTAGGCAGAAACCACAGAACGCCACAGCTGCGATCCTGACATACTCCTTTCGCTTCGCCCCCGTTCATACAACTTACTATTTTAAAAAGATATTTATAACGTGAAGACACTATACCTAAAGTAACAGCTACGATAGCTAAAATAGATACAAAGTATTACAAATTAAGCTATGACCGATAAATTATATATTTCTTTTTTTATTATTAAAAAAAAAACGCCGCTCCGCACTCGGGATTTCTCCTCTATCATGGGTGCTTACAAACATTTAAACTCCATACACAAACAGCCAAATAGTACACTAGTCCTTATTTTGATAGAAGTGAAGTCTTAAGGACAAGGTGGTGTGTGTGGGTTCACATGGTCTTCGAAATTTATGAATGTAGGAAAAACCAGTCAAGTGCATGTTGGATCACGCAGAAAACCGAAGCCGGGATGAATATTTACGCATGTACAGTATTGATTTTTTAATTGCAAAAAAAAGTTTTTGCAATAAAAAGGGGCACTTGACATTAAATAAGCTCTTTAATGCGTAATCTATTGCAAACGTAGCCCTGAATTGAAAAATGATTTTCCCGCACCCACAATTAATTGAAAGACCTATCCTAGTACTAACCACCTATTGGTTGTTGGGAAGCTACCCTAAAATAAATGTTTTCTTCGACTTTGCTGGCGAGGTCAATACGTATACCTATGCCAAATTACAGGTTTCTAGTAAGAAGTCTCTGTGTTAAGCCGACCCCAACGTGGTTGGGAAAAGGCAGAGGAAGATTTTAAGCCGGAGACAGACGGACGGACATGGCGAAACTATAAGGGTTCCAGGTTTACTACGGAACCCTAAAAAATCAATAAAATATTCTAAACAACTAAACCTAAAAGTAAACTATAAAACAGAAATATGCAAATTATATTGTTAATATGTACATGGTCCTCACACATTTACAAATATTTAAAACTGAACCTAAAACATACATTTGCCAATATAAAAATAAAAAAAACAAACTAAAGGACAGTAAGAACCGCTTTACAAATGACTTATAGGACATGGTACTGGCATGACAGACATATTTTAGAACAACAATACGTGATGTAGGTACATCTGACACTTTGTCGTGGCCTACCTAAATTTAAAGTCCAGAGTTTTGAGGCAAAATTTTTGTTACACTAACATGTTGGTTTCTTGATAAAATTATTACGTGATCTTTTTTTATATTCAACGATTTAAATTCACAAGTGGTCGTACTTCGAAGTAAATTATCTAAAATTTGTAAAAATGACTGACGTGCCAACCTCCAGCCCAGCTGGAAACGCTACCGACAATGAAGACGATGAAAAAGATAAGAGAGTCAAAATTAATGTGAGTACTTTGATGGTATTCATTAAACCTTGAAAACAATCCAAACTTTCGCAAAGTAGGTACATGTACACTCTGCTTCTTTCTTCACTAAACCTCCCCTTTCTAACTTGCTTCTAAATTTACGACATGAATGTAAATAATAGTTGTATAACACATTACCAGTTTCCATTTTAGCTTTTAATAATTAAAATACAGATTTAAATATTATTTAAACCTAAACCCTGTCCTGGCAAAACAACCTGTAGGGATAATTTAATAAATTATATTTTTTCTTTATAAACATCGCCCCCTTAATGTTATCCATTATTTTCAGCTGAACTGACTTTAATCATCATCTACCGAATTCCCTTATAGTCCAATAAGTTTTCGTTTGAAACCCAAACTTCCAAAATTAACCGCTACATTTCGCGCGAAAAATACTGTGACCTTAGATTTAATTTACAAAAACACAGCACTTGCATTCAGGGGCCATATATTACAACATTTTCAAAAGCGATTGAGAGATGAAGTTTTGCCTCATGAATAGCAGCGTCTCTTTTGCGCAACAGAATAAAATAAATAATGCTGGACAATCCACACAGCATCATCTAGATAACTGATATACTTAATACATAGATAAATATTTTTATTTAATATAATAAAATTAATAATAAACAGTGCTTTAACGTCTCTAAGAGCAGGACTAGTGGAAACGGCCCGACAGGCAGTAAATTATTTCATCACTAATGCCCTCAAAAGGAAGACATTGCGCGGAATTCGGCATGTACCTACTACCAACCCGTACTGGCCTCAGCCCTACCCAAAAGTGGAGGCCTGTGACCCCAGCTTTGGACACAATATGTGATGATTATGCTAACACAGGGCAGCTGCCGCTGCCCTGTGTTAGCATAATCATCACATATTGTCCACGAAGGAAATGGTGGGATGATATGGATGTCTATCTACCTTAAGAATTGGGAAGCGACCGATGGAAAAGGCGGGAGGTCTTTGCCCAGCACTGATAATGCTAACACCTCAAAATAAACTCGCAGTAAGTTAACATTTACACTTGAATGATTCCAGGTAGAAGGTGAAGATGAAACGGGCGAAGGTGAAATGGGCCGAAAGCAAATGAAAAGATTCCAACTACCAAATTTACCGCGATGGTGGCAAGCTGTTATCATTCAATATGCGTGAGTAGAACTGATTTAGATTTCCTATACATACTCGTAAGTAACATCTATCAATGTCGAAAAGCTTTTCCGTGGGTGAAGAGTGAAGGAGCCAATTTATTTATTTGTTTTTATTTCGTTTAAATTAGACGTGATCTGGTTTTTATTTGACGTCCATCAGGAACGCGACCTCTCTGGTCACTTAACCTCTTTTCTGTGCATTACCTAATGAAAACTAAATCGTTTCTAAATGCTTTACAAGTTCACTAAATATTACATAATTAGTAAAGATATTACTAACAACGTGGTGAACGAGTTAATACTAATTACTTTGTCAAAAAGATGATTAGAATCTGACGTTTCGTTAGAATCAAATTCGGGTTATCCTTGTTTTGGCGCCTAAAGTATGGTTTAGTTTAATTTAATATTTCACTCAACAATATTGAACCCGAACATATGGCTTCTTTTGTACCTACTCGTAACATCCCATATTTATTACTATCATTCCTAGAAATGGATAAGCAACAACGAACTAAAACCATAAAAGTTTTTTTAAGATATGACATGTTTTTTTTACCAATAATTCAACTAGTTCATTAGACCTCCAGATCGTATGACGTCAGCCTACCGTCTAATCATATGTTTTTATAACTCCAGTGTAAACATAGAGATATAAAGCACGTGCCAGAAGATCACGTGACCCGCTACAGTTACAGTATCGTAACATCTTTATTTGAAATGTGTCACAGGGAACGACAAAACGACATTACCTGCCGCTGGCACCTATCACATGACGAGTTCTATCATAAATCAACTGTAGCTGGGAATATGTACATATATGAGGCACTAGCTGCGCCCCACGATGTTACCCGCTGTTATAAAGTCAACATGAGACAATTCGAAGTTCCCAAGGGTATATTTCACTTTTCCGGAATGAAAAATAGCATTTGTGTTACTCTAGTGTGTGTCCTATCTTCGTAACAAATTTCATTCAAATCCGTTCAGCCATTTCAGCGTGAAGGAGTAACAAACATACATACACAAACGCAAACGGACAAACTTTCACATTTATAATACTAGTGTAGTGTGATTAGAAGCTCACATCACGATTCCACACTTACGTACATTCTGTCTATTGAGAGTAAACAGAAGCCATGACACGAATGCTTGACGTTAAACGTAGCGTTCCCGTCATCGTAGATGTTAGTGATTATTGACTTCTTGTAGGTGCTGATATTTTTGCATATTATTTCAAAATTTTAACTGGGTAGTACCTATAGAAAATTATATGTTAACCTAAAAACACATTATTGTCGTGAGTCTGCGAAGGCCGCGGCTGAGGCATCCGGCTGACCCGGTCGCGACCGGCGACGTTGGAGCTATCCGGGTCAACTCCGGATGAATCGGTTCTACAAATGTGCCGCAGTTAAGCCGAGTGTCCACTAGATAAACACGATTTTAAGACGGGAAATAATCCACTAGAAAAAAAGCAATAATTATAATAAAAAAAAACCTATAGGTATCTTAAAGAAAACCTTGTAAAGCTCGCGTCTCATTGAGCTTTCAAAAAAACGTAAAACATATTCTCAACTTTGTATTGACTTGCAAATTAACTATTAACTTTGCAAAAGAACTATTAAAACGTCCAAGTGTCTATAGACATCAGTGAATACGCGGGGAATTAGCCATGAAAGGTGTCGAGGAGGGAGATTAATGTTCGCGTGTGGAACACGTCGGGTGTCGGATCTATGGGGGAAGGGGGTGGCCCGAAGCCTATGACAACGGCGGCAGTCATTGCACCTTAAGCCGCCGCTCGGGAAACATGCAACTGTGATCATTACCACTCCAAGATGCAGCGAACACCGTCGAGTGCCTCCGAAGGCTCGTTTTGGACGACCATAGAACTGCTCGCTGGTCGAGGCCGGAGGCGCTCTGCTGCAGATGCTGAAGACTACACCACCTTTCTCGAAGTACCGCCAAGAAGAACATCTGCGCTCAGGTTCATTTAATTGCTGTAACCACTTCGCACAAGCACCTCTTTCTTATCAAAAACACTTTGTTGTTTATTTTGTTATTTGCACTACAAAAGTAGGATTTATTGATAACTATCAGCTGTTGAGGATGTCAACAATTATTGTAATTATTATCGCACCGGATACAAACATCGCATGCAGCGCAGTCGTTGAATAAATCAAATTACACCCACACTCTATAACTTTTGAAGCAGAAACACAATCGTAGAGGTAATTTTATAGGTAATAAGTAAGTAAATCCTCTGTGCTATTTTCGTTGCTGCACTAAGGGCTTCACACCAACGACGGCATTAATAAATCACGTTTGTAAAATATTTGCACTTCTCACAGCTAACCAAAACACAATATGAATTTCAAGTTTGTTTATATCCGGTAATTGGACCCGTTTATGCCAAAACACACCAGCCAACATCAAATTGTGTCTAACTTTTTGGAGTGATTTCTTAGATTTCCATCGAATTTATAAAATAGTTAAATTAATTTAATCCGTTTGAACTGTTGGTTCGTCATTGTGGGATCGAATTGTGGAGTTGCTTGTCGTAATAAATTGGAGATTGTAGATTGGCGTGTTTGGCATAACCATGACCAATTTTACAAAGGTATAATAAATCTTTGTAGCAAGTTTTCGCGTAGTGTTATCTCGCAGGATGATGGGCAAGCGAGACACGCTGTTGTTATGGTTCAAAGTACTCGGACAATAATAAATGCGTATCGTATAAGTATTTTGCGTCATTCGCACCCTCGTATATTGGTTTAACGTAAACATTTTATTGGATTCCTGTGGAGTTATCGGTAGCCATTTTTTTTTATATTGTAATTTTTGGCAGTGTAAAACATCGTGTTACGTATGAGCTGATAAATCGGCTTTATCATTTTAACAGCTTTGAACTTTATACTAATTTGAAGAAAACATTCGTAATTGGGTTTTTTTTTAGGTAATTTACATTAAAATGTTTATTTGAGTTTGATTGGATTGTAAACATTTGTAAAGGATAATCAGACGCTTATTTTTTTAGTCTTTTGTAATCGTATCGTTTTAAAATACATACTCCAATTTTCTGCGTTATCGCGAACACAATAAAATGTAGATACAGAGGCGCCAGCACAACAAGCTACCCCAAACAGTAAGATTTTTCCAATCGAACGTGTACCTAAAGTTAAAAACCTATTGACATCACACATCATCAGGCTATATTAGTCTACTGCTGGACTCTCCTAATGAGCGCCATAGCGCCCTGTCTTCAGCTTGCCGCATCCAGCATCTGCCTGCAGTATTTCGCAGATCGTCATTCCACCTGGTCAGAGGGCGTCCTACACTACCCCGTCCACGTACCACGTCCTACTCTGTACCCTACTAAGTTTGGGTTTTTGAATTTTAACAATTTTAAGCCAGCCGGCCAAATTATAGGACTATACCGAAGCGTTGGATTCGCATGCGGAACCGTGTCAATTTTTTGCTAATTACAATTAAAAACGTTCCAGAAAACATAAGTAAATGCAATGTGCACTGTAGCTCGATTCACCGTAATTTAGTTCTGATGGCTAATTTGCTATACAAAATATAAAATAATGAGAATAAAGAATTAATTGGAAATCATTCATTTAATTACTGATTTCCAATTCATTCGTTATGATAATACAGACGTTATGTTTCCTATTTCACTAGAAATTTTCGTCCCGATTGTCATTGAGAATTATGATGTTTACGTTAACAAAATCGTCATTGTCATGGGGGTTATCTGTCAGCAATATAATGACAATAACGGACAAGTATCTTGTTTAAAATCGTCATCGAATTCCATTTAATTAACTGTGCGTACTAACTGATAGCTTATCAAAAATATATTATTACATATTAATCTTTGTTTTTCTTGTTTACATTTTACAAATTTATGACAAATCTGTTCCGTGTATAATTTTTTTTATGAGAGGCGCTCGGGTGATCAGTTTGATGCTATTAGTATCCAAAATACTTACAGATTTATCTCTCAATACTAAAATATTCCAAACGCATAAGGAAACCCCAAATTTAACCATTTACAAGTTACAGTCCTAACCGTACTATCTACTAACAATTCATTTGTTAAAACAATTCTGTAATAACTTAAAAATGGTCAAACAAAATACAAAAACGCACGATAATCTGGGTTTGTTTTGAGAAATCCTGCTCTGTGCCTCAGAAAGCAGGTTAAGGTATTGGTCATGGCTGTCATTTGAGCATATTTATCAGACATTACGGGTAGTCAGATACACGAAAGTCGTGACAACCAATCTTATCAAGGATATCGTATTACCCGGCTGTGGAGCTCAGAAAAGAAATCGCTCCATGTAAATTACTGGTTTTCCGTTGCATCAGGTAAGATAACCCTAACATAGTTGAATAAAAGGCAGTTGATGCAGTTTCGAAAAATACGTGTCGTTGACACATCTTCATAAAAAAATATACTAAACTTAATAATCTCAGGTCTACGGCCTTTTAATTACCGAGTTTTAATTTTAAGACACTATTATCAAATTAGGCATTGTTTTATCAACAGAAGCAACCGTGATAGCCCTACGGATATCGATAATGGATATCGCTGTGTTCAACCCGTGACCAATTAATTCAAAAACGTATAATCAGAGTTCACAACACACATGCTCTAATTTATAAACAATAGATTATGTATTCAAAAACTTGTATAAAAAAATATAATAATTAACAGACACGGTAATATTGTCGTAGTGACCCGGAAGTTTATGGACCCGTGGAATGAAAAAAAAATATAGACAGCTGCCGTCATTGGGTGCTCTAAAATACTTGAAAGACAACTCCCATCATTAAAAACGTTCAAAATCTAGACGCAATCTCATCCATCACAGGAACAATCAATGTCAAAAATGTATGTAAAAGCTATGTATTTTTGGCAGATTGAAACTGAGTATCGAATGTGATCGTTCTTAAAAATAAGGTACTTGCCCCTACGGTTTGCGGCCCGTAAGTTTGCCATTGTGAAACCAGGCGATCCGATACACATGATCAGTGACGGCGACCCAAGGGTGCGGGGGTCGCTCTAGGCGCCAGGCAGCAAGGGGCGCCAAAATACGAAATGCGTATAACTATTTCGAGCTAAAACTATTTTTTATGGCACCTGTTAAGAGGCTGGCCCGAATGAAAATAAATATTGAATTTAAGAAAATAATGAACAATTACTTGTTATTCATTTAAAAAATAAGACTTTTTCTTGGTGTGGGTGCCCGTTTTGGTCACATTTTTTTTAAGAGTACCATATATAGTGAGAAAGTATCGAAAAACAAAGGGCGCGGTGCTGTTTTAATATAGATAATGACTACTCATAGTTTCATGGTCATTTGTATCAAGTTCGGAGCGACAAACTTACACGACGCGAACCGTCTCTTTTTTTAGTTGGGGTAAGTATCCCACACAAATTTTGGATCATCTGGATATGTAATTTTCACATACTAAGCTTTATAACATCATCACCATATACGAAGCAGATAAAATATGTGTTGTTGAGCATAACTCAAAAACCATTTTTTTTTATTATAAGTAATCGAATTGGCGATGATATCACGTATCATACACGCTTAAAAAAACTGTCGAATTGTTAACCTCCTTTCTTTATTCAATCGTCTAAAAATATGCCAAATAATGACAAAGTGCGTAGCGCCACAAACACTTGAAGAATTACCCGACCGTGAGCCAAGTTTCTGTCTGATGACTAACACTTAATTTATTTTGTTTGCTGATGAATGGTTCACAGAAAACGCGGCGGATGAATCTCAAAAGACATAACTCACGCTCAAGTAAGTGGTCCAGAACACGTTCACCTGGGTTGTATTAATTTCATACCATTAATTTCCAGTACCCACATCTGTAATCGTCAATCAGGTAACTACTTCCTAAAAACCCTGTTTTTCTACGAATAGCTTTTTAAATGACGGTCTGTTAGGATTTCTGATGCAACCCACTATCATTCATTTCACGATTTTGGGCATGACTTTGTGCAAAACTAAATTAATGTGGAAGAGGAAATTAAAATTGATGTGGCATATTTATCTAAGCAGGTGTTATTGTACCACGTAAAATATGTATTGCTCGACGTTTCCGGCATAGAGAAAAGCCAATACATAAACGGAACAGGTGGTGAGTGTTAGCTCTCTCCGAAAATTCACACTCAATAATGTACAACGTCGCACTGCGAATAAAGCCACCACAGAGCACGGAGTCGGCGTCTAGAGACTGCGGTGCTTACAAAATTTTCGCCAAAAATGCGTTGAGCGCACAACTTCTGCCACGAGCCGCCCTTAGAAACTGATTTCTATACGTAATTTTTGTCGTTATAGTGCAAGGGAACGGTATGACACGCGTGGCTTATATGGGAAGTGTAGCCAATTTCGTCCTTAGTCCCGTCGCAGAGGCTGCTGTGTTGTTCCCGTAGTCTGTGACGTAAACCTTGGTTCCAGTGTTACGAACGAATTAACTCTCTTTACATCTCCTAACAGGATATTACACATCTCCGCCCAAACTACCGATCACAATAACGTAAATAACATTAATGACGTTACTTTGGAATCTCGCCCATTCACACTTAGAATAACATCATCCATTTTTATGCATAAAACATAAAATCTAATCCTCATGAAGAGTAGAACCGAGAAGTATATAAATTCTAAAATCGTTCAATGTCCGTGACGTTTAGTAGCTTTAAAAATATCACGCTTACGGGTTTACTGCCGCGCTTCGTGTACAACTTGCATCTTACAATTCATTCGAATGGCGATGAGTTTTCACCGTTCAGTAATTAAAGACTCTATTCGATTTAAAAACTCTAACTTTCAAACCACTAGGATAGAGCTGTTTTTTCTTTTTTTTTTTCAATTTCGTTACATCTCAGTTTTACTACCAACAGTTTGAAAACCTAATCTACAAAATTGTTTTGTTACAAGTGTACGCACAGCCTAAGTTGACTAATAAAAAAACACCATATTGTGTGAAAAACACTTGAGAAATGTGCATTAAGTCCGTATGAGTCAGTTACTTATATCGATTTTCAGAGAAATAATTGAGCACTTGTATCGAAGCTATTATATCTAACTGCCATCGAGTCACTCCCCTACAATTCGAGGGTATAATAAAGAGGGTAAATAAACTTTTATTGTAAGCGCTACTATGGTTCATAATCTTGCTGTTTTAGTGTTTATTCGTTAGTATACCAAGCCACAAAAGCTAAACTTCAACGTATTGTTACTGTTAGTCGGTTGGCGACAAACTTTCTGTCTGGTAACGTAAAATGAGGTTAAACTTTGAGTAACGATAAAAAGAATATATACCCGGTCAAAAGTACGAATTTTATAGGTAATAAACGTAGCGAAATACTAAATATCTCTGACTTATCAGATTTTGTAAAATGTTTTATAATCAAAGTACAAAGAGACTTTTCGTAAGTGCTTAAAAGAATTTCGGGAAAAGCTTTCTGAAATTCTTAGTCACATGTATGAGTCAGAGTCGTGGAATTAATCACATACATTTTAAACGCACATTCATACGCTGGTTGAAATTTTTGGCGTGTACATTGAAATTGAAAACCGAAGTGACGACTAAATGTATCGTCACTCGTAATTTGGGCTCCGTAAACATTGACGTAACTATAACGTGATGGCATAGATAACTAAGAACTATTTTCTGTAATGGTTGGTTATATTAAGGAGATGCGCTGTGTTTACATAATCGTGCTGAAATTCAGACTGCGTGTGACTGGGTGTTAGTTGTAGGTACGGTATTACGAGTATACGTCATCGATGATTGATATTAATAGCGAGACAGCATGGCTCTTATTTTAAACATTGCAAATGAAGGTTTGACTTGATTAAATTACAGATGAGACATCTTAAGACGCTACTGATTAGGTAAGTTGTTTTACTATTTATTCATACATGAAGAAGTATTAATTTTTTCTGAACTATAACACCCGGTCTCTGAAACAAAATTATAGACTCGTCAAAAATGAACGCGAATCAAGTGATGCACACAGTAGACGCGCGCTTAACAATTTGTCGCGTTAATTTTGCCATCATTTTCGTTTCAAAAACTGTGTGTAAGACTTCTTTCTAAAATAGACTATTATTATCTACAGAGTTTGTCTACAAATTCTAGTTGCGTAACTGAAGGTGATACAAATAGTAAAAGTGATACTATCGTCTGTCAGACAGCACAATATTTGTATTTATTGTCTCCCATTTATTTTATGGGTCTGGATAGTTCGAAAACTTGTCAAATAATAAATACATGCCTATTCAATGCAACAATATATGGGTACTTACATAACTATGGCCGCTAAGACACTTTATTGGGTTATATTTATTTTATGAAATTGTACTGCTCTCCCTTTAAATAGGTATTTTAAATATGAATCGTCTGACCTCTGCTGTAGCCATGTCCGAGAATATAGCAGAATATTATGGGTTAACTAGCTGACTCGGTAAACATTGTTTTGCTATATAAATTATTTCTATGGAATAAAAAAAAAGTGTTTGGGTTGGACCACCGCTTAGGGGTATGAAAAACAGATGTTGGCCAATTCTCAGACCAACCCGATATGCATAAAAAATATCATACAAATCGGTCCAGCCGTTTCGGAGAAGTTTGGTAAGAAACATTGCGACACGAGAATTTTATATATTAGAGATCATTTACCTGGCTCTACACCTCTTCTCTATTATGTATGTATTTGAAAAGCAGCTTATATATGATCACAAAAATGTTCTTAGCAATTTATTCGTATACTGCTACAAATCTAAAATTAAAATTAAATAAAATAATTAAAATTTGGACGACCTATGTGGCGCATCGGGCGAATGTCCGCCTGCGACGCAGGAGGTTGCGGGTTCGATTCCCGCCCTGGGACAAATGTTCGTACCATCTATAAATATTTGTTTCGGTTGTTCTGAGTATTTCCTATGTATAATAAAAATATCTCTCTATGTAATGTATTGTGTTAAGTGTATCAGTCATCTAGTACCCATAACACAAGCTCTGCTTAGCTTGGAGCTAGATGACGCTGTGTGGATTGTCCAGCAATATTTATTTATTTAATCTGAAAGGAATCAAGGAATCATCAAAACAAGTATAAAATCTTCAAAAATTAAACATTTAAATTTCTTGTTAATTTTAAAGCAAAAATGCCTTGTTGGCGATTAATACAGATAGTTAAGCTATTATTAAGTTGCCAGAAAAACCTAAATAATAAGTCGTAGCAATGGAAATACCTACCGACAATATAAGCCTAAGAAACTAATTACGTAATTACCAAGTCAGACGTATAACTTAGTCACGAAACCTAGATTTTATTATTCATAAGTTTACATTTATCCATATTTCACTCATATCTATCTAGAATCTATACTAAACTGCAATCATAGAAGTCAATAAGTTGGAGTGTCATTGAAAGTTTTTCACGAAAGCCGTCTCAGGATAAATGAATAATATCAACCTGTTACTGTCCCACTCCAAATACATTTTCTGATAGAGATAATATACGAGCATTAATCACCACGCTTGCTCAAGGTGAGATGACTTATCTTAGGGTATTTACAATGAATCAGCAACCTTCAGGAAATTATTTAATCGAAAAATGTTTTCTACGTCTGGATTATTGAAAAATATTGGCCACGTATTTCTATTGTTTTACGTATCATAAAAAATACGTGAATACATTGAGTAACGATGTAGCAGAATGTTTTTTTTTTTTTTTTAGGTAGGGCCACTCGCAGTTCAGCACTATAAGGCTGTTTACTGCTTAACCGGTCGATCCTGTGGTGACCTTACAAGAAGGCCCCCAGCCAGGGCTAACTAAAAGTTACATTTAAACGACCGCTCGCTAAGGGCGCCCCCTGTGGGGCTCGAACCTCGGCTTAGGGCGTCGTTGAATTCTTAACAAAAACAAAGGCTGGGTCTCGTTATTATTATGTCGGGGGGGTTTTTATACTACTGACTCAGCTACGCGGGCTGGCCTTGTAGAATCTAAAGATTGAATTTACATTTAACTAACTAGGGCGTCACGCGTCGCGGGCCTCGTCGGCGAGGCCGGAATGTGGGTCGGTTTGTGTTTGTGTATTTTCTAAGAGTGCTAGTTTCCCTACTGCGCTCCTGGATGACGGTTGTTTCGTCGTCTGGCTCGACTAGGGTATGCCTTGGGCGGCGAATCTTACCAATTCTGGTAGGGAAGTATTGGGAGGCCGAGACAACAAGTGGGTTTGGGTGTCGCTCGGCTGATTCGAAAAAGCGCCCAGTAAGACGCTTCATGAATTGCTTGATGGTGGGGATTTTTAAATCTACATGGAGTCTAACATTCCTAACGAACCATGGGGCTCCCGTGGCTCGACGGAGAAAACGGTTCTGTAAAACCTGCATCCTATGGATATAGGAAGGCCTTGCATGTGCGAATATGGCACACGCGTAGGTCATAATAGGCCTGATGCACGTGGTGTAGAGTCGCATCTTGCACCGAAGTGACAATTTGCTGCGTGCATTGATCATGGGGTGTAACCTCCCTAGAGCGAATGCGGCGCGCGAGCGCACCGTCATTATGTGCGTCCGGAAGGTAAGGTGTCGGTTAAGGATGACCCCCAGGTACTTAGCTTGCACCCCCCAGGGGATCGGCTTGTCATACATGGTGATCGGGGGAGGAGGGGATGGGTCTTTACCCTTCCTGGAGTATAAAACCGCCTGGCTCTTGTCGGGGTTCACTTCGATTCTCCATTTCCTGAACCAGACGCTTAGGGCGTTGGCAGAGGATTGGAGGGCCTTTGCTATGGCTGGACACTTTAAGCCAGAGTAGTAGATGGCCGTGTCGTCAGCGAATAGGGCAATGTTTGCCTTAACTACTGAGGGGAGATCGCTGGTGTACAGCGTGAATAGTAATGGGGAGAGAACTGAGCCTTGCGGGACTCCTGCGCGGATGGGACGAGGCGTAGAGTACGCCCCAATAACAATGATGACACTGACAGATCTTTAACGCATTTTAGATGTACCAATCACGTTAAATAGTTAGTACCTGGATGACCGAGCTTTTCTAAAACCTACGAGGTATGTGATGACCTATGTGGAGCAGTGGGCGAAGGTCCGCTTGCGACGCAGGAGGATGCGGGTACGATTCCCGCCTTGGGACAAATGTTTGTACGATCTACAAATATATGTTCCGGGTGTTCTGGGTATTTGCTATGTATAATAAAAAATATCTATCTATGTAATGTATTGTATTATGTATATCAGTCATCTTCTACCCATAATGCAAGCTCTGCTTAGGTTGGGGCTAGATGATGCTGTGTGGATGGTCCAGCATTATTTATTTATTATTTCTTGGATAAAACAACGTTTTATAAAAATCACATCTAGCTAGGTCGATCTGTCGCCCCCGAAACCCCCTGCATACTAAATTTCAAGAAAATCGTTGGAGCCGTTTCCGAGATTCAGATTGTATAACAATTTGCTCGTTTAAAGGTATTAGATATTGTCAATGTCAATATATCATAGCAATGATGATACTTCCAGCTCTTGAACGCGGTATAAATGTGCTAATCGAGTTCAGTTTCATTGTTGACAATTGCCCTAAGTATGTACATTATTATTATCATACTTAGCGACATATTAACACTATTTTATTGTTAAATAAAAGTTTAGTAGGTAATATTGTCAGAAACTTACGATAATACTTACCTTATTATTGAATGTCTTCGATACCGATATGAATTCAAATGAGCCCCCAAAGTCATAGATTCAAGATATACGAAGATTACTTATGGTAATTTGTGCGTATTTCGAAGAAATACTCTACTGGATACAATTTTGTGAACCTTTGGTTTGTACCTTAGTTTTGTTTATTTTGGTAAAAACGTTTCAGTACCCACATGACTTGTATGACGAGATATAGGGTTAACGCGACCAGCAAGTGAACTGATGGGAAAACGGGCTACAAGATTCATTAGATCCGTAAAAATGGCGGTTTAAAAAATTCCTCATTACTTACTCCCATTTCCTAATAACTCATTTAAAAGCCTGACTAATGAAGCTTTTTTTATAAAAGTAATACGTCATTTTTATAACAATCGAAACGATATATTTGGCCAAGAGTAAATAAATAGGTACACCCTTCACCCCTCACCCCTCATATAGGTAACCACATGTTTACCATGTCTGCCTCGGAGCCGTGTCTACGTGTCACCATCCACCGACTCGCCGGAAACACTCGGGAACAGGGTGGACTGTAGCCTAGCAACTGTAGCATACACCATAGAACATAGAAACCCAGGGGGAGACTCATCCAATATTAACGAAATATCATTTTCATTTAATGTGTGAGTGCGATTGGCTGCGATTCTGGAAATATCGTGAGTGAACCTGTACAATAAACCTAATTGATACTCGTTTAAATTTGTCTTTAATCACGAACCCTCCTTAAACAATGTGTTGATTAATGCTCGTGCATTAATGTTTTTAATTACAAATAGCACAATTTCAACACAAACTTTCATTCCCTATTGAACTCCTTTAGGAGACGAACTTACAAAAATCCTTTCTTACTGCAAACCTACGCCGCATATAAGGAACTCTTGTGCAAAATTCAATGTTTCTAGACGATAAGGCTGGACGTCGTTTGTCAATAAGTGAATTTAAGTGCCCGTTTCACTAATACTCGGCGATTTGAATGCCTAAATAAAAACGCACACCGCAACAATACAAGATTATTAAGACACTAGTACTTCGCCCGCGACTTCGTCTGCGTGGATTTTGTACTTTTCCATTCGAACTGTAACATCCCCCCTACCCCCTTTAAAGCTTATTTTTGAAAATATTAATAACCTATAGCACTCAGGACTAATGTAGCTTTCTAACAGTGATTTTATTTTAGAATTGGATCATTAGTTCCGGAGATTACCCCCTTACAAACAAATTTTACCTCTATATAATATTAAGTATAGATGTGTAAATAACATTCAGATGTCATCTAGTGTTAGTGAAAACGGGCATAATAGAAAAAGTAATACAAAAACTAGAAAAACTATCGTTAATACGAGTTAACTAGTCGTCTAGCACTTATCGTTTTAATGAGACTCTAACTCTTATTTACTGAAGAAAACAAAGAAAAATTTCTAAACGTAAGGTTTTATTTCGCTATTAGCATAGTAGGTATGTGTACACAATTTCAGTACAGGAAAAGTAACATTTAAAATCATTTGATTGTATCTATTTATCAGCAGATTATGTAGAAACCAGGGTCACCACTCTACTTAGTATACTGTAATCCGGGTTATTACAGGCCCTAAAGCGACCTCTCATTTTCCTCTTAAGTTGCTATCATGTGATGATAAACAGTTGTTAGAATAGGTAGAGACTTTGCAAGTTATCTCTGCTGATTTTATTATTTCAATTTCGCTTCCTGTGCGGGGGTATAGGGCATTCTATTTTGAAGATAAATAAATTCAGCGATAGAAGACAGGTTCTATTAAAATAATACTTAGTATGTTGCACATATTGGCTGGTCTAAAGTTTTACAAGTCTACAAGCAATTATTTGCTTACCTACATAATGGCGCTTTTATGTGTTTCGCTTCGCACCCTCCCTAGTCGGTATAAGGTTGCAAAATAAAGTGATTTATCCCACCAACCCAGCCATCCAGATAGCTTTCATAGCAAATATATGCCAAAATCGTATATCATTTTGGATATTACTATTAGGATACGAATTGACATAAATATATGCAATTTTATGCATTCGATGAACAGTAAGTCAAAATTGCCATACCGGTGCCATGTATGGCGTCGAGTAAACTCTCCACAGTCACGAGAGCTTAAGAACCTTTTAGAACGAACTTTTTTTTCCTACTGTCCCGGAAGGAGGGTAATGATTTTGAGTGAATTTACCTGTATGTATAACATATTTATTTTTATAGCCTAAACGTCTTGCTGGATTCGAACAAGTATGATAACGTTAAGACAAAATGTCTTGCTGTGTAACACTGGCTAAATGGATTAAAAAAAAAAAACAATAATATAATTAATAAATGTGGCAACAGACTTTTTAGTATTTTTTTTGCAGCCAGTTCTTTAATTTTTATGTTTTGGTGTTATTAAGAAACTACACTTTTTTTACATAGGTGTAAGTATTTTTCAAATAGCAGTGTGGTGGTATTTTATCTTATCTTATCTTAAATGTTTATGTTTTCAGTCATACCATATAAGTATTATGTTTATATATGTACTATCATAGTACTGTAAGTACATAACAATCAGTAACCTTGCACAGTTGAACTTTACTTCATCCGTTCTATTAACCGCGACTTGGGAGGGATAACACATAAACTTTAATCGCTATTCGTCAATACTAAAAAACAATTTAACCTATGTTTTCATCCCTGACCCTCCAAGTTTTTAACGGTTACACACGTAGCTAATAATAACTTAACAATGCTTCAAAACAAGCTGGGACGATACCTGGGCCACAGAAAACCGAGCAGGATTGTACCTAATTATGATACTAGGATGTTATCAGTTCCAAAAATAAGTACTTAAATTATTGTAAGTACTTTGACTTTGATCACAACCTCTCTCTTCGAACAATTTTTTTTTTTTTACTTAAAATTCTTTTCACTCCTAACGCCGGTGCAAGTAAAGGTGTGAACACTTCTTTACACGAATTTTGTACCAACATGTGGTGTCGGTGGGGGCCGTGCCATACCGTGCCAGGCCCATCGTACACCACGATAAAGGTCTCAACTATGACACTGAGCATGTAGCGTCAAAACTACTAAAACTTTACGGCAACGTCGAGACGTCTGGCCGGCTCCGGTGGGTTTACCCATTCTGCCTGAGCCTCCGCCAAAACGAGTGCTGAAAGAGGTTCCAAGGAATACTCGCGGCTCTGGTACGTAAGACTTAGTACTTTGGACTATAAAAAAACTTAAATGTTTATACTCACGTACGCTTTGTTTATATGTTTATTTTTTATTGTTTTAACACGTTAACGGAGGCATGGCACCCCGTTTTATTGGTATTTGGTTTTATTTTACGTTCAAGTGATTTGTAAAGTGAGGTTATTTTCTTTCGGTGAATTGGCGCCAAATTGCTTTGTGTGTGTTATTAACCTTTTGTTTGGTGTATGTGCGTTTATATCATGTTTTGGTGTGGCAAATGTAATTTTGTAAAGCATTTTAGTGATTAATTTGAAAATGTGGGAATATTTTTGATTACAATTTTGGAAACTTCCAGAATTCCCAAGTCCAATTCATATTTATTCTTGGCTATTAAAAGCCTGTTTGCTTAAATTAACGATCAAAATAACTAATTATCAACCACCAAATAATTTGACTGGAGAATTGACAACAAAGATTTGAAAATCCTTCGAAAAATGATCATCATTATCCTAATTTATTGGTTTTTCATCCAGCTTCTCGCACCCGCATGTCCGCGCCCGGCTGGAGAAGCATATGGGCTCCAACCTGGTGCGGCTTACGGACAAGACCTTCATGACGGAGCTGGAGGAGAGGATCCGCGCAGTCAACGAGGAGACCCTCAATAGGAGGATCACCACGCGTGTTGTGAGTACTTTTAGATCTTCTTTTCAAATATTGGCATAATCTAGAATTATGCTTAGTCAAACCTAGATTTGAGTCGAGTCTTAACATCCCTTTGTTTTTTTCTGCTAAGTGCTTTTACTCACGATAAACATCATCTATTTATGTTATGCCCTCTAATATTTTTGAAGCCTAAAGAGTGGTCCTTGATGCAAAAATGACAGAAGAATATAGAATAGAATATCCATGTTTCCACAAAATAATCCGGGAAACACCATTTTAAGAAACAAAAGTCTTCACAATCACTGCCAGTCTGTACACCTTTCGTGCGTTCCGCTTATTAAATGCCAGTCAACGTGAAAGTAATTATTCGCCCATCACTCAAACAATGCTTTATGAACTTTACGATTTAATTTGGTCCCTCCGACGTACAACAATTCCCCCTAGATTACGAGTACTTCCCTAATCAATAAAGCTTTTATTACCGTATAGACCTAGTTACGTAATGTTTATGAACGTGTGCATTTTATAGTTTCATAAACAGTAAGTCATGTTTTATTGACAGATGGATGAGATGGAAAGGCTCAAACGGCTAATCCTAGTCGGGAAGACGCCTCTGAAGGAATGCCCTCCTGAACTGTTCAATCACCCAGTGTTCGTGTTCTGGCGGATGGTCAACCGTGAAGTTAACCGTGCATCCAAGAAACGTGCAGAAGCGTACTTTAGGAAATTGAAAGCTTCACAGAAAGTGGACGTGGTAAAGACAGTTTAATTAAAGCTTATGATAACTATAACCGCATTAGAATTTCAGTTCATCTAAAGTATTCAGCATCTGCCTAGCCTTGTCCCAACAATGTTAGATCAGCTTCCAGTCTAACGGCATGCAGCTGAATACCAGTTTTTTTTACATGTAGCGAGTGCTTATCTGACCTCCACTACCCAGTTGCTGGGTAACACAATACCCCTTAGTAAGACAAACAGGTTGTGAGACAAAAATCTACAAATGACAGCCGGGACCATTAGCTTAACGTGCTTTCCGAAACACGGAGGGGTTTCGGTATGTACTGGATAGTCACCCATCCACAGACTGACATCGGCAAGCAGCGCTTAGCCTTGAAGATGATTTAACCACCCCTTTACTACTGTAAAGGGGTGGTTAAATCATCTTCAGTTAGCAAGTTAACTAGTATGTTAACTTGCTAACTTTACTTAGATTATTACTTTTATTTTTTAGTCCATGGCCGAAGAACAACTGCCAGAAGAAGAGGTTGTAGACGAAGGCGAACAGCTTACACCCGAACAATTACTAGCGAAATGTCGCGCAGACTTGGAAGAACAGAAGCAATTGGACCTTGAGAAAGGTGTTCGTTTGACCGATGAGAGGTTTGCGCAACTGAAATACGAGACCAACGAGATCAAACTGCTGAAGAACCTCACGGTAGGAATCGTTGCTGCATTGTAGGATTTGGTAAATAAAGAATCGTCTGGGTGCGTGGATATCACTGTGTCACCGGGTCTTACGATTTACAATTGATTTATTCATATAGTCTAGTGCAGTAGTGATAGCCCGTGGTGAACCGGTTCGAAGCGGATTAACTCCAGCTTAACTTGACCCCCTGATATAATAGACCTATGGACTCATCTAGCACTCGTGTAACAGTCATTAGCCGGTAAATCTGCACTCAGACACACTCGCTCGCTCTTGCATTCTTGATTATAAGACGTTGAAAAATAACTTTGATATCAGCCAAAAGAAAATCTAACCAATTTGGGACAGGATACTCGAATTTTCAAAATTTTGAGCTCTATTCGCTCGCCCTTGCTTCATTAAATCTTTTCCTTCTAAACTTTTAATGCACAAGTCAACACTGTGACTTCTTACTGTATGACTGTTTATTTGAAAATCTTATCTATATAAAGTGAGGTGCTTGCTTCGCTCGCTTATGTACCCTAAATTACGAAGCTGTTTACATAAGTCAACACAGTAACTTTTATTTTCACATTAATGGTTTAACAAAAGCTGACCTATCCGAGATGTTTAAATCTGGACCTCGCTTCGCTCGCTCTTACGTACCTAATAGATTTTTTTGTAAAATCACCAGCCTCTCGATAGTCCTTTTCATTTACAACTCAAAAATTAAGGTAGTGGAGGATGTTCATAATCTTGACATGATTTCTCGATTACTTGACTTCCGGATTCCTGTCTCAAGTAAGGCGAGGATTCCGGGAATTCCGGCTTCAATAAGTCTCATACTTGGCTAGAAACCGTTAAACATTATTATAGTGGTCGAAATACTATCGAACTATACGTGCTTCTGATGTTTATACTTTGGTAAGTGCGTGTTGAGCACACATTATTGTAGGGATTTGAATTATTTCTTATCAGATTCGTAGCTAGGCTGTTGCTAGTCTAGCTGCGTAATACTTTGTTCCAATATTTCGTTACTTCTTATACAATACCTCAAAGTAGGACAAAGTCCCATATATTGAAATTGACTTTAATATATCACCATTTCATCTACTCATTGTATGAATAATTTTAGTTATCCAATATTTATTAGAATAGAATAGAATAGAAAGTTTTATTTCAGACCGGAGTCCATAGGGTTAGTAACAATTTTACTTAAGTTCTAGTGTTAGTAGGTTACAGACATGAAAATAGGTATACAATTAAAATTCAGCATGGAGCCGCATCCACCTCCGCAACATCGGAGAGTCCCACAGATCTGCGAATACGAATATTATATCCATGGCAAAATTTGGGTTTTCGAATATTATTTATTTATTAAATCTTCTTCCTTCCTTTCGTATGGAATGATTCCTTATTATAGAACTTTTATATTATTATTTAATTGAACATTCTTTAATCTTTAATCTTCACTGCAAAACATTTGCGCATTTCAAACGCTGCAAAAAAGAGATTCGTCTAATCACATGACATGATTTAAACCTTAAGATAACTACACATTAAAGAAGTTATTTAGTTTAATCAAAAATTTAGAGCAGCTTAGGTTAACTCCAAATAGACTCGAGTGGTATGTGGTAGAATATAATCCAAACTGAACTTAAAATGTTCTTCACAAAAAATCTCATGAATTTCAAGTCATAAAAAGGTGGTAAAAACTTTCTAAAATTGCCCATTTTCCCCTTTCTTTTCACGACTTAAAATGATTTCTAGAAATACCCAGTAAACTTTTAATGTACAAAATCGCGTGTTCCTGGTGCATTGAACTTCAAACTTTACCCATTAACTTTTCCGGAGTTAACGTAAATACGCCTAAATGATTTATTGCAATCCTTTTAAAGCTAATGCACACCACTGAATTTTGATTTTCTAGAAATTGTTCAGTGTTAGGAATAATCAATAATACGTTAAGCCCGCGGTCGACACGTCTTAACTGCCGGTATGCCAACACATACTCACGTTTAACGAGCCGTCTGTCCGTCCCTTTAATAAATTCGGCTCAAACCAGTTAGAAACTGGACATGAATCACGTTAGAACACGATTGATAAGTAATGACCTAACCTCGCCACTCACTCGTGCTATCCAAACGTTTGTTGCTCATAGAATATTATCAACATTTAACTAGAATCATTACTAACCGAAACCATTAATTATCGGTTTAGGCTTTACATGGGTACTGACTTCAACATACCATTAATTTCAATGCTTATTGCGTACCTGAGTGTTGTTTTTTTAGCCGTTGTTTTAGTTATTGGAGGGCTCATGTTCATGTTTATGTAATATAGTGCCTTTTCAATATTTTATTAAACTTCTAGGTCATTCAGAAAGTCAAGTTTTACAATCCAAACTTTAGAAGACATGTTAGTTTATTGTCAACATGATCATTTGTTTTTTTTATGGTTTAGTTAATATTAAACGTAGCTAAACGTAAAGAGAACTCGTTAGTTCACTGAACTTTCTACCATGAAAATGGCAATAACTCACAATAAGAAAACAAGTTTCGTCCAGATCGTAGGCCTCCCACAAGCGTCGCCATATCCACCGGTCCAGTGCTTCTCGCGTCCAGCCGATCGGCTTTGAGTTTGACCATGGCCCTGGTAATATCATTACTGACTGCGCGACATAAAAATACAAAAAATGTCATGATCAGTGCTGTTAATTACAGCAGAAAATGTACGAAAGAAACTTGACTAACAGTCGAATTTTGACGTAACTATCATCTACCGGTTTTATTGAATAGGCCCCAGATCATCGGACCATCGTGTGGGAGCCCGTCAAGCGCTACGCCTCCTGGATAACTGTCACGACTCCAGAATCTTTGTTCTCTCTTTGCCCACTGCCACCAAAGGCAGTTCTTCAGGTTATGTCTGCTGCCCTAGGTTCTCGTGCGGATCTCTCCGTTTCTGATTCGATCACGTAGACACACAAGATCACATACCACACAGAAGCCAAAGATATTCCTCTATGAAGACTATAGAGGAGTTCTCATTCTGAACCAGTTACACGATTAGTTAATGACATATAATTAACTTATAAATTATTTATCTGTTACGTAATTTTAAAACAAAGTGCATTGTGGGTTTGTTAATAGACACAATGTGTATTGTTTGTGTACACTCGGACATAATGTTTACACAACAATCAGTCTGTTTCGTCGCAAGAGTGTCATCGCGGTGTTTTGTTTACACGCTCAAATGATAGTGGATCACACTATTGGTCCGAAAAGTTTGATCCGTTAGCGCCAATCGTAAACAAAAGAGTATTTATGAGCTACTCAAACTGAGGATGATAAAAAAATATTATTATTTTAGCGACAAAATAAGAAGGATGAACAGGAAGAAATTAATGTAGATCGTTTTTGTAGGCAACCGATAAAATCAATTTCTACTCGATCACAGAACCCTTTACTGTGCGTGGTCCAATACGCACTTGGCCGGTATTTTTGTATAGTCCTCGCAAGGAAAAACTTTTGCCTTTTAAGATCATTATCTATCATCAATTCAATTTCGAGTAAACGCTTCCGTATGATTCGTGTGTAACTAGTTATTGTTTACGTTTTCAGACTTTCTGCATCACAACATATTGCGTGATATTATAATAGGATATGACGTCACTTGTAGGTAGGTACATTCCCTGCTCAACCTCAACCATTAGTGCCCGTTTTCACTAACACAAGGCGTCATCTAAATATGATGCCTAAATATTTTCACAAACACAGTGCGCTTTTATTAACAGACATTACTTTTAGGTGTCGCCATAGTTAGTGAAAACGTGCATTACCTTCCTATAAAAGCAAATACTTACACTGCTTTTTTTTTCATTTTCAGTCGGCTGTCAGATTACTTGACATTTGTCCAAGGAGGTTCAGATCTATATATGCGCTAATATAAAAAATACATAGTGAAATGTGTATCAGTTGATATGGATATATGAAGGTCAAGGACAAAGGCTCCTTCTATCTTTACACGCGCTGTCTACGCTCACTTTTGATATCAATCATTTTCTCGAATTCTATTCAGTATCAAGTACTACCGAGTAGTTATGTGTTTACAAAACAAACTACCAGTATTGATTGTACAATCTGAAGGGCGATTCCCGTAATTAAAAACGTTCCAGATCTACTTGCAATCTCATCGTTTGTTGCGACATTTCTTCTTCCCAGTAAAAACACTACGAAGTCGTGAAGGGTGGTCGTTTTGGGGGCCTGTCTTATGTAATGCCGAACCAAAAGTGCTTATACTAAGCCAAAATTGACTGTTTTAATCTTTTCGACATTCAATGTAAAAAATGAGCTAAATTAGACGTATTTTTGACAGATTAAGACAGATTAGAATGCGAACATTCTTAAAAATACGAGAATTGCCCTTGTATTATTCTTCTCAACTCGACGATAATCATCATCATCATCTGCCTAGCGTTTTCCCAACTGTGTTGGGGTCGGCTTCCAGTCTAACCGGATGCAGCTGAATACCAGTATTTTACATGGAGCGACTGCCTATCTGACCTCCACAACCCAGTTACTGGGTAACTCGAGACCCCTTGGTAAGACTGGTTGTTAGACTTTCGGGCTTCTGACTACCCGTAACGACTGTCAAAGATCTCTAAACGACAGCCGGGACCAACTGCTTAGCGTGCTTTTCGAGGCACGGAAGAGTCTCAATATGTTACGAACGGTCACCCATCCACAGACTGACCTCGGCAAGCGTAGCTTAACCTTCGATCAACCCGACGATAATATTGACACTTACTAAGATGCCTGCCATTTGTTTATATTAGCGTAACAAGGTCTTGTAATTGCTAAGTATTTGTTACTCAATAACTTTTCTATTTTCTTTACAGACGGTCGAGGAGCTTTACGCTTTGGCAGACAAGATCATCGGAAACAAACGTCTGTAGAAAGCTTTTTTTATTTTTTAAGAGTAACTTATATATAGCCTGATGTACCTGAAATCAATATATACGTAATAATATGTCGTTGGTTGGTCCTCGTCATAATATTATCAAACAATTAATGTCTCTTTACGAGAATTAAAATGAAAACATTGTAAACTTCAACGTAGTGAAAGTAAGTAACATGTATTTTATATTTATTAAATGTCCATAAAAACTCGATTCTCTTTTAGTGATTCTTAAATACGATAAATTCAAACACAAATGTTTAATACTTTGAATGTTTATTTAACTTAGTCATACTTATTAGATTATTTGTAACAATCTTATATGGTTAGAAACCGCATTGAAACTGTAGCCAACATTTATTTAGTACAGTTCATCAAATTATTATAATAAGAACTTGACTAGATTATATAACGAGTAATTTAACTTTAGATACAATTAATTAACGTTTTTTTATAAAATAATGAACTTACAATGGCGATATTTGTCTATAATTCTGAAAGAGTTATAAAAATGAGACAGGGGTGATAAACAGAAACATCCCCTTGTTTACAACTAAGATAATGGTGGAACGAATATAAAACTAAAAAAGCGTAGCGCTACGAGGCGTAGCGGCGCGTTGTCACAAGTGACTTTTGGGTCTACGGCGTAGCTGCGCGTAGATGAGGCCGGCTGGCTTGTCGATGGGTTGGTAGATGACGTGGCGAGGGTCTCCCTTCGTCACGTTTGCGGGGAATTTCGACATATCGATGTTGAGGTAGTGCTTGTTAGGCATCGACATTTTGATCCAATTGATCTGTTGACAAAAAAAAACAATTAAATACTGCCTTAAAAAAATATAACTATTGACGTTCGCAGCAGTATTATCTGAAAGATAAGAACCAGAAAGTTATGGACTGTAACCGTATCTTATAGGCGACGTCATAAAGTCGTGTGATCAAATCTGGGTGGATACATCGCATGTTTTTAACGGTGATACGTGGAAATCATAGATTTTTATTACGATTTCAGTTTTTGTTATTGTTATCTTATTTCCCTTTATGTATGAAAAACATGATGCGAAAACTAGTACTGGTTAAATCATAAATCAATTGTAACTAGTTCAATATCTACAATAGTACAGAGTGATATTTTTATTGATATGGGGTAAATACTTTTATTGTTCCTTTCTCTGATGAAGAATTTTGTCAAGGAAATAGAAGATGAAGCTAGTTGTCCATTATAATTACCCGCAGTAGGTTTGGAGAAGAACGGCCAAGAAACTCCATGGACACTCTTTTAAATCAAAATTATATATATATATACCAATATTGGTTACAATATTCATGAAAATGAACACGACGAAATGACTATAACCCAATTAAACAAAATATGTGTGAATGATGTAGCAAGACATTCACGTTTAAAAAGTGAAAAGAATAAAATAGTATATACGAGTATTTTAAATAGCCGTGACAGCTAAGGGATGACCAGTCCCAACAGACGGCGTCCACACTCATGACGCATGGATCAGCACCACTCAGCTCAAGTATTTTGAAAGGAACTAAGATACTACTCATACATGAGCCACCATCAGCAAGACTGATAGTGAGCAATAACCTCGACATATGTACTTCAGTCAGGCACATAAGTCAGTGAAAGACATACCCAGTAAATAGTAGCTTCATATTAGGTACATGTTTTTTGCTAGTATATCATCTTTACTGATCTTAGATCTGCTTTCAACATTCAACAAAAAAAATAAGAACATGTCCTCAGAAAAAAATGACACCAATAAATTAGGCCACATATTATGTGTTGAACTAAAAAAATATTGATAAATATATCGCATAAGCCCCTAGTTAGGTTTCAATTGGACTCGATAACTTGTGACCTTTGCCTCACGTGACTGTTGCTCGAAAACAAGTACAGACCGATTGTGACGTCATCGTCGATATCGTCCATATCGCATTGTTACCAGAATATGTCAGTAGAAGACGATTCGCTTCCGCGTAGGAACTATTTTGAGGTATAGCTAATCGGAACATGGCCAAATGAGGGTAGTATTAAAACGTTATTGAACTTTTAATAAGACAGAGGCCATATTATGTGACAGTGTGACTACATCGATAAGTATTAAATGTAAATAATAATATCTTGGCCCGTGCCATGCCAAATGTATAAGAAAAATCACATTCCCTTATCACTTTCACGCACTACAAAAGAATTGAACCAGGTTACTTTATCGAAATAAACTTGTATAAATAAGCAAATTAGCAACACTCTAAAAAACGTATGTAAGCCAAGTAGATACTTGGAAAGCTATTTCCCCATCCTCTCCTGTTTTTAAATAACAGTTAATACCTATAAAATCGAAAGCGACATTTACTCGTATTGCTGATTAATAGGTTTTCTTTTTGGCTATTGCTCTCGTAGTGTGGCTATATATATTATCCTGAGAAAGGGTTCCCAAGAGAAATCATGTATGCGGCAACACTACGGGCTATTGACCGCCGGGGGGCTAAACATAGAAACTTGCAATATTTATTTCTGGACTACTCAAAAGACATTTCACGTTCGTGTGAATTACAAAAAGAAAGGAGGAATTTTTAAATCAGAAAATGTACTTAATAAAATATTGGGACTCTTGTTGCCCTTTTTGCAGTTTTTTAGTAGATGTCGACGAAAAAATAATCGTCTCAAATATATTTTGAAAAGTAATAACAGGGGTCCCCAACACCCCTAATAAATATAAAAAAATTGCTAAAATAATGTCTTAATTGTCCAATAGCAACTTTATGTATATATAAAATGCTTGCCGGGTTAATGAAACTTAATTTATAGTGTTAATAGACACATTTAGAATAGTAAAATTATTAGTAAATACAGCTATTAAATTAATTGTTGACATTAGTAGTTTATAAAAGGATTTTATCAAGTCATGAGACTGGTACGGACATTACTAGTTAATTAATTAAAATAGGGTGAAATAATACAAATTTCATACTAGCGTAAGTTTCGCTATCAATTTCTCAACATAGATAAACACACTATACGTACTTAAATGGCAAATGTTATCATGGTTATTGATAACAATATTTAGCATATACCTACAGTTTCATTAATGGAGGGCGTGTGCAAATATTCAGCAAATTTAATCAGTATTTGCACACGAGGTCAGAATGATGCTGATCATGAATTGCACTCTAGGATTACTGGTGATAAAATGTAAAGCTGTTAGATTCCATTCGTAACGTTATATAATATTAGTAGGAGGGCCTTTATAGGGAGGAGGGTAAGAAGATTATTTACCAATAACTTATGCTACTAATACTAATAAATAAATTAATTAATAAATAATGCTGGACAATCCACACAGCATCATCTAGTCCCAAGCTAAGAGCTTTTGTGATGGGTACTAGATGACTGATATACTTAATACATTACATTTTTTATATATGGCAAATACCCAGAACACCCGGAACAGATCTTTGTAGATCGTACAAACATTTGCCTCAAGGCGGGAATCGAACCAGCTTCCTTTGGCACAATCCTGACGGTCAGCGACGTTACAGACTTCGCTCTCAGCAACATTAGCAATTATCGTATAGGTTGTACTGTTATATAAAAAGAAGAAAAGGATATCTTACCTCTGAAACTTTCTCAAGCACAGTTTTCTCTGCTTGATACAAGGTATGCTGAACTGATGGTGAGTAAACGCCAATGTCTGCAGGGCCGGCGAATTTATCCAAAATGGCGTCCTTGACAGTCAACCAAGCGTTATCGAAATCTGCGGTCCGCATATTGTCGTATATCCACTCTGCTTCCACTACGGTACTGTTGATGAAATAATTGATTAGCACTGATTGGATGAAGAAATAAATTGCATCGCATCGCAGTATAATTTAAAAAAGTCAATGTATTCTTAATTATTAATTTTAATTAATTATTAATTTAAAAAAATATATATATTTTTGCGAATATTCTTCGATTTTTAGCAAAGGACCAGATTATTACTCGTATTATTGGAAGCTAAGAAAGGTCTTCATCATGATA
Organism: Phlogophora meticulosa; assembly: GCA_905147745.2. Classification (NCBI taxonomy): domain Eukaryota; kingdom Metazoa; phylum Arthropoda; class Insecta; order Lepidoptera; family Noctuidae; genus Phlogophora; species Phlogophora meticulosa. The sequence goes on along the minus strand of LR990522.1, from coordinate 12,347,234 downwards.
CGAGCATATGCAACATAATAATGAACGAAATCATTTAATGATATCGAAAGGACAAGTAAGAATCTTTTGAAAAAAAGAACAGGATAACAAGTGTGAAGCAATAAAAGTAAAAAAAGTACCTGAATATTCTTTCGGCCGCATCCGAAAGCGTAGTGTATTCATCTTGAACGAAATCTACGAATGCTGACTGCGTTGTTTTAAGTACGCGTAGACCACTTAAACCGGATTTCACAGTCACTGCCTCTGTTTGACAATGGAAGACATTAACAAAAGGCCTGAAATTATAACTAAAGCAATCACATAAACTAATACTTGTAAGCACAACTAACCGTGACGAGCTTGGCTCACTTCACACCATCTGGTCGCAGTTGGCGAGTATACGAAAGCGTGGTTATGAGGCGCGCCCGCCTGGAGTCGCTCCCAAGGGTACTCAATGACTCTACATTTGGCCTCTACTACTTGCTTGTACATATACAAGAAGTGGCCCACCACGACTGCACCGAACTCTTCGGGAGTCTTCACTCCATGCTTCTTGGCCAGCAGATACACAGTGTTCTTCTGAGAGTCCGTTGCTACCACGTCTTTATTGTCTCCGATCACGTAAGCGCTTTCAGAGTGCAATTTTAAATCCGTGAACACTTCGAACTCTCGGATGGAGTGGTATTCTGCATCTCGTTGAACATGGAGGAGTTTGACAGAGCACTTGCCGTATCCGTGGTCGCTCAGTTCAAAGCGACCACCGGAGTCTGCAGAAGCTGTCAAAGCTGGACCAGCGTTGAAGCTGCTGGTCGCAGTAGGTTCCATTGAACTAGTGTTTGATGGTTTCGCGTAAATTCTGAAAACATATTTAATTCAAACATTAATTAATCATGATAGTCTATTTTGGGATTGAGAACCAGATAACGATTCTAGGTTGTTTTATTGTTAACAAACATATTGATAGGTGGAGTTATTTACGAGCACGTAGACGTACACAAACAGAACGCCACATTAAGTAACTTGACAATCACAAAGTTAATTACCTGTTGATGCTTGCCCACGGCATTCTGTTCAAGCACAATAAATCAATTAAATCACTTAATTTTGAGAGAATGTAGGAAGCTGCGTCGCCGCATAGCCCAACGTTCTGACTGTTCCGGCAGAGATGCTGCCCTCACTTATAAGAGTAACCTGTGACCTGCGCTATCAGCGCCGAGCACGCGCCCGCGCCGCCGCGATATTGTAACGCTCATTAATTATCTAATGCGCTCCAGGGCCGGATTTGACACTGTATTTTAATAACAAATAGTAAGGGCTCTGCCTGTTTAAGAGCTCCAGAGCCGGCCAGGAACGATTCAGGCTAGCATAATTAGATTTCCGAAACAAACTACACTGAGCACAAGTCTATAGAACTATAACTTGTAATACTGTTTTACGTAATTAATAAACTTGCTTTTTAAATGATTAATACCTTATAATACATAAGGCCTTCGTTAGTAGCCACCAGTTTTTGGTTAATGTTTTTTTTTTCAACCACTGTACCGGGTATAATTTTCCCAACAGATATGGTTCAATATCTAATAATCGCAACAATATCATTTTTACTATAAACCTAGAATATAAGGGCGGTAATTTGAATGTTTAAACTATATCTTCAAACCGCAAAACTTGAAAAAAAAAATGAATATTTTTAGAATCCTTAGATTAAACTAAAGAAGAAACATTTAATTAATATTTTTCGAAGGATTGATTTGCCTTTGTAGTAAACTATTCTTGAAAGTTTACTTTCAATCATGCCTACAATTGAATATCATTTTCTACGACGCTGTGAATCCCACACTGGCGCTATTTATCAAGTGTTCATACCTACACCGTGCTATACATGAAGCGTGGCTACACATTTGCTTACTTTCCTTACGCACTAGGGACTTTAGACCCATCTTTAATGAACTGGTAAATCCATGTTTTTATTAATGAAACCTTGGCTTCTTAACCTGACGCTGATGGGAAAAATTAGTCGAGGAAAGATCATGTATCTCGCTGGCAACAGCTTGAACTATAGAAATGTCATACTGGAACAAAGTGGTGCTGATATTATGTGCCCAGATAGTTTCTTTCAAAGCTAAATACAAATATTTTAGTTAATCCGGAACTTATTCTAATAGGCCGTCAATGTAGGTAATTATCAAATAACGTCTAGAACATAAATAACTAAGAGGTTATCGGTAAATTAGAATATTTTTTATACTCGGCTGTTGTTGAGGGCCGTATGTGTAGTGATAACATTATTTAGATTTGTTTATAGGTACTATTAATTATGTAGGAATGTTGGTTAAGCATACAATAATCTATATCTATAGGTATTTTTATAATATTAATAAGTGACGCAAAAACTTCGTACTCCCTTTTTGGTAGTTATGCTGAAGATGTGCAGAAAGCAAAAATGGTCAATTTTCGAGATACTAGTTAACCAATTAACACTGTATCCTGTCTAAAACGTTCATCTTATATATAAAATTCTCGTGTGTCGTCGTCACAATGTTAGTTACCATACTCCTCCGAAGCGGCTTGGCCGATTTGTATGAAATTTTGTGTGCATGTCTGGTGGGTCTGAGAATCGGCCAACATCTATTTTTCATCCCCCTAAATTTTAAGGGTGGGTCCACCCCAAACATTTTATATGGCAAAAGAAGGTTTGTTGGGTCAGCTAGTATTTATGTAAAGCATAGATGGATACATCTCCTAATGACTAGTTTCATTTAGAAACTTGGTTGTGTATTTTCCATGCCAACGTAACTGCCCAAGGAAATAAATTGCTGTTCTTTTACTTCCAACAGACGAGCTAACGAGCACCATTATTTATAGCACGGTGGAACGTGAAAAACGTGGAAAACCAACAAGTGACTGTTGCACGCGGTTTCTACCGGTGCCAACGTGCTCTTCAGCGATATCGCTCTAAGTACTGTTAACCTCGTGAGGAAAAACGAGCGACGAGATAAGTGGCTGCCATTATATCAGGCAGTTCTAATGTACTGCTTTACAGCTAATGTCCACTAAGATATAATTTTTTAAAACGTTGCCCCACACTAGGAATTTCTCCTGTATCGTGGGTGCGTTTACATACATTCAACTCACATACACAAACAGCCAGACCCGGAACAACTATCTGTAGGCCATACAAATATTTGTTCCGTGCGGGAATCAAACCCACGACACGCGGTGAAGCAGCCAATCGCACAGCCACTGCGCCAACCGTGCCGTGAAACTACCGTCGGGAACTACCTACAACTACATCACTAGTTTTTGCGGTGAGATAGATTGGCGATCATTGTAACTACCGAAGATGATGATGTTTTATTCACCGATGTCAGGGATGTCTAAGATAAACTTATAAATATCAATTAATTTGAAAAAGACACATTGGTACTAGCCTGGCCTTGAACCACCAACCTCATGCATGGGACGAGAGGCCTCAACCAATGAGCTAGTTGGGCAATCTTACAACACTAGTCTTTGTACCATAGCAGACGTATTCGTTATCAATTTACAGCACGCAGGGGTGAAGTGGGAGGTCTCTTAATCTGCAATTGGAAACAGTATTAATAGGTACGCGATAAGGTTACCTCTTTGATGTACCTACGCCAATATCACACTGGATTATCATCATCTTTTTTATCATCAGCTTTTTCGCAACTATGTTGGGGGCAGCTTCTAGTCTAACCTAATTTTGATCACGATACTCGTTGACATACTAGCAGCCTTAATCCTAATCTAAATACGGTGTACCTAGTAGTTACAAATACGGTAGTATGCCTTGAAAAAAAAGATTCTGAAATACTTCATGGCTATGCCAAATAAATCTCGGTGCCGGAAAACATTAGGAAGTAACTTGGACTTAGGACTTAAAAATTGGTCTAAAGTCGCCAACCCACTTAGAGCAAGCATGGTGATTATTACTCGTGCCCACTCTGTTTGAGAAGAAGCTTCCTCCACTGATACAGTAACAGGCTGGTATTATGAATGTTATCATTCGTCACAAAATTAATGCGAATGATAAAGACTAACAAACAATGACTCGACTTCAACAAAAAAAAGGTTGCTGAAATGACGCACAGCCTGTTTTCGCGCCCAAATATAAATAAAAAACGGGGTTAATAGGACATCGGAGATTTAATCATTTCTCGATATAGGTATATAACTGAAATATTTTATTGACTTTACTGATGAAACAGTATATGGTAACAACTATACAATAATATTATTATGTAGAAATCTACGCATGTTAACTTAGTACTTATGCAAACAATACGGGAAAGTTTTTATTCAATGTCATCAGACATTTATATTTAGCCAAGATAATAATTAATAACTACACGCGTAAGTTATGTACCGACACTTTAAGATACGTGCCTCCTTCCATATTATTATCCCGTTTGTTCTAAAAATAAGAAGGATGTAATATTAACATTTAAATGTACTCTACGTGAAGTATCGTATGTGAGTGGCTCGCAATTTTTATAGTTCGATCGTAATATTTTTATGTTCCCAGCTTTATGGCTACATTATCATAGCTTGAAATAAGACATCTTTATATACATCGCAGGTATATAGTAGTGCAAAGAACCTACATTCTTAAAACATGCTACCTAAGAGTATTTTTTATGAGCGAGGATGCTATTCGCATCGTTTCCTACCGCTTCAATAAAGTGTGAAGCCAACTTCCGTAATCTTTATTTTAGTCTCGCAATAAAAGTCTAAATCTGTGTAGTGAGTGCTATTGTTGGTAGACATCGCGTGCTAGTAAACTTTAGTCTACCACTCAAACAGCGTGTAAACATTCCGCCGCAACACTCGGCGCCAACATATTATTTGCGAAAGAACGCCGGCCTCAGTGAGTGACTAAATCCGTCCAGCACCAGTCATCGTTTACTCTCATTCTGTATCTTTGTTCAGTGAGCGATCATTGAAGCTAGTGGTGACTGCTTAATCGTGTAAAAACGAGCCGTAGCGACGTAGACGACATGCCAACTGTGAGCGGGCGGGCGACGAATGCAGGGCGGGCAGGTTTGCGCAAGCGCGGCGGGGCGGGCGGGCGGCGCCGCCGTGACGTGCCCGCGCTCAGCTGACGCCGCGGCTTGGCGGTGACGCGTCGCCGCCACGCATCGATCCCGCACGTCTGTTGCGAATATCTGCCGGTGCCGGGTAACGCTGTCCGCTAGTGAGCAACGTGTTATCCGCTTGAGAGTGCACGCTTCGTGCAGTGTTTACCTAAATAACGATGATGGTGCGACGCAGCGGACGGTACACTGTTAACTGGCGAGGATTTAAGGATTTTGCATTTGGGAATAAACCTCCCGACGAAGGTGAGTTTCAGTCCGTAGGCGCACGTCTGATTTGATTTGTTGAAAAATCTTAATTCACGGCATAACCTCAAACAGTGTTTCGTTGTATGGAATATGGCAAATAATTTATTCATTTATTAAAATCTCTCTTACAACTATCCTTACTTCATTGCAACAGTCTAAAATTCTTGAGAGTTTGAATCGCAAATAACATAGTAAAATTGTGTGCGGGGCGGAGAATTACGATAATATTTCTCTGACAATGTGCGAGACTTAAGTATATATTTTCCTGAAACTGCTGACCCGGAATCTAACTGGAATTCTCTACCGAACAGTTTGCTAGGTACTAAATAATAGTACCGGCTGAATGATGCGCGCAATGAACGTTACGTTTTCATGAACTACGATCAACAATTGAACATAATAAACGTCAGAATTATAACTCTATAAACCTGGCACCGACCCACACATCTGAGTATTCGGTTAATTTGTTTTCAACAGAGTTAATAACCATAATAAACATAGTGTACTGAGTAATCAATTGCTTGCTTATTACCCACAATGTTAATACCAGGCCATCAATATTCACCGCACCGTTGGCTAGTACCAATAATTAATTTGGAGCTTAGTTTCATCGTTCCCTCTTCCGGACAGTTGTAAAGAGCCATAAAAATCCACACACATAAGTAAGAAACTTCTTTGTTGTATTAGAAGTAGGACTCAACAGTCAATATTTAATTTTGTTTAATGTCCGTACGAAAACAAGAAACCAAGCATTATCGAAACATTAACTTTGGTTATGATATCGCTGCAGTTTTCATAACCTACATACTCGTATATGGTTAGTAACCCATATACCCAAATTTAAATATATAAGAATAATAAAATCTTGTAATAAAAAAAACGAATTCGATTTGATCGTAATCAAATCGTAACTTAAGCATTTTCTGGCGCACATTTCACCAACTGTACTGTCATTTTATTTGAAGTAGATACAAGTCATACTTGGCTAAATCCCTAGACAGAATCGAACCAAGTCTTATCTTTTGGCGCAGAAAAATAGGTTGGGCATAAGCTAAGCACTGCGCTAAACTTCGCTGTGGCGTCGTCGTAACTAAAGAACTTTTTATACCACTTGCTCGATAACAGCCCTATGGTCTAGCCGAGTATTGCATTATAACCCGCTGCTCGATAATGTGTTTTGAATATGGAACCTTAAGTAAAAATTTGGATAAAATCTTTTAATTACCGAAAATATCCTCATTTGAAAATCGAATCACATTTTATTATATCACAGAAGCAAAGGTGATAAAAGTAGCATTGTCTTAGGTTAGCTTGAATCCCTTGCTACAGTCAGGATTCTAGTCTTCCTCCTTCTTTTCCTTCATCACGCTCGGGTTCAATATGGCGTCCGTGGCATAAGATACTGGTGCATAATCTATTATTGCTATATGTACGAGTAGGTCAAGTTGACGATATAAATACTTAAAGTATATCATCAACTTCATGAAATTATTTCTGAACAGGAACTTTAGGAGGGCAGTCCCGACTTGTCCGATCATTACCCTAGACTCCACCGTGGTGGGGATTATTGCCGGAAAGAAAACGAGCCTTATTTTTACAAAAACGGCGTTACATAGATATCATTGAATATTCACCATAATTTCCCAGTCCAAAAAACCGCGTGAAGCTAACTAGGTACTACTTTTCATGATCCAATTTAATATTTTTTTAACACACTAGATTTTTAGGGTTCAGAAGCCGGAAGGCAAAAACGGTACCGTTATAATTTCGGCTGGTCCGTCTGATTGCCTTATCGCTTGACCTTATTTTCAATAGTTTCTTTGAGAAATATTATAAAATACAAACTACTCTCTGCATTCGATAAAGAAATAACAGTATTTCTTAAGCACAGGCTTGCGTAAATATCCCGGCTACGGAACCCGACTGCACGAAGACCAACGCGCGCTTGGACAGTTTTTTTGTTAGATCTTTGAAATAAGATAACATCTGTTTAATATTTTAATAGTTCTTGTACCATCTGATCTTTGACATCGGTTCTTTGGCAGTACGTACTACACGTGATCCAGAGGTCCTTTGACAAGCTTCCTACCTAATTGACATCTATGAAAGCATTATAATCACAGAGCCTATGCCGCCGCTGCTAAATGTAGCAAGTCAGTATCCGCGAACTTCAAATCCACGGTAGCTCTCGAGTCTCGGTACCTCCTACCGAGGAACTTTGGTTTATAGAGTATCCACTACCCAGGTACCTCAGTTTCAGGTCAATAGTTCGGTAGTCGTTTAGTCCTCTATCGACGAAAACCAACCTAAAACCGCGCCAGATAAATCTCTGAACAAACAAGCAGCTTCATTACCAGCGTCAGACACAAGTTGTCTGGTATTTTTGCTTAACTTTTTTGGCGCAGACGTACGGCACATATTTTTTTTTTACTTTCTTGATTATATTTTTTTTCTTTGTTTAGTATTGTGTTATTGTGTGGTCAAGCCTGCGCTAAATAAATGATATTTCTTTTTTGTATTCGGTGATACCATACATAATTATAATGAATTTAGTATAAGTAACTAGCTGACCCGGCAAACTTTGTACCGCCTCAAAAGTGAAGTTAAACTGCCATCTGTTAGAAATGTTCGTAAATGATTATAAGAAACATTTAATTTAATAAAAAAATGTTAAGATCAATAATTGAAATAAAATTAACTTTTAAGCCAAATTTTATTAAAATCGATTCAGTAGTTTAGGAGTCCAGTGGACAAACAACGTGACACGTTACGACAATTTATATATATTAAGTTGGGACATTGCTATTGGCTAGGGAGATGCGTGGGTTGGACCGCCATAAGGTAGACCGACGATCTGGTGAAGATCGCAAGAAGCCAATGGATGAGGACATCGCAGGGCCGATGGTCATGGAATTATTTGTATAATGCCTATGTCCAGCGGTGGACATCTTTTGTCTTTTGCTAATTTCTTTGTCTAAGTAATTTATACATAATTCATGTCGCTTGTCCTGATTCCCTTTTCTATGCACATGATTTATGTCAGATGCCATGATTTCCATTCATTTTTTTCAGCCGTAAGTAGGTACTGCACATTCGTTCACGCCATCTGAATAATATAATGTATGTGCATGTACTTACCTATAAAAGCAATATTGCGTGCTGCCCGGCCACTGGCCAGCGCAACACTACACTGTCGTAATTAGCAATGTAAATCTAAACGCGATTTCTTGCATATGTTTATTAGTCCTCATTTTCCCTGGACAATATTTCGCAATAAAAGGTCGCTGGGCGACATTCGCGACGTTCTGAAAAGTATAGAGACTGTGAATAAGCAATAAGAACTATGTCTTTGTAGTGTTTGGCCAACCTATATTCGATGCTAGAGCTGAATCTACTCCGGAGTCTTGATGTGTGCCCGGTTAATAGCAATTATACACGTTTGATGGCAATAGGCACTCCCCCATTACCTACATGGGACTTAAACATAACTGGTGAAATATGGGTGTAGGCACTAAAGATACACCACTACCCAACCCTTCCAAGAAAGAAAGCGATACGAGCAGAACTGTGCATTACTGCCACCCAGTGATAATGAAGCTGCCTCTGGTCTTCAGAGAAAGTGCTGATGCGAGGATCTTTTCAAGGTACAGAATCATTTCCAAGGTCTCCAAAAACCTTCGTCTTTCTACTCTGTCTATTGGGGTCCACTACGGTTAACACATAGGCCTCTGCCACGCTGTGTACGTTTGTCCTACTTCCGCATATTATTTAACCCTGCTACTTCTACCTACCTTTTCATTACGCGTCGTCGCCGTCGGTGTATCTGGACTGAATCGATCTGGAAACATGCCATATTAACAGTTCTCTGAGGCTCTCACTGCTGGCTCTTCATCCCAATTACTAAGCAAGCAATGTCAATGCGCCTAGATACTTCCTGGAACATCCATGTTATCTAATATTATAAATGTCAACGTATTTCAGTTTGATACTTGTTCACACCTTAACGGCTCAACGGGTTTTGTATGGAATTTGGCACACAGATAAAAAAACATGGCTTTTAGGGTTATAGGACATAGGATACTTTTATCCCGATAGCAATTTTCTTTGAAATAATTTACGGCTTAAATTTGGTCGAAGCCTGGTGCAAAAGCCAGTTAGTTGTATTCGGCTAAATAAATAATTATCTTCTCTACTAAGATTGATTCGAAATATCCCCCTGACGATGTTTGTTGAACAACTCGCCAGCAGGATAGACCTCATAAATAAAAGTGGAACGGGGTGCGATACAGCACTTCTTTAAAAATAAACTCATTTTATTCTGTCGTGTCAGAATTGTAACGTAAATATTTCCTGGAAGGAAACGTTGGCAAAAACATAGTCTTTCTTCAAGGTACTTTGAACCACGTTCCGTATAGTAATAGCATTTGGAAATTAGAAGACAGACAAGTAAATAAACAGCGTTGTCTATTAACGCTTACATCTTTTTCATTCCATTGATTTATTCGATTGCCTATCTACAATTAGGTTGCCGGTATTCTGGACATTGACAAACACCCTTTCTGTGACATATTATTATGTTCATGTTAGGGTTGAATACAAACGAAGTCCCCTAGTTAGGTACCCACCTATACTGCACGTGTTATTGATAAAATATATGTTCGAGTGAGTCGACCTTTTTGTATCCATATGTCATTAAAGTTCGTATAAAAATCAATGAGTCACTGAGCCATGGGAAACATACCATAGGCTATTCCAATGATAAGTTAGATACCGGTACCGTTATGAAATGCCGCGGTATCGTAGACAAAATGTTTCTTAACATAAAATAAAATCATTAATTTTTAGTTTTTACTTTTAGATCGTCCTTATGGAATATAATAAGACAATTGCGCAGAAAACTGTAAAAATTCAGAAAAATATATATATTTGGTTTTTCGTCATCCAGCTAGTACCTACTTAAATTAATAAAATTTGACAAGATATCGAATATTCGTTAAAAGTTTCCAACGTACCCACGTCATGCAAGTATTGTGTATTTGCTAAAACAGTTTTTTTTTATTTTAGAAGAGGAGGAGCCGAAACCTGTGGAAGATTTAGCTAATCATGAAGTAATATTTTTGAAAAGTATAGTTGAGAGTCCTGATTTCGGAAGAAAGTGCGAGGTAAATATTGCTACAATAAATATAACGATGATGGTGATAATGGTGATGAAGATGATACCTTAAACTTATACCTTATCTTAAACATAGGTACTACCTATTTCGACACAATATGATATGATATGATCACCACATGAGTACCTACCTACATCATGAGCCATCACTGGCACACCACTATTTTATAGCGAGCTGCCTTAGACATCGATAAACTAAAATAAAAATAAAACAGTTATAATTACTTAAATATCCTGAATAAAGTCTTTTTTGGTTCCGCTGTGTCTATAATTTACGGGTTCCGCACTTTCACTTTCTCATTCAGTATTAAGGAATGTATGATAAATTTGTTAGGCAGAAATATCTCTATGTATAGTAATATTAAGGTATTTTCAGAACGTGTCATAATCACCAACAAAAAATTGTAAACATGAAGTAAAGTCATTTTCTATATGCTATCCTTTTCTAATGCTATACTCTGTCGCTTAGGAACAAAGAACTGTTCCATTCTCTTAGAACTGACAGACACAGTGTTCCAGCGACACAGCCACAGAGAATCGATAAAATAAGACATAAATTTCAACATTACGTCAATGGAATAAGGTTAAAAATTGCATACAATTACCATTAATAACTGTCAAAAAGACGCAGTAGGAAAACAATTTAGCGAAATCGTGTCAGTGTTCGTTTCGTTTGGGTGTGTTCTTTTATTACAACAAAAACAGATTTAGTACATAAATGTAGCTGTTTTCTACTACTCTCCCCAGTATTAGATCATAAATAGTTTATTTAGTTCTTATTGGAAATCCAACGTGGAGTCTGCACTCTAATATTGTAGTTTTAATTCAACAATTTAACGACAACAAGTGCCACGCCTATAAATGCTCGTAGCTTGTATTTTGGAGTGCCAACAACCGTTCCTGGGTTCTATTTTAATTACTGGTAAGTGTTGTTATTACAGTCTATCGATTCGGAGGAGGACTTGATCGTAAAACCAGTATCGCTGGGCAACGTAAACATAATACGCTTGCTAAGCGAGTACCGTGGCAACAATATACGGACTATTGAACAAGCCGAACTCGCTATTATTGTGTCCAGGGCACACTTTAAGGTAGGTACGCCCCTTCCAATATTAGCCAGCCTTCAGCGACTTGTTTACAAAGTAACACAAATATTTACTGCATGGGTTTGTTAGTAGACGCTAGTTCAATGAGTTTCTCAGCAGATATACGGCACTTATTATATTGAACTACTAATGAATAGTAGAAAAATCAAAACATTGTTTACACAGTAAACAGGTTAACAGTTACCATAGATACCAAGTATATAACAAAACAAACTGCTAAATACCTAAATAACAAAGCATTCTTTTGTTTTATTTACTTTTGCAATTAATCTTTCTCGAATTTCAACTTCAAGTGAACTAAATTAATAATTTTATTTCAGGCTTTAATAGATGCTCATGACCAAATAGGTGCAATTTGGGTAGACCGAGGTTCTGGTATTGAAGAAAAACCACCACTGCCTGAATTAGAAGGTGGTAAAGACACTGCAGAAGGTGCTGACGGAACCACAGACGAAAACGGTGACATGCCTGTAGAGACTGTGAAAGTAGTTGGACTCAGGAAAGTGCCTGGACAGCCTTTAGGATTAACAGTGAGTATGAATAGCAATGTTGTTTATGGTACTGTAATGCTAAAACTTACCTATCCAGTTTTGTTAAATGGTAATAACTAGTACTTATATGTTGAATGTCAATTTAAATGATTATGGAAAACTTTTAGGGTTAATGTAAACATCAAAGCCTTGAAAATTAAACCTTGCCAAAAGATAACCAGTTATTTTAGCAAGGTTGAATTTTCAAGGTTTTGATCTTTACAAAGAAAAGGATGGTTATAAATAAGTAAATTAATTTAGATTTATTATAAACACAAGGAAATAGGTAAGAGTATTATTACCTAAACTTCAAGAAAGTATGAAACATACAGCAGATAATACTTCCTCTGAAATCCGAAATAATAATTGTGACATTTTAATCCTGGGATTTAAGTATCACGATTTTTATTGAACTTAGAACAGGTACATTGGTAATAAATTATTGTTAAAAAAAATCCAAAGTATTACGTATTTGCAGGTTCCATACAAATTGTGTCAAATTTTTGGTATATATTACCAATAGAAGTTCTGGTTTTTGTCTTTATGTATTTGTTTTAGGGGGTAAGTCAATATTAGAACAATAAATTGTTACCTTAAATCAAAGGATGGAAAGTTCACAATTATTGGTATTTCAGAGCAGGTGCCATGTTACTTATTTTCTCGAATTTTAGGTGAATACACTCTCCCTTTTCCAATACCTGATAATTTAAATGTTATGCCCTACATAAAAGATTGAGTATTGGATCCTTTATTTGACAAAGTAATTGTACCACGTAAACTTGTTTTAAATCTTTTTTATTACAACAGGTAACAACAGATGAGCATGGACAGCTCATAGTAGCTAGGATATTAGCGGGAAGTGCAGCCGCAAAACAAGCATTAGTATCTGTAGGAGATGTATTATTAGAAGTAGACGGTGTCCACATCGACTCCGAAGACCAGCTCAAAGAAGCCGTAGCCAAGCCCAATGATAGGATCACACTCAAAGTTGGGCCTAATCTTAAAGAGAAGTCTGCTCAGTTATCGAATAAGCTTAGTGTGAGTATAAAATATAATAATGATTTTATTTTACGATTTTATAAGTACTTCTAAAATATAATAATTAGAAGATATTGTAATTTTTGTTTTTTGTGGATGCTACCTGCTACTGTAACAAAATAACATTGAATGTTATAACGCAAATGATGCTCTCAAAACATATTTATGTCATAATAAGCAGCAATTACATGTGAGTTTTTAGTACAGTAATTATAAAATAAATCAACATGTAAATAAAGATATGTTATTAAGTTACATCTATCGTTATGATTACCACATCTGATATATCAAATCATCATCTATACCTAGTTTCACATGGAGCGACTGCCTATCTGACCTCCACAACACAGTTACTGAGCAACACAATAACGTGCTTTCCAAGGCACGGAGGAGTCTCGAAATGTTACGAACTGTCACCCATCCACAGACTGACCTCGGCAAGCGTAGCTTAACCTTCGATCAACCCGTGCGGCTGTTTTTATTTGACCACGTCAAAGAATAACGTAAAAAGTAAAATTAAAGGGAGAATTACTGTAGGTAATGTTTAACTAAACACCACCATTTTCAGTGCTACATGCGAGCCCTTTTTGACTATGATCCTAAGGAAGACACCCTACTGCCATGCAAGGAAATCGGTCTAGAGTTCAAAAGAGGAGATATTTTACAAGTAAGTTTTGTTTATGCATCCATTCTGTGATAGTTAAATTTAGAAAAAGCGACGCAACTCCTTGGCGAAAACAAGATATGAGATAAATTACACCAACCAACGTTTACCCAGGTCGCTTATGGCTGTTTACCTTTCCTTAAGACCTTAACTAAGGTCCAGTGTCTCTGGTATCTCATAGAATAATTTATTTCACTTCAAGACATGTTCGTATTTGAGTTTACAATATGAAAATTCAGTATCCAATTTGTCTTCGATATAACTAGTTTGTACTATAACTAGCAAATAACTCTGTCCTGCTCCAGAATAAACTGTGGTAATATTTATCCAGGTGTCAGACAGAAAAGACCCGAACTGGTGGCAAGCAAGCCATGTAGAGAATCCAGAAACGGTGGGGTTGATACCCTCTCCAGAATTGGAGGAGAGACGGAAGGCGTATGTCGCGCCTGAAGCTGACTTCGTGCATAAAATCAGTATCTGTGGAGCGAGGGTAAGGAACTTAAATATTTTAAATGTAGTTTTCAGATTTATTTATTTATTTATTTATTTTAATGAAATAACACAGATTTGTCTATTATAATATTTTATTTGCCCATTCACTCACACACAAGCAAAAAATAACAACCCCTTAACATATTCTGGAAGTATGGTTTGCATCTTGCAATTAGTGACCAAATTTTCGGGAGCATTTATTTACTTTTCAATGCATCGACTTTCGTGAACTATGGACCACAGTCAATGTACCCGGAACTGTCCAAAATCAGCACATTTGTGTGACTAAGCGAAAAGCGAAACACATTGTTTATAATAATGCCTTTCATTGTCAATTTATGAATCAAGGGATTCTCACGAACATTTCGTGTCAGCAATTTTGGTTTCATTGTTGTGATGCACAGACGTGTCGTGTTAACAAAACACTGATTGTTGATGAAATACTGTAATTATGAGTCACTATTAGTATTGTTTAGGGGTCTCTAATTACAAGTTGTCTAGACATAAATCTAATGACCCTAAGATTCTTATTAGGAACGAATCATCGCCCACTTTCTGCCCACTTGCGTTTTTTTCACTTCAAAGTATTCATATCACTAATAGGAATATTATTCTTTGTTATTTTTCGAGTGACAAAATCTACAGAAATAGTCCTATCCCTTTGGCAGCCGCTACGTTGCACGAATATGTGCCGCCTTTATCTAACCATTGCTGGACTTAGACCATTCCTATTACAATTCCACTTTCATTTTACGGTTCCGTGTAATTTACTATTATCAAACATTGCTTTTATTTAGTGTTTAGAAAAAAACACTGCTAAAGAAACCTATTTACTCTAGTTGACTTAAAATATTTAAAGAATCTGCGCTTTTTACCTTATCATCTAAACAACTTTACAGTTCTCAAGAGTCGGTGATCCGTGGCGTTCGATTAGTTAGGCCTGGGGTTAACGATTTCACTGTAGTTAAACAAGACCGCCCACTGCTCACGGTTGTTGTTGTAGACACAGGTTTTGTTAACCTAACTTGTATTATTCGGCTGATGTCATCGCACCCGAAATTGATAGAGGTTTTATTTAATTCAGAACCGATTTTCATTTGTCATGCGATGTTCTAGGTGCTAGCTTGACTAGGGGATTCGGTCTTAGAGAAGTATGTCTTAGCGTATGCTAAGCCCCAAAGATTTTCCATAAAGAGACCCTAAATACTTTTTATGTACTGACTTGGCAGAATTACTTAATTGTTCTGCCAAGTCAGTCGCGGTTACCGACCAAACCATGAAGGTACATATTAGTTTTAGTATTACACCTATTACTTAGTTATACATATCTTGACACCAGTACTTGCATTTGATCTCACAAGAACTAACCCATTTATTTCCTAAACGCAGATATCAAAAAAGAAAAAGAAATTCGTATACGAGTCTCGTTCGAGTGTGAAGCTAGAGGGAGCAGAACTAGCGCTGTACGAGGAGGTTGCGCGTACGCCGCCCTTCCTACGTCGAGTGCTTGCATTGGTGGGCACGCGGGGCGTCGGCAGACGGACCATCAAGAACCGCATGATCGCAGAACATCCTGACAGATTTGGAGTTGTTGTGCCTCGTAAGTGTATTTTATAATTAACCCTTTTAACGGGTATAATATTCTGGACCTTGGTGTGGGAAAAAGTAGTTTTGCGTTGAACCTCTTGTACACCAATTGAATGATAGGTGTGAGTTCCTTTATAAGGCCTTGTAACAACAAAGTATTGCAACTGGTAGTTCACCTATGTTCGAGTAACCGTCGGTGCGTGCAAATACTTCATCATTTTCCTAGCCATTTCCCAACTATGTTCGGGTTGGCTTCCAGTCTATCCGGATGCAGATGAATAGCAGTTTTTACATAGTGCTACTGCTTTCGGTCATTCACAACCCAGTCACTGGGCAACACGATACCCCCTGGTAAGACCGGTTGTCACACTTTCGGGATTCTGACTACCCGACAGCCGGGCCGAACGACTTAACGTGCTTTCCGAAGCATGGAAAAGTCTTGATATGCAATAAACGGTCACCCATCCACATACTGACCTCGGTAAGCAAACCTTAACCATCGATACCCGTCCGCCTGTTTTGACGTGACAACGTCTTATAAATTGGTTTGCCGGGTGACACTTCAAGAAACTGCGTTACGCTCCGCTCACGTTATGCGCTCACAATGAGAGCGAGTGAGAGGCACGCGTCCCTTCCACTCGGGCATGGTTAGCCCGCCTAAGAGCGAGAGAGACAGACATAAAAAGTGAAAAATTAAAATTATTTTACCACTCAAAGTCGTTGGCACGTAAAACTTTCGCCCGTATACCGACTTTACAGGCAACCAATTTTTTATTAATAATCCCTGTTTGTAGCGGAAATACTTCATCCATTTTTTTTTATTGATACATCAATTTTTTCATTTCGCCTTGTGTGTGAACACCGTTCCATACGCCAGACTTTGACCAAAACTTATCCCCCACAGACACATCCCGTGCCGCTCGACCGATGGAGGAGAACGGACAGTCATACTGGTTCGTGTCCCGCGAGGAGATGGAGCGCGACGCACACGCCGGCCGGTTCCTGGAGTACGGGGAGCACAACGGACATCTGTACGGCACCCATCTTGATTCTATAAGGGCTGTTATGAAGGAAGGTGAGTGTCTTTATCTACATAACATTACGCCTGTATTCCCTGAAGGGTTGGGCAGAGGTGCACCCACATTACACCAGTTATGTTTAAGTCCCATGTAATAGGGGGCGACCCTAATGACATCAACCGGGCACAAATCCTTAATCCAGGCTGCTATTGGGAAATTAAAATGCACACTTTGATCGACCCGGGAATCATTTCGTGATTATAAATAGATAAGTCCTGATGAACTGATGAGCCACGGTGAAGTTTGAGAGACCAGACGGCATCAGATAATCGCGTTCTGATATGAGTAAACAAAGTCATTGTAATTTACCATTCACCTTCGTACCTCAGTTGACTACCATGCAATAATTTATATTAAAATAATTCACTTCAGTTTATTATTTTCTTTCAAATCCGTCTGATAGTCCGCTGGCATGAAATCCAATTTGACATAACCGATTTTCGATATACTGAGGACCTATCGAGAATCACAATACGAATACACACCTATATTTTGTCATGAAATTCATCAAAACTTTTCAGGTAAAATGTGCATCCTGGACTGCGCCCCTCAGTCTCTGAAGCTGCTTCACAACAGCGGCGAATTTCTCCCGTTCGTCGTGTTGATAGGAGCACCAGGCATCGAACAGCTGAGGAATCTTACTTATGCCTCCAATCGTAACTTAACGGTAAGAAACACCACTATGCATGACCTGAGCGTTACCGCGTACCTTAAAGGTCAAGGGGTCAAGGGATATTAGTAAGTGCAAATGATTTTAGATCTTATTTTATGATCCTTAGCGTTCACATTTCGGTATGACACGGCATGCCAGAACGTGACGAAGGATGCCGAAGCAGGCTGTGACGTATCAATGAAATGTGAGCGTTAACAGTGTCAAATAAAATTCGAAATCATCTGTATTACTAAAATCCCTTGTCGTGTCGTGCCGCTAGTGGGCGCCGGGCCTAAGTGACTGTGCAATAAAGACTATCTTTGTTTTGAACTCGAGTGACTGATTTACGGCCGGTTATTATACTATTATTAGTGGGGGGCTCGTGGCTAAGTAAGAGCAGCCACACGAGTTGATCTTGAGTTTCATCGACGGTTTTCTAACTGCCAATTTCAAGAATCTCTTAATCTGAATCTCAACCCGGGATATTCAAGTGCTGCTTCTAAATCGGCCATTGTTGGTTACAAACAAAGATCGATCTCTAGATTGGGATTGAGATACGTTATTGATTGATTAGCCGTAAGTCAGTCCGTGGCTGAGTTGACTGTCATTTATAGATCGTTGACAGTCGTTACGGGTAGTCCGACAACCAGTCTTACTCTGAGGTATCATACTATCCAGTAACTGGGTTGTGGAGGTCAGATAGGCAGTCACTCCAAGTAAAATACTGGTGTTCAGCTGCTTAATTGCGAAAAGATTAGGCACATTGCAGATTGTGGTACTTACTGTACTATTTTTATATTTTTTTAATTTTAGAGCCTTGTACTCGTAGTGTTTAAGGTACCCAATAGTGTAGCATAGTTATTATTTCGTTCTACCTCATCTAAATCTTATTTTTACCTTAGACAACCCAGCTTGCAAAAGGGTCTTATTATTTTTGTTTCCTTTTCAAATATTCTCGATAAGTTATTAAAGCATGTATTACTCTATTTTTTTTTGTGTTTATTATGATTGAACTGCATTGACGTTTGTTGCGCATGCGTTTCGTAGTTCGACAGGCAGAGCTCCATCCGCTACAGTTCGAGGCGTGCGCGCACCCTAGAGTCGCTTGCGTCGCTTTATGAGGTAAGTCTGAATGTTTTATTGATGTTTTTATGGTAATAGGTATAGTGGAATGATTTTTAAGTTTTAAATAGTTTAATAGCCAAGCATGAAGACTCTAATAAACGTCATTGGTTGTCACCAATGACGTTTATTAGAGTCTATTATTAGCGTAAGAAACAATTCTATGGATATAACTGACGATACGCTTACTGCAGTTTAAAATACTTTGTGAAATTTACCCTGATGCCATTATGTCACAAACAAAGTTTTATAGGAGACTCCGGCGCAAGTTCATGTATGTTTAGTGCTGCATACGATAGTGAAGTTATTTCATTTAACATATTTCCTACAGGAAGAAGACATGAAAGAAACTCTTGAAGACAGCGCCCGCATCCAGCGGCAACACGAAAAGTACATAGATCTCGTTATCACTAACAATAATGCCGATACGACTTACTCTAGGATCATGGACGCCTTGCACTCGCTGTCCACCGACCACCAGTGGGTCCCTGTCAGTTGGATTTACTAGAATTGCTAACTTTAGTACTGAATGGCCCAATCCACGCTTGCAGCTTGGTCTATGCCAGCGCCGCCATTGACACAGTACACGCGTTTACCCGCACTGACTTAGAAAATAGTATGAAATGTTTTAACATATCTAAGCTTTTCAACTATAATAATCGAATTTCGATAATTGTGTCATAAAACGGGGAGGTAATAAAGAAATGTTGGGTCGATAAGACAATAATGAAAATGTATTAACAGTAGTCTGGTACACAACTCCAGCAAACAAAAAGTTTAGCAATTCACATAGATATCACGTTCTCTTAAAAATGCATTTGAAATGGCGTCGCTGCAATTCTTTGAGGAATCTTTACACATTTTAATAATAATAAGAGTAAACAAACATCACATGGTTGTATTTAAAAGTTTAATAAATTGATCTAAAAATGTTACTTAAATTAATTTAGCATACAAGTGTGTGAAATATGTCGAAACAATGCCACATTATGAACTTTGCTAAAAAACAAGTTTGCTATTTATTTAAACAAGGCATTCCAATTAATATAAATACGCCATTTTGTTATCACTGGTGTACAGATAATGGCTTATAATAATCATCAGAATATAATATAATATTTCAGATTCTGTGTTCGAATACTGTACCGCCATTTTCTTTTTTTTTTGAATTTGGAGTGGATATTGTAACGAAATGTAACACCTGCTCATCAATCAAGGGACTAAAGACTAGAATGCAAAAAAGTATCTTGGATTTTGTATTAAATGATTCAATTATATTCCCACCTGAGATATTGAGCATCGTAATAAGGTATTAGTAATATAAGTATAAAATAATTGTGCATCTGTATGGCCTAAATTATAAGTATTGAGTATATTTTGTACGAATCGATGGACGTCTGTAGTAGTTTAACACTTCTCGCTTTTAGTTAGTATAAGATAGATACATTTCTCATCATAAAATGTATCACACTGCCGGTAAAGAAAAGCATGAATTTATTATCACATATTCTTTTATAGACTAACAATGTAGGACATTATTACATCACATAAATCGCATCACACTTTGAACTCAAGTATTAAACTTAAACTCTGTTGGGGTATTTTCACAATCAGAGTTCATTCGCTACTGATTTTTTTGTCTAGTAGTTTTCTAATATTAAGAAATACGAAAATCAATTTACGCTAATTATCTTTACAAGTGACGATTGTAATAATATTATTTTTAAGATTTTTTTTTAATGTAAAGTGTACGTTTTCTCTGTGAAGTAGGAAACAAGACAGCCGGTACAGAAGTATATTATATATAATGTACAACGGTGCCTAAACATGGCGGCTTCAATATCTTCTTACATAATATTGTATCACTTATTTAAGCTACATTATTACTGTGAACCTAGCTTGTACTTCATTAAGAATCTCACATTCCGTCCATTTTTATTTTTTTGTTATTTAGCTGTAAATTTTATTGTGTCAAGAATTATTCAATATACATTGTGTAACTACATTGCTTCATTTTATTTTAATGCTTGAATATTTCAATAAAACTCTGCGCATGGAATTTTTAATATTTTATTCGTTCATCAGCGTCTACTTGTTGAATTTAACTACCAACTTTTTACTGGTTCGTTTGTCGCGTAGTGTTTTTGTGATGGCGAACCGATGTCTTGAATATATTAGGATCAATATGATTGAATCCAGTTTCACTTGCCACAGTTATCAGATTGGTCTCTATCTCTGTTTTCTCCAATAAGTGTGGCGCAAGTAACAGGAACAATTGCTGCAATAATAAAAATAAATATGTAAAATGATTGTTTTTGTAAAGGGTTGTATAGAACTAGCGATGTAACGATACCGATACCGATACCGATATATCGGCCGATATAATCGGCAGGCCGATACATCGGCATCGCCGATTTAAATACAGCCGATACAGTTTGAAAAGCGCGCGAAAAGAACGAAGGCGACGCGCGACGCGCTCGCGGCCATGTTGCCACCCCGTCTTAGAGGGCGGTGGGGCGAAGGACGCGCCCGCCAGTGAAATGTCAACGCACGCGGTTAACGGTCGTCGCTCGTCAGTGTTTACTTAGTTTTGGCACAGCGTTGTAATATAATAATGTAATAATACTTGCATTGTTTTTCGGCGAATTTACCTTGTCTCGTCACCGCTATTCGTGATTTTGTCTGTTTTTGGGTGAAGTGAGGACTGTAATACAGTTACGTACGATAAATAAAATGGCGACTCCTTTAAAACATAGAAGTAGTATATGGAATCATTTTCAAATAAAACAGGATGATGACACAAAAGCGACTTGTTTATATTGCAATGTCAGCGTTTCTCGTGGTAGCAAAGCAGTTTCATCGAAGGGCTTCACGACAACTAACATGTGGACACACGTGAAGCGCTATCACGAAAAGGAGTTGGAAAAAGACATCCCAGGTACCTCAAGCGCCGACGGTGGTCCGCCGCCTAAAAAACAAGCTACTTTGGAGCACATTCTGCAAAAAAGTGTCATGTATGATACCGATGACCCTAGGGCAAAAGCGATCACGAAAACAATAGCTGAACAAATATGTGTAGACATGGAACCGTTTGACTTGGTAAATAAACTGGGGTTTCAACGCACTATTAAGCAGTTTTGCCCGAAATACAAAATGGTTTCCCGTCCCCATATTTCGGAAAATGTAATACCAGACATGTACTGCCGTGTAAGAACCAAAATAATGGAACTTTTGCATGAACTTCCGCACATCACTATCACGACTGACTTATGGACTAGCGATGCTTCTTCGTCCGTTAACGACTTTATAAGTGTGACTGCTCACGGACTTGATAAAAATTTTGAGTTGAAGAACTACTGCCTAGAAGTATTTCCTTTTGAAGGCGAAAATCATAGCGCTGAAAACATAGCTCAAAACTTACGTCAATTACTTCAAGATTGGCACATCAGCGAACAGGTACGTGCTGTAGTAACAGATAATGCACCGAATATGGGGCTTGCTGTAACACTAGTGGGAGTTCAACGTATCAGATGTATGGCGCACTCTTTACAATTAGTGCTGAAGGATGCGTTTTTTGAAGAGAAAATAAATGCCATGATTACAAAGGCGAGATCTATTATTGGCCACTTCAGTCATTCAACGTCAGGTCGCAAAATCCTAACAGAAATGCAAAAATCTCATAACGTTCCTTGTCACGTTCTTATTCAGGATGTCGTTACTCGCTGGGATTCAACCCTTCATGCACTTAGAAGACTTTTAGAGCAACGAGTTGCAATTCAAGCTTCTTTGCCTCATGTGAAATGTAGAACTGAATTGTCTACAGAAGAATGGCTATTGATGGAACAAGTTGTTTCGACTTTGAATTATTTTGAAGAAGCTACAAAATCTATAAGTAAAGAATCTGCTTGCTTATCTGACGCTATACCTCTCATTAACAGTTTGCGAAAAGTTTTAAAACAGATCAAAAATAATCAAGAGACCGCGGACGACAGTTACAGCAGCCCAGAATATCATAATTTTTTAGAGATTTTGATCGCTGGAATAAATGACAGATTTGATTATCTAGAGAGTGAGGAAACTTTTATTTTATCAACAACACTAGATCCGCGCTATAAATTGCGTACGTTCTTTCTACAATCCACAAGCATTGAGGCGAAAAGAATACTTATCTCCTTAATTACAAACGGGGATACACATGTTCCTGTAGAGCGTGTAGAGTCACAAAAAAAGCAAGATGAAACTTTCTCAGGTATCTGGAGTGCTTGTGACAGTTTGATTAAAGAAGCAGAAGAGGAGGAACCTTTATCAAACATGTCCAGTCATCCTGAGCAAGAAGAGGTGGACTCTTATACGAGATGTCCAAATATTCCAATGAAACAAGATCCAAAGAACTATTGGAGCAATGAAGATAAATACCCAAAATTGAAAATGCTTGCACAAAAATATTTATCTTACCCAATGAGCTCAGTTGCCTCAGAACGTCTTTTTTCAACTGCAGGCCTCATACAAAATGATTTGCGCAACAGATTATCTGCTAGTAATTTGAATAAACTTTGTTTCCTTAACAAAAATCTTCCTAAAGTGAACTTTGATTATTAATATTGATTTAATTTTGATTTGATTCCTTGATAAATGTTACCCAAATAAATGTTGATACGATATTTTACCTTTTTTTTTCATTATTTTTAATTGCCATTTTTACCACACTTTACAGAATGGAGTACCTATTTATTCTGTGTAACATAAGTAAGTTTTATGCATATAAAGTACATCATTCCTTATTTACTACTAAGCCATCGATATCGGTATCGATATCGCCGATTATTTTCCTCGATAATCGGTATCGGTATCGTATCGGCAAATTCATATATCGTTACATCCCTATATAGAACATTCGATAGATATCTTACTTCAGCCCAAGGTATAAGTGGTAGATTGGCAAAGGCTGCTTGCCATCCAGGAAGACCCAAATGCACGAGGGCCATTCTAAAATAGTGCGTAAAAGAGTCCGCTAGCCAGCCCCAGGCACCTTCTCGTGTTGCCAGCCACACGGACCACATTCCTCCTGTGTGGTACACCAGGCATATCTGTAATAGTTACCACTAGGCCTATTAGAATTCAGAAAGAACCCAAGTGTGTAGGTACAGAGACCAGCACATCCAACTGTCAGTTTTCCAATTGAACATGAACCTTATTCTTTTGTAATAAAGTTAAAAAACTATCAAAGAAATTTGACAGATCGGCCAGTATCTATTAATTTAAAAGTTATAAAATAAATACCTTTCCAATAGTCCTGCATGAATCCAATTCAAATACTTTGCTTTTGGTATTAAGCAAAGGTCGGGGTCCACTATGTTGTCGTGTAAGTGAAAAATCTAACAAGTCTTTCAAAGCTGGCGTAAGACACAACTCATTCAAAGAATTCACTCGAATTGAGCCAACTGGTAAAATTTCATCAGCTGTAAACATAAAATTACATTTAACTGTTCGTCATAATAACTCGTAGATTTAAAACCACGAAGACTTTTTTATTTAAAGTCGATCCCGACAGACATTTATAAAATAACCCCATAGAATAAAGCATTTTGTTTTCCCCAATGTTTGTTGGTAGATACAGAGGCCATCACATCAAGCCACCCCAATCTGTCAAAATCGTTGAATAGTTTTTCAATTTTATTCCAAAAGAATAATGTACATATTCAATTGGGAAAAATTGACAGTATGGGATAGCTTAATGTGAAGGCGTCTGTACATCTACAGACATGTGTGGGCATCATGGATTCCTGGGAGCTACCTACTAACCTGAATACTTATAATGCCAAGTCAATTGAAATCCATCGGTCGAAGCATAGAAATTGCGGAGATCTTCGGGAAGTATGGCAGAATGTCTTTGCTCCCATGTAGAGATAGCCACACGGTCACAGGGAGGTCTACGTTCTACTCTGACATTGCAAATTCTTGGATCCGATTCTGCAATATGAAAATGCAAAAATAATAATATGAACCCATGTACCTGCTTACCGACTGACTGCCTCTATATAAATGTTCTAGTCATGTAGCGGTCGCATGCGCTACTGCTGAGCATGAGATCCTGGGTTAGATCTGGCAGTGCTAATGAGGTTTTTCATCTCGAATTATTTTATTAGTAGCAGCCCGGAGTTTGTTTCTGCACCCGTCAGCTAGCCATAGGTTTTCAAAATAAAACATAGAAAATGTGGATGATTCAAACGTCTGTCTAGCCCTTCGGCCATCAGGTTTGATGTAATTTTATGTACCCACTTATTCAATTACTGATTTAGCAAGCGGAGTCTCATATGGGGTTTGGTCTGTGGTACGGTCTACAGCATGGCTCGTCAGGCCTATACTGAGCTTACGTAGGTATGTATCAAGTTAGCTATGATTCTAGGACAGGCGCAGTCACAGCCCAAAATTTCACGGAGGGCCACCATAGGCATCGGCAAGATTGTGTTCAGAGACCGGCTCTCCCCGAAAATCTTCAATGTACCTTCAGCTTCATATTACTTAGAATATTCACGCACGTAGCCACAACTTTAACATGTGGAGGCTCATCGCTGTAGTTTAGAAAGCACGAATTCGTGGTTTAGTTTACAAAACATTAATTCGCGATTTTGTGCCATAAAAAGTTTTTTAATTATTAATAAACTGGTAGATTTAACTCCTGTGCAATCAACCAGTTTATTAGCTCATACTGCCACACAGCTGCCCCCAAATCCTTCCACGTATTCTTTTCCCGCGCCTAATCAATTTTTTTAAAGGCTGTCTGGATCATATGCCTGTGGCTATGCTATGGCTAACAACGGAAACTGACTAAGCTGATATTGACAGATAATCAGGCCGTTAGTGTCACTTTATATCTGTCCATTCGTTAATGTCAACAGTGTCAACTGTCTAACACTGACACCCGCCGATTTCTGATTTTTCCTTCAATCCCGACCTTCAACTCGTGGTAAAAAATATAACCTATTTACTTGTACAGAAATAACAATTACATTATTTACACAGTTCTAAGCATTTATATAGATATAATAGCATATATTTCCTGGTTTAAACATGACCAATTCAATGGCTGGTGTTTGTGCCATAAAAGAGGAATATGTGATCCAGCGACCGGTTAAAAGCATCAGTACTGAAGACAGTGTTGACTCCGTTATTAAACGAAAGTTAGACGACAACACTGAAGAAGATAATTCTGTAGACAGTAAGAAACCTAAAACTGGTGATAATGATGACGAGAAATTCAAAAAGTCTAAGAAAAGAGGTCAAAATAAAGCTCGACCAAAAACGTATCAAGATAACAAGGAAAATAAACCATGCCCTTCTATTATTAATGTAGAAGCACCTGAGTACATGAATCCATGTCAATATAGTAACTGTAAATATATTCACAACCCACTTGATTACATAAAATCAAAACCCAAGGATTTAGGTGAAACATGCCACATGTATGATACCCGTGGGAAATGTCCTAGGGGCATTTCATGTCGCTTTGGATCTAGTCACCTAACAGATGAGGGTTACAATAAGGTTGACTCAGAGAAATGGAAGCAATGGAAAGATGATATTAAAAACACACTTCAACCAGTGCTTCAAATATCACTTCAGAAAAAAAAATATGATTTTAGTTTTTCTGAGAAACTTATAAAACACATGGACAGAAGGAAGAAACCAATTGATAAGGAGCCTACTGAAAGTATTGAAGTACGAAAAGATGAAAATCTTAAAGAGATCACTGACATTGATGAAGCAAAAGTTAACAATAGTGGTGCCATCACTGATGAGGACTTGATAAAATTATTACCAAGAGAAAGAAAAACTATAGACTGGAGGGATAAACTGTATCTTAGCCCTTTGACCACAGTTGGTAATCTACCATTTAGGAGAATATGCAAGCAGTATGGGGCAGACATAACATGTGGAGAAATGGCCTTATGTGAATCTTTACTTAAAGGAATGAAACAAGAGTGGGCTTTAGTTAAAAGACATGAATCGGAAGACTTATTTGGGGCACAAATATGTGGAAGTAATATTTATACTATTACAAAAGTAGCACAATTGCTACAAGAGAACACTGAGCTTGATTTCATTGATTTAAATCTAGGATGTCCCATCGATTTGATATATAAGAAGGGTGGAGGCAGTGGTATGATGCACAGATTGAATACACTGGAATCATCAGTGAGGTGTGCCTCCAAGATACTAAGCATACCTTTTACCATTAAAATGAGGACAGGTGTGTATCAAGATAAAAAAATCACTCATACAATTGTACCAAAAATGTCTGAATGGGGTGCATCACTCATTACAGTGCATGGTCGGTCAAGAGAGGCAAGATACACTAGATCATCTGATTGGGAATATATTGAAACTTGTGCAAAAGCAGCAGCACCTTGTCCAGTTTATGGCAATGGTGATATATTAAGCTATCAGGACTATGAGGAGAAAAGAGCAATTGCTCCCACTGTACAGGGGGTGATGATTGGAAGGGGAGCACTAATCAAACCGTGGATATTTACAGAGATTAAAGAGCAACGAATTTGGGATATAAGAAGTAATGAAAGATTTGAAATAATAAAGAAATACACTAACTATGGTTTAGAGCACTGGGGCTCTGACACACAAGGTGTGGAGAACACACGCAGATTTTTACTAGAATGGCTATCCTTCTTGTACAGATATGTACCTGTTGGGTTGCTAGAACAACCTCCACAAAGAATTAATGAAAGACCACCATCATATTTTGGTAGAGATGACCTAGAAACATTAATGGCATCAGGTAACTGTTCTGACTGGATAAAAATTAGTGAAATGTTACTAGGTCCAGTACCTGATGAATTTAACTTCTTACCAAAACATAGAGCTAACTCATATTAAATGTTATTTATTTATAATGTTATGAAATACTGTAGGACTACTTTGTTACGTAAATAAATAATTAGAAAATCATTGAGTTTCTTATGACTCACAGATTTAAAATATGTACTACTTTAAATGTACTATCCACCTGCACACTTATCTATGTAATACAAAGTTATTTAAGAAATAAAACTGGAAGCTTTATAACCTTTAGTAAACCTACAATACATACCTAAGAGTTTTGTGACTCCCAAAGTAATATTTTCATAAAAAGAGTCCTCAGATACTAGATCCACACAAAAACTCATTATACACCAATTTTTTTTAACTTAAACTGAATCTATTTTTTGTAAGTATACCATTCAAAATTGAAACGATTCAAATAACAATAACAAGTTTATAACAACAAAAATAATTTAATATGACATAATGTTTGACTTTCGTTGTTTAGAATTGTTTACTTATGTTACCATAACAACAAAATCCGACAGATTGCCAGGCTCGTTGGTATTGTAGTACCTAAGTACCTACCTACTAATACATCCATTTGGGGGGGGGGGGGGGATACTTGTAAGTCTGTTGAACTGAAGTCCTGGGTACTATGACCAATTCGAGCATTGTTTTCGGCTTTTCTATCAGAAATTTAGAAGATGTTTTCTCACGAATATGTCTAAAACATATAAATAAATATAATACTTAATACAAACAGTTTGTACGATACATAACTACCTACCTTAGAGGACGATGGGCAAAAATATGACCGCTTTAACTGCGTTCTAGCATTCAGTGCCTGCGTCAATGGATGTAATGGTAACGTATATTACGTCATAATTATATATACAAAGCAATGTAGGCAAGGGTTCACGGTTCCATTTACTGTCGCTACAGAGTCGTTTGAGTTCGGTATTTACTTATCTATGTACATATTTAATAAAAAATGATTGACCAAATCACTCAAATATCTAAATCCATGGCTGTCAAACTACGGCCAGGTCCTGGTATTTGTGCGGCCCGCGACATAGCAGGTTATTTTAGTGGATATTTTACCTTTATTTCAGATAGTCATTTCAATGTACGATATTACTAGCCATAAAAAATTATAGTCGTGGTTAAATATATATATCCGATTCGCATGTGTGCGGCCCGCAGTGACGTTGTCCTATGTAGCCCTTGACGACCGATGATTTTGTGGGAAAGCTGCGGCGGGCCTCGTTGCCGGAGGTGTACCTACTTACCCGAAATTGCCGAAGTAAATCATTCAAACTGTTTTGGAAGTTTGCGTGCTTGAACTAGGAAACGAACCAATTCAAAAGCAACTCCTGTATTTTTTGACACCGATCAAGTGAAGTAATCCTTATTACATGTTTGTATGGAAATATAACCAGCATGCGCAGCCTTAAGCGCACCAGTCGACATATTTGATTCCCGTAGGTATGGGCGGTAGGTATATAGAAAAAAACACTCAATTAGTGTAAAACTTTAATTTATTTCACATACAATGTATTACAAGATACAATTCACTAGTCAAAGATTCATGGAAATAGATACCTAGTTGTTATCATATGAAAGTACATACTTAACTTTATCTAATATCCTTCTAAGAACTTAAATTGATCAGAACAGCACTAAAACACGAATATAAACCAAATCCAAGTAAGCTTATTTAATATGGTTTAAACAAATGGCACAGAACTACCATCTTTTGAATCTAAAAGGAAATACTGAAATGACAGTCTGCGCCATTTGATTTTATTTACTTCACACTCATAGGTACAAAATGGGCTTATCAGTACACAATTACAATACATACGTTTAGTAGGTTGGTTTTCATAGTTGAAGATCTTAATTTTAAAGGTATTTAAACATTTGATGCTATATTCTTATCTAAGATTAAACAGTGAGAAAGTATTCGACATTTAATTTTATGTACAAAGCGTATGGGTGTTAGGTGATAGCTTCTAAGTTTATATTGTAGAACAAATTGCGTCGAAAAAATTGTTTGTGTTAAAGAATTTACTGGCAACTTTTTATGCAGCTAACTATAAAATGAGATATATTCTGTAATTATTAAATCTAAAACATTTGAATGAATGTTTATTTACAATGTATTATAATAATTAAAAGGAGTATACAGTGAGAATTTGGTGAATACTTAAACCATGTATTGTGTGGCACTGAAATAATGGTCACACATTCAATAAATACAACATGGAATGGAAATCAAATAGTCTGCGTCAAATCTTATGTAACTAAGTTGCTTACTCCTTATTTTCCACTGGTGTTTAACGTCTCCTGCGTCGACGAGAGTCCCCATTGTATCCGTTTTCTGGAAATAAAAGACATATTTTTAAAACATGTTTCAAATATTATTTTCTTTTGACAAAGTTTTATAGAGCACAGAGTACAATAACATAAGAACCATTATGCAGGTACATAATTATCATACAGTCGTTCATAAAATAAATAATAAAATTCTTCAATTGACAGGCCACCAAAGCAGCGTGTCTGTGTAATGTATAGTGGAGTAATGGAGTGGTTAATATAGGTGAGTTTGCATTGGTTTGAATATAACAAACCTCAGTCGTAATCATCGCCGGCGATTTCTCTGGCGGTCGTTATTGTACCCCACGGAGCCATTCGCCAGCGCACCATTGGAGCCCATCTGATCCGTACCCAGACCGAATGGCCGGCCAGGTCCCATGTTTTGTGGGCCATAATATTCCATTCTACAACCAGGGTCGTTATAACCCTCGCTACTCTCGTTTCCTTGCATATTACTATTCTGTTTAATACTCTTAGATCCGTAAGACCCAAACGCAGTAAAATTAGCGCCCTGAGGTGGAACACCGTCGCCGCCGCTTGCCGGAGGAAGCATGCGCGGCAAGAGGCTCCCGTGAGGTACTCCGAGACCGCCAGAACTGTAGCCGCCAGGCGGTTGACCCAGCCCGCCGCCGTCGGGGCCTCCACCGAGCCCGGTTGAGCCGAGACCTCCTGAGCCCGAGCCGGCCGAGTCTAAGTCGTCGTGATCCCGTCCTCTGCCGCGGCGTCGTCGGTCGCGGCCCCGCGAGCGGTTGCCGGCCGAGCCGTCAGAGCCTAGTCCGCCGGACGAACCGAGCCCACCGGACGAGCCGAGCCCGCCGCCGGAGCCCAGCCCGCCGCCCGCTCCTTGCGAGGCGCCGGAGTCGAGGGCGGCGCCCGACGAGCCGAGCCCGCCGCCGGCTCTAGGCCCGCCGCCGCTGGAGCCGAGCCCGCCCGCAGCGGGTGCATAGCCGCCTGAGCCACCGAGCCCGCCAGAGCGAGCCCCGCGTTTTCTGCAATCTGACTCGAGGCCACTTTGCCCAGGGCCCCTTTGCTCGTGGCTCCCATTAGCCGGGGACTCGGAGGGCGGAGGAGGTGGCGGGGGAGGCGGGGGAGCAGCCCAGCCGCCCGGGGGAAGCATGGCCGCGGTGAAGTTCGGCATCATCATGCCGTACTGGTCGGCGGGGAAAAAGGGAGGCAGAGCGAAGCCCTGTCCATTCATTGGGGGAGGAGGAGCGCACATATTCATTTGGGGATTAAGAGCCATCAGAGGCGGTATTTGATTAGGTTGCTGTAAATAATTTGTATTACTGTTATTTGGGGGATTATTTTGAATAATGTTTCTATCGAGAAGACTTGTTTTTTTTTCTACAGGAGGGGTAGATGGCCCTTTACCAGCCTGAGACGGGAGCTGGGGGCCGATGGGAGTCGGCAGAAGGGGTTTCGGCGTGGGAAGGAGAGCTTGGGGCGCCTGTTGTTGGCCCGAATCCGTAGTATTCTTCAGGGGGCTGCACTTGCCTGAGCGAGATCGGCTACGCGAACGGGAACGGGAGCGCGAATGACTTCTGGAAGACCTCGACGACCGGCTTCTCGACGATCTGGAGGAGCTGTGACGTCTACGGCGACGGTCACGGGAGCGAGAGCGCGTGCGAGAGCGGCGGCGGCGTGAGCGGGAGCGGGAGCGAGAGCGGCGCCCGCGGCGATACCTGCCGCCGCGGCCACGGTGACCTGCTTACCAAAAGATACAAAAATCATTGTAATGCTTACACTAATCATTATATATCAATTCATGGAACAATTTATGTTTAATAAATAGATAATATCAATGTGTACTTACGTCTTCCACCGCCACCACCTCGTTCGGCTAGTTCCTGTAGTTTAGGATTGACTACTTGTTTGGCTTCTTTTAGTACAGCTACAAGGTCAGCGGCCTTAGCTGCGTTAGATGGCGTAAAGAATGTATAAGCCGTTCCAGTTTTATTTGTTCGTCCAGTTCTTCCAATACGATGCACATAATCTTCTGAATTGCTTGGGTAATCGAAATTGATAACGAATTTTACATCATCAACATCTGAAAAGAGAAGTATTGAATTAGAAAGTTTGAACATGATTCTGACTACATATGAATATTTGTAGGTTATTATACAATACATACCTAAACCTCTAGCAGCAACATCCGTAGCTACTAGAATGGGAGCTTTCCCACTACGAAAATCTGTAAGAAATTATATGTATAAGCACCTTCAACACACATTTTCATTCATTTTTTCATTCAACATTAAAAACAATGTTGCTTGTAGACACACTTAAAACATTGCCACTTCTTTTTTTGTAAATTTTCACTTTTTTCTATTTTGTACATACTAGGTAACTAGTAATTTATTCAAATTTTAATTGCTATGTTTTATGACATTGCATAACATATTTTTTTTACTAGAAGTTCTTACCCATATACAAACCACTGCTTTTAATTTTTTTAACAATTCTTATTGCATATTATGAGACAATGAGGAAAACCTTAATAAACAAGCAGAAGATAATATGTTGCACCAGTATTTCAGAAGAATGATTATTATTTCAATAAAGAAACATATTCTATTGCAGGTTTTGTCGCTTCCACAATAATGTCGGCAAAGCTTTATAATTCAACAAATAAATATTTCCAACATGTCAATCCAAGGTCTATGACATTCATCTTGCTCAATTTATTATTCATATGCTCATCTCACATTTCACCCCTTCTAGGCCACCAATTATGTTTATGCATTAAAGTGTTGATTGTGTTATGTTTGATAATGAAGGAATGAAATAATATAGGAAAGAAATATGTAGCTAAATGCATAGGCAATGTAATTACATAAGATAATAGAAATATATAAGTATATTAAAAATCGCAGGATAAGTAAAGATGTAGAATGGGAAAATGACATGGCATATATGCAACTAAATGCAAATATTGAGGGCAACCTTAGGAGGTTTAATGAGAGACGTAAATATAATTTTTAATTCCATTCACTATTGTATTAGTAAACTTACTAATAATATCGACTCCGTCTGTCATATATCGCACAAAAAATAAAAATTGAGAGCGAGAGGTGAGAGGTCGCCCATCAGCACGAGGGCGAGAACCGAGTGCCGACCACCGTGGTCGGGCGCGTGCGAGCGCCGGCGGCGACACCCGCGGGGCTGCGCCTAGACATGCGCCGCGAGATGCCGGCCGCCGCGCCACGCGAGAAGCGGCTCAGACTAGCCGCGGGAGCGAGTCAGAGTGCATAGGGCTTAGCCCCGACAACGAGAGGCGGGCGCGGTGCGGGCGCGCCGTCGCCGCCGCGTGCGGCATGGCGGCGACGAGCCGCGCGTTGCCGCCCCGCCGCACGGCCGCAGCTCTCCACAGCCTGCACATGCAGACACGGGTTCAAAATGTGTTCACTGACTGCGCTACACCCAATGCGCTCGCGTCTTATGTCCGACACCGCTTCTCGACAACCACTCGTGCTATTTTTTTTTTTGTATATTATTACACAGCACCAGTTCGATATGAAATCAGTTTTGCTATTATTGTGGAGCTAGTATAGTATAAATTACTGTCAAAATAATAAATTAAATATTAAATCATCATAAGATATAAACCAAGTATGTTTTGTGTGTATGTTACCTTGTAAGACCCAATCACGTTCATTTTGTGATTTATCTCCATGAATACACACTGCAGGCCACCTAAAAGAAAAAACCAACACTGAATAAATACACAAGTCTAATAATTTATTCAGCACCGCATCTTGTTATAGATTTTCTCAATATTTAAGAAATCACACAACATTGTCGAATTTGTCTTTATCAACTTTGATTTAAACTTGTCTAAATCAAACCCATCTCAAATAAAAAAAAACATTTACATCAGTTTTTTCACCAATTCAATCATTATCATTAAAATCAAATATGCTATGAACAATCAACATAGGTTATAACATGATAGACCAGCATAATTTAAGCAATGGAACAGGACATACCCATCTCGCTTCATTTTTCTTGTAATATCATCAACCCGACGCTTGGTTTCAATAAAAATTATGGTTTTGTTTTCTTTTTCTGCCATGATTTCTTTTAGGAGTGTGCTCAGTTTAGTTTCCTTTTCATATTCCATACAGACATCAATAATTTGTAAGATGTTGTGATTAGCAGCTAATTGCAAAGAACCAACATTAATTTGAAGATAATCTTTTAAGAATTCTGCAGCCAAACTTTGTACTTCTCTAGGCCAAGTAGCAGACCACATAAGAGTTTGACGATCCGGTCTGATTTGTTCAATGATCTTTCTAATTTGTGGCTCAAATCCCATGTCCAGCATCCTGTCAGCTTCATCAAGTACTAAATATGTTGTTCTTTTCAAATTAGTTCTTCCACTTTCTAGAAAATCTAGAAGTCGTCCAGGTGTAGCAATTACAATTTCTACACCAGCATCTAAATCTCTAGCTTGAGGTCCTTTTGGAGCTCCACCAAACAAACAAGTATTGTGAATTTTGGATGTATTTGCAAACTTGTCACAGACTTCTTGGATTTGCTGTGCTAATTCTCTAGTGGGTGCCAACACAAGAGCTATTGGGCCATCACCTCGACTAGATTTTGGCTGGTTGTTAATGTGCACAATAGCAGGTAAAATATAAGAAAGAGTTTTTCCTGAACCAGTAGAAGCAATACCAACCATATCACCTCCGCTCAGAGCAATAGGCCAACCCTGAGCCTGGATTGGAGTTGGTTTAGAAAATCCCATTTTATCAATCTCATCCATAACATAATCAGGGAAACCGGCTTCTTCAAATGACATAGTTGGTTTGGGTATGTTGCGGCCTTTAAGAGTAATCTCATTGTCACTCCTCCAAGCTTCCACTTCGGATTCTGTTCTACCTTCCACATCATTATGGGGAACGTAGAAGTCTTTTTTGAATGGTTTCAGCCTGCTTAGATCCCATTTCGGTTTCCGCAGGTTTGCACCGGGGTTACTCCTACGACCGCCGCCATAAGCCCCGCCTCCTCCTCCGCCACCGCCAGACCCAAGACCATAGCGAGGACTACGACTGCGGCTCCTGCTCCTGCTCCGCGTGCGACTGCGACGTCTATCACGACTACGATCTCTGAAATTATTCAAATGAGAAAATACCATTTATTTAAACCAACAATGTGCTGTGATGGTGCATAGCGCTGTGTAATTCAATTTATATTTACCTTCCTCGACCCATGATTGAAGTTATAACTTTTGATATGAAAGCTTACTGTTTATTTAAGACTTTTAATTGTTACAAGTCACTCACAATAAACCAATCACAATAACCACTATGATTTATAAATTCACAAGCACTACGCCATTCATTCTGAATAAAACAAGATGGCGTCCGCGGAAGCAAGCGGTGAAACAGCAGCAAGCAGCATTACCAAAAGGAAAGGTGTTTCTTTTTTATTGATAAGTTCAGTTTATGAACTTCGACCACCTGTCTTTTCGCTTTGGTTTTTAAGCTAATCAATTTTTTTAACTAATTTCAAGAAAAGGGTTCTAAATCAATGCTATAGGAAAATGCGCTTTCAGTTAACTTGAGTGGCTATTCAATAATTTCCTACTCTAGGTAATCTTTTAATCAATGGTATCGAGCGTTAGCGAATAGAATACCTACCTTTCGGCGGAGGTTCTGATTTGAAAATTGTTCGTATTCATGAATAAATGATTAAAATATTTGATGCATGTATAGAGACAACTTTTTTATTCAATAAATGTGATGTACTATCCTCTAATGGAATTTTCGTATTTCATTTATTTTAAAACTTATATTTGTTTTTTTTCTCCCTGGGTTTACAAAAAAGAAACCGTACTTCAGTGCATGTATAGCGGAAAATATTACATTATCTTAGTTCCTTTTTCGGCCGAAGAGAAGACTAAATCCGAAGTTACTTATCAGTGACTGAAAAATACAGACAGTGGCGACACCTAAAGTAAGTAAGCGATTCACCGACTAAAAAACATTTTGGAAGACCACCATGTAAAGTAAGACTTTTAATTGGATGCAGCAAGTGATATTAGCTAACACAACTAATATCACATAAAACACTGCAAATGCAACATGTATGGTTGTGCACAAATAATATATCCAGGAAGGTACTGCACAAGAATTTACTAAGTTAATTTATCTACGGGCCACCAGTTTTTTTTTTTTTTACGTGACTTTAGATCCCGTCCAGTTACTGCAGTTAATTCATTGCCTTACTTTAAAGTGAAGTTCTTTTGAAATATGCAACACTACAATACGTTTTGTATGCAATATAATGTTTCATCACAGAGTTTTATTGTCAAATGTCCGATATCGCCAGCGCCTTTGACTGAAATTACGCATTAGTAGAGCTACCGGGTGGAGCCGATAACTACCATGACGATCTCCCTCAAATTTCCACAAGCAATATAAAATATTTTAAAGTGAAAACCTTAATATTTTATTTTGTCATCAAAAATAAAAAATATTTTCTTTCAAAATATTAAGTTTGGTTTTATCTTGAATTTTTTTATATTCGGTTTGCGTTTTACTAGTTCAATTCATTTTTTATCTGTGTTGGAATCCATTTTCTGCGTTGTTGTGACATTTTGCATTTTGCTCTTCAGCCAAATATTCTTGAGAAAAAAGAGTTGTGTTGTATGAATATTGTCATGCTATTGAACATTGCACTATCAAATAAGTGATGATATTTTTTTTGTATTGTTAATCATACAAGAAAAGCACTTTTGCTTCGTGAAGAAACGCACGATGGGTTGAAATAGTGATCACTATCGGCAACAGTTTATCATTCTCATTTCATTATTTGCTATTTACACACGCCGTAACATAACAATGGAACTAGACGTATCACCTGTGGATAAAATAGACAACGATATGGAATATTCAGATAATTCCAACGACAGTAAATACACGCCATGTAAAAATGACCAGTACTCGATCATACGCATTCCCGAAGATGGTGAAAAGTCAAGTAAGCACTCCTCAAGAAAGCAGTCCAAGAGAAGAAAGAAGAACTCTAATCATTCACGGCCTCTGCCTAGGATAATAGTGAAACCCTTACCACCACCACCACCTCCTGAGAATAGAGAATGGACAGCAGCAACTTCCTATACTGAAAGTAATTCTAACGCTACCAGACCATCTACGATGCGAGAGGTATTGGCGAGCATTCCAGGGTTCTGTTTGAAACCAAGAAAACGCAGTGGTAAAAAGTTGTCAACAGCTGCACAGTTACAGCAAACAAGAGAAGGCTGCATTGACTTAGAGACACCAGATTCAATATTAGTTAATACAAACATTAGGGCATTATTAAACAAACATACATTTTCACTTCTTCCCTCTTTATACCAATATAAGCTTGGGCAGCTACTTCCTAGTGTGGATAGGTTAAGTCCTTCAGGTCGCTTAAATTCTTCTAGTCTGAATAATGAATTTTTTGCTCGTGCCTGCTTACAATGGCAAGACAGTCTCTCTGGTGGGGAATTGACCCCAGAAAACCAACAAAAAATGAAGACTGAAGCTGAAAAAGAAAAAAGCAAAATAGATCCATGGAAGTTGAAACATTTTGAACCTATTTGGGGAGAGAAGTCAAGAAAAGAGAAATCTTCACTCAGTTTAAATACAGATAGACCTTCTCTTAAAACCACAATTAAGTTAAGACCAACAGCTTCAATAACAAGCAGTAGTACAGTTCCAAAAATAAAAAAAAGTAAATCTAGTACTAGTAAAAGAATGCGATCAGTAGGTGCAGTGACAAGGTCTTCAGCCAGAGCTGATGAAGGAACAGAAGAACCAGTCACTGTTAGCAGTAAACAGTCTGCTCCAATGCCAGACTTATTGCCTCTGAAACATACAAAAACTCACAGTCATCCCAACTATGAAGAATATCCTGTGGACTTCAGTTTCTCTGATTCATCTTCAACTCTGAGGATGGATGAATCACTACCCACAACACCTGTTGATCCACTTCTGCTGCCTGATGGCGAATCTGAACGCAATGATGTAAAGCAAGAACTAGATCTCAGTGTTGTTACTATTGAAGAGACTTCCAAAGATGATGAGGAAGATAAAGCTACAGATTCTGATAGTAATTTACTGGAATCTTCTAAGAGGTCAAGTAATGAAAATGCCGAATATACTATTGCCAAGCGAATTAAATTTGATGATGATTATGAAATGGATAATACTAGTTACCTGGTACATAATGCAGATACTGCTAATAATTATTCAGATGTTGAGACAAGTTATGCTGGTGAGCAAGTTTGTCCCAATGATGAGCTACTGTATTCTGGTCAGGATCATGGGGACACAAATAGTGAAGACAGTAAAGCTACTGCATCTGTCTATGAATATGACGCAAGAAGTGAATCCTCAGTCACCAGCTTGAAGATAGATATGAATGTAAATAACATGAATACAATTGAGAGTACCGGTACTACTGAGTCCATTCCCTATGATAACACTGTAACAGAGCTGGAGGAAAGTCCTGAAGTTGATAAAGACACTGTTCCCAATGTAATAACACAGGAAACACAAGAGGAATATATATCAGAGCAATTTCATGAATGTGCTAAGTCTGACACTGATGTAGAATCACCACAGCATATCACAGAGGTAGTTGCAGAGCAGGATGTATGTCAGAGCTTTAACCAGGAAGTTGATTGTCAGGTAGCACAGCCTGACCAGCCCCATTTAAAGAGTGATGTTATCAACAGTCCTGACAAATGTGAGAAAGAAATCCTGCCCCAAAATATGGCACAGAATTATTATGATGAGCACTTCAAGGATGCAGAGTCTTTTATATTGGAGACAAGCCTCTCAATACTTACTTCTCGTAAGTGTATAATAGAATATTATTTATCCCATATTGTATGTTAATTCATAATTAGTAATGTAATCACATTTCTACTTTATTTCACAGAAAGTGAAGATGTGAAATATACGCCTCATGCCAACTTGATGGAGCTATCATCATACATGAGTGAAACAAGTGAGTTTTATTCATTTGTAAAAATATGCACAGTGAGGGTAGAAAGAAACCTGTTCATATAATTTTGACATTAATGACATATCAATATAGTTTCCTAGCATACTAAAACATAAAATTACTTTACAAATGAGATTTATTTATATTTTTGTAAACTGTTCCAGATGTTACTGCTGTTGTTACAATGCCTTTAACACAGAATTCATCAATACCAATGATGGAAGTCACTAACACATCTGTAAGTGTATTTACAATGATTTACTTACCACTGCTAGTTGCTTGGAAAACTTGTTAACTGTTATTTTGTATCTTATTCCAGATTGTTTCTTACCCTGATGATAATATGAAGGATGCAGCTAAACCCAAAGCATCTGCAGTGTCATGGAAAGCCGATAGTGACTGGACAAATAACGAGAATGTCATGACACTGCACCCATTTTCAAATTTAAACACAGAAAGCGCCAAATATGTCAATGAAGACTCTAAAACGAGCATGGAAGATATAAATATGAATGATGAGAACTGTATGTACAAAGAAGATAGAGATGCTAATTTTAATATGGAATCTTCTAACTCGTCTGAAAGTTGTCAGTCAATAAAGGAC
The DNA here is from genome assembly GCA_905147745.2 of Phlogophora meticulosa. Taxonomy (NCBI): domain Eukaryota; kingdom Metazoa; phylum Arthropoda; class Insecta; order Lepidoptera; family Noctuidae; genus Phlogophora; species Phlogophora meticulosa. The sequence continues at coordinate 12,307,646 of LR990522.1, read as the reverse complement.
ACCTCTGCAAAGCAAGAAATAGAAGCAGCAACTAGCTTGATATCTAGCACTGCTGTAACGAACCCACCTTTGAACACAACCACTATTGCTCAGGGTGTCTGGGCTAGAGGAAAAAAATCGAGGTTGAAAGAATCTAACAGGTATGTAATGATTGCATTATTTAATTGGTAGCCAGCTGCCTTAGGGAAAGATATGAAAATGCATAGAATAAAATTGAAATTTAATAAAAAATTATAGTTATGTAAAGACGGTTATAGATACCTCTTGTGTGCGTGTTTCTCATACAGATTACCATGTAACGGTTTTTAAAAAAGCAGCAGATATAGTTATTGTCTTATTTCAGGAATCGAAGTATAAACAAAGTGCCCCCTGGGACGGTGAACCTAGAACGCAGCTACCAGATCTGTCAGGCGGCAATTCAGAACAGCCCGAACCGCGACGCGTTGCGCGGCCAGCTGCGGCCGCCGCCCGCGCTGCTGACGCGGCCCGCCCGCAACCCGCGGGCGCCGCCGCCACCGCCGCCCGTACTCGTCAGGCAGCTGCCTGTTTCTGTGATGCCTCATAGTGAAGTATGCATCCATGTTTATTCCCACTCTTTTTATAATAAACATAAAGTACTTATGCGAACGTCAATATTGCAAATTGACTATTAAAAAAAGATTACTTTGTAGAGCGTCATTTCTGTTATTCTTACCCGTCTCTCATCCATTTAGGTATGTTCTTCGGTATGTATGGGTTCTATAATAATGGTATGGTACCCAAACAGGTTATCAGGGTTAGACTAACGCATTTCCAAATAGTAATATCCTCTTTCGAAATATCTTATTATATGAAGCTATTAAAATGGCAGGTTAAAAACTTTTTCTAAAATTAATATTCACCACTCTCGCATTTCGTGATGTCAGCTAAGCGTATCGCCGCCGGGGGCCATGCATAGCTCAACATACCGTGACGTGGAACGTGCGTTCGTCAGGTGCACGTTCAAGAGACGTGTACTTCAAATTATGTCGTTTTTCAGATGAATGAGAATCGGTCTAATAACGTGGGCCAGTACATCCTAGTGCAAAGGACTCCTAACGTGGCGCCACGAGCGTCTAGTGCCCCGCCTGCAAACCAGAATACTAATGTGGTTGGTATACTAATCTGCTATCTATCTTAACAAAGTGCTTGAAAGTTGAGCATGTATGGCTTGCAGTCGCGATCTGAAAGTGCCACTGCACCTGCGTCTGCTGTGTTTATAATCTAGGAAGTTAGAAATCAACAGTATCAGAATCGTAACGTCAGGCGTTTTTTTTACCAAATCTTGTAGTGCTATAGAGAAAATGTATCAAAGTTAATCATCACTTCTTCATAAATTCCAGAGCGTAGCGCGGTGCCGCAGCGTGGGCGCGGACGACGCATGCGTGTGCAACCTGCGCGCAATGATACTGTGCAAGAAATGCGGTGCCTTCTGCCACGACGACTGCATCGGATCAGCAGAGCTGTGTCTCACCTGCCTCATACGCTGACCCTACCTCTATGTTTCATCTACGGCCCATTACGCGCGGCCATTGCTATCTTGCTAGCATTAACCTTACAAGGAACTTTTATATAGATCGAATTTAGCTACAGCCCTAATCATATTTATACCTTTAGTTCAGCGTAGCTAATAAATTGAACTCGAGAAAATCCAGGATTGATGTGTGTGTGAACAAAGTAAATGGTTGTTAGGAATGGTGGTGCTATCTGTTTGAATGTATCAAATTATCAATAAACAAAAATACATATTTAGTTTGTTATCTGTGTACGAATATTGACGGTATTTTGTACTTCACAAACGAAGATACGGATGCTGCTTTTGAGGATTTGAATGTGAAGCTTTAAGTTTATTGGATCGAAGTCGCGCAAAGGTCAGATTTAGCTAAACATTCATCATCGCTGAACTTAAGTTATTTCAACTTACTAATGTGATACTTTGCAATTCGTTAGCTTATGAAAGTAGTAAGTTACAAAATTAGTTTCAGACTCTTCCTTCAAAACCATTCCTGCCTACGGAGCGGAATTATATAATACCTGTCCTAAAGTTGTAAAATGTCTGATTTGACGTATGACAGTGGTGATGCATGTTAGTGATTTTCTTATTAAAATGTTAGTTATTCTTCAGACAGATATATTTATACATCATATGTTGAAAATTATACTTCATATTTTAATAATCCAGATGATAACTTGTACACAGCACAATATAATTCATTCTAAAGCTTGTACTTTATTTAGATCTTACGAATACATTATTTTAAAGCTAATCTAAATATAGCAGATAACTTGGTAGCATTTTTAACATTTATTTGATACAAATAATATAGTAACGTTGTTGTTAAGAGTACAGTACACGAGAGAGTAGACGCTGAGCTGAGGATTTCATTTTTGCCATTATATTTTAGTATTAGGATATCATCACAATTTAATTTTATGCTACTGTTATATTAATTTTAGTGTTATTTTACCATTTCGTGACTTTATTTTGTACGTAGTTTGTCAGTAAAGGCTTAGTATTGGCATAGTAATTAAAGTACTTGTGCACCATCTGATATCCCATCTATTTATAACATTTAGTTAAGAGTATGTACAGATATTTATTGATACGTGAATGCTGGTGGGTTGAACATCGGATGGACTCTTATAGTAGGTATTTATAGAACATTACTTGTTATATTTAAGTTTTTCATTATGGCGTGTACACTAATATGACACTAAGTTATGCAATATATTTATAGTTGTCTATAATATTTTTATAAGAATCTTTTACAAATTGAGAAATAGCTTTTTGCTAATTTAAGACTTCCTTGTATTATGTATAGTATCCAAACGAAATCCAAATTGTCCATATAATCTCCTTCTGATCTCTTGTTTTACTGTCCCACTAACATAACTACGGACCTTTTTATTGCGTATGGGGTGTAGTGTACAATGTTTATAATGACACGTTTTATTATAACGTATATAACTGATTATCAACAAATAACATTTATATTTAGATAGTTGACGACGCTGATCCAGCAATGCCTAGTTTATTCACATAGCAATGCCTTACATGACGACTTACAGATTCTGATGCTATAAGTTACAATTAATTATTCATAGATATTATAATAGATAATAATACAAGTGTTGCTCACTATGTTTGAATCACAAATGTATATCTGTATATTTTAGCTTATATCATATTATCGATAAATGTTAAAAAAAAAACTATGTATACATGTCACAAAAGCTAGCCTACAGTCTAGATTTTAAAGATGTTCCATGGAAGTTTTAGAAGAACGCTATTGGGACTTTTAGAAATGTATGAAAATAATAAATTGTAATTCTTTATAGTGTACTTAGTTTAAGATTTTCATAATCTCGGTACGCAACAATTTAATACAGTGTTCGAATAAAATATTGAATATGAAAAGTTACATTGGTATATTTGCATATGTTTAGAAACTACCAACGACTTTTCAATGGTCACTCTTTGTTTTCTTTTCTTTTTATGAATTGCGAATTTACTTTTTGTCGTGGAATTGTCGCATTATTGTTATTTATTGGTAATTAGTTATTTTATGCTCATGAACATTTTTTCTCTAATAAAACTATGTTCTTCTAAGATTATATTTTATTTATTAGAGCTCATAAGTAACCCAAAAATGTATCTGACTATCTGTAAGAGTATTATTCCTCTGAGGACTATAATCCTACCAAAAATCACCAGTACAAACCATGAGGATGAACATTTATTGCTCAATTTTTAATTTATTTATTTATTGCCAATCCTATAAAGTTCTAGATGTGTAACAATTATATTAGTAATAGGTATACTAAGTTATAGCTACGAATATTTTTATTATGAAACATGAATATAAAGTTAACTATAACCATGTTTTAGTCAAATAATAGGCAAGTCAAGAGTATCGTCACTCGCCACGTCTCTTATTCAACGATGACAGTCCTAAGACGTATGTTAAAGTATGAAGGAAAATTTAGCCAAACATTAGATTCCAAGTTGCTAATATTTTATCGTGTAGCTAATATTTGAGTATTGCCCAAAAATGTTTCCGACTGCATTCGAGCGGGTTGATATGCTAATATGGGGTAAGGAATATTGGGGTATTCAACATTAGGAATATCGAAATATCGGCCTAACTTAACATCTCTATTAGAGTTGTAACGAATATATTATTAGTAATAGGTGTTGGTATTATAATATAATCCACGTATCTTCCAATGATGAATATAAAATAAAGTATTAGCTTATTAAGAATGAATATAAAAAATAAATATCAGCTTAGTATAACATCTATAGCTGTGAATGGCCGTCTTAACAGAGTAATGTCTTCGATTGTTTTTAGTTAGTTTATATGTGTTATTTGGGTGTACCCTACTATATTCATTCTATTGAAATATTGGAAATAAAATAACGCTTGTATTTTAACGTTACATGGTCAAACCTCAAGAATAAAATAATTTTCAGTTCATTGACTGCCAGCCAATGAACGAAGTATAGACCAAAGTATTTATTAAAACCATGCCATAGACTCTATTGTTTATTTCACTTTTTCGCAGCTCTATCTTCATTCCTTGATTCGTCGTACCTCTCACAGTGACGTTACCTTAGACCAATACCATCATGACGATACAAATTTTTCGCCAATCAAAAACTGACACTTGAGTTTTTGACCAATGAGAATATAGTTATAAAACTCGTGAGATGGATGTTGATAGTGATTTTTTTTAGTCTGGTGTGTTGTGCGGCGGGTGGATGTTTGTTATTTCCTTGCTTATCAAGGAATACGGTTTAGTCGTTATTATGTAAAATTCCCTTCCTAACGTCGAACGCCACGATCTAATTCCGATTGAAATTCATCAAAATGTCGACCGTCTTGCTAGCAGTTATTGCGGTTATCCTGTGTGTACTTTTTAGAATATTGAACGTTAACAGTCAGCCACAAAAACCTGTGATCTATGGGAGAGATAGGAGTTTTATTGAGAACATCTTGTTTATATCACCATTCCTGAATGAACCGTAAGTATTCTTATTAAAGTTTTAATTGTTTTCATTTATAGTTTCGTTTATTTACATCCCCGTGTTCAAACATGAGGATGAGGCTAGCTTGATGATGTCATTTCCACGGGAGTCGTACAATTTTATGTCACGATTTTTTATCTCATTACCTAAATATCGTTGTACTTAATTATTATAGTTTTATATAGAGTTTACACATATTATCACTATTTAAAATAGTGATATGTTATCCACTTTTATTGCTGTTACCATACGCTTGATAAACTATATGATGCCGGATACGGCACTTTCCACAAATAACAAAAAGTTAGCCCAAATTAATCGCGTTTTGTAGTGGATTTCTATCTAAACATGTTTTTGTTAGTTCTTACTTGCTTATCTTTTTTCTAAACCATTATTATTTCTCATGCCCTTATTACTCTCGATATAAAGTTCTTATACTTTTCACCTTAAGTACCAGTAAAAAGAGGAATGTATTGTTTCAGTTTAAGTAGGTACTAACTTGAAATAAATTTCACCTTTCTATCAGCAAGCAGTCAGTGTGCAAACTTCCTACATTATTATAATAAAGTAATAAAATATGTTTAACTGGAAAGTAAGAAAATACTCAAACAAACCAGCATCATAACAAAAAAAAACAAAATTAATTATGATTATGAGACCATAGTCTTCTGATAAAATTCTGGTAACTACAAGATATAGAGATACCTGCTACATCTGTATCAATACAAGTAACAGCAAGTTTTTTTTTTGTTAAAATGAGTCACAGATGACTGCAGAACCTGTCTCACTGCCATAATAGATGTGATGTCAGAACTACCTTTATGTTAAGTGGTAAGGAAATACACCCACACATCACTACCTCCCAAGTAATTTGAAAGAAAAGCTAAAAATAGTTAATCCTCATATAACTGATTTTTTTTTGTTTACAAACACTTCATTGTTTTGTTTCAGCAACAACTCATTTCATAAGTAAAAACTTGTTAAATATTCATGAAATACCTGACTATATGTGACACAATATAATCTATCTCCTTTTAAAATTTCAATATTATCTGATCAGCCGTTTAATCATAAAAATGTAACAACCAAAGGAATGGAGCTAATTATTGTGCATTTATTATATTAAGGATGAATTATTGTAGACTGTTAACATACATACAGGCATATGTTTGATGCTATCCAAGACTATACAAGGCCATAAAATAGTAATAAGAGTGGCACACTAATTTAATATCCATTTGCAAATTTTTTGCTTGTTGTAGTCTTGCAAGTGCTACTGCTGAGCATGAGGTCCTGGTATCAATTCCCGGATCGTACAAAGTGTGTATGTGGACTTTTACATAACTGGCAACATGTGGATGTACTATAGGTATACCTCTGCATAACCCTACAAGAAGACAGGTGTGATGTTGTAACAAGGCCATGTGGAAATTATAATTATAGTGTCACACTAATCTAATCCATTGGTATTTGTTTAATTTATATTCAATTCTCATACCATTTGTTTACAAAGACTGACATAGTAACTTGCATATATGTATTTAACCTAAGTCTTAATAGCTGCCACACTTTGTATTGATAGCTAGTTCCAATATTGAACATTCAATTAAAGCCATTTAAAACAATCAAGTCACATGTATCACTGAAATGTTTTATGGTACAGTCTGGAAACATCAAAACACACCTACAATATGCATGTAATATAAATCATCCTTAAGAAAATAGTTAGCCTATATGATATCTTTTTGAGCCTCAATAAGGTTCAAATTCCTCCACACACTAAGACTAACACTAAACATGGTACAAAACGAAAAATGAACAGCACTACACTCATCAACATTAGTAGGAGATAATCTCTGAAACTATTCATCTATTTAAAAAAAAACTTTCACTAATGGAAAGCTACATTATCAATGAGTGCTGTAGTATAATTATTATGTATTATTTGATAGTTGACCTCCATGAGGACGAATTTGTGGGCAGAAACTTGTGAATAAATAATAATGATAAAACAAACATCTTCATGCGTAATGTACACTTATATTATATATATATATGTGGTTTTGTTGAAAATGTTGCCCTCATCTATTAACAAATTAACCCTGATGTCAATAGGTATTTAAAACAATCTTGACTCATTCACTAGCACAACCTTGAAATCATGATTGCTTCATAAACTCGTAATAGCATTGTTTTGGTCACTTATTGATACATATGCATTACATTATCATTTGGTTACTTTAATTAAATAAAGTAGGTACCTAATTATAAGCAATTCGTTGGAGACAAAGCGAATACAAATTGATTGCTCATTTAGGTATTATTTATTTAATAGGTATATTATGTATATTAATATGGGTTAGCAAATACAGGATTATGTTTTCATTGTATATACTTACCTAAATTAGTAGGTAACAAAATTTGCTTTGATTCCCTACTAATTCATTGCTGGTTTAGGTATTATTTATTTAATAAAAGACATTGTTTTAGTTTCACATGTATCTCTCTTGAAGAATGTGCGATAGTTACTAACTAAGCTAGGTTTTCTTTTTATAAATTCAAAATGGCGGCCATTAAATAAAAAATGGTGGTAAAACAAAAAAAAAATTCCCGTACGTACAATATTTTACGGGTTTTACGGGTTATCAGTGTTATCACTGAATACGTCTTTTAAAATTAACATACTGCTGCCTTGACTAATTTACAACCATGAGCTCCATTTGAGAACCACACAACCTGAAAGTTGTACAGTATAATCTAAATTATCGACTTAAAAAAAATTAAGGCCTCGTTAAAACAGTAGCTTTTTGTAGATAAGTACGATATGTTGATAAATTAATACTAAAAAACGTCAGTAAAAAAGTTATCAACTTTGTCTATGTTGATGATGTTATTATACTGGTTAGTAGGTACTTGATTAAAAAAAATACATAGCTAGAATTTGAGTAAGTACCACCGCAACTGAAAAATATAAATCTTTATAAAATAAGAAATAACCGACTTGAAAAATAGAATACAGCCAAGTGCGAAATAACTTACAACTTCGGAAATCGGCAGCAAAAAATAAATCCAAATACAACCAAAGCCTTACTTCCGAATTTAAACTTATTTAGCATTTTGCGGTGTATTTTTTGGATAAATGTTTTTTTTTATTATGTACTAGCTTCTGCCTGCGGCTTCGCCCGCGTCGTTTGTTGATTTAAAAAAATGGTTAGGCGTGAAAACGTAATAAACAAACTTACTTTCGCATTTATAATATTAAAGTTAGGATATTATTAGAAAACATAGAGCAGGTGAGTTCTAAAAATAAAAAAATGTAATCAAATCTTTATACAAGTCTAATAAAAGAAATAACGTTAGTGAATAGGAAAGCTACCAGACATAATCATAGTTTACCATAAATTTATTAGACCTTCAACATTGCATTCTTGTATGGCGTCGTTGATTTATCTTACTTTTTATCCTTATGTGAATCAGTACAATATTTAATTACAAATAATAAAATTTAACACACAAATGGCACTGAACCAGTACTGCTATAATATAACTAATCCAAGTCATACTTCTTATCTTGGTATTCGGACATAAATGTTGAAAGTTCAAATGACTAACTAACTTGTTCCCCACGGTTTCACTGCTCAGAGTCGTAGCGTGATGTTAAATAGCATGTAACCTTCCTCATGATTTGGACTATCAAATGCTGGTATACATTTTTTAATCCGACTGGTGGTTTCAAAGATTAGCGTGTCCAAACAAAAATCAAAGAAAGCTTGTACTGACCTTCAGATTAACCATACATTTGTCGAGGTTTAAGTTTGGCATAACGTTTCCTTCATACCGACGTGGGATCATCGAGCTGTGGTCGCAATGGACAAGGGCCTTACCCCTAAGGTGTTCAAATAAGTGTTAGAATCTAGGCTATGGAATCGTGTGACCAAGTACAGGTCAATCGATCTACGTTTGGCATAAGGCGCCGCGCGAGGAATGAAATCTCCCTTGCCTCACAGAGAACGCTAAATAATGATTCATGCTAGCTAGACTCATATCAAGAGTAAACCTAGGTACAGTTGAGTCACGGATAGAAATAAGGTACTTCTCACGAAATCGCTTAATATAAATATCCTAATCAAGTCGTCACTGCTGCAAATATACACAATATACGAAAACTTGTTGATCATCAGGTAAACAAAATCACAAATACTGCTGAGACGACCTTTACAAATTCATATACTTACAACAACAAAAAAATAACAGCTTATCAGGGTGCCTATTCACACCAGAAAGCGGCGAAGTATTTAAAAAATAAATACACGTAGACGTGTAGTTTACATACTTACCGTATTCCTGTAACGCTCTAAAACATTTCATAAATTTGAGCTCCCGTCATAACAACTGTTAAATCTTACTTAGGCCAACAGGTTGTTTACCAAGCCTTTTCGTTTCAGATACATACCGACTCGACTATGGGGCTTCAGCGGCCATGTTCAGACGATACTGCACAGTCTAATAGGGCGTGTCCGTTGTCCCTGGCCTATAGGCGGTCGGGTGTCGCTGGTGCTGCCCGATAGGTCTACCCTCACCTATGATCTCTACGAACCGGTTGGAGACGAGCACGAAGGTATGAATGTTTCAATCACAAATCCCCTTTAGGTCTTAACCAAGAAGTAAAAACATTTAGATTTATTATTTTAGCCTAATTTGATCGAAGGCATCCCATTTTCTCACCCAAATCCCTATTTTGCGTGATCACTAGCCATACCCAGTCCTGCAATTTAGAGATTTTATATGCAGTCAGTTAGCGTTCGCGTGTAAAATACTGAACTGATATTCAGATGCATCCGGCTAAGCTGGAAGCAGACCACGACATGGCTAGACAGATGATGCATGTCCTGCAATTACGTCACCTTGCCTTGCCTCGTCGGACTTAAAGATTTACTGTTGCTTGATTAATAATAATGATTAATATTGGTAGTTTATCTTATCATACCATTATATAGACTAGGGAGAAAGTTATTTTACCCCCAAGGTTCAAGTCGATGAACTCGTATGTTTATGATTTTCCTGTTAGAAAATTCCGAGAATTCATGCTATAGGTTTGTTGTTTTGTGGATTCCTATCGCATTGGCAAGTTTTATGTTGGTAGTAGATAACTGAATCTGAATCTAGGTTATCGTGCTATCTGAAAATAGGTGTTAGAAAGTGGGTGCACCTTTCCACTGGGAATTATGGGCGTGACGGCATCACAATATCATTATCTTACCTACTGTCCGATTTGATATGTCAATGTCTGCCAACGTCACAACATTATAAAGCCTGAGTAAATCAACACAGTGCAAGGTCACGACTACATGGTAACTAGCGACTGTGTTTCCACTCGATTGGTTCATCTCTTGCAACACGAAGGTATTGTTGGGCTCAGTTTAGCTTGTCTAACCGGTTTATTCCAAAGTTTTTGATTGTAGTTGCGTGGTTTTGTTTTATAACATAACATCACGATTCCCCAAAGTAGAAGGCGTGTATTATATCACCCACATTTCGCATTTTACATCCCATGTAATAGGGGGCGAGAGTCGAGTTTACTGTCTTATACCGGGCACAAATGCAGAATGCGGAATCTTTTAACGATGGCAATCTATAAAGAGTCGGTCCAGAATTTAGCTACGACTTTGGGGCCATCAGTAGCGTCCATCAAATGTTGCAACGTGAAGGTATCAGGGCAGGAAAAACGATATCAGATGTCCGATCGTTTTTGAAGCACAGAACTTCCACTCCAGACTGGAGAGTGAGTTTCCAGAACAGACTCTGGACTGCTACTATAAATTCCTTGCTGGACAAGCTTGGGGATTGCCCGTAACGCTTGGCTTATTCTTGCCATCACTAGATCAACGAGACAGTCAATTTTCAGAACACATGCTGATATGATATTACGACACGTCATAATTATCACGCCATGCTCTATTATATACCTAATTATTCGTATCAGTAGCGTTGTCGTATCGGTTACCAGTCCTGTGAGATAATAGCGAATAAATTCGCGTAAAACTCGTGAATACCGATACGCTAATATGTGATGTTGATAAACCTGTCATGAAACATCAAAGCGACTTAGTCATAATATCAAAATGTATATACCCTTATCAGCACTATCACCCTCTTATCATAGTAGGAAGTTTTAAAGTGAGTCAGCAGTGTGCGAGAAATTTTCGAAACTAATTAACCGACTTTCAGAACAACTAGGCTTTCATAATAATCATTTTATTGTGACCTATATTATATTTCAATGATATCATCGTAAGAAATGGTTCCACGAACAATAATGTTGTGTGATAGGACCAGTACTAATTATCCGCAGCAATCATAAACTTTTTACTTAGTCATGTAATGTGTAATTATTACATAGGTTTCAGTTGAAAACACTGTTCCAATCACGAGAGAGAAAATGTGCACCTCGTGGAAGATTTTAATAACGTCAATACACGTGCACAATTTCCTCATAAGTTACCTATTACTTTATTAAAAGCTATTCTTCTAGGTAATATCTAGTGTGAAATTTAAAAAAGTACCACCGATGATTCATTAAAAGAAAGGAAGAAAATAGGACGTATGAAAAAGATTAAAGAAATGATAAGATTAAATACATAGGTACTTATTTTTGGTTATAGGTAAGTACAGTAGGTCGCACGTGACTGATACCGAAACTAGTATAAGCTGGCCTTTTGTTCTATTGAAACTCCGAATGATGCTTGGCCAGCTCATGGTCAAATTGCTACCACTGATGAGAGGTTGACTGTACATGATAATAAATTAAAACACGTCATACTGACCAGATATCCGCAAAAAAATAATCTCTAAAATCGTAAATCGATAACTTATTTTGTCCTATACGTAATAGATGCATGATGCATTATGTAAATGTGTATTTGACAACAATGATGTCGAATGTTGTCTATATATGCAGTCGTAAGGACAAACATAGCATGAATCAAATGGTCGTCATCCTACGGAAGTTGTAAGAGTCTAGTGGCGGAAACCGGTGTTTATGGTCACTCTAGGCAGGGGATAGCAGCCGTTCATTACTTTTTGCACATCCAGTCGGCTATTGCTACATTTAGGTACTAGGGGTAATGTGACACTGATGTTCAATCAACATCATAGCGCGGCAGCCCCAATAGCCTCGTGGCTACTGTAGCCGGCACGGTGGATGGCCTAATGGTGTCTCACTGGATGGCGGTACACAGACCGCCATTGAGATATGTAATATAGGTGTATTGAATGTTTCTTATTTTGTTTTAGTAAGTATGTTTACAATTAAATATTTTGCTGCTATGGATCTCTGGTCTGAAAATAAAGTTTATTATTATTATATAGGTCAACGAATATCTGAAATCACGTATTAAAAGTAGAAATAAATGTATGCTGATAAATTAAAGTAGGTAATCACAATTATTATAGTAAAAAAAACTTTTGTTGAATAAAACCATTTATAATATTATTATTGTATGGATAGATGGAAGCTAACTATAAGTGAACCAGTGGCGCAGATTGCCGATAGACCTTGACACAGCTTAGAATTCAAATCGGCTACTGAGGAAGTAATTCGACAAACATTAACGATTCACGTGATGTACTGTTCATAATTGATTTATTTATATTAACTTTATCTCATGTTAATCTAGGAAGGAATTAACATTTTAGAGGCCCTTCTACTTAAGTTGGCCTCGATCGAAGTCCCACTAGCTTAGTTTCTCATCTGATTTAAAGATGTGTCATGACATGTGGCTTCCAAACGTTGCCAAAATAAAATGCCAGTTGGTCTGAAACAGTAGGAAACACACCACATCATAAATGATGAGTTTTTAATAAGCAGTACAAGGGATATTTGAGTAAAAGCACTCCCGTTTATTAGCCTGCGAGCAATGCAGCATTGGCCCTTTACTTGGCAAGCTAAACTGAATTTCGGGCTAGTTCCATCTTCTTCTATTTTATAAAACAAGAAAGGGCCGGATATAATTATAAAAGGGTTGTATTTTTTTTTAAATAAAGCTGCCATACATTTTTGACATTGCGGAACGTCTTGACCGAAAGTTCAAGGCATACTAATTTAACATCCATCCATATTCATCTGTCACCGCCCTTTTCTGGAGCTACCTGTCAGAAAGTAACATCTATTCTCTAATTTAAGTTTGTGAACACGGAAACCAGCGCCATTGTCCTTTCTTATACAAAAACTAACATTATTTTGTCGTCCTACAGATGACGTGACGGTCGCAATCTGCCCCGGCATCGGCAACACTTCAGAGAGCGTGTATATCCGAACTTATGTACACTACTCACAGTGCCACGGCTACCGGTGCGCTGTGCTGAACCATATAGGGGCTCTCAACAGCGTCCCAGTCTCTGGAAATCGGATCTTTTCTTACGGTAAGATATAATAATACCAGCCAGTTACTGTCCGACTGCAGGGCAAAGTCCTCTTCTCATACAGAGAAGGCACGAGCATTAATCACCAAGTTTGCTCAAGACGGGTTGGCGATTTCAGACTTATATTAATTATAATAAGTCCAGGTTTCCTAACGATATTTTTCTTCACCGATGTCAGTGACGTCCAAGATAAACTTAGAAAGTACATATGAATGGAAAAAGTCACATTGATACTTGCCCAGGTTTGAACCTATAACCTCGTGCACAAGAAGCGAGGCTTAAACCACTGGGCCATCATGACATGGCCCAGTGGCACGGTAAGACATACCATATTACAATTTAACTATCTGATCTAAGGGGCAGTCAAATGTCAATCCACGATGAGCTTCTTATCCAAATAAAGGTTTGATTTTGGTGGTTTCTAGAAGTGCACTCATAAAAACAAACAGAAAGCTTCGTACGAGTAGCGTTTAGGGTTGCCAGATCATAAAATTGGAAAGCTGAAAAGACCAGCCGGTTGAGCCAGACATTTGGGTACAAAGGCCGAACACCTTAACTTATGAAGGAATTTGTATCTTAGGTTTAATACTCGTAAAATGTATGTAAATCCAGACATTGATCCTTAACCATAAAATCGTCTTAGCGTCTAATAAATTAACAACCAAATTGTACAGTATAACAAAATTGGTGTAGGCTGGAAACCGTCTTATTTGAACGGACACACATCCAAAAAGCCTAACTATATCCGCCTTTATCCGGATGTCTGGACACCCTCAGCAGTAAGCAAGCAGCCGGCTAACACCTTGCTTGGGGGTTGATATTTTCCCATGGAATGAGCTGTTGTGTGATGTTCCAAAAAACAACTTTCGATCCTTGGACAAAATACGTCAGTTTTGATCGAAATTTAGTAGTAATTCCCAATCTTGTGCTATTTTGTACTCGCCTGATACCGCTGATTCATCCTAGAGTAACGTAACATAATTCACATTTGTTAATATAAACAAAACAATGCTCAAGTATACACACACTGCGTAATAAACAAGCGCGTTTGTTTGCAATCCAAATGCATACTATTTTCTGCGAAATGTATGGTCCTTGAAACATTTTTAAAACAATACCAATCCGATGATCGGTATTATGATCATCGGATTGAAGGCGTGACCTACCCTAGATAAATTGACAGTATTGAAGAATTACTCACATTCACAGCTGGACTGTTGCCCCCCCCCCCCCCTCTGACAAAATCCCGGGCTACGCCAATGCCTAATGGTTAAATAAAGGTTTAATTACACAATACAAATATGATAGAGTAGCTACGGTGCGTTGACGACGATGCGCAAACGCATGGATATGCTTGAGGGGAACCGTTCTAAATACTTCGTTAATAAGCGATTGTACATACTTTGTATAGACCTATTATTCTTTATATAGCGAAGTATGTACGTCCTTACACGTGTGGCATGTACCGAGATAATGGACAATCCGCTATACTTACAGCTATTGTTGACTGGAAAATTTTGATCGTTGGGTACCTTTGTAATCAATTACTGTGCACAATAAAGAGTACTAAAGGCCGCTCAGTGGTCAAAATTCGACTGTGTTAGCTTTCTGCACTCTTTCCTCATATACGTACATTTTAACTACATAATGTATAATGCCAAATCACACACTTTACCATGCGCGCAATATTGTTATAAAGGGTTCCGATGTCTTCGCTTCACAAATTAATAAAATAATAATTATTATATCTGTCCATATAACACATGCTTCATGTTTTGTAAACAATTCGTCGGCTGAGGAAGCGACGTGATATCTTCGACTAGAATACTCACCATCAAGGCTCACTTTAATTAAGAAATTGCGGGTTCCAATTGAAGTAGCACCCTACATATCCACATGTCTGATTGCAAGATAAAAGATTAATACAAAAAAAAAATTGCGTCGTCGCAACATCTCTTCTTCCATACTTACTTATAGTCGTCAGATCAGTTGTCATCCTCTCTCTAACCATATCATCTATAATGTGTTAAATTGGGCTCTGTTCGTGGATCCGTGGTACAGATCCTAGATACATAATACGATTGCATTCTTTCAACTTTTTCACACGTTATGTCGACGACATTGCAACTTCCGGCCACAGTAGATCTAGACTCTGTTGTAGTGTGCGAATTAAATACGAAGTTACGAAGATTTTCAAGACCGTTCTTATTATTCTGTGTCCTCAAGCTATACTGTATTAGCTCATGTAGTAACATAATGGCCAGTCAGCTAAAATTAATGCGTAGGCTTCCCAGGTTGCAACGGAAAAATATAAGTAGTATCTAGGTATTTCTTAAAGTCATCAAAATGATACTGCAGATTTTATCGACAGCAGACACAAGTTTGTATTTCCAAATTAAAGAATGAAATCAAAATTCATATATTCTAATTAACATAAGACAGTCGCCAAAACGCCTACCCTTCGCATTTCATTGTAAGTATTTATCAATGGAACTGAAAAGCAAAGTCCTTTTTCCGGTTGTAACCGAATATTTCCCGTATCTGTCTAACTATTGACTTACATTACAAGTCACTAGGAAACTTACCTATATTTTTTTATATATAGAGTCCAGTCCAGCGACACCCGCTTATGAGCAAAATTGCTTTTCCCTCAGTCATGTATGGGGAATGCCTCACGTAAATATTTTATTTCTAATCCATTTTCCTTCTAATTTCCATCAATATCAATAGTTTCCGAGTGGCTCTTGGACATCCGGACGAACGGACGGTCAGGACAAAATTGCAATGGTTCCATTTTTGCCATCAGGCTACGGAAAAGGCGATTTATAGTTCGACCGCTGCGATTGTTTAAATTCAGTAGTCCGGGTCTATGGCTCTACATGTCCTCTTTCTTCTTTCTTTATTCTTTAAAAAAAACGTTGCCCCACACTAGGAATTTCTCCTGTATCGTGGGTGCGTTTACAAACATTTAAACTCACATACACAAACAGCCAGACCCGGAACAACTACCTGTAGGTCATACAAATATTTGTTCCGTGCGGGGATCGAACCCACAACACGCGGCGCAGCAGCCGATGGCTCAACCACTGCGCCAATCGTGTCGTCATAAGTCATAAATGTACCTACAATATTACACTCTACATGTACATTGATACCTATATATTGTTTCGACTTTCACGCCGAGGTCATTGGCGTCTACTATTATTTATAACTTTGTATTTAGATACAACAAAGTTGCATTCCATTGTTGCATTGAAGAAAATTAAATATGAATTTATTTAGTATAGGTTCTACAAGGTGTGTGTAATGGAAATAACTGAAACTTAAGGGGATCTTATACACATTCATTATCTTGAACAATTTTACTATGGAAAATCTTGAATAATCAATTTTACTTGCATAATTTATATTTTAGTATCTCAGCCCTCTATAGGTAGTTCCGAGTTATGCGAATGTACTTAAGTAAATGTACCTACTGCAGGCTTACACAAAAATCTTTTCTCTTGCGTAAAACGCCAGACGCTAGTCGCTAACGTCAAAATGTATGGCAATGACATTACATGTGGAAAGGAGTCATTTGACGTCTCTAAAGCTAATTTCAACTCCATACAATTTGATCTTTCCGATGGCGTTAACGCTTACAGAAAAGGTATTTTGTCTAGGTCCCCAGAACGGCATATTTCCCCCCCATACCAATACGTCCTTGTATTAGACTACTACCATTACTATTTCAAGGGAGACCATATTGGCCCCAAAATCGAAAGTCAGCCAGTAAAAATAATTTGGGCCCAAACTTGTATGATCTCTTTTAAATGTTTTGTCAGCTATTCATATGTTAGGTATGTCCTTTGCCCACGTAATGTTAAGTAACCATGAGCAAGTGAAATGTGCGTTCATTTCAACGGAAAGCGACAAACTACATCCGTGACTTTTCCATAAACAAGACCATTACCTTTTTCCGTGTAATATAAGCACGGAAAAAGGCATTAGCGTCAATAGAAAAGTGTTTGTTTCCTAGAAACGGCCGTCGGTAAACCATAGGTTGGTTGTATGTCGGTGCTTCATTAAACTATGCCTTGCGTTATAATCTAAAACACATGGCATTTCTCACAATTTCGATGTCAAAACCGTGGGAAATAATGCAAGTTGCATCTTCGTTCAATAACACGTTATTTAAAGGTTTTGCATTTGGAAATGGGTAGGTACCAACATGATTTTATAGGTACACCTCGTAAAAGTACAGCAGTTTTAATACATACATATCGGATTATAAATACTTTTACTGAAAAAATAATACTTGACGTAAGTAGTTGTTTGCTTATCTTCACACCTCTTATTTTAACTAAAGGACAGAGTACCTAGGTAAAAGTATATTGGTATGCCGAAGCAGAAAAACTACGTATTTTTCTTGGGACTTGCTGACTTCTGAATCCTCAATACAAATAAAACGTATTTATAATTCTTTGGTGAAGGATCTGTAGTTCAAAATCTCGTGGCAATTTTACTAGGTATATTGCGTGTAAAAAAATCGAGCTTTAATCTGATTTGATGCATACATTAACCATATTACTGGAGGCCTTCAAAATGGTCAAATTAAGTTGAAATAGGTACGCTACGGTAAATGTTAAAGAAGCTATGCAGGGTGGTTCGTAAGGACGCTTTTTTAACACGGCGTTAGAAAACGCGTACTGGATTTTCAACTCTCGACGCCAAGCGGAGCGTTGACAATTCAGTGCGCGGTACAGACGCGTTGCTTAAAAAACCGCCCATACGCACGACAGAAATAAATAGAAAAATTTCGAATCGGGAATTAATAAATATGCTAGTATAAATCAATCCAGCTGAGGACGAGTTTTGCAGAAGCTTATGATTTCAGCTTGTTCTGAAAATAGGTTTGCATCTAAATGCGTATTATTAAAATTATCTAATGAGTAATGACACACCGTGACCGCTAATTCATTAACACAAAAACAAAACAGTGATCGTTAACCTTAATTACTTTATGCCACTATTTGTAATCTAGGACATTGATAGATGGATAGGATCGATCGATGCAGTCATTCCAATATTGATGTAATTTTGACTTGTCTCTTGAAGTAATAAAGGTTTGTTTTCCAGGACACACGGATGACTACAACTATATGGTCGAGAACCTCACGGAGAGGTATCCCAACACGAAACTAATTCTAGTCGGATTCAGTCTGGGTGGCAACCTAATTGCTAAGTACCTGGGAGAGGACAGGAAGAGGCCCACCAATATAATTGGCGGGATTTCAATATGCCAGGGATACAACGCTATAGAGTAAGTATATAATTTCAGTCTTCAATTGTTTAATCAAGTTATTCAGCAATTTGTCCCACGAGAGGTCGAGGTTATCTTCATTGCCGAACGCCACATTTAAATCACTGTGTCGAAGGCACACCAATCAACGATTAATGAAAACTTTACGTGAATATAAAAATATCGTCTATGGTTTCATAATATTGGTTGATTATGTAAATAAGGATATTATAATTTGTTTATTTTGGTTACCACGGGCCGTTATGTCCAAAAATAAGATGGAGACGTCTTCTGCCGTAAATGGCTTTCGATCATTAAAAACTATGGAAAGGGCAGTTTCTTATATAGACTAGAAATTTTGCAATACGTCATCTAAAATGTAGAAACGGCTTGTT
Organism: Phlogophora meticulosa; assembly: GCA_905147745.2. Lineage (NCBI taxonomy): Eukaryota > Metazoa > Arthropoda > Insecta > Lepidoptera > Noctuidae > Phlogophora > Phlogophora meticulosa. The sequence continues at coordinate 12,288,502 of LR990522.1, read as the reverse complement.
GGTTTTTAATGTCTTTTCAATCCATATAATAGGTCGGTTCTTGCAATTATGTATATCTAACCTTCATAAGATTGTTCTACCAAATAAGGGACTTGGTTGCGAAATTACTTGTACGAGTTGTGCAAACTTATTCGATTTATTTCTTGATACTCTTTTCATTTCGCAGAATAATATTACACCGAACGTATTGCTATTAATATTGTGTTGCTTAGCCAGCACTGAATTGAAATCAGTTTATTGTAGGTAACAAACACACCTCTTTCAGCAGAGGAAACCGGGGTCGGAATAAAGTTTATTCACCCGACCTCTCACCTCAATATCTAAATTAAGAGTTAAAATATCGTCAGATTTAGAGTTATTTATTCAGACGTTTACAGGCTACTAACAGCCCATTGAGAGTTCTCATATTTCTCAAATATTCATACTACAGTTATGAGACCAGCATCGTAAAAACTCGAAGTCAGTCAGAGTTTCCATATAATTATGTATTTAGTTGAAACATCGATTGTTTATTTTTTCTTTTTGATTGATTGTTTTTTTTTACCCGCGCTTCGGTCATCATTCAACCATACATAACCAATAAAACTGTATTCAAGCAATATTAAACCTTATTCCTATTACTTCTAGCACTATGGTGTACCTCCTGCAATGGCAGAACTTCCGTCGTTTCTACCTGTACATAATGACGGACAACTACCGTAACATCATAACTCGACACAAACGAACGTTGCTGAGCCCCGAAATAAAGAACAAATACCGTTTGGATGAGAAGATGATAGTGTCAGCTGGTACACTGCCTGATCTCGACGAAGCCTATTCCAGGTAAGACTGATGTAATATTATTTTTTTTGTATTATTATCGACTGGCAACTTGTCCGCAGATTTCGTACTTTCCCCTTCAAAGTTCCCCGTTATCCCTTCCAACCGTATTAAACTGTATATTGGAAAATAAAATATAGCCTATGTTACTCGCTGATTATGTATCTTTCTATGGGTGAAAGATTTTTTTAAATCGGTTTTAGTTTTCGTGTTTACCCATTATAAAGAAACATAAAAAAAAGTATTTCCTCTTCATAATACATATTAGTTTAGACAAGGTGGAGCGTAAGACGAGTACGATTTCTGTAAACTAGTTATAAGCCGAACTTGCATTTGCAAACGCCCTAGAGGAATTCATTAACCTACCTACGTCTTCCGCACTTTAATAAGCGACTTATCATTGTGTCTGAAAGTCCTCAAACTTATCGACCTTTCGCCTTGAGCTGCAACAACAAACGACTTGAACTAGAAATATACCAATCTAAAAATTACTGAAGGTGTCATTAGTTCATTAACATACTTGTGCAATACGGTTGACTTTTGACTGTACATTATTGTGTTTAGAATCGTTGAAGCCTCTTACGATACCAAATAAAGGAGCTGACAGGTGTCTAAGTCTAAGGTTCTTAAAGATATCATACTTATGGCTGAGGCATTAATTAAGGCGCTCATAAGCCTTAATATAAGCAACTGAACTACATATTTATCTAGAAATCCATGAAGAATAATGGACCTTTTATATTTATTAACAGTGAAAGTAAGTTTGACTCACATTAGTAGTATGATAATAATTATGATACTTGCATTTATAAATGTCTTATACAATTCTAGTACTGTTACAATATCTACCTGTAAGAATGCTGAACACATTCGTAGTTTCGTGTTAACTTTACGTAATTAATGCTTATTAAGTTGGTATATTAGCCGTGTAGTTTCCGACAAGTAAAAATACAACTTCTAGACTGTTAAGAGTTATACAATCTAATAATTACTACCTAGATACGACATTCTTTTTGCAAGTCCTGGTTTCTGATCACATAAAAAAATATTCAAATTTAGAATTAGTAAATTATTAACATTAAAACCTTATTGATATTTTACAAAGGGATTGGAATGTTAGATGCCTGTACTAGTTAGGATAAACCTGATTAGTTCGCCAAAATGACAACAGCTAACAGTACTCATGTATGTTCATCTGAGATACAAGCAGTGCCCCGCAGTTTCACCAGCTCATAAGGGTCGTAGCGTGGTGTTTAGATCATAACCTTCCTCAAGGAATTGGGCATTACAAAATGCATTTCTTTTCTCTTTCTAAGAGATTGGCGCGTTCACCCAAATAAACTCTCCAGCGACTCCAGCTTCATTATATAGTTTTTACTCTATAGTACAGACAGATAGATATCTCTTTCTTTTTCTGAAACCTGGAGTTCCCTTCGTTAGTTGTATTACATTTATGGTCAAAAACATGGTATTTTAATACCAATGTTGAACGTTGAACTAAGAATACCTTTTGTGCAACTGCCATACATCGGCAGACGTGTTTTAGTCGTCCGGAAATGCTGTAATAGTCAATTAGGGCAAACGGGTAATTTTGCTGCTCCTACGCCATGTTATCGCGTTTGTAATCTGTGACCGATCACGCCATCTGCAATATTTGCCGCGGTTTTAGACTTAAGCTGTGTCAACGAACTTTTACGAATGACCTTAGACGGGTCAATGGCGATAACCGCTTTGTGGATCACCTTCTGCTAGAGTTAAAGTAAACATTGCCACCGCAATATAGCTTGCAAGGTTTCGTATCAAAAATGGTAAAACTCTTTTTGACTTAAGTTGAGAAATGTCCTTGTAAAATACCATCCCTCTACTTCCCCCTTTTTTTCGAAGTTAGCAATGCGAATTATCCGAAACACATGTGATGGTTAGTTCAAGTAAGTATTGCAGAAAAAAAATAAAACGTCTTCTCTCAAAAAAGTCTCTCTAGTAAGGCGGTCGCAAAAAAACTAATATACTTTGAAAATGAGACAAAATATTTCCTACTAAGACACAGAACTCTTAGTGGGCGAGTGTGGATACAAAGCGCCACACTGGGTAAGGCTTTTACCGACTTACAAACGCCGTACAGTCGCACATAGGAACTCCAGAATCGATGATAGAACCAGACTATAATCTACTCAACAAAATGTATCATTGCAAACAATATTTAAAAAAAAAACAGACAACACAGAGCATACATTTACTAATGGCGAAAATAATTAACTAATTAGCAAACGTAGTATTGCCATTTTAGACCAAAAAAAAAATGTTTGGCCACCCCAAACATTTTTTTATAAGGGTTTTCCACCACCACCCTTATCACATAGGGGTACGAAAAATAGATGTTGGCCGATACTCAGACCTACACGATGTTCATCTAAAACTTTATACAAATCAGTCTAGCCGTTTCGGAGGAGTTTGGTAACAAACATTGCGACACGATAATTTTATATATTAGATACCTAAAAGATTAAAAACCCTACCAAATGACTCAATTATCTCTAAACAGTTAAAATCTGTCGACTGACAAATTGTGAATCGATCGAACTTGTAATAATATTCACTTGACGTAAATGTAAAAAGATAATAGATACTACACTACATATAGCGACTGAAAGGAATGAACGAATTGATAATAATAATGATTTAACTTATTAATGTTTAGTGTAATTAGAGTCAATATTATAATTATGTAATTTAACAATAATATAATATAATAATATAGAACTTGCAGTGCCCTTACAGGGTGCATATCTTAATACTGTGTCATGAAATTTTACTACATGCCTACTAACCAGTGTTTTACATGTTTGCAAATAAATAAATAAATAAAACACAACTTTCTTGTCTTTTCAGAAGGGTATACGGCTTCGAATCAGTGGCAGACCTCTACAAATTTAGTTCGTCGGCATTCTACCTCAAGAATATAAAAACCCCAATGATATTCATCAACGCGCGCGATGACCCCATTGTACCCGAACCTTTATTACCTCTCATCAGGGAATTTGTTAGTAAGTAGTACTTTTCAACAATTAACATCAAAATGGAATTTTTAAATTATTCTTTACTGTTTTTCTTCGTATTAGCAGAGATCAGCTGATTGTTTAAACCATCGACGCCCCCTCCCCTAAGAGGCTTATGATATAATATCCATCAAGCTTGTAGGTATATCAGCAGCCATCTCAGTATTCCTGCCTTCCCTTTCCAGCCATAACCTTCACACAACAATTCCTTCATAGCCACGTTCATACATACTCAATATTCTTCTAGCTAGATTGCCCTCATTTCTAACTATCAAATCGAATCCGAATAATGTAATGTACCGTGTTTGTTTTTTTGTACAAATATGTGTCTATATGTCAGTTTTTTTTGTCATTGTGACTAATAAAACAACCGTCTGACTTTACAAAGCCAACATGTTGGTATACCAGTTTTTCAAGGCCATACTAGTTGTTAGGTGTTTACAGATTTACAGGTCACATTAACGACCACTTTTAAATTGAACAGTCTGTCCATTAATAGTATCGTTCGACAGTTATTTAATGTTCAGTGAACAAACACTGTGGCAATATTTGGTAATGTACGCGTCACCGGTATTTCGGTAATTCATTTACATTATTAATGGAGGCGTTACTTGACATCTACGTGTCAAATATAACACGTCTATTAAAGACGCTTTATTAGTCTAGATACTATGAGCCTAGTCCCTGATTCTGGACAGCCAGAATCGAAATTTTTCGTCGCCTTTTCCTATTTTCTATGTTTCTATGGGGTTTAAAATTATGTACTGAACTCATGGTATCAGTTTATGCGTTCATATACCTTCCGCTCTGGTAACATATTTTTATGTATACCATGATTAACCTAGTCTATGTTTATAAATCATTGTCTTGTTGCCACAAGCACGACTTCTGACGGTGGCGTTCTGGGTTCTTGGAAAATAGTGATAATATTGATTTTAGCTCTTTCTGTACACTGCTAGGATAAATGGGCGTGGATTGGCAAGAAGTGGGCAAAACTTAAGCCTGTAAAGTGTCACGCACCGTTCTATAGAAAAATTCGGCTTCGCTATCTACGTATATTTACATGGTTGGCAAGAGGATCGCTCTCGATTAAATTGGTCTTAACACGTTGAACGCCAAATGCGGTCATTTGGCGTTCAACGTGTTAAGACCAATTGACCAACGAAATACAATAGGAAATGTATTGTTTGTCGGTACAAACAATACATTTCCTATTGTATTTCGTTGTTTGACAGTTAAGGTGTTAAACACTACAGGGGTACTTAACCCACACCACGTCTTCATCACCCTTCAGGGAATATAGAAATGATTGTGTTATGCTTTTGACCTTTATTACAGTATCTGGGCTTTTTCCGTAGTGGTTTCTTGATCATTCGAATCTTAATGTAAATATTGCGCAACACAAATGAGGTCATTATCATTGTACCGACATGTGAACGAGACCGGTGAAACTTGATTGTGAATTTCCATATTTTTACATTCGTCTTCTGAATTCGGATATTCAAGGTGATCGTTTCAAATATTTAGTTAGGACCTTAGTTTTATTATGATATTTGAAAGTTGCGAGGATGCTACTTGTAATAAATTAATATGAAGAATAGTGATAGGAATGTTTGAAGCTGATCGTTACAGCCTGAATGTTAAGCTTAATTCGTCCTTGCTTACCCAACCAAGCACGAATGCGCGTTGTGAAGACAGACTTAGGAAACTCAAACGAATACTCCTCGCCATTCGAATTCGTGCTCTGATTGTGCTTCGCTCGAACTTGCTAGCTTAGTGTACACGCAGCCTGGTGTCTTGTTGCTTTGAAGTCTACCAGAACTAACTACCTAGTAGTAGTAGTTATAAACTAGAATATACCCAGAGAGGTTTCTTCGAAAGCTCAATCACATTAATGAAACACTAAAGTACCTAACATTGTGAAATATTTGCATGATTAAGACGCGTGACATATAGGCAGATAATGCCAACTTGAAAAAAAAATTGTTTAAAAACCAGACCGAGGTTATCTCTTACAATTTTAACGTCATATTGTATGCTGTATCTATCTGGTGTTTACTAAAAGTATTTGTCTTTACAGGCTCGCACGATAAGGCGATGTATCTCGAATTGGCACACGGCGGTCACTTGGGTTTCTACGAAGGAGGTCTGGTGTACGCCAATCCGGTGAACTGGCTGGACCGTGCACTGGTCGGGTTAGCCGGAGGCATGCTCATGGCGCATAACAAATGCTCACACAAATACGCCGACGCTTCCGCCGAGTGCTTGCCCTCCGATGATGAACCCGACCTCATCAAATCAGCCACAATCGTCTATCGTGACCCATTAGAAAAATCATCCACGAAAGCATACTAGACGTTATTACATTAACTCGTGGCTCGTAGAGCTCTTTGGTATACTTATATGTCTAATATTTATTAGATAAACTTATATAAAATTCAGCCTGTGGTGTTGACCCACTGCAGGGCAAAGGGCAGTTGAGTGGAAAAAAGAAATGGAAGCCTCCCATTGTCAACTCGATCCTACGCCGACATGGACCAACCCAAGGCTGAATTATTTATTTTATTTAATATAAAATTACTGCAGTCCATTTCATCAGCAGTGACATTTTTACAAAGTACTTAAATTGTGTCGTAAGTACATCTTTTGGAGGTAAAGATTCTCCACCGCGTTTTTATACGTCCCTAATAAATAGTTGCTATATTAATATAAAAGGCAAAACCGTATTTACCAAAGCCTAGTATGGGAACGCGTCGTTCCCATTATGCCCTAAGTAAGATATTAGGCAGGACCTAAGAGGCAATTTATTATAAACAGCACATACGCTTTTTATAAATATTTATTGTGAACGTTATAAATGTTTTCCAGGCTCTATGTCAAAATGTATGTGAATTAGTGTTTATTGTTTTATGTTGTGACTAGTTGAGGCGATCAGGTGTGGCGTAAGTAATAATGTAGTAGTTGAGAATATTTTTATACAACTATGCCCGTTTTCACTAACACTGAAGGACAACTAACTGAATGCATAAATAAAAGAGCACTGCGCCGACAGTTGAAAATCCAATAATACAAAATGTTTAGGTAATTAGTTAGGCGTGGCTTTGTGTTAGTGTTAACGGGCAATTGTTTCATTAAAACTTTACATCAGTATTTTTATCTGAATAAGTGTCAACATGCAGCTTTAAAATGCGGTCTGTTGTAACCTGCACAAAACATTTGCATTTACCATACTGCCCTTCCATATTTATTAAAACGTTGTACGGTGTGTGCCACGCCTTGTTTCGCAAATTTTATTCGAATGCACGCAGTAAACACGGGCCTTTAGTAATTTTTTGACATTGTGATATATTATAACCGATTATATATGCCTAGCCTATTGCATTTTAATTGAGATGTGCATTAGTGTAGAAATGATGACGGCCGTACAAACAGCTACTTCTGTTAAATGGCCCTGGGTTCTAGTCCCGGTTAAGTCAAGTATGTTATTATATTATATGTAACGTTGTTGTTTGATACTACGAGTGATAATCATTTACAAACTTACGAGTACCTACATGAAATTTACATATTTATCGAATTATAAATTTCATATTATTCTGTTTGTAAAATATTTCGTTGATATTTAATATATAAATAGTACAAAATACAGATTTGCACAATTAATAGTTGAATGTCGTGTTCATTAATTTACTTATAGATTGAGACGAAGTATTAATACATTTCATTCCTGTGCATTGGATTCCTTAAATAGTTCCGTAGATAGAATTCAATGCAAAATTATATATAATGCTCTGTATTGTCAATTTCAGAAGTCACCAATTTGAATCCTGTTATTATAATCTGTTTGCAATAGAATATAAAGATTAGTCGCCGGTAGAAATAAATTATTTTGCTTTATTACTAATACCACGATGCTACAATAAATATAACGGCATTTGTTGATAAGGAATTATAATGAAAGAGATATTGTTCACTTGTTCGTTGCAAAAGTGTATGACTGGAAATGGGTTTTTAAACTTATACATTGTAATGAAGTTTGTACTGTTCCTATGAAAACGTAACGTTATGGAATTGTTCGCTAAGCGATGTTTTGTGAGCTTTATTCAGGGCTAACTTAACTTCCGTCCAAACTAATGTTCATAAGTCGAGAGGAAGATAGAGGAGATAGTCTTATCTTGGCAAAAGGTCAGGGTAGACGAGGTTTTGTACATGTACAGTAAATTAGAAACCCATTTCTATTGTAAGAATCTATGTGCTTCGTGCTTAGACGTGGTAGCAACTTTGAAGCACGACGTAGCAAAAAACATTTGTGATGATAATGTCTTTTATAATACCTACGTCCGATTGGATGGTTGCGCACGCGCAATTGTGTGCCGCGTTCAAGTTTGATGTGTAGCTATATGACTGGTAGGTTTGTCGATTTTAGTGTTTGTAAAGTTTAGCGCTTGTGCAAGTGGTGGGTACGTATACGCACGCAATGTTTGACAGGATTTAGACAAATCATTTTGAAGAGTAGCTACGCGTTTCTGGGCACCCACTTACACAAACGCAAAGACTCGTGTGAGCACTTTGTTTCGTTGTAAGGAGAGTATGTAACTACAATCGTTCTAAGACGTTTGCCAATTTACAGGCCTGCACAATAGTAGTGTAATGTGACAAGTTTATAGGCTTTCGAATACGTTTCTAAGGCCTAGTCTTATGTCTTAGACTGGCTGCTACACACTTGTTCGGGTCGTAACATTCGATTCGGTAGTATTCGCTAAACAAGTAAAACCCGGCCATAGCATTTACTACACTTGTTCGGTTCTCAGGTTGGAGCTAAGCCGGCGGCTTTTTCCAACGTACCTATATTCACTTAATTCGATATTTTCGCCCAGCTGAAACGAACGATGCCAAAAAAGTGTGTAGCACGCCTTACTTATTGAAAACTAAGATAATATCTTTAATATGATCTTCTAAGTTCTTGCACAGAATATTCCATTGGTGTATCTGATCTCACCAAAATTCGTTGTAAGAAGAACAAAAAAAGAAGGCTAATTGATTTGCCCCAAACAGTTAGATATTTTCGCCAAACTCGCCACAGACATCGTACATAATATAGATACTCAGCAATTAAATTAAATTGCTATGGGTAAACGGTGCTAGTTTTAGTATGTGGTTATGTCATGATTATTTTAGGCGTTCCTCACATGCAGGGACTGGTTGATTGTATGCTTATAAACATCAAGGCGTTGACGTTTAATAAAAAAAGGTAAGTTGGAGTAAAAGCGCATTTTTAAACTAAAGACTTCCAAGTAATTCCACTGATCTAAACGTTTTAATGAGTGTTTAGGTAGAACGAGAGTTGGCAATTGTGAACAATTATCTTTAACCTTTTAACCGCCTCTTTTATCAGCTGCAGTGCCCCCAGCGCCTTGCCAATAAATCGACAAAACATTTTTATCATCTTGCCTGTAATAAGCAATTTTTGGGTATAATATCAAGTATAACCAACAAAAGAAATGGACTGACAAAGGTTTTTTTTGTTGTTTGGCACAATGAACACAAAATATTTGTTGGAAGAATCCGACTTGGGCGGTTAATAGCTAGGTTAAAGATAATTGAGTTTGTATGGAAAATTGTATATTTAATATCCAGACCGAGATTCTGTAGGCATAACATGATAAAAAAGATGCAAGTATAATGTGTACTTGTCAAAAAAATGTCAATATATTTTTGTAAGTAATCATTTTCATTTTTCACTAACCGCATTCTTAACTCTTCAATTTAGGGGGTCAATCCTCCGTTCATAATATTTGTTTTAGCTTTCAATGTGATAGATTCAAATAGTAGAAATACTATCTACGTAAATGTTGTCAATTTAACTAAACTATGAATATTGTCGAGATTAAACAGTACAAAAGTTTAAAAAATTAGGATCACACCAACTTTATTAATAAAGTATTGTAATGTTATTTCGCTGACAGTACATATTCTCTAGTACCTAATTTAAATGACTTTCGGTGTATGTCTGAATTGCCTAAAAGTTCTGTTTTATTTATGTACATGTAATAAACGTTAAAATGAATAAAACTCTGTTGTTTTGTTTTATCCCATTCATATTGAAATTATTCATTACAAAAGGATTGATAAATAAGTATATTTCTAAGTCAATAATATAAAATTTCAAAGACGGGTGAATTTACGCTGCCTTAAATTCTAGCAAGTTATTATATCTAACTAATACTATTTTAAACATATTTTGTAAATGGAATATTATTACGACATTTTCTGCCAATTTTTACAATACATTTGAGATTCGTATAGAAAAGATAAAACTGGGGTTTCTTTATACAAATTGACAATATATAAAAGATAGTTGAGCAAAAATATAATGAGATCACAAAATCATTAAAAACAATGAGTATGGTGCTTGGATGCTTTACAGATAAGTAACATATAAAACCCATGTTAATAGTGGCAAGACAATGAGATGCTTATATTTTTTTAAGCTTTAGAAATTCTGGCTATTCTATTGTATCATTAAATGCTGTATAAATTAGAGTATTTAACATGATAAATTAATACTATCAATATTCCAAATACAAATATCACAACATTTTCCTTAATTAATTCTTATTTCTTTTTACACATACATCTTAGCATAATACACATCAATAGTTAAGTAATTTAGATATAAATACAAATAAGAACATTTACATTAGAAAATAATTTCAGCGCCAGATTTATATTTTCATTCTTGTAAAATCATATTTGTTGTTTCTAAAAGAGAGCATTAATTCGCTTTATATTAAAATTATAAAAATAGCATGGCCACTGGGAGATTAAATGCATTACAAATATTCCAAGTTTAGTTTTATGGGACCATTTGAACTTTTACAATAACTTAAGTTGATGGGAAGGGGGAATTAAAAATGATTTTAGGAAATAAACATCATAATAATAATCCTTAAGTTACAATTACAAGTACAATGGCACTTTATTTTTGTAACAGGTACTTTTAACTTTGATAAAAATATTTGACCTATTACAATGTCAAAATCCAAATGAAAAATTATATAAAAAATATGTGCAAATAGTCCCATATCGTAATGCTGAGTAAAAAACGCCAATATAGTAACAATAATTTCTTAATAATTACAAAAGATACTTTTATACTTATTACATAGGTACTTCGACAAAAAATAAGTCCATAGCTATTAAGTATTTCATTTCCTCATGATTCTTTGAAAAAAATATTTTTACTTTCTAACTAGAGTATGAAACTGATATTTTACAGTCTTTTTACATATCAGTTTTATTAGATCTGAGTATTTTCAGAATAAATTAAAGCTTCTTTTTACAAAGTAGGTATTATATAAATAAATTACGTAAATGCAATCAAATCGTGACTGGTGTCATATAGTCAGCATATAGATGTAGGATCCCCTTCCATAGTGCATGCTATATTATCTAATTTATGAGCTAAGTGCATTTTGTTTTCTAGTCCTAATATAATTTGTTCTCTATATTTACTGACATAGATATACAACTCTTTTAAGGCAGACAGAGTGTCAAATTCATTCAGCTGTTCCACCGAGAGTTGTTGCATAGAAGTACTTAGCTCTTGGTCTGTTACTTGAGGTAATTGAGATACAGATTGATAAAATCTTATAACCATTTCCCTATATGTAGGCAAGTCTTTAGCAAAAAGTAATTTGTTAGAAGGAGAATCTTTACATAATCGATGTTCTGTTAACGAACACGCATCCATAAAAGTTTGAGCTATAACTGATAATGAAGAGTCAACAGTTGCTGTTTTATTAATATCAAATATAAAATCTGGATTTTTTATGAGATTCACCCAAAATCTAAGAGGTAAACTATTGGACTTCCATGCATGGACTACTTCAGGATTTATGATGCCATGTGTCCGTGCTGCGTCGTCGAAGAGATCAAACAGCCACTTTACTGCTGGCGGCAACACTTCGTTAACAGTAAGTATAGTGCTGAAGAAATCATCAACGAACTTGTGGACTGTGCCTTTCGTAGACAAGAGCCTGGTGAGGAATATCTCTGGAATAGCTTTGTGACTATGTTCTGACGACTTGTTGATAATATGCTGGTACTCTATAGGTTTCACCAAGTGATAGTAATGCACATTTTGGTCAGTAATGTCACTGTTATACACTCTTATATGGGAATTAGAACAGTATATTCCAGTGCAATTCTTGCAGGGTATTTTATACGGAGTGTTAAAACTGTCGTTTTGGCGGGATATTAAGGACATGACAGCTGATTCTTTAACGCCGTAATGAGCTAACGTATTTAATTTACGCCAGCCATTTATCGTCTTCGTGGTAACATCTTCATCTTGAAGCGTAACATGTCCTCCCCTTCCGTGTCGCCATTCTAAATCAACTTCATGGACGGATGGTCTCATAGAGAATGGGGTATTTTTAAACAGGGCATCTAATATCTTAGCTTTTACTTGTGCAATACTATCACAATCTAAAACTTTACATTGAACTTTTTCATCAAAATCATCTTGGACTATATGTAATGTAATGGTCTGATGGTCTATCTGTTCCTTCAAAAGCTTCTCTTCCGATAGAGAATATCGAGCTTCGTGAGTTATTGCATCAACAACCCCTTTTTCGATTTGATGTTTTATTGCTTTGAAGAGTAGAAACAACGAAGAACCTGCATAGTCTTTGAGATAATAATACATACATAAAGCCATCCAATTAGTTAACATTTTTTCAACCACACTTTCAGTTCTTCTTAACATTAGTTGCGGATGCTTATTGCAAATAGATTTATCAATAAGACGTAACAAAAGAGATTTCAAAATATCTGTTGCGTATTCCATTTTTCCCATGAGTATTATCATCAACAAAGAAGCCACATTTACTTTGTCTCGAATGTTAAATGACTTTTGTGACTCTAATGTGTCTATAAATGACAAAAGGAAACATTTATTATTCAATAGTTGCTCGAACTGAATCATAGCTGCATCGTAGTTGGTTCGGGGAGCGTTAATAAATAATTGACGTTGGACATTCAATATTGGATGGTCTGATACTCCTGGGAAGAATACCTTCATGACGTAGTTTACATGATCTAGCGTCGGTATACCTGAATGTTCCAAATCGGCTGCCAAATCAGACATATCAGTTTGTAACTCTGCAAAAGCCAATTTACATTCTAATCTAACATTGCTTTCTAAAGTATCCATCTGAATTTGTATTCTTTTATATTCTCTTTCCGCTTTTGTACTACGCCGTCTGTACATAACTAATACAATCATGAATATAAGCACTAGAAAGAAAGTGCCACCAGCGATTCCTGCGATAACTTCTGGAGGAAAATTGTAGTTTCTAAGCAATTCATAATGAAGATAACCAATAGGGAATCGTAAGTTTTTCCCAACTTTTACTACTACCAAAGGTAAACTAATTTCTGCTATCTGTAAACCATTTTCATCAGTATTAGCTGGTTGGATTTCAGGAGGCATGCATAAAAGTTGTTGCATTGTTAGGCTTGTTACATTACAAGGTTCTGTTCCAATTGTAACAATAACATCCGTTTCATCACTTGCCCTTATTAAATGTTCACCCTCTATTACCAATGGATCTCCTTTGTAAGATTTTATGCCCTTATTAGGGAATTGATACACATGAGGATCTTCAACAAAAACCATATGAGTTCGAGGAGGATTAAAGTGTTTTTCATGCATTGTTTCCACATTATCCAATACAAAACCGACTTTCATTGCTATTTGTGGAGTACTGGTTTGAGTTTTTGTTGCTTGCAAAATGTCAAAATATTTTTTATTTACTGCAGGACTGGGGCATTCCATCTGATGTTCATTGAGCACAGTACAAGCTGTATGGTTCACAGGTAGCACTTCATTGGCAAAATACAATTTCATAAGAGGTTTCTGAATTGTGTGCAAGTTTGTCCCATGGACTGTTATCATTCTGCCGCCTGATACAAAACTTTTCAATGGTTTTATTTCCATAATAGTTGGGTCTGCAGTATAATTAAACAAATCCCCATATAAAGTTCGATTAGCATTATCAATTCCAACTGTCAATGTATGAATCACTCTGGGTGCATTAGCCTTGGGAGTGATGCATATTAATCTGCTGTTTGAGGTCTGTGTAGTATTGACAGAACATGGCAGTTCATCCAGAAAAGCAGAGATAGATGAACCAATGTTCAAATGCTGCCCTCCTATAGCTAACTGGGTGCCACCTGCAACTGGTCCAAGTGTAGGATAGAGGCCCTGCAGTTTTATATTTTTGTAACTGAATAAAACAGATGATTCTGTGTGGCCAGAATCATTTTCCACAATAACAGGTGCTACAGCAGAGCCATTGGATGGTCCTGTGCGACATGTGATGCTAACAGAAACTTCAAAGTCTACTATTTCACAAAGAACATCTCCAATTCGAACTTTACCAGATACTTCTTCAACTCTTAAACCAAGGTTACTGCCTTCAATAGTCACTATGGTGCCTCCTTCTATTGGTCCACTTAGTGGTTTGATCATATCAATTCTAGGTTTTGGACACTCAGTTACTGGATTTTCTAAGCAGGTTTCACTATAAGAACAAGAGTTGCCACACCATGTACATTTGTAGATAGAGTTTCGGGTTATGCAAAGAGAACAATCAGCATGTTCTCTATGTGATCCGAGAATTTCACATTTGTACAGTGTGATGTTGATTGTGTCTATGTAATGTTTATGATTCCAAACAATTTTAACACTCACATTGTATTCTCCCACATCTTCTTCATATGAATAGGTTGTTTTGTCACACACAATGTAATGATTGGACTCAACTCTAGCAGGGAGAATCATGTTGGCTAGCTCAATACTCACTATACACTGAAATCCAGTGTGTCCTGGTTGTAAGTGAGGTAGATTTTCCACTTCAAGTTCTAATTCTTTAGGCACATTATTTGGTAGTAAAATGGGTTTTTTGTACTGTCTTATTCTAGGACAATGTCCAATACCATGATTTAGCAGTTTAGTAGGATTATTTTCACCACTTATTATGGTCCTTTGACAGACAGAAGTATCATGGGTGCACCTGTTGTCATATATGCACCAATTACAAGCCCATTCACTCAATATACAAGAGTGACATGTTGTATGTTTTGAACAATCATAGAAAGCAAAGTTCCTGGAAACAAAGTCTTTATTTGTTTCTGATGAGTGAACAGAAAGTGAAACATACACATGATCTTGACTTTGTGGTATTTTAGGTCTGTGCTTCACATCTGGTGTAGGGCATGCTAGGCCATTTGATGTTACAGCAGCATCTATTGCAGGGGCATTTCCAAAGACACACTTGTATTTTGCTTCAAAAGGTAGTTCTGGTAAAGTTCTAATTATAAGCTGCACTGTTGTTACTTCATTCATAGATATTCTGTCAGGTAAAATCTGTTCAAAATCAATGCACTGCTGACCAATGTATTGAGACAACCATCTTGGTGCACTTTGTGTCCCTTTCTGACACATATTTTGAACAGTACAGCGTTTTTCCAAAGAACACCATCCACAGTGGGGATCATTTGATTCTAGACAAGAGGAACAATTGCCATGTTCTGCACATTTTTCAGTTGGTATTTGCACTATTGAATTCCTTGCCAACACATAAAGTGTTTTTTGATATGGTGACAGTGTTGTGTCTGGTAGAATTCGCTGACCAGGCAATATTGCTTCACTTAAATATTCTATTGCTTTATCAGCATCAATGAGGACTTTCTTCAGAATGCCATTGTTGGTGCCTAGAAATGCTACAGTGTGCAAACCAGTTACAGACATAGTGACAGATGTAATCAAAGTGTCATTCCAGTTAATAACAGACATTGTTTTTATTGGATAAAGTCCACTAATTTTAAGACCTACCTCACAAAAATTAAGTATATTTCCTGTTGAACCAACACTGGGACATTTTCCATCAGATATCATGCCTGATATGTAGCCCATGTTGCGTGCTTTTGTGCTGCCATTAAAACACATGTGTACATTTTCATTGAACTTAATTTCTATTTCTTGCAAAGAATAAACACAAATAGCTGACTTAGCCAAAGGCTCATTGGAAATACTTTTTGATGGACTAAAAATAGCTATAAGAACAGGATCTCCTGTTTCTATACCCAGCTGGGCAGCTAGGTTAGCACCAGCCTTTGCAATCTTAGCATCTTGAACTAAATTATAATTGACCACTTCCATCTTACCACTAACAGTTTCTTCTCGAACATGACAGTCCAGTGTCAGTTCTGTGTAGCTGTTATAGTTGTCATCATTAACACATGTGCGAGCTAGGCGGGACACATATCCCAATTCCTCGTTACCAGCAAGGTGGGAATGCTTCTGAATTATTAAAAAATATGCATAGTCACTAGCATTAAAGCCATACACATACTGCACTAAGAAGTTGTCTCTGTATTTAACATCTATTTGTATTGAACTTTGTTTATTAAAAGTTAACTGTGCTGTGTCGAGAGTCATCAGATCGCGGCTGGAGATCGCAGGAACATCGTGCCTGTACTCTCCATTGTTAGTGAATGTAGTCCCCACATATAGCACATTGGATCTGTCCCATGAATTATACCTTTCAGGCCCGATGAAAGCGTAAGTAGACGCATCAACATCATTGGCTGCCACACTAACAGGAACAAACTCGGGCTTTGCAGACAGGTCTCCAAGCTTGTACTTGGAACAGGAACCCTGCGCCACTGAACCGCACGCGATCACTCTCCCGGATTCTTGATCTATCACTAATATTTTATTCACGTTATCAGTCCGTGTAGTCTGTATGTCAGCAGAAGGGCAGCCACTTGCATGACACATTGGGTTGTCTAGTATCGGACCCGTGCCTATAACATGGATTGGTTTCAAGTCAGGGCTTAACTGGTGAATCCAGTTCATTGAACCAGCGTATACTTGGCCGCTGACTCTGTCCACAGCAAGGTGATAGAAGTGGTATGTTTCATTAGCCAGATTTGGATATTGTGATATGAACTCGTAACCATACACTATTGTGCACCGAAGCCAAAATGTTATGACTAACACTGTTGTAGATGTAGCCATGATCACATTTTAATTTATATTGGAATTGTTAATTTCACTTTTTCACAACCTGTACGTTGTTTTTATTTCATTTTCAACCCATTTTTATCCCATTACAAAAATGTAATGTAACTTGTAAAAGCATCCATCGATGCCGATGACACGGAATAAACAATAGAGTTTCTGTACCATACTATTTACCATAGAGCAACATTTTCTACCATCTAGCTCTAGAACTTCCCCCATTTAAAAAAATAGTCAGTCCTTTGCTCTTAAAGTGTCTTTACTGTTTTAGCCAAGGGCAGTGGTTTTGTTTACGATGCTCAAGAAGTCAAGACGTCAAGAAAAAGCTGAGTTAACATGGTCGAACTTACTTAAAAAATGTGCCTTTTCAACAATGATGATACTTTGACTACGGCAAAAGTGATGAAAGAAAACAAGTAACTGATAAACTTAACTTACATTCAATATAAAATAAAACTTTGACAAGGTGTTATTTCTTTAATTTATTTTCTTCATTCGCTATAAAGTCTGTGTGTCAAATCAATTATTGTTAGCTACAGGGCACAGATTAAAAATCTTTACAAATGTCGTGTTGAGCTCTCTTGTTGCGTGCATTTCTTGTTTTGTCCGGTTGTTTGGGTTAATATTTCTATTATAGAGATTATTTGTGACTAATGTAAAGAATAATGATCTAACCCCTTTTATTGAATAATTGAAAGATGCAAATATGTGAAAGACCATTTTCTTTGTATATTTTTTTGTTTTAACAACATGTTGGGTAATTCACTTGTTGGTGAAAATACTTAATTTTACTGTGAGAATATTAATTGCTGTGCACAATGACGGCTCCGATGCCTCCAGCCGGTATTGGGGACCCGCACACCCAGATGAATACGTACAGGAGCTATGTGACCATGTTGGCGGACCCTGGCGCTAAAGATGAAATCAAGCTCAAAGCTGCCCAAGAACTCAGCGAGAACTTTGAGGTATGTGTACTTACTTGTACGACTTTACTTATACGATAACCGGATGCGTTACGATGCTATCAATATAGCATCGTAACGTAACCCGTGGAATGCCTAAAAACAACTATTTTGTGACTATTACTATGATAGAAACCTTTTGGAAGCAATCTCCTTAACTATAAGACACTAGTCCCAAACCTTATGTTCACCGTTTTAAAAGATAACACAAGAAGCTTTTTAACAAATTGAAAAGATTACACTAAGATGATTTGGTCATGTTGAGAGGTTGTCTGAAAGTCTAGTAACATAAGGTCAAGCCGTGGGCAGATGATAGTGGAAATGCTAAAAAGGGTTTGTTAGCATTTCCACTAACATGGAAGACATACAGTGCCTTAAGGGTGATGTTGATTAGAAAGCTCAGGTGTATAGTACATGCAACCAGTGTGTGTATGAGTGTTACCTGATATATGAATGTAAACTGAGCAAAAGGGGTATGTAAGGATTGGAGCAGGTGGTATTCTTTAGTTAATACCTACCGCCATGGAAATAAGTCTGAGTTTATGTATGTAAAGTAACAATAATCTACCAGCTGATCACTGCTCACTTATTAGTGCTTTATGTACCAGTAAAAATGGAAGATTATATTCAAATGTTTTCTTACAGGTAATACTCAGTTCTCCTCAATATCCCCAATTCCTAGAACACTCCCTAAAAATATTCCTCAAAATACTGCAAGAAGGTGAACCACACTTCATTGCTGAGTACAATATTCAGCAAGTAAGAAAATTGATACTTGAGATGATTCACCGTCTCCCAATCAGTGAGATCTTAAAGAATTATGTGAGATCTATATTAGTACTGATGTTGAAATTAATGGAAATCGAAAATGAAGAGAATGTACTGGTGTGCCTAAAGATTTTTATGGAGTTGCACAAACAATACAGGCCACCATACACCACTGAAGTAGACGTAAGTTAAAATGCATTACAAAATATTCTGTAATAATTGACAGATTGCAAGTATTGTTCCTCATAATGATATCATCTTTATTTATCTAGATTCATAAGTTCCTGCAGTGGGTGAAAGGTATATACTCTGACTTACCAAATCATTTGCCAAAAATATTTGAACCTAAACCCACCATAAGGGTGAAGGATCTATCGGAAGTGAATATTGAACAACTTCTACAAGAAACTTACACTACAACCCCTATACACACGGAGAAAAAACTACTTGATGGCAGTGTTGTAACTGTAAGTACTAACAAGAACTTATATCTAATTACTTACAACATAACTGCTTATGACTGATGCAGATTGCTAATAAGAAACATAAAAAAAAAACTTAAAATATTAAGAATAGTCCTTCAAATATTTATTTACTATTTATTTGTTAATAATCATGACAATTTTTTTTTTTAATTTCAGTACAATCTGATCCCAAGATCAGTGCTCTCCTTGAAAGTCATTCAGGAGTTGCCAATCATAGTAGTGCTCATGTACCAGTTGTACAAACAAAATGTACATCAGGAGGTCAGCAACTTCATCCCTCTTATCATGGAGACTATTACTTTGCAACCTGCTGCTACCCACAGGTAAGTTAACACAGAATAAGTTTTTACTAAAATTTAATTGTGGAACTTTCAGGCAAAGGTATTTATTAGTTTCGCTTTCTGATAATCTGCTAGCAGACCAGTACAAGAAGAAGAGTCATATAACTGTCATCTGTTGAAATATTTTGTGGAACATTAAAAGAAACATTTAAGTTATGTGGTAGAAAAAAAAGGCAAAAAGGTCCCTTAAAGGACTAACATCTTACTTAAAATCCCAATGGACTTACCTGAGCTTTTTTTTTAAGTATCTATATTTCTTACAGACAATCAGCTTCTTTCAACAAGGAGGTTTTTGTAGACTTCATGGGTGCCCAGATCAAAACATTGGCTTTTTTGGCATACATCATCAGAATATACCAGGACACAATAGCCAATCATGCCAATTTGATGGTGAAGGGCATTATAGGTCTGTTGACATTGTGCCCACCAGAAGTGGCGCATCTGAGAAAGGAGCTGGTCATAGCCACACGGCATATCCTTGCTACGGATTTGAGACTGAGTAAGTTGCTAAAAAATAAAATTGCTTGTCATACAAAAATGTACTAGATGGATTTTCTGTGCTTGATACATAAAACTGTTTTTTATTTTAGAATTCGTCCCATATATGGAGCGTCTATTCGACGAGGATGTCCTGCTAGGAGGCGGGTGGACAGTCCACGAGTCTTTACGCCCACTCGCATACTCAACGCTTGCAGACTTAGTTCACCATGTGAGGCAACTCCTGCCATTGACTGACCTCGCTATTGCAGCTCATTTGTTCTCCAAGAATGTACATGATGAATCTCTACCTACAAGGTATTTAGTATATTAAGTGGCAATTTTATTTTTATACTTTTTGTTTGTGTTTGTAAGACAATTATTCATACTAATATTATGAATTTGAAAATAACTCTGTCTGTCATGCTTTTACGGCTAAACTACTGAATCGATTTTGATGAAATTTGATACAGACTTTCTTCCTTATACTTGAAGTTTAGTCTGTGTCAATCCCAAATTTCAACAAAATCGGTAAACTCTTTATCTTTATATACAGGCTATTTTTTTATTCCGCGACTTCCTCTGCATCCGCGACAGCCGACATTCACGTGGACTATGTCGCGGGCAAAAGCTAGTACATTTTATAAATTGAATAAAAAAAATATATAAATATAGGTACTTATTTTAACCAGTCTTCTCTTACTGTTGATTTAATGTCACATGTTTAATAACTAAAATATGTTTTATTAACAAATAAACCATATTTTAATCAAAGTGCGCCCTAAAGGGAAGCTTAAAATAAACATAGTGTTTAAAACCCCAAAAGGCTTTGTCTATTCTAAAGAATGGGTAAATGTGACTACTCTTTGTCCAATTTTCCATACAGCATTCAAACAATGTCCTGCAAGTTACTACTGAACCTTGTTGACTGCATTCGTCAGCGGTCAGAGAGCGAAGGCGCGGCCGCGGCCGGCTCACAGCCGCAGGGACGACAGTTGCTCATGCGAATACTTGAAGTGTTCGTCCTGAAGTTCAAGACCATATCTAAGTTGCAACTGCCTGCATTGATGAATAAGTGGTAAGATTATAGTGTCTATGTATATGTCTCCCTTCAACAAATATCTATTTCTAGGTAGTCATAAAAACGTACACATGAGTGACCCACACCCGGTTTCTGTAATAAATTCGCCGCGTTATAAAGTGGTTATTCAATTGGATGTTGATAATTTATTCAACCAATTACAGCAGTTAATGCGCGCGCACATAAAATAGTCAAATATTTGTCACATTTATTTTGCGATCTAGAAACTGTACTAGTGATGTACCTAGTCGTAAAACGAATTATAAATAACTTTGCTACTTACAAAACTGGATAAAAGTGAAACGCTCCGCTTTTCAGACTTTTCCTCCTCAATTTATTTTTATTAACCTCTAATTATCCTTATAATGAACCTTTTTAATTTTCTTCTACCTTATTCTAGTAAACAAACTACAACATTAGCCATTGGCACAAACGGTACCACTCCGGGCACTCCCACAACACCTGGCCCTCCTGTTACCACAGTCGAGATCAAGGTAGAGGAAGAAAAAGTGGCACCAGACTTCCTGGACGGACTGTCCAAAACCGAGGAGAAGTCCAAGATAGGGTTCCCGTCTTCTCAGATGAATAATCTGAATGTAGGAGACTATAGGACGTTGGTGAAGACGCTGGTGTGTGGTGTGAAAACTATAACATGGGGCTGTGCTTCGTGTAAGGTTAGTTGGACCAATATATATATTATTAATAATAAAATTAATAGTTGAATTTACTTATTAAAAATATTTCGTGTGATTAAGTTGAAATATTCTGGTAATATTATTAGCGGTAAATTTTATGGGATTGGATCATTACAGGAGATTACCCCCTACGTACAAACTTACATTCAAATTTTACCTCTTTATAATATTAGTATTGATTTGTTATATTACTGTACATTATAAACACTGAAGGCAAATAGTAAACGAATAAATCATTCTATTAAATAATAAATCATTCTATTACAGCAAACAACAACAAACACGGAAGGAACATCTACAACAACTATAACTGGACAAAAGCAGTTTAGTGCGCGCGAAACGTTAGTATTTATACGTCTGGTGCGATGGGGACTGCAATCGCTTGACATATACACGTTGGCGGCACCGCGTGCGCTCGCGCAGCCGCCCGCGCAAACACATGTACGGTCCAAGGAGGAAAAAGAGGTGCTCGAGCATTTTAGTGGAGTGGTACGTATATGTTTCAAATATTCCTATGTATGTATTATTTAAGGACAGTACCCACCGGGAGCATTCGCGCAAAACAATTTGGTGACGCGAATACTCGCGCTGAGTACCCTATTGTAGCCTTGTATTAGAAGATAATCATATGCAATAATTGCAGGACATAGTACAGTGTCATTTAATTCTTTCCAGTTCTCAATGATGAATCCACAAACGTTCCAAGAGATATTTACCGCGACTATTTCCCATATGGTTGAAAGAATCAACAAAAATACTACATTGCAAATAATTGCTAACACATTCTTGTCAAATCCTGCCACGTCACCTATATTTGCGACCGTCCTGGTTGAGTACCTCCTCCAAAGGATGGAGGAAATGGGTACCAATGTGGAGAGGTCAAACCTATACCTGAGACTTTTCAAATTGGTCTTTGGCTCCGTTAGCCTGTTCCCTACGGAAAATGAACAAATGCTGCGGCCGCATTTACACAGCATCGTTAACAAAGCCATGGACTATGCCATGACTGCCAAGGAACCCTACAATTACTTCCTACTTTTGAGGGCGTTGTTCCGATCTATCGGTGGCGGCAGTCACGACCTATTGTACCAAGAATTCTTGCCACTTCTACCAAACTTACTCGAAGGATTGAATCGCCTACAAAGCGGCCTTCACAAACAGCACATGAAAGATCTATTTGTCGAGTTATGCTTGACTGTACCCGTTAGATTAAGTAGTCTATTGCCTTATTTACCGATGCTCATGGATCCTTTGGTGTCTGCACTGAACGGTTCACATACGTTAATATCTCAAGGGTTGAGGACTCTCGAGCTTTGCGTGGACAACTTGCAGCCGGACTTCTTGTATGAACACATTCAACCTGTTAGGGCTGACCTTATGCAAGCACTTTGGAGAACCTTGCAGAATAATGAAGTTGCAAGAATCGCGTTCAGAGTCCTCGGAAAATTCGGCGGTGGCAACCGTAAGATGATGATTGAACCTCAAAGGTTAGAGTACCGTGAGACAGACGCGCCGCCACCGGCAGTGCAAGCGTACTTCCAAGAACAATCGAAACCGATCGATTTTGAGGTAGATAAAGTAATAGAGACAGCCTTTGCTGCGCTAAAGTCAAGCATGACAGATCCGTTCTATAGACGACAATGCTGGGAAGTGCTGCGGTGTTATTTAGCTTCGTCCCTCAACTTGGACGACGACAGGGCGACATTACAGAAGCTGTTCAACCACCCGAGCTTCATCGACGGCAAAATTCAGGTTCAAAATGGACCTTATTACAAGTGTGCAAACAGTATAGTTAGAAACACTCATCGCACGGCTCTGACTGGAATGTTTGTGGCCGCAGCTATCAAGGAGTTACGTCATCACGTGCTGCCAACCATGGTGTCGTTAGTAAGACACTACACTATGGTCGCAATAGCCCAGCAAGCAGGACCATTCGTCGAAAGCTCTTCGCCTAAAGAAGGTCTTGATGCTTTAGTTCTTGTCGATGCTATCGCTGTTATAATGGGTCATGAAGAAAAAGAGCTATGCAAGCCGGGTCACCTTGCGTTGGTCCTTATGATAGAGACTGCGGCAACGGTGCTTGGCAGCAGGGAACGCGCCTGCCGACTACCTTTGATGGAGTACCTTGCTGAACGAATGTCAGCATTATGTTACGAAAGAGCCTGGTACGCCAAGCTAGGTGGTTGCATCGCAGTTAAGTTTATGGTGGAAAAGATGGCACTAGAGTGGGTTTACAAACACGTGTTCACCTTTTTGAAGGCTGTTCTCTTCGTTATGATGGATTTGACAGGTGAAGTGTCTTCTGGGGCTATAGATATGGCTACTGTGAATTTGGAGAGGCTTGTTCGGGTTTGTGTGGTGGGTCCTTGTGGTCAGTTGGTGGAGCCGGAGGGTGATGTCGCCGTTGCGAAGGCAAAAGCGCTAAATGATATATTACAAGAACTTGTTCTGCAAGTGACTAGTCCACATCTACTTGTGAGACAACAGGTAAGAAAATTAACTTTTTTGAATTATGAAATCAGGCATGTCGTGATCATCATCATCTTCCTGCCCTTGACCCATGTTACTTAAGGTCGGCGCAACACTCACTCTTCTATTCTCCCAAGTCCCTCCTCCCCCTCCCTCTAACCTCCCTTCTCTATCATATAATTTCTCACACAAGCCTCACATCTTTTCTTTGGTCTACCTCTTTATCCATCCACATTTATATTTAATTTTAATTTTGACGATAATAGTTATATGATCTCCCATTATAACTGAATTTCTATGTTGTTAACCAGGCCATGAAATCGCTAGAGCTCATAGCAGAGTTACAAAAGAAGACTGTGACAGAAGTAATGGACCCGCACAGAGAAGTGTTGGCGGATATAATCCCGCCTAAGAAGCATTTACTCCGTCACCAACCAGCCAATGCACAGATGGGACTTATGGATGGAACCATGTTCTGTACTACGTTGAAGCCTAGGCTGTTTACAATAGGTAAGATTCTATTATATATTTTTTTAAGCATTGTACCAAAAGACCAGTCATTTAAGGCAGATCTGCTGATATATATAGCGTGAACTTTCATTTTACGCAATCTAAATAATTTACGTACGGAACGTTTCATACGAAAAAGAACCTTATTTGTATAAAACTCATGTTCATATTCGAATGAAACTGTTGGTCGCAGGCACTTATATGAATATTCGCCTTAAATTCATACAATAACGCTCATTTGCGTAGGAAACAGTAATCTCGATTTTAGCCTATTTCTTTCTTCCTAAACTTATTCGTAATATTGCATAGCCTATTATACAAATTACATCGTTTTATTGTTGGATTTTCAGATCTTAATATAAACGAACACAAAGTATTTTTCCGGGAGCTTTTATCCTTATGTGAGGCTGAAGATACGGTGTTAGGCAAGCTGCCCTGTTATAAGGGCGTGAACTTAGGCCCGTTACGAGCCTCAGCGTTAAAAGCTCTCGCTTCCTGCCATTATATACAGGAGAAACATTGCCGCGAGAAAATATTCCAAGTGCTGTACAAGTCTCTTGAGAAGAACGATCAGGAATTGCAACAAGTAAGTCTTCTACTATGTTGAATCGAAAGGCCCTTTTTCGCTGTATGGGTTAAATCCCTTTTTTTTTTATCTGTTGAACGCATTCTTCAATCTTGATCGCTTGCTCGACATTCTAATATCTTTTATCCCTATGGCCACAAAACCACCTATGACGACCTGTACTTACACACATAAGCAAAAAAGTTTTGATGTCTGGGATAAATATGATTTGATCAGTCGTAGTGATCGTGGTCGGTGAGGTATCCTAACGTATCTTTACATTTAAGGAACTGAATTTATCGACAGATAATCATACAATGTGTCTTACACATATTTAATTCTCGTAGGTTGGATTCGAGTGCATGCAGAAATTCTTATCCGGATTCCAAATCGACATGGAGATGGTTCACCCAGTAATGCGACCTCTATTGCTAACTCTTGGTGACCATAGACATTTGAGCGTGAACGGGGCCAAGAGACTCTCGTATTTGACTCAGTTGTTCCCTTCGACGTTCAGCGAGAAACTATGTGAGCAGTTGCTGCAGCTCCTGAAGAAGTTACTGGATTATTCTATACAGACCAACAGAGGTATGTGTTTTAATTCGTACCAAAATGTAAATAGTGCTTTTAGACAGAAATCTATTTGGTCGTTAAGAAAGGGCAATATGAGGGCTCTATTATATGTGTCAAAGCTTTCACTGTTCCAGTGTAGAGAGAGATGGAGCTATATAGCATCAAAAGCACTATCCCTTTTTTACAATGGTACAATTATGGCTTAAACACGTCATAGTACTGTCACTGATCATCGAAAAGTTCTGATTCCCGGACTAGTGTTGCCAAAATTTTAAGGAAACATTTGTCGAAATACACAACGCAGTTCCAGTCAGATTGGCAAATGTTTGCACGTGCTTTATTTAATTTTTGTTTTCTGCATCTAATGTGATTCTCCTCCTAGGTGCAAACTTCCTCCAGAGCGTATCAAAGAACATGGAAAACGAACAGAAGATCATAATTCTGATCGGTATATTCCATCAAATTCCGGCCGCTTCCCCTCGCTTCATCGATATTTTGTGTCGGCTGATATTCCACACTGAGAAATCACTACTGATTGAAGCTGGATCACCGTTCAGAGAGCCACTTGTTAAGTTCCTCATGAGGTATGTTGATTTTAGAACTTACTTTAATAGTACTTTAAATGCCTTATTGCTTTTCTCTAATCAATATCTTTTACTTGACCTCGTCCCATCCATTACACTTAATGCCATCATTACATGGAATAGTTTTGTTTTTCTCTTTTTTTTTAAACAAGTTATTACTTTGTTTAAAAAAAGTATGTACATGAAAAGAAAAAAGAATCATAGGGCATCGAGAAATTCATCCTCATCTCTGTTAACTTTACCCAAAAGGCACACGGACCCCATGGCCCTAGTCTTTCTTAATTTTTCTCTTCCATTCTCTTGATAGCCGATCAGTTATAGAGAGATCTATTATTCATTCACTTTTCATCATTATTTATCATTTACATAATCCATCCTTATTTGACTTTAACACATTGACTGCCACGCCATAAACACATTAGAAAAACTATTGTTAACTCATAGTTTGGCACTTATATTCGCGACTATTCCCACTTCCAGGTATCCCAAAGAGACATTAGACCTAATCCTAAGTGACAACAACATAAAAGACCAACAATGGAGCCGATTCCTGGTCTTCCTAATCAAACACCCGAAAGCTGGTCCTTCATACAGAGAAGCTTTGCAAACGACAAAGAAGCCGCGCCTTATGCAATTGTTGGCTGCCAACACTGGCGGTGCTGCGGCCAACCTGCCAACAGCTGATAAAGCTGAGATGCAGTTCCAAGCTATAAGGGTTATTTCACTATTGATCAAATTTGATGAAAAATGGTTGTCAGGACAGCCGGATTTGATTGAGTTGTTGACGCGTATTTGGTGCAGTGACCAGTATCATGTAAGTATTGGATTTTATTATTTAGGGCTGCAGCCTAAAAATTACAGGATTTCTTCCCTTTTAGACCGTGAACACTTGGGCCCGGCGCCCACTATCGTTGAGCATCGGTGCGGCTCGGTACAGCTCGGGCGGCTTCGGGCGCCTGAGAGCTATGTCGGGCGACTTCAGGCTGCCTCGGCAGCCGTAAGCATGGCTAAGGACGCCGAGGCTGTCTTCGGGTAGCTCGGGTGGCATTTTCGAGGCAGAACTAAGTCCCAATCCACCTATATAAATACACACGCACAACTGTTTTCACGTAACGTTACGACTGCTCTGCCATGTTTCTGCAGCTCGAACTATTCTGAGGCTACCCAAAATCAGCTACGGCGTCCTTAGGAATGCTTACGACTGCCGAGGCAGCTCTTAGGCGCCCGAAGCCGCCGTAAGGCACCAGAGCTGTATTGAACCGCACTGATGCAGACCGATAGTGGGCGCCGGGACTTAGTTGGATTTTTGAGTATCTAATCTTTTTTTGTTTTTATATCCCAGTTTCCACAGGCACAATTTTTCTAAAAATCCAATGTTTTTTTGTTCCAGGAAATACACAAGAAAGTAGAAATAGTTGACTGCACACACTGGAAGGAACCCAAGCTGATAGTGAAGATACTACTGCACTACTTTGTGCAGCATAAGTCCAGCATCGATCTGTTGTTCCAGCTCCTTCGCGCCTTGTGTGACCGGTTTATACCTGACTTCCAGGTAATATTATGGCACTAAGTATAAGTAATAGCTTAACTGAGTTTTCTCGCTGCAATGTCTTGCTTATAATGGCGTAAATTGAGGTTTTAAAAAAATGGTTTTAGCTACGGACTAAACATTTTTAAACCCATAATATTACGCCAAAGTTTAAATTTTGCCATCTTTGTCTGGATCTAAAGATATTAATTTCAAGATCACTGATAAAACGATAACCCTTTTTTAATTTTTACAATTATTTTTCCCTTACAGTTCCTCCGAGATTTCCTCGAACACACAGTAGCACAGACATACGACATAGACTGGAAGCGCGCAGCATTCTTCCGCTTCGTGGAGCATTTCTCCAGTGAAGCCATGTCGCAGGACCTGAAGGCCAAAGTACTCCAGATGATCCTGATCCCGTGCTTCGCGGTCAGCTTCGAAAAGGGACAGAAGATTGTGGGCGGACCGCCGGCACCCTATCAGGATAATTCGGACAATGTCGTCTCCGTGTTTATCAACAACGTAAGTTTCTAATATAATGTAGTAGATGGTAGATTTAGACTTGCATGGGATGAAATCGTAGATTTTACGACACCCACTAATAAACCGTGTAAGCGCATTCGAGGTAGTCAGTCGCTCGAGGGGCCCTCGCTTTCTACTACTGTGGAAGTGATGGCAAGCGAAATGGTGTGGGTATAGTGTTGAATAACGAGCTGAAATAATGTGTGGTAGATGTAAATAGAATGAGTGTTAGAGTGATAGCTGTCTAAGTGATTGTGAAGGGTCTGGTATTAAAGGTAGTGAGCGTGTATGCACCCAAGTCAGGATGTGAGGATAGTATAAAAGTTACATTTTGGGACGACTTTGATTGTGTGATGAGAGATGTGCAAGAGAGTAAAGAAGTGTATGTGTGGGGTGATCTTAATGGACATGATGGAAAACTGAAGGATGGGTATGAGAGAGTGCATGGTGGTTGGAGGTATGGAAACCGTAACAATGACGGTGAGGCACTACTGCAAGCTTCTACTGCATTCGACCTGGCAATAACCAACACGTGGTTTGAAAAGAAGGACGAGCACCTGATAACTTATAAAAGTCGATTTGTGTCACGTGGTGGCCACCACGCGACACAAATCGACTACTTCCTGGTAAAAATGAATAGTCTGATTTGTGTCCAAACCCGTAAAGTGCTGCCAGGCGAAGCATTAGTCTCACAACACAGGTTGGTTGTTCTGCAGGTTAAAGTAAGTATCCACGCCAGAAATAACAAAGAACGGCCCCCACCTAAAACCAGATGGCGTATATTAGAAAATGAGGAGAGTGCAGGTTTGTTTAAAAACCAAGTTGTGGATAAAATGATTGAAATGAAGGATATGGAAGGGAAATCTGTGAACGGATGTTAGAATAATATGGCAGATTGTATAAGGAAAGTAGCAAAAGACATATTCGGAGAATCGAAAGGAAAAGGTAGAATAGATAAGGATACATGGTGGTGGAATGAAGAAGTGCAAAAATGACTTAAACAGAAAAAAGTTGCGTTTAAAGAATGGCAAGGTGTAGGAAACGGGAACGATAGTTTCAAAGAAGAAAAGAATATAAGCGGTAGCAGATAGCCCTAGGGGCCAGAAGGAACTCCATCGGATTACGAAAGCAAGGGAAAAAGGGCAAAAGATATAACGCATATCTAATGTATGACAGATGATGCTGGTAAGGTTCTGTGTGAAGATGATGAAATATAACTGCGATGGAAGGTTTAATATGATAGATTAATGAACGAGGAGAATGATTGGAAATGCTATGCCTCAAGAGACACAGGTAAATATGGGTTTGGTGAGAGAAATTAGCATGGATGAAGATAGGAATGCAGTTAGAAGTATGAAAAATGGAAAAGCTATGGGCCCAGATGATATACCAGTAGAAGTATGGAAAGTATGGAAAGTATCAAAAGAAGATGGATGTACGTGGCTGACTTTATACCTCAATAAGCTGTCGCATGAGGAAGTGATCCCACAAGGTTTTGGTGCAATAGTTCACTAGTGCCCATCTTCAAGAATAAAGGGGATGTACAGGACTGCAACAACTATCGAGGGATAAAGCTCCTGTCACATAGTGTGAAAGTATGGGAGAAGGTGATAGAGAAAAGATTGCGTGAGGAGAGTGAAATTACCCCAAGTCAATTTGGGTTTATGCCAGGTCGAGGAACAATGGACGCCACCTTTGCACTCCGCCAGTTGTGTGATAAATACAGACGTGCACACAAGAACTTGCATATGGTGTTCATTGATCTGGAAAAAGCGTATGATAGGGTGCCCCGGGAAGTGTTATGGTGGGCCTTGAAAGAGAACGGTGTGCCTGGGAAGTATGTGGAGTACATAAGTACAGAAGTACGTGCAATGTACAGCCGGTCCAGAACTTATGTACGGTCGTCTGCTGGCAATACCGATAAGTTCAGTGTGGCGGTAGGACTGCACCAAGGGTCGGCATTAAGCCCTTACCTCTTCCTGTTGATAATGGACGCTCTGACGTCGGACATACAGGAAGAGGCACCCTGGTGCACATCGTACATTGTTCATAGTACATTGTTCTTATCGGTGAAGATGGACCTGAGATCCAGAGCAGACTGGATAAGTGGCAACAGAGGCTGGAGAGTGTAGGCTTGAAAATCAGCAGAACCAAAACTGAATATATGTTCTGCGATTTCGGCGGTCTCTCCAGTCCTGAAGCAATAGGACTTAACAGCGTGCTTCTCCCGATCTGTTCCGACTTTCGGTATCTCGGTTCACTCGTGCAAAGTGACGGAGAAATAGATCGGGCTGTCAAGGACCGAATTAACATAGGGTGGAAGAAATGGCGGCAGGTAACGGGAACAACTTGTGACCCCCATATTCCCCTTAAACTTAAGGGGAAGATTTACGAAACAATGGTGAGACCTGCTGTCTTGTTTGGATCAGAATGTTGGGCCGCAAAAGGGATGAATGAAAGGCAGTTACATGCAGCTGAGATGAGAATGCTGAGGGGGATTTGTGGTGTTACGCGAATGGATAGAATAAAAAATGAGTATGTAAGAGGAAGTCTGAAAGTGGTGCCTGTGACCGAGAATGGGCATGTAATGCGAAGGAATGAGGACCACGTTGTGAGGAAAGTTTTGAGTATGAATGTGGAGGGTTACAGGAGTAGAGGGAGACCAAAGAAAAGATGGATGGATTGCGTGAAAGATGATATGGTAAGAAAAGAGGTGACTATTGAGATGACTGCAAGTAGAGATGTATGGAAGAAGAAAACATGCTGCGCCGACCCCTAATAAATTTTGATAAGGGCAGGAGGAGGATGAGTCGCTCGTGGGGCCGTTTTTCGATGCTTTTATGTACAACTTTGCGCTTTAGGTTACTTATACCTACCTTATCTATTTTGATTTACAGATTGTACAGACGCCAGCACATCAAGCTACCCGAAACTGTCAGATTTTCCCAATTGAACATGAACCTTATGCTTTGATAATAAAGTTGAAAACCTATCAAAGAAATTTCACACATTGGGGTAGCTGGATGTGCTGGCCTCTGTACAAAGCATGCCTACGCAGATTAAGATCGCAATAGTTTTATTCAATGCTAGAGAGTAAAGAAAGCTCCCTGAAGTAACGTGCTTTTCGTTACCAAGTGCATGTAATATAAGTATTAAATGCATTTTGCATTTTTGGCGTTACATGGGCTATGTTTTGTTTGAATGGCACAAAGTACCATTCGTTTTATTCTGTACCAGGCCAGCACATCAAGATATCCCAAACTGTCAAACTTTCCCAATTTATCATGAGCCTTAAGTTTTTGTAATAAAGTTGAAAAACTTATCAAAACAATTTGACGGATTGGAGTAACTTGATGTGCTGGCTAAATAAATAAAGTTGGGTTGTACAGAGACAACCCAACTTTATTTATTGGTCTTATAATTAATTACTTTAACAATTTACTAATACAACATTTACTTAATTAATATTAACCTGACTTGAATTTAACACCACTCCCACTTTCGTACGATAGTCGCGTTAATTAATACTAGTATCTGTCTCAGGTGATTGATCCTGAGAATCCCTTCGCGTGCTCGGACGCGGTACGCATCTCGCTGCTGCAGTTCGCGTGCCTGCTACTGGAGCAGGCGTCGGCGCATATACACGATGCGAACAATAAGAAACAAGGCAATAAACTTCGGAGACTCATGACCTTCGCCTGGCCGTGTCTGCTCGGCAAGAATTATGTTGATCCTGCGACTAGGTGAGTTACATAATAATATGTATAATTTTACGAAAAATGTTCAAATAGTGCTATAATCACCGGCACGTAACTTGGCGAGAGTCGTTAGATGCGCACAAGTCGTTTTTTAGGTCTCTTTGGTAGTCAAGCGGGACGCGGGGTATGAGGTACGTCAATCCGAGCGCGCGATTGGTGCAACAGTCGACTGTTGCCTCCCGAACTCCCGATTACACTTGCGTGCACGAAAGTTTGCACCTTTGTTTTTGTTGTGTTTATGTTAAAGAGTTATTGTTATTGTTTTTAAATTTAGTTTTTGTTACGAGTTGATATTATTGTTGTTGTTTTAAATCACAAAATTAAGGCGAAAAAAGGTATGCCTTTTTTCGCATACTTTCCTCGTATGCATATCTTAATATATATATTTCTTGTGTGCGTGTGTATGTGACTGAACTCCTCCTAAACGACTGGACCAATTTTGATGAATTTTTTTGTGTGTGTTCGTGGAGATTCGAGAATGGTTTAGATTTACAATTGGACCCGGTAGGTGGCGCTGTACGGGCAGGACGACGTCTGTTCGGTCCGCTAGTTATTTATAACTCCCAATAAACTTTACGAATTCCACTCCCTTCTTCAACTTTCTTCTAATCAGATATTATTAAATATAAATGATGGCAATAACCATAAAATAATGACGATCAATAAAAGTCACCACTTTTTTGCTAAGTGCACGATGCGCGAACTTACCCCCACTACGCCAAAACCTTGCCAACTTACTTGCCGGTGACTATACCAGCCATGAAAATAAAATAAAATTTATTTTTGACGTAAAGAAATACCCATCTTCATTTGATTGCTCATGACACGCCTATTTTTTCTGGCGGCTACTCATTTTAGTAAATTATATTTTAAATATCTGTTTTCTTTTGTCATATTTTTATAACACTTCTCTTTCT
Organism: Phlogophora meticulosa; assembly: GCA_905147745.2. Lineage (NCBI taxonomy): Eukaryota > Metazoa > Arthropoda > Insecta > Lepidoptera > Noctuidae > Phlogophora > Phlogophora meticulosa. The sequence goes on along the minus strand of LR990522.1, from coordinate 12,255,296 downwards.
CTACAGGTATCATGGACATCTACTTTTAAGTCATATTATAGCGAAGTTCGCTATCCACAAGCGTATTGTGTTGCAAGGTAAGTCTCATCATCAATTGTCTACAACTCTCCTCAAACAACATCCCGCATATTTACAGATTTATCTAATTCTAAAATAAAATAACTTTTTCGTTTTTCCCACCACGTTGACTATTTTCTTTTACGGTTTTCGTCCAAATTACAAATTGACATCTACGTTCTTCTCTCAGTGTTTCACAGTCTCTTAAAAGCGCATGCAGTCGAAGCCCGCTCGGTCGTCCGTCAAGCGCTAGAGATCCTAACACCGGCCATGCCGCAGCGTATGGAGGATGGCAACACCATGCTCACACACTGGACCAAGAAGATCATAGTGGAGGATGGACACTCAGTGCAACAGCTGTTCCATATCTTACAACTTGTTGTTAGACATTATAAGGTAATGAATGTGTACTCGCAGATGAGCATTATCATATGGAGTACTTCTTATAGAAGCGGAAGAGGGCGATCATACGCCCCAGACATTTAAGATAATAACATTAATTATTTGACGCCCTCTGAGCATTTCATACTATAAACCATTCAGACATCATGACTAGTAGTAGTCACTCGTAGAAACTGTAGTATTATGTAATTTCTTACAACAATTTGAACAAAAAAAATTGTAGGGTATTCTCTAAAAAAAAAACAATGTATCACTCTAAAAATTCACTTTTATGAAAATAGTGCTGCATAGATATTATTTACTACTAGCTGACCCAGCAAAAGTTGTTTCGCCATGTAAAATGTTGACCACCCTTATCACTTAGGGGTATGAAAAATAGATTCTCAGACCTACCCATTGTGCACACAAAATTTCATAAAAATTGGTCAAGCCGTTTCGGAGGAGTATGGTAACTAACATTGTGACACGAGAATTTTATATATAAGATTACACAATAATGTATGAAAAACTGGAAACTTCGTTCTTGACAACCAATAGTGATAATATCCCTCGCATTAACCAAATTCACTTGTCTCTCTCCAATCCACCCAGGTATACTTCCCAGTCCGCCACGCGCTAGTAGGTCACATGGTGGCCGCGATGCAGCGGCTCGGCTTCTCCCCGACGGCGTCGCTCGAGCACCGGCGCCTCGCCGTCGACCTGGCTGAGGTCGCACTCAAATGGGAATTGCAGAGGATACGTGACCACTCGGCAGAAGATATTGTGGTAAGATTTAATTGAAATAAACCTTCCTATATTGTGTAGATGGATTGCACACAATTCCAAGTTGATAAGATCTCTAATTTGCAATGTGCTGTCAAATCTAAGTACCAAGGATGAGAGTGTTACGTTCTGTGATCAATTGACGAAAACCTAAATAACCAATTTTATAGATAATATATTGTCATGAGATATGACAATAGAAACTTTATAATAGTCTAATGGAACTCACTCATAAGCTTTCTGATTCTGAATATCTCATTGATCTTCTCGGTTCGACTAGAAACAGTTTCTTATGATGATATGAATCACATTTAGACTCTAACCTAACCTAACTTTTTCTCAACTAAGTTGGGGTCGGCTTCCAATATAACCGGATGCGGCGGAATATATGTGTATGAATTTGTTTATACCCAGAATATTAACACCTTAAAGGCCAGGTGACCAAAACAATACATTTTCTATTGTGTTTCGTTGTCTGGAAGTTAAGGTGTTAAGAAATGTCAACATTTTTTGAAGGGAATAAAAATGTACAATGTTATACACAGGTTTCAGTATCACCAAGCGGCGCAATGAAGCGCATATCATCAGACGAGAGTAGTTCGGAGGGACGTAAAGCACTCAACACCGGCTGGGCAAGTCCGCAGTCCTGCGCGTCCCGCTTGGAGCCAGACGCAGCCAAGCCGCTGGACAAACAACACGTCGACGTTGTTGTCAACCTGCTGCTCAGGCTCGCTTGTCAAGTAAATATCTATTTTATACGATTGAGGAGAGAGCTGATAAACGTCTGCAGATGTCAATTTATTTATATTTGTGTTTTTCTTTACATATTTTTATAAATTAAAAAGTACCTCGTTTTGCAGTAAAATATATGCAAGAATATCACTCCGAAGGCGAAGTGCACTTTATCCCTCGGGAAAATTGTGTTCTACATAATGAAATCAACTCAACCAGGCGACTATTTAACACTAACATGACCATAATTTTGCCAACCAACTCTAAGAAGTCGTTTTTAAAATCAGCAAGGTTTCCTATAATAATACTGTTATCACAGCCCGTGTCGCCACATGTGCAGGTGAACGAAGGCTCGGTGGCGGGCGGGGCGGCGGCCGCGTCCCCGGGCGAGCAGCTGTCCCGGCGCTGCGTGCTGCTGCTCAAGGCGGCGCTGAAGCCCGACGTGTGGCCGCACATGTGTGAACCTAAGCTGCCCTGGTTGGATAAAGTAAGTACAAAAACTTGTTGGCTAGTCTGCGTGGTCAAGCGTACGTCAGTGGTGTCACCCGTACTACTAAAACCGCCATAAAGGCTGCTGGCATTGCTGCTACGTCATAAAGGCGCTTTCAATGATAATTGTAAACATCGACATCCGGTATACTAAAATAAAATCTACCATACTTTTTCTGATTTTAGGTCTATGTTACTAATATTAATTCTGCTTATAGGTATTCTCAACAGCGGATGCCAACGCCGGCGGCTGCGCAAACGTATGCACCGCGTTGGAACTGCTGGTATTTCTGTTAGGAGTTCTTCGACGGGAACAAATACTAGTGGCTTTGAAGCCTCTACAACGAGGGTTGGCGGCCTGTGTATCGTCTACCAATCCTAAGATAGTGCGACTGACGCATAACCTACTCGCCAAACTTACAGCGTTATTCCCGACTGAACCTACTGGAGCTGCGCAAGCATCGAAGGCATGTTTAACATGTTTTGAAATGATTTTTTACGTGTTGCTTTTTTAGTCAGCTTTTAATGGAGGAGATGAGTAAACCGGAGTGAAGAAGTGAAGGAATTGACCACTCACAGACAAAACAAAAAGGTAGTAATTTGTCGATTCCTGCACGTCTCCGCTCAGTAGAAATGCACCTATAATTATGGCTTAGGTTTTAGTTAGATATTTTTCTTCTACAAACCTTGTAACTCTAACTTTACCTATTTATTTCACAGTACGAAGAACTAGAAACCCTATACGCCTGCGTAAGCAAATACGCGTTCGAAGGCCTGGCTACATACGAGAAATCAACGGGCGGTCAAGCGGCAAGCGGCACTGCTGCTGCCGGCACAAGCACTACAAGCGGCGCCAGCGCTTTACTGGGACCACTCATGATGCTTAAAGCATGTTGTACATCAAACCCTTCGTATATCGACAGACTGCTGCAGCCGCTGATGAGGGTGTTGCAACGAATGGCTAGAGACCACGTCGCGCCGAATCCGGATCATGCTTTGGCTGAATTGCTGGTAAGTATTATTAGATATAAGGCGATTGGCTCATTGAACTGGCTCATGCAGTGCACGGTGACGAACGACGAACACTGCGCGTGAATGCGTTTTCTGTGTGTTGTACTTGCTGGTTTTTTCTGTACAAACATAGATACGCGCAAACAACGTAAGAACACGGTGCAGTGTGCCAACGGCCTTAGGTTGAATTAATGTCGAAGTTATGGCACCAATAATATTAATCGAATGTTCTCTTTCAGATTATGGCATTAGACCTATTAAAAGCACGCGTGTCCGTGATGCTAGTGGAGACTCGGAAGGCATTCATCGGCAGTGTTCTAGTAGGACTCATTGAGAAAACTACAGACGCAAAGGTAAACTTAAAATATTACCGTTGAATTTTCTTAACAACTTAACTGCCAGACAACGAGACACAACAGAAAATGTATTGTTTGTCGGTCACTTGGCGTTAAAGGTGTTAAATATACTCTGATCTAAACAACTTAAATTTTAAACAGTCTATTTTAATTTGAAATGACTTAACCGTATTTCTTCTGCCCTTATAGGTGATGAAAGCCATAATCCGCATGGTAGAGGAATGGGTAAAATGGCGTGGCACAGTACCAGGTGTGCCCGGGACCTCCGCCCCCACCGGGGTCGCACCCTCGCTCAGAGAGAAGTCTATACTTCTGGTCAGGCTTATGCAATATGTGGAGAAACGGTTCCCAGATGATATGGAGCTTAATGCTATCTTCTTGGAGCTTATCAACTATGTGTACAGGTATGTGTGTAATATTTAATGCTTGTTGAACAAAATAATAGGCTTTTTGGGTAGTAAGTAAACAGTGTTGTCATAGGAAGACGGCAGGCTAATTTCCATTGGTGATCATGTTGAATATTTAATACTCATGCCTCATAACATATCATAGATTGAATTTAAACATAAATTAATGAAGTAGTGTTGATTAAAACGCCACAGACTAACACTATGGACATACCTGAAATTAACACCAACAATCATTATCTGGGCTAACTAACACACACACTGTGAACATTGCTATATAAATTCATAAATCTTGTCTGTCAAATTAATCTGATCCGTATAAAACATACATATTTTTTAAACTCTCCTACAGAGACGACCACCTCAAAATGACAGAACTATCAATGAAGCTAGAACCAGCATTCCTTGCTGGTCTCCGCTGCCCACAACCCAATATCCGCGCGAAGTTCTTCGAGGTATACGACCAGAGCGTGCGTCGGCGCATCTTCGACCGACTGCTCTACATCATATGCTCGCAGAACTGGGAACATATTGGACAACACTTTTGGATTAAACAGTGCCTTGAGTTGCTACTTGTTACCTGTGTGCCAAGTAAGTTCTTATTTTATTTTAATTAAAATTGTGTTGTATTTTCTGAGTTTTGTGCTACTGCTTTGAGCAATGGCGGATAGTGAAAATTATCCGCGATACCTCAACAAATAATTTTACAAAAACATAGTCAACAGTCTTGTAACAGAGTCAAAGAAATGAAACCATCTTTTTTTCATGTTTTCCACCAGCTACCCAAATCCGTCTTTCGAATCCAAAATATCTGCTGCCCAGTATTACATCAGTGATAAACTCAGCAGACAGTGAGGATCGCAAATCTTTCGTGATATTCAGTAGTGTGAAGGAAGAATCGTCAGATGGATTCAGTGACTCGCTAGAACCTGATAAGGAAGATGTGCTTGATATGGATCTCGATTCCAGTACCCCTCAGAAAGAGGATTGTCCTAAAACTGTGACCAATAGGTAAGTTACTAATAAAACTTGTTTACTTCTGTTTTTTCTATTTTGTTTTTATAATTCCAGTATATATTCCAATATACTCGTTGAATTCGGGTAGTTTTATCTAAACACCCTTAAAACCACGAAGAACAAGGTTCATTTGGCGACGAGATTTTACCCATATCTTATTTTGTTCGCAGACTACGCACATTGAACCAGATAGTAGCCAAACAATCAGAATTTCTGGAGCTAGCGCGTCGCGTGCGCACAGAGCAGCTAGTAGTCGCAACGGCGCAACTGTGCCACATGGACGAGGCTCTCGCGCATCACACCTGGCTTAGGCTGTTCCCTAAGCTTTGGAATACGCTGGATGAAAGGCAACTGGGGGTAAGTGGAATTCTGTAATGATGTTACTGGGTATTCAAAAAAATCATGGAGTGTAGACGTATGCTTCAAGTGAGTTTGCATAGGCCATCAATATTTAAAACAATACCCGTCATGTCTGTGAAATTTCGCCAACTAATTGAGTTTTGGCTTTTATTAAATAAATAAATAAATATTGATGGACAAACCACACAGCATCATCTAGCCCCAAGCTAAGCAGAGATTGTGTTATGGGTACTAGATGACTGATATACTTAATACTATACATTACATAGATAGATATTTTTATTATACATAGGAAATACCCAGAACACTCGGAACAAATATTTGCAGATCGTACAAACATTTGTCCCAAGGCGGGAATCGAACCCGCAACCTCTAGCGTCGCAGGCGGACCTTCGCCCGCCGCGCCACATCGGTCGTCAAAATTATTTTTATTGTGACCATCATTATCTGCCTACCCTTTTCCCAACTATGTTGGAGTCGGCTTCGAATCTAACCTGATGCAGCTGAATACCAATGTTTTACATGGAGCGACTGCCTTTATGACCTCCACAACCCAGTTACTGGGCAACACGATACCCCTCGGTAAGTCCGGTTGTCAGACTTCTGACTACCCGTAACGACTGTCAAAGATCTACAAATGACAGCGTGGACCAACGGCTTAACGTTCTTTCCACTTTACACACACGGAGGAGTCTCCAATGTTACGAACCTATCCACAGACTGACGTGGGCAACGTAGCTTAGCCGTCAAAAACCCTTGCGGCCGTTTTTATTTAGCCACAAGCTTCTCAGCTTTTATTGTGACCAATGTTGCATTAATTCCAGACTGTAATGAACGAGATCGTCCCGTTCATAATATCGGGCGTGCACACGGGGCAGCGTGATCAGCCGCTCAGTGCTCTGAACACGTTCATAGAAGCTCTTGCAAGGTGCAACCCGCCCGTCAGTATAAAGCCGTAAGTATTTATGACAAAGTCACCCTTTTTATTTGGACGAAAGATAAACCTGTCCCCTTACCACACGGAAATACGACGTGACAGGGTGTGACTCGATTTTGCTATAGGAAACTACATTGAAATGTGTGTATTTGAATGGTTCTCGATAGTAGACATTCAAAATAAAAGGAAATCTATTCTTTTTTCGAACAATACACAATTTCAGCTGTCTTTGTTTTGCTTCTTTAAATGGTCTGCCTTCGTGTCATGTATGCCCATTCTATTGAATATTTGTTACTTTATTTACTGCCAGGCCCATGATGAAATACCTGGGCAAGACACACAACCTGTGGCACCGTATGACCCTCAACCTGGAGCAGATGGCCATCGACCAGGCCAGTGGACGAGTGCAACGGGAGCCGCTCGAAATATACGACTATGATATCGAAACTACCACACCTACAGTAAGTATTGTATACTATTCTTCACTTACTTATGCTTTATTTGGTTGACGTACGGTCGTCCTACGAAAACCTTCATCATATTTAGAACCTTGTCGCATATTATATGATGCGAATGGTGACGTCACAAATGTGACGCGTCTACGAGCGCTAAATGTGACGAAGTCTAAAACTGTCGACATTTTCAAAAGAGGATTTAATGTTGAATGGTAAGAGTGTAACAAACAAGAGGATGAGCGCACTCTAAAACTCTGGACCACAAAGAAAATTAAACTGTTAAACGAGAACAAAGATGGAATGCGTTACAAAGAGTTCTGGAAAAGCCATTGAAATCAGTCTTGTTAACTACAAGAGAAAATGAATTTATCAGTACAGGTACAAATAAATGATTATTATTAAACTCTAAAGTGTAGTTAGTGACATGCTTTCCATGTTTTTTTTGTAGTTTCTTAGGCTTTCGTTAATATTGGCGCACAGATTTATATTAAAATTACTTTTTTCTAGTTTTCTCTTGATCACGATCAATGAAACTTGATTATTATCTTGTGTTTAGTCAAAGTGATATTTTAATTTTTATCTGTGTGCGAATAGGCCAAAGTAAAGACTCATTTACACATAAATAGTTTCTCACTTCGAACAGTCGATACTCAATTTTTTTTTTTTTTAAGTTGAGTCGTGTAAACTATAATACATACCACTTGGAAGCGAGAAACTCTTTTTTTATAAATGCGCCTTTATGTCATAGAAATAAAGTTCAATTTCATAAACTCATCAATGCTCATGAATTCGCAGGAGGTACTAGACTCGTTGAGCGACATGTTCGAGCTGCTACAAGAAGAGGACATGTGGTCCGGCTTGTGGCAGAAACACGCGCGCTACCGCGAGACCAACGTCGCTATCGCGTACGAACAGCAAGGCTTCTTCGAACAGGCGCAAGTACGTACATATTTACACTTGTTCAATATAATATTAGGGTGGACTAAATGGATTGTGTGAAAGATGGGTAGGAAGGATGTGGTGTGAGTGAAAATAGAGATGAAAGCTTAAGGTAACGCTAGTCAAAATTTTTTCCATACAAATTTCGAGGTAGGAGGGATTACGTGACGTTTCACATCAAATCGTTAAATAAACAGCCATTAAAAACTTATTAGCCAACAAAGATTCGACCTACCGACCGGCTAGACGTTATGCTTGTAGATTAGCGTGTAACTGCTCATCACTGATACTATCTCTGTCTGACACGATGCCAGGTGAGACAGCGTGCTTTTAAGCCACTCCCATGATGTATGGTAGAACAAGTCAAACTGCCCAAAGTATATTGAGCAAAGTGGAGGAGGATGAATGAGAATGGCATTGTGTAAAATCTTAATGAAACGGAAATAACGCGATGTATGAAGAGCAGTTGCAGTTGGCATGTTGGCATGCAGCTGAGATGAGATTGCTTTGCCCTCAAAGCGTTGTGTGATGTTACGCGAATGGATAGAATAAGAAATGAGTATAAAAGGGGAAGTCTGAAAGTGAAGCCTGTGACCGAGAAGTTGTGATGCGGAGGAATTAGGATCAAGTCGTAAGGAAAGTTTTGAAAATGAATTTGGAGGGTTATAAGAGTAGGAGGAGACCAATGACACGATGGATGGATTGTGTGAAAGATTATATGGCTGGTAATAAGAGTTGCAGACTTTCATAGGATAGTACAAGTCAAAGTGCTCCAAAAAAAAATCTTACCTATATAGATATACTACGGTATTTAACATTTCAGGCTGCGTACGACGTCGCTATGGCTAAACTAAAACAGGAGTACACCGCCAACCCGTCTTCCTACAACATGCATAAAGAGTGCACACTTTGGACCCAACATTGGCTCAAATGCGCCAAAGAACTGAACCAGTGGGATTCCCTGCTAGAATTGGGTTTGACGAGGAGTGGGAGAGATCCCTTCCTTATACTAGAGAGCTCTTGGAGGAATCCTAACTGGACGACCATGAAGGAGGCGCTTGCTGAGGTTGAATATAACTGTCCTAAGGAATTGGGTACGTGATTTTATCGTGGAATATAAATTTTCATTAGTTCTCATTGCTTATACAAAGGAAAAACTTTAAATTGTTTTTTATTGCTTTCTTAGTACAGATTCCAGCACATCGAGCTACCCTAATATGTCAAATTTCTTTGATCGTTTTTCAATGTAATTACAAAGTAATAAAGTTCATGTTCAATTGGGAAAGTTGAAATTTTGGGGTAGCTTGATGTGCTGGCGTCTGTACATACATATATAAAGCTTCGTCTACATAAGGAGAGTTTCTCGACAAGAGACGCCAGTTTCTTGGCGAGACTCGTGGTTGAGAATCGCCAGTCGGTTTATCGCTCTCGTGTGTACTCGTGTGTACATTCAGCCGATTAAAACGAAACTCGAATGCAATATTTGAAAAAAGGCATTTCTAATATTTCGTCTTAAGTACGCGAGTGTCGTAAGAATGAATGTTATACGTGAAGGCTTCGTCGACGTCTTCATTTGAAAATCACTTATTTGAGTCAAGATTTTTTTTTTTTGAGCGAAAAATAATTCTTTAATCGTAGTGTGGTAGACGATGCTTTAGTTAGCCGTTATAAGTCGCAAAAGGCAAGGCGTTGAGTTGTACCGGTGTTGCAGCGTGGCTGGTGAACCTGTACCGCGGCTACCTGTGCATCTGCGCGGGCGGCGAGGCGGCGCTGCCGGGCGTGGAGCGGCACGCGGAGGCGGCGGCGGCGCAGGCGCTGCGCGAGTGGCGCCGCCTGCCGCGCCTCGTGTCGCACGCGCACCTGCCGCTGCTCCGCGCCGCGCAGCAGCTCATGGAGCTCAGCGAGGCCGCGCAGATCCACCAGGTGCTCCCCGCACTCACACACGCACACACGCACACGCTCACTATACTAACCACAAAAAAGGGATACTTTTAAAGTTTTGAATTTCACTCTTAATTACTTACAGACATATTCCGACTATTTGTCAGTTATTGTCAGTAATGTGTTCTCAAGTGGTAAACTTATGAATAATTATGAACCCTCTCAAGCGGACACAACGAAATATTTGAAGAGAGCTAGGTAGCTGTAGCCTAAATCTAGTAAAGTTACTTAATTAAGAAATCAAGGAAACAAAACCTAGAGATAGACATCAACACACATCTCGCACTTTAGCGCATTCACGCACTATTTTAAGAAATATTTGCGACACTTACTGCATGCTTTATGCCATCTTTTGAAACCATTGCCGCAATAAGCTTAAAATTCAAAATCAATCCCGAACCGAAGAAATATAGAAATATAGCCCTGCTGTAAATTCACTGATAAACGAAATATCTCATAAAAATACGTATACGACGTCAGAAATGCGCTTTAGTGCCGATTCTCTTATTAACAAACTAAATTATATATAATTATATTATAATATACTAAATTTTATAACTATTTTCATCATTTTCTCTTTTATAAAACAAGAAACGGACATAATATGTAAGAGCTGTCAACTTTAGTTGAACCAAAGCTTCCATAAAAAAATGTTGATGTTTCAGAACACATCGACTAAAACTAATATAATCGATAAACTAAATTTGACATCTCTTACATAGCTCTTATCTGCCACCATCCTTTTCTCAATCTATCTGTCAGTGAGAGAAGTCTATTCTCTTATTTGAGTTTAGTTTGTGAGCAAGGGAATTTGTGCCATTATTATACATAACGTTGCTGCAATGCATCGTTTCACGTGCGTATCTATCGCTGTTACACGCCGCCACGCAGCAAATGGAATCGAACGAGCCTTCACAGATTCAAGCCGTGAGTATAACACCGCGAACCGAAAGTAAACATTGTATCGATAGTAATAAGAACAAGCATGTTTGTGTTATATGAAATAAATAACATTTCTGACGTTTCCTTTCTTGCTATACTGTTAATAGGGCAAACCTATCGCCCGAATAGGCTATCTCTTCTTCATGAGGCTGCCTGTCTACCAGAGGTGTGCCAGGTAGCTGGTAATAATGTCTTATTATGTGAAAACAAACCTAAGGGTTGACCCCTAAACCTTTTTCTACCGGAGCTAAGTCAAACTAGGCTATGACAACCACACAATGTTCAATGTAGTACACATCTTAGCACATCTCTGGTGATAAGGCAGTGCTATTCTAACTTCTTCCAGTTTAGTCTAAAACAAAAGACTGTACTTATATCATACCACACAGGGCTTGCTGCACAGCCGGCCGACGTCACTGCACGACATGAAGGCCATAGTGAAGACGTGGCGCAACCGCCTGCCCGTAGTGGCCGACCCGCTGTCCCACTGGGGCGCCATCTTCACGTGGCGCCAGCACCACTACCAGTTCATCGCGTCGCACTACGACTCGCAGACCGACCACGCCACCAACCACAGCATGCTGGGCGTGCACGCTAGCGCCCAGGTAACTAAAAAATATATATAATCCCGCGAACATTCACTGCTGAACACTAATGGGTCTCTAACTTGGGTTTAAACTTCGTAGGCTCGTAAAAGGCGATTTTGGCAGAAGGATCAACAGCTTCCTTCAGTTTTCTAATAATGGTATATAAATATATATAAATATTGCGATCTCCAGTCCGTACTTTGGACGTAGTGATAATGGCAATCCTTTTTCTCGCGACCGCTACTTGTAAGGGGGAAGGGGATATGACGAGACCCATGTTCAGCAGTGTTCGTTTACAGGCTTAAACATTGATGATTAACGTCATGAACTATGTAACGCTACCTACCATTATTGAGGAATTGCCGTAATCACCATGCTTGGTAGAAGAATTGGTAAATGGAGTATGGTGTTGTTTGTACACAGGTCTCTGCCACCATACAAAGCTCTGATGTAAGTATTCCCTTAGTAACTTTTTTTGGCCTCACTTGATCGTGCCGCTTCCCCACCACTGTCTGCGCTGGTGGCGCCTGTTTGTAATTATACTCAGTGCGATCAAGTGGGGCTCTAGCCTCATCATCTCTTATATCCGCCATAATGATGAGGAAGCCTTTATTGTATCAGAGTAGAGCACTGTAGAAAATTTTATTCAAACACTAACTTCTCTGTAGTCGTAGAAATTACGTCACTACTTATCTTTTTCAGGCAATAATTCACTTCGCAAAGATTGCAAGAAAGCATAATTTGTCTGGCGTTTGCTTGGACTCGTTACACCGTATATACACAATACCTAGTGTTCCGATCGTGGACTGCTTCCAAAAGATCAGGCAGCAAGTTAAGTGTCACATTCAAATGTCTTGGACTGAGGGCAAAGAGGAGTTACAAGATGGCATAGATATGATAGAGTCTACGAACTTCAAGTATTTCACTAAAGAGATGACAGCTGAATTTTACGCTTTCAAAGGCCTGCTCTTAGCGCAGCTTGGACGATCAGAAGACGCGAACAAAGCTTTCGCAGCGGCAGTCCAACTGCACGATACTCTAGTTAAAGCGTGGGCCCTGTGGGGTGACTATTTGGAGCAGATATTTATAAGGGACCCGCGACAGATCCAAGTGGGAGTCTCCGCTATGACTTGCTTCTTACACGCTTGTCGTCATCAAAATGAATCTAAATCGAGGAAATACTGTGCAAAGGTAAATAAAGCTTCGCAACTACTTATCCTAATTTAAAGTATTAGAAAACTTGGTATTATTTAAGCTTAATTCGTGGCATATTTGACTAGGCTATGTTATGAAATTTCAGGTTCTTTGGATGCTTAGTTTCGACGATGAAAAGAATAGCCTATCAGAAGCTCTAGACAAATACTCAGTGGGAGTACCACCTGTCCAGTGGTTGCCATGGATACCGCAACTACTGGCCTGTCTCGTCCAGTACGATGGGAATGTTATACTCAATCTTCTGAGCCATGTGAGTCACTTATTTTTTTATACTGTAGTGACATCCACGTCAAAAGAATGATCGCAGTGTTAAAAGTATCTGTCGCTATACTATACATTTGCCATTGTAGAGTAACATTTCCACAGGTCGGTCGTCTGTTCCCACAAGCGGTATACTTCCCTATCCGCACACTGTACTTGACTCTGAAGATCGAACAACGCGAACGACACAAAACTGCCGAAATCGCCGCGCACCAAGCAAATCAGCCCAACGCCTCTGCCGTAAGTTTAAATAAATAAGTTAATACCAACCTGTTACTGTCCTAATGCATGGCAAAGGCCTCTTCTCATATAGAGATGAGACGGGCATTAATCATCGCGCTTGCTCAAGGCGGATTGGGGACATCAGACTTTCCATTGTAGACATAAGTCCAGATTTCTTCACGTTGTTTTTTCCTTCACCAATGTCTCAGATAAATTTGGAAAGTATTGAAAACAGACGGACCACTGAGTGATCTTATAAGGGTTCCTTTTTTACCTTTTGAGGTACGGAACCCTAAAAGTAACATTGGTACTAGTCCGGATTTTAGCCCCCTCATGCATGAGAGGCGAGGCCATGTCATTCACAATTCACTTTTTTTAAGTCTACTTATAGGTAAAAAAACAATTATGTATTATTACAAACAAACACACATAATCACGCGTGCGCACAACATGCATCGTCAAACTGACAGACCGCATAAGAAACACAATACTGTGCTCCTAGACTCAAAATGTCCTTATGTGGTAATACCTCCAAATTAAAATGGAGCAGTGCAGACCAGGTTGAATGGCAAATGATAGACGGGCCAAATTGTCATCGCAATGGTTACTAATTAACAAAAGACGACAACGTAAACGATCCAGTTGAAGATGACGAGAGGAACTGACTGCGTTATAAATTCATGATACATTTGGCCACTGCAGCAAACATCCGTGAGGAGTGGGGACAGTGGAGGGAGGCCTGTATTATTAATACTAGTTATATAGTATTGCTTAATAATCTTGTCGTTGCTTATATTTTTCCATTACCAGCATGCGTGTAACTTTATTAGGGCATGGAAAGAAAAAAAAACTACATTAGAAATGATGCACTGTTGCCGCGTTCAATGCAGTGTTATTTATTTATCCTATTTTTAATTTAGCTAAGTTTATTTGAATAACTATTGTTCCTGACACAGGGTGGCAACAAGGCGAGTGAAAGTGCATCGTCGTCGAGCAGTGGCTCCACGGGGGAGGCGGGGCCCATCAAGGCCACTCTACCCATGTGGCGCTGCTCCAAGATCATGCAGATGCAGCGGGAGATACACCCCACTGTACTCTCCTCGCTCGAGGGCATTGTCGACCAGGTCAGTTATAAGACATGGTTGAGGAACAACTTTGCACCTTTATTTGTATTGAAAAGAACACAGGGTGTGAGATTACAGGGTGGTAGGGATGCACAACCTTCGTGAAGAGGTTACACTTGGTGTCATAAATAAAGTCATTAATCTCATTAGTGATCAATTATAGAAATTGTCAGTTTTCAACGTGCATTGTAAAGCAAACGACGCTATCACAACGCTACGTAATGAAAGTAGGCACACGCACACTGACGCACACGTCTAAGTTTCGCTATCGTCAACGTACTTACGAAATATATCACTTACCGACCCTACCTCATAAAATCTATTTATATTAATGAATAACCGATGATAGGCATGTGCTTAATCATAAGGAAAAATATCACACGCGCTTACGTTTAACAAAAATAAGAACTGAAAAAATCCGTTACATAATCCGTTAAAAAAAAAACAAAAAAAAACGATGAAATGTTAAATAAATTCATATTGCCTTCTTTCTTTTGAAATTTGCCGCTTCGTCGCTATGTGCCTACACCTAGCACATATCAATAAAATGATAGTCTGTACAATTGGTTAAGTTGCACCTACTCACAAAATAATTGAGAAAATGGATGTATTTTTTATGAAATATTAAATTATATTGTTGAATCGCATTCAAAACTAAAGTTAATGTTGATTATTGTAGATATTTATAATTTTCCTTATTTTGTATTAATCTTCATTTCTTAAATCGTGTGCGCTGGCATTTAACTCTGACATGAACTTTAGCGAATCACCTAAGCTGGTAGTTCTTTCTAGTATGCTTTTATTAATTAAAGAAGTTATTTTTTAATAAAAAATCTCATTGAGTAAATCATGATTTGATACAAATACAAAATCTTCAACAAAAAAAAAGTTAAAGCCAACGAAAAATTCAAACAATTGGGGGTTTAGAATCATGTACTGAACTCATGGTATTCGGATGTGCGTCCATGCCCCAGGAATAAAATATCGCATTGTCTGCTTCTCTTGCTCCTTGGCTAGAGTCTCCGATTAAGGTCTATCGGTTACTTCTACATCTGCGTAAACTTCGCAGCGTATTTTTAAGCTGCAGTGAGTGTCTCAAGTAGCTTCCCACGGCGTAACGCTGTATGTGCCCGATGGCCTTTATTGGAGACTTCACCCTTATTATTTTCAGTAGTCAGTGTTTTTGACAGGTTGTTTGTTACCTTGTGAAGTAGCTGAGCCACACGTGATCCACAGGGACTGCTACAATTTATTTTTTAATTTCTCATTAAATAAGTAAAAATTATGAAGATTAAAGCAAATCATTATTTTATTACACATACTAGTCCTGTTGAATTGTTTTTTTAAATAAAAATATTGTTATACCGTATTATGACATCGTCCACCAGATGGTATGGTTCCGCGAGAACTGGTACGAGGAGGTGTTGCGTCAGCTGCGCGCGGGGCTGGCCAAGTGCCATGTGGTGGCCTTCCACCACCGCTCCGCCGTCGCCGACGCCACCGTCACGCCGCACACGCTTAACTTCATCAAGAAAGTTGTCTCCACCTTCGGCATCGGCGTTGGTATAAGTGAGTAGACACCCTTTGTGACCCAAGTTAGGCGTTATACTTTTTTTTTTTGACTTTCTCTGTCTATGGTAAAAAAAAATACTAGGAAAAGAATTAGGTACACCGTAGACTCAACAGTTGTTTAGACTCAACACGCTATTTGGTCAAGTTATAAGAAATGAAATAATATAACATGACAGACAATCATAAAGCCACTACTTTTCAAGATGGTGTATTGAAAAAAGTGACAAGCTTATAGAAAAAGCTGCTGTAAAGAATTGAATCAGCATAGTAATCATGATCCCATACATCAGTGGGATCACGAACAGCATTCTTCATCAGTTATTATTCACTCATAAAAACACAATAACATACAATTTATTTCAGAGATATAATAACATACAGTACAGCGCGTATTGCTGTGCGATTATAACTTTGACATGACATAACAGGTAACAAAACGTATTTATTGATTCTTCACAGTTCACTAGTAGTTTGTACTAATCTCATTTTATTTTGGGTTTTTCTGAATACATAACTGATGTTGTGCCCCCAGCGAGCGTCACTTTATACAGATACTCCATTTTGTATGTCTACAGAAGCTATTTCAACAAGTTCTGTAAGTGGTGCATTCTCTTCAGCTGCATCAGAGAGTCTCGCCCGACGCGCGCAGGCTACCGTGCAGGACCCAGTCTTCCAGAAGATGAAGACTCAGTTCGCCGCAGACTTCGACTTTGCGCAGCCTAACGCTATGAAATTACAAAATCTTATACAAAAATTAAGAAAATGGGTCAAGATACTCGAGGCAAAAACTAAGGTTCTGCCCAAGTAAGTAGTTCAGTCAGGCATTGAGCACTCCCCGCCAAGGTAAATACAGAGGAGTTTGTATCTCGATTGTGCCGTCCATCTTTTCTAGTCTAGTCCTTAGACACACTGTCACGCTCGACCTAACCTCATCGTAGCAATAGAAAGGGTTTTGGCTTTGTGCTTTCTTCACGTCAGTCGCTTTCGGGATCACGATAACAACCAGGCGATCATGTACTAACAGAGGTTGACACAGAATCAATCCAAAATACTTAATGTTCTTATTTACTGTTGCAGATCATTCCTCATCGAAGAGAAGTGTAGGTTTTTGTCCAACTTTAGCTTAAAGACGGCAGAAGTGGAGCTACCCGGAGAGTTCCTGTTACCGAAACATACGCACTACCACGTTCGAATCGCTCGATTCATGCCGCGCGTTGAGATTGTACAAAAACACAACACTTCCGCGCGTAGGCTGTACATTCGCGGTCACAACGGCAAGATATACCCATATCTTGTCGTTAACGACTCCGGACTAGGCGACGCCAGGAGGGAAGAACGAGTCTTACAGCTGCTGAGAATGTTGAACCATTACTTAGGAAAACAAAAAGAGACGTCGCGAAGATTTTTACACTTCACTGTACCCCGAGTTGTTTCAGTATCCCCACAGATGCGTCTTGTAGAAGATAACCCTAGTTCTATATCGCTGCTGGATATATATCGTACAGAATGTGCAAACAGGTAGGCTATTTACTATATAGCTTATAATCAAAAATGTAAAACAAGTATTACGATTTTAACTTTGTTTGTAGAGGAGTGGAATACGATGCTCCTGTCGCCCGCTACTATGAAAGACTCGCAGCCGTCCAAGCGCGAGGTACGCAAGCTTCACATCAAGTGTTACGGGATATTCTACGTGAAGTAAGTGTACGAATATGCTGTATTATTTCGAAATGAAACTAAGCAAGGAGTGGATGGATATTAATGAGTTTGTCAAACCAACCGGATAAATTGAAAATGAACAAGCCATATTGATTAGAAAACACAATTGCTCACAACAACATGTCTACGCATAATCTAGAGACAATAAAGCAATTAGACACGGCGCACCTGCACTCAATAATTGAACCAATCATTTCACAACATAGGTGCAAGCAACTATGGTGCCAAAGGGCATGCTGCGCGAATGGGCCGCGGCAACATTCTCCGCGCCCACAGACTACTGGACGTTTAGGAAGATGATGACTCTCCAGCTGTCCCTAGCCAGCTTTGCGGAGTATGTGTTACACCTGACCAGGCTCAATCCTGACATGATGTATGTTCATCAGGATTCAGGGCTCCTCAACGTCGCCTACTATAAATTCGACGTCGATGACTCCACCGGTATGAGACTTTTTAATTTTTATAAAAGGACTTAGGTTTTGTTCGTGTTTATGCTCATTTTTTGTTAATCAACTTTAAGTTGAGTTTCAGTTCGGAAAAAGTCAGGGTAAGATTTATGATCTTTATATATTTTTTCTCTGATAATTGATAAGCCTTGTGTTCGGGAGTGAATTTGTCTCTCATATAACTTTTATACCTACAGGTGAATTGGATTGCACCCGGCCGGTGCCGTTCCGACTGACGCCGAACATTTCCGAGCTGCTGACTACTATAGGCATCTCGGGACCCCTCACAGCTTCCGCTATTTCCGTCGCGAGATGTCTTGTCACACCCAATTTCAAGGTAACGTCACTTAACGAGATGTCTAAGAGATCAAATTGAATTAGCTGACAAAACTGTACAAACTTGTTTAGTTATAATTAAATATCGATTGAGTGATATCCATCATATCGTGAAGTTTCGCTTGTTCGTTTAATGTGAAGGTTCGAAAAATACGTGCAATGTTTCAGTTCCAGAACTAAGTACGGGAACCGCTCCCATTAGATAGAAAGTTCGAGAAAAAATATTGTCTTACCAAGTTTCCATTTCAGATCCAATCTATCCTTCGAACAATTCTGCGCGATGAAATTGTCACCGGTTACAGGAAACGCTTGGAAGATAAATGTGCATTACCAACACCAGGAGCTTCCGCAGATCAAATCAAACCAGTTGAAATGGACAACGAATCTATTATAAATATGGTTAACAAAGCAGTATCAGTGATCATGCACCGCCTCAACTCTATGGCGAATTTCGATGGACCTGATAGTAAGGTGGCTACCCTAGTGACTGCCGCCAACAGCCATGATAACCTCTGCCGAATGGACCCCGCGTGGCACCCCTGGTTATAAACTGAAAATAATACTATATTACAGATAAGAGAAACATTGTGTTTAAATGTTGTTAAGTCGTTATTTTAAGTTACATTTTCGTCAAAATTTGATGAAAATCGCAAGTCTCTTTTACATTCACTAAATTTTATTTAAATTTCATGATGTGAGTGTATTGATGAATGAGTCAAAATATACAAAACAGTCATACAAATAGCGGATCAGCAACGAAGTAAAACTGTGTAATATGAAATGTGTCTTCAATTGTATTAAGCACAATGTGCAACCGGTAATGTTATATACTATTCCTTGTCATAAATATTCTTGTTAACTGGATTATTAGATTAATCCGTTTTCTGAATCACCTCGATGGTGTCTGCTTAGTAGAACAGCTCTGTGTTTAATAATGATATTCATCCAGAAAATACTACCATGCAACTCTGTTCAAAACTACCATGGCATTCACTTTTACAAAATCATGTGCAGTGTACAGAGGCAGCCTTCGTTAGTAAATAATAATAGTAATAAATAATAGGTGTAAGTGACTCATGTTGTTGATATAAAGATAAGCAGTCCGTTCTATGATCTCTAAAGATGAGAAGTATTAAAAATGAACGATACATTCTGATTGGTTGTTTTATTTTGGCCAGTTCCATAAACCCGTTTGGTGACGATGACATACATGAGAAGGAGTACTGATTGCATGTGCATGACTGACAGCTAAGTACCAGCATGGGTGAAAGTACCGGGACGGCATCAAGTGCGCGACTAATAAGCGTGGATGTCCCCGCCCCGCGGACCCCCCGCGCCTCGCCAATCTCACTCGATCGCAAGATAGTAAAACTGATTTTATCACGCCAACAATGGCAAAGAAAGTGCAGTAATTGTAGGATAAAACAGGAACTGTTTACATAGCCTGTGAAGTGAATATTTTTGTTGTTGCATTTGGCATTCGTTGGTTTATTCGGTCTCCATTTGCGTTCAGAATCTTGGAGAACAGCACACATGCATCCAGTCCTAAGAGACAGTCCTTGCAGCGCCATTTTCATAAATTCGAAAGCACTATGAAGAGTGCACTTGCTAGTGTCATCCATAAAATGATAGTTCTAGTTATTCTAGCATCATCATCATGTCCATGTCATTTCCATGACACATTGACACAACTTAGCCCAATAAATTTAGTAAGTGAACCCTGGCCTACCGCATAATTAGAAAACATGAATAATCAAAAGTAAAATATAGATAGAGAAGAAAGTCATATTTGTCTTTGTTTCAATGTTATTATGTGGGTAGTTGACATTTTGATAAATTTTCTAAGCCGGAGGCGTCATAGCAGCTGTCGAGCGTCTTTTCCATTATTCATCCCTTAAATGGAAGCCTCGTTATCTTCTAAACCGGCAAGGTTTAAACCGATACGAAGAAATCCACCCCAAAAGGAAACAATACAGATTGTTTTCTTTTGGGGTGGATTTCTTCATAATAATTTCTAAGTGAGACAAGCGGGTGACAAGATGTATCGTTCAAGGAGGTATGTTGTACATGAGGTCGCCGACGGGTGTCTCGGCAGCGGCGGCGCGGCGTCGTCGCGGTGGCGTTGCTAAGCGCTGAGCGGCGGGCGGCGGGCGGCGGCCGGCCGGCCGGGTGTCGCGCGGCCACGTCGCGGCCGGCGCGCGCCGCTCCCTCCGCACGCCGCGCCTCTCCCCGCCGCGGCTCTGTCAGTCCGCTGAGCGGCGTTGCGTTATGCGCCCGTGTATTTTATGATTCCGAGCCCGAACGGCGAGTGTCCGACCTCTGTAACCGACCGTTTATGACATTCGACAACCCCGCCCTGTGCATTTTTCCGAGTTGCATTTCGATCAGTGCGAAGAGTACGTCGGCTGCGAGCGATCCGTGCCGGTGTCGGCGGCTCTAACCGCGTTTATTTATGTTGTCGTTTTGGTGTGGTGAATATTTGTGTTGTACGGACGATAACCGTATTATCTGTGCGATCGAGTCGAGTGGATATTTTTAACGATCGACGGCTTTTTGTGAAGGTGAGTGAAATTTCTGATTCTGCGAATATTGTTCAATTGACGGGACGTTTGTTTGATCGCCACTACGTGGCGATCGTCTCGTCGGCATACTCCGGAACATCAGGAACTGTATACAATGTACCTATGTGGCCGACCACGAAGAGTCGCTTCTTTTTTAAGCCATGTCAAAATCTGCATTATTATTTTCAAGCATGTACCTACTAGTCACGTTACAAAACCTGTTGTCGACGCACTTAATTCTGAGGATGTCACGCTTTGAACTCCACAGTAACGTCATGTGTACGTGATTCATTCCAGAGCATATCTGGTGTTTTCTTATGGTTGGAAGGGTTTGAAACGTATTAGATTCTTGTTAGATTCGGTCCTATCCCACTACACCATATGGTAGACGGAAGCGAGTGGGTAAGAAATCATGGAGGTGAGCGGCGCGGGGCGGTGCGCGGCCGGTCGAGCGGTCGAGCGACCGCATTCCATATGGAATGCCGGATTATACGCAATGTCAGTGTGACTCGAAGCTTACTGCCTCCACTGCACTGACCATTGCATATTTGCAACTATGTCTACTAACCGAAGTCTAAGTTCTGTACATAAAATACGCTGGGACGATGCTACAAATTGCGTCGCTGATTGGCATTACGGCGCAAGTCTCTTTATGCCCACACGTAAAATATGTAAGAAATACGAGCGTGTGCGTTTGAAACGAGATGACACTTATTGCGTGTTATAAAAACGATTTCTATAAAGGAAATCTGTAAGCAATATTCTACACTTAGGCACATTTCTAAATCCTTTTAATGTAACAAAGTTCCTGTTGATTCTACAACCCACTTCATACCCATCTTGCCAATCTTCATAGAAAATGTTTGTGTTATTTCAACTAACCACTGTTCAGCGGCAGACAATAGACAAAACTTGTTAGATTTTGTTTGTTTTTGTTTGGATAGAATAGCATACAAATTCACATGTCTTTTTCTGTAATTTTGTATTAGGGAAAAAAACCATTAAAATTAATTACACTTTACAAAAATAACCAATATAAATGTTTATTGTCTCAAAATGAAACAGCCTTGGGTTTTCCCCGAGTAGATCGAAACGGGTTGCCAGTAGTCGCCAATTTGATAAGAATAGTAGTATCTATTACTCTATCTCAGAATCTACAATAACTGTATAGTAATAAATAACGCACAGTTTGTGTTGAAATATACTTAGTATTGTAATAATTGTAATATAATTTGATTGTTACTCAGTATTCTGAACTCTGTACCTACCTACTACCAATTGATAAGCTAAGCCCCACAGTGTTTGGCAACAGTCCCTTGGGCCGCGAGCAAGGGGCCCTGTAAACACTTGATAAATTATTATCTCAGTGACATTACTCGTGATCTCACATAATGAGTATAATGAGTTCGATAGTGCGTGCTATATTTCGAAACACGTCCGTCGTCGCTTCCGCTCTGTGACCTACAATCTACAACAAACTTTTTAGGTGTATCTATAAAGTAATATAAACGAGAGGCCTATGGACCTGCCATTTTTAATCCATGACGTACGCGTTGTATACCTGTTGCAGTGGGTACCTTTTCGACGTTCTTACTGTCTGGCTGGAAATTCTAATTTAACATTCCATGCCTATCTTACAGAATGATTCATTTTATGTCTTGTCGGACGTAACATTGTTCTTTATTTTTTCTTACAAAAACCCTAGGTTTCAAGTCTGGGACATAGTAATTTAAATTCTACATGTTTGGAAATTTTATATGCGATGTTAGATGTGACTAGTGTAGACTACCCACGACTGTCATTTTTTATTTTGCTGATCTGTTTTTATTCACATTATTCGCCTACATGGTATTATGTTAAAAATCCGAACACTTTCACATATATAAAACGTGCCTAGCTGATTGAAATTATAAAAAAAATGACAGTTTAGTAAGGCTAAACTGTTCGCAACATAATACCTCAGCCACCAAATTCATTATCGTGTAGTGTCCGGTTCTTGGGTCAAATTCACACAATCATGGTGACCTTTAATCTCGTTTCAGATAGCTAAAACACGTTCCTTTGTGTAAATTCTCAGAATTGGTATCATGTCTTATTGTTTACTTATAGCAGCGATAGATACTTGCCTGACCTTTTTATTATTGGTATTACCGAAACTTACAAAGATTTATCTCGATAGTGAATAAATTCTTTAAAGACCATTGGAATCATTACAAATGTTGCAGGTAGTTTAAAACTATGCAGACACGTGTGTTACGCCGACTTTTTTAACCTTTTCGAATCGATTTAAAAGCCAGTGTGGAGTCTAGGTAGTTAACCACGCGGTCCTTGACATTATAGACAACTTTTAATTTTCTGATTCAAAATGCCACACGAGTTGCCAGTCTAGAAAAATCACATTATGATAGTAGTTTCATCAGTTGCTGTCTCTTCGTACAGTGTACCGCACGTCAGTAATAGCAAAACCAATATAAAGTGGCCTCGCATTCTATTTTGCTACATACCAACTGTTGTACCAAAGTTTCAGGTTGATGTGTGACGTGGTATTTTTCCATTTTCTTTGTCGATTAAAAACTTAAATAAATATCGTTACGTACTGCTGTCACATTGTCTAGTACTTATTATATACTGTTTGCGTTTGTAATAATTTACTCTTTGCCGACACAGAAGTTCATCAACTGGTTATGTCTATTATATTATGTGCATACTGCTACAGATTAGATAGATTATTTATTCTAGTAGATAACGCAAGTATGCGATCATTACGAAATATCCCGTCATCAGGATAAACAACTCCTTATAGACCTAGGGTTTCATCATTGTGATTTAAATATGGTATAAGGAAATAGAAATAACATAAGGTATCAGCACTATCAACCTAAACTTGGTTATCTAGCACGGTAGTCTTGTAATGGCACAGATCCTACAAGCAAGTGTGGTTTATCTCGGGCGAATGTAGCCAATGTAAAATGAAAGTACAAGGCTTTTTCATCAGATCAAACCTCTTGTGTTTTGTAACGAATATGATAGTCACTAGCAGTAGACGCCTTTCGTTTTACCGGACACCACTATTACCCGCAATAAACACTCATTCTAAATTGAATTACTTTCAATTACCAGTAAATCGGTTAGGATGTCATCTTGCGATGCGAGATGCACTCTTTCCTGTTGTGCCAGATAGCCTTGAGTAACATTTGAGTTTTAGTCGTTTTAAAAGTAAAATTTAGCTCTGGAACTTTCATAATGCATTTCATCAACGCCGCTGTTAATAGCGTTGCGCTAAATTTTGTAAGGTGAATGAAGATATGATCGTCAGAGTTGGTGATGAAATCTTGAAGAGATATAATCGCATTCCGCGGCTAGCCTCCCCTCTCTCTGGCGCAGCCGCGGTGTTGCATACCGACGACGCCGCACTCTTATGTGGGTTGCACTTTACCGCCAATGCTGTTTTGGATCATCTCCTTCAAGTAGCTTTGGTATCCTTTTCTTTAATTCAGTGGCAACATTGATGCTATGCTTCAAACCACAAACCAGTAACTGCTTCTTTGGTCCTTCGGTACGTATTCAATTATTTTTGGGCGAATCATCGATTACATTAGTGACGTATGCTGAGGACTGGTTAGGTTAGACTATTGCTAGATGATGTATAGTAAGAGGATAGCGGGTAACGGTTCTGTCATGTTTGCAGAGGCACGGGTGTGGGCCCGTGTGTGCGTCCGCGCCGCTCACTCAGTCACACAGGCGCAAAGCGCTCACGGCGTAGCGCGGCCGTTGAACCGAATACTCGAGGAATTTCTCCAACGCCGCAGTCGCTTTGCTTTGCAGAAGAGGAAAATTATCGCAGGTGGTAGGCTTGCACGACTAGAAATGATGACGACTGTGTGTTTACTAACTTCGTTGTGGATTAGACACGTCGCGCGCCGTTGTGTAGGATATTTCTGAATCTTATTTTGGTTGACGCATGATTGCAATTCTTGTCTCCTGTTCCCGAGACCTCCTTGTTGCTTTTGATAAGTCCTAAATATTTTTCCTACTGTATCCTAGATCAAATTAATATTTTGCTGTCTGTGTAGCTTATTCCTATAATCTTATGAAGACGCGTCAAAGGTTAACGTTTGTAGGTAGTTTACAGTTCTCTATGATTTGGAGTGACGCAGCTGTACCACTTATTATTACAGTCACAATTTAGGTGTTAGTAAGTACCAATTTGTCGTAGACACGTGTTCGGCTGATCTCGCAATAGCATACCGGGCCAGGGCGCGGTCTGCCAATGGGCTCTCGAAACGCGAATAAATTTTATGTGACATATATATTTATGCTTCAGTTTTAAACTACTAAACCTCTTGTAATAATCGAGCGGTGTGTTTTAAATATTAATAATTAGAAGCAAATGGATGTATATGAGTAAAACAGAGAGAGAAAAAGAAACACATATAACAATAGAGCAGCAATTAGTAAAGCGTTTGTGAACACTGAGATTGCGTTTAGTGGTCTGAAGCACGTTGTTAAGAATTTATTATTCTAATATTGTGCGAAAGGCCGCACGTCTGTGGTAAACAAACCATTCTAAGCTGTCCTCTTATTACGTTGAGGCTTCGTACAACGCTAGGCCAACTTAAGGTCAGAGTGTGACCACCGATGTACGGGATACTGTACTCATGCAATTTGAAAATGGTGCGTCACTTCACTCTTGTCTTTAGTGGAAAAAATGCCACTTTACCATTACTCTTCTTTTGAAATTAATTGATATCCGCCATTGTTAAGTAACTAATGATTCTTCCTATGAATTACCAGCACGAGAGCGTTGTAAGCTTCTCACCAGATCTCCATGTAACAGCTGTCATCATATTATTAAGACATTTATTATCAGTGTTGCAAATAGTATAAAACAATCTTAAATTGGTCATAATTATAATATAATCAACATTGCTTTTAGGGTGCTGTACCCAAGGAGTACCAGCAGGACCCTTATTATTATTTCATAGTGACTTTTTCTATTGCTATAATTAAACCGATGTGGCGCGGTGGGCGAAGGTCCGCCTGCGACGCAGGAGGTTGCGGGTTCGATTCCCGCCCTGGAACAAATGTTTGTTGTACGATCTACAAATATTTGTTTCGGGTGTTCTGGGTATTTACTATGTATAATAAAAAATATCTATCTATGTAATGTATTGTATTAAGAATATCAGTCATCTAGTACCCATAACACAAGCTCTGCTTAACTTGGGGCTAGATGATGCTGTGTGGATTGTCCAGCATTATTTATTATTTATTTATTTATAATGAGAAATTAAATGGAGCCCCAACTCCCGTGATTTTTGGCGATTTTTGCTCGAGAAGATACGGAACCCCTCGTGTGATCTACTCGTACTTGGCCAGTTTTTTATCGACGGATATTATTATTTTAATTTTTAATACCTACCAAAAATGTTTGTCATGAAATCTTTCTTCGTTATTTTAAACTTGGCATGGCACTGTGATATTAAACACGCTGTTTTTTCTTCCATAGCGTGATAATGTAATCAAAGCAAAAGTCGATCTGCACATCTTGTATTATGTAAACATAATGCGATTTATATTTTACGTAAGTGACATAGTCAAATATTTACTGACAGGTAGATAGATATTTTTTATTGAAAAAGCAATCATGCTGTTTTCCTTATGTGGTTAACCAATTTTCATAAAGTTAATTTATAGGAACATTTCTGAGTAAGTATCTGCTGCAAACTGCTGACTCTACTGTCCCGGCGTAGTTCAGATAATTCTAACTGTCTTCTGCAGTAAAGACTGATCCCACAGTAAAGGCCTGCTGTAGTCTGTGCCTGGGTTCATGCAGAATTGCAGATGTTGCAGCCTTTACCAGCCAGCCCTGTAGATTGGAATTAGACCTTCTGAGTTACATTTTATATTACAAGTAAACCGCCTGACAGACAGCAACTGTCTATGGTCTCTCTTCTAATTTTAAATTATTTTTATTGTTCGGTTAGTAAATATTAAGTAACTTATAAAATATTCATGGAGGTTCTAAAGCTCCACAGTACCAATAAGAAGAGGTCTTATTATTTTCCTTATCTTTCGTATTCATGATATGGGATGAGTATGGTCCTTGGTTATTATCTTATTTAAACATGTGAAGGTAATGAACAGATTTTAAAGTATGAGGCTAGACTCTGTTCTCTATTTATATTGGTCATTTACCTCCATTCGCTCAGCTAGGTCCATCTATCCATTATAATCGAGTACCCTCCGTACTTCGGAAAGCACGTTACGTGAAGCCGTTGGTGCCGGCTGTCATATGTAGATCTTTGACAGTCTTTACGGGTAGTCAGAAGCCCGAAGGTCTGACAACCAGTCTTATCAAGGGGTATCGTGTTGTCCACAAACCGACTGGGTTGTGGAGGTCAGATAGGCAGTCGCTTCATGTAAAATGCTAGTATTCAGGTGCATTGCGGTTAGACTGGAAGCCGACTCTAACAAAGTTGGGAAAGGCTAGGCAGATGCTGAGCTCCAGTTAGATAGAACATGCTTTTAATGATAAACAGCTGATAGGGTTAATAATCTTAAACACGGATAACGACCAACACCGAACTTGTGAGTTGTGGATGTTACCATACTGAAATAACGATACCTACCAAATTGTTTACTACTAAATTAAAGTGTTGGAGTGACATGGCATAGACCACTGAACACAATAAAAATTACCTTTTTATGTTCGCATTTCAAAGAAATACTTGAAAGTTAGCGTCGTAAATAATCACATGATTATGTACGATTTTCCAATCGCAAGAAACTTTCGCTGCTCAAACCGCCGTCGCTAGCTATCTATGTGAGATCTCTTATGTGCCGCTCGTAGTAAATGTAACCTACTAGTAGTGATACAAATGCAAATGAAAACCGGCCAAATAAGACGGTTCAACTAAAATATTACGTAACGTCGTTGGATAACGCCATTTGCCATTATCATACCGAATTTTTAATTACCATTTGAGATTCTTGTACTTTACGTGAATGTTTCTTCGGTAACTTACCTACTAATAAAAGGTTGCGTCACCAGCCTTCACTTTTAGTGTTTCGAAACTATGCATGAGTTGCACGTTGCACAAACATCCGGCTCAAAAGACCGACTGACAGACTTATATGACAATCGATATTTTCGATAGGTCAGCTAGAAATCAATAAATAATATAGTTTACACCATGAAATTGTATGATTGTTATTTAGCACGAATTGTTTACTTGGGTTTTGCACGAATTGTTTATACCTATTATGATAAAAATAATAATCGTGTGCGCAGGAATGTGGACTAGCATGTACGTCCAGGATTAAAGACAAGTAGCGCAGAGCAATCATACAAGGTTGTAGGCTAAAAATAATGCAAAATCTTGGGTAAAATAAAACCCTTAGTTGGCAGCCGGTTGATGGTGGCGGGCGAGTGAACGCGGCGACCTTGGGCCCGTGCCGGCCCGCGGACGTTCGTTGAACGCGCCGCGTCCCGCGCACCCCGCACCCCGCGCGCCGCGCCCCGCGCCCCACACCACAACTCGTTTGCGACACGATTTATTCGAAAATATTCAAAAATTAAAGTGAGAAGCTGGCAGTATTCTAATGATTTTCCCGTACAGGTATCCCTGCTGACCACGATGCCCTACATTATATTCAAGTGAATACAAAAAACATCATAATAATATTTAAGATGTCATCGATCTCTCTCTACGATTGTCTCGTTCACCGGAGTTCACTAATCTCTTAATCATACGTATCGGGGATCTGTATTTATTTATCTCATTTCATAATCTACCATAAACATAACAGATGTTTTCTCGGTCACGAGATATATCTATTACGTTATGCTGGCAATGTATAACGTGTAACTTCAATAAATGCCGCAATAACTATCCAAAACAAAAGCGTTTCCATTCTACGTTTGGCTCACTAACACGCATGCGAATGCGAACATAATAGTCTATTAAAATATACCCAAAACAGTGCGTGACGTAGTATTTTGCTGCATTATTTTCGCAGTAGTGGGTGCGTGGGGCCCGGCCGGGCGCGATGCTGTCCACGGCGAACATTGACCGCGTATGTACGGTCAGCAAAATCTCCGTATCGATCAAATTGAAATATTCCTGTTTTATTAGCTCTTTTACTACACAATAATCGATTTTAAATGACTACATTGCCGACGTGTACTTGACAAATTGATTTGTTTGATTGCAACATTAATGACTCGTAATGTTTATGAATGAGGGTCTGCGTTATTTTATTATAAACATTGTTGTGAATAAGGTCTCGAGATTTAACCCTTTATAAAAGGGAATTACATTCAGAATGCACAAACAACATTACATATTATGTTTATTTGGGCCCTTCCATATTATTATCATAATGATACGTATGAACTAAACACAAATGATTCACATTTATTTGTAGTTACGCTGATAAAACGGACACTGTTCCGTCCTTGCTGCTCAGAGGCGAGAAAAATATCACATATTAAATAAGCGAAACGCTTTTGATCTTCTGGTGAAAACAAAAAACAGCGAAATGGAGATAAATTGATGGTCATAATGAATCGGCTCGAATAATAATAGAAATTGAAAGAGCTGTACGAAATATGTAGAGAAACATTCAAATAACCAATACTGCAGCCACAGATACAGTATGACATATATTTCGGGAAGTTATAGACTGCCCTAAGAAAGACTGGTCCTCTGCAGCTTTGGATGGACAGAAGTGAAAAGAGAGTAGGTATAGACGGCCATAGTCTTCCAGTGAGAAGCCGACCCCAACATAGTTGGGAAAAGGCTATGCAGATGATGATGAGAAGCTAATGCAGGTTACCATTTAGCGTAGCACGCTGCACGCCACAAAAACAATAAACACGATAAACATAGAATTCTTAATATTGTTGTAAACTAACGAAATCTAGGTTGTAGTCGTACGCAAAGTAATAAAATCACAAATGGTGAATGGCAAAACATGTAGTTTGAACTCAAAAATAAATATAATATTTCAACAAACCCTCTTCAGACGATGAAGGTAATAGATCTGTTAAAATTCTTGAGGTACACGGACGCCATTGGAAGTTGGAACAGAGCATGAGAGAGTTTATAATTCTGAGCGTGTGAGGAAATAAAATGTAGCCGCGGCTTCTTTATTGCAAACTTACTATGACGACTTCATCCTGGATTTATTAGCGACACTGTAATCATAAGTCTTCCTTTAATTTAAAACAGAGATGTTAAACGCATTCGTGCAAACAAACAGGATGTTGAAGATTTTCCTCGTGCGCTCAGATGCGACATGTCAGACGGGTTCTTGTACGTTATTACTGCAAGATACTTACCTGCCGATTGTTAATGATATGAGGGAGAACTTGTTGTTGTTTCTGCCCTTGAATCTTCCAACTAATTTGGTTAAAGGTTGTTGAAGAATGCGAATATCTGTGGAAGTTATGCCTCTTTTCCTCAAGAATCTAACCAAAGATTAAGACTTTTGATAGCCAGCGAGTCTCTAGTTTAAAAAAACCTTTTGAACTTTATTTGCACTACGTCCACTAACCAGAAAATTGTAGATAAAGATTTGAGCATTATCTAACAATGGCTAGTGGAGATTGAACAGATTGTTAACAAGTCAGAGGTGCAATTGTCGCTACTGCGTCAGTGGCGAACAGGCGACTGAATGCTGTTATGCATCACAGATTATCATATTCCCGTCCAAGGATAAAGATAATTTTGTTGTCCGTACGTTTTTATTTTTAAATTCAAGTGTTTCAATTCTTTCATATTCTATTTTTAAACATTCTTTATTTTATTGCTTTACGCTTATTGTTTGCTAAATTTATTAGCAATATTAATCGTTTTACGGATCGCACGCACCTGTAGTTAAAACCTGATTTGATATATTTTTAAATGTGGCTTGCTGAGAAGCCTGGCTATTTAAAAACCCACTTATGACGTGTTGTGATCATTCTAGTATATCGCTAAACCTACCATAATCTATCTAATTTTGTGAATGTCTTTAGGTAAACGAACATTTTATCGAATCTGGATTTTCCGCGTGCAAATTCTCAGCTTTCTAGATTGGACCAATATTTTACACCATTTTCCTTATTTTGTACAAATGAATCTAAAATACTACTTCCATGAAAAGAGAAATTAAAAACACTATTCAAAAAGTATGATCCTTTTGACTAATCTGTGGAAAAGTGATTTTTTTTTCGCAAATGTATCCACCTGTGTGGGTAGGTGTCGGTGTCGTGCATGCTTAACGCTACAATCGTCAATTGGTGCGGAATAATTCACGATTTAACGTCAAAACAGCGTCAGATGTGTGCGATGCGATCTCCCCGCATCACGAGGCGCATCAACCACATGACACTTTCCCCGCATGCGCTGCATGAAAGCCACTCAGCACGTTTTGTTATTACGGCAATTATCTAAAACGCCATCGAATCCTGTTCACACACTCCTTTGTTGGAACGACAATAATGGTTATTGCACTTTCATCTGCGTTAGGTTAGCAGGGCCACAATTTGATTTACTTTTGAGTCGTCCTCTTTTTAATATTCTTATAGGCTTTGTTTGTAACCGAGAATCACTGACTCCTAAACTGTTACGAGCCCACATAGCGTTGCCAGGCGTCCGGATAAAGCCGGACATAGGTAGGCTTTTTGATAAGGTGTTCGGCCAAAATAAACGGTGTCCGGCTTTTGTAAGACTAAGCTTAGCATACTTAGACTGATGTTTCTCAACTGCCCAACACGATAAGACAGATATTTCGTTTTTATTAATACAACAAACCATACAAACACTATTTATATACAATTTTATTGTCGTACATAGGTACGACAATAAAATCGCCCGCCGCGCCACATCGGTCGTCCAATATTAATAGTAATATTGGACGACCGATGTGGCGCGGCGGGCGAAGGTCCGCCTGCGACGCAAGAGGTTGCGGGTTCGATTCCCGCCTTGGGACAAATGTTTGTACGATCTACAAATATTTGTTCCGGGTGTTCTGGGTATTTGCTATATATAATAAAAATATCTATCTATGTAATGTATTGCATTAAGTATATCAGTCATCTAGTACCCATAACACAAGCTCTGCTTAACTTGGGGCTAGATGATGCTGTGTGGATTGTCCAGCAATATTTATTTATTTATTTATTATTTAATACTGAGACAAAATCCTCAATAGTGTAGGGTGTCCGGCCTTTCTACTCAAATGTCAGGCCAAACTGGCTGGTCTGTCCGGCTATTAGGTTTGGCGACCTGGCAGCCCTCTAGTTCAGAGTACCTATGTATATTTGTCTTTGTAATACAAAAAAAAAATGCGGTAAGTTGAAAAAAAATATTCTGTTTTACATATTTATTTAGGAACACATAATGCGATATTTTGTTAAAGGTCGGCTTAGTACTTTTCTTTATCTTTTCTAAAGAACTAGGTTTTAACAATGATCTTTTATTTATTTTTACAAACATAATTAAGTCAGCCAATGATTTATTAATTTAGATTATAATAATAGTAAGTTTGCGTTTGACATTAGTAATAAATACTTGGTATCATGTTAATTGTGGTTTTTCTGAGTTCTGACTATTAATTTTTTACTTCTCATAAATTGTAGTGACTACAATATTTTGTAATGTGTTTATAATATGATATACTGAATGACATACGGGGCCGAAATGAAAAATGTGGACACTGATAATTAGGTATGGACCAAAAGTTGCTCAGCGCCCTATAGTGAGAGGTATGCTCGGAGTTTATACGAAGGACTGGAGTCGAACTTAAATTATATATCTGGAAAAGAACTGGAGTTGCCATGCCATGTTTACCGATGGCCAGTGGAGCAAACACATCCTGAAGTGGAGACCGGGTATTGGCAAGTACAGCGACGCCTTCTAGCGCTAGATGGGCCGCCTATGTCAGATGGCAAGAAGTGGCAGGTCAAGATTTGTACGTGGAAGGTGGAGGACCGAGTATTGGCTAGAGATTAGCTTGGTAGAAGCCTAATTCGACCAGTAGACTGTGATAGGCTGAGTTACTTGATTGATCAAATACAATATTGCCGTTACTGTTTAAACCAAAAGGAATGGCCCTTTTTTTGTTTAAACGGTAAAAGTTTGTTAGTTCAGCATCGTTATTTGCACGTTACCGGTGTTTTTTCGCGTTGCAACATTTCCTTTAGATTGTGCGAAAGACGACAAAGGGCATGAATTATATGACTTATCAGGCAGACCTATATTGAAACCACTTTCCTTATCAAAGTAAACAATCGGCTATTTTTAAACGGTTGGCTAAATGCCAAGACACGTACACTTTCTATACTATCTCTACTCTGAAAATACTTAAATTTTGAAGTCTGTGCGGTTGCCAGGTTACAATAAAAATTGATCGCATGTTTGTACTTTGTAGTCTAAACTGATTTCGCCTACAAACCACCTAGAGATTCCAGTCTACGAAATAGTTTTTGGACTGTGAAAATATCTAGGAATGTTCTCAGGCAGCTTTTCGTATATACTCGCTTTCTGACATTCATTTATCACAATTATTATAGAAAAAGTCCCTATACTGACACGTGCAACTGAAATCCACAATTCGTTGCGAAAACTGAATATTTCGATAGAACGTTCTAGTTTGAACATAGAATGATTAGCAAGAGATGTAACAAGTGGTGCATCGGGGATGCGACGGGGGTCGGGGGTGCGATCGATAGGAGCTCGTGGGCGTCGGGGGCGCTCGGCGGGGCGCCTCCCACGTCAGCTGGAGCCCGGCCAGCCTGCCTCCAGAACTGACGTAAATAGCATCGATAGGCGGCACTGTTTACGTCGGAGCACGTTTTTGATAATATTATCGTGTATTATAAATAAATTGACCCAAGAATATTTATAACAAGCTGAAATCAGAGGTAAGACTTCTTGATTGTTCGTTTTTTACATGAAATTCGTTTGATTTATACGATGTTTCACGGTTTTCTGTATTAGAGCGGCGTCTGAAAATGTTAAACCGGAACTGCATGCTCTCTCTTTGCCTTTATTGAGGTGTTACCTTTTCAGTTAATTTTTGTGTTCTGTAAAACACTGTTAATGTTATGTTGTTAGCCGTAAGCTTATTAGATTGTTTTATTTGATTTAATGGTGATAATTATAGGTGGTTATGTGGTGCTATGATAAGTGAATGATTCTCGGTGCACAAAATTAACTAATTTAAAAAAAAACTTTTTGAGGTACTTACCCGATGACGATAAAAAACAAGTTACTGGCAGAACGTAAGGTGATTAATGCGGTTATAAATAAAATTCGTATAACAATATTAGTCGGACCTGTGTGTATAGGCGGATGTTAAGACTCAGTTCTTATAAAATAACCTCGACACGCGAAATATTTATTTTTGTACACGTGTATATCAATCAAAACGTTTCTCCCGCATCCACGAATTACTCCGTGACGTGTAGATGTGGCACGTATAACAATTTCGTGTTTTTACCGTTCCGTACCTCAATGTCTCACACAAAGTTTGAAAATTATAAATTCGTAGTTTTTTTTACATAAATATATTTTTTGTTTTATTACTGAAAATAATTACTATATTTGTACGGAACTCTCCCGGCGTGACTCAGACTTGCGCTTGTTCGGTTTTTTTTTAACAAATTTTACAGTTATTTGTAGGAAAAATTGCTCCAACACGTTTAACCAAAAACTATGAAAGACCAGGGAAATGTAAAAAAAAGTAACAATTGCAAAATTGTAGCAATATTTTATAACCTTGTTTTTCTGTGGTACATTTTCTAACAATTTGTGTGAACGACGACGCGGGAAAGTCTTTGTGCTTTATGTGTATTTTCTATTCATTCGTTTTATGACGTAACTGCTTAGTGAGTGATGCCCGAGATTTGTGTCCCTGACGTCATTTATACAGAACACTGTGTGTGTGTGTGTTGTGTACGTCGGATAGCAATTCTTTGAATTATTGTTATGCCAACACTGATTAAGAGGAACGACAGTCGTGAATTGAACTTTACTGCTTATAGTTATCATTTTTACTACACCATATTATACTAATCGATTCGTACTTAAAGCTTCGTAACTCAGCATCATCCTCCAGCCCTTATCCCGATCTATTTGGAGTCGGCGCAGCATGTTTTCTTCTTCCATACATCTCTACTTGCCGTCATCTCAAGTGTTACCTTTTTTCTAGCCAAATAACCTTTCACACAATCCATCCATCTTTTCTTTGGTCTCCCTCTACTCTTGTAACCCTGCACATTCATACTCAACACTTTCCTGACAATATAAAGCTTCGTAACTAACAGTTATTATTCTTGTGGTTTGAATGTTCTGACTGCGATAGTTTTTAAACAATTTACTTTTTATTCTTATCTCTGAAGCGTATTCTCAGAAGCCGTATCTCCTGCACTCGAAAACAACCTTAAACCTCGTGCCAAATGATGCTGTGGGTTTTCCAGACTTTTAAAATGTTTACGATCTCCTTCATCGTTTACACAAAATTAATTGTGTTTATATAGGTACCCCAATTGTTTATTTATCACACAGTATATTGTTTATTTATTGAGTAATTACGTACTTTTATGGTTAGATTAGAATGTTCGTAATAAGCTCTAAAAAACACTAAACAACACACAAAACGAAATTAGCTTAATTAGGTATCTTTTTCTGAATAGGATATACATAGGATATACCTTTGTATATTCAGAAATATGCGGTGCTTTACATGTCATGAAAAACTTAAATCTAATGGGCTGATGATTCACGTATTGTTTTAACTTTTACAGGTACGTACAAAGGACAGAATGGGCGGGTATTGGGGGGAGCCATCTCGTATATGCTAATGTAAGTAGGTACCTACAATTGAAATGTCTTGCGGTGTTTAAAAAAACTTCTCATTGTTACCGGCGGGGCGCATCATGCACCGCTCATGTTATCCTGTGTCGCTCACAATGCTACAAACAACTATCGGACATTACTTCTATATGTGCGACACGATACAATCAACATTGCGTGCTTATCGAGCTCTCTACATTACAAATTACACACGTTCGCAATTATACTCGAAACCTGCTTGATTGATATCTCTCATTGTGTCTAAGCTTACACTGTAATCGGTAAAATCTGTAATAACAACCTGCCTTTAAAACAACTTGAAGGAACGCCGCGACACGCAAAAATGTAACAAAAATCTATGTATATTAATGACATCTTTCTTTTGTGCTTTGTAAAATATACCTTCTGTCTTTTTGTCTTTTAGAAGCACGGTTTAACAAAACGTTTATGTTTTTAAATACCATTTTCATAAATTGATCAAATAGTCAAACAGGTTAATAAATCATCCCCAGTACCTAAATTTTGCTATCAGTGACGCCTGCACGCCGTCTTTATGCACACCATGATCAAGATGGAAATTCAAAAATATGGTTAATACGCATTAGATCTCGAGTAATACTAGTTTTAAAATAACAAACAGTATCGTTCATAACATTGATAGCGCTATGTGACATGTGCAGTACAACTTCAGAGAGTAATAATATCGATATAAATATTATCATATTCAGTACATAAGTTATAATTCAACTAACAATTTATGCTAAAACGAATGCATACATACAAATTAACAATTAAACCCTCACGTTCAGTGAATCGTATTCCCAATGCCAATTAAATGTCTGATAACCATTTAATACTTTTTACAATTTAAAAAAATACTTAGTTTTGAACTAAGTATCAGATCAATCATTATTAAATACTTGCATACTATATGCGTCATGTCATCTCATTATACGAAGTTCAGTCACCGAAACTAAAAGTTCGTTGTGTCCCAAATTCCATTATCTCATGTTGCGACGATAGACAGATTGATCTTTGTTGTGTCTAGTTAAATACAAGACGCAAAGTTTATAAGATTTGCTTTCTCGGCTGGCTGGTGCCTGAGCTCACAACATACACATTGTGGTCGATAGCCCAGCGCATGCATTGTTAAGAATTTAGCCCTTGGGCATTGGGTATGTGAAATGTGAATGAATGCGTGACTTGATGTCGATTTGTTTGTGGTCTGTACAATGTGCATCACTGCAAATTCCATTACGGCTTAGTAACGAGAAAGATCAACTATGTTTTTGTGATTATTTTTGTTTGCCTGAAGCCGGGTGGGGGTCTCCTGCCGTGTTTTTAGAAACATTATATTAAAACATCGAAACAAATACGCGCTTTTACCTACACGTTCGTGTATGCAATAACCATGTTTTTGTTTTCGAACTGCATGAAAAACCTTCCCCGTGCAGGTGAAAAGGGGTTGGTTCAATTTCCAACTGCCGGCGTGCACCGCGCACATCTGTCACTGTCAGTCAACACAGGTTTTGAGGTTATATTGTCATCTATCCGTAGCTGGCCCTTGGAAATGACAAAATTTCAAAGTCGTTAATACGGTCTGACTCAAAATCTGTATCTTCTCTTCGATATTGCGTCTCTAATTGCTAAAATAGATAGCACGTCTTCGTCGTCGGAAATCATTACGATGTCTACCTATATAAAATGTGTCACTAGGAGACATGTCACTTGTGTATGAAAACAAATGTTTATGGGTAATTTTCCGGCAACACACTCGCAGGAGGCCTGGCTCAATGTTTACGATGCATTTTTATTAATGTTTTAAGCCGCGTCTTCTGCGTGTGTTTTTTCATTTTGTGTAGAAATTGAAACGAATCCTTCCTTCCCCTCTTCACCTGCGCGGTGACTGTTTTCCATACAGTTCAGAAAACAAAAACATCGTGTTTGCGTACCACAAACGTATGACCACGCCTCTTTGTTTATATGTCTTTGTGTTACCTATGTTAAAAAAACACGCGTGTAGTATTATTAATCAATCAATTATTCGGCTTTAATTAGTTTAAAAAGATTTGTATGACCAACACCATGGAACGATAGAAACTCAGAATAATTCATTTACATTTATTCGTTTAGGTAGGTATTTAAATGAGACATTGATGAGTCCGCGGCTTGTCGTCAACTGCCGGCGCCAGACTTCATTGTAACTTTTATTAGCCTTGTTCGGAGAGTGAACGAACGATCATTTATTAGTATCCATCCACTGATTGGAGCCAGTTGCCACCACACGTGATTAATAACAAGACATACTTTCTGATTCGTTCAGTGTGATCACGACTGCATTCGAAAGGTATAAAGGTGTGAGGTAAAGTAAATTAGCACCTCTATAGGCAACGATTACTATAATTAACAGCTTTAGACAAACTAAATCTGTCTAGAGATAATTATGTAAGACCAGAATGATTGCGATGGCAGCAGTGCTAGGATTTAGTATGACTGTCAAAACACGGACTGGCGCTGATGAGCGTAACAGCTGAGCGTCAGCTGGTGGCACGGCCTCGCTCTCGCAACGCTTAACTAAATATCGCCCTGTTGGCTGAGTTCATCGCCTAAACTATCCACGTTACGTAGGTATGTATACATATTATAGACTAGGCTATTGAAGCTCCCGGCCACGGGCTGCCGAGCGCCGAGCAGAGATGCGTTCACGACAATTGAGGGGCCGCGCCGATTGGAGATTGCCTCTGGAACGTATGAGCCGCACAATCTAATGAAATTCTACGTACGTTTCATCTCAATAACTGCCTGTTGCAATTACCAGTTGCTCATTTCAAATATTCTTTTCGTTTTTAAAACATTAATCGGCTTGTCAAGCATAGTCATCTTGAATCACATTGATTGTCTATTGGCATTCGCTTAATTTAATGTCTTGGTATATATAATTCGCTTCACTTTAAAAGTGCTTGCTTATTCTTAAAAAAAAACTCTTAAGTAATATTCTATGGCTGGAAATTGACAAAAACCATTTATGTATGGTATTGTAAATTTCATATGAAAACCTAGCGGAAATTTTGTAGTCACCCAACTAAGATGGAAGTATGCTAAAAAGTGAGTAATTAAAAGGTTGACAGCGAAGGCCGCCAGTTCCGCGTGGTGTCGTAACTGCGCCGAGCACCGCACCGCGCCGGTGCGGGCGCAGGCAGGCCGCTCACCTCGCCGTCTGCGGGTCACGGCGTACCTTCGATTCCTTTCTAAAGTGCTTTCTATATCTTACACACTCGCGACGCTTCTTTGCTTCGTTTTACCTTCTCGCTTTTCCGCCAGTCTCATCTTTCCACTCAGCTTATCAGATTTCGATGCGTTTTCTGTTTAGGAGTATGTCGTATTGCATGCGGATGCAGTCCCTCTCTCTGGTCGGCGTCGCACCGCGGTCCAGTTATCTAGCGTAGTGTGTGTGCTGCGCATGCATTCTACATCAGCATTCCAATAGCAGCGCGTCATCCTCGATTGTGCTCCGATGCGTTAGGTATTTAGGATTCGAGCTGACTACGCCGACCCCCTTTGTTCTGATGCAGTTTTGTAATACATTGAAACAGTAATAACGATCCTAGCACTAGCGTTGCATTTTGCAAGATGATAAATAGTTCGAACGAAAGAATACCTATAATTATTTAAACGATATCGAAAGTGTACGATGTTGCACAATTCCATTGTCCTCACCTCAGTGGAGTGTTATCATGTAATTCATTCGCAGTTCTCAACTCCCGTCAGAGGGGCACTTTAATTAAAGTCTATGGCGATATAAATCCTATGGCACGTCGTCGGCAGTTAGAAAGTGCGCGTGATGTAACAATGCAACGCTCCCCGACTCTCAGCCTCGGAACGTGAAGGTGATCGATCTCTTCATTCTACCACAGTTGCGTTGCAAGATGTCTTACTTACATATCTGTTTATACTATAGTATCTAGCTTGAGGTACGTTATTGTACGAGTACATTCGTCATGATATCAATACACATTTCTCCAATGTGGCCAAATATCCATAACAGATTTTGCTCGAATTCACTATAAAAAGTAAAGGTTACCGATACTGTAAATTGGTTCAATTTATAGCTCAGTGAAGGGCGTATAGAAAGAGGAGCGTTGTTTCGACCCACTGATCCGCATGATGCTCCGAGACTTCCGGGGTCATGGCGTAACAACAGACGCGCGACAGGTGACACACACGACTTACACCCATGTAACACGTACCTCTCGCTCACTATGCTCACTAACCAATCACACGATATGCTAATTAACACACCCACCCTATTGATTCAATGCAGTGCATCTAATATAGACTATGTTAATAGATACAATAAGGGAATTAAAGTCAATTAGTTAAAAAAACGATGTTAGGCAGAACAACCATGTAATCCTTTAAAAAAAGAACATTTTGGAAACAACACACTTAATATGTATTAGGTAACCAAACCGAACACGATAATGGTACCTGCATGCGAAATCGCTTATTTCGATGAGAGATAAGCGATACTAGCCAAACATGGCTAGTTTACAAGCCACTTACGCATTATTTTACGTCATCCAGTGACGTGTTTACGTCATGACTTTTTTATGGTACCTACGTGTAGTAATTACGCGCTTAGTTTGTGGCTGGCCACCTACGTATAAAAAATGTTGGCTATGTTTTTCGTTTGAACAACAATTTAAAAAAATAACTTTGCCTTTCAAAAACTTGAAGTAGCAAACTTTACAGATGTAATTATATTTTGTTAGTAACGGTACCTAATAGAAAAGACCTACAAATTAGTATATTAATATGGATAATTCGATTTTCAAAAGTGGTCCCGCCATTTTGACATTCAACTACGCTGACGTTGGATGGCAGATCCGCTTGATCTTAAATTTATTTAATTACGATGTAGGTATCTTTGTTTTATGGGCATTTAATTCACATTCTGTTACAAACCCACATAATATAGGTACCTAATTAGTTTCCACAAATACTTAATAGATAACAAAAGCATCAAAATAAATACACTATCAGGTAAATAAATAACATTCCAATCGTTTCAATTAATCAAAGGTTTCACTAGAAGCGTGTATCTAGTAAATCAAGACGTTGACATCTACACAACAATAAAAGTAATCTTTTGAATTGCGCAAATAATCTGAATCTAATAAACACAGATAAGCTAACAATAATCAAAATAAATGTTATGCAATGGATTTTGTTTTTGTTTTTATGAAATACTTTATTATATTCTAAAAGATTATGTTCTAAGAACCCGTTCTGGTGTCGATTTCCAGGTCGGTCAAAGTGTTATTGAGTTTTTCCAATATAATTTTCTCTTTAGCAGCCCGGGTTCTCCCGGGTTCTGTTTCTGCCCCTTATTACATAGGACTTCAAACATAATTGGCGAAATGTGGGTGTTACTATACCTGAACCTCTTCCCACCCTGTCCGGGAATAAAGGCGTGATTTGATGATATATCTTCTCTAAGTATGAGGTATATATAGAAAATAGAAGGATAGGATCTAGGCTAGTTATCTGGAAAGGGTTTTTCCTTTATAATAGATACTATAATAAAAATACATAGTAGAAAGAGATTAAAAATGTTAGTAAATAGTAAGTAAGTTAGTTCCTTATTAATGAAATTATAACCTACTTACTCTAGGTAATAATTTCATTTACTATCGGTAAAAGCAGTTACTTATAAATCATACCTTTGTCATCAACAATGTCATGTATCACTGCAGCCCGTGTTCGGGTATAATAGGAATATTAGGTGTTACTGATTTAGGATCATTTAACCGCCCGTGTAAAGGCCAACAAATATTCACAACGATCATAAATTCAGAACACAAGCTAATAGGAATGCGTCAAGTCAATAGAAACAAACGAATAATGAAGTGGTCCATTACAAACCGCGCCGGGCTGGTTATATTCGTAGTAACGACTTGACCGATCTTCATATATTTCTCATTGTAGGACGCTCCCATTACTACTGCGCCTATGAGTTACATGAAGTTATTAACATCTTATTTTGATAACGTTCTAGGCAGGCTTTTAAGACTGTTAATTTATCTATCTTACTGGATAAATGATAACAACTGCATACAAACAACTGGGCTACGATAGCTTCAGTTCAGACCACTCCATTAGGATTTATCTTTACATAAAAATAACAAGATTACAAGCCACTGACGTAAGTTATACATTAAAAGTATTTGTAATAAGTTCATTTACTTTTATTGATTTTTTATGTAAATAACACATTTAGCAATAAGCGGGTTTATCTCGAGTAGATAATAGTGTCGCAATAGGCCTGCATGCTACGGTTGCTGACACGCTCGCTCCACAAGATTGTGGAAAATATGGTACGTACCGAAACCTTTCTTGATTGAATCATTTTTTATTATTAAAATATTGTGTTAACCTAATGCAACGAAGCCGTAAAAATACCATCAAAATACCCAATAGCTTTTAAATGACGCGTGGAGCAAAATAATCTTGATAATACCTGAATTACGTCATAGAACGAATTATGAACCAGTGAGAGTTGACGCGTTTAATAAAACATAACACGTATGCCCTACGTCATCATAAATATTCGAGATTGGAGAGATTTATACAAATCTGGGCGGTACCTAACACATTTCGTAACACATCTGATGCTAACACTCTAAAAAGCTTTTAAATAGTCTCATCGATAAGGCATTGTTGAGCGCTGTAGAACAATGAGAGAAATTCACACATTATGTCAGGCTACGGAGCGGTCTCGCAAGATGCCCGTGGCTAACGATGTTCGTGCTAAATATAGATAATAACACTTGATGTTACATAACCTGAACCTTCATCGAGATTGCACACGGGCTGACCACTTTGAATATATCAGAAGGGATTGCATACATATTCAGTCGTCCAACTTTTCGCTTTCTGTTTTGTAAACCTTAAGTATACGAATTTAGAACCTCAATTACACGTCGCGACGCTTTCACATATAAATCATTGGCGGATTACCACTAAACGTGCTACGATTAATTTTACTGTATCACGTCTAAAATTGACAATTTAAATGATTAAGCACTGTCTGCAAGCAATAAACTAAGACCGAAGTAAGCCAAAATTGTCTCGACTAACTTCTGGACTATTGAATGTTAATAATACACCCACCTAATGATTGGCTAAATACTTCCTGCTTAACAAACTAAATCGCTCAAACGATAGAACTTACGTCTTTGCCAAACGTACAATATAATTAATTGTTATTATAAAATTCTAAACCAAACTGGATGCGTACTTGTTCGTTCCGTCCGCCACTGGTTGATTGACATTCATACCAGCAGCAGCCGCGCTCTGAAATGAATCCTAATTCCCACTAATCACATTGAATACGTACGTATGTTTCCCGTATATTGTTATTGTAGATGGTTAACTATACAATAGAGTAACAAAATGTGTGCCAAAATCTACATCCGATTTAGCATATTCAAAGTCAACGGATAAAACTTTTGGAATACCGAGAAAAGAAACAATGCGTGCATGATTTACTCTCTCGTTGGCGGCTGGAGGACCCGCTGGTGAC
The DNA here is from genome assembly GCA_905147745.2 of Phlogophora meticulosa. Classification (NCBI taxonomy): domain Eukaryota; kingdom Metazoa; phylum Arthropoda; class Insecta; order Lepidoptera; family Noctuidae; genus Phlogophora; species Phlogophora meticulosa. Next base: position 12,212,015 of record LR990522.1, on the reverse strand, counting down.
TGGTGACATCATGTTCTTTGACCGGATGAATAAAACAGAAGGCGAGTTGGATATCTAACTATGTGTGAAATTTAAATCAGCTTTGGCTACACGGCCGGCTAGGCGACGCGGCGACGGCGCGGCATGCATTAGCCACGACTCCACGAGTCGCAATCTCAACGCTGCTTCTCGACTGTTACCACAGACTTTTATCATCACGTTTTGTTGTACGTACACGGTACACAAATGGCCATAAAAATTCCCTCGATTGACGTTAGTAATAAAGTTAAAATGCGCGAAACATTCAATTACGGCTTGTTTTTAATTTGCTAACAACATGGTCTATGGGAATTCCAAGCTCAGCTTTCTGGCTCACGTGTCCCCACAGGACTACAATAGTTTACTTGTCGAAGGTCATTGCCGTCGGGGCGTGCTCCCGCTGCGGGCTCGACCCTCACTAGTGTGCCGTAATTACACCTCCCCGATTACCGCACCATTGACCACTGGATAAGAGATTACCAAGAGCGTAGTACGTGGCGATTACTTAGTAGAGCAACCTATGCACGCACAGTTTCAAGATGACAAAGCGGTTTGTGTTCGTTTTGCGAAATTACAGTTTATTTATGAGAAACGTAACGAATTGTTTTGCACGTAAGAAATTATACTAGTGGGCCAGTGCATTGGCAATAATTATGCTGGCGCATTACCAGGGTGGGTTGAGTCGCCGGCGCCGGCGCAGCGGCGGGTGGGGAGCGCGCCGTGTAATCCGCGACTGCTTTCGCGTGGGAGCTGCACCTGCCCTCGTCTCTATTTAGATGACGTACCTACAATTACGATAAATTAACATGCTTATGTGTTTTTGCTTATTGCGCATTCTCACCGCTATCACATCACGACTTGCGCACCCATTGTGAGTGGAATACCCAAAGGCCTTAATTTGCGCAAGTGTTAATCTCGATATTTAGAATGTATGGAACCTTTGATTTTATATTTAGAAGCATTGCAAAGGAAGGCAAACAATCCCTACAGTTAAAAGTAACTTCATTTAATATCCCGGTAGGTAGCAGTGAGTGACAGTAGCCAACAAATTATATTGATACAGGGAGAGTAAAATAGGTTGAATGCACGTCGACCGCACTTTATCTATGCGGTGCGGCTCCACTCTCGGGCGTAACCGCAGCGCGTGCGTCGTCGGCTGGAGCTTTTACACGGCCCGGAAATAGAACCAACTATAATCGAGTGCCACCGTACGTTAGACTGTCAGTCCACCAAATAACGGATCGTCGGCGGCCGAACGCCAAAGTGGGGACGAATATTCCGTATCTACCAGGGTTTGTGCCGTAGTAATTACGTTCGAATATAACAGGGTTTGAGCCAATGTAACTTTTTGTATTCACATGTGCCTTCTAAGTTGATTTTAGACATCGCTGACATCGATGAAAGACAATATCGTTTGGTAACTTGATCTGTAGTAATAAGAGTACCTATAAGTAAATACATCGGAAATCATGATGATTACTCATGACTTCTCTTTATAAGAAGAAGAGTTTCCGCTGCAGTGGGACAGTAACAGGCGGTGTTATTATTATACCTACATGTATCTAGTGTTTTATGTGATTTATCAGTTTGAAATTGAATGGAGATAAATTGTTTACTATGGTGCTCATAGGTCACAGGTTATCATGCTAACGTAACCGATATCAGTACGTGGTTACAATGTTCATTCATGTTGCTATGCTACAAGCTAAACGATTCTCAATACTAGCAGATGACTGCGTCTTCGCCAGTATGTGTTCCGTATATTATCATAAATATTCCTACTGAAAAGTAGCCAATGTTCTTTTTCTTCTCGTTCTTCTGATGTGGTACCAAAAAAGCAGACACAGTTAGCATATCAGTGTCATAATGACTGGACGGTGTGAGGCTTTTGATGAAATTGCAAACATTACCAGAAAATCAATTATTATTAATTTGTCTTGCAGTGGAAAAAGTTAGACACCACTAAACTCTAATTTATTTTTAACATGTATATGTTAAAAAGCAACGGAAGGAATAATAGGGTATCTAAAAATTGATCCGCATCGTTGTCAACGGAACAGGCGCCGAAAAGTTTGGCCACCTTGAATCAAAATGCTGATTCTTTAACCAAAATAAAGCCAGCCAGGTCGCGTTAAGCGTCGACCAACGGCATGGCGATGTAACGAAAAAACATAATAATTTATAATCATATTTTTTGTTTTTATTACTCGTACTACATAATTAATATAAGATCACATTTTGAGTCGGTCAAATAAAACCATCAACTGAAAATGGAAATATATAGGTATCTTTCCCGCTAAAGATATAAAACATATAGGTATCTTTCCCGCTAAAGATACAAAACCCTCATAGAGCGAGCCTGTGTCGCTCTTTACCGATTCGTTTTTGCTACCCACGCACAGGATCGATACCAGTCCGTCAATGGTGGCTAACTTTTCCGTTGCCACTATTGATAATTCATCATGAAGGCGACTCCATTCACGTAGGTCGCGTGAATGGGCACCATTAAGGGCTGCTAAACTAATTGACTGGCACGGCCGCAATGAACACACGCGACCTAAGTACATTACGTCCACATATTGTAACCACACATATTGTTTGCGTGGAATACGTCATTTGGTTACTACGATTTGATTGCGTGAACACGGGTATCCATTATATTGCCTAGACCACAAATGGTTAAAGGTATGTTACGGAATTTTCCCTTGATTGCGTTACTAATTGTCTCAATTTACATTTTCTTGAGAAGATCTAAGATCATTATTTTTGTAATCATTATTTATTTTAATCTAATCGAAAGTTGAGTTCGCGTCCGTGTCTTTTTTGACCTGCCATTTAGTACTTCATTCTATTTTCTGCCTAAATGGTCACTCCGTACGAAATAGGAGACACCAATTTCAAATAAACTTTTCTGTTCAGTTATGTCACACATGGGCCTTGTAAGCGCCCAGAACAACAACTAGAATAGATCGTGTGAACTATATTCAAACGAACGGTTCCTGGAAAATTTTACAATTCAGATAAAGCACCGCGACTCGTGAGCCTCTGCTTAGATAAATAGATCACATACGTACACGTATGTTCATCACTTTGTATTATTTCTAATGAATTGTTACTGTTAGGAGGTTAAACAAAAGGAATTTTTTATAACATTCTGTCCATCATAATTCAGGACTCAAGATTATTTATAAAGAGTACAAAATAAAAGTCCTAAAACCAAGATGGGTATATGTATCACGCTCGTTAACATTTCAACAAGCAACTTAAGCAGAAAATCGGGACTCGAGGCTCAGGATGGAAATTACAAAAGCCGGGGTGTACCATGATCTGTATACCGAGTATTTTTGTCGTATAACAATACGGCGAGGTGGGTCGGATCGACAGGGGGTTGGGTGGGCGTTGCTATCTGTCGACGGAAAAGGCGCCGTATCCTGCGGAAGATAAGCGCGAGCCTCATCTACACGGGCCCCGCAACAGCTCCGTGAGCCCCGCTTTGTTCTATAAAAGCTGCGTAAGAGGCCCCGATGGATTCTACAGCCAGTTACGTTTGATCAGGGTGGTTTTTGAGGATTCTCATGGTTTAATGAGAAGTTGCGTTCCCTTTTGTGTTGGTATTTGTCAGACGTTAACAGAATAGTTATTTACCTCACAGTTGCATTCCCAGGCCCATTTTCAACAGTGGACACAACTCTACCGTTGTTGCGTTTCCACGAAATCAATCATTTGTTTGGATCAAATTTATCTTGCACATGTTACATGCACCATAGGCTGAGTGTCAGGTTAAATCCGTAGTCCGTACCGGATATCCAAATCCGATAAACGACGTGTCCAATTTCAGCGTCAAAAATCAATTTGAAAATCCTAAACAAATCAATTGTATTCCAATGTCAATTGCCAAAACTGACGGTTAATGAATGGGGCCCCAGTGATCGTTGAATGTAATTATTATATAGCGATATGGAACTCGTTCACTAATCGTGTTTCCACAATGAGTGCACATTATATCACTATGTTTATTGTATTGAAAAATAAAATGTTGACTTTATTAGCCAATGATTTGTGTTTCCATGTCGATTGAGATTACAACTGTCGGTGTATCCGGTTATAATCATTGGAAGAAAATACTTGATACTTTACTTCATAAAATGAATTCTGCAATAAAAGCATTCATATTTAGTATGCTTAGGTACGCTAGGCTTTCGTTAAAGAGAGAGACGTAGATAGCGTAGTTATGTGAAAAGTCAAGAACATTATTATAATGATAGAGGTGCACCCTATCAGTTTTGTTTTCTAACTAAAAAAACTTCTATTGAAAAGTGCAAGATTGAAACGCATGGGATCCTAATCCACAATATGATATGAAAAGAATAATGGGCGAAATCAGTCAAGAACCTTGTGGTCATACTTATGGCCATCATTTCACTGTCTCGATAAACTTTACAATGACATGAATGACTTAGCCAACCGCAATGTTATTTCCCTAAAAGTAATCGGTTCCATTCTGAAAACGGACAAGGAAAACAATAAATAAATGAAATCCAAATCATTCGGATTCTGAATGGACATGATTGGGCTGCTAATTCTATTGTTATGTTGCTGCTTTTATGCCGCTTGTTACACGGAATAGAAATCAATTTCAAAACTTCTGTGCCGGCTTTATTATCGTTACATACATATGTTTCTTTTGTCTTTCTGTCCGTGATTTTCGTAATCACCCGTATACTGAATTAGGCCCAATTAAGAAACTCCTCAGTCCTTTGTCTAGCAACAGTGTTTAGACATGCCTCTTTGGACTTGGTCCATTGCATGGGTGTTTCCCACCTGTTTCCTCTTGTTCTTCTTGAGCCACATTCTCAAGATTATCAGCTTATCTGTCTGAGAGATGTTTCACTCTATCTTCTCCTTTCATTATTTTACTGATTTTCATCATGAGACCATCAGGGTTATGGTCTTCCTAAAGAATTGTTACTGGTACTTCAGTATTTGTTAACTAATATCAAAGTTAATATCACTACTCCCAAGCGAACAGAATGGCGGACAAGAGCCAGTAAATGCCAGTAACACATAAAACTAGGTACGTTCGATGCTAATGACATTTTTTCACATTGGCTCGTATGTGATTGCGTGTGCGCATACCATACTGCACACTGTAAATAATGTATGCGGCATAGTTCGTGCTCCATTTACCTTATCACGGCGGTAAATTAAAATTATGCTCGTTATTTACGACATGTGTGAGATTGCCAATAAATAGATAGTTAGATGGCGTACGTTGACAATTAGGTAACTTGTTAGTTATTATTTCAATGTTTGACCCTTCCAGCCATTCTCTTGTTGTAAAGATATCAGCATTATCTTGCTTACTCCCAATTAAACGTTTGTCTATATCGGGCTTGAATGCGATCAATTATGAAATATGCAATTACCCTTTGATATTGTGTATTTTTGGTTTATGTTTTCCTCATATTCACAGTGTGTATGTTGTAATTAATGATTACATAGTCCCTACAAAGTGGCGATAATATGTATAGCTATCCCACGACAGCAATAAGTGTGTCATCGATTGTTTCTAGCATTTATAAATGTGGAATGATTCTGTGCAAACGACCGTTACGCGTATATGTATATTATACGGTGCGTCTGTATGTGTACACAATGTTAGTGTGAACAGAATTTCCTTGATTGTTATTCAGTTCAGCTGCGGAGCGGGACATGATGCCGGGCGTCGCTGCTCGCGACGATCGAATCGTGGCTTCTAGTGCACGAATGATTCGGAGGTCGACGTACGACCGCTCCCAACAAGGCGATAGACACGCTTTGTCCATATCTAGCGTCTAAAATTAAATTGTTGTGATAAGTTTATCATCCGAAACAGATCAAACAAAAAATACCAAACCTAAATTATGTGGAGGCGGTCGGAGCTGTTGACTTTCGTTTGGCATAACTTCTGATATCTAGCAGTTGCAGAACATGTAACAACATCGAATGAAAAACATAATGCTCATAGATATTTTATTGTTTCTAGACACGTGAAAGAAGTATTTCCAGTGATGTTCCTAGTTGCATCTCAATAGATGTCTTTCCAAAGTCAAGAGTTATCGACATTCTCTATAATGCATGCATCGACTCTCGCTCCATTGATTGTTAGAAATCGAATAACAAATCGCTCATTCACCGCTGTGCACACTATCAAAGTGTTATCATTACCCACTATTATTAGAAGGATCTTTACAGTTTAACATGTCAGAATAGGTACTTAATAACACAATAGTAATTACTAAATATACATGAATGATATCGTAAAGTGAATTCATTCATAATTTTATGCTCTTGCCCTGTGGATTTGCTTATCTACTTATGAATAATTCTAAATTAACTACGTCACGTTAAAGTTAAAACGTCCTGTTTAATTGGTTGGTCATTATAGTGGAATAGTTTATCCACTACTTGAAAATTGTGTGAAGTTGTTGACATTTGCCACTTAACTATGGGAGTTACATCGTCTTGCGCTCTGCAGCGCCCACTCGTGTCGCCGCCTGCGCGAAAATTAAATATGGTAGTTAGGTTAAGCGGTACAATATAGCTGCTGTTTACGTCAATCTCTTAACCTTAATGTGACAATATTATCAAAACAACTGTCACATTGTCCGTATCACTTGTAATACATTCAAAAAGTTACGCTTTTGACTCATGTTGAACTTTAGCCTTAATGATGATTATGTACTGTTTCTTAAAATTATTATTTCGAAATATCAATCTGTTTCAACAGTACCACGACCTTTTGAAACCGATATTAGAATAAAAAAGATAGATTCGTAGAGACATGTTATTTCTAACTTGACTGCTTGAATATTAAGGCATATAAATATAGTGTAGAATACTTAGACTCAAACTTGTTTTAAACTATCTAGCATAATCTGCGACACTTCAAATTATGCGATAAAGTTAAAAGGCTGGCGGCATACTAAAACCGTTGTACCCGAAACAAAAGAGTCCGTCGGCACCGTGTCACCAGGGCCCCCTGACATGGGCCTTCAAAATTACAGGCCCATGAGTCATCGACGTCTGCCTGCCATGTTAGGCACTAAAGCTACTTTCTGTACGTACGTCATTATGACCATGTTCTTGTGCAAATTTGAATATTCACAGAATTCGTAGAAATACTGTGTGTCTACGCGTTTCTGTTGCTAACGAAGTGACAGGAGACGCCTGTTTTTAATGCTGTCCTTTCTATGTTATTCCTTTTTCTTTTCCGTCTGAGTCTGAAATGTGTCCTACTAAATCGTAATGACAATTTCACAGTCACAGAAATATCTGTGGTATAGTGGAGTGAATTTAAATATTCCACGTCCACAAAAAGATAGATGCGGTGTCCTAAAACGGTTGTCATAAATTAAAAGTTGTCATTTCGAAGACGTTGTGTGACCCGTCTTGTTGTGCTTGTTTAATTCTTGGAATAAATTATTGCAATACTCGAAGTACCAACAGGATCTATGATTTTTTTTAAGTTTGGAGCAGTCAGTTCTTTAAATGATTTTTCTATTGCTAACTAAGTTGCATTACAGTTTTAACTGTACTGCAACTAAGTTAGGACCAAACGGTAAAACAAGTGACAAATACAAAGTTATATGCGCTGTTCAACTATTTTTTTATAATATGTTGATGTGTAAATGTATGTATGTCTTTCGTAGGTCCAACCAATTCAATATTCCACATTTGTAAGCCTTGATCTTTTAAAACAGATACCTATAATAGCATATTCTTCATTACCCACTTATACCCACCCCTTCTCTTAACATAGCAATTTCAAAATTTGTTGAAACCAACAATTTTACTGCTTGATTAATTTCCTACGTCGAGGCATGGCGTAGCAGATACAATGAATTTACCCGGCGTCGCCTACCATTGGCCTCGATCCAGGAATAGGCCATCCACAGTTCAAGTGTACTCCATTTCCGGTATATAGTTTTACGCCCGACTGTTTGTCGGCACTACTATTCTGTGATGCAGCTGTAGTATTTTTAGGTTAATTATAAGCTACTGTTCGGCTGGTCTGTTATTGAATTTGCTTTTAAGTGGAATACCCACTGATCATCATATTTTTTACTAGTATTATCATTAAGTTGTTTGCTATAGTTTGCCTTCTTGTCTGTTTAGTTGAAATTTCAAAAAACCGTTATTCCGCTGTTTATAATTTCACAGCAATAGATGTTTCCCATGAACTGATGTTCCAAATTCAAATAGCTTTTCTTATTACTCCTAAGAAGTTTAGAATGAAGAATGCTCAATAAAACTCTACTTTCACAAAAAGTAGAAATGACGTGCCATCTGACATTTAAATGCCGTCCTGTATAATACAGAGTACATACTGATAACACAGAGTAAAATCTTTGTCCTTAAAAAAAACATAACGCAATCCCTGAAGACACCGCTAACATGCTGTAACATTTTGACACCCAATTTACATTCATATTAGGTCTTTACCTATGAAATTGCCGTTCTGCAGTACTGGCCATTTCAAATCAAAATATTTTTTGTTTGGCTAAGAATTCTAATTTCAAATTAATTTTATTTTAAAAACATGGTTTTTTTTTTCCAAAAGTAGTCATTTGTTTATTGATTAGTGTTACATTTTCATCGCATTTAAATCTTTTTCGTCATCATGGATACGTTAAAAATTCGAGTAATTATGGAATATGAGTACCGTCGTGGCAGCAACGCGGCACAAGCGGCACGCAACATCAACGACGTTTACGGAGCTAACACTACAAACCAACGCACTACCTGTTATTGGTTTGCTCGCTTCCGTTCTGGAAATTTCGACCTGAAAAATGAACCTCGCGGTCGTCCGAAGACTTTGGTCGACAATGACGAATTAAAGGCGATTGTGGAAGCTGATGATACACAATCTACGGCTGAATTAGCAGCAGCTTTCGACGTTAGCGTCAAAACAATATTGGTCCATTTGCGTCAAATTGGCAAGGTAAAAAAGCTTGACAAATGGGTGCCCCACGAATTCAATGATCGCCAGCGCGAAGTACGCGTCGAGACGTGCCTTGCACTGCTCAACAGACACACAAATGAAGGAATTTTGAACCGCATTGTTACCTGCGATGAAAAATGGATTCTGTTTGATAACCGCAAGCGCTCAGCAAGTTGGTTGGATCCTGGTTCAGCACCTAAACAATGCCCTAAACGAAAACTTACCCCAAGAAAAGTGATGGTCACTGTTTGGTGGTCTAGCGCCGGTGTGATTCAACACAGCTTCTTACCAAACGGGGTGAGCATTACTGCAGATGTGTACTGTGAAGAATTGAACACAATGATGGAGAAGCTGGCACATCTCCAACCAGCATTGGTCAATCGCTCGTCTCCGCTGCTCCTGCACGACAACGCGCGACCTCATACTGCACAGCAGACGGTCTCCAAGTTGCAAGAACTGGGGTTGGAAGCTCTCCGTCATCCGCCCTACTCACCAGACCTTGCGCCTACAGACTACTACTTTTTCCAGAATTTGGATAACTTCTTGGCGGGAAAAAAATTCAATACCCGAGAGGCAGTACAAAATGCCTTTGAAGAATTTGTTGCCTCCCGTCCAGCTGATTTCTTTAAGAAGGGCATCAATAAACTGCCACTGCGTTGGCAAAGATGCATTGATTGCATGGGTGATTACTTCGATTAATACAAATAAAAAATACATGAAAAAAATTCATTTAAATTTTTTCATACAAAACGGCAATTTCATAGGTAAAGACCTATTATTAATAAAAAAATCCCCAAACTCGTAGGTGTAACTGCTAGGTAGCTGTTGTAAGGTTTTATTTTTCATGAAAGCTTTTGAGGCGGCTGGGCGGCGTGCGTCAATGCGTGGGCGCCTGCGGTGGGCGGGCGCCCCACCGGCCGCCACAGCCTCCGATCACCCTCTTCCCTCACCTCCCTAATAGCAAAAGGGTAAAAGTAAGAGGAAGTGGCTAGAGATTCACTCATAACATATTTTCTAATATTAGCAGAAACAGTTACATAAGTAATTAGAAACACTTGACAATACTCTAAATATCTTAGAAGCTTAGTCACAAGTGGTGGAGTAGTGGTCTGACGAGCATCGACTTGCTAGTAATGACTAATATTTAAATATGCATGATATTGATAATGTATCGAGAGTCGGGAGTAAGCGGGACTGTGGGCTGGCACAAAGGGTACCTAATGGTTTGTTTGAGAGTTTGGTACAGAGGGAATAATCTCTATAAAAGTGAGCGTATTCCCTTTATTGTTGAAACCTTATTGATTCATTTCGCAAGAGGCAACCGCTCATATTTTTCATAAACTGGGCTCGGTCGATTTGTTTGTCTTATTATAGCTCGCTGTTGACGTTGGCAACAGGTAATTCTGTATTTTATTTCACAAAACATAATTACGTTACCTATACAGGTAATCAACTTGATTATAGCCTTTTCGACCGAGGTCTGTTATTGTAACCATGGTAATGTATGGATGTACTGAAGCTTTACTGACGGCTAGACGCTAGACCAGTGCGTGGGAGGTGACGCGTGGGCACTCAGTTATGCGAAAAATTACCCATACGGTAAAGCAAAAACCTTTTTGTTCTGAGTATAATACGCCTCCTAAACGGTGCTAAGTGACAGACTGATGTGACCGTTCCTGTCTGCTGGAAACAAGTAATGACAAATGAAAAATAACAACATTACAAAGTATAAGCGATTCCTCGAAGATGGTTATTTTATTATGTACTCGGTAAAAGCAATTGACGATTGATAGCAGACATTGTTGACAATGTCTTGTCTAGATTTCTGTTTTATGATCTTTTGTTCACCACATACATAGAGACGATTAATTACTAAGGAAAATGATTGGAGAATAATTGGGTAGAGGTGCAATAGAACAACGATACCGTGCCTTATCGTTATATCCGCCCATACCGTCTCTTCTCCCACAGCTGGGCAAGCATCTCCACTCTTTCCACCTTTCACTTTTTGCTGTTGTTATCTGTAACCAAGTTCCTCATATAGCTCTCATCTTTACCTTTCGGTTTTCCACGACATAGCCTTTTCCCGTTTTACATTGTTTTTATACCCTAGCCAAGACTAATCTTGTCGTTTAGTTACGGATCTCTACATTGTACGCTGTTTGATCTGGCTAGCGTGCAAGCGCGTATCAATCATAACAGCCAATTCTCGCTACCGGCCTCAGTCCACATTTGCTATGTAAATTAATTCTTGGAACGTCTCCGTCGTTCGCAGTTCGAGCCGCACTCGATTCTTCCTTTTATAATGCGCGATATTTGGGATTCCCGGCTGGGAATGTTTAACGGTCATCGCCTGCAACCTTCGCTGATGTGTTTTTAATCATATCTTCGTAGATTATGAGGAAAACTTTGGGGAATAACTTGAGATAAGAAGGTATTGTACCTTTCTTATCGGAACTGAATTTTTCACGTCTGTCATATGCATGCACATAATATTTTTAATGCAATATTAATTACTGCTTCGTTTTTTAGTGGTTGCAAGAGCAGGGTTTTATTATCGGTAACTTATCAGTAGCATACTGGAGTCTGGACTTACGCCCGGTCAATGGCAATGGGCTCGCCCCCGTTTACTGACTGGCTGAAAAATATCTGGCGACATTTGGTTGCTATGACGACAACCACAAATTACTTTACTTTTGTGTACTGGTCGCATATTTACCTAATTATCTCTGGAACTGAGCAATTTTTGCTTCGGTTTCCCTTATACACAAATTCACTCTCTGCAATCTGTTTACAATGGTGACTGTGACACATACACAACTATCTGCAAGACAAAGAACGTTTGATATGTCATAGTCATTCGTACACTGACCTACGAATGGTACCTACTAGCTAATAGCCAATACGTGCCAACCAACACCAAGTTAGATCTTTAGTTCTACGCGGCTTTAGCATAACAACTTAGTCTACGTACCTACTTTGTAGCTCACTATCCTATTTTACTAAAGTTTCTTGATCTTTACTTGTGTATCTATATATATATTACGTTTGATGTGAGACCAATCCTTTATTAACTCTAATTTGGTGTGAAATGTAATAATTATATTGTCAGTCTGCCAGTGTAATTTGACACAAAATGAATACAATTCCTTTGTGAGTCATACGTGCGAATCGCACCGCTGAATATCAATAAGTTTACAGTAGTTACGTTTTACCAATATTGGCGCAGACGGAACGATTTTAGCATTACCATTGTACCATGTTTGTTTAGTTCATTGAATTAATTAATACTGGCAGTCTATCAAATTGACATATAAAAAGAAATTATTATAGAAAAACCTGACTGCAAACCATTTTTTTGTGGTTTGCAGTCAGGTTTTTCTATAATTTAAAACGAATTAAAAACAAGATAACTTTCCAAGCAGTCCTGGTGGCAGTTATTTTAGTTCAATTTTATTTTAAATGCTATCTACTGCAACAGGGTAGAAATGTGACCATGTTTTAAATTTTTAGCTGCCATTGCAGTCGGATACTTAGGTGCGTTACTTTTTTGGAATCTTTTCATTTTGATACCCCCCACACGACCATGTCACAAACATACTACTATATTTACCTAATGGCGGCCACCATCTTCTGTGTGTTGACATTTCTTGTAACCTATGAAAATCAGGTTATGAAGACGAATCTCATAATACTTACCTCATTTGTTAAAATCAATCAAGCTGTGCTACTCGGCGTGCCAAAGAAATATATGTATGTACCTAACCTACACATACATACGCTCAACCATTACCCAACTTCTGTGCCAGTCAGGTAAAAACCCATAGCGGTGTTGGAAAATGTAGGCAGGCTTTGAATGGAGAAAATACATTTTTTATATAAATCCGTGAAACGTCAGTTATTGTCGCGGCCATGATATGACGTCATTATCCACAAAACTGCTATGTATCGAACTCATTTTAGCCAAATGAAACAAATTAAAATCATGTTTGTGCTTCATTCAAGCAGGAATTGCACTCACAACAAAAACATTGTGATAAACGAGAATTGATATTTTTTTCTGGAAATAGGTTTTACTCGTCAACAAAGTTTTAAACTAGGTTGGTGTTTCGCTATCTGACAATTCTGAGAAGAAACACTGAAAGAAACTTTGATATCACAGTCTTTTTTAAAGTCCAGACATTATCTTGGTTAGATCATGTGAAGACCATGCAGATTAGTGGCTGATATGGTCTTTTGAGGAAAGAACTATACAGATATGAATGGACCTGTTCAGTCAGTGCAAGCATTTGTCGGAAATTGGAGAGCTCAACTCAGAACCAAGGAGCTCAACGGGTTAAGTGTTATTTCAGCTTACTAAAAATCGATGTTTATTAACAGGGATTTTTATGTCACTTTTTCTTTTTATCAAATTATGTCTCGAATCCTATAGGATAAGAAAAAACAGTTTTGAATTATTTGCCGATGTAGGTTGTTATTGCATCACACCCACAGTCAGAATGGTGATAGTCATTTTACAATTTTTTATTACATCTAAATAACTAATTTACTAGGAAAACCGCAAATTTAATTAACAGACTATTAATAACTTAGTTGCCACCGCAAGATACCGATTGCGGCAAGATACATTATAATATAACACACGTAAGTTATGTTAAGAGGAAAAATCTGATTGTTGTTATGTTGTTTCTTTGGCGGAGCTGGTTTTTATCGTAAATTATAATTGTTGCCGGATCGATAGTCGACGTGAGTGCACGTGCGTCAGCGGCGAGATTACGCTTCGTTTCAATTACCCACACACCGATATGAAAATCATAAAAATGTATTCGCCAAATTGGCTATGACCTAACGTGAAATCGATAGAACTTGACGTCCGTAATGCTATGGATAGTAGAGACTTAAATATACGTAAACATATTTGCTTTCTAACTTCACTTGACTCATTGATTGTTATTGTTAGACATCATTAACATACGCCCAGCGTTCGCGCTATAAATAGATGCCAAGCTGCTTCTAATACGTAATTATAGCAAGTTATGACGTGGCATAATAAGCGAGGGCTGAGGGCATCGAGCGTATGGTCGGCCGTGACCCTGGCGGGCACCTCCACGAAGGCAAGCGGCTCATCTGTAGGCACGACCCTATTTACATAACAACGCACGTAGAATCCGGCGTTAATAGCGAACGCCACGCCACCAACACCTCCCTGCATTTATTCAATTGAATAAGATCGAGAGCAATAGATGAACGACTTGAGAATTCAGGGGGACGGGAAATTGTCTGCTGCGACTGCGACGCTGTATTTGTTTACGACCGATGTACTGAGTCGTCTGCTACGGTTTCATTTTATCACACGTTATTTGTGAAGTAAATTGTCAGAAAACCAGAATGGAATTTGCTTTGGTATTCTAAATATGCAAGAGTCTCGAACTCTGAACCTGATATCATCATCATCATTCTCCTGCCCGGATCATGCCTTAGCTTTGACATATTACCGTCACTATCTTGCATTTATATTATGACAGTTGTGCGACAGTGACAGTCATAACGATTAATCGAAATAAGTGGGTAGGTACCCACATTATCATCCTCCCCTGCCCTTATCCCAATTTATTTGGGGTCAGCGCAGCATATCTTCTTCTATCTTCCACACATCTCTATTTGCCGTCATCTCAATACTCATCTCGATAGAAACTGGTATATCTATCTGCGGAATACTCCAAATTCCAACAGGTCATGATGTATTTTAAAGATTTATTTTTGAATTTTATAACATAAAGGTGTATTTTTTTATGGGCGAGCTGGTTTATGAGTCAGTTGTTTTTCCAGCCGCCTGCTCAGCTGGCAACACTGCCCTGAGGAAGTCTGCTTCTCAGAACAGTGGGTTTAGTAATATTCATAAGTGCAACCTTCAAGATTAGCTATAGCCAGCCTGTCAGCTAGCTAGCCATACTATTCGGCTGCGAATTGTAATCATATCGAATTAGTTAAGAATGCATGTGCTGTTCGGTCGCGGCTCGAGTCAAGGCTGTCTCGATAACGCAAACGATCAATTAACGACCGCGCTTCCTGGGCATATTGGTTTAATAAAATATTTAAATGCTTGGCTGAGTGGGCGAATGAGAGGCGAGTAACGAAACGGAATTTAATACAAAAGAAGTGGAAACTCTTGAAGATAATAGAAAGGTTTGTCATGAATTCATGAAATAAGTAAGGATTTGGATTGGTCTTTCAGAACTATAAAAACTAGTAACGTAGTTATTTAGATATGTCGTCACGTCCAAGGATGTGATGTGGACAGTGTGGTGGATTCATCTATACCAGTATAAAGCTGAAGAGTTTGTTTGTTTGTTTGAACGCGCTAATCTCTACAACCACCGTCTACCAGTCGGATTTGAAAAAATCGTGTTCATTGGAAAACCCAATTCTTGAGAAGTTTACAGGCTATCAACATCATGCTACGGTTGTAAGAACCGGATGAAACCGCAGGGCACAACAAGTAAGAAATATTTTTAAGTTTCAGCCCCATAGTAAAGCCCTTATCATGCCTTTCATACCTAGTATGAAAAAGTGATTTTTTCGCTTTGCTGGTAATATGAGATAGATACACACGGCTTCATATCAAGCTGTATATCTCCAGTATAAGCTGACCTCTCAATGTATAGGATTTCCATAGTGTGTATCTACTAATAATGGTATGATTACCTATACTTTTATATAGTATCAAACAGCAATGATAAAATATTATTGACGGTGTAGTACCGTGAATAATATTTCATCATTGCGTTTTTGTTGTTATCGAAGTGTCATGTTGCCCGGGGGATTTACCTAATTGGCCTGTACACAGCAAAAGTACGCAACGGTACGGTGATGGTATCAATTTTCGCACCAGAATGAAAATCAGATACTTGTGGAACATCAGCAATGAAACGGACGCGCTTAGAAACCAACGTTGGTGGTCTATTGCTAGGGGAAACACCGGATAGGCAGATTTTTTATTTACTATAGATATACCATAAACTACGGTACTGTACTGGCCGGTCTATTCTGTTAAAACGTCTACGCGAAATGTTAGGCGAAGGGGACCTGCCCGATCAGAGACCAGGCCAAATTGACACTTTGGGGTACCTTAAGGTGCTGGGGTCTGTACTATAGCTAAAATACAGAAGAGTTTTAATTGAATACACATATTATAACACATTCATTTTTTAAGTCCTTTGGAAAAGAATAAAACTACGATTTAGTGAGTAAAATTATGAGGATATTTGATTGAAACAAATAAATAATATTATGATATTCCCATTGTAAATCGAAAATGACATCATAAATCGAATTACAAATTTACAAGCCCACGAACTCGTTGATTCAATGAAACATTGGAATGAGTACATTTCAATTAATGAATTAGCTTCATACTATTTCGGTAGTAATTTTGTGTACAGTATTTCAGTTATAAAGTTAATCAATATCGTTAAAATACATATTGTGTTTAGCTTGATGCTTAAAGCCCGTTATCATGAACTTGGTTTATTTTTAGATTTTTTAACATAAAAAAATTGTATTATACCAGAGGCATTGTTCTTAAAATAGCTGTATTGCTTCTTTTGTTACCCATTGTCATCGAAGATATATCTTACACACGTCTCAGCAATCCTGTTGTCCCTTATCAAAGATATGTAGGTATGCCTTATCATTCTAATCTGCTCAACCTTTATAAACACAAAAAAAATTCACATTCGGCATTGAAAAAGAAATAACAAAGTGATGAACTTTATTTGACATTTCCTGTTAGGGACGTACACCTCAGTAAATATCGCTTGCAATAAAATGTAAACGGTTATTGTAATGGCAAGCAATCAGCAATCCATCTCAATCTATGCCTTAGTCGGTAACTTATGATATCCGACGTTCTTGAGTAATAGTGAATCTAGACTTTATTCCAATCAGAATTAAGCACCTTTTCATTACGTATTTTTGGTACGACGACGTACTAATTGCGTGATACATTTTAATAGCTTAAGGTTCTAATAAAATAGTAGTATAACTTGTGATTGGCCATCTTCAAACGTACTAGCTCTAAGTTATCTTAAAATTAATAAAGTTAAATAAATAAAAAATAAAAAATGGAAATCTTTCATAGTCTTATTGCCATACATTTTGGATTGTCATTTTAAATTATTTGTTGTTATTCAGGTTTGAAGGCTGATCCTCCCAACCTTATAACAATAAGATAATGATTGAATTCGTGTATCAACATAATTTATTTAAATGCACGAAGAAGTATTTTTGTAATACGCAACGATCGTCATTTTAAAAGGCACTTAAATTTAACAACTACAAGGCCCTAATTCACTATTTCACAAGGAGGGGGTTAGAGAATGTAGGTCGGATTGGACGAGCGACCGCACGTCAGTGGTAACAAAACTGGCAGGTACCTACTTATAAGTTGGCCTCTTTGTACTATCCTAGGCCAGTGTAAGCGGCCTACTGTATTAGGTTGTCATAAATATCGAACAGTATTAACTTCAGTAAGTACCGACCATTATAGAGTTATGTACCGTGTAATTGTCCAGCGGAAATGCAAAGGTTTCTATTACACAGTTATCAAACAGATATACATAGTTATAGAGTTGCATGTCGTCATTGTGTCGTTAAAGCGATAAGAAATAAAATGTTTGTTATCATTTAATCATCTGTATCCGCTGGCATAGCCCACAGGGAAGTCCTTTAATCTTTTCTTTGACAGCTGTCAATAAGTAATGCCGGGAGAACGGCAATACTGAACCTAAAAGTTTACTCGCGCTGAAGACTCTTACTTTCCTTTTAAAAGATAAATTAATTGGTTCTTACTGAATGTTTAATAGGATTAAAACTGAAATGAAGTCTTTTAATTTTCTACTTTGATGACCCCTGCTTTCATGGGATAAAAGGATGAAACGAAGTTTTTCAATTGAATTCCTATCTACTTGCATATTATTTAAAAAGTAAAGCTTGATCCGTATATAATCGTATTTTCTGAGTAGCTATAGATCAAAACATCAATTGATTAATATAAAAATAAATATTTATCACCGTATAATTGGAAACGCCGTGTAATATTTTTTATAAACACTCCGCCTTTTTCTGCAGGTCCCACCAACCACTCTCAGGGGCATTTTCACAATTTAACGGATCGAAAGTACCTACCTATCACAGAAAATCGGATAGATCGTTAAACTGTTCACAACTTATCAAAATTTTATAAATTTGCGAGTTTTATTACAAAGTCCCGGTATTTACAATTATCCGGAGGAGACATCATATACCTAGATTCTGAAAAAATTAACCAACCATCATGAAACAATAAATTTGGAAAACCTAAGTACATTTCACTTGATTATGTAGGTTAGGTTTATAGTGTTGGTACTTGGTACACACTTAATACCAACCTGTTCTAAAAATATTTTCCTTGGAATGCATGAAGGCTTTTGATTAACGGTAATCAATCAAGCTGATTATTATGCATCAAGATTATTCCAGATGTTGATTATCCGCAACCGACACGACAGATAAATAAAGGTAAATACATATAAACAATTATCGTACAACGTGTGTGAGCGTATAATGTATACTACACAATCATATAGGTATCTCAGTAATTTTCCGTAGAAAATGGGCTCATTAATTCCATACAAAGTTGCAAAAAAAAGGTTTTGCAAAGCCGCCGGATTTGTATTTCTGCGTAATGCAATTGTATGAAGGGACAGGGGTCAAGGCTAAAACACATAAGCAGTGACTTAGCATATAATAACCAACCACAGAGTGTAATTGGGGATATTGTCATAATCACCACTCTCAGTAAACAAATGACTGATTGTAGTGAGGCACGTAATGAGCGGATAGTCCATCCTCCTCTAACATCAATTCAAAGTGCATGAATGACATCAATATTCTTGTGACATTTTCCTTTGGGACACAGTATTATTAATACCATTGTTATTTTACGTATTAATAAACTATATAGCAATGACACATAGTATGTCCCTAAGCATGATCACTTCACCTAATAAAAATTTAGTTATATTGTAACTGTTTTTAAATTGCTCACTAAGCAAGTAGGCAACCACAATTTGCCCTTCCACACACATGAATGACTCCAACGTCCACGTATTGTTGATTCGATGACTCAACGGCCACCGTACGCGGCAATGCGCTTGCGGCAGCCGACGACTCATTCATTCATTCACACAAAAACCTTAACAATTAGTCAAACAAATTTTAAAACGATCAAATTACTTTATATTATTATGTGTGTGGGAAATGTAAGAATACACGTTGACTGTGAATGTTAATATTCGCGCTATTGTCATGGGATTCGTGTTAATGAGTTAAATAACGTAAAAACATAATTATAAACTGTTCTACAGTCTTTTTTTATTTATGTTTATAGTTAATGTCAGTGTTACGTTATTACTATTATTTAATCTGTGCCAGTGCATCAGAGTTGTGTTTGACAAATCTATCAGGTAGGTACACACTTACACAGCCATATTTTCTGTTCATGTTGGTGTATATATACGAGGAAAATTACTGTTAGTTTGTAATGTGATACTTAAATGGAAACACCAAAAAACATAAACCAGTAATTTTTGTAACATGAACATCAATTTACTTACGTACGTGAAGCAAAAAGCGTAAATGCTTTGATTAGTTAATTCCAAAGTTCTGTCAGCAACTCGTTTTAAAAAGAACACCAAAAGATAATATAATTACCGACGAGTAAAATAAACTACAACTAGTTAAAAAAAACATTTGCAAATAGCGAATACGACCTCAAGAAAGATTGGAAGGTTAGACAATTGAAGATTCACAGTATTTAAGCTACGTAGTTTTGAAGCAACTTTTTTTGGATCGAATTGGCACGAGTTTGTTTCAAGGAGCTCCGCTCATGCCACAATCACTGACACAGATTGCGAGCTCATCCACGCAGAACTCGTGAGGTGCCATGACAGCACCCCATTTAAAAGGCAAATATGGTCACGACGTGCTCACACGGATGTGTCGATATCGTTACGATGTGCCTTGTGCAACTAGCAGCACTGATGCATCCACTAGACAAAATCAACTTCAGAAATGTGATGCAACTCCTGGGCTATCTCCCCACACAATCCTGTTTGTAGGAAATAAAAACACTTAAAACATGGAACTGGAATTCTTTATTCTGAATATTATAGTTTTCCCACAAATTCCTGCGTGTTTGGAAGGAAAAAGAACAATTGAAATGTAGGATTTAGTAGGTACGAGTACCTATTAGGTTTTGGTTATAGTATGACGAATTCTTCGAATGATGGTAAATGGTCAAATTGGTCATAGTGTGTAGAGGGAAAATCAGAAATATGTGTCAGAATTAGGTCCTAACATCCGTTTTGATAGGTAAAATGAAAATGAATTTAGTCAGAGATAAACAATCATGCTTTCAACGAATACCAACGCACTAAAAATGTGACGTCATTAAATAGTACCTAAAGGAAAAAAGTCTGTCTATAAAGAACCTACACAAGTATGGTATAGATAGATGTAGGACTTCACGTACAGCCTTCTTGATTAGCTGTCTAATTTTCCGGTCTAAGCAATATCGAAGCACCTTATTTGAGTACCGCTTAGTGCTTACAGCACTGCTCACCCATTAAGGTAAAAAAGCGTGACGACGATGACATCGGGTGAACGGACAAATTGTAACGGTCCTTTCGACTACGGAACTTTAATAACACCATGGTGTACCAACAAAAACTGTGATAGAAGTAACATAATTTAGTAATTACATAAAAGCGTCATGCATTTTATCTTTGATCCTCAAAAAGATCTTAGAGTATGACGAATCTATCAGGAACCGTGAGGTCCACCAGGTTAACACTCGGTACGGATTCAAAATAAGTAGGTTGGTCGGTATTGTGGCTAGGTAAAAGGAGGAAAACCAAGATGAAGGCTAAGAGGTGTATGGACGAAGAAGACAGGCTGCGCCGACCCCAAACTAAACAAAGGGATTAGGGTAGAATGTGAAGAGGACCCCAAGAGAAGGTGGATGTTGACGACTGATGAATTTTCATTTAAAACAGACGGAAGCTATGGAATTTCAAAACACGACATTAAACTATGTTTCTCTCTTGTTCCCAGATCGTTGATCGTTCGTTGATTCGGATACGGGGCGAGCGTCTGCGTGCCATGCTGTGCTAGTATCCACGATGGTGGGCGTGGGCGTCGCGGAGGGGGGCGGAGGCGGGGGCAGCGGCGGCCCCGGCGACGGCTACTATGGAGAGTACTACCCTCCCGAGCAATACTACGTGCCGCAGGAGATGTGTCCGCATCCCCAGCAGCATCCTCAGCACGCGCATATGTGTACCGTGCTCCCTGAATATGGTCAGTCCACTACATCCCAATCACACAATGTTCTAATGCCTAGTACCTGCCGAAGACACGAATCGTGAAGAGCAGTTTCTGTAAATAAATTCTGACTAAATCACAAATCGGTGTCGTCTGTTCTATGCATTATCGTCCTGATATTCACTGTGGTCCTTAAAGTAATAGATTGCCAGTAACAGATTTCCTCTACATCATGCTTATCGCTTTCAAGAAATATCTAACTTTCTGCCAAGAAAGACCTTATATGCATAAAATACTAAATTGTAAATTCTACTAGCTTTTTGTCAGAGAGTCTGCATCACCATCTGCTTAGCCTTTTCCCAACTCTGTTGGGGTTGGTTTCCAGTCTAAGCGGATGCAGCTGAATACCAGTATTTTAGACTGAGTGACTGTCTATTTGTCCTCCACAACCCAGTTAATGGGCAACACGATACCCCTTGCTAAGACTGGCTGTCAGACCCGTACCGACTGTAAAAGATCTACAAATGACAGCCGGGACCAACCACTTATCGTGCTTTCCGATGCATTAAGGAGTCTCGATTGTAACAACCAATATGTTACACCCATCCACAGACTGACCTTCGATATCGTGCGCTGTTTTTATTTAGCTCCGAGGTTCTTTGATGCATTGCTATATAAAGTCTCAATTCTGTGTGCTTTATGGCAAAGGCCTTCTCTTGCTCTTTCCACGGAGCTCTGTACCGAGCCACTCTACTCCAATGAGGGCCCGCTGTAAGCTTTAGCTTATCCACCCATCTCATTACTTGTTTTCCCTTGCTCCTTTTACTATTTCTTCCAGCTTTACTGTTTCTTCTAGCGGTCCATCTCCGTTTTGTCATATAAACATCTCAATTTCGACCTCTTTGCGGGGTAAGATTGTCGAATTCATTTTAATTTGTTTTTTTGATTAAAATCATTAATTTTTCCTAGCAAACAACTGATTCATACAAGTAAGTTTCCCTCGTAGGGGTAGAATTTCAAAAAATCCTGAAACACGCGTTTTATAGATAGATTCAAAAGACAAAATAGTATTTGTATTTCTATTCATTGTGGCTCATGTTTGGATGGACATCTTCGTTTGATTGGAAAATTGATTTCACAGTCATGTGTAGGTAGCTAGACAGACTTCAGTTTCTCTTGTATTAACTCGCTCTGAATTTAGTATTGCCCTGACTTTGGCAATTCTATATTTCTTATGGTTGTAAATAAATTTAAGAGGTCACTCACCTCACTCAGAAACACTTAACCATTGTTAATTTAG
This sequence comes from Phlogophora meticulosa, assembly GCA_905147745.2. Lineage (NCBI taxonomy): Eukaryota > Metazoa > Arthropoda > Insecta > Lepidoptera > Noctuidae > Phlogophora > Phlogophora meticulosa. The sequence goes on along the minus strand of LR990522.1, from coordinate 12,189,354 downwards.
CATAGGTAAGTGACAAGAGTAATAAAAACTATTTTGTTCTTTATTTTCCTTTAGTGAAAAGCGATTTTTCATACAATTGATAGTCAACCGCTATTGTTTTATTGTTGCCAATAATGTTTTATTGCCTTTCACTGAATACTTTTACTCATGGAATGTGAATTTAATTTAATTTAGTATTATCAACTAGAAAAATACCAGTTCGGTAATTTATTTGCTTGTAACGGCAAGTATTGTTGCCGTCTAAAAGTTTCTACGGGGGTACGTGGAACCGAAATTCCTTCACTATCGCTACATATTTTTATTTAACGACCTCTGCATAGGTATGTTTTACTCACTTGATTGTCACTGACGAAAGCAAAATAGTGCCTTCTTTAGGTTTTTTTTAAACCGGAAAAGTAAGAATTATTGCAGCATTGGACTGAGTTACACCGACTTATAGTAAAAATAGTTACAATGATTTGAAAATTAGTAATCTATTTCCATAAACTGATTGCTTTTCTAAATATGGAAACAATGGTACGCATTTGGAATTTGCTGACTACCATAATTTAGTTATCTAAAACAGTAATTAGGGTTGGCTAAAAATAGCAGCTCGGCAAACCACATTGAATTAGTGGTTGTGTCAGAAAGTTAAGTAACCGTAGCGAATTAAAACTGGGAAAAAACCCTTCTATCTGCTGTGAGTCGAAACAAAGAGAGCTTCAAGGCTCTCGTGGGATTCCTAGTGCACGGCATTGCTCAAGACTGCGGTCGCGTTGCATCGCGGCTCCGCGAGCCGGCCTCAACTATGCGGCACGTTTCCGCCGCGGGCGGCTCGTACTGAAGCGGATGATCCCACAAAGACCGTTTTCTACGAACACCCAAAACACGTTCATTCATAACCGCAAAGTTACGGGGCGGAACGGCGGGCGGCGTTGATGTCAAAATAAAGCGAAATTAAGCCACCCGTGACGTGGCACCGGCTCCGAGCTTAGCACGCGAGCTGGAAACAACATGCAAACATTATCAGCTGTGTTTATATTATATTGAATACCAACTCATACATAATACATATACCTAGCCATTACTTTTTTGATTACTATTTATCTTATCAAGCATGAATGTAAACGTTAAAAAAAACTATGTACTATACGTGTACACTTGCAATAAGTTGAAAGTTAATTTGGCTTGTTAAGACTCCTTTACACTAGGTCGACAGGGCGACTTCAGCGATAATCGTCTCGTAACTCAGTTTACAGCGGAATTCGACCAAGTTTGGCATCTAGCGTAGCGACACGGACACTCGTAACAGTGGACCGAACACGTTGCATTGATTCCTGGTGACCACTTCGAAGTCCCGTTAATTACATATCGAGACTTCTCCGTGTTTCGGAAAGCACGTTAAGCCGATGGTCCCTGCTGTCATTTGTAGATCTTTGAGAATCGTTACGGGTAGTCAGAACTCCGAAAGTCTGACAACCAGTCTTACCAAGGGGGTTGTGTAGATCAGTCACTCCATATTAAATACTTATATTCAGCTACATCCGGTGAGACTGGAAGCCGACGACATCTTAATTAAGAAAAGGGTAAGGAAATGATGACTTCGATTTTGACTGTTTTGCGCCTGCACGCCGAAGTCGTCTAGCGCTTTCGGCAGTCGTCCCAGTGTAAATGAGCCATTATAGAACACGAATAACTTGATTATTTTTATCTTATCTAAGTAGTACTATTTTTTTTCCGAGACTTCACTGATTTATCACTTTTAAGACTCATATTTTGAAGCTAGTATTAATACTCACACAGAATACCCTAATGAAAAATAAACCTAATGAATTGATGGTTGAGTTATGTATTCGGCTGTAGAGTTTTTACTAAATTCTTTTCTTAAATAAATATATGGAAAATACACATTACTTTGTTTCCTTTAAATAAGCATGTAACGTTCCATGAATAAGTTATTAATCGCTATTATTATACTGTATTGAATGAGTCAAATTTTAATGAATTAAATCTGCGCACATTAGATAAAATCTGTCCATTTATGGCCACCTCGACATTTTCATAATGGCTTTATAGGTCACGATGACATCAAGACTGTCTCAATTTTTAAAAGGTTATCATATCCTCATAAACTTGGTCATAAGTGTTAATTAATTTGTCATCAATATTATGCTCATTTAACAACAAATTCAACATGATCTTACAGGAATTTAAGGTAGAGTTCAGTTAAACAAAGTAGAGTTTCTCTCCTGCGTATCCAGCTGCTCCTTAAAATTCCAGACCAATTTACCGAATTAAGCAGCCATACGCTACTGCTAAGCAATAGATCTGTCAAACAATAGACTAATTAAAGTCTATCGTTTTACTTTTCCAGGTGGCATGCCCGTAGTGCCATCAGGCACAATGATGCCGCCCATGATGCCGCCAGTGTTAGATGAGAATATGCGGCACTACCTGGTGCACGCGCAGGCGCACCCGCACCACGCCGCGCACCACCAGCCGCCGCATCATCAGCCACAGCACCACCAACCACCACCTCACCACCAACCGCCACACCATTACGTAAGTATTACCACAGAAAAATAAAATCATTAGCTATGGTACTTATTACTTTCATAGACACATTCAAAATCTATGTCGTTGTCGGGATTAGGGATTACACACGACCGGCGACCATTCGAATTAGTTTACCCAGGCTTGGCTATCTCGCGCACTACGTTAATTTTCTTAGCGTATTGTGGTTCTTGACGATCAGCTCTATCCAGGAATTTAACGATGGTATCAATGATATACTTACTCTGCAATCAACAAAATGGAACATACAACGATCTATCGTGTAGTACACGTTCGCATACATGTTTTGTCCAGGATCGTGGCAGATAGGACAAACAGAAGCAGACGGCGGCTATAGGAAATCTAATTAGTGTTATCCCGGATAGGGCTAATAAGATTTCCTTTATTTATAAGATCTTAGATCCTCGTTTTGTTAGGGGCTACTTACTCCTTCTAAGGAATCCTGACTCATGTGCGCCATATGTGTAACCAGGATCCATGGCAGCACACTTTGGCATTCTATCGCGCAATAAAAACAGAGGCCTAGAAAGATGTAAGCCATCTTATAGTCATCGCGAATAGTTTATTCTTTCCAGTCCACAATCAGGATAATCGGAAGAATTCTATTCACTGTAGCGTAGCTAGGAGTACCTACCTTCCCGTCGTGAATATACAGGACAATATCGAGTGCACCCGCAATCTTGGTAATTTTATCATGCAGTTGTAGGTTCTTGTTATCTAATAAACTTCTTGTTAGCCGTTTGATAGTTTCAACTCCACCAGCAAATCGCCAACAAATTGCAGCGACCGCGTTATATAACTACATACTTACTCGTGCATATTATGTATATTTCTTATTTGCTATGCATTCCGGAGACATAGGTGCAGCAGAGTTGCAGACAGCGATTTCTGACAAAGAAGTTTGGAAGCCGTAACGATTTACGTTTTGAGAAAAAAAGTCCCAGTACAAAAGATACAACCCTTATGATATGAGCTGCCACACTACCAATCAAACGGCTTTAGACGAGTTTTAAGTATTGCTTTTGGTCTTGAGTGAGGTTTTGTATTACGGGCCTCACTGTGGCATTTACCTATTTGGTGCGCTTGTTTACTACAGATGCAAATAAATATTAGCCTCTTGCCAGAACTCTGATAATGTACTTGTCTATGGTACAAGGGAATAAAAAGCAAGATTAGTTAGGTACGTGGTAAAACTTAGCTGTGTGAGGTAGTCATTATACGCCGACTCGTCGTACACTGTCCTCAGCATACCTTATTAAGTTCATTGCCCTATCAAGGCTGCAATATTATGATAATATTTTTTTTACAATCAGCTTGATAATAATAAACTAGCAATGTCTACTGTATATTCTATTGATCGAAAAGAGTACTTAAATAGTTGATTTTGTCTAATTCATTTTTGACGTTCTAAAAGAGCTGATTGTCAGTCTAATTTGAGTAAATGAAGTTTAATTGATTCTGCAAATTTTGCTTATGCAGAACATAGCAGAACACTATTTTTTTTCCAAAATAAATGTAGCATTAGTTACTCTTTATAAGATCTGCTATCTGCTAGTGAAAGTCTGGAGTCTCGTCAAACTCGGTCCAGCCGTTTCGCAGATTTTAGCCAAATAAACAGACAAAAATGATTTTTTATTTAAACTTTCGTATGAAATTTCCATTTTAGTAAAGGACTCTTCAATTTCATTTATTTGTTTAAATATTTGCAAACCATACAATCTACATCAATCTTGCAAACGGAATGCAACTGTCAGTGTCAAATTATGAATGTCAACGTTTGACATGCTATCCTATAGGTGTTATGATGCTATGTCAGATAGGTTCATTGACGTTCTCGCTTTCTAATTCTAAGGAGAAATGATAAAATAATAGTTTTATTTATAAACAGATACCTAGATATAAATTCCTTGACTTAATGTAATAGTTTTTCGAGTGAGATACACGTGGAAATATAAGTTTCTTTGACGCAAACTAACAAACGCGCGAACCTTCTGTGTAAACATTTCCGCTGAATCCGATACATCAATTGTTTCGCTTGTAAATTTAACCGCGTATAGGACATTTCGCTTTTAAAATTGTGCACAAGCGTGTCGAGTTATCCGACTATTTTCAGTGAGTAGGTCATAAAATAAAGTTGCGAGTTGTGCGACGTTAATCTAATCGTGGCGGAGTTATACAGTCGCGACTCGCGTATGATTGTGTAGTGAAGTGTTATCACGAAAACAGTTGGCTGTTGGTAGTACGTGGCAGTGACGTGAAATATACCGACTGAAGTTACAATTTTAATTTAAAATAAAATCTTTTATAAAATGAGTGTTTCTGATCGTAATAAGGCTAACAGTACTCAACAAGAAGGAAAGGATCAGGTTGGTTTAACTGCACTTCATTTTATTATTTATATATTACCATTTAATTTCTAGATTTTAAAAGAATTCCATCATTATGATAATATTTGCTTGGCATTCAATATGGTATTTCTTGTGTTGATTTTAATGATTGCTTCAATTTTTACTGATAAGGGGGTTTATCTGTAACCTTTAAGATTCAATTTAATTATTTGATTAAAAAATAAACATTTAAAATGTTTGTAATAAAATTATATATTACTTTCTCACTGTGTGTCATAAAAAGAATTCAATAAAATGGTCATTGAAGTAATGTTGACTTGAATGATTACATAAATCACAGACGATTTGTTCTATTCTGTGTGTAAATGATACGTAATGGTTTTTCATTTTAATTGTAGTAACCATTGAACAGCTATGCATTAAGAGAATGAATTACCATACTCATCAAAACTTTTTTTGTTGTTTCAGGCTCCTACTAATGGTACAGGGGGTCCACAACACTACTACAGTACTGGGTACCCACCGCATTTCCACCACGTTCCTCATCACATGCAGCATTCCCCACCACCGCCGGCAGTCTACCAGAAGGATGAAAGGACTCAACGGCAGTACTCTAAACTAAAACAAAAGTTGGAACGAAAACAGACTAACAGGAACAATGGCATTGGTGAGTTCAACCAGATATGTGAAAACTTTAAATATGTTATTGCATTTAAATATGTATAATAGTAGCGCTTGGTACATAACTTTCTTCATGAGGATTTAGTACTTTTTCTTATGAATTAAAACACCCATTCACCGTATTTTAGGGGTAGTTTTGGAAAACAGATAGATGTGATTGTTATTATTTGCCTAAATAGTAGTATTTGGATCCTCGGAGCCTTGCTTGGATAAAACATTTTTTTCTAAAAATGAAACCTAGCTAGATCGATTTATTGCCCTTAAAACATATATAATCTGAAGCTCAGAAACGGCTCCAACAATTTTCGTGAAATTTAGGATGCAGGGGACATTTTTCATTCAAACTGTACTGCTACTATGTCTTTTTATCTTAAAAGGGATAAAGAATAAGTAGTACAATGGGTAAATCTGATTATTTCCTTTTAGGTGTCAATAAAAAAAACTGACATGAACATAATCCATTCATGTTTAAACAATTTATCGGCACTAACTGCCCACTTTTTAATATAGATGCCAACTCAGGTGGCAGTACGCCGTCACTATCGCCGCGCAAGGAACTGAATGGTCGCGCTGGCAGCAGTAGTGGCGTAAGCAGTGGGGGAAGTGGAGCCAGCAGTGGAAGCAGTCTGCCCAGTAGTGGGCCAAGCAGTGGCGCCAGCACTGCCGGGTGTGCCGGTAGTGGTGGCACTACTTCTTCTGGTGCCTGGTCAGAGGAGGGAGAAGCCTCCTCCGCCGAAACCTCCGTGCAAGGCGATGGCTCAGCGGCGGCCTCTGTGCACGGCGATGGCGAGCCCGAAGATGAAACCGACGCACAAGCTATACTCGACATGTTTGCTGCTAGACGCACACCTCAGGTACTTTTCGTTCTTTGGCTACTTAAAGAAGTTGAGAATTAACATTAAAAAAATATGCTTTGTTGTACACAATATGTACTAATACTGCTATAATTTTGATTTGATCAGATTACTGACGTATCGTCGACCAGTGCTCTAGTGATTTGGAATCTGCCGGTGCCGGAAGACGTCATAGTTCCGAATGGCGAGTTAACATACGACCTGCTCCTAGCCGACCGTGGTGGCCGGTACAAAGCTATTTATAGCGGACAAAGCCTTACTTGCCGGTGAGTTTTAAACTTTGTTTCTGTTTATTTGACGGATAAAACCAACGACTGAATAATTTTAAATTAAATCGCTTAAGATAATGAGATGAATACACTATGGAGGTGGTAAACAAAGAGAGAAAAAAACATTTAAAGTCTCTTTTTCGTTTCATGATACAATTCACACACATTCCCAAAAGAAGTTTCACTTCAAAAGCGAGAAAGAAAACGAAGAATATAAATAAAAATAAAATAAAAAGCATTTATTTCAGGCAACTAATAGCACCCATACAACAATCACAAAACAGAACACACACACATAGACAAATACATTTACACTATCGGACATAGTTAGTAACATGTCTGCTACAGCAATGTCCGATATAAGGGCAATCAATTCTGCCAGCAATCATCGCCAGAACTGTATTGGAGCTGCCCCGCACCCTGCGCACCAATGACGCGCACTGCTTGCGCATGGTGGTGTGAAAACAGTCGGTGCGCGCTTCCGCAAACATGCCCGAGGCGCTGCAGAAACGGGGCAGCCCCAACACTGCCCTGAATGCGTTGTTGTTTTGGATACGGAGGGCACTGTAAACCGCTTGTGTGTAGGAAACCCATAGGCACGCGTACAATGAAGTCGACGACACGGTTGGCGCAGTAGTTAAGCGATTGGCTGTTGCGCTGCGTGTCGCGGGTTCGATCCCCGCACGGAACAAATATTTGTATGGCCTACAGATAGTTGTTCCGGGTCTGGTTGTTTGTGTATGTGACTTTAAATGTTTGTAAACGCACCCACGATACAGGAGAAATTCCTAGTGTGGGGCAACGTTTTTTTAAAAAAAAGAAAGAAAAAAGAATGAAGTGCAAAAAGCTTTAAAAAGTGTGATCTTGACCTCATTTGAACACCGTGCAAACCTACGGGCTATCATATTTGCTCTTTTAGACAGTGCCCTTCGCTCCCTTTCGATGTCGACATGGTCCCTCAGGTCAGCTGTTACCCAATGCCCCAAGTATTTAAATTGGTGCACCCGTTCCAAAGATACATCATTCAGGCAATATGTAACGTCAATATGTATAATGATCTCATCTGAACATTATTTTTGTGCTATTGACAGGGTAAGGGATCTGAAGCCCGGCTACGAATACTCGGTATGCCTGCAAATCCGCGCCGGCAAGCTAGACGCGACGAGTGCGTCGGCAACGTTCCGCGCGCCCCCCGCGCGCCCCGACCAGATGCCTGCGCCGCGCATCGGCCAGCGTGCGCGCACGTCCCTGCTGCTGCGCTGGAATGGTGCCACCGACAACGGCGCGCGCCTGCAGAACTACGTGCTGGAGATGGACGACGGCGCAGGGTTTGTAGAGCTCTCCCGCCCACGCACTCGCCAGCACACCGTCAACAACCTGCGGCCTCAGACTCGGTACCGATTCCGCATCGCCGCCGTCAACGACTGCGGGCGCAGCGAGTGGAGCGAGGAGACCGTGGCGTGGACGACGGGTTCCCCGCCCCCCGCGCCCGCACCGCCCGCTCTCACATCTGCCAGCAACGACTCGCTGGTGCTGGGCTGGGAGCGTCGCGCAGACGAGGAGTTCACGCTGCAGATGGATGATGCGGCGCGCGGCCACGGGTTCCTTCCCGTGTACTCGGGCCCCGACCGCGCCTACGTGTGCGCCGGGCTGTACCGCGCTACCGACTACCGTTTCCGTCTCCGAAGTGAGACTGTCGACGGACAAGGACCCTGGTCCGTAGAAGTCACGTACCGAACGCAGCCCGAACGTCCCGGCCCGCCTGGGCGACCTACACCGCGCGGTCGTATTCATTCGCGTGCTCTTCGCTTCCGCTGGGAACCTCCCGTGGACAATGGCGGCGCAGCCATCGATAGTTACACCCTCGAGCTGGACGCCGGTGATGGATACCGACCGGCTTACCGCGGACCCGAGCCTGAAGCACATTGCGACCGGCTGTTGCCCGGCACATCTTACCGGGCGCGCGTGCGCTGCAGCAACGAGGCCGGCCTCAGCGACTGGTCCGCCACCGAGACCGTCACCACCGAGGCAGCCGTGCCAGCCGCGCCGGCCGCGCCCGAGCCGGCCGCGGAGCCGCGCAGCACGCTGGCGGCACTTCGCTGGCGGGCCCCCGACTGCACCGGCGGCGCGGCGCTCACCGAGTACCGCGTGGAGATAGTGGAGGCCGCCGATACCGACGGAGCGGCCCGCCTCGCCTATCAGGGCCTCGACTGTGAGTGCGTGGTGCGCGAGCTAATGCCCGGCCGCGAGTACCGCACGTGGGTGACGGCGCACAACAGGGTAGGCGCGAGCCCTCCTTCCCAAACCCTCACGTTCTCCACGTCCCCGGCCGCGCCGGACGCGCCGGAGCCGCCCAGCGCGCAGCTGGAGGGCACCCGAGCCGCACGCCTGGACTGGACGCCGCCGCGGGACAACGGCGCGCCCGTCGTCGACTACCGCCTCGAGATGAGCGCCACCAACGTCGACGACTCCTTCTCCGAGGTGTACCGCGGCGCGGACACGAGCTGCCTGGTCGGCCGCCTCGTGCCGTTCTCGCCCTACTTCTTCAGGGTGTGCGCGACCAACGCGGCCGGGCGCGGCGCGTGGTCCGGCGTGCGCGACGTGCTGACGCCGCGCGCCCCGCCCGCCGCGCCCTGCGCCCTGCGCCACGAGGCCACGGCCGACAGCCTGCGCCTGCACTGGCGGCCGCCCGCGAGCCACGGGGCCGACGTGCTGCGCTACCGGGTGGAGGTGGGCGATGCGGCCTTCGACACGGACGGGCCCACGCCCGAGAGGCTCGTGCAGGGCCTCGAACCCGATACCGTGTATCGCGTGCGCGTGGCCGCACTCAACGAGCTGGGGCAGGGTGACTGGTCGGAAGAGGCCCGCGCCACCACGCGCCCCCCGCCCCCTGCGCCCCCCGCGCTGCGCTGCGTGCAGGCGCAGCACAACCACCTGCGCCTGGAGTGGCCGGCCGCAGGCGGCGAGGGCGCGCAGTACTGCGTGGAGATGCGAACGCTCGACGCTCGCGACTTCCGACCCGTGTACCGGGGCTCGGCGCGCTCGTGCAAGGTGAAGAAGTTGCGCGAGGCCACCACGTATGCGTTCCGGATACGTGCGAGCGACGAGCGCGGGGGGCGCGGCGCGTGGTCGGAGCCGCTGGAGGCCGGCACCGTGGCCGCCCCGCCCCCCGCGCCCCGCGCCCCCGCCGTGCTGCAGCCCGTGCCCCGCGCCGCGCTGCTGTCGTGGGACGCGCTGGACGACGCCGAGTACGTGCTGCAGTGCGCGCGAGCCAGGGACAACGTCTACAAGGAGGTGAGTCCGAAAAATATTGTCAAAATAAATGATGTGCTAATGTTGGAAGCTTCTTTTTCGAGGTGCAAAACTTAAATCATAATTTAAATTGTGTGTGGTCCGTGTGCTCATTTAGTTTTTCGAGACATAGCGAAACGTTTGGTCGACTCTTCACGCGACCAGAGGGCTGGCCATTTTTTGGCCAAAGAACTAGCATTGCTATTCAACGTGGCAATGCTGCCAGCCTTCTGGGCACTTTTACAGATGAATTTTTCGATGCCCTGTGATTGTTTATCGTTTTAAATTGTAACTGCATTATATTATCATATAAAAAATCTTTTATATTAAAAGATTTTTAATATTCTACGTATCGTTGCCGAATGAAGGGTATGCAAATGAGCAGATACTAAAATACACAATGACTTTGTCTCTACTTTATTCGTCGTAAGATAGGACTCGACACTAACGGAACAGATTAAGAAAACGTGTTGTGGTTCGGCAGGTGTACTCGGGGCGCGAGACCCAGTTCCAGATGGAGGAGCTGGAGGCGGGCGCGGAGTACCTGGTGCGCGTGTGCGGCGTGCGCGGCGGGCTGGCGGGCGCGTGGTCGGCGGCGGCGCGCCTGCTCGTGCCGGCCGCCGCGCCCGCGCCGCGCGCGCGCCGCGCCCGCCCCGCGCGCGCGCTGCAGCCCGCCCACGTGGCCATCATGGTCGCCGCCGCCTTCCTGCTGCTGGCCGTGTGCGTGGCCGTGCTGCTGCAGCGCCTGGTGGAGCCGCGGCCGTGACGCGAGCTGGCCGTGGCGTCGCCGCGCGCGCTCGCCTGCGTGTAGCCGGCCGTGCCCGGCGTGTCCGGCGTGTCCGGCGTGCCCGCCACTTTTGTACGAAGAGTCCCGGCGCCGGACGGGACGCTCGCGGACGCCCGCCCTCTCGTCGCGTCCGACGATCGAGATCGATGTTTTAATTTAGATTACAAAAATATTACCGGCTTTGCATTTTTTGCATCGATGTGAGGTTGCCATTCAGAGTGTATATTTTTTACAGTCGAGCGAGAGAGTCTCGCGTTCTATCGTGTCTCCTATGTGTTGTATCTAAACTTTCACAAATTTTCATAAATCTAGTCTATGCTTGTAACTTATTATTTTATTTACTGTATTAGCGAAATACCGTTGTGCTTGTTTATACTTTATTTGAATATCGAATCGTAATTTTTGTTTTAACGGTGATACGACACGTACTTCCGATATTTAATATTTCCTCTTTGTACTTTTTCCATACATTTGATATTTTTATAAAATTGAATTATTGAACTATCTGTTGCATAACTTTATCAGATTTAATTATAAGAAGATAGCAAACGAGGTGCTCTATATTATGATTAATGTTTTGTTAAGAGGGACGTGGCCCCTCGCTCTGCAACGAGTTCCAGTGTGTATGCTGTGATCACTTCCTTATGCGAATGAGACTGATTTTACAAGTAAATGCTTTGTTTATAGAATGAATCAAAATGCTGCTTTCCCTTTGATGACTAACTGTGTCTGCGCCACCCACATGATGAGTGGGTCTGTGTGTTACTTGTGACAACATAGAGGGCTTTTGTTTTTGTGGTGTTGCTGTTTATATTGCCGATGTAGGTGTGAGTGGAACCGAACCATGACACAGCAGACGTGGAACACCGAAACAATCCGATTTTATATGCTCCTAATGCTTATTTGATAGTATCGATGTACATACCTAATTATATTGTATTATCGATAACTTCATAATATTGTTGTTTTTATTCTCAGAACATGACCTTTTATTGATGACATTATATAATATAGATTAATTTGTTTTTAAATTTAGTGATTACGAATTATTGAGATTGTTACCACCCGGTATAAAAGTAAGATCAGGAATTCAATTTTAGGAAATTATGTTTCAAATATAATATTTTAAATGAAATTCCCATACTGGTGTCTGTTACTTTAATAACATTATTAGGAAATTGTTAACTGATGTTCATATACCTATAAATATAATTTTAATAAACGAATTTCTTGTAGATAAGACAAAATGAATTTAAGTATCATTTGTATTCAGAATTAGAGTAAATAAAGCATTGTACGGAGTTTGAACTTTGATGTTTCTTAGTATCATTATTCAGAATTAATGTTGTTTCGTGGAGGTAATGTCGTACATAATAAATAACATTGAATATTGTCATTGTTACGTAGGCTTCGTATTGTATTCGAGTTTACTTGGCTCGCGCGTCGCCGGCGCATAGTATCGCGCCGGCGACATGCCATGTATGTTGGTGTATTTATTTATTATTATTTATGGTTGAGATACAATTACGCACCAATAAGCATAAAATATATCGTAAATATGTAATATTTACTTCTACTGTGATTAGCTTATTCTATTCTTTCTATAATATCTTATAATTATTGTCCGAAACATTCCTAGGGTACGTGCTACTTTTTGGATTTGAAAGAACTTTTCTTTAAATTTGTTATTTCTGTAGTAGAGAAGAAATTCACTTCGTGCCTATTTCCGTACGGCATAATTAAAACGTAAGCTCAGCTTACGCTGTTATAAATTATTTTATTTTCGAAAATTTTATAATAACGACGATGTGCAATTAACAATTATTTATTCTTTATCGCTTAATATAAATATTTATTTTTTAGAAATTATATCAGAATAGTTTCGTTTATCAAGAAAAGGAATCGATGTTCCTAAGTAAGTTTTACACTGTTGTACAATACACCGATTGCAAGCTAAATTGTGTACTACGGTCAAGCATTCCAACTTTATTCCACTTGTAAATAGGCCTAATGAATTCTATGACTTTTATAAATGTACATGCTTTAATAATGAAATGTAAATAAATCTGATGTTCATGAGCTTCGTGTAAGGAGCATGTTTAGATGCTGAACATGTATGCCAATTGAAATTACTGCATTGTGTTGAGAACTAAACGTTTTTAAATTAATGAGAATAACGGGGATAACATCTCATATTGTATTTGTGTTTGAGTATGTAACGTATAACGAAAAATGTATATGTTTTAATATAATATTTGATGATGTTATGTATACAATTTATTAAACATGAATATATCAATAAAACTATATTTTGTGTACATTGAATGTTTAATTTGTTTTTCTAAATACAATACAAACATACCACAAACCTTAATTTACAATAATAATCTACGCTACTACATATAAGTTAAAGAAACGAAGAATACCTTATGGGTCAAATTGCACTCAAATATTTATTTATTTTTATTAGAAAATATCTAACAACTATGTTAACGTTAACACGACGATAAATAAGACACAACTTTGGTCCTATAAGAAGACTAGAGTTTTTGTACTATGAGTATTTTCACACTTACCTAGGGTTGTCACAAAAAGTACACAAGTTCTTAAGTTGGGGGGAACAGTTGGCACGACTTGACATTTTCACTGTACACTTCAGTATAGTTGGTTAGATAAGACTTCTCCCTTGTCGAAATATGGTCGATGCAACCCTTGAAATTGTGGGGAAATATTTTTTTTGCATATCTATCTTCCTGGCCGGAAATACCACCTGTAACATAAAATTGATGACAATTACCAAACCCTGTGTCTTACTCTTATTACAATACTTATATTGCTGATTGCAAGCCCTTACCAATATACACGTCGACATCATCATAGTCAGCTTCATTCCATAGTCCCGGTTCCTCGGTATACACTAATGTATTATCAACGGATAACGTAATATTTGTCTTGTCCATCTGCAGTACTAAAATATGCCATTCCGCATCAGTAATAAAACCTGCATGAGTCATCAATCTGGTCAGAGTTCTGGCTGGTCCCGCCAGACTTCCGTAGTTTGTACTGGTAGATTTTGCTTTGCTATGATGAAATGACCAGACTAGTCTGAGGTACCCGTTTTCAAGCCCTAAGCCAATGTAGTCCATTCCCTGTAACCGAAATGTGACCAATTAGGAATCATATCTATACTGTTTGCCACTTAATACTCATATCAACATAGAGAATAATATAAACATGTAGAAAGTGAAGTGGTCCGATATTACTCCCTTAAGGGACTCCTTACCGAATATGATTGTGACGACGCGATGAATTAAGTCTTGATTAAACAATCGAATGCTTATTATAAGACACTAGCACTCTTGTATGATATATGTTGTAGTGAGTATTATATCAAGACCAGAAAAATTGAAATATTGTGCCAGACGTGCTGAAGGCTTTTGGTAAATCGATAAAAACTGATAGTTTACTGGAAAGCAGTGGAGTTGTTTGATTTAATACATAATCGAAGTTGTAGTCTACCTCTACTTTATTCCATAATATAAATAAACCTAAAGAAAGTTTATACCATAACAATCCACATCAGTAGACCATTGGGTTCGGCCGTTGTAAAGTTGAGAGCGATGTAATTCGGCCTGACTAGGGAAGGTGCGATGCGTTGCTGGTTCGTATGACTAACTGCAGGTTGTCGCCCCAGAGATACCAGCGATGTGCCATCGAATTGCGGGATTGTTATGTCGATCTCTGGAAGTTTATGAGAAATGTTAGATGGTAATATGAAGAGTAGAAGATCAAAGTTAACTATTCTTATTAAAGAAAGCCTTTTGAAATTGAGTTGTATCCCATTTGCTTTTTGGTAATGAACCTGGATTTTTTGCGGTTTGACTCATGTGCACTTGTTTGTGTCTTTAGTATTGTCATTATGGATTAAAAACTTATAAAGAAGATCTGGTTTAGTGTATTTTATGTATTTTTAAGGGGCTTTTTGTAGGGATGAGTATAGTGTGTGTGTTCTTAGGACCACGTGAGTGTAATTAAAGCTAAGTAGGTAAACTGACTGTTATCACAGAAGGTGCCAGCATATCCAGCGGCACACACACAGCGGCCGGCCCGGCAGACGCCCCGGGGCGGCGCGCACAGGGCCGCGCTGCAGGCCGCGTGCCGCCTGCAGCGCGGCCCGGCCGTGCCCACGTAGTTGGACGCGGCGCCGCACGCACAGCGCGCGCGGCCCCGCTCCAGCACGCACACGCCGCCGCCGCACGCCTCCGAGCCGCACGCCGTGCCGTCGCAGTCAGCTAGGTTGCGGCCCTCTGCAAGCAAAATGTCAGACCAAGGGCCTTGCCAGTGTCCGGATAGCATTCACCATAAAAATAAATTAATATGGTGAAGAAAATTATCTTCTTTTTAAGGAATCTTTTAGAACTACCCAAGAAACCTGAAGTGGCTCTTTCAGTAAATCCTATAGATTCTTAATAAGAAGAATCAAGCAGCCACAAAGAAACAAAATCACAGGTAAAATGGATGGGATAGTTTACCTTGTATGTTCTGTTGTTCCAGAGGTAGCAGTATGTTGTTGACGTGGAGGTTTTTAATACAGCCAGTATATGGCGCTGGTGCACCTGACATTGCGTCAAAGGGCAACGTTGACAAATCTTTTGCACCACCTAAAATAATACACCAAATACAATACAAAACAGGAACATATCCATACTCCGCATTTTATTTCCATTTTATCTTCCAATGGATTCTGGAATTTGTGTGGAGAGGGTAATAAAGACTCTTACCAAGAAGTATAGACGCATTGCCAGCAGTGTGTGGGTATGCGTGGGCCAGCATGGCCTCCGTGCTGATAGCTCCGTCCACCCACACATACAGTCTACTGCCGTATCGACCAGCTTTGACGCTGTGCCATTGTGACATCGAGACAACCACGCCACTGCGGACCAGTGACGTTACACCGGATAGGCGATCTGGAGTACACAAGTTTCTTTTAAAGTATACTAGTCACACTTTGCGTGTTTGTAATGATAGTCAAGTAGAAATCATGGAGCAGAATGCGATCTCCCGTCAATGACTCGCCGATTGAATATTAATCAACATCGATAAATCTGGGAAGAAATTATGGAAGATTTCATCTTTTAAAACCACCAGCCAAGCAGTATAGTATCTAGACAAAAAGTTTTTCATAGTTAAGTGTGATGTTAAGACAAATGTAGACCTTAGCATACTGATTCATACCTAACATTATTTTTGAAAATACGTGAAGGTAAGTTCATACCAGTCCATCGATACTCCAACAAGCCTCCTTGCAACGACAGGGCGGTGTAGAAATGTGGCGTTTCCAAGAACAACACTAAACCTCGTTCTTTGGCAGGCTTGATCTCGGACTCGAGCGATAGGCTCACACTGGATATAGTGCTTGGATGTAACTCCAAGTAGGACCTCGTGCCAGTGAAGAGGACATCCGTGGGGAGTAAGTCTGAATGTTGAAAGTTTTAAAACAGTTATTTTCTGTTATTAAGTACGTCTCTATAGGTATTACTGTCATTTGCAGATCTTTGACAGTCGTTACTCAGACGCCTGAAAGTCTGACAACCAGTCTTACCAAGGGGTATCGTGTTGCCCAGTAACTTATAGGTTTTGGAAGTAAGATAGGCAGTCGCTCCATGTAAAATACTGGTATTTAGCTGCATCCGGTTAGACTGGAAGCCAACCCCAACATAGTTGTGAAACGGCTAGGCATATAATGATGATGAACTACGTTTCTTAGGATTTCGTTAGTTTTACTTCAAAAATTCTAGATGTCTTACAAACATTAAGTCAGTTTTGCGAATGACCTTTTTCTTAAAGAGTACATTAAGATCAACTTTGAAAGTGAAATCCAAAATTTAAAATATTTTCATGTCTGTGAATCAGCAATTGTGGAAGGTGAAAGGATAGAGAAGGTTGTGGTTTCTAAAACGCCAACCATACTTCCTATTGAATCGAGTCTGTCCACCAGCTTTTGTTTGAATTACTTAATTCTTACATTGCTTGGAATAATAGCAAGATACCTTGATCACAATACAGCCCAGTCTTCCCATAAGGACAGTCGCATTGCGTATTCCCATCGGTCGTGATGACGCACTGTCCCTGACATTTGGAGAACGCTCGGTCACAAGGGTTGCGATCACTGGAGCATGTGGCGCCGAACCAGCCTTCATTGCAGATACATCTGGGAATAATTATGAAATGCGTAATAATTTTAGCAAATTTTAATGGCCGGTCTGGCCTTCAAGCAACATATCAATAAAAGTAGAATTCTTTCGTCTGGCCTTCAAGTAACATATAGAACTAGATTTTTTCTAAATAATAAATGTTTAAAAAAACGTTGTCTCACACTAGGAATTTCACGTATATCGTGGGTGCGTTTACAAACATTTAAACTCACATACATGGACGGCCAGACCTGAAACAACTACATGTAGGCCATAGAGATATTTGATCTGTGCGGGAATCGCACTCGCGACAGGCAGCGCAGCAGCCAATCGCTCAGCCATTGAGCCAACCGTGCCGATGTGAAACTGAACTTGTGCTATGCACCAGAGGCTTAAAGACGAAACAGCATCCGTTTTTAAGCACAAAATTGAATGCCTACATAATTGAGTGATGATAATGACACTAAACTCTTTACACATACCGAATAAGAGGCTCAGATGTACTGAAGCAGATAAAGGTACATACCCATAAGTAGCAGGGGAGTGTATACAGACGCCTCGCGGTGCGCTGCAGGACTTCGCCGTACATTGCGCGACCCCGCACTGCCCCGCCCCGCGGCCGCCGGCGGCCCGGGCCCCGGCGCCCGCGGCCTGGCCGCCCACCTCCCACACGCAGCCGCGCCAGCCGCTGTGCAGTGGCAGGTCGTGGGGGAGATCCGCAAAGTCTAGAGATGGGTGCCCACCTGCCGATGCGAGATAGAAAATATTACGTAGCTTAGGTTTTAAAAATTGTGTATTTAATTCTTCTACTCTTGTCAGGGTTACTTAAAGCAAATTAGGCTTCTTCTATCTCAAAAATGAAACGAGTCAAACGTGACCGCGGTGAAAAGATGAGCACAGGATTTGTTTTACAGCGATTTTTAATTAAAAAGTAAGTGATGTTCACGCTTTTCTTAGTGTTCACGTTTTTAATTAAAAATGTCACTGTGTGGGTAGAAGTCATAATTTTTTACAGTTTGGCTTAAAAAGATATCCGATAAAAACGTAGAAATTAGGGAAAGCCAACGAAAAATTTCGACGCTGGGGGTACTGAAGTATTGAACTCATTTAGTACATGATTCTGAATCCCCCCAGCGATGAAATATTCTTTTTCAGTCAGTCTCAACTTGTGCGTTAATGTCCCTTACCCAGGAGATATTTTTTTTGTATCCTTTGAATTTTCTTGTTTTTCTAATCATACCCAAAAAGATCGTTATCGGTCCATGGGCGACCGGTGTTCTGATTAAGCATTAAATGGAAACAAAAGACAGCATTCTGATTGGTTCAAAATGCTCACCAATAAATATATAAGGCAGCAGTGTCATCTTGCTGCTATGTGCGGGCGCGTTGCCGGACACATTATGACGTCCATCAACGCTTAGCCCTGCTGAACGGCCGCGTCGCCACGCGCGCACCGCATGGCCGCCGCGACGAGGACTAAGGGCGCGGGAGGTGAACACACGGCGAGGACCTTCGGAAGAAAGGGAGGAGGGGTTTTTAAAATTAGCCCTAACGATACCCAAGGTCGACCGAGTCAGAGTACAGTTGCTTTGTAAATCTAGTACCTAATTCAAAAACACTCAGAAACAGCGCCGTAGCTGCCACGTCACGGGTTAACTAAAGAGGCTGGCGGTGACCAGTTAACATAAAACAACATCACGCCTATATTTCGAGAAAGGTTGGGCAGAGGTGTACCTACATATACATTACAGCACAGTTATGTTTAAGTCTCATGTAGTCCTGAGGTTTCAAATTCAACTTAAAGGCTGCTCCTGAGAAATCCCAGGTGAAAAACCCAATAACAGATTGCTCGACCTTGGAATCGAACCAAGAACCTCATGCTCAGCAGCAGCGCTTGCATCTACTAGACCAACGTGATTCCGGATTCAAAATTTAGAGTAGAATAACAGTGTTGTGCAGCTTGTATTAGGTGTTGGGTAGCTGGTGAGGTGCTGGTACGGGGTAGATTCAATAAAATATAGAACTCCTATATTACTTAATGATACCAATCAACTACGAATAAGGCTTTTAGATTGTTCGATGCCAGCAAAGCATAGAATGAATCACGTGTCGACATTGGTTGCGAATGCAATGCAACGTCGATAAAAACATGCATTCTTGAGATATCGCATTACTTTGATTACGTACTTTGGCGTGTTGCCAACACTTGGTATAACCTACCTAGTTACTCAGTCGCTGATTCACCATAATATAATGTCACACATGACGTATTTCCGGAAAGAATAGGCAGAGGTACACCTCGTGGGTAGGTGGGTACCATATGATGTATATCACGTTTTACCGGTGTTGTACAGGAGCTCTTCAGCGAATCTAGCCAGGGTCGGGATGCTACTAAAACATACACTCCGTGACCGGGAGATCGACTACAGAGCCTCAAATTCGACAGCCACGCTAGCAAGTATAGAAACCAACAAAACTTAACATAATATGCTCTCTAATTAAAGATGAAGGTTGATGCACCGTAAATAGGTATAGGCCATAATTGAATGTCTAAATATTTTACACACTAATCATATCATATTGTTTGGTTATAAACTTACCACTGCCCATATTCCAAGTCAGCATAATATATCCTTTGACAAACGTCAGTGCTAGATGTTGGCTCCTCGAGTCGTGTCTCCCGCTTTGTCCCACGAACGCTAGCAGTGCGATCTGGTCCATGTCTGTCGTTTGAAAGCGCAGACGCAGGTCGAAGCGATCAGAGTTCATTGCGGCGGGGGATAGTGCGTACATTATATAGGAAGAGACTCCTGTGCTGATTGGAGCTAACGATGGCCGGGTGATGTCAACATCTGTGGAGGAAATAGTTGATTGTATCCATATTGAAGCGAAAGAGGTTGGTTACCTCGTTGCTGTATTCAGCCGCTAATGTCAGTTTGAACCTAGTCAAGAAGTCTCCAGAGAGAGGAGAAACCAATTCTGCACTTGAGTAGAATTTAGATTATTATTATTGAGATCCTACTTAGGAGATTGTTTAACTCCTAAATAGTATGTTTTGAGACGTCCTCATTTAGGTGAAAAGCAGTTTTTTTTACTTAAAATGAACATACACAATTTGTCTTGAACTGATTCAAGATAAAAAAATAATGCATTTTTGGAGCACTAACTGAAATCGATTATTGAAATCACATCAACACATTGATAAAGCTGCCACTACAAGTTTATCGATATTTAGATTTATAAGCTGTATAAGAATCGATGTTGTTTTCAAAAGTATTTATCAATCACAAAATAGCTCACAGATTTTTGTACATTGGCTTATAGCGTCTCAATTTGGAATAATTTATTACCTAAGATTATATTGTTTACGATTATGAGGACAAGTACCTATCAGTAATAAAATCGATTATCTCTTTATCAATGCTGTGTTTTATAACATAATTAATGTCAGTGAATGTAATTTACATCTCCATTAGCCGTGAAGCTAAAATATAATTTACTTGAGTGCTATTACAAAACACCAATCGATATAACCTTTGCCATATTTCTAACCTTTAACGAACGGCATATTGAAATCAGCAATCATATACATACATAGAAGTTATAAAAACGTTTCGTTATTGGTAATGTTACTGTAGAAGTTTTGAAAGTAAAACAAACCTCTGTCAGAACAATGAAAAGTAAACAGTTCTTATATATTTTTGAAGTGAAACTTCTTTAGGCACGCTCGACTTGGGGAGTAAGCTGGTTAATGCGTGACGGGAGCGTTACGAAAAGTGTGATCGGGCGAGGCGAACGGAAGCGGAACGGCTACATGACCCTAATAATAATTTACTAAATTTACCAAACTAATATGTACGAGTATATGTACATACATGTATATATTATACATATGTGCATATATAAACATAATAATATACATATATGTATATTATTAGGATGATTGTAATTGTCGATGGTAAACAAGTGACGACAACTGACACCACTTCTATAAATGGAGCGTTTTGAAGGAAAGGTTGTCAGGTGATCGGCGCAGTTTGCTATCGTGCATAATTAGGGATTTATTTTGATTAACGGTTGTTTGATGATGTGATTATTTCGTGATCTATTTATATTGAGAATATCAAAGTTTAAATGATTAGAGGTTAGAATAAAGTTAGTTTTTGTCCGTCCGTTGTTTCTCTCCTCCGGTCGCTAAAATCAGAAGTGGGATTGGCTTGTGCCCATTTTCAAATAAAAACAGCCGTTAATTTTAATAATGCCGCGATCTTTTCGTTCGCGTAGCAGTTCTGAGGAAATATCACCTCGTAGAACGCATAAGAAGCATAGCAGATCGCGCCGACGCCATCGTGTTTCTGAGCAGCGTCGCTCTCGGTCCCGTAGTTGCAAAAGCTCCGTAAAACAAGCGTTAAGTGCAATTGTGTCGCGGTTGAACGCAATTGAGGAGAGTACCGCGAGTACGTTGCATACGCCACTACCCCCAAATCGTGCCATCACGCCTCAACGCGATAACCTGGATAATGGTGTGCCAAGCGCAGCAAAATTCTACCATCGGTAGTAAGCCGCATAAATTTGTCAGGTTTTCACCAAATCCCTATCGAGGACGGTTCGATACAATAAAACAGGATTTGTGACACCTGAGGGGCATTACGAGTATTTAAAGATGCCATTCGGTTTATGTAATGCCCCAACGGTATACCAACGCATCATCAACCAAACGCTTCGAAGGTTCATCGAATCTGGCAACGTGCTCGTGTACATTGATGACGTGCTCCTTATGAGCATGACAATTGCTGACGGGATTAAACTCTTACGTGAAGTTTTAGAAACTTTAACACAAGCCGGGTTTTCGATCAATCTTCGAAAGTGTTCATTTCTCACGACCGAGGTGGAATATTTGGGGCGTATAATAAGCCATGGTCAGGTTAGGCCGAACCCTAATAAGATCGAAGCTTTGACTAATGCTCCGGTACCCATTAATGTTAAACAGGTTAGACAATTTTTAGGTCTAGCGGGATATTTTAGGCGTTACATCGAAGGATATGCCACAAAAACTGCGAGTATTTCACGATTAACAAAAAAGAACGTCAAATTCGAATGGGGACCTGAACAAGAACAGGTTCGCCTATACCTTATTGAACGGTTGACTAGTGAACCGATACTTGCAATTTTTGATCCTAAACTGACCACGGAATTACACACAGATGCTAGTAGTGCGGGTTATGGTGCCGTACTTATGCAAGTTCATAGTGGTAATAAGCGAGTAGTGGCCTATTTTAGTAAGGTCACCCAGGGCGCTGAAAGCAGGTACCACTCATACGAGCTGGAGACGCTGGCGGTAGTCAAGGCGTTGCAGCATTTCAGACACTATTTAATTGGCATAAACTTTAAGATTATAACCGACTGCAACGCCCTGAAAGCCACTGAGCGTAAGAAAGACCTGCTTCCACGCGTTGCGCGCTGGTGGATTTACTTACAGGATTTTGATTTCACAATTGAATACCGAAAAGGAGTCATGATGTCTCATGCTGACTACCTCAGTAGGAATCCACCAGTTGCGCAGGTGAACCACATCGATAGACCGTTAAACTGGGCCCAAATGGCGCAGGCTGCCGACAGTGAAACACAGGACCTCATAGAAAAATTAAGAGATGGTCGATTAGATTCACGGCGTTATGTTAGCCAAAACGATTTACTTTATTATCGTTACTCGCCAGTCGGCGAAGAGTCGAGATTGTTGTGTTATGTCCCCAAAGGACACCGACTTAGTTTGTTGCGACTATTTCATGACGAACATGAGCACATTGGTGCCGACAAAACATTAGGCCTAATACTGAAGCATTTCTGGTTCCCAGGTTTGAGAAACTTTGTTTCCAAATATACCTCACATTGCCTCATCTGTATCTCCAAGAAACGAGTGCCTAGGGCACCGCCCCAACCTATTACTTCATGGGTAAAATCTGAAGTTCCTTTTGACACTATTCACGCTGACGCATTAGGCCCTTTACCGGAATCAAACGGTTACAAATTTGTTTTTGTATTAGTAGATGCATTCACTAAATTTTGTTTACTTTATCCCATGTACCGGCAAGACACTAGTGAACTTAAGCGCGTTTTTAATAACGCGATTTCTTTGTTTGGGGTCCCTAATTTAATTGTTTGTGACCGAGGTCGTATGTTTGAAGCAGCTGGCTTCACCAGCTGGATATCTGGATTAGGTTGTGACATTCACCACATAACTCCCGAAATGCATCATGCAAACGGGCAGGCAGAGCGATATGTGCGAACTGTATTAAATCTAATTCGTGTAGAAAGTCGTAATAAAAATGTAACTTGGTCAGATTCACTTTGGAAAATTCAGCTTGTATTAAATGTTACTAAACAAAAAACAACACAAATGTCAGCATTAAACTTACTAGTCGGTACTGATGCGACCACTCCTGTCATCCGTGCGCTGGTCCGCGACGTGGCAATTGAAAACGCAAACCCTAATCGTGAAGCATGGAGGGAAATCTGCAGGAGCCGGGCAAAGGCTTTGCTTGACAGGAACCAAAGTAAACAGGATTCCTACACCAATCGTCAACGACACCCTCCTCGAGTTTTCAAGACTGACGACCTGGCGTTTGTTATTAAATACTCACAGTCAACTGGTAAACTGGACTCCGGAATGAGAGGTACCTACCGAGTTATAAAGGTCCTCCCAAGCAATCGCTATGAGCTGAAGCTATTGGGTGGCGCTAGAGGTAAAACGACTCAGGCTGCCGCACAATATATGGTGCCTTGGAAAGGGGAGTGGTGTCCCGAGAGTTGTACAGCTTTCTTTGAAAGTAAGTGTGCCTTAATTACTTTTATGTTACAGAAATGGTGTGAACCAGCTATGGATGAGTATGCACGTGAGACGGATAACTACTTCTGAGCGGATAGAATCGCCAAGTGGTTGTGCACCTCGAGCTGGTTGAACAGACGCGCTGTTGTGTTCACACCTATTGGACTTAATGTCCTGCAGACACGTGTTTAACGTGTATTGGACTTAATGTCCTGCAGACACGTGTTTAACGTGTATTGGACTTAATGTCCTGCAGACACGTGTTTAACGTGTATTGGACTTAATGTCCTGCAGACACGTGTTTAACGTGTATTGGACTTAATGTCCTGCAGACACGTGTTTAACGTGTATTGGACTTAATGTCCTGCAGACACGTGTTTAACGTGTATTGGACTTAATGTCCTGCAGACACGTGTTTAACGTGTATTGGACTTAATGTCCTGCAGACACGTGTTTAACGTGTATTGGACTTAATGTCCTGCAGACACGTGTTTAACGTGTGTTGGACTTAATGTCCTGCAGACACGTGTTTAACGTGTATTGGACTTAATGTCCTGCAGACACATATGTTGGATATGTGTATGGGCACATTCGTAGCCTTGCAGACACGTTTGTTAACGTGTATTGAACTGAGTGTCCTCCAGACACATGTGCAATTACATCGCATCTTAGTGCGAGAGAATGTCACTGATGATGTGTGTTTTGATGATGAATGTTCTCGTTCAGGATTATTTTAAGAAGCGAGTGATTCTTTGATTGAGGGCCTTGAATGTGAGATGGATGGAAGAATAGTCGTTTTCTTAATGAAGTGTTTTTATGCGTGTATCACAATTAATATGTTTGCAACTCTATTTCTTTTAAGACACTGACGATGAATGCGGTAATGACGATGAAGCTGGCCCATCTTCTGTGGCCCCTGCAGCATCAAGAAGTGATCGCGTGGACAATGTGCCCGAGGGCGGCGCACGGTCAGGAGAGGCCGTATTAGGATGATTGTAATTGTCGATGGTAAACAAGTGACGACAACTGACACCACTTCTATAAATGGAGCGTTTTGAAGGAAAGGTTGTCAGGTGATCGGCGCAGTTTGCTATCGTGCATAATTAGGGATTTATTTTGATTAACGGTTGTTTGATGATGTGATTATTTCGTGATCTATTTATATTGAGAATATCAAAGTTTAAATGATTAGAGGTTAGAATAAAGTTAGTTTTTGTCCGTCCGTTGTTTCTCTCCTCCGGTCGCTAAAAATATATATAATAATAATAAAACATACAGATGAAGCTAAAGAAGGTTCACTTCAGTTGTGTGGTCTAAAGCACACTCATTTAAAAAGAAAAAAACGTTGCCCAACCGTTGCACATTAGGAATTTCTCCTGTATCATGGGCGCAGTTCCAAACATTCAAACTCACATACATAAACAGCCAGACCCAGTACAACTGTACCTGTAGGCCATACAAATATTTGTTCCGTGCGGGAATCGAACCACACGGGCGGCGCGGCGCAGCAAACTATCGCTCAGCCACTGCGCCAACCGTGCCGCGCCAAATGTGACGAAAAACGGTGTGTAAATTGTGTAAGCTAGTGCCTCCCTGCTAAGTAATTTAACTCACCAAAGCTCTAGTGATCGCTTTAAGTAATTGTTTAATTAGCTAGACAGAATGAGTTAGTGTCGTTGCATGGCGATAAAATGTTATTACTTATACAAGGAGCAGTTGAAATGAGGGGTCACTGTACTCATCAATTTATTAAGGGACCATCCCTGAAATAGCAAGAAAATAATGTTTCAGAACTTACACAGACAAAATGTAGGGATTTTTTTCGCTGTTTTAGCGTTTGTCCTATAGTAAATGATGTTCATTTAACACCTTAGACGCCAAGTGACCGACAAACAATAAATTTTCTATTGTGTCTCGTTTTCTGACAGTGTAGGTGATAATGATAAGTCCATAAACGGACTTCAGAGATTTTCAGTTATTTCAATTAAGTTTTTTACGCAAAATACGCGCTACGTCGTGGTGTTGCGGAAATCGGCCCGTATAACAATACAATACAAGTACACCATGTAATGGTTCCGAAGGTCTTTCCTCGTCAAATTTAGAATGTTATCATCTGTCTAGGTTTTTCCCAACTATATTGGAGTCGGCTTCCAGTCTAACTAGATGCAGCAGTATTTTACATGGAGCAAATGCCGATCTGACCTCCAAAACCAATCACCAATCTTGGAATGAACCTTGCATTGTATTGTTTATGGATCGATATCAACAACTCCACGACTCTGCATCATGTACTCACTGTATTCACAGAAGATGCCATGTTTCCCGTAAGGACAGAGGCAGAGGAATCCACTACCCGGGTGTCGGACGCAGCTTCCGCCAGACTGGCACGGGTTGTTCTCGCAGACAGATTCGTTGCAGTGTTCTCCTAACCAACTGCAATAAACAACAAACTTCATTAAAAAAAACATGTTGCTGGTTGTGTATTGCAATTTCATAAAGATACTTTCTGAAATCACTAGATTATTTGAATGCCCTGGATAAGTAACGAGCGCTTTGTTTGGTTTAACAGCTTCAAACATTTTGCCTTTTCTCCCTTGAATTCTTTGGATTTTTTACCCCGTTACCTATCAGTATCTTACCCATTTGCGCAGGAGCAGGTGTATCCGCCATCGTGATGGTCGCTGCAGGTTCCACTATTCAGACAAGGCCCGGAAAGACATGACAGTGACAGGCACTCGGTTACTTCAGCAGCGTCCAGTGCATCGCCGAATACGTCACGTGTCTCACCGTTTACCTAAATTGATAATTTAGATAAATTAGTAGGCTAGGGTTAGATCGCCATTTTTATTCAGTTCTAGTTAAATTATATGTGATTATTTTTTACTCAAAATTTTTTACTCGAAGTAATACTTTACTTCGAGTAAAAAGGTGGTATTTATTTTTTCGTGTAGGTACTCCGTATTTTATCCTAATGTTACCTACTGTAAAATTATCTAGGTGAGCAATAGCAATTATTCCCCGGAATTGCAGTATGTCATCAAATCCATCAATTGATAAAACTAAAAAAACACGCTTTTATAGAAAATCCAACTAAAAAATATAAAATAAAATTTAATGAATTGGGATTAAGAAAAGTTTAAATAAGAAACAAATGTATAAATAATGGAAAAATGGCGTGGGGTGCGTAGTATCAATAGTTATAAACATTTTCTTTTTTTCCATGGTTACTGTCATTCACAGTGGGCTACATCTATTGCAAAAAAAAATACCAAATTTACCATTATTTACTGTGCAATAAGTAGTACGTTGAAACCTTACGATCAAATCTCGAATGCATCCAATGAAGGGTTTGCTCTCATAATCTTTAATTTCTCTAGAGTTGCCCAGGTACAAAGTCGAGTTATGATCGAGTGTTGTAATATTAGCCACTTGGCCTCCACTCATTGCCACTGTATCATTCAAGCGTAGAGTCGCGTTGCAATGTTGATCTTCCGGATATAAGTCCAACCTGCAAGATAAATAAATAATGCTGGACAATCCACACAGCATCATCTAGCCCCAAGCTAAGCAGAGCTTGTGTTATGGGTACTAGATGACTGATATAATTAATACAATACATTACATAGATAGATATTTTTTAATATACATAGCAAATAACCAGAACACCTGGAAGAAATCTTTGTAGATCGTACAAACATTTGTCCCAAGGTGGGAATCGAGCCCGCAACCTCCTGCGTCGCAGGCGGACCTTCGCCCGCCGCGCCACGTCGGTCGTCAACATCATCGTCGTATCGGTGACAACAGTTACATCAATCAACACGTCGTCGAGGAAAACAAACTTGATGGGAATTATAAAGGTCTTGCAAAACCATTTGAGAAATAGGTGGGCTTTTGATCTTTGGCTATTATTTTAATAAACATGAGCATAAAGAAAATATTGTACCTTGTTTCAATTTTCATCGGATAACCCTTATTGACAAAAGTCTTTAGCTCGCTCAGTAGCATTGTTTGATAACCACATGAGAATTTGAATTTCAATAGCCCTGAATTCATATACAGTTGCATGTAAACGCCTTTTGCTATATCCGCATGCAATATCTGTCCGTCCGTAATCAATGTTTTAGCGTTGAATTCTATGCTGATAGATGTAGCGTTCTTCAGTTTATGAGCTATGAATGAGTTCCCTCCAAAAGCAGCGGATGTGATAGATATGGGCTCGTCGCAAAATCTTCCTCCGTAATTAAAATTGCAGTGACACTAAATAACAAAAAAAAAGATTATATTTTAGTAATATTATAAAGAGGTAAAATTTGTTTGTTAGTTTGTATGTAGTAATCTTCGGAACTTATAATCCAATTCTAAAAAAAACAAAACACGTTAAGAAAGCTACATTATTTCTGCTATTTTGCTTGGAGTGCTATTTTGTTGTTTTCAAAACTACTCTTTAGTGGTGATGTTGAAGTTCGAAGGGAAAAGAATGAAATCCACGCAGACGAAGTCGCAGGCGCTGTTTGTATGGGCAAGTGCTAGTTTTAATTGTATTCATGCTCTTTCCTTACCCGAATTCCATGAGGCGTATTAATGCAGCTCCCATGTTCATTACAAATGGAATCAGTACATTCTGACTGCGATGTGGTCGTTATTTCTGTACCAACACCACCGGTGACATCCATAGCTTCAGTAGTTGACGAATAGCCTGCTGGGAGATCAGTTGCTGGATGATCGGTAGGAACATCCGTAAACATTTTGTCTGTACTGACATCGACTTTATGTGTTGTCGTTATTTCTGCTGTAGGATCTTCTGTAGTACTTAATGTGGTAGTAGATGGTGTTGTCAAAGTAGTTTCCTCTGGCATTCCTTTCGTCGGTATTACCGTTGGTATATCGTATTTGGTACTTTCTGTAGAACTAGTAGTGAAATCAATCGCAGGAGAAGTTGGTGGTATAGTAATTCCATCATTACATGTTCCTTGACACTCGGAAGTAGGTTCTGTCCTAGCATTATCTGATTCCATAGTTGGCCTTGTCTCTTCATGATCAGGTGGTTCTGAAATTCCTGCTTTTATTGTTGTAGATTCAGTAGTTATTGTTGTTTCTTCAGATATACTAGTAACAACAGCATCTTTGCCTGTGGTGACTTCTGTTACTACAGTGATAACATGTTCCTTTTCGGTACTGGTTTCAACTTCACCAGTAGGAACTGTACTAATTTCAGTTGTTAGAGTTGGAGCTGTATCGTTTGTTGAACTGTATGTGGGAGACATATCAGTGAAATATGGTTTCGCAGAAGTTGCTTCTCCCATCAAAGTAGTTAGAACCGACTGAGTAGAACTAGTATTACTAGTGGGGCTAACATATTCACAATCGTAACTGTCATCATCGAGTATTAGACATTCGCACAAAGGCCCAGTAAGTCTTGGTGGACATGAGCATGTAAAATTGTCTACGCCATCGATACACGTACCCCCATTCATGCATCTGTAAGTGAAAGTAATTCATCAGTATATGGTTCTATGTATTTAATTGCAATTGATTTTAATTGCGCTCCTACCTAGGTCCCAGTAAACACTCGTCGTATTGCAACTCGCATTTTTCTCCATGATAATCGGGCACGCAATAACACACTCTGGCACCATCTTCAACAACGCACAACGCATTGTTACTGCAAGAGTTATCATCGCAAAACTCTATTTGGACTTCGCAACTTTTACCCGTAAATCCTGAAAACATTAGTTTGGTCATTAACACGTCAAACGCCAAGTAACCGACAAACAATATATGTTCTATTGTGTCTCGTTTTCTGGCAGTTAAGGTGTTCATAGTTTAAAACTCGATGACTTTGCGAGTTATTTGCATTCTAAAAAAGAAAAAAAAAATGTTTTACCAAAAGCGCAAGCGCACATGTAATCTGCGTGGACGTCGATGCAAACACCGCCGTTCTGACATGGGTTGGATTCACATTCGTCTATTTGATCTTCACATTTTGGTCCAGCCCAGCCTGAATAAAAAAAGATTAAGATAATAACGACAAATGATACTAAACATAAATCACGGTACACAAAGATGAATGCGAATTAGTTTAAAACATAATGTCAATCCGTCTAAAGAGCATCTTTATTGAACAATCGCGTGACTGATACAATAAGGCGCGATGTTATGCCATCAACGTCGAATTGACAACATTACTTACCTGGTAAGCATTGGCAATAAAATTTAAATCCAGGTCCCTCAATGCATTGACCTCCGTTGTAGCATCGAACTTCCTCTGTAGAGTTGCAGACAGCTACATCCATCTCACAATGTTCTCCAGAGAATCCTGGCACGCAGGAGCAGAGGTATCCATTGTTCATGTCTATGCATGTGCCGTTGTTAAGGCAAGGGTTCGATTCGCATTCATTGTAGTTTGTCTCACAGTTGTCGCCTAGAAGCATAAATGTATGTAATAAAGTTCAAATTGAAAGGATATTTTTTTGCAGCTTAAATCTTCCTAGGTTTTTTTGCTTGAATACGAAGTTCAGATCCCATATTTTTCAACCGACAAAACAATATATTCTCTAGCTTTGAAGCGTTATTTTTATAATTATTTTTCAATACTAACATCAATAACTAAGAATTTAAAAAACATATAATAATAAAAATAAATAGTGATCCACCGATGGCAGGAGCAGGGTCCAACCAAGCAACCGGAGGTTAGGGTTGCACAAAATGAAAACTCCTCAATCACCAATGAGCCGTATCGAGAAGAACTGATGCTTTCTAGAGAAGGCAATGCCAACCGAGTACCGAGAGAGTCGAAAGATGGTCGTCGAGGGTTTCAGGTATTAGGCTGCTCACTGCAAATTTAAGTGCCCTATTATAAAACATACATAAAAATGTTTGAAAAAACATGTACATATATGGTAAGGTAGTGTTGTACCAAATAAGTCATTTATACCTACGTGATACGTAAATATATAAAGTATAGCATATTGCGTCATTCATTTATTATTCAATACTTTTTTAACCGATGTCCGTTGGGGTGCAAAGGGACCGCGTACCGCAAGACGCAGTGGGGATAGGCCTCCGACAAGGTGGACTGACGACCTGGTGATAACCGAAGGAAGCCGATGGATGAGGGCAACGCAGGACCGATCTTTGTGGAAATCTTTGGGGGCAGCCTATGACCAGCAGTGCAAGCGCGGATCCAGCCCTCAAAAAAGGTTGTGGTCACAGCTACTAGAAAAGCGCCACGCACCCCTTGCTACGCGGCTCGGAAGTTTTGGCGGCACGGCAATAAGTTGTCAAAAATGTGACATAAGCCATAACATGTCAGCGTATCGTCTATGGCTCTTTGCTGCGTTCCGAATCACGCACGTATCATGATTGATTGTGTTTTTTAAATTTTAATAAGGCATATCGTTTATTATCATCAGTCTATCGATATCAATAGTCCATAAAAGTTTGACGTTACAAGTCTATTAAGGTTGTGGGCATGCCCATCGTGCCCACAACGGTGGATCCGCCCTTGCAGCAGTGGACGTCTTTTGGCTGAAATAATGACTTCATAGCATAGCGTTGTGTGAATGTGTCCGCACAAACACCAAAAGGGCAGCTTTTGAAAAGATCAACCTTAAGTTCATCGATACATCCTCCAAGTTTGGTCATGGTCGCTTCCATCTGACAAGGCTGCTTTCATGGGAACATTCAAGAAGGATCGCGCGTATTCGTGAAGAAGCTGCGCCTACTATGGCACCAGCAGCTCCTGCACAACCCTAAACATCTATAATATTGTTGTACTATATAATATTTTCAATATAACTGACCTTTAGATCTTAAAGTAAAACATTGACAAACATAAAAACTTACTTGTAACGAAGGCGGTCTTTTTAAAATCGTATTTGATATTTTTAAAGTTAGCAACATTTATGGTAAGACTAAGACATAATAAAAGCATGGAATAACACCACACGCCGTGCATTGTAGTTCTTTCATACATATTTAATTTGACGTGGACTAATGTTGACCTGAGTTATCGAATAAAGTGGTCTGCACCAATAAATGTTATTGATGGCGGTGGTGGTAATATGGGTGGTGTACCTAAGTGTATATTAATATTCTACATTTGCTGTAAACGTTAGAAAGTTGGTCAATCAATAGGTAGGTACTTTCCGTCAATTTAGATTATAATCATGATGTTATAGCAGTACCTACTAGCTTTAGGTACCTAAGAAGGGGAAATAAAACTTTCGGACGTACTTACGTACCTTTGAAGTTGTTTTATTGATTAAAAAGAAGCTATTTTAAATTCGTTTGAAAATAAAATTTCAATTTTCGTCGTTCGAAGACCGTGAAAGTCTTCAGATGTTTATTTCACAGTTTGCATGTCTCTTTGTACCTAACTATTGCAGCTTCAAAATAATTCCAAGAATGAAAGAATTCAAACTTTCCGTTGCTTTCGTCGTTCGAAATTACCGACGCTTCACAAATTAAAACCAAGTCAAGCGATTGGCTGTTGATAGGCAGAAAGAAGCCTTTTGCTTCGTTTACCTTTCATCTGGTCATACGCACACGCCAGTTGCGAGTAGGTACTACGCACCTGACCTTTTTGAAGAACATCTCCAATAAGATCAGTGTATGTCCATCTATTATAGTCCTTCAGTGGATGTCCACTCCCGGGATTACCGCTTATCCGCCATCGTCTTTCATTCATCCTCTGAACGTGATTTTGTTAGACTTACTCCCACCAACCTCGCTTGCTCTGTCCCGTCAATGGGGCAGACGGGAAAAATAGTTTAATCGTTCCCGGTAGCGTCGGTGTCGGCGTTCAGCGGGGAGGATGGCACAGATCTAGTGTAATTTATCCCGGCACAAATTAAGTTTCATGTACCCCGGTACGGCATGTAACGGTGAGGCTGGCACAGATCAAGTTACAATTAGGGGAAATACCTTCTTAGTTGGGGTATTCCTCAAAGCTCAACTATTTTTAATCTATTAGATGCGCTTATAATTTACCAGCACCGGGGTGTAAGCTACTCGTATATATTGTAGAAGTTATCAATCTAGCACTTCGTAATGGTGACAAAGGGACTGCAACCGCAAATCTGTCGTCACCGACTAATTAGTAGGTACTGTCGGACTTCGGAAGAAGTGATACGGCGGCAAGCATACTAATTGTGGTGACCCGGTGTTCCGAGGTGAATCATTTCGCCAAGACAGCAATCCAGAAATAACCAGAAATGGCATTAATTGCTCACAAGGCTGAAGTTAGATTTAACGACGTAAATCCCGCAATTTGCTGGTCATCGGAACCGCAGCTAGTGTTGTAAAAACGGATATAACGGTTTCTTCGTCTTCCTCATTAAGAGTTGCAAAATGCCTTATCATTTTAAAACTATGTTAGGTACTGAGAATGTTATGTGTGACTCAGTAAATAAATAATAAACGGAATTGAGCAGTTCAAAATAGTATTTAAGGAGGGTAGGTTGGTGTTGGTATAGTTAGGTAGCTATAAGGTACACTACTACATATGAAGCTATAAATGTCCAGTTTATGCTGATCTCTCATTTTATTGGATTTCCATATGATGAGAGGTCAACTTATACTGGAAATTTATAGCTTGATATGTAGCCGTGTGTACTATAGAGCCTACCGACCTCCACGGATATTTAATAAGGTAATGGCGTGTTATGACTTTATGAGTAAAACACTTCGATCAATAGGTAGGTAAAGCACTAATATTTCAAAAGGAATTAAAATAGAAAGAGATAGAAATGAGAAAATAGAAGAGAGACAGGCAGTTGGTTTCCATGTGATAAGTACCATTTTTTTAAAGAATATATTCTAGTATTTATTAAGTAATTAAATATCATAACCATCTCGTCCGTATTCCCTGAAGGGTAAGGGAGGGGTGTAGGAAGTAGCACACTCAATTTTCGTCCTATTTATAAGTCACTTTCAAAAATCCAGACTCCGAACTGAAACTTAGAAAAACCAGTTGAAAAGCCCAACACCAATTTACCTGATCACGAAACCCGATACTTCAGGAACGTTAGGTTCCTATTTTACGTACTTACTGACTTAAACCAAAATATTAATTGTATTTACGAACCTATGAATCCGTCAGGACATGAGCAGTTGTAGGAAGCAATACCATCGATGCAGGTGCCTCCATTTTGACATGGACCGGACCAACACTCATCCCAGTTCGTCTGACACTGCACGCCGGTGTATCCGTCCACACAATAACATGAGTACGTGCTGAAAATTAACGATTAGATGACCTTGTATAAGAATTAAGTCTGCAGTCTGGTACTTCGTGGTTTCAATTATTTTAAATTATTCGCAACGAATTGAACAATATATGTAGATACGTTCAATCAATCAAATTGGGACAGAAAGGTCGACTCAACTTAATTAAAAAATACCGTAATGCGTGTTGGACCACGCACAGTGAAGGGTTCCGTAGTCAAGATGAACATTTACTCATGCACGGTATTGATTTTATCGACTGCAAAAAAAAGTTTGGATTTCATAGTATTTCTGAAGAATCAGAAAACAAAGGTATTCCTGTAGTTTAAATTTAAAAGCGATTTTATCTCACCAATTAGTGACGCTACCAAAATAAAATCATTAGAGACGTCATGAATATTTTTTTAAATTCCGGGGTCGAACATTAACACACAATATTATAACATGCTTACGTGCTCTGAATTATTATTATTTTTCGCTCACTTACATGTACAGACGCCAGCACATCAAGCTACCCCAAACTGTCATTTTTTCTCAATTGAACATGAATCTTATTTCTATTGTGACAAAGTTGAAAAACTATCAAAGAAATTTGACACATTGGGGTAGCTTGATGTGCTGGCTTCTGTACCTACATAGTATGCCTTCCGATCTATTTATTTCGTAAATGAACTACGCCATGTTTGTGTTTGGCGGTATGTAGACAAGAGAGCGCCTTTTATCCATATTTCCTCGGTATCCGAGTAAAATGGGTGTTTAACATCCGGACGAACAGACAAACAGACAGATAGGTACAATGAAATCATAAAGGTTCCGTTTTTGCCATTAATATACGGCACCCTAAAAATAGTAACCATGACAAATAGGAAAGGTTGTTTTCATTCAAAATTAACATTATAATTTTAATATTATAACAAGATGAGTAGAAAAATACTAAAACAGTAAATTTAGCACCAAAACATCTCAAAAGTTGCAAGAAGTTTAATTTTTTCTAGTAAATGTGGACACTTGGCCTGTATCAATTACTATTCAGGTACCTATCTATATTTCCATACGACTCTATATTAGACAAGTTTGCATCATCATACCAATTGCATGTTTAAAAATAACATAACTACATGATTATAGTACTTACGTATTGACGTCATCAATACATATACCATGCAGGCAGGGACTGCTCAGGCAGGACAGGCCCGCGGTCACCACTCGCGCTGCTGCTAGCACCCACCAAACTGTTTGCAATAAACATTTCACCTTCTCCGAATACATCACGAATTTGAGACTAAGTAATCTTAAAAACGCTAAACAACTTTCATCCTGCTTTCCAAACTCAACGGCATCCAATTAAAAAAAAACTAAAGTTCAATGACACGATTTATAACTTTGTATTACTTAAATATTTAACTTGACCACGATATTATTTTTAAAGCGTTTTCTAGAATGATCTAAGAGCACACTGGTTTTCTATTCACACATTATCGAAACTGTCTATTTAACTTTAGTTGGAACATTATTGGGGAGTATATTCTAACAAAAGATCGCACGCTTTACAGCGCACAGTGTAGCCAGAACTGGGTCTCATGGACGAGGTGTGGTTTACCGCCAGCGTTAGTTGCCATGGAAACTGATAAACATACAATACAATGCTTCATGACATACGATTATTGACAAAATTTCGACACTATGCTTTAGACACCTATTGGAATGAAATAGGGCGTAATAATGATGAAATTCACTTAGTGTAGGTACTATTGAGATTTAGAATAGATATTGAACGGTCTTTTAATGATTTCTTTGTGTATCAACCGAAAATGAAAATAAAAATTTACTTAATGAATTAGGTTGGTACCTAGCCCACTTTTTTCTAGAAATATGATAAAAGTTATGTACCATTATTAATAAACACATTTGGTGAATCGAACGTATCAACGTATAAAATGGGGAACAAGATTTTTTTAATAACTTGTAATAAGTAGTTATATAGTCACCTATTATAATATTTATAGTTGCTGCATTGTGTAGGTATTATTATTATTAATAATTCAATTTAAAATATAATGTATTTGTAACATTATGAGTATATAGTACAAATTGGAGTTTGTTCTTCAATTTTAAATGATTTATAAAATAATTTATTAAAACAACCTAAAACTTTAAGACATTAATTTTGAAATAAAAGTTTTTCACGTCTAATTTTAAATCTTGCCGCTAAAAGTTTTAAATTGTTGACCAATGCCAGTATATAGCTAATTGACAGCACACAGAGTGTCGACCAATAGAATTAAACAGAACAAACATCTGTTAACAGCTGTTGTTTTGCCCAATCACAGTTGAAGTCGTAGGCAGCCGTTCAAAACATTGTACATTGTAAAAATTCTGACATGGCCGATGTTGCTTTACGAAGTCAAATTATGAAACTTAATCAAAGTGTTTATTGGATTAATACAAAGAAAATGAAGATACTAAGTTACGAAGTTAGTAATAAAAAATCATAATCAAGGAAAATACCATTAAGAATGTTATGTTTTTTTTTAATCGGATATATTTATACAAAAATGTCACTGTTTCGAACGTAACCTTACCCTGCTTTGTCGAAAGGTTTCCCAGCAAGCAGCGACAATCGAGTTGTGAAAGGTGGATAATGGCTTAGTTCCTATGAGGTTCTCATTAGGCTTTTGCTTGGTCAATACGTTATTCTGCTTTCATTTACGGTTTTAATTTGCTCAAAGCAACTGTATCAATTAACAAGTGTGTTGAAAATAATAGAAGTGACAGTTTCATTGAAAATTCCATTTAATTTTTTGTGTGAAAATGGATCCGGGTATTCTTTGTTTCCACCATTGTGATCACAAAGTATTTTGCACCATAATACCTGAAAAATGCCCGGTTTGTGAACAACAACTGGATAGATATGACTACAATCTACTGCCATTTAGGTAACAGTACGTTTATGTAACGGATTTTATTCTATCATGACCAATGAAGGTTGTTGCTAAGCGCCCTTATTTTGTTTCAGGGTTCCTTACCCCTTTGTCAAGGCATCTCAGCATCCTCGCGCTATTGTTATGAAGCCTACCCATGGCGATTTCCTCAAGTAAGAACCTAGTCAGATATTGCTATGTGCCTTATAAGTACTACACACACCTAGCTTTCCAATCAGTTTTAAATTATTACCCATCAAATGATTCACGACCTTATCAAATCGTTAATGCTTACGTGAATTTTTATTCTTTACAGTGACTACTATAATTCCAAAGATTTGCACATAGGGGTGACTAACTCTCAGGGTTGTGTTGTGGAGTTCAGTGAGGAGGGGATCCGTGGTGTGGACCCAATGACCAAGAAATGGAGTAACTGCGACTCCAGCTCAGATTGGGACCAGTGTCTGCTGTTAGAGCAGTTTGATGAGCTGTGGAATGAGATATGGGATAGTGTTCTACTCAAGGTATGATAATATTATGCTTGTTGACAGTAAATAAACTTGTTGCCATTCCAAGAAATGCAACATTTTGTTTGTTGTTTCAGGTGAGTCAAAGCCCACTGTGGGAGGCTGAAAGGTACAATGAAGAGAGGCACAACTGCTTTACATTTGTACTTGCGTTCCTGCGAGCGCTTGACTGTGGGGAGCTTTCTGAGAAGGCTCGAGATCCCAAACTTTTCTGCAAACAATATGTTGTTCCAAGAACTTCAGCTGCAGGGAAGTACATCTCTCTGTACAGACAGCTCAAAAGGCAAAACTATTTCATACAGAACCAATGATAACTTATTCTAAATTAACAATTTAATTCTATGTATTTATTTACTACTTATTCAGTATTAACTGTGATGTTTTATATTTAGGTATAAGACTTTTAAATTAAAGTGCATTTATTTTAGACCAATGACAATTTAGTTTCTGATTTTTAAATATGTTATATATGAAGGAGGTGAAGTATTTATTTCATAAGTTTTTATTATTGTTTCAAGGTGTCATGAGATGGTAAATTTTGTTTCATTTAAATATGCATCTGTACAAATAATGTAAAAATATATATATATAAAAATGTATTCAACAGGCAGGTAAGTTTTCTGATAATAAATACTTAGGTGACCTAATCTGATATTGTTAACATTGAGATGGAAATGGAGATAGCTGATTGAGTTAGCAGTTGTAGCGTATATCAAAATGTTTATATGTGTGTGTAATGTGTGTATTATGTTGTTAACACTCACCAATATTGCCTTTTACACATAACACACTCAATCTTTATATGACCTTGTCTTGCCACTTTGTAAGTATGTAATAATGTTTGTATCACAACTGGATATACACTACAGATATTTAATAATAATGACCAGTGGCATTGCCTATCTCTGTCAAGTAATGAGATGTCACATATCAATTTAAATACATGATTTGTCTGCAATTTAAATCTTCCAACATATGGTTTACGACAACAATCTTATTATAATAATAACTTAATTTGGTGGCTGTAATGGAATTACATGTATAGTGTAGTTGTCAATTACTGTTTTCTATACATTTACATAACACTCATTAAATATTTCTAGGTACTCATCAGATATCATCTTCCATAGTTGCTAGAATGTGTACCGGTGTAGTTGTATTTGTACCTGCAAGTCTCAGTTTCAAGGATGACGTCTATAAACATCGAAACCATGTATCTTCGCGACCATTGTTACTTATATACTTATTTGCAGTTTGATCTCATTTCATACTACTGCAAGTGAATAGCAACTTAGTAAATATAACTATTAAATGATTAAAAAGCACATTTTCAAACTGTTTATATGCTCACAAGTGATGAATTTAACTTGTATACAGGTATTTCTTTGTATTATTAGTCGCATGGTCCATCTTTGGTTAAGCTATGCTTGCCAAGGTTGGTCCGTGGATGGATGAACATCCATCACACATCGAGACCCCTCCGTGTTTCGGAAAGCACGTTAATCTTTCACAGTCGTTATGGGTTGTCGTGAGAAGCCGTGAAAACCAGACCTAACTAAGGATATTGTATTACCCAGTACAGTTACTGGGTAATACAATATCCAGAACCCAGTGGTTCTGGAGGTCTGATAGGCTGTCGCTCCACGTAAAATTCTGGTATACAGCGGCATCCGGTTGGATTAGAAGCCGACTCCAACATAGTTGGGAAAAGGCTAGGCAGAAGATTATGATGTGCTTTTAAAATTATGAATGTATTATAAATAGATTTCCTTTTAATTGTAAATTGTCGTTTATATAACTGAGACTTGATATGTTGTGAGAGTGAATATAACAATAGTTGTTTAACAATTGTGTGTAGCGGGCTGTATCGGAATTGCTTCAATGTGAATAGAATTCGAGCTTTACACCTAACAAAAGCTTGCTCAAAGACTTTAAAATTAAAGTCCCAATTTGAGATGTGAGCGTAAATAATTGAGAGGTGAAGGGGAGAAGTGCGATTTTTAATAGGG
Organism: Phlogophora meticulosa; assembly: GCA_905147745.2. Lineage (NCBI taxonomy): Eukaryota > Metazoa > Arthropoda > Insecta > Lepidoptera > Noctuidae > Phlogophora > Phlogophora meticulosa. The sequence continues at coordinate 12,149,867 of LR990522.1, read as the reverse complement.
ATGTGTCCTAGATAAAAATATATTAAGTCTATTTAGTCCGTCAGTAAGATTACCAAAAAATATTGGACACGTATTTTTTGCTTACTCGAATCAATAAAAAGTGACAATGATATAGCACATCAAAGTTCAGGAGAAGGGGCTTGTGTCGTCACTGTTACGTTAAAAGTGTAGCACGGCGTGACGTCACGCGCAATTTCAATGCACTATATCGTCGTCATTTTTGGTTTACGTGACAAAAGAAAAAATACGTGTCCACTATTTTTGAGTAATCCAACTTTCGGACCAATCAGAATTTTTAAGGACACTACCCTATTGTGCTTATTGTCTAACAACGACTGAGGTCACCACGTGAGGCTCTAAAATGAAAAGAAACTGTGATAACTCATTGGTAATGAAAAAGTCCGTCCCCCTTCTACTCCGTATTTCGCACATTTATTGATACTCGAATATCTTCGCATATCTTGTAAGACCACTTTCTTATAGCAACTTTCTACTAGCTATATGGATAAAATTTTATGAGTCTTTGAAAGCTTCATGCGTGTATCTACAGTACGAGCATAGTAGATTATTTAAAAAAAAACAGACTAAAATCAACTGCCTATTTTCTTAGTCTGTCTTTATATATAATTAATATCGATCTATGTAAATTATAAGATTTTTTATTTACATATTTTTTTGATTTTGGCCTAGAGCTGGCTTTAGTGAGATACTAAATGTTTTCTGCCTACCCGTTGGGAAAAAATGCTCACATGATATGAAGTCGCGTGATTGAATTATAAATAAATGGTTATGCCTTATCTTGCCAAGGGTATTAAAAAGCCCTAAAATGGCCGTGACAGAAATTGCAATAAAAATGCCTAAACATTTAATTAGTAAGTATCGTCTTAAACAGAAAATTTAATTTTCTTAACACGAATTAGGTACCAGTTAGGTACTATGAATCTTTTATTAATGAATTAGTGCTGTACTGTAGATACAAGCAATTAGTTCCTACCCTATTCTATTCGTATTTATTGAGACATGAATTTTGTAAATGGATCTCGAAGACAAAAATTCTAGGTGCTATGTTTGAAATAAAGTATTTGTTAAACTATATAACTGCTGATTTTATTTAATTAACCATTACAAATGAAAAAATATATTTTGTTTATTTATTTATTATATTATGAAATATCTAATACATCCACAGTCGAACTAGAAGACAAACAAATACATCAGGAATGTAAGAAAGACATAAATTATGAAATAATAATACTCTTTGTTCTTATTTAATTAAAATTAGCTGATGACCTTGACGGGGGCTGATTCAACTCCGACCCAGAAGACGGCACCGTTCAGGGCAATGGTAGCTCTGGAAATAAAAAATAACAATTAGTAATTTAGCAAAGAAACCGACCTTTAAAATTCTGTTTTAATTTCAATAGGCGTACCTATTGAAATTAAAACAGAATTTTATAGGTGCCTAACTATTTGTAACCTGTCGATCATTCGATATATTGATAGGTCACATAATATATCTATAATAAGTGACCTATCAAATCGATCGTTTACATTTACGAACAAAGGAGCGAAATTTCACATGATTCACTTAAAACACCTACCTACACATGCCATTTCTAAAATTAAGCTTGTTAATTCCAATCGCTTTGTGCGTGATCATGCATTGTTGCATCTGCAGAGGCCAGCACATCAAGCTACCCCAATGTGTTAGATTCCTTTGATAGTTTTTCAACTTTATTTTAATAGAAATAAGGTTCATGTTCTATTGGGAAAATCTGAAACATTGGGGTAGCTTGATGTGCTGGCCTCCGTACCTACCTCACACCTAAATCTGACGTCTGCTATGACTTTCAAAAGGTTATGAACCCCTGACCTGCTCAACCCTTCGTCGTCCCTTTTGTCCCTTGATACTTTGAATGTCTGCTATTCTGCTTATGTAGGTAGAAACATGTACTAAAATATTTTGGTAGGTATGCATTTTAAACAACAAAAAGATTAATTAATAAAGAAATTCAGGTACTTAAGCCGAGGCAAATGACGATGCCTAATAATATCGTTAACGGGGTTCTTTTGTTATTTTATTTCAGTAAGTATCTTAGGTTTATAGTTGTAGTACCTAAGCTTTGATCAGGCTTTTGTATTTCAGAAAATATATAAGCAGCGCTGCTGAAAGGCCTCAATTGATACGGTGACTGATTTGTCTCCCTAAGGCCCCTAACGAGTCTTTCTTTGGATAGCCTACATGCGTTCAATATGTCGACAAATAATAATCCTAATTACTTAAGCGGTATTTTAATAAAATTAGGAAATAAAGGATGAACTTAGGGATTTCGAAAATGTTAAGGTAAATGTATGTAGATACCGATGTTTTCGTATCCGATCGCTTTTGTACGTATCCTAAAAAAATATATTGATACTCTGATATTTTCTGAACAATCCTAGCGATTATATTACGGTTCTGAATTCGGGCTTGTTGAAACAGGATTATTTCTCATTAGTTCAAAAATATATTGCTTTTGATACTCTTATTTCGATAATGATATATCGAACCAGTATAAGTACATCGCCAAAGATCTGTATATCGAATGAAAAGTTTCGATATATCGATGCATCGATTTTTCTTCGATCAGCCTACCTGAACTTAATTTCTCCGCTGAATCCAGCTGGGGGCGTCCATGTGTAGACAAGAGTCTGGCTGTCGAATTTGTCATCGTGTTTCTTGTGTGTAACAGCGTTCTGAAATTAAAAGAAAATAAACAGTTTTAACAAACATCGTACCTACTTGAAGTTCATTATTATAAACATATTTTATTTTTAAAACTGAGTATGAGTTGTTCATTGTGGTGAGCACAGTGACTTAAGAGATTTCCAGTTATTTCTATTTTTACGGCTTGTACCGATATCCGAAAAAATATATAGGTAGGTACCTAAACCAAATAAATCTTAGTAGGCACGTTGCTATTGGGAATATTAAAATTGACGCCTTTGTCAGTACATAACAGAAGGCCTATAATCAAGTTCAATTATTGTATGATTTTCATTATCTATTATACTGTAATTTGATCAAATAATTACCGGCCTGTAAGCCAGTAATTATTTGATCAAGGTTACCATTATGAAATTTGAAAAGTCCTGATGAAGAGGATACCTATTTGTTTAACCGACACAAATACATTTTCTATTGTGTTTCGTTGTCTGGCAGATAAGGCGTTAAAAAGTCCGATTTTAATCTTTCTTTTTTCAGCACCTACGGTCTACTCAATCCATCCCCATCTGCCTAGCCTTTACCCAACTATGTTATGTTTGTTTTACATGGAGCGACTGCCTATCAGACCTTGCAACCCAGTTACTGGGCAATACGATACCCCTTAGTAAGATTGGTTGTCAGACTTTTAGGGCTTCTGACTACCCTTAACGACTTTCAAAGATCTACAAATGACAGCGGGGGGCAATGGCTTAACGTGCTTTCCGAGGCACTACGGTCTACGCAATTATCTTTTTTTATTTTACAAAAAAAATCCGTTAAATTAAAATGTCAGGGCTATGGACGGATGGTAACCCTACGCACAATTTCACACTCGTTATACCATGGTAATTAGGAACTAAATCTCCCGGCATCTGGCCTCGAAACTAGACATATTGCAATTACTCAGAGCAGTAAGATGTGTAGCCCGCCCAGCACCTTGCAAGTTTACCTTCACTATTTAGTTCCTAGTTGTATGACAGTCGTAACTATTTTTACTTCCTTTTTGATCGTTATCTAACTAACAGCTGGGTAGGTATTAAAATAGCCAGTATCTAATTTTTTGGTCGGGCTTGTTATCGACTTTTTCCTATGGGAATGTGAATTTGTGCAACATGCTCGATTATATTATTAGTGACTTAAATAGCGATTGGCGAAATGAGGATGTACTAATACGGCCACACCTCTGCTTATATAATATCTCTCCGGTTTATAAAGGCGTGATGTTGTGTTGTAGTTTACGTCTCGACTTGGTCTGAACAAGTATCCAATACCTCATTAGGAATAATTCCACTTGTGCAGCAGTTTATGCCTAAGTACTTATAAGAGTGTACACCCTGTTAGTCTACGTCTACCCGGTCAAGGCCCAAATCGAACTGTGTAATAGTTCTGTACACAACGACACGAACATTTTGTTGTATCTAGCTGCTGTTGGTGGTAATCAATTTCAAAATGTTGGACAAAAGTAGGTACCGTCAAAAAAAGAGATAGCTTGCACCACATGCACTTTTAAATAATTTGAGTAAGTATCTCTTTGCAAAAGAGATAGCTTGCACCACATGCACTTTTAAATTAATTTGAGTAAGTATCTCTTTGCCATAGGCAGAAAAATAATAATAAGGCAATATGGCGAAATAATTGAATGAAACTAACGAAGGTATACTAGATCGAAATATCAAAGTTATCCGCGGGATCAACGTTTTACAAAATCCCGACAACAACCGTCGGTCTACAGTAGGTACCTATCGCTCAGCAGTAACTTAGCAGACACAATATAAAACATTATCCGTCTGGTCGCAGGAATCACTTTTATCAATTGTGAGTGAGGAACTTTTCAACCTATTCCTTATTCACCTGAAGTATTAACACCGTAGTTGAAAAATGACATGTGTGCGTACCTATATGCCTACCCGTTTGGTTGACTGTACATGCACGACGAATATTATGGTAAAGATCCGACACAATCCACTCGTAATTAACGTACACGCAGCCTTCCATTCATATTTGTACCTCGTTGATATAATAGGCGCTAGACTATGTTTTTGTTCATGGAAATGCCGACAAAGAAACTCGCTGCTAACTGTGGTATGCCGTTGTTTGGCAATGACTATACTTGTATTTAAACCTGAGTGAAGGGTTCTTGTGTCCTCGGATGTAAGCAATTTGTTTGATTTGACAATTTTATACGCAAAAAATTAGAATCGCAAAAGCTCCTTAGAACGTGCAATTTGATATTGCATGCAACTTGTATTTGCGTGGTCAATTAGCCATGCAGATAGAGTATACCTACAACCGTCTATTTATAAATAAGTGCTTCAAATTATAAAAAAAATATAATGAAACATCGGCACGTGCCAGGTTTTGTTCGAATTAAGATTTCGAACCTCGCCACAAACAAATCTATGCGACCTCTTATACCAAACATTATGAGTATGACCTTGAATGATGCAACACCGCGTTGAATATCTGTTTATATTATTTTTTCAATATCAGTCTGAGTATATTCGAACAAGGACTCCGAATTTGTGGACCGATTATGCTACATAACAATGCATACCTAAGACGATTACGATTCAAGAAAAGGCATTTTAAAAACTTATGGCTATTATGTTTTACATATAATCAAAGTCAAAACGTGGGTACCCGTAAACGTAAGTATGTTAGTGACGGCTGTTTAGGGTTCCGCACCAAAATGGTAGAAAAAGACCCATAAAGTCTTTTTGTCTGCCAAGGATTTGAAAATCTATTGTTATTTTGATTGCATTATGATCTAAGGGTGGGTTGAAACTTTAAAGTTTGCCATTTCATTACAATACGAATATGATGCCCCAGCATATTATTATGAAATGGCTACATTAAAATCTTATTTGATTTTGACGTATGATGAAAAATTACAATAAAAGTATAACTAACCCCCTTGTCCGAAGTTTACAACGCGAAAAATAGAAGATAAATCTAGTTGTTAGATGTTTATGAAATAATAAAACGTCGCCTCTAACAAGGAACAAAGAAATCAGCAAAAACCCATTACAAAGAAGTGAATAATTCACTTCACTTAACTCAATTATTGAGTTTGGCGATCACAAAAAAAAACTGAAATTTAACTTTAAAAATACTTTACGAATGTAAGACTTTCGGTATGAACTCCGACTCACTTTTTCTCGGGTTTTTTTTTTTAATATGGCAGCCATTAGGCTACATTCTTTGAACTGTAGCGCTAATAAGCTAAATTGGGTCAAAATAATACGACAGACGGCATACAAATTAATAAACAAACATAAGTATCTAAATTAACTTTCCGCATAGGCATATATAAAAGCATTAATATCCTAGCTGTATGGTAAGAATATTTTTTTTCGAAAGCGTCAATAAGTTATTGTCCAAAGGCCATACGAAACGTAAAAAAACCTTCCTCAATTAAAATTTAAATTAGAGCCGTTTAAAAATTCGCATTCGTTTACTCAGAGATGTACCTAGGTAGGTAGATTCTACGTAGGTCCAAACTTAAAACATAAAAAATCATATTAGGCTGAGAATCAGCAGTTTTTGATTGACAAAAAATACATAGGTAAGACAGTCCCCAAAAACGCCTGCCTTTCACCACTTCCTGGTGATTTTGCTTGGAACAAAAAGTAGCGCAACGAACTTCTCTTTGTACCCTTTTAAGGATACCTTCCTCATTGCCGATGATATCATTTTTAATTTTCTTTATTTATAAGATCATTATGCTTAGATCTTTAACGTAAGAAGAAGACTTATTCCCTTACTGATTAAAAGGGACGTTCAGTCACTTTAAACAAAAGGGTAGAGTCCTTGATAATTCTGTTTGACCCGATATTTAAATTACTCAAAAATACTGGACACTTATTTATCTTTGTCACGTAAACAAAAAATGACGACGATATAGTGCGTTGAAATTTCGCTTACTTTTTACGTAAAAGTGACGTCACAATCCCCTTCTCCTGAACTTTAATGTGCCATATATTTGTCACTCTTTATTGATTTGAGTACACAAAAAATACGTGTCCAATATTTTTGGTAATCTAACTGACGGACCTACGACTCTACCAAGGATAAACGCGTCCATGGGTGTTACACATATTATGTTGATAAACTATTTTAAATAACCGTAACTATAAGTTATGTAGCACTGTGCTACATAATCAGGAGATTATGTAGCACAGTGCTACATAACTTATACCTAACCTATCCTACCTAATTTAGGAGGTTAGGTTGATGTGCTACTAGCACATCAACGTAATGTGTCAAAAAGCTTTGACAGTTTTCAAGAACAATTACAAAAGAATAAGGTTCTTGTTCAATTGAGAAAATTTTACGGTTTTAAAAAATAAATAATAGAAAATAATAATTAAAATAATAAATAAATAAATTAAATAATAAATTGGTGGCGGTTAAAAAACAACAAAATTACAAATCTGAAGGCCTCCTTTAAAATAACAAACGACATCGTAGCAACAACCAGCATACAACAAGTTTTTTAGGAAGTTTGTCCTCACGATTCGCGAACCAAGATCATATGAATCACCCATTTACAGCAGAAGGTACGTGAAAAAAAAAAGATCTTTTTTTTTGCGCTAATGATTGTAACTTTTTTGTGCCATTCTTTTTTTAGTTAATACTGTCGAAAGGACCTATTTCATTAATTACGTAACGTACGTATTGGAGCTCTCCATTTCCTGATTTTGCAATAACATTTAAGACACAGATTTTAATCGAAAGTGAAACCAGAACAGCTGTTGTATTATGTAGGCCTACTTTTAAATAATTGTGATTATAAAGGAGGCCGCACGACAAAGGTAATGAAACCAGTAAGAATTGGCCACGCAATCAATTGAATCTACGTACTGCGCTAGACCAGCTCAAGGTAAATTCGTACCACTAACGTGCGGCCTGCTGTACATTAGGGTCAGTTCTCTCAGAGACAAGACGCGACACGACGCAAGAGGCCAGAGTTTTCATGCTGCGACGCCGCAGGTCATATTTTAATTATCTCAATATAAACAGAACCTTTTTGTGTAGCAAATCAAGTTATATTTGTTAAAACTATGTTAAAAGTACGAGACAGATCGCGTCGTGTCGCGTTTCGGTCTGAACTGACCCTATGAGATATTCCGTTTTTTGTATATGCTAATGATAGTATTAAGATTTATGAAGGGTCATTAATTCAGCTACCAAATAACACTGTACCAGAATAAAGTTTACATAATTTAACAAAAACTTAATGTTAACCGAACCGCAAAGCTTGGTTACGAGCCACGCGAAGTTTCTGAAGGACGCGTGGGTAATAATTAATTTGTGACGCACTCAAATGCCTATTAATTAATTTAATCACACATTCTGGTTTACAAAAAATGTATGAATATGTCAAAAGACATTTTTGAATGAAGAACCAGCAAAACGGCAAAAATATAAAATACCTGACTGCTTCATCAAAATTACAAAACAAAAATTGAGGATTTCTATACGTAGGGTACATGAACAGTAAACAAAAAAGTGAAGTTATCTTTACAACAAGGTATATATATACTCCCTTCTTCAACTTTCTTCTAATCAGATATTATTAAATATAAATGATGGCAATAACCATAAAATAATGACGATCAATAAAAGTCACCACTTTTTTGTTCCACTAAGTGCACGATGCGCGAACTTACCCCCACTACGCCAAAACCTTGCCAACTTACGTGCCGGTGACTATACTGGGTAGATTGTAGGTACTTTTTGGCTTATTATTGTAAGTATGGCAAACACCTCTTGATAGTTAAAGGTCACTGCCAACTATAGAGTTATAGCCGTACCAGAGGCATCCATCCGTATTTCATACTTACCTACATACTAATATTATAAAGTAACTCTGTTTGTTACTTTTTCACACTTTAACGGCTGAATGGGTCTGGGTGAAATTTTGCAACATGGGTAAAGGTTTGTGGTTTGGGTTGCAATGCCCCATCAGGTAGTACGTTCCTGTACTTTCAGTCTTCACTGCGGGTTAAGCCGCTGGTATAAGCTAGTAATAGTATATTTACAAATGGTTGGCAAGAACTTGTTGCAGCACGTCCAAAGTAAATACCAAATGTTTTGTTGACTGTACCTTAAAAAAAAACATGTGAAGGTCTTGGTTAAAAAGGTGTGGTATACTCACGCCAGGTTTACCGCAGTTCAGGAGCTGTGCGAATTTGTCACCGTCCTTCAAAGTGAATGTGCCGACGATATCGCTACCGAAACGAGCCTGCAGAAGCAGACCGCGGATGGTGTTCGCGGGACCCTTGCCGGTGATCACCACTTCCATTGGAGTAGCGGCTTTCACTTCCTGTTAGAACGAATAAATCTGTTTCACATATTCTGAAGATTTTTGAAGTGAAAATTTCTTTAGGAGTTGAGTGATTTATGATAGAGGCAATACTTATGGGTTCCCGTCACTGACATGCGAATGTGACGTGTTGGGCCTGACTGACAGTTATTAGTTTTCCATCCTGAGGATGACTGCCTATTTTTTTTTAATATTACAGCTACCGTAATTTACTACTAGACTATTCTATTATAAATACGAAAGGTAGTAATTTGTTACGATTACAGTAATTTTACATACAACCTGTTAATAGTGAAACAATAAACCTTGCTACGAAATGCTACGCTTCGTTCTATTTAGCTGCAGAACAATGACATAAAATTAAATAAATAAATAATGCTGGACAATCCACACAGCATCATCTAGCCCCAAGCTAAGCAGAGCTTGTGTCATAGGTACCAGATGACTGATATACTTAATACAATACATTACATAGATAGATATTTTTATTATACATAGCAAATACCCAGACCACCCGGAACAAATCTTTGTAGATCGTACAAACATTTGGCCCTAGGCGGGAATCGAACCCGCGACCTCCTGCGTCGTTCACAAAGCTTTTATTGTACGAAATTCGCTACGAAAGATGGATTCAACTTACGCCCTAAGCCCTATTTAGAACAGAGGGAAATGTTTTTCCACAGAAAGATGACCTTTTTGTGGAGTCTATCAAGCGTAAGTATTATCGCGACATTTATATGAATCCGTTTGGGCGTTCGGCAAATAAATAAATGTAAAATTAATATACAGAGGCCAGCACATCAAGCTACCCTAATGTGCCAAATTTCTCTGATACAACGTTATATCAATAGAAATAAGGTTCATGTTCAATTGGTAAAATTTGACAGTTTGGGGTATCTTGATGTGCTGGTGTCTGTACATAGCTTTATATTGCACACTGAAAAACCACACTGACGTGTAGAACTGCATACGGCCCGGCCGTACTAAATATTTACTTTTTCCCTGACATAATATTATTACGTTTGCATAATTTTTAACGCAACCATGTTTCATAATAATCCTTATTATATTATACGTTATATGATAGGGCAGCATTAAATAAATAAAGAACAATTTTCCCCGTTTGTGAGAAATACCTAAATGGGGTTCTATATTTAATGAACCTTTATCCCTTTTAATAAACAGAACAATCAATAGTATTAACACTTCCCTGTGATGGATCATTTGTGTAGGGAGCTTTCTGACTGTATTCTGATCTTTCGAGAATCGAATAAAATATATATTTTCATACTAGGAATGTCTCATACACAAACAGCCAGGACCCGGAACAACTACCTGTAGGCCATAAAAATATTTGTTTCGTACGAGAATCGAACCCACGACACACAGCGCAACAACCAATCGCTCAGCCAATGCGCCAACTGTGCCGACACCCTATTTGAACCGGTAGGTTACAAATAATGTTGATATGATTTTTTTCTGTCTTTTTAGTACTAGTGAAATGGGAAATATGGATGCTACAACGTACCTTGGTGCTGGTGGTAATGGTGTAAGGAGGAGGCGTGGACTGCTTCGGAACGGGGTGCTTCGGTACCATGTCCACGCACACACTCTCGGGGGCGCCACTAGAGTAGGCGTTGGCGGCTGCCACCAGGGACACCGCAAGGACCACATATGAAGCCAGCATATTGATTGTTTCTGAAAAAAAAGGATGAATGTATATCCAATACATACTCAGTAGGTAGCCAGGTAGGTACTAACATAAGTAGCGGCTGCCAATTTAATTACTGCGAGTCATGTAAAAAAGTAATTCAACTTAAATATGAAAAGAGTAGGTATAGGGAAGTAAGTGTCGAACTATGTGTTGTCCTTACTGTTTCTCGGTATTATAAACTTGTAATATCACTACTGGTGGTGACAAAAACACCGGTGAAGAGCGAGTCTGACTCGGCCACCGAAGTTCCTTCCTTTCCAATTCTCTTACTTGCTATCGAAGTGAACAAGCATTATTTATAACTCAGTACCTATACCAATTTTTTCATATGTAGTTTTGGAAATACACAGCTGTGACAGACAGACATACGAAGTCGCAACATAAAGTTTACCATTTTGGTACGAAGCCCTTTTTTAAGGATGGGAAATCATCCAATGACTTCTCCCGTTCTGGGTGGAACGGGAGGGCGTGTCAGACTTTTACTGACTAAAACCCATCCGTGTTCCGTCCTTGCCCTTTACGTTCCAGGGTCAAGGTAACTCTTTTGAACATCCCGCAACCCTAGCAGGCCCCCTAGTGGGCCCTGTCAATTCTGCTGGCACGAAGCCCTAAAAACAGTATTGGAAAGACTACTTAATCAATTTCCATGACCAATAATGAAGCATTGTTTTGCTTAATATTGGTATAAGTTTCCACTGACAAAGTATACATTTGTATAAGATTTGACGAGTAAATAATTAAGCTCGGGCCATGAGAATAATGATTGATGTGTATAATTTTAGATACAAAACATCGTAGAATCTCATCCGATGCTAAGTCGAAATAAATGCAAAGTAAACGAAAGCGGGTCAGGGTCCTGACGGTTCTTCAGATCTTAAGCTCTTGCAAAGCAACGACTCTCGGGGACAGGTTCTCCACAAATATGGTGACGTAACTTAACGATCGACGAACTCTGTCGACGTACGCTTGCACACATCGTAAAATAAATAAAACCAAAAACAACTGGTACCGTTTTTACTACACTTTGGTAAACTTACAAGAGTGTGTAAATATTGTTGCAACTTTTAATTTGAACATGGAAGTGAGTGTGACGGAACTTTGAAGGCGGAACGAACTTGAACTCGTCCTAAAGGGCCAATCAAAACTTTGCAATAGTTCCGGATGTTTAATAATTAAGGTTTAGTATTGGAAGCGAATAGGTCCAGATGGAAGTAGACAACTTTAAAAAATAACGTATATTTTCAAAGTTACAAGTACTTGACAAATATTTCGTTTATTGTATGGTAAAAAAAATAAACTTGCCTTAATATTTTTGACAGACAGAAGGTACAATCGAAGTATTTATAATTTTGCAAATGAATCTAAACGATCCTTTTCGAGTTTAAAGGTAATTTATCAGGGATAGTTAACCTTTAACGACAAATACACATTGCAACATCATCCAATTAGAGCTGACCCCAGTTGCGGCATTTAGCAAGAAGGCCTAGGTTAAACAATGACTTAGTAAGGACATGCAGCGGGGAATTTGTTGTAGGTTAGTGTTATATGTGAACTACCATGTCAAGTCAATACGTCATATTTATAGAACAAACTAAATATGAAATCAAACAAACAGCCAGACACTCTTGCGCACCAAAGCATGACATATGTACAAATATTGCTTGGTAATTGGCACTTGACAGTTTGGCACTACGTAGAAACACCAAATAAGGATGAGCTCATAACTTAGACAAATAGTTTTTACGAGGGTCCAATTTTTTATTGGCGAAAAGTAAAACGAAGCTTCAAGCAAAAAGCTTAATATTTAAAAACAATTGACAACTGAAAACCAATACAATTTCTATCCCTACGTAGTGTGGGCAATTAAAGATTAACGACCTTTTTCTCAACGTATAGCTATTTTGTAGCACTATTTATTAATTGAAATCCATGTATTAATTATTGTTAATAATTTTGAGATGCCATTAAACAGATTCCGAAATAAAATTTCAACACTAACATGAATTTATAAGTACAAATATAATTATAAAACGACTAAAACCACATACATTTTTATTTGTATCTTAAATATCTTGTAAACAAATGACTACCTCCACTTTAAAACTATTGACAGCTGGAAGTTTACAACGAAGTCGCTTTAGATGGAACTTTACTCAAATAATTCCACGATTCATTGTTATTGTTCGGGTATAGAAATATTTATAAATAAATTGTAATTAATTACCTTTGATTTAGTTCAAAAGAGCGAGCGCCGCGTGCTTCGGCTAGTGTGTGAACGGTTACAAACAGCAATCGTGGTCACTTGCAAGTTATATAGGTACCGCAACCACCGCCGATATGGAAGGGCAGAAGGCCAAAGACTAAGCTGCAAAAGGTGTTTCTGTTCTTTGTGTTCAAGTTTTCCTCTCAGCTTTGACGCAGCTGTTTTCCTGTTGCTGATTGTAAGCACCTTAGGTTTCGGGTATGTACAAAATATTGTACTCAAATACCCTCAAAAAATAATGAGTCTACTCACACTAAAAAACGTAAGGTTTTCTTGTTTATGCCGCAATTAATCTACTTAGTGTAAGTAGTACAAAGAGTTACTCTGTGGTATCTTTTACCATATTTACAAATGTCACTTTATTAGCAGGAAAATAAAAACACCGAGCGTACAAATTGTGTATCGTGTAAACGTGCTATCAAGATTTTTTTCTATAATTTCAAAGATAGGCACAAAAGGACGAATTCATGATCAAGAAACGATTCTGTTTTTGTTTATTCTTTGGGAGATTTACATTCATCTAAGATTATGAAGGCAAGCCCTGTATGTAGGTGTGTCCTATTTAATTTATGCTAATTTATAGTAAAAATATCACAGTTTTTGATACTTAGGTACTGATTTTATTACGCCACGTATGAAGAATCATGTTTATATTTTGAGAAAAAAGTCACAACACACGTTTCCTTGATGTTTTCCTCAAATTCGCAACGGTCAATAAATTAAAAGTAAGTATACCTACGTATAGGTACGTAGTGATAAAACCCGCATGTGAGATTCCTGTCTATGTAATATTTTCCTACACATGTATGTGAAGTGCTACATTATTTACGAAATATTTAAATGCGTTTCATCTGATGAGAACACTACTTGTTTTGGTACTGAAAGATCTGTGTAGTTTACTTTTTATATCGTCTTCGTGTAATCATTTAAATAACATCAACTGGGCGCAAACCCAGACTCCAAGCAGCTTCTGATAAATTTAAAATGGAAATATCTTATAACACTGTGTGACCTGGGAATCGAACTCAAGACTTCCAGATAAGCAGCTGTTGGCGCATGCCATTACTAGCTGACCAATGCGTCAGTTATTTTTTTTCCAAAATAATTAAGTATGTTAATGAGCGTCACCTGATGGAAATACCTACTACATAGACTCGATTTGTTTTTGGATATTTATTAAAATTCTTGATAATATTATTATTACCAATTTAATTTATTAGCAGCCCGTAAATCTTCGTTTTTAGGGTTCCGTATCTCAAAGGTGAACTGAAAACATAGGATCGTTGTTCGTCTGTTTGTTTGTCTGTCTGTCTATCAATACCCTTTTCCTCAGAAACCTGTAGGGATATCAAGTGGAAATGTCGAAAACATCGAATACGTAGCTTGAACTTTTTAGAGCTCCAAGGGAACGGTCCCTTGGAGTTCTAGAAAATTCAAGCTTCTTAGTTAACACATAAAAACAGCCATTTAAGCGACATACATATTTTGTTACTCGCAAAGAACTAAAAACCTACAGGGTATTGCCGGTTGACCTAGAACCATGAAATTTAGGAAAAAGCTAGATCTCACTGCACAAGTGAGAAAACTCCAAAATTTGTTAATTATGAGTCTGTCGCGTAAAAAAAAATGTACAAGCTATTACAAGCTTATATTTGTAGTTGCAGACTTGAGTATGATTTATTTCGATGCATCGGAGAACATTTTTCAACTTTAAAATTAAGCTTGTTCTTCTATTTATCTTAACTGGATATTAACCAATTCCCTTAATAGAAGAATTTTCTACATTTTAGTTTCTAGGGCACCCTCAGTGCGCGACTCAGACTCGATCTTGTCCAGTTTTTTAATATGGGCTTCCTCATTCATCACTATGTAATGTTGTGACGAAATTGCCATACTAATCAGCTCAGCTGACATGGTAATAGATGACATGGAAAGAATGTTCTTTGTGGATTTCTAGATCTGTAAGTGTACCTACAGGTTTCAAGAAAAGACCACGTGTGCAAAGCCGGTAACGGCTTTACCAGCTTTGATATTATGGTGCCTATCATTATTCAGCAGTATTTATAGTATCGATATACCGTGATTGACGAGAAACAGCTGTCTCATACAAAATTACAATACCAAAAATTACAATAATAAAAGTATTGTAATTTTGTATCAGTATCAGATATACAACTTGTGAACGTATATACTGAGGTAAGAAGTGGTGACGATGTATATGAATACATCGTCACCACTTCTTACCTCAGTATATACGTTCACAAGTTGTATCATCATGTTGTGAACTTGTCAAGTCATTCTTCTCGCGTATCGGCGCTAATGCCCCTGTTCACAAACTCAGTCGATACCTTAATAAAGGCGCCTAGTGTTTGAGAAAACGGCCAAGAATAGCCTAGTCAACATTTTTGCTGGTCATTGCGATGATACTCAATCGTTGTGTTATTATGAATCCTTAAGTTTGTACTCATACTAAGCAAGGACACAATGACATGATGTAACGCATCGTAGACGTAGGCAGAGGGGTCTGCTACGCCTGACGCTTTACGCTTTACGTTTCGCTACGAACCGATTCCAGATTCGAAACTTTGACTCAAAATCAATATAAAGTTCAAGTAAAAAAAGTCAACCACTTTCATTCAGCAAATAAAAAATAACAATAGATATTTCTTGAAAAAATGACCATTTCTTTTAATCGACATGTCGTGAAAGGGAGAGCTACGTAGTATGGGTGTTAGGTAACCCTACTCTTGGTATGCTAGAAGCTACGCCCGACGGTACCCGACGTTACGCCTGACTCTGCGCCCGACGCGCGACGTCACGCCGACTGTACAACCGATGCTACGCCCGACGCTGCGCCGGACGCTAAGCCCTAAGGCCGAGGATACGCCTGCAGCCTGACGCTACGCCCGTTTCGACCTTACGAATGACGCTACGCCCGACTCTAAGGCCGACCAAATGCGCTATGCTATATTCCCGATTTCTTCCCTATACATAACTTAGCCAAAGTTAACTTCAAGTCAGATATCATTTATCAATGTAATGTACTCGTACCTAATATGTAGGTAATAAACTTCAAGTTAAAATTGAATACGATGCATTTTAAAGCACCAGTCTACCACCAAAAAAATATATTTTGTCTTATTATATAAAAAATGAGATCACGGTGATTTCATTTTTATTCATATTCGCCACTAAGCATCAGTAGAACAAAGAGACAGCTGCCTAAAGCTGCAGATTTACATTACCATCATACTTACTCGTACTTAAGTAAATGTTAAAGGGAAGGAAGATTAATTCATAATGGCTACTCAATATGTACCTAACCGACGGCAGTTTCTGTCTGATACTCACAAGCATTCTTGTAATTTAATAGCTCTTTGTGTTAATGTCATCATCATCTTCTGACTAACGTTTTCCCCAAGAACATGAATGAGTAAAGCATCAATTAGGTACCTCCCTCACGATTAGTCAATTGGTAGTTAACTTGATACAATTTCCTGTACCTACTGCAATCTGAAGTGTTCAGGAAAATGAGAGCAAATAACAAAGCATTTTGTGTACGGGGTAAGTGTATGCGCATAATTTAATAACAACAACAACAGATGTGTCAGGGCGTCAGGTATTTAATAGGTAAATACCCTTGCCCCATGGTGGATATCCGAGGGTATAAAGCATGCTGTAATAAGAATCGCGGGTTATTCTCTACATCGTTCTCCATGAGAACAGTAAACCGACCATAAAAATGATATTTAATTAATTGACAACATTACATCACGCTTTTATACCCCGAAGAGACAGGCAGTATTGTACACCCATATTACGTCCCATGTAAAAGGCATTGCCACTGACTGGGTACAAATCGAGACTCCGGGCTGCTGCAGCTGCTTACTGCATTGGTTTACCTAATTTTGAGAGTAGGTAAAAAAATATAATATCAAACTTACAAAAAAATCGTCAAAAGACATACCTAGTTGCACATGTAAAAAAAACTGGGTACATACCGTAGAACGAGGTGAATAGAAACACAGGGGTTAACAATAGGGATTTAAACAAATATTTGAAGACAAAAAGAAACTTGAAGAGCAATGACTTAAAATATATAATTAAAGTAGGTAGTAGTTGTAAATAGTATTGCCGCAGATGTACAGAGGCCAGCAAACTTTCTTTGATAGTTTTTCAGTTTTTAATTAAAAAAAGAGGGTAGGCTGCATTTAACTATTTTTGGAATAAGGCTGTACAAGATGAGACAATCAGTGGCAAAAAAAAAACAATATAAGCTGGTCTCTTAATCTATTGAAACACAGTACGGAATAACGTAAGTATACGGAAGGCCAGCTCAAAGTTAAAGGAAGGAATACATTGTATGCCTTCGAACACTTTATTTCTTTTCTCTATACTATGCATAGGACTAGAACTAATCTTATTCTATTTGGATTAAAATTTGAGCCGGGGATGTCAATAAAAGTAGACAGCGCCATCTCGCGTCATTTATACGACTTAACACGTAGTAGTTTCTGTCAAACCTGCATCGTTTTAGCAGGCTAAATTAATTTGGAGGGTCAGATAGAGAGACCGCGATATAAGGGACAAACGAGTGAAAACGATGTAGA
This sequence comes from Phlogophora meticulosa, assembly GCA_905147745.2. Lineage (NCBI taxonomy): Eukaryota > Metazoa > Arthropoda > Insecta > Lepidoptera > Noctuidae > Phlogophora > Phlogophora meticulosa. The sequence continues at coordinate 12,132,206 of LR990522.1, read as the reverse complement.
TACCTTGGTATAGAACCAATAATTTCAGTTGTGCAATTTGGCTGCAAACGGTTTTGTTTAAATAAAAAACATGTAAACAAAAACAGACAATTATTGGGGATTTCATTATAATAGTCCAACTTGAAAATATCTAGGATGTCTCTTTGAGAGTAATTCACATTTTAAATAGGCGATTGGAGTAGCTTGATGTGGCCAGCACATCAAGCTACTCCAATCTGTCAAATTTCTATGACAGTTTTTCAACTTTACCGCTAAAGCATTAGGTTCATGTTCATTTGAGAAAATTTAACAGTTTGGAATAGCTTGATGTGCTGGCGTATGAACATTATTATTGATCTAAAAAGTTTAAGGGGGATGCGCTTGGACAGTCCGCGAAATTCAAATTTTGCTTAGGTTTTTTATAATTTCCAGCTTAGTATTTGGTTGAATGAGTTATTAAAAAGTTATTCGCGACTGTAATCAATATGTATATAAATAAAATAATTTATGTGACTTTTTAAATTCCAATCCAATGACCCGATTGAATTAGTGGTTCATCAAACACATTTGAGAACTGTTCTCACATGGAGAACAATTCTAATTTAGAGAGTTAAAGTTGTGATTGTAATGAATATTAAAAAGTTTTTACAACCTAAGACTGAGCTATAAATTACAAAAATCCCGATGAACTCCGATGTTTACTTTGGCTCTTTCACCTTAAAAAAAGTTGTCTATGGTTCTTACTCAAACCAACTTATTTGTGCAATGAGTCGCGATGCTGTCGGTTTGCAAAAATAAAAGAAATGAGTTTAGTAAATCATTTTTTTCAACAACTAATTGATACAAAAAAGTAAGTTTTTCGGATTTTGAGTTGACATTACCAATACTTGACTGACTGACATTGCCGGTAACAAAAAATCAAGTCGTGTTCCATTATAGTGGTTTGTAGCATTAGATATTACAAGCATTGTTGGTATGCAGCTTAGCTTTATATTAACTACTTATTATGAATAAAAATCTATACATATACTTCCTGTTACCCGCGACTTCATCCGTGTGGAATTCCATGGGATTTATTTTTTACGTTCCATTTTTTTTTCTAAAATAAAAGTAAGTTACTGATTGTAGCATCAGCTATCAGCCTAGAAGTAAGAAAATACCGTTATTTTGACATTACCTACAGACAGACGAACCGAGATGAATCCATGAATGTTTATATATATATGTATAATAATATGTAGGTATTTCTGTGTGTATAGAATGTATAATATGAAGCTAATAGTTTGAATCCCATTTTATGAATATCGCGTGCACATCACAAATCAAGTCGTGTTCCATTATAGTGGTTTGTAGCATTAGATATTACAAGCATTGTTGGTATGCAGCTTAGCTTTATATTAACTACTTATTATGAATAAAAATCTATACATATACTTCCTGTTACCCGCGACTTCATCCGTGTGGAATTCCATGGGATTTATTTTTTACGTTCCATTTTTTTTTCTAAAATAAAAGTAAGTTACTGATTGTAGCATCAGCTATCAGCCTAGAAGTAAGAAAATACCGTTATTTTGACATTACCTACAGACAGACGAACCGAGATGAATCCATGAATGTTTATATATATATGTATAATAATATGTAGGTATTTCTGTGTGTATAGAATGTATAATATGAAGCTAATAGTTTGAATCCCATTTTATGAATATCGCGTGCACAGATGAGTGTGAGATTTGGCATAGTAAAGGTCTCTGCACACAGAGGGCGAGGCGCGGCGGGATGGGACGGCGACGTGACGCTGAGCAGTTGTAATGTACCTACTGCAATATAATGCACATGGCCCGCGGCGAGTGGGAATACAAGTCAGAAGTGGCGGGGCGGAGCGCGAATGTGATTTTGTATTGTTTTGTAAAAATGGATGTCGAAAAACTAATCGAATATGTTCGTGCTCACAGATGTTGGTACGATTTGGGACATAATAATGATGCCAGTTTAACCTCTGCGAACCGGGATCAGGATGGTCCCATTTTTATCACACTCTTATATGCTCGTGGTAAAATCACAATAAAAACTTAACTTACCCTAGTTAATAATTGGAGCATTTTGAAATGGGTACTAGTTTTAAATGCTTCGATGTTGTTTCGCGCGCTCTTCAATGAAAAATTTAACCTATCCAAATCAGGGCACTCCAATTTTTTTAAATCATTTCGTACGTTTGTGCATCATCTTAGAATAATCTATAATTTTAGGGTTTACTATAACTTGGGTAAGATGGCTCCCAACAGATTTTGAAACATCCCTTTCGGACTAGTGCACGTGCTCCTATTTGTACTGCATGCTTAAGTTTTAACAAATAAATTATAATAAAAATAATTAATCATTTATTTGCTGATCAAGGGTATACAGTGGCGTTAGTATTACATTATAAAGCACTCCTTGATCTACCTCACTAGCGTGCAAAATTTTACATTATTTTTGCTGAACTTGACATAACAGGTACAAGCATCAATATAAGATTAGTACAAGCATCAATATAAATTAACAGTCATAACAAGTAAACAGTAAAAAATAAAAATAATCAAGCAATATTCATCAGGGCCATGTCAATGCAAATAAAAATGTCAATAATCCATCTTGTGTGAAATAATAATAAATTGTTAAAATAAAAAATAAAAAAATGTCAATAAAAATGTTTGTATGTCCAGATGACGAACTCGTTCTAGTCACGTTGTTTGTCTTCGATAAAATCACTAATTTTATAATAAGTTTTACCGACTAGAAACTCATGTAAACGTTTTTTGAAACGATTACTATCTAAGCTTTTTAATTCATCCGGTAACCTATTATAAATTTTTGGTGTCATGTCGTATATACTCTTACATAGTAATGCTGTATTTGCTTTAGGCAGTCGCAATCGATTTTGTGTGTTTATTCTCCTGCTACGTGTGCTCATATCTGCCATTATATCAAAAATTTAAGGATTAGAATTTATAATTAATTTTAATTTTATATTATGTTTTTATCTTCTATCTTTATTGATACTATTAATCTGTTAGGTAAAACTGGAACGTTATGGCGGTTGTAATTTATTCTTACATGGCAATATCGCGCGATACACTTCATATTTACTATACGTCCTAATTATTGTCTATGCTTTAGTTATATTTTCGGTGTGGTGGTCGATTTATCAATATTTCTCCTATATTTTGTTTTCGGAATATAGGCGGGAACCCATCGTGTTCAATAAAACACAGTCACAATGAGCGTGGAAGAAGATATTATGAAAATACAAAAGAAATTGACGAAGATGATTTCAGCGGATGGCACGGTGGGTTTAATATTTTGGGAACGAAAATAATGAAGCTACAGACATTTTCCGCTTCGAAATTATCTAGGAAGAACCACAACAAATCAACTAATACTTCATTGCTTATGAAATACGTGGTCTACGATTTACTAGAAGCTTCAATAAATCGTTTATGAAGCGTAATGTTTAATTTTACAGCACCGGACGCTATCCTTACTTACTGATCTAATTAGAAATTTTTGGCGGGGTTATAACTATTTAATTTATTTGTTTTAGGGTCAAGAAGAAGCTTTAGACTTGCTGAAATCCTTACAGACAATGGCTATCAATTTGGACGTATTGACTAAAACAAGGATAGGTATGACAGTGAATAATCTTCGTAAATCAAGCAAGGATGAGGAGGTAATATCTCTATGCAAAACTTTGATTAAAAACTGGAAAAAGTTTTTGTCACCATCAGGCACACCAGGTAAGGATAACGGCAGCTCATCAAAATCCAAAAAGGAAGGCAAGGATAAAGATAAAAAAGATGACAAGGAAAAAGATAAGAAGCTGCAAGCTTCATTCCCACCGCAAACAAATACTACTGATGCTGTGAGGCTTAAATGTAGGGAATTGCTTACACAAGCTCTTAAAGTTGATGGTGAGAACCCAAGTGCTTGCGGTAGCCCTGAAGAGCTTGCTGAAGAATTAGAAGAATGCATTTTTGCTGAGTTCAAGAATACTGACATGAGATACAAGAACAGGGTACGGTCAAGAGTTGCTAATTTAAAAGACCCTAAAAATCCAACACTGCGTACAAACTTTCTCAATGGTTGTATCGCAGCTTCTCGCCTTGCCAAGATGACGCCAGAAGAAATGGCAAGTGATGAAATGAAGAAAATTCGAGAGAAGTTTATTAAGGAGGCCATTGATGATGCTCAGCTGGCTACGGTACAGGGCACAAAGACTGAGATGCTCAAGTGTGGCAAATGCAAAAAGAAGAACTGCACATACAACCAATTGCAGACCCGAAGTTCTGATGAACCCATGACTACCTTTGTACTTTGTAATGAATGCGGTAATCGCTGGAAATTCTGTTAAGACTGCTTTAACCATCCCAAGGTGACTAGTGTACCTACCCTACACAATATGATACTGTATTGTATCAGTATGATATTACATTTTATTATGAAGTATGGTTTTGTTTTTGCTATTTTAATAACACCTTACTACTGTCATTGACTAAGAAATCGTGTTTAGTAGATAAGGTGATCTTAGTTTAAAACTTAAATAAATGAATCTGCTTAAGTGTATTTAGAATTTTATTCAAAAATGTAATTGTATGATGTCCCTTCAAATATGCTGTTGCTTAGATATGGATAGTATTTGGTCTGAAATTTTCAATGCGGCAACAAATGTCATGGTTTTAATCTAGAAATAAACTAATTAAACAACTTTTTAAATTATTGAATAATCATATATTTATAAAACATTTTGCACAACAGGAATGTGTCCTTTAGGACAAACCTAAAGTATATAAACTGGCACTAATATAAACTATGATTACACTTATTATCATTAGAATATGGTGTATAAATTATTATTGTGTTTCAGTATTGTTAGTATTAGCAATTGATGCATAGAAATATTGAGTCTCCACACCACTATACATCAGAACTGTTTAATAATATTGTCTGATTACAAAAATGTCCCTAAAAATCTGAATGTTTCATTATTTTTTTCAACAGGTACAGTCCGCTATAAAATTCTGTCAGTAAATCACTTTATTTTCTAAAAAACATTTATCACAATAACATTATAAAAAATACTGAACAGACCGAAACTTGACTACTACATACATTGATTGCTAAACAGCAGTGTATTGTAATGTCTTGTACTTAAAAGTTCTGACATTTGGTTGCCGACCGTACCTTGCCAAATATTTGCGCTGAAGCGAGATTAATTAACTTGAGATTACCCAGTAACAGAACAGTGGCTATATAAACTACTACACTATTTTACGCCACTTCTGACAAGGAAGTAACAATACGCTGCCAGGCATTTTCGGCAGTGAATGGGTTTGGAGACTAGTCCAATAAAACCTGTTTGTTGGTAACATTTAAAAAAAATCTTTAAATATTTTCTTTAATCAAATATTATTAAGTACGATTTGTTCTATATCTTGGGCTTTTTTCCAGTGGCCGACGTGGCAATCGGCTAAGGAAGCAATTATGTCCCTGTTCTGGCCAATAGAAAATGCCCCTTCCTTCAATTTAATTGCATTTGTTTTTAAATTTTGCCTTTTTGTTTATTTCCTAATATCCAAAATGGCCAGAATAGTTAAAATCTAATATGGCAAGCTATGCTTTGGTGAACATCAACATTTTTCATTTGGCTTAGGCTAAAACTATCCTTGTTACAAACATCTTGTTATTAACAATATCTAAACTAATTAACCTTAATTAAAATCACTTATTAAATTACTCCACCAATAGCTCTCCTGTTTTAATTTTTACAAATATCTTTTCATTGTTACATGCTAAATTCTTGTTTTTCATGTCTAATTTGAGATCAACTGATTCACTGTCTTCATCCATCTTCGTTATAGTAAAACTAACAGCTTCGTTAGCCACAAAACATTCGGGAATAAGGGTTTTGTGGTAGTTGAAGTGTGTCTTCAGATGCTCTCGAAGGAAATGTGACTGGACGACCACCAGGTCGCAATGAGAACATTTGTGACTTCCTGCATTCATCACATCGGTGTCGCCGTGCCTTCTGTAATGATTGCTCAAAGAATCTTGACGTTGATTGGTGTAGGGACATAATAGACACATATGCATTTTGCGCTCTTTGGTCGGCGAGGTGTCAGAAATGTTGTGGTCTTTTCCAGAATGATTCATTGACCGTCTCCGCTGCAGCAGTCTGAGCATTTGCTGGTCGCTAATTGAGAATTGTTGGAAGTCGCTCTTAGCATTTCCTTTAGGCATTGTTTTGATTGCAAGTTTAATGTTATCACTACTGTCGTCTTGCTTTACGTCTACTTGATGTTCTGTTTCTGTAAAATCATTATTGTCTTTCTTTCTTTCAGCATGAGCTTCATCGTTCATTTGATGTTTACGCATATGTTGAACGTAATTAGCGTAATATTTTACTGAATAATCACATAACTCACATTTATATCTTTGCTTCGAGCCGTGCAATGATAAATGAATTTTATATTGTTCTCGTTTCTCAAATGCTGAGGGACACTTGTGGCATTTGTATCGCTTTTCTTTTTGGCGTCCATTTTTCAAATACGTGGGGTATATAAATTCAGGATTACCATGCATTAAGTAACCAAATTGGGGATCGGCTTGTAGGACAGGAGGAAAATGATCGTTTGGCTTAACCAACTTATCTTTATCACTTAAAACTCTTTTCTGAGCCTCGGTCTTTCTCTGGAACAAATCTGTGCCTGACAACGGAATATTTTTATAATCCATATCTTCACCGGATTCATAGTCACAACTTGTAGCTTTGTTCTCATTTTCGTGAAGTATTTCATGCTTGGCTAGGTTTCCAACATTTTTCACAGCGTAATTACACTTCTTGCACTTATGCTCGCCTTCGCCTCCGTGAAGCCCCATGTGGTAGGTAAGCGCGGAACTTTTGAAAAACTTAGCTGGACATTGTCTGCAACAATATTGTTTAGGCACGTGTTTTGAATCATTTGCTTTTTTCACAGGACTTTCGATATGTTCAGCTTTACTTGGCCCGGTGGCTATCCACGTAATCTCTGAAGTGGTTGGACAGTGAACAAGCTCTAGCACGGGTGGTCTGTGCAAAGGGTGTGAGTGGTGAACAAATTTGAGCATCTTCGTTTTTGTGTGATATTCATCTGTGTGTACAGTGTCATGTGCCACTAATTCATTATCTTCGGTGACGGAAAAATCACAACTTTTACATTTATTGGGTAATGATACATCGTGACATTTTTCATGAATATCAAGTTCGCCGTCTTGAAAATATCTTGCTGGGCACTTTTGACAAAAATATAATAGTTTAATTTCTCTATTTTCGTGTGTAGTGCCTTCATCTCTAGAGAAACTTTCAGGATTTGATGACTTTTCAATTTCTATAACCTTTCTCAATTTAGTGATTTGTTCCTCATCGGGCACATCATGTTCCACGGGGCAATAAATACGACCATATATTTCCCCGTGAGATTTGGAATGATCTGCTAGCCTACCGGCGTTATCACATGTGAATTTACATTCCAAACACTTGTAAATCGTTGTATCATTGTTTTCGAATACGATGCAGTGAATTTTTTCATGATTTGGAATTTTACATTTTACAGCATTCACGTATGAACAGTATCGGCACTTGTACATTTTATGAAACTCATTCTTGGCCGAAACCCATACAAATGGTATTTCATCAAGATTAATATGGTCTGTTTTATCTGTTTTGTTTTGTGCAGACGTTGAGGCTTCTAATTCAGCCTCAGTTTCGATTCTTTTGGTTGCTATCCCGTGTACTCGCAGGTGCTGATGCAGCAGGTGCCTCTTAGATACGCTGTAGTTGCATTCTGGACATTTATAAGGTGTATCCGCCGGAAGTCGATGAAACTGTTCGTGGTACATGAATTGTGACTTACTATTTGTTTCGTACGGACATTCTATGCATTTGTGTCGCTTAGTGGAGTTTAATGATGTAGTTACAGGTGCTTGGGGTTCTGGTCCAGGGGATTTAGTTCCCATTGCTTTTGCAATATAATCTTCTGGGTCAGTGATGCCGTGGAGCAGCAGATGTTGAATTAATTCTGGCTCATCCTTCACGAAGAATGGGCAGAAGTAGCACTTGAAAATTGAATTCGCCGAAGGCTGGTGCTGTTGTAAATGTGCTATCAGAAGTTTTTTGTCACTTGTTCTGTACGGACATTTGTTGCAAGTATCTATGTTGATCTCATTGATGTTCATTGGTGGGTCAGGTTTCGGTTTGACTGTAGTTATCACTTTGATCACTCCATCGTGTTTTAATCGGCAGTGGCGCTGAAAAAGTAAATAATAAGTAATTTAGAAAAAGTAACATAAAAGTTGGCGGTCACGGGACGCACGGCAGATGTGAAACGTAGAAATTAATAACTATTGAAGTATTTTTTGATAAAAGAAAAGTACATAATAAAGAAAAAGTAAAATTGTAAGTTGTTGTAAGAGACGTTTCGACGGTCGGTCGGTCGGTGGAGAGGGGTAGATGGTAATCAGCTCATATTGAGAAGCAATGGAGTCTATGTGCGCGCACGCACGCACGCAAGGAGTCGAGAGCGGTGGCGTAGAGGGGGCATGTCGGCACAAAGCGCATCTATGGATGTTTCACATCCAAAAAGCAAAGAAAATAAAATACAGTCCGTAGCAAGTAAATTACTAAAAGCCAGTATCGTAACGCACCTGTATGACATGTTTCCAATTAGACAATTGATTACAATGCCCACATCGATACGCCAAGTCTGCTGGATCAGGAGTATTATTTTCAGGTTTTTTAATAGGTGGTTTGTTTGGTTCATCAAGGATGCCATCAGATTTGGAGTGTTCACGAACATGCTCTAAAAGAGCTTCTTTTGATGGATCTCTGAAAATAACATAAAATTCCAAGTTTACATATGTGATAATCACCGTTTGATGTATTAATTTTGAATAAAAGTTTGTAAAAATTAGAAAATATTGATATGGACTTACTTGTAATTACATTTTTTGCATTTCCATAATGTTCTCTTGGGTTTTTTCATATCATTCAGGCCTTGGTTATCTAAATAGTTGTAATTATCTTCACCGTGTTGAGTCTGCAAGTCAAGCGGTTGCATTTCAAATTGTAGATTCATACCGTCTGAAATTTCATTAAATGATTCATCCATTTCCATCGTGCTATCGATTGCGGTATTGGGATCCAGGTAATGAAACTCGTTTTCACCATTTTCATTTAAAACTGGCATTGCTAAGAATTTGTTATATTTGCTATAGTTTCTTCTTCCTGTTTCATCAGTCATAAGTACTTTTGCTTCATTGTGCTCGGGATCCCTCGCGGATTTCAATTTAATGTGTTTGGTTATATCCCATCTCCAATTAGATTTATACTTGCAGAGGGAACACTCAAATGGTTTCTTGTTTAAGTGACCCACGATATGAACATGAAATCTGGAAGCTGTTGTGGAGAAAAATGGACAGTGTGGACATTTAAATACCTTCCTTCCAATAGCTTGGCTCGGCGACAAATTCATACTTTCATTATCATCAACAATATCTGGATCAAAACTTCTATGTATTTCTGGTAGAGTGGAATCATCATTGATGTTTATGTCCAGAGGAACATCAAACTTGTTAGGGTCATGGTTGATATTGTTCCAAACAAAAACGACGTTTTCCATTGGATGCGGTTCAGTCTCTTTCTCGTGTATTGGAATGATTCCATCATTACTATTATCATTTTTGATAGTGTTCTCATCGTCGATGTGTCCACTTTTAACGCAAGTTTGCATGTGGATGTACAAGTCTGCGCTAGATTTACACCTGTGTCTGCAATTCTGACACCGAGTGGAACTTAAACTTTTAAGCGACGTGTTTGCATTGATTCGATTCGTTTGTGGAGAGCAATTTTTCTCATGTACAGAATGTTCTGATAGACATTTACTTTCAAATCCACAGATCTTGCATATAAGTGAACCTTCTTCGCCTGTTTCAGTTAATAGTCTTTCTTTTAATCTGTCGAAAAACGATTCATTTTTCTTTCGACCTCCAGTCTCTTTTGTTAATGGATTTGCTGGTAAAAGAGTATTTTCAGCGGATACATCATCAATGTCGGCAGGTGATGATTCTTTAAACTTCTTCTGTGGTGGCTCACCAGAGCATGTTTGTTTTTGGTTTGGCGTTGAAGTGTTTAATGGAATAAGCTGTGGTATTGGCCTGGGAATCTTTCTGCTTTGTTTTTGTAGCTTCTCATCTGTGCTATTGGTAGGGGAGAGCTGGTTGTATTCATCTTGGGAATTTTCCTTACGGTTGGTGATTGCGTCAGAAGCTGTACCGTCATTGGAATCACTTTTGCAGTCAACTAGTTCTCTCTCTGCGTATTGGAGACCCATGTCCTGAAATTAAACAAAAATAATTCTTATTAATTGTTACCTCTGACCTCATTCAACACAAAATAGACTGTGTGACTATGAAGATACAGTGTTTTTTTTTTTAAATTTAGTGTTCTTTGAACATCGGTGGTCGTGGGTGCTTATACATAACTAATATCACATGCATAAAAAAACCTGGTTGTTAATCAAAAAATACTTGAAGACAATTAAAAAAGAAAGGTATGCGGGAATGGAACCCGTGGCTACGCAGAAGCTAATTCTCGACTACTAAGTACACTGTTTGTAAAACTAAATATTTTATCTTGAATAGCAAATCGTGTTTTTAATAAAGGACATGTTCTGTAAAACAATCTAAGAGTCAAATTAATTTTAAGTTATGAAGAGTTTTAACTGTTTATCAAGGAATGACGCGCACGGCTGTACGTAAAAGCTCAAGAAAACAACAAACAATCACAAATAGACAAAACAGTGGACAATATTACAAAGATTTTATTAGTAACCCGATGAAAGAAAACAGTGAGACACAAAAAGCACATAACGCAGGTTAGTAAATGTATTTTGAGGGGAAAGTATTTAATTAAAATTGTAGCTATGTCCGAATTTGAAAATAATTAAAAAAACATAATTTGAGATATTTCTATGACTCAATAGTAAGCATAGGTCCTTCGTGGTTAGATGGACAGTGTTGGTGTATGTAGTGAGTACCCTCCAAACTCACAATAAGACGCCTACAGTCCTACACTAATTTCCAAAAGGCTGCGTAAGAGATACAGAATTGGCTAATTCGCCACCCGTAAAAGGCGACCTAGCCGTACGCTTCGTGAAGAGGCGTGTATAAGGCATTAAGTAATGGTCGAGTTAAGTTGTCTATCTAGAGACACTTCCAATATTGTATCTTTTCATATCGATACTTCGATAATAATATAAAGTTCAATAGTTTGTTTACTTTGAACGTTAATCTCCAAATTGAGGTAGATTATAGGCCATTTAACATCACGCTAAGACTCTTAGCGACGGATGAAACCGCGGGGCACGACTAGTTAACAATAAATGAGGACCAAAGAGTTTTGTTGTGACAGCAAAATTAGAAAGATAAACAAAATCCTTTGCTTCTTTTAGCGATGGAGCTTTTGTTTTGGATTGACGAAATAAAGGGGATTGTCATTACGATTGTGATAAGCAATTAGTGTGCAAACCTAACGGGATGAAATTGACTGCTTTCGTGCTAAGTTACCAATGGTGAGTAGAGTTATACCTAGTTATATTACCGGGGTATGTACCGTCATTATTGCGGACTTAGTACCGTACTACAGACAGTTAAGTGCGTAATTTCAAGCAGTAGGCATCATTGCTCACCCTCTGTTACGGCCTCAAGTTCTCTTTACTCACTTTCCAAAGAAATGGCCACTACTTAAAAAAAAACTTTAAGAGATAATAAAATAAGTATAAATAGGAATATAAATATTGATTTATGTTCTCTTTTATCTTCCCGCGCGAATCGTAACAGTTATGAATTATACAATTACTATAACTACTCTCTATGTTTACTCAAACCTACATTGTTGTCACTTATTTTGTGGTACGCCGGAGCTCCTAAACCACTACCGCTACTCTGAAAACTCGATTCACTTCTATGAATATTTTCAGGTTAGAACATGTATCTGGCTAGCAGAAACATCGTATCATGAATTCAGAAATTACTGTATAACACGTCTGATTATTTAAATAGGACGTTGAAGTATTTTTATCTAAACGTCGCGACGGCGGTAAGTTCGCAACATTTGATTTTATCGAGACAAGAAATATTGAGACGACTCTAGCGTTCAGTGGTAGTAAGCGCAAGTGACCGGGTTCAATACACAGCTTGAGGTTATGCCAAATGGCAGGTCAACCCGAATATTAAGTAGGGGAAACTGGGAGATTCTTTATTTTGTTTTCAGAATAAGGGAATTCCTAAAAGTATCTAATTAACTCAGATCGTAAAATACTCTCGAAACAGCTTATTTAATGAGACTACTAAGTAAACAAGTTATTTATATTGTACTACCATAGATTTTGCAAGTTAAGTAAGTTTTAATAATGAGCTAGTGTGGTATGGGAATGAGTGTTATGCGACCGAGCGTGCAACACAAATAGAAGCGTGAAAGAGACATGCATAAATGTAAACATGATGCAAAAGGTTGCGAGAAGCGATATAATGTGGAGTGCAATCCATGTGCGGTGGCGCTTGTGATAACAGTGACAACGGTGTGACGTCACCGGTGGTACCGGCAGGCGGCCACAGCGGCCGGGGCGCGGCCCCTGGCCGCCACGCACACAGCACATATACGACGACTCACCGAGACCGAGTGTGAGGACCGCGAGTCGCCGCTCCCTTCTTCCTCCTTGGGGAGCAACGTGCTCGCTGTGTCGAACTCCGCGATAACCGTGTCGCTGGCGCCCACCCGGTTGCGGCGGCGAGTCGACAGCGATTGGCCCGCTGGCGGTGTGTGATGATTCATTTCGTGCACCGTCAAACTCTGCTTGATGTCCGCCGTGAAGTTGCACATTGAACAATTGAAACTTCCACTTCCACCGTGGTTCTTCATGTGACGGTCCAAATTCCATTTGTATGGTGTTCGGAAATCACACATTGTACACTTGATCATAGGCATCGAATGATACTTGACGTGTTTTGTGAATCTAGCTCTTATGTGGGTGACATAGTTGCACTTATCGCATGAGAAGAATTTTCCCTTTTCTTTTGACAGATGTGCCCTACGATTTGAGGGCCCTATGCAGGCTGTGTAGTCGCCGTCAAGGTCATCAGGTGGGTCCATGGAGTCCTCATCCACTTCCATCATCATATCCTCGCAGTCGTCCACTTCTTCAAGTATGTCTTCAATGTGCTCCGCTGGCTCAATGTTATCGTGAGAGGGGGGTGATAGCTCTGCATCCACTTTAACAGTCGCAGTAGTCGGCTTTGGCGCTGCATGAACCATTTTGACGTGTCTTATAAGTTTCTGATGATGTCTCGAAGCGTAAACACAGTGTGGACAATCGTAAATCTTGAGTCTGACGAAGTGAGCGTCACGCGTGTGGAGGAGATAAGCGCGCGGGTTCTGCGTATAGAACGTGCACTTGGTGCAATTATAATTCCTCCTTATCTTGCACTGTGGTAATTCAAAATCCTCGGCGGCGTCCGAGGAAGCCTCCGAAGACACGTCGCCGCAGACGCGGCCTTCAAGGTGGCGCACAATAGTCGCGACCTCGCCGACTAGTGCGCTCGGCGACGAGGACATCTGCTGTAGCATACTCCGCTGCAACAGAACAATGTTCGCTGTCGGTTAAACGTTCCGGGAGGGCGCGCGGCGTGTGTTGCGGGGGGTGCGAGGGGTGGCGCGCGGCGCGCTGCAGCGGTACGTGTGCGGTGCGCGAGAGCGTCGCCGGCTGAATGAGGCGCCGCGGCCGGCGAGCAAGCAGCCGCCAAGCGCGGCGTGGCGGCTGGCGGCCGGGCCGGAGGGCGCGTGGGCGCGGGCCGGGCGCGGAGGTTCGCCCGATGTCATGTTCCTATGTTTTTCATCCTCAACGGCAAGGGGAGCCGGCGCGGCGGACGACCTCCACTCAGCCACGGTCTAATGAGAGTTTGTACTCTTGGATGTTGTTCGCAACATTTTTTCATATTAGGTTGCGGTGTATGCGACATCATCATTATACCGAGTACCGAGAGTTTCTACGTTGTGATGGCGTAATAGGGACAGCGTTTGAAGAGGGAAGACTAATGATGAAGCTCAGGTAAGCAGATTTACGTATGCTAACTCAGGTAGAGTGGGTACCTACACTTCACTGCGGGGTTGGTAACCAACTAGTGTGCTACGATTCTACAAACTAGTGTTTGTAAAGTTCCTGCTTGAAAACTTAACACAAAACGTAAACAACTTGTTGTTGTTGACAAAAGTAATTGCGAAAAATCCGATTAAAACAAATCGGAAGCGTTGATGTCTTTTATTTATAGAAATCAAACTTTTTACGATTTAAATATTTCGTACTTAATTAATTTGGCGGATTCACCATACGTACTTTGACTAGTGTATTTATTGCGTAGAGTTAAGTTAAGCGGAAAATAAAGAGTGATTACTGAGATAAGGAAAGTAGGAAAAAAATGGTTAGAGCTGAAAAAGCTTCCGTAACTACTTCCGAAATCACCATAAAGTAATGTTTATCTACAAAAGATGATCAAGTGTTACATTGTTGGTTGGTATAAATGTTTCCCAAAACCTGCTTCGTCTGCGTATTAGGGATAAAAGGCAGGACTGCTTTATCAGACGGTACAAACACCATACAAACACCATAACCCTTCTTTTGACTTACCGTGGTCTGTCGTGGACGGATAAAAATGCGACACACAACGTACACGCAATTATCAACCTTACACACGGGCCATAACGTCAAAAATAGCACGAACTGATTTAGTCAAATGTATCTACGATGCTGTACGTACGGCGGCATACCAACAGCTGTAGCATTTGACCGAGAGTCTTCAAGCAATTTTAGTCTTACAGACTGACGCGTAGAGTTGAGATTTAGGCTTAGTTTTTAGTAAAAATTTATAACAGGCCATCCGTGCCTATGAGTATCAGTTCAATGATGTATTTATAATATAGCGTATTTGTATGAGAAATGAGCCATGATCGCGGGATGATTTATTATTTGTGTTTATGGTTCCTTGCATGAAGAACCTTGTTTGGTCAAATAAACTTGAACTTTTAATAAACAAAACACTATCGAAAAGCATTCTATGCTTTCATATAATAACCATGATGGATAATTACGAATTCCCGATGCGAGTTGTGTGACGTATATTTTATTTGGCACGTTTATCGTTTGTCACAGCTGATTTAACTAATGTACCACCTAATTAAAGTCCAATTATGTGCATATGGGTTGCTACAATATTCACTTTAATAAAACGGAAAGTTAGACTCGCGTGGAGAGGGTTCCGCATGACCAAAACCTACCATGTGTAACCAAAAAATCGTTTATTTTACAGTTTCAACTTAATCGATCCAGTAGATTCAGAGTAAATCAGGTGGGACAGACACACGAGCGATCATTTGACGGTTCCTTTTTATCATTCGGACACTTTTTTTCGTTTGTTTCATTTTTACCATAAAAATGAAACGATCTAATTTGTGACTAGGTAATCATAAAGGGTTTTGCATTATTGCGTTAGACTACAATCTAAGACCACCTATCGAGAACTTGCCTCTTATGAAATAATTCGGCGCTACGGAACCCGCAGCCTAAGAATAAAATTTCAATACGTTCCTTCAAAATAGGTATATAATTAATTACGATTTCCTAATTGTTTTAACCGAAGCTATTAATGAAATTATCTAAATGCATTGCTGGAGCGACTATTAAAGCTGGAACTAATCACGTTTACCGAATGGTACAGCGCTGAAGCGTCTAAATTGGACATGTATGGATATTCTCTTCGAGTCCATAATTATGCGAGTTAAACAAACAACCATGGGCAAACAGCATTACAATGTGTTGTGATTTATTTATAACTAATAAACAGGCTACCAACGGCGCTGAGTAACACGTACGCTTGAACTGTGGTCAACGGCACATCGTTGTACATTACGGTGATTAACGCAATCATCGTTAATAAGTGCGAGCTCGTGTTATCACTAGCGTTGTGCGCCTGGCCACTCATGTGTTAGACAGGTGACGTGAGCTGGACGGCAGGGCGCGGGGAGCGGGGCAGGGTCGCAGACAACTGACAGGGCCGAGGCAGGAAACGGCCGGAGAAGGCATCCCAGGCCGAGCACAATGGAGGCGGCGCGCCGCAGGGGGAGCCCTCGCAATCGATATGCCGTCGCTAAGGTCCGATGGCCGCTGCGAGCGGTTTGGAGCGCTGCAGAGGCGGATGCCCCCGCCCCGCGCGCCGCACGCCTTGCCGCTCACCACACCTGCTGTGTATTTATAGAGCGGCACAGCCGGCGCAGGGATGCAGGGATGTCGACTTTACCACGAGCGTCGACGTCTACCTACCTACCTATGCGGTGTAGGCACGCACGCAATGTTCGCACGCACGCCGCCGCGCCCGCTGCCGCCCGGGTGACGCCTGACCGACTGTTTATTATTTGTCACAATGAACATAAAAATAGCACCCGTCCGTTAAGTACCATGCACTGTTTGCAACGCCAACGGTTCATACTAACGCAACACATTCACCGATCGAGATGAGACTGCTTGGACGCAAACTGGGAAGCTGCAGCGAAGCAGCTAATTAACTCTACACACGAATTAGTGGGTACCTTTCAAAATACTTGAGCAAATGTATCATGTGTGACTTTTCAGTCATTGAAAACCGTTCACATTTTGTCACACAATACGCTCATATTAAGTTCAAGGGTAATATAATTAAGGATCGACCGCTATTCAAATCTGAAGTGACACAGTCTACGAATCTTATTGCAGACGACCCAAATAAATTAAGTTAATAAACTTTAAAATGATTGTCAAGACTAATAAGAACACTTGAATATGGGCCGGACCCTATAAACACGTAATATAATAAACGTTATGTTAATACTAACTCATTCCTTTCACTTTCATTCGAGTTCGATTCCCGAAGCAAGTCATTTGGTGTTAACGAGGACGCTTTTGCTTTCGTTGATAGTTCTTCTAACGTATTTTTTTATCTATCACGTTCCTATTAAAAAGATTGAGTCATTGGGACGTCGCGTTGAAACACTCATTCGACATCATTCCATTACAAGAGATTTTCGTAATATGTTCCTGGATTGTAGAGGCAAAAATAAGAAGAAAAACAACCAAAAACCCAGTCTTATGCCAATACGTAGACACAAACATCAAATATATGAAACGCTTCATCGAAACCTCGCACCATTTCTCTATTGGATATTGCAAAAAACTGTTTTGCAAAATAAATGATGACTCAAAGTAACTTGAGCTTTATAACCGTGGCGTTATTAAGGTTATTATCCTAACAAAGCAATTGAGGTGAGTCGTTGGCTTCATCGCCTGCAGCACATTCAAAGTGCAACATTAGACTTATACTTTCTGTATTCGCATACAAGTTAAATGCAAAACTTGCATGTTTACGTTAAATTTTATCAGGTTTTAATAACAAAATTGGTAACGAATACTACCAATAGTCACCAAAGTAATTTGGAAAGATTTGAAGCCCATATCATAAACATTTAATTATCCTTCGAATACTCTATCCTAAGATACAAAAATACTCGTTGGTAACGAGTGTAATACCGGTATCACATAGATATCGAACAGTGAACGGTTGTTTTTTTACTAAAGGGAAGTGATTGTCGAAACTTTACAAAACTGTTAAGTGCCATACTAATTACTCCTTAAATGCTCTGCACGGTGCAAGAAGTTTGCGGCAGTTCAATTAACTTAATCGCCTAGGTTTTTCGGGAGGTCAAGTAGTACGTTGGTACTTTCAATACAAGACGTCGTCGGTCAGTACAATGTAGAGACTCCAACTACCACAATAAAAAAAAGAAAGAGAGAACACAATAAGTAAAGACATCTATTCTGACGTAGCTGTACAATATTTCTTCATGTAGAGCTATTTAAACCACTCTGAAGTTCAGGTGAACCGAAGGTGTGCCACACTATATTATCTGCCCACCCCTCCACGCAATATAAGCGCGACGAATCATGAAAAACATCACACGAGGACTCGTTTCAGCGACGCATACCTTTCAGCCGTAGCCACGTAGATACATACCTACGTATAACTAGACTACGCTTGACATAACTGGGGAAATATAGGTACACACATCTTGCTGTGTGTTGTGTTGGTGCTCTGCGCACTCCTACGGGGAACACAAGCGTGATGTTATGTTATGCTACACTGTTCCGATAAATGATAGCGAAGAGCCGTTTTCAGCGGCGTCAGTCTGTACTCTGAATTAGTCCGCTTAACCACAAGCACACGACTGATACGAGTACACGACGTGCTGTATGTACTTGTGCATATGTGTGGCGCGTTGTTAGCTATAGCTGTGTTGTGTGTCTGTGTCGTCATTTGTTTGCAACGTCTTGTAGAAGCGAGCAGTCAGTCGTAAGCATTCCGAGCGTGACTAAGCAGTGCCTTGATGGTGGAGCGCTCACCTCGAAACGGCCTCAGACCGACCACTTCTTGAATTCAAACCCGTTTTTTGTCCTACGTGGTATAGAAAGAATGCAAAGCCACAGTCCCTATGAGCCCTGCCCTGCCACCCCTGAGCCGAAACTCGATACCTGTTTTGGGTTCTCAATTGCCGTAACTCCGTAGGGCGTAGAGGTAGATACAACGGGGACGTGTAGAACTGTGGAACGTTTTCGTAACAAGTTTAACATAATGAGGAACAATGTTCTAAAGTTGTGATTGCACCGTTAATAGCTCATTAAAGCATTTTTGAAAAACGTAGGAAGCCCCTGTGTGTATGAGTTCGTTACAAGTTCTAAAACACGAACGTTCCTTCTTGACTGCCATGCCCGCCTACCAGCCAACTATGCTATAATTACGAAGTTAAATCTGTAATTCTGTTGAGGACGACGCCGACAGCTAGCAATCAATCGGCACGTGTATATACCGACAGTACGTAGGCATGTACATGGTGTACCTACCTACTTAACTACCTCGGCATACAATACCTATTATGAGGTCCGATAAGAATGCGTGCCGCGTTCTTGCCTGTAAGAGTGCGCGATGTTGGGCCAATGTTGAATCAGTGATCAGTCATCCTCTATTACACCGCGTAGCGAGACCGTAATAAGCCCAGCAAAGCAGCAGATGAGCTTAAATCATGTCAGTTTATAGTGTCGCTGTCGGGATGGTGCAGCGACGCTGCGGATTTTGCGACGCAAATAATTTGCGCGCCAATTGACCTTTCGTCGGACGTCGTCGACGGAGCAGCGCGGTGGCGGCGGCGGGCGCTTCGGCCCAACACGAGCTATATATAGTTGCGCGACAACACGCCACGCCGAACACCCGCCAGGGGCCGGCTACGTAGGCAGTTTTCCTTTATCACCCACCCGACAGCCTCAGCCTGGATTTTACCGAGGCTTTGCCAGAACCGCGACCTCTACTGAGACTAGGCGACGGGATGTCGACCCACACCACCCTCCCGAGATCAATACAGATGGTCGCCGCAAGAACACCCTAGTGTGGAAACGTATAAACCGTAGACGCTTCTGAATAGGGTAAACTTTATAGGGTGCGATCATGTAGGTGACCGCGGAGCGGTTGTTTACACCGGCAGCGCGTGTTATTAAAACGTGATGCAATTTAGATACTGTGGTGTCCGTAACCTAAGTCATCGGCAAACTCTCAAAGAGAACTACATTGCAGGCAGCTGATCATTGGAAACGATAAATGCCTTGTTTATGTGAAGATAGATATGTATGCGATGAGTCTCGCTAACGAGCATGACTGTCACCGGTCCGACTGGTCATAAACACGACCTTGAAGCAGGCTGCTAAACGATGCACGGCGCTCGCGTCGCATGTAATGAAAGGATCGGTCGGTTGTCGACGGCCATCGTAACAACAGTGTTCTCGAATGGAATTCGTACCGAGTGGCGGGTGGCGTGCACTGTGCTCGTTTAAAGATGGCTGCGATAAGGCGTAGTGACGCTCCTCGGGCGCGGGCGTCGTGTCGGCGCGCGCGTGTGTGCGTGCGGCGTGCCGGTGTGCCGACGCCGT
The DNA here is from genome assembly GCA_905147745.2 of Phlogophora meticulosa. Taxonomy (NCBI): domain Eukaryota; kingdom Metazoa; phylum Arthropoda; class Insecta; order Lepidoptera; family Noctuidae; genus Phlogophora; species Phlogophora meticulosa. The sequence goes on along the minus strand of LR990522.1, from coordinate 12,112,101 downwards.
CCCTGGTCTCCCGCCCGCCGCCCGCGCCCCGCACCCCCCGTCCGGCTGCACGTTCCGCAACATGTGCGGCTGCCCTGCCTGCCTGTCCATACGCCACCCAACAGCCGCAGCCGCTCTCATGTCGCTCCTCCCGCGCCGAGGCCCGCTGATAAATGCGCCTTATCAAACCACCAGATAGCAGAGGTGCTGCTCGCTCGTTTAGGTGTCACGGACGACGCGCACAGATCGACGCCGAGCGACTCGTGCATGAACACAGTCACGGCGACTTGTTTGTGTTACTTAGCGATTTACTCATTATGAGTCAATAGGTACTGTTTCCAATAGCACACACCCGATATAAAAGCATTTTGCACATTGCAGCGTATGTAGGCAGCTAATGTGCAACTATGTAGGTTTCGAGTGTAGGTATTTAATTCCAACGCGCACTACTCGCACATTATGCTCGTTACATGCATTGAAAGCTGGAGCGAATGTTATGCGCATCTCGTCAGTGGCTCGCCGACATTCTCGCGGTCCAGGCCACGTGTTGCACAAGACACCTGGTGACGCAAACGATTTCCGCTGCACCGGACCACTGAGCCATAGGTCTTGATAACATTAACTCCTCAAAATGAATCCCGAACGCAGTAAACTCCAAATGAAAAACCCAGAGATACAAACAAACAAGTTGCTCTACCAACAACAATTATCGCCTTATGTGATTATAACATACAAATTATTTCTAAAACTGTGAACCATCGAGAAGATTTACATATCTTTATTGGGATTTGATTGTCCATTCGAATTACTCCATAAAAGAGGTCTTCAATGTCACGAGTTTTGTTCATTGACAAACGACATAATTATATGCCATCGCGGAGTTACTGGGAGGGTAACTCAAACATGTCTACCATATGCATATACGTTACTTACATAATTAAGAAATAACATTAATGTCTTCATCAGTCATTTGCACCGTTTATGCGTGCCTAATGCGAGGTACCCGCGAATTCGACGACTGTTATTTGTTGAGAAGACATTGCGCTACAGTCGTGCATGCCTCACCTACATTCGAATGCATGGTGTGGATAGAAACCTAGGAAAGCGGCCACAACGTGTCGCAAGAAGCCGTTGAAGTAACATAAGCGCAGCAAATTATCAGGGTCGAGCGACGACGCCGCCGCGGGCCGCACGACCGCCTGCCTACGCGCCAACCTAGCTAAACGTACCAGCTATACACCTATATAGTAGCTGCTCGTGTAAACAGCCACACCGCACGCTGTCTGCGCACAAGACGGAAAAATACGATCACGGACACGGCATAAGGACAGCCCGCTCGACAATACGTCGCGACGACAAAGCCATCCAACAAAGTCGCGCGCCGATTGCACTTCCCAGAAACACTTGGCCGCAGCACTGAAGAATATCTTTAATATTGTTTTACGTTTGCCTGCAAACGTCTGCGTAAATGCATAACGCTCCATTTGTGAAATACATCGATAGCACTTGTGGCAGAAGCTTAGGTTGGAGTTAAAATCTGTTGGTAATCATAATACGACACGGGGGCCCTTGGTGGTCGGCCATATTGAGGCGTCTGCTTCGAAACGAGTTTTGTTGTGTGCAAACGCAGGCAGCCGGCTGCCAGCTGCTTGTGTCAGGTGGTGCGTGGCCTCGCCCGCCGATATGAGGACTAGCTAGTTAGATATGTACTGCTACTTTGTTGAGATGTAATAACGTCGCGATCACAGCCGAGTACTAATTAAGGTATATAGCGGAGTCAATTAGGTGACGGCACGATTGTTAACGATGGCGGCAGCCGTTGCCCACTACCGAGTCACGAACGGCTGGTACATTGATATCAATTTGCACAATACGCTTGTTTTCAAAATATCACCTTTGTCTCTATGTAGGTGTAACACAATTTATTCGGCGATGATCCTGGTATAGGTGACCCACTTCGGCAAAGGTCTCATAAATACCCGATGAAAAAGAATTCTAAACTCCATATTTTGATATCGAGGCAAACTACTTTTTCAGTCAAATCCAATTCAGAATCAAAACCGGCAATAAAACGGGAACTATTTAATTAATACGAACAAAAGAAACAATATCACACGCTTAGGTCATATTTAGGTGGTATAGTCGCCTGCGCATGAGGTCAGTGGCGAGTGCGACGTCCGTGGAGCGACAACACGACACGGGGCAGCAGCGCGCACGCATACATTACGTGCCGCCTACATGCAGCACGCGCCTCTGTCTGCGGCAACTGCGGCCATTACGTACATACCTATGTAGTGTGTGTTCTGTGTTGGATATAGCACTGGCACACGGTACGCTCCTCATTGTTGGCTGGATGCGCTACGGCTGGCGGCGAACGCGAACGAACGACCTCTTTTCGTTTCAGTGACATCGCCGCCGCTCCGCCGCTCCAGAGGGGAGCATTGAGAATGAAAGCATCCTGCTAAAACCTGGGCCCTGTTTAATATAACTGCGGACAATGCGACATATTTGTCACAAAACGACATAATTATCACAATTTCGCGACAGGAACAGTTTAATAAAGTAGAAAAAGAATCTTACAAAATAGGGATGTGTCCTAGGTAAAAATATACTAAGTCTATTTAGTCCGTCAGTGAGATTACCAAAAAATATTGGACACGTATTTTTTGCTTACTCAAATCATTAAAAAGTGACAATGATATAGCACATCAAAGTTCAGGAGAAGGGGCTTGTGACGTCACTGTTACGTTAAAAGTGTAGCACGGCGTGACGTCGCGCGCAATTTCAACGCACTATATCGGCGTCATTTTTGGTTTACGTGACAAAAGAAAAAATACGTGTCCAGTATTTTTGAGTAATCCAACTTTCGGACCAGTCAGAATTTTTAAGGACACTACCCTATTGTCGAATTGTTGCCTATCACCTGTCACCTGGGTTTTATTAAACAGGCCGCTTTATGTTTGAAGCCATACTAATTTCAGCACTGAGTGATTGAGATGGATTCATCTCAGAAATCACGTGCAATTTTTTTCTCTCTCAAATAACTTAGGCTTTATAAGTTTACATTGCCTACGGTATCCATAATTTGACCGCACATACCTACTTATTGAGATAATGAACCAATTTATTGCAACGTTGTTCGTTTAATATAACAAAGTAGGTAAACAGGTAGGGTGATGGTATCGACAACACCCGAGTAAATCGGGACTGGCTCATTTAGGTACAACGGTGAAACATAATCGGCAAAATATACCTAGTAGATTTATAAGGAGATATAATAAAAAAAAAACAAGGAATGCTTTCAGCAACCTTCATTTTTTGACCGTCTTATAAATATGACGCAAGATAATTATAAAAATGTTTTTTTTTTAACGAATATCCTAGGGTTTTTGCAAAAGGACTGGATTATTGGAAACTAGGAACGATTACTTATGTGTCCGCCGCGGGTAGCGCAAATATCTTGGTAGGAAAACTTATTTTGCCGATACGATAGCAAAATTTTAATTTTGTGTGTCCGTTAAACTAAGTTGGTTTGCGAATAGTTTTACTGTTCAGTAAAATACCGTGCTGGCCAAAAACATTTTATTTGTCTTGTTATAATTCGAAATAAAATAACAAAATATTATTTATTGTTTTATTTATTTATTTCGTTATCGGAACTTTGGAAGGGGAGGTACTTTACGGGCATTTTATATCAGGTCGAAACTTATGCAGCATTATAAGAAACCATGCTTCATAATGTGCTACAGGACCTTTCATGTGACACCATACATATCCTAGTTACTCCTAGTAGTTCAACAGCTCCTATTTCTAGAAGTTTCGGAAATAAGCAGCTATGACCAACAGGCAGTTGAACTCGCACCATAGGAGTACCTTTCTGTACGGTACCCTAAAAGTAAGGATTCAATTACGGAGACTAATTAATTATTTAGGAGACTTTCGCCTGTTTCACCAGCTTCGGATGTGAGTCGGCTAACTATGGCTGACATTAAATAAACACTGATTCTGTAACCCATAATAATGAATCTGTGATATAGTGTGAATCCTGGTAAAACCAGTCGCTTAGTACGAAAAACCTTTATTAGGAATCCATAACAACCTACCCAGAAGATTTCAAAGTGCTACGCCTACTCCCCACAGAAATACTCACGTTAAGATCAGTCATACGATATTATATAATAGGCAGGCTTCCTAATCTAGCACTCCACAGTCCCGTTGACTGGAACGTAAGTACATACATGTTATGTGTACGTTAGGCTATGTGGCTTCACAGAATCCTCTGCAAGGCTATCGCTGATAACGTTATCTCGACTAAGTGCCGGCGACTGCGGTTAATGCAGACCACCGTTTTTAGAAGGTCCACTACGTAAGGGCGCACCGATTTTATTTGGAACTGGGTCAACAAAACATGTGCCGTTCCGGTGGTAGTAGTCAGTATTCTTTTAACATCACCTCGAACGATGTTGAGAAGCGAATCAGCGAAGGTATCTCAGTTTTGAAAACAAGTGAGTTTACTTTCGAGTTACACTCGAGTGAGATTTGTATTGAACTTTACAGAATAACACCTCAGCCACGCCACTGATCATTTGCTCAATTACATCTTAGCTCGGACAATTAAAGTACCGGTGCGTAGTAAGTATGAATAAGAACAATGGATGTGCGAATTATTTGTTATTCTACCTAAACTCCATGTTTCATTCAAAACGTGAGCATCTAAAACACATGTAAACAGAAAACATCTGAAATTCATGACTGTAACGGGTATGCAAAGAGATTGACGGAAATCAAATTTCGATTTAGGGACGTCAAATCGAATCCCGTTAATATCTTGCCTCTGGAATACAGACAATTTGGTTGTATTAGCTGTGTGTCGTTCTGTATTATTTATAGTGGTCTATAGAGGCTGGCTGGCTTGCATGACTTGCCAAGGACGTCGGCGTCGGTCGACGATAGAGGTAGGTATAGCATAAGGAAAATCTGCAAAGCAGCCCCCTGCCGCGCCCTAAGCCTGCGGAGAACGGCGACGGGAGGTCGCCCGACCTCTGCTCCACGCTATCTGAGCCTAGAGATGTTTATACGTACTCTACATGACTACATACTCATCGTTAGCCACAGCATGCAGCTTACTGAGCTGGTATTTCCGCCGTTAATGCGTTGTGGGAGAACAAAGTACTGATAAACAAGTGTTGCCGTAATAAGTAAATAAGTATTTGGCGACTGACATTGTAGTAAGATCTTACGTGTCACCAACTCGATATACACGAGAGTAGCAATGTAGGGAGATTTTTTGTACATAGGAAAACGGTAGAAACATAAGTTCATGCAGGATGAGCAGCCGTTTTAATAAAGCCAATTATTTCAGCATTGTTCGTTCCGTAGCGCATACCACCGCCTATTGAAAATCATAATTTCGCAGGCCGATGACAATAAAATTATGTTAACTATGCGCCACTCGTACGTATTGGCCGACGTAGCGTCGTCGCACGATTTAACGCCCATTGCTCCATTAATACAGCAGGTTTACGTACGTTTATTATAAATCGTCAACGGATGTCAAAATGTGGACAACATCTGGTCTTGCTGAAGTTATGACCACTTGCGGATAGTAAAAAGTACTTAACTGATACTAGAATGTAGTATAGTGATACTGACCTACCTATTAAGATATAACAATCGTATATGTTTGTATCTTTTAAGTGGTAACCGATAAAAATACTTCCTTTTGATTCTAACACTTAGGGCCAATCGTGTATCCTCTGATCGACAACACGTTGGATGGTCATATTCCTTCTACCCCAATATATCTTCAATTTGTTGTCTATGTGACTGACATTGTCAAAGACCTATAAAGCCCATAGCCGACGCCCCAATCCCGGCGGAGGCCGACCCAAATTCCTATTACGTAATAAGCATGCAGCCACGACCATTACAATTCTATATGGACAGCCCCAAATAGAATTACAGGACCCAAAAAATCTGGTGAAATTAAATTGTGTGATAAAAGTATGACAGGTAAGTACGCCTACGCTAATGAGTTGCTCACAGTAATAAAAACAACTCGTAATGTGTTGGTACGTTATCGCTTCAAAACAAATTGGATAATTTTTGAGATAGCAAAATTATGTAACAGTGTAGTAGGTAACAGATCTTAGTATGCGCGACATCTGAAAGAGAGTATGTAAATTAACCGGAGTCTGGAATGTAAATGCTTCATGACTTTTACGCGAAAAAAGGAATGTTTGTTTTCTATTTAGAAGGAAAATAAAAGCATTGATAATAAGTTGTAAGCACGAGGAAAGAAAGACTTTTCAGTTGTACAAAGTGCTTGACAATGAAAATTGTCCGCTGTTCTAGAACTTTTACGCAGCAAAACTTAATTTCAGCCAGCACTCGTGAAATTGAGTTTCGAATATCTACTGAGCACAAAACTTTATTCAGTGCAGCTTCAAGGTCAGTTTTCACTTAGCAGATGCGTCTGAATATCAGTATTTATCCATATATTCCGTAAAACCTGATCTCGAACGCATGCCCACTAAATTGCAACTCTGCATAACATCAGAGATCAAAAGCGTCATGCTACACAACATACTTGTGTATAGTACGTAGTAAGTGCACACCGACCGTGCCACATGTACGTGTAGGTACATATCCAGTGCGAGCAGGATTCTGTGCAGTAAAACGAGCAAAAGCACACGCCAGCTGCAATGCAGCTGCCGCCATCGCGCCATGCCGGCGAGGCCGCTTGCCGCAGCCGAGGTGGGCACAGACCCGCTCCGGCGACCTCACCACACCATTACAGCTCAGCGAATTATTCAACCGTCTAATGCAGGTGCAAAAGCTGCGGATATTTACTTAACATGCGATAGTACTTTTAAAGTTTTTTACTGAAACAGTTGATTTACCGCGGGGACTTTCAGCAGTGCGTTCGTGGTGCGTATTTCGTGCACGCGTTTATCGATTTATGGCACATTTTTCAGGATTATTTGACTATAAAGCTTAGGTGTGTATTCAACAGCAGACAGACAAGTCAGGATTGTAGGAGTTAGAGCACAGTACTCTCATGTAAGTTTAAAAAGATTTATTTCTAGGAAAATATTCTTTTGCTTAGCAGTAGGTAAGCGACTTAGGGCCGAAAGGATATAGATATATTATGATATATATATGTATAGCATACGTGTTGTATGCTAGCGTTTGGAACACATAAAGAACGAAATGATTCATTGGTCAAATATTTAATTACGTGGACTTTTTGTGTAAATGGATTTTTGGTGAAATGTTACTTTTATCGCGTTACTAAGCTCTTTAACGTAGCACGCAATTGCTGAAACGGCTAAGAAATTATTGTTACGGAGAAGTGTTTAACAGCGGCAGCACGATATTTCTATCGGCATTGTTTGATTTCAGTGTAATTCATTGGTTATTAACTTAGCGTCCAAGACAAGTTTATTATTGTCGTATTAAGTATTAAAGTTATCTTCTGAAGGTGCTTGACTTATATAATTGTTGTAGTCACGTTGTAAGTAATAACTTTAATTATTTAATATGTAAAAAGAAAAAGAAAGATCCATTGGGCATCAAAACGATAGATGGGTTTGTTAAATTGACCCAAGAGTTGGGTTGGTCATATAAGTAGGTATGGGTGTGTATGAACGCTTTTTTCATTTCGCTAGGCATGTAAACAGGAGCGACCTCTTTATGGCTCTGTTTAAACATATTCCGCTTTGCGAATTTGGCGACTTTGCGAAAAATATTCACCGATACTGTAAATGCAGCTTCGAGTGGAATTCTAAGTAGATACTAAATAATAACAGACTTTTTTTTATCGTCAGATTTTGTTTTGTGTGTTTTGTAATAGGTCTTTACCTATGAAATTGCCGTTTTGTATGAAAAAATTTAAATGAATTTTTTTCATGTATTTTTTATTTGTATTAATCGAAGTAATCACCCATGCAATCAATGCATCTTTGCCAACGCAGTGGCAGTTTATTGATGCCCTTCTTAAAGAAATCAGCTGGACGGGAGGCAACAAATTCTTCAAAGGCATTTTGTACTGCCTCTCGGGTATTGAATTTTTTTCCCGCCAAGAAGTTATCCAAATTCTGGAAAAAGTAGTAGTCTGTAGGCGCAAGGTCTGGTGAGTAGGGCGGATGACGGAGAGCTTTCAACCCCAGTTCTTGCAACTTGGAGACCGTCTGCTGTGCAGTATGAGGTCGCGCGTTGTCGTGCAGGAGCAGCGGAGACGAGCGATTGACCAATGCTGGTTGGAGATGTGCCAGCTTCTCCATCATTGTGTTCAATTCTTCACAGTACACATCTGCAGTAATGCTCACCCCGTTTGGTAAGAAGCTGTGTTGAATCACACCGGCGCTAGACCACCAAACAGTGACCATCACTTTTCTTGGGGTAAGTTTTCGTTTAGGGCATTGTTTAGGTGCTGAACCAGGATCCAACCAACTTGCTGAGCGCTTGCGGTTATCAAACAGAATCCATTTTTCATCGCAGGTAACAATGCGGTTCAAAATTCCTTCATTTGTGTGTCTGTTGAGCAGTGCAAGGCACGTCTCGACGCGTAAGTACTTCGCGCTGGCGATCATTGAGTTCGTGGGGCACCCATTTGTCAAGCTTTTTTACCTTGCCAATTTGACGCAAATGGACCAATATTGTATTGACGCTAACGTCGAAAGCTGCTGCTAATTCAGCCGTAGATTGTGTATCATCAGCTTCCACAATCGCCTTTAATTCGTCATTGTCGACCAAAGTCTTCGGACGACCGCGAGGTTCATTTTTCAGGTCGAAATTTCCAGAACGGAAGCGAGCAAACCAATAACAGGTAGTGCGTTGGTTTGTAGTGTTAGCTCCGTAAACGTCGTTGATGTTGCGTGCCGCTTGTGCCGCGTTGCTGCCACGACGGTACTCATATTCCATAATTACTCGAATTTTTAACGTATCCATGATGACGAAAAAGATTTAAATGCGATGAAAATGTAACACTAATCAATAAACAAATGACTACTTTTGGAAAAAAAAATCCATGTTTTTTAAATAAAATTAATTTGAAATTAGAATTCTTAGCCAAACAAAAAATATTTTGATTTGAAATGGCCAGTACTGCAGAACGGCAATTTCATAGGTAAAGACCTAATATATCGAGAGTTTTCTTGTTTAGGAGGCAGACCAAAAGTATTTTGTATTGAAACGATCTATTACTTGACCATCCGATCATCTGGATGAAAGGCAAATTCAGCTACAATAGCTAGTCTTAGCTATTCCATAGATCAATCAGCTTACTGTGAGCTACAGAATTCGCTTTTGTTTTGTTACCAGATTATGGGATAGCACAAGGAGTTGAGACGTCTTTAAGTCGTAACCACAATAATTGTACCTTTAAACACGGCGAATAGACATGCAGGTGTGAATTGAAACAAAACGTTAAATTGTTTTTTTACCATAGTTAAATTTTGTTTGTTGCACACAAGGACACTGTTTTTGGGATTCCGTACTCAAAGGGTAAAACTGGACCCTATTACTAAGACTCCGCTGTCCGTCTGTCTGTCACCAGGCTGTATCTCATGAACCGTGATAGTTAGACAGTTGAAAATTACACAGATGATGTATTTCTGTTGCCGCTATAACAACAAATACTAAAACACAGAACAAAATAAATATTTAACGGGGCTCCCATACAACAAACGGGATTTTTTGCCGTTTTTATATGTAATGGTACGGAACCCTTTGTGCGCGAGTCCGACTCGCACTTGGCGGGTTTTTTGTGTTTAAATAAATTAGTAGACGATACTTTATTGTAACAAATGAAATTGAATTAACGTACAAACCCCGTTCAAACTTTTGTATTCACCCCTGCTTTTCTGTTCTCCCTGCTTGACGGTACCCTTATTCTGGTATCGGCTTAAAGACATCCGAACACCTTAGTGAAAAAAGGTATTAAAGCTATTTTAACTATTCATCCCTTTTTAACGGTACTAAAATTATAGTTTAATTGGGACTTGGCACACAATTTCCATAAGCACGACAAATGTTGCACGCGGTTACGTACCTTACCGTAACCTTTGAATTCAAATTTCCTAGGTAGGTACCCACAGAAAGTCGTCCTTGGGACCTCATTTCTACACGTCGCCACTAGGGCTTTGCCAATTCATTAGAGGCAAGTCCGGGAGGACGCTACCCAAGCTTCATTGTAAATTAGGTCACCCTATGATACTAGTTACAAGTCTATGTCATACATAATAGCATGATAACACACTGGACTATCTGTATGTTTCTTCAGTGTTACGCATGCGTGTCTTGTTTACGTAAAAATAGAAATATTACATGACTTTTTTATCTCTTTTTAGCACGTAGACGTGGCCGCTAAAATTTATGTTCAAAGGGAATACTTCCACAGTGACAATGACCACGCCTGGTAAGCCAAATAGGGGGAGGGAGGAGAGAGAGGAGCGGAGGCTGTAATATAACGAAGAAAAAGTAACCCAAGAATTAGACCACTGGATCGCAATAGTGGGCGAAGCAAATTCTTACTGTATATGAAACAGTTGAACTAACTGTAACGTTTTTTTTTTTTTTAGGTAGGGCCACTCGCAGTTCAGCACTACAAGGCTGTTTACTGCTTAACCGGTCGATCCTGTGGTGACCTTACAAGAAGGCCCCCAGCCAGGGTTACTCTAACGTCTTTAATCCATACACAAAGAGTAAATTAGAAGATAATTTTCAGCAACCGGGATTGCATAACAATCATCCAAACTACCTCGAAATTTTACACGTGTTTTGTTCCCAACTAGGTAAACCATCAAAGTGCTCGGCGGCTGCAGTTCCGCACTTCGCGATACCTAACTTAAATGAAAGTCATGATGATTATTACCTAAATTACTGAACTCAAATATAACCGCTGTAATGATTATAATCTTTATAAGGCGTAAAGAAAGATAGAGTTGTAGAAAAGATAACTTTTCTCCACGCTTTTTCGCTTTTCTCGTAGACTGGCTACGACTGCTACGAGAAATATAAAGGGGTTGATTTAAAGAGGGGATGAAAACCTATATAGGTATTTTTTTTATTATGGAATTTTCTGTTAGATGCGTTAACCAGAACTAATGTAAGGAGAGCAATGTTTTAAGCGATCCATGAGCATCTGGAGATGCATGCTTTGATTTCAATGGTGACTCAAACACTAAACAATGCGGTCTCTTAGAAAAGTGATGATGGCTGCTTTAAAAGCGGTGCACAGATTACGTTACAAATACATAAGAAGACGAACGCCTAACAATTGGCACAGATCACAAACACGAGTGCGTTTGATGATGTTTTAATTATCAATTAGTTGACAATGCCCTCGCGTTTTAGTAGAATAGTTTCCTTATTATCACAGCTCAACTATTATTTCCTACACGATACTGAATTTGTGTCATTCCGATTTACAATAATGAAGACTGTTAAATGAGAACATCGCTAACACGCATTCGCAAGCGTGGGTATTATAATATATTATTAGTTCGATGTTGGAGAAGATTTATCTCAGCAGTGGATGGATTAAAAAGACTGAAATGTAACTGTGTTATTTCGGTTTGCGAAACTGGTTTGAGGACTGTTTAATGTGGCAATTGCAAATCCTCAATAAGCAAGTGATATGTGCTCAATTTTTCATTTAATGAAAGAAGAACTTTGCCCTGCATTGTGCCAGTTAGAGTCCAGTCTCGTAAATGTGTTATGAAGGTTACAGATTCGGGCGTTGACAGACTCAATTTCAGGGTCAGCCGTGCATAGAGAAACTGAGACGTGCGCAGTTCCGACTTGCTTATTGAATCACCCATGCCACTGCAATCTAGACACGTGACCTTACCAACAGTCCCATAATTGCATAACGCACTAGTGATGAAAATCTTTAAAAACAAAAACATACCTACATTGCGTTTTTACTGTTGTCGAGCAGACGAATATTTCAATTAGAGGAAGTAATGGATTTTGTTGTATTATCACAATGAGAGAGATTGATTGCGTCACACTGTCATTCGGACTCAATTAAGTGGTAATAAAGTATCTTTTACATTATTCTGTTGTAAGCAAAATGACTGAACACTTTGATAGGGTCTGTGCTAAAATATATCTAAGTACTTTCTCCATATAGAGCAGGGCCTTTGTATGTCAAAAAAAATTAACAACAAAACCGTCCGTCCGATTTTGTGAAAACCTCTCCGTGAGATTGTGGCTGAAGTAAGCGATAAAGTTGTGCTGGCAGTGTCACCCAGCACTGCTATAGGAGAATTTAGCTCTATCACAATAGTCATTGGAACGCCTTGTATAATAAGTGACATTAATTCAGGACACTCATATAGCAGAGAAGCGCTACTGTCGTTTTAAAATAGGCACCAATCTGACCACATGAGTATATCAAGTTATGTATGGATGTATTATGAAGTTACAAGTATACAATGTATAGCTACATTGCCACGTGTTTTTCGTGTACCATGCGGTGTGTCAGCCGTGTCCAGGGCGCTCGTACCGAGAGCTTTTGTTCACTGGTATATAACACAATTCGAAGTGGTAGGTAGATATATCAACTATCTAAGTATGTACGTAACAAATACTAATTCGTTTCTTGAACTCGATGGCTTTGCTGTAAAAACGGCGATGACTTAAGCACCGGGAATGAAGTGCTGACAGTGACACCATGATTCAATGGGTAGGTATGTTTACCTCACAGCACTTTTTCAGTACCTACTTAGGTACCTATTTGCTACGAGTTAGATACTCGTACATAGGAAAATATGTCAAGGACGTGTTTTGAAGTTTGAATCTACGTTACATTGGTAGACCACACTTAACTCTTCTTGAGTTCGTTTCCTATCAGTAATTATGGCAATAAAAGTCCAATTTAAAAACGGTCATTTGCTTTTTCGACAGTCCCGGCGTAAAAGAAGCAGATTTAGCAAATCCTAGTTGGAAGTCCCGGGTCGACTACTCCAGCAGGGAGCCACCCCGGCTCTCACCCACCCTCCTCAACTTTCACTCTCTTGTGCGTCGGGGATCTCGACCCTATAGCGGCGACAAAACGGTGTTCATGCCTGAACACGCGCACGACATTATAACCCTTAGTAGCAAAAGCTATAGAGGCGAACATCGCGTGGAGGCGGATAGTGCGAGGTCGAGAACATTTGAGCGATGCGTCTAGGGCGTAATAAGTGTGTACACACAGCCACGGCATACTGGGCCATATAACAGAAACATTAAGGGCGAAGTCTGCTTGCCGTATTAAGTGTTACACGCACAGTGTACTGCTGCTGAAGACAACACCGGCGAGTACCGGATCCCTCGTCAGTGGGCAACCCGCGCACATTTCACGAATATTTCATATGCCGCGCCTGATTTAGCGATTAAAGAATACAACATTATACCTAGCGCTTAATTCTGGCTGCTTACGATATGAGTGTCACGTGTCCGCCCGCGCACAACATAAACAATAACAAAGATGAAGAACTTAGATAAATAGTATAAATAGAAGTCTAATCTATGGGTAAGTAGGTACCTATCACTTGTAATGAGTGACCCTTAGGTCCTGAACTTAATACATCGACATTGATCGAGTTATAGGTAGGTAGTATGAGCACACAGTTACACCTTTAGTTGGCTACCTATTCGACATCATCGATATTACCTCATGACGTCATTGTCAGTAGATCAACCTCTAGTTTCCGTTTGCTTCATATTTGTGGTTTCTTATCGAAGCAGACAATTAGATCCACGCAGTGGTCGGTTGTTGTGAACGAGAGGTCAGCAGTAGCATCGGTCCACGTAATTTATCAGTTAGCGTTGTGTACAAACAATTAACATCTGAGCAGTCATTACGGCTATACTTAGATAAATAGTTGTAACTCGTTGCAAGTAATGAAACTTTAGCCGACAGCCGAACATTTCCTATACCTAGCTATCTATTTGAAAACTATCTCCTCAACTGTTGAGTGTAGTCGGTAAACAATAACAAACAAACAAAGTTAGTTTCCCGGTAGAAAGAATAAAAGTAGATTGCAGTAAAGTTGGTCATTGTTTGTTGGTATCAAAAGGTATGAGAACGACGCAAGAGCAGAGTAAAGACAGAGCAGAAGCCGAGGTCGGGCGCGCCCGCGTCGTCGCCGCGGCGGACGCGCTCCCACCGACCCTACGGCCCACGCGATAAGGCGCACAACGCCGCGCGCGCTCGCTGACCTCACCGCACCGCCGGCAAATAATAAATATGTAACACTGATAAAAGCCGCCGCAGAAGCGATGACCGGCAAGTATTTAGGGATTCTCGTTTGGCAAACACGACGGGTCATCGCGCCCCCGGCGCGGCGCCGTCCGAGGCCGCCAAGTTGTGGCCGGTGCCGGTGTGGACGACCACCGGCTATTTCTAGTCATCCGGCGACAGGTGACATTCGAAATAGCCGGGCGCGGGTCCTGCGGCGGCCGCCGGCGCGACACCGGAGGAAGCGAAAGAAGTTATGAAAGTCACGTGCGACGTACGTACCTGCGTGAGGCGGAGGTGTGTGATGTCGCGCTCGAAGCACTCGTGTCGGAGGCGCGCGGCGGACTGGCGGCCGGCAGCAGTCGCGGCGCCGGCAGCACGCCCCCCCGCGCCCCGCGCCGCTGCACCGTGCGCCCGCCGCCGCGCCGCTGTCGGGAGCGCCGCCGCTCGTCGCTCACACTGACATCAGCGGAGCCGCCTGCCGCCTCCCCATATCTCGCACGCACGCAACTCTCTGTCACCTCTGCGTGACCCTCGCGACTCACGCCCGACTAGCCGCACCGCCGCACCGCCGCACCGGCCGACCTATGTTTCATCGTATAGCTATAATAACCACTGAACACCGACCATAGCGGTCGACGATTCTAATTACATTACGTCTGCTTATAATATTCCGACTGACACAAAAACAAAAGGTACCTGAGCCCGAGTTGGCGTGTTATCGGAATGATTCGTTTTTCACCTGGAGGTGTGTCGGTCCCATAACGACAACCGTGATAGTGGATGGTAGTCTCATACATAAACTGTTTATCAGGTGATGTTGAGCGTGTTCAATGATTTAATTATGATAGAATTCATACATTAATTTCAACAAGACAATAGCAGGAGTGGTTGTTGACACGTATGCATGTGTGTTTGCATAAAAGTATAAGTACAGTTGTCGGGTAGCTGTAGCGATGTGTAGTAGTACTTGTAATCTTTCAGAAACAAGACGAACGTCAACAATAACAGTTTAATTGGAATAAATTCTTGATAGCATTGGTTTTCTCTCGGTTGTGGGTAACGAAGAGTCAGTCATATGCACTTTTCTTCCTTGTCATTAAGTAAATAGGCAGAATATACTTACTTATCTGTCGCTGATAGTGGTATCACTACCGATTTGCAATAAGAGAGAGTAACGGTTGCTTATCAGATTGATTCCAAATAAGGATAAGAGATGATAGAGCTAAATTACAAAAGCAGAGCAGAAGATTATCCAGATTAAAAAGACACCGTTAATAATATAATACCAGCCTGTTGTAGTCCCACTGCTGGGCAAGGAATCTTCTCATACAGAGAAGGCCCGATCATTAATCACCACGTTTTCTCAAGACAATTTGGCGACTCAGACTTATATTAATTACAAGTCCAGGTTTACTCACGATGTCTTAGACGAAATTAGACAGAGCGTAATTATCATGGAAAAAACAAGTCACAATGGTACACCATTTATTTCATTTTCGAATCGAAATTATTATTAAATATTAAAAACCTCTTTTCAGTGTATGTACACACGCCAGCACATCAAGCTATCCCAAACTGTCAAATTATCCCAATTGAACATGAACCTTATGGTTTTGTGATAAAGTTGAAAAAAAAAACAATGAATTGTGACAGATTGGGCTAGCTTGATGTACTGGCTGTATACAGTATACTCGTACGTCTCATCTATTCTATTGATGACGCTATTAATAATCTGCTAATTAATAGACGCCAATGAATAAAAGGCACATATTAGTTATTTTCTTACATAAATGACATAACATCACGCCTGTATTCGCTGAAGGGTTAGGCACAGGTGTAGGTGTCTTATAGTACAACCACATTTCTCTAGTTATGTATAGGCGGCGATCTTATTGCGATCTTATTGCGGGCACAAATCTAGACTCCGAGTTGTTGCAAAGAAAATCCACTGGAAAAAAACCCATACACTGTAATGTAATATTTTAAAACGTTTACCAAATTCCTTCAAAAGCACAACATAACGGACGTCAAATTATCTGACAGATAATAGCAGGAACTCATCCGAAAGTAGCTAAGTAAATAAGTAAGTAATTTATTCACCAAAAAGTTTAGCCTAGGTTGGTATTGTATCAATGTGTAAATTACAGATGAGTAAGACCTCTTTTCTTCAAACTAGGAAAATTCTGTATGTCGAAGGAAGTTTTGAATCAGGCCAATGAATTTCGTAACCATAGAGTGAAGAGCCTGCCTTACGAATTATTATATTATAATGGAGGGAGTTCTTTGTCCAGCAGTGGGATACCGTCATCATTATCTGCCTAGTTTTTTCCCAACTATGTTGGGGTCTTCTTCCAATCTAACTGGGTGCAGCTGAATACCAGTATTTTACATGGAGGGACTGCCCATCTGATCTTCACAACCCAGTTGCTGGGTATCACGATAACCTTTATAAGACCGTTTGACAAACTTTCGGGCTTCTGATTACCCGTAACGACTCTCAATGATTTACAAATGATAGCCGGGACCAGCGGCTCAGCGTGATTTTCGAGGCACGGAAGAGTCTCGATGTGTTAGGAATGGTCACCCATCCACAGACTGACCTCGGCAAGCGTAGCTTAACACCCTTTTATTTAACCACGAGTGGGACACCAAGAGCTAATAAAATAAAGTAGTATTACTTAGTACATTTTATTTGCATTGATTACGTAAGTACGGTGATTAAGCGGTCTTAATGTTGTTGGAGATTCTTGCTGTGTGATGCCCGATAAGGGAAGGCCCCGCCCTTTTATCCCGTGGGTGCGAGGCCGCTGTGAGATAATAATGAGGTCAATTGGCAACCTCTACCTGAGTACTTAAAGCAGCATACTACTGATTTTAAACTGAATTTAATGTGTCGGTTTTTATAACAAAACCGGTCAAGTGCGTTGGACCACGCACAGTGAAGGGTTCCGTATTCAGGATTAGGACAGTATTGATTATACTGAATGCAAAAATAAGTTTGTCTGTCATGGTATTTTTCGGAAAAATTGTGAAAAAGTTATTCTTGCGGTTAACAAACAAACGGTTTTCATTTAAAATCGCATATATCTCACTAACTGTTTTTTTTTTTTTTTTTTTTAAACGTTGCCCCACACTAGGAATTTCTCCTGTATCGTGGGTGCGTTTACAAACATTTAAACTCACATACACAAACAGCCAGACTCGGAACAACTACCTGTAGGTCATACAAATATTTGTTCCTAGTGGGGATCGAACCCACAACACGCGGCGCAGCAGCCGATGGCTCAACCAACGCGCCAACCGTGTCGTCAACAAAATTCACAAAGTATAAAATCATATTTTTTTAATTAATGGGATCCCACGCTATAGCCAACACGCTTGCGTGCACTGTATTTTTTTAATGCTTCATTTAAATGTTATAGTTTTAATTATTTTCTTCATAAATTCACTACACTATTGTGAAACTGCATATAGTATACAAATTTCTCTCAAATTTCATCTACTTAAGTCTCTGACTAAAATGACTGTGTAAAATCCGGACAGACAGACGTTCAGACGGACAGATGCACACACCGAAAAGATAAAGGTTTTGCTGTTGGGCTCCGTAGCCCTAAAACTAATTATTAATGAAAAATTGTTGCCTATTAATGGTATCTGATGTGACTATTTCTTTTTAGAGATTAGGAGAAACACACCAATATCGTTACATTTACATCCGACCGGACATGTGCGAGTCTGACTCGAGCACCGAGGGTTCCGTACTTTAGGTAATTGTATTACCAAAATAATGAGCATTACCTACTGAAGTTCATAAACTATGAAATAACCGAATATTACTCCAACGCAAAGATAAGTGTGATTAGAGGACAAACTTAACTTTGTAGTTGGAAAAATGTTATCCCATACATCGATATACGTAACGGTCAATTCTCTAACAGCAAATGTAAGTTTGTAACAGTTTTTTTTTTGAAAATTCTATTTTTCTACACAACTACAAATTAACCATTTTCCGACTTTTCTTTACTCGTGAGATCTTGCTTCTTGCCAAATTTTATGATTATGGGTCAACGAGAAGTACCCGATAGGTTTTGATTTATGTACGTGCAAGTATCCAAATATGTAGTATAAATAGTTTTTTTTTAATTTTTAATTTTGCGTTGACTTGAAAAGCTTCATTTTTTTAGAACTTCAAGGGAACTGAAACCTACGTATTTTATATTAATTTGAACTTTATACCCCACGTTTTCCTGTGAAAAAGGGTCTTCATAGACTGACAGACAGAAGTACGGAACCCCAAAAAGAAGATAATTGTGTACTATTTTTCTCGATCGAATGAAGCAAAATAATGATCGGGATGGTTCAGGAATAGCTCAGATACCTCGTGCTAGAAATAACTCTAATAACTTGAATGGAACTTGTCGTAGCAGGTCCGGCGTTTGGAAAAGTATCCAGCTGATGCTAATAACGATCACCTTCTAAGTATTGTATGAATATGCCTACTAATTCAGGAAATACTAATGTGATATAACTGATGTACATTTGTTTAAAACACTAGTTTGAAAACTCGAGTTACTCTGTAGTAAGTCGAGTTTTCAAACAGCATTACAGCGGTACTAAAGGGGCCCGTATGAGATGTAGAATTGAGCCACTTCCTACGTATGGTAGCTAAAAATCTAAAGACTAAAAAACTGAATATCAATAAATAAACTCACGCCTCTTCCCATAGGGGTAAGCAGAAGCTACAGAATGCCACCTGCAACTTTCCTTGCATACTCCTTTCGCTTACATCTGCCTTATGAATACCTTTTGTTAGTCGTCTTTTATTCATCCTCTCCGTGGAGAGGATGACAAAATTTGACAAAATTGATAAGAGTATGCTTTGATTACGTGTAATCAAAGCATACTCTTATCAATTTTGTCACCACATCTTTTAAACGTCATTTTTTTTTAAACATTATTCCTTAATCTATCATTCACAGTTACACCACACATACTTCGTAAGGAACGCATTTCTTACGCATTAATCCTCCTTTCATGGCTCTTTTGCCATACATTTAAATATTAGTAATTATGACCAAAACCTAAAAGTAACACTTTGACCCTCACCTAAATGAACTCCGAGCTACCCTCTAGTTCGTGTTCGTTCACACAATTCCCACGCTTTGTCCCCCGTTGGTTGAGGGGCAGTGTTGGGGGGCAGGGCACGGCGGCGCGGCATTTAGCAAGTTCAATTCCAAAATAATGTAATTGCGTTAGTAAACTGCGTTGCTACAGCGACCGGATCTGTACTTTTCGCATCTACTGGACTTCTGCGATTTTCATCGGTCATCTGTCGATCTTGTAGGAGGCCCTCAAACGTTATGTCTCTTCAGAATGGACCAGCCGTTGGGGATTTCTTCGGCCTATGTTATACCTTAGTTCTTCTACGGATCTCTCAATTTTGGATACGATCACGCAGCGACTCAATGCATAGCCCTCTGCCCTCCCCTTCTTTGCTCATTGGATGACAGCCTTTTGAAGAGTCCTATTGTGAGCAGCAAGTTTTCAGTGCCACAACTGATTAGTGGTAACACGCACTGGTCAAACACTTTTGTCTTGAGACACGTGAGAGATATATAAGATATTGCGCAGCTTCCCGGACGCGGCCGTCATCGTAGATTGACCTGATTTCCGAAGTTGGAGTTACCTAACTGGGCAGTTTGTCCTTGGTGAACTAGTCGTTAACAGCTTCGAGTGTCCTAGAGTCTTCGATCTTCATTAGTATGGCCAATGAAGCTCATGCTCATTTTAAACTTCTCGTTGGTCTTGAAGTCGCACGCGTTAATACTGAGCATAAGGTCCTGAGTTTGATTCCCGGGTCGGTAAAGTGATGTAGAGTTTTTGAAACTCATCTGAAATTCATTTCATCCATCTGAAATTTCTCAGCAACAGCCCGGAGTCAGAACTCTTCGGGGAATACACGCGAGATGTTATGATATGTTCATTTGAAGGTCCACTCTTTCGGTAGCTCCACTGAACTCATAAGTCATTCCAATCTGCTTCCCCAAAGTCTCACCTCAGCCAAGGCTACCATACCGTCGGCAAACCAGAGACGAGTACACCAACTCACCATTGATGTTGATGCCTAGCTCCCTCCACTCTAGAACCTTGAAGACATCCTCCATTACAGCAAGCAACAGTTCGGAGATATAACGTCTCCCTGCCTCTTACCTCGCTGCAGAAGAATAAGGCTTTAAGATCTGGTCCTGGAGACAGACTGGCGTAACAGTGCTTCATGCAGATACTCCATCTCGACGTACCAATAGTAAATTTGGCCCCGTAGAAGAGCCTGCTGCACAGTCCAAGTCCCGATGGAATCGAAGGCTGAGAAAGCCGTAGTTTATAAACTGTAAGCACAGAGGCACGTTATACCCACTCTTCGGTCTATTGTATAACTTGTCGCAGCGTATCTAGGTAGTCTAGATTGCTGAAGCCTTATCGGAATACGGTTTGCTCTGAAAAATGTAAATAGCCAAACGTGCGCGCCAGAAATACAGCTACAGCTACGTATCGATGAATCAATAGATATTTTTTACACAACACTTCAAAAATTTAAGCGCCATGTCCATAAAAACTAACCACCATTTTGCCTTTTTTTATTCTCTGTCTTGTCATCTTTGTATTTACTGTGTTTGTAAAACTTGTTGAAAGTGTTATTTCTGCACTGATATTGTAATTTTATTTTTTTTGCATGCTGTGTCTATCGCATTATATTGTACACTATTCTTATATAATATTGCTTGTATGATTAGAATAAACAGTGTAACAATTGTAGATAGCCCAATAAATAAATACTTGTATCACTATATATGTATATTTTTTAATGTTCATGAATAACGCTTGTCATTATTACACACTTATAAATACAATAATCGTGATGGCTGTCCTGATAGCTCAGTGGTTAAAGCACCTGTCTCTAGTGCACGAGGATTTTCGTTCGAAACCGTATAAGTACCAATATGACATTTTCAATTTATATGCACCGTCTAATCTAACATCGTGAGGAAACCTAGATATAGGTATAGGAAAATACGGCTGATGAATGCTCGTGCATTCACTGTATGTGAAGAGGCCTTGCAGTGGGACACTAACAGGCTAGTAATCATGAAACACTACCTATAATGTGATACAGATAGAAGAGGACATAAATAGTCAAGACTTGAAATTGAGCTGCATTTTTTTTTTAAACCTTGCCCCACACCAGGAATTTCTCCTGTATTGTGGGTGAGTTTACAAACATTTAAACTCACATACACAAACAGCCAGACCCGGAACAATTACCTGTAGGTCATACAAATATTTGTTCCGTGCGGGGATCGAACCCACAACACGCGGCGCAGCAGCCGATGGCTCAACCACTGCGCCAACCTTGTCGTCACATTTAAATATTCGGTCGTAAATACTCGTATTACGTACGATTCATAACAATTTACATCTTCGCCAATTAAGCCTTCTGTAAATCAGTGGCGTAATGTTGAGTAGGTAGAGGCTGCACGTTAGTGGTAACACTGACTCTTTGAAATGCAAGGCCAGCCTTAACTGATATTGGATGGCACGGCGGGCGCAGTTGTTAAGCGACTGGCTGCTGCGCTGCGTGTCGCAGGTTCGATCCCCGCACGGAACAAATATTTGTGTACCCTACAGATATTTATTCCGAGCCTGGCCGCTTGTGTATGTGAGTTTAAATGTTTATAAACACACCCACGATACAGAAGAAATTCCCAGTGAGGGGCAATGTTCTTTGAAAAATAAAGAAAAGAAAAAAAAGATTTTGTTACAATAGAGGTGCGGCTTAACGTCCTTGACCAAGAACCAGATAAGCGGCTACACGTGGCACGCCTACTAATACTCTGAAGCAAATAATCACTCAATCGAGAGTTGTCTATAATGTTTATATAGAATTCCGTAACAACCGCCCACGGTCCGCCGATAAAAATAGTTCACATTGCGATGGAAAATTGTAATTTAATTTTCTTGTATCGAAGGCTATTTATTTTCTTTTGTAGGGTTGATTACTTTAAATGATAGTAATTTTCTAGATCTGTGTCCAAATTACCCACTATGATAGAACCGACGACTTATAATACAACTAAGTTCCAAAATTCGATTATTAAATAGTAACCTTATTGGTAAATACAGTTTTGAGCCGTTTGGGGTTGAAACGCTCGGGTGTCCGAAATTTTTCGACGGCTGATCGACACTTCGCGTGACCAGAGGGCTGGCTCCTTCTTTGCCCATAGAATTAGTATTGCCATCCAACGTGGCAATGCTGCCAGTCTTTCGGGCACTTTTCCAGATGACAGCGATGCGGAGGAGTGCTTTGACGCCTGAGTGTCTTGGTCGGCTTTTTATTTTATTTTGTTTTTGTAAATATGTATATAGTAAGTTTATAGCATAATTGTATATATGTAAATACTTAAAATATGTGATGTAAGCAATAAAAAAATAGCAACGAAAAATGAGAATTTTTTTAAAAGACAAACTATAAAAAGAACGTTTAAATCCTTTGACAATCACGGTTGGCGCAGTGGTTGAGCCATCGGCTGTTGCGCCGCGTGTTGTGGGTTCGATCCCCGCACGGAACAAATATTTGTATGACCTACGGGTAATTGTTCCGGGTCTGGCTGTTTGTGTATGTGAGTTTATTAAATGTTTGTAAAAAAAAAGAAAAGAATCATACAACTAGTGTGTAGTTAATAAACGAGGTCATATAAGCCCGGATCCGTGAGAGCGCTTATTCGGCTGATCCGAATCCCGGGAAACGTATGAACGCTAAACTCAAAATCGGATAGGAGCACTTCGCGGGCACTCACAGACAAAATTCACTATTATTTTGTCATCCATTTCCCCGAAATAGGTTCGGAAGCATACTCAAACGCTGTAACATGCAACACGCTAAATATTATTCCTAGAACATGCGAAACATTAACGCGATAATCCAAACCATTTATCTCTATATAACTGAAATATTTCTATCACTGGCACTTTTTACACAGAGGATAACTGTAGTTACTACATTACATTACATTTACACAGTTTGAATTGTTTCATCAACGCTATTCGCACTTTATTATAACAGCGCTGTAATGACAGGTTCAGCGACAAAGCCGCTGAATGCGTAAAGGGATGTCTTCACACCCAGTTTACTTCTCAATGTGAGCAGGGTAGAGATAAGAAACTGAACATCAATGTATCGTTTAAAACTAAGATATCGTTACGATATCACTGTATAAAATGACAAAAAAAACTAAACAGTAAATAGATAATTACTTATATGCCATCTTAATCTCAAATTATATATTTTTTTATAAAAAAAAAAAAAAATACCAATGTGACTGTTTCAACTCATTTTTTTATTTTTTTTTATTCAAAAAAAAAAAAAAATTAAGTCTGAAATCGCCAACCCAGCATGAGCAAGTGTGGTGATTAAAGCTCATGCCTTCTCGATATGAGAAGAGGCTTTTGCCATGCAGTAACAGGTTGGTATTATATATTTATCTTGATCTCACCCAAGGCTAATTGGACAAACTTGAACGTCTCCAAAATCGTATACGTATCTACGGTATAGGGTAGGTAAGGTATGTGTTTGGTTTGCGCAAATATGATGCCGTTTCTGAATTTCGTACTAAACTCAAATGGCTTTCTATTCGCCTTCGGCGTACCCATGTACTATATTTGCGTTATAGTGTGCTTTTTAATCCTCCAACCCCTTTTTTCAGTTGGACTGTGGCATTCTAAGCCTGTAGATCATCTTATAATCCAAAATAAAGTATTGGTACGAATACATTCCATTTCCTTAAAGTATAAAATCAATAAACAGATAATTCTCAACGCCCATAACGAAAAATAAACTAATTATTCATTAGAAATATTTACTAAAAAATGTGACGTCTCGTAGCATCTAATTTTCGTAGGCTAGGCGTAGATCCGTGCTACGAAGGGCTACGAAACTTAAATACCGCTTGTTTCATAAGTATGCTGTCGGTTGTTTCATGTGTACTGCGTAGTTATGATAATACATACTTACATAAACTCACGCCTTTTTCCCATGGTGATGGGCAGAAACCACACAACGATACTATACTTACATCCTCCTTTCGCTTCGGTCACGTTCATGCAGCTGGTCATACAAGCACGCCGGTTACGAGTACTACACACCATACGTACTACTATTTATTGTATTCCTTATAAACTTCTCCCATTAATCCTCCCCCCCCCCCCTAACCCACCGCACAGCTTTTTTAATTAGTTAAAAGGGTTCGTCTGGCTGTCCACGTTCGTGCTGGTGCCTACACCAATGTATGGAAGTGAATGTTGGATGTGGCAAAAGAGACATGAAACTTGCAGAAATACGTTCCTGCGTCGATACGATGAATGAAAGGCTACAAACAAAAGGTATTTATAAGGCAGATGTTAGTGGAAACGCCGGGAAGAACCCGCCAACATGGACATATACTGACCTTATCGGTGATGCTCTTCAGAAAGGTCAGGTGAGTAGTACTCGCAAGCGGCGATCGTTAATGACCGGATGTATGAACGTAAACGAAGCAAAAGGAGAATAGCAGGTGGCGCTCTGTAGGGTCTGCCTACCCCCATGTGAAACAGGCGTGAGTTTATGTATGTATGTATATTTAAATAAAGTAAGACTTATTGCAAAGCAAACGAGCTGTAGGGAATATCATTATTACCATCAAAGACAATAATTTCAAGCACGTAGGTACTTGTTAACACCACATGACGAGTAGCTAGGTTCGTGCAAACCGCGCTGCAATCAAACTAAACAGACATGCTTGACAACACCCAGATTCACGACAATTCCATCAGAAAAAAAGGACAGCCATCTTTTTAATTCGTTCTGCAATAAATTCTAAGTTTGATTACGTTGGGGGATTCAACAAAAATCTAAGTTGATATGAGTACATACGAGTATAGCAAAACTATAGAAAAAGCAGTTGTTTATTTCTGAATGTTTATTTACGCACTTGCAGCGCCATCTGTGTTAGAGAAAGTGTTAGGAGTTGGTGCAGACAAAGAAGTTCTGACTATGCCCGTGAGATGTCAGCACTAGGATAGAAGCTGACGAAACATAAACAGTGGTCCTTGTTGTGGATTTCAACGTCCATAATTTTAACCCGTGTCCTTTGTGGTAATGGGGCATTGGTGCCGCCATGTTTTTTTTAACAGCCTCTTGTATTCCGGAATCATTAGGAAGGTTAGCTAACATTTTAATGATTCGCCGATAATTAATCGCGTTCATACAAATTCAATTTCCCCACTACTTATCTAGAGTAATTAAAACTCAAAATATGAATCGTCTCTCTCAAAATCTTGATATACGGATACTAGACTGTTGGGGTACCCGTAATCGAAGTCAAAGTCAAATTCCTTATTCTTTCATATCAATTAGACTAAAAGGCACTTTTGAACGTCACAATTTCGAAAAAAAAAAAGATATTTGCCCTTTTCAGGCGTATTGAGATTGCATACAAAAGACAAGAATCGTCGCAAGTCTGACCAGCTCGTGCTTAGCACCTGCTCCCAAACTTCCTGAGAGTTTGAAAACACTCCTGTTACGTCACCCATAGCTAAAGAGTCTGTCCGTCTACGCCCTCTTTGTTACGAACACGGCAAGGCAACTTCTATTTGTCTCCAAGTTGATTACGTCATCGGAAGTGAAACGCCGTGTGAATACGAACAATCCACATCATATCCTATGGGAAGTTGAATGGAGTAGTTTGTAAAATGTAAGCAATGAGTATTACGTTATTTGGTTTCTAAGCTGCAGCCAGAGTTTCAATAGGTACTTATCGTCGCCTTAGAATGAAAACCTCGTATATGCGAAAGAGGTACTTTTACAGGAGGATGAAAGAACTAAACCCAGTATAATTTTATAACTACAGCTTATTCACACTCGCGAGTATTTAAGAGGTTCTCATTAACCGTCATAGACGGCGTTACAGGTTAATAGACTTTTTTGTGTCAAACTAAGGCGTGCGTTCCGAAGTTTTCTTTTCAAACATGACGTATGATGATGACATAAAATAAAAATGACCAAAATTGCATTCCCTAGCTTTTCATTCTAAGGCGACGTCATTAAGCTTGAAATTGAGAGTAGGTCACAGCCTTGGTACATACCAAGTGGGAACTATTATATTATTAGATGCCTGTGGTCGCTCAGTGGTTGATATTCGACCGTTTTAGCTTTTTGCACTTGTTCTTCATATAAACTTATCCGACACTCCGCCATGGGAGGGACATAAAGTAGGTACTAATTTTTTCTATGCTTTTCTTCTTTTTATTTTAAATAAAACGTTGCCCCTCACTAGGATTTTCTCCTGTATCGTGGGTGTGTTTATGAACATTTAAACTTACTTATACTAACAGCCAGACCCGAAACACCTCTAGGTCACAAAAATATTTGTTCCGTGCGGGAATCGAAACCGCGACACGTAGAGCAGCCGCCAATCGGTCAGCCAGTGCGCCGTGTTCGCACTGTGTCATTTTACTCACTTGATCGCTATTTTTGATGTTGATAGTATCCTGTAGATCTTACTAAGACTACGACACTACGAAAGTAGAAAAATAACTTTCCTACTGTGACGTAATTGTGTAGGATACTTAGGTACGCGATAAACTTAGAGCCGGACCTCCAACAGCTATATTACCTCATGTCGTCAACGGTGTACTTACATGCTCACTTTGTGCTCCGAGAATTTCGGCCAAACTAGGATATGCTAGAGAGCATATGAAAGACCAGCAAAATTAAGCTCACAACCAATAAGTAAGTAGACAAGTCAAGGAATGCAATTGCTTTAACCAGAACCGGCTGAGGGTATCAGCAGGATCATCAATAAAACAGAAAATCTTAATCTATAATGCAAAGTATACATCTAGCCCTTGGTACTCCATTGCAATAACTGGCTGGCTATCCCCCGCGACATCGTTCGCATGGAACTTTAAAGTTGTAAACCCCTTATT
This sequence comes from Phlogophora meticulosa, assembly GCA_905147745.2. Taxonomy (NCBI): domain Eukaryota; kingdom Metazoa; phylum Arthropoda; class Insecta; order Lepidoptera; family Noctuidae; genus Phlogophora; species Phlogophora meticulosa. Next base: position 12,084,869 of record LR990522.1, on the reverse strand, counting down.
AACCTCAAGGGGTGGAATTTTGAAAAGATCCTTTCTTAGTAGATAACCTACATTGTTGACGTATGTTGGTTCTGGAAGAATCGTGGCATTTCCTTTACAGACAAGTAGGTATTTTTTCTTATTGATATTGGATTTTTCGTCGTTTTCTTAGTAGCAGAGTAGAGTTGTGATTTAGGCCCGGTTGACAATAGATTCGCGGTTAAGTGGAAAAATGAGGGTGTACTATAGGTGCATCGCTATTTCTTATACTGTTCTGTGCCTCTACCCAACCCTTCAGGGTATACAGGTGTGATGTTATATGTTTTTTTTTTATATAGACAAATGAAGAACATAAATAACATAACATCACGCTGGTGGTATTCCCTAAAGGGTCGGGCAAAGGTGCATCTTTAGTAACGCGAGTAGTAAAGTGAAGAACATAACAAAAACTAGGTCACAATCAACCCAGACTACCAGAAAGTTACCACTTACTAATTTGTCTGCGTAGGTTTTGGTTTAAAGCCTGCGGTTACTCGGAATATTCCCAGCGGAAGCATATGTACATATGTATATGAGCGTCTGGAAATTATTCAAGCTTCCGTTTTAAAGCTAAATATTGCACGCGTTTTGTGATTTTTCTCTGTAATTTGTTGAATTTATATCTTCTGACACACATTCCAGGTCGGTTTCGTGTACTGACATTGATTGATGATATGTTTTTAGTTAGTGCTTTTCTAGTTTGCTGCAGCAATACTTTGATATTAAATGATGGATCAACGGTACTGGCGATCTCTTGACCACCTGAATCAATCTTTTTCAACGCAGTTCCTCTAAAAGTGGCTCTTATTGCGCCCAGATTAGGTTCACAATGCAGTGTGAGTCAATTCACACGTGTGAATTTTTAAAGTGCGGAAAAGTGTACCTGAAAGTGTGTTCTAGTGGCTTTTTGTTTTCAATGTCAGCTAAGTGCCTTAATGCGTTTTGTGCCAAAAAATACTATGAACTATGTACCTAAATAATTAAAAAATATTTGTTTCCTAAATAAAGAACACCATTGCTTACTTAAGAATGTTAGCAGGTAGTCAGTGTGTAGCTTCAGGCGGTGTCAGTAATGTACACACCTACTTCAGCGACATTAATTATCAATATCATCATTATCATTTCCCTACAAAACGTCCACTGCTGGACACAGGCCCCTCCCAAAAGCCGCCACATCGATCGGTTTTATGCTTCTCCCCTCCAACGGATTCCCACGGCCTTCGAACCCAGGTCATCGATCCACCTTGTGGGAGTTCTTTAACGCACAATATATTTGAGAGGTTTCCATAGGCTCTCAGTTCTGTGAGTTTTCAAATATACTGAACTGATTGGTAACATTTGCCAAAGTACGTCATGTTACAACGTTAAGTATTGTCGAAACCAGTTTCTCAGTAGCAACCCGAAGTCGTGATCACAAATCGAGGTGGTATTAGGCTGACCCCTATTACATGGGCCTTAAACATAACTGGCGAAATCTGACTGTACTATAAGTATAGTTACACCTCTGCCTAACCCTTCGAATATTCGGCATGATTTTATGTTATGTGTTAAAAACACGTATGTGTATTTTCAGAAAATTCAATATTTTCAGAAAATAAAACGACTCTTAATTTTTTTTCTTATTTTTTATTTTTATGTACAAATAGAAATTCCCTTAGGTAAAATAAACTTACTTAAGTCTTAAATTATGATACTGTACAGAGTTTGTACGACGGAATGCGGGCAGTGTGGGGAGATCCCGAATGCTGGAGTTATGGCAAGTCCTTAAATGTGCTGGTGCTTAATAAATACGATGTAGTACGATGTGCATCCTCTATGGAGTGTAGCTTGTTAGAACTGAACTATATCTAGGTAAACCTTAAATTCATTTGAAAAAATACTAGCATTTGTGAGGCTAGTGTCATCGGGACATCGCTTAACCCCGACATCCTGATGTAAAATTTGAGTATGATCACTGTAATGTTTGGTAGTATCTAAAGTTAGGGGGATCACAGACGGAGGTTGGGGTTGGTGCTGGCGATGTAGTTGAGGAGTTCATCCGAGTCCTCGCAGACGACGGGCTTCTCGTGGTAGCAGGCGACGTCGTGCCAAGCGATGCCGTCATTGTATACGTTGTTGAGGACGCTGAGGCAGGACTCTGAGGTGGCGTTGATGTCGAACTCTGCGTTGTCGGGCTGACGTTGCTTCTTGTGGCCAGTCTGTGACCAAGGGTTGTAGCCCCAGCCGTTAGGGATCTGCAAAGGCATGATATTTGATTAAATATTTCGATGTAAAGTATTTTTTTGGATTCAAGCCTCGAAGTAATTTCCTATACTGGAAGTAAATTATTCATTTATTACGAAGAGTTTCCACCCAGAAGTTGTTAAGCCTTCATCGATAGTATTGCAAATGAGTCATTTAAGTTAACACTATCATAAAACCCAAGTCCAATAAGCGCCAAAGTTATACACTATGCACTTAAGTGATATAACGTAATAGTAATACTTCAGTCTTCGAAAACGCGTAATAACTCAACTTTCACACAACAAGACGTCAAATGTAGGCACAGGTGTGTCTTCGAAAGTTTACGATTCAGTAAATAAGTACGTGACGGTAATGGGGAATTTCCCCATTTCGTTGACGGACATATGTAACGCATTAGTTCCAACTATAACAAAGGCATTTTACGAGTTCTTGCAACAATGTAAACAACTATGTAGGTACTCTTCCTAGAAAAAGAATAGGACAGCGCAACTTCTTTTCGGTGGATGTCGTAAAGAACGAGGGTTATGTAAAAAGAACCAGCCAGAGTCTTCATAAGTGCCAATACCTACTGCAATATAAATGGCTTGCCAAGTGCGATGACCCAATTTAGTCTCACCACAGTGCAATGCTCTATCTATAAGAACGCACTTGTAATTTTCAATTATTACAAACTTGGTACTGACCTGAGTGGTAGGGGACAGCTTTTCACGGTTCGCGGACCAGAACCAACCGAATACATTCTTGGGCTCGAGGTCCTTGCGGTTTTCACAACCCTTGAAGTCACAAAGGCGACCCGACGTCCAGATATAAGGCACATCATCTGCAATAAGAAAATAACTTGTCTCAGTATATGAGGTCAACGCAATGAAGACGCCACAGGGTCACACTTCAGATGTGCTAAGAGCGTCAATGCCCATTACAATATTTATAAAAATTATCTAACGATGTTAGTGAAATGTGAAGGCTCCCAATTACATGTCGCCTTCAAATGGTACTTCGAAGATGCTATTATGATAGAATTTCACAACACTTTATAAGTGTGTACTTACTCTGCTGGATAAGCTTGAAGATTAGATTGTTTTCTTCTTGCGTCTCCATGGAGACGAGGTCCATGCAGTACTCCCGGCAGATGTTGCGGCCGTCTAGCCAGTCTACTTTCCTGTTGGCTAGGGCGGGAACATGTCCACTGTAGAAGTAGTTGTGACCTCGGTAGAAGAACTCTTTTGGTCCTAGAATCAAAAGAAAAAAGAATGTTGAGAGACGTTTTAATAATGCATTTCGGTTGCATATACAAAACCACAAGGTTGAGTCGTGACAGTCACACGAGAACTATAAATAATATTTAACACTGCGTTGCTTCTATTTAGTGAGGCGTTAATAGGTGACAATCGAAGACCCTCGGTGTGACAGGTCGTGTACCTACACATCAAACAGTTGTACCACGGTCGTGACATTGAGGTGGCTGCGAACAATTGTGTTAAATTATCACGAGCTATGTCAGTGTCGCAATAAAAGACGCCATTACATAACATAACGGGCAGCGGCCCACGCATCGCGACCTTTCCTCCTTACATAAAAACGCAAACGGCATATTTCAAGCTGCATATGGACAACGCCAACAAAAACAAGAAAAATGTAATAATTCCTAAATTAGATCAGCTTTGATTTAAATGGTGCTGTTAACATAAAATGTGGATCGATTTATGACGCAGGCACGATGTCCTTGTTTTTAGTGTGGTATTCTAGCTCTACATATTATTATTCTGAAATATCCACATTGAATATCTGTTATTATTAAGTGGTGGGGTTTTAAAAAGTCTATTAGGTAATCATTCGTTTACGAAATGTATAGAAAAGGGTTAATTACGAGAGAGCTCAGCATTGACGCTCTGCAAATCATTGAGTGGTCCCAAGCTAGTCCAGTTTAATTGATACAGTTCACAAGTTCAATTGTTTAAATGCACAAAGGATGCAGCTAGTACACAGAGCAGCATGTTTGTATACAAATAGTTTGTACATAGCTATGAAGTGTATCTAAAAGCATCCAAGACCTACATACCTAACTGGCTTACTATAGTTGTATGGCAACTGTATCGTACGGTGTCAATTCTTTCATCATTTGATTAAATACTAGGTACAATTGTTGCATAAAGTATGTAATATGTTTATCATAAGTCTACATCAGGTACCTATGTGCAGATTGGTTTTGGCAGACGGTGTTGCAACGTTCGCGGGCGCGGTGGGGTTTGTGGCTGCGGGCGGCGCCGCGCGGCTCAACGAGTCACAGATGCGTCGGTCACGCGCCGCGCCAACTAGGCCAAGGATCGCTACCGGATGCGATTTTTCTAAATATTTAACCAACCGGCCAGTTCACATCTATTGTCAAGCCGACAAGTCTAATTATCTGCATTTATTAGATACCTTGTACGAAAATATGTAATCGTTTAACGTTGTGTGTCTAATTTTTAACGCTACATTATTTTATCAAGTTCGTTTTTGAAGGTTTTAGATGTTTACATATCTGTCTGCCTTTATTTAAGTTTCATTGACTATACGTACTGACTTTCGTATAAGTTGTCTCGAGCTGAAAAACTTATGACAACATAAATCTCGACTTATCTACATGACAAATCAGAATTAAGATAATTACCGCGTCATCTGAGCTTAATCGTGAAGGTCCATTATTTTTTTGTGCACGAGTCCTATTATGACTGTAATTACAGTGAATTGCATCGTTATTAGCGATTTTGATTACAATACGTGAATGAGTTAAGGTTCGCACGCCACGCTAGCGAACATACACAATGATTGTACTTAGACCTTGCTTAGTGACAGACTGACGGATGTGCGATTGTCCTCTGAAATCCGGCACGGAGACGCTGACATCAGACGCACGAATGTCTGACAAAGTTTATAGCCTAAACGTAGATATACCATTCATTTTGATTGCGGTACGTTCTGTGCCAGGATAAGGATATGACGATAAGATGTACATTTTAGTGTTAGCCGCAGATAGAATCGGATGCGGAGTTTAATTTATGATTACTAATCATCCCCTAAAAGGATTATGGCTAGTTTATGTAGAAGTTCATCATTTTTTACCGATGGTAAATCCTATCGGGCATACCTACTTGGGTTAATGTAAATTTATTTGCTTTGTTGACTTTGTATCTATGAATTCACGAGCTAATGTAAAAGATGAATTATTACTGTAGTATCATATTGTAATATCGAAAGGAACGTCCAGTTGAAGGCTGTGTTGCGAAACCTAGTTTTATTTATTATAGCCACTTAAATTGAGATGAACATCCGAAAAGACAGGAAGCTTTTGCAATACCTCGAGTTTGCCTCAAATATTTCAATTTTGACCATAATTTATTAAATATCAACCATAAAATATAATTTATCGTATCTATAAATTTTGAAAACATTATGAATGTTTGAAGCCTAAACCGAATCTCATTAAAAATGTTTTCTTACACTAGAATACTGAAACAGGACGCTTCGAGATCTAATCTGGCTACCAAGATAATAAAAGAACCACACATTTTATTGGTAGAAATATAAATGTGTGGGTTTTTTTGGGTCAAAAGTTAGGGTCAAAAGTGTAGGATAATTTTAAGCACTGCTACAATACAGAATCTGGTAACCATCCGAACCTGACTGGGTCCGGATGGTTATATTTATTTCAAACCATTGTGAAATTTATTTTTTATTACCGGTTTTAACAAATGTACTGGCTTAGGTTACTTCATCTACATACGAGTGTTTGCACACCCGTACGCAAACCTCCCGTTGAATTTCGCCATTCCGTAGGTACATTAAGTAAATTGTAAGTCATAATTATTTATCTTTATATGCCAGGGATACAACACAATTTGAAAGTTTTCATAACAAATAATTGCACTTAGTGAAATATTACAGTTTGAATGATTAACAAGTCTTTTTATCCGTTAATGCCCGTAACCATGACCATTTGAAGCCATGAACTTACGATGAAGCTGTTGGTATAGTGTTTTACACAACATCATGCTTGTAATCCCCGAAGGATTAGGCAGAGGTGAACCTATAGTACACCTACATTTCACCAGTTATCTTTAATTCCCAGACGCTAGCCTTTCCCATTAATCGGGCACACATCGACACTCCGGACAGTTACCTACTGAGAAATTTCAGATTAATACTATAACTAATATATAGTTAGTGTCCCATCTAAAGTCCCAGAATTAATAAAGCAAGGATTATTTGGATATTCCGAAAATAATAGACTATGGCAACGTACAAAACAAGTATAAATTGAGCTTTTGCAAACCGGATTGGTACGGAACAAAATATATTATGAATATATTATGATGTTTTAAAATAAACTTTAAAATCTAGAGCTTGGGAACAACACCAATTTAAGGCTGCTTGAAAAACGAATAAGCATATAAAAGCGAAACACGAAATATAAATTGACAATATTCGATGAATAATAAAGAAAATTAGTCAGGACGCTCAGCTGATGTCCCTAGCAACATAAAGCTTATTCGTTGTAATATAATGAAAGCCCAACCCTTTGGCCTTATACCTCTAATGACACACATCACACAATGAGTCGACGCATACATCTCGCAGCTGCAATGCTGCAGAAGAGCTACTGCACCAGTCTAGCTCGGGGTGGATAAGGGTACAACATCATGGCAACCATTTGCCAACCGATTTTAACCCTCATAGTTGAGCCTTAAGTGTTGGAATAGGTTGAAGTGTATCACCCCTCGACCCAGAGCCCGCTCGATACGTTTTCACCCATGTGTATAATGCGTCACATCGCTCATCTCTGCTTGCGTGAATAACTCAGCATTGTGGTGGCCGCAAAGGGCTACTTTATTTTTGTAACGGTGGTTATTTTAAATATTGTGAATGTAAGGACTATGTGGATTCATTTTTTTTTAATACTATTTTGAATTTTGTCTGGCAGTTTGAGTACTTTATGTGGCCAACCCAAATGTTCTTTCTTTGGTATTGTTTCTGGAGATATTGAGCTCCTTAGTTCTGAGATGAGCTCTGTGATTGCTGACAAATGTTTGCACAGGACTACCCATATCTGTGTGGTACTTTTTTCAAAAGATCATCTCAAATACTAATCTGCATGATCCGCTCATGATCTGAGCAAGATAATGTCTACAGAGATCATCTTGGTCAGATGAAACTCAGAGGTCACAGTCTCTATTAAAATACACATTTAAAGAGATTGTGACCTCTGAGTTTGTTACGGAGTTTCTTCCCAGAGTAGTCAAGTAGGGAAACACCGACCTTAACTATTTCTAATTTATTTTTTGATTTCATGACGTTTCAAAAATGTTTTACTTTAAAACTTATTCACAGAAATAAATATCAATTCATTTCACGTCGTTATTGTACACGCCAATTCGTAACTTAATCTTTTACTAGTCGTACTTAAGACTGGTCCCGTAAGTCTATTAGGGATACCTATGACTTGTAACTACATAGTTACACAGCTACAAAATGATTGAGAACTGAGAGTCTAGAGCGGGTATACATAATCGCGTTGGCAATAGGCTCGCCCCCTATGACATAGGGTTTAATCATAACTGGCGAAATATAGGATAGATAGATATAGAAATATGCCATAGATATAGAAATATGCCATAGGTAGAAGTCTGCCTAACCCTTCGGGAAATACAGTCGTAGTGTAATGATGTTATGTTCGATATCGTTAACGTTATCGTTCACTTCCGCCAATTTCGTGTCTCGCGTTAATATTGCTGATCGACGTTTATTCAGTTTTAGTTTTAGTTAAGGCTAATGCGTAGCGGCAGCCCGAGAAAGTCAAATTTTCTAGTATTTTTTTTGCAATTTGCAGCTGAGTATTAGGTAATATGCTATTAAAAAGTTATTCGTGACCATAAAAAATATTTCTCGAATTATAAATAATAGGTCTTTACCTATGAAATTGCCGTTTTGTATGAAAAAATTTAAATGAATTTTTTTCATGTATTTTTTATTTGTATTAATCGAAGTAATCACCCATGCAATCAATGCATCTTTGCCAACGCAGTGGCAGTTTATTGATGCCCTTCTTAAAGAAATCAGCTGGACGGGAGGCAACAAATTCTTCAAAGGCATTTTGTACTGCCTCTCGGGTATTGAATTTTTTTCCCGCCAAGAAGTTATCCAAATTCTGGAAAAAGTAGTAGTCTGTAGGCGCAAGGTCTGGTGAGTAGGGCGGATGACGGAGAGCTTCCAACTCCAGTTCTTGCAACTTGGAGACCGTCTGCTGTGCAGTATGAGGTCGCGCGTTGTCGTGCAGGAGCAGCGGAGACGAGCGATTGACCAATGCTGGTTGGAGATGTGCCAGCTTCTCCATCATTGTGTTCAATTCTTCACAGTACACATCTGCAGTAATGCTCACCCCGTTTGGTAAGAAGCTGTGTTGAATCACACCGGCGCTAGACCACCAAACAGTGACCATCACTTTTCTTGGGGTAAGTTTTCGTTTAGGGCATTGTTTAGGTGCTGAACCAGGATCCAACCAACTTGCTGAGCGCTTGCGGTTATCAAACAGAATCCATTTTTCATCGCAGGTAACAATGCGGTTCAAAATTCCTTCATTTGTGTGTCTGTTGAGCAGTGCAAGGCACGTCTCGACGCGTACTTCGCGCTGGCGATCATTGAGTTCGTGGGGCACCCATTTGTCAAGCTTTTTTACCTTGCCAATTTGACGCAAATGGACCAATATTGTTTTGACGCTAACGTCGAAAGCTGCTGCTAATTCAGCCGTAGATTGTGTATCATCAGCTTCCACAATCGCCTTTAATTCGTCATTGTCGACCAAAGTCTTCGGACGACCGCGAGGTTCATTTTTCAGGTCGAAATTTCCAGAACGGAAGCGAGCAAACCAATAACAGGTAGTGCGTTGGTTTGTAGTGTTAGCTCCGTAAACGTCGTTGATGTTGCGTGCCGCTTGTGCCGCGTTGCTGCCACGACGGTACTCATATTCCATAATTACTCGAATTTTTAACGTATCCATGATGACGAAAAAGATTTAAATGCGATGAAAATGTAACACTAATCAATAAACAAATGACTACTTTCGGAAAAAAAAATCCATGTTTTTAAAATAAAATTAATTTGAAATTAGAATTCTTAGCCAAACAAAAAATATTTTGATTTGAAATGGCCAGTACTGCAGAACGGCAATTTCATAGGTAAAGACCTAATATTTAAATCATCATTACAACTCTCTAAATTAGGATTACGGTTAAATGACAAGGTTTAAAATACATAAAATAGTCATTCAATCGCATAATTTGAACTTAAAAAGCAGTATTTCTATAATTTCAATTACTAAAACTTCGTGAAATACACCTATTTTTTACGGTCGCGAATGACTTTTTTAATATCATACAACCTACAAACCCAACCTGCAAATTGCAATAAAAACCTATAAAACAATACTTATAAATACTCGCACTAAAGATACTGAATGAATAGAAAAACACAATAAGTTTAACTCGGACAATCGCCACGCCCAAAGTATGGCGGTCATCATCAGTATTCAGACGGTCACTAAGCTAAACATTTACAAGTACTTACTCTACAAATGTCGTAAACTTGTAAGTCTTGTAAACTGGATAATGAAGAGTTTACACAAGACGCATTAAAAACGTACTTACAAAAATGAAGAGAAATAAAGATTCACTGTGGACGGCCGTGAGCTCAAACCTGCACGTTTGTAAGCTTATAATAAAATAATTAATTCCTACTTAACGATGCCCCATTAAAAGTACAGAAGTTGTATAAGTAGTAAATATGTCTTGCGTCGTCAAGGTACTATTGCTATGGTTCAAGATAAATAATGCACATGTTTACTATTACATATACTTATGTGCTTAACGTGGATAATGCGTGTCTGCTTATAATGTTTATGAGTTATGCCCTCACGCTGTTTATTAAAGAACATCTCCTAATTGTGATTCATGTAACTTACTAACGTAGTGATGTTTACCATATTTTGATGGAATGTGTCTGAATTAAGGCTTTCCGGGATTCACTTTTGAAAAGTGATGCTCTTTGAACCTGCACTCGTCAGGCGCGGTCGCAGCCAAAGACTTTGGGGAGGGTGACAGCCGTACGGGGGGGGGGGGGGGGGGCGAGGGTAACAGGCGGAAGGGGAGGGGGGGGTTGTTTAAAAATAGTTGACAAACACAAATCACAAAACAAATGAAGTATTCTGTTTTCATAGGCAAATTTCATAGGCAAAGGGTTGATAATATTTGAGACGCCAGTCTCGTTTCGTAAGTTAATCATTTATTCTCAATTTGACGTGATGATTATGGGGGGAAGAGGGGGGGACACCGCCACTAACTATATCTTATTTAAACATAGATTGTGAGTTAAGTATATGTACATATAATTTATTTTATTATATAACAAGGGGGCTAGAGAATGCTTTGAAGTGATTAATTGCGAATTTGCGGAGCAAGATTCTAGCACCTGGTTTTTGGAAGTAAATAAACGAAGCAAATCTTAATTATCATCAGAAATTAAACTCAAGTCAAGTGATTCGATTAGCCGTTGGTAATTAATTAAACCAATCACAGCAGTTAACGTGCGCTTTTCAATTTGTCACATTCATTTTCGTTTTATAAACTAGGTAGGTATAGGAACTCGTGACTAAAATAAAAACCACACGGGTTGATCTAAGGTTAAGCTACGATTGCTGGGGACAGTCTGTGGATGGGTAACGGTTAGTAATGTATCGAGACTCCTCCGTACCTCGGAAAGCACGTTAAGCCGTTGGTCCCGGATGTCATTTGTAGATTGTTGAGTCGTTACGGGTAGTCAGAAGCTCGAAAGTCTGACAGCCAGTCTTAATAAAGGTTATCGCGTTCCCCAGCAATTGGGTTGTGAAGGTAGTCCATAGGTAGTCGCTCTATGTAATTTACAAGCATTCAGCTTCATCCGGCTAGACTGGAAGCCGACCTCAACTAGTTGGGAATTTTCTTAAGACTTTGCTAAGCAGACGATGATGAAACTAGGTAAATATTATAGATCTAATGAAAATTGATTGAAAATTGTTGATTGTGAATTGTTTTATTACTCTTGTAGAGACAATGTCGTATATCCCAACAAAATTCAGAAGTTTCTGTGATTCGAACCGGTTCCAAACGATGGCCTTTCGGCATAGTAACAATAAAACCTGTGACAGTCGTTTACCAAGTTTTATTGCTCACTAAATCTATACTTCTATGGATAAATACATTGTATAATACAAACATTAAAATCGGAGAAAAGTATCTGTATACCTGGTTACTAAAACTATTTTCTTAGATCAGTGTAGGAGCAATGCGATTACTCTCTATACTAATAAAAGTGACGTCACATGCTGTGAAAAGAGAAAAGACCTAAGACACAGTGTTTACTTAGACGTCTCTATGCTTTCACATTGTACTTCTCGTAGAACCGATTATCACAAGAAATTTAAAGTTGGTGTTTGCATAAATCAATATTAGACAGTCTTCAGATTCTTTCTTTCGTTTTCTTTTTATTTATTTTAAAACGTTACCCCACACTAGAGTATTATCTAACATACACACTAGAGTATTTCTCCTGTATCGTGGGTGCGTTTACAAACATTTAAACTCACATACACAAACAGCCAGACCCGAAAAAACTTCCTGTATATATTTATTCCGTGCGGAAATCGAACCCACGACACGCAGCGCAGCAGCCGATGCGCCAACTGTTTTGTTCTCGACAGGTTCGACAGGTTTCGACTATATAACGAGTCGAAGGAGGAATGTACGTACTGATTAATAATAAAAAATGACTGACTAATAGGATCCGACTAAGATTTGATTAAAGATTATGCTAATGTTCAGCTTTCGTTGACTTCCACGCAATAACAGCAATATATAAAGAAACTAATAATAAAACGTCTAGATTATTCTTTAAAACCTACAAATAAGCATTTGGTTGCGGAAGCTTCCTATTTCCTATTTTCACTTTACGATTGTTTGTGGTAAATATGCATTAGACCGCGTTGCCATAGAGTTTATTAAAAAAGTAAAAGCAGCAATACACAGGTTTACTTAAAGCGAAAGTGCCAGGTATTTAAATTTTGTTTATTTTTTTTTTCAATAAAAAGTTAGTCGCGATCGTAACATATATGAAGATAATTCCCGAAATGAAATGATTTAAAGCATCATTACAACTCTCTAAATGAAAATTGATCTCACATGCCATAATTTAAAAATAAAAAACATTCAATCAGGTAATTTCAAATTAAGAAGTTGTATTGACGATTTTATGGCCGTCAATAACTTTTGTTATAACTAAATTTGAATTTCGAAAGCTTCCCTGGCGTTTCTCCCTTAAAAGATTCAAGATGTTTTCTCCGACAATTTGAGATTGCGGAAATGCCATAATTACATCTGAGAAAAATTATACCTTATAAAATAATATCGACGATTACTCTAAGGGCCAGGTTACACTTACAATGTTACGACACACGAACGAATAACCGAGATCTGTTGCATAAATTGTTAGATAATACTTATTAATAATACGTCAGATGAATTTAATTTATTAACATAAATACCATAGGCCGCTCACTTTCCACGAAACGAGTAAGAGGTAAAAAAAGAGATGGTTTAAGGAAAAACGAATATACCTAAAACCTTTTCCTTCTTGTGTGAATGATAAACGATATTGATAACCGTAAATTGGTTTTAAATTTTACAAGTTTACTGAGCAAAATAAACTAGATGAGGTCGGTCTTTCCCAATCTTCTTTCGTGCTAAGGGAAGGAACACCAAAACAAACTCAAAGCTGACAGTCTCTTTTAAAGTCCAGAAATTACCTTGGTCAGATCATGTGCGGACGTTCTAGTAGACGTCTCTATGTATAATTCTGTCTATACTCTATACTACTAAATGAAATTGAAGTGCCTGTTTGAAATTTCAAAATAACAGCTTTTTACTAAAAGCATATGTAATAATAATACGGTACTTACACCGAAAACAAAATGTTGTCTGTCTGTTTCAGATAATCTCCGATATGGCCCGACCGATTTTGACGAGATTTTTACAAGCGGATATCTGAAGTGGTATTAAATGATTTAGCCTACTTTTATATTAGAAAAATCATTCATTTTCGACAAAAAAAAAACATGTAATTTGTCGAACTCCACGTGGATGAAGTCGCGGGCAGGTATTTCTAAATAAATCGGGTCAATTACTCACTAACCACGATATACCCTTGATTCTTAACATTGGTATAAGGTACTCACATATGTTAGAATTAGTGTAAATAAAAACACATTCCTAACTGCTAAATATTTAAAGCCTATTTACACAAACGTGTTATTGAAGACGAATATTAAAGTTCAAGTTTAAAATAAATACTCAAAATTTTTCACAAACATATGATAGTTAATAAACACTATTCCAAAAATAGGGGCTAAAGGCTACGTTTTATTTTGTTTCACAATAATTCAGTTACTTTTATGATTACTCAATATGTAACTTTGTCGGCACGGTTGGCGCAGTGGCTCAGCGAATGACTGCTGCGCCGCGTGTCGTGCCTACAGGTAGTTGTTCCGGGTCTGGCTGTTTGTGTTTGTGAGTTTTGTATGTTTGTAAACGCACCCACGACTCAGGAGAAATTCCTAGAGAGGGGTAACGTTTTTATTTAAAAAAAAACTAGCCTTTTTTTATTAAATATGATATACAATCTTACATGTTAAGGCTCGCTGGCAACAGATTTTCCAAATATGTTTACCACTAAGCGTATTTATAACATCGGTCTGTGTCTGTCCATCGTTTGAGAATGATAGAGAATTAATGAAGTAAAAAGACGATTTAAGACAGAAAAAGTTTCCGCCCGCGCGCTCTTGTACACCCCTGATCTGTGAGATAAAATATGGGTGTCGTTCCCGCAACATGTGACAGAAGATTACTGCTACCTCAGAAGAAGAACGTAGTAAGCGCTGAAAGTATTTTATCGTAAAAAATGCTTAAAAAATTCAATCAAACTGCTTAAAATGCTCAATCAAATCCAATCCTCAGTCATATATTTATATCTATTTTTTTTTCAATAAGTCATCAGATCAGATCAGCAGACCCGTATGAGGAACGTTGAAAATATAAATCACAGTATTTTTTTTACTGTCTTGCCTAATTCTAAAAAATAAATTACGCAAGCAATTTTGGTTTATACCGAGCTTTTATTGTGTTCAGCCTAAACGTATTTATGACATCGCTCTGTTTCTGCCAGCCGCTTGAATATGAATGAGACAGAACGCTGCTCTGAACATGTTTAGCGCTCAACGCATTTAGTGATTTGTAGTGCAAGCAGGCCTAAAATAATGAGACAATTTAAATGCGCACACCTACCTACTCTCACTTTTTTAGACTAATTTGAAAATGATTTGTTGTGAAACACCCTCTGACTCATCGGTATAGATAAGCAGATTTCACAATAATATGTTTCTTTATCAACAGAATTACTCGTACTGAAGAAGTAACCACAAATAGTTATCGATAACGTCTGAAAAACTGATGAAAGGATCATTTCTCATTGACAAAATCTGTCTACAAATAATTTGACATTGACGTACAATATTTACGCGATAGAGAAGATTTTGGATTTATAGGAGTTGTGAAATCTTGTTCTTCGAAAAATGTGTGGGTGATCTAAACTATTTGTACGTTATTGCTTCTAACTTTACTCTGCGTTTATTAATAAGGGGGGAATATTATATTCTTGAACACTACAATATTCAATAATCTTTAAAAACAAACTAAGCTAGAAGGCTAGAAATATATAGGTACAATGCGTACATTAAACAACTTTAAAAAGAAAAAGATCTCTTGACAAGGAAACGGAAAAGTGCTTTTCCCAATTACGAGACCGTACTTGAGTGCGGACGACCGTTGTGGGGGGAGGGAGGAAGGAACGGGAGGGGCGGCCCCGTCCTCGAGCGAGTCCGCGACCTTGCGAGGTCAATGACCCACGGAAGCTTTTACTTTCATACGTAATAATTACGTGCGGAATCTTCTCAGCTTGATAGATTACGCGTAAACGGTGCAATGTTTGCTTTACCAACTATATTTTTCTAAGACACTAGATACTTGAATATTATTGTTTTAAACATATTTTATTTACGTAGCTTTTTATCTTAGCACCTTAACTGCAAAACAACGGGACACAATAGATAATGTACGAGTATTGTTTGTCGGTCATTTGGCGTTCAACGTGTCAAGTAGTTTTAATTCCCTAGTTAAAGGGTTAATCGAATTACGATAATAACATCAATAATGGACGATGGTGTCGACAATATGGAATCTAAGGAAGATTTGTCGGAGGAGGCAACACACAGAATAGTGGAAGCTATGGGAGAGACATTCACCCAACAGTAAGACAGCACAGATTAAAAAAAATGGACCATAGTTATAAAATTAGAAATGACGAAATAGCAATCTACGAAAGACCGGATCCATAGAAAATTCCTTCGAACTCATTTGTTTTTTTTCTCTTTAAGCCAGTTTAACGTGTATAATAAAATAAATTCGGCGATAATTTAGAAAAAAAAACAAGCTGAACGACAAAGGATTATTGTTCTCGAATCAACTAATTTCTACAATTTCTTGGAATATTTTTTTATTTATCTGTCTACTAGGCATAGTTCAAATAATAATTTACAACCTTAATATTATGATTTATCATAAATTAACATCATTAGAATCCAGTTTTCTCATCACGTTCGTCTAAGGTTACTTTTAACTAAATAAGTTCAAGGTTTTCTCTGTCAGTTCCTGGTACATCAGCTACATCAAGCGGATTCAAACGAATGTTTTATGAGATCAAATAAATTTGATATTAATAATCCGCTTGATTTTGTCATTTTGGCGCCAAATAAATGGATACGAACGTCATCCGTCAAAGTTGGAAATACTTTTCTGGCCTCGTCTGTCATAATAAAGTCGTTGTAGATTCTTAAGATTTATTTATATATTTAATTTAATGTGGTTGGTTGTTGCTCAAAGAGGTAGGGACCAGATTATCTCCTAATTAATTCAAATGCGAATAACAAGATAAGGATTGGTGATAGATGTGTCTCTTTATCCACGTGTATAGCCAAAGAAAAGTGTAAAAGTTTTCAAAACCTGCCTAACTAACAAAACCTACTAAGCAGCAGCATAAAGTCACAATTAAATACGGAATAAGATGAATCTACATTGTTCACGAGCATAACGTTATAATAATAGTTAAGTTATTTTAACCGTTGGGAGTTCAGAACTAACTTTCAATTTTTAACAATCGAGTGGGGTTCACACGCTTTAGAAGTGAAACTTTGTATTCTGGTTAATTTGTAAGAGAATGAGATGCATACGCTATGGAGGTGAAATAGAGAGAGAGAGAGAGAGAGAAAGAAAGAGAGAGAGAAACATTTAGAGTTTTCTTTTTTTCGTTTCATAAAATCCAATTCACACCGCCCCAAAAGAGGTACACTTATTTTTAGGACGTTTTCTATTTTTAATTTAAACTTATAACTGTGATACTAATATGTAGAAAAAAATAGAGCTCATTCCACTGTAAAAATACTATTCCCGATTAGAAGAATACAATTTGTTACATAAACTGAATCGCTTAGCTGCCTTGAAGCAACATTGACACAAATGAACCTGTTCCTTCTATTTATAACTATTCTAATTCATTCGTGATGAGCAATTATACTTGTTCGTATTTATTGTAACCATGTACGTTGTAGAGTAGTCTTGAAAATGAAATAAACATCAACATGAACACTTATTACGTAAGATATAATAATCCTTCACAAATCGAAAACTGAGTTCTTACTCCTTCTTTTGTTTTTAGGCTATGTTTTGAGATAAGCTTACTAACCAAAACGTTAACAACTTACTTGTACTAAGATTGAAACAGTGCCTCTACATAAATTACGCTCTCTTATTAGCTACCTAAGGTTATTCAATTATATTTGTAGGTACTTACTGCTAGCGCATTTCTGTGGGTTAGGTAGTGACAGGAAACGTCCAGGTTTTTGCGCTACTGCGAGCGTTGCAAGCGCAACCACGCACGCCACCAACAACCACGCCTGCATCTGTAACAATTAAAAACATACAATGAAACAAACATTCAAAAAGAAAAAAAAATGTAAGCCATTTCCAATATGTTTTTAACCATTCACGATTTGGGACTTATGATGTTATGATGACTAAGTAAACGTACAAATAACTCCATCAACACATCGTAGAAAACAGGTAAATGTGAAAGTAAATTTAAATAAGTAAATCAGCTAGTGTCTTAATAAATCAGTAAAATATATATCTATCTATACTTATATACGAGTATACCTTTACAAATACGCGTGAAATCATAACACAACATTCTATTTTGTAATTTATAATTAAAAAAAAATGAGGTAGTTCGTTAGTGGCCAGGCTTAAGTATACAGGCATGAAGTGTGAATCACTGAAGTGAGAAAAAAAATCTCCGTGGTTCGGAAACTTCTTACTATTTATATTTGCTTTTTCTCATGAGATTTAAAAACGATTATTAAAAAAAGCAACTGACTAAATCAATAACTGAAAAGATCACGATGTACTTGATGCCGCAATTTAGTACTAGCACATATTATTTAATGTCACTTTACACTTACTATCAAATTTCAGTAAATTAACAACTTTCATACATTTTTACAATTCCACATGTGCAAGCTTGAATACTGAAATGAAGTGGTCTCGACAAAATAAAGTTATCATATAAGAAGAATGCAATCTTTAATTCATAAAACTCGTTCGTGTGTAAAGTTTCGTAAATATATCATAAAAAGGCATCAAACAACCGAACAATGGTCTATTCACAGTTAATTAAGTTTGACGGGGCGTAAATCTGATTGTGACGAAAACGCGCCAAGCTCTTAATCATACGCAACGAAATCGTACAGAATGCTTGAGGCAGATATGTGTGACATACACACCGGTTCACATTGCTTGTAACTACATTAAGAATTTATTGCATACATAAGTTCGGTCGAACACTGCGCCAATATTATTCGCGAGAATTAGCACATGCGCCCTCCTTTGAGGTACCTAATTACCTATGCATTTGCGACCGTTTTTTAAATAAAATGGAATACTCACTGAAGTTAGTATTCAATGTGCGTAGATACGTAGTTAAGGATATTAGTAATTACGCTTTTCTATAGTCAAAGAATTCCGGTATTTAAAGCATGCTAAACTTTTTACTTTTTACAACTCTCTCTAGCGTAGTACTTTGACAAATCAAAATGAAAGTCACCGAAATTGGGATTAAATTTGAAAAAATCCGTGACATTTTTGCAATTTTAGTGCAAGGCAAGATGCATATCAGAGGAATGTTGGTCCAAGCCTCTAAGCAATATAATTTCATGGTTGACTTGACTTTCTGCTTTTGAACTTGACATGCCAAAGATTCGCCTCCTAAATATAATGGATTGATTAATCTAATTCCATAAGACCTTCGAATCTTCTCGATGTCTTAATTACACATTTTAAATCTAAACATTAATTAGGTGTTTCGTCATTTGATATTATAGCACTCAAATATTTCGTCATAATAAACCTATTATACCGCTTAAAATTATATAGGAAATATTGCTTCAGGTATACATAGTTTTAGTTTGTTTACCAGATTTAGTTTCTTCATATATCTTAAAACAAGTAATTTACAAAATTCATCGTTCGACAACTTGACACATTTTTTCTACTAAATATTAAATAAGTGCCTAATATAAGCATGTTCTTCGTTTTAGGGTCATTTAGGAACAATGTTCAATATCAGTAATAATTTTCTCTTGTAAGTTGACGTCAAAACAAAAACACGTCATTACATAAGATCTGGCCTCCCAAAAGCTGCCTTCAATTCAGGTCTGTGACAGTGAGTGACCGGGGCACTGGACCGCGTTGCGTGTCACATTGGGCAACCCAACCTTTCCGATGCAACAACGACATATTATCATCGTTATTAACCGTTCAGTAACCTGCGCCCGCGCCGGGTGTAAACAATATCTTTGTAACTTTGTCACCTGTGCTCGTCGGCTGTCGTTTAGTGTGTCGAGTCAATACGTGCTTAGCCTACGATCGGAACTTACAAACATTTACACTATGATGTCACTAGCTAGTCCCATCGTAACCGAAAATATGTGCGATTGTTCTAGAGCCAGTAAGTTAGATTGTCTTGGCTCATTGGTCAACCAAATATGCTTTCATTACGTAAGCCAAGTATGTCGCCTGACGAGTCCCTCTGATGTTGTACATGAGTCTGACATCGCTTCGGGCGACGTATTGCTCACCTACTACACAGGAAAGAAACTTCGATTGAATAACCGTAGGACAACGGACACGCCTCTCAATATTTTGCCCCAAAACAATATTATCGTCCTTATGTAAACTTTAATGGTAAATATCTGATAATTCTCGCTAAGAGTTATTATAAAACACACGTCATGGGTAATCGATGAGGTAAATTCTATGCAAATAATACATATATTAAGAATATATCGTACTGTTTACCCGGAATAATCTGTCGTCAGGCGGAGCAATGAGCGTATCAATCGCTTAGACGCCCAGTGTCATGTGATTCAGGTCTATCCTATATATCTATATTGGGGTCGGTTTCCAGTATAACTGGATGCAGCGGAATACCAGTGTTTTTAGTTTTACATGTAGCGACTGTCTTTCTGATCTACAACTCATGGCAGTTACTGGATAACACGATACCCCTTGGTAGACTGGTAAAAGGAGATACAGGTATAAAGGTATATTAATACCTGTGTGATATAACCTTGACACCATTGCCTCCATTACCGTAAGCAGTAATTGCGATCGTCATCTCATCAATAAAGTAAAGGACGCGTCATCACGACCGCTAAAGGTAAGGATCGTCATGAGCAGGCGCAGTCAGGGTTTCGCTTAATGAACTTCCTCAACCTAATATGGATATTATGGACCATAAGCATATTAACACCGACATGCACTCATGTTAAAAGTTATTTAACAGCTTTTTGAATAAAATTAACTTATTTTAAATATAATTAGCACTGGTATTCGACCATTACACGTAGGTATTTCGACTTTATTCACTATAGGATAAGGTGAATCCAATAAGGATCTTTCTAGTACTCACTGCGCTTATTCTTGGCTTGGCGACCATTGTTTAGGTATAATAATAAGCATAGCTAAGTCGTAGGAGAACCGAAATCTACTCTTGCCTAAGCAAAATCTTCTCTTTCAAAGATAAAAAGACAATTTAATCCTTAGTTCGTAACATGGAACAAAGCTGTTTGTAAACAGTACTTAATAGCGTATCATTACAGCTAAATAAACGTCTAAGTGATATTAGATAAATATCAGAGACCTGACCTCAGTTGGGCAACACACATTAATAGGCAGAGACTCGTGCGTAATGCCATTATTACAAACAATAATAGGATGAATGGGGAGTTCACAAAGCGCCGAAGGTGTTCGAGTACGATACTTAAACAATACCTGTTCTATACAACAGTTGAATGGTATTCTTCGCGAATCTGTGTCCCAATCGCGAATTTAGTGCGAGACTTGCAGCCACAATGTTTCTACGAGGTGTTTCGCAACGGCCCGAGGCCGGTCGTCCGTCAGTTTCGGTCACGATCGTGCGGCTTCGTGCATCTTGCTGCGTCTAGCGCCTTGCCAAACACTGATGCCCTCCACTCACCAGTCGCGTTATTGTTTTGTACTTATTCACGTCGCCTTAATTTGGTTAATGGCAGCAATATACAATAACGGACGACAGAGACATGTGCCACGACTTTGAAGCGCATATGGACTGTAATATTGCTAACAATATAGGTTTGGTTATAAATTCTGTAACTTATAACCCGAGAACACACGAATAAACTAAAGGATTAGGTCAGATATTAGTTACATATATATGGCAGTTGGTAATGTTGTCGTGCAAATAATGCCATTTGTCGTTAATTTATGCGTTCTAAAATGAGTATTAACAATTGTGAAATCATATAGGAATGCTAACATAGTATTTTGAGACCGGATTCGAATTAGTTCTTCTCAATAAGTGGAACAGGCTCGATTCAAAGTAATTGGTGAGTGATGCGACAGAGTGAAAGCCCCGTGTGTGTACGTAATTATCAGCCGTTCGTATTCATGTCGGGTCGCCCTGTCGTTTGTGCGTATTGCTCTGAATTCGTCGTTTGTCAAGTGAAATTTTATAACTGTCTACGTAACGTCTGGGTCTTTATACTGCGAGTGAGTTTGGTGACACGGCAAGCGTTTTGCAAAATACGAGTACACATGTCTTAATATGTATATCATATTGTAATCAAAATAATGTTGTTGGAATAGCTGCTAGAATATTTTTATTCTGTAACTGCTATTAACAAACACGTTAACACGTCAAATAAATATTTCAAAACCAGCAGATATAGACTGAGAGATTATACTATGATAACAATTAAATTAAACTAAGCGAGCTCTCTTGGTTAACTTTGAAGTTTTTTTAAATTTGTATGTTACTTTAATTATTACTTGGCATCTAAAGTTATGCCCGAGAAAAGTGTAGTATCTTCAGGTTTCAGCTCTTCACTTGCACACTATGTTTCATTTGTCTAACAAAAGTTATCGTAAACTCGCATTCAGTTCTTATTTCTTTATTTTCTTTAATAAGCAGGTGTTTTCTTCGTGAAACCAAATCAAAGTCCTCTTATACATTATAAATGTGTCCTAAAAGTGGTTGAGCTTTCATAATCAGATCAACATTCCCAAAGATCGTTTCCAACAAACAACAAAATAACAATTTTACCTCTTTATTGATTTGAAATTTTGATTACTTTATGCGAGTTTTAATTCTAAAAGCTCTCTATGTACCTCGGAATTGAAGACCGTCAAGCTTTGAATTGTGTCAATACCAGAAGGCCCATTCCCATAATTAAAAACTTTCAAAACCTTGTCGCAATCTCATCTTAGCGACAATTGATGTTCAAAATTTGTATTTTGATAAATTGTGACTGAGATTAGACTGTAAACGAGTCGACGTCACGTTTCTATGGCAACACAATCCAGATGCTATGTAATATGCTAACATGTTAGAGTATTTCTTATCCTATTTTGCTATCGTATTATGTTACAGACTTTATTACAATGGGAACCAGATTAACTTGCTTTTGTTTGGGAAACTAAAAGCAGGTCTAGTTTTTATTCTTAGTAGGCTCTACTTACCTAGTTACATACAAATTGAGCATACCGTCTACCTAGTTAAAGATTTGTCTTCTACAGGATAGACATGTGGTTTTCATATTAATCTAATATGTATGTATATTTGAATCAATACATGTGATCGAATACCGAGAGCAATTCGACCAATTTTTAGTAATAGTATTAGGTATTCAAAAACTGTTTAATATCACGGATGAAAGACTTAGGGCCGATTTTGGGCTTCGGTACTTCATGTTAAGTAAAATAAAAAAGCCATTAATAATTCCACAATCAAGAAACTGTTGATTGCTGGCCGCGTCGAGAGAGCGTGTATTTAAAAAGCTTTCGAATTTTGTTAGTGTTAAAGTATACTTTTAGAACTTAGTAATCATACATTACAATCTTGCACAATAGATTGCTATCAAAGAGTACTTACTAAATAACCATTTGTAACTGCAAGAGAATTAAAATCAGTATCGTGCTCGTCTCCATTAGGCGGTAAGTACAATTGCAAGCAATACTAATGTACAAATGCTAGGATGTTGACACCACCTGAATCCGCGTTCCGAATGAAATATCTAGGTTTAAAGATTGCGGTACTAGGAGTTACAAATAAGTGCCCTTTACTTAGAAACACAAGAACTAATCTTTTTGTTACTTTACCTTTACTTAAAACGAACAGTTTTCTTACAATTCAATGTTTTTAAATATAATTAAATTCAAAATAGGGACGACACAATTTTGTTGGTATAAATTGTGCTATTTTCTGACATTATTTTATGATAAATGTATAAACGTACAGAACCATCATATTTAGACTACCCAAAACCTACACCTGATCCCTTGTATGTTGGGGAGTGCAGCTGAATACCAGTATTTTACATGGAGCGACTGCCTATTTGTACTCAACAACTCAGTTACTGGGTAACACAATAGCCCTTGGTACGACCAGTTGTCTGAGTATCGGCTTCCGATTACCCGTAACGACTGTCTAAGATGTACAAAGTCATATCGACGCATAAACATATCTACTGGCTACAGTTTTTGGTACAGAAAACAATCCTAGACCCTGAACACATAAGGTCCTACGTAGTGTAGGTCGTCAATTGTTTTTAATTAGCATGTAAATTACTTGCCTAGGATGTAAATTATGTATCCTCAGCGTATGCTTTTGATCATGCCTCTAAAAATTTCCCGTAGGTGTAATAAATACAAGTATATTATTAATAGTAGGAGGACAAGCATGTTAAACGTGGGTAAATTCATCTATTTAGCTTCTAGAGTTAATTTTTATGGGTGTCTAATATTTACTTTAAATAAACAATTTTTTCTTGCTTATAGCTGAATACATGTGTTTAATTTATTTAGTTAACGGTCATATGGAAACGATACAAAAGGGATGTGTCCTAAGTAAAAATATATTAAGTCTATTTAGTCCGTCAGTAAGATTAGCAAAAAATATTGGACACGTGTTTTATGCTTACTCAAATCAATAAAAAGTGTCTAACATCTAAGTTCAGGAGAAAAGGCTTGTGACGTCACTGTTACGTTAAAAGTGTAGCACGGCGTGACGTTCAACGCACTATATCGTCGTCATTTTTGGTTTACGTGGCACAAAAATATTTGTCCAGTATTTTTGAGTAATCCAACTTTCGGACCAATCAGAACTTTTAAGGGCACTACCCTATAGTAAAAAGCATCATTTTTAGATGATGATGGTGTCATTTACATAGGATCCTTTATAAAACTTATTTAATAAGAATATTACAAAACAAGGGTATGTCAAAATGCTGAATAAGACAGTGCCCCAGAAATAAATCAGGAGGACCTCATTGAATTGTAAATATTATGATGAAATTCTATATACGCCGCTCATTCTGTAAACGTTTAACAAACAAATCGGTAATTCAATTATATTCAAATTAGCTTTACTACACGGTAATGCATTAATTACTTTAGGAATGTCGATAACCTATTCCAGCCGTACTCAACCTACGGGCCGCTTGCAGTCCGCCATCGTATTTCATGAGGTCCGGAACCTGGCACAGTATTGGTGATACATTCGTACACGATCGTGCATAAAATATCTGAGATCGATTCACAGATTGTTTATTAACTTCTAATTTGTCTACGAGTCAAAAAATTACTTAATATCGTGCATAAAATAGCTAAGATCGTTTCACTGATTTTTTTATTGACTTCTCATTTGTCTACAAGTCAAAAAAATACTTAATATCGTGTATAAAATAGCTAAGATCGATTCACAGATTGTTGATTAACTTCTAATTTGTCTACGAGTCAAAAAATTACTTAATTTGGTCCCAACTCAAAATTAAACTTACAGTTTTATCGTAGTCTAGTTCGTATGGGTATCGCGGCTATTCCTGATAAAGTGGTAGAGACATGTGGTTTTAGGATTAAAAAAGGTTGAGTATGGCTGACCTAACCTACGCAAACTTTACTGTAATATTAATTTAAATACCTATCGAACATTTAAGCACCAGAAAATATTTATTGCTACCGATAGATTTATTATGAAGCGTGTGTCTTGTTCAGAAATATCACCTCCATCTTCAAATGGTTGCGTAAAACCGATTCGTTACCTTTCAACAACTGAATGGCTCGCGTTATGAATAACGTGTAACGACTGGTAAAAGGTTAGATATATATCTTTATATAGGAACGTACATTTGCTAACTTCCCAGTTCTATGTAAACTTGAGAAGCAATCCAAGTTCAATGTCACGATATTTTGGCGAGAATCTCGTGGTGTGGCCAAATTTGGCGATAATTTTTGCAGTTTGACTGGTAGAACAAGTTATGAATTGGAAACATTGTTAATTGGTGCTTTTGAACGGTTTTTACGAAAAAACTAGGATTAATCATGCTTGTAGAAAAAAAATGAGATTCATGATAATTGAATTTGATTGGCAGTTTTTCTTCGTGAATTCAATACAAGATAAAAAATATAGGGAAATAATTTAGCGCCAAACGAGTGAAAAGAAATGCATAATGCTATTGATGAATAGAATGAATTCCTAAAGAATCTACCCAGCTAAATGAACGCGTTTAAATTTGTTTACTATGTTGGTTTTACTAGATCTTAACTCATACTATAAAAAAATACGTATTTAATTGACAGATTTGTTTAAGATAACACCGAGAACCAATTGTCATTGCTTCACTTTTTACTGCACTGAATGAATCGCGAATAATTTCGACCTTGTAACCAAATAACATTATATGAACAGTTAGGCGGCGACCTTGTCACTACTGACACCTAACATAAACATGAACCCGCCAATAAACTGCGAGTACTTGCACAAACTCTGCTTGACCATTAACATTTGACCCCCACGATGTGTCAAACGGATGTAATATTATTTCATACAGATTTAATTTTATTCTCCTTTGGTTTACTCAACTTCGAGTAATAAAAAAAGTATATATGTTATTTTTGTTGTTTTAATTTCTATAGAAAAGTAGTAAAGTTACGAAACTCGCAATAAAAATAGACCTACAGTCGGGTCGACCTCACATAAAACTCGTGCCTATTTGTACATCTTATCTGCATCCAACATGTTGGTGTTGTGGTGGTGTTTCAAAATATTTATACACGAAGGTGATATCTATACACCATAGTCATTTGTTAAAGTGTGTGTGGTGATAAACTGGAGGCATTTATCGATGAGGAAACCCTCTGCAATAGATAAGGTGATTGATTATCCGCACTTGCGAAATACATCTTCATTAGTAGGCCTGCGGTGACTTGTGAGCACACGACAAATAAGCGCGGTTAAAAAGACATCAACGCGTTTATTTAAACAACAAAAATTGTGTCATAAACAAATATGTTCATTACATTATTAATATTATCACAACAAATAAGGAAACGATGACAACCATTGCCATTCCAGCAATCAGACGATATCTCGGCTAACAAAGTTCAGCGCAGTTCCTGCTCGCGGTTATTAAAAGCTTCAAAAGTAATGACAATCGTGCATATTCATAAGGCGGATTGTCGTTTCGCGCATAAAACATCAGAGTTGTAGCCTTGAACCGTTGCGCAACGCGCTGGCATTTGTCCTAACGTGTCGACGTCAATTGTCAGTCGCTGAGGGTCCAAAATCCACATGCCTTTCGAAATGGTCTATCTACGGGCATCCGATTCGAGATAACAAGTCGAAGTTGTCCGATAGTATCGGTTTGTCGAACTAATTCGTAGCGAGTGAGTTACTCAAGACGTCCTTCGTTTCACGTGATCGAGTGGCTGAGAGGTACGGAGCTTAATTGTGGGACACAGAATCCGAGCTATTGTACTAAGAGTACCATCGTGGGATAACCTTTTTACCCGATTGCACATTAAGACTTATTGATTGTTTTAAAACTTTAATGTTTCACGCCGTCCTTCAAGCCTATTGGAAATGTTCGTAATTATTTTTAATTATACTTTGGCTAACGTTTTAATAGCTTCTGAATATGTGAGCTATTAAGTTGTTGCGAAAACCGAAGAGGATATAAAAGTTAATTATGACTGTGATAATTAAAAGCTTAAACTGAGACGTTCCGAACTTTGTTTATATTTGGTAACGAATTAACGATGTTACATTCAAAAGTCAAGTCCATGACCAATGTGAGGCAGCCATGTTGAAATTGTTTCAAAGCGGTATCTTGTTCTACGATCGTTGATTACTAAAGTAAGAGTTAAAGGGCAGTTAAGAAAATAAGCTTGGTCGAAAAATTTCATCTCTTGCAGTGCACTCCTTGAATGCACCTTTTCCACTACACATGTGTACAATGCCTATGACTCGTATGTTTTTACAAAATACTTTTGAATACTACTATCATAACTATCGATATTAAACATACAATAGCTAATAACTTTTTACGATAAGTATGTATATTTTATATTTTTAAAAGTCACGAATGAATTTGAGACCGTATTAAAAATAACTTGGACTGTGAACTCTTATCCATTTGGTTCTTATTTTTTTATCCCGAGCCCATTTAGTGATGATTTTTATTAATCCTCTATAAGTATCTTATAATATCTGATCTTGACTTTAGAAGCACCTACAGGTGAAACCTACCCACACCTACCCATGAAATACAATATCTTGCTGAATTACGAGGTTGATAGAAACATATTTTTTTGATGTTGCCCGACACTAGGAATGTATTCTGTATCGTGGGTGCGTTTACAAACATTTAAACTCCCAGATCCAGAACCACTACCTTTAGGCCATACATATATTTGTTCCGTGCTGGTATCGAACCCGCAACTATATCGTCTTTCACTTGTCTGTCTGTCTATCACTACACCGGAACTAGTTATTTAATATTTCTGTTTGGTTACTTAAAAAAATCGCCGAAGAGTGAGTTGGATTCGTTATATTTGGTTACTTCACAAAACGGGCAAAGAGCGAGACATATCTAAGTTTGCTTAAAAGAGTTTTTAATGATTTCTAAGAATCTGTGCTAGAAAGAGATATCGCTTTATTTGTCCTGTAATAATAACATGAACCTCCCAAACCTAGGCTGATTTCACTTTTTTTGGTTTTATACAAAATATTCTTTACAATTCTTACACTTGTAATATTATTATACGCAGTTGAGAAACCAGTATTTAATACTGATACCCATTCGATAGCGTTATAATGGTTCCTGAAGTAGGTAAGCACCTATAACATACGGACCGACGAAGTCTCATCATAAGGGTCCCTGATTTCCATTTTGGTATGGAACTCTAAAAAAGTTAATAAACTCCAAGACATATAATTCCAGTCTTACGAATCTTAATAATAGCTAAAGACTTACTATCATCCAACAATAATGACATCTAAAGTTTTTGTATATGCTAACTGCATCTTGATATTACCTAACCACTATGATGACTGAATACTGATCATCATCTACAAACACTTATATTACTAATTCATACATTTATAGCTCCAAATATTCGTGCAAACATCAAGCTTCTCGTGTCATTACCTCGCTCTAAATATTAACTAATTACTTTTTCGTAATGTTATTAACACATCCGTGATCTAATTTTATCTTGTGAGCAGAAACGTTTCATTAATTGGAGCAATTTCGGTGTCGACAGCGTCAAACGACTAGGTACATGCATCGTCTGAATTCGCAATGTTTGGTGGAAAAATATTTAACGTACTGATGCAGTAATGTTTCTTTAAGATACAGAACAAATGACACTACCCGCATTTTAATCTATCTAGGTTCGAGTTAAAACTTAAATGAAAAGACAACGGATTAGAATGCCTTAAAGAGCATAGGAAAAGCTCTTCACACTTAGTGAACGGTATCCGAACTAATCCTAAGTCTCTTTTAGGTTAGAAACTTTATTGTGTATTGTCCAGCCACCTGATTATGTTCCTACCATGAGCCTCGATCGACAACTGACCACCTATGTGGTATAAAGGGCTTGGCGGTGTTAATAACCTTTTAGATCAATAGTAATATTACCAGCATGTTACTGTCTCACTACTACAGTGGGACAGTAAGAGGCTGGTAATGATTTTAAGTAAAGGCGTCTTCTCATACAGAGAATGCACGAGTATAAATCGCCATGCTTGCTCAGAGCGGATTAGCAATTTAAGACGTCCAGGTTTATTCACAATATGTTCCTTCTAGAATGTCAGTGATGTCTAAGGTAAACATAGAAAGTACATATGAGTTGAAAAAGACCGCACGCATGAGACTCGAGGCATTAACCAAGGGGCCACAATAACCATCATCTGCCTAGCCTTTTCCCAACTATGTTGGGGTCGGCTTCCATTCTACCCGGATGCAGCTGAATACCAGTATTTTACATGGAGCGACTGCCTATCTGACCTCCACAACCCAATAACTGGGCAACACGATACCCCTTGGTAAGTTTGTCAGACTTTCGGGCTTCTGACTACCCGTACGTCTGTCAGAGATCTACAAATGACAGCCGGGACCAACGGCTTGACGTGCTTTACGAGGCGCGGAGGAGTCTCGATATATGTTACGAACGGTCCATAACGACCATATAAATTAAAGAAGAATATAAATACAAACGTTAATGATTATTTTTTTCACAAACGGTTGACTAACCCTATCAATTTTTCTCATCTACCGAAAGACTAAAGTCCGAGTAATCACATGATTGACTTGATTACTTCTAATTACTACAAAAACGATAACAAATTGCTCTTCAACCATCTCTTCGGTATACCTACCGTAGTATTATTTAAATAACTACAAAAAACAGGTCACGAAGTCTCCACAACTTAGTTTCAAAGTGTTCACAGTTAAGTTGCGGTTAAGTATTACTTAAGTTAAGCCAAGTTCTTTGACGTGTTTAAGTTCGCAAAGGAAATAAGTTTGAGAGATAACCTCGGGATAAGCAAGCTACAGCATTGTTCTTTAACTATTTCTCATTATGTCATCTAAGGTTAACATGGAAATAATCGAATAATTATAGTTTCGTTTGTTGGTTTGTTTTTTTTCCCACTGTGTTATTATTAATCGTTTACTGTGGAATTATTTTATAATTTTGTATAAGTTGTTAAAACTTTAGTTTATTGCTGTCGAATTATGAGTTTAATAAACATAAAGAGTCACTTTATCAATATTAAAAACCACGTATTAAAAATCGTTATTTTTTATTCGTTGTCTTTTTTACTTATGGCAATTCAAATTATTCTGAAACACCGTGCGGGGGTTTACATTAAAAGTTTTAAAGTCGTGCACACATCCACCAAACCCAGATTCATATAAATATCTTTTTGTTATTCAATATCAGATATTTACAAGCGTTTAATATTTGCATAATTTAAACATTTTGATCTTAATAGTCGTCGAAAATGTCAGGCGAGATGCTTTTCTGTTTTAAATAAAAACAAAAATGTATCGATATCTTGATAGTTCTTACAGCTACAAGTACATCTGAATATTATCATAAAAAAACTTACAATTGATTTATGATGTTTAAAAAAATAAGTAAGTCGTTGTAATAAATAGGAATTGGGTACTAAGTTACATATTGAATAAATCTGACTAAGCAGTTTTTATGCCTCTTTATATGACTACGTATAATAAAATTGTTTTTATTCAAATTAATGCTTATTTTGTAACGCTATCACGAAAACGCGTTGTACAACTTAAGTGTCGTTCGTTTATCAGTAACGTTAATACTCAAATCAAGAACTGGTTCCGATAACTTGACACAGCCGAATATTACTTAACTCACATATTTTCGTGTCACATGTAATACATATTTGAAAGTCCACATCTTTCAGTGTTGCTAACCTTCACAATGTTATATTTTGAAACACTATTTTGGTGCCTAACAATAATAAATTAGCTTTTGCTTCGATATTTTTAAGGTTGTTTTTAACCGCAGAACTAAGTTGTTTCTAAGTTGCGGTTAAGTTATTTGTACATGTGAATCTTTTGCAGAGCATTGTGTCCTCGAGTGTGCTACAGTGAGGCACAGTAACCGATCAGTCTCATCAGTTGAAAGTCTAGCACGTGATGAAACCTCATAGAAAAGGGCTCTCAGACATATTTGCAGCATCATGTTGCAACTGCGGCTTGACATACATACGATGTACATTGCCTGTAATCCGCAACAGACACTCTGCGTATTCTAAGGACATTGCCACTGACGGACTAAGCAATTTTCGTGTCAGATTTGACGAGAGCAATCATCGCATGAATGAATTGACGCAACTTTAACTTTTCAACGATAACCGCAGGGCGAGACTTTTAATTAACTTTAAGCTCGGGCTTATGCAAGAACGTATTATCAAAGTATGATGCATTGACTTGATTGTGGTGTGAAGAAATACCTACTTAAAAGCCGACTTGTAAACCGTATAATTGATGACAAAATGTTATTATTATTTTTATTTTTTCTGAAAACTTAACCTTAATTGAATCCTTGAATTGAGTCCCAAATCATCCCTTATCCCTTAACCAAGTTCACTTACCTTTATTGTTGATTTAAATAAATACACGGCGGGAAAAATCACAGAGTCACTGTTGTAATAGCGCGCGGCAGGTTTGGGCTTGGTCTTTTATAGTCGCTGTAGCGGGGATGCGCGTGCGCCGCCGGGGGGACCGACACGTACGTCCACATGACTGCCGAGCTGAGGTGACCTCACACCTCACTTATCTATCTTCTTCTTTATCTGCTTTACAGATCCTCGCTGAAAGTTTTTCAATATAGATAGCTTAGTCTGAAGAACTTGGGTGTGGTCGGTCAAGCGTGTAAAATAATTGGACACGACATATGAATGGAGTTGTATGTCATATTTACTTTGTTTGAGATGCTATTGTTCTGCATTTATTAATGTATCACTGATAAGTACATAATTTCATTGTGACTGGATCATGCTGTGTGAATAGCTTCTAAAATAGGTAGTTATTAGTAATTATGTGACAAAATAATTAGATAAATCGGAGCTTATCCTAACATCATTTGTTTGATTGAGTCAACCGACCGTTGAAAATCCAATTTTTAAATTATCGACATTACAGGTCTAGATTTATTAGTAACTTCCTTAGTATTATCGAAGATGAGGAAATGCCTTAAAATTATACATAACAATAATCTGAATAAGTGCACGTTCAAAAATGTCAATCAACACTGAATTTAATGGGCTATTAAATAATTTAGCGTAAGACGCGCCTCCTCCGCAGAAACGTTATCATCTTTAGATATATCACAGCATCACGCCTGTGTTACGAAAGGGATAGGCAGAGGTGTAAATATGGTACACTCACATTTCGCCGTTACTGCCGTTACGTTACAGAACCAGGTAATAGGGGGCGAGCCTATTGCCATCAATCGGGCACAAAAACAGACTGCACCATTGCCCATTGTCCATCGTTTTTAGATAAATTTAAGTTTAGGAAACGTTCATTGAGATTTACACAAAATAAAACTTAACTGAGATGTAACAAATATTAAATACTGAAGTTTAGGTGAGATATAACAATTAACAACTTCTAGCTATGAGTAAGTAGGTGCGACTACGAATAACTTACTTTTTAGAAGCACAACCGGGAAAAAGCTTGTTTTTATATCACTCATTAAATCAATACGATATAGCATATCTATGGGATAATCCCGCACAGAACAACGGCCTTCAAGTGTAATTATCATAAGGACTATAATTCGATCAACAAATAAGTGAAAACGATATGTTTTGACTAACGCTTCCGTGCGTCAGACGGGACAGACAGCAGATAAAGTCGCTAAACCCAGCTGTCCTTTGAAGATCTTTGACTGTCGTTGCGGATATTCAGAAGCCCGTAAGTCTGACAACGTATCGTATTACCTAATACTTAACTGGGTTGTGGTGGCCGGACAGGCAGTCGCTTCATGTAAAATACTAATATTTATTTAGCGTCCAGATAGGCTGGAAGTTGAACAGAACTTTATCCTCAAATGATGCACGTCATGAAGCTAACTGAAATTTCTTCGGCTAGTTCAAATTCCATATTTTATCACACATAAAATATTTAATTACCTACACATAAACCTACACACCCACTTCTGAAACATAAGAAGCTAGGTGCATGGTTTCAATTAGTTGTTTCATCATCATCAGGCTATATTAGTCCACTGCTAGACATAGCCCTCTCCTAATGAGCGCCATAGCACCCTGTCTTCAGCTTGCCGCATCCAGCATCTGCCTGCAGTCTTTCGCAGATCGTCATCCCACCTGATCAGAGGGCGTCCTACACTACATTTGCCGAGTCGGGGTCTCCACTCAAGAACACGTTTACCCCAGCGGTTGTATATATGTTTCATATGAAGAGAAATGGCAAGAAGCTTCAAGTTTACTCTTTTGACCATAAATGGCTTTTAAAATCTTTTCATAGTGTTTTCGTGTTGGTCAGTGAACGCTTGTCAAGAAATGCCAGGTAATTATCCATAACGTAAAACAAAAACGATCACAATATTAAATTATCTATTACTGTATAGGGCCCACAGCGTAAAACATTCACAAAAATAGAACAGGCACATGATAATACATACATATGTATATCAAATCTGAATAGATATCTTGTCCACAAAAGTTTATGTAAAGTTAAAAGTTTAAGTATATAATTTTAAATATTTTACTCGTACACACTTTTGAGTACGACTTGAAGTATGTAAAGATATTTAAAATTAAACTATCAGTGTTTTGTGTTCAAACGCTTATGCAAACGCACTTTTAAGAGGCCAAATATGCTAATAACATCATAGGACTGTTCCCAGGATTTCAAAATATGACAGACGACTTTTAATGCTTTTGCGTCCGTTGTTGAGCATTCCTTTCGTGAAAACAAAGTGGCGACTATGTATTATCCTATTTAAGTTAGAACAACATATGGTGTAACCTGATTTGAAAATTGGTACTACTTTACAAAGTTCTGTTAGGATAGGAGTAACTGTGGCACAGTTTATGTTAAGACTTTTCAAACGTCTTAGTGAGCTTTTTAATTGAAACATAAACTCACGCCTTTATTCCGATACACCTATAGTGGTACCTACAATATGTGCTCCTCTGCCTAACCCTTATCCTTTTATCACCAGTTATGTTTAAGTTCCATGTAATAGGGGCGAGCCGATTGCCATCAACCGGGCCCAAGTCCAGGCTCCGGCTGCTAATGAGAAAATTCCCACAGGAAAATCTCAATAGCACTTTGCTCGAACTGAGAATGGAACCCAGGACATCACAATGTATAGACGTGCTTACGAAGAAATGCCAATTTTGTTTCTTGTTAAGTTGGATTTAGGTGGAGCGCAGGCGCGTATTTTGAATTTTAATTCTTACATAATTATGAAAGGCTTTACTGGTTGTCAATGATTTTCTACGATACTATAAATTTAAATAACACATACATATATCTTCTTTTTCTATTGCAAGCAGTGGCCCAATCAATAAGTTTTGATTTAGTATTAGGTAGCAACGGCAGCATGCTACTTAAAAGTATGCTAATAATATTGCATTGTGTTCATCAAATCTGTCTGGTCGCAGCGAAGCAATTTTCCAATTATGTTGGGGTTGACTTCTTCTGTCTTCTGTGTTTCTTCTGTTTGAGTCTAACTGGATGTAGCAGAAAACTAGCATTGACAATCATCATCAAATATAATATTTCTTTAAGTATTTAGGTTTAAAGAAACTTTATTCTCAATAAAAACATAACATGTCACTTACTTGAGAACAATAAATATTACTTAACTTAATACTTATATTAGGTTCGACAACATCCGTCCTAAGTATTTATTTATTTAATACTTTAAGCACAGAAATGTGCAGAAGCGGAGTTAATGCCATAGGCATTTTCTAACAGTCAACCTTTGGGTGATGCAGAGACAAACAGTGGCAGGTGCAATTTCTTAAAAGAAAAGGGAAGAGAAATATATTTATATAATAATCTGTAAATATAATACCTCCATAGAGTACTCGTATATACAAAAATAAAACACATATACACAAACACATACATAAACAATAAGGACAGTTAATGTGAAAACATTAGCGCTGTGACGAAACCACTGCCAACTTCTTACGAACATGCTCACGCACTTTAACTTTGAAGGCCAATCGGCTGGTTGCCATCCTGATTTCCTGGGGGAGCGCATTATACAGAGAGATAGATTGGACGAAGAAAGAACTGTGGACGAAGTCAGTACGGTGAGTCGGGCATTGAAGAAGACGGTTATGGGAGGAACACAGATTTCTGTTGTGGTTGGTGCAAATGTATTGAAAATGAGGGGAATATAGGCCCCTTTCAAATATTTCCACAACGATTGGTAATTCGCTGCCCTGATCCTGTGTCTTCCAGTAAGCGGTTGCCACACGAGAACACACTTTCGTCCCAACAGCCATCAGAAATGACAAGCAGCATCGATATTAACAATGCACAGTCATCATCTGCCTAGCCTTTTCCCAACTACCTATATTGAGGTCGGCTACAAGTCTAACCGGATGCAGATGAATACCAGTATTTTACACGGAGCGCCTATCTGATCTCTACAACGACCGGTTCTTAGTATTTTGAGCTTCTGACTACCCCGTAACAACTGTCTTAAATGATAATCGTACTAACGGATTAATGTGCTTTTGAGGCACGAAAGGGTTTCGGTATGAAATGTTCCCATGTGGCTGTTAATAATTACCCACAAACATAAGTAACATATAAATCTCCAATAGCGTGTATTTTATGAAAGAGTACCTGGATGACCGAGCTTAGCTCGGATAAAACGACGTTTGCTAAAAATTAAACCTAGCTAGATCGATTTATCGCCCCCGACACCCACTGCAGACTAAATTTCATGAAAATCGTTGGAGCCATTTCCGAGATTCAAATTACATATATATGTAGATAAATACGCAGACGAAGTCGCGGGTATCTACTACTTAATAACAAAATGAAAGCTTCACACTACAGACACAATTGATTAACATTATGGAAGTGAGCACGCCTGCAACTAACTGCACTTAGACACTCATCAATCAAAAACATGCTGAAGTCTTCTTCATCGTAATTAAATCATCATTATAATTAGAGATCACTGCACGTTTGTTCCTAATTTAATTTAAGAACTAGGCCACTTTTAAAGAGTGAGTTATAATAATAATAATATATACTTTATTAATTCAGACCGTGGTGTCCATTTTGTTATTAACAATTAGTGTTATAAATGCTTAAAAACTGTCAACACAAACAAAATAAAAACATTATCTTGACATGCTCAATCACTGCAGCGCCATACCATGACAAATGGCGCTGCAGTGATTGACGTAAGAACAGTCTAACCGACTAGCGATCATGCTAAGGATGCTGTTGGCGCTGCCAGTTATGCTGTACCAGTAATTGAGCGCAGATTGGTTATGTATTTTAACCATATCCGGCTGATGAGTAAAAAGCATGTTAGCGGGAGAAAATATTAAAAATCAATTAATTAGAGTAAGGGTAAAAAGCACCACTTCGTTCACGTTAAAAATGGTTAAAGATTGTGCTCCAAAATGCCCACCCTTCACCACTTCCTACTGTTTTAGTTGGGAAGAAGAGGTGGACAAACTCCCCAGAAACATATATTGTCCGAAAAGTTAGAACCACTTGAATGAGAGATGAATGTATACAAGAGAATGCAATTAGCTAACAATTAACGTAACAATGTGTCATGATGGCCCAGTGGTTTAGGTCCCGCTTCTTGTGCACGAGGTTGTGGGTTCAAACCTGGGCAAGTACCAATGTGAGTTTTTCAATTTATATGTACTTTCTAAGTTTATCTTGGACATCACTGACATCGGTGAAGGAAAACATCGTGAGGAAACCTGGACTTTATATAATTAAAATAAGTCTGAAATCGCCAACCCGTCTTGAGCAAGCGTGGTGTTTAATGCTCGTGCCTTCTCCGTATGAGGAGAGGCCTGTGCCCTGCAGTGGGAAAGTAATAGGATGGTACTAACGTTACAAAACTTGGAAGAGTGAAATATTACAGGAACTAGCTAATTATCAGTCCGGTGGTTAATAGGCGCTATTTTATGTATATTATTTTAGAAAATTATTACGCTTTTATTCATTATAAAATAGGCGCAGGGTCAATCGAAAGTCAAACTACGCTGGCCGAGGTCGATCCGTGGATCGGTGACCCTTCATTATATGTCGAGACTTCCACTTCTCACTCTTTTCATTTGCAAATCTTTGACAGTCGTTACGGGTAGTCAGAAGCCCGACAGTCTGACAACAAATCTTACCAAGGGGTATTGCATTACCACTGGGTAACAATGCACAGGCTGTTTATACGAGTATAACCTCCAGAACCTAGTTACTAAACTATTTTTGGAGGTTATATAGGCACTCGCTTTATGTAAAATACTGGTATTCAGCTGCATCTGGTTAGACTGCAAGCCAACTCGAACATAGTTAGGAAAATGCTTCGACGATTACGAACTACGTTTCCAGTAGTACGACAAATATAAATGAAACCAAAACATTCAGGAGACGATTTTTCCTGTAAAACCTTCTAAGAGTTGAAAGTTTCTACTCCGGAAAGATTGCCCAGGCGTCGGTAATCTAATAGGTCTTTACCTATGAAATTGCCGTTTTGTATGAAAAAATTTAAATGCATTTTTTTCATGTATTTTTTATTTGTATTAATCGAAGTAATCACCCATGCAATCAATGCATCTTTGCCAACGCAGTGGCAGTTTATTGATGCCCTTCTTAAAGAAATCAGCTGGACGGGAGGCAACAAATTCTTCAAAGGCATTTTGTACTGCCTCTAAGGGTATTGAATTTTTTTCCCGCCAAGAAGTTATCCAAATTCTGGAAAAAGTAGTAGTCTGTAGGCGCAAGGTCTGGTGAGTAGGGCGGATGACGGAGAGCTTCCAACCCCAGTTCTTGCAACTTGGAGACCGTCTGCTGTGCAGTATGAGGTCGCGCGTTGTCGTGCAGGAGCAGCGGAGACGAGCGATTGACCAATGCTGGTTGGAGATGTGCCAGCTTCTCCATCATTGTGTTCAATTCTTCACAGTAGGTACACATCTGCAGTAA
The DNA here is from genome assembly GCA_905147745.2 of Phlogophora meticulosa. NCBI lineage: Eukaryota > Metazoa > Arthropoda > Insecta > Lepidoptera > Noctuidae > Phlogophora > Phlogophora meticulosa. Next base: position 12,046,798 of record LR990522.1, on the reverse strand, counting down.
TGCTCACCCCGTTTGGTAAGAAGCTGTGTTGAATCACACCGGCGCTAGACCACCAAACAGTGACCATCACTTTTCTTGGGGTAAGTTTTCGTTTAGGGCATTGTTTAGGTGCTGAACCAGGATCCAACCAACTTGCTGAGCGCTTGCGGTTATCAAACAGAATCCATTTTTCATCGCAGGTAACAATGCGGTTCAAAATTCCTTCATTTGTGTGTCTGTTGAGCAGTGCAAGGCACGTCTCGACGCGTACTTCGCGCTGGCGATCATTGAGTTCGTGGGGCACCCATTTGTCAAGCTTTTTTACCTTGCCAATTTGACGCAAATGGACCAATATTGTTTTGACGCTAACGTCGAAAGCTGCTGCTAATTCAGCCGTAGATTGTGTATCATCAGCTTCCACAATCGCCTTTAATTCGTCATTGTCGACCAAAGTCTTCGGACGACCGCGAGGTTCATTTTTCAGGTCGAAATTTCCAGAACGGAAGCGAGCAAACCAATAACAGGTAGTGCGTTGGTTTGTAGTGTTAGCTCCGTAAACGTCGTTGATGTTGCGTGCCGCTTGTGCCGCGTTGCTGCCACGACGGTACTCATATTCCATAATTACTCGAATTTTTAACGTATCCATGATGACGAAAAAGATTTAAATGCGATGAAAATGTAACACTAATCAATAAACAAATGACTACTTTTGGAAAAAAAAAATCCATGTTTTTAAAATAAAATTAATTTGAAATTAGAATTCTTAGCCAAACAAAAAATATTTTGATTTGAAATGGCCAGTACTGCAGAACGGCAATTTCATAGGTAAAGACCTAATATATATAAATACGTGAAGCGAAAACTTCAGAACTTTTGTTAAAAACACGAACCGTCTCAAACTCCCTAGTGCACGCACTAGGGAGTTTGAGACTTGGCACAGTTCAAGTTTAAAAGGAGAACAAGTTCAGAAAGTTAAAACAGTCGATATTTGATTACTGACCGACCACTAGTTATAATATTGTTTACTTTTGATTAAAAAAAAAAAACGTAACCCCGCACTAGAAATTTGTCTTAGGTGCGTTTACAAACATTCAAACTCACATACACAAACAGCCAGCACTATTTTTATAAATAGTGTTGGCAGTCGATATTTGACTGCTGCAGTGGTATTATTCTTAATACCACTGCAGCAGTCAAATATCGACTGAAATTAAATTGATGATGAAATGATATGTATGTATTTCTGTAAATAGGTTTCACTTTTACAAGTCGTAAAATGGAATAAATAAATGAGGATTAGACTAGGTCGGTGCGTCCCTACCTACCTACTCTGAGAAGAAATACCGAAACAAACTCAGAGGTCGCATTCTCTTTTAAAGTCCAGATCATGTGAAGAATATGCATATTAGTGTCTGAGATGGTCTTTTGAGGAAAGAACCATACAGATATGAGTGGACCTGTCCAGCCAGGGCAAGCATTTGTCAGCAAACGTAGAGCTGTTTTAACAAATCTTGTATATATGGAATTATATCGATTTTAGATAAGTAAGTTATTAGGAACAGGCCAAGTAATACCTACGGAGTGTAGCAACGGGAATGTTGTTTACGTAACCGGTGCCATGTTTAGCAGTCAACAGTTTCGGGCTTAAAAGAATGTATGAATGGGACATTAAATACAGAATTTAAATAAAAAGTAACGGATGAGAAACATCCTATAACAGGCTCCGCGTCAATAACTAGATTTAATTTGAATTTGGAAACTACTGTAATCATTCTCCGTAAATTCATTTGATGTTATTATCATTAATATACATAATAGCACGCCTGTATTCTCCAAGGTGTTAGGCAGCGTTATACCTGTAGGTTTACCCATATTTCTCCAGTTATGTTTAAGTCCCATGTAACAGGGGAAGAGCATATAGCCATCAATTGGGCGCAAATCTAGACTCCAGGCAGCTATTGAGAAATTCTAGATAAAAAACCAGTAACACTTTGCCCGACCGAATTGAACCCAGTACCGAATACGTGGCAGTCATCATCATTACTTTGTTTAAAATAAATAAAACCAGCAAAAAATACAAAAATAAGTTAATTATTTTAGTGTCAATTTACATTTCAAGCAAGTTTTGGTAGCTACAAAATAATGCGTTTTCTTATGCGTTGGGTAAAACAAAGGTTTTATTCGATTTAATGTTAAAGACAAGGGAAATATCTGGCAAAGTGTGGGTGTACCTACTGTAGGTTGCCCTCGGCCTCACTCTTCGGGACTAAATGCGTGATGTTATATTAAAGCGGTATGCTATTAATAACATAACTAGCCTATTTTCAGTTCAAAAAAAAAAAGAAAGAAAATTTCAGTTCTATTTTTGTCAAAAACATATCATCATAACACGACCAGAATATTTTGACAACGCATGAACTCACATTATTAAACCACAGAATAATTTTAAAATAACATTCTTCTCCTAACATCATAGGGAAAACTTACGTATTCAAGTTCAGTGGCGGTTTCATAGCGGTTTTAGGTATGTACATACATACATGTGTGAATTTCAATATCTATCTTGATTATCATAATCACGAAAGAGTTCGTTGTTCTCGTCCGAAAATGCGGACTTACAACCTTTTGCCTACTAGGAAGAGATTGTAAGTTCATGGTAGTTCAACCTTATGCACTCTACACCGTTACATTTTTGTGACTATTTTCAGAATGCGTAGGCTCTAAAAATAAAGTGTGATGTTTTCTTTGTGGGTCGTTCTCTTTGTGTTGTTCTTTAGAATGTTAGCGTAACTTTTAGTGGGTGTGGGATTCCTAATAGCGTCCTTCCTTTGGTGGGCATATAGTCCGAAAAATAGCCACCAGCATACCTTCGTGCTAATCAGTACCTACTTACACACCAGTCGGTATTGCTAGGCGTAGCGATTAATGGAAATATATTGTACTCTCTGTTTCATTTGAAAATCTTAGAGATACTTATAAAAATATCTATCTATGTAATGTATTGTATTAAGTACGAGTATATCAGTCATCTTGTACCTATAACACAAGCTCTGTGTAGCTTGGGGCTAGATGATGCTGTGTGGATTGTCCAGCATTTAAGTTATTTATTTACTTAAGTATGTCTTTTATGCATGCGCCTTTAGCTTCGAGTATCTTCTGATATTTCCACAAGGCAATTTGGTTCAGTTACTGACTTTGATTCGGTCACCACATATCCTTATCCTGCTATTGTGACGCCACTCGTTCGAACTTTGAACAAGAAGATTGCTTGTTACTTTATGATGACCTAACATTAAAAAATACTCAGAAATCACAATAAAGGTTACTCTTACGAAGCCTTTTCGAAAAAGTACTTAGGTACTTCTGAAGTATTGAAACTTGTTTGACTGACTCATCATCGTCTGCCTAACCGTTTCCCAACTATTTTGGGGTCGGCTACCAGTCTGACCGGATGCACTTGAATACCCGTATTTTACATAAAGTGACTGCCTATCTGACCTCTAGGTTGTGGAGCAAGCCAGTCTTACCAAGGGGTATCGCACCCCTTGGTAAGACCGGCTGTCAGACTGTCGAGCTTCTGACCCGTGACTACTGTCAAAGATCTACTAATGACAACCGGGAATAATGGCTTAGGGTCTAGAAATGTAATGGAAGGTGACCGGCCGTTTGTTACCATTTTGCTAAGGTAACAAACGGCCGTATCTAAAATATATAGATATTGGTGAATAAAACTTTTTTTTTTTATTCAAACATAGGTCCAGTCATGTGGCAAAATATTCTTTATTGTTTGGTAACTACTAAACAAGGCTTCCCTCGCATGTTTTTTTTATAAACTTTTACTGTTACGTCCCTCACTATGTCAATGAACACTAACATTTAATTATCATAATTGTCCCTACAATCAAATGAGTGATTGTACCCTAGGCTTGCCTAATCATGTGAGACGGGTTTAATAAGCTATTAGTACCTGTGTTTTTCTGCTAATTAAAAGAAAAAATACCTTGTCGATAGGTAGGTACTTGTCAATTTAATAGGTATCATACACGCAGTTTTTACATCAATTTAGAGCGAAATATTGACGACATCGAGTATTAATTTTCGTTTGATTACTAGAAGACATCTGTTGCCCTTGCCCCGAGCGGGTAATTATGTTATTACGGCAGGTCATTGAAACGATGACACATTCAAAATAATTATGTTATGACTCGTCTACTCTGAATCCTGTTCAATATTGTTGTAAAATCTTTTTCATAAACGTTTTTTTGCAAATTGCTGTCACGGTCCATTTAAACACGGAAATCTTTAAAAACAGCATCGAGAAAATATCTAGACACAAGGAACAATTAAGCATCGCTGTATGAATCTGTAACTTCTTGTTACATCCAGTAAGCTTGATTGTGGAGATTGAGAAATTCCCAATAAGTTTCAGTAATCCGTCTGATGAAACCACCTCTTAGCAGACTGGTTTTGGTGACCTCAGTTTATGTTTAGTAGCAGACAGGACGAGTCTGCTGCCTATCCTCATAAAATCTGGCTTTTCGTTTTAGCTAGACTTCAGAAGAAGTCAAGCTACTTCATTATTCTGTGCCACAAATAACTAACTAGGTATTTTATTTTTTATTTATTAATTTATTAAAAAAATCTACATCAAATGTATAAGATAATGCATACATAACATAATATACGAACAGCCGAAGGGTTAGGCAGAGATGCACCTACATTTCGCCAGAAAATTTAAAGTCCCATGTAATAGAGGCGAACCTATTGCCATCAACAGGGCACAAATCCAGGCTCCGGGCTGCTAACAAGAAAATTCCTATTGGAAAAACTCAATCACACTTAGCCCGACCTGGGGAATGACCCCAGGACCTCAAACTCAGCAATCGTGCTTGGGACCACTAGACCAGCGAGGCGGTCCTATCCTAGTCCTAGTATAAGATAATAGATCATAAGCCCTTAGCAAGTACAATGAAACAAATAAGTTATGACAAAACGAATATCATCATCTCCCTAGCCTTTTATCAACTATGTTGGGGTCGGCTTCCAGTTTAACCGGATGCAACTGAATACCAGTATTTTACATGGCCTATCTGACCTCCACAACCCCATTACAACAACACGACGCCCCTTGGTAGGACTGGTTGTCAGACTTTCGGGCTTCTGAATACCCGTAACGACTGTCAAAGATCTACAAATGACAGCCGGGACCGACGGCTTAACGTGCTATCTGAGGCACGGAGGAGTCGATATGTTACGAATGATCACCCCAGACTGACCTCGGCAAGCAAAGCTTAACCTTCGATCAACCCGTGCGGCTGTTTTTATTTAGCCACGAGCTCCTTTTCACAAAACGAATATCATATAAAAACAAATCAGTAAAATATACATTTATAAAATCATAGGGCGAAGTGAATGCTTCGCGATCCAGACATTTGACGAGCATGGTCGTGAGAACTATCACAATAAGCTTCAATAATAGTACACGGATCTCCGGCTTAGCTAGTTACTTCTCGGTAAGGATGTTCTCTGTGCAACACTTAATGCTCATACATGTTTTTAATGTGCATAATTATCTTGACAATATAAAATTAATGGATAAATGGTGACGTAAGAATACGGTGTAAATATGTTACGCGAGGTGTCGCATGGCTTCTTTGTTATGTCACCTATATTATATTATGAGGGTAATTAAGTACCGCATGCCTGTATTACTAATTAGATAACGATGGGGTCTGAAAAGTGATTTGCATAAAGAAAGCAGCACAGCACTAAAACAAACGATGAAAAAAGAACGCGCCCGCGTTCGTCTGATAAAAATTGAGGTCAATCGGGCGCCTTATTAAATTATTCTCAGATCCTCGGTTCGGTTAGGTAGGTAGGTACCTGTGCCTTTAAATGTATTGTTTTTGTCATCCATGCCCGTAATAATGCACCTAACACTTTATCTCTTCACCACCCTTAGGTTGACTGGTAGAGAATGCTTAAAGCATTAAGTCTGCCTTTGTAAATTTATTGCAAAAAGGCAAGTAATACATACTGGAAGATTAAACGTTACTTCAATTAGTTCAACTAATGATTTTTCTGAAAACTCTACATCAGAGAAAACATATAGAAATCAATGATGCCAAGATTGCGCCAAGTAATTACGTACACACTGTCTTAACAACCAATGTCACAATAGGCTCAAGCAGTTACATCAACTAAGAAGGTACAACTCAATTTATAAATTGACAAGATATCAACACGAAATAACAAGGATTTCTTTTTCAACATTGCAGAAAATAACTGTGTAGAAATATTCCCGTGCCTCTGATTCACAGAACGTGTCTATGGTGTCTTTTATAGAGCGCGTGTTCCAATCTGAAATGGCAAAAAGTAATTCTAATTAACAATCATATGCAGTGATCATTTTCCCTCTACGATACGAATGCGCGCGGTTGCGAAGTGTGTACCAATCACGTTTGACTTTGTAGCGCAAATTGGAATTTTCTCATACCGTCTTTTAATGACGTATGTATCCTAAGAACTGTGTTCTACTGACATCGATGTTTTTTCACAAAACGTGGTTTCGAGATCTTTGATCTTTAACCTATCATTACTACACGCGCATTTGGCTCGGAGGTGAGTGCGTGTGACCTAGGCCGCCTTGCGGTCGAACTGACTTCCATCTTTATACTATCTGTGGCGAAAAAAAATGAAGCTTCTTCTGTTTACGCCGCTGGTCCTGTTATCTGAGGTCAGGTCTCCTTACTTTTCTGGGCCAAGTTTTTCTGTCTTCGGTTTTCGGTTCTGCAATTGGGTTTTCTTGAGGTCTCTTTTTGGATTTGACCACCAGGTTAAAGGCGGGTTTAGTCTTTGTTTTTGAAAAAAAAAATGGTTATTAGTAACAGCCGCACGAGTCGATCTACAAAGTTAATCTGCGCTATAAGAGGTCGGTCCGTGGATAGGTGACCATCAAATACATCTCGAGAAACATCCGTGCCTCGGAAAGCACTTTAAGCTGTTGGTCCTGGCTGTCAATTGTAGATTTTTGACAATCGTTACGGGTATTCAGAAGCCCGAAACTCTGATAACAACCCCTTGTTAAGACTGTATCGTGTTACGACGTAACTAGGTAAATTGTACACCACAGCTTCGTTGGTTTATTTATAAACAATAGGTTCTTCGAAACAGTTAATATTGATCGCATCGATTCCCTTTACAATTTACAATAACGATGTACTTGAAAACAAAAGTCGATTGTATAAAATGTTGTAAGCTTTAGCTTTGATGATGTCAGTGAGAAGTAAAAATTTGTTATACTCGTTATACCAGACTAGCTGTGCCCTGCGGTTCCATCCGCTCCTACGCTGCCACGCACAGATACGACTGGCGTGATGTTAAATACTCTTTAACTTTTCTCCAGAAATGGGCTATAAAATAAAAATATTTAACCTATTTTCTTTTTAACGTTGCCCCGCACTAGGAATTTCTCCTTTAATATGAACATACATTTAAAGTCACATACATAAACAGTTCCAGAGATCTACAAATAAAACCAGAAACCAACTCATCAGCTTTAGTAAAACATATAGTACGGGTTACAATTTAAGAGTAAAAAAAAAACAAATTTTGATTATGAACAGCAAGGCGAGTTAAGGCCCTTGTCTGGGTCTCCTCTAGTTATCTTCATGCTTTTCTGTCTTCTTCCAGCAACTTTTATAACATCAGTAAAAATCGACAGATTTATTATATACTAGTGTAGATACCTACCACTCATACACATAACATTCTTAAGGAGCGTGTTCAATTGTTCTTCAAATCGTAGAATATATGCAACCATGTTGAATTTCGATACGATTGTGTGTTAATAGGCCGTGCAGCGCGTGCTGCAGTCTAAAAAGGATACAAATTCGAAGGTTCTCGAACGTTGGGAAATATGTCTTGAAGGGGAAGCTATCAAAGCGGTCGGAGTCAATCTTGTGATGTTTTTAAGGTTAAGCTCTGAAAGAGGTTATCGAGTGGTAGGTATAACAATTAGTGACCCACTGAAGTTTGAGCTTTGTGTTCGTTTTCGGGAATTAATCACCGATTTAGCTCAAGGCGATTTCAGACTTAAGTATATGATCTATACTAATATTATAAAGAGGTGAAATTTTGTAAGTTTGTATGCAGGGGGTTATCTCCGGAACTGATGATCCAATTCAAAAAATATTAGAACTGTTAGAAAGCTATTTTATTCCTGAGTGCTATAGGCTTTTATTATTTTGAAAAACTACGCTTTAAAGGGGGTGTAGGGGATGTTAAAGTTCGGAGGGAAAAGTACGAAATTCAAGTGGACGAAGTGCTAGTAATAAATTTAAGTCACCAGGAAAACATCGTGAGGAAAACTGGACTTAATTATAAGTCATCGATGTCTGTGAGCAAGACCAACTTAGAAAGTGCTTGGAATTGAAAAAGTCATGTTGGTACTTGTCCAGGTTTGAACCCATAACTTTGTGCACAAAAGTCGACACCTAAACCACTGGGCCATCACGACATCACTTTTCTACAAGCTTTTTATTATCTTGCAGTATTCGTATGTACGTTGTTGCTAAATTTTCCAAGCAATGTTTTATAAATAAGGTAACCAATTATCGTTCGGATTGAAAATTAAAACATAGAGGAACTCGTGGATAATAAAAACAGCCACGCGGGTCAATCGAAGGTTAAGCTACGCTTGCCGAGGTCGGTCTGTGGATGGGTGACCGTTCGTAACATATCGAGACTTCTCCGTGTCTCGGAAACCACGTTAAGCCGTTGGTCCTGACTGTCATTTCTAGATTTTTAACAGTCGTTCCAGAAGCCCGAAAGTCTGATAACCAGTCTTACAAAGGGGTATCGTGTTGCCTAGTAACTGGGTGGTGGAGGTCTGATAGGCAGCCGCTCCATGTAAAACACTGGTATTCTGCTGCATCCGGTTAGACTAGAAGCCGTCCCCAACATAGTTAGGAAGAGGCTAGGCAGATGATGATATTCGTTTTGTCACCACTTATTTGGTTAATTGTACTTGCTAAGGGCTCATGATCAGTGTGCTAGGCAGATAATGATGATTGAAAATTAAAATATAGTTAATTAAGCTTCTGATTAAAGCCTAGGATTATACGCTTAATCCCCAAACAACATAATTGAAGATCGATCTATTTTGAAATTATTACACGGTAGAAAAACAAAAATCAATGATTGATTTAATTTTTAACGACCGTATCATTTGAATACTTACTTAAATATCTTGTATAGATTAATTTATATAGGTAAAGAATTAAAAATAATTGAGGATTCTGTGTCTACCTTCGAGTCATCGTAAAAGTTAATTAGTTACAAGCTACTATGATTGAAACAAGACAACATTTCAAGTCAATGCTAACTTAAATTAAGTTACAGTAGGCCGCACGTGATTGCTAACAAAACTAGTTCGAGCTGGACGGGATATAACAATTAGGCAAGTTATGAAAAATACACTTTTGAACGTCAAACTTACAAGTTAAATAAAAAATGAAGATGATTCTGGCTGTCCAAAATCTTGTCAACTATGGAGAAGAACGAGAACCTCCACACTCTTACTAGGTCATCATCTGCTAAGCCTTTTCCCAACTATGTTGGGGTCGACTTCCAGCCTAACCGGATGCAGCTGAATACCAGAGTTTTACATGGAGCGACTGCCTATCTGACCTCCACAACCCAGTCACTGGGCAACACGATAACCCTTGGTAAGACTGGTTGTCAGACTTTCGGGTTTGTGACTACCCGTAGCGACTTAACGTGCTATCCGAGGCACGGAGGAGTCTCGATATGTTACGAATGATCACCCATCTACAGACTGACCTCGGCAAGCGTAGCTTTAACTTCGATCAACCCGTGCGGCTGTTTTTATATAGCCACGAGCTCCTCCACACTCTTACTAGGTACTCTTTTAAAAAGGTTTTTTCAATATTTTGTTAATATTAATCAGATAAATATATGTGGAAAAGGATGTACATACTTAGGTACCTAGAATAAAACTACCTACTATACTAAAATTCTCTGTTTAAACTTCCTACTGTGCTTAACTAGCTAAAGATCAAAGTTTTACCACTGTCGTGCGGCAGTGTACACACATCGTAAATGAAAGATCAACTCAACTAATTAAAGCGATCAACATCTTCATGTGCATACTCATTCATTCGAAACAATTGCCAATTGCATCCATTGTGTTCAAATGTAAAAACATATTGCCCCACGTGGGAATAACAATGTTTTACATCGTGAAAATGCTACGAGAATAGTTTAAACAATCGTGCTTACGACGTCAGAATACTAAAAAACGGTTTACCAGTAGAACACCCACATTTCGCCAGTTACGTTCTAAGTCCCATGTATGTAATGGGGGCGAGCCTGTTGACGTCAACCGGGCACGAATTCAAACTGCAGTCTGCTGCTGAGAAATTCCAGATGAATTGCTATGCCTGACCCGGGAATCGAATGCCGGATCTCCTGCGAGGCAGTTCACAAAGTTCCATGTTCAAAAACTCAACTAAAATTAAGATACTGACCTCTCTGTCTGACAGACAGCTCGAGGTAATCACGGTGACAGTGAAGAACTAAGTTTGAAATATTTACCTATGCCTTGAACTTCGTGGTGTTTTTCGTCGATACGTTGTGAAACTTCAACGATATATGTACCTAGGCCATTGGATGCCACAGTTTTAATAAAATTAATAGCTATTATATTATCTTATATTCTATATCCGTTCTTTCCTTAGTTTTATAAGAGAGAAAAAGATGGAAATAGTCAAATTTCGGCTAGCCTGTCAACAAGGTAATCGTCGCTGTTATTTCAAAAGTTAAAATATTGGAAAACCAACCAACGAAACAGTTAAATAAACAAATAAAATGAGGAAATGCTTACTGAAAAACACAAATACAATGATTTGGGTTTTCCAATCGGTACCTAAGCATTTGCCTCGGTTATTGGCAATAAGCTCCTCATGGCGTTTGAGCATAGGTACCTACCCAATGGTACGTGATTATTTTTTCATAAATAATATAATAGTAATAAAATAAAAAAGCCTTTTAATTAATGCAATAACAAAGTGGGTTGACTAATTATAACCTAATACAAAATAAGTTTACAATTTGATAAAGAAAGAAAAAACATTTATTTGGGACGCGCACAGATAGTAAAAAACACAAAAGTAAAAAGGGACTAAAATATAAACAGTTAAATAAAAGGACCTGTGCGAGGCCAAAAAGGCTCCTATTTCAGCATATGCTGCGATATTTCAACAAGGAGTAAAAATACCGCAGCACTGTTCTTCCGATAGGACCCGCTGTGATGCCACGGACACGCCCACGTAATTTGCAGGTGAAGGCCTCCTCCAAAGAATTCCAGTCCTCTCTATCTAGGACTGTTTGCGTCCAGTTTGGGCCATCCGTTTTACTGATGTCGTCCGCACATCTTATAAGCGATCTTCCTCTGTGGCGATTCCCCCTCTGCCTCTCCAACCTGTCAGTCTTATGGTCCACCGTTCGTCTGACAGTCTTGCCACATGCCCCACCCATTTCAATTTCAGTTTTTCATAATTAATACGTATAGTGAGTACCTATATTATAATATAGGTACTCACTATACGTATTAATTATGATGTTAATTTGTTGGTCAAAATACTAAACATTATTTATTTAGTTCACCTTACAAAGAGCCTTCACGACCATCGTGCGGATTTCACATTAAAATAACAAAATATATGTGTTTATTGACCAAACTAACAATTATATGTGCAATGAGACCATGAAGTGTGTATTTAAATTAATGATGAGTTCATAACGTATTGTTTATTGCCATCTGTAAGGACATGATCTAAGAAATCAAGTTCATTTCATAGCAAATTAAAATCACTAGAAGTAGAATCAATATTACAAAGCATAACAACAGCCTACAGGCTGTTGTCATGTTCCTTCCACCCTGTACACAGGGTGGAAGAAACATGCGTGCATATCCTGATGCCATGAGTTCAGGACATGATTCTAAATCCTTAGTGGATTTTTTTTGTCGCCATTTTATAATTATTATGTGTTTTTCTGATATTTCTTACATTCAATTGTAAATAATCATGAGAAAATCATAATTTATATCTAACGCCAGTACATTTTAAATTAAAAAGTTCAAAAAGTCACTTCTTCCATTAAAAATCTCATTGGGTTTTCATTGGGTGAAAAGAATTTGGCAAAACCCGACGTAATATTTCAACGCTGAGGGGTCCTGAATCATGTACAGTTTCAGGATGTGCGTCGATGTCCCTTCCACCCTTTATACCTGGAAGAGGTAGGCAAAAGATATTTCTTAGTTATTGTAAGTACCTAAAACAAACTAAATCAACTAATGTAGGCAAGAAAAAAATCAGCATTGCCTAGAGATAGGAAAACTCCACAGTAGTACACACAGCAGTCGCGTTGGCACCACAAGGTATTTTAAACAGTTAGGTATGCTTTTTTCGCACCCATTGGTAATTATAATAACCAGCCATTTATTCTCCTCTTAAATGAAGATCAAACCTGAGTGGCGCAGGCGCAGTTGTCACGACACGATTGAACACCAAGCTCATTTTCCTTTAATCACGCGATACCAGCTAAAGTTTTTTGGCTTCTCATTTACCGGACTACAGGTAAAAAGGGTTACGCGTAAATACAGACCAATCAATCAGCCTATCAAGTATATCGCACTCCACGGTAGAACAAAGGTCTCTCTCAAGAAGTCAAGACTCCTAACCCAAAATGCCAAGCTACCATACACGCGTAATAACAAAAATAACTGCATAACTATAATTTAATCAAGAGCCTGAATCTTGCATTTTTATCGTTGCAAAGCTAAGTTGCATTAAGTACTATCTAAAATACGATAACAGTAGTTATATTTCATAACTTTTCAGTCTACTTCATTAAGATACAGCAACGGTCAAGGTTAGCAGGCGTATGAAAGGCATGTCGATATTGTAGAAAGAATATCTCGGAACTAAATCAGAACATTCGATATTTGTGTTATTCATAAATCGTAGATATACCTACTAAGATTTCTTTTTCGGGACATCGCCAAGCGGTTGGTGGACTCTTCACGTGACAGTCTTTTTTTTGTCCAACAACATTGCCATTCAACGTGGCAATGCTGCTAGCTTTTTGGGAACTATTCCCGTAGACAGCGATGCGGTTGGTTGTATTTTATTTATGCCATATGATTATTTCCTTAGGTGGCTTAGGTAAATAGGCCGGTCATACCGAAGATACGTAATATCAATATGTTTTCGCACTGCGAGTCTTTATTATAACTACATTTTTATTGTAGTTCACTGCTGTCGTTCATTCACCACAAACAATATCTAAAAGAATGTTGTGCGAATGAAAGTGATGTTTTAACACACTATTGAAGATTCATGATAAGATACATATTGTTGTTATCCTTGTAAATATATCGTTGGTGTGTCTTGCCTTGCTACATTAATAAACAAAATAACTAATCGATATTCATAAGTAAAAAACTAAAAACGAATTAATGCGATCAAAAGAAAATAGTTAATTAAAACGACAAATCTCAAAACAACAGTTGTCACCCTCAAGTACATCGAACTCAACAAAAAACAGCAGAAAAATTCAAATTTAAAACCATGTAATTATTGTTAATATGTAAATCCAGTAAACTGGTTTAATATTAATTAACTCCTATTAACAACGGTGTAATAAATTGTGAGTATTGTGACACAGAAAAGGTTTATAACCTATCGTTTATAAATTGAAAATCTTTAGTTTTTTACTGGTAAATCGGGAAACTGTAAAAACTTGGGCGACTTTGATTACTACCGGTAAAACGAGGTGAATTGAAACAGGAGACTCTTCTACACTGATTTGTACCACACTATGATACTATGTATATCTCCTGTATCTTGGGTGCGTTCACAAACATTAAAACTCACATATAAACAAACAGCCAGTAACGGAACAACTACCTGTAGGCCATACAAATATTTGTCCCGTGCGGGAATCGAACCCGCGACACGCAGCGCAGCAGCCAATCACTTAGCCACTGCAGCAATTGTGCCGTCAACACAACGCAACGTATATCGAAAGCAAGCTTTATAACCGATTTTCACGTTAATTAAATATTATTTGTTACTCCTTGTGACATCTTATCAGTAACAAATAATAATTAATTAACGTGGAAATTTCATTTTAAGTTTCGCTTCTATCTGATATCTATGTTTCTTTTAACCCCTATGTTTCTATTAACCCCTTATTACCGTTCTTAAAATTGTGTTGTTTGACTCAATTTTACCCGTAAAAGGAAAGCATTATCTGAGTATTCAACTTTTGGGAATCTAAGTCATTAGGCTACATTTTGCCAATGAATTAGCTACAGGTCGGAATGAACAAAACACATTGCAAACTTAACCCTGACTTTGCTCGAAAATGCGCTCTAGATTTTGACTTTAAACGGCCATAAAATGATAGAGTATTTATATTTTTATTTCGTTTTACCGTGTATCATTTTGTCAATGACTTTTCGTCCTTTTAGGTATACATAATATTAGGAGTTAGGTAGGTATGTAAAGCTATTAGGGTCCTGCACAGTACCTGTCGCCTATAATTGGTTCCTTATTTAGGTAAACTGTAGAATACTCAAACCTACCTAACTTAGTCAGCCATTTTTTGTTTAAAAGCTTGAAAAAGCACTTACACTACATCTAAAACATATAAAATACTACTAATACCAGCTTATTATTGTCCTACTGCAAGGCACAGGCCTCTTCTCATACAGAGAAGGCACGAGCATTGATCACCACGTTTGCTCAAGACGGGTTGGCAAGCTCAGACTTATATTAATTATAAGTCCAGGTTTCCACACGATGTAATCCTTTAACGATATCAGTAAGGTCTAAGATAAACTTCAAAAATAAATATGAATTTAAAAGGTGCCCGGATTCGAACCTGAAACTTCGTGCATGAGAGAAGAGGCCACTGGGCCATCACGTCATTTTAAAACCTACTATATAACTATAAGTAAAAAATATAATAACATAATAATAATATATAATATAATAATAATATATAATATAATAACATATCAGCATTTAGTGAAATTTCACTAAATGCTGATATGATATGCAATCACTGTAATGGAGAAATCTCCATTTCAGTGAAGGGATTTGTATCAGCAACAAAGAAAACGAAAGCGTCGCTTGTAAGTATTTAAAGTCAACAAAGTTGCATTTTAAAAGCCCAAGATCTAAAATCTCGAAGGGTCTAATTGTGTATCCACGCCGCAATTGTTTTGGGACGCGACCTGATGCTGTAATGACATAGACGACCTTAGCCCCCTTTGGACTCGGCACTCAACAGACAACTGAATTCGAGTGCATTATTATTTTGTTAGTTCCCTGCATTTAAAAGCTAAACGTTTGCACGAAGTTAGTGGCTTCGGAGAGGTCACCTTCCATTATGCATTTGTTGCCCTCGTAACTGTGACAAACGGATAGGTACTCTTGTGATTATAATGGTATCTTAAGAGGCAAGGCGGAATACAATAATGTTGAACATGAAAAAAAATCAAACGTAGTCAACGAAGCTATTTTCGTTTTATATAAGTATAGTTCATAGCTTGAATGCATGCCAAGTAGCAGCCTTCGAAATTAAAATTTTCATACATTTTCGCAATACGCAGCTCAGTATTAAATTGTACAGACGCCAGCACATCAAGCTACTGCAAACGGTCAGATTTTCCAATTGAACATGAACCTTATACTTTCGTAATAAAGTTGAAAACGTATCAAATAAATTTGACAGAATGGGGTAGCTTGATGTGCAAATCAATCAATATCTATGCGTTTCACGAAGTATTCATTATTGAATTAATAATCATACGACTTTTTTTAGTTCAAATTATGCGATTGAATGACTACGTCATGAAATCTTCATGACATTTGAGCACAATTGTAATTTAGAGAATTATAATGGAGATTTTAATGATAACATTTTGAGAAATATGTTTGTTACGGTCGCGAATAACTTTTTCAATAACACACTACATAATATTGAGCTGCATTGCTAGTTTGTAATACAATTTACATACTGCACACTTTATGAGGTCTCGTAATAATGGTGATAATGTCGTACCTACATGTAGTCTACGCTTGAATCTAATACCCATAATCGAGAGCTACTGAAACAAATTCTTGACTAACGGATTTCACACTAAACTAGTACTTAGGAGGATACTGCCTACCCTCATGACATAATCCTATTGTTGCATTCATTTTACGAAACCTACCTCAGGCTACGAAAGAGTCGGCTATTCGTCATCGGCAACAATAGATCCCTTGCCTTGGTTTGCTTGCTTGTATAGTCTATCTATGCAAATCCTTGTTTCCAATGTTATATTATTTCCACTTAACCAAACATCAACTTTATCATAGTGTAAGTTTAAGTTGATATTCAAATATTTGTAGTGGTTCGTGTAGGTTTTAAATTTACTTCTTCCAAATTAGTTAAGATTTTTGGTAACAAAATTGCGTAGGGATGCAAAGTACCTTGTCGTATTAAGGTATAAATATGTAAGGTGGCCGAAGACCATGTTACTTATACTGACTGAGTTGACAGTTAGCTACTGTAGCTGGTAACTATTTGTCCTAAATTTTTAGACGTCACGTCCGCCGCATGTACAATGATCGCTGGGCAAGTCAAGACGAACACTGCCCATCCAGCCTACAAAGAAATGGCGAGATGACCTGGACTAGCCTGGACAAGTAACACGCGGTTCGTTTTGAGGGGAAGCAGGAAGAATTTGGGGGCGGCATAAGCTCAGCAGTGGGCAAGTCAAAAACAAAATTGCTCCTTTTTTAAATTCTGTACTAAAAAACTCAATGAATCGTATAAGATGGTACCTACATTCCATAACTCGCTCATAATGTAGACACATAAATTAATCTAATCTCCCAATAAAATACGATGCAACTCATCTAAATATTAATTAGCTCAACCATGCAGCTAAGGTCGTTGATTCGAGTGCGATGTAAGGCATTGCAGTGGATGCGCGCAATTAATATACCTATCGGGTACATAACTTCATAGCCTAATCACTGTGTTTAGATAGTAAGGCCACTGTTCTAATTTGAAGCACTTACTAATGTAAATGAGATGAGTCTCAATGGAATATATCGCATATTAATATCTGGGTTCGTCTTGTGATCCGGTGCGCTCGCGCATCATCATGTCGTCTGTGTCGTTCCTTTCCGTATCGACCTTCAAACCAACGTCCGTGTGCTTTTTCTTCTTTATATTCCTTATAGGCTTCGATTGCTCAGTCTTCACACTTCCTAACTATAATCATATTTTGAAATGTCGTAAGTACTTGTAGGTACGGTTAAGAGCTAAAGTCGATTTTCGACGTCATATTGACACACGGTTTTTCAATATGAATTGCAGAGTTTCTTGCTAAATAGCTCTTTTTTAGATATTGCTATAAACGTATACCGTCGCAGGTGATATCGTTGTTCGCGAATACGCTGCCATTTATTTAAAGAACCGGATTTTTTAATGTCTATGAAAGACTTTCGTAATCATAACGTAGGTACTAATATCAAGATATTTGCAAAAAGCAAGCCTAGCTTATAATAATCGAATAGCGACGACCATTATGAACGCTGACTGGCTGATAGGAACGTTATGCACAGGCAAATGGTTAGAACAAGGCTCGGATGTAGCTTATAAGCTACAAAAAAATAAAGATGTTATTAATAAAGTCAAGGCATTAGTTTCCAATCGCCCTAAACAGACTAGGTTTATTACAAAAATCCACCAAAATCATTCTTAGTTTCCAATAATCTGGTTCTTTGCAAAAGTATGATTTTTCCAATCATCCTTCGATTTATATACCTACCTATTTAAAACTATTGGGTGTATACTTCGCTATAATAGTCTTAAGACCACGAAGTACTAGCGATTAAATAAATTGCTCTAATATAAGGTCGCGTTGACCATGAATTCTGTATCAAATCGAAATTGAATATCATGGATCGGTATTTCCTCGTGATGAATAGCAAATGTCATTGCCACTTTCCTAGAGTTACACTTATATCCGGGAACCTTTTATGTAGTTTTTACACTGCCCTACAAAGAAAATTGATACAAACTACTAAAGAGGAAACAATTTAAAAAAGCTCTAACTAAATAATGATTAGAAATGTTACGGTTAGCGTAGACAGAGCGGTAAATGCTCGAACACGCGCGCGCGTCCTCGGACATCCGCTGTGTACACGCGATGACCGCAGCAAATGATCGAGGATCAGCGCTAGCAAGCTCGAGCAGTATCGCGAATGCTCGCGTGCACTATCGTCACCAGGACAGTAACATTACAGAATACTCAATTGTAAAGGACTTGACAACCTTTCTTGGAGCTTTGTCTCTGTGGGGTATTGACTAATGTGCTGTGAAGAGAAAGCTCTCACTCGGGAATGCCTGAGAGAGACCCCGTTGCTGTAAGGTTTACGCAAACTTCAACTCTATTACAATTCAAGTCTAGTACAGATTTAAGCTCATTGTCAATAAATCAATGAAAACTGACCCATATAACTTACTTGAACTTTAGTCACAGATAACTAAAGAAAAATAAAACAAGTATAATCAGAAAAAATATTTTTATGCCAGTTAACAAAACCTAAAAAAATAATCAAATAAAAATAAACAACCTCTGTCATTAGTAACACTTACACGTAAAAATAATCAGGTTAACTTAATAATAATTTGTTTTAGTGCTGCTCAAGCTTTTATTGTGCTTACAATGGTAAATGTAATAATAATAATAATAATAATCGTTTATTTGTAAAACATAGGTAATCATTACATGCAAGATCTTATAAATTAGGAAGTGCGCTATTAAATTATATTATGCTCAGTCTAGATAACTAGACTAACTGATAACTTTACTTGTTGTCTTCGGATCATCCTTATGATGCCTAGCGTCAGGTCTGTTAACAGGATTAACTTTACAAGTTATTTTGTATGATTCGACCATTTTGACAGAATCCCTAACTAAAATAGAAGATCTGATTGTGAAAGAATGTGAGAAACATACGGATGTGTCACACAACGCCGTATGGAAACTGAGGTACAAGCGATAAAGGAACCTATCTGTTCGCTGCTTAAGTTTCATTTCCACTCGGCCGGGCAGCTTGGTCCCTTTGCGTGAAGAATTGATGAACTCAAAATCTTCTAGAGTAACATCCTGATTACTCTCATCTCGGATACACACGAGCCAGTTCTGGGGTGCTCCAGGGGTGAACTTAACATTCTTCTTTTCGGAGTCTAAACTAACATTAAAATATATGATTAAATTGCCATGTTTTCGATTCACAAATAAATCATTCTTGTAAAGAATCAGATTCTCTGGTTCTGTAAACTTCGGTTCTAGTAACCGCACTTTGAAGTCTTGGCACACATTTTTGGTTAAGTTAAGAATTTTGATGCAATGATTATTTGTGTCTGCAATGTACAGGTATTTTCCATCGGCGGTGATGGAGAGGCCTGATGGTTCGTTGAATAATGCTGGGTCGGTGGTCTCGATCATCGTAGGGTTCAGTGTTGTGACTTTCTGCGGTCCGACTTCGACTTTCTTTATCTTGTGGTTGTACGTATCTGCCATGTAGAGGGTCTTGGATGAATCGCAGTACGCCACGCCTAGTGGGTGTTGTAGTTTGGCATCGACGCCAACGTCGTCCAGGTCTCCAAACGCGAATAGGTTCTGCACGGAAATAATAATAATATTTTTTATTAAATTCTCTCAAAAATAAGATATATAAAGTACTTATCATAAATTCAGTTGAAAATTACAGTTTCTTAAGAACACAGAGAGCATTCGAAACATTTAAAATATTTTTTGTGGCACTCATATTACTCAACCATCTTGTAGAGTGACAATGACACGTCTAAGAAACTGTAAAAGTTCAATTGCAGCATGAAGGCGCAGCTGCAAAACTACGCTAGTATGCAATGCAATACATACATAGACATATCCCCAACAGTCACGCAACATAATTGCAAAATAACCAGGTGGCAAACTGCACATTTTTCAATAATTTCTATATTAACATGGTCATAAATTATAGAATATTCATAATTATGATTATTAGCAATTATAATGAAGTCGAAGCAGGAACACCATAAAACTAATAAGTGGTTAACATCATAGTGATGTGATTACTAGTTGTTGTTATTGGAGTTATGCATACCAGAGGGTTGCGGTCACCGCCGCACAGAGTGGAAACCTGCCCAGTAGTGAGAGCTAGTCTTCGAATAGACGAACTTTCCGAGTCAGCTATGAAAACCTCGGGACTTGATCCTGAAATCAAAGTATAAATATACACTTGACCAGTCGCACTGGTCCATAGAAAGGTAAGCTACGCTTCACGAGGTCGGTACGGGGATGGGTGACCGCTCATTCCATTACATATCGAGACTTGTGCCTCAGAAAACACATGACAACGGTCCCGGTTGTCATCAGTACATGTTTAAGAATCTTTACGAGTTGTCAAAACGCGGAAACTCTGGCAACTAGTTTGAACTAAGGGTATCGTACTGGGTGTTGAAGGTCAGATAAGCACTCGTTCCATGTCAAATACTAGTATTCAGCTGCATCCGGTTAGAATGGAAGCCATTAAAGTCTAGGCAGATGATGAATTTGATATCGATTATTCGTCATCGGTTTTAACGTTAATGTATTTATTACGGTGATTCGCGTAATTATTTCTGACATATGAATGTAATTAGATTCGCAAAAGAATTTAAGTACCTTGGTCGGACTAGCCGTGACTACTTTTCTACGAACGAACCGAACATTATTTTTTTCAACTTGATGTTCACGAATTAAGTAGTGTGCCGATAGAAACTTATATTATTAGTATACGATAAAAAAGCTCATTTATCGAAGCATTTATTCGTTTTTCATTGCCTCTTTGGTCCAGTAGTCGTAAGCGCTACTACTTAGCATGACGTTCTGAGTTTGATTCCCAGGTCGGACTAAGTATTATTAGGTTTATCTAAAATTTCTAAGTAACATGGCTACCCGGATGCTGAATGAATGCCCGGTTGATGGCAAAAGGCTCGCGCACCGGGACTGACATAACTGGCGAAATGTGGGTGTAATATAGGTACATCCATATCCAAGAAGCCTTTGGGTAAACTGGCGCGGTGTTATATTAATCGCAATATGGATGTACTTTTAAAACACATTTATATTCTTACCCATTCTTAGCGATAGTCCAGAAGGCTGCGCAAACGCAGCTGAGTTGGGATACGCGCTGTTACGCGCCGCCTCCGCGCCCGACCCAGCTACACACACGCATGTACCTAGGGGCCAAATTAGTTATAATATCCTCACATATATTAAAATTGGAACAAAGCAAATCGCAAGCTCTAAATGGTGTTTAGAAGTTTTACAAGCTCTAAGTGGCTTGTATAGAATAGACATGTTGCATGCCATATTAACGACAATACTATCCATGATATGGTATTATTCCCATTTTAAAATGTTTCTTACCTTCTGTAAAAGTCTTGTATTTCCACCAGATTGTGGTGTCGAGAAAGAGAGCCCATATCTGATGAGAGCCAGCGCAAGCTATTAGCAGCACCCGGCGCTTCTCGTCCTTCTTTTCTTTGTCTAAACATTTTTTTCATTAAGTATGGTGAGACCTTAATCTATGTTAGGTAAGTCTATGAATAACACTGGGGACAACCCACAAATACGGGATCACTACTCTAGCTGGAAAGAAAATGGTATAACACATAAGTCCAGGATTGAAAGCTTTCATAACTTAATTGAAAGATTCTTTTGCGTACGGAACTACTAGTTCATAAAGTTGAAAAAAAAAATAACAGGTGATTATTAAATACATATGGAAATAAATATATATTACATAAATAATATGGTAGTTAGAGGAAAAAGAGCTTTTATTTCATTCTGTTTGTTTCAACTAATCTCCGAAACGACTGGACAGATTTCGACGGGACATTCACTAGCAGTTAGCTTATGTTATAAGGAGTAACTTACTTAAGCTAGAGCATTTTTATTTGTAAAAGAATCAGGATTCCGCACAAAACAACATCCGATTGAAATGGGAAAGTAGGTATACATCAATTTTGGGAAAATTCACTAGGTCAGGTCCGAAGATCCCGCCGTAACAATGGTGCAACATCTTCTCTAAGTGACACATAGTTGTTTTCGGAAATCCAAGCGAATAAAGTCACAGCCAAGTAACTATTAACAATTTCGCTGCCCAGTTCAAAAATACAGTTTAACTTGTATGTCATAAAGTTTGGCAAATTACGTAATGCGTAGGTACATGGTAGGGGGTGATGGGCATGTTCACATCTCATCAAAAGCTTTTTACATGTACGGCTCGGGAAGCGAGTTCTGGGTACGTGAACAAACTCATTTTCGACCCGGGACCGGGCTCTAAACGTGTTAAGATTATTATTTCTACCTTTATCTTCCTTAGGGTCTTCCTTCTCCTTGTCAGGCGCAGGCTGGCTGCCGGGTGGCGGCGGCGGCGGCGGCGGCGGCGGCAGCAGCGGCCGCACCGACATGTCCATGTCGGGCGTGGAGTACAGCAGCACGTCCCACGGAGACGCCAGGGGCTGCACGCCCAGGCACTTACCTCCTAAGAGGCAGGCCAAATATTATTTATTTCACAGTAGCAGGCAAAGCGACACGGTTGGCGCAGTGGTTGAGCCATCGGCTGCTGCGCCGCGTGTTGTGGGTTCAATCCCCGCACGGAACAAATATTTGTATGACCTACAGGTAGTTGTTCCGGGTCTGGCTGTTTGTGGATGTGAGTTTAAATGTTTGTAAACGCACCCACGATACAGGAGAAATTCCTAGCGTGGGGCAACGTTTTTTTTTTTTGAAAACATGGAACAATAAACAATGGTGATAGTTCCACTTTGACAGCGCCTTTATTCCATAGCTTTAAGGGCGATTTTCGTATTAAACTTAACTACGAAGGTTTAAATTTCTTGCAGGCAACCATATTGATAGAATCAACTCTGATTGCGAAGGAAGAGTCAACGTTCAGTTATTGACCGGGACATTTTTTTTGCCTATAGTCATTAAGAAATCCAGACTCCAGTTTGTTATAGAGATGTCGACCCAGGAATCGAGCCCTACGTTCCTCGGCTTGTTATGTCAAGTACAATAATATTGTAATAGTCAACATAGGCCACATAATATAAGCCATAATAAAATAACGAACGTAATTAAACATAAACCCTCCATATTGGGTTTACCAAGTTTGGGACCAATGTCAGATACTTCTAAGTAATAAAATTTCTTTCTTTCTTTCTAAAACGCTATACCTTGATCCCCAAACACCGCCTGTTCTCCTGTGCCGGCCAGAATTTCCACAGTTCCCTCATCAAGATGTATAGCGCGCACTGCATGGTTGTTGGTGTCACACACTGCTAACACATTGCTTGATAACCAGCACAGGCCCTGGGGGGAATTGAACTGCGCCTCGTTCAGCTCTAGGGAGAAAAGAGTTTTTCAATGTAAGAACAGGAAAAATATGATCATAGTCACATAGGAAAAAAAAAACTGTGTAGGAACTAAAGTTCGCTAAGGACATATTCAAAATAGCTTCTGTTACTAGGGTAACAGAAGCTATTTTCTTAGTTAGAAAATAATACTTAGTTAGAAACTGCCAAGCTGTAGGCAGCTTGGCACGTGAACTGCACCAAACCTTTCTTATTAACACCTTAGCTGCCAGATAACGAGACACAATAGAAAATGTATTGTTTGTCGGTCACCTGGCGTTGAAGGTATTAAAACCTGCTTTCTCGTCCACGACACTGTAGGGTTGTAAAACCGCAATCGTGTCCATAAAAAGCCTTGGCTAGATTACTTATCTAAATAATTCAACTTAGCATACATACTGCCATCTTTAAATCCTGGCTCTAACTCGCCAATGATGCGCAGCACAATTCCAGAGCAGTCAGTTAGCAGCACACGATGATGGCCTGTATCAGCGATCGCTAGGAACGGCTCGTCTGTGCGCCCACGGTAGAACGGGTTCAGTGCCAACTGGGGTAATAAATACCCTAATTAGTTTTGGATAGTCTGTAGTGTGAATTTGCGCAGCGCTTTTAATAATTTAGGCGTACCACTGCTGGCAGCTATTTCTGGTACTGATAGAAAGAGCATGAATGGTAGTATGAAGAGAGAGAAATCCAATAAGTCTTTTAGTTTAATTTATTTAAACATAATGCCATTGTACGGTGATATAAAGTTGCAGCTGCTTATTAAAAAAAACAAGATATGACAAGGTGCTGTAAAAACAAGATATTTTGTTTGTAAAGCACCGGGGAAAATGTTTTAAGCTACAATAATTTCGATATAAATACAAACCTTGCTCGGAAAATAAAGGAGATCATCTCCTTTTGATTTCAAGTGTTTTGACGGTGCCATTGGTATGGGTGAAGTAGATATGCGGGTGCCAAAGTGACGTAATGCATTGCTTACATACCATTCTAGTTCATTTTTATTACCTTCGCCAGTTAGAATAAACAAGGGTTTATTGCCTGGACCTGAGAAAGAAAGGGAATTCATTATTTTTTACTACTAATCCAAATAATCATAACTGGAAATATTGTAAGACGCATGTCTGTAAAATATTTGCAGGAATAGTGTTATTATTTATATTATTTGACAAATATTTATATATAAATATTTGACGCCGATGTGGCGCGGCGGGCGAAGGTCCGCCTGCGACGCAAAAGGTTGCTGGTTCGATTCCCGCCTTGGGACAAATGTTTGTACGATCTACAAATATTTGTTCCGGGTGTTCTGGGTATTTGCTATATTTAATAAAAATATCTATCTATGTAATGTATTGTATTAAGTATATCAGTCATCTAGTACCCATAACACAAGCTCTGCTTAGCTTGGGGCTAGATGATGCTGTGTGGATTGTCCAGCAATATTTATTTATTTATTTTATTATTATTGTTGAGTATTTGCTATGTATAATAAAAAAATATCTATCTATGTAATGTATTGTATTAAGTATATCAGTCCCCATAACATAAGCTTTGCTTAGCTTGGGGCTGGATGATGCTGTGTGGATTGTCCAGCATTATTTATTTATTTAAAATTAACAAAGGGTTTTATTATTTACTAGCTATGCGTCGCGGTTTCAACAGCTCCTTAAGGTTGTAGCTTGATGGTAAATAGCCTATAATATCCTAAAGAATTGGCCTATTCAATGCAATAAGATTTTTTCAAATTTGACTGGCAGTTCCAGATATTTGAGTGTTCATACGAAAACCCAAACAAAATCTTTAGCTTTATTATATTTGTTGTTAAGTAGTAAGCTGGTAAATACTGCTACTTCTTAGTGAGGTATGAATATTCATAAGGCATCATAACTACAAGAAATGATATGTTCATAAGTAATTAAATACAAATAGTATTTACAATTAAACGGTACTTCTAGCATATTATAAAATCTATTCCTCATACCACTGAGTAATCAAATTACTATTTAATCTCAAGATGTACTTCAGATTGGTTTTAATTAAGGCATAATCATAGTCATTAAATCAGAATTATATAAATTTATTGTAATAATCATGTAATTATAACGACACGATAATAATCATGACGACACGGTTGGCGCGGTGGTTGAGCCATCGGCTGCTGCGCCGCGTGTTGTGGGTTCGATCCCCACTCGGAACAAATATTTGTATGACCTACAGGTAGTTGTTCCGAGTCTGGCTGTTTGTGTATGTGAGTTTAAATGTTTGTAAACGCACCCACGATACAGGAGAAATTCCTAGTGTGGGGCAGCGTTTTTTTTAAAAAAAAAAAAAAAAAAAAAAAAAAAAAAAAAAAATTTGTTATTAAATGAATAGAATAAGTGATACAATTCCAAGAAAAGTATTTATATTCATATTCATAAATTCCCAACATAAAATAATGAATTGTAAAAAGTAATGTAAAAGAAACAACAAACTGATTTCTTGACATCCTACAGAATTTAAAATTAAATAATGAAAACATTTAAAATTACTTGCATATACCATACTAGCCCTGCTATTTTTCCACTGCTAAGAATTATAGTGCGATGTTAAATAACTTATAAAGTTCCTCAAGAAGTGGTCTAAAATTAGAGTTAAATCATACCTAATATCAGTAGCGTAGGCCAGCATTTTATTCCTAGTGCATCCCACATGTAGCTGTCTGCGTCATTCACTACAGGGTGATGTATGTCATATCTAAGCACAGCTGACAGCACATTAGTTGATTCCTTCTCATTCGAGAATTTGGGACAGTGCACACCTATCTGTAAATGTCAAGTGTTATTATACCAGATTGTATTCTCTTTATTTGTTGTATATACATATAAAATGATACAAAACATATAAAAAATAATGGTGCACCGATGGAAGGAGCAGGGTCCAAGCTACCGGGCGGTTAGGGTCGCAGAGACAGGTACCTCCTACCATATATTATAATCCGACAGTGTAACAAGAGCCTCGACAGATGGTTGTGGAGGCTTTTAGCCAGATTGTACTATCTTAACATTTTGTGAGGGCCATAAAAAGGTTTTGTTTTCCATGCCACATTATCATAATATTTTTATGGCCCAGAATGTAATATTAATATTATGTGCCAGACTCTAAGCGAGTTAACTCATGTTTATGGTGTGGCAGTCAATGAATTAATGAGTTTAGTATAAAAAAACTTAGTCTTCTTTTGTATACTTATTATTGAACTTACCACAATAACTCCGCTTTCAACAGAGTGCAATTTCTCAATATGAGCCAGGTCAGACAGCACATGGTAACAGTTGATACAGCAGTATGTCCAGAAGTCTAATATCACTACCTTGTCAGCACAGTGCTGCGCCAAGGACAAAGGTTCAGCTACATTTATCCATTCTAAATCTGAAATGTTATGAATATAAATATATTACAGTAAAACGGTGCATCTAGAGAAGGTTGGGCATTAATATCTTTCTCGCAACTGGGTTTTTAATGAATATTCAAGTAGCATGGTAAATTAATGTAAATAGGATTCACAAGCAGGTTGATGTGCCCTGATAGGTTTATGCACTAGAAACTACCGTAACTAACACAAAGATTTTTGACGTGTCCTTAAGATCTATCTGTGATAGTTATGTCGTCAACGACGTAGTTTAATTATACTAACCGAAACCGGCAACTTACTTTTTTTAAAGTCATCTATTGGAGTAACTGCTGACCAAACTTTCTTGATATGGTTTGTAATAAGAGTATCGCGTTCTGAATGTTCTGATTCATTCTGATCTGATAATGCATTGATAGCCTCCGTTAAATCCATGCAAGATTGCGCAACGTAATCTAAAGGGGTTGATTCCATTGTTCATGAATTTTATATAAAAACTTTTAAGTACGTATATATATTTTTATTTTATTTTGTTCAAACAGCCTCCACTTTCGAGTTTCGCTCAACTTCGTATTTGAGTTGTGGTTATTTTCCCGTTTTTGACAATTGATATTGACACTGAATTGATCAAATTGAATGAAAGAATGAACGGTTCACAGATTTATGAATGAGTTATCCGTCATTTGCCCTTAGATTTGCTGGCCGCAAGTCAAATAGCAATGAGATACACTTTGCCAGCATTGAAATATTAGATCTCTTTTTTGCACAAGCAACTTTGTAATATTTTACTTTAAATGTATCCAATTTTTTATAGAAATTGTTTCCCAAGCACGGCACAATGATTACAACATTAAGTTTGATTTGTTACTATGAAAAAAGCACTCCAATCTTAATTACAATTAAAAGTAAATTGATAAGATTTTTTGCCTTTATGATTCTATTCTTGACTTTGACGTTTGTAGGAAAGGAATAATTTCACTTTTCATTCATTCATCTTGTGTTTATTTGTCGGAACTCGGAAGGCGTATTCGTGTTTATTTTTTCACGTAACTTTTTCTACTTCTCATAATTTCTCATTCGTTTACTTAGTGTTTGCCAACAAATTATGTTCGAACATGGATGCCGTGTTTGATATATGTTACTTGTCGTCTGACGGTAATAACGTCGAGCCTGATGATATTCCTCAGACAAAGGAGAACGTATGGATCTTAGGAAAAAAATACAGCGCTATTCAGGGTACGTTAAAATTGACTTATCGTTTAGACGTTGATTTTATAGGTCAAATGTCTGTAAGCAAAAAGGCGTTAGTGCTTATTGCTTTAAAGTAATCTCTGGCAAAAAATAACCAGCTTTACAGAAGTGAAGCAAGCCATGTTAGCAACTTCATAACGTCGAAGTATTATTTCCAGATTTGGATCGCATAAGAAGAGACATCACATCAATAATTTGGTGCACCTATAGAAAGGGCTTCATTCCTATAGGCGATGAAGGTCTAACTTCTGACAAAGGATGGGGCTGTATGTTGAGATGTGGACAAATGGTCCTTGGCGTCGCACTCACTCGGGTTCATCTGTCAGCTGATTGGGTTTGGACACCTGAAACTAGGTAAGTAAACAAAGTTTTAATGTATTTTTGGAAAACCAACTAGCAGCAAATACAATAATTGGAAAACAAAAATATTATTGCTCAAGAACTAGTAGATACCTAGAATAGTGACTAGCCTCTTCAGTATTAATTTCAGGTTTGCAATAATGGTACAAATACCTACTATGTTTTCCTGTTTGAGACATGAAGTAGCCAATTTCCTATATTGCAATTATGCATAATTGGCTATTACACAAAGCTTTTATCAATTAATTTAAACATAATGCATAATTGATTGAGTTACAACATTATTTATGACCCATGCATACATTGTGTGACTCCTTATCAGTACATATTAAAATTATTAGAGCAGCTCTAATCTATTGTGAAAATAAAATGGTTTTAAGTTTTCTAAATAGCAAGAGCATTCTTGTATAGAGTTTTTATATATTGTTTGATTTCAAGTAGCCTTTAAACCAGTATATATATATGTATATAGATAAAAGAGATCTACTACTATCATCATATTTATCACTTTCAGAGATCCAACCTATCTGAAGATAATCCAAAGGTTTGAGGAGAGGAAGCAGGCTCCCTACTCCATCCACCAGGTAGCTTTGATGGGAGCTTCAGAAGGGAAAGACGTGGGTCAATGGTTTGGGCCTAATACTGTCGCACAAGTGTTGAAGTAAGTACCAGTATTCAGGTCTGACTAGGGTCAATAATTCCTAATACATACAGAAAGGTTATTTAATTAAACAAATTGTGTCTCACTCATTAATTGTCAACTAATGACATTTGAGCAGTCTATAAAATGATCACAATTAAAATATATCCTTGTAAATGGATAATAAACATGAAATATTTGTGTATACATATAGTATTATCTAATAAACTAAGATTTCTCTACAATAGAAGTTGAATCAAATATCTTGATGTAAAATACAAAATATGACTAACATTGTAAACAAATGTTGTTGCTTGCCATAAGAAAACAATTGTTCAAATACACATTGGCTGTTTACAATCTTAAAAATTATCTTTCTTTGTGAGTCAGCAAGTTGCCTCTCCATAATACAAGTATGACTTGGAATCCAGCCAGTGTTTAAGAATGTCAGCATGCTGTATAAAAAAATAAATGCTCATTCAAGATGAAGTTACACATAAAGAAGTTTTGCTTCAGAAAAATAACAGCTAAACAATTGGCTGTCTCACAGTTCAATCCTTATATTAAATGAAACAATAATTTTTGCTTATTAATAAATTAACTGTTTATTTCAGAAAGTTAACAGTTTACGACAAGTGGAGTTCCCTGGTGATTCATGTTGCATTAGATAATACAGTAGTCAAAGAAGACATTTGTGAGTATCATAGACTAAACCTATTAGCATTTAGCTTAGCCAAAAACATTAGCTAACAAAAAAACGAATGAATGTGTACAATCATATCCATGAAAGACTAACATTTAGCATGTGACCTTGAAGTAAATAATATTCACAGTCACACTGCCCGATTAAGTAAATAACATGCTAGAGCTTAGTATTGGTTTGGTAACCAATGTAACCATTATTAATAGCATTGCCCAATATTTAAAAGCTGCATTAGCAAATTACTTCATAATAATTTATGTCTTTGACGAGAAAGTCACATAAATTAACCACCGGTGCTGGCAAGTATTACTGCTAAGCTTATGCTTGCATGCATCACACTTTGCCCGACGCGGGAATCAAACTCAAAACTTCATAGTTTTGAGTTTGATTCCCGCGTCGGGCAAAGTGTTATTGGGTTTTTCGATAAGGAATTTCTCAGTGCAGCCCGGAGTTGGGTATTGTGCAGTTGATGGCAACAGCTTCGGCCCATGGGATGACAGGAACATGGGACTTGACACTTATGCCTAACATAAGTACAGGCCTACAACGAGTACAGGTTATGTATTTACATAACTTGCATGGTTTTCTAGCATAATGTAAAAAGAAAGCTTTTATTAATGTTTACTAAAATTCAGGCTTATGTCTCCTCCAATAAGCAAAGCTAAGAGCATTTATAAAATGTCATATATTAAGATTGTACCTTACATGACGAATGGGTAAAGCATTCTGTGTTTATTATCCACTTCAATCTGATCCAGTCATTGAAACCATATGTTTTTGTACACTTACGGTACCTATTCGTCCAATAAACTGTTTAACATCTAGTTTTTTAACAAGTTCCTCTTTTTTCTTTCTTCTTTCAGTTCAGCAATGCGTTGTGAACAATGACAGAGGCGACTCTTCGTCGGCTCCGGACTCCTTGGTCACTGACTGGATGCCCCTGCTTTTAATAGTACCGCTCAGGCTAGGCCTAAGCGAAATAAATCCTATTTATATAGATGGACTGAAGGTAATAAGAATTGCATGTTGGTATGATTGTTTTTCTGATACATTGTGACCATCATCACATACCCTTCAGTTGAAAGATAAAAAATCATTCAGTTGTTATTGCTTATGAACACCAAAGTTTTTTACAACAGTAAAAACGTTGTCGAGATGCAAGAGCTTTTCCAGCCTCACTCCTATTGATTCACTGAAGTAAAGTACAAAGTAGTTGCAGATCATTCCAGCTTCACACAAATATTATGCAAATGATAACTTTTTTTTTTTGCGCTTACAGGTATGTTTTCAATGTCCGCAATCAGTTGGCGTGATAGGTGGAAAACCTAACCAAGCACTATACCTAGTTGGATGCGTAGAAGATGAAGTTATATACTTAGATCCTCATACCACACAGAGATCTGGACTAGTTGAGGTAAATATGTACTCCGTGCTATTATTATGAATGTGATAGTGTAAATCTGTCTGTTTTATATGCTAGACTGCTAATCTAACTGAACTGCTTCAAGAACTGACTGGACAGATTAAATATTTAATCCAAGTTCCAATCCAAGTTATTTAATCCACACACTTCAGCTAATTAGCTGCGTCTAATATTATATGTGTGTAAAATTAGTGTGTGTGTCCAAATAATAATAATTAAGAAACATTTTGAAGAGACCTGAGATTGCTTCAAAAAGGCCATAGTTTGTATAGGTAAATCTGAAATCCATGTAAACGAATTTCACTCAAATCATCAAGAATTGTGTGGAATATGATATGGCTAAGAAAGGCGTGAATTCTAAGATGATGGCTGACTGAAGACTACAGTATACTTGGAATAATAGGAACTTTACAATACACTATTTGGGGCAAAGGCAGGAAGTAGGTTGATATTAATTAATAACTGTTATATTTTTAGACTAAAATGACTGATGAACAAAAAGAAATGGACTGCTCATACCACTGTAAATTTGCTTCCCGGATACCTATGCTAGCAATGGATCCCTCAGTTGCCGTGGTAAGTTGAATACAAATGAAGTATTACTCCGGCGAAAGCTCATATTCTTCTTTAACCAGTTTCATACAAGCACTAATTAAAAAAAAACATTTTTATCCCCTCACGAGGTCTTACTTAAAGGTTACATCCTGAGCCTCGCAACTTAACCAGCTGCAAAATACAAACCATTTCTAGTTTAATAACTAATTACAATCATGTGTAATTAGAGTACATGCTATTTACTAATAAATATAATAAAATATCTTTTTTTCCAGTGTTTTTTGTGTCGAACCAAAACTGATTTCGAAGAATTGTGCGCCAGTATGGAAACGAGACTGATGTGTCAGACACAAGCGTTATTCGAAATATGCGATAAGAGACCATCTCACTGGGGCCCGATGACATCGGACATTGATCTACAAAATACAACTTTATTTACAGGTAATTCGATACATTTTGTAAATGTAACTCATTCCATTTATTTGTCTTAAAAAGAAGCTATTTTCTCCCGTATTCTGTTACAAAATATATCTACAAACATAAATCTTAAAACTATGAGCGAAATTCAATCGTTTTCCGATGAGTCAACTCCAGAAAAGCTCATAAATTGTAAAAATAAATTATATCTAATCGATTTTGTTTCAGAATTTGAAGACGTCGAACGAAAATTCGACGACTCCGATGATGAATTCGAAATTCTGTGAAAGTGTCGTACATTACAATATTGATGCAATTTATCACACAAACATCTTAATGTAGATAGACTTTAATATATAATATTAAAATAGAAGACGATATTCGTACATATGTTATGTACCAGTAACTGCTAACGTAATATTTTTGGTTTTTAGTTACCTTATTACCTACATTTTGGACATGCTAAATATGAATTTCAGATTCTTGTTTCATGTATTAGACACAAGGTTCGCTGATATATATATCAAGATGAATATAATATATATGCGGATGTACATCAATTGGTATAATAAGAATTAATATTACTGTTTTGAAGTAGAAATTAATCGGACTGGTGTTTTCAATTTGGCAACACTTGTCAAAAAACTTATTTTTTAGTATGTAGATAACAGATTATTTTTCCTGAAAAAGTAATCTTATGAGAAGTTGTTAAATTCACCCATAATTTACGTGTGCGGCTAGCCCGATATATTCCGAATGTCGGATAATTTGATATTAATTATAAATATGTATCAAATTTAGGCGAACCCTGATTAGTAATAGTCTTTACGACTGGATAATGTAAGCCGCTACATTATATTTTGCAGTGCCTTTACAATTTTATTGTGCAATTTATGTAAATAAGTTATGTACGCTGATTGACATTCCTGCGAAAAATTGTGATAATCAGTGCATCTTATAGGCAACTCGATGAGAGTTCAGGTATCATCTAGTCATAATGTAGATAGACTCGAAATATTGAAGCTTAAATAATAATAAACAAACACAGATACATAATTAATATGTACTCTTGAATTAATACGAGAATAGGTTTTAGTTCACGTGCATGTTGTGTCCAAATAAGTTTTACATCAATTGCATAATAGCCATTATGCCGAGTAGTCGGTTTTAGTTGTGTTACGGAGCCAATTATATGCCAGTAGCAGTAATTAAGTAACCTCTAGGCTTTAGCATTAAATATCATGATGGTGTATTTAAACATTACGTTTTTAAGTTTTTTGTCACGACAAAAATAACGTGTTGAAATAACATTTTGTGTTGTGTTAAAAGGACAGTACTCAACGCGAGCCTAGCGTTATCACACGGCGAGCACCCATTCAAGAAACGAACGTTCGTTCGCGAGCACAGCGATTGTAATTAGTGTTTTTGTATTTAGATTCTCAACTGTTAATTTCTCGAACGAACGATCGTCTCTTGACAAAAGCTCGCGCAACGAATCTAGCATGGCAAACGTGAAAAGAATGCTCGCGTTGAGTACCGTCCATTAGGTTAATATTTTGTTACAAAATTACAGGCTGAACGAAGCAGCCTGCCCAAATATTTTATATAAATAAAAGTTTAAAAATAATGTTATTATTATTTTTCCTTTGTCTACTAAACTGAACATCTCGAAGGAGCTCCGGACACGAGCCTAGATTGTGAGTAAGTTCATTTGACACTTCAGCCACTCTCCATACCCATAACCTTGATGAGTCCTACAGGTTGAAGGAACCTCCACGCACAACTTGATACTGGATAGATGGAAATAATATTATTTTCACATTATAAAGGTCCCAGTATCCAAGGTCACTGTAGATCTGATATGTAAGCATTACATCATACCTACATGTTCCGTTGGCTACTGACTTTTTAGTGATGATAATACTATCACTATTACTACTAGCTTCTACTGCAGCAGTAGAAGCTGTGATTGAATTAATGTTCGTTGCGGAGGTTTTTATTTAATTTTTTGTATGATATAAAGTTTTCCTAGTAATTTCTGTACCGTCCTGTTAACCACACAAACACGAATTAACATCTTTACGAATAAGTTATCTCGATATTTGGAAATCATAAAAAATAAAATGATAAATGGATCAAGGGAAATCTTTGGATTATGTGACATAATTATGATCAAAATCGAACATATTAGCAACAACTACTTTTCCGTAAATGCCTATGGCATTAAGTTCGCCTATGTACATTTGTGTGCTTAAAGTATTAAATAAATATAACTTGCAATGTGTACTTTTAAGACACATTACGTTTATACATGTATAAATTGCCTATATTAATAAATAAAAAAGAGTTTTTTTACGATACCATTTATTAAAGTATTACGTACAATAATATTATACTTTGGTAGGTAGATCTGAGGCAAGCGTTAAGACAATTGGACAACATATAAACCTTTGAGGCTTTGGTAGATTTACACATACATATAACACTGATTATATACAAGTCAAAAATACTAACTATATTTATGTTTAAATCTCTACAAAATATAGGGTAACACAACGAGGGTTTCATTCCATTTTCTTTGCTTAAGTGCTTCTGTAAACAATCACATTATTATGAAAATAGTTATTAAAACCAGACCACAATATATAATCCAAGTAATTTTGGCACCTTACCTATTTAAATATGTTTTTCAATATGACCAATAACGTAGTAGGCATCCATTACTAGGTCAAGTAGAAAGTAGATTCATTTGGCCCCAATACGGGTCAGCGGGATACAAATGCAAACTGCTGGAGCTGTTTTATAGATAAAATTGAATATGAACTGAATAACAACCTCCATAGAGTGTGTATTAGCATGACAGACATGCGACTTGCTTGGCACACGCCACAGTTATATTTTTAAGTTTATCCCAGTAGACATTTAGTTTATAATCAATAAACAAATGAAAAATGCTCGCCCAGTTTGCAGTAGTGTCTGCGCTGACCGTAACGTAGTAAAAAAGATAGTAATACGCCGTAGGCCGATAAGTTAGGTATACTTTGTAAACAATTTCTTTGTACTTAAATAGATCATAATCATCATCCAAAAATATTTTGAATACATAATTCTGTTGACCATGTTAAGAATTTAAAAATGATCTTTCGTTATAAAGTTTTACCATGAACAGAGCTTGTAATGCTTAATAAGCAAATAAATAATATGTTATGAAAGAGAAACAAAATATAAAACTAAGATAATATGACTAGCACCACAGGCAAATATGAACCCAAGCTTAACATTTAGATAGAGTAATACTCAAACCAAACCAAATAAAATGCAATACAAATAGTGGCATAACTACTTAGGTTGAAAGTGGGACAGGGCATGCGGTGTATGGGGCCCTGCTCCGATCTGCCAAAACAAGAAGATCTAGGCTCCAGTTGGTGAGAACGTTTTAGAATATCATAAGAAACACCGCAACCTAAAACCCCCCAATGCATGTTATGAAAGCGCACGCGCATAATACATTTATAGTGACGTTGGTGCCGTATGTGGCCCCACTTTTGGTGGCTAACACTACTTGCTATGTGCTGTCTTAGGTTCGACAGTGAATTTGCTAAAGCAACCTTAGTAGCAAAAGCAAGCGAAGCGAGCACTTAGATTTTGCACCCTGTCTCAGATAAGTTGATTTTCTTTTGATTAAAAAGAAAATCTAAATTCACTGTCCAACTTGAGATGGCACTAGGCAAGCAGTGTTAGCCACCAAAAATGGGGCCACATACGGCACCAGGGGCACTATATATTTAATATGCGTGTGCGCATATTACTATGAAATGCAATTGTAAAATTCATGGTTTCATACCAAAGTGAATTATTACAAAATAATAAATACTGCATACTAAAAATCGAGGGGGTATGGTGACCGGGGCCCAATTTACAATTCGCACAGGGTCCTCTGCAGTTACGTCACTGAATAAGAAGTTAATACATAACAAGGTGGATGGGAATTACGTCAATTTCAGACTATACTTTTTAATTTGGAACTATTGGTAATCTTTGGAATAACAATTTCGGATAAGCGAATATAATGTCTCTATGTCCAAACTAAACATTTTATTGCAATAACAAAAATATATTAAAATTTGTTAAAACAACACTCCATAGCATATGCAGGTGAATGATAAGTATGTTTGTGTGTACAGAGGCCAGCACATCAAGCTACCCCAATCTGTCAAATTTCTTTGATAGTTTTTCAACTTTATTACAAAACTTTAAGGTTCATGTTCAATTGGAAATTTGATAGTTTGGGATAGCTTGATGTGCTGGCGTTTGTACCTATTGAGTGACGAATAAATGTAACTCACTTTAGTATAATATTTAAATGGTTTGTCAACAGGACATTATTATGATAGGTAAACAACAAAACATTACTTTTAAAGACCATCCAGTTTTAAAACTGTCTCCACATCACAACCATCCGTAAATTCAAAACTTTAGATTTTCAAAAATATGACCCTATACACTTTTACATTCAAAAATATAAACGACTCTCGTCTAAGTAATATATTATCTACTGGACGTAACTATATACAAAATTTTCATAATCCTTACAATAACATCATAAAACAAAGTGATAGATTCAATTTTACATGTATACTAACTACCTATTTCAATAACGTACCTCAATACTAATCTAAATCTAAAATTAAATAATCTAAAATTGCTGCTTCTAATTCACCCTCTCAAGGCGAACAAACTCAGCCATTGATTGGTTACAAACAAAGATCGATACCTAGATTTAGAGATACGTTATTGAAATTGGCAGTAAAGGTACCGTACAGTCAAGGAGCCAAAATGCTAAGCAATTTTTAAACACATTCCTTTTTTACTGCAAGTACATAATGTCACCTTTTGAGACTGTGTTTTCCATTTAAAATGTTGTTGAGTCTTTGACTGTACATCAATACACAGCAGATGAGAATGTGGAGTATCATTGAACTTGACGACAATAGGGTAGTGTCCTTAAAAATTCTGACTGGTCCGAAAGTTGGATTACTCAAAAATACTGGACACGTATTTTTTCTTTTGTCACGTAAACCAAAAATGACGACGATATCGTGCGTTGAAATTGCGTGTGGAGTCACGCCGTGCTACACTTTTAACGTAACAGTGACGACACAAGCCCCTTCTCCTGAACTTTGATGTGCTATATCATTGTCACTTTTTATTGATTTGAATAAGCAAAAAATACGTGTCCAATATTTTTTGGTAATCTTACTGAGGGACTAAATAGACTTAATTTATTGTTACCTAGAACACATCCCTATTACTATGTATGCTACAACAATCAGATTTAAATTATGTATACCGATACTGTACATGTAGTCACAAAATGCATTTCCGACATGTTATCATACAGTCATTATATTACAATACAACATTTGTTTGTTTATTAAATAGTACAATGTTTAAATAATCATTGATTTCAAAATAAAATTTATCAATATAAACTTACTACTGTGTATGTGTATACTACTTATAAGTTCTTGTTTCAAAATAGCTTGTTTTTAAAAGAATATAATTTTTAAGTTACTGTATAATATATTATGCAAAGACAACAGTTAGTATTACATTAATTGTTACTTATAGGTACCACATAGGAAAATGCTCTGAAAATTATTGACAAAATTTTCACACATTAATTTTCAATTTTGAGTTAGTAAAAACCCCTACAACTTCAGGGTAAAATTCACATAAACCTTTCTTAAATTGTAAGATTTTAGAATTTAACACGTTAGTGTATTACACAATACCCCAAAAAGTTACTGCGAAACACCTGCAAATATTTTATTGGTTAAAAAATTGATAACTAAAACTGTGATGTTATCCACAGAACCTCTATAATACGCTTGTAGTGTTAAACTTTTAGCTCCATAGTCAGGTTCATCTAGCCTTTCTTTAATGAATCTCACAGCTTCCTCATTGGAAAAAGTATCCCACAACCCATCCGAGGCTAAAACCAAGAACATAGGTTTGTGGTCGTCCAGGTTAAAAGCTAAGATGTCAGGATCAGCAATAACAAATTTCTTATCTTTCAACGGGTAGTCTCCCATGGCTCGTGATGTCGCCAATATACCTGCCACTCGCCATACACCATTAAATGCTATGTAGCCACCAGCAGCCTCAATCCTTTTCTGTTCGCGGACCTAAACATATTAAGGATTATGTTAGTGTGGAATGTAAATGATGAAAATGTTACCTACAAAGATTCAGAAGGTTATTGCTAAGACCAGAACAAATCGAAAAAAAGTAGCAGTAGCAAAGTATATTTTTCAATAGCACAATTCGTGTATTATTGTTTAACATGACAAGAGCCTTGTTATTAATTATCAGATAAATTACCTGCTGTGGTTTATGATCAAATGACACAGGAATTGCGTTGCCGCGTGAATCACACATCACCCCTCGTGAATCACCCACATTAGCCACAATCAGATGGTTGCCTTCCATCACTGCAAGGAGAGCCGTAGTGCCCGCAACATTCAAAGTCCGCTTCGCTGCCTCCACAAGTAGCCGGTCTGCATCCAACACCTCATCACTCAGCAACTTTCCATAGTTTATCTTCCCCTTGTCCATATAGCTGGACAGCGGTTTAGGCACATTTTTTATTGGCTTAGCGGTAGGTCTGACCTCTCTTGTGATAGGCCTTGCTTTCGACAGTTGTGCTAATAGCTCGGGATCCGTAATTTCTTTCTTTGATGTATCATCAGCGGTACTCACAGATTTTTTAAAGCTAGATTTACGATCAATAGATATGCTGTTCTCTTCCTTTTGTTTTGGTTCTTCAGTAATTTCTATTAGAGGAGCGCTAAGTATTTTTCCCTCCTTAAATGCATGTAGTTCCACTATTTTATTGTACAGGTTTTGAATGAGGTGGTCTTTTGCGTAGTTGGCGGCAAAATCGCCTCCGTGTCCATCGAATATAGCGAACAGCGAGATCCCAGTATTGTTTATGTTTTCATTAATGATAAATCGGTCTTCCATATGAAGTCGCCTTCCTTTGATTGCGTAAGCAGCACTGAGTATACCCTTTTGCTCCCAGCTTTGCTTATCGGCGTCAGAGCCCTCCAAGATCTTCATTCGTTGCACTGCACTTATAGGACTCATGGCTTGCGACAATCTGCTCAGCATTGTGCGACTCCATAGCTCGATAGTTTGCAAGTACATAAAAAATAATATTATGCCTAGCGTGATCACTACTACTTCGGATCGTAGTAAATAAAGACGCACCATCTTCCATAAATAGCTCACGGGAGTATCAAGCGGAACACTACTAGTGAAACGTGACAAGATTTTCATAAACGAGAGATATGTTTGGTATAAAACTCGGTCTTCCAATTCGTCTTCCATGTCCTTGCAGTGTTTTCAATGCTAACGCAATAAAAGTTTTTTTTTATTTTCCAAAGTGCACTCAGGTTTTAACTCTTGAGCTCTTGTGTATACCTACATTAAATTTATATGTACAACATTAATGCAAACCGCTAGAGAATATAGATTTTGGCATGACATTTCTATGACTGTCATGTCATTCTATTTGGGTGATTTGGCAACACCTGTGATAGGTTTTATTCTGTGCACGTTAAGGTTTATTATGGGTTGGTTAGATGAAGTATGTGTTACATTTCCACCCGTTCTGAATACATTTGATCCATAGAGAAGTCATGGTTTTGTTTTAATATATTTCTGAGGCAAGAAAAACGTACATACGTTACCGACTGACCGACTGTTTTATAGCCATTTCAAATCGAAGTCAAGGTCAAAATAATTGAATGTAATTAGTTTCGATTTCTAGTTTTTTATCATTGTTATGAATGTAGCGTAGAGCTTTTAATAATTATCTAGTAATAAAACTGAAATAAAAGGTACAGTACGCAAAAAGTAAGCTTTGATTTAACTCAACGCTCTTTTTCACATGAGTATGAGTACCTACGACTAAGAATATAAGTTTCCAGTTTTTAATGAGACCCGTTCATCAGAGAACTCGTAGATTTGGGTGGACTGAAGGCCAAAATGAGGATTGTTAAAACAAGGCAGCTGTCGTCTCTTTACCTACGAATTCACGATACGACTGCTACTAAAGTTACCGTCAGCCTGCTATATTGTACTGCAGGGATAAGGTCTTCTTGATGATGTTTTCAAAAGTGCCAACATACCGGCTAGTGCATATGGGGACCATTTTGACTTACCTGTGTCTCATAATGACATCATATCGATACATAGAGTACCACACGCGCAACAACATGATCGCAAACCTAAAAATATTATAATTAAATTCAGAACACGTATAATCACCGGCAAATAAGATGGCAAAAGTCGTTAGATGCGCACAAGTCGTTTTTTAGGTCTCTTTGGTGGTCAAGCGGGACGCGGGGTATGAGGTAGCGTCGATCCGAGCGCGCGATTGGTGCATCAGTCGACCCTTGCCTCCCGCACCGCGCCTTCGTCCCGTTCGCTCCCGATTACATTTCAGTGCACGAAAATTGAACCCTTTGTTTTTGTTGTGTTAAACTTAAGTGTTGTTATTGTTTTTAAATTTAGGATAGAGTTCCTGAAAAGGCATAGCATACGAGGAAAGTATGCTCAAACCAGAGTTATACAAATTAATAAAATTGGAAAAAGAACAATTTAAAACATACAGCATTGACCAAACACTTGCAGAACACAACCATAGTGTTCTGCGATTGCGACTTTCAATATGGTAGTTTTATTAACGGATAGTGACGACGACTAGTTATTTTTTTTTTTTTTATATAAACATTTTTGAATTTTAAATGCACGTTATTTATAACTCCTAATAAACTTGAATTCCTCTCCCTTTTTTAACTTTGTTCTATACAGACATGATTAAATATAAATGATGGCAATAACAATAGAATAATGACGATCAATAAAAGTTACCACTTTTTTGTGCCACTAAGTGTACGATGCGCGAACTTACCCCCACTACGCCAAAATCTTGCCATCTTATTTGCCGGTGACTATACTATACGTGATAACATTCTTAGTGCCTATCGTCAAAAGAAGGGCCTAAAGTCTGATCAGTTGGGGATCTCTGGTGCCTCGGTTCAAGTTTACTTTAATGAGCATTTAACCCTAAATAATAAAGCATTATTTCGAGAAGCTAAGAAGATTGCCAGTGAAATCGGTTTTAAATACGTATGGGTCAGGAATGGGACAGTACTTGTGCGGGAGCGGGATGGATTGTCATCAATGGCTATACGTTCTGGAGAGGACCTTAAAAGAATTGTTATCAGTGAGAAGATGCGTACTGAAAACCCAGAGTCGTAGCTATACATACGTTCACACAATTTGTTTGCATATCTATATTAAATTTTGTCTTTATTCCTTTTCTATAAGTTTAATTTACAGTTTTAAGAGTTTAGTTAATAAGTATGTCAGTCTCAAATGTAATATTTATCTCTTGCCCAATTGCTCATACCATTGGTTGTCATTGCTTAAATTTAAGAAGATCTTGCATTTTATTTTAGGCTTGTTATATTACATGCAACTTGATCTTTTTGTACCATTTAAACATTTATGTATAATATTGGTAACTAACTGGAAGTATAAATGCCGCGGAAAATTTAAACTAACTTGTTATTCAGACTTATCTGTAACTTATCTAATTACTGTTGACATCGGACTTAAGTATTTTCTATTGGGTGGTAAGCGTTACATAATACAGATTTATTATGGTACATTTATTTATGGCTACTAATAACATAACGTTTTACTATCAGAATTGTAGAGGTACTCGTACAAAGTTGCAAACGCTCTATATGAACATATTGAGTAACTCTTATGACGTTATCGTTCTGACCGAAACTTGGCTTATACCTGATATCCATGATAGTGAATTTATTGACGATCGATATACTGTATTTAGATGTGACCGTGACCGTATCGCGACGAACAAAAAAGATGGAGGTGGTGTTCTGATAGCTGTGCTTCGTGAATTGAGGGCGACAATACTATTGACTACTCAATTATTTACCTCTGAAATTGAACAAGTATTAGTACAGATGCCTGCCACGCAGCAACACACTCGTCATATTATTGGTGTCGTGTATATACCTCCAGCGTCTCGTGCAGAAGTATATGAGCAATACTTAGACATGCTGCAAGGCTTAGCCAATAATCCCAATTGTAATTCATATCATTTCTTTGGTGACTATAACTTGCCTGAGATTGACTGGGTGCAGCAAGGCAACCATGCCACTGCGCGTCACACGGACTCTATGGGACGTATATTACTTAATTTTATAAATATAGTAGATGGTTTACAATTTCACTACACTCAAAATAGTTTAGGTCGTGTGCTTGACTTAATAATTTCTAACGCGGACCCTCAAATGGTGCCTTGCAATAACCTGGTGAATCCCGATAGCCTCCACCCTCCTTTTTCTTTATTAACTCACCTAGACGTGCGTTTCAAACCGATGAAATGCCATCCGGTTCGCAGGTATAACTTTTACAAAGCAAACTATGATTGCATTAAACACGACTTAGGAAATGTAGATTGGGAAGAGTCACTCTCTCATCGTTCTTCTGAGATGGCTGTTGATTTTTTTTATGAAACGATATACAGAGTTATCAGGTCACATGTCCCATTAACTTATACTAAAAACTCAAAATTTCCGATCTGGTTTTCACCTTCTCTAATAAAAACATTTAAAACTAAAGAACACGCTTGGATTAAGTGGAAGAAGTATGGTAATCACTCTGATTATGTGCATTTTTCAAATTATCGCAAATTATTTCACAGTGAAACCTCTAAATGTTATAAGAGATATATGACATCAGTCGAAGACAGTATTCCTAAATCCATTAAATATTTTTGGTCGTATGTCTCTTCCATGAAAGGCAAAGCTAATTACCCTGCTAACATGTTTTACAAAAATGATTCTTCCGATGACCCCCAGGAAATATGCAATTTGTTTTCAACCTTCTTTTGTTCGGTATACGAACCCTCTAGCTTTGACCCAGACCTATGGCAACCGAATAATAGCTATGAAGACAATTCGCCATGTATCTCGGACATTTACTTGCCAATAGAATCAATATGTACAGCATTGAAGTCACTGGATTCTTCTAAAGGAGCTGGACCTGATGGCATACCACCTTCCTTCTTCATAGGAACGTCTGACCACTTGTCTTCCGCCTTGCATATAATTTTTAATAAATGTTTGAAGGAAGGGGTCTTTCCTACAGTTTGGAAGCGAGCCTCTATCACCCCTGTGTACAAGAGTGGTGATAAAAGCAATGTGGAGAATTACCGGCCCATTTCCATTCTTTCCACTTTGTCAAAGGTTTTCGAACGACTTGTGCACAGTGCACTATATCCTCATATCCGTCATCTTATCATCCCTGAACAACATGGTTTTGTCAAGCGTCGCTCTACCACCACTAACCTCATGACTTTTGTGAACTATCTCTTTGAAAACATGGACCGCCGGGTACAGGTTGACGCTGTTTACACGGATTTCCAGAAGG
Source organism: Phlogophora meticulosa (assembly GCA_905147745.2). Lineage (NCBI taxonomy): Eukaryota > Metazoa > Arthropoda > Insecta > Lepidoptera > Noctuidae > Phlogophora > Phlogophora meticulosa. Next base: position 12,002,979 of record LR990522.1, on the reverse strand, counting down.
CCTTTGACAAGGTGGATCACACCCTGCTTATGGAAAAAATTGCATTTAATGGTATACGCGGCAATTTACTCAGATGGTTTGCTTCATATATTTACAATAGGACTCAAAAAATTGTCATTAATGGGCATGAATCTGACTCTATAGTTGTTAAATCTGGGGTTCCTCAGGGATCTGTATTGGGTCCTTTTCTATTTATATTGTTCATTAATGACATTAAACATTGTTTTGTTAACTCACAGTTCTTGATGTATGCAGACGATATGAAAATTTATATCACCTGCAAAAATATTCGTGACTGCTATAATTTACAACAGGACCTTGATAGATTCTATGAATACTGCCTCAGAAATAAACTTTTTCTTAGCCTTCCTAAATGTTACACAATATCTTTTACAAAAAATATAAATCAGATTAAATTTAATTATTCAATAAATGATATAAGTCTTAATGAAGTTCAATTTGTCCGCGACTTGGGTGTTACGCTTGACTCTCGTCTGCATTTTGATACTCATATCGATAATATAGTAAAAAAAGCCTTTAAGATGTATGGACTCGTAATGAGATTTTCAAGTAACTTTGTACGACCCTCTACATTCTTAATATTATATAAAACTCTGATTCGGTCGCAATTAGAGTATGCCGTCCAAATTTGGGATCCTCTATATGATAAGTACAAAGATAGGCTGGAAATTGTGCAGAAAAAGTATTTACGTACTATGAATTATAAATGTTATCGTCCTAAAATCTCATATGAACAATTACTGAAACATTATAATGTTCTTAGTTTGGAAGCTAGACGATTTCTTCTCGGTGTAATGATGCTACACGGCATATGTAATAATAGATTCGACTGCATTCCTTTATCGAATAGTTTAAAATATATAGTACCCAGATCTGTCATGCTTCGTGGGGTTCGTGTGCCTCGACTATTCCACACAAATTCGTGCAGGACTAACGCTGGGGTGCGCGTGCCTCTGCGTCGCCTCGTTGATGCGTACAACACTCACTTTATGGAGCTTGACATTTTTACACTTTCAAAACATCGTTTCAAGGCAAGAGCAATTGAATTACTAACTTACTAACTTCTTAAGTATATATATATATATTTTTTTTCTTTGTTTCTTTCTTCTTCTGATTAGCCTTTTATGATGCGCACTGTATGTTTGTTTTCCTTTAACTTTTTTTTTGTGAATTCGTGGACAATTGTGTGGGTTACATGCGTAGTAACATAAATATGGAATAGATTATGTATAAATGTATTTCCACGTTTTGTGCTAATTTAAGAATATTTAGTTAAGCTTAGCATGTAACTGTTTTTTGTCCCTAACAAATAAAATAAAATAAAATAAAATTCCTTTTTGGTTTTTCCAAATAATTTGTTGGCATATCTCGACCGCACGTTACAGTTCTGTGTGCCCAATCTGGCATAGAAGGTTGAAAGTTGTGCTTTGCATTGCGATTATGAATTGATTTTATCTAAGTTTATATCCGTAGCAAAACGAGGAATTTAATCATTGGTTTATCTATGACTCGTCTGTTTGTCCGTATTTCAGTTATTGTTTATATTAACAGCTACGGGACCCTTTTTTTGATTCGGGGTGGAAAATCCTCATGGATGTCCTCCGCCCTGGGGGAGCGAAGGGGTCTGTCGGACTCATACTGACTAAAAACCACCCCGGTGTTCCGTCTCACACCTACGCCGGGGGTCGCGGTAACGTACGATCCTTCCGCAACCCCCAGCTAAGCTACGGGACCCTACTCTAAGCGTGGCTCAATATGCTCTTAACACCTCTTAGTTATTGGGCTATACGGTTCTGAACCGCAAACAGCTTAATCAGTCTTTAAGAACTATCTATGCGGGTTCCTCCTATTATTCAGTCAGTGCTGGTCATCATCTGCCTGACTGCCTAGCCATTTCCCAAATGTGTTAGGGTCGGCTTCCAGTCTTACCGAACTCAGTTGAATTTTACATGGAGCGACGGCATATCTGACCTCCACAACGTGGGCAGCACGATAGATATTGGTAAGTCAGTGCTGATTAAATCTGGTTAATAAATATTATGTTTTTTTCTAGGAGTCGGCCAAACAAGCATTCGGAGGGTCGCCTCGATATCATCAGCACTCGCTCGCCACTATGTTTAGATGTAAGCTTAAGCTTGGCAATCTTAAGATATTGTAATTTATCGGTGAGAAAGGTTAAAAGGAAATAAAAGAAGTTTAGGTATTTTTATAAAATGTATTAAAACATGAAATTTAGATTACACATCAGTAAGATTCAGAATAAGTCTTGCTTTTAATTTCCTGCTAGTTTATAACCACTTGTGTTAAAAACTCATACTAAAGTACACACAGTATATTTTATACCATGGGCAATCGAAATTACTTTATCTATCCACAAAAACACAGCCAGTTATAAAGATCAAATCGAATATAAAATAGTACCTACTTTGTAACTATTGTCGACGATTAATTTAAGAGTAAATTAGGTAATAGACATTTAATAATATTAATCACACATAAAATTGGTGTTACAAGTTTAATTAATCCAATAGTAAACATTTCCACATTAAAGTATAATTATCTAATTTAAAATATTGACCATTTTACACAAGAAGTAAATTTTGACTATATGATATTTTTCATCTACATTTCAATTTATTAATGTGTGATACCATGATATTTAAGTACCCTTGAAAGTTATAGCAAAGTTTAAATAGATGTTTAATTTTATGGCTGTTCCAATAACTTGGATATTTTATTAGTATTTTTTAAATATGACAAATAAAGCAAGGCATTGAGTATAAGATTAATTTCACTATTCACATATAAATAAGTATGATGAATATGTACCCTTCTCCCAACTTACAAAGTTTAATAATTTAAATAAATAAGCAATGGAATGGAGTATTAAGAACGCTTATGGACTTAATAGTAGAATATAGCCTGGTAAGAAAAATATTAATTACGAATTCGACCTTGCATTTCTGGCCAGTACGAAACCTATCATTAAGATTTTTTCAAATTCATAAAATCTTATTATGACTTTAAGGACTAGATTACGTGCCTAGGTAGATTTTCATTATTAACATTTTTGTCATCAGGCTTATACAGTAAGGATAAATAATTGTAGTATAGTTTATGAATTAAATCACTACCATGATAGTTATTTCATTTCATGACATAGACAAATCACAGTTAACTTTTTTTTAATAAATTGTGTTACGAAGCTAAGTGCTTTTTTATGAGCGTGGTACAGGTAAGCTACTGTGCGTGCAAATCGTATTGTTTTGAGTTACGGCGTTTTGTCTATATTATGATAAACTTCTATAATTTAATATTTAAGAGTTCCAAAAAAGTATTTTAATATTAGAATTTTACCGTCATCAAATATAATATTAGATTATGTTGTGATAATTAGATATAAATAAACATTACTCTGAGCCATGTATGCAGGTACTGTCACAAGTATAAATATCTTACACTTATTTAAAATTAAAAAAAATACATGACAATCGTCATGATCTAATTTTGAGAAACTTTTTATTTCATAATAAACAAATTTATATTAATACTTCAGGAGAGAACCGCTTTTGTACTTGCGTAAGTATATGCGATATTTATGCTTGTGACTGTTATTAGGCGAAGCGCGCACTACAAAATTGTATCGTTGTGATCCTCAAATCAAAGAAAATCTGAAATCAAAAGCATTTGCTATATTGTGTTTTTTTTAGCAGTGCTCGGACTCTAAATGTTGTTGGTATTGTTCAGGAATTGACGATTATTATCCTCAACGATTAAATTTCGTAGTGCACGCTTAGCCTTACACTAACATTATAACGTGCATGGCGTCACCAACGCCATCTACAAATATAAAATGAAGCCTTAATACGACAAACAACAAAATAAATTAAACAGACGTCCAACTTGCGTAATAAACTTTGTTTTCACAAATTAATAAAACAGTACTTAAATGAATACTAAAATTCTCACATAAAAAAAATAAAAAAAGTTTCATCTAAATCTACCTTCAGGTTTGAGTTTGTGATTTAAATAGCGAAGTACCTACTTAATAAATTTGCAAGAGCTCGGCAACGTTACATTTATTTCGTGCTTGCAGTAAGCTTTATGCCGCAGTAATGCAATGGTAAGATTGCACGCCAGTGATGTACATTGTATTCAGATAACATCGACTTGCGTGCAACTAGCTTAATAGGAACGCGGCTTTTAGGTAAAAAAAGTACGTACAGCAAACAAGCACGATTTACCGAGACCCTGGAAAGTTCCGAAACAAAGTTCAGGTCCCGATTGTAAAAAAAGAAATAACAAATGGGGTGGTATCGTGAGCTAGTCAATACTTTAATAGAGAATATAAAAAATCACACATGTAATTTGTTCAGTGCTACAACACTAAGTTACTTTGAATACAACAAATGTTAGTAGTACAATCAAATAAATTAAAAAAAAATAGTTATAAGGAACTGGAGGAATTCATTTTTTTTTATATAAATATGATTTAGACACTAATAGTAACATAATTTTTACAAAAAAATGTAGTAAGACAGGTCAAATATATTCAAAGAAATTGGGTCACTTACTTGAAGTTTTAATCATGTTCAATAACACAGACAGACACATTTTTGACACGTAAGTGAACTGAAAATAATTTTCAACTTTACCATGTATGGTTTAAAATGAAAGCTATTTATTTTCTCAATTTATAAGGTTAAAAGACAGGTTTATAATTATTTTTAATGTAAAATTGAAAAAAACGTCCTTTTTTATTAATTTATCATTGAAATACAGCTATTTTTCTTTTCAACCTACCTACTTTGTTATTTTCGCAAATTGGTTCCCTGTCTCAACAACAAGGATGTTTTTACAAAACAAGATTTAACTTTAGACCCAGGTTCAAGCCTTATTCAATTACGAACTTCATTCCAAGAAATTGTGTTAAAGTTTTTAATACAGAAACTGAATAAATACGCGAATTTAAGTTATCATTTTCTAATAAGAAAAATAATAAATAATATAGTCTAAATAAGGTTATAAATACAAAGGCTGGCTTACAGGTTTAAGCTTGTACCAAACATTTTTAGGATAGTAACACTATTCAAGTTACTGAATGTGATTAAAAGTCCAAGTTTAAGATCTAACCGGGATTAAAATCCTTAAAAACTAGCTTTATGTTAAGCATGGCAATAATAGCAAACAGTGGTTTACTAATGACTGGAAACTCTTAGGTCGTTCTACTGAGGATAAGAATCCGATACTAAACCCCAAGACTCGTGGCATTCGCGGTCATAAAACGTGCGAGTAGGATGGTTGAAAGAAGCTGGATTTCTGAAGCCTGTATCTGGGGTGAGACTTGTGTTTTTACGCACCCGCGTTTTATGACTGCCCCTGCTGCGAACGATGGCGTATATTATAGCTACTTTAAAACGATATTTGTGCTCGTATAACTAGACTATAATTAAGTCTAGAATAAGGTTCCTAGGTTAGATAAGAGAGAAATATCAGTCATGGCACTTTAACAGATTTACGGCCGATTCCAATAACGTTTAACAATCCCAATTTAGAGATCGATCTTCGTTTTTAACCAATCAATGGCCGAGTGATCACCAATCACAAGCAGCAGTTTGAGATCTCGGATTGGGATTGAGATATGTTATCTGAAATTGACAGTTAATCAGATCTTAGTTTTTGAAAATAAATTGGCTGTTTGTAGGATGGAGTTTGTAATTGACTACATTATGAATTATGTTTATGACGAGTGTATTTCCTCCCTTATTTTACTTATTGTATATGTTTACTTTTGCCCCGGTTTTTTTTTGGTATTTAAACTCGATATGTTTGAAAAGGTTGCCGGCTAAAATAACCTAAAAATATAGATGTCATTTACAAAAAGACGCAAACACATAGGAATAATTTCCTAACTTCAATGTTTTAACCCGTTTTTGAGATGACGTCTCAATTTATGTTTGGTCATACATAATTGTTTGAAAACAGATTTTTTAAAATATTTGATTGTTATATGTTAGCAACAAGTTTTTAGTTTAGGTTGCGTCCAACAGAATCGAGATAAATTTTGAATTTGTTGAGGATCACTAAAACGCTCAATTGCATTAGCACAGCAATTCATATTTTAAAGAAACAAAAATGGCATATTTTATGTATTTCATTGTCAAATGTAAAAAATTACAATCGTCTTCTTAAGTAAAGATTGTAAGCCCTGTTTCTGTGTTGGCAAGTTAACCAATAAAAAATATACACACAAAACTCTGTCCATGATCACTGATTACAATTATAAATAATTATTCTTTCGATTGCGTAATTTTTGGGCAAATTATTCGGCTATTGAACGTGATATTTTCATTATAAATTAGTGCAAGTTACGCAATAATCTAGTGTAATCAAAAATCTTCTCAGATCTATCATTGTATCTATCTATCTTAGTTAATAGGATAATTTAATAATGATCTTGTCAGATACTTGTCATATAAAGGTAAAGAGGTTAATTAAAACCAATCTCCTTTAATTAGGGTAAACTGTACGTACAACTTGGTTACATTATATAAAGATTGGACGTTTTTGAACTTTGAATAAAGTTACCGTATCATTGGGCGTGGAAAAGGAACTGTACAGTATTTTTTACTGGTCGATATTTTTCAGTCCAAACCCGATTTTAAGATTAAACAGTTTGACCTAGACGAAATAAGAAATTATTTTATTATGTAAACTCGTTGCTTTTTTCAAAAGGTATTTAACCGGTTCGTAATAAAACAATATACGTCAAAATGACCGTAATATTATTGCGTACAATATTTTAATAGTATTCAACTCTTATTTCTAATATTTTGAGAACTTACTTAGTGGTGCAAAATCTATATTGGACTACTGTGCTCAAATATGAAGAGCAGTCTAGTCTTAAAGACAATAATTATTGAGACTTAATTGGCTTCTTGTTTTTCATATTAATGTATAATAGGCATTTTTAGAACTAAACACCGTCCGTGGGTGGTTATTACTATGACACTGGGGAGATTAAATCAGACCTCATTGGTTTAAAATCTGTCAAAAAGTTACGTAAGATTGTCTTGATCTACATCTGTCTAATTTTTGGGTCAAGCCGTAGTCGGTAAGAACTGTAATGGTTCTTAGTACGAATTAAATACTTCGGCATTACTACATTTTACTCATATCCGTATTCCTATACTTAAGGTGATTGTATGTAGCGTCGTAGTTATGCAGCTAGAAAAGTCATGGTGTAATACTCGTTTATAATTTTGAGACAATTAATCCTTGGTCCTAGCAGGACAGAGCATCGAGTACTTCCGAAATAATATCTTGCTTATTGACCTGAAGAGATTCGTAACGTAGCAGCGCCATGTTTAAAGGCTGCCGTAGATAATAGGGTATTTTACACTATGTAAGGAAAAATATAAAAATGTTTGTTCATAATAGATTTCGAAAAAAGTAAACAAGAAACGTCGATATTTATTCATAAAATTGCAATTTTAATTTTATAATTCCATTTTAAAAATCGTCTTTTCTAATCTGTTTTTGAAATGTCTAAAACGCCATTCGCCATGTTGGATCCCGCCGTGACGTCATTCCGATAGTAAACAATCTACTGAAAATAAGTTGTGCGCTGTTATTTTGATAAATTTACGAGTTATTAATACGTTTGTAGACTTCTAGCCTTTATTTCACTATGGAAGACGGTTTTGTGAAAGCAGAAAGTACAAATCTGCCAATGGTTAATACTTTAATGGTGGCGAAATTTTTTGCCTCCAATCCCGATTTCTGTTCTGCGGAGTTGAGAAATGTTAAAACAGCAATGTAAGTTTTTGCATTCAGGCACAAGACACCAATGATAACTCATTATTTTCACGAATCTTAATACTTGGTCTTTCGCAGTCGTATTGTTTACTAACCGAGTGACGTCACGAGATGAAAAAGCATGGCGGCTAGCGTTTCCGCGCGAAAATTCAAAATCATAAATAAAAAACAGATTTTAAGGCGCTTTTCGGTTTTAAAAAAAATTAACAAAATTTCTACTAGTTCATTACGATCTCAGGATTAATTTAAAACAGTTTTTGAAAAATGGTGTAATACCCTATTAGTTCTATCACTCGTATGCGTCATCTCCAAAAATCTTTACCGTGTGTGGTAGGCCTTACGCATTCGTCAACCTGAATGACAGAAATGATTCAATCCAATAGATTATGAGAATAAACATGATTAGTGTACGTGCACGTATCCATTTAGGCCAAACTGACGCAGGTGCGCCTGCGCAGTTTGGCCTCTCCGTGTGTTAGGCTATATGCGAAGCACTGTCAGCTAGAACATAACCTTATTTCTCCTTTCAAGCATTACTAGACTCTAACTCAACTCCAGGGACTGATGTACTCAGGTTCCCATTAACTAATATGTCCTGTAATGGCTGGCCTAACATGCCAGATAGTGAGTGGCTCAGTTTGTAGTAATTCGTCTCTAAAGCTTCGTGGTAGGAGACTTGGTCGGAGCAGATCAGCTTGGCGTTCAGTTGCAGCGCTGAGTGGCATACTGTTAGGAACTCTCTGGAAAAAAGAGAAAGTTATAATTAAAATTAAATGTGATTTCATTATTTACTGCTTCAAATTCTTAAATTCATTCACTGACAGACAGACCCACAGATTTTAACTGGGTATAGAAGCGTGAAATATTGCACAAGAGTGCCTTATATAACAAAGGTCAGTACCAGGCGAAGATTTTTGCAAATCCATCCCTCAAAGGCGTTCACTGTATGGAAATTCGTACTTTTTGAGGATGGGAAATCCCATCGGGCAACTGAAACGGAAATATTGATTTTCGTCGTTATATTTAATTTGCTTCTCTTAGTTTTATGTTAAGTTTTTTAAATATTTTCCTTTTGTAAACCTGTAAAAGTATAGTAGTAAAAATAGGCTTTTTGACCGCTTCGCGCCTCTAAGAAGGCTGGACAGTGTGCACCCAAGTGAAAATTACTCCCTGCCCTTCTTCATACAGCGTATTTCATTCATAATTGAACAGTGCTCCATTCAGTTTCACGAAACTTTTCAATGTAATTCCTCTATGAATGACCGAGGCGCGCCCAATATAAGAATATACTAATGTATGTAGGCAGTAGACCATTATATTCAGAATGAATGAATGAATGAATTTGGCCGTTGGCCCAAAACCTATATTACATATAAAGTAAATCTGTGATCTTACATCGGACAAACAAAACCGAACAGAAACATGAACGAAAGATAATGATCCTTAGTGGAAGTTCAGGACGAAAAATCACCACTGAATATTAAATGAGGGTGGGGACAAGTTTACAAAAGTTATTATTTGTCATCATCTGCCTAGCCTTTTTCTAACTGTGTTTGGGTCTGTTTCCAGCCTAAACGGATGCAGCTGAATGCTAGAGTTTTACATGGAGCGACTGCCTAACCGATACCCCTAGCTAAGACTACTGGTTGTTCGACTTTCAGGTTACTTACTACTGGTAACGACAGCCGATACCAACCCAGCTAATTTGCTTTCTAGGGTCTCGATATGTATTGGATGGTAACCCATCTACTTACCGACATCGGCAAGAGTAGCGTAGCCTTCAATCGATCCGTTGGACTGTTAATAGGTTTAAAATTAATTTATATTTTAATATAAAATAATACTTACTTGAATATAGACTTGAGTTTGTCAACCATGTCGTCAGGATACATGGGCGCTAGGGTAGGGTCTAGGAAGGCGTTAGCGTACGCCAGTGGGCCCGCGTTTACTTGCACGCATACGCTGCCTTGCAGTCTGTGACGTATGAAATATTTCACAATTAATCTTAATCATAATGTTACGTAATAGTGCTAATGCTGATAAAATGGCTTGCATAATGGAGTGTCGGTTCCTTTTCAAGGAGTAATATACGTGTTTTATCAATAAATGTAATTTTTATCTCAACGTTAGTACTTTCTAAATTGATAATAACCCACCACTAGTGGATACTGGTTGGTGAATTTTAAAATGGGAATTTTCACAAGCTTTGGGCTCAGAATTTTCAAATTTAAATTAACTATTTCTACCAAGACTTTATCTGCATGGTCCTCATATGATGTGAGTAAGATAGTATCGGGAATTTAGAAGAGAATGTGACCTCTGTACTTCGGCGTTTGTTTGCAGAGTAGTTGGATACAAATTCTTTTGCTTTTTAATATCTAAGTAATATAAAACTCATTTGCTTTTAAAATATATTTTTCTTTTTGACATTTAAAAAGTGTCTGAAGTTACTAAATAAAACTTGAAGTTAGTAAATTATTTCTTCACAATACAGAGCTTCAGAAAAATAAATTAAGTGGCTGCCATACCTGAGATGTAGCTTCTTGATATCAGGTGCTTTCGCGTTGACAATCTCCTGAAGCTCGGTGACTTGTCCTTCCATTTCGGAGACAGCGACCTCTATCGGACTCTTCTCTTCAACTTGCGTATCGATGACGGGCACGCGACGTTTGACGTACGGGAAGCAAGAGTCCGCTGCAATTATTACGTCACAATTTTATCTCGCAACCGGTGTGCGTGTTTGAACGTAACCAGTATGAACGTAAACAAAGCAAAAGGAGTATGTAAGGACCAGCAGGCGTTCTGTAGTTTCTACTTACCGCCAAAGGCAAAAGGCAAGTATGTAAGTGTATTTTATTATTTTCACGTTGCCCCCGCGTTTTCATAGTTTTTACTTATGCATAAAGCATTAAATAAATAAATGTGGATAATCTTAAATGAGCGAGTCATTATAATAAGGCGTTCCAATATTGTTATTGAAAATTAGTGCCGGGTTTGACATAAAAAAATTATGAAAGTAATTAAGTAAGCTACAAATATCCTTTGCGTGTAGGCATAATTCAAGCCCACCATTATTTTAAAATGCGTTCATACGCATTTTACGTTATCGCTATACATAATTTAAAAAGGTAACAGTATTATGCAATTTCATGTCAATACTCTAAAGTATAATTTATATTAGATGATTTCAAGATAATGTGTTACCGAGCAAGGGCACATTTTTGATTGGCACTGTGACGTTTCATTTGGTGCCATTTCCAGGGCACTTTTAATACCAGAAAATAAATATTGAATAAAGGAGAATTTATCCCTTTTCTGCATGTAGAAGATGCATAGTTATGCCCCACGAAAAGGGCGTCTTCTCATACAAAGGTGTACTTACACGTATAGGCATCAACATATCAGCCTCAAATCAAAACACAGCCTGTTGCAATTTTAACTTGCTAGTAAATGGGGTATACACCGCCCTCTCATTAATAAATGCGGAGTACAAGTCAAGTATGCCAAACTCATTTCTCGAAAAAAGAATGGTTAATTTAAAAAAGTGTTTAATTTATCTATCTGTCGTCAAATAAAGTCACTTACTAGTAAGATGCGTGAGCCTTATCCGTTGATGATGCACGGGTCCCCTGGCCGCACCATCCCTTGTGAAGGGCGTCTCGAAAACAAAGCGCCGCACATTATGTGCTCGTTCGAACGACCCCTCACCGCTGCCCGATACCACCACGCCTTCTGGCGCCGCGCGGACCCACGTCACTTGTATGTAGGCCAGCTTGCTGTCTAGCTCCTCACGATTCACCTAGATGTATACAACAGAAACATCGATAAACGACATTTTTTTTTTTGCGTACATAATTTATTATGAATATTTATTTAAATTAGATAATTTACACTTTTGAGATGTCATTATGTTTCAATACCTAAGTGCCCAAGAGTTTATGGTTAGTCCTTTAAATTAAGTTTCTGTTACATTGTTATCTGACATATTGGTGCCATGGTGAATGTTATTATAGAACAATTGTTAAGATAGTAAAAATTGGCCGTGACTTCTTTATGGCGATGAGTAATTACTCAGTAACGCTCATCTTAACTGTGTTTTAAGAAAATCAGTTGAAAAGGATAACAAATTATTTGGATTCACCTAGACTGCTCTCATTGTTTCAACAGAGGTATTTTGAAGATTATATATGGATCGTAGCAGTTAGCGTTCTCTACTTTCAACCTACTCCCATAGGGAAGAGGCGTGAGTTTATGTCTGTATGTATTTGGTACGGTTTCTACATTCTGTTATGGATTGTCATGCTCACAATCGCATCGAATGGAGTCAACTTGAAATTCTAATATCTGATACATGTTTTTATAAGAATCTCAAGTTATTGTGAGCGTTACATTCGTGGACACTTCGTATAGCAACAGGAGTTAAATGATAAAGGCAATTGCCGTTATAGCACCTACAAATTACGCTAATTGCTTGCACGTGTCGATAATTATCAAATATTAATTACTTCTGTTTCCATTACACAGAAAAATGTACCGATTAAGTGCGCAACGGAGTAAAGGCACACAAATTCTTCACTAATGACGTATTATAGTATTTACCATACCTTTACTAATTGAATAATTATTCTTTTAAATCTTTAGATTGATTTGACTACTTCATTATGTAAGCGTCATATAATAAAATTAAGCATATTAATATATCCACTAACCGGAGCTGAATCCATAATCATTTTGACGTTACCAGCACCATATTTTTGCTCGTAAAAGTTTTGTAATTTCTCTGAGATTTCACTCAATGAAGTCAGTTTGGGCTCTTTGTATATAAACTCGATGCCCTCTTCGTCTTCACCAAAATGTGCTTTGCCGAAGAAGGCCACGCGGTAGAATCTACCAAGTAATCGTTTCCCCGAGTTGGTTACTTCGATGACTTTAGCATAAGCTTTGGTCAGGTGCTGGTAACAGGCAAGAAGCGCTTGGTAGTCCTTTCGTCGTTCATAAATAGGTATAATAAGGCGGTAGAGTGGGCCTAAGAGTTCATATCTTTCGGCTTTGTCTGCGGCTTCCGTGCAGACCATCAGTTGGTCGAGGAAAGCTTGCTCGTTGTAATGAACGTCGGTCATACCTGAAATTAGAAAAGTACGTATGACATGAGTGATTGTTATTTGCAGGGTATCTCGCAGGGGCTCCTTATATGATATTGCTATTTGTAGATCTTTAATTATTGGAATATTTTATTGTCTCTTTTGTTGCTATTTGTTGTTAATTTATACTCTTAAATCTAGGATATGTGCTAGTGATCTTTTGACTTTTAGTTACATTTCAAAGTCATATAATTTATGCAAAAGTCAATAATACTTTTATTATTATATCACTCTTTCTCTTAACACAATTGAGGTTAAATAAAACTTCGAAAGAAATACATATTCCAAGCGAAACTAAACAAAATGGATGTTGTATTAAGATTAAATTTGTTATGGTATAAATTGAAATGGGACATTACAAATCAAAACAACTATTTTGTAAAGTGCATTCCACTTTACGCCTGTTATTTGAAAGGATCGGATAAAACTCGAAATATTTGATTATGCTGTCTTATATTGTCGGCGCTAGAGAATTACGAGTTCTGAAGCAGTGCTGCCAACTGTTACATGATAGAAGTGCCTTGCTAAGTTGTTAGTAAGATCATTAACAGGGGGATAACGTCGGCCTGTGGTGGGAAAGTGGAGTAAACAATTACTTCTTGACACAATAATTAATATGTCTTAAGTTAAAGGAAGATCATGCGATCTTCTATTGAATGGATATGAAGGTAAAATAAAAAAAAATCGTTGAGGATTATTAATTACTCAAACGAGAAATATTTATGTAAAACGGCAGTCAATAATGTCATCATGCCTATTGTTTTGTAGTCCTTAAGCATTATAAATGTTTGAATTTATTGAAGTGGAAACTTCTTTAGCTGGGTTGAGCTATTTTTGACAGGGGCAATACTTATGGTTTCGCATCACCGACATGCTAATGTGACGTGTGTCAAAAATGCAGTTTTTCCAGAGTTTTAAGTTTTATTTCTGTTGGCAGTCCCAATGACTGCCTGTATTCGTTTTTTTTTATGAAATTAAGACAAGAGAGCATATTAGGAAGAAAGTAAGGACGTGACTGCGAAGAACCGCCACGTTCAGAGCCGCCATAAAACACACACAATGACATCGGAAATCATACTAAACTCGAACTGAAAACATTTTTTTTCCGCTTTGCATTTGGATATTTAAGATCTTCTTACTAGAGAGCTTTGATCCTTATGATATGACTTGATTATATATGTTATTTTTGCTTCAGTTGGAAATGTAATTAATTGCTAGCATTCATATTTAACCCTCTCCGTATCCCGTGATCCCATTATGATTCATAGCGATTGTTTAACTATTGTTTCTGCATCGCGGACAGTGAACCTGTAAAAGTACTTTCCCTCCACTCAACGACTCTTTTCCACCATATACAGACAGATCACATTATTAAAATGCACATCGCACAATAACACAACATTCAATGAGATTGACAAAGTACCTAAGTAAGGGTAGAGTGACAACAGGTAGACAAAGTAGAAAAAGTCATTTTGGTAATTTAATTAATACAGGGTGGATGGGACGCACAAATTGATTCCATAAAAACTCATGGAAATGGATGGGGTCAAACGCTAAAATTGTTCATAGGCTTTTCCCCCATTTTTATCTAACCCAATGAAATGTTCAAATAACAAGTCAATAATTTACGTATCTCATTAAAAATGTCACTGGGTTTCATTTTAGAAGAAATATTTTTTTTAGTTTAAATTAAAAAAAACGAAAAAATTCAACACTGCAGCTTATTACCAGTATTTCGGCATAAGTCGGGCATCGGAGTATCCGTAACGAGTGTCAAAGATCTTCAAATGACAGCCGGGGCTTAATACTTAACGTGCTTTCTTAGGTACGGGAGGGTCTCGGTATGTAAAGGATGGTCACCCATCCACGGACCGAAAACACCAAGCATTGCCTAACCTTGAAGAACGACCTATTCTGCTGTTATTACTTAGCCCTTATAGCGTATCGAACTAAAAATAAGTGTACACTAACAGATCTTAACTAGTAACTAGTTAGTAGTCATTATTATAAAAGTATTTTTTATTTATTTTTCCGTATTCTTTTAATGTACATATTTTTTTACATATTTTAACAAAAATAAAATAAAAAATAACAATTTTTGATAAAATATGTATTAAAATAGTGCTCCGCCCGCAGCGAGGTGGTAAAACCCAAGCTTACGGTGGTTAGGGGTCCAGAGAGAGGAACCTCCTCACAATGCGTGCCGTGTCCATGACGACCGCCTTCTGCATCTGGCTCTTTACCCAACTGTTTAGCGAAAGTTGCTCCAGATGTTGGTCGAAACTTTTCGCTATCAAACCATTGACTGATATGACTATCGGCACTATAATTGTTGAGTTTATATTCCACATGCTGGTAACCTCGTGAGCGAGATCGAGATACTAATTGTAGTACAAAGTAATTATTATTAGTGGTCACTTAGTGGCCGATATTCGTCCGTTTTACCTTTTTGCACTCCTTCTCCATATAAAGTTTGACTATGCCAAATCTCAGACTTCTGCGTGCGCGCATTATCCGTAAAAGTACAAAGTCAAATCATTTATTTCAATTGGACCATTAAAAAGGCAAATATCCTAAAATGACTGATTCTAGGTACCCTTTCCAAAAGTTAGTTTCGTGTGGAGAAGAAAATTACTCTTTTATAATTAAAAATATATACATCCGAATTGAGAACCTCCTCGTTTTTTGGAAGTCGGTTAAAAATAGAAAACCACTATATCAAAATAGGTACAGATTATTACAATGAAGTAACTAATACTTATCTAATTACCGATACTCAAAAAGGGGACCCGAAATGTTCAGGTCACGTATTAATTTAACAATAACGCAGATACGAGAAAACTGTTTAAAAACTAACACTGAAAATTATATGAAAATATCTATGAATGAAACCATGACCCTGAAACATTGTACGTACCTACTTGACAAGAGCTGTGTTCCGCGATCATTTCCCTTACATTAGCCATGCATTTTAATTCGTTTCATTGAAAAAAGGAGTGTTATTTTAAACCTCGCACGATAGACTCACAAAGGTGCAATTTTCGGTATTAATAGATGTCCAACGACAGATTACGTTGTTAGAGATTCGCACAGCTATTGAGGCGATGTTGTCCGCCGGCCCTCTTGAAATACTATTCTATGTATCTCTATATAAATGGAGCAGAGGCTCTGCGTGTTGCAGTCGAAAACGGTTCGCGAACGCGCGTACGTACCGCTGATAAGAGACCGCTCTGTCGGTTCGGCGGGAAATTATCATTTAAAAATGGGGCTGGTGTTAGTGATGGTTGTATTGGTGGCGGCAGTGTGTGGACAGGAGCCCCCGGGCCGCGTGGCGGAGCCCCGCCGGATCGACTCCCCAGACAATGGCTTGGCGAACACAGAGCTGATCCTCGCATTTGTGGTACGTCTGATGACTTGTTATTCAACCGGTCACGACCGACAAGCGTGCCGCCAGCTTCCTACATGAATCGCAGATCATTCATTTAATGACGAACAGTGGTCAATCATGTTATCAAACGAGTGCCTATTACCGGCTACAATGATACAGTGGCAAGTTCCTAATCAATGGATTAAAGAAATGGACCAATATAATCACAATATTCTTATTCCATATACTTATTAACTGTAAGAAGTTCTGATCATTGGAGTTCGCGTAGCTGAAGTTGGGGCCGAAAATAATTATTATTGGAGTAATATAAAGATTACTTGAGGAGATACCTCATACTTGAATATAATTATGATGCATTTTGCGAACTATCTGATTTTGAGTGACATCAATTATTTGTCAACAGATATTCCGCCATGGTGACCGAACTCCTGACCAAGAGGAGTTGGCTCTGTATCCATCTGATAAAAAACTTACCGACGACCTTTTCTTCCCCTACGGAAAGAAAGCCCTGACGAATGTAAGTTTATAAGACTCCCTACAAATCTGTTATACTTTTAAGTGGGGGCAAATATAAACTATTTGCTAATTAGTAGGCACTTACCTAAATAAAGGGTATTGGGTAATCTTTTAGCTGGTATAGGTAAAAAATTAGGATATAAGTAGAGGAATAACAAAGAGGTGCAGTCATTTTTGTACGGATAAAAACGACTAATCATATAATGAAGAAAATTTGGTAAGGGATGCAGAAAATTTAATGTCAGCCCTCTTAATAGAGGTGAATAGTATGTTTGAATGCGGTAATCTCTGAAACTACAAGTCTGATTTAAAAAATCTTATGCATGCGGTAGTCCAGCCCGAATAACATCACGCTACGACACACAGGAGTGGGTTAAATCACGGGGCACAACGAGTAAATAAAAACAATCGAATGCTTCAATTTCATAAAGAAATGGACACCTCCCACTCTCCTTCTCTTCTCTCCCTCCCTTTTCTTATCTTGAATGATTCCTTTCACGAAGGAACCACACATAAATTCTATACTGATACTATATTCACAAACTGTGAATTTGATAATTGTATCAACGGGCAAGGAAACAAATATAACTTTCCGTATTGGTACATGTAGATCTATATAAAACTGTGAAAATGACAAAACCAATAATGTACTGAACATAACATAGTACAAGATTGCAGTAAGTTTAGGTATCAGCATGATATTAAACCTGGAAATCTATAATGTATTTAGTAACGGTCGTGGATTTAGCAAACATTAGATTTATGAGTCAAAAGTACTACTTACATAAGATTGTTTAAGGATTAGTAAGTATATAGAATTGCGGTTACTAAAAGTATTTATTATTATTCAAATTTGTAGTATTAGAAGAACCGCAGAATAGTGTTAAAGAGCAATGTCATCCAAAGACCAATAACCCTTGTTTTTTGTCTTTGATGAAGGACAAAGTCGGGTACATTAAGAAAAAGATTGCTCTTTTTGTGTTAATCGCTAATTTAAATACTGCTGCAGTACCGATGTAAATATTTAAGACAGAATTGGAAGAAAAACTAGAAGGTGCTGACTTGGGTTGGTCATCTACACCTGCTGACACTCGTGACAATTCGCTGGATGCAGGCAGTAAAGAAATGGTAGTGTGGAGATGCATGAGAAAGGACGACCTAGCACGTCTATCGTCTGGTTAGATTAAAATAAATAAGCGTCAAATTGCCTAGGTTGATATCTAGATTTCAAGATTATTGTACCACCTTATCAGTTATTATAAAAATACGTATACACTAACCACGTGTAGTGCCTCCGTAAATAGTTTTTGCTTTTCTAATGCTTATCATACGTCCACAGAAAGGCAAACAGCGAAGCTACTTCGTAGGCAAGTATCTAAGGGAACTCTATGATGGTTTCATCAACAAATTATATTTACCTGATGAAATAACAATACGAACTACCGACTACGCCAGAACCCAGATGACGGCACTGACTGCCTTATCAGCTCTGTACCCACCACAGCAAGCACAAAAGTGGAACCCTAATCTTGATTGGCAGCCCATTCCATATAATACACCGCCCTACGATGAAGACGATGTAAGTATTAATTAGTTGGCTTAGAAATGAACTACTCAACATTATGTTAAACTGAGCTACTGAATACTCATTAATGTAAATCTTTATGCGAATAGATGCGAGAAAATAAAAAAGTATAAACAAGATTTCTAAGGCGTTTTTGTTAATGTATTTTATTATAGGATAGATTAGTCATAAAAACTTAAGTATTCAAGAAATAAGTTTAAAAAAAAATACCTGTCGAGGGGATTCAGTTAACGATATCATTATTATCTAACAACCGGTTGGTAAATAAACGAATTTCCATCTTTTATACATAACTCGTTTCGGATAAAGGCGAAAATACACTGCGTTGAAAAGTCGGACAGTAAAAAGAAAAAACCATGGAGATACAATATTTTGCAAAAATAAAATATATTTTTGCACTGTAGCCAGTTTTTTAGTTATTTTGTGTATTTCAGCTTCTCTACTGGTATAACTGCCCAAGATACATCTGGTTGAGAGACAAAACGTATGAGCTGCCTGAAGTTAAAAAATGGATCGAGCCCTACCAAAGCTTTTTCAGTTTACTAACCGAAAATACTGGAACGAACATAACGAAAACTGAAGATGTCTTTTATTTCGACAATTTATTACAAACATTGGTAGGTTTGTAAAACAAATAATCGGGAACATTAGAATTGAAATTTGCATAGTGCAGTACACCTAAAATATTGTAATGTTTTCAGAAAAATGTCGGTGTAGACGAGCCACAATGGGCGAAAGACGTTATGACGAAAATAAAAGATGTTACCAAAATAGAGTACGCTATAGAATTTTATAATGCAGAATTAATTAAATTGGCAGCAGGTAAAAACCATTTTAAGGTTTATTACATCCCATGACGCCTGTATTTCCCGAAAGGGTAGGCAGTTATATTAGGTAACAGTTGAGAGGCTTATTGCCATCAAACGGGCACTCGTCCGGATTCCGAGCTACTACTAAAAAAATCCAGATGGAAAAAAATCCAATAAAATTTTACCCGACACGGGAATGGCACCCAGGACCTCCTCCTGACTCAGCCTGTTGCTGAGCAGGAGGTCCTGGGTCCATTGCGAGGCAACGAGGCAGTTGAGGGGTTTATTATACCAGCTATAATCTAGTAATCCAAAATACATACATACATTCTAAATGACTAGTACATTTATGTGTCCCAAAAACCATTTCAATAATTTTTACACCAAAACTTGCTGTAGTCAAGACTGATGGTCTTAATTTCTTCGTTAAACCCATATTTAAATTCCAGGTGTATTAATGCAATCAATAGTGAACATAACACATTCTGCCATACACAACACAAGCGTTCCTCTGGAGCCGAAATTGTACCTGTACTCAGCCCACGAGAACAATGTGGCTGCTTTGATGGCCGCGTCAAGGGTGTATGAGGCCCATCAACCTAACTACGGGTCTACATTCTCGTTAGAGCTTAGGAAGAACACTGTGACTCACGAGTATGGAATGACGGTAAGTAACTTCAAACTGATGGTTAGGATGTTTTTCTACTTAGCTTGCATCCAGCTGAACCGGGTAATACTAACATGGGTAATTGTAGCCTGACAACATTATAATTTTCAACGTCAGGTAGATTATTAAAAAATATTTGAAAAGTATGTTTTCTTTTGTTTTCGTAATCTAAAGATAACGTCGATATATTTAGTTAAAATGTACCATAACGTCACGCCTATGTAGATTGTTTACATGGTTGTGCCGTAGCGATCCCACACCTCCCAACTTTAATGCATTTTAATGAAGTCGTTTTTATTCCTATGATATAGAAAAAAAAAAATATTTTTTATTTTTTTATTCACGGCTTTTTTTTTGTACCCAGTTGTCAACCCTATTATATTAGTAGGCATAGACCGTTGCTGGTATACATACTGGATCTTGTTAGAAAATAATTTGGAGAAAAATGTTATAGGTTTTAATATTTGTGTTGTTTAAGGAAGACATTGAAAACATTATGCTTTGTATACAAGGTCTTTTAAATTCTATGTCAATAGCTAATCTATAAGAAAAAAATACTGAAACAAAGTTAAATTGTTACCTTAATAGTTACCGGCTTGCTAATCTTTACTGTTGACGTGTTTTCATTCATCACGAAGAAATAATACTTGAAACACAAAGCTGTCAACCTCTATGTGTAGGAAATATCTAAAATAGTAAAGAATAACCCTGAAAGTAGTTAATCTCTTTTGTATAGTTTCCTTGTATAGAACATACTGGTACGTAATATAATTTACATAATTATCACTGAAGCGATTTGACACGTGCTTTGATTTGGTTCACCAACATTGTAATGATAGATTTTAAACAGTTTCTTTATTTAAAGCAGAGATTTCACAGATGGAACGTTCGGACAATATTTTTTCTGAAAAAGAACAACCTTCTTGGTCGGCTGGAATAGCCTAACATTTTTAGATCAATCTTATTGTAGACCTGCCTTAACATGCCAATTGTATGCATCGCCTTTTATCAGAGTCAATATTGATCTATCGTCGCATTGTGATTACATTATTTTAGAGATTTAGTAGATACCACTCACGCCAAATAACAATGATCAAGTTATGACTGACACTACATCATATGCATGCGCATTTGGTAGTTGTCATTGATATTGTTGATTCGCTAAGCGTTTATTTACAGCAGGATTGAAGTCTCTAAATATATTTTTTATGGACGGTGTCTAGGTCTTTGACTGATGTATAAAAGGCTTTTTTACTTGCAGATCTTCTTGTAAATAGTTAAGTCGTGATCTATTTTTTCCATATTTTGGCGAGAATGAAGTGGCAATTTCATGGTGGTAGTTGTAGGTACTGCTCGGGCGTTCACCTACGTGTCGAAAGAGATTTGTCTTCTGTTTAAAAATATAAATATTTTTGTTTATCATCCAGGCGGTGTACGCCCGGGATGCCGGCGGCCCAGGGGAGATACTACCTATTAACGGCTGCGGAGCCCAACTGGTCTGCCCATATGACAAGTTTTGCAACCTTGTACAAGATGTGGTCTGGTCAAAAGAAGAAATGGATCGACAGTGCAAAAACCTTACGCAATTATAGTACATATTAAGTAGATATAGTAGACACGAATAAAGTGGCTGTGATTTTTACATTTTTTATTTTATTTCAATTACCATCGGACATCATCTAGCTAGCCCTTCCCAACTATCTTGGAGCCGATTTCCAGTATTTCATATGGAGCGACTGCTTATCTGGACTCGACAACATAGCTGTTAGGTAAAACCAGACTTTCGGGCTCCAGACTACCTGTCACCAACATCCTAACGTGCTGTCAGGGGCACGAAGGGGTCTCGATATCGAATGGATGGTCAGACATCCACGGATCGACCTTGGCAAACCTAGCTTAAACAACGGATCGGCCCGTGCAGCTGTTATCATTTAGCCATTTAAACATGTAAAATAAAACATACTACAATAATAGAATGCCCATGGAAATAAAAAGAAAATATGCAGGCAGCATATCGAATCGAAACTAGCATTTTACGTCCTAGCGACACGCCCCGGATTCGCTCATATGGCTCAGAATAATACAAAATGTCTATCAGAATATAGTCCCAACACTATGGAAAAAGCTTTACATTATTATTGAAAGGTAATTGAAATGATTTACTTCTTAGACTGCCGTTCTGTTAAAATTCGTACACATTACTAAAAAGGCATTTTTTGCCCACTTTACAAAGTTATCGTACCTCACCTTGTCATTTCAATGACCTTACCTAATCGGCTATTTTTCAGGGACTTTTTGTTTGAGAATTCTTAATGCAAAGCCAAGGGCAATTGACTTATAGGGGACAGGAAGTAAGGAATCCCCTGTAATGGATTTCCTTAATGGCGCTAACATCACAGCCACAATATACGGGTGCAACTGTCATGATGAGATGAATCAAACATTTGACCCTGAAAGTCTAGGCCAAATTCAGTTCCAAACACGGTCTAATCCAGTGTTTACTCTTACGCGCTTATAGAAATACCTGCAAATAGAAAATTCTACTAACTAAAAACTAATGGATTTGTTATGAGAATTTGAACATGACAACAACATTAATATTTTTTTACGGCTTAAGCAAGACCCTAATAAAGAGTCTGACGAGAGACCCTTATGCTTGAATATGATTTTTAATTGCCTTACAAAAACTTAAGTCACCTATACAAAACAGAGCATTATACAGGTATTAGACTGATGGTAGAATATTCTGCTTCTGTTTTTGGTGCACATAAGAATATGAAGTATCTGAAGTAATATTGAGTTAACGATTATTTGCATCATTTCAAAGAGAAAAAACACAGCGATTCAAATAATTAGTTCAACGCTAGAAATGCATTAAAACAACATAGTTTATTATTACGTAACTAATAAAACCAATGGAAGCAATTCTATATATATATTACAAGTACAGAGTCACAATGAAAATATAGAACCAACCATAGTACGGTCATACTTACAATATGATTAGATATGATCACTCGCAGTATGATTGCCATAGAATTATAAGAACAACGTTTCCTCCAACGGCTCCAACATCTTAATAACGTCATATCACTAAGCGAGATGAAAAGATTATACAAATAATTTATACAAGATAATTTGGTATTCTAATTAGAAGTACTGAGAAGTCTGTGATGAGAAGATGGTGCATCTGACGAGTGTAATATGTATCAAGTAAGTTGTAAACCAATAATTGTATAATTAAAAGTGATTTTTCTGTACGTATTTGTATATTCATAAGGATTGCTCTTGTCAAATAATATTTTCGTTTCCTCTGTTTATTGTCTTTACTTTAAATTACAATGGTTCCAAGTACTTTGATAGTTAAAAGTAGATTTCTTGTTAAAATTTGTTTTGAAGAAATCTTGTCAATATACTAATATAATACTTATTCTTAGCAACAAGTAGGTAGAAAAGAATGCGAGGTCGTTATAGTAAAATAGTCTTTCAGTACCAAGCCCCCCACCAGGATAGGGCAAGCGGAAGGCATTGTACGTTCGCACGGCAGCGCGCGCGCAATCTTTTAATTCACACTATCAGGCGAATCAAAGCACCCTCATGCAAATAATACTCGTATGTTACTGTGCTATTCATACGTACGCTTTTTGTTTCTATTTATATATTTACAACGCATTTCCTACAGGAAATTAACGTTATCCATCTCTAATACGTATGAAAATCCACCATGTATGGTTCATTCAAAGAATGAATAATCATGTATACATAGGCTACATTGTGTGACCACATCTGATTTTTCCATTGAGGCTGAGGTTAACGAGGGCGCCGGCCGTCTAAATATCAGCATCGGACGATACGGGCACGCATGCGTAAATAGGCACCGTGGTACAATCGATTGGACAAAGTCAATCATCTGAGCGGGCACAGGTCGCGGCGACCGTGAATCTGGTAGACCGTCCCGTACGGATCTCAGTGGGACCCCGCCTCGCGCGCCGTGCGCTTCCTGCCTCGTACCGCTGCCGATCTCGATTACGTATACCAAGTAGATGCTACGGATATTTTTGGTTGTTCTTGTGTCAACACTAAATTATTAATTATGCGTTACCCTGAGTGACTTAAGCCCGATTAGGATCAGATTACAATGTAGAGCTGCCGATCCGGCGGAGGAAAATGTGAGTGACATTTTGAGACATCATCCAGTAAAACGGATGTTTTTGTCAATTACAGTTTCTGTATGGACATGTGAAACAATTAGCAGAAGCGTAATTCTCCCATCGTGCATGTAAAATTATATACCGCATTTGCTCTTCAATAATTAAAATAAATCGTGTTTGAATATTACAACTTTCAGATACACAGAATTAGGTACCAAAAATCTATCAAATAGTTGCACTGAAAACGAGAAACCAACTAAGTTTAGCAATATTTTGCGTGGTCAAGTGTTTGGTGCGTTTGCGCAGGAAAGAGGGCGGTCGCGAGGAGGAGCCGACCAACGCGGCGGAAGCGGCGCCGGCGCAAGGTATGCGCATAGAACACACTTGCTGCTGCCTCGGCGTGTTGGTGGGCATCTCGCTCATCGCCGGTATGTATACTATTAGAGAGGCTCTCAATATCGAACCTTATATTATTTTGGTAGAAGACACCTATGATTGCTCTAAGCTACAGCTTTTAGGATTCCTGTATGAAATAAGTAGAAGATGAAAAATTTTGACGAATCGTATCGTTCACATAATCGAATTTGGGATATAGAAGTTGTTTCTAACTATCGTCATGGGGTAACTATTTGCAAACGTCGATGAGAAGAGTAAGTACGACAATAACTAGAGGTATATACATTTAATATGTGTTTCCCTGAGTTTCTAGTTAAAGTTAGTCCTCTAAGAATTACGCCATTTTTAACATTTTCACTAGTCCAGACGACATATCAGATCAATAAAAAAGATGTTGGTTGCTAACTAAGCAATAAATAAAAGGTATGTTTATTGCCATTGTACAAAGGAGACCTGAAAAGCCACTTCCGAAAAACAGACCATAAACAATAATCCAATTGTTTTTTCAGCCCTCGTAGCAGTGATCCTGATGAAGGACTCGACGGTTGAATATACTGTGCTTCGACAAGTACACGTGGTAAGAACATTAAAATAGCTAATTATAATTATGAATACAAAGTATGTGTTATTACTAAAACCTGTCCTTGAGTAAAGTTATGCAGGGACGCATAGAGAAAAGACTTTGAATTAATTGTCATTTAATAGATATTATAATCATGTTAAAAGTGTCCAGATATGCAATACCAGTGGATTAATTAATATGCAATAATATGCTTTATTAATAATTGCATGCTTTTAATCATAGGTTCAAAAAGACTATGATCTAGAGATTCTTGGACAGCAAGAATATTGTAGCTTACGTTTGATCAAGTCATATTTTTTGAACGATTAATGATAGAAGTTATTATATCTTTGCATTTTTACAGCTGATGTCGCACGGGGAGCGCACCCCAAGCGAGGGTGAACTAGCTATGCTTGGAGCGACTCCACCGGACCACGTGTTTTCGCCCTACGGTGCCGGCGCTATGACTAATGTAAGTACCCATTCGGTTCTCTGCTGGCTTTGTATAGTTGATTTCATTACACAAGAGAAATTGATCCAGGTTGTAAGATCTCAGTATTTGCATTTGACACAAAAAATAACCATGCATAGTTTTGTTATGCTCCAATCTCATGGGAACCGCAAGAGACGTTAACAATGAACCATTTTGGCGTAGTTCCTTGATACATCAAATTATGTGTCCGCTGGCCGTAACGAATGGCTTCTGACGTACACAAACCATAACCGCGACTGTCGCTGATCAATGGTGATACTGCAGATAGATTACTCATATGCGCCGGCGCTCCTTTATCCCGTACTCACAATACTGGCAATGTAACAAAGGCGCACTTGTTGATCCGTCCTTGTAGGCCGCTCATTCACAAGATTAGCAAAGCAAAAGCTATACGTCACAGTTAGATTTTGAATGCCAATCCACAAAACTCATCCGGGCACAATGCATTTATAGAGCATATGCAATCATTACGGGTAATAAAATACTTATATAGTGCATGCTTCCATTGGATTGTGAAGTACGGCTACACATCATATAAAGCGACACGTAATACTCTGTCGGGGCCGTGACAATGAATCTCCGGAACCGCAGTTAAGGGTCTGACCAGAAGGACAAGTGAAGACGAATGATGTTATAACGAAGTGTCCGCTTCCTGGTCCGAGTGCGGGAGGGAGTCCCGATAGCCGAAGGTCGCCGACTGCTAAATGGGAGCGAGGTGTCGGCAGACACGCAGATTGCCGTCAGACACTAATAATGATTTATTGCTTGTCCCGCGTCATATGGGTTTAATAGAAAAGCATTCGTGAGTGGACTGGCGTTTATTAATAACTAGCGACCCGCCCATGCTTCGCTAGGTTTTTACGATTTCAAAAAACATCGCGATTTCTTTATTATGTTTTAGTTTAATATTAATGCATTACATATACAGGGTGGAACTGACATTGATGCACAATTTTGTAATCAGCTTCTCTTAAAATCTACGTTGTTATGTGATCTATTTTGTTTTTGTTTAATCTGAAAAAAGTCATGACAAAGTCATCATTTTTAATGGAAAAGTAAATAATTCACGACAGATAATTAATAAATAATTATCTCATTGGACTAGGTAGAAATCACGATTTCTTACAGTTTGAAGACTTCAAAGCCAGGAAGTCCAGAATCGTGTATTGAACTCATGGTATCAGTTAGCGCGTCGTTGTCGCTCCCACCATGTATAAACATTCCGGAATAAATTATCTAAATTATGATGAAAAGAGCATTCGACCCATTGAGAAGTTTAGAAGAACTAAGCGGACACACACACAGACACGAGAAGCGAGTTTAATATAGGATACGATTGCATTTATTGGCATTTTTTAATTATTACAGGAGGGCAAGATGTTGACATTTGAAATGGGCGCATTACTTAGGAAAAGATATAACGAGTTTTTGGGACCTTATTATCAGAGTGGTAAGTATTTTGATGTTTTTCTTAACAATTTAATTTAATTAAAAAGTTACGTTAAATCAAAATACTAAATATTTTTGTCTTTTATAGAGAACAGTATCGTGATATCTTCGGATACAGAACTGAGTAAGATGACGGCTCTATTGATTGCGGCGGGACTGTGGCCGCCTTCACCGGCGCAGGAGTGGAACGACACGCTGCCGTGGCAACCCGTGCCTTACAAATATCCTCCGCGACGTCAAGACTTTGTGAGTGCAAAGCAATTGCCGCATGTTTGAAAGATCAACACTTGAAAACGGCTCGACCGTTTTGGATGTTTTTTTTTTGGTCTTTGTAATTTTTAGGAGTCATAAGATTATTATTTTTAAAACAACTTGGATAGTCTGAAATTTGAATAGTATTTTTGTATAAAAATCTAAAAAAAAACATGCACTCGTGCGGGTTGTTAGTAATTGTATACTGCACATGCAAGTTCTTAGGAAGGACATCATGTGATACCAATGTTCGACTATAAGAAATGTCCTGCAGCTTAAAGGGTCACGAAGGACACTCTAAAATTATAATCGTTCAAATTATAATGGGGTTAACTGACAAGTATGAAACAATTATTTCTTTGAGAGTATTTTTAACCTTTTTGAGGACAATTTCGCTACATCCCACCAGATTATTAGAAGATACTGAATGATTCCTTTATATAGAATCTTTTATTTCAGCTACTGTACGAAGAGAACTGTCCCCGCTACAATCAAGAGAAAGAGAGAATACTTAAAGCATTCACAGACGAAGGCCTGTTGTTGCCATACCGCGACTTCTTCCACAAGATTGCTCAGATGACCAACACCAACTTCAGCACGCCTCAAGAAGCTTATTACCTAAATAATTTATTCCTTATACAGGTTTGTTAATATTAGGACTTTTATTATTACTTACTTACTTAGTCGGCTATTTCAGAATTCTGTACTCCTTCTTCTTCTTTATAAAAACTGTAACTATGCCAAACCTCATATAGTGCACGAAATATTCTCAAAAAGGAATCCGAAGTTTTCGCTTTTGCTCGTATATAGATTCGTTTTTTACATATAACATCTGGGTCTGGATGTTTGTGTATGTGACTTTAAATGTTTGTAAATGCACCCACGACACAGGAGAAATTCCTAGTGTGGGGCAACGTTTTTAAAAAAGAAAGAAAAGAAGAAGAACATAACATCATGCCTGAATTCCCCGAAGGGGCAGCAGGATGGGTGTACACCAACATTACGCCACTTATATGTTAAAATCTCATGTAACAAAAGCTCGCCTTTTTAAATTTCAAGTAACAGTCATGAACGTGTTGCTCGAGAATGATCTACCTCTTCCGAAAAAAAAATGGATATTAATTTTTGAAAATGACTAACAATATAAATTAAAAAAAAAGTAGTATTATTATATTAATCTATTTAATTTATAAAGTTTCATTTGCAAATTGCAAACTCAGCCCAAATTTTTTTTTTTTTCAGTTTGACTTTTCTTGATTATAAGTGTGGTTTTATTAATTGCAGGACGACATTAAAGTAGCGAATCCGAAATGGGCGAAACATGTGAAGAGAAAACTAATGGATATCGCCAGATTGGAGTACTCAATGATGTTCCATAATAATTTGCTTAGGAAACTCAGTGGCGGTAAGATATTTACGATTCATATATACACACATCTTGACCAAAAGTATAGAGCACCCTACAAATTTTGCATATGCACGATAACTGTAGCAAAAAATAATCATTAAAGACCTCTACGACAACCCCCTCTCCCATCAGACAGCGACTGCCCCCCATATTCGTTTTTCATCAATATCTATGATGTACAGACATCGGCCAATATATATTATAATCAAATAATGACGCGGATGGATACGCTTGTATTTACGAGGCGTTTCCAATCTGTATAATATAGTTACTGTAACCATCGCAATACATATCGGGCCATATATGTATCCCTTTCATAGGGATCTACTTCTTCGAAAAACAAAACGTTTATTTTAATCTAAATATTAAAAAATGATTATCTACATTACACCTACACTACCCCTGTATTTAATTTTTACTTCTGAATAAAAAATTAAATACAGTTCGTGTTAACTTAAAGACGGCTAAAAATCATTTGCTAAGTAAATCACGACTGTTTCACTTATCACTGCCGCTAGCACTCCTACGCACGCGCCACTTCGTCCTACCACCTTGTGATCAGGTCGAAGTGACGGAGGGCTACATTCCTATCAAAAGGTATTTTTCGCTCACAAGTCTTACATTGTACAAAATTTGGCATATTTCCCGGACTTACCCTTCACGTGTTCGGACACTGGACGATTATAAAAAAAGGTTATTAACATTCGTTTGGCCTTGACATTAGTATTAAAACCTGTTCATTTGAATTCAAAGGTCGTAGAAGTCAAACATCATGTCTACAAAGAATGATAGTATAAGCTAAGGTCTATAAAGGTGGATCTTAACTAATATTGTAAATAAAGACGAACAATTTGATTGATTGTTTGTAATGGATAAACTCAAAAGCTATTTAACCGATTTGTCAAATCAATTTCAAGTTTATATTTACAAACACTTTTACACTTTTTAGTCAACAAGTAAAATTATATTTTTTTTAAACTAGGTCGGTGTTTTCCTTTCTTGACTACTCGGACGGAGGAAATATTTACATAAAGTAACGTAATCAGCGAGTAACATAGGCTATATTTTATTTTTAAAACTACAATTCATATGAGGCTCCGTGCCTCGGAAAGCACGTTAAGCCGTTGGTCCCGGCTGTCATATGTAGATCTTTGATAGTCGTTACGGGTAGTCAGAAGCACAAAGTCTGACAACCAGTCTTAACAAGGGGTATAGTGTTGGCCAGTAACTGGGTTGTGGAGGTCAGATAAGCAGTAGCTCCATGTAAAGTGATGGTATTCAGCTGCCTCCGGTTAGACTGGAAGCCGACCCCAACGGTACGCAGCCGCATATACCTCCTCCTTAATAAACTCGGGAGTAAAGTTCCGCAGGTTTTTGAGGTTTAAGTTTGACATAACTTTACTACGCAAACTTTACTATGACAAAAACGACAATCAACAAAACCGATCTTAGTGAAAATAATCCTTGATTTCTTGACTAATTTACTTGAAAAAATAATTGAATGGATGACTAATTAATATTTAAAAAAAATGTATTTTGTACCTGAGCCTGTGCTAAATAAATGTTGTTTCCTTTGTTTCGAACTACAAGGGATCGGCAGATTGCCGATTACGATTAAACAGCGTTCATCATCTTATTCATTTATGAAATTAACGACCCTCCTTTCTAACCTAGGAGCACTACTCCAACAAATAATAAAAGAAGCAAGTAGCAACAGCGCAGGCGAGTCCCAGCTTCGGCTGGTGGTGCGCACAGGCACACCAGTGTCCGTCGCGGCATTACTGGGAGCCTGTGTGGCCCCACCGCCGCGCCTGCCCGACCCTGGAGCGGCATTACTGTTCGAGTTACATGAACGGCGGCCCTTGCCACAGTTGAATAAGGAACCAAAGATTTTGCCAGAAGGACAGCGGTTTGGTCTTAAGGTACGATTTGTATTACATATTCTTAACTGTCATATATCAATTACGTATGCAAATTACGCTTCTAAATTTGAAGTTAGGTATCCGTGAACGGTAAATAACCCAAAACCCGCGGAACAGTCAACTAAGGAAAAAACACAGTTAAAAGGGAAGCCCCAAGTTTTGTAGACATTGCCAGACTAATAATGAATGTGACTCAAAGAATACTAAGTATGCATTCTCCTTGTATTTAGAATAATTAATCGTTTTTTTAAAGCATTTAGTAGGAAAGTCGACCGTGAACTTTGACGTAGTGAGCGCAACGCTAATTAGATACGACTGTTAAACAAATTGAAGGCCTTATCTGAAATGCTATCTTATTTTTTACCTTTTACTTGACCAATTAGAAATGGTTTTCTTTGTGAGTTTTTTTCATTCATTTTAACCGAATTTTGAACGTTTAAAGTTTACACTTCTTTAGCCGCGTTGAGCGATTTTTAGTAGGGGTAAAAGTAACGGGTTCGCGTCACCGACATGCTAATGTGACGTGTTGCACCAGACTGGTGATGCGCAGCATTACATTTTCACTTCTGTTGGCCGTCCCAATCAGTCATGGGGAATGCCTTCTATTTATATTACCGTGATCGAAGTTGGACTTCACTTTCTATGACTATTTTATAAACAAATATATTGGATGTAAGACTTTTTATACTTTTACAAATACTTTCTATTCAGATATATTACTGGGATGACGACTCGGCGGAACCCCGCCTCATGGAAGTACCAGGCTGCAACGCATTCTGTCCCCTCGAGACGTTCAAGGAATTAACCAAATACATAGTATCACACAACTATAACAAAGACTGCGGACTAGTTCCCAATACATAGATAAACCGACATCGTATTTATTAAGTGCTTTCGACAATCGATGGATTAGGCTGTGGTATTCGAAATTAGACTTTATGACACATGAAGCAGAACATAAAATATATAATGATGTTGTGTTAATGGTGTTTCACTTACCCTCGTCGATTTTGAGGCCAGTTTCATCTCGCGGAATGTTCCGTGATATCTCAGCGAATTCGTCCGCACCCCACTGTTGTGTACCTCGTAGTTTCAAGTACTCTGCTATCAGAGCTGCGATGTGCAGTTGGCAGCACATAGCCTGGTGAGATATTTATTTGATTAGTATTGGATATTAAATGACCAAAGGGCAAGAGTTTTCTGGACAACAGTATAATCAGATTGGGTTATGGCAACAAACTCAGGATATTAATATTTTGCAACGGAATTAAACAAATGGGACTTGCACTTAGCTTGCGATTTGCGGTTGTTACTTTGCCTTTGTATAGCAACATAAAGTCTGTATTCCCAAGAAGCTTACCTTTGGGCAATACAGGGGCGATGTTAAACAAATGGGGATAAGGAATCCGCCTGAGGGTTCACAAACACATACGTACATTTTTACCGCTTTATAATGACGAGGAAACAGGACATATCGTAAAAATGTTGTTTACCTCATCATGGTCACCTTGTCGTGCATTATGTTCTGCTAGATTGGAGAGCCAGGCGTGCCGCAACCGTGGCGTGGCTCGACATGACGCTGCCAATGCATGCTGCAGCTCTGCCAAGTGGACACTGCCTGCACCTGTATCATCCGTAAAATTATTAGTTTAATGTGGTGGTACTTATTCCAGGCGTAGACAAAAAGCTTTTCTGTAGCGTAAAATGACCGACGCTAATGTTAAAATGTATGGCAATGACATTACGTGTGGAAAGGAGTCACGATATCTCTGAAGTTTATGTTAACTCCGTACAATTCGAGCTTTCCATATTAACCACAAAATACAACAAGCAAGTGCAAGCAAACACATTCAATTTTGCCGAAAAACTTATTTGTTGTTCATACCAAATGAAGACTTATTACAACTGAAGAAGGTTGTTATTATTTTACATATATTTCCTCAAAATTGTAACACGTGCTAGATAGCCTTGTGGCCACTTCCACTTGTTCTTTCTATTCCGTGGCATTAACGCTTACAGAAAAGGGATTTTGTCCATACCCCCTGGTCTACTAAGACTATATCTTTAAGAAGTTTACTGAAGAAATAGGAGTCGCATACTAATGGTTGACGTTCAGTTGTTTAGGCATCGTTTGACGCTACTGCTCTTCTATTAATTGCAGTAGTAAATTCGTGCTAAGTACACGCGGCTACATATCAAGCTATACATTTCCAGTTTAAGCTGATCTCTCAAGGTTTAGGATTTCCTTAAATTGAGAGGTCACCTTAAGAGTCAATAAAATTAAAATAAATAATACCCAGCTGTCTATTTATTATTAAAATAAATAATAATACTAGCCTGTTACTGCCGCATAACAGGGATATCACCATACAAAATTAAGATGGGTTGGCGATTATAAAATTTCACGATGCTTTTTCCTTAACCTATGTCAGTAATGTCTTAGACAAACTTAATAAGCATTTATTGTACACTACTAAATAACTACATGAAGCCATTTTAAAACAAGTTATTTAAACCCGTATTTTTACCTGATGCACCGACCCCTCCCACTCCAGCGAGACGCGCCCGCGCTCCTACAACAGTGCGCACGCGCCGCATCAGTTCTGCCACTTCGCTGAACAAACCTGATCCAAACATAATACCAATATTATAGTAAATATTTATAACCGACTTTACATAAAATGAGGAGGTTCTCAATTCCATAGTATTTTTGTTCATCGATACGTTATTTATAGCTTTTCGTTGAAGTCTAGATCTTCAACATACTTGGAATTGGATTAAAAGTTAAGAGACTGCTAGATAGATAGGTGAGTAATTCTTTAATTCTGTTTACCAAGAAGAAGAACAAGAAGATTACGTACCTACAGTTTGAGAGGTACACTGTGCCTGACTTATATATATTATTAATAAAGCGTTCTTCCTCTCTGTACTTATTTAAAAAATTGCTGTGCCCGACAGGGTCCATGATTGTTTCTAATTTTTATTTTTTTATTTTACTACCTTTAAGTGTACATCATGGATTGCAATAAATGATTTGATTTGACTTGATTATTTGTAAGCAATTTCTTACGAAGACAATTTTTAATTAACAAAAATTATGTAATTAAATGTTTTCCTTACCGGTTCCTTTCATAGCTTTATCGCCGGTCGCAAAGCAGTTGATGACAGAGAGAGATTCTTGGAAGCGTTTGCAGTTGAGCGCAGTTGAATTGTCGAGCAGCTTCGACACAGCCATGATAACCTGCGACATTTTAAAGAGATCAAGAAAACATATTCATGAACAGTCTTATCAAGTCTTATAGTAGTTATGCCTGGACAGGGAATGGAGTTAAGTGTTATGGAACTAATAGAAGCTAATCACAGCTGATGTAACTATGACTAAGCATAACAGGTCCAGTTGAAAACCAGTGTCATACACTAGATGTCAGGCATTTTTGCTGAACTGGACTCATTGGGCGCAGCTAAGAAAGATTTATGTGTTTCAATACTTTTTATGCATTCTATATTTATCTATCAATACGAGTCACCATCCCAGGTTGTTTTATAGCTGATAGAAGAAAGATACTTGCAGTCATCTTAGAATTTTTTATCTTTTTTTATTAGCCTATGCTGTCCCACTGCTAGGCAAAGGCCCCAAGTCCCCTAAGTCCTTCTAAATTTATTTTCCTTTGCCACTTCGTGCCAGCCTTTATAGTATGCATCCAGGTCATCTCGCCACCTTTTACAGGATCGGCTTCAGCGGCGCCGTCCATCTTCGGTCACCCATTGTATAGAGAATTTCCAACGGTCATAGTGCATTAGGCTCACGTGACCCGTCCAATCCTATTTCAGCCTGGCATCTTATTAATAAAGTTAATTATTTTGTATACCTGTAGATGTACTCTAGTAAGGTCTCCGCCAGTCCCATGTTGAAAGTTAGCTCGCATCAGTAAGTACAGTGCAGCTGCAGCCTCTCGCCGCAGCCAGGCCGCGCGCGCTTCACATAGACGAACTACTGCGGCTACTACGCCAGAACACACTGTACTGCCACCTGTATACAAATAGTATTATATTTACACCTAATCGTCTTCAATATACAAGTAGAAGAGTTAATGTGTTATTGTAATTTAAATGGAATGAAAGAAATGAAAGCTTTCATGAAATGAAAAAGGTCATAATAGCATACACCTCTGACTAATGTTTATTTGGCATCAACTAAAAACTTTTGAATGGTAAGTCCATTAAAAAGTTTATATGAAACAAAAATTGTTTTATTTCATTGCCTGCATATTATCATTCATCATCAGTTTCATTTTTATTATGCAAAATAAAATACAGTCGTTAAAGCAATAAAACAGATTATATCGTGTATGAAGTAAATAAAAGTTGATTTCAAGGTGTTCAATTTGCGTTTGTGATCGTGGAGCGTATACGCAGCGTAGACTGTGCAATAAATAACAACGTAGGTACGCTAAACGTGCAGTAAACGCGAGAGAAGAGCTATACTGCGGAACTTATTTTACTAATAATACGTGAAGAGAAAATTTCGATGTATATCATGAATTATTCACCTTCAAACAAAGTCTCTGAGAACTGATTGATATACGCTCTCAGGGCAGAGAACAAATGTTTATACAACGTCTCGCTCTGTGGATACTGCAGCAGCTTGAGGTAGGGCTTCGCCGCGACACCGTCAGCCGGTCCTAAGTTCTTCATAAATAGACACGCACGATCTATTATGGCGAGGCCCACTTCTGTGGCCAGACAGCTTGCTGAGAGAACTGTGTGCTCTGCTATTGCTTCTAATTCTAAATATATAAAAAACAAAATAGTTAGTAGTAGCAGGATATAGAAAGGGATTTTTTATCTACATGCAAGGATATGACGTTTGCCAGAGTAGTTCGCCGGCTGATAATGACCGGTATGCAGGTAATGGTAAGAGTCAGCTGGGAGTAATGATCAAAAGCTCTCTTACCCCGGTGACTTTACTACTTCCTTCGTTTTTAAAAATAGTCAAGTCAAATCTCATGACCAGAAATAAAATGTGTCCCTGGATAAAGTGCATAAACGAAAACAGGCAACAGTGGACAGTTTTGGATATTTTTATTTTCTAATGGCCTACAACTATGCGCCTGCGTTTTAAAAAAAACAAGTTTCTATTTGTTTGTTAATACTTATTTTCTGTTTATTACTTATCTATCTTCTAGGAACATAAGATCTTTCAAAAAAAGTCTAGAACATCTTAACACCTTAACTGCTAAACACCGAGACACAATTGAAAATGTTTTGTTTGTCGGTCATTTGGTCAGGTGTTAATAGTATTGCTGCTGAACGTGCGTATAATACTTACCAGTAGTAACCGAAGGGTTAACAAGGTTTTCCCTGTTGACAGTGTTGTTTTTCTCCACAACAATAGGCGGTTCTTTGGAAAAGTCAGGCGGACTCATTCTGGCCGGCAGGGTCCTCGCTTTGACGGGCTTCGGTTTGCCGTTACAATCTGGGGTCGTTGCTTTCATTTCTGATAGAATCTTCTTCCGTCCTACGTATTGGAACTGCTCGGCACATATTCTGGAATAAAAAAAAGTTGTATTATTATTGAATACGCTGATTTAGAAAAAGTAAATCATGCTTTTGATGTGTAACATCCTTTCCCTCGCTTACTTCTCGCAACTTGTAGGAGTGATTTCGTGAAAAGGGACGGAAGTGTGAAACAGAAAACCTGGAAAGCGCGCGATTTTGATTTGACCAATGATCGCGCGCGTGATAAAATAATACTTGATTCATTCTTTCTAATGTTACTTTATTCTCTTAAAAATGTGCAGAAAAGAGAGAGCAAACACATTGAGGACAAGAAAGAAAGAAACATATGTGTTGAAGTAACAGGGAGTTTTTCTAATACTCGATGAGTCATAATTATTACCAATTGCGGCCTTGTATTAGCCACTTTGCAACGCGTAGTTTGCCGTTCTGGCTTTCCGACGCGCACGGTACGGCGCACTCCTGTTTTAGCATATATACTAACAACTGCGCAGTCATCAGATAACTTACATGACAAGAACTGTCATTGCAATTTGATCCTAGAAAGTGCAGTAAAAATGATTTTGTTTAATAAAAGCCAGATACTTGGTAGTTTGCTTACTAGAAACTTACTCTAAGACATTAAAGAACGACTGCTGCTGAGCTTGCGACTGAGTCTTCCACCAATCAACAAGTCTGTCATCGTCCAAATACTTCAACACGAACAGGAAACACAAAAGCACATCCCGAACTTCCTCTGCAGACATCACACCGAACCTACACACATGAAAATCACCGTTATAAACATGTACATAAGGTTCAATATTGAATGATGATTCAAGTGAGATATTTACCTATTGACTTGGTCACCAATTTCGCTCAAGTCGAGTCGTCCAACGTTTCTAGGTAGCGAGTCTCCACCGGACATTGTTGATACTGATTCTAAAGAGCTTTGTGACATATTGTTGGCGTGATCTGAAGAAATAAGCACAATTAAGCACGTCAATTATAAGTTATTATATTAAGTATGTTCAAGTCGTGAGTTCAAGGCACAAAATAAGGCCGTGTGTGTGTGTACACACACGTGAGAAATAACCGCTTGAGTGATTAAAAGTAACATTAGTCACTTGCAACAATTGTTTTTCTATTATGTCTGTGCTAATTAGCGCTTGATCGGATAATCGAACCAGCGTTGGTTCCTTTGGACGATATGGCTGATAGATGCATCTGAAGCTAGATGACAGATGACTTTCAAACTAGGGAACTGGGTCTAAAATATATTTTTGTTTAGCACTGTCCACTATGAAATTCGTTTGAATGAAATTAAACCGTAAGACCATATAAATAGAGTCGAAAACAGCTTGAGTCGCGTGATGCACATGTGTACCAACGGTATTCGAGAGGTAAACGGTAATGTTTTTCGACATTTAAAGCGCTGTGAATCTCACTCAATATACGAATAAATTTTAAATAATTGAGACTCCTAATTATAATAATAAACTCACCTTTACCATACATATGAATGCTCGTAATTGTAGGCGGTTCCTTGAAATGTGCAGAATTTCTGACAGGCGTATGATCGAAGTGCAGAGTAAGTCGATTCCTTCTGGGTGTGCTATTAGCTGACGCTGCTGGGTTCTGCGCACTGAGTACTGGGTTCACTGTCCCATCTCCGTCGACTTTGTCGTGACCATTCTCTACTGGACTCGCTAGGGTTTTTGTTATAAGACGGTGGGCGTTTTCTGTTGTAAAAGATCATATTTATTGAGATTATGTTTCAAGTAGATATAAATAGAAATGTCATGCAATTTGGTCGACAGAGCTAGACACAAAATTCGACAAAAGCTTTTCCCAATTCAAAGTAGGAGCACAAAGCAGAGATGTCCCGGAACCCGCTGCTAGAGACGTGATTAACAATACTTTCCATGCGAAACAAGTGAGTGTCACAGAAGAACTCTGTCAGTTTCTATGGGTAATCAAAAAGTTGGATCTGCACCAACTATGCCTGTGACAGCTGAAAATTGCGCAACTTACGCGGACACGAATATTATTAGTAATTGCGTCTCTAGTCGATACCAGCGTGGCGATTCCGTGGTCTGCGGTCTACAGATATCACCTCGAAAGTAAGCAAGCGTTAAAGTAACAATTGTTTATACTTATATTGTGGTATTCATTTTATCAGAACTGTACTTACCGAGAACGATAGTCAGCCAGGGTGAGTACAAGTACGCAAGCCTAGCTCGGCATTGTCGAGTTCTATACCGGTCATCGTGTTCATGTTTAGTCAATAAAGCCCGTAACACACTCAACGCAGACCTACGTTTTAACGGCGCTTCTCGTAATGACTGTTCCACCTGAAGAAACAGACGCATTTGTAAAATTTGAAGGAAAAATAATAAAATAATAATTCAAGCATGAGTCATGCTTCACATTTGCTAGCAATGTACATATTTGGAAAACAAGGGAATACTTGTTTTAGTAGGGTTCCAGCAAGAAAGTGTCTCATTATAAAATCTTCAGTGAGCCTCAGCCTGGCAGGATCTGTGTAAAAGGAACGGTTATTCACTAACGGATAGAGACAAATCCATTTTGTCTTGCACAGTCTACCTATATATACCTTTAAACAGCGGTGAACACTAAGGAAAAGTGTCTCGCGATACTAGTTTGCAGAGACATCGCGCACGCCTTCAGTCTTATTCCTTTCACATTCTAATATGTCGCTGCTAACGTTACGAATTACCTCGACTGAAAGTAATAAGTCGTGCGATTTTATCGGGTAGTTCGTTCGCTAAGTCGGTAACACTGCGCGACTTCGCCCGATGTCTAAGCACGTCTGGCGAGACATTTATCCTCTAGTGTATACACGGCTTTAAGATTGATGCGTCGCGAGATTTCTTTGACAGGTCGGGACCGGTGACGAGCCCTAAGCCCTTATTCAGGTAGAGCGAGATTTTCTTTTGTCGCCCTTTGATCGACACTTTTATACCAGAAATTTTATTTTAACAAACATTTTTTTTTTAATATTGCCCAAACCGTAAAAATTAACAGGAAATAACGTTATTGTTCATTATTTTCTTGAATTAAAATTTCATTCGGGCTAGCCCCGCGACTTTTAAAATGCTCCATAACAAATATATTTTTCGCATTTGGCATTTAGGCGCCTAG
Source organism: Phlogophora meticulosa (assembly GCA_905147745.2). Classification (NCBI taxonomy): domain Eukaryota; kingdom Metazoa; phylum Arthropoda; class Insecta; order Lepidoptera; family Noctuidae; genus Phlogophora; species Phlogophora meticulosa. The sequence goes on along the minus strand of LR990522.1, from coordinate 11,963,740 downwards.
AGCGACCACACATCTCGCTTTACCCTACACAATATGTAGACACACAATATGAATTAATATTTGAGTCTATAAACCATAGCCTGTGCGTTTTGCATTGTAGATATAGTTACACTGTGGTTTTACACTAAGTATAATATCAAATTCTTACCTTCATCACCATCTCTTGACAATTTATTTGCATGTAACGGCAAATTGAACGGCACAAAGTGCTCATGAGAACAAACTGTTTGCAGAAATGTGAATTTGAAGTCGAATAATGCTTTTGGATCGCAGACTTTAAACTTGTCTACATATTTCTTTATTTGTCGGAACACGAAACCTCTGTCCATGAAAGATAGGCAAGACTGCAAAAGAAAGTGTATCGTATGTAAGTTACAACAACGCGCTCGGGCTATTGAAATGGAAAATTATATAAGATACAATTCGCCCGCGTGTATTTTGAACTTTTCCCTTTCGAACTTTAATATCCAACCCATTTAAAGCTATAGGCTATTATTTACGAAACTATCGTAAATAATAGCCTATAGCACTAGCGAGTAATGTAGCTTTCTAATAGTGATAACATTTTGATCGATAGTTCCGGAGATTACCCCCTACATACAAACGAACAAACAAATTTTACCTCTTTATAATATTAGTAAAGATATAGATTCCCATATCGGTCCATGCATTGTGTTAATAGTTACCAACCTTTAGGAACGTGGCGAGATTCTTGTTAAATATATGAGTTTGCATCGGCTGTTGTAATATGTACGACGGCTCCACAGTCGATACCAATTTATCAATATTTTCTAAAAGATCAGCATGAAATCTTTCATTACGTGACATCTACAAAAGAAAAAAGGTTCAGAAATCGGTACATTAATTACAAGGAAAATATATGACAAAACAAATGTAAAACTTAATAACACAAACGTTTGAAATTAAATTAATTAATATTATAAATACACAAAGCTTTCCTCGTTCTATTTTTAAACGAAGTAGGTAGTTAGGCAACTTACTTTAATTCTTCCTGTATTGATTAGATACTGCGCCATACTTTTGGTGATTATGTCAAAGAAAAAGCCGGAATATTGCATGAACTTATTGCCTAGTAGGAAATCCGGTTGGTTGGGGTCCACAAACATGTGAAGCGGAGCCGTCAACATTGTGTGCAGTTTGAATTCGACGCAGTTGAATACGTACTGTAGAAAAAAATATCAAAATGTTATTTTTTATCCTGATAAGGTTTAGAATTAATAGTAGACATAGCTAGCTAATGGATCGGTCTGAATATAATATCAATAGGAAAAACCTATGGGACGAGGCCTTTACAATAATTGCTAGGGAAAATAAATAGGTCATTTATAATCATTCATAATAGTTTGCTACTCGTTTCTTTTTTTTATATTCAGGATTAAAATAAGGCGCACGGCATCTTTACAGCTTACCTTAACGTAGCTATCCAATAAATCTTTACGCCCATAGTCATGTATCATGTGAACAAAATGCACAATCAATTTAACGATCTGGTAACCCATATCTTGAGTGTAGCTTTTTTCAACTGTCTGTAAACAGAGAGGAATACTTTAGAGCTGAAAAACATGCTACATAAGTACAGTAAAAACCTTATTGAAAATATTCACCATCAATTCAAAAAGCTGGTTCATAATAGTCGGCAAGAAAGCGACGAGCGAGCTCAATTTGATCGCGTGCGCAGCTTTGAGCGCGTTGCATACGTCATTCCAAGGGGGCGGGGACGGTGAGGTGGGGGGTGAGCTGGACTTGATCAATCGCTCAGCTTGATTGAACAGATTGTGCAAGTGTGCGTCTCTGGTAGCTACTGTTGAGTCCAGGACCAGTTGGCAGCGGAAGAGTTGCTTCTCGCCTTCCACCCATACAACTTCCGGGCCTGTGTTCTGTGTAAAACATTAATGTTATAAAATACAGAGGAAACAAAACAAAATTATGTCTCTGAAATGCATTTCCCACTATTGTCGTGTGCTGGATTATAGTTTGTACTGATTCACATTATTGTTATGACTTATGACGCATTACTTCCAGTGTGACTTAAGTAGGTATAAAAAAAACGTTTTTATTATTCGTTTTCAGTGGATCGACAACGTTATGCGTAGTGAAACAAAATAATAATAATATAAACGTGTCGAATTGAGTAGCTCCTCCAGTTTTTTTCGTCGGTTTAAAATCTAATATATAAAAGTCTCGTGTCATGGTGTTTGTAATTAAACTCCTCCGAAACGGCTCGACCGATTTTCGTGAAATTTTGTGTGCATATCGGTTAGGTCTGCGAATCGGACATCATCTATTTTTCATCCCCCTAAATGTTAAGGGTGGTCCACTCCAAGCATTTTAAATGGCAAAACAACGTTTGCTTAGTCAGCTAGTCTAATATATTAAAATTCTCGTGTCATAATGTTTGTTACCAAACTCCTCCGAAACCCTACAAATTCCCTAGAAATAATTTATATGGCAAAACAGCGTTTGCTGGGTCAGCTATACGTTACATTAATATGGTATGGTCGGCACGGTTGGCGCAGTGGTTGAGCGATTGACTACTGCGCCGCGTGTTGTTGGTTCGATTCCCGCACGGAACAAATATTTGTATGGCCAGTAGATTACAGTTGTTTCGGGTCTAGCTGTTTGTGTTTGTGAGTTTCAATGTTTGTAAACGCACTCACTACACTACTACAAAAAATAGGGCTGTGCATTTACTCAAATAACCCGCTCCTTACCTTAATGAGTGGCTAAACATGAAAATCAATTTATTCTCAATCAATAAGTTATGTCAACTCGGTAAAAGAAGAGTACTAATAATTAAAATGATTGGAACATACCCCTTTACCAAGTCCTAGGGGCTGAATAGCCAAATATCCGGACGGCAAATGTGTTGCAATAGGCAAGTTTACAACTTCATCAACTAACTTATCATTTTTCAATAACGGTATCCACGCATATCTGAAAGGAAACGGAAGTGGAATGAAAAGTATGCTATTTTAATGAGATTGTTATTGTACTGGCTTTTTCAATTAATAGTTCTTAATATGGACCAGCCCTATGGTGTATTGTTTGCTAGGAACAATAGGGGCGGATATTGTTATTTTTATGATTATTTTAGCCAAACGACTGCCTCGTTGGTCTAGTGGTCGGAAGCGCTACTGCTGAGCACGAGGTCCTGGGGTTGATTACCGGGTCGGGCCAAATGTTATTAGGTTTTTCCATCTGGGATTTCTCACTACTAGTCCAGAGTGTGGATTTGTGCCCGGTTGTTGCCAATAGGCATACATGGGACTTACACATAACAGTAGGTTCTCTGCCTAACCCTTCGGGGATTACAGGCGTGAGTGTTGACAAGCCTTTTACAAATCTAGAGGAAGGGAGATGTGTAATGAGTTGAGGAAATTGTGCACGTGAATGGCGTAACATCGGCTGATCTAAATAATCTGTTGTAGAAATATTTACCCAATACATGTTTCAACGTTGGTATCGTTTTTCTTCGCGAGATCACACGAGATGTGATGGAAAGTGAACAGTAGATGATGCTGGGAAGTTATTGTGGGTGGTAGTCGGATCTTAGCTTCGTCACACCATGTGGGGTTCGCATTGTGATGTAGCACTGAGCAGCGGTACTGTGATGTCATGCCGAATCTTCCGTACACCGCCTAAAAATTAAATTCAAATTGCATTTAATTTGTAAAAAATAATAATAAGGCAAACTGTTGTTTTTTATCATAAAAAAGGGTATTATTATCTTGATCAAAAAAAGAACAGATCGATAAAGTTAAACAGAGATATATTAAAGGCGGGCAGTTAAATTGCATTTGAGAAAATATGACGCTCTCGTAAGTTATTGATGTACTGGTAGATATTGTTGATCAAAATAGGAAAGCACTTATTGTTCTCAAGAATCTTATTGCTTATTTCTGAGGAGAATAACTACATATATTTTAAAAAAATGCCATAACTTAACAGGCAATTGTATCATGATATTAGATCCTATGGCACTAATAGAATATAATATGGCGACGACCTATATGGCGCGACGGGCGAAGGTCCGCCTGCGTCGCAGGAGGTTGCGGGTTCAATCCCCGCCTTGGAACAAATAATTGTACGATCTTCAAATATTTGTACCGGGTGTTCTGGGTATTTGCTATGCATAATAAAAATATCTATCTATGTAATGTATTCTATTACGTATATCAGTCATCTAGTAGCTACCCATAAAACAAGCTCTGCTTAGCTTGGGGCTAGATGATACTGTGTGGATTGTCCAGCATTATTATTATTGTTATTATATTATTAATATAAATGTGAAAGTCTGTTTGTTAGTTAAAATAATTCTATCTATAACAGTTTTGGATGAAATTTTAAAATGTTTATGGGTAGACCATGACCTGGATTAGATCATAAGATACTTTAAGTCCAGGTAGTATGTTCCTTCCTTTCCATTGTCAACACGTGTCAAACGCTGCCACATCAAGCTAGTATAAAATAAGCAACGCCAGTATGAAGTATAAAATAATAGTTAAATTTGGGGAAAATGTTTAACGGACGGATATTAACAGATTACTGATAATACAATTTCAAGGTTACCATAGAGGCCTGGCTAATTTTGACAGAAACATTTTATTATAGATAAGAAATTCGGACATCCGATGTCGGGTGGTTTAAATTGTGTAAAAGTAAATAACTTCTTTATTTACTAAATAACGGGATTTTTGTGGTCCTTATAATTAATCCCGGGATTTGAGGCATATCCACTTTTTTCTTTTGCTGTATGAAATCAGCGTAAGTACAAAAATAACTCTACCTAATTCCGACCTCTGGTAATGACAATGGCACCACAGCCATTGAAAAGGAAAATATTCTTACCTGCAGCGATTTAGGTCCTCCAGTGTCATTATCCCTCAACTCGATAGAACAGGCAATATTCCTGGCTCTGGCAAACATTTTCTGAGATTCGAAATTCAAAGCCAACGGGCGGACATACAAATGATGTATGAATGCTGCATACGGCTGCTCTGGTTCCACGTTTAGGGTTGCCAGTTCTACTGTGAGCGGCGACGTAGGCGGAAGTGGAAAAGGTTTTAATGCAGCGTAGGAGTTCGACATACAATCTGTAACGCACCATGAGACGTATTAGTAAAAGTATCAACGGGAAAAACCCAAATGCTTTTGAATTCTTTAAGAGGTTAAGCAAATTGGCAATTATTTAACTGAGCAATGCTACAAAATAAGCTACTATCAGATAATATGGTGTTCAAATAAACTCCAAAGAAAAAAAATAGTATCGTACTTGGTACTTGTTCGTTATTAAGATGTATATTAATACTGAGCCAGCCAGGTATCACAGTTAGTTTAGCCATTTTCTCAGACTTGCGGTAGTCTGACAATATTTTTAGCAGATCATCGTCTGACATTTTGTTCGGTTCCTGCCGATATATGGAAGGAAATTCAGGTGTCAAATCCAAGTCATTGCTGTACATTCTGAAACAAGATTAAATATTTCATAGACTGCAAAAAATAATATTTAAATAATTATCACAAATGATTTATGAATTAGTTATATCGAAGTCAATCATACAGAAACGGCTGTACAGATTTAGACGGTATTTGTAACGAATTAACTAAGCAATTCGTGTTGGAATCGCGTGAAACCTGGAAACACCCAATATGCAACTTTTGTTTGCAAAGTCTTACTTGTACAGAGGTTTCGCCGCCCAGGCAAAAGGCATCCTGTAAGATCCCACGCGGTTGGAATAAGCCTGAACATTTTTGTGGACTTTAAGCCCAAGTCTCGGGTCTTTAGTAGCCTTAAGGTACGGTTCCATCACTTGACTCACATGACCTTGCAAGATTTTGTCGATTTTCACCACCAGAAACAAGTCCGGGTGGGGATTGTTTACAGACAGCATTACCTGTTAATCAAATATGAAATCGTAAACAAAAAATGTGATAAATTACCATAAATGCATCTGAGTTTCACTTGTTTTCTTATTTTAATTAATGCAAATACAATACCTGTCTCTTCGATCGAAACCACTCTTCCGGTATCTGATTAACGTCTAACTTAACATCGTAACTAAAATTTTCAACTAATGACTTTGTGCACTCCGTGTCCTTGACTAGATCTCTGACGGCATCATGGTTCAGGTCGAAGTGGAAGTTCTCCGAAAGTTTCTTTCCACTCCTCGCGTCATACAACGCTAAGTACGTGTAATAAGGCTCTACTTGACACAACAGTTCTTTATCGCCATCTATAGGCGCTTGTAACCTAAACTTTAAGCTTTCGCATTTGAGCAAAATTCTTTGGCCAAAGTGTTCTCTGAAACAATAAAAATACCGTTCAACCTGCACCGCGTAAACAAGAACGTTCGTGACAATTCTAGAAAAGTAAAAAACCAACTGTTTATTGTTTGAGGAATTTCTATCTTGGTGAAATAGTTTTATTGTTATGACTGAGTGAAGGCGCAAAAAACCACAACAACTGACCTGCGTAGGATAGGTCGCTTTCACTGGCACACAAGAATTCAACAAGAAAAAACAAAAGAAAAACATCTAGCTACGTACTTGAATGGTTCGAGCTGAGGTTCAGGCGAGGGCGCGCGCTTATACGGCATGCTGAAGATGTTGTACCGGCACTCGTTACGAGCGGCAGCAATGGACATGTCCGTCTCGCGGGAGTAACGCATAAGGAGCGGGTTCATGCTATGCTCCAAACCCTTTAGGGTGCCGTAAGTAGGGGGTGGAGGCTCCGGTATTAGGGACACGTCGGCATCTGAATAAGGATGTTTATAAGTAATAACTAGTGTTTCTAGACCATCAAACATAGCCTTCATGTAGGGGGCGATTCTAAGACGTACGCCGCCGGCCACGCCACGTGCAATCCGCCGTGAGCCTTCTTCATTAAGATTTCGGATTCAAGGAAAGAGATGACTTACAAAAATTGGTGGACAGTAAACAATTCATTTTTAAAACCTCTTACTACTGAAATAGTCTCGTTAATCGTACCTTTATCCAATGCTTCGTCACTTTGGTGAGTTTCCTGGCTATCCTGGTTCTTCTTCAGGGCTGCTTTAAAAGCATTGATCCAATCATTCACATCCTCCTCATTCTCAGCTGCAAACGTATAACCTTTTCCACCTGACATTCGTAATTCGAACGAAAACCTACCCCTTTTTGGATTCTGTAACCAAACGGAATACCTAAACTTAAACTTACGATAATATTTACCGCAAAATATACCTATATGTGGTTTTAAGAACAGGTAAATGGAATACTTTAATGACTTGACCCAATATGATTTGAGCCAATTATTACGAAACAATTTTCATTTTTTAAATTACTAATTTTTACATTTTGAACTGCTCGTTTAGTTTCTAACTCAATACGGATAATTTTTAATCATGTTTTTATTTAAAAACTAGATTAAAAACTAGGCAAGCAGTCCTATCACATGCGTACGTAAAATTATCATCAACAGTTATTAAATAACTTTGACAAAACCGAAGCCCATATCAAAATTTATTTGAGCAGATTATATTTAACGTTATTCTATTTATAGACTTCTGTATCCTGAAATATAAACTGAGTGGCTGCATTATGTGGCAGTTGATAAAGCCTTACCCTGACAACATCAGAACAAAAGTCCATTACGATAGTGAGCTTTGTATCGGTCTTCTTATCATCCTTATACACTTCGAGAATGTACGTGCCATCGGCCTCTCTGAGCATTGAGCAATAACGTTTCTTAAATGATTTTGAAGCAAGGTTACTGAATATCCTATCTGAGCCGATTTCGGGTCCTTTGAGCAAGTGCCCCTCTTTGGTACCAAGGTCCAACTTGGCTGCCTGTGTTTCATTATCACTCTCAGTTTCGGCGTCAATATCATATATCTCTTCCGGAAATTTGTTCTCTATTGGCCTGTGTAAGAAAAGATAGTGGTAATGGAATTGATAACAGTATCAATTACTAAGTGGTATGTTTGAATTTACTCATGCACATTGTAAAAAGTGTTTCTATGAAATAGTGATTCAGAATCCTGACATTAATATTATGATATCAGTTTGTAACGCGAATTTTGATACGATTGCGAACTTGTAGTCAAATAAGAATTAAACTCAAGCAATTTGAGCGTCGGTATAAAAATCGAACACACAAAAGCGCTTTCATAAGCTTAGGAATACATCTCAAGTTTGGAAGGGGTTACGACCGATAAGATAAACTTAACTTTATGTTAATTTTATGTGTTGCAAATAAAATAATAGTACAAAGAAATTATAATACTCAAATTTTATATAATCAGTGAAAGCGTCCGTCGCGACGTTCTCATTAACATATTATGTGGTTTATTAATTGACCAGATTTGGTATTAAATCCTTTCATCCCATGTTGTGCAATCGGTAGGATATGACTCATGCATCAGATATGGCTGATACGAGAGCATAATGCTATGGCCTTGGGAATACAGCACGTAACTTTTTGTTGGCCATACAATGTTCATTGCCATGTAAAGTATGTTAATTATAACTACTAATGAGCACCCCACTGTTTGTTACAATTTTAGCACATTGCATGCAATCGCCTTTTATTCGTTTTAGATAGGAAACCGATAGTGAATGCATTTTCAACTATGATATTCAAACGAGCTTTTATATCATGAATATTATCATCATTTCGTTTATATTCGGTATTTGGTGAATGTCAGCAGTCAATTTTAGTTTTTGTCTATTCTTTTTGCTTTCTAATATTGATAATTAATTTGTAAAATGAATATTCATGCTTATCCCACATTAACTATTTTAATAAATCACATAATATGCACTGCATGTTTTATAGGGATAAGAGAAGGCTGTGCATACAACAACAAAAAATGACGGTTCGATTGGCGCAGTGGCTGAGCGATTGACTTGATTGACTGCCGCGTGTCGTTGGTTCGATTCCCGCAGAGACCAAATATTTGTATGCCATACAGGTAGGTACTTGTTTCGGGTCTGGCTGTTTGTGTAGTTGAGTTTGAATATTTTTAAACGCACTCATGGTACAGAAGAAGTTCCTAGTGTGGGGCAAAGTTTTTTTACATGAACAACCAAACGAAACCAAAACGAATGTTTTTTTTTACTAGATACTAACTTACCACATAAAATCTTACCTTGGTAGATTGAGATAGGTGCCGGAGTAGTTACTGAACTTGTAATGTATGAGGTTCCAACTGGATGCATAGCTGAGCAACGCCTGTCTCGTGAGCAAGGGGCAGGAGGCAGCAGTCCTAACGTCGGGCACCGCCGTAGTAACTGTCCTCCAGCGACGGGGCAATACAACACTCTGCCAGACAATACATACATAAACTCACATCTTTCCCATGGAGGTACGCAGAAACTACATAGCTACCATGCTACGATCCTTGCATACTCCATTCACCAAGTTACATTCTAACATCTGACTATACACGCACGCCGTTTGCGAGTACTATGCACCTGATCTTTCTTAAGAACAAGAACAATAAGCTCAGTGTATGTCCTTCTAAGCCTTAGAAGGACTTAAACCAACCTTATTGTTTGAAGAATGTTTAGGGATGTCTTAGATTCTAAGGCATTCCTGTGTACATGCCTTATAAATACCTTTTGTTAGTAGCCTTTCATTCATCCTCTCAACATGACCCACACAATACATTTATTGTATTGTTGTACAAGAATAAAAGTGCTAACTTATGATTATGCTATCTCTCAATAATGTTTATTCTTAGCTTTAGCTGTTTTGCTGAATCCAGAATGTAGAAGGGAGTTTTATATTCTGGGTCCAGTGACCTCAAATAGCTCAAGTCCCATAAAAGCAAGCATTAGTTCTAAAAAAAAATCGAATAAAGAAGACAAAACGAAAATTGATAGTACTTAAAGTACTTATACTTTAAGTACTATTCTACATTCTGGATTCAGCAAAACAGCTACAGCAAGTATAGGGACTCCCACTTAGGTTTTCCTATTCTTATTAATATCAACAAGTTAGTTTTTATACACTCAAATGAGCACCAAGATGACTGTGTATATAGACTTAGCATAATTCAGAAGTGTTTATCTAATAGTTTAGTAAATTCTATAAGATAAGATCTATTTTTTAACAGTATGGGTTCCAAAATACTGTTTGTAACAACATAAAACTACAATTGATACAGCAGGAGAATATCAATTTTAATAGTTGCTAAATATATATATGTAATAGGGTTTGTGACTAGATAAGAAGATGGTTAGTGCAGAAGGCCGCACATTAGTGGTAACAAAACCAGTATAAGCTGACCTCATTTTCTATTGAAACTCTATACTACTCTAGGCCCGCTCAAACTGTTACCATCAACATAGGCATGTTGATGGTTTAACTATTGTATAGTAGGCAATTAAAAATGCATTAATATTCCATTGCACAGGTATAAAGTATACTAAGTATAAATAATTTAGGAGCACTGCAACTGCATTGTTCTAAACTATGCCTAGTATGTGACATTCTTATTAAATACAGGCCATGTGTTCTAACATTCCCATACTACTTTCTTATGTTGTTCCATCTGCATAAGCTAAAAGTTTTCCCAATAATAGAGTGCATTTACATAAATAGCACTCTCAAGCACTAACAAACTTGGCTTTGCCTTCTTTGTGCTGGTTCACACTCGGAAACTGGAGCATTACTATGTGAACACACCCACAGATCTCTTCAAATACACACCAAGAAAATTACATAAAGCTAATAGTAATACTAATGCAATACTCCTTGGTGTGTAATCTTTAGTTTAAATTAAACTTAGTACCCTATATCAGAACCTTATGAAGTTATAAGTAGGTTTTTTTTCTAGGTTTAAGGGAACTGTAATACTTGCTTAAAGGCATTGTGTATAAATACATATTAAAAATAACTTACGGATACATCGTCAGTTGGGTACAACAGAATGTCCCTGAGTGGGTCATTGAGCAGGAGAATCTTGTTATCTTGGATGTACTGCTCAAAATCCAGTGCGGTACATTTCTTAGCAATGATGTTCTGAAACAAAAGGGGGGCCAGAAAGTAACCCTATTTTTCTTAAACAAACTTTATTGTTGAGGATGACTTGTATAATATATTGTTAGCAGACTTTTTTTAACATTACCTGGTCATCATTCTTATTTTTTTTACTTCTCTTTGATTTATTTTTTTATCTGATTTTTTTTTTATTTTAAGTGTGTCAGAATTCATTAAATGAATTTAACTTAATACCTTTATTGAAAATATAAAATAGGATAAAAAATAACAAATGCATCCTAGACAAGAAATCTTGTTAAAAATTATGGCAATTTGTTTACAATTCACTCATAACATTATAAATAACTGATAGAGAATAACATTAAACTGATGATTTGTTTATATTGGCTTATTCCAAAATAAGGATTTTGTTGTATTTATGACCCAAGTCATCAATAATCACAAGCTATTAAGATTCTATACTAAGATGTTCAGTTAATGTGAGCTCAATGGCGTTCTTACGATGTTTACAATATCCGACAGCTAATGTTATGTAAATATTGTATGGAAGACAGACAGACAAGGTAAAAAAATATATTACAGCAGATATTGATATGGTAATTAATGGGCTCTCATTCAAAATATACTAATGAAACTTCCTATATTTATTTTTGGCATGGAATAGAGTGATTTTAAAGCATGCATACAATTAGAAATTTCTAATACAAATAGAAAGTAAAGGAAATTTTCCAATTAAGAAAACTAAACTTTAATGGATGGTAAACATTTTGGAGGTGTTTTTAAATTAATGGATTTTGAACTACTTATTATATTCATCCTTATTTTTACTTAGAATGTTCCGTACAATACATGTTAGAATTGTTATATTTACCTCATATTCTGCGCCGTTCTTTTTCACCTTAGAATTGACTGGAGGCATCGTAGAAAATCTTCTAACACAGAATATCTTAAAGCATTCACATCTATTTACTTTCAATAACACAAATGTTTACATTTTGGAAAAAATCAATCATTTTTCATTTACAAAACGCCGAAAACCGCAACGCGAACGAAGAAGCGATACACGAACGAAAATGACAGGGATGACAGCCAGTCAGCCACAAGCAGACGACAGTAACGAAGTCAACCAAGTACACAGAACACAAATACTAAACATTCGACATTCTGTTACTCCTACCTACCTAGCGGAGCACAACCCCTTCCACTACTCAGATAAGTATTGTTCTCTTTAGAATATAGTAAACAGTTTTGTGAAAATGAATTGAAATAGGTAGGTACTTGAACAATATATTACTTGGCAGAATGAATTAGTACCCAACTTTCGTTAGTTTATCATAGTAAATAATTAAATAGTCGAAAATTATAATTTAATGTCCATGAAAATGGGGCTTTGTAGAACTTAGTTCACACAAGTTTTATTTCAATGTGGATAACTGCAACAACTGAATAATCAATGATTGAACTGAATAATTAATGATTTACATTGTATTAGTAAAGATATAATCAAGGTGAAATCAAAAAAGTTTTATTAAGGTGAATGCGTATTGTATTGTTAGACAGGCCGATTTCCGCAACTCCACGACGTAGCGCGTAAAAGTGAATGCGTAGTAGAAGATCGCGAAATTATTTTAATCATATTTTTTTTCATAATTATGTTGTTGTATGTTGTTAAAAAGATTTCCTACTTTACTTTGGTTATCCTTTATTACACAAGCGAGTTTGTTGTGAGTGAACATGGCTTATTGGTGGAGCGGTCATTGCCGCCCCTACCAATAATTACAGTATGTGGCTCTTTTTAACCTTTTGACCAGTTGACGTGTCGAGCCACTCGGCGATGAGCGGGTTAGGATGTAGGGATAAACGCTCCTTGTGAACTTTTTTTACTGGTCAACTTCAGATGCATCTGTATATTGATATTTTAAGGTAGTTGTGTAACTCATCATTCTTTCAGAACCAAGGACATATTGCCCTCAGAATACAATTTGACGCCCTCAGGAGGTAAAATATGTTGCTTTTGCTAGCAACGCCCCAAAGTTGTATGGTTTAAGCACCGAGAAGTATATCAGTAGTTTGTTGTCGACTGCCAGGACGGAATTTCTTCCCATTAGCCAATACAGAGAGTGGAATTTTGTTTTCTGTTATTAATTGCTTAACCAAACTTTCCTTTGGGGACTTAATAAAAATGAAGGCCTCCAGCTAGGACATAAAAACTTACAAGCTAAGCGACTACACGCTAAGGGCACCCTCTGCGGGATATGGGCCTACGCTTATGGCGTCGCTGGGAGAGGATAGCAATGGATCGACAGTGATATTGAGTTTTTCCAATAGAAATTGTCTCAATGCAGCCCAGCGCGGTACCGCTCGTTTGCCTAGCTGTTTGATTGAGTGGCTGAATGTCATCCAAGCCACTGGTTGTACAGTTGAACGCTAGGCTGTTAATATTGAAAGGTTTATGAGGTTAGTTGACTGCGACATACCAATATAAATATTCTCATAAGATAAATGTTAGCTTACGAAGCACACATCAGCGCCATCCCGTCGTCTGAGTTTTTTTGTAGATATAGATACTAGATAGCATTTGTTTATATTTGTGAATGTAAAGAGTATATGGATCATCTTCATCAGTTTTTTGGGTTCCGTAGATTACTAACGTTTGGTGAAAGCTGGGCGTTTTGGGGGACTGTCTTTTGTAAACGTTTTTGACGTTCAAAAAGTGCTGATTCTCAGCCTAATTTGAATAAATAATAAATAAATAATGCTGGACAATCCACACAGCATCATCTAGTCCCAAGCTAAGTAGAGCTTGTGTTATGGGTACTAGATGACTGATATACTTAATACAATACATTACATAGATAGATATTTTTTTATTATACATAGCAAATACCCAGAACACATATTTGTAGATCGTACAAACATTTGTCCCAAGGCGGGAATCGAACCCGCAACCTCCTGCGTCGCTGGCGGACCTTCGCCCGCTGCGCCACATAGGTCGTCAATAAATGAATTTTGATTTTTGTTTCCTCATCCGCCACTGAAAAGGGAGGATCCTCCGACCAGACGGGTGTTGAAATGGGTATCCCGCAGTTTATCTTTCAGGGATTACTACTGATTAACCGAACTTTCCTGTGGGGACTTAATTAAAAATTAAGGCCTCCAGTCAGGTCATAAAAACTTATGTTAGGCTAGCTAAGGGTCCGATGGTTGTTGTCGTGTTCTTATATTTATGTTCAATCGCGCGGATAATTTTACTATCACGATGTAGGAAATGTTAGCTTTAGTTCATATGTGGCAAAATAGATGTCGCTAAAAGTGTATACATTTCTGTGAATGTGCACCACATTAGTAGTGTTCAAAGTTGATATATGGCAATAACTTGGTTAATGCTATATGCTTTTTATTTTAGGAATGTTATTTTACATGCTATTTTATAGCATACTTTCTTATATACGTATTTATTACGGCAGCACGGGCGGGTATGAATAAAGCAAGCGCGGTGACTGGTAACTCGCAGGCCTACCCTATCGTCGGGCAGATAACATGCTTTTGAAGAATATAACATCGCGTTTATGAATGTATTATGATAAAATGAAGCAGTATAAATACAATGAACTTTCCTTCACACTTTCCAGGCTTAGGACTGTCTATAATTATTGATAATGTTATTTTTATTACGAAATAAAGTTTGTTAGCGTAGGTATATTACGTGAGCCGCCCGGGATCATAAATTACAATCACTAGCATGTGACGACTGCCCAAGTGGCCACCGGTCGACGCCACCCCCTGATTAATACTATAGTCTATTGCTATACGCGACGGACACGGCCTTAATTTTGGGGGCGATTACTGATAAATGCGTGCACTGATTGGATAGGTCCACTCAAATTGTGTGGGATTTTCCTCCAAAGACCACCTCAAACACTAATCTGCATGGTCCTCATTTGATCGATATGACCGAGATGTGTCTGGGATTTAAAATAGACTTACCTGTAAATTTTTTTTTTGTTTCGTCTCGAGAGTAGTTTGGAAAAATCCGACTTTATTTATTTATTTATTGATAGTTAATTAAAACGGCACAGGTCCAATTACATTTATGTAGTTCTAATCTGTTTATTTTATTTTATGATGTGCAACTCTTTATAAACCTATTTACATAAATAGTGTAGTGTAGTGTTAGCCTGCGTTATCCCACTGCTGGGCTAAGGCCTCTCCCCATGACTTCCAGTTGTATCGATTCAGGGCTAATATGGGCGGGACAATATGGGCCATCTTCCACGAAGTGTGCCGCGACGCGTTCTGGCTGTGGCCCACAGCTCATTGCGCATGCGGCAGACGTGGCGCATTTTCCATAAATTAATATAATTTATCTTTTAAAATAGAAAAAAAACTTAAATACTTACTTAAATAATATTCACTAGGTATTTGTATTTTATATGTGTTTAACTTAATTTACATTAAATTAGTATTTTAAATAAAATAATCCTCTGCTCTGCTTGCTACTTCACTGGATATGACGACGTTCTGATCCTTTTCTTTCACTAATGTTCTTATTATTAACTCATTTAGTCGTGATTGTAATTTCTTTTGTTTAAAGACTGACAATTCTAAGCTCATTACATCACCCAATTCTTTGCAAAACGTTCTGATGTAATCATCACTTATAGGAGGACCATTCTTATCCACCAAATCGTCCATATTACCTTCAGAAACTTTATCATCATTTTTCATATCACTTAAAGTATTTGTGCTATCATCAACATCAGGTATGTTTCTAGTTTGTATACGTGGTAATTCAATTTCTAAATAATCATTTCCATCCCTTATAGTAAATACATTCTTATCTAGCGTTAAGTTTTTATTATTATCACCTTCATCTTCTATCTTTGTATAATCTTCATGTTCCATTTTAACATCATCTTCAATAATAAGTTCACTTTCCAATTCCAACTTAATGCGTTTAGTTGTGTTTTCTTCATCTTTATTTAGATTGTCATCATCCTTATTCACAAGCTCATTCCTTGGATTCGACAAATAATTGTTTGTTGGTAGTAATTCTTCAAATGTTTTTTCTACAGCATTGTGAACTACACTCTTTAGATAACCCATATCTATACTATCATCATCAGAACCTTCTTTCAATTTACGCTGCACTAGCAAGGCTAAAACTTGGGAATGTGTTACAAACTGAGTATTGTTTTGCTCATATAAAACACGACCTGGCTTCGTTTCTAAACCAAATATGCCATTCATGGACTTGTGTATCAAATAAGGTATGTCCTCATCAGTTATTTGACTTATATGTGGGTCCATAAAACTAAGATGCCCATCAAAAAATCTGGCTGTTTCTGGATGGGACATTGCCATCTCCTTTGATATTTTTCCGGTATTTATTAAGATTAATGTCTTTGCATATCCGAATTTTATCCTAGTCCAGAGTTGTTTACATTTATTACCTGAAAGTAAATCATTTTATTTAAAATAGGCACAGCAGTATTATTTTTATAGATATTATGTAAAAATGAACAAGTAATAAGAAAATAAGTATCCAGCATTGTTTATAAAAGTAAATAAGGAAGAAATTACTTATGAAAACAAGTATGACGTAAATTGGAGCCCCATCCCACTGTCATCTGGGGAAGTACTACCACTACTTAGAGACGGAAATAATGGTACTTCCCATCTCTAAAACTAATTGTGCATTCAGTTATGAATATATGTATGTTATGAGTATATATTATTTTCGTCCGTATTCTTTTAATGTACATATTTTTTTACATACTTTAACAAAAATAAATTAAAAAGTAAAAATATTTAATAAAATATGTATTAAAATAGTGCTCTGCCCGCAGCGAGGTGGTAAAACCCAAGCTTACGGTGGGTAGGGATCCAGAGAGAGGAACCTCCTCACAATGCGTGCCGTGTCCATGACGACCGCCTTCTGCATCTGGCTCTTGACCCAACTGTTTAGCGAAAGTTTCTCCAGATGTTGGTCGAAACTTTTCGCTATCAAACCGTTGACTGATATGACTATCTGCACTATAATTGTTGAGTTCATATTCCACATGCTGGTAACCTCATGAGCAAGACCGAGATACTTTATTATCTTGTCTTTATCAGCTTTCACTAGGTTCTCATTATGGGGAATAGTAACATCAACAATTACAGTGCGACTCATCGACCGATCGATTTTCACTATATCAGGTTTATTAGCGGGAATAAACCTGTCAGTTATAATCAATCTGTCCCAGTAGAGCGTGATCTGACCATTGTCGAGAACTGGTTCTGGGTGGTATTGGTAATATGGTACCTCAATATCCACAAGGGCAAGTTGTTGGTGGATTATCCTGGCTTCGAGGTTGTGTCTATGCAAGTATTTTCCGTTAGCAATACTTGATTATTAATTATTATATATATATCTAATATATTTATAAGTAGTTGCTGGGTGTTATAAGTAGTAATTAAGAAGAATTAATAAAATAAACTTTTATCTTGGATTTTTTGTTTATCTTTTTGTAGTAAGCAATAGAAAATAATGCATACTTACTTGGCTCGCATAATATTGATGCAATCTCTTTCCAAGCAGTGTCCCATTTTATTGATGGTTTTGCAGGTTGTAAGTAAATAACAGGATTGTTTTTTACCAAAATAATCAATTTCTTTTGGTGAGCAGTCCAACTTTTTGTCAATAAACTTTTGTCTGTATCAAGGACTATGCTGTCGCCAGCGCACAACATACTTCTTTTGTGGATACGTGGAGTAATTAGCTAAATTATTGTTTATCAATGAGAAAGCGCGTACTGCAGAACAATCACAAGAAACAAAACTTTGATATTGTATTGATTATAAACTCACTGACGTATGGTGTGTATTTTCTATGGTTGTCACTGTCATTCATTGTCCCTGACAGTGACACCGTGGTGACATTATTATGAATCTATTTACATTTCAAAACTCATAATTTTAGTGCCTACCTAAAACAGTACGAGTTTAAAAAAAAAATCTTTTAGTATAGACGCTGGCATTCCGATCCGACTCAATTTGTTTTATTTTTTCAAAATTTTACCACTATCATCGACGTACGATGATAGTGGTATGTATGGGTAGAGGACACATAGACCAACAAAAAATGTCTAGGAACATGGTACCCAAAAGTGTCAACTAACCGATATTTTTAAGGGTAAAGATCGACATATGAGTACAACGACAATAATTAATAATAAAATAGACGTATGCATGTCTATAGTCGTTAGATTGTATCCAAATAATCGTTGCCAGGTTGATTATTATTATTGCTTATTGGAGGACAGTAGGTACATTCGACACTACTAGGACCACGAGAAAACTGCTATTAGAAATAATTATCTACCCACACACACACCACAGTCATCGTGCACCATGATTTCGAAAATAAAATGAAAATGGCGGCGGGTCGATATGCCAGATCAGTTCTTTCCCTTTTCCCAATTGAATATGAACAAATTTTTTTACCATATAAAGTTGAAAAACTATCAAAGAAAATTGACACATTGGGTAGCTTGATATGCTGGCCTCTGTACAGTACCTTTTCTTTTAAATCTACAGAAAAATACCTGTAAATAAATAAAGATTTATTTACAGGTATTTTTCTGTAAAGAATGATTCATTACAAACTTAGAATAATAACTCATTATTCTATATATTAATCTAAGATTAGTTTAATTATTAACTTATGTCTAAGAATAGCCAAACCTTATTCCCAAAATAATAATATGATAAAGTGTTCTAGCCTCGTACGATAACGGTGCGGCTAGGACGCTATTATTGACGCCTATATTAGAGATTTAGAGCTATTGACAAAAGCTTTACGTCTTTGTTCTCCAAAACGAAGACACTGAGACATGATATGATGCACGTCTTCTATTACTCCACAGACGTACAGTACCTTGGTGATTATTAAATTTTTATTTATGTAGCAATGGAATGTGACATAAGTTCTAGGGCCTATTATTATTATAGGCATACTTTAATTGAAACTTAAAAAAAAAACCAGTCAAGTGTGAGTCAGTCAAGAGTGAGTCGAACTCGTGCGTCGAAAGTACCATCTTTTTTTTTTAATTTTTCTTTATTTGTGCTGTAAGACCTTGCTTTTTGCCAAATTTTAAATCATCGGGAATTACCATATACGGTTTACATAAAATTGTCAATTTTGCTAAAAAGCAAGGCCTTAAAGCAGTGGCGGACTAAGCCCGACAGAGGCCCGGGGCGGCAAAACTGAATGAGGCCCGGGGCGGCAAAGCAGAATGAGGCCCTCCAACTTTTAAAAAAATGTAGTTTTACAAGTTTTTTATTCAGTTCACATTTTTGTATGTAGTGTTTTTGTTTATTTCGTTAATATCTGGCAAGTGAATTAATTTCAAAGTACCCGGTATAAAGACGGGAATTCCTCCAGCGTATTGGACGGGTTCAGCAAAGTTAAAAGATTATTAGTACCGCGTCAAAAGTCTAGATGGCTGTAGTGTGTTGATCTTGATGAAATTATGTAGGTTAGGTACTTAGCACATTTTTAAAGTCTTGTTTAGGATTTGATCAGGGGAATGCGGAGGCATTTGGGGGCCCCCCAAGACTGGAGGCCCGGGGCGGGCCGCCCCTTCCGCCCCCCTGTTAGTCCGCCACTGCCTTAAAGCACAAATAAAGGGAAAATTCCGAAAAATAAAAAGAGTTCTAAATCTAAATTTGCCCATATCTATTTATCGTGTTGACTCAAGACCTTGATTTTTATAAACCTAATATGGTCTATAAACCTTATAAATTTCAACTTGCGAGGTCCACTCGTTCCTATAAAAAAACGGTGGTGACACACGGACAGACAGACGGACAAGACAGTGATTTTATAAGAGTTCCTTTTTACCTTTTGAGGTACGGAACCCTTAAAATGGCGCTAACGTCATCGACGGATAGCAATGGTACTTAAGATGACAATTTATAGCCATTGAATGTATAGCCTTCATACTATATATTCTTGTGCTGCTTTTAAGAAGCCAACAGGTATTTTCTTCCAGCCGAGGGCACTATTTGATTTTAATCTTGATGAGTACGAGTGGAACTTCGTCAGTATCTGTTTTTGAATAGCACAAAATCTGAGTTTAGTGAAGATTTTGTGACCGAAGTTAGTAGGGTGGTCGATTAGGGTTTTTATGTGCATTCATTCATTTCATTCATTGTTCCGATGTGGCGCGGTGGGCGAAGGTCCGCCTGCGACGCAAGAGGTTGCGGGTTTGATTCCCGCCTTGGGACAAATGTTTGTACGATCTACAAATATTTGTTCCGGGTGTTCTGGGTATTTACTATGTTTAATAAAATTATCTATCTATGTCATTACATAGATAGATAATTTTATTAAACATAGTACAATACATTTATTGTATTAAGTATATCAGTCATCTACTACCCATAACACAAGCTCTGCTTAGCTTGGGGCTAGATGAAGCTGTGTGGATTGTCCAGCAATATTTATTATTCGTTAATATTTCCTTTTTTGGTGTTTAATAGTACAGTTGCAATAATTGGTAAAGTTGTTCTACGCTTACGGCGCGCGGCGGTCTCTCTTGAAGCCATAGCGCTTGATAGTGTGCTTCTTCCCATCTGCGCCGACTATCGGTATCTTGGTTCACTCGATCAATGTGATAGAGAAATACATCGGCCTGTAAACCACCGAATGAACACAGGGTGGATGAAATGGTGGCAAGCAACGGGAACAACTTGCGACTCCAACTTTCCCCTTGAACTTAAGGGGAACATTTATAAAACAATGATAAGACCTGCTGTCTTTTAGGGATCAGAATTTTAGGCCACAAAAGGGATGAATGAAAGGCAGTTGCATGCAGCTGAAATGAGAATGCTGAGGGGGATGTGTGACGCGAATTGATAAAATAAGAAATGAGTGCGTAATAAACCCGTGATCGAGAAGTTGTGTGGAAATCGGTTGTCATGGTATGGATATGTGATGAGAAGGAATGGGGACCATATTGCGAGGAAAGTTTTGAGAATGAATTTTACGACTCAACTGAGTATTAATGGTAATGTAGCGACATCTATCTCGCCACATACGAACTAAATCGACGTTTCCTACATCGCGATATTAGAGTTATCCACGCGACTGAGTATATATAAACAAGCCCGACAACAATCGTCGGGCAGTTGCCCACCAGACACGACACCCGTCTGGTCGGAGAATCCTCCATTTTCTATGGTGTATGAGGAACTTTACACCCTGTTCCTCATACCTCCAAAGTAACAAGAGTAGCGGGAAACCAAAAAAAAGATGGATTGATTGTGTGAAAGAGAAGGTGACTTTTGAGATGACGGCAAATAGACATGTATGGAAAAAGAAGACATGCTGCGACGAATAGATATAATAGAACAATAAAGAAAATCATGGTCTTTGTACACTTTATTTTCATTATTTTTACCTATACATTGTTAAACCATGAATACGGTAGGTTTATGTTTCACCCAAAATGAATAAGGATTTTATTTCATTGGTTTTTTAATTCTTGTGAATAATCGAGAAGGTGCACATTTATTTGTTTTTCTTATTATTTATATAAATTTGAATTAATAGGTAAGTTTAAATAAATGCATAAAAACATGTAACTAGGTACACATTACAGATTTAGAAGTCGTTTAATATTGGTATTTATAACTAAACTGTTTTTCCGGACAACATCTATTTTTAGTAGAGACATTATGGTATTAAATTGTGTAGGTATATACTTCTGAAGCTCTATTTACAAAAATATGATATTTTAGGACAGACATACGGTTCTTTTTTTTAATATGAAAATTATTTATAAATATTTTACAATAGGTATTAAACGGAGAAAAAAATAAAGAATGCGATTGGACTTTGAACTAACTTGAATGTTGCCAACACAATTCAAAATGGGGCTTTATTAGACTCGCACAACTCTAAAAACATAGACTAGGACTAGGATAAATGTCTAACTATGTGGACTACATACCTAATTATAGAATTTTATACAATTTGTTGTAAACATACAACTTATCAACAGATACAAAGTTCAGTCAATACTTACCTACATTATACAAACAAGTGAAAAATCATGTACTATCTATGTAGGTTGGTTTTGTTACACATATGTACAGAGGCACATTGTTGTACATCCAGGTACCCCAATGTGTCAAATTCCTTTGATAGTTTTTCAACTTTATCGCAAAAGAATCAAGGTTCATGTTCAATTGGGAAAAATTGACAGTTTGGGGTAGCTTGATGTGCTGGTCGCCTGGTCTGTACTTACTTACAGTTTGGAACACCTACATATTTATTTATATATACTTAAGTATTTATTTTATAAAAAATATTATGGTATAAATTGTTCTATCGTCTTACATTTTAGGTACTTTTATTTTTGGCATATGGCACGCAGATTACTCAATAAAATTAGGTACTAAGATATCCATTAAATACACAACACACTTTTAAATATCATAGAGATTTACACAGCTACAACAAGTAATGTTCTCGTATAGAATATTTGTATTTATTATTATGAAAAATATCACACTTAGGTAGGTAATTGAGTATTGACTCTACATTTTTGAAATTAGGTTCTTTACATTCCTGGCTTCCTGGTAGAAGTCACAATCGTTCGTCTGTACATCGAAGTTAACACTGAAATTGAGAGAAGACGCTTGTCTGTGAACGGAATGTGCAGGTGAGAGCCATAGTGGTGGCGGTGACCGAGGGCGAGGAGCGCGGCACGTACTGCGAGGCCGGCACCAGCGCCGGCTGTCAAGTATACTCCTCATCCTCATCTTCTTCCTCACTCGAGTCAAAAGCAGCCTCCATATCAGCGTGGTCTTCGGGAGTCGGTAATGACAGTTTCAAGTAATCAACTGGCAACTGCTCTTTCGGGATCAAATAACCTGTCGAGTCTTGAGGCGGTAGCGGTGGTCGCGGCAGACGTATTTGCATTACTTGGCCACCTCCGGCAGCTGCATCATCTAATTTTCTACATATTTCATCGAAACCTATTCTATCGCGAGGATCGGCTTTCCAACATGCACGCATCAAATCACCAGCGAAGCGTGGGCAGTCTTCGGGAGGCACCAGTACTATACCCCGTAAGATCAACTTCGTAGCGCCATCGTTATTCTGACCATAGAATGGCTGTTTGCCTCTGCTGTATATCTCCCACAGTACGACACCGTATGACCACACGTCAGATTCGTGGGTGAACCGAGCGTACACGATACTCTCTGGTGACATCCACCGAACTGGCATAGGCCGTTCGCCTCCCATTTTGTAATAATCACATGTATAAACATCTCGTGACATGCCAAAGTCTGCAATTTTCACTGTAAGATTGGCACCGACTAGACAGTTCCTTGCTGCGAGATCTCGATGAACAAATCTTCTTGAGGCTAGATACTGCATGCCTCGGGCTATTTGTAGAGCCACATGTAGTAAAGCAGGCTCGTCTAGCAGAGGTCCCGGTCTTCCGCCACCGCGGGACCCTCGCAGGACACCCGCTAGATCACCCCACTCCATGTATTCAAACACCATCCAGGGACTAGCGTTGATATCATCTGCAAGTTAATTTGTTTCCATGATTGAAGTGTTACTGTGCGAAATAAAAAATCATAAAATGTTGACTACGTTAAAATAGTTGAAAATGTACCTCTGTATACAACTCCAACTAGTGCAAGAATATTGGGATGTCTAAACGCAGACATGATGGAGACTTCTCTCACGAAGTCTTCCTCCGCATTGCGACCTGCACTTTCTTTGAGTACTTTGATGGCCACTACTTGTTCCTCAGCGGTGGTTCTAAGAAGCCCTGTAATAAACAATAATTTGGCTTAGTACCTAATTCATATTATGTAGGTTGTTTGATATTATGTGATTTGTAATGCAGTGTTGTATTTACCTTTATGGACTTTACCAAAGCATCCTTCCCCGACCTCTTCAAGGAATGTGAGTGCGTTTCTGTCCAGGAGTTGGACCTGTGACTTGTTGGTATCATCAGCATCCATGGCCCCCGGAGTCCCTGGCACTGGCACGTTCCCAGCCCCGTACACTCCGTACTGCGGGTTCGTTATATACCTTTCAGCAAGCAGAGGCTCTCCCGGTCGCACACGCTATAAAAAACCAAGCTGTTCAATCTTACTTGCATCTAATTGTAGTGACTGTGTGCAACAGGACAGTGGGACTAATCAAGCAATCAGAAAGCGATTTTATAAAATATGTTGTTATTTTATACCGTGCAAAGTTAAGTATTTAATCCTTATTGAGTTCTGTTAAGGGGATATGAATCCTACATTGACTTGAATTCTATATTTTTACATAATAAGAAATACTTACAGGCTGTGTTTTTCCGTCTACACGACGCATCCGTTTTTTGAGGCACAGCAGGATAATAAAAACGATTAATAATAATGCTACGGCCCCTGACACTGTGACGGCTATTAGGGTGCCCACACTGGCACTCATGCCGTTCTCTATTAATGAGCCATTCCCTGTCGTAGATTCAGCGGAGATCTCCTCACTCGTCAAGGATTTGGACACCTGAAAAAAAACCATAATACTTTATAGGGTGGCTTCAGTTGCATGTTGTTCCTTTGTATGTTTATATTTTTTTCACATCAAAACTGGATACACCTATGTATAGGGTGAGTTCATGTGTATGTACTGACAGACAAATATAAGTAAAAAAATCAATATTAGCGATTGTTGCTAATGCAAGGCATAAAGAAACAATATAAAAGTTACTACGTCAACAAAGTACTCTCACAATTTGGGTGACATCTATGTTATCACGGCTGACCCTATCATGAATATTTATCAGTAACTATGGAAAAACACTGATTTCATTTTCCATCCCATATATTTTAGCGTGCCTGATATAAATCAATACTTTCATTGATAAAGTTCATCGCTATTTTCATAGTGTTCGTTGTCCTTTACTAAATTACTTTGGAAGGAAAAACACACTTCAGCTTTTAGGTCGTGTTTCGGACATGCCATCGCTTTGTATCACGTAGGCAGAAACGAGACGAATTAATTAGAACCGAAATAAATGTAGGTACTGCGTCGAGCGCGGTTTTAGTAGACTTGTCATAGACATTTATCTCTAACCTAATATTTTTTAATCAACCTTGCAATCTGTTTAGATATAAGACAGATTGATAAAACGATAGAAAGGGTTTTAATTAAAATGGATGGTCTCACTTGTGCGGTGGGCGGTGACGGCGCGTATCTGCTGTCTGCGGAGGTGTTCGAAGTTCTTGGCGGGATTACGTTGTATATAGGCTTCAAAGTCACGGGGACTGGAATTAATGGATACAGTTTACTGTTAGACCTTCACTAGCACAATTATAAAATGGATATACAATGTGGTGAAGGTGTTTCTTTGTTACACCCAGTTTGCTGACGGCTCAACTTCTGCCTAAAAGTCGTTCAGTTGTTTTAATAAAATTAAGTTTATGTACCTAAAGGTGTTGGGAGTATGTTTATTTAAATTTTCAAGTACATAAATGCACAGCGGCGGATTTGATGACGAGGCATTTCATCCAGACAAACTTTGGGTGATGCAGAGACAAACAGTGGTAAATTAATGGATACATGATTATAAACTATAAATACAATATATTTAATATCTGTATAGAATCATTATATAGGTCCACATGCATATTCTATAGAAAAGTTAAAGACAAATCTAATACAGTAAGATACTTTAACTGGCTGGTGTAGACCTTATTATGATTAGGCCTTGTAAATGGAAAAAAAAGAAAAAAAGAATCGAATTACAATTGTTTACAAGAAAATTATGACTGAATAAACAATCAATAGTTACAAAACAAGCAATAAAACCGTTATCATAGAAGTAGGTAACTATTACAAAACAGTAAATCGAAATTACCGTCAAAACAACGAAACAAAAGTTCAACAAACTCAGTGTAACAAATTATGATTGATCAAGCGTTGTGTGAGCCATACGATTACCTGTGCTCCTGGGGCATCTGAGGTCTTCGGTGACAGGCAGCCCGTTGGACGTACAACGACAGTAATGCATAGTACTGTTGTATGGCATGCAGGCCGATTCTTTACCACACGACCTCAGGCCGCAAGTTCCCCTGTGGTATCTCGCTGGAAATTGTACATATCGGCTTATAAAATCACCTGTGCTTCTGGGACATCTGAAGTCTTCCGTTGCGGGCAAGCCGTTGGAGGTACATCGACAGTAATGCATGGTACTGTTGTATGGCATGCACGCCGCTTCTTTTCCACACGACCTCAGGCCGCAAGTTCCCACGTAGTATCTGGCTGGAAATATTACATATTTTTGTTTATTTTCAAGTTTTTGATGAATGTTCTAAAATTAAAAATAGCTTTTAAGTGTGACTCGACGTCAGTCATATAGAAAAACACATAAGTAGGTAAGAAAGTTGCGGTTTAGCTGCGTCGAGCGATTTTTGATAGGGGCAAAACTTATGGGCTCGCGTTACCGACATGCTAATGTTTTCACTTCAGTCGGCGTCATAATAATATTAATAAATATAAATAAATAATGCTGGACAATCCACACAGCATCATCTAGCCGCAAGCTAAGCAGAGCTTGTGTTATGGGTACTAGATGACTGATACACTTAATACAATACATTACATAGATAGATATTTTTATTATACATAGGAAATACCCAGACCACCATATTTGTAGATCGTACAAACATTTGTCCCAAGGCGGGAATCGAACCCGCAACCTCTTGCGTCGCAGGCGGACCTTCGCCCACCGCGCCATATCGGTCGTCGTGTGCCTATGCAGGACAGTGATATTCCACATAAACTTCTACTCGCGAAAAAATCTAACATATCCTATGGCACTTGGCAATAGTAAAGTTTTCCATCAGTAAAATATATTTTTAAATCTAATGGGTAGTTTCGTAGATTACCTCCTACATCCAAACTTGCAAACTTTACCTCATGTACATATTATACTATAGATTACAAAAAGTATCGCATAACGAAACAAATTTTGACATTTGTGGCTGTACATTTTGTTAGAGCTGCCTCTATTTTGACAGTTAGCACCTCATCCTTGATGTAAAATGAAAGTAGGTATGTAATATTCAGGTACCTAATCGAATAAACATTGTCACTCTTGTTAATTTGTAGGTAAACGGAAAATTGCAGGTATATATAGGTACCCGCCGTTTAATTATTCTATCCAATAACCAACATACTTTGAATAGGTAATGTACATACGCCAGCACATCAAGCTAACCCAATCTGACATTTTTTCCTAATTGAACATGAACCTTATTCTTTGGTAATCAAGTTGAAAAACTATCAAATAAATTTGACAGGTTGAGGTAGCTTGATGTGCGCCTCTGTACGTCGTCGCTTCGCTATTGTAAAGAAAATGCGGCGACCATGAAGTACAGACGCCAGCACATCAAGCTACCCCAAAGTGTCAAATATTCCCAATTGAACAAGATCCTTATTTGTTTTGCGATAAAGTTGAAAAACTATCAAAGAAAAGAGGTAGCTTGATGTGCTGGTCCCTGTACCTATTGCATTTTTTCTTTTATGGTGTCAATGAGGAACTACAAACGCGTGGTTTTGTCAAACATAAAATGGGTGATTGGAAAAATTTGAATAGTTATGGGTCCCTTAATAATAAAGCATATAAAACAATGATGCCTGAATTGTAATCAATGTAACTTGCAATCTGCAATGTCTATCAGTTTGAACTGAACACGGCTAATAGAAATTCACGTCAATCGCTGTCCCACGATACTTGCAATTTAAATCCGAACCGCTTTAATTGTAAAGTTAAATTAAATGTTTTCTCTTATTTGTAGAGCGTGGAAACGAGTAATTAAAACTATTAATACCTAATCTACAGTTAACTTCACCTAATCACTGACATTAGGTAGGTCTATCTATTTATTTTTAATCTGGCTATTTGACCATCACATAAACCATAACATTAAAAAAACGAGCTGGTGTCGTTTATTTTGGAGCTTATAATCATCAGCACGTAAGATGGCAAGATTTTGGCGTAGTGGGGGTAAGTTCGCGCATCGTACACTTAGTGGCACAAAAAAGTGATAACTTTTATTGATCGTCATTATTCTATTGTTATTGCCATCATTTATATTTAATCATGTCTGTATAGAACAAAGTTAAAGAATGGAGAGGAATTCAAGTTTATTAGGAGTTATAAATAACGTGTATTTAAAATTCAAAAAAGGTTATATAAAAAAAAAAAAAATTAACTAGTCGTCGTCACTATCCGTTAATAAAACTACCCTTGGCATCATATTGAAAGTCGCAATCGCAGAACACTATGGTTGTGTTCTGCAAGTGTTTGGTCAATGCTGTATGTTTTAAATTGTTCTTTTTCCAATTTTATTGATTTGTATAACTCTGGTTTGAGCATACTTTCCTCGTATGCTATGCCTTTTCAGGAACTCTATCCTAAATTTAAAAACAATAACAACACTTAAGTTTAACACAACAAAAACAAAGGGTTCAATTTTCGTGCACTGAAACGTAATCGGGAGCGAACGGGACGAAGGCGCGGTGCGGGAGGCAAGGGTCGACTGATGCACCAATCGCGCGCTCGGATCGACGCTACCTCATACCCCGCGTCCCGCTTGACCACCAAAGAGACCTAAAAAACGACTTGTGCGCATCTAACGACTTTTGCCATCTTATTTGCCGGTGATTATACCTACACGTTAAATTAATTACAAATTCTAGAGTTGTTTTTGGTGTATCATTTGAATATTTTCTACAGATATTTAATCATTGTCAAAGTAAATAACAAACAGTAAATACAACAAATTAAAATAAGACATCTCAATCACAACTGCGCCAATAAATGGCCACCGTAGAACATCGGCCTTTCCATTAGAGGCGAATGGTCGGACGTAGTGATTACCATAATCACTACGCTTGCCAAGTGATTGATTAATCACAGCACAGTGTTAAATAGTGGTCCTAAGTTTTCTGATCAACTTGATTGATATTAGCATTTAAATAAATAAACTGTAAATTAAATAAATGACGGGTCCATTGGCCCAGTGGTAGAACTAAATGAAACAAATATTTTATATCTATGGTCTAGCGGACCTACAGGTGTTTTGTTAAGGAGATTTGGGTCGGATAACCTATTTAACCGTAGACAGGGTTTTACAAAGATTATAAACTGTGTCTACTTACTTGGTGGTAGTTCCTGTGTTTGTTCGGGCCTCGCCTCTTCTCTAGGGACCCTCGCCAGTTTTTCTGCGAAATCCCGGAGCCGCTAAAACAATAAGATAATTTTGTTAAAACAGTATACAATTAATAAATAATTGGAGACATAGTTCATATGTTGCAGTGTTTTGATTAAAATATTCCTTGTGATTGTGACGTCATTTTTTTTTTTTTTTTTTTTTAAAACGTTGCCCCACATTAGGAATTTCTCCTGTATCGTGGGCTATCTTCTTCTTTATATACGAAAATTCAGCTTCCGTAAACTCAAAAAGTAGTCATTGGATTGACTTGCAATTTTTACACAACGTTGTATTTTATATACTTTTTATTCCAAAGTTGTACGAAACGGGACATTCCAAGCATACTAAGAGGTTAAGATACAAACCATTTAACACAAGGATTTAATAAAAATCTGTTACCCATTCTCATTTAAAAGGAATTGCGGGATTAAAAAGAGTACGGTATAAAATTCTTTGAAATACTTTTTAATCCTTTGCACCCATACATATGTAAATAAGCATACAAGGGCGGCGTGGTGTCGACCAACAATACCTACAAAGTTTGGATCTGATTTACTTTTATTTACATCCCTATTAATTAATATCAGTCTGTGCCACAGCGAGGCGTGGCCGGGTTTGTTGGTTAAGTTAATTATTTGACTTTCTTATTTCTGTCAAGCTTTGTGTAAATCAATATGTGGCAATATCCGATTGACACGCAGCCTCGCTATAAACATTTACGAGTGCTTTATTAAATAAATCATGATTAAACGCACCCTTCATACACTATTGATTGGAATCAATCAGAACGCATTTTCATATTAATTGGTTTCGATAGAAATACCAGATTCTGACGGTCTGGCGCCGAGCGAAACCACTTGTTAGACGGGAATATCATAACAAACGGTAACGTACATAGGTACCTTCTTATACTACACATCCATCACAATCTTGTTACGTAAATTACACAACAGTGTATAATAACAATGGAATTCTAAAAACAACAGTTACAAACATGGATTCTTGGATCTCTCGCAATGCGTCCCTCATGTCAATCAGCTCATAATTAAACAATTTACGTAAATTAGAATGACTTTTCACGTTAATTGACCACTGCGCAGAATGCTTAAAGTTGCTAATTAATTATCTAACATCGGGATGCATTCATACCCTGGTCATGGTAATCGAGCCACGATCTCGCAATATCTTGAGATCGCTGTTTATTCCATTCCATCGTCCACATTTAGTACCACGAGTACTAATATTTACGGGCGTTTTGCACTTTGAATTGGGCGTATTACCGGTTAAAAGTATATAATAAAAATATAATACGATCGGGGCTGTGTTACGTTATCTGTGGAACGTTTGAGATGCTCGACGCAGAGTTATTTTGGCCACGTTATCGTGGAGAGTGGCTGCACTCCGCCTTGCCCTCGGGTTACGATAAATCAATAATATCGTGTACCTAAGTGAATTATCGATATTTTACATTTTATGCCTATTTGTTATCGTTAATAGGAACAAACTTAACGATCGCACTGCGCAATTACCTCTAGGCTAGGCTGTTTGTCTGTCCCGCGGCGTAGGTAATCATGTGCTCCTTCAATGGTAGATAGATACTTTAGGAATCAGTCATTGGGCATTCTCTGCGGAATCTCAATGGAAGTAAATCTTGAGGGCATTCTAAGTAGTCTAACTGTATTAGGAAGATATGCTTTGAATATTAATAGGTAGGCAAGTAATTTTGCTTAGGCAGTTATAGGTAATTATGTTACCTATAACTGGTGACTGATATTTGTTTTGATTCGATGTTTGGATTTATTCAATTTTGATCAAGGAATTTTCAAGGGATTTTGATAAAGTAAAGTTGGCCCTGATTAGTCTAACGTACTAGGTGTATTATATTCTTACGAAGGAATAAGTACCTACCTACTTACTGGGAATCAAATTCCCCAGATGTTGATTTACTCATTTACGGAGGCAGTCTTAGGTAGGTAGATGAATAAATAACAAAGACGTTTGAGCAGAATTGACGGGACCAAAATAGGGAGCCAAAGTCTACCAGGGTTGCAGGATGTTCTAAAGAGTTACCGTGACCCCGGAACGTAAAGAGCAAGGACGGACCATGGATGGGTTTTAGTCAGTAAAAGTCTGACACGCCCTCCCGTTCCACCCGCAAAGGGAGTAGTCATTGGATTAATTCCCAACCTTGGTAAGGTAGATGGAGTCATTGAATTTTCCAAATGAATTATGGACAATTATGGTAATCAATGTTCATAGTCTTTATACCTTCTCTGTATGAGATGAAATTCAAATATCAAAATCGAATTCCCAAAAACGTCTTTTAACTTCAGTACAGAAGTGGCCTTTGTTCTGCAGCGGGACAATTGTATCAAGTCGATCATTCAAAAGGAAAATTGTGTAATTGAATCACATCTTCTAGTATCTCCAGAAGTCTAAAAGCTTTAAAAAGCTATTCGTTATTTACATATTTTTATGAAAACTGACGGATGAAATAAAGTTGTTACTAGAGAGAATTCTAATGGCACTCGTTATAGATTTCGTGCAAATAAAGTCAAGTGATTTTCATATAGATAGTTTTAAAACAACAAACTAAAACTATATTGTCATAAAAAACGATTTATCTACACGTAAAACGTACCTCTACATCGATGGAGGTATCTACTTAAAATATTGTATATTATACAATATTTTAAGTAGATACCTCCATCGATATTTTTTCGACAAATGCCAACCGGGACCAACGGCTTTACGACCTTTCCAAGGTATGATATGAGGAGTCTCAGTATGTAATTAACGGTCACCCATCCAAGGACTGATCTCAGCAAGCGTAGCTTAACCTTCGATCGACCCGTGCGGCTGTTTTTATTTAGCCAGGAGCTCCTCCCTTGCAAATAGGATAACAGAAATAATTTATCATTGTTGGATAGAGGCTGTTGTCAACTTAATTAACTTGGCCTTTATTTAGTGACTTTAGATAATTTAAACAAATTTATCATTCTGGCAATAAATCCTGTTTCCTTTGAGAAATAAAATAAAACCCTTCGCTAGTTCGCATAGCCTACTCTTCGTGCCGTTTTATTTTATTTTGGTGCTATTAACTAGTACTGATAATGTTTCGTAATAAACCAATCTTTTCTAATCCAATAACAACACGTCTGTCTTCTACGAAGGAGTAGGCAGAAGGTTTATTTTAACACACCCACGTTTCGCTACTAGGGTTGATTTACGAGTTCTGAATTTCCGAATTATATATCTTAATAATAGGTCTTTACCTATGAAATTGCCGTTTTGTATGAAAAAATTTAAATGAATTTTTTTCATGTATTTTTTATTTGTATTAATCGAAGTAATCACCCATGCAATCAATGCATCTTTGCCAACGCAGTGGCAGTTTATTGATGCCCTTCTTAAAGAAATCAGCTGGACGGGAGGCAACAAATTCTTCAAAGGCATTTTGTACTGCCTCTCGGGTATTGAATTTTTTTCCCGCCAAGAAGTTATCCAAATTCTGGAAAAAGTAGTAGTCTGTAGGCGCAAGGTCTGGTGAGTAGGGCGGATGACGGAGAGCTTCCAACCCCAGTTCTTGCAACTTGGAGACCGTCTGCTGTGCAGTATGAGGTCGCGCGTTGTCGTGCAGGAGCAGCGGAGACGAGCGATTGACCAATGCTGGTTGGAGATGTGCCAGCTTCTCCATCATTGTGTTCAATTCTTCACAGTACACATCTGCAGTAATGCTCACCTCGTTTGGTAAGAAGCTGTGTTGAATCACACCGGCGCTAGACCACCAAACAGTGACCATCACTTTTCTTGGGGTAAGTTTTCGTTTAGGGCATTGTTTAGGTGCTGAACCAGGATCCAACCAACTTGCTGAGCGCTTGCGGTTATCAAACAGAATCCATTTTTCATCGCAGGTAACAATGCGGTTCAAAATTCCTTCATTTGTGTGTCTGTTGAGCAGTGCAAGGCACGTCTCGACGCGTACTTCGCGCTGGCGATCATTGAGTTCGTGGGGCACCCATTTGTCAAGCTTTTTTACCTTGCCAATTTGACGCAAATGGACCAATATTGTTTTGACGCTAACGTCGAAAGCTGCTGCTAATTCAGCCGTAGATTGTGTATCATCAGCTTCCACAATCGCCTTTAATTCGTCATTGTCGACCAAAGTCTTCGGACGACCGCGAGGTTCATTTTTCAGGTCGAAATTTCCAGAACGGAAGCGAGCAAACCAATAACAGGTAGTGCGTTGGTTTGTAGTGTTAGCTCCGTAAACGTCGTTGATGTTGCGTGCCGCTTGTGCCGCGTTGCTGCCACGACGGTACTCATATTCCATAATTACTCGAATTTTTAACGTATCCATGATGACGAAAAAGATTTAAATGCGATGAAAATGTAACACTAATCAATAAACAAATGACTACTTTTGGAAAAAAAAATCCATGTTTTTAAAATAAAATTAATTTGAAATTAGAATTCTTAGCCAAACAAAAAATATTTTGATTTGAAATGGCCAGTACTGCAGAACGGCAATTTCATAGGTAAAGACCTAATATATATATTTCTTGTGTGCGTGTGTATGTGACTGAACTCCTCCTAAACGACTGGACCAATTTTGATGAAATTTTTTGTGTGTGTTCGTGGAGATTCGAGAATGGTTTAGATTTACAATTGGACCCGGTAGGTGGCGCTGTACGGGCAGAACAACGTCTGTTCGGTCCGCTAGTATATATATAAATTACTTCTGAACTATATCAAAATATATATACTTGCCATCAGCTGGAAAAATTAACGGGTAAATAAACAGGCTGATTTTTAATTCACTGGCAACATAAACTCCATTTATATTTTCTTAATCTGCATTTCTTTTAATTGTACCTATTTTGGCTTCGGTTGGTCGGTGGTTCGGTTTGGTTTTGGTTATGGTTTCGGAGTTTGGTTCACGCTTTCGAAACTCTGGAACAGATGGTCACCAATCTACGGACAGACCTCGGCAAGCATTGTTTTACCTTGACCTTGACCTTAAAATGACTCGTGTGGCGAATGTTATCACTTAGTCACGATCAATTCACATACTAACACTTTGTATCTAAATTACATTTTATTTAACCTTCCCCTAAACGTTGATGGTTCGTCTGTAGATATGATTGTTGGATTTGCCGACGAAGAACACGTGTCAATATAGAACATAGATCATGTCATTGAGCGTGGCACATGAAGGAACACAAACAACATGAATTGGAAATCAGTCTTGTTTGTTTTCTCAAAATTCATTCTCGAATAGCTCGTTCATTTCGCTGCCTCTAACAAATAATTTCCAATCAGTTTTCTCTGGTGCCTACACGTGCAGGTATAGGTTTTCAAGTTCTATGATTGGTAATAGATAAGTAGGAAGTTGGTTATCTGAAATCAACTAAGACTGACTCTTCAGAGCAAAGATTCATCGTAGGAATTTCCAAAACATTGAAATACGTATCATATTTTTTTACCAAAACTTCATTATACAAGCTTACATTAATATCAATTACAAAATATGACAGACTTGCATACAAACTCCCATTCAATATAAATTTTAAGCCCCCATTGGCGAACGATTGGCAGAAAATTTGAAACATGCATTCTAAGGCAAGGTAAAATATCATTTGGTTAAAAACGAACTAAACCATATTTTTACTTTCATTCCGTAAAGAAATAATTTTCCGTAAATTTTTTGGTTTCTCACATATGGAAGCTACTGACAAATTAACGTTTCCAACTTTAGTGGTTTAGGATTTTTTTATAAATAAATAAATAAATAATGCTGGACAATCCACAAAGCATCGTCTAGCCCCAAGCTAAGCAGAGCTTGTGTTATGGGTACTAGATGACTGATACACTTAATACAATACATTACATAAATAGATACTTTTTATTATACACAGAAAATACCCAAATTTTATGAATCAGTCAAGAGATCGTTTTAAATGTATAGATTTATATTCTGCTTTATACCAATGGAGTCGTGGCGAAAGATGCTACGCTTGCTGAAATCCGTCCAAGACCATCCATTGCGTACCAAGGACCCTCCATGCCTCAAGAAGCATGTAAAGCCGTTGTTCTACGCCGTTATTTGTAGACCTTTGACAGTTATTACGGATAGATCCCCGAAACTCTGACTATCAGCCTTACCAACGGGTATCGGGTTACCCAGTTGCTGGGTTGTGGAGGTCAGATAGGCAGTCGCTCTATGTAAAATACTGGTATTAAGCCGCATCTGGTTAGACTGTAAGCCGACTGCAACACAGGAAAAGGCTAGGCAGATTTTTAACCAATAGAAACATTTTGATAAACAATAAGTAGGTATTACTAGTACAAAATAAAATTGTCTCCAATTGTTATGTGATTGTTGTATCCATGTGACATAATTTACATATTTTTCTATTCGCCTACGGTCAAGGTTTTCGAGATCCGAAGACAAAATGCCTACATTGTACGCAACACTGTAGTGTGTAGCTCTACGCCCGCAAAGATTATGTTAAAGATATTACCATACTTATCTCAGATTGGAAAAACATTCTACTAGGATCTGCCTAGATGCTATGCATTTATAAAAGTCTTGTAAGAGATAAAACAATGCGTAGATCCGATAACGTACACTTGTACTGCAATACTTCTGCTGTTAAGTTGTTATTTATGGATGTTATGCTGTCAAGTAGAATGTTACTATTTTTATATCGATATATGGTTTTTTTTTTTATAACACACATACTATACCGTTCTGTTGTTATAATTATGGTGATAATATGTATATGATTATGGTACGCCGCACGATAGTGGTAACAAAACCTGATTCAGCTGACTTTCAGACTACAATATAGATTAAAACTAAAATTTTAAATCACGACAATATCGCTCATTTTATATAAATAAAAAATAAAATAAAAAAAATCTTTATTTTGGATAAGCAACATCCATATGGGTTAGTAAACAAAAAGATAAATTATACCTATGTAAGTAAAAACTAATATCTATTTAGAAACAATGATGTTGTTCGAAATACTTCTTCGAACAACATCACCTATGTAAACATTCACACAACGCTATACTATAAAGTTTTGAATAATGAAGAAATGACGCAATATGATAAATTAAATAGAGATGAAGAATAGCTCAGCCTGAACTGCGCTTTATTGTATTGACACTTCGTACTACCTCTAGGCTAACTAAAGGTCAAATTGTTACCACAAACCTCCAGCTTGCTTTACCTGTCTAATGTTACGATTCTTTAATAAAAACTTTTTTGCCAATTAAAATAGTTTTTTTTTCGCTTTTTTAGCCGGTTAGTATTAATTATTTAAATTACAATAGCCTAATGTCAAATGCTCATCACCTTCTACAATAAATCAGTCGGAGGAAATCAATCATCCTCTATTATTAACATTAGGGGTACATGACACAGTCTTTTTTCAAATTTCAATGGGAGTAACTTTGAGGTAATAGGTAGGTAGTTTATCCACTATTTGTTTGTATCAAAATCGGAGTTCACTATTCAAATTTATGAGTGGCCATAAAAAATAAACGTATCGAATCGTGAACCCCTCCTTTTTTCGTCGTTTGAAAATCTACACTGTGGTGTTGTAGCACCCAGCCTAATACAGAATAATTATTATAACCTACACATTCATCTTTCATAGTACACTGGCGAGTAACGATGTGTTAATATGGATTTACGATCATCAATTTGTAATGTGCATAGTTCTAACAATATCCCCGTTGTTGCGGTGGCGTTATCAATGGACATTCGTTCATCTAACGAGCTGTTCCATTGTATTTTGTAACTTGACGTCTTTCTACGGACGTGTGAACTAAGTTTCATAATCTTTTAACGTTCCATCACGCTGTTTCAATAGCCATGGGGACATACTCATGTAGACATAGCGCAATGGACTGTCTCGCGAAACTTTAAACCTATGTTTTGTATTTTGTTATATACAGGTACGGTCGTTGCGGCAAGATAATAAATTAATTGATTGAGTACAAAGTTGTAAGGCTTGTCGCGAAAATATCAATGTATCGATATTCTTGATTCGATATACGTATCGATATTTTATTGGCGATGTAAGTATAGCATTTCAATACCTCAGGGCTCCAAACACCAAAACTCGATTATATAGGAGAGCCAGAAACAAAAAAAAACGACATAACTTTTTTACCATTCTAAGATCAAAAGTCAATTTTTTTTATGCAGATCACTGTACAATTATTATATACTTATTTGAAATTAATTTTAAAGTATCAAAAATAGCTGGTGCATGATACTCCCAGAAAATTGAATGTTTGGGGGGTTTTATTTTCTACAAAAAATGGGTCGTAAGCTGGTGCTTACGACGACAAAAAATGGTTTTTTTGGTGAACTGCATTAAAAAGTCAATCGCCAAACTGGCAGTTATGACCTTTGAGCCGGGAGGTATCGAAATTTCGACTTGACTATATCAAAATAACAAGTGCCGAAAAGTATCAATAACTAAATGTATTATACCCAACATTCAGAAAAAAGTCGCCTTAGCCCTAAAGGCTGGTGTTTAAATCCATAAAAAATCATAGCGCTCACTAGGCTTGCCCATAAAATATCGATACAATATATATTTCGATACTTTAAACAACTACCGACATCCCTTCAAAGTGTTAATAATATAATTATCTTGGAAGAAGTTATACAAGCATTGAACTCGGGGTTGTATGAATATTGAATAGTAAATGTTCTTTTGTAATAAACTCCGACTTCTAACTGCGAGCATTTTGGCATGTGATGTGAAATTATTAAGCCTAATGTACGACCAGCGACAAGTTGTTGACAAGCAAGGTAGGTTTAATAGACATTTAGGGCTGATCTTTCAATAGTCATTTAAAACTTAACTTTAAACTGCAGAATATAAATAAATAAATAATAAATATTGCTGGACAATCCACACAGCATCATCTAGCCCCAAGCTAAGCAGAGCTTGTGTTATGGGTACTAGATGACTGATATACTTAATACAATACATTACATAGATAGATATTTTTATTATATATAGCAAATACCCAGAACACCCGGAACAAATATTTGTAGATCGTACAAACATTTGTCCCAAGGCGGGAATCGAACCCGCAACCTCTTGCGTCGCAGGCGGACCTTCGCCCGCCGCGCCACATCGGTCGTCTAGTCGTCTATTACATCTATCAACAAATAAATGTATCTTTGACATAATTATCTGTACAAAAGCTGTCAAGCCGCCATTTTTATTCCATCAATAAAAGTTAATGGAAGATTGAAGAATTGGCCCTTGATGATACAACAACTAGTTACACTTAATTATATTAAGTTGATAGAGATAGAGCGATAGAGATATAGAGACTTAAAATATATTGCATGTATAATTATATGGAATATATTTTAACTATACTTAATAACTTTATGATTCATTTCGTTTTGAGTTAGGTACCTTATACATAACATCACGCCTGTGTTCCTCGAAGAGTTAGGTAGAGGTGTACACACCCACTTTCGCTGGTTATGTTTAGGTCCCATGTCTTAGGGGCCAAAGCTAGTCTTTTGTCACGAACCGGGCACAAATCTAGACTCCGGGCTGTTACTGAGAAATTTAAGGAAAAACCTTTTTTTACCATTACTCACACTTAGCCCGACACGGGAATTGAACTCAGGACACCATACTCAGCAGTATCTTACAAGTATTAGTCAGTATTAGACAGTATAACATCCACCAACAAATCAAAAATAATAGTAATAAATATTGGAAGCAGCCTGTAAATACACCTCCATTTCTCTACATTCTGTGTATGAGAAAACTTAAAGTAATTTGTAGTGCTTGGGTGTAATTAACTGCCAGATCGCAACAATAAAATCACGAACATATCTGACCCAAATACTTGTGGTTTAAAATCCCGAAGCAGCAAGTTATAGCCTCCAAGGATTCCCGTGTTCGTGAGAATATTCAAGCTTCCATTATTTCCGTCTTTAGAATGTTTTGACACGCCGATTCACGAGGTGTTTCAGACATTCATCTTGTTTAATTTGTAGCCGTAGATGGCGTTATTGTTAACTACGATCATTAGGAATTTGAAGCTGATTTATTAATTTATTTATTTATTTGGTCTACCAATTATTGTCAGCAATATGTTTAAATAACGTGCGTTTAATAACCTAAAACAGTGTAACAATTACATAAAATTAAACACCAATAAAACCATCATTTGCCTAGCCTTTTTCTAATTATGTTGGGGTCAAGTTTCCGTCCAACCGGATGCTGCTGAATACCAGTATTTTACATGGACGACTGGAATCCATAACCCAGTTACTAGGCAATACGCTACCCGCTGGTAAACTTAGTTATCAGATTTACGGGCTTCTTAATACCTGTAATAACTGTAAAAG
Organism: Phlogophora meticulosa; assembly: GCA_905147745.2. Classification (NCBI taxonomy): domain Eukaryota; kingdom Metazoa; phylum Arthropoda; class Insecta; order Lepidoptera; family Noctuidae; genus Phlogophora; species Phlogophora meticulosa. The sequence goes on along the minus strand of LR990522.1, from coordinate 11,924,042 downwards.
ATCTGCAGATTTTACAGCCGGGACCAAAGGCTTAAACTCACCATGTGAACAACACATGAACGAAAATAATGAATGGGAATACTTTAGGTAAACATAATGGCACTGTTATCACTGATTTCTTCTTCATCAAATGAAATAAGTGAAGACAACAATACTAAAATCTTTACTTTATTTCCCGGCCACATCTTTTCCATTTCAATAAATGCATTAAATAGATTCCACGGACTACCAACACTTTGCATCTTAGCTTCATTCAACGACCACTCCTACCTCATTCACTTAACTCTTGTGGTCGTTTACCGCAAAAATATAGATAATATTTTACGTCAGTTAAATCGATGCCTCACGGCTATCATTATCTCGCGATCGTGTTGGTTTTCAATGTTTAAACGCGAATGAGAAATTCAGAAATGTCAAAACGATAAAATGTACTTTATTGAACTGTTGAGATAACGATTATCACGAAACCACGCGCCGGCGCAGTCAGTTTTACGTGTGCCCTTAACAATAATATTCATTACCGTGCAATGTAAGCAATTTCAACGAAACAGCAACAAGGCAGTAATCTAGTCGCAGCATTAAAGATCGTGTAGTTCTCGAGCAAATTGAATTTCAGTCTCCTTTACCTACAACTGATTATTATTTACGCAGCATTTATTGGATATCTAAGATTAGACAGAGCTGTTTTTTTTGTTGACCTTTCCAATAGCTGGATTACGATCGACCCTCAAAGTCGACACGAGTATTTACCGCCCCTTTCGTTGAATTCCCGCTATAGAAAGGCAAGTAATCCTCTGTGGTACTTCTGTCTCGCCAGTTTCACATGATAATAGTTTGGTTTGTTAGTGGACCAAGCACCCACGTGACAGTTTCGTTGATAGATTACGGTATAAATAACCGTCGGACAAGCCATAGCTTAGAACCCCGCTCGACTCGTCCCGCTGATGGCAAAACAATACAACAAATTATCAACACTATTGTTAACTTCTTACATCACCCACACCTACGTACAATGTGTATGTAGGCGATAGACGCGTTCGAATTTCGAATTTGAACTATTGTTCCTATCTAGAATTGATTTATTTTTTTAAATAAATTGTCAATGAAAAATGGTAGGTAAATGGCCGCCATTGTTTGACAAAGTGGTGGAAACAATCACAACTTAAGGTTAGACAATAGGTAGTATCTATATATATCCCTGGCGAAAAGATCCGGCTGATCAAAATGCTTGAGGTGCCGTGCCGCACCTAACTCACTAATGTAATTTCTAATGAGTGAGTAAGATTGCAGACCCACAAACCAACAAACACCAAAACATACAATTTCATATAGAGACACATGGGTCGATTTCCGTTCATCCGGGCATCCCAATAAAACCCCGAATGAAACTGATCATTCAAAAAACAAATTGGCCAGTTGTCAGAAAAACACGCAATCTTTTTGTAACTACGTTTCGTTCTCAGAATCGTGCGGTACAAGAATAGGGCACTTCATTCAGTCAGAACCTAATTATACATTCTGGAGTATCCTCGCGAGTTAAGCTTGGATACGTACTTATAAGTGAAATGATTAACTTCAATATCTATGTTGGTAGGAACTTTTTATTTCAATTGGACTATATCGCCTTCAAACTAAGTTTTAACTTTATCAAACAAGACTCGTCTATTTTTACTGTCTCTAGGCCGGAAGACGGACTCTTCCGCACCTTTAGCTGTACTTTCCTCAATCCTTCAGAATTGGTATTAAAAGCTACCAACAGATAGTTAAATATCTCTATTCTATCATCATAAAAAGTGTAGGGTTACAAAAGTGGAGGAAGACCAAAGAAACGATTAATGGATTGTGTGAAAGATGAAATGGGCAAGAAAGAGGTGACTATATAATGAGATGACGGCAAATAGAGATGTATGGAAGAAGAAAACATGCTGCGCCGAATAAACTGGTAAAAAGGCTTGAGCCTTCCTGAAGATGATGAAGATATAAAAATATCTTCAAATTGTGTGACTTAATAGATGAAAAAAATAGCATTCCATATAAGGAGGAGCATCGTAGGTCTTAGGCCTTAGCAGGTTCATTAAGCAAAGAGGATGATGCTATATCTCGTTCTATATAAATTCTACTACTTCTTAAAATAAACCATCGACTGTTCCTGAACCCTGTGACGTCAAAAAAAAGGATATCCGATGATTCTAGAAATAGTTGCTGTTGTTGTTTCCCAGCTGTCGAGGGAGGAAGGATCCTCTTCTAAAAATATTCGTAGGAAATAAGACAATTTGAATTTTGATGTTATATCACGTAGCATTCCGACATTATTAGTAGGAAATTTATATACTTAGGGTATTTTTAAAAACTCAGGAAAGCTTTTTCTTCAGTCTCACAGAATTACCGTAGGAAATGTAGCTTTTTCAAATAAATAGGTTACTGTTTTTGGAACAAAAGAAGTAGTACGATTAGGGGAGGAGACGCGGACGCACCGTCTGCGTACACCTGGCAGCGCAGGCGCACGCGATCATTAAAAATGTTTATTTAAAAATCCGACCGCTTAACGCCGGCCGACACTCCACAAAAGTGAACCATTTCGGTTGAAGACCAATGTGTTTATTATGACGTTACATAATTAATGTTTTGTTGTGTAATTTGTAAACATTCTGCGCGTACTAACTTATTCATAAACGATTGCTTGAATTATCATTAACGCAAACAATTAGTTGCATGCATGATCTAATAATGGCAGTAATATAAAATTATATTTACGATATCTGGATGTACCTACCTATTAACTAAGTTATAATTATTAGAATAACATAAACCATATTGCATCAACAGACTTCACTATAAATAGAGCAATGTTTGAACTTGTGTGCATCAAAAGCAACCTACGTAAAAGAATTTTGCATGTTGAAACATAAATCATAGTGTTTAAGAGTACCTACGCTTAAATGAATACACGTACTGCATAACCATTTCCAATGTCTACAAACGGTCTGTCTATTTTCCTAATGTGTCGGCGCGGGCGCAGGCCGGCCTCTTCACCGATTGGACGGTGCTTTTTAACAAAACAAGACTCTTCCTGAAACATCAACATCATATCAATGAACGCATTACCCGATATAAACGAAAACAAAGCTTTTTATTATATTTATTTGTGTTATTATAACTTTCAACAGATTCTGATTACGTTTGAAAAAGTCCAAGGATAATTTTTATTTAGAGTGCTTAGGGCGTTACGCAATAAAATTATTGCCTTGGCAGAATAATTTTTGTAAACTACGAGGCTCTTCGAGGAATAAATTAACACACAATTCGTTTGTGTTATTTTAGATGGAGTAAGCCTGAGGGATCTCTGACGTTTTCAATATCTGTGAGTTTACACAACGGACGCTCGGCGACTGAAAATGTCGAAATGGGAAAGTTCATTAAGCTCGTGCTGCGGCTGCGACGTATAATCCTGAAATGTTTACTCAGCAATAAAGGCACCTAAAGCGCACTAAACTATGACATAAAAAGTTTAAAAAGCTCTCAGTAGATCAAACAAGACGAGTGGTGTCGGTCGACAGACGGCGCGGTGTTGGGTTACGGTCGGCGGGTCACATTTGTCCTAAATAATAAACACCAGATTGGTGTCCAAAGGAACACTTTTTATGACACCATCAGCCCGTAAAACCCTCAATCCTGTGTTTATTTTTAATAAATCTTCCGCGAAGGTCAGATCTGGAGTCTTTGATCTGCCGAAGTACACTTCGTTCATCTATCTATTATACATGCGATGTAATTCAGATGTGATTTAAGAATTTGACGTTGCAAGAAATTATAAAGTATTTCTGTTTGTTTATCTTTCATTTAGGTAAACGACTTACTGTTACAATAAAACAAAGTAATTAATTCTTTAGTGGTGTTCTCAATTTTGTACGGATTTGTTTATTCCATCGTAATGTAAAGCGGTACACCTAATCAAAGCTAGGTCAAGCGTGTCTAAAATAGACGGACAGATCTATCAGTCTACTACTCGGAGAACCATTGCCATAATGGAAGTGCATATAATGTATAATCCCTGCAATGCAGGCAGTAATGAGCCATCGTAAATCAGCGAAAAGGTAATTCAATAGCAATGACTGCTCATATGAAGAGAAAATAGCACGAGTACAAACGCGTATACTACTTATAAGGGTTCTGCTTTCTCGCCATTCGAGTGAAAGCGATGAGGCGAGAGGATGCACAGGAATGCAATCAATAAGTACTTACTGTTTATTTTTTGTTCTTTAAGTGTTTGTTTATATGTGCCTATTCCTAATTACTACTTGATTTCCGTACGTCACATTATGTCCTGTGGGCCCCGTGGCCCGCATCATGCCTGAGTGGTATCCCTCTTATCACAGTCACGACAAGCGACGTGCTACTACCTACTATTTTCTGTGTCATAGCCATAAGTTTTTTGTTTTGTCTTCACTAACATAGTTGAAGTAGAATATCTACTAACACTATCATTAGAAATTCCTAGTACTTACTAATTTTTTTTTAGATGTGCTATTAAACATTTTTTCTTTGTATCTTTCTTTTCTCTTCAATCTACAATCACAGTGTTTTTAGAATACGTTTCTCACAGTCGATGCGTTATGATAATTCACGTCTCGCATGCTGCGATCGGGTTCGGTATGACTACGATAATTATGACGTCAAACAGAGATTGTGATTACAATTTGAAACTGGGATCGGCGGTCGTTGTCACCTGTCACATCCAGTGTCACGGGGTCTTAATGCGGAAATGTGCATTTGGGGCACGGGCACACGAATTGTTGGCCACGGTGCGTTCGGAACTACGTCCCAGTTGCAAGACCGGCCCGACACACATTCGCAGAACAATGATCCTTTAATTAGACGTTGCACCGTCCAATGTGCTCTAATGTTGCATAGCTCGTTTACGCAATACTCTGTTTCAGTCTGAGTTTATAAGAACACCTGTTTAGCTCTTACAATGGTCGCCTGTCTGTAATGATTGGACACAGAACATATAATCCAGACGCACCGTACACTTGGTTTATTCCGGAGTGTTTCGAGACGTTGAAGCTTGAAGACTATTCGCAACTACACATTCTAAGATTTCTATGAGCTCTCCGCACGTTAGTTTCTTTGGAGTTCGACAGCAAAGGATACGTTTCTTAATCCTTCAAACTTCGACCCAAAGTCAAAACATTGGCAACTATTAATAAGTAGTAAGGTAAGTGAAACTCCGGTGTTTGTCTGGTTTGCGTGTAACCGCAGGGGTTGCTCAAGTGTATATGAATTCGGTTCCCAACAGTTCTAAATTAAGTTCTGATCGATTACTAATGAGTTAATAATAGATGAAGTGTTTATAAAACAATATTTTCTTGCTTGTGTACAAGTAATTACATCAAGACCATGTTGCTATTTTGAAAACGTCTTGCTTACTTACATTGAAAACCTAAATTGGTCATTATGTTATTGTTAAGGATAGAATTACTTTCCAGTAAACCGTATTTTTGATGATACGATTTATTTACTTTAGAAAGCGGGTTTCAATCTCTAGTAAAATCCCCTTGATTGATTGCTCAAACGTTGTAATATTTTACGTGAACGGATAGATTTTATCCAATTACTCGGAAAACCATTTAGGAGTACCTAAGTTATTGCTTATCATAATCATTTGTGCTTCAATCATGTCTCTGATTTTAGTTGATGGTAAAAAATTATGAAGATGATTCAATAGATGAACGTGTCTTCTTCGTCTTCTTCGTAATCTTACGTCATTCTTAAATTGAATCGAGACGTTAATACATCGCGTGTTATGAGGTGCACAAATGCCTTATTTATGAAAGGTAGAGAGGTGATGGTTTTCAATCATGTAGACACACTTGGCAGACATGTTCCTATCTCGCAGTTTCTCTATGGATGATTCAATGGCAATTTAGTGAGGCATAGACACATTGGGCAGGGGCGCGCGCGGGGCGGCCAGGCGTGGACGAATTACCAGCTCCACGCGCGTGGGATGCTGCACTCGATACAAAAACGCGCTCGCCCTTGAGCACGCCGCTCTGTTTATTCGACTGTCGTCTAGCACTTAACGCCAACGTCGATATTTGCTATTTTTGCACGATACAACAGCAAAAATCCGCTCTGTGGAAAATTATAGGCCATTTCCATGTCTAGTAAGAGATTTTTGTGTTAAAATCTTGCACGAAGCTTTCAGGAATTTTATATTTTAGGTGTTTAGTTCACAAAGATAAGCTATTTTGATCCAGAATTTGGCTAATTAGTTTACTTATAACGAAAATCCATTTAAGTTTGTGCTTATGTCAAGTCGTATTTACTAGAGATGCTCGATCGCTGTATGTTAACATAAGTGTACATTTAAGCTCATTATTATGTGAATTGTTATTTATGAGTAGTGAATTCGTTAAACCTACTTAGAGATTTCTCAACAAGAACATACGTAATTCTACTTATTTACTGAGAATTTTCAAGAACAATTCTAATTAATTCTCAGAATTGGATAACGAGAAAGTAAAATGAGCGATGTTACATTGGATTTTTATGATGCTTACAATAGCTTGTGCGCTCGTTCTAATTTAGATACGAAAACAAATAAAATATTTAATCTTTAAGTGGGCTAGTTAAACATTTTTAATACTAACTACCCACAAGAACCTAGGTAAGTACAGAGGCCAGCACATCAAGCTACCCCAATGTGTCAAATTTCTTTGATAGGTTTCAACATTATCACAAAAGAATAAGGTTCTGCTATCTGACGTATTGCAAAAGGGATAAATTGTTACCCAGTGGGTACCCCGGTAAGACTGATTGTCAGACTTTCGGGCTTCTGACTATTCGTAACGACAATCAAATATCTACAAATGACAACCGTGACCAACGGAGAAGGCTCGGAGAGTTCTTGATTAATAATATGTAGATGGTCACCCATCCATGGACCTACCTTGGCAAGCGTTGCTTTACCTTGAAGATCGAACCGAGTAGCTGTTATTACTTTAGCACGAGCCCCTTTTCATACTTCGTATCATGCAAGTATAACAATTCATTGTTTCTTTTAAATGAGTTAGTACCAAATAACACTCTACAATTTAAAATTTCAGCTCACAATGGCCTCTAAGCTGTAAGCTGAAAGTAATGAACTTTGTGTTTTTCTTAGTGTTTTACATTATCTTCTATACAAATAAATAAAATTGAAGTGTCTTTTGTAATGTTAAAATGATAGCTTATACCAAATGCATATAAAAGTATACACGGTAGTTGTACCAAAAAAGCAATTTTTGTCTGTCGGTTTGTTCGAGATAATAACCGAAACGGCTGGACCGATTTTCAAAGGCTTTCACTGGCAGATAGCTGATATAATAAGGAATAAAGTATACTACTTTTATCTTTGAAAACTAATTAGAATTACAAGCAAAAAAACCCCATGTTTTGTTAAATTCACAACAAAGTCAGCACAGCAGCTAGAATGTTTTTTCCCAAACGAAGTAAATTATATCTTTTAACGGAGTAAGAAATCGTACGGTTTCGTGGAACTAAGTTAATTATTTAGTTAACAACCAACCCATCAAGTATTTTATCAAAACATATCTTTAAGTGATTCTAAATCGCGAAGTTTACTTAATTAGGAAATTAATTATGGCAGTCATTCAACTGTCAAGCCTTTGTATTGGGTCGAATATGTATAGAATTCAAAGGAGCAGTAAATGTACCCATTTGTAGGTATGTTAATACTTGTATAAATACTAGTGCCTTTTCAAGAAAATTGCGCGTACGGAGGATTGTGAGATTTAAAGGATATTAACAGTTTATCACTGACAAAAATGAAGGAAAGACATCGGGAAGAAACCTGGACTTAAAATTAATATAAGTCTAAAATCGCCATTCCGGCTTTAGCATGCGCCATGAGTAATGCTCGTTCCTTCTCTGTATGAGAAGAGGCATTTGCCCTGCAGTGGGACAGTAAGTAATACAATATAAAAATGAATGATTCAAATATATAAATACCCCTTTCATTTGAAAAACCCTTCTTCGAAAAACGTCAGGAACATTAGATTAATATAGCACCAGCCTATTACTGTCCCACTGCTGGGCAAAGGCCTCTTCTCATACAGAGAAGGCATGAGCATTAATCACCACGCTTGCTCAAGACGGATTGGCGATTTCAGACTTTTATTAATTATATAAGTCCAGGTTTCCTCACGATGTTTTCCTTCACCGATGTCAGTGATGTCCAAGATAAACTTAGAAAGTACATATGAATTCAAAAACTCTCATTGGTACTTGCCCAGGTTTGAACCCACAACCTCGTGCACAAGACGCGAGGCCTAAACCACTTGGCCATCATGATTAATATAGGACCTGTAAGTATTTTAAAAATTAAATAAGTTAAACTTAATATAAAGTCGGTCCCTTAAATGTTAACCTTAACACTGTGCACACAATTTAATTACAATCACTTATAACCATTTGACATAATAAAAACTGACAGTCAAATAAGCCAGCCCTAAGTAAAGTGTCGTAGACGTTGAAGAATTAATTAAAAAGTAAATAGCTAATTCAAAAAGCCAGGAGTAGATAATTTCAGTGTTAGAAGAGAAATTAACGATTGTTATCCACATAGACGGAACGTTTACGTTACGGGGTTGCGGTAACTCTTTCGAACCCCTCCCCCCCCTCCCCCAGCAAGAGATTGGACCCCTGTGTTTCTTTCAGCATTCCTTTTCAAAGGTTAAGGAATGCCAAAAAAAACTTGCAGTAGTTTGTTAAAAAATAATGACGTGTAATAGTCACTAAACAATGTTATTTCACTTAATCTGAGATATAAAAGATTTTATAATAATATCAATATTATCTCACTAATAATCTAAAGTTATTTCAAGTCAGGTAGTTGTTGCTGCAACTTAAAGCGGCTCTTCAAAAGAAATGGAAGCTTAATAGTTGGAACTTAGTAGTTGAAGCGGATTTTTATTGATCATTAAGTAATTTAATGCTTTACTTTAAAAGCCTTAACAAGTAAGGTATTCCGAAGAAAATATAGAGCAACTAGCTGACCCAGCAAACGTTGTTTTGCCACAAAGAGGTTGGTGATAGAAGGGTGAAAATTATAAGTTTGTTAAATTATAAGTTTGTTTGTTACAGCTTGTTCTGTCGTTTCATCAATCTGCATGTGAGAGGTGCAGGTTGATGAATTTATTGTTTCATTTTATGTTTTGAGATTACTAACATAGATCGTAAGTTTTTTCTGTTACTAACATGTTGGACTAAGTGGTCTGAAATAAGAGATTTTTATTTTATTTTTAATTTATTTTTGTATGTTGTATCATAAAAAATAAAAACAAAAATTTTTGTCTAAAAAAAAAAAAATTTGGGGTGGACCACCCTTAACATTTAGGGGGATGAAAATAGATGTTGCTCGATTCGCAGACCTAACCGACATCACACAAAATTTCACGAAAATCGGTCGAGCCGTTTTGGAGGAGTTAATAACAAACATCGTGACACGAGAATTTTACGGGTATATATAAGATAATACATTTTAACAGAAGCACATATTTTTATCTTTGTGGTTTAATAACTCACCCATCGTAATATCAAGGTTTTTTAGATTTTTTTCGACTGCATTCTGCTAATTAACCTTTTTGTTACATGTTTCTATTTATAGGTACTTAAATACCATACATAACATCATGACTGTATTCCCCTCGGGATGGGCATAGGTGTACCTACAGTACCTACACCCAGATTTCACCAGTTATGTTTTTAAGTCCCATGTAATAGAGGGTCAGCCTATTGCCATCAACCGGGCACATTTCCAGGCTCCGGGCTGCTATTGAGAAATTCCTAATGAAAAGTCTCAATAACACATTTATCGAGCCAGGAATCGAACCCAGGACCTCATGCTTAGCAGTATTTGCGACCACTAGACCAACGACTCGAGGCAGTCCAACCGACTTAAATATCAATTAGAAGAAAACAAAAACCAGCCTTGTTTATAGTTACAGACAATACAAAAAATAAAATAAAACCTTTATTTACTTCATAAAGAAAGAACTGAACGATACTGAAATAGCAAAAAGAAAAAGAAAGATTCTCTTTCAAAAGCTTTTATTTTTAAATTCGTCAAGGAGAAAAAAAAAAGATTTATTTCGTAATTGGAACAACTGAGTGGAGCTTATAGTTCTGCATAATAAAGATAAAATGTTTAGTCTGTAAGGATGTACGAGGTCACGGAATAAGACATGTCCAATTTTTATTTTTCGTTGGAAGTTTCTGCTCCACATTAACTGACCTTAGTAATCACCTATTATGAATAGGACCTATCACGTGGACATCAATGAACCCAAACCGTCCTTCCTCATTAATAATCCCGTAGTACAGTTACGCCAAACGAAAACCTCTAAAAGTGTATGGTAAGGTAACCTAACAAATGAGTTGAATAATAAGGAGGTAGCTCGCCACACTATTCCAAAATTACTCCAACTCCAGAAAACCAGAATCAACAGTGGCGACCACACCAGAATAGCGTCGGGACAATGAAGCCCGACGATTGCCGGAGAAACGATTCAACTGTCTTGGATCCCGCAACGAAATTAATCAGAAAAGAACAGCGGAATAGTTTGTAAAATACATCATTTCCACTTCCCTCTAAATCAAGCAGGACACAGAACAGAGCTAGGCTAATAGGCACAAATGGACGTTTATAACTGGGGTACTATGGAGGTACTTACCTAAGTATACTCGTATTACAATTAGGAGTGGATGAAAAATAAATTTTCTATCCTTCTCTTAAATAAAAGCTCAAAGCCCGCCAGCCCATTGTCTATGAGTTAGCCATCGAAAATAAATGATAAAAACAACATAACATGACGCCTGTATTTCTTGAAGGGTAATGCAGAGGTGTACCTGTAGTAAATATACCCACATTTCGCCAGTTATGTTTAAGTCCTATGACACCAACCAGTCTGGGATTATCCCAGACTCCGGGCTGCTATTGAGTAATTCCAGATGGAAAAACACAAAAACATTTTCCCCGATCTGGCAAAGCCCTTTCTCCTACACGAGAAAAAGAAAGCTCTTCGAGGTAGTTTCCTAAATAAGTATTTTGTAGAGGATATAAGAAAACGTAGGTAGGTAATTTATAAACGAACCATCAATTTTGAGTAGGTAGTAATATTTTTGTTGCAGCCTATTTAGACTTCACAGCTGACTGTTCTTCTGTGAATTACAGTCACTCGTCAAGCCGATACACGAGTGGATTCATGGTGGCCATGTTGTTTATCATGTCAATATAATCCCTAGACACGGGCAACTCTTATGAATATGCCCTTGGGATGTATTTGGATCTACTTAGATGTTTGTTACTATTAGGACGAGGTAAAACAAAAGGTCAAAGAAAATTGAATAAGAAAAAGAAAAGATAGGTACATTTCAAAAGTATTTTAATGATAAGCTTTGGGCCGCGGTTTCACCCACTAATAAGGGTCGTAGTGTGATGTTAAATAGCCTTCTTCAAGAATTGGGTTATCACAAGCAAAATATTTTATTTAATGCGACTGGTTCCATTCATAATTATAAGATGACACAAAAAAATATTAACAAAAACTCTTCAGTTTTATTGTACTAGTATAGAAATGTGAGTGTTAGATCATCAGCTGGGCTGTATATTTGTAAGAATGAGACTACAAAAACTATCGTATATAGTAAGAAAACTATAGTCATCGAAAAGCTATGCTGGTCTGAGTCATGTCAAAAAGCATAGTATGAAGCTATGTTTTTTAGAGTTTCGTACCAAAATGGTAATAGGAACTCTTATGGTAAGATTCAGTCTGTCTGTCCGTCGGTCACAGCTGGATATATCAAGAATTACTTATGCTATGTATGTTAGGCCACATAGTTTTCACTTTTAACAAAAATTTCCCCCCTTATCTCCGAAGTTTGCACTGAGAAATATCTGAAATTATTCTAGGTGATAGAAGTTTATGTAAAGATTACAGGAAAAATAAAACAATATCTATAAATAGCACACTTTTTTCTATATAACTGTACGGAACCGTGGGTGTGAGAGTCCGATTCGCTCTAGACCGGTTTTTTTAATGCTAGCCTTGGCGCCACTTAGCATAACTTTTATTCGTCTTGCATAATAAGGCACATATTCGCAAATTGATGGGCAGACTGAAACATAAATATAGATTCTTTTATGTGACAATTATCGTTATATAAATAATTATAATTTTACGGTCTTTAAACGCAAGTGACCGTGTCCAGCATATAAATAAACAGAAACCTGTTCTTCGATATGTGTAAAAAGATTTATGTTCTTCCTGGTTTAGTTTTTGTCGCCATTTTTTGCTTGAATCAACTTTCTGGTTGTCTACAAGCTTGTTTCGTTTTGTACCTAAGTACCTGTACTCCATTCTGTATGATATGAAGTATGTATTTGCAGTTTTTGTTGTTTAAATAGTGGCATATAACAACATTGTTTGCGGGATACTGATTTCTAAGATACAGGGACACCTAGTTCAGAGATCAACAATGTGTTGTACCTAGCCAAAGCTTTTTGTCTATTGTTACTTTACTATTTGCAAATCCTATGACTTTAGTTCGATAAATGTATTTTTATTTTATTTTTTGGTATTATTGTATCTTATTCGATTATGGAAAAGTCTTGTTTGTTGTCTTAAACATACATACGAACATTACATCACGCCTATATTCTCCGAAGGGTTAGGCAGCGGTTTACCTTATACCTAGTAGAGTTGACGACACGGTTGGCGCAGTGGTTGAGCCATCGGCTGCTACGCCGCGTGTTGTGGGTTCGATCCCCGCACGGAACAAATATTTGTATGACCTACAGGTAGTTGTTCCGGGTCTGGCTGTTTGTGTATGTGAGTTTAAATGTTTGTAAACGCACCCACGACACAGGAGAAATGCCTAGTGTGGGGCAAAGTTTTTTTAAACAAAAGATAAAAAAAAAAGTCACGAGCATAACTATCTTACCCTATCTTCTATTCATAAGTGATTCCTTCGTGAAATACCGATTTAAACTTTGAGGAAAGCCCTTTTTCATAATAGTATGGTTTCGAGAATCAATACTTTTAAGTAGAAAATTTCTTTTAAATACTGCGTTAATGTAAGGCATTTATGCTTGTGACTGTACACCCATACTACATAACTTTCAAGTCCTGAGTAATACGGGACAAGCGTATCTATGGTTATCAACCGGGCACAAATTGAGACTCTCGGTTCAACAAAACTTTTCGGGTAAAAAAGGCGTGGTATTATGTAATTACGAGATTGATTGTAACTCGATACGAAAGCACTCTAGTATTAGGTTATCAATTACCATTGATAGCCAATTTTCTTCGAAGTCTAGTAAGTTGTAAAGTAGTGCCATTTATTATCGAACTGTTTTAATGATCGCTAAAAATGGACTGTGTTGACTGGTACAAATTATATCTGGTGGCTAAGAGCTTATTTGGCACCAATTTTACGGTTCCGTACCGAAATGGTAAAAAAAGAACCCTTATGAAGCGTCTTTGCCTGTCTGTACGAGTATATGCAGTTTGATAGTTGTATCAGGAACTACTAATGCTATCGACTAGAAAGTTAGAATAGTTTACACAACGCTTGCGTTTTATTATTCATATTTATTATTTTTAGTGATGACGTTTAGTATTCAGCAGCGGCTTGTTAGACTGGAGGTCAACGCTAACATAACTGGGAAAAGGCTAGGCAGATGACGATGATGAGTTTTTGACTTATGACTATAAATACCTAGGAGGAGAACACCCTTACCGCCGTAGTGAGCAAAGTGGAAAATCTGAAATAAAACTAGATGCTGAGGTTCATGTAAAAATATCAGAAAAACTAGCACTGTACATACTTTGAAAAAAGATACATATTTTTACTTCCACGATATGGAACCCTCGGTAGGCGAGTTCGACTCGCTGTAAGCCGGTTTTTTTCTGTACATGTTTGAGATTTAGTAGATTAGTGGGGTATCCGTATACGGACAGGGCTCTGTGCCCCCAAAGGTAACTGGGGGCACAGAGCCCTGTCCGTATACGTTACTTGCTTTAGCCCTGAGACTCCATAAAAATATGTGAAGGCAAGTTTTTCTTGCCATATCCTTCACTTGGTGATGGTCTACGTGTACTGGGTGCTAAGTTAATATAAAGACCGTTATGGATTTACAGGTTCCGACTTAAGATTAACTGTTAATACCTTTCCATTATTATATTTAAAAGGTTTTTCTTTAGCTTCAAGATAAGTTGTTTTTCTTAGTCGTTATTTTGCCGTCACTTCACTCACTTCACATCGTTTTTTTGACAGCACGGTTGGCGCAGTGGCTGAACGATTGACTGCTGCGCTGCGTGTCGTGGGTTAGATTCCCGCACGCAACAAATATTTGTATGGCCTACAGTTGATCCGGGTCTGGTTGTTTATGAATGTGAATTTGAATGTATGTAAATGAACCCACGATACAGGAGAAATTCCTAGTGTGGGGCAACGTCTTTAAAAAAAAAAAAACTTCTTGCCTTTATTGTTACAAGCTTTTCTTAGAGCAGAAAAATGGATGCTTCCAGCAAATAATTACCTCTTTGCCTATCATGATCAAACGTAGTTCGTCATTTGACTTTTGTGTGGAAATGGGTTGTCATGTTGAGGAATAAGGTGGATGAATTGCGTGTAAGATGATATAGCTAGAAAGAAGGTGACTACAGAGATGAAAAAGTGATCCGATCACAAACACATCAGGATAAGGGCAAGAGGATGATGATGACTTTCTAAATATGAAACTGATTGAAGTTTAAACTTGGAGCGTTTAAAGTAATGGGATCGGGCATTTAAAGCACTTTAAGTTCATATTTTTCGCAGAAAACTTTGCTACCTATTGAGATGGAGTTTTTTGGCAATGATCACGTCTATTATTAAGGACAAACAAACATTTTGAGCTTACGTCTCGGTAATTCCCAGTTGGTAATATAATGAATCAGGTTTAGGATGAATATCTTCGATTATAATGATGTCATCAATCTTTGCGGTGTATTCAAGTATATTGTCAAGCTGATTGATAGTGTCTGATTACAGAGAACTTACGAAATCATGAACACGAATTGTTTAGCTAGTCCTTTACAATGTTTGCAATGCTGTTCTAACCCGAGACGCGAATTCTCAAGTTTGCCCAATCCGTTAGCCATGGGTCTAGGGGAAACGCAATGTGATATCTTTCTTTTCTTTAGCGATAAGGCCCATTGTAACCAGCTGTGTAGCTCTTGAAGTTGTTATTTGTATTTAAATATAATGCATTTAAAGAGTAATTGCTTAACATACCATCACGCCATTCCCTGACGGGTGTGGTAGAGGTGCACCTATAGTAACACCTACATTTCGCCAGTTAAGTTTAAGTCCCATGTACGAGGGGGCGAGCCAATTGCCATCAACCGTGCACAAATCCAGACTCCGGGCTTCTAATGAGAAAATTCCTAATATAAAAACTCAATAACACTGTGCCTGACCTGGGAATTGAACTCAGGACCTCATGAGCAGCAGTCACGCTTGGGACCACTAGACCAACGAGGTCTTGAGTACTAGTACTAATCTTATTTAGATGATTTTGTTTTTTTTTTCTGCAATGCAATGGATCGTAATATAGTAAGCTGTTGCTTTTATCATAATTTATGATATGTTACTTCACCTTTTATTGGAAACATACGATATCTTTGTAATAAGCATTAAAGAAGAGCTCTTGGAACTGACTCAAGATCTCATTCGCGGAAATAAAAGTGTAAGTAATAAATAAAAGTGAGCATCCGGAGAGGGATATTTTAGGGGTATTTTCCTGGTTCCTAGTAGAAAACTTTGTTGAGGCATATTGCGGTCACATATTTAGATCAGTGGGTCAACGACACCAGGGGTTGTGTTGAAAATTGATATCAAAAAGACAAGGGAAGTTATCAGTTTTCCAGACTATGGTTATTAGAAAAGAGTATCGTAAATTCGCTCTCCGTGTCTTGCTTAGACATTATCATAATCTAACCGTGTTTTTACGGTTAGATTATGATAATGTCTACGTATCTGTCTACTACGTAAATGCCTACTAAATACGTTAGATTATAAACTCAAGTGACAGCTAATAGAGATGAGTGGAACAAAAAGACTGGCTACCTCAAATAAATAAGATTAGTAGAAATGTGCTGTAGTAGAAAAAGAGAGTATTTTCAATGATATGTGAGTAAAGTAGGCTAATATATAGATTGATAACCAATCCTAATCTAAAGATTGATAACAAATCCAATGAGAGTGCATAAAGAAAATGCTCTAAAGGATATTGGGAACAAAATGTAGTTTAGGTAAAGCTCACAAGCGTAAACGTTCCTCGAGTTCTTAGACGAGTGTTATCAATAATAACGAGGCCTAACAGTTTCTATAACGCAAGATGAATTTCAATACCTAAAACACGTAGGTATCGTACAAGAAAGGGAAAGTCACCAGGGGATAGAAAAGAAAAACTATGTTTATTGGCCACAGCGGACGCACATACTTTAAGTAAAAAGATAAAAACAAAATAGAGCAAACAAAAAAAAAACAAAATCAGTTCATCCGTTCGGGAGCTACGATGCCATAGACAGACACACATACACACACTCATACACGTCAAACTTATAACACCCCGTCGTTTTTGCGTCTGGGGTTAAACAAAGAAATTCTAATGATACGAGTAATGTTAGTAAAATTACGATAGTGGACACAAAAAACAAACTTAATGAAAATTTTCGTTGTCTGGGCGTCGTGACTATGTCAAGTAGGATAACTATACCGAAAACTACAACTGCCCAGAAGGCTGGCAGCATTGGTTAATATAACATAAAAATAACATCACGCCTGCATTCCTCGAAGGGTTGTGCAGAGGTGCATATTTCGCCAGTTATGTTTAAGTCCCATGTAAAAGAGGGCGAGCCTATTGCCATCATCCGGGCACAAATCCGGTTCACGACTGTTTTCTTAATTATGTGGATAGCTATGATGATTCTTAACCCCAAAATAGGGTAACCCTCTGGGAGCACGAACAGTAACACATAAAATAAATAAATAAATAATGCTGGACAATCCACACAGCATCATCTAGCCCCAAGCTAAGCAGACCTTGTGTTATGGGTACTAGATGACTGATATACTTAATACAATACATTACATAGATAGATATTTTTATTATACATAGGAAATACCCAGAACACCCGGAACATTTGTCCCAAGGCGGGAATCGAACCCGCAACCTCTTGCGTCGCAGGTGGACCTTCGCCCGCCGCGCCACAACGGTCGTCCAAATAAGAACGGTAATTAAATAAGCATGGATCGCAGCAGTGTTATTGGCATTTTTCGTAATAAGTTTCTCAGCAACAGCTTGGAGTCTGGAAGCCCGGTTGATTGCAATAGGCTCACCCCCAATTATATGACACTTAAAAACATAACTGACGGAATATGGGTGTACTATAGGTTCAAGCGTGATATTTTATCATCTATACACAATGTATAGACAAAGCACGTTCCAATTTAACATTACGTATCTCACATTATACAAATGTGGGTGTACTTTGGGTAACCCTGTGCACCTATCCTCTCTGTATCCGGAGAGGATAATACAGGTGTGATGTTATGTGGCAAACGTAGTGTAGGACGCCCTCTGGCCAGGTGGGATGACGATCTGCGAAAGACTGCAGGCAGATGCTGGATGCGGCAAGCCGAAGACAGGGCGCTATGGCGCTCATTAAGATTATGTCCAGCAGTGTACTAGTATAGCCTGATGATGATGATGATGATGTTATGTGTGGTAATTATGTAATTACCAAACACCTAAACGTTTACAGAAGAACAAGAAAACACCAGGCAAAGGCAGTTAATGAAAATCATTATCGAACAAAAATGTATGTCAACGTTAGAATTTTAACGACAGCGCACCAGCGACAACACCTCGTGAAGATTTATTAGAGAGGCATCATTTACGTCAGCGGACCAATCTACCGGCATGATTTATTACGATTCAACACCCTACATGGCTGTGGACTATGCCTATTATAAATCTAAACGCATGTCGTGTCTATACTTTAAAATTAACGAAAGAATCAATTCGGTTACATACGAGTTAAATCTTTTTTGGCGACACTTACTCGTAAACTTGAATAATAAATCGCTAAAGCGCTTTATTGATTGTGCAGCAATAGCAAATTAAGTTAATTTGTACTTGTTTTTTTTTATAAACGAGACTGCCGACAGAGCCCCCATTATTTTGACGATACATAACTTTATGTATACATATTTTTTTAAACATTGACCCACACCAGGAATTGCTCCTGTATCGTGAGTACGTTTACAAACGTTCAACCAATATACACAAGGAGCCAGACCCGGAAGAACCATAGAAATATTTGTTCCGTGCGGGAATTGAACGCACGGCACGCAGCGCGACAGTCGTTTGCTCAGCCACTGCGCCAACCGACCTGTCTGGCTGTTTGTGTATGTGACTTTAAATGTTTGTAAACGCACCCACGACACAGGAGAAATTCCTAGTGTGGGGCAACGTTTAAAAAATATATATATACATATATATTATAATTAGCGTTACCGTTTAATTGGCGTCTTTCTCAAAATATTAGGAACAAATATCAGACGCCCATAAAACTCCTTTAAACATAATTATTGCTTCTAGTAGTTAACATGAGTTTTTTTCTCTGTGGAACCCGAAATTTTGACAGTTAGACTACTTGCCGACCCCTGCTCTATATAGATATTATACACAGGCGACTGGGTAGCTTACAAATAGTCCTGTGTTTACCAAACTATTGGTGGCGAGATAAGTCATTTTTCAAACCCATTTCATCAATGACACAAGAAAAACCACCGGCAAAGCCAATCTCAGTTTATACAAAGATTACGTTAACATGATGCATCTTAGAAATATTGTTCTCTCAGTTCAAAGGTCTTATTGTCTACCTCCAATAAATAACATTGACCCTGGGGTCGAAATAATTCACTACATTCTCTTTGAAAAACGGGTATAGACACTTCGACAAACGCTTCTTATAAAATAAATGTTTTCATTTGATAAATTAACGGATTATGCAACTTATCTCCTTGAAAGGAAAGAACAGTAAGGTCGCTGCGGAGCTGAGACTCAGATAACACGCTTTTTACGACTACGGAATGTATTCAAACAGAAAGGTTAAATGTTTTATAAGGAAAATAAAGCTGTGTCTTCAAAGGAGAATGTAATATTGTATTAAATTAACAACACAAGAACAATACTAATGAGATGATACATGAAAGTCAAGAATCGCAAAGATTAAAAGCTTCACATCCTACGCCACGAAAATGTTCTTTACAAAGTTTCGCGTTTCTTTACACATTGTAACGTTCTTATTATAGCATCTTACATACTAGTATTTGTTTGGATAACTCTTCCTCAGATTGTAGTAGACAGTAAAATTTATTCATCCCATCATAAAACAACAACGCTTACAAAACCCATTATAAAATATACGTAACGTCGTATAATTAAAATATCGTGAAACAATTGTTTTAAATTGCAATTTCACGATACTAGAGACGTGCCTCGTTCATAACTGTTATTAAAGCAACAGCTCTCTTAAAACCTACGTAAAGGTCTCGTGTTTACACTGGCGGTCATATGTTCCTCGATCTATGTTATTAGCACATATTTAAGCCGTTTATCTTTATCGTTACGGCGGGCGTAAGCCAGCGTACTCAATAACGAAGAATAGGTATAAATACGTGTCGATACACGGGCAGAGACAATCGCGTACAGAAGACGGCGGCGTTATCTTCAGTTTTATCTGGGGAACGTGACCTTTTAACCCCGCTATCTGCGTGCACGCCGTCGCCGCCCGCCCATCTCACCCGGACAGTTCTTCTCGAATCCCAACGCAAATAAATACCGGCCAAGTATTTTACGAAAGCCATTAATTTAGAAATGCCGATCTGTCGTGCGATTGTTTATGATCATCGAGTCGGACCACCTTGTCCGTGTTATTAATTGATCGTACGATAAGCTTTGCAGTTAACGATTACACGGTTCGATTTTCTTTCCTTAAAAATTACACGGTGCCGATTATTTTGGTTGGATATTACAACAGGAACTTGCTCTAAAAATAAATCAAGTGGCAGCGAAGTGCCGCGTGGTCACCGGACATAGTGGCACGAGGGGCCTGCCGCATGAGCCGGCCCCGCACATTGTTAGCTCATCTCGGTCGTCACTCTTTGCGAACGTTCCTCCAGAACGATATTCAACAAGTCGTTGAAAATCTCGCACCACCTGTTGCGAGCCAAACAAACATCTTTACTACGAAAACGTCGGGAGCATTATGTTAAGATGGCCATCATTTTTCTTTGGCTTACCTACACAAAGTCAGCCTTAGCAGACTTGGCGCAGACAACTTGTTTACTGGTTGAGAAATAAACTAGAAACCCAATATTGTTTACTTCTAATGGACCGCATTACAAGAAACTTCAAGTGCTTGAGTGGACGGTTGCAGATGTATTGTAATTTCTCCAACCTCATTAGATGAAATTGCAAAAGAAATCCTATGAAGATGAGCTTGTTTAAGAAACTCTACGGTTCAAAAGACAGGAACGAGTGTTTTATTGTTTTATTTAATCCCCTACATCAAGGTTTCCATTACGAAATGAAACGAAGTCGGCACTGGGTAGCGCAGCTCATTCATTGCCTCTGACTGAGCACTGAGCACGATTATAATATTAAATGTCTCTCTTGGCTCACTGGTTGCGCTTCGTGGAATTGAAGAAGAACTCGAGTGGTACGTACAGTCACACCATACAGCTCTTACAAACATTACCCAGTCCTAAGTCAGCTTAAAATTTCGTTTTTATGTAAATAGTAAATTTAATATCTATGACTGCCTCAACCCACTTGTAGAGACCACTTAAAACATGAATTTATAGCCAAATGAAAATTGTCTTTAATAACGTTGTAAAGAACAGGAAATGAGCGGAAATAGTTCTTAGGTATTATAATAAGTGAGATGTAATTCATGTAATGTCGGCGTTGTTTGAAGGCATTGAGTTGCGTCATGTGACGATTGCAAACTACTGTAACTCAGTAGAATTCGTTGAGTTTAGCCGATATCAAAAACAAAGGTCGTAGGTCGTTCATATTGTTAGTAATTTCAACTAAACTTGAATGGCGATTGTTATTAATGTTAGTTTATTTTGAATGGTAGCATTATCGTTATATTTATGTACAGTGTACACTCATTATAATGTGGGATTTTTGTGTTACATTACCAATTTTAAAAATAATTGGGTATTTGTTTGTTTGGGGTGCGAGAGGCTGCTTGTCCTCATTATATTTCGTAGAATATTCGGTATCTTTTAAAATTTTATCGTATATAATTGCTATTACACTGCTTATTACTGACTCGTTGTTCTAGTAGATGCTAGAGCTACTGCTGAGTATGAGGTACTGGGTTCGATTCGGGTGGGCAACGTGTTATTGGGACTAGTTCCAGGGTAGAAAATTCATTCACCAAAGAGTTTATTAAATATGGGATAAAAGTTTGTATTGAAGTTCGTGATTAGTCGTTTTCGTTTGGTTTGTATATTTTATCGTAGGCTGTATACAATAACAGACCTTATTGTATGCAGCCTGGTAGAACATTAGTTATCTCTGGTTTCTATCTCTCAAGAAAAGAAAAATGAATGGTTTGGAAGAACCTAGAAGGTTAACCTAGAAGGTAAGTTTAGAAGAAGTATTTGCCTTGTAGAACGATTCTTGATTGCGCAATTGTGATGAACGGTTCTCTTCTTAATAAACACAATTCAATCAGCGGAGCCCTATTATTTACAACAGTGATATAACCCGATCTAGAATAAGTAGATATGTGCAGATTGATAAAAGGCTGAATAGGAGATACAACCACAATATATTATTTGTGAATTATTAATGGTATAATTAAAGTATTGGATTCGCCTACCTACCTTGAGCAAGCGTGATGATTGACACTCGAAGCTTCTCTGTATGAGAATAGGTGTTTGCCCTGCACTGGGTTAGTAGACCGGCTGGTATTATTATAATTGTTACATTTGATTAAACATACAGGCTACATAGTATTGTAGACCGTTATCTTTATTAAATATTAAAATAAGACGTTCTGACTTTAAGACATCTATTCAATACAATAAAACGGGGTGAATCGAAACACCGGGGTGAATCGTAACACCGGGGTGAATCGTAACAAAACTTTAAATGAGACTTAAACGTTGATTCAACATTAATAATTACTGGCAAAGTGTTAAAATTATACATTTCAATTCCTTGAAAAAAATAAGAGTCCTTGTAGTAACAAACAATGTTAAACTGATGCGAAAATGCCCTTCAAAGTTTTGTTTCTTCTCACCCCCGCGTTTCTATTCACCCTGTTATACATATCTTAATATATATAAATCTCGTGTCACAATGTTTGTCCTCAATGGACTCCTAAACCACTTAACCGATTATAATAAAATTCGCACACCATGTGCAGTTCGATCCAACTTGAGAGATAGGATAGTTTTTATTTCGATTTTTGACCTTAATATTTTTTTAATTGCAAATTAAACGTTTTCCTCTAATAAGTTCCATATATTTCTAACAGATGGCAGTGTAACTCAACTTTTGAGGCGGGACGAAGTTCGCTGGGACAGCTAGTAATATATATAATATATACCAATATCTTCCCTGACACGGGCGTCATATATCTTCTTCTAAACTCTTTTTTTTTCAATCTTAACTGTTTCAAACCAAAGACAACCAAAGTTCTACCTGCCTGTACGCAAGAAGGTCTGTTATAATATTAGAACATTATTAGTCCCATGCTATGCTAGGTATATATAATTCTTATTGTATTATGGATTGGAAAGTAATCAAATAAAAATTCCTGGAATGAAAAACAATGCGCATTGAATTATTAATGTTTAGATTTTCTAAACATGGCAACTGTTTCCTTTATCAAATAGAAAGCCCACGCAAAATATAAATCCTTTGGATATTGTATCCGCTTCAACGTAATAATTACGTGATAAAGTACAATTATTGTGGACCTCATTTAAGCTTTTGATGCATTTGCACACAGTTTGCGTGTACCGAGAATCGAAATATATCTTTTATTAATAAACTTACGACATTCTAAACGTCCGTAACCCATATTTAACACAAGTTACAGTATACACTGACTCTTTCTGTTCTGCCTTATTGGTGTACTGTTTTGCAAATGGTCGCTTAAATTCTAACACCACTTAAGTCGAAAATATTTACTTTCTATTTTAACTTTATGTACCTACACTTCAAATTATATCTATTGGATATAAGACTAATTATTATTAAGTAAAAAATGAAAAAAAAAATGACATACATACGTTGTGTTGCCCAATTTTAAAACCTTAAGTTGACATACGTGGTGTTGGAACTTCAGCGACAAAATGCAGAATATGGAACCGTAGTTCGATTCACAACCTCACAGGCCGAGTATTTTGTAATTAGCTCTGGTGTTGCAATTACGGATTTGTCTCGTTGGTTTGGTTGAGCATGAGGTCGTGGGTTAGATTCCCGGGTCCAGAGTAATGGATTCTCAATCTTGAATTTCTCAGTAACAGCCCGTAATCTGGAATTGTGCCCGGTTGATGGCAAAACGTTTGCCCCCTATTATGTATACATGAGACTTAAAAATAATTGGCCAAATGTGGATATAGGTACTACACGTACACCACTGCCTTACTCCTTAGGGAATACAGCCGTGATGCTATGTCAAAATATCTTACCAGCAGCTCCAGTATGGCGTGGGACTACGTTACGAATCGTGGGTGTAGGTACTATTAATATCAGTCTACCCCTTGGATGAATACAGGCTTGAATACTATATATGTATGTTAAACCCATATTTTATAAAAGTTACATTACATTGTTATGTGGTAACGTCTGATACAACATGTTAGTCGTGTAAGTGAAGAGACATGTTCGGTACGTTTTTAAAATATGTTGTCGCATTAATAAATTATGTAAAGCACACTTCAATGTATGTTTAACTCGCGTGTCAACAAGCATTGGATAAAAAAGTGTGTATTACAGTAACATAAAAAGAAGAAAGCTTTAAAGTGTATGTGTGATTGAATTTCAATATGAGTTGTTACATTGTAACAACGTATGGACTTAAAACTACAAAAACTTGATATGTGTATATTTTTCTTTTTTTAAATGTTCTGAATTATTTCGTTGATGACTATGGTGCACAGAATACTCTAATTAGTTAATATTTGCAACATTTTGTGGGAATCAAACATTGTGTATCTATACAAATAATTAAATTGATGTGTCAGTTTGTAATTTCAAAGTAACAGCTTTTTACAAAGTGCATATGAGATTTAACGGAATACGGCAGTTTTACCAAAACGGTTTGCTACAGGTTCTCCTATAAGGCTGAACCGTATTTATCTGGGCTTCCACTGACAGATACCTGATATTCTAAGGAGTAACATAGGCTATTTCTATTTTAGAAAAGGACGCCGTGTCAAAAAATTAAAACCCATGAATTATTGGTACAGGTGGATGAAGTTACGGGCTCAGTTGGTTTTTTAATAAGTTTCTAACAACCTTATCAGTACTCTTTCCATTAATTTAATTGAATAGGGGTGAAGCCTGGGTAAAAAAAAGGAATTATATTTAGTCCGTCAGTCAGAAAATAAAAAAATAATAGACACGTATTTTTTGGTTTATCATATTAATAAAAAAAGAATTAGATAAAACGTTTTAAATATGGGGAGTAGGGGCTGGATTTTTCACACGTGGGTATAAAATCCACTTACGTGTGACTGACGTCACGCTAAATTTTAATTCAATGTATTAACATAATCCTTTGATTACTTAAAAAAAGGAAAAATACGTGTGCAATGTTTTTAAATAATCTACCGAACGGACATAAAACTGTTTTTTTCCGCATCCCTATTAAAACATCTATTTATTAATAAAACAAATATTGTAGTTTAATAGTCAGTCAACATGACAGCAAAGCGGAGGGCTGGGTGTTTAGATGCTTAAGTGCCCTTTGTTTTTATTTAGGAATCCTCCGCATTTTTTGCATATACATAATTTTGTTCGCTATGAGTTTTAGTATAGATATGATAGGGATTGTATTTTGTACAATATGAACACTATTAACGAAATGAAAAACGATGCTGAGATAAGTAATCAACAATTAAAGTATCTACCGAATTTTGAATGAAGATCGTGTAAGGTTGACTGAATTTGTGATAATCAA
This sequence comes from Phlogophora meticulosa, assembly GCA_905147745.2. Taxonomy (NCBI): domain Eukaryota; kingdom Metazoa; phylum Arthropoda; class Insecta; order Lepidoptera; family Noctuidae; genus Phlogophora; species Phlogophora meticulosa. Next base: position 11,898,714 of record LR990522.1, on the reverse strand, counting down.
ACACGGTTGACGGCACGGTTGGCGCATTGGCTGAGCGATTGACTGCTGCACCGCGTGTCGTGGGTTCGATTCCCGCACGGAACAAATATTTGTATGGCCTACAGGTAGTTGTTCCGGGTCTGGCTTTTTGTGTATGTGAGTTTGAATGTTTGTAAACGCACCCACGACACAGGAGAACTTCCTAGTTTTTAAAAAACGTTTTTAAAAAAGAAAAAGAAACAACTATAGAAATTAACATACAACATAAGCTTCAGTTGTAAGTTATGGGTTAAAGTTTCATAACAAAACCCATGCGGAGGATTTATTCATTCTTTATTTCTCTGTTAAGCGGATTATTATTACGATACGCCCGATACGGATCTAGTTTAATTTAAACGTTTTATCGGCAAAGTTGCACTTTTGTAAAACAAAAGTGCAACTTATATACTTTCCGCAGTACCTATTGCCGAAATAATTAGATAATTATTGATGATTGAGTTGAATTTTCGCGTAAATATTATTTTTTTAATAATAAGTTAGTCTATCTACTGAGCCTTTATAATAATACCTACTTCACGGACAAAGGGCTCTTATTAATCTCAATAATCTCAACCCTTCTATTGAAAAATAGTCCAATATTTTTAAAGGTTCTTGCTGAACAATGTACCTACTTAAAACAATCCATATCTAAAAACCCGTATAAAAATTGAAATGATAGGCGAATCATATGTCTTATGTATTACTTTTATTTTGGAAGATTTAGGCAAATCATATTAAATTCAATGGAATACCCATTAGAGAAGGGGTTTTTAAATGTGGGGTACTATAAGTACACTTCTGCCAAACTCTTCAGGGAATACAGGTGTGATGTTTGTTATGTTTTCCAACGAGAATGAATCTAAGAGCAATCGGGCACTTGGTTTTCTGGGCCTAGTAAATAAAAATAAATAAATAATGCTGGACAATCCACACAGCATCATCAAGCCCCAAACTAAGCAGAGCTTGTGTTATGGGTACTAGATGACTGATATACTTAATACAATACATTACATAGATACATAGTTTTTATTATACATAGCAAATACCCTGAACACCCGGAACATATCTTTGTAGATCGTACAAACATTTGTCCCAAGGCGGGAATCGAACCCACAACCTCCTGCGTCGCAGGCGGACCTTCGCCCGCTGCGCCACATAGGTCGTCAAAGTACTAGTAGGCACTTAAGTATCCATAAATTGACTAATAAGCACGTAGATTATTATTATTATCTGTTTATATCACTACACGATTTAAAATTCGCTTCCTACATTAGGTCAATACAGGTGCGCACTTAACTTTAATTAAGTATCACTATGAAATAGCTTTTACATTTTATTATTGTCCCGATGCCAAGCGCATTCGTGTTCAGAATTGTACGTTCGACTACTTATTTCCTCCATTTACATTAACCAGGGCTATAAAGTCAATGCGAAGCTTTCATTGTAACTACGGACAAATGGTCAGAGACTAAAACTGGACGATTTAAACTTTTTATAGCGCGGCAACAAGTTTGTTTGTTTTAGTTATTTATTACGGATTAAAGTCGAAGGTTAAATAAAGATTTAATCGAGGGGCTTTAAAATTGAACTCTTTCTTTCCTTATATTTAACTAAATATAACAACTAATTACTCTGCACAGATTACTTCGGTATATAAGGCTTTGAGTGAAGTATTCATCTATTATCAAGGAAGTTTCTGCGGTCGTCCGCTGTGCAAACTCACCCTTCGTTTTCCTTTCGGCTTTTCCGACGACTGGCTGTGATTTCTCTTCTTCATACTGCCAGCTTTAAATTCCCTCATGATTAAACTAGCATCTTATTATACGATTGTGCAAATTACTTTCACTTATTAACACTATAGTGTCCCCAACACACATTCTTATCAGACGCTTCAATTCGTTCGTCTGTAAATAGTAACGTCACAAACACTAAACACTGGCAAATCCAGGGAGAATTGAAGAATCCGGTGTAATCACTGTGTGCGTAAGTTTTCAGAACGTTCTGAAAATGCGAGTGCGTAGTTTCCCGCGCGTCGCGTACGGTACGGTGAGGCGTCGCGCTACGCTTCCAACTTGACGTAGAGTGGTATCCTCAGTCGGTCCCGCCTGCGGGCTCCGCGACACGCGGCCGCGTCCCGCCGCCCACTCGCCCCGCACAGCCGCCAAACAGATAAGTAAACAAAAATTCTCTGAGAGATAACGATGTGGTTAACCCCTCATAACTCACCCCTAATTAAAACTTCAGATAACACACCTTAAGGATTAGGCCAGAATGCGTTTTTAATCACGATATCGTAGACAAATTACAGTCGTCATAAAACCATTGAATTATAGACTCGTAAACAGAAATCACTTTAATTTACTTATCTCATACATTTCGAGCCACGATTGAATCCATATATATCCTTGCTATGTAAATAGAGTTATAATTTTATTTGCCACTCTCGCATAATTTGCCGGGGTGTTACCCTATATAAGTACAACTGAATTAGAGGATTTAGATGTTAATTGTTAATAATGAAAGTAAGGCTGACTATTAGCACTTGAGTAAGCTGAGTGTCGCATCGCGCTCGCAAAGAGCTAATGATTCCACTGCAAGATTGCAGTAAACGTCGGCTCGCATCTACATCGCATACAAATTATCTAAGCTCTTAGCGCATAAAGTTGAAAACAAATTTTATGGCTATTTACTTACCTACATTTCAACGCCATGAGCGAGCTACCGACGTGTTATCTCTGACACAAAGGTCACATGTCATTGACGAAACATTACGGAAATAAACAGTTGAAATCATAACAAGAATGGGGAATTCGAAAAGCAAAAGAATTGCTCACATTTCTGATTTTAGCGCTGAAAGCCTGTGGAAACATGTGTGATGTCAGCTCTGACGCAAAGCCAAGATTGAGTGGTGTCTGCGTCAAATACGCGGTCAGTGTTAAAATACTTGTCTGTCTATTCCAGAACTGTATGCAGTGATTTGTGAAAAACGGTACTAACTACCGGGAGGGATCTCGGTAGTCAGTACCATTTTTCTTACAAGCAGGAAAATTTTGAGGCAGTTTTCTCATGCAAGTACTTAAGTAAGTATAAAGGTATGTTATAGTACGCGATCCGACTGCAAGATTACGTTAATCGAGTAGGTACTCAAACCTTTTTTCAGATTTGTAAAATATAAAAATAAATAATTATAAATTGGGAGATTTATTGTTGCCGTGGTGCCACTCTAATGTGGTTGCGAGTAATTTAATTAAAATTATATTATTGACAGAAACAAAAAGAAAACTTGTTATTATTAAAATAACCTTTCATTCACTTAACAGCAATATAATGTAAGTAACTTGAAAAGTTATGGCTGCAGTTGAGTACTGTACTATCCGCAACCTCTTCGTAGCGAGATCTGAACGAGTAATACTTTGTTACATTTATACGTTCACGTATATTCATTATTTGACTGTAACCCCGGCAAAAATAAATTCCCCAATTTCTATTCTAAATATTTAAAAAATGAATCCCTGTTTCCCTTGGTCACGCCATAACTTGAGAACGACTGTGCTGATTTCATTTATCTTTATTTGTCAAGTTTCTAATATTTTGTAGAAGGTTCTTACGGAAAGAAAAATTAAAACAATTGCGCACGAAATTGAAAAATTTCTGAAAACCTAACGACTATTTTAACTTCGAGCGTTTGACAGCTCGCGCGTTTGACAGTTGTGTGAATCAATGTGAATTTTAAACGCGGGGCTTAGCTATAAAAATAGATTTCCATTACATACTGGATGAACTTAGTAATCTTGCAGCCAGGATCTTAGACTATTACAGTGTGTTGTATAAGGAACGATCAGGTTTTGAAAACCAATCAAATAAAAAATATTGCGAATAGACTAAAGTTTTCAGTTAGCGCTTTCATACCCAATGTGCATTTTTTCCCCGATTTTACATGTTCACGTGTGACCTATTTCATGTCTGCTGGACTGTATTGAAGTTTGAATTTATTCATCCAAATTCTAAATCAAATTCTAACGGCACGCGTACCTCGTAGTCGCATCGTATTTCGACGACCGATGTGGCGCGGCGGGCGAAGGTCCGCCTGCGATGCAGGTGGTTACGGGTTCGATTCCCGCCTTGGGACAAATACTTGTAAGTACTACAAATATTTTCTCCGGGTGTTCTGGGTATTTGCTATAGGTATATAATAAAAAGTATCTATCTATGTAGTGTATTGTATTAAGTATATCAGTCATCTAGTACCCATAACAAAAGCTCTGCTTAGCCTGAGGCTAGATGATGCTGTGTGGATTGTCCTGCATTATTAAAAAAACAAAAGAATGAAATAAAAATAAGTTCTTTGAGATTTTGATAGTAAACTTTTTATTTTATTTCAGTTAAATAAGTGATAAGAATATTTACTGCATATGTTTGAACATTGAGTTTATAGGACGATGTACAGAATATCAATACTAACACGAAACGCGACCTTGGTAAGTGACAATACACCGAAAAGTCCTGCAAAGAATAATTTAAATAAAAGATTTAAGACATTTCATACTTCGATCCTTTTAGGACACCATTGGGTACCAGTACTCTGAAATCTATTTAGCCTTTTTGTAACATTACTAGCTGCGCCCTGCGGTGTTACCCGCGGATTTAAGTTTTCTTAAATTTTCCAAAATTCCTCGCAACTTTCTCAGGTTTTTCTTTCATAAGAAACTTCTCCTTACAATAACAAACACAACAGTAAAATAATTACCGAAATTGTTCCAGCCGTTCACGCGTGAAGACGTGTCCAAAGGAAATAGGGAAGGAAATAATAATATAATTCATTTTTATAGATATAGAAGATTATCGGGAAAATTAATATATTTACATAACTAGACCTCATTCACATTTCACATTCACAAATAAAAGGCTTCAGGCGACATCTAACATCACATCTGTATTCTCTGACGGGTTGGGCAGACGTGCACCCACATACTATATACTCGTATTATGTATTCAGTTTAGCAGACTTTGCCTGAGTTAATTGTTGATTTTGGTATATAGTTTTTATTTGTTTATTTTGGCATATTGGTGTGTGCTAGCTAACATGTAGCAAATTATTTAATTGAATGATGTACAAAGATGACTGACATAAATATTATTTTTGACATATGTTGTATAGCTTCAAGTTTTTCAAAACTATCAGACGTGTTGCTGGGGAGTTTGTTCCGCCACTTCTTCTTCCCAGCAAAAACACTAGGAAGTGGTGAAGGGTGGGCGTTTTGGGGGACAATTAAAGACCAAATTAACAAAGGGACGTTATAACTAAACCTCTGCTGTCCGCGGACTGTTTGTCAGCGGACTGTATCTCATTGAACCGTAATATGCAGACAGTTGAAATTTCTACAGTGTGTATTTCTATTGCCGCTATGTAACCAAAAATAATAAAAACAGAATCAAATTTAAAAGAAACGTTATTTCTATAGATACCTATTGTAGACCGGGTTATTTTAGTGTTGTAGAATAATAAGGCTTCGGTGATTTTATTGTATTCACTAACTTTATCCATCGTTTACAATTAAGAATCTCCTCCTAGACAAGCGACATTTATCTCAACTTCTAAACTATTCTAATCTTTCTTGAGTGGTTGAAACCATAGAGAACCAAGGTTCTACCAACCTGTATACGATAGGGTCTCTTATTATATACGAGCTCGTTACAATATCGTACTATAGTACAGAATCCTTCGTGTGCGAGTCCGACTCGCACTTGGCCTGTTTTTTTCTTTATTACTTTGTAGAAACATTATAATAGATTCCAGTACCTGTTACATTCGTAATGTATGGAAAATAAACGTGTCATCGGAATATTGAAATCATGTCAATTTAATTTTCACTTTCACGTTCTACTAAAGGAAAAATAAGACGACAGTTAGAGGTCATCTAAACATCAATACAAATAAATAAAATTGATGTGTCTGTTTGTAATGTGGGGGGGGGTCTGGATGTTTGCTTTTGCGGTTGCACAACGACATGCTTTGCTTGCTTTGCTTGGTAGTAGATATGCAGACCTACCTTACTGCCTCCCTCAGAGGTGGTAAGGTGGCGAGGTTTTGAGGGTGAGCGCACCAGTCGTGTAGATCCTCAAGGCAAGTCCGTTGGTTCACCTTCTCGTGGTTGCCGCCCTGTTATTGGTCTAATTCCTTAAGAAGTAGACGCAACAAAAACCAACGGGCGTCCTTTCCACTCCCAACCGTGACCCTGGTGATTAAGAGGTTGCGGGCTCGTCGTCACTACAAGCAGCTGATGGCGAGTAGGAGTAGTAATCACCTGCGCTAGGACCTGCGCAGTTGAGCGCCGTAAGCAGGGATGAAGGAGTCCTGGGGGGTTGAGCCGATCGGCGCTGGTGGTTATGCGTCCGTGAGGCAACACGCCCTCTTTGGTCTGGATTTCAGGCGAAACGGTGGCCCTACTCATTAGCCAGGGGTAGGGAAATGGTCACAGTGTCCCGTCAGAGGGCCACAGGCGAGGTGCGTGAGGTCCGCTGGCGCCATCCTCGGGTGGCAGAAGCGGTGGGTGAAGGTCATGCTGACGGTGTAAGTGAGGGTTGATCAGCTCGTCGGGGGTAGGCCTTTCGACTCCCGATGCCGGCCCGATCGAGCACCCGATGTCGCACTGTAAACCAGCCTTGCGTTCCTATATCTCTCTGGTAGTCCTAACGATCAAGCTTCTTAACAGTGAGACGTTCCCAGTTGCGGGCTCCATGGTGGGTGGGAGCCAGAGAGACGAATAATACTGCTTTTTATACATGGACAATCCAAGGCCATCTCAAAAAACCGGAGTGAAGTCAGCGAAAGCCGACTCAGCTCCTAAGCGGGGTGCTAACAACACCCCGCTCGCCCCTGGAGGTCCTGCGGGTAATACTGCAGGCACCAGCGCGGGTGCCGGTCCGATTGTGGCGAAAGCTGCAGTTCGGACCAAAACAAAGTCCCAGCTTAAGCAAAGGACGTCAGCGCTGCCTGGGACCAGTACTGACCCTTTTAGAGCACAGGCGAGGACGGCGACGATTCATTCCACAGCCGGACCGAGCCTTAGCTCACAAACACCACCTCCTGCGGCTCTTCAAGCTGCAAATCAGCAGGCTGTTACCGAGCAATCGAGGACGCCTGGCACTGACGACGCGTTCTCACGCGGTTGGCAAGTGCAAAAACGCAAGGGCAAGGGTAAACATACTCAACAAGCCCATTGCCCTTGTACTGTCCACCCGGGCCGTCCTGCTCCTGCAGATCTGGCCAATAGGGGGGACGGGCGCAACGGTAAGGCACTCCGTCAGGCGTGCCGCCGTGCAAAACGGAAGGAGGGTAAAGCCGCTCGTCGTATACAGGCTACCGCTGCCGGGTCAAGCCACAAAACTAGCAGCAAGGTCGACTTCTCCGCGGGGAAACGGTCGCAGGCCGAGGCCGGTGAAAGCCGACCAGAGCCTGCTGGACCGTCAACCAGCGTCGAGAGGAGGCCAGCCACAAACACCAGACCAAGGAAACAATCCGATTGGAAGGATCAGGCTACGGCCAAGCGGGCTCTCAACGAGACCTTGTCGCCTCGTGGGGAGCAGAAGCGGCCGCGGCTTGACCATTCCAAACGGATTGAAGACAGGAAAAGCTACGCCCAAGCTGCCAGCGCCACCCTGAACGTCGCAATCACCAGCGAGAGCACAGGGGCCATCAGCAAGGACGTATCGGACCAGGTACTCGCTGCTATACAGAAGCAGATAATCTTAGAGGCCTGCTCCCCCAAGCAAGACACTCCCGGGCCGACGTTCAACGCCAAGCCGCTGTTCTCCGAGGGGGTCCTTAAACTGTGGTGCGGTAACGACCACACCTTAGCATGGCTAAGGAATACAGTCTCCGGCTTGGTTCTCCCGACTAGCACTCAGCTGGTCGTCAAGAATCAGTCGGACATCATAAAGCGAGCACGATGTGGAGTCGTGATCCCAGACGAGCAGGGGGTCTACGGAGAGGCGACCAATATAGGGCGCGCTCTCAGCTACCAGAACCCCTGGATCGACGTGAAGAGGTGGGTACTCCTCTTCGCTGACAAGCAGGAAGCAGCATGGTTCGTTGCGGTGGGCATCCCTGAGGACCAAATTCCGACCCTGATGAAGGCCGGACGCCGACTCTCAATTGGATTGGGGTCGGTGTACGTAAGATTCCAGGGTCCGAACGGCAGATTCGCCGATGTCCCTCAGGGGTGGAACGCCGCAGCGACGGCCATGACGGTGGAGGCCAAGCCCCCCGTTCCAGGTGACGCAGTAGACAAGGAAGCTACAGACACGACCAACCCGGGAACTGCGGCGGCCGAGCCGGCCTTAGCTGGGCCGGCCGCCTCCGGGGCCACCGTGGGGGCCGTCCCCTCGACGGGTGGGGAGCTGGAAGACATGATACTGTCTCCGGCCTCCGATCCGGGAGGGGACGGGTTCGACGAGGGCTTCGACCTGTTTGCCGGGTTGAGACTGGAGGGAGACGAGGAGGGTGCGACCAGCAATGGCGTCCCTTTCGTTGACCTGTAAGGTCGTGCAAGCAAACCTCCACCACAGCCAGACAGCGACGGCTCAGTTGCGCAAGTGGCTGGAGGTACAAGATGCGGCCGTTGCCCTGATCCAGGAGCCGTGGATTAGGGCTGGCCATATACAAGGACTCTCCAATCTCGGTGGTAAGATGTTAGTCACTACAGACCACGATCATCCTAGATCGTGTATCTATGTAATAGGTAACCTTAAAACACAGATCTTAGCAGATTTCTGTTGCAGAGATGTCTCTGCAGTTAGACTGTCTATACAGCGGGATGGCGTGGAGATGCCAGTAGTCTTTGCCTCGGCTTATATGCCTGAGGCAGAGACACCGCCACCCCATGACCTCGCCCGCCTCGTAAGTTACTGCGAGAGGAGCGGGATGGAGGTTGTTATTGGGGCTGACGCAAATGCCCATCACCCACTGTGGGGCATGGACACGCAAAATGATAGGGGTAAGACATTGGTTGAATTTTTATTTACAACAAACCTATCCCTATTAAACACAGGCTCCGAACCAACATTCGTAACCAGAAGAAGCCGCACGATCATTGACCTCACCATGGTCTCTGAGGGTGCAGCGGAAATCACCTCGGGCTGGCAGGTCTCCAAGGAGACCTCGTGCTCGGATCACAGGTGGATCCGCTTTGACATCCAGGTCTGTGCGACACCTATACCGCCACGACGCAACCCAAGGAATACGAACAGGGTTGCCTACACACGCACGCTTGCTATCAAGCTGGCGACACTAAGCAGTCCACCAAGGTACGTGGACACAACGCAGATAGATGCACAGGTCGAGCACATCACTGCATCAATGATAGACAGCTACCATACTGCCTGCCCAGTAACCACACTGCCCGTAACACCAGGTAAACAACCCTGGTGGGGCGCCGAACTGGAACGCAAGCGCGGTAAGGTAAGGAAGGCTCTGAACAGAGCCATGAACACATGGGCTGACGAGGACTGGGACGCATACTACGCGGCCAAGTCTAGCTACAAAAAATGCATCAGATTCAGAAGCACCGCAGGATGGCGTAAGTTCTGTGGCAATATTGAATCCTGCCAACAAGCAAACAGGGTAAGGAAAATACTGGCGCAACAGCACACACCTGGGCCAGCCACTCTCCGTAAACCTGACAATACCTTAACCACATCACCAGAGGAAACGAGACGCGTCCTAATAGAAACTCACTTCCCAGGAAGCGTCCTCACTCAGGAAATTGATTGGTCTGATACAATGCAAACACCGTCAGGAAATGACTGGCTATACGCAAACAAGATGATCACATTGGATAAAATCCAATGGGCCATCGAAAACTTCCAACCCTTTAAGGCAGCCGGCCCCGATGGTGTTTTCCCCGCCCTACTGCAGTGGGGTGGTACCTCGGTTGCCGTAAGATTAGTGCCTCTGTTGCGGGCATGCCTGGCCTACAGACACATCCCGAAAGGTTGGAGGGAGGTGAAGGTTATATTCATTCCTAAGCCAGGCAAGAGTGACTACACAAACGCTAAATCCTACCGACCTATCAGCCTGACATCGTTTCTCCAAAAAACCTTGGAGAGACTATGCGATAGGGAGCTAAGAGACGGCGCTCTTAAAAACATACCACTACATGGTAACCAACATGCATACTGCTCAGGTAAGTCGACGGAGTCAGCTCTTCACCTGGTGATTAGCCGGATTGAAGAAGCTATTCACCAAAAGGCTACCTGCCTAGGCACATTTATAGACATCGAAGGCGCCTTCGATAAAACAAACTTCTCCAGTATTAGTACCGCCCTCTCCAAACATGGCGTGGATCAGGTATTAACAGATTGGATTACTAACATGTTAAGCAAACGAGTGGTTCGTCTGGAAGAGGATCAGAACATGGCCTTGATAGCCAGGGGTTGCCCCCAAGGAGGCGTTTTATCTCCCCTCCTCTGGAACCTGGTAATAAATGACCTCATCAAAATTCTAAATGACAACCACTACTACACGATAGGTTATGCGGACGACCTCGCAATCCTTGTGTCAGGGAAGGTGACAGGGACGATCTGCAACCTCACTCAACAGGCACTACGCATCGTTGAACGATGGTGTAGGGAATTTGACCTTTCGGTGAACCCCACTAAAACCGAAGTAGTCATGTTCACCAAGAAAAGAACACTAGGCCACTTTAGCCTACCAAAACTATTCAACACAGAACTCCAACTAGCGAACGAGGTCAAGTATCTTGGGGTCATCCTTGATAGTAAGCTAAACTGGAGTAATCATCTAGACAACAAACTAAACAGGGCCTGTATCACCTTTTGGCAGTGCAGGAAAATGATAGGCAAGAAGTGGGGCCTATCACCCAAAATCATACTTTGGCTATACAACACTGTTATCCGACCAATGATCGCATACAGTGCCGTGGTCTGGTGGCCCCGCACCAAACTAACTACAGCCTCAAGCAAACTTCAACGCATGCAGAGGCTAGCTTGCATGGCAATCACGGGCTGTATGAGGACTACTCCTACCGCAGCTCTTGAAGCAATGCTGGAAATCCCGCCCCTCCACCTGTTTATACAACAGGAAGCGACGATGGCGGCGGTACGCCTAAAAACACTAAATCTCTGGAGTAAAAGAGAAACACAACACTCCGCGTTACTTGAGGGACTCTACAAGGAGTTCCCCTTGACTAAAGCCATAAACGACCGGATTCCCAAGCAATTTATCTTCGATAAAAGATACAAAATCCAACTCCATGAGGATCACCGGTACGAGGGACAACGTCCAGCAGAGTTGCGTATTTTCACAGACGGATCCAAGACAGGTACCGGCTCTGGCGCTGGCATCTTTTCGGAGGACCTCAATATACATATAGCCACACCTCTAGGGGCCCACAATGCGGTGTTCCAAGCAGAGTGTATGGGTATATCCCTAGCAGCCTCAGCTATCGCAGCCAGACAGGTTCAGGACCACACTGTCCGTATTCTATCGGACAGTATGTCGGTCCTGCAAGCACTAAAATGCTACACAACCAACTCTGGGCTTATATACGAATGTCATCACCGCTTAAATCAGGTGGGTATTCTAAACAACATAACCATTCAATGGATCAAAGGACACAGCGGTTCTCGTGGCAATGATGCTGCAGACGAACTCGCAAGAAGGGGATCTAGCATGGCAGTAATGGGACCGGAACCCATTGTACCACTCCCCTTTGGGTATATACGCACTCTGGTAAGGAAACGCACTAGGGTTCAACACAACAAAATTTGGTCAGACCATACAGACTGCAGGCTGTCCAGGGAGGTACTCCCTGCAATGGACGGCCGCTTTACAAAACAGGCCCTACAACTGACTAAGCAGCAGCTGCGCACAGTCACAGCCGCTGTCACAGGTCATGGGTCATTTAACAAGCACCTATTTACTATAGGAGTTACAGATAGCCCACTGTGCAGAGCTTGCATGGAGGTGGACGAGACGGCGGACCACGTGCTTCTCCACTGTCCAGAGGTTACTGCATACAGGGCTAAATACTTCGGTAACCCGGTTACTCTCCGAGAGATCGCCAGTAACGTCAGGGCGCTGCTGGCCTTTCTCGGGGAACTGGGGTGGATCGAATAAGGTATTGTCCCACCCTTTACGCAAAATACGCGCTACGTCGTGGAGTTGCGGAAATCGGCCCGTATAACAATACAATAAAATACAATACAAATTGTAATGTAAAAAGAACAGCTTTTCACAAATGCATTTGAAAGTTTGACGGCACGGTTGGCGAAGTGGCTGAGTATTGGGCTGCTGCGCTGCGTGTTGTGGGTTCGATTCCCGCACGGAACAAACATTTGTATGGCCTACAGTTGTTCCGGGTCTGTTTGTTTGTGAATGTGTGTTTAAATGTTTGTAAACGCACCCACGATACAGGAGAAATTCCTAGTGTGGGGCAACGTTTAAAAAAAAAGAAAAGTTTAAACTAACAACACGTAGTAAAAAACTATATAAAAAAACAGTTTTTATTTTTTTTGTTGTTTGTATGTTTGTTAAAGGTCATTTGTGTAATGGCTGGACCGATTTTGACGGGAATTTCACTGGCACATAGCTGATGTATAAGGAGTAACTAAAGCTAGATTTATATATTTCAGATAAATAATTAGGGTACCGGGCAAAAAAAAGCCGTGTTTCGTCAAATTCCACGTGGACGTTACACGTGGATGTTACACGTGGGAATTACATCACACGATAAGGGACCGGATTAAAAATACCACTACCTACACCAGACAATGCCGACTTCTTTGAGGAGCAACAAGACATTATATCCAGAAATTATCTTGGCCAGATCGATCATTATATTATGAGGACCATTCAGATTAGTGTCCGAGTTGTTCTTGATGGGATCTGTCCAGTCAGTGCATGGTACGCATTTGTCAAAGAAGTAGCTGTCATGTCCACAATTTGAATTGCAGCCCTACATAGAGATTGAAGTTTTGGAAATTCTTTCTTTTTCTTTTTCTTTTTCTTTTTCCTTTTCATCCTCATTACTTTTTCATTCTTTGAATACTCACTAACTAAACGATAATTTCTGCGCGATTATCTTCAGAACTCCCAGACGGATTTGAACAATTTATTTTGTGTTTGAGCTCAATTTTTGAAGAAGGTAATACCATTAATACGCTACGACCCTTGGGAGCGGACAAAACCGCGATGCATAGCTAGTAAGTAGACATATTTGCTGTTTAGTGCGTAGTATTTTGCCCTAATGAGATGGAGGTGCGTTATTCTCGAATATCTGTTTCATTTCAACGGCTGGTTCACTTGTATAAACTTGGCGGCCGACTATTCCGCGTAGTGTTGGGCTCCTGCTAAATGTTTACATTATGCAGTTCGCATGCATCCCTACATCCAGACCGGTAAAGGTAAATAAGCTAATTAGAGTCGTGAGCTGAATTTTAAAGACTGCATCTAGATTTAAATGGCATTCGCATATTTTAACGACACATTTAGCACTAACTGAAATTATCATTTTAATCTAAGGTACCTTACTGCACATAACTTGGCTCATAAAAATATTGCAGTAGAATTAAGACTGCCTCTTTGGTTTGAACATATCCTAGACCTCTTTGATTTATGAGATCTTGGGTTCGATTCTTGGGTCAAGCAGTGTTATTGGGTGTTTAATGCTGGAATTTCTCAGTTTCATCTTTAATATTTTTATATTACATTATTTTTGTTCATAACGAACTATTTAGTGACCGTTTTGTTCCACGAATTTGTTAGGTAAGGTTAGGTTTACAGCTAAATGGTAGTAATTAGAATTAAAAGTGAAATATTTAAAATTTAAAAAAAATAAAATTAAACAAAACTTTATTTCAGACTACATCCACTACGTCCATAACTTTGTTAGTATTTTGTGTTAGTGCCAATATTGCTTACGTAAGTAGGTTAGTATTATAAGTTTCAATGCGTTATTTATTTATTTATACCTATGACTGTCAAAACCAACCGACTTCGAATAACTCAAACCCGAAAAATAACTTGAATAACTAACAGATTGCATACGAACCCTCCCTGTAAAGCTATTAAATCAATTATGCAATGGCCAGTAAGCTGTCATTTGTTAAAATCACTTAGGACTGTAAACGTCTCGTACAATAGATTTGGATCGTAAATCGACCTGAATGCTGACCACCGCGGCCGGCCGACCGCAAGCACCTATTAGCCAGACCTTACGACTGCCAATGACTGCGAACGAATCGATATTTAGCATTTAACATCATAATGACGAGTTATGACGAATATCTGTGTCAGATACCGCTATTATTGCAGTGTCCTGAGTTCCTGAACAAATGGTATTCACACAGAAATTACGGTCAATCGGGATATCAAAAATGTAATGGTTTTCCATTACCATAATAAGTGATATTGATTGTATAATGTGAGATAATGATAAATTGGAACGTGCTTTATTTCGAAATTTTGTATAGATGGTATAACATCACGCCTGTATTACATGAAGGGTAAGGCAGATGTGTACCTACGGCTACCTATATTACGCTCACATTCCGCCAGTTATATTTAAGGCCCATGTAATAGAGGGCGAGCCTTTTACCATCAACCCAACCCAAATTCATACTCCAAGCTTCTACTGAGAAATTCCAGATCGATAAACATTATAACACCTGGGAATCGAACCCAGGTTCCGATGCTCAGCAGTAGCGGCATGCAACTTTTAGTCATTCAAATACATATTTTCATCATCTCTTTTACCTACGCGCACATTTTGTTTTTCCCACATAAGTTAGCACAACCTATTTAATGCGAATGCCAGTTTGTCTGACTGTTTGTTTCATTGTTACGCTTTCACGCCTTGACTGCTGAACCGATCATCATGAACTGTTGCATACACGGACATACATAGAAAAGGACATAAGATACCTGCATCCAGAAAAAGTCCTGTCTCCGAAGGATATAAAAATCCACATCAATTCGAGCGAAACCGCTAGCAAAAGCTAGTTTCGAAATAAACACTATTTACCTACCACAGTGTATTCTTTTTAACCCTAAGGTCGACTGGCAGAAAATGCCCTGAGGCATTCAGTCCGCTTTGTACCACTTTTTTGTAGTTTAACAAAATAGTAAAAATATAAAGATTTTCTTTTGTCCATGCTTCTTTTCTTGGGAAAATTATAAAAATTATGTTATCATCCCACTACAGGGCAAAGGGATTCTGTTCCGTCAAACAAATAACTCGTGTCTTGGAATTCTTTTACGTGAAAAGGTACAATAGTGCTTACAGAAAGTAGTAACTCATAGAGATCCCCAGGTCAAAATAACACCAGCTATAAATCATTAATGAAAACTAGGCGAGAGTGTTATGTCCTCTCGTGTCGTGGTTGTGGGTCTATCCAGGCAAGTACAAATGTGACTTTTTCAATTTTCTTTTTAATTTTTTCTTAGACTTGACTAACATCGGTGAAGAAGTTAGACTAGAAGTCTAAAATCGCCAACATGGATCAAACGTGGTGATAAATGCTCGTGCCTTCTCTGTATGAGAAGATGTCTTTGGCCTGCTGTGGGAAAGGGATAGCCCTAGAATTTAATTTATTAGATATATTTAGATATAGATTATTATATAGATTGTTAAATATTTAAATATGAAGAAATGTAAAAAAATAGTAGCCCACCGGTATAGAGAACAATGTCCAAGCTACCGGCGCTCAGGGTTCCAGCGAGAGCAATCCCTAAATAATACGAGCCGTGTCCGGAAGAAGGTACTGCTTTCTGATCCAGCTGCCTAACAAGAGCTTCCTCAGGTATTGTCCTAGGCTCTTTGCTAATAAGCCAGCCGTAATATTATATTTATTGTTAGGCAAGACTCATACGACTACATTTCATAGAAATTGTAAGTGATGAATTAATGCGCTGGGCTTAATTGCACTCGTTCAGTATTACAAACCAATTTACATGGCTTGTCCATGCATCGTGACACTGGGTTTAGCTAGTTTCCCACAAGCCTTAACGACGTTAACGCTTCGTGTCACAAATTAAAATATTACGGTGCATCTGATAAGTATGCGATGCACTGCATAGTAAAATACCCAGCAACATAACTTAAAATAGTACCTGTAGCTACATACTCGTACATTACAACAACGCTAGCTTTCGGCGATTATTCAAACTGATTTATGCGCAGGCGCCTATGCTGGTACGTAACAGGAAAGCAGATTACAAGTGTAACAATGCGAGTTAGGCCGTTTTTATTATGTTTAAATTATACTTTCTACGTGTTGATCGTTCCGATGTGGTGCTATTAGAATTCGAGTACATCGTCCTTTTGTATTGGTTAGTACAGCTTGATTTACAATACCATTTTATATGGAATAGGAAGGCCTCTGCTGAGCAGTAAATTAAACAATTTAGGAAGTGCGTCGTAAAAGTTGCGAATAATAAATTGCGAGACAACAGCCCGGTTAATGGAACGCAAATGAAGTGATGCGCTTGACGATTTGTCACATTAATTTTGCGATATTTCTCATTCTAGAAGCTGGGTGTAAATGTGTCACAGGGTTGAACGTGCTGCTTAGTTAATTGCGAAAGGTTAACAGTTCATTTCCGTTCTTCGGAACAGAGTGTAAAGATAAAACCTCTTTACATTGTAGAATTCCTTCGAAAGAATTCTTCGTTCGAAGGATAATGGTATAGGTGTGACAATGAATGCAATGTTGGCATTATATTCCTGCAGGTGCTCTATATTATAAACATTACAAGTACTTATAACAACAGATGCTACAGTTTCTGTTTTAGACGAGCCACTCACTAACACGTGGAAGTATATATACTTAGTAAGTAATATAACATAAGTTAGATGCCTTTGTGAGGCAGAGGTGTATCCGTAGTATAGCCACATTTCGCCAGATATGTTTTTTGCCATCAACCGGGTACAAATCCAGACTCCGGGCTGCTACTGAGTAATTCCTGATGGAATAACCCAACATAACTTTGCTCGACCCGGGGATTGAACGCAAGACCTCACGCTCAACAGTAGCGCTAGCGAGCACTGGACCACCACTAAAAAGCATTAAGTATTTCAAATGTTTTATTATTTTAACATTAATTAAATTATATTATATTAAACACAACATATTTTTACAAATATTGCCATAGAACATGACGGAACTAAATCTCAATACAATCAAAATTGATGAATAAGCAGTATGTACTACAAGATGCAGAATTAAATTTAAAATGAATTTGTTTGCCTGCATGTTTGTACGTCTTTATGTCTTTTATCTCATCACCATCACCACCGGTCTCGTGTGTATTTGGCAAAGATAAGTTAACCCTCAGTTCCCACGTTAAACCATAGGTTCGTCAGTAAATTTAATCTTTCAGGGTGCAAGTACACATTTATATAAACATCTTTAGCTATCGACTATCTCCTCTCTGTCTTCTATAGACTCTCTCCTTTTCTAAATTGACGTTTTCCAAGTCATATCTGTCTCGCTTAGCAACTTAATTGGAAGATGGTTAAATGGAGCTAATGCCTGTCTGACCTCTACAACAGTTAGAGGGTAACACGATACCTCAGTGGTAAGACTGGTTCTCAGACTTTCGGACTTCTAACTACCGCGACGTGTAACGTGCTTTCCGATGCACGTAGGGGTCATGGCGGTAGTCATGTAATCGATGCTCACCCACCCACGGGCCGACCTCAGCAAGCGTTGCTTAACTGTGCGGCTATTATAACTTAGCCTGATCGAGTTTCTGTCTCAAAATTTGCGTGACTGGATTGAAGCAGTGCCGCTTAGCGTGTTATTACATGGAACTTTGCCCATAAGATTATATCAGATATTTTATGGCTTCGCGGTAAAACTTTTTACCTGACCAGAAGTTCAAATTCAGACACGACGTGGATGCAACCAATTGGTATCCTTGCGAATTACTTTAGAAGAAAGAAAGAAATGTTTATTTGCCTCAGAAGACATAAACGTGCATGTTTAAAACAAAAACTTAGTAGGTACTAGGGATTTCTAATAATAGATACTTATTTTGTTGATATAAAACAATGTGGAGACGAAAATACGACAATAATGTTAACTTTGTATACATATATACTCGTATATATTGGCATTCCGAGACTGCATACAAAAATTCAATCAAATGCATGCAACAGTGTAGTTAGACAAAGATCCACAAAACGAGTCGGCCCATCTATTAATTAGTTTATTCGAAAACATTTTCTTTTTAATTCGATGTTAAGATTCATTTTATACGTTCAAATGACTCTTAACTAGTGTAATGCCAGTAATTATTTTCAACTTTTGACGACCTATGTGGCGCAGCGGGCGATGACGGTCTGCCTGCGACGCAGGAGGTTGCTGTTTCGATTCCCAAATACGATCTACAAATATTTGTTCCGGGTATTCTGGGTATTTGGTATGTATAATAAAAATATCTATGTAATGTATTGTATTAAGTATATCAGTCATCTAGTACAATAACACAAGCTCTGCTTAGCTTGGGGCTAGATAATGCTGTGTGGATTGTCCAGCATTTATTATTATTAACTATCGTCTTATTGTTGTCCACACAAGTGAATTTTTCACACGAAAGAGATCAGTCGCCTTACAAATGATCACTGTATGGTACATATAAGAGACAGGGTAACTAAAAGTATGGTAGGTACATTAATGTCTATCCTATACTTAATTCTAATTTTCCGAACATCCACTTCCGTGTTCAAACTTTTCACTTTTCTTTCTTCATTTCGGTAATGTTCATACGATCAGAATAATTTTCCTATTTGTTTATTCACCAGTTTTTCTTAATTTTAGACAAAGAGGAAAGGCAAACAGACGTGACCTAGACATATGTTCAGACAATTTATCGTCATTTAGACTGATTGCTATACACTTAATAGCAAAACCGTAAGCTTTTAATATCTTACAATGGTTGCAACGTCCCTAATTTCCTTATGTTTTGACATTTACCTTTGTATTTGATGTCGGTTATTACTAAGTTGAACAAACAACAGTTTTGCGATTAGGGGGAAATTTATAGTGAATAACTCTAGTGTCAGTATATGGCCAGATTATTTCTTGTTGTAGGCTCACCTTTTGCAATAATATCAAGCTTGCTAATTAGCTCAGTTTAGGTAATAAAGATTCAGTCACAAGTCCGTGGCGGTATCCCGGTGCAGCATCAAGTAGGTAAATAATGGTAATTAGATTCCGAACTATCCGCGGTGTGAATGCTCAAGTGGCGGCCGGCCGTTTGGCGCGGCGATGTAGGTCGCGTTCGTCACGCACGCACGCCTGTAAATGCTTCCATATCTCTACTCTTCACTCCGAAGACACGGTCTGTTACTATTGTTCGGCGACCCTTTATTTACTTCGTTCTAATAGAGTCCTCAGCCTTCGGACCTCTTGAATGCCGGTAGGCTTTCTCTCACTGATAATTTGTAAGTGATTTAGCTATGCGCTCTTGTAGATTCCTACATTCCTGATACGCAATCTGAACAAGACAAAAAAAAACTAGTAGTTTTTACGTGATTTATAAAGCTTTTTTTCTGTTTTTTTTTTGTCAATAATTTTAACACTCGGTTGTGTCAATAATAGAGAACAATTGAATTGTGATTGCCTCGACGGTCTACTATTGAGCGTGAGATTCTGGGTTCGATTATTGGGTCGGGAAAAGTGTTATGGCTTTTTCCATCTGCAATTTCTCAGTAACAGCCGATTTGTTCCCGCAGGCCATTAAGTGGCGTAGAATCTTAACAGAAAGTTCTAGAAAACCCTCTTAAAAATAGGTGTAACACCATCTGGGGGCTAATAGTAGTAATGAAATATCAAAATTGTATGGGGTTGATTAGCTTTAGAGATACACATCAATAGTCATTACATACATTTTGACTTCAGCATCTGGCGTTT
Source organism: Phlogophora meticulosa (assembly GCA_905147745.2). NCBI lineage: Eukaryota > Metazoa > Arthropoda > Insecta > Lepidoptera > Noctuidae > Phlogophora > Phlogophora meticulosa. Next base: position 11,878,758 of record LR990522.1, on the reverse strand, counting down.
TACGTCACTGACACAATGGCAATAGGCCCGCCTTCTACTATATAGGACTTAAAAATAACCGGCGTGATGTTATGTTAATTGAATTACACCAGTTGTCTGGCATTTTTGCTGAACTGGACCCTTTTAGCGCAGTGGTAAGGCCTGCCTACTTAATAATATTTTTAATTTTTGTTTTTTTACTACCTCTGTTTAATTTCATTTTTCTTTTTTGTTCTTTTTTATGGTTTAGTATTGTGTCGTTGTGTGCCTGAGCCTGTGCTGAATAGATGTGTTTTCTTTCTTTCTTTCTTTAATTACAAGCATGAGAAAAAATATCCAAGAAAGCCTCCTGATTGACACATTTACTTACTTTTATTACCAATACTGTTCGTAATATTTCCCCCAGATATTATATTTAAACAGCAGGTTACGAAGGAACTCGGAACCCGACACTAAGGAAGCTATTAGTGTGAAGTAAATAAGTAAAAGGAATGTCGAACAAATATGCTATTAACTCAAGATACACTTACCAGTTACTTGGTAGTTTAGATAAGAGGTTTGGTAATTGCCCCCTAGCTAATGTTCCGGCAAAAGTTTTTTTTAATATCATTCATTAACCTAATATGTCAGCGAAACCGTGATTAACTTAGGACACTATAGTGGTAGATAAGATTATATTCTAGGACATTGTTCTAATTTTGCAACCGAAATACCAAAATGACAAGTAAAACAATATGGAGTATGTTGTGGCTGGCGGGAAAAACCGTGAATATTTTTAGTTATCTATTTATAATAATGCTTGTAGCGAGAATTGTGTGAGATTTGGCATAAAATACCTAAATTAAATAAACCACAACACTATTCCATATTTAAATTATTATTTTCGAATTAATCGTTTATTTTCTAGTTAGACAAATATCAACTTTATTTTCGTATGGAGAAAGTTGATTTTACAATGGCTACTACTTTTGAAAAAGTAACAAAAAAAAATGAGCTGAACTTTATTTTAGGAAAAAATATTTTAACACCAACAGGTGTTAATTTTTTTTTTCCAAAAATACATATTTGTTTTCATTTTTGGTATCTATTAATTATAAATTTATAATTGTATCATATGCCCACTTTCCAATCAGATCCAATACTTAGCAAAGAATCTTTGATGGCTATTTGAAGAGTAAGTAACGAAAAGTAAAAATCTTGTAAAAATCCGTAATATGTAACAAGAACAGTTTAGTTAGTGAACACTCAGACAAATAGGTATACACATTTTATTTTTCAAACAAAACAAGAATACACTTGGGAGATGGAACAGATTACTGATAATCAAAACAGTCTGTTACATACAGCTCCTCATTGTTAGATGTAGGTCACGCATATAATTCGGCAATAGATAACATACGTGGGTCGGCAACTGTGATTCCCACTTCTACAACCCAACCTGAATCTACTGAAACAAGATAATCACTAATAAATACTCTTTGAAGCAGCAATTTCCACCTAGATCCCATTTCTCATTGATTTTAAAAGTTTATTTAACACTTCGATATCGAGTGTTTATTTTCAAATATTTACCATCGAAACATGGTTTTAAAACAAATATTTTTCTTTACAGTGCTAAATATATGTATTTATGTGGCTCACTAGGACAATGTGTTTTTAGTTTAGCTACATTTTTATAGTCTGCCATAAATAAGTACTTATTCTATATTCAAATCCTTCCCTCCAATTGACGTTTATTCCAAAAACAAATTTTTTGAAGTTGTAGCGAAGAGTAAACTTTATCTGTGGTCGTTATAGTTCATTTTAGAAAAACACATTTGTTAACTATTTTGGAAACTAAATTGTGCACGCAGGATAACTTTCTTCTACACGAAGACACAGGGCAGGGTTGATGACCTCCCTAAGCTCCTGAAAGGCCATCACGCCCTTGCGGCTTTGTTTTGTTGCCCCCAGGCTGGCAATAAAAGATACAATTCTATGAAACGAAAAGGCCACAGGCCAGGGACATAGTACTTTTTACATATACGTTTTTACCTAGTAGCCAATATTCTGATGCCATTAATGCGACTTTATTGGTTTTTAAATTAGATATTCACATATATACAATTATACCATAAAACTAACTTTATACATATTTACAAAAACAAAAAAAATAAAAAAAGCCGACCAGGACATTAATAGAATTCAATCTGCACTTCGTAAATATTTTTGTAGTCATCACCCCTAATAGGATGGTAGCTAAATATTGTTTTTTGGCCGTCATCTACATTATTAAAAAAAAATTGGACACTTATTTTTATTTTTTTACGTATTCAAAATATTACATCGATGTAGATTTCACACCTAAGTAGATTTTATACTGAGTTGTGACGTAGCGAGCCCCCATACCCCAACTTGAATGCGTTGTATCTCAATAAAGCAAAAAATACGTGTCTCATATTTTTTTATTATCTGGCTGCCGGATTAAACATAATTCTTTTTTTTATCCAGGCGTCATCCCTGTTGCAACAAATGCTTCATTTCAAAATCCGTCTAGATACCTTCCAACCCCTTGTATGTCTTGTAACAGCAAAACGAATAATCGCAGACTCCCCAGAACCGGCTCGCAAAGCCAAAGAAACGAACAAATATTGTTATTACATGATTAAGATAATACATGTATTGCATCCATTTGCGCTCAGCCTTCCGTTATCTAAATCGTTACTGAGGATGTGCACTTCATAGTACCCACCACTCTAATCGGCAGAATCGTAACACTAAAGTAACGGCAATCATAATAGGAGCTTTTGAAAAAGGAATTGTCAATTTTATTCAACACTAGCTTTTGCTCGCGATTTTGTATTACTGGTTTCTCAATTCAAACTGTAAGCATTCTGTTACTAGCTGTGCCCCACGGTTTCACCTGCTCCTAAGGGCCGTAGCGTGATGCTTAATAGTTTATACTATTAAGTATAACTATTAAGCATAGCAAATAGTTTATGCTGTTAATATTCACATCCACTAAACGCGCGAACTGTCAAACGCGCCAAGTTAAAATACTCGTTACGTATTTCTGTAATTTTCCAATTTTCTGCGCTATTGCCTTAATTTTTCTTTCCGCAATAACCTTCTCTTCCTTCTTATATACCCTTCCTTCTAACCCTCCTTCTTCAAAATTTTAAAAAACTTAAATAAAAAGATGAATGAAATCGGTAAAGGCGTTTTCAAGTTATGGCGTGACCAACGGAAACAGGGGTTCATTTTAATAATAGGTCTTTACCTATGAAATTGCCGTTTTGTATGAAAAAATTTAAATGAATTTTTTTCATGTATTTTTTATTTGTATTAATCGAAGTAATCACCCATGCAATCAATGCATCTTTGCCAACGCAGTGGCAGTTTATTGATGCCCTTCTTAAAGAAATCAGCTGGACGGGAGGCAACAAATTCTTCAAAGGCATTTTGTACTGCCTCTCGGGTATTGAATTTTTTTCCCGCCAAGAAGTTATCCAAATTCTGGAAAAAGTAGTAGTCTGTAGGCGCAAGGTCTGGTGAGTAGGGCGGATGACGGAGAGCTTCCAACCCCAGTTCTTGCAACTTGGAGACCGTCTGCTGTGCAGTATGAGGTCGCGCGTTGTCGTGCAGGAGCAGCGGAGACGAGCGATTGACCAATGCTGGTTGGAGATGTGCCAGCTTCTCCATCATTGTGTTCAATTCTTCACAGTACACATCTGCAGTAATGCTCACCCCGTTTGGTAAGAAGCTGTGTTGAATCACACCGGCGCTAGACCACCAAACAGTGACCATCACTTTTCTTGGGGTAAGTTTTCGTTTAGGGCATTGTTTAGGTGCTGAACCAGGATCCAACCAACTTGCTGAGCGCTTGCGGTTATCAAACAGAATCCATTTTTCATCGCAGGTAACAATGCGGTTCAAAATTCCTTCATTTGTGTGTCTGTTGAGCAGTGCAAGGCACGTCTCGACGCGTACTTCGCGCTGGCGATCATTGAGTTCGTGGGGCACCCATTTGTCAAGCTTTTTTACCTTGCCAATTTGACGCAAATGGACCAATATTGTTTTGACGCTAACGTCGAAAGCTGCTGCTAATTCAGCCGTAGATTGTGTATCATCAGCTTCCACAATCGCCTTTAATTCGTCATTGTCGACCAAAGTCTTCGGACGACCGCGAGGTTCATTTTTCACGTCGAAATTTCCAGAACGGAAGCGAGCAAACCAATAACAGGTAGTGCGTTGGTTTGTAGTGTTAGCTCCGTAAACGTCGTTGATGTTGCGTGCCGCTTGTGCCGCGTTGCTGCCACGACGGTACTCATATTCCATAATTACTCGAATTTTTAACGTATCCATGATGACGAAAAAGATTTAAATGCGATGAAAATGTAACACTAATCAATAAACAAATGGCTACTTTTGGAAAAAAAAATCCATGTTTTTAAAATAAAATTAATTTGAAATTAGAATTCTTAGCCAAACAAAAAATATTTTGATTTGAAATGGCCAGTACTGCAGAACGGCAATTTCATAGGTAAAGACCTAATATATATAAGATTGGGCTGTCAAATGCCAAAAGAATTATTCAAATCCGACTGGTAGTTCCAGAGACTTGGGCGTAAAAAAAAATCAAACAAACTCTTTGGTTTTATAACATTAGTATAGATTTTAAAGTGTTCTAAAGTAAATTATTGAAGTGAAACTTCTAATGCGACGTCCAACAAGGCTGCTTTAAACGTTTAACGCTACCATGGTGCGGGTATGAAAGCACTGTTGCGTTAAACGTTCAACGCTCCTGGGGAGGGGAGCACATTACGAAGTTTCATATCTTCCACGCGGAGGGACTCCACGACCTATTATTCCTAAGGATTTAAACTGCATCAAAATCAAAATCAAAACGAAAATTCATTTATTCAAATTTATTCAAATTAGGCTGAGAATCAGCACTTGTTGAACGTCAAAACGTTTACAAAAGACAGTCCCCCAAAACGCCCACCCTTCACTCATCACTCATCTTTAAGAATTTTCATCAAAATCAGTTTAGCAGTTCAGCTCTAAAAACTCAACAGGCATACATACATACTTATCTTCAGCCGGTCGATTAACTAAAAATGTCGTAGGTAGCAGTGGAATGACCTCACTAAAACAGTGTCACTCAGCTTAAGTCAGTCACAATTGACGGTTCCCTTCAACGCTCATTTCACCTATTTTCACAGGAAGATTTTTTACAAAATGGAACTCCTGGGATCACGGGATGCACGGGTCGAGCAATGTGTTATTGGGATTTTTCTTCAGGAATTTCTCATTAGCAGCTCGGAGACTGGGTGCCCGGTTGATGGCTATAAGCTGCGAGTGTACTGTATGTGGGTACACCTCTGCCCAAGCCTTGGGGAATACAGGCGTGATGTTATGTTATGGCACTGCAAATTTGTAGTAGGATAATTGATAATTGATAGAAAAGAATAATATAAGTCAGGCGCAGCCAAAGATTTTGGGTAGGGTAACAGCGGGGGTGAGGGTGGGGGGTCAGAATTAATTGTGTAAACAGAAATCACAAAACAAATGTTAGTATTCTATTTTTATTGGTAAATGGGGTCATAGTATTCATATCATTAATTTCATGATAGTCTAGTTTCATCTCTAACATTTTAAGCGGGAAGTTTATAGTGAATTCCAAAAAAATACAACTTGGTTTATTTATAGGTTTTTCAAATTACGTGATGATTTTGGGGGGTCGTAGGGGTCCTGACCCCCACTCGCTGATAAATGGGACCCTGTTTTCACACCCCGGGATCGTTAACTCCACCTCTGTTATCCATAATCCGCTACTGATACTCATACAATTATCCAGACCGCACACTCATAATTAAGTGAAATATAATTAGCCGAACACTTTTATCTGTTTTGGCACTATGACGCAAATGATGACAAAAATAAATTCGCTACCATTTTCGGTAAACATTATATTTTATCGTGGCGAGAGGTTAATCAGTATGAGACACTTGTGACCACACACGACGATTCGGACATGTACATGCGTCAGGAAAAAGCTATTAGGAAAACGCTTTGTGAATATATTGGGGTACTATCGGGGTGTGATTAGGTGTAAAAATCTAAATGATGGTCTATCTTGTTCACGAGGAGCTCGTGGCTAAATAAAAACCACCGCATGGATTGATCAGAAGTTAAGCTTCGCTTGCCGAAGTCAGTCTGCGGATGGGTGACAGTTCTTAACATATCAAGACTCCTCCGTGCCTCGGAAAGCACACTAAGCCGTTGGTCCCGGCTGTCATTTTGTGGATCTTTGACAGTCGTTACGGGTAATCAGAAGCCCGAAAATCTGACAACCAGTCTTACCAAGGGTTATCGGGTTTCCCAGTGAGTGGGTTGTGGATGTCAGATAGTGGATGTAGATGTTCAGCTGCAATCAGTTAGACTGGAAGTCGACCCCAACATAGTTGGGAAAAGGCTATTTCTTTTCATCATCATCATTTCAGCCGAAAGAAGTGTTGGCTTTTGGTTCTTTTGACATAGGCCTCCCCAAAATGCTCCATAACGACTGGCCCTACGCTGCCGTCATCCATTAGCTTCCTGCGATCTTAACAGGATCGTCGTGAAACCCTACTACGGAAAAAATAACTGTAATAAAAAGAAAAATTGTTACTTATAACATTCACCTAATAAAATACATAAAACCTCGTATATAGGGATGACCGAAATAAACTAAAAAGTAAGAAACAATTTTCGTGCTGATTGCTATCATCGTTTAATTGATTTTAATAATCTGTATGTAACCATCGATTGACATATTATTTATTAAAATCGTACGAGCAGTATAGAATATACTTACATACAAACATAGACTTATAAAAACTAAATAAAAACATAACTCTTACTTTTGGCTTCGCCGTAGTAGGGTAAAAACCACAAAAATTTAGAAAAATAAAATGTTTCCGGATGGCTTATAAAACAACTGTTGAGGCTCCATCTTAATCAATATGTGTACTTACATTGCTAATTAATAATTTAAATGAATACTTTATGTAATTAGTAATTCAATTATTACCAAAGTATGTACCGACACAAGACGTGCTGCCGTAGGTATTCTTAATTATGTTCGTATGTGACAGTCTGACCCAAATATTTGACATCATTACGTTGCGTCAACAATAATTGCGTGATGGTCTTAATTATGAAGCGATTTAGTCTTGGGATAATTTATCTGCGCATGATTGACACCAAGTATGTGACCTACAGCTAATTGAATGCTTGTATCAATAATCTATACCGCGGTTAGTGGGTGATAGCAGACAGTCTTGCGGACGGCTCCGGAAAACGCGTGCCATTACAAAATTCACTCCGTGATAACTTGTGACATAAATTCAGTATCGCCTTGCTTGCAGTTCATAGAACTTACGCTACGTGGCTAAGGCCGCGGTCGTATGAGCGGCGGCAGCGATACGGAAGCGGAAATGTGACGTGTCAAGCGGAAAAATCCTCGTGAAATAAACATAAAATCGCGTCTGTATTACCCGAGAGGTCAGGCAGACGTGCACCTCTATAGTACACTGTCATTTGGCCAGTTATGTTTAAGTCCAATGTATGTCTCATGGGGGCGAGCCTATTGTCATCATACACACGCTCAAACTCGGCAGAAGTGCTTGCGATCACTAGACCAACACACATTATTAAAAGCAATATTATATCTCGAGATAAGCCGAAGCAGATCTATTTGCCAGATGGGTATTCTGAATAGTTAAAATAGAAAAGTTTCCTTTTTAAGTACAGACCTTATACTGAGAGAAAGCTTTCCCATTTGATATAGGTAAGCCTTTCTTAGCATTGTGCTACATGTAGCAACATCGTTATAGTCATTTAATCACATAGATAATCTTAAATTCAAAGATTGTAGGTACACACAAGCTTTGGTTAGTTCACACGTTGTTTTCACCTCATCGCAAAATTATTGGAAATCTTGAACAATTACAAACTCCACATGCTAAGGAATTTCTGGCATAATTTTATGTATATCGCACACAGAATAAACGTCACTTTGGATAACTTGTGTTTAGCTAAGTATATTTGGTGTGGTTAACGTATATAGGCCCGTGGCTAAATGGGTACCCTGCGTGGATAAGACATCTTGAAAACCACCATTCTTTTTATATTAAGGTTTTGCCATCGACCAGATTCGATGCTCGTTATAGGGAGACAACGATTTTTTATCTACCTATCGGCTTGACCTTAGAATATCGGCTTTCTCAAGTAATTGGATTCAGAACGATAGATAGGCAGACCTCTAAGTATTAAAATGTATGACTGAGATCATCATTATTACTCCTATAAAAGAGGGCAAAATCATATGAAAAGGATGCATCTAAATAGGTAATCGTCTGTATATTCGCAGGTGCTGATTGCTGGCAGATCTCTAAGTAAAAGCAAAAAAGCGTAGCTGTAGATAATAAATATCTCGGCTGGCTTCAGATTATAGCTGTGTGGTTTTGGGTATTTGCCTGTTTAGAGCAGCTTAGACACGTAAACGAACCACGAAAAAAATATATCGAGGTCCAGGACTGCTAACCATCATCATCTGCCAAGCTTTTTCCCAACCATGTTGGGATCAGCTTCCAGTCTAATCGGATGCAGCTGAATACCATTGGAGCCAATACCATAAGGCAATTTATCGTTACTTATAGCGATTTATCTTGATGGAAAACTTGGGTCTAATATAGAGCTAATCTCTTTATTTAGGAGAATTCTCCATAAAAGAAAAAAAAACTAAAGAAAATGAATTCCACCCAGATTAATGCCAGATTAACGTCTATCCTATCAACTGCCTTTAGAAAGAGCCAATGAAAACAGCTCATCGTCATGTAGGTACCTTTCCTACCGGATGCAGCTGAATACCGTATTTTACATGGATCCCTATCTGACCTCCACCACCCAGTTACTGGGTAACACGATACCCCTTGGTAAGACTGGTTGTCAGACTTTCGGGCCTCTTACTACCCGTAACGACTGTCAAAGATATACAAATGGCAACCGGGACCAACGGCTTAACGTTCTTAGTTAGATTTATTGTGGATTTGAGATCTATGAATCTCCATAATACATATATAAGGGAGATTCACAAAAGACTTAGAATCCGCTAAGAATCCGCTTCCGCATGCAACACCACCGCTCCCTACGTATATAACTACAAGTTTATTTACTCCACACAACACAAAATGAACATGAGTCAATCTCGAAAGTCATTACGTTATCATACGTAGAGATGCGTGTCGCGGAGAAATGGATGCGCTGCTGCATCGAGGACACGACTACCCGGCCCTTATCACCGACTGCCAAGCATCGTCCGTATGCTGTAATCAATAAACAGTTTTTGAACTTAGACTCGTAAACATGTGGCTCTTTGTCATTGTGGAAGGAAGTTGGTTTCGATTATTTGCTATTGTTCTGTTGTTAGTTTTAGCTGCTTATAATGCCAGCCCTGTAGGGTAAGGCCTCTTCTCATACAGGGAGGGTATATGAGCATTAATCTCCACGATTGCTTCAAGCGGGTTGGAGATTTCGGACTTATATTCATTACTAGCTTTGATGTACAGACATCGGACTGTTCCAAAATGGAAGGTAAAATGGAGTCTACATTTTAAATTATACCTCATTGCAATACATTGGTGAAAACTGCATTAAATTCCGTGCAGTAGTTTTTGTGTGATGCGTGTACAAACAGACAGACAGACAAAAAATCTTAAACTGTTATTTTGATTTCTGTTGCTCTTATAAACACATTTTTTTAAGCTGCTTATCATACCTATAGCTCTGTTTCATTTTAGGAGTTTGTGGCTAAATAATAACAACTGCTAAAGTTAAGCTAGGCTTGCCAAGGTCGGTCCTTGGATGCTTGACCATTAATAAAATACCGAGACATTACCCCTCCGTGCGTCGGCAAGCACATTTAGCAACTGGTACCAGCTGTCATTTGTAGCCTGTGTCATTTTAAAGCCGTGATGGGTAGTCAGGACCATGAAAGTCGGACAACCAATCTTACGAAAGAGTATCGTGTTAGCCAGTTAATGGGTTGTTTAGGAAGGTCAAGCATTAGCTCCGTGTATAATTCTGGTGCTCAGCTGCATCCGGTTAGACTGAAAGCCGATCCCAACATAATCTGGTAAAGGCAAGATAGATGACGATGAGCTGTTTCCATAGGCTCTTTCTAAAAGCAGTTGATAGGATCGACATTAATCTGCCTTTAATCTAGTTGGGTACTTTTTTTCGTGTTTTTTCTTGTATTGGGAATTCGCCTTACGTATAAAATGCCTTAACATTGAGAATACCCTAATTGTACATATCCATATTTTCCTGTCTATCGGATCACATCGCTGATAGCCGACGCCTTTTCCATTACACCGAACCACATGTAGAGGTTTTGTCAGTTATATCCTGCCGTCTGGTCTAATTGTAGTCTAGAAAAGTAGTACCTATAAATCAGTACCGAATATTAAATTCAAGTAATTTCGCTAAATGCGGAATATGGTCACAAGTCTAACATACGAATCGCTATGCGTACTAAGTGTGTAATTACAACTATTCATGTATAACTTACAAACTAACAGACTAGACGCGACTACAATAGAAACTGCATTGATAAGGCCTAACATATTACTCTCTATTTATATCGAGTTGAATTTATGGCGACACTGTCGGGGAGTTGGCAAGGCTTGCCTGGAGGCGAAATGTTGCAACAAATTACCATAGGGTAGGGGACGGGGCCGAGACTCCGAGATTCTTTACTGAATATAATCGTAAGTTCAGTAATCGTGTGCTTCGATCTCTGCAGACACGGCGCTGTCGTCGCGGATTCGATTTATCGTCCCTCCGGCACAACGCCAGCCGTTGTGTGGTTCCGCCTCTTTAGTCGAGCCTCAGCCCAGGCGGCTGCCCTGCCAGGGCTATCTGCACGCGATATCGCTGCCTCCGCTAACGAACTCGTTCACTTGCCTATAAAATCTTATTGACACCTCTATTACTGCACATCTAGATTCAATTGTTGTTCTCACTGCGCAGTATATAACAGCACATATTCTACGGCTCTGAGTGACAGTTATCAGTTTGTTGGCTACGTGCAAGTAATTAGGTTCCGGCGTTGTTTCGTGTTGTTGAACTATGCTGTGACATGTTTCCTTTTGTTTTACTACTGATAGGTGTATAATGTTTATTGTTTTGGTTACCCCTGAGAATGGACAGTGAGCAAATGAAACTCAAAATAATACTATGATATTTCCTCGATTATTATCCGTGGCAGAATAAAAAGGAAGGCGAATATAGAACGAAAGAGATTTGAAAGAGCTTTTAGAACAAGTTTCCGAGTAACTATTTATTAATTAAACTTTGGTTCTAGAATTCAATGACTTCACTAAGGTGAAGCTTAGTCATTTTAGTAACAAAGTTGGTAATTAGCTGTCACTGTTTGGACTGGAAGGAACCCTTTCATAGTGGGGAAAAGACTAGGCAGACGATAATGTGCGGCTTACTGTACTAGTATTTTATAAGAGTTATGAGATGGACTTGTGTGAGCGTAACACCTTAACTGCCAAACAACGAGACACAATAGAAAATATATTGTTCGTCGGTCATTTGGCGTTCAACGTGTTAAACACGGAAGTAGCAGTAAAATGTGTAACATTATGATGACCGAAACCAATTGACAATTTGTGTCAAATTTGATGCTCAAATCCTATCCATTAAAATATAATCGGAGAGTGCCAGCCCTGGTGTACGACTCGCAAATTAGTAGAGAAGATTGAATACATGAGGTGTCGGGTTACAGCGGCCGAGGGCCTTGGCCCCAGCCTCCGACGGCTAGCCATAAGAAGCTTTACACTATCTCCTCCACAATGTAGCGATTATTAACTATCCTACAGCGTTCATTTATCGATTAACTGTTACAATCTCTAAGATGTATCTCATTTCTAACGCGCGATTGCTATTTATATCCTGTTCGACTTATTTATGTTTGATATGTAAGAAGTCATTATGTATTTATTGTAACTGTAAACGTGGTCTAAGTGGTAGACTGAATAAATTTGGTTTAAAACTAACTCTTCCAATGTTGATGATTTAACATGTGGTACTAATTCGTGGGTTTCTCGTATTGAAGAAAGAAAATCCACCTTAAAATGCCGCAGAAAATGTATTTTTTTTTATTTTAATACAGATCCATGATCTCTTTCAAACATAAAACATCGAACTTGTATTCTCCGAAGTGTAAGGCAGGGGTGTACCTGTATTGTTTATACCTACATTCCACCAGTATCGATTAAGTCCCATGTTATTGGGTGCGAGCTTATTGTCATCAAACAGGCACTAATAAAGTCTCCGTACTGCAACTGAGAAATTTCAAATGGAAAAACCCAATAACACCTTGCCCAACCTGGGATCAAAAGAAGAAAAATAAAGATGAAAGTAGGTACTCTTGAGTACAGAACCACATTCTCTTCTGAAATCGGTTTCAAATTAATAAGATGATACGCTTAGTATTCTTATTAACTTTTAAGTGCTTATTTAGTTTGACAGGCCAACTAATAAAGTAAGCCTAGAAACTCAAAACAGGAATAAGCAAGTGTCCAGTTTACAATAAGTTATTTTGCAACTATTCATCAGCTTTCATTATTTCAAGCAACACTTGAAATGTGGCGCCATTTGTGGAATTGGTTTCGTGGGGACTTTGTCTGATCATCTTGAACAGATAGCGCAGATTTAATAGGATAAAGATATTGCGAACAGCCGCCTCCAGTAATCTTTTGGACTTGATCTCCGTGGAATGTTTGTGGAGATGAAAATAATAAGGCAGTTTCTAGATACCTGATGTAATCAAAATAATGTAATTAGAAAAATATGCAATTTTAAACTACTTACGAGTATATTTCCTATCAAAACTTTACGGACATGTGGTTGTGTTTCGTAATCGTCAAGGGTTTATCCCATTCGGCTAAAATTCTAAATAGTAACTATAAATTATAATAAGGAGTCGAAACATTTCTTTTAATTTGCAGTCACTGGTAAAGATCGCAAAAAAAAAACTGTTTAGTAATTGATTAAATAAGATGATAGGTGTTTTATATAACATGATTTAACTATAAAAAAAGTTGCTGAAATTGTAAAAGTGTAATAGCATTTAGGAAAAGGTCTCAAATCGTCCATCCCGCTCGCACGTTCAGTACTAAGAAACTAAATATGGGGTCTCTTCCTATAAAGATTAGTATTCAGATGCATGGAATTGGGCAAAGCGGTATTGCCCCTTTAGACATCGATACCCATCATGGCTGTAACATTTCATCAGTTGAATTTGACCTTGTATTATTTAAATTGGCTGTGGGAGCTGGTTATAGTAAAAACTGATTTAGTGTTCGATATAAAAACGTACAACCATAAGCAAACCATTGTATCATCATTATTACATCACGCCTGTAGTACTTGAAGGGTGAGGCAGGGGTGTAACACACTCTACAGTATCTACACTCACATTTCACCATTTATGTTTAAGCTACATGTAATAGGATGGTACCTATTGCCAGCAACCGGGCACCAATCCAGACTGCTGCTGCTGCTACTGAGACGTTCCAGCTGAAAAAAATCAATAACACTGTCTGACCGGTGAATCAAACTCAGAACCTGATGCTCAGCATTAGTGCCTGTAACCTCTATACTGTGCCACTGCATTCGATCAAAATTCAAAATTAGATTGCTAATAATCTCGTTATGATTGTATGCAAATGTATACGCTAAATCCCTCAGTAAATAAACCGCGAACAATTTAATGCATAAACTTGGTAGGTGCCTAAGTTTAATCTATCTCTAGTACTAACTTCTGATCTAGACACTGAGAATCTAAACAGCGCAGGTGTTGCTAGCAGGATACTGGATAACTGAATTTATTAACGTTCGAGGCAAGACTCTGTCCAGTTAGCAGAGGCGAGTTCATCTTAACATTGCGTCTAAGTTGGTCTCTCAAAGGCTAAATCAACATAAAGATCAGCTGAGAGATTCTACATTTTATATTCTATATATTCAAATTCATTTTAACTGACTGGCTGGCTGAAACAGCTGAAACAGCTGGTAGTAACATCAACTTCATCTCTTCATTAATGGCTTTTGTGGAAGAGAGAATTTTGCCAATATCACGTCTGTAGGTACTGGTACTATAATATACCATCAAACGCTGGAGATACCTACTATCAGTGTACAGTTTTATAAGAAAATACACAGAGAGAAAATAAACTACTAAAACTTAAAAAAAACTTATTCTCAACAGACACGCCAGTGTTTCCAGTGAAATAAAAAATAAAAAGCTGAACATACAACTTGTGTTACTTATATTACAACTTTATTTAATTAATTTCTATAAACTTGCACAGTTTAAATACAAAAGGAGAAAACTCAAGGGAGAAAAGACATTTAACGGAGATGGGACTAGGAATATGAGGGGAATAATATCATGTAAATAGAAACTTCATTTAGGACAGCAGTTAACTAAGTAGTTTACATTGCCTCCATCTATGCCAAAACACTTTCAGAAACCGTTGTGCCTAGCACCAATGCTTGACATAAACGTACGGTCAAATCGAACGATTTCCAAATTGTAAATCCTCGTTTCGAATATATCATTCATTTATTTTCAAAACTTTTTTCATATCTAGCTGTTACCCGCAACTTCAATCGCTAGTAATTTATAAAAAAACATTTTTTTTTATGCGGAACCCCAATGTCTTTTTCTAAACTAAACTTAAGTACCTCCTTCTAACGTTAGCTATTTGCCAGTGACACTCGCAGTCAAAATCGGTCGAGCCCTTTCGGAGATAAGCCGGAACAGACAGGCAGACAAAAATAAAATAAAATGTTTCTTTTATGGTATACCTACTGTACTAAAGTTCATATACATTTAATAAAAAGCTGTTATTTTGTCATTACAAACATACACTTCAATTGTATTCATTTGTATAGATGATGGGTAATGATACACATTGTGTTTGCCTCATAAATTTAAACCTTACAGGACTTAGTTGAATTTTTCTCAACTTAAAATCAGAGATTTACATTAATTAAGAATTCGGCTAGGCACACTGGTACTTTGTTAGGTACGTAGGTCAATCTCCCTTCCTGGCTTCCAATTACCGTTCCTGGTATTCTCATCTCCGCTCGCCATCGACATGTAAGCGTATGGTAAATTAGCGAAAAATAATCGCAATGTCGATGTCTGCGCGTGCGATCGCTGAGCGGCCCTTTTTCAACACCGCTCCGTTGCATTCCCCGTAAGCGGCCTCTTTGATATACAGACTTGGATTATAATGGGCTATGTACGTTGTATGTTGATGATGTGCAATTTGTATTGGAGTAATGTAGCTGTGTTTATTGCTGCATCTAACTGCATACAAACTTGAAAATCATACTGTCTGGGCGAAGAATGAAGAACCTTCCAACGGTAGGTAGGGGTATTTTTATTTAGAAGTGGAGAAAATTGAAAAAGTCTGGGTTTGTGCCCGGTTGATGGCACTAATATCCTCGACCCCATTCCATGGGGCTTTTCCATAACTGGGGATATGTGGCTGTGCTATTGGTACACCTCTGTCTTACCCTTCGTGGAATACAGATATGTTATTACTCCTGAAATAGGTGACAGTAGACCTGGCTACCAACCTACGGTGATGTTTGTTGATGCTGCATAACAATATGGAGCTTCGAATTGCCTACATCCCAACATGCCTCTGCGCAACGACCGGCGCGGCGCCTCCAACAATAGCTGAAGTAGGTACCTACTACATATTATTATAATAAAAAATCATAACTCGGGTAATGTTATTTATTATGACTTCAGTTTTTAACGGGTTAAAGGCGGTCGTCTAGCTATCTGTGGTTTAATATATGCGCCAGCGCCACTGATAATCTTAAAACCTCTGTTGTTGGTAGTTGGTACACGTGACGATACTGGCACCCCGTGTTGCCACCGTTTGTAATCTGTTACTATACCGTTGTTTACACTGGCGTGTGTAATAATGGTAAACAATAGGCGCTTATAAAATGCTATTTATCAAAATATTTAACAGCGAAGTGGCTGGTATACGTCAGTACAGTCAACGACAGCAGTCGTTTCTTTTTATGTAAAGTAAAGTACCAGCCTATTACAGTCCCACTGCAGGGCAAAGGCCTCTTCTCATACAGAGAAGGCATGAGCATTAATCACCACGCTTGCTCAAGACGGGTTGGCGATTTCAGGCTTATATTCATTATATAAGTCCAGGTTTCCTCACGATGTTTTCTTTCACTGATATCAGTGATGTCCAAGATAAACTTAGAAAGTACATATGAATTGAAAAACTCACATTGGTACTTGCCCAGGTTTGAACCCACAACCTCATGCACAAGAAGCGAAGCCTAAACCACTGGGCCAAGATGACACTTTCTTTTTATGAATATCATACTAATATTATTAACTAGCTGACCTGACATGTTGTCCTGTCAATGGCGCGAACTGTCAAACGTGTGAAGTTAAAGTTAGTCGAAAAGTTTTCTTATTTTATTTAATTTTCTGAGCAATTTTCTTAATTTTTCTTTCTGTAAGACCCTACTCCTTAGAATAACAAACACAACAAAAAATAATTAGTGAAATTGGTCCAGCCGTTCACGCGTGAGTCCGTGACCAAGGGAAATAGGGGTTAATTTTTATGTATAAAGATGTGAAGGTTTGTGGGGATGTATGGATGTCACAAACTACTCAACGGAATTAGATGTAACTTTTACAATATTATAGCTTATACTTTAGAATTGTACATATACATGTTATAAAGATTATTACACAGACGAAATCACGGGTTGCTTGACGAAAAACTTGGATTAAACACTGTAAAACCTTTGGAACTAAACGGATATTTAATAAATTAATGGCTGTTATGACTTACGTATTAGCGAAAGACTAATTCATATAAAAAATAAACTAGAAAAGTGTAGACTGACTGCCATTGACTGACAGACAGTTTACATTAATAAGAAAAATAATTAAACATAGGAATTAACCCTATTATTTATAACTAAATACGCCTTTTACTGCAAATCTCAGGATCGTAAGTTTCCTATTGTGATCGTAGTACTGACGTAGAACCCCAAACTGCCAGATATTTTCAATTGAACATGAACCTTATTCTTTTGTTAAAAAATTGAAAACCTATCAAAATAAATTGTCACATTGGGGTAGCATGATGTGCTGGCCTCTGTACCTACCTATCTCTTTCCGTTAAAAAATAAAATTGCAAAATTATTATTGCGCACTTTAAAGTTTTATTTGCCCTCCAATAATTAAAATTGAACACTGTGGAATGTTTAATTTTATTTTTTAAATAACGTTTTTAAGATTGAATACTGGCGTCGTAATAAAATCAATAACGATAAAGCTCCAAGACAGCGCATAATATATTATTTTTATTATGTTTCTTACACATTAATGTATATTAAATTCCCATTTATTTTATTTCAACGACAGTTACAAATGCTTATAAAAAGTACCATAAATATTGCAGTTCATTTTACAACTGCTATATTGCAATTGATATTTTCTCTCTTAGGTATTATACCGTCCTCTTCTACCTCTAGAAGTTGTAGCTGTTATAAGATGTTTCTTACTAATGAGATATATTATGAGAAGTATCATAGAATGGTGTCATACTTTTTTATCGCATTTATGGTTCATTTCGTTTTTTATTCGCATTTGACGACACGGTTACCGCAGCCGCGCTGTGTGTCGTGAGTTTGATTCCCGCACTGCACAAATTTTTGTAAAGCCCACGCTTCGGGTTTGGCTGTTCGTGTTTGTGGGTTACAATGTTTGTAAACGCATCCACGATACAGTAGAAATTTTAGTGTGGGGAGACATATTATAAAAAAACGGCTCAGAAAAGCGACTAAGAAAATGATTAAATGCATTCTACTTTCTTCTGAAATTAATCGAATGTTTCATTCGAGCGAACGGTATTATGAATAAGTATCAAAAGTACCTACTGAGTGGATACAGACGCCAGCCCTTCAAGCTATCCAAATTCTAGTCTGATTTTCTTAAAGCTAGTCAAATATACCCAATTGAATATGAACCTTATTCCTTAGTTCATAAACTATCGAATAAATTTTACACATTGGGGAAAATAGATCTGTATTGCTCTCCAGGGCCCGATTTATTACCACCCTGTAAACATCGTTATCATTATTTATATGTAAATAGAGGTACCTAAGAGCTGTAAAAAAAGCGAATAAAGTGGTTTTCCTGTTCATCAGGTGTCCTATCTCTGACCTCCACAAAAAAATAAGTTTATAAGTCATCGCGTCAGTTATCAATGGCGCACTGTGTAAATATCATAAGCGTTATGATACACTGCGCATCATGTGGCAGGGCTGCTGACCTAAGCCGACCGCATCTCTACACCACATTAAAAACACGAACACACTACGATCCAAACATGATGAGCGCAAAAAATACGCAAATCACAACTTATTATTATCTCTACAGGACTGACAGAGTGCCTACTATTGTAAATAGTGTCAGGCCGAAAAGAAAGATGTGAAGAACGATTAATACATTTTTTTTTCTTTTTTACACCTATAGAAAGAAAGAGGAAATATACAGTATTTAAACGAAATAAAACACGATCATTCCATAAGAGGATACAAAATTTCTTGAATTTTTCTTGTATTGATTGATTGTTTATTTATTTATAAGTAGGATAACGTTGGTTCTCTATAACAGATGAATAGTAACACAGATACAATTACGTAATATTATTTTATTATTTAATCAATTAATGCAACCGCAAGCTTGGCGAAGTAAGCCGAATGACGGGCGACAATTCAAGAACTTCTGATTTTCGGCTTGGCTGAAGTTTCGGCTGGTTTATGGCCGAAACAAAAATATGGCCGAGTCATAATATTTTGGTCGTTCACTGATTGTAACATGTGAGGAGGTCGGCGAAATAGAATGGCATTATATTTTTTTGTTCCACAAACTAGAACGCATTCCGCGGCTCGGTGAAGTTTGTAGGTACATTACTTTTTCTAAAGATTTATAAGTATATCCTAAATCGAATTTCAAAGTGATTGAAAGCCAAATAAAGATTTAAAAGAGGTCATTAAAGCGTGTCAACATACGTGAAGTTAAAACACAGTTAGTTACAGAAACAAAACGTAAATCAGTAAATGAATCTGTTTTGATAAACATAAATAACCCACGTCTTGGGTGTTAAAAAAACGCCAGTTGCTGACCAGAAGGGATGCTTCAATCACAACTTGAAGCATAGCGTGGTTCTTTGAAGTGAGACAAAGCATTGTTTATTGGTATTGGTTGCGCCACCTCTACGGAATATCAGCTCAGCTGAAGAAGAATAGGTTAAAGCCTAACGTATGTTCGTCATCGGCAAGCTGCGCTGGAAATTCGTGGAAAACAGTAGTTTCTATTTTTCAATTCTGGAGCGCGAACATTTTTCGTCGACGGTTTATTGTTATCTTGAAGCAGCCAGATGGTGTTGGGTAAGATTTCATTTAGAGTACAATAAACATGCGATTCGCAGATTATATTCAAGCACACATTGACTTACAGGATAGGCAAAGCTCCAAGTGAACTGGTACGCTTGGTTTACAAAATTTCATTTGTAAACTATGTGAAGTAGATATGTAGGTATTGAACCGTTTAAATGTTGAACTCTTTCCATGACACATCACATCTCCCTAGTCTGTTCCCAAATAGGTAGAGGGCAACTTCCAGTCTAACTGGATGCAGCTGAATACCAGTATTTTATATGGGGCGATTATTGAACCGACTTCCACAACCCATTGTAGTAACTAGGTAACACGATGCCCCTTGGTAAGACTGGTCGTCAGACTTTCGGGTTTCTGACTACCCGTAACGACTTTCAAAGATCCACAAATGACAACCGCCACTATTATTCTCTGTTATTACGTAACCACAAGCCCTTCCCCTTTTATGATATCATTATAAAATAATCAGAAGATTTCTCACATGGAAACTTATCTGAATATATCTTGAGGCATAGACTACTCAGTATAAACTTGCACTTCCGCAATCCACTAAGTATTATTTTTACGAATGAGTGTGGATTACCGTGCAAGTCGGACTATCGCGAGTGTGCTCATGTTTCACTGACCGTCTAGTCCTGTCTACGAATAGATCACCTTTGTTCCACTGCCGCTGTTCGTGGGAGGCGACTGAGTTATTAGGTAACTTCCACCTGGCTAATTATATCATACTGTGATTACTAATCCGTCTAACAAGTGGTCTGGTTAGTGCATTATACCATCCCAGGATCTGTAGTAGATAACAGAAAAGCTTTATTATTAATCTGGATATACCGAAAACCGTTATACGATACCTAAATAACAAAAATATTTCAAGTTATATCAGCACTTTGGTTGAAACTGTGTCCCGTATTTAGTGCGTCCAAAATTTCCAACCCAAATAATATCTTTAAGGAAAGACATTATGCAGTGTGAATCATGATTTTTGAACTTGGACATTCCCAATCGTTACAGATAATCTTTGACACTAAAGACCTCATAACCCTTACCCCTTATTTTGTTATTCATACTTCACCGAGGATAGGTATTAGATAAGTACCACTGTTTGGTTGATGCTTTCCGTGCCCAAAGTTGGCCAGTGGCTGAGCATTGCCATACAACGTGGCACTGCCGCTAGTCTTAGTGGATATTTACCAGTCGACGGAAGTAATTTCTCGACGCCATCTTGTAATTTACAGTTAGGTTTACTTATTAAGGATATTTTATTTTATTTACCATGTACCTACATATACTTAAAATATTGTGTTCAATAATTATATCCGCCCTGTTTAATTAAATAACTATGAGACTAAATAAAGTTATTAAGCCGTTAATAGAAACCGGAACTAACATTTGACTAATATAATGATTTCATTCCAATTTCCAGTAAACTAGTGAGATATGTTTGTAGGGGCTAAAGTTATCGAAACAAAAGGCAATGATGATTATAATCATTTCTCAAAAATATTTGTTTATGTAAATGAAACGAACACGGATGTGACCAGCTGGCGCTTCAATACGGCTCATAATATCCTGTCTGATGCATTGAAATATTACAGGGGCAGTAGTGGGATACATATACTTTTATTACCAGTAATTGAACACAATGCGAGTGCTATTTTTTACCATTATTTTTATTATTTTTTATATAAACAATCGTTTCTCTTGGCTGTAACAATATGAAATAAGCAAGAAAACACATATAGCTCAAACATAGACTTATAACAATAACCTTCACAATGAAAAATTTCCACCACTCGTGTATATTATTGTCTATACCAGCCCACAAGCCAGTGAACAAAACAGTCTCTATGGTACACACTACAATCCAGAACACATGCCATACACGCACGTGCCGGAAACGTATCTTGAACTCCATCAGACAAAATAAGTATATGAATGCAAGGAACACGTAGAATCCTCTCTTCACGGTGCTCGCTTGAGGCACGATGAGGAACAAAAGCATCGCTTGATAGTGGGAAAATAGGATAATAATCGCAAGGACCGGGAAAAAGTTTATAAAACATGCTATTGACAACAGGCGACATATAAAAAACGCGTACCATCCCAGAAAATGTACTAACGCTGCTGTGGCGTCTTGGGGTTCAAGACCCCGCATGTAGGATCTGGGCACACGTCGCGGTATGTCCGGCTCATCTTGGACAACTTCATCGCAATACTTTCTTCTCGTCGGCGCTGACAGCCAAGCCGGAATAGACTCTGCATTTTCAACCATCTTTTCTGCCCATACGGCTAACGATAGCGGTCTTGGCGCTAACATCACAGGTGGTGGAACTATATCCACTTTTTCAACGGTATAATCTGTGTTTCGTCTTAAAGGTGCTACTCTATCTATTATACTTATCGGTCTAACATATTCCTCGTCACTACTCAATTCCTCTGTTAATTCATTTGTATTTTCTCTTTTAGGGGGTAAATAATCCGAGCTAGTATCTGTATCAGTTAAAACTTCATTATCAAAGAATCCTGAAGACATAGCAGTATTTCTCGGAGAAAACTTAATTAAATCACTATTCGTATTACGATAATATTTAGTGCCGTCGTTGTAATCTGAAATGATCGAGTCTTTTTTCGTGACTGTTTCATAAATCGGTTCTTCGTCTGCTAAATTTGTCTTATCACGATCGACATCATCAACATCATCAGCATCATCATTATCGTCGTCATTTGTCAACAGTGGATCAGTCTGTTTGCCCCATGGATATTTTCGTCCACTTAGCTTTTCTCTTTCAAATCTTCTGTACATTGTGGCTGTAGTAGCCATCCGGAGAGAGGATGCGATAATGCTCACTGCTTGGACTGAAACTGAAGAAAACAATTGGTTGAAAAAGCATGTTCAATTATCCTACTCACTTCGACCACTATTTGATGAGAGAGGGACAAAGGATTGAAAACTTAAATCGTTGTGAAGGAAACATTCATAAGTCACCTACCTATTATGTGCAAATCTGTAGGTACGCTTGATTTTAGAAAATTGGAAATAGTCCCCGTTTTCACTTACACTACTCGGTACATATACGTGATGCCTTTATACAAACCAATACATTTAGTCGTTGTGTATTATTAGTGAAAGCGAGTATTTCGTAGTATTGATTTCCATATGCTACCCTATTCTTTAGTCTAGTTCTTCAACACATTAATTAATTAGTTCTTTAGGTACCTTTATCAAAAGTCATATCTGAGTATCGCGCCATCAGATCAAGGATATTGACGATGGCATGTGGAGCCGCGTGAATGAAGGACTGTAGAAACAAGTACAGTTCAACAGGTGAAGGTGCACGAGCAATTTCTATGGCCTCCCGCGCCCGTTTTTCGTCTTCACTGCGAGATGCACAAACAGCTTCTACCCACCAGAATATTAGGTAGCAGTATCTGTTGAATGAAGCAGTTATTTGGATACATGAATTAGGTTCTGGGTCAATTTATCGGGAACATTTTATTTTGGGGTTTTCCGTTATGAACTCCTTAATAGCAGAATGGAGTCTAGTTTTGTTGCCTGGATCTGCTATTAATCGGTGGGAGTTTGTTTGCCACCTACCTACAACTACACCTTTTTTTAATAATTGATGACTTAAAAGGTAAGCGTTGACGATGGAGCACCCTTATATAGAAGAAACCTATGCACTCTCGAATTAAAAACCCCAAGATTTACAGACTCCGGCATGGAATACCACACCAGCTTTGCAGTACCTACGCACAATAACAGTGTTCCCGAAGCTCGGTAGAATCAAATGAACTTAACTGCCTAACCCTTTGGTGAAAATAGGCGTGATATGTTATGATTTTATTTGTCAGTATTTCAACTGTTGACTTGTCGACTCATCACGAGTTAACGACCTATAATAAGTAAATATGTCCGGACGAATGTAATTTAATATCGGATCGTTGACTTCTGTTCCGGACTCCAGAGGGACCCGTGTGAATACGGTTTAACAGTTTATTTCCATCTATTTTTGTCAAAGAATCTGTTACTTCCTAATCGTGTTAACGAGTTGTGGGCTGCGACAACGTTATGCCACGTTACGGTAGCTATTTATCTATAAGTTACCGTACGGTACACACCGCATGTGATAGATAGTGATGGATTAATTTTCTTCCGTTTAATTGGGAATAAAAATAACTAGGAACATTAAAGTTTGCCTAGAGTAAACCACAAAAAAGTATAAATTAACAATTATTTCGGAAGTCAGAGGCAAAAAGTCAAGTGAAACAACCAAAGCCAGCGACTTCCGAAATTGGTTGAAATCGGTTATTTCTTTTTGCGCAAAAGTTTTTACTTTTAGCTTTTTAGTGGGTCAGTTAATCTAATACCTTATGAATACTTATATAATCTGAATCTCGGAAACGGCTCCAACGATTTTCATGACAATTAGTATGCAGGGGGTTTCGGGGGCGATAAATAGATCTAGCTAGGTTTCATTTTTAGAAGACGTCGTTTTATCCGAGCAAAAGTCAGTCATCCAGGTACTAATATATTTAAGTCACAATATCCTAATGTCAACTGCTCAACACCTTTTACAAACTTCGGTAGGTGGATTACTTTCGTCGGGTAACACCTTAAACGCCTGGTGACCAAAACAATACATTTTCTACTGTCTCGTTTTCTAGCAGTTAAGGTGTTACAAATCATGAACCCCAAAATACCAACCTGCCAATGGCAGCAACAGGAAAGAAGATTGCGTTTATAAACTGCATGACTAGCCAACGTATTTCATGCGTTTCCATGGTCACAGAAAACGCTGATAAGTCAGTCTGAAGTCCTGGTGGAGGCGATGCCAACGTGAATACTAACGATATCAGTGATGGTAATGTGACGAGGATTGTGCAAAATACTCCTATTCTGTAAACAAGAGAAAACGAATTATTTAAATTAGAGAAACCATCTTAACATTCTTAAGCGCAATTTGCATGTTAAAAGAGCGCAATTCGACGACGGTACGACGGCAGGACGGCAACGTAGCCTTCAGTTTACTTCGTCCTAATCCATGGCTCGACTCATGTCAGACATAAGTAGACATCACTTACAAAAAAACACCTTTCAGACTACTAGGTATCTACGTTTTCAATTTAGATGGTTGATCTCGGACTGTTATTGGCCAGCACCGTTCTTGTTGCAGGACAAAGTAGGCGGTACTATAACCATGCGGCAGCAGTACGACACCAAACGTCTTAATTAAAACAGCCCTCAAAAGCCTTTTTTATAACTTTCGTTTTCTATACAACAATGATAACACAGGTCTGCAATGGTTTTCCTCTCTGAGATCTGATTAACGTTTTCTATAGTTTCTGATGTGCTGATTACGAGAAAAATAATAAAAAAATTCTATCACGTCAGGATTCTTTGATATTGAATATTTAAGATTTTAACTAAAAATGTCTGAGCGCATACATTTTAAAATCTATAAAACGTCACTTAATTACTTCAGCTTAATTTTTATTGCATTTAATTAGTTTAAGACGACATAGAAATGAATGCAAATCAGTAATTTGTTAATTACTACATAATAAGTGTAAGTAATTCGCATTAACCATTTCGAAAACGGGTCATTTTGGCTTCATTTAGTAATGAGCTCATTAATACACGATGTTTAGGTGATATTGCCTAATTGTTGTTAATGTTGTTCAAAAAGGGTATAATGAAGAAAACAAAAGGTTTTTTTTGTATAAGTACCTACTCTGAATTAGAAAACTAACAGTCGAAGTGCGCATCTTGCAACCTAAACTTGTCGAGTTACAAGCGTGGAAATCATTTAAGGAAGTGGTAAAAAACTTTTTGGGGAACAATAAAAGCTCGGACTATAAAGAAATAGTAGCCAAAATGATAACGAATTTTGGTGTAATGGGTTGTAATATGAGCGTTAAACTTCATTTTCTGAATTCGCACATTGATTACTTCCCAGAAAATCTAGGAGCCGTTAGCGAAGAACAAGGTGAAAGATTTCACCAAGATTTAAAAGAGCTTGAAGTCCGGTATCAAGGAAGATGGAATGTCAGCATGATGGCGGACTATTGTTGGTTGTTGAAGCGTGATGATCCAAACCGGAAATATAAGCGAAAATCGCACAACAGAAGCTTCCAGGAAAAAAGGACCAGGTTCCACAAATAAAATTTAAGTGTATTTTAACCCAGCAATAAGTTGTTATTACGTGTTAATAGTTTTTTAAGTTAAAAATTAAGTACTTTTTTAAATATATATTTTTTTAAGTGAAAACTTGTCTTTTTTCTCAATTTTCTATCTGTAGCTTTTTTGAAAAATCAGGAGGTGATGGAGAAAAACTAAGTACATATTCGTAATCAGCGCATCAAAATACTCCAGAATCAGCTATCAAATTCCAGAGAGGAAGTTATGACCTTCATTTTGCAGGCCTGTGTAATTATTTGTGCAAAGTGGTGCCATAGTGTTGAGAAATAAATATGTTGTGTAAATGATCACAGGTATTACAAAAAGAAAATCCATTTAAAAACAAGGAAAGGGATTGAAAATTATGAGGGTTTGAACGTTATTTTTTAATTATTACAAGTTGCTGTACGTATGTTTTCTTTTAAGACGGTACTAGCGCTGACAACGAATACCTTCTTTACGTTTCAATACAAGCGTCATGTAACCTATCTTTCTGGGTTGAAGATGAAGCCAAGTTGGAATGATTTATGATTGTCTTCAATTTAAAAATAAATAAATAAATAAATAAATATTGCTGGACAATCCACACAGCATCATCTAGCCCCAAGCTAAGCAGAGCTTGTGTTATGGGTACTAGATGACTGATATACTTAATACTATACATTACATAGATAGATATTTTTACTATACATAGGAAATACCCAGAACACTCGGAACAAATATTTGCAGATCGTACAAACATTTGTCCCAAGGCGGGAATCGAACCCGCAACCTCTTGCGTCGCAGGCGGACCTTCGCCCGCCGCGCCACATCGGTCGTCAAATTCAATTAATTTCAATTACTTATTGTTTGTGCTAGTCTGCTAGCAGTTCAGCCGTTCGATCTTTGATCATACGAAGATGGTACGTTACGTAAAAGAGTGGGAAAACACCGCGGGACACTCCCAAGGTTTTTGGTGAAAAAGAAATTCAAAATCTAAACGTCTTCGTAATTAAGCTTCGATTTTTCTTCTAGTTGGAAGATCTTGAAAGTAGGTATTAAAAAGAACTATGAAAATGTTTAGTTAAGGATTTTGTCTTTTTCCCTCAGTGCCCCGTTTCATATAGATTAACCTGATCCTTGCTCAACTGCTAGCACAAGTCTGGGATTAGTAATACAGAACCTTACTAAGCCTTACTTTAAACTCGTTCAAAGACATTTGATTGGTTAAAACTAATTTTAAGTAAGTAGGTAATGCTTGAAAATTGAGTGAACTTCTGCATTCAAATACATATTATGGAACCTGATTGAACCAAGGAATAAAATACTTTTTTCTGAACGCTCATTAATCTTTCATCAATCCTATACTACCTAATAAAAATAAAAAAGTAAGGTGGTATCTACACGACAAACTAATTTATCTACTCCTTCATTTTGGTACTATTTGCAAGTCCTTAGATCTTACCCTAAATACTTGAAAAGCACTCTCAACAGTCCACTAATATGTCAAGTACCAAAATGAGGTTACAAATAGACGTACCCTTCACTGCCGTTGATGAAATGCTCGCAAATAAGTGCAAAATCATAGCACATAAGAACGATGTAGACTATGAGTCCTCCGCAGGAGGGCAGCACTCGATGCAGTAGGAGAGCTTGCCATGCTGGGATCTTCCACCCAAGCACCTCTCCCGATACTTCTTTATCCAATTCACAAGTCACCATTTTGTATTATCTTTGTAACATCATAATAACGGTTTTGCTAACTAAGGTTTTATTTCACTTCACACATCACGACATAAATGCATCCAAAAACTGTACTTTTCACTCGCATTATTATGGGATTTAGACAAAAATAAATTAGAACTGGTTCGGTTGAAACAATTGTAGGTACATAAAGCAATAATGTGTTGTATTCGTATTCCCCACGCCCATTGATAAAGATAAGATAGCAAAGTTGAGTCAAATAGATTACTTGGATGACATAGTTTCTAATCAGGTATGAATTTAAATTTTTGTTTTATCAGCAAGCAGTAGCTGTAATTGTAGAACCTAGAATTCGATGCATCCTTTTAGTAGAGGCTCGTGTATGGTCTAGTTGGTGAAATAATTAGTAGAAATTCAAAAGGCATACGTTAGAAAAGATAACGACGAAAAAGTTTTTTGTATGCACACACTGGCTAACCGGTTAATCAGAGTATAAATAATATATAGTAAAAAGCAGAAAAAAAGAAATTAAAGTACTGTCATTTACTACATTGACAGGTTGACATTGACAACTTGACAAGTAATTTTATAGGTTATATTTATTTTGTAAGTGTAGTATCGGAATAAAGATTATAATTAAGGTCGTATTATATTCCATAAATAGATTGTATTGGCATTGAAAGACAAGATGTTGAGGAAAATTTTCTCAAGAACACTAAGTCACCATCCTAGGAGTTCATTAGTGCGGCGTGCTGATAATGTTGATATCAATAGGCAAATACACTGTGGAGTTTGTTTAAGGAATCCTAGGCATACATCCAAGACAAACAGAACCTCACCAGCTTTGGCCAGCAAGTACCAAGTGATTACAGATGCAAATCCTGCGATTATAGAAAATACAGCAGAAGAAATACCAATTGAAGACAAGAAATATCCTTTACTTAGTGATGAATTTGATGGCATTAATTTAGAAAGTAAGTTTTCTACTCAACATGTTTACTATATTTATATCCTAAGACAAATTATATTAATTAATTATACTATATTTTTTAACATTTTAGGAGGCAAGGCAGGTGTCTTTCATATAGAAGATCTTGTGGAATTACTACAAAGAGAAAACTGCAGAGATATATTTGTAGCTACTGTCCCTCATGACATCCGTTATGTAGATTACATATGTGTTGTCAGTGGTCGGAACAAGAGACATATCTTGGGTATAGCATCATTTGTGCGAAAGGTATACAAGAAGAAGTGTTATGAATCAGACCCTATACCCAGAATTGAAGGCAAAGAGTCTGATGAATGGATGGCATTAGACTTAGGTAACAAGAATCAATTTTTATAATTCCTACAGACTGATCTAAAAGTTCACCGATTTGACTTACTTCATATATTACAAATGTACTGCTAGCAAAAATTGTATTGCTTAGCATTATATTTATATTATATTATAACCTCATATATAATGTTGTTAATTGAATTGAATTTGTACTTTTAGGTAATATAGCATTACATGTCTTCACAGAAAAAGCAAGAAAAGCATATGATCTAGAGACACTCTGGTCTGTTGGGCCCGAGTATGATGATCTGATTAACAAGAACAGTGAAGTTGTAGACATGTTTGAGAACTATAGTGATTATTTAAAAGAACTCAAACCTTTAGTGTAATAGCTATTAAATAATATTTTAGAATGAACATACTACATAGCTTTTTAATATCCAACCCCTAAGTTTGTAATGTGAATGAAAAGCCCTTTTAAAGTCTCATATAAAATGTTTATTTCTGCTTAATTACATTAAAGATACATATGGATTGTATAATTCAATCACAATTCACAATCTAAATAATTATGAAACATTGAATTCAAGTATTTCAAATCAATTAAATAAAAACAAATACCCATAATATCTCAATATTGTAATATGAAAATTTATTATCCATTATAATTGCTGTTATAATATGTCTGTCTATCAAGATCAATACTAATATAATTTGATATACAAAATAACAATTTGGCATAAATTTATAACTAGCTCAGAATTTTAAATGCAGTAATATGACAATGTAAAATTATACAAAAAAAGAACAGCGGTTGACTAATACATTCATACCACATTCACAAGATCCTTAGTTCAGTCAAAATGCAGATGCACATACCAGTAAATCTAAGTATACACTAAGTAGCATAGTTTTGAAAGCAACCTAATATTAGTGCTTTATGAGTAAAAACTAACTATGTATAAGGATAAAATATAGTGGAAGCCAATCAGTAATACAGACTGTAACATATTTTGTGTAGAAAATTAGCAATTATAATAATTCATGAAAAAAAAATTGTTTGGACCACCAACAAGTCTTTCATTTTAGTGACTACGTTATTAATAAATTTATGAGCATACAAAATAATATTGCACTGCCAATATAAAGCATTTGTGCACATATAAAATTAAATATTTTCACATTGTTCAATGTAATCTTTAAGACTTACATAAGTTAAGTATTAGGTACAATGGTATGAAAATACCATATACTATTGATTTCACTACCTGCAGCCTAATGATGTATCATCAAAATAAGTGGAAACTTTCATTTGTCACTTGATAAAATCCAAAATGTCAAATAAAACCTATAATTATCATAATTGAAGATACATTATTAGACCTTTATTCTCAAGGCAATAGTTGGCAGTTCTTGTCAAATATTAATACTTAAATATTGTTAATTATTGCCGAAATAGTAAAATTAACATTCAATCGGGTGCAAAAATTCTAAATACAATACATTCTTATAAAATACACAAATATTATCTGTAGATTTGTGATTCATTTTGGATCTCAATTTTGGCTCATGACTAATCAATTTACGACAATATGGCTACACTTCGCCTTACGCCAGCACCTGAATTGACATTGTCTAAGCTTGACCATTTTTTTATGCCATTCTTTACCACTTCAGCGGCTATTTTATCCTCCATAAATCTAGACATCGCCTCTAATTTTTGTGCTCTCTCTTTACTTAAAGGTTCACTGGGGAATGCCAAATCATTGGCTTCAGCAAGGGTACGAAGATCAAAATAGTATTTAGCATAGACACTAGATGGTACATTGATATTAAATTGTAACATTTCTAAAAATTGCCTCTCTAGCTCATTCATATCTTCCACAGTGATATCTTTTAAGATCTGACAGTAATCAACATTCCAAACAGCCTGGTCATCCCACACTTTGCTTGCCAGTAAGATGGCTCCTAGAACTATTCTTTTCCAGTTGGATGGAGCAATATCCAGTTCAGCACATATTAATAGACGCTCCAAGTACACCAAAGTGATAATAGCACATTCTGCTGTTAATTGAGCAGCATTAAACAATGTTCTTACAAACTTGTATATCTGTTTGTGCTCAGGATTATACTTATCATAGTCATCACTCACTCCTTCTTTACTAAGGGGATGGAGCTTCTCATCAAATATGTCTAATTTGCGCTCTGATGTTCTGTTTTTAATATGATAGTAAATAGCAAGGGCTACACACTTGACTGTGTTCTTCAGATTAGGCTGAGATACTGTGCTATCATCTAAATAAATAGTTGAACAGGAACTGCTTTTCTTGAGCTTGTTATCAGCGATTTGGTGTTGACTGCGCTTCCTGGTTATTCCATTTTCAATGGAAGCTTTAGAGCGCTCCATAAAAATGGTTCCAGCAATGGGGTCTTGTGAAGGATCAATGTCGCCATCATCAGGTTCCCTCTCGCTGATGTGTTGAATATTATTAGAGCTTACTTCTCCTTCTGGAAGGTAGTCTTCTAGTTTGACGATGTCCTTTCTGATCGGCGACGGACTCCGGTAACAACAGCAACTGCTTTGGTTACCCATTTTGTATCACATATAACTGTATTAAAGATTAATTGTTATCATTCTACAAGCACTGCCTCACCTCTAGACATGCGTAAATAGTGTGCCGATACATAGGAATGACATAAAAGGCCCATAGTATCTGAAACAAAAGGTGCTACATGAATATTCTATTAATGAATGCCAACATTAGCATTGAATAAAAATAGGTTTCTAAGGACGTTATGTTGTAAAATATCATACCCTAACATCTTCGGTTCATATACTAATCACACATTTCACAAGAACATAAAAAGCAACCCCGAGAAGATTTCATTTCATATTACTTTTTTGACAGTAGTATGCACAGACAGAATAGCGTTGAATTGAATTTGATAGATAATGCAGTGCAAAATAAAACAGAATACAGCAGGTCAACCTTGGTCAGTCTTCCTCCTTACTAGTCACAGATAACTTTAGGAACATATAAATAATGTCATAACATCCGTTGTTCAGATATGGTGAAGATTTAATTTATACAACCAAACTTCATCTCTAACTAGAAAATATTCTAAACTGCAAACCCCAGGAAAAGGTGATTTACTTAAATTCTATCCAAAGTAACTTCACCAAAATACGGCAAAATGAACTTGGAGAAAATACACACCATAGATGTATAGTGGATAGTAATAGTACTGGTCTACAAATGCACAAAACCAAGTGCATAGATGGCACAATCAGCAGTAAATAACTGATTGTCGTCGTCAGAATAATCTAAATAAATTGATGATATACAAAATTGCACATATTAATGTTTTATGTTTACGTTACAATATCATGTTACGAACTTTATAATCAAGAGCAAACGACTTTTTAGCTTTTTATTAATTTGTACACCAATTAATTTGGCAAATTACGTAAAATACATGTGCCACTATTTCAATCTATCAATTTGAACTACAGAGTCTACATGTGGAAATGTGGACCTATCCTTAATAACAGAGCAGAGCAGTTTTTTTTGTTATTGCAACACATTTAAATATGGCGCGCGGCCATTATTCGCTTCTGTTGTAGAGCACGCTGAAAAAAGTATTTGGACGTTAATTTTTAGCCAACAAATATTTGATTCCTGGTATTTACAGTTTGAATTTGTATTTGTCTTTTATCACTTTAGAGGTGACTTAATTAATTAGTTGTGTTTCTTTCCGCTTTTAAGTCTGCAATGCGTCGCAAAAGTGAGCGTACCGCAACTAAAAAAGGGAAGGCTTCACCAGAAAAGAAGGTTGAAAAGGTAAAACGTACTAGAACTAGTAGACGTAGAAAGCAATCTTCGTCTACTGAGGAATCAGCAGATGAAGTAAGTCCTGTGCGAGAAGTTGAAAGCGTCGTTGAAGTTGAAAAAAAACCACCAACAACGCCCGCTAAAGAGGACAACCCTGAGGAAGCCCAGGATCAAGTGTGGCGCGTTAAGACCACTGAGACACCCGGAGATATTAAGAAACTAAAAATATGCTTGACACGGCCGCCATCCACCCCTGAAAGGGTTGATAGATCTCCACGTAGCAAAAGAAAGCATTCGCGCGCGACTAGTTCCAGCGATTCGCCTAGTTTAGATGGAGCGGACGAAAAAAAGAAAACCAGACATCGTTCTAAACGGGGTCCTCGGGGGGATTCAAAAGATGGAACTGAAAAAAGCATTGATAGTCAGGAAGAAGAACCTGACCATGAATCGGAGTCTCAACAAGATCAAGATAAATCCAGTGATGAAGTAACACAAAGTGAAACAGTAGAACAAACTGAGACCCCAGTGTCTACAACTAATGAGGACTTAAAGGTGGATGACAGTGAAAATTTGACACAATCCAGCGAGGACACCAATCAAGAAGAAAGTAAAGATTCTAAGAAAACTGAATCACAGGACAAAGACAAAGTTTCTGATGCTGATACAACTGTTGTTTCACCTAAAGATGAAACAAGAGTTGCATCAACACCAGTAGAAACAAAGGCTGAATCTAACTCTGACAACCAAGAAGTACAAACATCTAATACTTCTGAAAGCAAAAGTCCGGTGCCAACCGAGGCTACTGAAAAGGAAAGCCCAAAAGAGATGAGAAGCCAATCTGTTGAGAAGTCAGAAGTTCTAGAACTACATGCAGAGGATAGTAAATGTGAATCAGACAATGAACCAGGGCAAACAAAAGTGGAATCTAAGGATGAATTAAAAGGGGATACAAATGAGGATACAAAGAAGGATATAAAAGAGGATACAAAAGGGGATACAAAAGAGGATACAAAAGAGGATACAAAAGAAGTTACAAAAGAGGATACTAAAGAGGATACAAAAGAGGATACAAAAGAGGGTGCAAAAGAGGATACAAAAGAGGATTCAAAAGAGGATTCAAAGGAGATTACAAAGGAGGAACCCACCATGCCCCAAGAAGACAAAATCACATTAGAAGAACATGAGGTAAGTAAAAAAAATGAAGAAACTATTAGTAAGGATACTGATAAAGATGAATCTGATAAAGATAAATCTGAAGGCACAAAAGCTACTAATAAAACTGAATTTGTAGAGAGTTCTGAAAAAGTAGTTATAGAAACAAATGAACAGAAAATGTCAACTGATTCTGGAAGCCAACCTGTGGAGACAACAAAAGAGAAATCTGTAAAAGAGGCAGCCCAGACTAAAGACTTACAACGCTCAGATTCTGTAAAATCAGTAAAAGAAGAACTGGTTGCCAATGGTCAATCTGCTCCTGTTGTAGTGGGTAGAAAGAGAAGGTGGGGCTCTAGGAGTTCTAAGATCACAACCCAGAAGTCAATAACAATATCAACAGACATTTTGAGGGATATCATACCAGATGTAAAACCTGTTGAGTTTGATGAAGTTATAGAAGAAAAGAAACACAGACGGCCTGAATATCAGGAGAGAATTGAAAGACCTGTGCTTCCAAAGATTATTATTGATAATACAGAAAGTGTGGAATTGAAAAAAGAACCTGAAGTAAATGACAAAGATCCACATACTCCAAAACCAAGAGATTTAGCTTCCAATAGAAAAATATCAATAATTAAGGATAATGATAGTATAATAACAAGACCACCAAGTCCACCCAGAAATAAACAGTCTTGTATATTGTATATCACAAACTTAGTGAGACCATTCACACTACCACAGTTAAAGAATTTGTTACAAAGAACAGGAAAAATTATTGAGAATGGATTTTGGATAGATAGAATTAAGTCTAAATGCTTTGTTCAATATGATACTGAAGAGTAAGTACTTTTTACCACTGTACTTGTTAACTCAACTTGCTTAAAATTTATTTTTCTTTTTACTAAGTCTTGCTTTTCGATAATAAGGTAATATTACTTCTTACAGTAATAATTACATGTTGTTTTTTGTATGCAGTAAATCATAATGTTATAACAAATTTTTCAGCCAAGCGGTAGAAACAAGGCATGCCTTGCATGGTGTTACGTGGCCTGTCTCTAACCCGAAAACTTTACAAGTTGACTTTTCAACACAAGAAGCTTTTGATAAGGCAAAGCTAAATGAAGAGACAGACACTACACCCGTTTCATCTATTCCTGGAACAGTTGAGGACTGGCTTCGGGAGCAGGATATGAAGAGGGAACGTGGAGAATTGGTAAGATTTATGTTTCACTCTTCCTAAAACACCATGGCAAAATTGAAACCAATTGATGCCTCCTATCTGCCCAATAATATCTCTGCATTATCCCTGTTTACGTTTAGTATTTGAATAATGATAAAACTTATTTACTGGATGTTATTTTTGTTGATTAGTAATTTATTTACAAAATTTCACCTTTGTCTTTTAGTTTGATGAAATTTGTTATATTTGAGATATATCTTATTATTATTTAAAAATGTAATTTTTTTCATAGGAGAAACCATGGGAGAGGAAGGCGACTACAAGGGAATGGGACCTTGGTAAAAATGATAAAGACAAGGACAACAAAGATAATAATAAGTTAAGGCGTGATGATCGGCCCATGGACAAGAGAAGACATCGATCTCCAGAGAAAAGTCCTGAGCCAGGTATGACTGTCCTTATAAAATTAGTCTAATAATTTACTAATCAATTTAGAATTTTATCAAGTTCAGGTTTGACTAACAACTGGAGATGATAATAGTGCAACTACATATGTCTTTTCCAGCTGATTATTATAGGAATTACTTATGCTATCGACGAAATAGTTTGATCAATATGAGCCAACATTACAAATTTTAAAACTTAATTTTATTTTCATGTATGCCACATGGTTTTTCACAGGTAAGGAAAATGTATCCTGCGGATGTTTATAAAAAAAGATGCAAAAAAATGTACATAAAATATGTAAATATCCGCAAAATACATTCCCCTTTCAATTTCAAAGCGATAATATTACAGGAAAAATAAAATGATGTCGAACTGGCGCATTTTTTTTTAACAAGCTGCAAAAACCCTTATTTGCTGTCGTTAAAATTAATAGTGTGCGTAAATATTAATCCCGACTACGGCAACCCGACAACCTTCAGTGCGCGATCTACCCCGCGCTTAGGTGGTTTTTAGGGTTCCATACCCAATGGGTTAAACGGGAACCTATTATTAAGACTACGCTGTCCGTCCGTCTGCCCGTCTCCATCTGTCTGTCGCCAGGCTGTATCTCATGAACCGTGATAGTTAAAATTTCCACAGATGATGTATTTCTGTTGCCGCTAGAACATTTTTTTTTAAATACTAAAACAACAAAAAAAATATTTAAGTGGGGCTCATATACAACAGACATGATTTTTTTGCCATTTTTATAGATGATGGTACGGAACCAACGTACGCGAGTCGGACTCGCATTTGGCGGGTTTTTTAAACATTTCTTATCACTGGATTTCTCCTGGAACAGAAAGTTACAAAGAATATTCTGAATTCAAATTAAACAGTAAGGCTACTCTTAAATCTAAATTCAGAATATTCTTAAACATTTTTATTGTCACACTTAGTTAGGCATGGCCTGTCATTGTACTTCATTTTGTCATGGTTATGTTGGTTGACTGATTCGCTGTCGTAATCTGACTATGTAATAAGCACACTATGTAAGCAGCCACAGCTAATGTAGTTTGAAAACACTTAGTATTTTTATTAGATTTTGCTGCTTCGTCGAGCTACAATGAAAGCACGCCATATTAATTGTATACACTGGTAGATTTTTGCTAAGTTGTCTTATTTACTCATTCACCTGCTTATTTGCTCAATACAGCCTTTAGTAATGATGTGGTCATTCTTTTTCCTATTTATTCTAGTTCTAAAATCATAATGTATTTGATTACAGCAAGAAAATTCAAGAAGAAAGAGGAAGAAGCACCTGCCAAGCTGTTGGATGATTTGTTTAGAAAGACTAAAACAACTCCATGCATATACTGGTTGCCGCTCTCAGCTGAAACGGTAAATTAAAGTAAAAACATTTTCTATAAACATTTTCAAGCTTATTGCGGTTTTTTTTTATTTTTATCATTAGTAGTAGTACTTTCACCTATTGAAATCGTGTCTTAACACGTAAACCGCCACAGCTAATCGTATCACCCTTACACCTATAGTTTTCCTCGCATCACATGCATTATGCACATGTAAGGCATCTGAGGATTAAGAGTATTGTATGTAACAACACGGGGCCACAAAATTCTCTTCCTATGGGCACAAACGTGTTACTCAAAATAGGTTAGATGGAAAACATTAGTAATCATACTTAGGGAAGAGATGATTATTTTTTGTTTGGCCATGGCTTAGACAACACCAGAATGAGCACATTAATTGATTAGTAATTTTCTGTTATTCAGATAGCTATAAAGGAGGAACAGCGGCGCCAGCACATGGCCGAGCACGAGCGAAGGCTGCAGGAACTGCGTCGAACGCATCGCCGTCACTAGCATGGTCCGTCTCACACACAACCCACATCATTTCATCTTACACACTCAATATCTCATCGTCACTCTATACATACATACACACACACACACTCATATGCTCACAGTTATACACACACACAAACACACACGTCATAAACACATACACATCTTAATAATTGTCGCTCAGTCGACGTTCCTTTTCAGGCAGTACTGTCTTCAGTGACAGTAATTTTAATTTCGTTTATTTGAAGAATAATTTTGTTACATGTTAGTCATATTGAAATTTAGGTTTAAGGGCGACATATTCAAGATAATCTTGGCAGGATTTCTAAGACATGGACATTATGAATTGATTTTATACAAAATGTTATAGAAAGGCACGCTCGGAGGAAAGCCTATGATTTAATTCGTCGTCGGCGTAATGCAGTCACTTGATCAAAACGAGCAGGGGACGTCCGCTGTGGGAAACAGATGCACTACGATTGACGTCGATTCCACATGACTTTGCGTCGATGTGCGCCTTTCGGCCAGACGTATGCGCATGGCGCTTTCGGTGATACAGTTGCGAAATTATCTGTATATTGACAACGGCTCTACAATCATTGGAACCAACAAAACAAATATTCAGAGTACTAAAAATTATACTCTGTATCCTGGGCAACGAAGATTTTGAAGATTCTTATGATCAACTTGATGAAAAATATCACGATTTACAGCAGAAAGGAAAATTAAAAGAACGCGAAAAATGAACTTGCAATAGAAGAGGAGCAGCTGTTTATGGCACCATAATTGGTGCAAATGGACATATTTGATTTTGGGAATGTAGCCAGCATCGTCGTCTTATTAGATAGACACGTAGCGCAAAATTATTTTGCGAGTTAGTCAGGTTGTCGTCGTAATGTCTCGTATGTTTTGTGAAGGTTATTTGATGTTGAATAAATACTTTCCTATCTGAAATGCATTGCTGTTTTTTTATAGCTTTTCATGGGGCTATTTTTTTAAGATTCCCACACCTCTACGCCCAGTATTTATTACATTCATATCCAAAACGGTAAGTTTATAGTGAATTACGAGCTAGTATTTCTTTTACTACGTGTGTAATAAAATTGAATGAGAAAATGACATTTTTTTAATACAAAAAATCTTTGATGAACGCGTTGCGTAAGCTAAGCGCAGCGTCTGCATTGCTGCCTGTGCATGTGCGGTATTGTAATAGTACGAATATACACCATTAAAAACTAGGGGGAAGGCGCATATTATTAATTTGGAAATGACATAATTACGCCGCAATTCGGACTAGGTTCAGGAATGAATTCTAATGAGATAAAATGACTTGATGACGTAGGTAATGGGCATCTTGTCTTTCCGGGAGCAGACATGACGCGGCCATCTACCTATTACAATAAGCACTATAAAGACATTCTAATCGACCTATTAAAAAAATCATATCTTAAAAATTTGGTCAATAACTACTTATCAGCCGATATCTTTATCACAGGGATAAGAATTGTAATTTCGTATGATAATTTTGAGACAGTTGTGTTGGCGCTTACAAACGCCAACCACTAAATTCCCGAGGAAAAAGGATACAGCATGGTGAGTGTAGTCTGTTCTGTACATACACCATTCAAATTTTGGTAGTCACATAAATAATAGAAATAGATGTTTGTTTCATAGTTGCAAAATGATAAATACAATGCCTCGGTTGATAAGGCTCTGTAGGCCCATTCAGTATTCGTGATTGGTGATTAAGGCCCGAAATTAAAATACATAGACAAATATGAAAGATGGCTACCTATAATTTATTTCCTTACATTGAAAAAGGCGCGGGCTTCATGGTGGTGCATGCTTGCTGTGCTGGTGGTATCAGCCACTGCCCAGCAGAACTTCACCCTTGAAGAGTTTGTGACTGGACAGTTCACCCAGAGAGGATTTACTGGCAGGTGGATTTCGGGTGAGTTCCTATGTTATTTAGCAGGTAGATTTCAAGTTAGTAATCAACTATGAGGAAATCTTTAATAACAAAAGAAAAAGGTTGAAAGTTAATGCAAGGTGGGTGCCGTAAAAAAGTCTTCGTGGAAAGAGAAGAAATTAAAATGGCCTGTGCGAAAGCCTTCTTTTCTTTAAAAAAAAAAGTTGCCCCACAGTAGGAATTACTCATGTGTCGTGGGCGCGTTCACAAACATTTAAACTCGCATACCAGCCAAACCCGGAAGAACTATCTGTAGGCCAAAAAAATATTTGTTCAGTGCGGGAATCTAACCTGCTGTTGGTCAGTATGCTAATAAGTACCAGCCATGTACTAACAAACTGCTATCATATTTAGATGAAAATACCCAGTGTTGGTAAGCAAACCAACGAATTAATAGAACAACGGCATTGTGTAGCTTTTCCCAAGCCCCACAAGTAAAAAGGCATGCGTAGGCATAAATGTAGGTGTAATGTAGTGTATGTTTGTATGAATCACAGTACTTAAAAAAAAACCGTCATTTGTTAGTTTCGTTCACGTTGGTAGGCCGAAAGTAACACGTCGTGGGTTGAAAGTACCACGTTGTGTGTCGAAAGTAACACGGTATGGGTTGAAAGTAACACAGATTTTCCCAATAGAACATGAACGTTGTTTCTATTACGATAAAGTTCAAAAACTATCAAAGAAATATGACACATTGGGGTAGCTTGTTGTGTTGAACGGAACGCGCTAGACAAAAACTAATTAAAACTTTGTAATAGTTCTAATCAAGGGTTCATATCCAATTGTTGAATAATTAATATCATCCCTTTAATACTATGTAAACATTAAACAAGTAAACATCAAATATGTAACCTACTTTTTATTCGTGATAATCACGTACCGTCCTCTTACACGACTCATAAGCGAGTAGCGCGCGCGGTGACTGAATGCAAGTAAGTAGACGCCACCGGCTATCACTTGACGGTAGCGAAACGGGGTTTTGAAATTGGATAAACCTACAGAGCATTTGTTATTTTCGACCCGTTGTTACTTTTGAACCCGGTTTCTCCTATGTTTCATAGCTCAACAGCTAGACGTACCAAACTTACCTAAATAGAAGCATGACGGTTGTGAATGTAGGTAGGCACAGGTCAGTAGGTAATGCGGGTACTAAATTGTTTTAGTTTCTATTACTATTTACCTTCTAATATCTATATTTACCTTTCAGACCAAGAATTCACATACACCCGCTCTGGCGAACCTGGGATCTTTATGTATAATGTAGACACTTCTACAGAAACCATTCTTGTGCCTGGAGATATTTTGGTGTGTATTATATCTACGATCATAAACCAACTTATATCAAGACGGTTCTTGCTTTGCTACACGGCATGCATTTCACCAGGTTCAGACAATTAATAGTTACAACACTGCACTACCTATTTATTCTTGATACTAGCTGCGTCCCCCGGATTCATCTGCTCCTAAAGAGCGTACCGTGATCTTAAATAGCCTCTAACCTGCCTAAAGAGTTGTTACCAAATGCAAATACATATATTTTTTCAAATTGAACTGGTATTTCTAAAGATTTCGCATTCAAACAGAAAAACAAACTAACTCGTTCGAAATAGCGCAGCCACTAGCCCGCATCATGGCCAGCACTGACAGGGTTCTGGAAATGATTGCTGGTAGATTGGACTGTCCATATGTGGTTCACTGCTGTCAGTTACATCTGTCTCTATATCGTGTTGTTTACTAACACTTAGTTTTTAAGGATTATGTTTCCCATATGAGCCTCCGATCGAATTAAAGATTTTGATTTTGAATAAATATGAGCCAAGTCAAAATCCATAATAAATATTATAAAATGTGTGTGTCTGTTTGTCCGTCTTTCACGGCAAAACGGAGCGACGAATTGACGTGTTTTTTTAAGGGGAGATAATTAAAGGGATGGAGAGTGACATAGACAGATGTAAGTAAACAATTTCCGAGCTGATAATCCTGACCTTACTTTCCAGACTTTGCTGAGTACAAACAACCCTATACTTTCACCAGATGGGAAATTCATCCTAGCTTCAAGTCAAGTTCAGCAGGTAAGGCACCCAACACTCGCGTCCTCATAACAATAAATTAGATAAGCCACTTATCTTAACAGTCTGAACATAAAATTATAATGATAAACGATTTCAATATCTATTGATATCGAAACCGTTAATCCTCTCAAATATCTTAATTATGTAGGTATGTTGTATTGTAATGTAGGAATGATTATTTAGGTATCTACTTGTTATTAAAAAATGTATATTTGTAGGTATTCCTTATTGTTATTGCTTCTTTTATTTGTGTTAAGCGTATTGTTTAACTTCGACTCTTGCACTTTTACTCTGTAAAAGCTAATTCTAGCCGTGGAAGGGGCCTGGTGACCTGTAACTCAGGTTTTCCCAAAAACCTATATCAGGCACCAATCTCTCACAAAGGTTGAATACAGATGGTGCATTTTTGTGCACATTAACTTTATCTCAACGTGTGAAGAATGAATAAATGTTAAATTATTGTTTCAGGTTTATAGATATTCAACAACTGCTGTATATTCCCTCTATAACATTGACACACAGTAAGTCATTTATATTTTGTTTGATAATAGGCCCGTTAGCGGTTGTCATTTCGGGTTCAGGCGTCGCTTATATATAAATCTAGACAGGAGTACTGAGCGGATCTGATTCTCATTCGTAGATTTTAGTTCTTACTTACTGTCCTATTTTTGAAGTGAAACTTCTTTAACTATTAATGGGAGAAATCTTATAGCAATGTTAAAAAAAATCGTCTCACTTTCCGACGCTATCTTGAAAAAAATCGTCACATTTTCTGTCATTTTGAACTGTCACGGTGCCATGCGTGTTTTCTTAAATTAAGGAGTGACTTAGAAATATTTAATGATAACAAGTGATATAATAAATGTGCTAATATTGAAATTCATTTCAGTAAATAGTGAAAGTGAGAGATTATATTCTTATTGTTTTGAAAAATGATTACGTTATTGTAATTTTAGTATTTTTTCCGTAAACCTCACTTAACCAATTTATGTTAAATACATAATAAAAATAATTAATATATCATGAACAAGTATCACTTCATACGTGTGTGCATTAATACACACACTTTTTTTTTAAAGCATTGCCCAGCTCTAGGAGTTTCTTCTGTATCGTGGCTACAAACATGAAAACTCACATACACAGAGAGCCATACCCGGAATTACCTGTAGGCCTTACAAATATTTTATGTACATGCCTGTTGCAACATAAAACATCGATGACAATATATTTTTAGAGTGATCACTCCTGTCGCAAACGGACAGCGCCTACAGCTGTGCATCTTCAGCGCCGGTGACACACACGCCTTGGCCTACGTGTTGGACAACAACCTGTTCTATCTCCCCGATGTCACGAGCCAACCTATACCGATTACCAACGACGGCGTCGTAGGCGTCGTCTATAATGGACACGCTGACTGGGTGTATGAAGGTACGATAACCAAAAACAGATACTGTTTATTACTTCTACAGTCTTTTGTTTGTATGATACAAGCCAGAATGACTTTAATTATCTATTTATTTAGATTTAAACTCTAATCTAACTCCAATCTCTAAGATGGTAAGTATATGATCGACCTGAGCAAGATGTACTTTAAAAGAGAGTTTGTTTTGGTGTCTTTTCAGAACAGTCAGCTAGGGAACTTTTGACCTCATCAAGTTTGTTATTATTATAATTTTTTGTGTAAAATTGTTGTATTAAAGCAATTTGCAGAATTATTTATAAATGTCATTGATCATTCATAAATATCATTTATCTATAAAGAAAACCCGACTGCTACTGTCCGCCTGCAGGGCAAGGCCTCTTCTCATACAGAGAAGGCGCGAGCATTAATCACCACGCTTGCTCAAGACGGGTTAGCGATTTTAGATTTATATTATTTTTAAGTCCAGGTTTCCTCACAATGATTTTCCTTCACCGATGTCTGTGATGTCCAAAATAAACTTAGAAGGACAAACACATTAGTATATACGCACACATTAAATTTGTCAATACATTTATTTAAATTAATACCTAAAATTGAAGTATCTCTTTGTAATGTCAAAAACTTTTTACTAAATTCATATGAAAGTTAATAAGGTAGTTACAAAATATACAAAATAGTGGTAAATACAAAAAAAAAACAATTTTAAACAGTTTTTAATTTGTGTCTGTCTATTTATTTGTAGTAATCTCCGAAACGGCTCGACTGATTTTGACAGGAATTGGCACACTGGCAGATAGCTAATGTGTTAAGGAATAACTAACGCTACTTTTATAGTAGAAAAGTAATTAAGATTCCGCACAAAAAAAAAACATTTATTGTGAGTTCACGCGGACAAAGTCGAGGTCACATTTAGTCATGAATAAAACTTCAATTTCAGAGGACGTCATGTACACTGGTCAAGCGACATGGTTCTCCACGGGAGGGTCATACCTGGCCTTTGCGACCTATGACGACACAAATGTTGAGAGCTACTCCTATTACTACTATGAAGACAAGACTGACAGGGATGACCCCTATCCCGAGCTCGTTGACCTGAAGTATCCCAAGGTATGTAGATATCCATTTGAAATTATTATAGCTGTCAGAAGTAATTTGGATTGTGAAGGACGGAAGTGCCACGCTTATTTTTACCGTCAGTGTGCACATGGGCACACTGACTGACTTATAATTATTTTAGGATACCAATCTATGATATCTGCCCTTTTATTTTTATTAAGGATGTTAAATCATCCAATGACTTCTCTCGTACTGGTACTCGTTCCATCAATAACAGTTTGAGAAGTACTTTTAACCTTTAACCTTGTCACCGCCATCCTCGTCACAAATGACAAGCGAATGCATGCGCTGTACGCCAACGTCAAAAATACGTGACAAAAAATGCGGTGCATTCTAAGCAACAATTTAATCATAACTTTTGTGTTTGTTTATTTATAGTACCTGGATGACCGAAAACGACGTTTTATTAAAATTAAATCTAGCTAGATCGATTTATCGCCCCCGAAACGGCTTCAACGATTTTCATGAAATTTAGTATGCAGGGGATACTAAATTCGTGAAACGGCTCCAACGATTTTCATGAAATTTAGTAATGCAGGGGATACTAAATTTCATGAAAAACGTTGGAGCCGTTTGCGAGATTCAGATAATATATATATCTGTACATAT
This sequence comes from Phlogophora meticulosa, assembly GCA_905147745.2. Classification (NCBI taxonomy): domain Eukaryota; kingdom Metazoa; phylum Arthropoda; class Insecta; order Lepidoptera; family Noctuidae; genus Phlogophora; species Phlogophora meticulosa. The sequence goes on along the minus strand of LR990522.1, from coordinate 11,834,431 downwards.
CTACAAGAATTGCTCGTTAAAAGGTACTTTTTTAGATACATATCTTAAAATTTGAAGCCTCCGTGCGTATTAAATTGCATGAAACAAATTAAAATACAAGAAATTAAACGATTCTACTAAAAAGGCTTGGCGTGGAGGGCACGCGCGTGCTTCTATGCTCTGGTGGTCAAAAGGTTAAACAATTAACCAACTATTACTCTATTGTAGGTCGGCCGTGAGAACCCAACAGCTATACTTCGCGTGGTGAACCTCGCCTCCTTGGTAGCGGACAACCGGCCGACTTTTATAACCATGCCGGCGCCGCCCGTTGTAACTGCTGACCATATCCTGGGAGGCGTGACGTGGATTACAGACACTGAGATCGCAGCACATTGGTTGAACAGGAGACAGAATCATACTGTGCTCAGAATCTGCAATATTGTCACTTCTGCTTGTGAGGTAAGTGCTTCATTGGGTAGGTATGAACAAATGAACACGCCCGTACAGTGTCAGCGGTAAAGGCGGGTTCATGTGCAGCTGGTCTCTCCTCAGAGACTTATAAATTCATGCTATTTCATACTTTATGTCTCTTGTCATAACGTACTTATTTCTTGCAAAAAACCTGCCTGTAAAAATTCTTTAATTTTATTAACTTGTAGACACCATGTAGGAAAATGAACTAAGGTTTTGTATCAATGGCCACCCCGGTATCAGCGTTGGCACAGAAAAAACGAAAAGAAATATACACTGAGTCACTCCCCAGCCCGACAAAAATATTTGCTGGGCTGGGGCTTTGTTTTGGAGCGAAGTTTCCATCATCACTCATACTCAGTCACATGGAGCTAGTTCCAAAGCGATGTTCTTATGGAGAACAACCGTCAAGAAAATGCCTTGAGTCATTTAAATCAAAACATGTACTCGTATGTACCAATGTTCTGGTGACATCCTCAACGTGCACGTTAAAAGAGTCGATAGAAAAAGTCATGAGTAAACCGTAGTCCTTATTTTTTTATTCTTGTCTTAAGGAAGAGACTCGCCAACAGCCCAATGGCTGGGTGCCTATCGCGATGCCGCGCTTCAGCAGCACGGGCAACTTGTTCGTGTCTCTGCGCTGGTCTCTAGAACAGGCTGACGGCGGTATCTGGCAACAGCTGTACGTCAGCATACGTGTCGGAGGGGAGATCTTCTCCAGCTCCGTCACCCCAGGAACCTTCACCGTTAATAACTTTATCGGCATGGATGAAACTAACACGGCTTAGTGAGTACCAGTAAAGTGTATTTAAGTTATGGTTAAACTTGACTTAAAATATCACGGCGATGGGTTCTACCATCGCTTTTAAACGACACCATTAATTACGAGTATATACAAAATTATTCTAGTAATAAATAATCAATCAATCAACGCAGTCCGCTACGGTTCATCTTCTTTTAGGGTTTTTAAGCAGCCTGGAGTCTGGATTTGTGCCCGTTTGGCAGCAATAGACTCGCCCCCATTTATATGTGAATAAATAATTGGCTAAATGTGGGTGTACTATTATAAACCTCTGCTTATACATTCGGCAATAATAGCACGATGTTATATTTATGTAACCACGTCTCCTTGACAGTTACTACACGCGCACCGCCACAGACAAGCCGTGGGAGACCGAGGTGCACGTGGCTGGCGCCGGCGCCGGCTGCCTGAGCTGCGCGCTGGTGATGCCGGACGGCGGGAAGTGCTCCTGGGCTACGGCCACCGTCAGCACCCGCGGCTCGTTCATGACCATCACCTGCTCCTCGCCTGACGAACCCTCCGCTACCTTCCTCTTTAACCCAAGAGTAAGTACTTGGTATACATTTAATAGGGATGTGTCCTAAGTGAAAATATAATAAGTCTATTTGGTTCGTCAGTTAGATTACCAAAAAATATTGGACACTTATTTTTTGCTTACTCAAATCAATAAAAGGTGACGAAGATATAGCACATCAAAGTTCAGGAGAAGGGGCTTGTGACGTCACTTTTACATAAAAAGTGTAGCACGGCACGACGTCACGCTAAATTTGAACGGACTATATCGTCATTATTTTTGGTTTGCGTGACAAAAGAAAAAAACGTGTCCAATATTTTTGAGTAATCCAACTTTCGGACCAAACAGAATTTTTAAGGACACTACCCTATTGCGATATTACATTAAGGTATGAGAATTTGGCAAACATTTTGGTTAGAAAACGGTGAGAGCGACTTCAGCTCAAACAAACTTTGGCAAGCACATAAGCAGAGGAAATTCGTAATAAAAATGAGTTCCACGTCATGCCATGTCACGCTCACGGTTCAAGGGTACATAACTACGTGCGGTACCTACGTCATTTACTATGATAATATTTTGAATATAGGTGTATTACAACGCGTGACCGATATACGCGATTAAGGCTAGCGTAATACGATGGATTAGTTATTCTTTTCCGGTATAGCAGACTACGATTGAACCTTTCTTGGTTCCAGAAATCATCACATATCAAGTAACCCAGTATTTAATATGGAGTAGTTTATCTGACCTCTACAACCTAGTTACTGGGCAACTGGACAGGTTGGCAGACATTCGGGTTTCTGACTGTTTAAGATCTACAAATGATACGGAGGCACGTGGGAGTATTGATATGTAATGAACGGTTACCCATCCGCTGACCGATCGATCGTCCCGTGCGGCTGTTTTAATTAAGCCAAAATCTCGATCTCTCCCTCGATCTTTCTTTTCTTTTTCTTTAGAAAAAACGTTGCCCCACACTAGGAATTTCTCCTGTGTCGTGGGTGCGTTTACAAACATTCAAAGTCACATACACAAACAGCCAGACCCGGAACAACTACCTGTCGGCCAAACAAATATTTGTTCCGTGCGGGAATCGAACCCACGACACGCAGCGCAGCAGTCAATCGCTCAGCCACTGCGCCAACCGTGCCGTCGATCTTAATCTTTAGTAGGTAATATCCGTTGTATGTGCCAAATAAATCCTCTCTAACTTCTGTGCTACTTATGTGTTGATGATACTATTAACTACAAATTAGGCTATAACGCCCTTTTCTCTTTTCAAAGTAACTTCCAAAATAACTACCTATGGATCTTTCTATCATCTTTACGCAAACTTTACATTTTTCCGTTACCCAGACGAACTCCACCATAGGGATCTGGGAAGACAATGCAATCGTTCGCCAACGCCTGGTGGGCAAGGCTCGCTGGAGCAGCATCATCACGACTGTTCCCCTTCAGAACGGCTTCCCCGCCCCCGTGAGGTTACTCCTGCCTCCTGGCTTGAACGTCAACGATGCTACCATTAAGTATCCTGTAGTGTTCTACGTGTATTCCGGACCTAATACACAAACTGTGTTGAATACTTTTACTGTTGGTGAGTGACATTTTATCTTTTTACCCGACGAAAAAAGAAGGAGGAGGATCTCAATTCGATATGTATTTTTTTTGTACGACCCCGTATAACTTTTTGCTGTGTAATCTGATTTTAATGATATTTTTTTTCATCCGATAGGGTATATTTCAAAATTGGTCACATTTAAATTTCAAACAAAATATCTACCCCTAAGTGTAGAAAATAGATGGTCATTGATTTTTCTCCTACTGTATTTTGTGAAAGGTGATCATCAGTTGACATTAGGCTTTTGTATCTTGGATAAATTATTAACAGAAATAAAAAAAAAAAACATCCGTCATGAAAGAAAAATGTAAAACGTCTTTAATGTCGGAAGTCTGTGCCTTCGGTTGTTTTGTTTGTTTCATTTTTTGCCACCAACTTCCGAAATTAAATGCGGTTGATTTTTTTGTAAAAAAGTGTTTTTATACTCGATCTTTTGGCGGCACTGTTGGCGTGCGGCTGGGCAATTGGCTGCTACGCTGCGTGTCGCGGGTTCAATTCCCGCGAGGTACAAATATTTGTATGGCCCATGGGTAGTTGTTCCCGGGGTCTAGCTGTTTGTGTATGTGAGTTTGAATGTTTGTAAGCTTACCCACGACACAGGAGAAATTCATTGTGTGAGGCACCATTGTAGAAAAATAAACTAATAAAGTTCTTATTTCTAGGCTACCACGCCTACCTGACGACGAACCGCAACATCATCTACATGTTAGCTGACGGCCGCGGCTCAGGGCTCAAGGGACAAGATATCCTGTACTCTCTCAACAACGCGCTTGGAACTGTGGAGGTGGAAGATCACTTTGTTATACTCAGGTAATCCTTCCTTTATCATCATATACCTGCACTGTTTTATTCAATTATTTCAAAATCAAAATTTATTTATTCGTATATAATTCTGAGAATCAGCAGTTTTTGAACGTCGAAATTTACATACGACAGTACCCCAAAACCTTCACCACTTCCTAGTGTTGTTGCTGGGAAGAAGAAGTGGCGGAACAAACACCCCAGCAACACCTCTGTCTGATAAGATTCAAGATTCTTGAATAAAATAATATAAATCATCTTTAGAAATCACTAAATCAAATAATTTGCCACATGTTAGCTAGCACACACCAATAATATATATACCAAAATCAACAATTAACTCAAGCAAAGCCTACCAAACTGAATAAATAAAAAGCATCCAGGGGTAAAGGGCGTGCTCGCTGACTATTAATTTATTCAATTATTTATCGCAACTTACAACTATCATTGCATAGTTAGAACTATAATGCGATAGTGTGAAATGCTTATCCTAACTTATCCAACTTTGTAATTTATTACAAATATCGCATTATTTGTGAATTCAATCAAAGGGCTATAGAATAGTATATACATATGTATAACACAGTTATAGTTGACAATAGTTTAAGAGGCCAGGGGCTTCATATTTCTTGCATCTGTTTTTGAAATTACTTGGGACCCTGAGATCTTCGGAAAGCGTACGGGGGCCGAAGGTAGCTCGTTGGCGGACTCTTTTAATTCATACAAATAACATTGGATTATTACGAATAAATACGACTCAGGCGGAATGGACACGAAAATATTTGTCGGATAAATTTGACATGAATCGTTAATAAGTACACGGGAATTTTAAAGTTATTTCTTAAATTAGTTCTGTGGCTTAAGGCACATTTTCCAATAAACAGAGGCGTTCGTCAGAAGCAAACGATTGAAGATGCACCGGTTTCAATTTGTCTAGAATAAAATCATCATAAAACTCGTAATATCTATAAAAATCTGTCGAAATCTTACATAATTAATGATACTACCTATTGGTATCAAAGAAACCGGTTAGTTTTAGATCGAGTGTCCTCTATTGACCCAAATTAATGAATTAATATTAGATGTGTTTTTTATTTATGTATTATATCATTTTTGACTTCCGCGATTAGCGGTTTTATGTAACCGATTCACACAACTTATAAGAAGGAACTGTTAGATTTTCTCATGCTTGATTACGTCTCGTTTACTTTGTTTGATAATCCAGGAAACTCTATAACGTGGATTGTTCTAAAATTACATAACGTGACAGATTTACAACTTAACATCATGTGTCTGTTTTTCTCTGATGGGATATGCTGAGGCATAGTACACTCACATTTAGCCAGTTTAGCGGGACCCTGGGTTAGTTTCTTAGTTCCGGCAAAGGTTTTATATTAGGATACTAGCTTTGCTCCGCGGTTTCACCTGCTTCCAAGGATCGTAGTGTGATATTAAATAACCCTTGTTAATACCTTTCTCCAGAAATGAGCTATCAAATGCAAAAAAAAAACACATCCGACTGTCTGTACCAGATATTGGCGCATTGACACAAGCAATATAGTTCGTTTCAATAGTATCCCTGATACTGAATTTGCGACAATATTGCTTGATTGATATTTATTATATAAAAAGCAAACAAATATGCTATAATCTATGTTTGAATAGGAGTTGATTGGACTGTAATCTAATAGTTACCTAATGATCTATAACATCGAGATGTAAGTAATAGGGCAATGAATTGGTGATTAGTTGTTTATACTATTACTTATCTTCACAATATGACCCTTATCGACAAAGAACTACCAATATCTTCTAACTGAAAAATTGAAACTTTACATTAGTCGAAATAAACGTCTCATTTTTTCATTCTGCAGTTGGTAGTATACCGTACCGTATTAGTGTTTATTGTGATAAATACTTAGTTTAATATCGTGTTAGGAGGTTTTGCCAGTATATGCGAAATAGAATTTTACGTCGATAGGCACTAAAACCTAAAAATCAAGAAAAAGGTAGGAGTTATTGGTAGTTCATCGTCGATAATTTGCGTCCACACGCCTTCCCTTTTGAAGATATTATGAACGCTCACTGACGCGGGTATTACCGAGGCCACCTACTGGGACAAATTATGTAACAAGTACCATTAACTGAAAGAGGAAGAAGATTAGGGATACCCCCACTGTATGCAGTGGGGGTATCCCTAATCTTCTTCCTCTTTCAGTTAATACGAAAAAAAAGAACAAAGACGATAACTACGTTACTACAAAGGTATGCCTTTGTAGTAACGTAGTTATCGTCTTCTAGGTCATTCCATCTACATATTTAAAAAGGTGTTCTAAAAAAACTTCTAGTGACCGCCACAGTAAATATTCTTAGAATAATTTTGCTATAAAGACACCGTCAAAGATTGAGCCGAACTCGTACGCTGTGGGTACCGTTCTTTGATAATTGATTTTGATGTCTCCTACATTGCATTTTCATAGTAAAATATTTGCGATTTTTACTTTTTTCTAAAAACCTGCTAGTTAGAGATATCGTTTTATTTCTCCTGTTACATGTTCCTATTCTTAAAATATGCAGCTGTGCCTAGTTGACAAACAAAGGTGCACCATTACGGTGCCTTTTTAAACATTTCGGTACGGAACTCTAACCACATATGACATTTTCGCAGGTTCCTTTATTAACTGACAAAAAAGGAGGCTTATTCTGCCCATCTTTTGGACGAATCTTAGCCTTAACCACGCTAAATAATGCGTGATCACCTGCATGTTTAAATGGCTGCCGAAACAACAAAGGTCATAAGGCATTGTACTCTGGTGTTGCATAACGATTGATACAACAGAGATCAATAAAACTACGAGGTGAACCAAGTCATAAAAGTTTTGTTAAGGCCGACTGCAACCTATGTAAAAATGTCAAAAATTCTGCATTTTCGTAAAATTGCCTCGTTAGTATGTATGTGTGTGTGTGCTTGCAAGCGCTACTGCTGAGCTTGAGGTCCTGGGTTCGTCTGAGGTCCGGGTCGGGCGAAGTGTGATTAGGCTTTTCCGTCTGGAATATCTCAATAGAACCCGGACTCTGGACTCCCGGGGGGGGAGTCCAGAGTCCGGGGTCCCTTTACCAGCGACTTCGACCTTCTGATGATGAATTATCAAGAACATGAGTTCTTGATAATTCATCATGTTGTTTTGACTTTTTTAAGTTTGTTTTTTTTTCATTAAAGAAAAACCAGTACTTGCGCTTGCGCAATAGGTGAACGGTCTTCATTATTTTCATTGTTCACAGACAAGTGCTAGACCGGTACCCATTTATGGACCGCACAAGAGTCGGTATCTGGGGCCATAGCTACGGCGGCTACGCGACTCTTCTTACGATGCTGAAGGATGACGAGAAGATGTTCCAGTGTGGTGTGTCTGGAGCCCCTGTCACCTCCTGGCTCTACTACAGTAAGTTTGAGAGATTTTTTCAAGGTATTTTTAAGGTTTGGAGAATATTGGCACCTGACTTAGAGACCACAAAAATATGAAGAAAAAATACATTTTTTTTTCCTCTAATTTATAATTGCCCTTCGCATGTACTGTTTTAAAGTATCATAATTAATCCTTTTTATTTCATATTTTCGTTATTAATGTGGCTTTGGATTTGTTGTATTTCAATTTGCAACTTATACTACGACTTATTACTTAACTAAGTTGTTGGTGTGCCTAAATAAAAAAACACGTTACGTAAGTACGCAGTGTGTCACCATAGGGCAGCTAATAGCCCAAAAGTCTGACAACTTGTTGTGCATAAGAATTTCGTTCACTCCATATAAAAAAAAAAACAAATTCAACCTTATTTAGTTAGACTGCAACCTATTTGGTAAAAGCAGGACCACTTATGTTCCTAGATAGAGGTATTCATTAAAATATACCATAGGTCGTGGGATATTCTAGTGACACTTTCGCTTGATATTAGCATTCATATTTGAACTTGTTTCACTGCTTACATATGAATGCAAAACTTGATCTTTTTACATAACGCTGCTCCTTTAAATTCAATTTAAGAATCTGTAATAATCAAGACATATTCAAAATATCAAATTATACTACACCAACTAAGTTTATCTGTTATCAATTACATCATTCTAAGATTTTCATTGAATTGAACCTACAAAAACTCTTTTAAATTCGTTCTTGCCGTTAGGCCAAGGACTTTGTCTATTATGGTCCAATCTTACATGATTCAGTCCACTTTGCCTAGGCCTGAAATGTCGTCGATTTCTCCCTCTTCTAATTCTGACAATATTTATCCTCTCTCCCCCAGACACAATGTACACAGAGCGCTACATGGGTCTGCCTACCCCTGAGGACAACCTGAAGGGTTACCAAGATGGCGACGTCACCCTCTTAGCAGAGAAACTCCGTGGTCATGACTTCTTCCTCATGCACGGCAATGCTGACGACAACGTGCATTTCCAGAACGCGGCTAAGCTAATGACAGCGCTGCAGCAGCTTGACATTCCGTTTGAACAGATGGTAAGTACCCACGGTCCACTTTTGGCGTAGTTCTGTCCGGAATTAAAATTGCTTTGTGCTGAGAAAGCCGAAACAAACAAACGATACCTAGGCTGACTAACTGATAGTCAGACGGATTGGGACCGTCGGAAATGTTAAAAAGTATCGTTATTTTTAAAGTATTTTAAATCGCATTAGATATATTCCATAAAATGCAAAATAAATAGGCAATCATGAGACTGCAGGCAGAAGTGAAAACATAAAACTTCGGAATAACCATCAGCCGCAACAAGCCACAAGCATATCGGTGGCGCGAATCCATAAGTTTGGCCCCTGCCAAAAGTCGCTCAACGCGAAAGGTTTCATTTCATAATTTTATATACCGATCTGAACTCCGGCCTTTTTAAGCTAGGGTGATTTATAAGACAATATAAAAATATCGGTTTTGGGGTCTCTATGTCAAAATCGAAGGCTTCTTTTTTTGCTTTCTTCATCATGTAAAAGCAACAGTTAGCAAACAAATCTAAAATTCTAAATGTATTAAAACAACCACACACACAGACATACACACGCACGCACGCACACATATATACACATACACACCAAAACACTATTTATTGGTAATAAATAGAAAAAAAAACATAAAAAAAACTTATTTTTAGTAACACTAAAAATTGTAAGATATAAAAGAGCGGCGCCTCCTGGCACAGGCATCTATATGCTTTAAAGGAGACACCACCAACTGTACATTATAACTACGTGTAATAGTGAAATAAAACAATTTTGATTTAGTAATTTTGTCTCATTGACAGTCGTACCCCGATGAGGCGCACAGTCTATCAGGAGTAAACCTACACAGATACAACGCGATGGACCGCTACTGGACGCGTTGTCTCAGGCTGCAAGATTGGGACTAATATGGCGGGTATTCTAGTTGTACGCGTTCACTATTTATAACAGCTCCTGAACCTAATAGAAAGAAGATTATTACTTTTAGGTACTGCGACTAACACCTGTTGGATTATCCAATTTGTATTCATATGCGTATACACACATGTAGGTATTGTAAATACTTAACAATTCTAAAAGAGATGCTGTAAGTAATAATGTTAATTTATGCTGTTTAAATACATAAATGTCACCTAGTTCTTATTTTATAGAATTATCCAATAAAACATTCTGTGAAGTTCCGATTTTTATTTTAAAATTTTGTTTGTGGTGTTCATCGAAGGCATAAAGCAGGCATGCAGACATGGCAGAGTTTTTCAAAGGCTGCTATTACTCCGGATAACTAAGGGATTTGAGGTATTAAGCCAAGCTACTTTTGATGAGCTTCCTGTATTACGAAACCAGTTTCTTAGTAAGTAAACAGGTACAAATTTCTCCAAGGATGCATAAGTTGCGTATTTACTTTCATTCTTCATAGGTTCACATTGAGTTAATAATGCAAGCACGCTTAGACAAAAAACCTTTGCTGTAGCGTTAAACGACAGACGCTAACTTCAAAACGTATGGCAATGACATTACCTACATATTTGGAAAGGATTAACGTCATCAAAAACTAATGTCAGCTTACGATCTTTCAGTTGGCGTTGAAGCTTACAGAAAAGGCATTTTCTCTAGGTTGACCTGTTTTGCTTCATCGTCACACCTAGCGAAATGTGGGTACTATAGGTACACCTCTGCATCACCCATCGGGGAATACAGGCGAGATGTTATGTATGACATTGAAGATGTTCATTTGATTAGTCAAGTACATTTTTGATGACACGGTTGGCGCAGTGGTTGGGCCATCGGCTGCTGCGCCGCGTGTTGTGGGTTCGATCCCCGCACGGAACAAATATTTGTATGACCTACAGGTAATTGTTCCGGGTCTGGCTGTTTGTGTATGTCAGTTTGAATGTTTGTAAACGCACCCACGATACAGGAGAAATTCCTAGTGTGGGGCAACGTTTTTTTAAAAAAATAAATAAAAAAAAAACATTCACAAAGCTATTAGTCAACACCTACAGTTTCGGCTCAGGAGGCCGCTAGAGATAAACATGTAATGTAAACATAAACAAAATAAAACACTGGACACTGAACTGACAACGTAATCTACATTTTTTATGCTACTTCGGTGTTTTAATCTCAAACAAATCGTCTCATAGCTCTTATTAACCACTAGTAAAATACGCCGCACGTATCCTCTGCCTAGCCTTTACCCAAATATGTTTACTGGGCAACTAGTGCAATTTCACGCACGTAAAGGTGTAATTTGGCGGGACGCAGCATTTTCCGCCCGATTCCGACATTCAGTTGCAACTGCCGCGCGATAGTTGTCTTATGTCAACAGCTGCAGTCGGATGTACGAATCGGTTTTATACGAATTACTTAATACTGCAAAGTACGGCATAGTCGCACCTGTACCAGATGCTGAATACCAGTATTTTTCATGGAGAGATTTCCACATTTTAGCACGGTACCGTTAGTAAGACTGGTTGTCGGACTATTGGGCTTTGACTACCCGTAACGACTGTCAAAGTTATAATGATTGACGGCACGGTTGGCGCAGTGGCTGAGCGATCGACTGCTGCGCCGCGTGTCGTGGATCCGATTCCCGCATGGAAGAAATATTTGTATGGCCTACAGTTAATTGCTCCGGGTCTGGCTGCTCGTGTATGTGACTTTAAATGTTTGTGAACACACCCACGACACGAGAATTTCCTAATGTGGGGCTAAGTTTTAAAAAAGGATCTAAGAGCAGCAGCCGAGATCAGCTGCTTAGTGTGCTTTCTAAGGCACGGTAGCCAAACGATCGCATCCACTTCTAACTCCGTACTGCGCTCTAGATCATAGTTGTTACCTCCGTTCTTAAATCCGCCAACTAGCAACACGAGCGCTTAAGTCCCGGATTTTGAACCTTTAAACCCGGACATATCAACAGTGATTTTTTTAGTAACTCGATAAACAAAAACTTTTGATTTAATTCTTATACCACACCTACTTAAATCAGATTCTTCTTAAAGTTTTAAGAAGCTATTTATATTAAATGAAAATTTAATTTAAACGAAAATTAAAATCTTTTAAAGCCGAACAATAAATGAAACCCCGCCCGGACGCTTCCCGGGGTGTCCTCTGAACTAGGACAAATTCCTTATGTGCGGTCGCCTGTTAATATATCAGCAGGTCATCGGAGTGGCATAACAAAATGATCCACAACAAACATCTATTGTGTCCGGCAGCCATTCCCGAGGTCGTCCGTCATCTTAGTGATTATGGTAATGTCTTCATTATACCGGCAGTAGCCAACACGATTTATTATTGATATTTTATACTTCTTCCGCTGACTGTAGGAGCATGTTAAGAAGTTCCTTAACGGTCAAGCGTATGGTAAATTATTTAGCTTAAGGAAAGTTTGGTTAAATTACCATGTGTTGTGTATATTTGGATGGTTTTTTACCTGTTTGTAAGTCTCATTGAGACTGTATTGTATTCACTAAGTACCTAACTTAAAATCAGCTGTGTTATATTTAAAAGTCATATTAATGTTACCATATTCAAACAATAGTGTTAGGGCCGTGTGCACATTTTCGTGACTAGTGGAATTTAAATAAATCTAAAAAAAAACAGTTTTATCTGAAAAATCCAAGCCAATTAACAGCTTTAGGCATCTAAAAAATCATTTCCACTAATTCTTTTTTTACCTCACTACCATTTTTTGTCAGAAACTGCTATCTGACAAGTTACTGAATACGATGAAAAGAAAATCCTAATGTAGTCAAAGGCATGTTGTTAGATACTGCTACATCTCTTTCACCAATGACTATGCTTAGTTTCAACCAAGCATGATGATTGGCGATGGTCGTAGGCGATTGTAACAATAATGTGTGAGACTGGGTGAATATCCCACTAGAGTCTGCCTTTCTTTTATCTCTTATACCTTGATACAAGAGGTTTATTGAGGACTACCTACCTACTTACCTAAACCTAAACAGAGGTAATATACAAACGCTTTATCCCACACAATCCCGCATAATAATGACTGTTAATTTGCTAAGTACTTTATATCTTGGCTCGTGAGCTGAGAGAACATTATGGCATCATATGCAAAATCTCCATTGTATTTGTCGCAGTATGAAGATGGTTGAAGCTGTGATAAAGCTATATCGCTAGGAATATATATACCGTGATGCAGGTTACTCATATGGGAATTTAATAATACTCATCATCATCTGCCTAGCCTTATCCCAACTGGATGCAGCTGAATACTAGTATTTTACATGGGGCGACTGCCTATCTAAATTCCACAACCCAGTTACCGAGCAACACGATACCCCTTGGTTGTCTGATCTTTGGGCTTCTGACTACCTATAACGACTGTCAAAGATCTACAAATGACAGCCAGGACCAACGGCTTAGCGTGCTTTCCGCGGCATGGATATTACGACCGGCGTCGCATCCACTTACTGACCTCGACAAGCGAAGCTTAACCTTCGATCAATTTTTATTAAGCCACGAGTTCCTCAATAAAAAAAGTTAAAGTTAATTGATACTATGTATATGATATAAGATGTATATATGATTGTGCGTAACTAAGAACGTTACCATATGATACGTATCATGCTTACGCAAAATACGCGCAGAGTCGTGGAGTTGCGGATATCGACCCGTCAAACAATGCAATACATTTTGTGAAACAATAATGAACCGAATTTCATTAAATATATCAGAAGAAGAGAATATATCGATACCTAATTAATTGCAGATTAAAGGGATCTGCATAACTTCATACTGACACGTAAAGTTTTGTGTAGCCATTTTAAAGAATTCATCAATTATTACAACTATTTCTACTACACATAACATCGTCACACATACTCATAACACCACGCCTGTATTGCCCGAAAGCTTAGGCAGAGGTGTATCTACTAATAGGACACTCATATATCGCCCATTTTTTTTTTTAGGTCCTATGTCGGGGGCGAGCCTATTGCCATCAACCGAGCAAAAATTTAGACTCCGGGCTGCTACTGAGAAATCAGAGATGGAATTACCCAACAACACTACTCGACTTGGGAATCGAACCCAGGACCTCATGCTCAGCAGCCTCTTGCGACCATTAGACCAACGAGTCAGAGGCTACAACAGCTTCATAAAATTTCAAAATTCGCAAACGCCTTATAGTAATCAAATCCGGTATCAAAACTTCACGATTCGGTTGTATTATGTCAAGCATACGAATACCATACGAAAACCTTTATGGTTACAGCAATTAAAACCAGTCCGGCCACTGTACAATTGGAAATGTCGTCAGAATCTAGATTTTTATTACCATTAAGCCTGGCCAGTTGATCCGCATTGTTTCATGTTTTTTTTAAAAGCGACTTTGTGGTCATACATCATACTCGACCCAAAAATGTCACTCGTAATCTACTAGATTTATTTCAATCGATTCAGCTTTGAACTGAAATACAGGACAAGATTGTATTTAGCTAACATTGTATCTACGTACTAAGATGTCGTAAATCACAAAATATTAAAACATAACTTAGGTACTCGTACATTAACTTTTCCATTATTTTTTAAATTCTGACATTTAAAAAATAATGGAAAAGTTAATGTACATGTGTAGTGTTCCGAAATGTACGTTTTGCCGATTGTTGCCAGCTTGTAAAATCATTGTTTCTGTGTAACTTCTGATTGGTCTTTTAAGTAATAAACTTTAATTACTTATTGCCAATCATAATTAAAATTTGGTAAATTGTTACTGATAAGATACTACTACATTGTTCCTTCCGATAGGTACCAAAAGTGTGGATGGGTACTTTTTAGGTACTTCTTATGGAAATGGATGGAGCCAAATGATATAAGTATACTTAATGGATAGTTCTTATAGAGCCAAAGAGACCAATCTGACTGTCAGAATATCCACAGGCCCTGTGTTTTTAGGAAAGCCCTTTTTTATTATTCTACCTACCGTTTGAACTGTTTGGATTTATGTTATTGGCAAGGAATTGTGCAGTGCTACAAGCCCTTTCTCAAATGAGGCTATACGTCACACCAGTGTGGGACTTATTTAAGTCTTACTCTTGTCTTACTTTTTCATATGATATAAAATGTATTAGTCTGATAACTATGCTTTACCACCTAAATTGGTTTAAATATAATATATATTGATATGTATTTTCAGATTATAATTTTCGTTTTGGCATTTTATTTTTACTATTTATTTATAATTCTATTATTTATACGTGATTCTTGTAATTGACTGTCAGTCACATTTTCAATTTCTTAGTCTATTTTGTTTAGCTCCTGCTGTCTTCCATACGTAATAAATAAATTAGTTGGCAGTAAAACAATATTGAGGAAGCATCACATTCTATTGCACAACGTTTATGTAAGCCACGGCATTAATCGATAATAAACTTTATATACCTCACTCTTTACAGTCCTAAATAACGTCAAGATAATTAAAGACGCACGCCTAGTAATTATCGGCTAAGTACGTTTTCATCGCGGTTGCGTTTGCGACAGTGATGCTGCACTATTGTGCTCTATTGCGTAACAGAGATGGCCCTTCACGTCTCCTTTCACTTGTTAACTATTGACCGCAGCAGTGCCGTAGCTAAAACTAGACGGACCCTGTAACAAAATTTGTTATGGGCTCTTTTGATCCGATGGAAAAGCCCAAAAGGAACCTTCCTTTTGGGATTTCTCGTCGGATCTAAAGCAGAGGACAAAATAAATGAAAGTGCGGGCGAAGCGATCTACAAAATTGTAACTTCCTACCTGCGAAAGGTAAATAAAGCCTTCAACGAAGAGAGAGCAAAGCGAAACCGTTAATTAGATACTTCTGGACTGGGATAGGTTAAGTTTTTCATTGAGATTTTTATAACAATGTCAGAGGGAGCGATAAAATTAGAGGAACTCAACTCGGGTAGGTTTATCTGTTACCATGACTAATTACGTTAATTTTTATATTGTCGTTATTCATCAATATCAGCCCTCGGCCAAATCTAAATATTTTTGCTTCCACATGTCGGGGCCTCTCTCTCTGATCCGCATTATCTTTAAGGGACACCATTCTATTGGTACTGATTGATCAAGCAGATCTCCTCGTCATGATTTTTTTGTGATCTGTATTGTGAGATAAAAAGCTTACATACTACGATCTACTTGTATGGATTAGAATGTTGGGCCACAAAAGGGATGAATAAAAGACAGTAACATGCAGCTAAAACGAGAATGTGTAGTGTTGCGCGAATGGATAGAAGAAGAAATGAGTAAGTATGTAAGAGGAAGTCTAAAAGTGTGATCGAGAAGTTGTGTGGAAATCGGTTGTCATGGTATGGGCATGTGATACGAAGGAATGAGGACCATGTTGTCAGGAAAGTTTTGAGTATGAATGTGGAAGGTTATGAGAGTAGTGGGAGACCAAATCATGGATAGCTGGATTGTGTGAAAGATGATATGGCTAGAAAGGAGAAGAGATGTATGGAAGAAGACATACTGCGCCTACTCCAAATAAATTGGGATAAGGGTAAGAGAATGATGATGATGATGAGGTAGGAACTGACAACAGTTACTTAACCATTATGAAGAAAACTTGAATAACTGTCTACGCAGTGTAATAGGTAGGCAACACTGTTGCCGAAGACTGACTTATGACCGATGGCCATTGAAGAAGAAGAGTCCTTGAATAAAAACCACAAAACGGTTACCTTAACCATAGACTGTCCCAACTGGATAGACCGACAGCCATCTTAAAATGCGGCTCCGTGAACGAAGAGAGAATATTCTGGAGTGAAGCAGCGAAGCAGCAATCGGTAAAAACAGATGCGAGAAGTCGTGAGTTCAAACCTCGCATGTTGTCTATTACTAGCATAATTAACTTAGTAGTAGAGAGGTTAACGAACACCAGTGAGTATTATGCAACCAAATTTACTAGTCAATTGTACTGTTAGGCATGTAACAATAAACATGTCTTAGTTACTGTTTGTAGTAAATATTAGACAACTAAAACATTAAGTTCAAAAGTTTATGTTTTGTCTACTTCCATATAAAATCACAGTGTAAACTGTGCGTGTTTTTGATTTATTAGAATACTCTTTGACGGATCGAATGTTTTTGAAATATATTATGTTCTTAGTTCTGTTTTCAATTCAATTCGATTTCTGTGCCTCGGAAAGCACGTTAAGCCGTTTGTCCCGGCTGTCATTCGTAGATCTTTGACAGACGTTACGGGTAGTCAGAAGCCTGAAAGTCTGACAACCAGTCTTTCCAAGGGGTATCGTGTTGCCCAGTAACTGGGTTGTGAAGATCAGATAGGCAGTGGCTGTGACAGGAAGCCGACCCCAACATAGTTGTGAAAAGGCTTAGCAGATGATGAGTTCTTTTTTCAATTTTGCCGCTGATACAATTTTTGAAAAAAGATCGACACATGTATATTGGGCTGCCTCTGCACCATGAAGTTAATCGTTGTGACCGCTGATTTTGATTAAGTGGGCTTTGTGGCTAGATTCGCGCACGGAGTTTCCAAAGCGATTTTAGCAAATATTGTTCTAGTTATAAATATGGATGTAGCAACATCCGTGTGCCGCTTACTATTCTCGTTTATTATACAAATAAGGAAGTAAATTATAACATTTATTGTTTTTGCATGCTTCATAGCTAGAATCTTGGTCAAATAAACAATTGAATAATAAATAAGGATTTAGTAGGTTGGTAGGTGTGTGTGTTCATTATTACATTACAAGTTTGCTCTACCAGACGGCGTTTCTAATTCAGACCGGTGGGTTGGCTAAAGTAGCAATGCTACCAGCCTTTTGAGCACTTTTCCTGTTGACAGCGATGCGCATGTAGGTATTTTTAGATGCCCTTAAAAAATATTTTTTGACCCATATTCTATATTTAAGTTTGAAATGACTCAAATGTGTGCCGTAGGTTGCACGTCACTGGTAATTAAAATACTATAAGATGTCCTCTTATTCTATTGGAGCTCTGTACTACGCTAGGCTGTAGCTCAAGACCATAGTGTTACTAGAGACGTGCGGCCTACTGTACCTAAGACGGTGATAATTCCATGTTAATTTATATGCAAATAATGTATGTATAATAACGTAGTGAAAGCAACGTAGTGGGAGCTAGAGCTCCCTGAGAGAAGGAGAGCAATCTCAAAATGAGTCAATGTCGGTCGTGAAGATCTCAATAAGTCAGGGAATATTAAAATGTATTGAGAAAACAGAGAAACCGGAATCAATTGCACATAAACTACTTCTAAAGTCAAAATAAAAAATCCTTTATTCAAATAAGGCTGAGAATCAGCAGTTTTTGAAGTAACTTGTGTGCATAACACCCACCCTTCTCCGCTTCCTAGTGTTCTTACGGTTATTATAAATTTTGATCACAATTTAGAATTCGTTACAAGGACAAAAAAGAGTTTATCAATTATTATATTCACACAGTTACGCATATTATCCCGTTTATAATATTTACATTATATTCGAATGCGTCCATAATTAAAATAAAATAAAACTAATGTATTTTATGTCAAGCTTCTGCCTGCAGTTCCACCTGCGTGCATATTTTATGGCTGTGCTGTAACTATGGAATATTTTGTATAAAAATATACAATTTATTATTATAATTTATACGTATTGAAATGTGCAACGGGTAAGAAGCCGTGGGTCCTTCACCTGATCTCTCTCCGGTCGTGTCGGATAGCCAACCCATCTTACCATGAGGGTCCTTACCACCCATATAGAGATTCTCTCTTACTTGAAGAGAGAAAGCATCTGTGGTAGAGCACACAGTTGTGCATTACGATACATCGCGCATCAGTGGCTGAAATTCGCCGACATGACTGAATTGGCGCCAAGAGGAATTTACAACCTTATTTTTTGTTAACATCAAACCTCTTAAGGGATCATCGTGCTGATTACTACGATCAACTTTGAATGTAAGACCAACCTTGAAATCGCAAAAACAAATCAGCTGCTCCATACGTCAAGAAAAAAGTTATTCTGAATTATGTGTACAATGACCCTTTCGGAGGTTTGTTGTCAACAAAAAAATAGGATCTTGTTTAAAGAGATTTTATTATAAATAAGTAAACGTCTGTAGAAATATTACGTATTAGTTTAAATTAATTTTACGACAATTACCTACCTCAATTAAAAAGCTAATTGCATTCATGATGACAATAGGAGAAATACAGTTTGTGTACTTGATAACATAATCATACTGATGTTATACATACGAATGCCTTTGTCAGTAGATTATGTCAGTAGATTTTATCATTGTAGCCCGGAGGCTGGATTAGTGCTTAGTTGATGGTAATTGGCTCGCCCAGTGTTACATAGGACTTAAAAACCTAACTTTCGAAATGTTGGTATTACTATAGGTGCACCTCTACCCAATCCTTCGAGGAATACAGTCGTGATGTTACGTTGTGTGTTTTTAACCCACTTACAGAAATAAATATCATTTTAACCACATGGTAGTACCAGATATAAATCTAAGTTATCAAAATAGAGTAACGGCTTTTATACTTTTATAGCTATACCGTTAATTTCGTAAAAGGTTGAATGTCAAGGAGGTGTGCGGTCACATTCTCCTTTTCTAATAATATATATCGTAGGTGTTTCTTAAGACCCTCAATCTATATGCCAAGGTGATGATAATAACGGGAGAGATTTTGTAGTCTTGTTGCAATTTTGGGAGGATTTTTGGTAAACTTAATGGCCTGTATAATGTTTAAAGAAAATCTGCCGAAAGTTTTTATTTAACAGAAACGTTGCCCCACACTAGGAATTTCTCCTGTGTCGTGGGTGCGTTTACATACATTTAAACTCACATACATGAACAGCCAGACCCGGAACAACTATCCGTAGGCCATACAGATATTTGTTACGTGCGGGAATCGAAACCAATACACGCGGCGCAGCAGTCAATCGCTCAGCCACTGCGCCAATAGTGTCGTCGGAGAATATAATCAAACTACTTTGTTGATAACTAGGTCGATAGCTAAATATTGACAACAGATATTTCATTTCTTCAGCCCTTCGCTAATGATACCTACTACAATGTAATGAAAATCCCAAATCTGCATGTCCGGGAAATCCAATGAACTTTTATTTCCACAAATATCTCTTTGAAGATGAAGGCGAAACCAGATTTGCAAAGAAATAGAGACGTTTTGGTTATAATAACCTGAAGGCCGTTGGTAATGTTTCGGCGAAAATTAAAGTTACAATACAAGAAAGTGCTGAGAAGTTTAAGTACAGAGACCAGCACATCAAGTTGTCCCAACCTGTAAAATGACTTTGATAGTTTTTCAACTTTATAACAAAAGTATAAGGTTCATGTTCAATTGGGAAAATTTTACTGTTTGAGATAGCTTATTACTTATTGGAAAACCTATTTCTGGAGCCTACAGCTAAAAAGTGGAACTCTTTGTCAGAATCTTTTTCCGTACAGCTTCATTTTATGTGATGTAGGCATGGTTCCCTCTATAGAGAGAGAGAGAGATATTATCAATTTAAACGTCTTTAGAAAACAGAGCAACAATTTTAGTATCGTCAAAGCTATGAAAGTATTCCCATTTTAATAACTTTGACGATAGTAAAATCTGAGATGGTGAAAGGCTTTTCTTAAAGATGACATAATAATCTTCAAAGAATTTCATCTACGAGTACCAACTTTCAAGAGACGATAACTATTCGTTATAATTCGCAAGAACACGACAAATAACTGTCCGAAATAAGAATTCTTGTCAATAATGCAATCATCATCACCTCCAAAATCGCTTATCCTGACTGACTATCAATGTAGAAAGAAAATGAATATAGAATAACTGAAATTTTAAATATAGATTTATTTTACGAGTATAATGTTAGCATTCTTAAAGGGGGTAATGGGCCTTTGTATGTAAATATCAAAACGGGGTGGGTTGCAAGTTTCATATAAAATTTGACGTTTGAATTAGCTAAAAAGAGGTAGACCAGGTGTTTGTGGGCTGTCAGTTTGGTAGTCATGTTTGCCAATAGGTATGGTAACAATATGATGACTCATTGCAAGCGTGGCCTTTTGAGGCATCTGTATCCATATTAATGTTGTTGCAAAGTTGAACTACGTTACATCACTTTTATTGGTGCACAACAAAGCGTCACTCTCGTTATTTGGGTACGTCTTCTTGTTTTGTTTGTTTTTACTTCTGATATTGGAAGGGATCTTGTGTAAGAGCTCATATAACTGCATGTGACGAGATCTCCGGTCGTTGCACGTTTGCGTCACCGCCACAGATATCAAGATTACCGATTAACAAATGTTTAGCAGCGGCTTACTTCAAAATGATGTTTCTAGATTTTATGAACTCCGTATTATTAGGATGCTAAAGGTTGCATAAATGATGATTCACTTTAAGTCAATGTTGGTGAAAGTTGCAGTATGTACGTTTGTCGAATCTTGTTTTTGCAAATCGCCTGAGATTGAAAACAAAATACGATACTAGGTGTAAGCGAAACAATAGTTATTATTTTTTAGGAAAACAATCGCAATAGCCGGTACAAGGAAGTGAAACTAATTTTTTATTGATTGTGTGCATAGCTGCCAGTTGTATATTAACATTTTAAAATAATAGAACACATTAGTAGTTATTCGCATACTAATCTTGTTTATTATTAAACCAGTTTTTCGCATTTTAGGATAAACGTGGAGATTGTTGCAGATAGGAGGGCTGGTCAGTTAGTCAGCTGCACAGTCCCAACAGTCGGTAACCGCGCGCCTCCGCGTCAACTCGTGCGCAGGCAACGTACGGTGCGGTGTGTGAGTGATGATCACTGATTGGACCATTAGCATTCATTGAGGAGGTCTCGACCTCGCATCCTGCGGTATTTGCGTGTACGCGTATGAAATGGTGAGTATTTCCTATAGATATTTACAATCATGGTCATTCTTTCATTTTTGAAGGATGTTTTTGTTTGCATGTGCGATATTGAAACAAATATTATTATTTACTTAAGTAGTGGTTCATGTTCTCATGTTCAACTGTCATATAAATGTTTGATTTCTTCTAAGGACAATTTGTACGAACTTTGGTTTTTAGGTCCAAATCTGTTCAAAGACTCGATAGTCTTATAAAATACCTTAATTTTATTGCAAGGGGTTTAGTTTTGTCAGGAGCCTGTCAGTTTTACTGCAGCCTACCTTCATAAAATGTGAGACCTTACTAATAGATCAAACTAATCAATTGCCTTTTGTAACATAAACCAAAATTTTGAATTTATTTGGTGATTTATCAAACTGATTTCAATGACACGTATTGTGT
The DNA here is from genome assembly GCA_905147745.2 of Phlogophora meticulosa. Classification (NCBI taxonomy): domain Eukaryota; kingdom Metazoa; phylum Arthropoda; class Insecta; order Lepidoptera; family Noctuidae; genus Phlogophora; species Phlogophora meticulosa. The sequence continues at coordinate 11,812,444 of LR990522.1, read as the reverse complement.
TCATGACCGTAAAAAAAACGTGGTTGAATACTGAATAATATTATTTTAAATTTAACAATGCGGCTTTTAAGGCAATATGTCTTTAAAATAACATAACAAAAGATGACACTGAAGTGAATATTTTTACGTGTCATGAAAGAATTGAAAACCTCCAAAAGTAGAACACTATTTGTCAAATTAGTTCCATCAATCGTTGTAGTAAGACACCTGTATTTACATAAAACGAAATGAAGTGATATTTATTTCTGTAATAAGGTTTCAAAAAATCTTTTACACGTAATAAAATGGATTAAATAAATAGATTAGGTCGGTGTTTCCCTACCTGACTACTCTGAGATGGAACACCGAAAGAAACTCAGAGGTCGGTCTCTTTTTAAGTCCAGACATTATATTGCTCGGACCATGCATAAGTCTAAGATCGTCTTTCGAGGAAAGAACCACACAGAATGTTATGACATATACACACGTATGCCTTAGTAACATTTTCATATAACTTAATATAAGTAGTAAATTATGCCATTCGTGACTATATTATATACATAGATAAACCCGTCATTAATTCAAAGAAAATTGCATATCTTTTGAATGTAAAAGGTATTCTAAGGAAAGCCAGCATTACACGATGTTGTTATTGTTTATGAGAGCCTAATACAAACAGTTTTCCTATCACCCACATTCATTTGCCGCACGACTAGCCTTGTTTAGATGCGCACGATTGTCATCTAGAAGTAGAAAATCTTTGCATGGATGGAAAGCGTGTATTGCTGCAGTAATAAAAGTGTTCGTCTATAGCTTGCAGGCGCGATATGGCCTATAAATCAGAATTGAGTCAAAATAAAAATAAATAACATTACATTCGAAATATTCAAAATTTTGAAATCGTTCCAATTGACGTTAGGTTAACGACAAAAATTTTGTGCAAGGCACAAGGATATTATGCTCTGCGTGCCCTGATAGATGGAATTGATAGATGCCACTAATGGCGCCAAACTTATGGCTTAGTTATGAGCCGACTCAATGTTTTAGGCTTTTCTTCTAATGCTTCTCCTAAGTGTTCACTACATTTAATTAAAATAAATAAATAATGCTGGACAATCCACACAGCATCATCTAGCTCCAAGCTAAGCAGAGCTTGTGTTATGGGTACTAGAAGACTGATAAACTTAATACAAATACATTACATAGATAGATATTTTTTATTATACATAGCAAATACCCAGAACACCCGGAACAAATCTTTGTAGATCGTACAAACATTTGTCCCAAGGCGGGAATCGAACCCGCAACCTCCTGCGTCGCAGGCAGACCTTCGCCCGCTGCGCCACATAGGTCGTCAAAATTTATCTAAGTCTCAATGTAAATTTTTAAATCAGTTTTCAACTTGTTGAGAAGTAACTATCGTTCGAATGATAAAGTTAGTTCATGGTTAATATTTTATCTGTCATGTCGTAATGGCCTCGCCTTTCATGTAGACAAGTACCAATGCGACTTTTTCAATCCATATTTGGACATCACTAACGTATGAAGGAAAACATAGTGAGGAAACCTGGACTTAGAATTAAGGTAGGTCTGAAATCGCAGACCCAGTTTGAGCATGCATGGTGCTCAATGCTCATGCCTTCTCTGTTCGAGGAGAGGAGTTTGTCCTGCAGCGGCGCATTAGGCACATGTGTAAGATCCCTTAGATTTATAATCGGTGGTCTGTTTAGATATCTTGTTTACAAGCACGCTACATGGCAGTTCTATTCAAGTGCATAACGGAAACGGTTGTAAAAATGTTATTCTATTCCAAATGCTGCCATTGCTGGGTGAAAACTAATTCTGCCGCGTTGAGTGACATTTGGAGGAGCTCGTGGCTAACAAAACTAGCCGCACGGGTTGATCGAAGATTAAGCTACGCTTGTCGAGGTCAGTCTGTGGATGGGTGACCGTTTGTTATATATCGAGACGCCTCGGAAAGCACGCTAAGCCCTTGATGTCGGCAGTCATTTGCAGACTTCTGACAGTCGTTACGGGTCGTAAGAGGCCCAAAAGTCTGGCAACGAATCCTCGTATCGTGTTGCCGGGTAACTAGGTTGTGGAGGTCAGATAGGCAGTTGCTCCATGTAAAACACTAGTATTCAGCTGCATATGATGATAACGAGTGATATTTGGTAGGGGCTAAATTCATGGGTTGGCGTTAAAGTTGACGACACGGTTGGCGCTGTGGTTGAGCCATCGGCTGCTGCGCCGCGTGTTGTGGGTTCGATCCCCACACGGAACAAATATTTGTATGGCCTACAGGTAGTTGTTCCGGGTCTGGCTGTTTGTGTATGTGAGTTTAAATGTTTGTAAACGCACCCACGATACAGGAGAAATTCCTAGTGTGGGGCAACGTTTAAAAAAAAAAAAAAAAAAGTAACGCGTTGCGCCAGACTGGCAATTATTCCAAGGTTTCACTTCAGTCCCCATGACTGCCTATTTTTTTTGTTCATAATAAGCACGAAGGATACATACGTCATTTTCGAAGTGATCCATAGAATCAGGTGCCTCACGCAACTCTTGCTGTGAGTAGGTCATATGAATTATCTTTGCAACTAATGCATTTAGGCCATGTTTGTTTATCTACAGAACAGTAATCCATGACGTCGACTGCTGAAAATCGTCACGAACATAACAATGACTTGTTCGATTTAAATGCCGTTACGAAGACCGCTATATCGGTTATTTAACAAAACAATAAAGATTACTATTCGATTCATCACAAACGTCAAAGTACACTGAACAGTGACGCTTCAATGTGTTAACTGAATATTAGTAGGTACAGAGGCCAGCACATCAAGCTACCCCAATCTGGCATTTTTTTAATATTTTGTACTTAAGTGCAAACAAATAAGGTTTATGTTAAATTGGGAAAATCTGACAGTTTGGGATAGCCAGTTTGGGTTTGGCCCTTTTTTATCGTATCCCACTAAATTCCTGTAGGGTTGCTTAGATTTAGAGTATTAAAATTCTCAGGGGGATTATTGATGTTCCTGATCTGCATAATGAAATCTGCAAGCTATTTCTCCCAGAAAATTACTGTCGTATCAGGAAACACCGCTTACATGCTGTTCCAACTTGTCGTACTGATGCACACTTCAAATCACCTTTTCCTTGGACATTTGCTCTTATTAACGCTCTCCTGAACTCAAATACAAATTTTGATATGTTTGCGAATTAATGGAAGGTGATATTGTCAGAAGTTTTGAATTTTTGTGGGAAGAATGCATGACTGTGTTAAATTAATTATATGTTTAAATAGTATAATTGGCTTCGGTCGTTCTATTTAAAATTAAAATAAAAAGCTTGATGTGCTGGCGTTTGCACAACACTAAATATTTAAACGTATAGTTGAAGTAATCTTTAAAATATTGTTTTTTGTGCCATGAGTAAGGGTTCAATGTTTTTTAAATGGAAGGATGTGTTTGCTTGCTCACGTATGATCATTACTGGTCATATCAATAAATCTTAATAAAAGCCCTAGAGGAAGTTCTTTGTGTGGAATGTCAACACCGTAACCTTGTAGTGGAAGCAACATACTACATTTATTTATTCATGACTGTTTATATAGATGTAATTTTTTACTTTACATAAAAATCAATTCAATTACTGTGGATGATTTATATCGAGTGGCAAAAAAACAATAAAATCAATTAATTATTAACTAATGTTTATTAATTCAACAAAAATTTTAATTCAAAACAATTAATTAATTCAACAAATTAAAAAAAATGATATAATAAAATCAGTAAGTCACAATGGTTACAACCATTGTGACTTGATAGCAACGAATTGCAATCTGCCGCTAAATAAACGTTGATCTAAAATGGATGACAAACATTGCAAAAGGAACTGGGTTACATTCTCCAAAGACTGATTGCACATACACAAGCTCTAGGCTAGGACGTTGAAGTAATTTCGGACACTCACACATATTGATTAATGATGGCCTGCAAGATCATTGGCCATGAAAAAAAGAAGAGTTACTATTTGACCACTGTGGCCAGCTGAATAAGTAATGAATTTTGTAAATGAATTTTCGTACTGGTTTACGGTGTCTTATTTTGTATTCTGTGCGAGAACGCAATTGCAAAAATAAATGCGTAAATAAGGCAAAAAAAGAAAACCAAAAAGGTTGCATTTTAATATTTAACTACACTGGCTGGCTGGCTTACTTTGGCTGTATTTCTTTTTCCAATAGCTTTATAACACAGAGAAAAAAAACACTTTTGGCGCGAACCACATCGTGAACTTTCCGTATTGCACAGTTTGTTAAGTAGCCGAGTGTAAATTGAACAAAACTATTGTAAAACTAGAATAAAGTTTTTAGTTGACGGATTATCATGGAACTTTATTGTTGACTTCCTAGATGCAAGGAAAAAAAAGTTAAAACAAAACAATTGCCGCCGCCGATTTTTTTTATTTTGTTTTTAGCGGACTTTCGACTAAAGGTATATAATGTGGAGTTTTAAAGGGATCGGCACCGTATCGCCGTTTGTCTCGAGCTTGTCCCGAGGCGAGGTGCTTTGCAGTAGGGACTTTCATCCACAGAATACTGCACGGCTTGAGTTGATATGGTGACGGTCCCTTTCCGAGTTGATATGTGTTTATAACCTTTATACATTTTGCTTATTAGAATTGAACTGGTATGTCTGCTAGTCATTCGTATTTTCAGGGTTTCGGTAGTATTAGCAAGGAACCCTTACTTTCGCCACGTCCGCGCGTCCGTCCGTCCGACTGTCCGCGGTTTAGCTCAGAGACTATTGGTACTAGGAAGCTTTTATTTGCCGCCGACAAATTGGCAAAGTAATATCTTGAAAAATATTGTCTTTAGGTTACCTTCTAAACGTAAAGAGGAGATGATTTCTCGTTGGATAACTCGTTCAAAAATATTGTAATTCTAAGTATTGAAAATTACTTAAATTAAGTTACAGCTGCAGGAATTACTTCGTTTTTCATAGTTTCTTTGAGAAATGACATATTATGTACTAAAAATACAAAACTTATTTTAGTAATCAATAAAAACCTACCAACGTTCCTTATTTTTAATATTCTGTACCTATCAATAACAAAACATACAATAACTGGCGTTATCGCGGTCTGGTATATATGGACCAGTAGCTATTAAATATATGGACACCATTTAATTATTAATTATTTTATTTTCCTTAATATTTCTCAAAAGGCGTTTATGTGACTATTCAACATTGGAACAGTTTTATTTAGTAACTGATTACCTACTGTGTCCTCATTACTCATAGGTATTTTTATAAATTATCATCAGCATACTCCTGCCCTTATTCCAGTTGATTTGAGGTCGGCGTTCTTTCATACATCTCTATTAAAATTTGCCGTCATCTCTAAAGTCACCTCCTTTCTAGCCATATCATCTTACGCACAATTTTTATGAATGTACCTATACCAATTTTAAAATAATTGGTTGGAATATTAATATTGTGTTTAATATGCTATTATTGGCAATTTATTAATTGTAGTCTCTCCCTTACCACCATCGCTTTATACCTTTATCGTTTGGGTTATTTCAATTTTTAATGAAAATATGTACAACTTAGTAGTACGACACGTACACGTACGAATACGTACAACTTAGTTACGAGTATTAAGATAAAAAAAGCCGTGCGGATCGATCACAGTTTACGTTAGGTACGCTTATTGAGGGTGATCCGTGGATAGGTGACCGTCTAATACATATGAAGATCCCTTCATCCCTCAAACAGCACGTTAGACCTACGTGCCGTCTGTCATTTGCGGATTTTTGACAGTCAAAGTTACGGGTAGTGAGATCCCCGAAAGTCTGACAACCAATCGTCGTATCGTGTTGCCGGGTTACTGAGTTGTGTAGTCAGATAGGCGGTTGCTCCATGTAAAATACTAGTATTCATTTGCATGCGGTTAGACTGGAAGCCGACCCCAATTGATGAAATATAAAACTATATAAAAGTTGTTAAGCAGCATTGCTCTAGTCCAGAGCAGATTGGAGAATGGCAACAGGAGCTGGAGAATTTTGTCATTTTGAAGTTGCCTCGAAAACCAGCATTTTTTTGCGATTTCAGTAGTGTCTGCAGGTCTGCAGCCACCCAGCTTCTCCAGGCGTGTTCCGCCTTTCGGTATCTCTGTTTACTCGTGCAAAGTGATACCGTTGTAGATCGGACTGTCAAGCACAGAGTTAAACGACGGCACGGTTAGCGCAGTGGCTTACCGATTGACTGCTGCGCCGCGTGTCTTGGGTTCGATTCCCGCACGGATCAAATGTTTTTATGGCCTACGGCGTGTTGTTCCGCGTTTAGCTGTGTGTATATTTGAGTTTGAATGTTTGTAAATGCAACTACAATACAGGGGAAGTTCTTAGGCCAAAGTATGATTTAAAAACAAGCACTGAACGGATTATATGCCACGGGCACAATCTGCGACTTTTGCAATGAAATATTTCTAAGGCAATTGTAAATAGCTGTGATGAGAATGCTAAGAGGGTTGTATGGTGGATGCATTCTAGTGAAAAAAAACATGGTTGTGGAGTTATCTCGATATTTATAAGGCAAATCAGTGTAGGTAAATCAATTTCCAATGTAATGTCGTTTAATGAAATCGCTTAACGCTTATTACACTTGGTTATTGATTTTTTTTATTTAAGTATACAAATATATGTATGTCCCATCTAATAAAATAAGTTGTTTTGTTTTGTTGAAACAACAAATACTTTTCTAAGAAAAATCTAGGTTTCGAGGACGGTCCTGATGATAAAGTTACGTATGAATTGAAGTATGGACTGAACTATTAAATATATCTCGTATGGAGGCACTCTTAGACCCTTTGCAGCACTGCCTCACTGCGCCGGGTCGAGAGTTAATAGTTATTATTAATAGAGCTGATTTATACATATTTATTAAGCGTACGTCTTTAAATTAGCGCGTCCAATACAAATCTGCTGTACGCACCTTCGCTCTATACTTATTTAAAATGATTTTTAAATGTTGAGTGTTCGAATTCAGCCAGAAGTTCTTCCAGACTGGAACCTGTAAGCTTCCATTTAGCATATAAACCTCACAATACTGGCCTAAATATTTTCTACAGATAAATTTGTTTGTTAACAGTCGCTGACAACGATCATAAGCCTGGTCCTGGCGCTACTGAGCAGCCACACAGAGTCATCGCCGTACTTAACTGGTGGCTTGAGGACTTTTGCACTCGAGGAAGTAGTGCCGTTGACCATTAGCTTCTTTCCAGAACAACTATCTATACAATGGATCTCAGGTGAGCCATATACATATTTTTTACAATTCTAGGAAAAAATAGGGCCTATAGTTCCCGTCATTTTAATTTTTTGGCTTTCCGATGCGCACGGGCATGGCGCGCTTCTATTTTATTACCTACATACCAGCACCCACCCTTCGCCTGCGCCCTGGCTGGGGGCCTTCTTGTAAGGTCACAGGATCGCCCGGTTAAGCAGTAAACAGCCTTCTAGTGCGGAACTGCGAGTGGCCCTACCTAAAAAAAAAAACCTTCACCCGCGTATGTGTCTTTATAAATTATAGCCTATGTACTGTACTTTAAGCTATAATCCTGTAAAGTGTCATCAAAATCCGTTCACTTGTTTTTGCTTGAAAGAGACAAACGAGGAAACAAACCTTCACATTTATAATAATAATAGGATGTTCCGCATGCCTAATAGTGATGTGTTTGCAAACCATTCAAAATTTTTGATTACCAATACTGTCGCTATTATTGTAAATATCTCTTTGGTGTGGCTACCTAAATAAATAAATAAACATTGACAAATGCATAGTCATTTGCGCATACTTCAGAGCGGTAAACTTACTTGACATGATCCGTATTTCAAGTTGATTGGTAACTCCAAATTGTGTAACGATGACAGCATCGTTAGTGTAGAGGTCGGTAGCGCCACTGCATGGGGTTCCGGGTTCGTTCCAAAGTGTTATTGGGATTTTGAATTCGGAATTCCACAGCTCGAAAAATGTTTTTATATCCGATGCAGGTACGAGTATAATGTAGGTGTGCTTGACGAAGAGATTTCTCTGTATTACATGAGACTTGTAGAAAATCTGGTGATATTCAGTTGTCCCTTACGTAATGAATTAATGTGATTTTAACACTCCCTTTGTCGTACCAGCTCCCAAACAGTAACATCATGAGAACGAGGCTTTACATTTATGGCATCTTAACGACTATCATTAATGAGACTATCTTAATTCCCACCCTACTTACCTATCCTTTCGTAACTAAACAAAGTCATCACCTGCCTAGCCTTTTCCCAACTACTTTATGGTTGGCTTCCCATCAAATCAGATGCAGCTGAATACCAGTATTTTACATGGAGCGACTGCTTATCTCAAAACCTTTAGCACGATACCCTTTGGTAAAACTGGTTATCAGATTTTCGGGTTTCTGACTACCCGTGCTTTCCGAGGCACGGAGAGATTTCGGTATGCAATAGGTGATCAGCCATCCACGGACCAACCTCGACAAGCGTTGCTTAACCACGTTGTTATTACATAGCCACGAGCCCCTCAACTCAAATTATTGAATCTCAATGAGCATCATTAATGAGACTATATCAATTCTCACCCTACTTACCTTAGCTTTCGTATTTAACAACGCGTAATAATTAAATATTTCAGATACACAATACATTTACAAAGAGCCTGGCCTCGGTGTCTGGAAATTCGATGTGCCTCAAGGGACTTACTCTGCTGTACTGGATGAAAATGACCTGGTAAGAGGAACTCAAGATTTTCATACTAAACGATTCTTTTCTTTGAGTTTTTAATACTAAGTGTTGCTTGTTTTACATTTCTTTTATGCTCAGCTCTGTGAGTGTTCGCGCCATCTTTGTCGCCGTATTGAATAGCGTTTTATCGATTGTTGAAGTGTTTTTATTGTTGAGCTGTTTGAGCTACGTAAAAGGTCAAGCTATACTTAATGTTTTTTAAAGTATTTTACATACTTTAGTTGCTTGTTTTAAACTATGGCCTGCTTAAACCACCACCACTGTTTTACTTCTACATAACTTTATCTAGCGCTTCGTCTGAGCGTGTCGATGACAATTTAAACTAAGTCAGCCCAAAATTTGGCCACGAGTTTCCCGCTTCCAGTAGCGTTCATCAGATCCTTTGAAGTGCAAGCATCATCTTTTATAAATATCTAGCGCTTAATTTCATACATATAGTAGTCTGTTTTTGAATTTATCTGCACGCGTAGCATAACCAGTCTATTTTACCAAGAATAGACAACATTCTTTCTTTCCAACTGGCAACACGGTTTTTGACGACACGGTTGGCGCAGTGGTTGAGCCATCGGCTGATGCGCCACGTGTTGTAGATTCGATCCCCGCACGGAACAAATATTTGTATGACCTACAGGTGGTTGTTCCGGGTCTGGCTGTTTGTGTATGTGATTTAAATGTTTGTAAACGCACCCACTATACAGGAGAAATTCCTAGTGTGGGGCAATGTTTTCTTCTCTTCTACCCGAGCTCGGGGCGCCCCGTAGACTGTGGAGAATAGAAAACTTTCTTCTCTTCAGTTTTAACATCGTCTTTTGTCGTTTACCAAACTGTCATGTTGTCTATTCTTCCGTCGACATAACCCGTTTCTATGATGGTCATGCTACGCATGCTGGTGGATGGTTACCTAAGCTGTAGGCTGTACCGACTCACTACAATGGCCGATTTAGGGTTAAGTATGTTATTTATTTCCTTTACTATAAGTTTTGTTATTAATAATTGTTTACAGGTTAAGATCCGCAACTATACAATGTCGTCGTTCTCCCAAGACATGAAATATATGCTGTTGACAACGAACAAACGAAAAGTGAGTTTTTTTTTGTCTTTATTTAAAATGGAAAAGCCAGTAGATTTTTTTTTAAGTATGTATGGGTATTCCCTGTATGGGTTTTCGATTCAACTCACAAATATTAGCGTTGTTTTATCAACCAGATTTAAGCACAAATGACATTTTAATTAATATTTCATCGCTAGTACTACTTTCGTCATTCGGTAGGATATTTAAAACTATCCCTAATAAGCTGCTTATTTAAAATTATATGATGCAGAAATAATAGACTGTTATATTTTTCTTGAGAACAAATAGCTATTATTGTCTAGCTATACATAAACTAGTTAGAACAGCCTGTAAAATATTGCAATGGATCTAAAACTAAGTAATATAGTTCCCAAGACAAAACGGACACGGATCCTACTTACTACTAATAGTTTTAAAGTTAGTTCAGATATTTGTTAGTTTTCGAAAAGAAACTGCTAAACGAATTTTGATAAAACTACGTTATTATAGCTTATACTTCAGAATAACATCATCATCATCGTCCTGTCCTTATCCCAATTTATTTGGAGCCGGCGCTGCATGTCTTGTTCTTCCATACATCTGTATTTGCAAAAGTCTCTTCCTTTTTAGCCATAACATCTTACACACAATTCATCTTTTCTTTGGTCTACCTCTACTCTTGTAAACCTGCACACATTCATACGCAAAACTTTCTTCACAACATAGTCCTCATTCCTTCGCATCACATGCCCATACCATGACAACCGATATCCACACAAGTTCTCGGTCACAGGTGCCACTTTCAGTCGTCCTTTTACATAATAACACATGGGGCTATAATTTAGAATGAAATACATACGCAAACGAACTCGCAGCTAGTTCTCAAATAAAAATAAATGACTGTTAGAAGGTAATCGTAATGGTTCGTCATCTTGATCAATCGATTAAGCAAGACTTGTAACGTAAGCTTCTTTGACAATGCACTTGCTGGCTAACAAAAAGGTTTGTTCGTAATGCCGCGTTCTTAAACTGGATTGCCGCATCTCTTACTTTCACGGCACGCCATCGCATCGTTGCCATCTGGGATTCCCTCAGAGGGAATTGTGGCACTATTATGCTTCCCTAGTACATTCCTGCCTTTTTTGCAATAAGATCAAGGAATGCTCGAGAAACGATTACTGTGTTTGCACATTTTGAGAACTTTCTAAGTGAATGTAATTGTTACAGATACTATGAAATTAGTGGAGAAAAGAAGAATTTTTATTAATATTTTCCTTTGTAGAAATAGTTGAAATTTCTTTTCAAGTTGGATTCAGTATTTTTCATAAGCCACTGCGTATTATTAGTGGTCGTTTAGTAATTAAAACTAAGTATGCCAAACCTCACAGACCGCTAGTCCGTGGAATATGCTTAAAAAGGGGTCCAAAATTTTCTATTCACGTAATGATATATAAATCAATAGATATAATATATAGGTATATAGATGTCCTATATATGTACCTATTAGCCACCCAGTAATTATTATGGAATACAACTAGTTATTAGACGTTCTGACAGATTTCAGGTAATTTTCAGAATAGATAAATCAAGCATGCATAAATAAATGGAATTTAAGTATTAACGCTAAAAGATTATCATTGATTTTAGTTTACAATTTTCATTACGAGTCATTAGAAATAGCTTAGAAACTACGATTAAAATTATGTCTAGGCTTTTATCGGGGAGTGCGATAAAATCGTCATTACCGTAGCAAAGTATGTGCACGTATGTATATTCGTTACGTAGTCTGAAACGTAACAACGCTAATGGTCTAATTAGATGGAATGGAAGTTTGAATTTGCTAAACAAAACTGCTTATATTTTTAATATACATCTTTTCATTAGGTATGATCATGTAAGTACCTAATTTTCCAGAGTTTGTTCTAAAGTGTTTCATTTTACATTTTAATATCGCAATTTTTTTTTTTGATTTTTTTTATGAGTTATCTTATTATATGTCGATGTCCGTGTCTGCACGCGGCCATACAACTATCGCTATACGCACTAAAGTGTAATAGACAGACAAATTAAGAATTTATGGCTGATGGGTACCCTCATTAGATATTTCAGCTTCCTCGACCAAGCATGCAAATAGAGAAATTGATTTCTCTACATGAACATTAGTTTCAGGCATATATTTAATAGAAACCCCAAATAAATCCCATTTCGATCTACTAAAACTAATAATCATCCCGCTAAAATAGTTAATGAGCGTCTTTTTGTGATCCTAAAAAGAACACAATCTGCTTAATATTAATCTCTTATGGTCAACTGTATAATTGACTTGTGCGTCCGGTCATATCTCGTATGTTTTTATAAAATCAAAAGCGATCTCTAATTAACTGGATATTGATAAATTCAAAACTTATAATGAATCACTAAAAAATTAAAATAATACTATTTTATCATAAAAGACTTTTGTCATTTGAGGTTATAATTTTGTTTTAAGTCTTTGTTAAATTGATCGGTAGTTGAATCAGCAATGTGTAGATCGATTCATTTAATTTTTAATAATTGGTTGCAGCAGTTTTGTGTCCTGTTAAAAATTGCCCGGTTTAATACACAACAACAACAATTAAGTTACTAGGTCTGTTTGGAAGGTAAAATTGTGGAAATTCGTACTTTCAAAACTACCGTTAGTAATTTATTTTGTTAAAAATAGTACCTAGTGTTAACAAAAGTATGTCACGTACTACTAACAATAATACTTTTAGTTTTATGCTCCTGCCCCACCTGTATCGTTACGACTAAATAATTAACGCGTTAAATAACGCATTACCCAGATGTAGCTTATATTAATTACGTTAATTGAAATATGACACTGTTGACATATCAAAGGGTTTTAGCGCGTTTAATATGAAATGCCACCAGTGGGTGACGTCCTAGACGGACATACGCTGACCTTATTGGTGATGTTTTTCAGAAAGGTAAGGTGCGTAGTACTCGCAACCGGTGTGCGTGTATGACCAGATGTGATCGTAGCAGGTGGCTTTCTGTAGTCTCTGTCCACCTCCATGGGAAAAAAGGCGTGAATTTATGTATGTAATGTGAAATGAAATGATATTTACTCTGTAAATCATAAAAAAATAGTATTAAATTAGGTCTGTGTTTCCCTCTCTCACAACTCTGAGAAGAAACACCGAAAGAAATGCAGTCGTCAGTCTTTTTTTTTTAAGTCTAGACATTATCGTGGCCAGATCATGTATTTAATTGGTCAAGTCAACAACGCATCAAACCGCGTAGGCTACATTAGCGCTGTCTCGTTCTATGCGCCGCCGCACGCGCCGAGTAAGGACCACCAGGTTAGACAAGATACTGCAGCAACTTTTGATTAATGCACTAATTTACTACTTAGCAATAACTTTTGGTGCTGTACCACATTTGTGTCGCCATTCGTTTCACGTGGATTTCTTTAACGCCATAGTTTGGACGCAGTTTGACTCAGACGTCGGCAACATTTAAGAAAAACTTTTCGACGTCATATCGTACGTAAATTTTTAATTAAAATTCACGTAGTTCTGTTATCTTAATCCGTTCATATCCGCGACTACTACTACTAGTAACATAACACCGTCGTGTTCGTGCAACATTCACCAGCTATGGGCCAGACTCCCTTCTCTCAATACTTGCAAGTCTTGCAACACACGTTATCTAATAGTACAGGTCAAGGCGTGCCTAATTCTTAGAATCGGTATTACGAAGCATACTATACAAACACGTTTTTATTCAATATGACATCACGCCTGCATTCTACCAAGGGTTAGGCAGAGGTGTACAATTTTCCAGAATGTTTAAGACCCATATACGTAATAGGGGCGAGCCTATTGCCACCAACTGGATACACATCTAGACTCCGGGCTACTAATTAGAAATTCAAGATGGAAAATCCGTATTACTTATACATTCTCCGACCCGGAAGTTGAACCCAGGACGCTGTGTTCTGCAGTTGCGCTTGCTACCACTAGACCAAAAATCATTTTAAATTCTTGTTTCAAATACAATCTGGGTTCACGACCTCGATTTCGCGATGCATCTTTACATATAATTTGAAGATGCTGCGCCTGTATGCGTGTTTGTTACGTGATTACCGCTAAATTACTCAACTGATTTTCATAGAATTGCGAAGTTACCTTTATGATGAATTATATAGGTATAGAAGCCTGTATTCCCCTGAAATCGTGGTAAATAATCTTCTCCATGCGTCTTATATTCGCTTAACTTGACAAATGATGTAATTTTTGCATTACATTCAAAACTCACAAGTCAAGTTTTTTCTAACACAATATAACATTACGCCTGTATTTACCAAAAGGCTAGGCAGAGGTACGAGTAGTACGAGTATATAGTATACCCACGTGCCAATTAAGTCCCATGAGCGAGCCTATTGTCATTAACCGAGCCCAAATCTAGATTCCGGGCTGATAGGTACTGAGAAATTCCATCGTGGAAAACCCAATAACTCTCCCTGACCCGAAAATCAAACCCTCATACTCAGCAGTAGAGCTTGCGACCACTACTATTCCATCGAGGTAGTAATTTTTATTAATTGCACTTGATTAAATAAAGGCCGTCCTACCAATATTCTACTTATTAATAAATTACAATTTTATTCCGCTTCTGAACTCGTACCACTGCCGTGCCTACATGAAATTTAAATAAATATTTACTTAAGAACCAATTATTATAGAGTCCACGTGTTAACAATAATAATAACATTTCCATTTGATCCCATTAATTGGTTTTTAATTGGCATATTTAGATAAACATGAATACCTGTTTATCTGCGTTTTAAAATTATTACTCGGAACCAGATACCTTTAGTAGTTTTGTGAAGATATAACTAATATAATAGTACGTTTAAAGTAATTAGCAACCGGTTTCTGAAAATAAATATCGCATCAAGTAATTCGATTGGCTGTTGAAATTTCATTCAACCAATGGTGGCACATAACATGCGTTTGACGATTTGTCAAATAAATTTTTCGATCATTATTGTTTCAGTCAATAGGCCGCCATAATGGTTATACATATGTATTTTTATCTTATAGTTACTTATAGTTTCCCAGTTTAGGCAGGCACGGTATATAGGATATGGATATATATAGGATTGGGGGGGAAGGCAAAATAAGTTGTCTAAGAGAAAGCAAATAGTGTTTTGCGCATTTGTCAATTTTTTTTTAATAGAGATGTTAAGCAGAAACTTAATCATTTATTTTTTTAAATAGTGAAGATTGTCTATTTCTAGGAAAGTATTTGAATTTGACGTCAACAATTGGAGGTGGGGTCATAACCTCTAATATCACTGAGTTTAAGTTAACCTCAAAACTCTAACACAGGCTATATTTATATTTCAGTGTTGTGGTTTACCTGTTTATTCTACGATAAGCATTCAATATAGGAACAATGTTTTAATTAGGAGTCTTGTTATTATGTTACATAAAGTCAACCTTTACCACAAAACGCATTCGATTTCTAATTACGTTTCTGTGATAATATTAATGAACAGATCAAACGAGAAGTCGATATCACAATTTTTGTCAGATATAGATTTTTAAATGTTTCATTGTGTAAACTACTTACACATACATACATAACCTCACAATTATTTCCCATGGAGGTAGGAAGATACATTAATGACTTTGAAAGTAGTCCATATTTAACACAGCTTTTCAGTGGGTATGCAAGAGAATAGAGAAGAGGTTATGTTATTTACCGTATTTTGTAATGATATAGTTTCTAGTTGTCCCTCATTGATCGAAACTCAACCGTTTTAGCTATAACACACACAGCATATAAACTATAACTATACTAAATCTCAAACTTCTCCTTGCGCATAATATTCTTAAAAAGGGATCTGAAATTTTCGCTTCACTTATTCATCTAATACCTAATTGAAGTGCATGGATGACCGAGCTTTACTTTTTCCAAAAATGTAACCTAGCTAGATCGATTTATCGCCCCCGAGACTAAATTTTCATGAAATTTAGTATGCAGGGACCAAACAAAATTTCATGAAAATCGTTGGAGCCGTTTCCGAAATTCATATTATATAATTATATACACTTACGTATAAATTTCAGTTTAAAGGTGTAAGATTTAAAAAAATGATTTTCTTGTTTCGTTGCTGACTGTACCAGTCTTGCTAGGCCATAACATAGGTAACTATAATGTAACTACACGACTTAACAATACAACTTTCTATTTCAGAAATACAGACACTCAAACACCGCCGAGTACTGGATATACGACCTTGAGACCAAGTAAGTAATCAAAGTTAATAACAATCATTATCGCTCTTTCAAAATAGAGACAAGCTCGTGGCTAAATAAAAACAGCCGCACACACACAGTTAAGCTACGCTTAACGAGGTCAGTCTATGGATGGGTGACCGTTCGTAACATTATTGTACCAATCCACTACGCAAATCGACCTCATGTATTTGTAAATTATAATATTGTATTTTCTCTGTAAGTGATCATATAAATCTTTTGTGTAAATAAATGTCAAAACCGTAACATATCGAGACTCCTCCGTGCCTCGGAAAGCACGTTGTCATTTGTAGATCTTTGACAGTCGACACGGATAGTCAGAAAACCGAAATTCTGACCACCAGTCTTATCAAGGGGTATCGTGTTGCCCAGTAACTGGGTTGTGGAGATCATATAGGCAGTCATCCATGTAAAACACTGGTATTCAGCTGCATCCGGTTAGACTGGTAGCCGACTCCAACATAGTTGGGAAAAGGCTAGGCTGCCTAGCCTTTTCTTTCCTAATGATATTTCAAAGTAATAGAACAACAATGATAGCTGTCACAAATATTACTTTAATTTACCGAAAAACTAATATATGATTATTACAAGTAATACCTTGTTACGACTACCTAAGACTACCTTACTACGTAAGACCTACTTCCGTTTTATAACTTTTATTCAATAAAATATTAAGTTTCCGATTATCATAAAAATTATAATTCAGAACTTATTGTTTCACAATTAATTATAATACCGAAATAAGTATAGGTAAATAATACAATCGTAATAATGCCACATCCGTCAGCGGGTGTTGGTCTCCGTAACTGTAGATATAATTATACATATTCCGTTATATTGATAAATAATAATATAAATGTCGTGATGGCCCGGTGGTTAAGGCCTCGCCTCTTGTACACGAGGTTGTGGGTTCAAATTTGGGCAAGTACCAATGTGACTTTTTCAATTCATATGTACTTTCTAAGTTTAACATGAACATCACTGATATCGGTGAAGGAAAACATCATGAGGAAATCTGGTCTTATAATTAATACATAATATAAGTCTGACATCGGCAATGCCTCCTGAGCAAGCGTGGTGATTAATGCTCGTTGTACCTTCTTTGTATGAGAAGTGGCCTTTGCCCTGAAGTGGGACAGGCTGATATTATTTACAATAACATAAATAATAATTATTAACACGAAATTGGTGGTGATCACTGCCTATATAGTCCTCGAGTTACAGTACACAGTTTTGGGTAAAATGTTTTATAGATCTCCCTCTAGCTATGTATATAGAGTCCATGATATGTTAACAATAATAATTACAATTCCATTTGATCCCATTACTTTGTTTTTAATTGGCATATTAAGAAAAACATTTCATTCAATTTTTTTTTTACCTACTGACCTATGTTATAAATAAATCGATCATCATAAGAATCGAATAAATAGTTCGTCGACAATGAACTAGTTATAGTAGTAGTGTTTAAGTTATGTAATTCCTCGTTGCATGCAGTTTTCTATGGAAAATATACTTTTTTTCTGAATTCACGTAACTGACTACTTACCTAATGCCCATTCAATGTGTTATTATTCTTGATTTCTTGAATCATTTGACGTTTAAATATTTTATAGGTATTATTGGGTTTTCTCAGTATTTAAAAGTTACTAATGATTTCCCTCTATGGTTCATAGAAAAAACATGTCGTTAAGATAACTTTTAATTGTGTTTCCCAAAATCTTCGCGGTAAATATTTACTAAAGTACTTATTTAATTTGTTACAGAATCAATGAGTTGAAATAACAATTTTATCGTATCTATCAGGAAAATTTGTAATAAGAACTCTATGATTTATCGATAAGTCTATAATAATAGGTAATTAAATGATACGATTAATTACTTGGCTGTAATTTTTTTAATTAAATTACGTTTCTTTCAAGCATAGTTCAGATTCTTCCTTATACCTATATGGTTATTTGAAAGTTTGTTACTAAGCAACTGCAATATATGTCGAATTAAATGATATTGTTCAAATAAATAAACACAAAATCAAACTTTTGCTAGTTTTATATCACCCAAAGAGGAATCATTCAATAGATTTTTATAATGGCATAGTTTAGGTCAGAAACGTCTGCATTTCTCCCAAGTCAAACATTACTGTTTTTATACCGAGTTAAACTGGGTAAATGGAAACAAAACTCTGTATGGGATTTTCTCGCTAATCCGATAGTATTTGTAGCTAACTTGTTTCGAAATTCATCATAACATCACGCCTATATCTCCCGCAGGGTTGGGCACAGTTACACCTATAGCAACACCCAGATTTCGCCAGTTATGTTTGAGTCCCATGTAATAGCGGGCGAGCCTAGAGCCACCGACTCTGGGCTGTTAATGAGAATATTCCTATTGGAAAAACTGGGGAACGAACCCAGGGCTTCACGCTCAGCAGTCACGCTGGGTAGACTAGACCGACGAGGTATTCAAAGTCACCCAATTTTACGGTAATTAATAAGCAGTGTTTTAAAAATGATTCTTTGTTTCGTAATCCAGATCCATCATAAGACTGGGCCGGAACTCCCTGGACGTGGTAGTATGGGGCAGTGGACGTTCCCTGGCATACGTCAGACAAAACAATGTATATTACGTGCATGACGTGGACACCGACAATGCTGTGGCCCTCACCAAGGATGGCAAGCCGGGGGAAATATACCATGGTGTCACTGACTGGCTTTATGAAGGTGAGCTGTAGAATTAGGTGAATATTTGTGTATTGCGCAGCATATTTGTGGAATGGCTATGACCACCCAATGGATGATAAAAGGTTTCCTCAAAAATTCTGATTAGTCCGAAAGTTGGATAACTCAAAAATACTGGACACGTATTTTTTCTTTTGTCACGTAAACCAAAAATAACGACGATATAGTGCGTTGAAATTGAGCGTGACGTCACGCCGTACTACACTTTTAACGTAACAGTGACGTCACAAGCCCCTTCTCCTGAACTTTGATGAGCTATATCATTGTCCCTTTTTATTGATTTGAGCAAGCAAAAAAGACGTGTCCAATATTTTTTAATAATCTTACTGACACATCCCTATTACACGGAATAAGTCCTGGAATAAATTCAGACTTGTATGTTTGAACTCTGGGATCAGATTATTGGCAAACTTTGCTGCACGTCTGTGTTCGGGGCCATCATAGTACTCCATACGTACATCTAGTTGCGTTTTCACCTGACCAGAAGTTGAAAAGACCTTCACTAAAATGTTAACAAGGATTCAGTCAGCACTATCTGCTATTAAAAAAAAACTATCATTTTGAACAAGGAACTGATTTCTAAAACTTATTTTCAGAGGAAATGTTCAACGCAGCCGAAGCCATGTGGTTTTCTCCTAGAGGCAGTTACTTAGCGGTGGCTTCTTTCAACGATAGCAACGTTGAGACAGCTACGTACCCTTACTACGGCCAGCCCTTCGACGTGAACTTTCAGTATCCTGAAATAGTACACTTCAAGTATCCAAAGGTAAACTAGCATACTTTATAATGGGATAGATTTACTGTGTACCACGATAATTGTTACTACGTACTGCCAATTTAAATAACGTATCTTAATACTAATCTAGAGATCGATCTTTATTTGTAGCCAATCAATGGCCGAGTTTGTAATCAGTAACCTTAAAAGGGCAAAACACAAGCAGCAGTTAAAGATCGCAGTTTGAGATTGGGATTTAGATACGTTATTGAAATGGGCAGCAACTTTACCAAAACTTTGATACCAAAGAATTTGGCTGAAGTATTTTCAAAGTAATGTTGAATACCAATAACATGTACCAATTCGATTGTCAGGTAGGTCGAGAAAATCCAATTGTAGGGTTACGAGTCTTCAAACTCGACGACCCTCGTGGTGAACCGTGGAACATCCCAGCACCCGTCGACATAGTTGGACTAGACCACTACCTGGGAAGAGTCAACTGGGCATCCGAACAAAACCTGATAGTATTATGGCTTAACAGACGGCAAAACGTAAGCGTCCTAGTCAACTGCGACTTAGAGAAAGATAAGTGCAGTATCGTAAAAGAGCATTCCGAACCAAATGGGTGGATCGATGTGAGGACTCCATTCTTCGACAGAACGGGAAACAAGATGATAGAGATACAAAACTTGTACAACGCTGACCAGAGATTCCCCCATGCTGGTCGATTTAACTTCTTATCTTTGACTACTGAGGATTTGAGTCCTGGGAACTCATCAGTGATGGAGATATTAGGATGGAACCAAGACACTGACACTGTTTACTACGTGGTGTCTCCGGGGAATGTGCCGTGGTTGAGGCAGATGTGGGCCACGTCTGGGGGAGTGGTGAGGTGTGTGTCGTGCAGGGAGCCTTCCTGTCACCACGTGGGCGCGTCCTTCTCGCCCGGCGCCAGTTATGCCATTGTGACGTGCAGCTCTTCTTTCAATCCGCCGAAGATCTTCTTATTTAATAGTGCGGTAAGTTTTGGTTTATTGCTTATTTTAAGACTGCATTAGATTAGCTTTGATATAAAAATGACAGTACCCGAGTATAACTGTCGGTTACTTATTGCTATGATGTGATCATGGCTCAGGTTATGGGATTAAACCTGGGCAAGTACCAATGTGAGTTTTTCATTTCATATGTACTTTCTAAGTTTATCTTTGACATCACTGACATCGGCGAAGGAAAACATCGTGAGGAAACCTGGATCGCCAACCCGTTTTGAGCAAGCGTGGTGATTAATGCTCTTGCCTTCTTTGTATGAGAAGAGGCCTTTGCCCTGCATTGGGACTGTAACAAGCTGTATACTAGATACTTATTGCTAACAGCTGACTGAACGAAAATTTAGAACAACTATTTTGTCAGGCACAAACACGAATATGAATCATTGCTATGTAGTTTTTACCTAAACCTCTCATTCTTTTTAAATTTTACAGACTGATAGCTTCAAACTGATCAAAGACAATATAAGACTGAGAGAAAAACTGAGGCAATACAAGTTGCCGATGATAATCTTCAACATGGTGTCAGTAGGAGAGAATCCTCTGGGGCACGTAAAACTACTGCTGCCTCCTGACATGAAAAGTGGGGTGAAATATCCCATGATTGTGAGGGTCTACGCAGGACCTGGGACCAGCAGGGTTAAGGATAATTATGATTTAGGTAAGGTTATTTTTACCCCATACTTTCCCACTACTGGGGCATTCGATTGTGTTTCCGATTCCAATTATTTTAACTAAGATTATAACTTTTAAGTTTATAACTAAGGTTATAAATAAATAGTTTAGTTATAACCATAGATTTAAAATAATTATAATTAAGGCTACTAAGTACGTACAATTTGTACTCCACCCTTATTTGGACTTACCTCTTTGGGTAATACACGTGTGTATTACTAAGTTAATACAAAGTTGCAAACAAAGTTAAATAAACCTAAACTGTAGAACAAGACTAGGATATCGCTATGGTTATAAGTAAGTAGTTTAGTTATAACCTTAGATTTTAAATATTTATACTTAAGGCCACTAAATACGTACAATTTGTACTCTACACGTCTGGCTAACCTCTCTGGGCATTACACACGAATACAAAGTTGCAAACAAAGATAAATAAACCAAAACTGTAGAAATCGCGATGGTTATAATAGAAATAAGTAGTTAGTTATAAGTTTTATAACCATAGATAAAAAAAAATACTTAAGGCTACTGAATACGTACAATTTGTTCTCCACACGTCGGGCTAACCTCTCTGGGTACACACGTATACAATGTTACAATTTAAAGTTAAATGTGGACACATGCAGTCCGGGTTGATGGCGAGGCCACAACTGCAGAAGTTATTTCAAAACTTTCTGTGCGGCGTAAGACTTCATCTGTCTTTGTATGTTGTTTTTGTAGATAGGATGTTGGGTATATTGCACACGTTGTTTTTGGTTTAACTAATGTTAACATCATCAAATTTAGGTTAGGCAGAGATGTAGGTACCTAAAGTATACCCACATTTTGCCAATTATATTTAGTTTCCATAATTGTAATTGTATGCATCATACTAGGCTTAAATGGTCTCTCTTTCTTTTCTTTCTAAGGCTCAATGTACACCGCCGCGGAATGGAATGGAAGTGACTTTTGGTAACGAAATTGTACATAGCACAATGAACTTTATGTTAATTGTATAACATACAAACTTAATCGGAGCCAAAAAAAGGTCGCGCGTCAGCCGGGGAATTCTCGCGCCTTCTCGAGAATTCCTCTAGCTACTGTCGGCGCCGTCTTTTGTATGTTATACAATTGACATAAAATTCATTATGCTATTTAAAGTCGCTTCCATTCCATTCCGCGGCGGTGTACATAGAGCCTAAGGCTTTTTCAAGAGCTTTAGACATTAACTTTACTAAAGAGAACATACCTATAAGTTTTTCAATTCAATTTAAATTGTTTAGTACCTAATACTTTAAAGTCGACTTCATAAAGGGACGACCTTAGAATATTATATTAGGAGAATGAAGTCATGGGTTTTATTCCAGAGTCTCAGTAATAATCCGGACTCTGAAAGTGTCTTCAGTTGATGGCAATTGGCTCGCCTTTTTAATAAAAGTCCGATGTAATCATCGGACCTTAACATAACTTGCGAAACGGGGATGTACTATAAGTACACTTCTGCCTAACTCTTCGAGAAACACATGCAAGAATTTGGTTAGATTCCAATTGATTCGTCAACCATCACAGAAAAGGTGCATAGTCTGTCCAAACAAATGATCAGTTGACGGGCTTCATTTTATCAACTGTTTTTTTTAAACCCATCACTGGTAAACTCTCGCCTAAAAAAATACAATTCGTATCTTTCCAGAATACTACAATACGTACTTAACAACAAACAGGAGCTACATCGTGGCGTCCATTGATGTGCGCGGCTCAGGTGCCATGGGAGTGGAAGCCATGCATGCAGTCAACAATGCGCTCGGAACTGTCGAAGTGTCTGATACTTTGGACACAATCAGGTAAGAAAGAAAGATAGCTTTTTGTTTGAATAGGTCATCGTCCTCCTGCCTTTGTCCCAACTTATTTGGCGTCGGCACAGCATGTCTTCTTCTTCCATACATCACTTTTTGCCATTATCTGAAATTTACGTCACAGTTGGCGCAGTGGCTGAGGGATTCACTGCTGCGTTGCGAGTCGCAGTTTCGATTCCCGCACGGAACACTCATAAGTACTCACAGCTTTCCTCACAACATGATCTTCATTACTTCTCATCATATGATCATACGAGATACATGACCCTCCAAACCATTTACGACCGGTTTTCACACAAAACGATTTGTTTGATTTAGAAACATGGTTGGTTATTCCAGTGTCAAAATGGAAAATTTTAAAGCTAACTACACATAAGTTGGTCCCATTGTGGACCTTATTCGCGTCGTGTGATAATCATGTCAACATGTACCTATGTTGGTTAAGTTATAAAGGTTAAATTGCTGTAATGTATATGGTTTTATAATATATATATTTTTATGACACACTGGTGTCATAAAACGGCTTAAAAGCGTGCATGCATATAAATTGAAGTCATTAAAGAAAAAAAGCAATTGTTTGGCACATGCATACATAACCGCGGTTATTGGCGGAAAGAAAATAAAACGAAATTTATGTTATGATGTTTCAAAGCTATACCTACTCTGGGTACTTGTTTTTATTATTGACTTAATTCTTTTTTAAATAAAAATAACCTCATTTAGTCCTTATAACATAGGCTATCTGCCAGTGTAAGTCCCGTCAAAATCGGGTCACCCGTTTCGGAGATTACAGCAAACAAACAGACAAAAAATTAAAAAATATGTTTTTTATATAAATACCGTATACACTTTCATAATTAAACATTTAGTAAAAAGCTGTTCTTTTGTAGCATAACAAAAGGACACATCTAGATAGGCTCGCGTTTGACTATCTCAACCTATTCACCTTTTAGATTTGAAATTAGATGAAATACAACTCCCCGAGAATCCTTACTTATTTTTAAGTGTGTAATTTGAAGCCGTTCAAGCTAATGACCTATAAAGCCAATTAACTGACCTCTTCTTAACACTTACGTTTACGTCGCATTGCGTCTTTGACATATAGTGGGAAACCTTAGTTTCGAAATGCTTGTTTATCCTTTTGACACCTTTACTGTTAATTTAAGTACTCAAGCTTTGTTTTTTATACCAGTTGTCGTAAAATGGCCTCTCTATTGAAAGTGTCAAATAGTATCGATATACAAAGCTTCTAACACTTAATTCCGAAAAAGAAACCAGTACTTTTCATGTTTCTTAGATCAACAAAATGTATGTAACAGCTGATTTTCAGCAAGGATTTTTTTTTCAATAAGTGTAAGCAGCGGTAAACCTAATGTGTAAGTGGCTGGCTGGCTTTGCTTGGATACTCATATTCTTTCTGTGTTGCCATCTCCGGTCAATTACTCATAAGCGGCTCTTATCATCATCTGCCTAGCTTTTTCCCTGTTCCCTATTAACTATGTTGGGGTCTGCTACCAGTCTAGCCGGATGCAGCTGAATACCAGTATTTCACATGGAGCGACTGCCTATCTGGCTTCCACAACCCAGTTACTGGGCAGTTAAGGGGTATTGTGTTCCGTTGGTAAAACTGGTTGTCAGACTTTCGGGCTTCTGACTACCCGTTACGACTGTCAAAGATCTACAAATGACAGCCGGGACCAACGGCTAAACATGCTTTCCGAGGCACGGAGGAATCTCGATATGCTACGAACGGTGACCCATCCTCAGTCTGACCTCGGCAAGTGTAGCTTAACCTTCGAACAACCCGTGCGGCTCTTGTTTTTATTTAGCCACGAACTCCTCTCATAAATGGCTCTAATTACTTTTTATCTTCTTGCGTTCCCAATGCAAACGCAGGTAATAGGAAACGTAGCAAAACAGTTGTGAATAAAAGAGCAAAATGTTAACACAATAAAGCACAGTGTTAATATGGCGACTATTTCGCTGAAGCTTGCCGTATTTTTAAATAATTCAAACAAAACTTGTTAGGCACGCCTCCGAGCAACTATTAGATTACTTAAAAAAAAACTACGCTGTGTTCATGGCGTTAAATCAATTTGGTTAGCTGCCGTGCATATGAAACAACGTGTGACCATTTTAACTGAATATCCTGTTAGGGCTGGAAAATTCAAGTTGCATTGTTATTTTCTACACTTTCATACTAACATATTTTTTAAGTCTTGGCTAAATAAAACAGACTCACGGGTCAATCGAAGGTTAATATACGCTTGCCGAGGTTATACTGTGGATGGGTGACCATTCATCGAGATTTGTCCCTGCCTCGGAAATCACACTGAGTTGTTAGTCCCAGCTGTTATATTTATATGATCTTTAAGTCGTTACGAGTAGTCGTAGAAGTAGAAGAAGCCCGAAAGTCTAACCGTCTTACCAAGGGGCATCGTATTGCCCAGTAACTGGGTTGTGAAGGTCAGATAGGTAATCACTCCGTACAAAATACTGGTATTCAACTACATCCGTTTATACTTCAAAATCCTTCGGATTGTAATTGAAAGTGTGCTACACTATGTTTTGATTTACGGTTTGTTTTTCAACTTCACCAACTGGAAATCTCTAAATCAAACCAAATCTTCTGAATCAAATCATCAGATTATTTATGATCTTGCATCTCATATGGACATAAGGTGAAACTAGACAGCTCGTATCTACCAACCTCCTTGTAAGGGAGAGTATTCAAAACAACTGTTGTGACTGGGCCTAATTCTAGAATCATTTCTCCAAATACAGGTACTCACTACCGCCATTACATACTTATACTTCAGACGTAACCAATTACTACTTTATCTAGGAACCTGTTTTTTTTTTGCCCCACACTAGGAATTTCTCCTAACAAACATTTAAACTCACATACACAATCAGCCAGACTCGGAACAAATATTTGTAGGTCATACAAATATTTGTTCCGTGCGGGGATCGAACCCACAACACGCGGCGCAGCAGCCGATGGCTCAACCACTGCGCCAACCGTGTCGTCACGCGTGTTTGATCATAGCTTTATTTGTATTAAGCTGCATCCCCTCTCTTCCTCAGGAGTCTGATAGGCGTATACTCATTCATCGACCCTGACCGAATTGGCGTGTGGGGCTGGAGCTACGGCGGGTTCGTTTCCACCATGATGCTCATACAAGATGACCAGAACACGCTCAGCTGTGCTGCTGCAGTCGCACCTGTCACTTCTTGGCTGTATTATGGTAAGATACGAAGAAATAACAGCTTCTAGGCTACCATTTTTTGTTGAACTATCATGACGGGATGTGCTGAGGAAAATATACCGTTCAACGAATTATGAGTTACGAAGGGAGACCATGTTCAATGTCAGTAGTGCTGAGAGCTGAGCAAACTCAGCTCTCAGGACTAGTGACATTGAACATAGCATAACAACACGACAGTATTTCCTTAAGGGTCAGGTAGAGGTGTACCTACAGTAACACCTACATTTTCCCAGTTATGATTAATATGTAGTTCTTTAATTTAATAGCATATATATACAGTTCAGACTCAACAGTACATGTACATATGTCCAAATAGAGATCACTTGCCAAAGGGTGGGAATGCGTAGCCGAGAAGCTTACTGGCCATAGGTTTGAAAGAGATGCAGTATAATTAGCCATAATATAGTTTTTACCCCATCCCCAAATCGGATGACGTCCTAGCGCGGAAGCAAACAAATACTTACATCTCAAAACCTTTCATTCACAAGTTCTTACGGTGTACAATTCTAACTATTTGCGGTCTCTTGAACTATATCGTCATCTTATTTTGCAGACACAATGTACACAGAGCGCTACATGGACACACCGCAAGCAAATCCGTTCGGCTACGACCACTCTGACCTAATCCGACAGGCGGAGAACCTGCGCGGGCGCCGCTACCTGCTGGTGCATGGCACTGATGACGACAACGTACATTACCAGCATAGCATGCTGTTAGCTAAGCAGCTGCAGCATACTGATATTGACTTTCAGCAGATGGTAAGAAAACCGCTATTTAAACCTCTTGTTGAGGAAATAAATAAATGTCTTTGTTAATTGTTATAATTTCGACGGCACGATTGGCGCATTGGTAAGCGATCGACTGCTGCGCCGCGTTTCGTGGTTCGATTCCCGCACGGAACAAATAATTGTATGGGCTACAAAAAGTTGTTCCGGGTATGGCTGTTAATGTTTGTGTCTTTAAATGTTTGTAAACTCACTCACGACATAGGAAAAATTCCTAATATAAGGCAACGTTTTTTTAAATTTGAAACTTTATAAAGCCAGTTGCAAATCCGAAAAAGCAAAATCTTTTACAATATCAAGTCTGCACCAGCTAACTACTATCTTAATGACGTACCATACTTTCAACACAGTCCGTAAGATTTCTAATGTAATTACTAATCCATTGCTTTATATGTTTGAAAAATTCGTCTGCTCGATAACGTAAATAAAGCAAAGGACGTTGTCGTACTGTCAAAATAATTGTAAATGTGTACGCAATCACCCCACAGGTTGGTCATGTTTTCGTTTTGAGCCTTGCCGCAGTTTGGCAAACATTTGGAAATTTTAAATCTTGAAATTTAAACTGTCACACGGGTATAGATTGTCCTAGATTCCTCCATCCTTAAACCTCTTGAATACATAAACGCACAATAAAAACTCACACACAAAGCCGTTGGAAAAATCATGTAACTCTTATTTTACTATCCACAACTTTATTGTTTGGTTTTATTTCCAGAGCTACGCGGACGAGAAGCACTCTCTGCTTGGCGTCAGTCGACATTTCTACCACATGTTGGATCACTTCTGGACTAAATGTTTCAAAAGGGAGTGAGTGTGCCTCGTGACGTCACCATACAGTGTTGTGTGCAATGAATAACTTGTCTCGTGTTTGTGTTGTCATACGAGTATTATGATCTCGAAACTGTCGAAGAAATTAACATTTTAGATTGTAAGCCACGCTCGAATTCTATGTAAGCATTAGTATAGTGATATTTATAAAGATAAACGCTTAAGATTGTTTATGCTGTTTTATTAACTTTTAAACTGAATCGATATTTCTAATATATTTTTATTTATTTAATACTTTTAGCACATAAACGTACAGAGGCGTATTTAATGCCATAGGCATTTTCTACCAGTCAACCTTTGGGTGATGCAGAGACAAACAGTGGTTGGTGCAATTTCTTAAAAGAAAAGGGAACGATACTGTCCGCAGAAGAAATTAAAGCACACTTTTGCTTACTGCAGTTGGACGTAAACCGTTCCTTTATTCTGGAAATCGGTAGAAAAGTGCGACTCGAAAGAAAATATGCTTTATACAAATACAAATGGTGAAAACAATTACTTAGTGTACTGTTAGCAAACTTGGGAGAAGTCTAGCAATTAGTGCGCCGCAAAAATAAAGCAGAAAAAAACCATCTAAGTTACGCCAAGTGCGTGTCGGGCCAAGCACAGTGAAGGGTTTCGTAGTCGGAAATTGGTATGAATATTAACGCATGCACAATATTGATTTTACCGACAGCAACAATAAGTTTTTATTCATAGAAAGAAACTGGGTAAAACGTATACCTGTATTTCTGTTTTTAAGTATTTATGATATCTCTTTCAATTGAATCCTTTAATTATATGTAACAACAATACCCCACACGCATACATACGCGTGCACTGTTTTTAATCCTTTGGTTAAATGTATGTAGTCCAGTTCCAACCTTTGTCATCAATTTCACTGCAACATAGTTTAGCAGGGACACCCACCTTCCAAATTCGTGCCAAGTAAATGGCTGGCTGTGAAACATACTGTGGATGGACCGACGGTCAGGCAGTCAGACAACAGACAACAAACTGACAGGACTAAATTATTTTATTTATTATTTATTATAAAACGTTGCAAAAAGAATTTCTCATGTATCGTTGGTGCGACCGTCGGTACAAACATTTGAACTCACATACACAAACAGCTAGACCCAGAAACAGTCACAACAATCGAACCCTTGACACGCAGCACAGCAGCCAATCACTCAGCTACTGCGCCAACCATGCCATCTAATTAAAAGAGTTACGTTTTTATCATTTGGCTAGGTAGGTAGGGAACCCTAAAAATCACAATGGCGGCGGCGCCAGAACTCCCGTTACCCTGCCAAATAAAACATTAAACGTTTCGCTTGGTCTTCTACAAAGAACGCGTTACTTTATACTTACATGTGTGTGTGTATGTTTTGTACATCGGTGTTCTGTGGTCAAGTTTTGAACAAAGGTTTTATTGTAGTTGGTAATGTACTCGGGACGACTAAACTCATCATCCGTCAACAATAATTGTGTCCAGTCTTAAGAGTGGCTGGAAACCTATCGTCGGTTGACTTGTGCATGAATCGACAGGCTATCTGACCTCCACAATTCAGTTACTGAGTAAATAGATTACGAAAAAAGTAGTTACAGTCTCAGTTTTGGTAGGTTAGACTGGCATTACCTACTAAATATGAGACTGTCAAAGTAGCCTGCATTTTGCTAGGTAAATGTTGACTATCCCATCCTGATTTCCGGGGGTATAAACTTAAATAAACTAAAAAGTACAGGGTATAGGGTATAAATTAAAAAGCAGGTTCACTTGGAACTATTTTGAGAATGATAAAAATAAACTAAACAAATACTCTATGACAGAACGGAAATGTCAAAATTCTTTTCTGTCACTCCGTTGCTCCATTTCATATACCCCATCTGTATTATTTCTTAGGCATGTAACTTAATTATAGACTTCGGAACTTCGCTTGTACATATGAAAAATTTCAGTTATTTATTTTCAGCAACAAGGATATGGCTGAAGACTTCGATTCGAAGGTATGTGAACTCAATATTGTGGGTAGTAGACATCTACTACTGCACTATTGTCCAGAATTATCTTTTCGGCTTAATAGCACCGTGGTTAAGTCCCCGCCTCTTATGCACGAGATTGTAGGTTCTATCCCGGGGAGTACCAATGTGACTTTTAGTAAGTTTATCTTCTGACATATAGTCTTACCAAGGTAACTGGGTTGTGAAGGTCAAATAGGCAGTCGCTTCATGTATTATACTGGTATTCAGCTGCATCCGGTTATGAATCGTAAATATCTCCAACATTGGTGAAGGATAACGTCGTGAGGAAACCTGGACTTGTAATGAATACAAGTCTGAAACCGCCAACATGACTTCAGCAAGTGTGGTGATTTATGCTAGTGTCTGATCTGTATGTGAAGAGGTTTTTACCTTGTAGTGGGACAGTAATAGGCTGGTTCTATGTTATATCGTTTCGAAGGTATGTACGAAGAGTTAGAAAAATAAATCCTTGTTTTAATCGTGACATTGTGTTATAAAGAGTAGATATGCTAATGCTCATGCACTATGACGACCTATGTGGCGCGGCGGGCGAAGGTCCGCCTGCGACGCAGGAGGTTGCGGGTTCGGTTCCCGCCTTGGGACAAATGTTTGTACGATCTACAAATATTTGTTCCGGGTGTTCTGGGTATTTTCTATGTATAGTAAAAAGTATCTATTTATGTAATATATTGTATTAAGTGTATCAGTCATCTAGTACCCATAACACAAGCTCTGCTTAGCTTGGGGCTTAGTCCACACAGCATCATCTATGCTGTGTGGACTGTCCAGCATTATTTTTATTTTATTTACTAAGGAGCAGACTTTGTCTGTACTTGGTACTTTCTCACTGCAGAAAACAAACTGCTGTTCGCTTTGCATAATTTAATAGATTCTCACAAGACTAATGCATTTGATTCGTCTTGTTTCACTTGCTTAGTACCGAGTCAAGCAACCTATTTGTAATATGGACGTGGACCTTTGCTTGATATAGATTGCTCTCTCTAGTTGCCACAACCCCTAGTTCTCCATAGAGTGTCAACAGTCTGTGCAAAATAACAGTATAAATATAAATGTTATAAGTTTTATCAATGTAAATTTAAGGTCGTCGGCGTCGATGAAAAACCCCTTCGCCGCTACTGAGTGTGGGCCAAATTTAGAGGACCGAGCTTTATGTGCGATAGACCCATGTGACGTTGAGAAATGCTATGCGGAACCCCGTGTTGTCATCATCGGCGCAGGCATGGCCGGCCTGTCAGCCGCAGCCCGACTCTCACAGCGCGGCATCAACAATATAGTGGTGCTTGAAGCTTACGAGAGGTTCGTGTTAAAGAAAAATCTAATTAATACTCTTGCATTTCATACCCGTTATAAAAATGTCGTCTTTTTCCAGACCCGGTGGTCGAATACACTCGTGTTGGCTTGGAGATATCGTTGCTGAATTAGGATCACATTGGAAGCCAAATAACACTTTCACACATCCTGTATATATGATGTCCGCCGCCGAAGATCCTCCTCGTCCCGGTGTGCCTGGCTCTCAACATACTCGTGGTCTATTCAACAGAATAATAACTGGAAAAATGGCGTTTCCCCCCACATTAGCTGCATACCATAAATTTCGTCAGATAGAACGGGAAGCCGCGCAAATATACTGCTTCGGCGGTAGTAAACAGGCAGG
The DNA here is from genome assembly GCA_905147745.2 of Phlogophora meticulosa. NCBI lineage: Eukaryota > Metazoa > Arthropoda > Insecta > Lepidoptera > Noctuidae > Phlogophora > Phlogophora meticulosa. The sequence goes on along the minus strand of LR990522.1, from coordinate 11,780,732 downwards.
TTCGCTAATCAATTTCATGAGTCTGCGAATTCAACAAGAACTGCACGAATTTCCCGAGGAACAACAACATGACGCAGCCAGGATAATGTTCGGGCTGTGCCACATGCTCAGCGCGCGGTGCGGGGATGACACGGCGATGCTGTGCGCCGATCATGTCGGCTGCTTCATGAACATGCCCGGCGGCGAAGTACGCGTGCCTTTGGGTTTAGTAGGTATACTGGCTCCATTGCTTCGTCAAATACCCGAAGGAGCTATTCGTTATTGTAAGCCTGTGAACTGTGTCTACTGGGGAACGTCACAGAAAGAAGGTTATCGAGCTATTGTATGTACTAATGATGGTGAAGAATTTCCTTGCGACTACGTCATCATAACGGTGTCTCTCGGAGTATTATATAATAACGCTGTCAAAATGTTCTGTCCTACGCTCCCAGCATCAAAAATAGACACCATGCGCCGCCTTGGATATGGATTTTGTAACAAAATTTATATGGAATATTGTCGCCCTTTTTGGTATTGGCATAAAGGAGACTTGAACTTCAAGTACTGTTGTAACGAACTTTGTGATCGTTGTGATTGGACTCGAGGTATAACTTCAATAGAAACAGTGCCAAATAGCAAACATGTCATGTGTGCCTGGGTGGTAGGCCAAGAAGCAATGCTGATGGAAGGGCTTTGCGACAAAGATATAGCTGAAGGCTTGACCGAAATATTACGTATATCGACGGGGAACTACAGTATACCGTACCCGGTAACAATTTTACGATCGCATTGGACTTCTGACCCCTTTTTCTGCGGGGCTTATTCTTACGATAGCTACGGATCTGACGGGCAGTTACAGCGGTCGTTGGCGTGTCCGTTGCCGGGACCCAGTGAGCCTATTCCTCCGATATTGTTGTTTGCTGGCGAAGCCACAGTGCCTGGCCACTATGCCACCGTGTCTGGTGCTCGGCTGAGTGGCGTGCGAGAGGCTGAGCGAGTGCTGAATTTAACTCTGCGATACAAAGGCCCGCCTTTGCCTGTTGTTAACAGAAAACCCAAAGAGAAATGCAAAAAAGCGAAGAAACAGTGAAGCTCGTATGTCATACCGTTATAATGTGAAACTGTCTCAGTCTAATCCTTTTCCCCTTGTCAGAAAGTGAGAAATATATGTAAAGTTTTGCGTTCGCTTGTGTGTGTCCTTTAATATTTTCACCCGGAACTCATGTCACTGTTACTGCTAACTTATCTCTGACAACTTTGCGGGACTTGCTAGTGTTGTTAGTTTTCAAAGTAGAATGATACTCAACTTGTTTGATGTCTCATCTTATCTGGTTTGGTCCGGTGGCCTGCGCTGTACTGTAAGTATTAAATGTTTCATACATAGTACATTGTTAAAAAGTTTCCACACAGAAGTACACTCTTTTAACTGTGTACTGTTCTGTTCGGTGTTATGTCATGTACCTACTCACATCGTGGAAATATCGGCTACTAGTACAAACAAATAATAATATAATGATAATAAATCATTTTTATTTGTTGTATAACTTAATAAAATTACTTGTAATGCATAACCAATTCTAATTTAAATGAAAAAGTACCCACATATTGTCAGTATGAATTAAATTATAGTTGTTATTTGTTTAAGAGCAAGAACTCCTGTACAGGTAACGACAACCTCTCCAAGATTGATATTATTCACTAGACTGGGCTTATTGGGTTACCCATTTTGAACCAGTCTATTCTTCTGCTCTTTAGCACTGACGCCAGCACATCAACCTGTGCCAAACTGTCAAATTTTCCCAATTGAACATGAACCTTATTCTTTTTTGTAATAAAGTTGAAAAACCATCAAATAAATTTGACAATGTATTTGATGTGTACAATCAAATATGCATTTTCAAATGCTCCGTAATATAAATTCAAAATAGTACCTACGTCTCACATAATATTGAACAACATACTGAATCTGGTACTGGTAAAACGGTGTGTTCAAACAATTTGCATAGGTCTCGAACGTTATACATAATGGCGTAGTATTCGGCTGATTGAGCTATTGTTCACCATGTTTGCGCATCAAGATTGAATGTGGATGAGGGAGACCCCTTACGATTTCCAGAGGCTGTACCATGTACCATAAGTTCTGATGGAAGTTAGAATAAAGGTAAATTAATATCTACTTGTTGATATCCTGGGTCAGGGTCATTTTTAAGGGTTTTCAATGGAATTTGGACGGTATATGATTTGCCTGTGGACGATAAATTAAGTTTGTGGTAAGCGGTTGTCATGGTATGGGTACGTGATGTGGAGGAACTAGGATCATGTTGCAAGGAAAGATTTAGAAGTAGTATGAGGGTTACAAGAGTAGACAAAAACCAAAGAAACAATGGATGGATTGAATAAAATATGATATGGCTAAGGATGGAAGAAAAAGACATGCTGTATGATGGCGACCCCAAATAAATCGGGATAAGGGCAGGAGGATGGTGATGATTTACCATAAAGAGGAGGTTGAACACAATCGCAGAGACAAATTTACAAACCAAAACCTAATCACAAGGAAATTAGGTCATAGTAAAATAAAACCTTTGAGGCGTGACGGGTTTTCCCATGATTTTTAATAGATTTCAAAAGAGGAATACAATACTTTTGGTTGTACACGATGAAAACTTACAAATAATGAGTTTAAGAGGTTCGTAGGGTGTTACAGTAGGGCTAATCGCTAAAAGCGATCTCTTACAGACAACCTTTGGATGGAATTGATAGAGAAAGAGAAAAGATATGTTAGTGGTAGGAGGTTCCTGTTCAACACGAATTGTTTAAACCCAGTAGAACGTACGGCCGACATATTATTACGAGCGGCTGCGGCCTCCATACAATACATTCCGTACATTAGTATCCGGAAAAATAAATTCCGTCCTTTTGTCCCATCAACACGGATTTTGTCCCCTCCACAAACTCGGCTTTTTGTTACGACATAAGTGTGTACGTATAAACGCGAGCAAGTAATCATAGTTTGTTTTGACGTGTTATTTTACAGCTATGATTCTATCTGTACTTAACAGTTCTATATCTATCTATAGTGTTTAGAGCTCAACGGTTCGTCATCTGCCTATCCTGTTCCTAACTATGTTGCGGTTGGTTTTCAATTTAACTGGATGTAGCTGGATACCAGTATTTTACATGGAGTGACTGCATATCTGACCTCCACAATCCAGTTACTGGGCAACGCAATATCCATTGGTAACACTTTCGGCCTTCTGATTACCCGTAACGACTGTCAACGATCTATAATGACCGCCGGGACCAACATGCTTTCTGAGGCACGGAGGAGTCTCGATATGTAATGAACGGTCATCCATCCATAGACTGACATCTGCGTAGCTTAAGCGGGTAAGACATGAAATTCAGAGCAAAGCGGAGAGGTCGCAAGTTTGGTCCTCTACCGTTTCACTGTTGTTTTGAGTCAAAGAATTATAAGCATAATTAATAGATCCATCCATCTATCTATGTATAAATCAATTGCCGCATGTATGAAATATCATTTCTCGAGAACGGGTCGAGCGATTCAGCTGATTATTTTTTGTTTTGTTCATAATAATCAGTACAATATTTGCATGCCATTTTTTCCAGGAAAATCCACCGAGCATGTCCGAAAATTTGAATGGTATTTTAGTCTGAAAATCTCAACACCAAAATTTGTGCACCCATGCGAAGTCGGGAACGGTCGCTAATAATAAAGCTTTAGTTATGCGTAGTAAAACTTGGCGCTAGCCTCTTTTAACAACAGACAAAAACTTAACCTAGACAAAAACATTCATTCATTTTGAAATGATGCCTTGGAGATTACTACGCGCACATACTGTCGTATAAAGGTGAGGAGATCCAGGGATCATTCCCTCATACCCACAGAGTGATAGTCTATACTTGATTAAAAACCATCAAACTATCTAAAAATCCCTGACCAAAACTAACTCCAGCTTACTAACATAGGAAAAACAAACTCAACACAAAGTGGAATGTTCATTTTGTCAGGTGAGTTACATAGTAATCTTGCTAACTGGAATTCTTCGAGAATATAACTCAATTACTAGACGATAGAGGGAGCTCCCATTCCATACGGTACGATCGTAGCGTCGTATCTTATGTGCAATTTTATCTACAGCCATTTTTCATCAGATCAGCCGCTGAATACCGAAGTGCAACATTAATTTCAATAACGGTTCCGGTAAAAGAATTTTCTTTTACTTTCTATGTTTCTACGTGTGAATTTTTGTTAGTTGATGTAATGGCCCAGAGGTTATCGCTTTGCCTCTCATACACGAGGTTGTTGGTTCAAATCCGGGCAAGTGTTAGTGAGACTTTTTCAATTCATACAGGGTGGGTACATTTTATGAAACGAAAAAGTGTTACGGAAAAGAGACAACTATGAATGTATTTCTCTCCCTCTGCGTTTACCAGTTCCATAGAGTATTCGTCTCGTTCTCCTACAAATGAACCAGAATACAATGTTTCACTTCCACGGCGTGTGAAACACGTCTCTCTATTTTTTTCTATTTTAAAACACAGATCAGAAGAAAAAAAACGTAAAAATTAAGAAAAATTTCAACGCTTAGGGGTTCTTCATCATGTACTGAACTCATGGTATCAGTTGGTGCTACGATGTCCCTACCACTATACATAAGTCGGAAACTGTCAATCCACCTTCACCAAGCGTGGTGATTAATGCTCGTGCCTTCTCTGTATGAGAAGAGGCCTTTGCCCTGCAGTAGGACATTACTTTATTATTCTATATTTTCTTTCTCTATGACGTGTCACGGGGGAAAGTGGCAACAATGTAAGTAGGGTCATCATTTGATCTGTTTGCTAAGATAGTAGGTTGTGATTATGATTTAATTGTTCGGAAAGGAACTTAATGGCTTTTAATGCGACGCCGATGATTTTATGCGTTCAGCCTATTTATTTATGTAATTCATGAATGTGGCTGAGTGATGAGATCTTCAACCCTTCCATGATCATCTGTCCAGTCTGTTTTCCAACTGTGTTCGGGTCGGCTCTAGTAACCAGACGCAACTGAATACCAGTATTTAACATGGAGCGACTGCCTATCTGACCTCCACAATCCAGTTACTGAGTAACCCGATATTCCTTGATAACAGACTAGAGTAAATTCCAGCCTTCAATTTACAAAAAAATTTAAGAAGCGGCAGCCCAACGATTAAAGCGTCGACTAGGAAAAGAGAGGTCTGGAGTTCGATCTCTATTAGTAGTAGCGTTTTCGACGTAGCATACATTGTGCGATTATATTAATTAGCTTTATTGCAGATGATACCAGTAATTACGAAACTTATCTGGTTAGTGAGAAAGTCAAGAAAGAGAGAAACTATTTTCATCACGCGCCAAGATATTACTATGTAGTCTCTTTAATGTATTGCATTGGAATATTGAGAGTGTTGAGCACCTACGTATGCAATTATTGTATAATCCACCGCAGTGTATCCCCGTCTCGAGGGAAACATCGCCCGAATAACAAATATATTGGCGATTCGTACGAATTGATTCCGCAGTGATTGATGTTCGCTGTTCAACTGGCTTGGCTACAACGCTCGCTCCAAGAGCCTTTTGATTCCACGTCACTTTACTCAACACAATCAATAGAGAAACAGAATTCGCTTTGTCGAGTTCTCTTCATAGGATTATTGGGTATTTTTTGGTTTGATAATTATTTTCTTATTTGGTGGATAGTTCATCGGTCACCGATTGTGAGCCTTTTCGTAAACATAGAACTCATGCATCTTAACCTATGTGATAGTTTGGTGACACGTGGTTACTAAACAACTGTTAGGTTAGTAAAAAAAATATCAGGAGAAAATACATTCATGTTGTAATTAAAAGAAGCTTCTGTCTTTGAAACTCAAAACATCAATTTATATTATAACTTAAACAACAGAGGGCTGATCGTGCTTTTTGGAAAATAGACCTTGAACATTTTCCTAGAAAACCAAGCAATTTTTCCGTATAAGTAAAAATATGACCTTGCCAGCGTTGAGCGGCAAATATCTGATAATTCGGCTCTATTGGGCTTTCCGGATGTAATGCGAAGAGTTTCGCGGAGGGCATTAACACCGTCGCAATGAGAGGGTGGCGCGCGCCCGAGCCGCTCCGAGCGAGCCCGGCCAGCACGTCTCTGCAGATGGCGGGCTGCGGGAGCACGCAAGAAAGCGTCGAGACAGATGCGTGACGCAGCGCGCAGGACCGCCCCCCTCCCCCCGGGCCTCACAGCGGTGCGTGCCGCGCCCCGCAGTCCCTTCGCGCGACACATCTCACAGAACACATCGATAATCGCGTGGTGCGTGAGCCCGCTGCGGGCTCGGACGAGGGTAGGTAGCTCAGCGCGCGGCGTGCGGTGGCTCGGCCGTGTGTGCCGGTGCAGGCGGTGCGTGGCGCGCGCGTGGCGCGGGCGGGGCGCGCGCGGCGGCCCGGGCGGCAGTCGCTCGGAGGCAGGCGGCGGCTCGCGTCGCCCTGCGCTCTCTCGCTGCACCGCTGCATCGCTGCGCTCGCGAACTCGCGACAAGGTACGCGCCGCGACACCACACCGCACGCTGCACATGTTACACATCACACTCGTGCATTTTTCATTCATCACTTCGTAGTTTTTTTGCTTTATTATCTGCCGTATACTAATCCGCGAAAAAACCTTCTCGGGCGCGCGTATTTTACCTTAAATTAAATTCAGGATTCGGTTAGAATTTGAAAATCACGTTTGATGATAATAAAAAAATATTCCTCGGGTAAGTGAAAATTACTAAATATTTTCTGCGTCTTCCTTAAGGCCGTAACGAAATAGAAATAGGCATGCGTAAACTCTCTAATGGCAGCTGAAATATAATGCGAAGCTAAGAAACGTGGTGGACATTTTAATTTTCTTTGTTATTCGTAGGAAAAGAAGGGAATTATTATGGATGCCATTAATTTTATAATGGTTTTCGGGACGCAAAAACTGCGCTTCGTTTTATATTATAGAAGATGTCATGAGGGAGAAAACAGCAAAAGCACTGGCCTGATGCCAAATGTCGACCGCGGCACACATCTTTCAGTAACAAAATATTTTAGAAATATCAGAGATATAATGTCTGAACATTTAAATGTCTGTAGTGGACTGAAAATGTAAGTTCTCCAAATGATGAGCACTGTCATCGTTTGTTCGTTTGATAAATGAGTGTGCCGGAGACCAACACGTCGCTTTCCTTAGATAACTAATTAGAACAGTTAGCTCTCCTAGTGATCTGTGACTCTACTTTCAATATAGAAATTTTACTGTTTTCCCCACAGAAACTGAAAGATCTCATTAGTGAATTCTGTACATTTGAAAAAGTCTTATCTTGACATTTCACACATTTTTGCAAAATGATTCTAATAACGAAAGAATAAATCTCTAAAATGGCCAACTCAGGGCAATTTTAATATTTTCTCCGAGCGTTCATTTCAGTTGATTTTCTTTCATGAATATTTTTCGGCGTGAGACGCACGATCTTCACGCCCAAAATTATGATAACGCGCTTGATGACAAACATGGAGATAAGGGACTCGACATTTCAACAATCGTCTTTACGATATAGATATTTCCTTCAAATATTTTTTTCGTTGGTTCCTTTACCGGCTACGAACAATACGAATTCAATACAAATTTATTTTTATAAGCAAGTTAGAAATATTTGAGTGGCTTAGTATGGATAAACATTGAACATATAAATATAGTTTAAATGTATGTATAGTTATTTGGATATTTGAAGGTTTTAACGAAGATCGAGTGTCAACTTTGTCACCGTGAATATTTGGCACGCGGTGAGGCATGTTGCGGGTTATCTACACCCATTCTTTCCACTTTGCTTGAGTGCTGCCTCATTCTTTTCCTAAACAAATACAGATATTATAAGCAGCGGTTCGGGGTTTCATTAAATCACTTACGTTTTCATTCTATGCATGTTGTTGTCTTGATTAAATGTGTTGGTCGTGTGCTCGTTAGAGACGCGAACTCAATTATCTGTTTCGAAATAAAACACTGTTTGTTTTGGTTTATTTTCAAGTTGAACAGTAAAAGTAGAAAGTAAAGGACTTAGTTAAAATAATTCGGTTTGGTAATTTCCAATAAACATGATTTTATTTGCGTTGTGCTATACCCTTATTCACTATAGCTACACTAAAAGTGTTTACTGTTCGATAAATAACAAAACAGCAAACAATTATCAACTATTCCGTTATTGTACGTTTATTACGAAACTAATTTGTACCGCTATTGTTGGCGTAATTCATTCTACAAATGCATATGAAAGCCCCGCTGAGTTCTCTCCGAACTTACAAGTTGGGTGTGTAAGTAAACATATTATATACTTAGTTCCCGACTACGGCCGTAAGTCCCTAACATACAGAAATGCCCATTTGCAAATTCCGGAAAACTAATAGTCAAAGGCAAATTGTCATTTCAGTTGGGGACTTGCTGACGTTTGGGGCAATTTGTGAGCTATCCCCAAGAGATGCAATTTCCCCCTTCCGCCTAATTGCTCCCGAGGCTTGCTACTACAAAGCCAGTTAGGAAACTGCCTCTCGGACCACTTGTGTCGCCTCGACCCCAATCAATTATGAGCCCAGTTTGCCCACTGTGCCAACTTTACCCGGTATGACCGAACTGAGAAACTGTCTCGGTGAGATTCATCTCACCGCGCTCACCGCACACCTACCTTTTTGACATTGGTATTTTTATTTATTGCGATGCTTGCCGACTTCAATCAACATTAAAACATAAAATGTCGAGGTTCTCGTAGATTTCACGTTGTATTTAATTACGTGGCGTGGTTTATGCATTTCTGCTTCTAATTAGACGTGTAACGTGTAAAATATTGTTGTAAAATAGATAGCGAATGCGACGTACAGAATGTGACCTAACATTTTCTACAGATGAGTCGCATACGCATACTTCAGACAAATAATGTTCATTAAACGACGTCATGACGTTGTCTATGCGCTGCCAGACACAACAATGAATAGTTTACGCACGCTTCCTGAGGTAGATTGTGTCATATAATTATACGCGTGAACAGAAATGATCGGATTGTACCAAAATAGTCGGTACTGATCACAAAAACATTGTTAATCGCGTGTGACCACACAAATACCAATTGAATAGTGTAAATAATTACATTATTGTTTCTGTGTTAAACACGCCTCATTTCAAAATAATTAAAATGTGTGCAAGCCTATTCATTAAGCGGATATAAAACTATTAACGTCCATTCATAGTCCAGTGGTCGGAGAGGCAGGGAATAAATGTATATGTTATTAGTATAAGCTACTTATGGTCGACACGTTCAGGTTTCATGAAACCTTACACGTTTAATTTCTCGGCATTGGAGAAAATATTCTGATTAGAATATAGCCTTGTCCTTTGTGTAATTAATGCCAATGGACCTGACTTACCTCAAGATCATTGAGCACCCTTCGATGCCTTGGGGCAGTTAATTAAAATTGTTGTATCTTGCTTGACCACAATATTAGTCTAATCTTTTAACCGATTGCGGACCCAGGTTGGGGTATCCTCGAGGCATCTTAATCTCAGTGCCAGTGTGGAGCCCCTTCACGGTATATTCCTCACCTTCTTTCCTGCCCACGTGCACAACTGCCGAGACCTTTCATGATTTAAAAGGGGCCAACGATCGAGCTATCTAGATAGCTACATACTGGTTGGACTTAATTTGAATGTTATCGACACTATAAGATTTATTTACAAGTCTTGCTCAAGGATTGACGTCACAAAAGTAATTTTATTTTTAACTATTAGTGCCCAATGTCTCCAGTTTCACAGCTGGAATAAGATCTTTCCCAGTCGTCCACGTGTTGTCTTCTTAATTTGGCCCCAAAAATAATTTCCATGTCTCAATGACGGGGCATAAGTTATTTCAGTACTAGGTAAGTGTTGAAACAAAATATGCATCGTCAGTACACTCTCCCTAGAAAAGAAGTATAAATATAATTGATGGTTGAGTAAAGTACCTATGTATATCGTTATTAAGGAATTCGACAACCATGTAGCACAGAGAGCAACGAGGTCGATTCCTTTTTTTTTTAATTTCTCTTTCGCCTTTAGGCATAGGTATTGAATTACTGCAGAATTTAATTAAAACCTGTGTTAAATTAAGGGAACTATTGAGGCAGTGATGTAAGAGCGGCCGCTCCGCTGAATGGATGGACGGAAATGGCTAAAATTATAGCGGTAACTGGTTTTCGGGCTCCTAAAATAGGTCTTTGTTATATATTTTGATATTGCTATGTCGTTCGTATATACTAATTAATAATACTGCAATAATATGCTGTATAACAATAATAATACAGGCTATTATTGTCTCACTACTGGACAAAGGCCTCATACAGACAAGGTATAAGCATTGATCACCCCGCTTTTTCATGGCGGAGTGACGATTTTTAGACTTATATTAATGACAAGCCCACCCACGGTTTTACCCGCTCCCAAGCGTCATAGCATGATGTTAGACTACTTATAATAAACTTCCTTAAGAATTCAGGTATCAAATGCAAAAAGATTTTTTCAAATTTGATTGGAAGTTTCAATATTAGCGCGTTTAAATTTAAAAACAATAAAACTCTTCAGGTTTATTATCTTAGTATAGAGAAGTCTATGTTTCCTCACGATTTTGTCCCTCACCGATGTCAGTTATGCCTAAACAAACTTAAAAGGTATAGATAAATTAAAAAAGTCACATTGGTACTTGCCTGGATTTGAACCAACAACTTTTATAAACAGGTTTATCTCTTAATAAGACTTGATTGTAGTAGCTCCTTTGTGTTAGAGCTTAGCTGTAGCTATTGTATGTAGTAAACAATCAATATCCACACGTTCATTCAAAGGGATACCTACTTATCTAATTCTATTTTTTTTTACCCGTCTACCGTCACCCATCAAAATAATGTTCCTGTATCATTTTCTATTCGTTCGCGTAACGGCCGGCGCTGTATACTACTAGACTAATCGGCACCACTCAGCTGTACTCGGCTCCACTCGGCGCTACCCGATCACAACGTTAATTTAAACACCAATCTGTTACCAACACCTCCGTAGTTAATACACATTTTATCTCGTTAGTCACTGCAAACGTTTTTTTTTTCCACGAAAAATCCCCCATCATTTTCCGAATCCAATTTATCACAAACTCACTCCGCATATGTTTGTCGCTGTTGTGACCTGAATTTTTACTAATGGCCGCCAATAATACAAAAACAATACATAACGCGTTGTAAAAATAGTTCGCGGCTGGAATGCGTATTATCTGCGGAGCCCCCCAACGATGGCGAGCTAATATTCAAATAGATAAATCAAGTGTCTAGTCCTGCCGGCTTTTTGCACGGGGAAGATTGATGGAGAAATTTTTGCAAAAATTCCTTTAGATGTTGATCGTTGGCTATTACGTAGAGAGGGCTTTTGTACGAATGATAATAATACGGTCAGAGGGAGCGTCGAGCGATGTGATTGTGGGGCCGAGATACGTTGATGTTGAAAACTGGCTTAGTCACGTCCGCAGACCTAGCAGGCTTAAGCGGTAAACAATGACATATACTTACATCCAAATTGTATATCGATAGGTGTTGTGTATCGATCACTTCTTCCTAACATCATGACTAGCCTCGTAATCGCGTCATTTTTATGGTAAACGAAACCCCCATGCCATTACTCAGAACGTAAGAAATGTCAAATAAAATTGATCTGGATTTCTGTTGAAGTAACATGATTAGGTCGTTCGAATGGCAAACGTTGCGTGACTGAAATCAGCCCTTTATCATTTTTATTGTCTAAAAATAAATATATTAATGTTTTTGGGAATAGGCGTACGTTTGGAAAGTAACTAAATTCTTAGATTTAGCTCTCACATGAATTTCACTGAATTCTAACCATTATGGATTGCATTGATGAACCATTGATCAAATATTAAGACTGCCTCGTTGGTCTAGTGTTTGCAAGCGCTACTGATGACGATGAAGTCTTGAGTTTGACTCGCAGGTCGGTCAAAATGTTATTCGGTTTTCCACCTGGAACTTCACAGTAGGAGCCGGGAGTATGGAATTGTGTTCGGTTGATGACAAAAGGCTCGCCCCTAGTAACTTGCGGCATGTGGGTTTACTATAGATACACCACTGCCTAACTCTTAGGGCAATAAAGGCGTTATGTTATGTTATGATCATGTAATATTTTCTTTGCAACACAGAATCATATAACCACACATACTATTCACTTTTAAATCCTCAAGAAAACTATTTTTTATAACTAATTATAAATGTTTGTTTCAGGTGCGTTGTGCGGAATTTTGGTGTAGGGGAGACAATCAGTAGTGTTTGCCAGTGCTTAGTTTTACCGGTCAGTAATATTTAAAGTGCCTATGTTACATCTGTTAGTACATTAATTGACAAACACGGTGTAGTGTGGTGAACTCAAACTTCTGTGTAGAATTTTCTCGTGTACCGAACTTATTTCGAAGTTGAATGATAGTGTTTTTTTTTATCTTCGAAGCGCTTCTGTGTTCACCGATTATGATATAAAGGTAAGTTATTTTTAGCTTAAACAGTTTACTTTTTCTATTTCCACAAGAATGGAGAACTTGGTATTAAATGTCTTTGTGCAAACTGTGATTCTACAGGTTTTGGATACGATAGTACTGTTCTCATTTACGTTGAATGCTATCGGGTTTCATGTTTGAAAATTCGGGAACTCACTTCAACTTTTGCGATATTCAACCACTTGAGTACTCACGTCCAATTTTGGAGGCATTTTAGCAAACGTTGCTTCCGAGCTCTCTGCGGAAACTCCACCAGCTTTATAGCCTTCGTTCAATGATTTTGCGAAGTTCAGATTTTGATGAATGAGAGCCGAAGCAATTTATCATAACACCGTAACTGTACATTAATTATGCGCCACAGAATCCTCATCTGTATAAGTATAACCCATAAATTAAAACAAAAACTAGGTCACAACTCTGTTTACTATAAACAACGCTTATTGCCAACAATATTCATATTTACATACTTACGAAATATACTTCTGTCTGTTACAAAATATTTTCATTTTATTTCGGGCCGAGTTTTGAATCGACATAAAGGTACCTAGCTATACATATGTTTTTTTTATTACTAGTTACAATATTTTTGGAAGCGTTGATTAGAAAATAAGGGCATCTTAAATAGTTGTAAGTCCTCACCGACCTAGACTGTCTTTTCAAGGTAAATACTTAATGCTGTAGGTATGAAAAATATAGAGTATTTGTTTATATATTATGTAGTATGTAGATCTACAATCTAGACTTGACATCTGACAGCCATAAAGCTGTTATAAGACGCTTCACTTGAGTGAATCTTTGTTCCACGTTCACACGGAATTAACATTTTCACGGCATCAATTACATTCAAATTCAAGTTCAACTGGTCATTGCATTTCATTTTTTAAACATTTTGGATGATCAACACGATGAAAGATGTCGAATGCCTAAATCCAACAACATTGGTTTGGTTCACCAATTAATTAATTTTGAACTTTCGAATCATTTCTTGTTATCCAGTTATTGGATTATAGAGATCAGATAGGCAGTCGCTTCATATAAAATACTGGTTCAACTGCATCCGGTTAACCTGGAAGAAGTCCCTAACATAGTTGGGAAAAGGCAAGGCAGATAATAATTATTCGTTTTGTATTCAGACGTTTTCACGTAAATTAACAAAAAAGTAAACCGTCTGATATCAGCTTATCGTTCCGTTCAACGCAAGCGTCCTCAGACCAAAAAAAAAAAAAAAAAAATTGTTTTGTCTGTAGATTTAGTTTAAAAATATAATTAATTTCCTCGTTATCTATAATAGAATCGGATAAGACAGTTAGCACTATTATAAATTGGCTGAGGTCCAACTCCCTGCGACACTAGCCGTGGCCTTTGTAGAGGTTGCTACCATCATTCTAAACATAGTGTAAGCTGTTCTAATTATTAATGTTTGTATCGTTCAATGTCCTTATATTTAGCAGGAAATAGTGTTTGGCTAGTACTCACATCAGTATGTTTGAAGACCATTATCATCAACGTCAAATTGGTCTGGTATGCATCTGACATTCAATAGACTAGCTACTCTGTAAAAAGTCTCCCCGTAAATACTTGTGAAAAGTGAGTATCACCTAGGGATTAACAAATTATTACATATTTTGTTTTAAAAAAACGTTGTTCCACACAAGGAATTTCTCCTGTATCGTGGTTGCGTTTACAAACATAAAAAGTCACATACACAAGCAGCCAGACCCGGAACAACTACCTGTGGACAATACAAATATTTGTTCCGTGCGGGGATCGAACTGAAGACACGCGTCGCAGCAGTCAAACGCACAGTCTCCAGCACCAACCGTGCCGCCATAATCGAGAATTGAGATTGCCTAAGAATACTTTTTATTTGTGTCTAAGCATTACTATTTAACCTGGGTGACACTGACCAGGTCACTTCGCCGTTAATTTCTCCCAAGCTTACCCGGGAAGACATTCTCCATAGTCACTTAGTACCATATACAATCAAAAACAGAAATGAATATGATGTTACCTGCCATTTAAAGATATATATATATATATTCGCTTTTGGCTGGATCTTAACTCTGAACCTAGCTTCTCAGATGTAATCTAAACCCTACAACAAGCTTACTCAGACGTTAGCCTTACTGCATTGTCTGTAATCTCAGTGAACGTTACTGAGATACCATCTTGGGACAGATAGCCTGACATTTATGGACAGGTAGTGTACGTTTAGTTATACTGTAATTGGATCTTATAAGGCATGTGTGTCCGCAAAAGCTAAAATTTTGTCCGTGAAAGTTTTAAAATGGAGAGCTTTCAACTAAAAAAGCACTCGGGTGACACACCGAGTTCAATTTTCTATTGTAAGTATTGTGTTGAACATTACATTAGCAATGTAATGTAACTTTTGAGTGTAGAGCAAATGATGAATTCATGATCTAAAAATGTAAAAATGTAGGTACTATTTAGTCCTGTGTGTTAACTTAAAGTAGTGAGTAATCCCCAGGCTTTGTCGAAGAAAAATGATCAAAACATACAATTTTGTTACTGTCTTCATTAAAATTGGACAGCTGTAGGCATACTATTTTTGAAAAGAATATGACGTTAAAAATATTGCTTTTATTCCTGACTATTTTGAGTGAAATTCGATTTTCGTTTTAGCTTATCCAAATCCGTATTTGAGTAATTAAAGTTACGTCAGCTGCTTTGATTTTACAATGTGATAGCATTATTTGCTTCATTTGTACCTGCAGGGAATGTCTTAAACATGTGAACAAAACAAAAATGGAAGAACTAACAAGAACTAATTAGAGTCTATATTTTTTCCAAAGTTTTGCAGAACTAAGGATCCCTATCTATTATTATCTATTACCTGATATACTTCTCTAATAACTGAAAAACGAAAATTATTTCATTTGATCAACTCAAAAAGTATGTTTTATGGTCAGAAATCAGAAATCATATATTTATCTGCTAAACACGGGTAATAAATATACATTGATGTTTTTAATATAAGTAATAAAGTTCTCCATGTTTAACCGTCACATGGGTATGCAAATAATGAAAAGTAAGCTATGGTAGTATTGATTACAAATCACAAAATAGAATAAAATAAGATAAAATATGTCAGCAAAAATTATGAAATTATTATAACAATATTTATAAAGCACACTAAATTAAAAAGAGTAAGAATACTAAAAAATCGAATGAAAATGGTTAAATGGTTTATTACTAGTTTAAATGGAGTCGTGTCTGATATTTCTTTTATTTATGTATCTTCTCTGACAACTTATTCTAAACATGATGATTTAGGCTATAGCTAGTACGAATTGGTTACTACACCCTTAAATGTACAGTACGCGTAGCATGAACATTTTTTTAGATCTATTCTACCAAGAATAGACAACGTTCTTTCTTTCCAACTTGACATCTCTTCTACCCGAGCACGCGCCCCGGCGACTATAGATAATAGAAAACTTTCTTCTTTTCAGTTTTAACATCGCCATGATTAGGACGGTAGAAATCTTTTAATAATCTAACATGTTGTCTATTCTTCCGTCGACAAAACCTGTTTCTATGGTGGTCGTGTTAAGCGCGCTGCAGGACCTTTTTTATACGCTTAAAGAATCAATTATGCTGAAATATTTTAATATAAATAAATACAGTTTCTGTGAAATAAATTATAAATATTCAGCGGGGGTAGGTATTACATTCGAAACCTTACCTTATAGGTATACCTACGCCTTTATCTTTGTATGTAAAAATTTCGCGTCACTATGTTTATCCGGGATGAATTCCGGAACTACTAAACCAATTTTACACACAAATGTGCAATTTGATCAAACTTAAAAGGTAGGATAGTTTTTATCTCGATGCTTCTCAGCAAAGCGTAGCCAGGTCAGCTACTTATAAATATAACCGGTCAATTGATAAATAGCAGACACAATAGAAAAACAATTGTCACATGTGACTAATGTCCCTTTTAATTACTCAAGCGGATAAGGTACGAAATATGGCCAACCTCCTTACAGCAGGTAGCAAGCATGTTAAAGCGCTATAACTGCTTTAATCCGATTAAAGCGCTGTGTGCTATGTTGTACACCGCTGTGCGAATACTTTACCTACTTAGTTAATGTGCATACCACCCTTTATAATATACTCGTGAATTAAAAACTCTACTAAGTAGTAAGAGAGGTTTACTGATAGGTAAATGCAGTTTTCGTGCTTTTGGGTCATATTTTCTTTAGTGCATTTCTTTGCGAAATTTCAGTCCAAGGACTAAAGCTAATCTCATATAATTCTGCTTTATTTCGACGCCTTTTCTCCTTTATTACAACATAACATCACGCATTTATTCTCCGACTGGTTAGGCAGGGATGAACCTAGTCCTAAAGTACCTACGTCTAAACTTTGCCAGTTGTGTTTAAGTCCCATGCCTGTTGTCACTAACCGGGCACATATCCAGCCTCCGGTATGTTACTGAGAGATTATAGATCAAAACCCCAAGAACACTTTTTTTTAAACGTTGCCCCACACTAGGAATTTCTCCTGTATCGTGGGCGTGTTTTACAAAACATTCAAACTCACAGGAACAAACAGCCAGACCTGGAACAAACCTGACTACCTGTAGGCCATATTTGTTCTGTGCCGGAATCGAACCCACGACATGCGGCGCAGCAGTCAATCACTCAGCTACTGCGCCAACCGTGAAACTTCGCCCGACCTGGGAATCGAACCCAAGATCTAATGCTTATCAGTAGCCCTTGCAACCGATAGACCAATGAGGCAACTTCCATAAAGCTCGTTTTCTCTATTGCACCTTAAATCATTTACATATACTTTTGTTATTATTATTTCATCCAAACAGTTTTATCTCTGGGTTTTTGTTAGACAAATATGTTAACAGATAGTTTGTATTCGTAATCTGAATAATAATAACAACGTAAGTATTACATACATGTAAAAAGGAAAAATAAAGAATTATGGGGCATAAAAAAAATCTGCATCCCTGTCAACGGGAAAAGTGCCCAAAAAGCTGCCAGCATTACCACGTTATTTGGCCAAAAATAAAGGCAGGAAGATAATTTCACACGTTTTATGCGCTGTTGTATCATTATTTTACACATAACCAAGCTCCCTTCTAAACCTCGTAAACATTCAAGTGTGTGTCCAAATATATCGGGCTTATGTCCCCAATACCGGCTGGGGGTTTGGCCGGGGAAGGCCGAGGGGCCATCAGACATCGAAGTGCCACCTGCGACCTGCATCCGAACTAATCCTTATACTTACCCCTAATACCCGGCTCTTAAGGCGCTTTTCATGAAATAGCAATATATATTCATACCTCCGAATATAAGTTATGTAGGGATGGATTTAAAGTGATTTAGGAACTTGATTATCTATACATATCATAATTGATCTAAGATGACCTAATATTAACTGATTGTCATCGTTTAGAAGATTCAGTACTTAGCTGAAAAATCAATTACATATTCTCTATTTTCTACTTAGGGTAGTTGTTTTTTTTCAAGTGAGACCTACTTTAAGGTTTACTCTATCCAATGAAAAAGGAATCGACGAAATCAGGCAACACTGTAAAAAGTTATGTCCAGGACCTCCTACTTTTTTATTCGTAGTTTCCTAGTTGTTATATTTAAGTTCCACGTAAAATAAGGCGATTTTTGCCATCAATTGGACACACATCCAGACTCCGAGCTGCTACTGAGAAAACTCCCATAGGAAAATCCTAATAACACATTGCTCGACACGGGAATCGCACCCAGAACCTCATGCTTAGATGCCTATGATGCTACCACAATGAGTCTCGAGGACGGGCTAAGGCAATTTAATTGTATTTGTGTCCTCACTAACAACACTAATATAGACTTTAAGTACTTTCTGTAACTAGCCCATCAATTAACATTATATGGACTGTTCATTTATGTCTTCATGTCTGAAATAAAGATTTATTTATTCATTTATTTATTTATTAGTAGTGACGTTTGCGACCACTAGAAAATAAATAAATAAATAATGCTGGACAATCCACACAGCATCATCTAGCCCCAAGCTAAGCAGAGCTAGTGTTATGGGTACTAGATGACTGATATACTTAATACAATACATTACATAGATAGATATTTTTTATTATACATAGCAAATACCCAAAACACCCTCAACAAATCTTGATCGTACAAACATTTGTTTGACGACCGATGGCGCAGCGGGCGAAGGTCCGCCTGCGACGCAGGAGGTTGCGGGTACGATTCCCGCCTTGGGACAAATGTTTGTACGATCAACAAAGATCCAGGTGTTCTGGGTGTTTGCTATGTATAATAAAAAATATCTATCTATGTAATGTATTTGTATTAAGTTTATCAGTCATCTAGTACCCATAACACTAGCTCTGCTTAGCTTGGGTCTAGATGATGCTGTGTGGATTGTCCAGCATTATTTATTTATTTGTCCCAGGAAAATTAATGAATACTATTGGATTAAACAAGAGAGCATCCCCTTAATACCCATCTCTTAATGGATCCGGATGGTCGAAGTGTTATCACTGGTTATTACTACTTACCACATGTTTTATGGTCTCGTCCACATCGGGTATTTAACACCCGTTTACTACCAGCTAAATCATATGCCATGAGTTTATCGTCCGTGCTTCTACGAGTATGTGCTAAAGTTTTGCAACTATGTCAGTCAGAATGAAAATGTTCACGACTTTACATTTAATTTCGGTCGGAAATGGTGTACTTTGTAATGAAAAGTACCTTTCAAGAAAATTGAGATCAAGGTATTGCTTTTTTCTTAGTAGGTTCAAAGTCCTGCCAGGATCTCTTTTCCGGCTCCGACGCAAACCAGCTCTCGCGATAGCTGTTCTGCTTGTCTCGCCACCTCTTTAATTATTTGACTAATATTAAAACTACACCTTTAAATTACACCTAACATTACGCCCTGGGATAGGTAGAGGTGAACGTATAGTCCCATGTAATAGGGGGCAAACCTATTGCCTAAACCATGCCCAAATTAAGACTGCTACTGAGCAATTTCAGATGAAAATACACGACAACGCTTTACTTAACCCGTGAATCGAACCTACGACCTTATGCTCAGCTGTAGCCTTTGCGACTACTAGACTTACGAGGCAGTCAAACTTTTAAATGAAATCAAGAGCTATTTATTTAACAGTCCCATTAAATCCAAAATAGCAACAAAAGAATAATTACGTCATTCTGTAATTTTAATAATTGGAATCATTAGTCGGATAAATAATGGACGTAGTTGTGCCACAATGTACCAATCAAATTTACCACCAAAAGAATTAATTTAATTTTACATTTTTCAATAATATTTCTGCCCTGACAGCTGTTACGGGTAGTCGGAAGCCCGAAAGTCTGACTACCAGACTTACCGAGGGGTATCGTGTTGCCCTGTAACTGGGTTGTGGAGGTCAGATAGGCAGTCGCTCCATGTAAAATACTGGTATTCAGCTGCATCCGGTTAAACTGGAAGCTGACCCCAACATACATAGTTGGGAAAAGGCTAGGCAGATGGAGGCAGATGGATTCTACCCTGACAGTGTCGGTTTTTAATTTTGCACAAAAAATGTTGGTTTTCAGTGGCTTTTAGTATGTAGTGGTTTTTAGTGGCCAGTAGGTATAAAACACATCACAACCAGTTTGACATAATACTCGTAACACTTTTTTTAATTAAGTTTGTTACTACATTATGACAGAACTACGTAAAGTACCCACTTATAATTTTTTTCTCGACTTTCTGAATCGAGTTACATCTGTCAAAGCGTTCGATTGAATCAAATATGGAAATCTGATTCGATTCCCAATGAAGTGAACCGCTGGATTAATGTTATTACTCATTTACTTTTCTGTTGCTCGTATGCTCATTGTGTGTGGTAAACGTTTTCAGCTCTGTGATCGTGCTATTTTAGGCATCGTTCACACCAAACGTATTGTCCGACGCCGACTGTGAGTATACTCACTGTCTGCCCCAGTGTGAACGTGGACTCATTCAGTCAAGCCGACAATACGTTACAACGCTTCAATCTAATACGCTGTTACGTTCGGCAACGTAGCCAATCCGCATCCGCCGTGCAAAGACGCGTAGTACAATAATTGGAGATCGAGTGTCAGCGACAACGCACTACGTAATAGCGTATAGTCGGTTCGGTGTGAACAAGAAGTTAAATGTATATTGAAAAGCGATAAACTGCGTAACGCGTGCTCACAGTCAGCGGCGGACAATACGTTTGGTGTGAACGATGCCTTAAGGTACCTAATAATTCACCGAACTTAATCTGATTTGTTGTTAAAACCACGCTTGAAGGTACTCCTTAAAGGGGTAAGCCTAGTTTTTAAGTCCCATGTAGGTATTAGAGGGCATGTGTTGCTATTAACTGCAAACAAATCTAGATCCTGGCCTGATGCTCAGTATGGTTTTTGATCGGCTTCTTAAATTTTGAAGCTTAAGCATAAGTAGGCACTTAATGGGGATCGACTGCCGTCAGGCTTAGACGCGTACGTCTAGACTTGTGTTAAGCGAAGTCCTAGTATTTATTTCTTGATGCCAATATTGGATGCCCGGATCTTTTTTAGAGCTGTAAAGTATTTATTTTTTACTTTACACAAGAAAAATCAGTACAAAAGAGGACGTAATGTCTTAAGCGTTTTCTGCTAGTCTACCTTAGTGTTATGCAGTGATAGAACATCGTAGGTGCAACAAAGTAAAAAAAAAAAAAGAATATAAATATACTTTAGTAAATACATCCAAATATTAAAACAAAACGAACTCAAGAGAGATAAAGATAGTACGTTGATGGAGAAAAAGTAATCGGACAAATCAACTCCGAGATTAATCTGCCAAGTCCTTACAAATGTGTTCACGTGGCATCACGTCGAATGTGAACTAACTGCTAGACCAAAGTATTCTGTACTTACAATCTGGATTTAAAACCATATAACGACTAAATTTTTGGAAATCGTGAGCTTGAGACCGAATCTAAAATAGGGGCCTGGTTACTTCAAGATATTTTTTGGAAGGATGCCACAAGCTGATCAGTCCAAATGCCAGAGTGACTGAGAGTTGCGTACTTAAAGAATATAGTACTTAATATTGAAACGTTGGTCACCCATCAAAGACTGCGACATAAAAGCTTCGCCATATGACTATTTAAGCCACCCGCTGCCTCCACTACAAACCACGAGTTTCTCAGCTCACTAGGTAGGTAATCCGTTTCCCAATAATTTTGCGAGCTGCCACACTCGCCTAGGAAACTTAATTAACCGTATAATGATACAAAGGAAACTCTATTCCTGTTTACACATACACATAAGTTCTCTAAATAGATTTGTTTGCACGACACGTCCACCATTTTGGAAACATTTAAAATTTTAATTGACCGTTTGGTTTGGCGCTAAGAATAGGTTGTTCTGGTACTGTTTGTTTTATTAAGATTTGTAGTATTACTTAGTATGACATTTATGTGCCAGGTGCCATCATACCTCATTCAGAGAATCCTAATGATGACTTCCACACACAGCATTGACGATTAAGCTCTATGAACTAGTCCACAAACAGGCGTATTTGACGTTATTAATCCACACTTGGTCGCTAGCCTGAATAATTAAATACACTTCCCATTGTGGTCGAATGTCCAAGTTTAATTGTGCTAATGGTTATGGTGCATTGGTTAATCAACAATCTATAATGTTCGACCATTTGGCGACACGGTTGGCGTAGTGGTTGAGCTATCGGCTGCTGCGCCGTGTGTTATAGGTTCGATCCCCGCACGGAACAAATATTTGTGTGACCTACAGGTAGTTGTTCCGGGTCTGGCTGGTTGTGTATGTAAGTTTAAATGTTTGTAAACGTACCCACGATACAGGAAAAAATCCTAGTGTGGGGCAAAGTTATTTTAATAAAAAATAAAAAATCTGGCCTCTAAAGAGATGTCAGAAATCAATGTAAATACTGTTGTAGATAAAGAAACGAAAGAAAATTATTTAATTGGCAACAGGTTTGAAAAAAAAGAACAGTAAATAGTTTTTTTTTAAATGGCGTGCTTGAAAAATTACAGTATGTCACTGGCCATGGCTGCAACGAAAAGATCAATTTTAGCGGTAATGCCTGACAGATAAATACTCCTTATTTGACGCTAGTTTTCTAATTAACTTTTAGGGACGAATGACGGATTTGTAACATTTAATATACCTATAATAATACAAAATACCACAAAATGTACCTATTACCACTAACTCAACGCAATAATTGCTAGTTAGTAACTGAACGTTGCAGTGAAAGCAAATAAAACGGCTAGCCAGTAACTGCACGTAATTTGTCTTCGAGTAAGGTATCAGTAAACATTGTCAGTTTGTTCAAAGTGATATGTTTAGTATTGGCTACGTGCCTCGATGACACACACTACACAGCTAGATAGCATCATGCCAGTATTAACCGAAGAGGTAGGCGGAGATTACTTCATCTTGCTATGTCCGCGGACAAGCATACTTTATAACTTCAAGTCGATAGCATTAGCAGCTGTGACAGACACACACCAGAAATCGCCCCATAAGGGTTAGTCTTTTACTACTTCGCTACCTAACCCTAAAAAGCTCGCTACTACGTCAGTGGAAAAATTGACCATTTTAAAAGGCGCGTATGTGAACTGCCTGACAACTGGACAGACACGAGAGAACTTTTACTTTTCCGTCCAATTTCATTACAAAAGTTCACCCACGATTTTAATCTACTTCATCTACACCCGTAGTTATTTATGAGTGGTGTAGATTATAAAGATTATAAATTCCTTTGCCGTTATTTGCGTGCAACGCCTTTATTTGTTCGTATAAGAAAGGTAATCAATCACTAGTTTCAATTGTAGTGTTGAACATCACGGCATGTCCTGATTGTAAGTTAGAGCGGGTACGGCACACCCCTAGATTTCAATCATAGGCGGGAAATGAGCAGTAATAGCTATTATGGGCGCCTGAAATGCCTCGCGTACGCTGATACTATGTTTCAATTCAATGGTATCAGAATAGAAACTTGTTATTATTGATGTGCATTGGAAACTAATAAATAAGATGAAGAGGGATATAAAGTAGTTTTGTTTATATTTAAATAGTAGCTGCGCCTCGTTGTCTCACCCTCTGCTAAGGGTCGTAGCTTGATGTTAAGTAGCCTGTAACTTTTCTCATGAACAGGTTTTTCAAGACTAAATTAGTTTTTCACCTCCGATTGGCAGTTCCAGAGATGAGCGCGTTAAATGAAAAAAAAACCTCTTTAGCTTCATTTCATTAAGTAGAATAAATCCTTCAAATAGCTCCTTTTTTAAATAATAATACCTTTTTTAAATAATGCAAGGTCTAGTGTCAGGTGTTGTGGATCTTTGACAGACGTTACGGGTAGTCAAAAGCCCGAAGGTTTGACAACCAGTCTTACCAACGGGTATCGTGTTGCCCAGTAACTGAATTGTGGAAATCAGGCAGTCACTCCATGTAAAATACTGGTATTCCGCTGCATCCGGTTAGAATGGACGCCGACCCCAACATAGTTGGGAAAAGTCTAGGCAGATGATAATGATGATCAGTTGCAAGGTAAAAGTTGAACTGACTTCCTAAGTAATGATGATCACAGCACTTTTAAACAGTTCAGTTCAGACGGTGAGGGCGTATTGCAGCGTAGAGTTCTCACAGTGATAATGCTTACGCATACCAAACGAAGTCAACACACTTGTGACAAAACAAAGGAACATTTTTATTTTTATTTTTTGTATGTTTCGCTATTGGCTGGAAGGTACATCGACGGTCATATTGATACCATGAGCTTAGTGCATAATTCTGGTCCACCAGCGTTGGAAATTTTGCCTCAGTTTTTTCTAAGTTCTACACTTTTTACTGGTGTTTTTTTTTTAAATTCAGACTGTAAAAAGTCATGAACTCTACCTAACCCAATGTCATTTTAATAAAAGACGTAAATTATTACTTATTTACTTGTGAAAGTGTTTGTAAAAACCTATTTACAGAAATAAATATCATTCATCATTAACTTATTAACTAAAAATCTCACTGGATTAGACAAAAAAGATGATTTTGTCACTACACTGTTTTGAATAAAATTAACATCAGAACAATAATGAGAAAACGTCATCAGTGTCAAATTATCTGTGGCGCACTTTTCCGCACGAGTTTGGGTATGCGCCAGTGAAATATACTACATCATCATCTGCCTAGCCTTTTCCCTACTATATTGGGGACCTCCACTATCCAGTTACTGGGCAACACGATACCCCTTGGTTAGACTGGTTGTCAGACTTTCGGGCTTCTGACTACCCGTAACGACTGTCAAAGATCTACAAATGACAGCCGGGACCAACAGCTTAACGTGCTTTCCGAGGCACGGAGGAGTCTCGATATGTTACGAACGGTCACCCATCCACAGACTGACCTCGGCAAGCGTAGCTTAACCTTTGATCAACCCGTGCGGCTGTTTTTATTTAGCCACGAGCACCTCTGAAA
Source organism: Phlogophora meticulosa (assembly GCA_905147745.2). NCBI lineage: Eukaryota > Metazoa > Arthropoda > Insecta > Lepidoptera > Noctuidae > Phlogophora > Phlogophora meticulosa. The sequence goes on along the minus strand of LR990522.1, from coordinate 11,755,618 downwards.
TATACTACATCGTGAACCTAAAAGCCACTTTTCAAATTAGTGTCGAAAGGTTATTCCTATTACACTCCCAAGCTAGATAAGAAAAGATTGTCTTATCGTAACAATCGTGGTTCTGTAAGAGTCTTTCAAAAGAGTACCTAAGTAGAAAAGTTGTAATAGTCGGTAGGAATCCTCATCTCAATGGTTAGACTACTTTACTAAGAACAAAGAATGTGGTTTCAAAGACAGCCGTTCGATTGCATTGATGTATCCGATAGAAAGTAAGTACTGACACGTCACTTACGGGTATCTGACATGATCAGAGTCAGAACGGAATATGAACCGAGAACTTCAGAAATCAAGGGTAACAACAACAACAACAACAGAACAATCAACAACAACAGTCAATGGAACAGATAATCCATTATAGGCAAACATAAAAACATACAACCAAATCATTCTCTTTTATTACATTATTTTAGATTTTCAGTAACAGTCATTTTGATTTAAACTATATTTAAGATGTAGTAATATAAAGGCCATATAAATAAATCACAGACTCGTAATAATTACCACGTCCTGCCAATTAATTGGAAAAATATGCAAATCTAGAAAATTACAAGAACAGCCATGTTATTAGTACTGGAAACCTTGAATTACAAACCTTAGCACACTTCACCAACAAATTGAATGTCATGCGACGCGCAGTTCATTTTGGCACTGCAAAATATTAAAGTGTGTTTCCTAAACGACACCAACGGATGAGTATTAAATCATCAGATAGCTAAATATAGAAATGAATCACGTGCCCAAAATGTGCACTTTGAATATTATTAGATAGTCCAATCTTCTTCCTGCCCTTATCCCAATTTACTCGGGGTCGGCGCGGCATGTCTTGTTTTTCTTCCATATGACTCTATGTCATTCGTCATCTCAATAGTCACCTACTTTCTAAACATCTCCTACTGCTAGATTACAAGTTAGACAACTCTAAATTCGATTTTTTTTTAAACTTTGCCCCACACTAGGAATTACCACGACACAGGAAAAATTCCTAGTGTGGGGCAACGTTTAAAAAAAAAAAAATCTCTTCTGGGGTGCGTTTTACAAACACTTAAACTCACACACACAAACATCCCGGAAAACCTGTAGGCCATACAGGGAATGGAACCCACGACACCCGGTGCCGGTAGTCGTTCGCTCAGCCACTGCACCAACTGTGCCGTCACCACGATTTAAAATTATATTTCATGAATTCACGAACAATAAAATTAGAAATACCTTTTTTGTCAGAGTACTGAAAAAATATTGTTTGCGTGTTGTCGCAGTTTTGATCTAGGTGTGCGATATCATCTATCACACAATCCATCCATCGGGTTTTGGGTCTTCCTCTATAATAAATAATAAATATTGCTGGACAATCCAAATAGCATCATCTAGCCCCAAGCTAAGCAGAGCTTTTGTTATGGGTACTAGATGATTGATATACTTAATACAATACATTACATAGATAGATATTTTTATTATACATAGCAAATACCCAGAACACCCGGAATATATCTTTGTAGATTGTACAAACATTTGTCCCAAGGCGGGAATCGAACACGCAACCTCCTGCGTCGCAGGCGGACGTTCGCCCGCCGCGCCATATCGGTCGTCGTCTCTTATAACCCTCCACATTCAAACTCAATACTTTCCTCACGACATGTTCCTCATACCTTCGCATCACATCATGGAATATTATTAGATAGTATATGTATGTTAGTGTAAATAAATCATTTAACAACTCATTTTGATCTTGTAAGATAGTAAAAACACTGATCAATCCTCACGTTGAATAAAAAACTAAAATTAATTTGGTTATTTATACTCTGCGGTGCCTATGTACTCGTACTATTTGCGTGTACAGCAAGACAGTGAATGAATGATAATATGTATCTTCCAATTTATTGTTTTTATATGTAGAAAAGTACAGACGCTAGCACATCAAGCTATCAAATTGTCAAATTTACCCAATTTAACATTAACTTTTATAATCAAGTTGAAAAGCTATCAAAGATATTTGACAGATTGCGGTTGCTTGATGTGCTGACCTCTGTACGATCTACAAAGATTTGTTCCGGGTGTTTTGGGTATTTGATATGTATAATAAGAAAATATTTATCTATGTAATGTGTTGTATTGTACCTGTATCTATGTAACTGTCAAATTTCTCCTCTGTACTGATGTCACAAAAATATTTATTTTCAAAAGAACTTGTTTAGTTCTATGTTACTCTTTCATTTAGGTGACACAATACATAATTATTTATACTCAATAAATAATTATGTATTGTATCACCTGTTGCACATAAGCATTTGTCCTTATACATAGGTTAATTAGATAGCCAGTTTCAGTCATCTGTCCAGCATTACTGGTAAAATCGATCTTTTTGGCGCAGCCGTGAGACACTCGCTATTTTTTTAAGAATGCTATGTTTCTTTTTGTTTATCGTGCGTCTAATTGTGTTATTTATTTAATTGCCCAAAAAGGCGAAAATACAGCTCTAATGCCGACTTTATGTTTTCTCAAATAGGATGCAGTTCGATGCCAAAACATACCGTTTGCCAATTGCCTTGACCATTCAGTTTTAACTAGTATCAACGGAGACTTTTATGAGTTTGAAATGCTACGTCAACATTTAATATAATCGCTGTTAAGGTTAAAACGCACTGCAGTTATTTAAACTACTTATTGTGGCTGGCATTATGCTGCAATATTCATAGGTTACTCCCATTGTTTGTGGCTAGCATTATGCTGCAATATTCATAGATCACTCCCATTGATTGTGGCTAGCATTATGCTGTAACATTCATGGATCAGCCCCATTAATTAAACTTATCACACCTTTCGCTCGTTCCCGTTGCCACAACAGCACAGTTTAACCGTAGTTAAGCTCCGATTCGATATGTTGCTTCAAGCCCTAAAGCAACAAATCGAATTTCAACTGAATATCAAACTGATTGCGATAATTTGTTAATCTCTAGTTACTGTCTCTATTAAGTCGGTTAGTTGTGCCATTCGGCTGTATCAATTGCTGTTAATCGGGATGAACAGAGATACTGACACAGATGTCGTTATATTCTGCAGTAAATGCTGCTTTGATGGGTTACAGCGCCATGTGGTCTCGTATGGCCCTCTTGTCATTGCTTCCTCATTTATCGTCTTAATTGCTGTGGAGCTTTATGATGGCGTCCATCATTCTATTACTGTGTCCATGCACGAGATTGTGGGCTAGTTCGAAAGTGATTTGTCAATTTATATGTGCTCACTAAGTTTTTTTCTGGACATCACAGACATCTTAGAAAGAATACCTTGTGAGGAAACGTAGACTTGTAATAATATAAGTCCTAAATCGCCAACCCATCTTAAGCAAATGTGGTGGTTAATGTACCTTTTCTTAACGAGAAGAACCCTGTCTTGCCTTGTCGTGGGAACTGTCCCTGCTGTGTGAGCCTGGCACTGGCCAGACTGGTTTTAGTATAATATGCATATCCTCCTCTTTATCAGTTACTCTTAACTACAAGAATAAGTATAATGTTAGAAAAGTTCATTGCGAGCCGATGTTAAAAAAAAAAACACCTTAAAAAACCAACATGCATGCAAAACCCAAAAAAAGACAATTACAGAAAGTTAAACGACGTCAATATGTCAAATGACACTCGAGTATCGATGGGTTAAAAGCCGAAATATTCCCCAACGGGCATTCTATTGAACAATGAGCAGTATTCGGCAACGCATTGTTATACTCAACGCAACTCCGCAGAGTACTGTTGTAATGTATCAGAGAGTTAAAGCTCATTTACATGCGAAGAATTTCTTGCTTTTTATTAGCTTTCAAAAGAAGATTTAAAATTTACTCGTGTAAACTGTACTGCAAGATATTCGCATGTCGAAAGAAAAAATAATAATATTATATTGCGCTCGTAATTTAGACAATTAGAAACAAGGAATCGCTTTTATAATCGTTTTACCAGTGGCTTTGCCCGCGTTCATGTTAACGACACTATTGAAAAAGATAGAAAGTATTCTAGATCCTCAGTTCATGGTCTTCCTGTGTGCTGCATATCAAATCCGTTATGGTGTGATTTAACAAACATCGTGAACCTTCAAAATCGAGAAAATTTCCTGTGAATGATATAATTGTAGGTGTATTGACTTATAAACTAGCTAGGCTAGCTATACTCTCTCGCTTCTCGGCGGACGAGAAACTCTCCTCGTGTAAAGGAACCTTTAGTGTCGGAGTGTCGCATTCAGTGTACACTTGCTACAGCTCTCCTTTGGGTTGTTACCCTAATAAAAGCGGAGCACGTTGCTCCAGCCTGACAAAAGGGCGGGCGTTCTGAACGGAACGGTTCTGACTTTATCTCTCGTTTAACTGTTTAATTTCAATGGGCGTGACCTTTGTATTGCTTCGGAATTTGAATTTATAAAGCGTCATGATTAATGTGGTCTTTAGGTGAATTAAGGGTTCAATTGTTCAAATAAGGTGCCAGGTGTATGATTACGGATAAATTAAGTTTCATTCTAAACATTCACGTCATTTTAATTCAACAACGTTGCCCCACCCCAGGATGTAGGTACGTCTATATAACTTTTTATTTATTTATTTTGGCATATTGGTGTGTGCTAGCTAACATGTAGCAAATTATTTAATTGAATGACGTATAAAGATGATTGACATAATTATTATTTTTGACATAATATGTTGTATAGCTTCAAGTTCTTCAAACCTATCAGACAGACGTGTTGCTGGGGAGTTTGTTCCTCCACTTCTTCTTCCCAGCAAAAACACTAGGAAGTAGTGAAGGGTGGGCGTTTTGGGGGACTGTCTTATGTAAACGTTTTTGACGTTCAAAAAGTGCTGATTCTCAGCCTAATTTGAATAAATGAATTTTGATTTTGATTTTGATTTTTGTCTAGTTATGAATGATATTTATTTCTAAAATTCTTTTTTTACACTTTTAGAATAAAATAGAATACTCTTATTTGTGATCTACACCATCAAAATGTGCAAATAATAACTTTAAGAGCTACATAGCTTTTACACGTCATATAATAAAATAATACGTTTATTGTCTTCATTATAACAGCTCGTAGTAGTACACAGAACTATAATACCGGAAGCAAAAGGTTCAAGCATCAGCATTATGCTTCCCCTCAAGGGTCGCCAAGAGTTGGTTTTTTAGCTAAAACCCTTGACTGCAGTTTACTAAATAAAAAAACATTTAGGTAATAAGGAATGTGTCAGTAGAAACCCGAAATCCGGCTGTGTGCCCGGTTGATGGCAATAGGCTCACTCCCTATAACATGGGGCTTAAATTTAACTAGTAAAATGTGTGTGTACTAGAAGTACAGCTCTGCCCAACCATTCGGGGAACAGGTACAGGCGTGATGTGTAATGTAATATTTATATAGGGATTTAAAAAAAAAAAAGATATTTCATATCTGGATACGACTGGCTACTTAATCTTTAAAATACGAACGTATATCTTACTGAAAATCTATAACTAAGTAGGTACCTAAAAACAAGATGGGTATTTAACAAAAATAACTCAGTAAGATGTCGAAACACAATAGACTGATGTAACACAAGTATACGATATTCTTGTGAATATTAAGTATCTGAAGATATCAAATGGAAGCACTGTGTATCTCCCGCCGCCGGAGACTTGCCAAATATCGTTTTATTTCATCTCATGATTGCGATCAAATATATTGTTCGTGCTTTTTCCTTGTTGGGATAAGCCTGATATAAGATACAGTGGTATACCAAGATATGCGTTGTGACCTTCGCCGATATAAAATAAATGGGCATTTGTATAGTATAGGGGGTTATTATTATTAGTAGGTAGCCAAGCGTGGGCTAGTTCCGGTATTAAGAATCTGAAAGTTGGCTCAGTTTCCAAAGAATCACGTAAATAGGCTTCGTAGTTGCGGAGATATCGGTGTAGGTATATGTTGAAGTCAAATCTCTGAACCAGTTAAAAGGTGCTGCGTCATCGGCCGGTGAGCGGTACATCGAAATTGATCGCAGCACTTTATATGTGTGTTTCTTTGTTATTTTTATTGACGACCTTAACTTTTAAGAGTTTTGACTGATATGACCAGTCAATATTACTTCTTACGGCCTTCTTAAGCTAACGGTCAAAAGTACTTTTGACTGAATAAGAGTTTTAGCTGCAGCACATAAATGAAAAAAAAACTTGCCGAATGCATAACCACTTCTTTTTTTGAAGTCGGTTGAAAACCCAACCATTATAAGTCTCTAAACTGTGCTTAAACAGGTGAATGCATACTCGACCCGTATGCATTATGTGCTCAACCGGTGAGCAAACATCGCTGAAAAGCGCTGAAAGACTCGGCCTTTAATTTCACATACAGCATGCATTAAACTAAACAGTTGTGATGACATATTATCAAATAGGGGTGTTATCACCTGAACATTTCTCCTGTTATTAACTTTGAGTATGGACTGATCGGTAAATTTAATACCTACTGAAAATGAAATAGTTCACTCAGGGGTGAATAGAACAAAATTTAAAAGGAGGTTTTCATACTAACATACAATGTCTATTATAATTATGAATAAATAAATAAATAATGTTGGTCAATCCACACAGCATCATTTAGCACCAAGCTAAGCAGGTATGGGTACTAGATGACTGATATACTTAATAACAATACATTACATAGATAGATATTTTTTATTATATATAGCAATAAACCCAGGACACCCGCAACAAATCTTTGTAGATCGTACAAACATTTGTCTCGAGGAATCGAACCCGCAACCTCTTGCGTCACAGGCGGACCTTCGCCCGCAGCACCACATCGGTCATCGATTATATATACACTGGAAAACGCAAAAATCGCTAACTAACGACTAGTTCTGATTTTTTAATATGTGTTTAGGACCACTACCAGTAGCACATATCCATACGCTAACTTCGAATATCCAGCATTCGAAAAACCACGAAAAATTCTCACAATTTTGATATTCTCAATATATTTCCTAAACTGTGCAAAAAAAATACACCTGATATTTCATTACGAACCCCCCTCCCCTTGTGATGTTTCGTGGTTTTTCCGAACTGCCTCCCCTCTTCCGAGCCTCACGTGATTCATGCACCATCCCCACGGTAAAAGTTGTTCATATTCAGGAGTACTTTACCTGAAAAGTTTCCTAATGAATTCAGCCTGTATAACTAAACAAGTAAACACTCTGTATAATGCACTTATTCCACGCGACAACTCACTTCGAGGTGCCACCTCTGTAATCGAGTTGAAAGCTTTGAGAATTGAGACGTACTCGTAGATAGGTACAGACAGACAGCAACACGAGTCCCTGAACGCAATGTTTAATAAGTTGCTGACCATAGTATAGTACAGAATAATCTTTTTACTAGATCAGTTACATTACTTAATAGATGAAGTGCGGATACTGTTTCGTTACTGTTAATCGATTTTTTTTACAGACTGTACAGTCTAGATGCCGTTTACCTATACACACTATTACAAACTACATTCCATATTAAAATGAATACTTAAATAAATTACACTTGGGAAGTAATAATTTAACCAGCAAACATGAAATATGACATCGGCTTAACTTTGATACTTGCTTTAATGCAAATTGAAAATAATTTCACGAATATTATGTAAATGTTTAACATAAGGACATCTGCCGCAATAACTCATACGGTGTTATTCGTGACGTCACATTCCTAAGTTACGTGATAACGGTGACGTCATAATAATATTTGCAAGTCGAATGTTACGTATGAAATTATTTCATGACACGCAACGGCGCGAAGCTGCGTTTACATCACATAAACATTAAAGTAGGAAGGGTAAGAGTCTTCTTTCATAACGACCGACAAAAAGATGAAGTTAAGACTGGAATGATACTCTCGCAAACCAGGGAAGGAAGCCTGGTGCGAAAGGGAGAAAGAAACCATATACTTAACCGTAAGTGGAACAAGGCTGCCAATAATGTAAATGAATCTTGGTTGATAAACAAGCATAAAGAGAAGATGGATGGCGCCGCCGAGGCCGGCCCAGATATAGTTGGCGTGAAGACCTGGACACGTACCGCGACGGCTGCTTCTAGGACTTGGAGGAGGCCTTTGCCAAGCAGCTTAAAAAAAAAACAACATGCCTGTATTCCCTGAAGGGAAAGGCAGAGGCTTTATTTTTGGGAAAAGCCTGCCACACTATTCCCAAAACACGCAACTCCTGCAAACCAGAATCAACAGTACCACCAGAAAATCATCGAGACAATGAAGCCCGACGAGTCCCGAAGAAACGATTCAACTGTCTTGGCTCCCGCAACGAAATTAATCAGAAAAGAACAGCGGAGGAGTATGAAAAATACATAATTTCCACTTCCCTCCATATCAAGCGGGATACAGAACAGACCAGGCCAATAGGCACAAAGGGACCTTTACAACTGCGTTAGGCCCAGTTGCCTAACACCACGGTTTTAAATTAAAACTGATATTAATGGGTCCTAAATGATGAGCTGATGCTTATGCCTTCAGGGGATACAAGTGTACCATACTGAGTGTACTATTTAGCCATTTACGTTGAGTTGACGACTGATGTGACGCGGTGGGCGAAGGTCCGCCTGCGACGAAAGAGGTTGCGGGTTCGATTCCCACCTTGGGACAAATGTTTGTACGATGTACAAATATTTGTTCCGGGTTTTCTGGGTATTTGCTATGTATAATAAAAATATCTATCTACGTAATGTGTTGTATTAAGTATATCAGTCATCTAGTACCCATAACACAAGCTCTGCTTAGCTTGGGGCTAGATGATGCTGTGTGGATTGTCCATCAATATATTTAATTCAATTTGAATCAACAGAAAATCCATGTACCACTAGCTGCCAATTATATATTCAGGTAGATGCACGTCCAGTTTAAACGCACCTCAACTGAGCCGTTCGCTGCTGACGTTAAAACAATCTGTGATAATTTCCGGTGGGTTCACAACAACTGACTTTGACACACCGCAGCTCTGTGTGGGGAGAGATCAACATCATGTATATTTACTTTCGTCGTAAAGCTTAGTGCACAAAGCTTAGTGTGGTCTAAGCATGTTAAACAAATATGTTGGGAAGTTAGGTATTGTTTGTATGCGTTTGAGGTTTATAATCCTATTGTTTCTACTGTCCATGATCCGTTGTGTGCATTGTTGAATGAAAGCAAGTAAAATTATTATTTAAGACATTTTAATACGTAACCTAAATAAAGCTTAACTAAACGCAACATGTTACGATGTTGTCAAAATTCTATCTCAATAAGTTAACAGAAAGTATGTTTGTACTTATTTATTATTTGTTTTATTGCTAGCCCTAGAACTGTCCCACTGCTGGACAAAGGCTTCCCCCCATTCCTTTTATGGGTCACGATTCCGCGCCACCTCTTTCCAATTCTTATCCTGCGCTCCAAGGGTTCCGTACAAAAGATAAGTAATTTCAAAAGTTTAAAATTCAGCTACTTCCACCAAAATATTTAACATTAAAAAAAACGTGATAAAACCACAAATTTACATTTTTTTTCAGTTAATATTCAGTTAATAGTGAGACCTTCCTACTGAAGAAATTTCATGTTTCTAGGTCAACAAGAAGCACCCTATAAGTTTTAATTTATTTGCGAGTATCAAAATCACGTCGCATTAATGACCGTATTTTTTATTGCGTAGACTTAGAAGCTTGATTTTTCTAGAGCTCCAAGGAAACGCCGGTTTCCGTATTTTGTATTAATTTCAATTTGATACCTTTACGCGTTGTTGAGAAAAAAGGTCTTGATAGACAAACATATTGACAAACGGACTACAAAGTGATCCTATAAGAGTTCATATTTTTCCTTTTGAGGAACGGAACACTTAGAATGAACCAAATCTCTGTCTGTTACTTAGTTCATAAACTGCATCTATCTGAATTTCAAACACAATCGTTTTAAAATAACTACCGGTTTTTGTTAGGATAACGGGAAATGGTGTTCTCTATTCCCGGAATACTGCATAGGGGCGCTACCTCCCTTCGTTTGCGAACAAACACTAGTACCCGTTTTCACGAAAATTAGAAAACACCAGAACGACTGTTGTTTTTTCAACTATTGAGGGTCTTGTGGCTATATAACAGCCGAACCGGGTATTGGCCGTGGATCACATACCAAAGGTCACCTGGGTGTACCAAGGGAAGAAAAAAATGGATATTTATTTCTTTCCGGGCTATGGTACACCTGTTGTTGTAGATACATGAAAACTATTAATTTCTTTTATTTTTTTGACTGTACTGACAACGTCATCGTGAGCCATACATTATTTTTCGTTGAGTTGGTTGGAGCTAAAGACTTTTTTACAAAACAATTCGACCGACTCAAAAAAAAAAAACACTAAAAGTTGTAAAATAACTATAGTTTCGGAAGTAGTGGCTTTGGTTGTTTCTTTTGAATCATTTTATGCCGCCGAATACTGAAATTCGTTAATCCGGTGGTCCCGGCTGTCATTTGTAGATCTTTGACCGTCGTTACGGGTAGTCAGACGCCCGTGTTGCCTTGTAACTGGGTTGTGGAGGTCAGATAGGCAATCGCTCTATGTAAAATACTAGTATTCAGTTATAATGTATCCGGTTAGAATGGAAGCCGACTCCTACATAGTCACCGGCACGGTAGCGGATGAGCGCTTGACTGCTGCGCCGCGTGTCGTGGGTTCGATTCCCTCACGGAACAAATAGTTGTATGGCCTACAGGTAGTTGTTCCGGGTCTGGCTGTTCGTGTATGGGACTTTAAATGTTTGTAAAAAATTCTTAGTGTGGGGGAACGTTTTAAAAAAAAGAAGAAAAAAGATAAAATAGTTGGGAAGAGGCAGGACAGATGATGATAGTGTTGGGGCAAAGGCGCGTAACTGTTCAGGTAACACCGTTATGCCACTCTCTACAGCACGTTTGCAGCTAAACGATACTTGTTTCCCGTTGTTTGTATACATTTATGCTCACCATATTCCAGGACTAAAACCCACTTCAAACCGACGTTACTGAGCAGTGAGAATGCAGATTCCTTATTTTGCATAACACCTGCAAAGCCAAAAACAAAGTCAAATCGTTTATTTGAATACAAACAAAAGGCACTCTCATAAAACAAAAAATGACAAGATACGAGTATAAGAAGAATTGATTTAATTTAGTTTCCCTTTTCCCTTTCAAAAATTAATTTCGAAAGAAAAAGAATGGGATTGACACTCTATACTTACTCTTTTTTTTTAACCGACTTACTAGTTTCTTGGCTAAATTTTCAGGGACAACAAAGACAAAAGTATTCTTAAATAGAACCTAAATAGTTATGTAGATAAACGCCTTCAATTTGTTTTCACATCTTTATTCAAAACACAAACAAAATCACAGATTATCTACCCTTATTTAATCAACATTTCACTTTAACGGCATATTTGACGCCCGAGCCCAAAGAAAATGGCTTACTCGCACTCCAAAACTGTAGTTTAACCCCATTTCATCAAAGTCCTTAAGGGCGGTTGTTATATTTATGTAAATGTTCGCTTTACACCGACTTGGAGACATTTGACTTCCCTTTTCAGCCCTAGACCCGGCCGGCGCGGCCCTAAAACGTCGCGCAAACACAAAATATTAAGTAAACAATACATACATGCCGTGAACGTCGTGCCTAATTAATATTACACAGTAAATCGTGTCGCTTGTTATAAATCGCCTGCATTGTAAGTCGGTTGAGCGAACACATGCACCGTACATTTATCCAGCTTCCGGTAGTTAATGGCGGCATTAAATCGCTGTTGATTTTGGCCAATGATTTGCGTGTCGAGAGCAGGGAGGGCGGGGGGGGTGTGAGTGACGCACGCCCGGGCGGGGGTGCGGCCGTTACGTCACGCGTGTCGTCACAGATCCAATGCTACGCGCTACGAAGGCTACGAGCTACGGCGTAGCAATCAAATATCCCCATGTACAGGCTCTTTAGGCGAAGCTATTTTTACTTTACCATAAATTGACATGAGATTTTCTTAGATGAGGCAGCATATTTTCAGATCATAAAACAGGTCCCCTTATATTTTGCACAGCTATGGAATATAAAACCCGAATCCAATCAAGTTAAGAGGTCGTTTCGAAATGGTGGTCCTACCGTGCAGAATGCAAGCAATATCCATTACTCAACTAAATATGTATAGGTGAATATAAAAATGCACCGCAATCGCAGTCGTTGCGGTTGTATCAAGCCGTATGATTTCAATAAACGTGTACGATGGTAGTTGAAAAATCAGGTCAGAGAAAGAAATTTTTTCATCGGGTATTTATGAAGGAGAAATTCGGTACACGACTCAGCTGCCACCTATCACGCTGAACGATGAAATTGCCGAAAGATGTTCTGAATGTTAAGCAACTACCTTCCCTTACAGGTGGGGAGGAATCAGAACTTTTTGACTTCCACAATTAGAGTGATTTACCCAATTAAAAGGGAGACGTGATAATGAGAGAGACGTTATTGTAATATTTTTTCTGTACTGAATTTCAAATAGTATGTTTCTAACAGGACTTTTCTTGATGTTTCTCAGCATCTGAGCATATAGCATAGATAACTATTAATAATTTGCCATCTAAAGCATAAAACCCGTCGTGTACTAATAGAAAGAGTGATAAATTATTATAGTTATGTCTCTAAATTGCTTTTACAAAAACACATGTCAAACAAACCAAATATTTTTAAACTACTAAGGTCGGTGTTTCCCTACCTGTCTATACAAAAAAGATACACCGCAACAAACTAAGATGTCTGTCTCTTTTAAAGTCCAGACATTATCTTGGTCAGATCATGTCACCCACACAGATTAGTGTCTGAGAGTCTTTTGAGTGAACCATGAATATTAGTGTCAAGCGCAACTGATCGGATATTGTTTTTCAGCCAAATAAAAACAAAAATACGAACAGTAAAATGTTACAATACACAAAAATGTGTTTATAGTATTTGGAGACTCATAGACCTCGCATATAATTAACAAAGGGCCTGGCATACGATCACGCACGTCACAATGGCGTGACCCGTACGTAATATTTACACATTCCTCACGATTTCAGTAAATAGCTTTATACCGTAAACACTGATTCGGTTTAGTGCTTAATTTAACTTCGCATTTATATTTAGGATGTTTCTACTTCAGATTTTATTAATGTCTTGATTATATTTACATGTTTTTAGTGTCTTTGCATGTTTTTTTACGTTTCATTTTTTATGGGATGAATGGATGTCCCCATTATATATTTACTAGGTGTGCCCCGCGGTTTTGCACGTTCTTCAGGATCGTCGACGTGATGTTAAATAGCCCTTATCATTCCTCGAAAATTGAGCTATCAGATAAAAATATAATTATTCCAATCCGACTGATAGTTCCAGAGATGAGCGCGTTGGAACAAACATACTCTTCAGCGTTGTTATATTATTGTAGTCTGGATAAGTATAGATTTTTAATGATCAATAAAAAGGGAATATGTAAATAAACGTGAGCAGTGCAGACGCGTAAGACTTTCCCGCCATATCAATAATTCTGTAGTAAGGTAACAACAAGTTTAGTATTCAGGTTTTCCATACGTTTTGGAGGTTTAGTATAGGCATACCTTTACTCCACGTCTACTAAAAAGGAAGTCCGAGTTTATCTCTAACGTTGTCTAAACGTGGGTGTAAGAGATGACCAAAGCCCGCCGAAATATGTAACCTGTAAGTTTATGGAAAACGTTACCACAACCGCGGCCATTCGTATCACAGAGCACTAAAGTTTTGATAGGTACTGCGAAGGTTGTATGCAAAAAGGAACCTTATTGCATACAGGCTGGAAGAACGTTCCTTCTGGCTGGTTTCAAATATTCATGAAAGTTTAGAATTGTTAAAATATAATAATAATTTTTCTAAGCACATTAACGTTTTATTGTACAGACCAGCACTTTAAGCTATCCCAAATTGTCAAATTTTCTCAATTGAACATAAACCTTATTCTTTTCAAATTTCTTTTCAAAAATATTAAAATGTCATGATGGCCCAGTGGTTTAGGCCTCGCCTCTTGTGCACGAGGTTGTGGGTTCAAACCTCGGCAAGTACCAATGTGAGTTTTTCAATTCATATGTACTTTCTAAGTTTATCTTGGACATCACTGACATCGGTGAAGGAAAACATCTTAAGGAAACCTAGACTTATATAATTAATATAAGTCTGAAATCGCCAACCCGTCTTGAGCAAGCGTGGTGATTAATGCTCGTGCCTTCTCTGTATGAGAAGAGGCCTTTGCCCTGCAGTGGGACAATAATAGGCTGGTACTGGTACTGGTACTTATTCTTTTCGAATAAAGACGAAAAACCATCAAATAAATTCGACTGATTGGGGTAGCTTGATGTGCTGGCCTTTGTACATAAGGGTCTGACAAGTATGCATTATCAAATCATCATCACCAAATCTATGTAGAATGTGCCTCTTGTTTAGGGCCGAATGAACTCGAGTGACGTGCTAATATGTGTGGACTTTTATTAAATAAATGTCATAAAAAAACCTTTTGGATGTAATAATAGGTCTTTACTTATGAAATTGCCGTTTTGTATGAAAAAATTTAAATGATTTTTTTTCATGTATTTTTTATTTGTATTAATCGAAGTAATCACCCATGCAATCAATGCATCTTTGCCAACGCAGTGGCAGTTTATTGATGCCCTTCTTAAAGAAATCAGCTGGACGGGAGGCAACAAATTCTTCAAAGGCATTTTGTACTGCCTCTCGGGTATTGAATTTTTTTCCCGCCAAGTAGTTATCCAAATTCTGGAAAAAGTAGTAGTCTGTAGGCGCAAGGTCTGGTGAGTAGGGCGGATGACGGAGAGCTTCCAACCCCAGTTCTTGCAACTTGGAGACCGTCTGCTGTGCAGTATGAGGTCGCGCGTTGTCGTGCAGGAGCAGCGGAGTCGAGCGATTGACCAATGCTGGTTGGAGATGTGCCAGCTTCTCCATCATTGTGTTCAATTCTTCACAGTACACGTCTGCAGTAATGCTCACCCCGTTTGGTAAGAAGCTGTGTTGAATCACACCGGCGCTAGACCACCAAACAGTGACCATCACTTTTCTTGGGGTATGTTTTCGTTTAGGGCATTGTTTAGGTGCTGAACCAGGATCCAACCAACTTGCTGAGCGCTTGCGGTTATCAAACAGAATCCATTTTTCATCGCAGGTAACAATGCGGTTCAAAATTCCTTCATTTGTGTGTCTGTTGAGCAGTGCAAGGCACGTCTCGACGCGTACTTCGCGCTGGCGATCATTGAGTTCGTGGGGCACCCATTTGTCAAGCTTTTTTACCTTGCCAATTTGACGCAAATGGACCAATATTGTTTTGACGCTAACGTCGAAAGCTGCTGCTAATTCAGCCGTAGATTGTGTATCATCAGCTTCCACAATCGCCTTTAATTCGTCATTGTCGACCAAAGTCTTCGGACGACCGCGAGGTTCATTTTTCAGGTCGAAATTTCCAGAACGGAAGCCAGCAAACCAATAACAGGTAGTGCGTTGGTTTGTAGTGTTAGCTCCGTAAACGTCGTTGATGTTGCGTGCCGCTTGTGCCGCGTTGCTGCCACGACGGTACTCATATTCCATAATTACTCGAATTTTTAACGTATCCATGATGACGAAAAAGATTTAAATGCGATGAAAATGTAACACTAATCAATAAACAAATGACTACTTTTGGAAAAAAAAATCCATGTTTTTAAAATAAAATTAATTTGAAATTAGAATTCTTAGCCAAACAAAAAATATTTTGATTTGAAATGGCCAGTACTGCAGAACGGCAATTTCATAGGTAAAGACCTAATATATAAAATTATACCAGTTACGTTTAGCATACGGATAAAGATAATGGAAATTATATTAGGATATATCGAAAAGGAATAGTTTTAATTTTGTTTTATGAAGAAAATGAAGTGCCACCTTATGAAGGTCAAATGTGAATGCAGACATTGTATTTTAAGGATAGGTAGGATAGGTACAATTCAAAGCTTTATAAGCAGAAAAGAGCATCTCGACAATACTTTTATAGTCATTTGATCTGTGATCTCCGAGAAAATTTGTAGTTACTTTCATGATAGATGCAAGTTCCACTAAACTTATCAGGATCAGTTTTACACTTTATTAATATTATTAAGGACTCACGGAATACATAATATATTACCACGCCTTTTAAATTAAAAAAATATTTCTAATTAAAAAATGAAAGGCAGATCTATACAGATTCAATTTCGCGGCTAGTGGATTAGCCGTAACACAAATACTAGACCTGGTCAAATTAAAATAAACGTAGTGTTGTAATAAGGGTAGCTATGTTATTTCGAATTATAAAATCGCCCCCAACCCGGGTTTGTAGAAGAACATATCTTCTACAACACCGTCATTTAATACTGAAACATTGACTATACACATATTTCAAATAAACTAAGCTCAACAAGAATCTATCAGCGCCATTTTTAGCGAGACACCTGCCTTGCTTCGTTAACATTAAATGGTTTACCCAATTAAAAGTTTGTACAACAAACACGACGAACAGACCGGGCGACGGTGTATTTATACCTATATTTACATCTTTCTGCTATCTAAAATTATCTTTTAACAACCTCATTGATAGCTTGATGTCTTGAATTTAAGGATTGGTGGAGAAATTAAAAAATAGCTCTAATTGGAGTGTACAGTCTTAAAATGACTGACGTACATGTTTTATTTCTATAAATACCGATACAACATAATAAATCGGTGAGTGCAATTACTGCTACGCGGTGACTAACATTAGAGAAAGGAATCGTCAACAGTTTTTATTGTAAACACAATTAAACGTTATAAACCCAACGAAAACTAAGTGAATCTTTCTCTACGCGCTCCAACTTGAACAACAACCTCAACAACAACTCTACAAGTGTACGCACCGTACATTTTATGGTCCTTCGAGCCTGATATTCGGTGCCTTTGTGTCTCTTTACGGTAGCGAATCGGTTAAGCTGGTCTCCCAGAAGCGGGTCGCCCCAGTTAGATTGAGAAATCGCATAATATCGTAACTAAGGCGCGGGGGTGCTGAGTACCACTGACCATTTCAAATCAAGGAAGACAACGACTTCAAGATTTGAAACGGAGAAAGCTACGAGCAACGCAGTAGCCTTCGCAACACAACACAACGCTCTCCTGTCACCGTCAACGACGTGCCAGACCTGAGAACGATAACAACAAGAAGCACAACTATGGAAAAACTAGAATTGCAGTCAGCGTGCTTCGAGAACATAAAAACATTATGTGTCAACTATCGCAAGGATTCCGCATCACGAAAAACTGTTGATTACTTGAAGAAACGCTTGTCGTCGCTAGAAAACCAATGGCAAGATTTCGAAAGCAGACATATGCAACTGATGCTGGAACTAGAAGATAAGGACACAGCATATTTCAAGGATGACATCTTTGGAAAAACTAAAGAAATGTTCTTATCAACAAAAACGGACATAACGAACAAACTGGTGACATTTGGTAAACAAAACATCACGTTTGACCTAGGCGGGACTTCCGAGGACGACGACACTAACAACATACAATTCTTGCTTAACAAGCAAGAATGTAACTTCAATGCGATATACCGTGTTCTCTCCAAAATTGACGTAGTCACTACCTCAGAAAGATGGGAACTGGAAGACCATTTCACGACACTGAAATCAAAATGGGATCCCATTGATAAGCTTCACTGGGAAATAGACTTCCAGCTTAAAGGATCTAACGAACATTATTACCAAATGTTTACAGACATCGAACAGAAATACGATGAACTGAAGAGGAAAATCAACGCTAAAATCTGGTCCACTGTCCATTATCAGAAATCAACACCTAAGATCGAAATCCCTGAGTTCTCAGGAAACTACTGTCAGTGGATTTCCTTCAAAGACTTGTTCCTGGAAGCTATACATAAGAACCCAATGATCAACAATGTCCAGAAAATGCAGCACCTAAAGACCAGACTGCGAGGTGAAGCTGAACGCTTAGTGCAGCATCTGACCATTAGTACTGAAAACTATAACTCCTGCTGGGATATACTAAATCAGCGCTACGATAATCGTCGCCTGCAGTTTACTTCGTTTATGAACAACATGCTAAATCTGCCGATCATACAAAATGCAGATTCATACAACTTGAAGAAGATGCATGACGTCATCACCGAATGTCTGAACGGCATTTCTAACATCGGTATTGACACATCAAACTGGGATCCGATCATTGTACACATAATGTCGCAAAAACTGGACTCTATTACTTTCAGTGACTACATGAAAGAACTCCAAGATCACAGAGAACTGCAAAATCTGCGCGACTTTCTGTATTTCCTCGAAACACGGTTCATGGCATACGAAACGATGAAATCAGCTAAGAAAGCGAACACTACAGCTCCAGAAAAATCATCTAACGGGAAAACATTCAACAAGCAAACCCAGATGAAGAAACATAATTATAACTTCAATCAAAATAAAACTAACAACTATCACGCTTTACATGGAAAATGCCCATTTTGCAATGGAAGTCACGTATTGCGCCAATGTGACAAATTCCTTCGAATGGACTTCGGCAAACGAAATGACACAGTTTCAAAACTGCAGCTGTGCAAAAACTGTCTATTCAGCCATGGCAACAACGAGTGCAGATCGACGAAAACCTGCAAAGAATGCAACTTGAAACACAACACATTGTTGCACAATTCGGACAAACAAAACATAACGTCAACGACTGGAAAAAACAACCTTGAGCAACGCTCTTCATCATCAACTCAACAGCCAACATCTAATCATCTGTATAAAGACAACACGGAAGTTCTACTGACTACGGTCCAGTTAAGAGTTAAATCCATAGACGGCACCTACGTAACATTGCGTGCACTACTCGATCAAGGCTCACAAGTGAACTTGATAACAGAAAACGCTGCACAAATATTACGTCTTCCTCGGAATGGGATCAACGCATCCGTATCGGGAATCGGCTCTGTTTCCAGAGAGTGCAGGGGAAAACTGAAATTTACCTGCCAATCGATTCACTCCGATTATAGTTTTGATACTCAAGCGCTTGTTATGACTAAGCTAACAAACAATTTGCCCACGAGAACGTTCGAAAAAGGTACATGGTCGCACTTAGAAAACTTGAAACTCGCTGATCCTGACTTCAACGTATCTCGGCCAATCGACCTATTACTAGGAGCCGACGTGTATTCCGAAATTATCCTACAAGGTGTATTGAAAGGCAATAACAGTTCCCCAGTTGCACAACATACGCAAATTGGGTGGATTTTATGCGGGAAAATGAAACAAACGTTCGGTTGCCATGCTACTCTATTTGACTTAGAAGACCTAACAAAATTTTGGGAGAATGAAGAAATTCAAAACACGAAAGACATTCCCAAGGACGACCAGTGTGAACAATTTTACAAAGAAACGGTGAGAAGATCAGCTGATGGAAAATACATCGTCAAAATGCCTCTCTTTCCAGACTACGAAGCGAAACTAGGAAAGTCTAGAAAAATTGCGGTTTCGCAGTTTTTACAGTTGGAAAAACGGCTGGAAAAGAATCAAAAACTTTCATCAATGTATAAACAATTCATGGAAGAGTATGCAGATCTGGGTCACATGAAACCTGCGTATCAGATACCTACTGACATCTACTTTTTACCACATCACGGTGTCCTGAGAGAAAACTCAACAACAACAAAGTTGAGGGTTGTATTTAACGCTTCTCAAAAAACAATGAGTGGTTTCAGTTTGAACAACGTCATGGAAAAGGGCGCCAATCTACAAAAAGATATTCAGGCTCTCATATTTAAATGGCGAACTTATAAATACGCATTCACAGCTGACATTGAAAAAATGTACCGCTGCATTTGGATTTCAAAAGAACAACAACATCTACAGAGAATTGTGTGGCGGGACTCACGAGATCACCACCTTCGCGATTATCAGCTCTGCACCGTAACCTACGGAACCAAATGTGCACCGTGGCTGGCTATGCGGACATTGAAACAACTAGCCATTGACGATGGTTATAAACACCCTGAAGCTGCCAAGATACTTACAGAAGAATGCTATGTAGATGACGTCATCAGCGGTCATAACAATCTCACAGAAGCGAAAAAACTGCAACAATCCCTAATCCAACTGTTAAGAGGAGGAGGCATGAACCTACGAAAGTGGACAGCCAATGACCGAGCTATAGTGGAAGACTTACGCGAGGATCAAATTTCGACTCAAAACATATTTGATTTTAAAGATGAAGAATCAGCAAAAACATTGGGACTCGGTTGGAATCCAAACAGCGACACCTTCCACTTTAACTGGCCTGTTGAAAACTCAAAACAACTAACAAAAAGAAACTTACTCTCAGCTATATCAAGATTTTACGATCCACTGGGTTGGGTCTCCCCAGTGACGATCAAAGCCAAACTACTATTCCAGAAACTCTGGATGAGTAAACTTAGCTGGGATGACAAGGTACCCAGCAACATCGAGTCTGAGTGGCTGAACCTGAGAACAGATCTCCCGTGCGTCAGTAAAATAACGTTAAACAGATGGATTGGCAATACACAAGAAAACGTCGAGTTATTAGGCTTCTGTGACGCAAGTGAAAAAGCATACGCTTGTGTTATATACAGCAAAATGCTCAATGAACATGGTCAACCCATCATAACTCTACTAGCTGCTCGAACAAGGGTGGCTCCACTGGCACAGAAAACAACATTGCCTAGACTTGAACTGTGTGGCGCTCAACTACTGGCTGAGTTAATGGAGAAAATCAAGCAAACGTTCCATGGAAACGTATCAGTACGGGCCTGGTCAGATTCTCAAGTTGTCCTGGCGTGGATTCAAGGAGAACCATCAAGATGGGAGACGTACGTGGCCAACAGGGTTACAAAGATCAAAAGCGTCATTCCTGCAGCTCAATGGCATTATGTCAAATCAGAGCAGAATCCCGCAGACTGTGCATCAAGAGGTCTATTGCCAAGCAAACTGATCAGCTTCAATCTATGGTGGCAAGGTCCCGAATTTTTAACAAAACAAGATCTATCGGAAGATATGTCATGCGCTTTCCAAACCAATTTTGGCTGCATAAATCACACTAAAGTCAAAAAACCTTCACAAGAAAATAATGAACATAACATAATAACAAACTTATTGAACAAACACAGTTCATTGACACGAGTAATCCGGGTCATCGCATGGATTTCGCGCTTCATTACAAATTTGCGCAATAGAACAAAATCAGAAACTACATACCTAACGACAAGTGAACTAAGCGCAGCGCGTAAAAGTATCATAATGCACACGCAGCAACTGGAGTTCAATTCTGAATACAAACAACTTGTGAACAACGAAACAGTATCAAAGAAAAGCGCAATTCTCAAATTGAATCCTTATATAAACAAAACAGGAATTATTTGTGTTGGAGGTCGCCTTAAACATTCAAGCTTACCCGGAGAGATGAAGAATCCAATCATCATACCGCATAGAGGACGACTTACCCAACTACTTATAGAAGAAGCCCATTCAACAACGTTGCATGGAGGAGCTCGGCTGACGTTGGCTTATATAAGACAGCGCTACTGGATCGTCGGCGGCAACCGGGCCGTTAAGAACCAACTTCGAAAATGTGTACGCTGTCATCGCTTCAAAAAGACAGATGGCTACCAACTGATGGGAGACTTACCACAGCAAAGGATCACTCCTTGCCGACCCTTCACTCACACAGGAGTAGACTTTACCGGTCATGTTGATGTCAAACATAACAAGGGTAGGGGCGTAAAAACGTCGAAGGGCTACATAGCCATATTTATATGTATGGTGACGAAAGCCGTTCAGATAGAACTCGTGTCAGACCTCAGCACAGAAACGTTTATTGCAGCCTTCCAGAGACTGTGTGCGAGGCGTGGCACCCCCAAGCACATGTACTCCGACTGTGGTACAAACTTTATTGGCGCTGCAAAGGTACTTCGTCAAGAGTTCGAAGAGTTCAGACAACTATTGAAACCGGATCTCTTCAACGAACTGGCTAAATTGGAGGTGGAGTGGCATTTCAACGCCCCCGCCTGGCCCACTGCTGGCGGTCTGTGGGAAGCTGCCGTCAAATCGATGAAGCACCATCTACGACGAGTACTCGGGGACCAAAAACTAACATACGAGGAGTTCATAACGTTGTTAGCAAAGATAGAAGCCTGCTTAAATTCAAGACCCCTGTGCCCACTAACTGAAGATCCAGAAGAATTTTACAACTGCCTTACTCCTGGACACTTCCTAACAGGAAGCCCAATATTATCCATGCCGCTCTCTGATTACAGTGACGTAAATAACATCGATTTACGTCGTAGGTGGCAACTTACCGAGCATATGTTTCAACAATATTGGAAAAACTGGTCAAACGATTACCTGACTACTCTACAAACACGTAGTAAGTGGAACAAGCCTTCTAGAAACGTCAAAGAAGGAGATGTAGTACTGGTGAAAGAAAACAATCTACCGCCAGGAAAATGGGCCCTAGGTCGTATACTGGAGACTCATCCAGGATCTGATGGATATGTTCGAGTTACTACCGTCAAAACTAAAGCCGGGATCATAAAGCGCCCAATAACAAAATTATCGCCATTACCACTGAACTCAGAAATTGAGGAGGTCAAGGAAAACGACATGAAAAACAAGCCTCAACAGAATTCTAAAAATAAACGGCGGACTAGGTCAAAGAATCTTATTTCAATGTTACTAATAGCAATGTTATCATTGTTTACATTCGTAACGGGATCTTTTAGCGCCACTGATGGCACGCGCGGAGCGCCGGCGTCAAATACTCAAATTACAAGCTTGGAACGCGAGCGGCCGATATACTATGACACCGTCGGCAAAATGCAAGTAGTGCACGATGAATGGATTTTGATGATTTATTACAATCTAACAAACTACTGGGAAGGAACTCATCGTACACAAACTTATTTCGATAACATCAAGAGTCTGTGTCATAAAACGAACTTACAAAACTGTAGGTCAACCATGGAGCAATTGAGTCATGAAATGGAACTTCCAAATTATTATAACTCCATACTTATAAATCCCCATAAGCACCTAAGCAACAGGAAGAAAAGGGGACTTATCGACGGAGTCGGCTACGTGGCTAATAGTCTGTTTGGAATATTGGACCAACAATTTGCTAAGAAATACCAAAACGACATTCAATCATTGCAAACTAACGAAAACTACCTACTCGAGTTAATCAAGAACCAAACAACTATTGTGGAGCTTGAAAATCAAGTACTGAAACGAAGTGAAGAAAATATTCAACGCCAATTCAACTTCATTGATAACTTTATCAATCAGACCAACGCAAACATAGCATCCATCGAAACGGAAATGGAAATACTTTCGGCCACAACCTATATCAATTCTGCTTCATTAACGACATACCTACTGATCAGTAGCTTGAGGACGTTCCAGGAGATGCTGTTCAACACTCTAACAAACGTCTACCAAGGACATGTGGACGTTCATCTGATAACTCCGGTTCGTCTGATGCAAAAACTAACGGAAATATCCGGAAACCTTCCGAAAACTTTATCGCTACCAGTTGAAAACTACAAAGAAAACATAAAGGATATGTACAAGCTAATCAATGTGAAAGCTCGAGTTACTGAAAACTATTTTCTGTTCGAAGCACATATCCCACTAGTAGCTAATGAAGATTTCGATATATACAAGGCTATACCTTTACCTGTGAAAATTGCTAAAGAAACTACATATGTGCAATTATCGAACAAGTACATCGCTGCCAACTTTAAGAAGAACGTTTACATGAGTATGTCTGAAGATGACTTGAAACACTGCACGCAACAAAAATCGCAGAATTTATTGTGCAAGAAAAACCTGCCATCATTCAATCTGCACAGCAAAGACGCTCCATGTGAAGCAAAACTGCTTTCACATCGAAACAGCAGACCTTGTGACATAGAACGTGCGTCATGTAAGGACAGTTGGATAGAGCTACAAACACAAAACAGCTGGCTGGCGATTTGCTGCGAAACGTGTTCATTACGAATCATATGCAACAACGACGTGACATCACAAACCATCTCATCATCAAGCATAGTGACTTTATATCAGGGGTGCGTCTTGCAATCCACTGACTTGACCATCTACGCTCAACGTCAATACAAAGACCACATGAAGATGGATTATGGGTTCACAGCTCCAACAGTTGAGACATCTATCAACAAGATAGTGAACTTAACATATCACTATGCGCCAAACATCCTTCAGTCGAAAGGCACCAATCAAGAAATTGAAACAATCGAAGAGAAAATAGTAACTCAGAAGAAGAGTGAAGCTTCACCACCAACAATGACAAGTCATGACATCCACCAATATGCCGTCTGTTACTCATTGCTGACGGCCGCCATTATAGTGGCACTTGTTGTGGTTGGGAGGAATCGTTGCCCAAACAGGTGCACGAAACACTCCAATAACAAAACGGCTAGTCAGCCACCTGAAGAAATTGAACTTCAAGTTATCAAGAAACGGGAGTGCCAGAAAGAAACAGGCGCAGCACAAACAACAAAGGACTTGCAAGTGGAGCCTCGATCTGGGACCAGGAACATCGCCTTTCAATTTGATTAAATATTATTTTTACTTTACTTTTTACTTTTCTTTTTACTTGTTAATTAACTTTGTAATGGCTTTTCCTTTCTCTTCTCGCTGGTTTCTCCTTTTGGGGTTGCCAAGATGTACAGTCTTAAAATGACTGACGTACATGTTTTATTTCTATAAATACCGATACAACATAATAAATCGGTGAGTGCAATTACTGCTACGCGGTGACTAACATTAGAGAAAGGAATCGTCAACAGTTTTTATTGTAAACACAATTAAACGTTATAAACCCAACGAAAACTAAGTGAATCTTTCTCTACGCGCTCCAACTTGAACAACAACCTCAACAACAACTCTACAAGTGTACGCACCGTACATGGAGACTGGGTTCAGTTTCAGCAAAGTCGCCCTCAGCTGTTTCGAGTCTTATGACACAACACCCCGTTCTACCTTTTTAAACATAACAGCATGCCCAACTCCTCCAAGGGTTAGGTTAGGTGTACCTATAGTATACCTACATTTTGCCAGTTATGTTTAAGACACATGTATTAGAGGACTAACCTTCTGCCATCAACCGGGCACGAATCAAATCTACTGAGAAATTCAAGATGGCAAAAACTCAATAACAATTTGCCTGATCCCGAAATCAAATATAAGATCTCTAGACCAATGAAGAGGAGTACCTTTTTGTCAATGTTTTAGGGGTTATCATCTGGTTGTTGTCGATGGTAGCCCATGTGGGACAGAATAACATCATTAAAAAACGCCTATACAACTCCTCATCGTTGTCTGCCAACCCTTTCGCGAGAATGCGGCGTGACACACATTTTATAATCTGGAGAAACCCGCAGCCTCACATATGAAAAGATGCATGAATGTGGAAGAAACGGGTGGTATGCGCGGATCGTACCACGTGGCGTTGACTTGACATCATATATATTTATAAGTAGGTGTACGTATGTGTACTATGACGTAGGGCGAATGTCGTACTGCAGAATTAAGAGATTACTTACAACTGTATGCATTCAAATCTATTCAAAATGATACTGCGAAAACAAGTTTTATGGAAAATTATTCCTTAAGAGTTATCATTTCGAGTTCATTATTTTATTTCCCATAATTTTTGTATGCAGGCTTCTTGGAATCGTATATAGCAGTCATGGGTGTGAAAGGGATGACGTATAATTTATCAGGATCACTTGAAACGTTTTGGTAACTTCAGAAAATACGACCAAGTAGGTGGATTATGCACACCGAGAAATCTGACAGGCATCCTAAAATAATGACAAAGATGAATGATACGATATTTTCACAACTGATTTCACAGAAATTTGTTATTAAAAGAAACGAATATTATCGTCGGAAATGTCAGAGTTGTTTATGAGAAAGAAATGGCAACTTACTGATTTAGTAAATGTAAACCTGCTACTGCTACTGCTGCTACTGTGGATTCGATGAAACAGATTTATTCTTTTTTCTAGACACTTCTTTCGTGTTTTAATTCTTAATGGGAATAGTTACTGGCTTTTTTCGCGGTTTGACTTGCATAATCGGATTAAAAAAAGTACATTACTCAGGCATCAGTCAGCAATACATTGTTTTTTTACGACGATAAGTTGAGACGTGGAGACTGGATACATAATAAGTATTTTAACAGCAGCCTCGTTTTGCGCGCGCCTGCGGCTGTGACTGTCTATCTGTCTTCCACAATCCAGTTACCAATTAATCCAGTTAGTAAACTGGTTGTAAGACATTCGGGCTTTCTGACTACCGATAGCAACTGTCAAAGATCTAAAAATGACAGCCGGTATCAACAGTTTAACGTGTTTTCCGACTTTCCGAGACATTTCATCTCATGTCACTCATCGACGTACCGACCAAGCATTGTTTAACCTTTAAGATCGGCCCGTGTTGTGACGAGCCCCTCAGGCTGTAATAAACCTCATTTGTGCACCATTCTCTTCCTAGTAATCATCAACATTGCACTGCAAAATCGTGAAACCCGTGTAGGTGTGTCCAGCTATAATTTTGGCGTGCAATTTAAACATGGCCACTAACCGACCTCAGAGCCGTGCTGCGGAACCGCTGATCTATCGATATATCCATACACTAGCACACAATCAATAGTCACTATGTGAACGAACGAATATTGTAGGTATATGAAATATTTGTTATTTTGTATCTAACTAGTTTTTGCCCGTGACTTTGTACGCGTGGAGTATATAATGATAAAAGATAAAACGAAACCTAAGTACATTTTAAGTTAGACTTCTAGCAATACATCTGAGGTGCATTTAACTCTATGCAGTAGGTTTTAGGTGATGCGTGTATAATCAATATAAGCAGACAGTCAAAAATTGTACTAACTGTTGTTTTGGATTCTGTTGCTCTAATATAGACCCCCATGTTAGTTTTATCTTCAATATCCATAATGCACAGACATCGGACTGTTACAATTTTATTATATGTATCAAAGATATTCCTAGAATATGATAACAATGCATGAATTGTGGAATGTATATTGCACTGTTGAATAACATTAAAGTAATCCCCTGCTGTCGTAAGAATAAATATTTGCTCTAAATAATTGTGTTTTAGTAGCAACTGGGAGACCTAATTTTTAGTAGGCTTGTGCCTAAGCATGAACTCATTAGTACGCACAACTCAAGTGTAATAGGCGGGGTGTATGTAACACCTCTATGTAGCCTTTCTAGGATTATAGCCGTGAGCATATTTGAAAAAAAATATAAATTATTATAGACTAGCAATTGCCCGAGACTTCATTCGCCTGCAATTTAGAATCAAGTATCTATTTTTTCATAATTTATATGTTTAGTAAAAAAATAGATTCGGTGGTAAAAATAAATAAATAGACCCCTATATTAGTTTTTCTTCAATATCTATAATGTACAGAGGCCAGCACATCAAGCTACCTCAATGTGTCAAATTTCTTTGATAGGTTTTCATCTTTATTACAAAAGAATAAGGTTCATATTCAATTGGGAAAATCTAACAGTTTTTGGTAGCTTGATGTGCTGAAGTCTGTACAGACATCCTGTTGCAATTATATTATATGTATACAGATATAGATAAAGATATACTCACGACGTTTTGAAATTATTATTGACAACATTGACTGTTCTAGTGCTGTACGCACACACGATAACGCGTAACGTTATTAACTCAAAACTGATTTAGTTGAAAATAACAGCTTCACCCATTACCGGTTAACGTTCCTAATTAACGTAAATAACCCAACGTAATAACATACGTTTATTAATTAAGCCGGGAATTCCATGTTGTAGTGGAAGCTAATTGAATGAGCCCCTGGTATTAAAATGAGACACGCGAAATAGCGATTTTCAGTATTTCTAAAAACTGATTACTTTATTTCTAGGGTATATTAAAAGGAACGCCCAGCGATTTCCGTTTTGTAAACTCTTTTAATGGAGACACGACATTTTATTTAAGAAGTTAGATGCTATATTTAAGATTTTTATTTAATCTCAATAGGATCGGTATAAATCATGTTTTTTTACAATATAAAGTAGGTATTATAGAGTATCAGAAAATGTAATATAAAGGAAAAAGTCGACAATGCTGGGAGGTCCAGAATCATGTACTGGACTCATCGTATCAGATTGTCCGCTGATGACCCTGACATCTGCCCATCTGCCTAGCCTTTTCACAACTATTACGGGGTCGGCTTCCAGTCTAATCGGATGCAGCTGAATACCAGTATTTATATGGAGCGTCTGCCTATCTGACCTACACAACCCAGTTACTGGGCAACACGATACCCTTTGGTAAGCCAAAAGGTATCGTGTTGCCCAGTTGCTTTGGTTTCAACTTGGTTGAAACTTTGGTTGTTTTGGTCAGACTTTCGAGCGACCCGTAACGACTGTCAAAGATCTGCTAATGACAGGAATGAATCAAACGAAACAACATCTGACTACCCACTCTGTATAGCTTTAATTTTTATAAGACCTTAGCACCAGCACTGTATAGAGAGTCAAGCTTCATTACAGGATGGTGTTCTGTTGACCAGAAAATAAAATAACATCACGCAAGAAATTCTCCAAAGGGCAGACAATAAATAATATTGTATAATTTAACGGCTAATTTTAATACATACTATTTCGTTACAATCTGTTCCTAAAATCAAAGCCGAAAGAATCGAGGCTTTCATATTGTTCTGGTGCCAAAACAATTTAAATTCAGTTCGACAAAAAAGAATGCGAGACTGAATCGAGCCCAAATCCAGAAAATCCAGCAAAAAACGAGTCAAACACCAAAAAGCGGACTAGCACACCGAGGGCTCCGTACCTTGGTAGGAGAAATATTTTTCCATTTTCATAACTGAGTTTTTTCAAAGGAATTTTATTGATTTTTTTTAAAAAACAGTGCTAGTGAGGGACATCGTTGTAAATTTAGTGTTGGAGTCACAATCCTTCGTAAACAAGATTGATTTCAGATTTTTACTGATATATTTAATCATTGATAAACATCATAGACGAAGCAAAAGGAGTATGTAAGTATCGTAGCAGATGGCGTTCTGAAGTTTCTGCTCTCTCCCATGGGAAAAAGGCGTGAGTTTATGAATGTATTTATTTTTAAATATAGATCTACAACAACATCAATTAAATACCCCACTTGACATAGAAACCCCTCTTTAAAACTTCAATATCCTATTTGGGCCCCTGTCCAAGTTAAAATAATCTTTAAACTTAGCAATAAAGTTGGACAAGCGTTACTTAAAATTGTCTCAAATATCAAGTAAGCCCTAAAATAACTACCTAGCTGTGAGAAACAGACAGATAGACAAACGAACTGATAACACGAGGCTCCTTTTTATTACCATTTTGTTACGGAACTCAAAAAATGCATGAATTTAAACGTGTCGTTTCAATTCCTGGAAGTTGGCTTTACACAGTGTACCGTGAAAATATCTAGCTTTCTACTAAAAATACAGTTTATTGGTACTGAAAATGTGTACTTTGCTTTTATTCTTGATTTACTTCACCAGTTTCTTCCTAATTAACCGTTAAGTTACCGCTTACGTCAGTTTGACGTTGACGGAGTCATGCTGGGATGACAAGTGTCAGTTTGACATTGACGGCGTCATACTGGGGTGACAAGTGGTACCGAACCGATTTTTTTTCTAAAGTAGATAGAGAATTAGAAATACTTCCCTAGAGTAAATTTATGTTAACTATTATTACATTAATACCTGAAGCGGAAACTTCGGATGCTTTTTAAAAATATTGCGCACGGAGGAGTGTGAGATTTGCCTTAGTTAAAGTTTATATGGAGAAGTTGTGCAGAAAGCTAAAACGTCGAATTTCTACCACTGAGCAAACTAGTAGTAATAATAAATTTGTCAAAGTAGTTTTACTGCCAATTTCAGAAACATATCTCAATCCAAATCGAAGACGAACACTGGGTAGCTCGCCGTCCGATCAGAGACCAGGCCCGAGTCAACGGTGCGTTGTGTTCCGTGTTTCTATAGGGAGTCGAAGCCTGCCGGGGTTGCGGGATGTTCGAAAGAGTTACCGTGACCCTGTAACGTAAAGGGCAAGGACAGAATACGGATAGGTTCTAGTCAGTTAAAGTCTGACTCACCCTCCCGTGATTTTGCATCCTTAAAAAAATGCAAATCTGCGATCCAAAACTGCTGCTTTTGATTCGCCCTCTCAAGGTTACAGATTGCAAACTCGGCCATTGATTGGTTACAAACAAAACGCATCTGCAGATTGGGATAGGGATACGTTATTAAAATTGGTAATTAACAACGCAAAAAGGTGTTATTGATTTATTATCCTAGTTTGGGAGCCAGGAGATAATACCCAATGCACTTGATGTTGTACCATACTACTGTACTTGTAAAATAATTATGTTATCATTTTTACTGAAAATAAACATTATTATTATTATATTATTATTAATTACCCATTAAATATTACACAATGTTACAGGGCGACATCCTTTAAAAACTGTCATATGAATACAAGGGTCCTGTGGTTTGTTAATCCCGGTTCATACACCTACAGCCCGACACATGCGAGCCATCGGTAATTAATTACGTTTCATTAATCACCACTGAACGGTGATCTTTCATCGTAATCCCCGTTATGTATAGGCAAGCCTTTTTAATGTATCTTATGAATCATAAATGTAGGTCTTTTGAAAAATTGCTGGGACTGCCTTGTCATGTAGGATTACGATTGAATGTGGATTGTACGCGATAATTTATATTATGTGGTTGGATGGAATAAAATATAATTCTCAAATATAGTAGGGGTAGCATAATAAAGATTATTCATATCACATGAATGTAATCAGGATAATTTATGGAGGGGAGAAGGAGTCTGTTTAGAAAAGGCTGAATTCACTTTATGAATCTGTACACTTTTTACTATTAACTAAAACAGAAAAATTACGATTGAGGAGATCAAAGCTAAGTAATAACAGCCGCACAACCATCTTGAAGGGTTAGCGATGCTTGCCAAGGTCGGTCTGTGGATGAGTGTCCATCCATTATATATCAAGACGCGTTAGGCCGTTGGTACCAGCTGTCATTTGTAGATATCTGACAGTCATTATAAGTATTCAGAAGCTCGAAAGTATGACAACCAGTCGAACCAAGGGGTATCGCGCTATCCATTAACTAGGTTATGGAGGTCAGATAGGTCTCCATATAAATTACTTATGGTGGTAATCAGCCGCATCCAGTAAGACTGGAAGCCAGCCCCAACATGTTTTGGTGTAGGCAGATGATGAGAATCTAATTTGTTTAATTTTGTTCATTATAAGTGCCTGCGGTTATTAAATGTAAGGCAGAATTAAAAAACCTCTTTTGAAAGTGATTTCAGGAGTGCCTTTTCATCTGACGTTAGTTAGAGTCACGTTGACGCGTCTAAGACACCATGTTATCGTCGACGTCTCCACGCCATGATAGAATTTAAACTAACATCACGTTGACGCTCGAAGTCATGCGTTACGAGCTCAGCATTTTGAACCCTTAAGTTGCCTGTCCATTGACGCAGGGAGAATATTAATCAATAATCCCGATGGTCGGTAATGTCGAAATTTTATGCAATCCTATTGGTTAAAATTTCTCCGTTTCTCCGCTCCGCAGCCTCGCTCCGCGTCAATGGACAGGCAGCTTTAAGGAAGCTACGACATCTAAAGAATCTAGATCTCCTCATTGTAGCTCTAAATTAGGAATATGATCACGAAGATGGGAAAATCACAAAA
This sequence comes from Phlogophora meticulosa, assembly GCA_905147745.2. Taxonomy (NCBI): domain Eukaryota; kingdom Metazoa; phylum Arthropoda; class Insecta; order Lepidoptera; family Noctuidae; genus Phlogophora; species Phlogophora meticulosa. Next base: position 11,723,654 of record LR990522.1, on the reverse strand, counting down.
GATTTTGTTGAATTTCCAGTGAAAAAGTTTAAGAACTGTCCCAAAAACAATTTTCCGTCCATTTTTTTTGGCGTGGAGTCCATATTCTCACTGTTTTTTCTTGGTATTTCACATTTCTATATAAGTATAAAAATTCTATTCCAGCATTTTCCCTTGTAACAAAATTTTGCACGTTGAATTTATTTTTCAGCGATGGTTCAAAAGTTCAGGTTTCAATACCACTGAGCGTACGATCAACTCAACTGAACTGTAGTTTTGCCTATAATGGACAGCTGTGCCAATAACGCTGGACGATCTCTGCATTTCCTAGAATCAACACGGGCGATATAAACATCAGTCACTCTGACCTGTTTTACTAAATGGCGTGAAATTGTACAAACATTTTAACGAAGTATTCGGGGTATTCAATAATGGTATGTTTATTATTGTCCCCTTATGTTTCTCTACGAAGCGACAGCAAGTGTTGTGCAGGACAGTACGAATGTTGTGAGGAGCTCGTGGGTAAATAAAAACTGCCGCACGGGTTGATTGAAGGTTAAGTTAGGCCTGCAAAGATCAGTCTATAGGTGACTGTTCGTAACATATCAAGACTCCTCCGTGTCTCAAAAATCACGTAAAGCCATAGGTCCCGGCTATCATTTGTAGATCTTAGACAAACGTTACGGGTAGTCAGAAACTTACGAAAGAGCAAGTGCTGTGTAGAATTTAAAAAATAAATAAAAAAATGTCTTGTTAGTTCAGTGGTCGCAGGTGCTACTGCTAAGCATTAAGTCTTGGGTTTGATTTGGGTTGAACAAAGTGTTATTATTTATTTATTTATTTATCCATTTGATTCAGGCATCACGGCCCATATAAAAATATTGTTACATATTATATAATATGTTATTAGGTTAGCCATCTAGAATTTCTCAGTAATATTCCGGAGTCTGAATTTGTACCCGGTTGCGGCAACAGGCTCGCCCCTTTAACATGGGAATTAAACATAACTAGCGGAATATTGGTGTGGATACTATAGGTACACCTCTGCATTTCCCTTAGGGGAATACGGCGTAATGCATGCTATTTATTACAACAAAATAGAACCTCAATATCTACTAGATAACCCATTAATTCTAAAGTGTTTTGAAGTTTCAATTAGCGGCATGTATGCAGCCTCTAGCACGTAAAAGCCATTACTCTCCTTTGAACTGGCGCAAGTAAAGCGAAAAGGAAACAGCACACAATTGCAATAAAGTATGACACAATTTAAACGAAGCACAGGAAAATGTATGTAGGTTCACATTTTTTTTGTTGTTCTTATCCGATCTCCGTGTGGACCTGACGTGCGGTAACACAAATAAACGAAGAATTTGTGTCTCCAATACTGAACAGACATTTGTACGACAACGAAGCTCTTTGTAACAAAGTTTCGTTGTTTTATTGACTTTGCTAACTTGTATCAGTAGTATAGTACCATGTGAATATTATACGAATATGAGCTTTAACTTGCTTAGTTCCGAGTTACGTTCGTATCGGAAACTATGAGTGGACGAGGGACTGAGGGCCCTTGGTGATTCAAGAGGTGGGTTATCACATTTTGAGGTTTATTACGTAGGTATTTTGCTTCATCACGACATTGTTCAATATTCAATAATGTGAGTCATTCACACGCCAAGTGAATTTAATTTATGCGGCACGTACCGCTTTGGAACTCGTACGAGTATCTTTAGTTAAATACAACGTCATAAAAGCAAGACGTGGTAACCTGCACCTCATACATGAAGTAGCACATAAAGTATACACCTTACTTAAAATTTTCGCCTTAACTATTTGGAGCTGGCATATGCATACGAAAGTTTACAAGCGCCCAAGTGTTCTGGCGAAATATAAGTTTGAAACGACTCCCCTAGACACGAGCACACTCTTTCTAAACGTTGAAGAGCCCCCAGTTGCCAGTGTTTATACCAGAATATTAAAAAGATATAAAAAAAAAATACGCGAATTCTAGTTCTGCAAAACGCCGCAAACGAGTGCAAAAGCTTTTAAAGCAATAACTTAAAATGAAAACATATATTTTGGTTTCGTGAAATTCTCCGAACTCGTCTGGGGATCGCTCGCTGCACTGCTGCTCAGATAGATACAGAAAATCTTGTATGTATCTACCTTATACATTTCAGTGAACTACTCATTCAACGTGACAGATGTGAGTACCGGGCGACCTTTACTAAAGTTTTATCTCATAACGCGTCTTCATGTTCACGTACGAATTCTCAAGGGTCGCGTGCGGTAATTTTAATTAAGTATATTTACTGAGACGAGCGCCGAGCGCCCGGGCACGGTAATAAATGTTGGCCGTTAAGGTAACAAATGTTGGCGGGGTGGGTCGGCGGGCTCGAGTGAGCTCGTGTGAGCTCGCGCGCTGCGGAACTGCCGCCTCCCGGCACGACAGGTGATATCCACCTGCGCGACTCCTTCCTTCCTGCCTCTCAATAGCTTTAATATTTGAACGCTCTCCTCTTTTCTCAAGCACTAAAATATTATATCTGTAAATGCCGAAAATAACAATTTCGTTGCCACCTCTTGTAGTGGTTTCGGAAACTATATTATTATCGTATTGTAAAATCATTTTCCGAATACGTTTCGTTTTGTATGAATAGAATGTTAAATAAAGAGGTATTGTTTTAAAAAGGGTCGCGTTCGGGATAGCAAAGGCAAAGCAAGCAATTGTCGAAAAAAACACCGATTGCGATTCGGGTCAATCTCGACAAGTCAGCGAAGATTTAAATCCTTCAAATTCTAAGTTGGGAAGGCGAGTGGGGAATTTAGAAATTTTCTTGCGCCGTATTCGGGTCGGGTTTTGCTCGGCTGAATTCGGAGAGCTTCCGAAAGTCTGTGAAAATTGAACGCAAATCCGATTTGTTCGGATCTAGAACCGAAATCTTCGTGAAATATACCTATGCACATTCTTAGTATCCTCGTGGCAATAGATTCGCTTTGTCAACTGAACAGAATAGTGTGGGGTGAATGCGAATGTTTTATTATTTAGTAGAAACACGCAGCTGCTTCACACAGTTTTTACAGCTTGGGAAAACGTCGGGTATTCTTTATTCTATGCTATTTTAAAACTTATCTATTAAACACGTAATCCATACTTAATATTATAAATGGGAAAGTGTGTGTGTCTGTTTGTCCATTTTTCACGGCAAAACGGAGCGACGAATTGACGTGATTTTTTAAGTGGAGATAGTTAAAGGGATGGAGAGTGACATAGGCTACTTTTTGTCTCTTTCTAACCGCACTTCCTAACGCGAGCGAAGCCGTGAGCAAAAGCTAGTAATCGATATATGTATATAAAAATGAATCCCTATTTCCCTACATAACTTAAGAACGACTTTGCCGATTCATCTTATTTTTTTAAGTTTTCTTATACTTTGTACCTTCTGTACTTACGGAAAGAAAAATTAAGACAGTTGCACAGAAAATTGAAAAAATTCAGAAAACTTAAGGGATTTATTTTATTTATATCCAGGTGAACGAAGGCGCGAGTATAGCTAGTATATAATATAATATGAAAAAAACAGCTGTTTAGTACATTCTGATCGTGTAGGTATTAAATATTACTAGGGAACAGCTGACTATCTTTTTCATACTTCAGGTACCTATGGTACCGTAGTGAAAGTTGATCGTGTTCATGAGTACAAAGATCCTAGATCCTATCCTTATATAATCATGATAACTTATAATGAATATAATATAATGAACATAATATATTATGTCTTAAATCGCCAACCCGCCTTAAGCAAACGCGATGATTAATACCTTCTCTGTATGAGAAGAGATTGAGGCTGGTATTATTTACACACATATCTGAACTTTCTAAATACTAATACTATCATGAATTCCAGTCTAACCTATATAGCTGAATACCAGTATTTTACATGGAGTGACTGCCTATCTGACCTCCACAAACCAGTTAATGTGCAACACGATATCCCTTGGAAGGACTTGTCAGACTTTCGGGCTTCTGACAACCCGAACTGAACGACTGTCGAATATCTAGAAATGACAGCCGGGCCCAACGGCTTAACGAACTTTCCGGGTCACGGAGGAGTCTCGATATGTGTTGAACGGTCACCCATCCACAGACTGACCTTGGCAAGCCTAGCTTTACCTCCAAAAAACCCGTGCGGCTGTTTTTATTTAGCCACAATGTCCTCTCTAAATATTACTACTAAACATACGAAACAGGATGTAAACCCGATACGGATAACAACGCGAAAACCCGAAAAGGGACTTTATTTTATATATATGTAGAAAAGGAAAAAAAAAGCGAAAGGAGTCGGTAAGGATCGTAGCGGGTGGCGTTCTGTGCCTACCCTCATGGGAAAGAAGCGTGAGTTTATGTATGTAGAAATGTATTATTCGAATGTAAATAGCTTACCGACCCCTATATTAACTTGCAACACGGTTAAGTATCACAAGTACGCAAACAAATAACTCCATCGCCGCCTCATAATGAAACCGTTCCCACGTACGAGCTCGCTGCTAATTTTAATTCTACAATACATTATTTCCCCTTCCTGTAATTAAAGTCGGCGGGCAATATTAAGTCAGGAACGAGTATTAACGCCTGTACGTATAATGTAGGAAGGCTACGTGGCTCGTGGCTCATATCCTCTACTAAGTTTAGACCCATAAATTCTGAACTTGGGCACGTAGAGGGAACTATGAAATGTTACTAAATCTGTAAGTCAAGCTGCGGTGTTATGATATTGTTGAATCAGAAAATGGTAAGTTGCTGCCGTGTGGAGAATAATGGCGTGGTTATATAATCATTTATATTAAATACTAGCGACCTGCCCCGGCTTCGCACCGGTGCAAACATTATTTTACTGGGATTTTCATATAAAAATACCATCAATACTTCCAAATTTTAAGCCTTGTTCCGACGGTTACGAACACAACAGAAAAAAAAAGTCAGTACACATCTTTACACATACATATCTCTTCCTCCTTCTCTATCAAGTCCATCAAAAGTTGTCTGTGAGAGATCGCTTTTATGTAGCTCTCAAACTCATTATTTGTAAGTCTTCATGGTGAACAATAACCAGTATAATATTCTGTTCTGTGCAGTTCTCAAGTGATGATCAGTCGTACAAGCGGCAATTGATTTTTATTACAAGCTTTTGATTACCTTGCAATGTTTTATACAGATAATTTACAAGCGTCAGTTAATGTATCTCGCTTGCTCATTTTGATTGGACGCTAGAAGCAACCTAGTTAAACTTGGCTTATTAAAGTTAACTAGAATATTACAACGCTGTAATTAACTAATCAAGATTTTAGTCCAGCGTTTCTGATATAGGATTTATGTACAAGAACGTAGAATAGAATAGAATACTCTCTATTGTATACCGTAAAAACTTACGAATAATTACTTTAAGAGTGGTTTTATTGTTACGGGTTTCGGAGATATATAGGGTGGTAGTTGCCTTTCAAAGTCGCGGGCGTGAGCAGCGCCGTTTGGTAAACGAGCGCTGTTTGCCGGCGCTGCCGATCCAAATCGGAGAAATATGTTACGTGTTCGCCTCTCAATAACCTTGTAGTGTTATTAAGATCAACTACTGTTCTTCGAAGTCACTGTTGCATTCTTTTCCATAAAAAGTAAATAGCCAGTTCTCTAACCGCATTAACGTTCATATTGTACACTGTCTCACAGCAGCGGAACGCGCGGTAATAATCTCGTTTCACAATGCACCGCTGTTCACTGCCCAGCGGCGCTATAAAACCAGTCTAAGGCTTAATTCACACCGCCCCGGAATGGAATGAAAGCGACTTTTTGCAACGAAATTGTACATATAATAATGAACTTTATGTCAATTGTGTATCATCAAAATTAAATAGGAGCCAAAAAAAGGTCACGCGTCTTCTGGGGAATCCTTGCGCATTCTCGAGAATTCGCGCGCCTTCTCGCGTCATGAGGCGAAATTGACGCTTCCATTCCATTCCGCAGCGGTGTAAATTGAGCCTCTGAGCTACATAGGGTGTTACAATGGGCGGCTTTATCTCTAAAAGGGATCTGTAACAGGCAACCTTTAGATGGATCTGATGGAGAAGGAGAAAAGAAAAGTAGTTCCAGAATTGGGGGAAATACGTATCTACATAATTTTATAGACGAGCAAAATGACGTATAGCATTTATTTCGAAACTGGCTCTGCTTAGTAAGTTTTTTTGGCTTCGCATGGCATGACTTGAGCATATAAAAGTAGAATAAGAGAACTATCAACCGATTATCTTCGCCCGTTCAGGTTTTTTAAGTATCAGTTCAAATTTGTATTCGCTTGGTGTAAAGTTGTTGTTACTCACAACTAGAGAAAATATTTCAGAAAAGTTATTTTGCACCAAAGTAATTAGCGTATGTTTGCTGCGAAAACCTTGTTCATATAACCGTATCAGTTAACACCGATCTAGAATCTACATAAAACTATTAAAATACAGCCATTAGCTATTTTACTGTGTATAAAAAACATAAATGAAAGGCGTTGTGGTAATCATACAGTGTATCTTACAAACATCGAATGAAAATTACGATTTTACGTACAGTATTAAACTATTAATTACATCAGAAACCGCTTTGAATCATTAAAACAACTTTTTTCTCAATATAAATATCTCAGTGCGCCATATTTGTATACTAAATAAGAAAATGAAGAATAGTGGGCATTCTTCATCGTCTCACTTGACGACTTCTGTTATACAAAAAAATAATCCTAATCTATCTAATACCTTTAAACAAGCAATTCTTGTATATTTGTATGTATGAATGCGTGTGTGTTGCACTACGCGTGTTTTCTAAACAAGCAATAATACTTAATGCCTGATGCGGTACAGTGTGCCAATTGCTTAAGAGTCGTAACGTAATGTTTAAGCCTGTATGAAGAATACAAGCTAAAAGTATATCAAAAATTAGGCTATCAAAAGTAAAAGGAATTCCTCAAATCCAACTACTACTAGGCTAGAGATCAGTGCGCTTTCATAAAAGCAAAGAACAAACAATCTCTTCAGCTTTATCATACCTATTAATATAAATGACAATATGAAATTAAATGTACTGTTATTTATTTTATTTCCTGTTAGTCTCTTAAATTTCCAAGGGTGGCTGTAGTTTATTAGATAGTACTTAAAAATAGTAATAAATATAAAAATGGCCGACTTGCCAAAGGAGTTTATGACCACTATCAAGTCGACCGAAACGTTGCGTCACTTGACTTCCGACTTTGTTTCACGACGATTTATATCAGGCTTTTCTTTATAAAACTTTAGTTTTTGAGGTAGAACTTTGCTCAGGTGTATACAAGTAAAGGGATAGAAAGACATCAGGGTTCCCCTAACAACATAAATATGTCAAGTCAGAATGTAGACTGAACAATATCTCAAAAAGTCTTGTAAAACAATCAAACAGTAAAGTAGAGTTTGCTTTTAAGGAACGAGCAACAAGCCTTTGCTTTAAAAAAACCTTATGTAAAAATTAAAAATAATATGAGCCTGTTACAATCCAACTCGCAAAAGCCTCTTCTGATACAGAGAAGGCACGAGCATTAATCACCAAGGCACTTGCTCAAAGGGGGTTGACAATTTCAGACTTATGTTAAGAAAAAAAACAGGTTTTCACTATGATTTTCTTTACCGATGTCATAAAAGTCTAAAATCGTATCTCCTGTGCGTATTTTTTTGAAACATTACACAAAAAACCGTACAAATAAATATTTGCTTTCATATACAAGCTGTCTCCTGCGTATTTAAATATTTTCTACACAAAATGTAACAAATTTACACCACACCTTCTCTTCACCAGTGCGGGGAATGTGTTCCATGCAGTTTGCATACATAAATGTGTATGGCTACGCCTCCTTGTTTCGAAGTTACTGTGTCATGTTTCGGAAAAACAAGCGCAGGAGACCCGACTTAAGATAAACTTAGAAAGTACCTACATAAGAATTGACAAGACACATTGGTAATTAAAACCTTAATTATAGAGAACTAATATCCGCCAAACATAACACACACTGGCTATGAAAAGTCATTACCCACTCTAATCACACTGATTGCGGGAGTTAAGCGAAGGGCGCCTCAAATAGGCAGAGGGTCTAATCCAGGGCACGAAGGGGCCCAAAGCTGTTTATCCAACCTACTTACACGGCTCACACCTGCAGTTTTATCTTCATTAATCTGTATGAAACAAACCTTTTAATTTCCATCTGTTTGGGCAAACTCTCACCAGTGACTGAGAGAATAAACTTTTTCAGAGTTTGGAATTTTAACAAGTGGGTAGGTGAAAATTTTAATAAGATTGGTGTTGGTAAATGGTAGATACCTACTTATTCTTGATGAACTCAACCGCATTCTGAATATACAGGTTTATTACCGGAAGTTCCTTGTTAGTAGGTAGGTACATAAATTACGCACTAACAAAATATATATTGTGTTAAAGAGAATAGAGCTACAGAGCATCAAACGAATACTTAAATACAGTTTGTAGTTCGAAACAGCTTACTCAATAACAGTGGAATTTTAAGATTGTGTACGTGCATAAATTTTTTAAACAGGCATACACAATTTGCACATTCAAGGAGACTTAAATCATTGGCAAAAAATATTGCTAATTGGTAATTTTCATGGGTGTAAATTCACATGAATATAGACAACTTTAATCTTGGGACCAACTCTGAAATCATCTAAGCCAGCTTATGCAAACAAAAATGCACTGAAAAACTGTTATTGTTTTCATTTTTTAAAGTTCATCCTATGGTAAAATCTGCTTATATTCATGAGAATTTTCATACTTGAAATATATCCAATAATGAATGGTTTTTTATAGAACTGAACGTGTCCTTAGAAAAATACCGAATACAGAACACATCTTAAAATAAATATAGAAGAAGTTTTTGATAAAATATTTGCTTGATCAGACAAAGGAAGGAGACGATATTGATTTAGACAGTGAAGAAATAAGAAAAGATTCTCATTGCACTCACACTTCAATGGACGGGCGAACATCTTCTGTGTGCGAAGCTTCCCAGTAAACAAACAAAGTAATGGAAACATTCAATTTTTCAGCTAAAAGCCCGCCGGTAGGTACTCGCCTAACTTTAAAACTTCAACGGCTGATCCCAGACATGTTTAATACAAATTGTAATATATTCCCCATTGTTGTGTACGCGGTATAAAAAATATGACAAGTCACGTCTTGCATTTGTTATATAAAACGTCTGTCGTTGCTCTCGGGTGCACTGATCCGAGGCGAAATAATAAAAATAACATAAAACCCAGACAGTGTAGATTCCCAGTGTTAGTTCACACGCTGCGCATAACTTTGGGGGATTACAAGAATTTAACGTTCTCATGTAAACTATTTACGTTATGGATAATCGGAAATTTACTCGAGGCATGCAGCCGTATATTAAACAATCTTTTCCTGTATCAAACTGCCTGTACACAAAAGAGGCAAAATCTTGATAATTTTAGAAGTAGAGCTACTTGCGTGCACCGGCTAATAGATTGCTCGGAACAATGAGATTGCATCTTAATAGCTGTACGGAGCTGGAAGATAAACAGCTCCTAACAGCACGCAGCCTTGGGGCAGCATAAAGTCATAAATATTGCATAGAGGGGACCACCCCCTGTAAATTCCAGGAGCCTTGTTACTCCAATTAACTTCAGCCTTGCTTTTTATCGCGATCAAATTACACTTTGTTGCATATTAAACCGTGCACTTTAAGGTCGCGTAAATTACCTGCCTACTGTTTACATATTATTATATTCTTGCTGCCTTTGGGTACGTTCTCCACCTCAGTTATGAACTATGAAATTCCCCTTTAATTCTCAGTTGAAATTCTGAATTTAAATTACCACGGAATAACTTTGGTTTTGAATTAACAGCTGATTGCAAGCGTGCGTTACATTAATTCAATATGCATACGGCTATTGTATTAATTTAAATCTATTTACTTCCGTAATATTAAAAAGGATTTATGTCGATAGCTTTCAGATTGAAACCGCGATATTGTTTGGATAATTCCGGTGAAATATTATGTGTATGAGTCGAATTCGTAAATCACAGCTCAGGAATAAGTGTTGGGGACTTAAATTATTTAACCGCCATGTCTCCGTGGTTTAATATTAACACCCGAGCAGGTTGATCGAAAGTTAAGCTACGCTTGCCAAGGTCAATCCGTGGATGGTTGACTTCCGATTAAAAACCGAGACCCCTCCGTGTCTTGGAAAGCACACAGTTAAACAGTTGGTCCCGGCTGTCATTCTTAGGTTTTTGACTGTCGATACGGTTAGTCTTAAGCCCGATAGTCTGACAACCAGCCATATCAAAGGGTATCGTGTTGGCCAGTAACTGGTTTATACACTGGTATTCCGGTGCATGCGATTAGACTACAAGCCGATCCCAACATAGCTAGATAAAGGCTTGGAAATCATGATCTTCTAGTGTGACGCAAGTTTACATTTTGCATCACGAAGTCCGTCATGACTTAGCAAGTTCTTTTCGTCATTATCATGCCTCCAGCAAGATCACCCGCTTTATCCACTGCATACATCCTCCTACCGATTAGAAGCTTACTCTCTGCAACTAATGACCGTCGCACATTTAATTAACATGAATAAATATTCATCAGAGTGGCGCAAGATAAATGAGAGCCGCCACCTGCCGTCGCGCCGCAACCTGATACCGGCCGCATACTTACCGCTTTTTAATCCTTTATTACCTGTATAAACCGGTTAAAACCGGTATTTAGCTTCACGCCTGTGTCGCGGTGTGGCAAAACTCTTCAATTATTAAATTCTCGGACTACGGGTAGCGGTGGTGGGCAGGACACTTGGGAAGGCGCGCTGAGGGTAGCAGGAACATTGTCCTGATAGAATGTATGCCTTTAGACGAAAAATGAGTAGTAGCAAACATAAAACTGACTGTGTGGGCTCAATGGAATACTTGACTTCCCACGTGGTCAATCTTCTTGTAATCCGTCTTCATTATTGTTACGTGAGTGAAACTCTGTTTTAAGGATTTGGAAAAATAATGTATTTTATTCAGCTCCCATGTATGTGGATGTAAACAACTATTGCATGCCCTACGGGCGGAACAAACCTGATCTCAACTTAATTATTTAAGATCTGTTTTATGTAGCTACCTATGATCCATAAAGATCAATAAAGATATTGATTGATTGAAGGATCAACGACCTGCGTTGATAATATTATTACAGCTCGTATGTGATTTATTTTTTTTCAAATGCTATTTCTTTTTCCATTTTCAGAGTTATTATTATTGGCGGGAAAGCTGGAATTTTGTCTGTTGTTGTTAAATGCGTCACGTTTGAGTCATCACTGCTAAGCCAGTAGTTATTTACTCACTAAACAAAAGCCGATGACAAGGAGGTTTTGACACCATATTATAAATATACTCAGTAATCCACACAAGCAATTATCTCGAGTTACCAAACAAATGATGGTTAGGAAATATTTCTGGCTATTGACTCAATCGGAAGCAAATATTATAGATCTTTTAATAGAGACACGTCCGGACCACTGACATATTAATGCCCGAATACTGAGATAGTCTTAATCGGAATCCGTCTATTCAATGATACTTTTGGTTTGATCTCTTGCGTTGAGTTTCACACTAAATTATTTAAGGAAGTTTGCTTAAATGGACCCACCAAAAATATTTTCAAGTATAATGTTGCCAAGACGAGACCATGCGGCTCGAAATGTCAAAAGGAATGAGATCTCATGTAGTGCGAAGCTTTTAAACTTTACAAGCTGTAACTTTACAAGCCCTTAGTCAAAATATGTGGCTTGGTCATTTCGTTACTACAAGAACGATTGTATTACAAAAAGTAGTGAACAGTGAATACATTTTTCATCTTACACCCATGCGAATGTAGCGAAATGGCAAAGCCATATATTTTGACTACGGGCCTGTGAGTTGTAGAGCCTCTAGATACAATTCTCGAATCAATAGCTATTTACAGCAAAAGTCTATTTCCGGATCTAAAAATCAAGCATTATAATATTATCAATATTGCTCACTCAAATGGCGAACTGAGAAACTCGAGTTAAAGATACATTTATGCATTGGAGAGAATGTTCAGTCTGGCAGCGTATCGGTTTATATTAGTCTGGAAATGTCCCACTGCAGGCCAGGCAGAGGCTCTTATATAGAAAATGTATTTTATTTACTTTATTTGAAAATTATCGAAATCTTATAGCTAATCTAGTAAAATAGATCGTTTTTGAATAACATTAAGAAGGGGAAGGAAGTTTTCACAAGTACAAAAGTAGACATAGATAAAACTGTGAATGTAGACAGAAATAATTTATTTATTTATTAACATTTTGTAGACTTCACAGGTCAACCCAAGGCGTCTACGAACAAGTTACATTTAGTAATATACGCGTACAGTTATTTGTTAATTTACTAACTTATAGTGAATACAGCTTAGCCTAGTTACGTAAAACACGTATTTTGAAAGATGAATAAATGAGTTATCTTTTAGAAAGTTAACTTTACAAGTAGATTACCGACTAGGCAATATAGACATAATCTAAAACATTCACACGTTATGTTGATTAAGAAAATGCTCTATTATAACATATATTTTCGATTAGTTATGATCTTCGGCTTACAAACCTTAAAAGTCTGCTATCGTCGCCTTAACTTGAACTAATATGGTAGTGTGTGAGGTGGATATTTGTCGAGGTTATAATTTTGTTTAGCTTGTCAGTGAACAGGTCCACATCTTGGGTTAATAACATCGAGTTGAGAAGCGTAAGAGTACGTCGTGTAGTTGCATTACTTGAAGCACGGCTACGGGAACCATTTACTTATAATGATTTATTAATATTACCTAATTGAAGAAATAAAGATAGTAAAGACTATTTTAGGTTATCAAAGAATTTAAAGGTAGATAAGTAGGCAATGATCAACACGTTTAATCAATATATGTTCGCGATTTTGTTTGAAGCCAGTTTTTCCCTCAATGATTTTCTGTATCAGGTATCTTTAAGGACACACCAATCCCAATATGGTAGCCTAATTAAGCTTCGTAGGTCCTGTTCTAGTAAATTGCATTTATTGCACTCGTTAAGTAGGATCCACTCCATCAGGCATGATATGGGAAGTTTTTCGAATATCCCGCAACTACAGAGAACCCTCAGACCCTTAGGGAAATCAGCCCTTCGCAGTATGGGGTAGCTGTTGTCAATTTAAGTAAGTATGTAGGTACACATTGAGGCGGATGTTTTCCGTCTAACCAGTTACCATTGATCCTTTCTTTTGTCTACGATGATAAGCGCATTAGCCAATCCAGGTTTGTTCCACGGAGTTTGTAATCAAAATCAATCAAAATCATTTTTTTTTATTCAAATTAGGCTGAGAATCAACACTTTTTGAAAGTCAAAACTTTTACAAAAGATAGTCCCCCAAAACGCCCACCCTTCAACGCTTCGTAGTGTTTTTGCTGGGAAGAAGAAGTGGCGTAACAAACTCCCCAGCAATAATGTACAAGTAAGTACAGATGTATGAATGGATGCAGGAGTATGTAAGGATCGCAAAAGGTGGCGTTCTGTAGTTACTGCCTACTCTTATGGAAAAAAGCGTCAGTCTCTCAAATGCCCTTTAAAAAAAAGAACTCTGTCTTACATTGCCTATACAAACATTTTAACTCACATACACAAACAGGCCAAACAAATATTGGTTCCGTTCGGAAATCGAACCCGCGCTAAGCAGCACAGCAGTCAATTGGTCAGCAATTGCGCCACCCTTGCCACCATTGTAAATAGGTAGCATGTATCAAAGCTCACACAACTTAACCACATTCTTGGCAGAAGGATAACTTGGCATCTTCAAAACTGAATGTGTGTCTGATAGAATTAATGTCTTGGAAGTTCGGAATTTAAAACGTGAGCCAAGAGCATTGTCTTATTCATCATCAAGTTATTTACCAATTTTGTTCAGTTTTTATTTGTATATCTTTAAGGTTACAGGGACATAGGCATGTACCTACTATGCCCATTAAACCGTTTTAACAGATTAAGGTTAAGTTCATAACATAATGTAACATCACGCCTGTAATCCTCGAAGGGTTGGGCAGAGGTGCACCTATAGTAACACCCACATTTCGCCAGTTTTGACGACCTATGTGGCGCAGCGGGTGAAGGTCCGCCTGCGACGCAGGAGGTTGCGGGTGATTCCCGCCTTGGGAAAAATGTTTGTACGATCTACAAATATTTGTTTCGGGTGTTCTGGGTATTTGCTATGTATAATAAAAAATATCTATCTATGTTATGTATTGTATTAAGTATATCAGTCATCTAGTCCTTGGGGCTAGATGATGCTGTGTGGATTGTCCAGCATTATTTATTTATAGTTATGTTTAAGTCCCATGTAAAAAGGGGCAAGCCTATAGACATCAATCGAACACAAATCCAGTCTCTAGGCACCTAATGAAAAGTATCCTATTGACAATACTCAATAACACTTTGCCTGACCTGGGAATCGAACACTCGCTCCTCGCAACCTCACGCTCTGCAGTCGCCCTTGGGGACACCAGACCAATTTTTAAACCTAAGTTCATTAGTAACACTTAGTGGTCCAAACGTCACTTTTTTAGCTTTTGCACTCATTGTACATATACATAAACTTTTAGTATGCCAAATCACATACTCCTCCGTGCGCTCAATATGCATAAAAAGGGGTTTCGAAGTTTTCTCTTCACGTATAACTTTTACAGCCATATTGGAATAAGAACTTTTTTTATAGACTATTGCGGTATTTGACAAATGTGGCTTATATGGTTAACTTTCAATCAGAAGGCAAATATTCCCGAAATTCATACCGTTCAAAATCTAGTCGCAATCTTTTCTCAGCGACAATCCATGTCAAAAACTAGTCAAAAAAATTAGATAAATTGGAAGTATTTTTAACAGACTTAGAGTGAAATTAGAATGCGAACGATCTTAAAAATACGGGAACTGGCCCTTTGTTTAAAGCACGGCACTGGTTTGTTAAGCGTTCTATCGCTGAAGTACTTAGTTAGATACTCTGGTTACGTCAAAATGATGATACAGCTGATTTACATAACTGACATTTAAAACTTTCAACCAACATTCTTCAAGCACTAGTCAGACCTTCCTAAGGTCTTGAATTCATCTAGAGATAAATATTAATAAAAGAACCATGAAAATCCCCTGCCATTTCAATTTCAATTATAACCTGTTTTGTGGTCTGTTCTATGAATTATACCTTTACCCGTATAATTCATGGAACAGACCACGGAACAGGTTCAAATCATTGTGATTTCTAACGTCATAATGCAGTCAAAGCACGGGCTTATTTACCAAACAATATCAGGTAATATATGGCAGCCGCTGTCACTCCATTACGAGTAGGCAGCAAGGTACATATTTATGTATGGACGGTCGCAGTTAGCATGCCACACAATAGAAATGGTGATTTGCGCGAACATTTTCAGGGTGCCGTGTAAAGTGACGTATGACATGTGGGTAATCTATATTTATAAAGCATTTCTCTTTACATATAAAACAGTTCCGTGACTGGCTCAATGAATCTCTGAATACGTAAAACTTAGAAGACATTTTTGTTCACTACATGATTTTAACTCCTTATATCGTGTACATAGGAACGATGAGAGTAGAATTATAATTAGTAGTAGTAGAATGTATAATTTGTTTCAACAGGTATTTTTTCTTTTTTGGGACAAGCCCGCCACACTATTCCCAAACCACTGCAACTCCTGAAAATCAGAATCAACTGTGGCGACCATTAGAAAAGTGTCGAGACAATGAAGTCCGACGAGTCCCGGTGAAACGATTCAACTGTCTTGGATCCTGCAATGAAATAAATCAGAAAAGAACAGCAGAAGAGTTAGAAAAATACATAATTCCACAGATATAATACGTATTAGCAGGAGCTCGGGGCTAAATAGAAACATCCGCCCAAGTCGTCGAGGTCAGATAGGCAGTCGCTCCATGTAAAATACTGGTCTCTGGGTCTGGCTCAGCTGCATCTGGTTAAACTGGAAGCTGACCCCAACATAGTTGAGAAAAGGCTAGGCAGATGGTGATGAGGTATAATATGAGTATTAGAACATGCATCAAATAAGGCTGAGAATCAGAACTTTTCAAACGTCTTAAATACCATAGGACTAACCCTCAAAACGCCAGCTCTTCACAATTTACTAGTGTTTTAGATAGGAAGAATTGGCGCAACAAAGTCCCCAGCAATTTGTCGTAGAGACCTCGAAATTATACAAAAGTATGCAAAAATCTTGAATGAGCATTCAAGATTTAAAACTGTTGGTCAACTCAGAAAGATTACTCTTTCTGAGTTGACCAATAATCTAGAAAACTAGCTGCTTAGTACAGTCGAGTTCATTAATATATTAGCCTTTTCAGGCTTCAAAAATATATGACCGTCAAATAAAATCATAATATTGTGACAACTATAAGCATCATTAAATTGTGGTCAAGATTTAGATTCATTAATATGTGACTGGTTTTTCTCAGTAACATGTATACAGCCAAAAGCACATTATTATATGAACAACATTAAGATCATATTATCTGAACATTGTAGGATTCACAATTATGTATGCACACATGAATACAATAATATCTTAACAAGTAAATGTAATTCAAATTCAACCTTATTACTTACGTCATAAAGATGATTTTAATAGCAATCTTAAAATTGCATGGTCAAGGAGTTTGCAACATTATTTATCACTGGCTAGATTAACTTCAAATGACGTTATGTTTTTCTAATAATTATTGAACTGTTCATGATCACATACTATTGAACTGTTTATGATCACATATTATTGCACAATGCACAGCATATATTATTGAACCGTTCACATGAGGACATATTTTTGATCTATAGATTCTATAGAATTTATTGAGCTTTCCAACGCTCACAATATTTTTAATCCTTGACAGTGCCAATATATTAATGAACTCGACTGTACATTCACGTTGACTTAACTCCACAAAACAAAGGAAATGTATTTTTTTGCGATTCCAAGGATTTTGTGGTCCTACAGTAAAAGTTGCTCATTTGCATGAGTTTCTATTCTACTTTCTATTCTCCGTAGTACGACCCCTTAAAAGATTGCCGATAAATTAAATGTACATATCCCTTCGTAAGTGAACAAATCAATCACAAGAGGTCCAGTTCAATTAGTTACGTTGTTTTTAAATTCAGTACAAACATATACAATTATTAACTTTTGTGTAAATCTATAAAGACACTACACAATCTTTTAGTAAATTTTCTCAGTGCAGACAAAACCTATAGGTATAATAATACCTTATATGTAGGTACGAAATTAATCTCAAATTTAGAAAAAGTATATATATTTATTTTTTAAACGTTGCCCCACACTAGGAATTTCTCCTGTATCGTGGGTGCATTTACAAACATTTGAACTCACATACACAAACAGCCAGACCCGGAACAATTACCTGTAGCTCATACAAATATTTGTTCCGTGCGGGGATCGAACCCACAACACGCGGCGCAGCAGCCGATGGCTCAACCACTGCGCCAACCGTGTCGTCATATTATAGTTCACTTATTTTTTACTAGTTTCAATCATACCAAAACCGTTATTGGTATCATATTCCTTGACTTCATTTCCCATGCCAGTAAATTTCAATCCACACCAAAAGTGAAACCATCTAGATGTTAACAAAATATGCCCTTTCAGTGAAAACATGTAGATGTTTATAAAATACGCCCATTAAAAACAGTTCAGAAAACTCTCAATCAACCATGCTCCGTTGCATTTTATTATGTACTTCAAGTATCTACTGCCCACGCTTTAAAGATTGATAAACTGCTGAAGTTAGTTGTTCAGAACTCTTGAAATGATACCTTTGAAAGGGAAAACGTCGGGAGAGTTTCACGAAGTTGCCTCTTCCAGCCATCTAAAGACGCTTTGTGAGAGCTGGCCCTTAACTTCGTTATGCCGTGTGATGTTCACGTTTTGTAAGGTTTCATTTATTGTTCTTTTGAATTTTCAGTTTGATTTCAAACTTTTTAAGCAGATTAGGCAGATTTATTTTTCGTTTATTTTTGCTGCGTTTTTGGTCTAGCAGTCGCCAGCGGTATTATTGAGCATGAGGACCTGAGCCCCACTCTTCGGTCGAACAAATTGCTAGTAGGTTTTAACATATATGTAAATACATATGGAATTTCTCAGTGGTAGCCTGGGTGATGGCAATAGGGGGTTTATAAGTATGGGACTTAAATATAACTCTCGAATTTACGTTACGTATGTCAAGAATTCGTGCTCGACACACAGATGCAAAGCAGTTATGTGGTCTATGATGATGCACGCTAGCCTAGAAGTAATTTATTCACTCTCGACTTAAAAGCCTCCAGGTTGATCATTTTAAGATACAAATTACCATGCAGTTCCTTTAATCCTACAAGGCTCAATGCAGCTCTTAAGTTTTCGATTTTAAATCGATTATTAACTAAGTAAGTTTTCGATTAAAAATCGAATTTTTGTACGTGCAAAGCCTTGACGGGGTGTAAAAGGAACTGCATGGTCATTTGTATCTTAACAATAATAATAATAATAAGGCTAAAAGCCTCGACGACCATCTGTCGACGCTTTCGTTACACGGTTGGATCAAAGGCCTGATACAGAAGGCAGTACTCCTCGATACGGCTCGCATTGTAAGGAGGTTCCTGTCTCTGCAACCCTAACCGCCGGTAGCTTGGACCCTGCTCCTGCCATCGGTGGACTACTATTTTTTATATTTTTAAATGTTTTTGTATTTTTTATATTGAAATATTTAAAAATGTAATTTATATGTATATGCAAATAATATAGAGATTAATAATAATAATAATCATTTATTACAAGTAACAAGACTCATAGTGTTAGTAACAATACTTATAAACTATGTTAGTAAAACAATCACAGAGACAAAAACCAGACATTAAAACATAAACAACGCAGATGACGTAATGAAAAGGGTCCCAATAAAAAACGGAGATATGAGGGATTAATTGTTCAAGTTAACACAAGTTGTTTATCATTAGATCTTTGTTAGGTATATAGGTTTAATCTATCGAAATATGTATCATCATCATCATCTGCCTAGCCTTTGCCACCCAGTTGGGGCCGGCTTCCAATCTAACCGAATGCAACTGAATACCAGTATTTTACATGGAGCGACTGCCTATATGACCTCCACAACCCAGTCACTGCGAAACCTTCCTTACTCCTTGGTAAGAAAGGTTGTTACATTTTCGACCTTCTGACTACCTGCAACGACTGTCAAAGATCTTCGAATGACAACCGGAACCAACGGCTTAACGGGCACGGAGGAGTCTCGATGATACAATAATAAATTTATGAAATCAATATTCAACTAGTTCGAAATCCAATAATATCCGATGCGATCGCTGCCGGCTGATATAATTAGCGGAGCAAAGTGTGTTGTGGTAATAATTACGAGTTTCAAGCCCCGTGCGACGGGAGATAGCAGCATCCATTAGCACCCATATAGTCTTGATTAATGGGAAATGGGATGCAGCAGTGGTGCATGTTTCATGGAAAATGTATCTAGGTACATAAATATACAGGATGGATTTTCTGGGACGTTACACAGGTGCAGGGCCTAAACCAAAACTGTGTTTAATGAAGTGATCAAAGGAAAAATGAGCTAGATTTTTTGGTAACAATATCTCAGATATAATGCATAAGTAGTTTTCGCTGACTCATTTCGCAGTCACTTACACTTACAAAATGGTTTCGTTTTTTGGGATACCCATTGCATACAGCTAAAGCTTTATCCATTTTCATCAAAAGCCATTCTAGCGGTTTAACTGCTTAACTAAAACAAGTGGTCGCTCAGAGAAATACACCTGCCTCGTTGGTCCAGTGGTTGAGCGCTATTACAGAGCATGAGGTACTGTTTCTGATTCCTAGGCCAGTCAGTGTTACGGGATTTTTCCATCTGGAATGTCTCAGTAGCAGCCGGAGTCTGGATCAATGTCCGGTTGATACCGATAGGCTCAACCCGTAACACATTCGTCTTAAACATTGCCGGCCAAATATGGGTGTACTATTAGCACATCTCTGTCAAATCCTACGGGAAAATCAGGCGTCATGTATGGTATTTATAATAACAACAAAATAGAACCTTTGCAGGATAATTAGAATAGGGATGTGTCCTAGGTAAAAATATATTAAGTCTATTTAGTCCGTCAGTAAGATTACCAAAAAATATTGGACACGTATTTTTTGCTTAATTAATTCAATAAAAAGTGACAATGATATAGCACATCAAAGTTCAGGAGAAGGGGCTTGTGACGTCACGCCGTGCTACACTTTTAAAGTGTAGCACGGGGTGACGTCACGCGCAATTTCAACGCACTATATCGTCGTCATTTTTGGTTTACGTGACAAAAGAAAAAATACGTGTCCAGTATTTTTGAGTAATCCAACTTTCGGACCAGTCAGATTTTTAAGGACACTACCCTATTCATGTTAGTATTGTAATTTATATATTTGTATGTGAAAAAATATTTTTAGATAGTTATGTCTTGTAAATACGTAACAGTAGCACACCTCTGCCTTACCAAAATACAGGCGTGATGTTATGTTTTAACTATGCCAGAACCCATACTCCTTGGTGCGCGCCATTTTCTTAAAAAGCTCGTTACGATCTAACATGTTCCGCTTCACTTATTAAAATAATAATTCCTTTTTGCATTTGTTACAGGTACTTACAGAATCCTGTGATCATCTCAACTTGGTTCAATAACAATCCTTGTTATAACAAGGTAGGTATGTAGAACGAGACCCTTCCACTTGCAACGTCAAAGCCTATGCGTATAATAGGACACGCTTTGAAAAATCAAGTGGAAGATTGTAATAAAAAGAAGGAGTTGGAAGATGGGTTGACCCCTTCTAATCCGGGCCCGTCATTCCGGGACCCGGTCCGTAATGGGCTGGTTCATTTCCGTCTCTTTCTATCGACGAAGCCCGTTTTCTGTTAGCTCTTCTACGTACTTAGTTATATTTTTTTCTGTGCTGTCACTATGCTATCGATTTAGAAGTGATACTAGTTTACTTACACACCTATGCGATCTCTAAAATATAAGGATACTTAGTTTAGAGATCAGGGTTCCAATGTGTTGTACCTGGCCAAAGCTATAAAGCTGTCGAATAAGTATCTTTACTATTTACGAATATATATAGGCTTTAGTTCAGTAAGTAAATCGAAATGTGTGCTGGGACACATACTAGAAGTGAAACTTCAACGGACAATGCCGCTGCCGCCTCTCACCACGCGATGTATCGTCTACCCCCTCCGCGAGGCCGTAACGCTTTTTCATGACAGAAAAGTAACTAATACCGCCCGTTATATAGAAGTTTCACTTCAAAATATATATTTTTTACGTTGTTTCTGACACTACTTCTGCGTGAATATGTGCCAACAAGCTTTGCCAGAGAGCACATAAGCTCATGTAGACAAGGAGGCACGAGTGTAGACATAGCCAATGTACAAGGGTTCCATACATTCCGTCTAAATGCACGTCGTTTTACCAGACCGGATGTTCGGCGCGCCATGTTGCGTCTTGTTATAAACCCGCGAAAAACGCTTTGCCTCAAACCTAGACAATCTGTATTTCTAGGACTATATTGCAACTTTAGCTACCCATTGTCTTTCGTCACGTGTCCTGGGTATGTCCGAGCCTGTTACATATGATGGGGCAATAATTTTAACTTTAATCATAACCACAAAAATTTCCTCATTGTTATCAACCTACTTTATAACATAGTGGCAATGCTGGCACTTTTCTCATTGACAGTGATGCGTATGAATTTTTCGATACCCTCAGATTCTTTATTTTATTTTTTGCTTTTCATGTATTAATAGTTTTTATCATTGTTTAAGAAATATAGTTACTTTACAATATTACTATTACTATAGTGTTTAACTGCAAAATGGCTATAGAGACAAGTGATGAATGAAACTGGGTAAACACAGGAGATTTTCCTAGTTTAAGCCCAGTTGCACTATAAATTACTTCCTTGTTTGTTTGCTCTGTAAATTAGGTTAAACCTTGGCTTGATAAATATTATTATTCTTATATACTGCTGCACCTACTGCAGACCAAAAGGATCATCTCATACAGAGAACGAATAAGCAGGTTCGCTCAAAGCGGGTTGCTGATATCTTATATCCATTATTAGTGCAGGTTTTCACGATGTATTCCATCACCGATGTCTTTAACTTAGAAGTACAGAGGCCAGCACATCAAGCTACCCCAATATGACAAATTTCTTTGATAGTTTTTCAACTTTATAACAAAAGAATAAGGTTCATGTTCAATTGGGAAAATCTGAGAGTTTGGGGTAGCTTGATGTGCTGGCGTCTGTACATAACAATTGTAAAAAGTCACTTTGGTGCTTGCCCGGATTTGAACCTACAACCTCGTTCATAAGAGACGAGGCATCCTCCGGGCAAAAACTACATACAATTTCGATATACATTCTTATTACAAACTCAAGAGTAACGGCTAAATAGCAAAAGATTCACTTCCTACATTAGGATCGACCACATAAATGACGGCAAGAGGATACACAAAGGTGCAACTTTTTGAGGATTATACACTAGCACAATTTTCCATTTTGAAAAACACAGATGTAGGTAGCCCCTGCCGTAGTGTTGTGGAATATGCGAAATGTTGTGTATTCTCTCTTTGTTTTCTGAGGGTTGTTTTAGGCGGCAGCTCAGGGAATCGTGTTACGTTCGAGCTCGTAAATAAGAATACTACGGCCGCATACGGGTGCACTTTTATTTTCGTGTTTTATCTACATATTTTGTGTTCTATGCGTCAGAATAAGAATGTTGCTACATTCATTAAAACATGTTGGCTGCTGATTTTATTTTATAGTAGGAAAATTTTAATTAAATTAAGTATAATCTGCAATGTGAGCACATTATTTCAAAAATACGAGTACGTTCAGTTAATATTAATGTTAACACAAAATTAAAACGATTTTAATTTACAAAAGCTGACGCGGAAGAGTTTTTACCACAAGCCCATTTTGTGAGCTTATTAATAAATTGTTGTAACCACGGAGTGAATGCCTATGTACATAACTAAATGGTTAAATAAAGTAATATAATAAAAAAAGCCCTGACAATATGAAGATTGAATTTTAAAAATGATTTGATATGGAACTAAGACGTTAATCTTGTCGCTTAATGGACAAAGATAACTACTTAAAATAACTACTCAAACTAAAAGTCATCCAATGACTCCTCCCGTTCTGGGTTCAAAGAGAGGGTGACTATTACTGACTAAAAACCATCCGTGTTCCGTCCTTGCCCTTTGCGTTCCAGAGTCACGGTAACTCTTTCAAACATCTCGCAACCCCGGTAGTAGCCGACAACACTGAGAAGCGGAACAAACATAGAAGTCACAAGTCTCTTTTAAAGTCCAGATTATCTAACGGCCAATTTCACTAACTACTATCCCAATCCAAATCTCAATCCGCGATCTTAAACTGCTGCTTGTGATTCGCGATCTCATGGTTACAGATTGCAAACTCAGCCATGGATTGTTAACAAACAAAGATCGATCACTAGACTGGGATTGTAATACGTTATTGAAATCGGCCGTTAGCTAGTCATATCGATCATATGACCACCACCAGATTAGTGTTTAAGATGGTCTTTTGAACAAAGAACCAAATGCGCTTTAAATTTATTGGGTTCGGTTCCGTTGTTGAAATTTGCCCTCAATATCATCATCGTCATCATCATCATACTTTGGCTCAAATTACGATTTATTTGATGCTGGAAAAGTACGTCTTCTTCTTTCGTAAATCTCTGTTTACTGCATATCATAGCCTTTTCCCAACTAAGTTCGAGTCGGCTTCCAATCTAACCAGATGCAGCTGAATACCAGTATTTCACATGCGACTACCTATCTGACTTCCACAACCCAGCTACTGGGAAACACGATATCCCTTGGTAATACTGGTTGTCCTGTTTACGGGCTTCTGACTACCCCTAACGACTGTCATCCATTATTACGACGTTAACGACTGTCAACAAGTGACAGCCGGGACCAACGGCAAAACGTGCTTTGCATGGCACGGATGAGTCTCAATATGTTACGAAGGGCCACCCATCCACGGACTGACCTCGGCAAGCGTAGCTCAACCTTCGATCAACCCGTGCGACGAGTAGCCACGAGCACCCCCAGCAAATGATAGATAGTGATGTAACTAATATCGGATTTATCAGCCTATTCGATTTGATTTCGAAATAGTAAAAGCGATCTAAAAGAGGCGAGAGCTCTGAATCCCCCTATAAACCATTAGTTATTTTTTTTGTAAATAGACTTCCGCAAAATAACGTCTTTATCAATAAATTAAGTTTTATTGAGTTCACGACCTACTATTAATACTGATATAAAGTATGTTTAAGATAACATGATAATACATAGTTTATGATAGGTATTGACAAAGGTAGACAATAGGTATTATGTAGGTTCAAAGGCTGTTGGAATATAGTCAAATTTCAATGGTAAAAAGGTTACACAGACAGGCGATAGGGAGGATGTACTCGTAAGTTTGATACCCACACGTTGCATTAAGTATTTAGTTTAGGGTAGCACAAGAAGATTTAGGTTAGTTGGATGGATTTTTTTATAAAATGTATTTTTTTATCAGTGCACCAACAGCATTTACAATATGCAAAATTAGCTAAAAAACTGTATTTAGGTATCACTTCCAATGTTGCAAATAATTGGGGTATACATAAAAACGACGTAGGGCAGACTGAAGCTGCATACTTACCTAGTAGTAAAATAAAGTAACCATTTTAAAGTAATAGATTCATAAAAGAAGAAACAAAAAATAGTGATTGCAAAGAACATTTGACGACCGATTTGCGACGCAAGAGGTTGCGGGTTCGATTCCCGCCTTGGGACAAATGTTTGTACGATCTACAAATATTTGTTCCGGGTGTTCTGGGTATTTCCTATGTATAAAAAAATATCTATATATGTAATGTATTGTATTATGTATATCAGTCATCTAATACCCATAACACAAGCTCTGCTTAGCTTGGGGCTAGATGATGCTGTGTGGATTGTCCAGCAATATTTATTATTTATTTTATTTATTTACTTAAGGTTCACCCACAGCATATACATGTACGATACCCCTATGTGTCAAATTTCTATCAAAAAAAAAAAAAAACAAAATTCATTTATTCAAATTAGGCTGAGAATCAGCACTTTTTGAACGTCAAAAACGTTTACATAAGACAGTCCCCCAAAACGCCCACTCTTCACGATAGTTTAGACTTCAATGATAGTGATTTTCAACTTTAATATAAACGCATAAGGTTAATTTTCAATCGGGAAGAATTTGACAGTTTGTGGTAGCTTGATGTGCTGACGTCTGTACATACAAATATGAAATCAAACGGTAATATTCTAATAGATATGTGAATTACAGATAAACCCAACATTGACATCAAAGACGCCAGAATACCGCTTAGTTGCTAACTTAAGTCTAGGTATACAATTCATTAAAAAAACATTGCAAGAACTGCTCCAAAAATATTGAGCGAATCTTAAAAAACAACAAAATTTTGCTTTCAATCCTATTCTCAAAAGGATAGCCATACTTTCAACAAACTTGCACCTCTACCATATTGTATGTCCCTGAAAAAAGTGTACAAATCATAAATATTACGCGAGGAACGTGTATGGGGTGCGAAAAGCTGTCGTTACCTCGCATATTGAAGGAACAGGTTCGATTACCAGTGCACTGACTAAGATTACGCACGCAATACATGGAACCTTTTAAAGGAACCTTTTTACATTATGCGGCTGAAAAAACGAGGTTGGTATGGAAAAAACGCACAGGAAGTGTTTATGAGTATTATGTACATGTAAAAATGAAAAGGAGATAATCATAGAACGTCAAAAAACTCATCTGCATCGCTGTCAACTGGAAGAGTGCCCAAAAGGCTGGAAGCATTGCCACGTTGAATAGCAATGCTGATTCTTTGGCTATAAAATGGCCAGCCACGGTCACGTGAAGAGTCGACCAAGTAATATCCCAAAGAGGAAATTGATTTTCCCGAACACAAATAAGTTTATATTGTAAACTAGATGTTCCCGCGAATTTGTCTGCGTGGAATTTAACAAAACATGGGTTTTAATTTTTTTGCCCGGACTTCCATTTATTTTTTAAAACAAAAGTAGCCTTAGTCACTCCTTATCACACCAGCTATCTGCCAATGAAAGTCCCGTCAAAATTAGTCAAGCCGTTTCGGAGATTAGGTACCGCAAACAGACTGACGGACAAAAATTTAAAAAAAATGAGAATCATCTGTTTGAACGTCAACTTTTACATAAGACAGTCTTCCAAAACGCCCACCCTTCACCACTTCCTAGTGATTTTGCTGGGAAGAAGGAGAGTTGCAACAAACTCCCCAGCAACACGTCTGTCTGATAACTTTGAAGATGATCTGGAATCATCTTTATAAATCATTAAATTCATAAATTTGCTAGCACACACCAATATGCCAAAATATATATACAAATGCATTTTGTAAAAAGCTGTTATTTTGACAGCACAAACATTCACTCCAATTTTATTTATTTGTATCAATTGTAAATAAAATATGAATGTTAATAAACACCCTGAACTAACGTATGTGCTATATCATTCGCGTGTCTATGTAGGTATGTACATATGTGTTGTGCCTGTGCCATTATCACCTAAATACGACCGTCACCATTAATTTGTGGTGGTCACGTTATATGTCGGTTTTAACGGCTTCTCGTAATGAGATCTGACTTAACGATGTGGTTTTTAATGGTTTTCATCATACCTATTGGCAGTGGAAAATTGACATACAGGTTCAAGTAGTTTAAAATGTTATGTTGTCAAATCAAAGGGAAAAAGTCAAAGATTTATTTGCAAAGTACGTTGACATTTTTGTGTTTTTTTTTAATGTCGGTACTTACAACTTAGCGGCGTTTTCGAGGCATCGCAAATTTGAGGGTTATTTAACATTAAAAATGACACAAAAATTAAAAATGACTATGCTATTGACACGATTTTACAATAATTCTATTTTCATTAGGAAATGGGGTGATAGTATTGAGAAGGAGGTCTCGATTTCTAAGTTTTTGTTGTCCGTTTTCTAACACTGGTTAATAGACATGCACTAAAAGTTATTCACTTACTACATAAAATAGTAAATAATTGCTACATTTAAATTACTATATTTCTTTAACAATGATAAAACTTTTGATACATGAAAAGCAAAGAAATAAATTAAAGAATCACAGGGCATCGAAAAATTAACCGCTTTTACAATAATAATTTCAATAATTTAGAATTACTCATTCAAATAATAACATGTGTGTTCTGCACTGTACGAGTACATCAAAATTGATCTATAACTCTCTAAAATAGCCCATTTATAATCTGGCCTTGTTTCATAATATTTATCTTTAATATTGCGCAGTATACCACAAATAATATTCTGTTGATGTTAATTGTTCATATTTACTTGGCTGAACATTAATAACTTCATACTCGCGAAATATACATATTACGTACAATATTTCATTTGGCTCACCTCGCGTGCTACTCACAGGAAATTTTCCCTCCGAAACTTCGCCCTCCATTCAAAACTTTTTAAATCTATTAAACAAGTTACAGACCTACCTACCTATCAACGTGGGATGCTTATAAACACAAAATGAAATCTGTATCAGAGAGTGAAAACGGCTCGCAAACACGCACGCCACACGCAACGCTAACGCCGTGACGTCACGAAACGCAGATAAACGTAATACGCATTTACCTCCAGGAAAAGATTCACCTTCAATATTTATGGAGTCTATTTTCGGTGACACTCATTGAGAGTTTCGCCATTGTTCAGTATAATACATAGTAACATCGGCCTTTACAATGACGGCAGCAAGTTATGTACCTACCCAAGCTAAGGACGTACGAAAACCGTTACTTTGTTTGAAATGCTGACACAGCGGTCGACTGTAGTCATTAATTGTGGCGACGCAACGAGAATTTTCCTAAGTGACACTCAAAAAGTAAAAGGTTCATCGCCCTGCAAGCTACTGCGTCTGTGTTGAGGAGCGCAGGGGCAATAAAACGCGAGCTGGGGTCACCACAACGATGTTTAGTATAATGTTCGTCTAGCCCCGTCGGATGGCCCGCTGCCATTTGAATTTCTTAAGATGTTTCCTAGGGGATCGGCCCTGAGTAGATAGCGCCTGAGTCCTCCCTGAGCTGTGTTTTGGCAACCCTGCTCGAGCCACTCGGGTCTCGGATATACTTTGAATAGAAATTACGTAATCGACAAAATTTTGACGCAGCCTGCGGCGTCCTCCCTCCCTTTTTCTTTATCGACGCAACATCGCCATTGCATTAGACTTTCCCTTCAGAATACCGACGCGCTGATTTAATTTTCTTTTGACCTGCAAATTAGACCCGTTATCGACAGAAGGTAAATGGATTTTGTACAGGTAATTGAATGACATTACTCAGTTAAGGAACTGATACTAAATATTTATGAGTACCTGCTTTTAGAAGATGTGTTGTTGGATTGAAATATCAACAGTTCTATCTTGCGAGAGAAGGTATATCTTATCTGTTTCCATCTACGTAGGTCCTGTAGAGACGTTGGACCTCCATGAATATTTAATAAATTAATGGCATTTTATGAGACAAACACTCATTCATATTTAGAATAAGAGGAATAGACAGACAGCCATTGGCTGACAGGCGGTTTGCTTTGAAATGAGTATAGGAATAGATCCTGTTATCATAATAATGTAATCCTTACGCCCTTATCCCAATCTATTTGGGGTTGGTACAGGATGTTTTCCTATTTGCACCTATATCTCTATTTGCACCTAGCCATGTCATCTTTCACACAATCCATCCATCGTTTCTATGGTCTACTCTTGTATCCCTCCACATCCACTGTCAAAACCTCCTTCTCAACATGATCCTCATTCCTATCCTTTTCCCAACTTTGTTGGGGTCGTCTTCCAGTCTAACTAGATGCAGCTGAATACCAGTATATTACATAAGCGACTGCCTATCTGATATCCACAACCCAATAGCTGGGCAATACGATACCCCATGGTAAGACTGGACTTTTGTACTTCTGACCACCCGTAGTGACTGTCAAAGATCTACAAATGACAGCAGGGAACAGCGGATTCACGTGCTTTCCGAGGCACGGAGGAGTCTCGATATGTTACGGACGGTCAACCATCCACAGACGGACCTCGGCAAGCATAGCTTAAATTTTGTACAACCCTTGCGGCTGTTTTTATTTAGCCACGAGCTCCTCAATAGATCTTTTTATATACCCCTTTTATTGTAATATTGGTACCCCGGGAACATTAGGTTCCCCTCTCTCAATTGTTTCGTCTAAAATATTTACCAGTTTATTCAAACCAGGTGTGTTTATACCACGGTAGCTCCAATCACACTACAATAATTTGTGCAAATCCAAGTAAGATTGCAATTTGCAGGACGGTCGTGAGAGGTGGTCTCCTCTCTCACTCTCACGCTAAATTACCTTACGCTAGACAGAGAAAGTCCATTAGGTTGTATGGGCTCCACTCCGCAGGACGAATAGCGCTTGAAACGTTGAAATTAATTAAATTCTCACCTAAACGCGACTCAAAAGCAAATTCTGCTCTTTCAAAGATGGGTATATTTTTACTAGTTCTTTTTTTTTCGTTTGAGGGAATAATGTTATCATGCTGATTCTTAGGAATCGTTTGAATCATGATTATTTTGGGTCAGTGTCGATCTACGTCCAGTGTTTGCAATCATAATGATTGATACTGGATTAAATAATAATAAATAATGCTGGACAATCCACACAGCATCATCTAGCCCCAAGCTAAGCAGAGACCTTCGCCCGCTGTGCCACATAGGTCGTCAATAAATAAATATTTCGTATGATAAAACCTACGTACGTAATCCTCTCTCTTTAAAAGGTCAAAGACCCCTCTGTGAGTAGGTAGGTACACGTTTCTGGCAGCTCTCCTAGCTTCGACAGTTTACTTATGGTAAAATTATCAAGATGGTCTTTAAGCTTCTTTTGCTCTAACCACTAACTGTATAGGTTTCCGTTGATCATAATAAGAATTTATTACTTTCCAGTTTTTGACTATGTGAATAATGTATTTTGATGAATCGGAAAAGATACGAAATTTATTTATTTATTTATCACACACACGTTTCCTTTGCCATTACAGATAAAATCTAATGCGACAAAGTAACTTAGAAATATGCTTAAAAATATATGCTTAACTATACCTTACATGCTACACAGTTAGTGGCCCTTGTGAACTCACTCAGTGTACAGGTGAATAAGTCTATGGTGTCCGCCACCGTGTTGAGAGTGCGCAGCGCTAGCGTTAGCGTTAGCTATCGTTAGTCCTTAGTGTTGTAATATTTATATACAGGATGGTAGATCGGCGCACAAACTGACTGATACTACTTGAATCTTGAACCTCCAGAGTGGAAATTGTTCATCTTGCTATTACACTTTTTTACCAATGACTTTTTTACAGTTTAAAGTAAAAGTACATGAGCACAGACACGGTTGGCGCAGTGGTTGAGCCATCGGCTGCTGCGCCGCGTGTTGTGGGTTCGATCCCCGCACGGAACAATTATTTGTATGACCTACAGGTAGTTGTTCCGGGTCTGGCTGTTTGTGTATGTGTGTTTAAATGTTTGTAAACGCACCCACGATACAGGAGAAATTCCTAGTGTGGGGCAACGTTTTTTTTTAAGAAAAAAAAGAGAAAAAAAAAAGAGACAGAACTTTAAAATGAGGAAAAAACCGACGAAAATAAATAAATAAACAATACAGAAAAAAATTAACACTGAAAAAATGTTATACTGTCTCTAACTAGCTCAGTTAATCAGCAAACACCAACAAACTGAGTTCTGCGGTCGCAAAAAAAAATCTTCGAAAATGGAAAATAATTTTCTTCATACAGTACAACAACCGGTTTGGACGAGTTCGACTCGCTCAAACAGAAGGTTATATAAATATAACACTATAATAATTAAATACATAACACATGATAAACATCAACACTAAACTCTTTCATCCTAAACGGAGATCATAAAGACTTTCTTTGCACATTTCCTCAGCGATCTTTTATAAAAACCATCGTGGCTATGTTTTAACGAGGCAAAATTTCACCTCACCTTTTGTAGACATCTTTTACTGCGAACCAGCAATCAGCTGACTATTCATTTTAGGTCTATTCCAGTGAGAGGTCATCAACTTGCGCTAAGAAATTCTACCTCCATTTTAAGAGGTGCTAAAACGTCCAAGGCACCCCCTTTCAAAGTTATTTTACCATGAATTACACTCGGTTTGCAATTAAAACTATGTACCGCTATGAATAATTCATAAGGAAGCAATTTGCAATGTTCAGACCGACATGGCTGTGTCATGTGTGAGCACTATGCCCAATTACTCATACAATATAGTACGGAGTGCGGTTTACAAGGAACATAACTCTCTCTTCAGTCATCGTGTCCCCTGGGCCCGGTGAAACAGATCCGCTATTGTATCCCCGTCATAATGACGAAGGACATTTACTCACTATTGGGGCTTTCCTTCAACACACCGCTATGACCCGCAAAACGAAACTTATTCGATTTCAGAACCGCATTAAAACGCGTGACAGAGGTACACACTTACATTTTATTTGAGTTGGAGAACTTTGTTATTGTTTTAAAAGTACTTAATACCTATCTCTATCATTTACGAGCGGCTGTTTGTGCAAATGCAAATTTCATGTTTAATCACTTCTCCCCGAACGAACCCAGCTTTTGGGTATTATATCAGAAAAGTTTACTCGTAAAAATCTGGCATACTGAAGCTAAATCGTAAACCAGTAGAATTTCAAAAGCGGCCACTTTTTACCAGAAATGTCTCCGGCGGCCATGTCGAACTTCCGAACTTACGACTCTAATCACTAAAGCCCGTTTTTACTTGCACTACGAAACACCTTAAAATAATTGCACGGTTGGATTTTAAGCTCTTGGCGCTGAGTTGAGCGTTGAAAATCCAACAGTGCGCCTTTATTTAGGTGTCACCTAGTGTTAGTGGAAACGGGCATGATTTTATTGAACGTGGGCGGCGGCTGCGGCACCCGCAATTCATTTGTTTTACTGTGTAAGTTGTTTAAATTATAGCAGACCAATACAACGTCGCGGACGGAAAAAAATTGGAAAAGTTGTTTCTAGGAGCCAAGTTTATAGCTAGCGGCTGCTCATGCGGACTCCAAGTTGTCGATATAAATCTCTACTCTGCAGATTTAGATTTTCTCTCTATTTCAGTCCCCTGAAATATCTTGTTCAAGTCGGTGTCACGTACCGAGGTGCATAGCAAAAGTAATTTAGAGAACAATTTATCGACTAAATTCCAGGTTCCCGAAAACTATTAGTTTGTCACTTGGATATAACAGAAATTGGTTTTGGTGCTCACCGCGGACACAGCGAAAAAACTATAAATCACAACTCAATTCCAAACAATTTCGATATATTACCACATAAGGGGGAAATAACACGGATGTGACAAGAATATTATCGCCAATAGTCGCCCTGACTTTTATTCTAGTGGCAAGTGGATTCTACTGCGCGATCTTTTAACGGCCACTTCTTAGTTAGTTTTAACAGACTTCAAAAAACATTCGGCCATTTTCATTGTGTGTACCTGTTCCTTTATTGCGTGTTGTATTATTATTAGCTGTTCCTCCGTGATTTTGTGAGTTTTTGAATTTGTGAGGGGTATCGACTACAAAATCAGTTCAAATACATTCAAATACAAACCAAAGCCACTGACTTCCGGAACTAACATTATTTAGTCGTTTTTTTAATTCGGTTGTTTTGATTTTTAATCTGAAGTCGTACAATGTTTCTTAGCTTACATGTTTTAAGGAAACATTCGTACATTCCTCCCTTGTCATTTGTATTCAAATCTAGAATTAATTTAAATTATGACTACCAAAATAGCAAATAGCGAAGTATCGTGTAGTAAAATCTTTGTTTCCATATTTGTTTAAATAATTGAAAACTAAATTGCGAACGCAGACTAGTTAATATACCTACTGCGATCGAAGATGGAGATGTATCGAATCCAAAACACAGCTTCAGTCTTCATTTAAGCAGAGCATCGCTAAATTCACCAATCTCACTAAACACACTGATATTCGCATATGTATCCATCATCCTCTTTCCCTTATCCCAATTTATTTCATGTTTTCTTCTTCCATACATATCTTGTATCCAAATATTTATAATAAATAACTTTATTTCAAAAAATACAGATGACATTTATGTTTTATAAAGACACAATTTAAAGAGCTTTGGTAGTAACACAATGCAATACAATTAATGAACTAAAATCTGCACACAATTGGAAAACCCTGCTGCTGTCTCTCAAGATACAGTTTACCTAGTTTATCAAACAGCAGTATTGAAACGTATGGAACATTTCAAGCGGTGTAGTTTCAATTGCTCTTCAAAACATCGACATATTCAAACGCACGTGAACCTCACTCTACTCACTACCGGGATAGTCAGCATCACGGTCAACAAAATAATTGATCTGCAAGCCTGTGACGCATTCACACCAACTCCACAAATTAATAAATTGGCGACTCAACCGGACTGCCGATTCATATTTCATTTTGGACGGAACTTTTTATTAAAGAGTATTTTTTTGTGGTTTATGATACGAGATCTCATGTTGGATATCTGTAATTTATCACATCGTCGATACCTGGAAAACCAACATGTTTTATTATGTAGTAACACTTCGCGCGCGACTTTGTCCGCGTGGTTTTCGTACTATTCCCTTCTAACTTTAAGATCCCATAAAACCTCTTTAAAGCGTAGTTTTGAGAATAAAATATAGCCTATCTTACTCAAGGATAATGCAGCATTATAATGGTGAAAGATATTTTGAAATCAGACCAGTAGTTTTTGAGTTTAGTCGTTACAAACATACAGAAATAAAAAAACAATCCCCTCGTGGGAATTTAGTTTCAACAATTTTTACAGTTTACTGTTATCCTACTCAATATTTATTTAGTTACTTAATATATGACGTGTTTAAGTGTTTTTAAAACCTATTTATAAAAATATAATTTAGCAAAATATACGTAGACGCAGTGTATGTATAAATAAATTCCCTGCATCGAAAATTCAAAAGCAAGCCGATGGCTTATCGCATATGGAGTTGACTGGCGATCTCGTTAGTCTGCAGGCTAAAATCCTGTTACGTCGAGCTCGAGATCTCGCAATTGTGGAGAGTCGAATCCTGTTTCAAGCACACCTTGTTGTATTGAGAAGAGATAACGGGGAATATTAAACAGCAATATACACTGTGTTTATTGCAGGAACTATTCAATTACAGATCGGTGGTTAACAGAGGTAGTAGTGTATTTTCTACAAGGTCTTGTTCGATCTTCTCGAAAGAACTTATCTTTATAGGAAAATAGAAGGATATAAGATAAGTCAATTTGCAAGTTTAGTACTGTAGAACCTAATTGGGTCTAGAGGTACCGGTTTATCATTAAAAGACGAATTAATTTTAAATATAGTATATATTTCTTAAATTGGTAAGTTTTTTATAACATGCCTGTCAGCTTACGGTTGTCTTATCTTTTCTACATCATATATTAGTCTTTATATCATTCACCGTAAACTTATAAATCCAAGGAGGTTCGCATGCTCACTGTACTAAGGCTAGTTGTTTAAGGACGCAGACACGGAATGGAACGTGCTATTCATACACTATTTACAAAGTTATTTCTGCATTAAATTTAGTATCGGTAGAAAAACTAAGAACCAGAAATTCTTTTCGAGATGAACTTGAACTATTTTGAACAGAAAATGCATCAGAGAAACGGAGGAACTTGCACAGAAACTTTATCAAACGTGTCAAACCGAGTAACCACCAGTCTGATTGAGTGTTTCTGCTGACCTAGCTAAGATTATTTCTAACGAACTTGTAAAACTAGGGAAGGTGGAATCGAAGTAAAGTACTTCACGGAAAAGACGGTTTCTCTTTATCGCACAGTATAAGCACGGAACATTTATATCCGTATCTGGACAATTAAATACTTACATGAAAACTTGTATCTGTACTTTAAAACTCGACGTTCCTGTAGGTACCGAGGTTGTTGATAATAACATGATTTATTCTTAAAAGTAATTAATTATTGTTGTAATAAAGCAAACGGCCTGTCAACTAACGGCCGGCGATCTTACTCTACTCTTCTAATTCTAAATTTGAATTTGTTTTTATGCGAAAAATAAACTTATGAAAATCCATGGAGAGCCAAAAGTTCTAACAGTACTTACATTTTACTATAAGGAGATCCGTAATATTTTTCATAATACATTATGGAAATAGTGGAAAAAGGACGCAGGAAACACTACAACGGACCACGGTCGAGGGACACGAGCCTAGCTTGGCGCCACAATAAGTCAGGCGCGATATTTACATAACAAAATGCATTTAGGAAATGAGATAGCTCGCACAATACCATCTTAACTTCATCGGGAAATTACTCGCCAGTTCGTGAGCGAAGTACATAAGTCGTGATCGCCGAAATTCGCACGTTAATCGGATGGCGAGGCCAAACGCGTGACGGGTTTCCCTCCCTTTTATAACACATTTTATTATTCAAAATAAGGAAATGGTCATGCGATGTCGTGTCGACAAACTTTTTATTAGGCTTCAGTCATAGATAGGCGCTGAACAAACTTCCATTTAATGAGAGATTTCTTTTATATGTTTGTTATGTGTCCTAAAATACGTAAAGTTTTATTTTTGGTTATGATTTGCGAGTGTAAAAAAGCTGATGTGGGTAATGAAAGCCGGCACGCAAGACGAAGGCAGCTAACAGATTAGTTAGTGATAAAGGAGTTAGTTTTAGTACGGTTAATTACTGTTCGATAAGGCTGGTGTTGGACATGCGATGCCAACGCTGCGTGCACGCAACTGAGCCGTCGTGTTCACGCTATCGGGACAATATCCGGAGCACACAATGTAGCCGGAAGCTCTTCATCTCTTCTGTAGTTAGGTAACGTGATAAGTGAACCTTATCCTCAGCGTGTTAGCTAGGTGAGAGGTTATGGTTTGCATGTTGTCTAAGAAGTTATGCAACCAGTTCAAACAAGCGATTATCTATAGCACACATGATTGCATTCTCTTTTTAAATGCATCTATTAACGACTATAGGTAAGAGCAATCAAAAGTAGGTTTATCTTTAATTACCACAGTGAATAGATGCATTACAAAGTCTCTGCCTATTTTTTTATGGTTCCTTAAGTTATTGAGAAACAAAAGAGATATGAGAAAATTTATTAGACTTTAATTTCTTTTGCAAGGTTGAAAGTTTACGCTTGTTGTAATTTATAGCTGTACCAAGAGTGTGCTCGATGAGGTTTCCCATCGGTAAAAATGACTGAGTTCGACACAAACTTTTGTCCACTATTTAACATCTTCAGGGGATGAATTCTCAAAAATCCATCCTTACCGGTCACCTTAGTTATTAACAGAACTGTTGTGCAAATTTTCGTACTTCTAGACCACAGCGATATAGCTTGCGCGTTGTCTGTAAAAAGAAATGCATAAATAAATTTAAGATTTTCATAAAATCATTTTTTTTAAACATCTAGTCTTTACAAGATACTGCGAAAAAGGTAAATAGCACTGTTTGTTCGCACATGAAAGGAAACTTGGAAATAGCTAACCATTTTGCTAGCAAATTCTCAGTAAGGTAACACTCCCAAAATAGACCAATAAATTCACCATGAAAGCTATCCAGCTGATCAGACTGATAAGCCTGGCGCTGGTGAGCGATAGGTATATATCCTTCGAGCTATATCTGTACATCTGACCTTCACCCACGGCTTGACCTGTGGCTCAGGGTTCAGGTAATAGAATCACGTTATCGGGTGAAGACATAGATAACGTAGCAAATGGAGTGTTAGTGCGTGAATCCTGTTCATTATGTATCATTTTATAGAGGTAAGAAACGACTGTAATGACTTAGAGTGCCTCATGCAAAGACCGGTAAAAAATTTGGTATTTGA
Source organism: Phlogophora meticulosa (assembly GCA_905147745.2). NCBI lineage: Eukaryota > Metazoa > Arthropoda > Insecta > Lepidoptera > Noctuidae > Phlogophora > Phlogophora meticulosa. Next base: position 11,686,395 of record LR990522.1, on the reverse strand, counting down.
ACGCATGAACCGCTCCACAATAGGGTCAATTCACACAATATGGTGACCTAATCACTGTTCAAGCTTGACAATTGTACTATATAGATTAGATACCTACATGAACAGCAGTTCTAAATGGTTCTAAATGACTAGTGATCACCCAAAGGTCAAAACTCAACCGTTTTAACTGACTGCACTTCTTATCCATATAAACTTTAACAATCAAATCACAGACTGCTCCGTGCGCGCAGTATTCTTAAAAATGAAAATTTCTCTTCACGTATTAATATAATAATTTTATTATAAAACAATAACATAATATGCACATTAATAGCGTCATATCACAAACGCCTACTTTTTTTTTAACTTTGCCCTATACTAGGTAATTTCTCCTGTATCGTGGGTGCATTCACAAACATTAAAACTCACATACACATACACAAACAGCCAGACCCGGAACAACTACCTGTAGGCCATACAAATATTTGTTCCGTGTGGGAATCGAACCCACGACACACAGCGCAGCAGTCAATCGCTCAGCCACTGCGCCAACGGTCCGTCAAAACCATTCACCCGAACATTGTCACTCCATTTCCTTGCTACACCATGGACAAGGGTTATCAAGATTTTCACGGCGGCGGCGGCCTTCTATTCATCATCGAATGTCCCAGCTGATCGATCGCAGCCAAGATTACGAGACCCGGCCGCCCTGCCCTGACACTCTGTAACAAACAATCTGCCGATATTGGAAATTGTTTAGGTTTTACTTTAAAATTAGTTTGTAAATTGATTTTGTGGGGCCCTGCGATTGGAATCGGAGAAAAGGAAATGTTTGTGGAAGAATTTTGTATCATATTTATATTTTTTTGCTGAAAATTGTTTTCTTAAAAGCTTATATACTTTAACGGCCTTATTACTAAACACAAGGTTTATATTTAGAACGAGATTTTAACCTAAAGTTAAAGTTCTAATTACAAAAACTGAAGATAAACCCGAGTCTAAGTTGTCGATTTTGTATTAAGAACTTTTTTGAACTCTGAATGAAGTTTGAATGAAATAACTGGCTTGAAGGTTAGAACAAAAGTTAGAACGTTCTGCAATATAAATACGGTAAATGTCTTGCTGATAACGATTCACGTGTCCCACATAACCTAAACACAGAACACCGTCTTCTTTTAAAGTAAAAGTTGCAAAGAAAAAACAAAACCTTATCAGAGTATCCTGTTCTCGTAAACTTTGACTTCGTAAGCCAGATAGATAGTACAGTATTTTTAAAGGAGCTCTTTTGTAGCGTGCCATAGCAAATATAGAGTAGCTCGAAGGATAGAAGGGCAGCTCGCACATTCAGATGTTTAGCAATTCTAATTCAGTTCCGAGTCCTACCAGTGTTGCCATTGTGAATAAACTTTAAAGGGCTACCCACGCGAGCTTTTGGACAAATAAGCCGTTAATAATGGTAATGTGCCACAGATACAAGCTCGAAATTTGAATTTGTAATTTATTATTTTTTAGCTAATGGATTTATTTTAACTAACTTGAGTATTACCCAGTATGGAATAAGCAAGTAGGCATGTCATATGGCCTTTTTGTAACAAGTATTAAACAGCGTTTTTCCACTTAAAACTGAGGCAGCGGATTAAAAATAGTACTATAGTGGCATTATGCAAAATCAACATATAGAAATACGTATTAGCCATTTAGTTAATTTTTCTACGTTTAGAATTCTTTATTCCGCCTCTCTTGCAAAGGTTAAAACCCGGAGTTGTACGTTAATCTATTTGTATAAAAAAAAACTCTGTATCATGGAGGGAGGAATTGAACTAGTCTTGATGCTAATGAGCGCTAGAAAAACGGCGAGACTGAGGCATAAATAAATAGTAAGGTGAGCGTTCGTCTAGTAAAATAATTAAACCAACCCTTTGTGAACCAGCCTGCAAATGTTCTACACCGTAGTTGCTAATAGAGGCATCTTCTCATCCAGAGAAGGCACGAACTTTGATCCCAACGCTTGGTCAGCCCGTATTGGTCATTTCCGTACTTCAGACAAGTAACAAGACGTTATTTTCCTTCACCGTAAACCAGAGTTACATAAAAAATTCATTACATTTGGAGGGCGTCGTCATGGCGACCTGAGTCGAGTGTGTGTCGAGGATTTTACTTTGAACAGACTAAGAAAAAGGGTCATATTAACAGCTGAAAGTTCATAAGACATTTAAATAGTTACTTCGTGAATTTGCTACTGTTTACAAAATATTTTGGTAAGTATAACATTTTATGTGACTCGTAAATATTTAAGTGTGCTATTTCATGTAATAAATTGTCGCGCAGTGTTACAGAGGTCGTTAAATTATTTTAGGTACCATGTAATGACCAAACAATTAGGCACTGTGATTAGGCACTACGTTATTCCTAGTCTACATGCGATTAGGTGGTCTGGAGCAGAGGCTGTCAACCTTTTTTTTGACATTTTGATTTCGTTGCTGTAAGCAAGGGCCAGAAAGTTTAAAAAATAAACAATAGAAATATAAAAATAAACTTTAAAACCGGAGATTAACCAAATCATTTATAAAGAATATGAATAAGCAAGTAATGCCTACAATAAAATAATGAACAAACAAAAGCTTCGAGCCACAAAAACCCAGAGGATTATGAGAATAAATCCAGAAATTCGCTGTAACAAACAATACAAGAGGAAATACAATAGTCCAGTAAAAACTAAAACAGAAAGGAAAATATGACGCGAACGCTTGCACACAAAGTGGTAAGGAAACAAAATGCATATTGTGTAATATGTACAAAATAAAGCGTCGTATATCCCAGTTTACATTATACTACATAGGCCGTATTAGGTACCAGCGGTATATCCGACCGGCATATTAAAGCTGCACGCTTCAGGAAGCGTTCACGACGTTAAACTACCAGTTCCGAAAGATTTTAAACTCCGATTACGCCATGTTTTACCTAAATTACGTACCTGTTGGGCCTAATCAATGGCTGTAAGTTTGTAAACTTAAGTAGGTTAGAAGGAAAAGTGCAGTATACACAGGGCCGGATTTAGGACACAGGGGCTCTAGCCCCGGGGCCTCCGCAATTAAGGGGTCTCCACAGGTCGATTTTTTAGCACATACATACAACAACAGTAAGGCTAGGCAGAGGTATACCTGCAGATTACCCACAACAATACTAACAAACAAAAATCTAACGTAAAAATACAACACTTTATGAAAAATAGACACAAATTCAAAGTTGTTTCTACTGAGGATTGAAAATGATTTACTCCGAGAACTATATTACACCGAAATGATTCATGATTGGACGAGATAAGCTCGCAAAGTCGCTTTTTTGCATTTTTTAGTACCAAAATTCGTCTTAAAAAAATATTCGTCTGTTCCAAAAAAACGGGGCCTCCACTTTTTGGTTGTCTCAGGATCTCCGCAACTTCAAATCCGGCCCTGAGTATGCAATTTTCAGGTTGAAATACTGTGTTCCCACCTTAGGCTATTTTCCCCTATATTAAGGGGACTGCCTCGTTGGTTTAGTTGTCGCAAGAACTACTGCAAAGCACGAGGTACTTATTAGAAAACTGTACTTATGGGAAAATATTTCAAAAGTGTCAGATTTTAGGGATTTTTGGAAAGGAAATCCAAAATCAGTTGGTGGAAAAACTGTTTAAATACTTAGGTACAGTAAACCACACGTCGATGTTACCACTTTGACTTCGAGCCTTCGTGACATAGGTCTAATAGTATAAGAGGGCAGCTAATACTGGTCTTGTTATCACTGACGTGTAGCGGTGGGTACAAATTATATCTTACTTCATTTGATGACTAAACTTTTATAGTCGAATTCGATTCGATCTCATTCTACTACTCGTATCTCTGCCAAATATTCTAAAAGAAAAAGTAAGCTAAAATTTATTTGGGTAACATGCAGGAAATGCAAAAAGGAAAATCTAAAACTAAAAAGTATACAATAAAAATAAGGACCTGCGCGAGGTTCAAAGGCTCAGCGTAATGGTGAGATATTAAAAAAAAATACTGGATCGCTGATATTCTGATAGCGTCCGCTGTGATGCAAAAAATTGAAATTAACCCGAGCATTCCACGTACCTATTTGTATGCTTAGCTAAAAGTAGGTAAACATTTAGTTCACATAAACGCCAGTTCTGCTTTGTGAGTGGCGTTGTAATTAATGTTGGTACTACATAATTTCCCTAAAGGCCAAACACAAGAATGAACAAAAGGACCTGAATAAAAGAAAAATAAATTACAGCTTCGGTGCGTCTAAATAGTGAAAAATATAGGGTTGATACTTAAATAGTGGGCAAGGTCCCGCAGGCCGTGAGTGGCGACCCTGGGTTCTTCACAAACGCCATTTCCGGACACCGAATCAGAGTGAACACGCGAGCCGGCTTCACAAAGGGTGTTAATTTAGTTGCTGTGAAAAACCTCCGCGAGTTATTGCGCTGGAACGTGCGAAAAAGGCATTTTCATTACAACATTAAATGCTATTAATCATTTTCATGTACAGACTGCGCCCGTTACTCCGAATACCCACTTTAATATTCGGTTGCATTTACATATTAGAAAACGAAGGACAATTTTGTGACAGATTTAGTGCCCCTCGTGTTTACCTTTAAATTTAATTGAATCCCCCAATCTTCTTGTTTGTCTTAGTTCTACGTAAAGAGTAGTTCTATGTAGACGGGTACGTTCGTGTGGGCAGCGTTTGTCGACACTAAATCAAATCCTAGTCCTGGCCGCTCGTTAGAGCAGATTGAAATGTCCGTTTTATTTATTTTCTTACACACATATACGTAGGTACAACTGATTGTTGTCATCATCAACTAACTAGCCTATTCCCAACCTTTTTGGGGTCAGTTTTCCGTCCAACCAGATTCAGCTGTATAGCAGTATTTCACATGGAGCGACTGCCTATCTGACTTCCACAACCCAGTTACTGGGCCACACGATACCCCTTGGTGAGACTGGTTGTCAGATTTCGGCGTCACAATAGAAGATCATGATGATGACCTAGCCTTTATCTAACTATGTTGGGATCGGTTGTAATCTAATCGCATGTAACGGAATATCAGTATATTAACAAGTTACTTACAACACAATACCTTCGATATGATTGGTTGGCGGACTATCGGGCTTAAGACTACCCGTAACGACTGTCAAATATCTACAAATGACAGCCGGGACCAACGGCTTAACGTGTTTTCTGAGGGACGGGCGAGTCTTGATACTTCCAAGGACCTTGGAAAGCATAACTAAACATTCCTTTGACTGATCTGAAGCTGAAGCTGTGGAACTGATTTCAGTATGAAGATAAAAATAATAAGCATTATTTTTGTATAACCAATCTTGGTAACAGTTGGTAATCTGGTCAGTGGCCAGCTGAGATGGATAGAGGTTTGGAAGTTTAATTAGTGTGAGCTTCCCTGGTACACGTAACAGTGTGGCTCCACTGACGAAAACTTTCTTAGTCCGTAGATACACCTTTTACTACACAAGTTTACCTACCTATGTAGCTTACATAGGTAAACTTATGTTGTTGAAAATGTCTTAAAGGAGGTTCAATGAAAAATAAGTATAAATTGAGTGCCTTGATTTAAATTTGAGCCTTGAAGGCCATTTCCCGTAATTAAAAACGTTCAAAATTTAGTCCCAATCACATCAGCGACAAATCTATGTCAAAAACTTGTGAAAAATGTAGGTGAGTTTGACGTGTTTTAGACAGAATGCGACTGAAATTAGAATGGGAATGATCTTAAGAATACGGGAATGACCTCTCTGTTTTCAGTTCTCAGCTCCAATAATGATATTCCACAATAAAAGCGTCGACCGTAGGGAAAATATAAAGAAAATGCTAATAAACAATTTAAGTACATTTTTATAATGTGTGTTTTCATTTTTATGACTGCGCATTTAAAATACTGTACCGACCACAAAATGTCATTTTTATTGCCTAACGTTACAAATTTCTAATTTCCTGAAGACGTAAAACAAAATTATTTTTCATCATAATCACTGGGCTACCTCCTAAGATGCGTTTTTATGACCTCAATAAAACTTAGTACCCCGGCCGCTCTTCAACTCGTACTGCCGGTAAGTCATGTCATATGACGTATAACGACTTTAATCTTAGCTTAAGTAATCATTGTCATTGTATTTGACGTGCGTTTTGTAATCCACACGTGGATTCGTTCGTAAGTTTTTATGAAGGTACAAGCTATCTTAATCGCATCTTAGGAAACTCATTTGTTTTTGAAGGTATATCACCTTCATGTACTAGAACTGGCTGGATAGAAAACTGTGTACAAAAAGTTGACATATTGTTTTGTGTGACACTTAGATTCTACGTTGTTCTCAGCTAATCCTTTAGACCTTAAAAATTTAATAGTATTTCCTGTGTTTTTTCTCTGCAAACCTCCCCAACAATTTTGTACCCGGATAAATATTATCCTATGCCCTTTTCCGTTTCGTGATGCTTTGTGCATAACTTCGTTGATATGTGATGAGTAGTCTTAACATACCAGGAGACAGGACTCTTCACATTTAGAAGGCAGATGTGAGTGGAAACGCCTTAAGGCTTGGCCTTGGCTCAAGGAATTGGCCTTCTGATGTATGAACATGAACGGAGCGAAAGGGTGTATGTAGGGATCGTAGCATTTGGCGTTATGTAGTTTCTACCTTCCCCCATGGCAAAAGGCGTGAGTTTATTTATGTATCTTCCGATAGGTAGGCAAGTACTTACTTGGACAGCATCTGTTGTACTCAAGCCCCAAAAAAGGCTGAGTAAAACTAATAATTAAAAGATCAACAGAAAAAAGATGACTTCAATAGAGCACCTAAATACCTTTTTAGAATTCGATGGACCCTATATTAATATTCTTCTAAGATAAAGAAAGCTTTTATAGAAAAATTTGAAAACTTTCTGAGATTTTATTATTAAAGAAAGATTCTTGTAGAACATGATAAACTAAGTTCTTCCGTCTACAAACGTCTGTGTAACAAACTGGAGATGAAGATAGTGTTTCAGTTTGATCTATCGAATATAATCCCCTACTCGTCCCTGAAGGCACTCGCTGGAAGGAGGCTCTTCTCTTAGATTTGTGTTTGAGCAATCTTAATCAAAGACTAATCTAACATTTAAAGGTCAAGATCAATCAAGTGAACTAACAAGTAACATGGATTATTTTGAAGTGAACTTACAAACAGGTTCTATATTCAGAGACAAACAGAGTGTGAAAGGTTTTAGGGGTTAATGAGTTGGTGTAGGTCACTAATTACGGGTATTTATCCTATTTAAGTAAAGTAAAATACTAGCCTATTACTGTCCTACTGCAGGGCAAAGGCCTCTTTGTCATACAGAGAAGGCACGAGCATTTATCAAAACGCTTGCTCAATACGGGTTGGCGGGATTTTATCCTATTTATTAATTTAAAATCAAATGTTACTTGAATATATTGTTTTCTTTTTATCCTTATGTAATGTTAATTTTAATTTTCTATGTAATTTCAGATACAATGTATTTATTGTTCATGATTGAATGATTTAATAATTTAATAACTTAGTATGATAGGATAGATATTTAATACCTTCAAGTGTGAAAGGGAGATGTATTTTTTTTTTTTTTTAATCATTAATCGATTCGAATTGTCGTCATGGCTAAGTGGTTCAGGCCTACCCTCTTTAGGTTAATTCCGGGCAAGTACCAATGTGACTTTTTAATTCATTTGTATGTACTTTTTAAGTCTAAAAGAAAGTTTTGCGAGGAAACTGAAATTCCTTCCTTCTCTTCATGAGAAAATCTCTTTGCCCTGCAGCAGGAATGCAGAACGCTATTATTATAAATTCTCGATTTGAATAACTGATAGTTTATTATGTAGTGAACGGTATCTTGATAACCTACAAATGACGTATTAAATATTTCATACTCCTTTAATATTTAACACCATTTTACATAGTTAGAACTACATCCATAAATCATCAGAACAGAATAATCATAGAAACTAATCAAGCAACTGCCACACAGTCTTCAGAGCTCCTCAGCGCAATGTTACGCGCGTACATGTATCATAACCAATCTGACAGCTGTAGTGTCAGTGCCGCACTGAGGCAGCTCCGCATATCCATCACGCGCGCTATCAATCATCTTGACAGTCTGTGCACTTTGCTCTGATCTTTGACATTGCAACGTCAATGCTATTCATGTAAAGGGTGAAGCTTTTCTGTTGGGAAGTGAACAAGTTAAAGGATAAGTTGTGAGATGTATTTAGATATTATTATTTATTTTGACTTAATTGTTGTTTTAATGTGTGGTGCATTTTTTTTACGTAGTGTACATATATGTGATAACGCATAGTGCCTGAAGATATTTTGTTATTGTTTTACTTAACATCACCCTTGTATTTCCCGACAGGTTAAGCATATAATAGTACACACACATTTCGCCAGATATGTTTAAGATCCATGTTATACAGGGCTAGCCTGTTGCCATCAACCACGCACAAATTCAGACTCCGGGCTACTTTTAAGAAATTCCATATGGAAAAACCCAATAAAACTTTGTCTCATCAGGGAATCGAACTCAGTATCAACGAGGCAGCGAGGAGTTATTTGTGTAAATTGGAACTTTATAAGAAAACGACAAACAATATAAAATAATACAGATGAGGTCAGTGTTTCCCAGCTGACTAATCTGAGAAGGCACTGAAACAAACTCTGAGATCACCACAATCTCTTTTAAAGTCCAGACATAATTATGGTATCTGGTGGTAACTGTATCAGGATCCAACTCCCTCATTCCCAGAATTTGCAGGCTTCTTAATAATTGCGATGAATCAATAGATATTTTTTCCACAGCACTTCAAAAATTCAAACGCCAAGTCCATCAAAACTAACCACCATTTTGCCTTTTTTATTCTCTGTCTTGTTACGAGTATCTTTGTATTTACTGTGTTTGTAAAACTTGTTGAAAGTGTTATTTCTGCACTGATATTGTAATTTTATTTTTGTTATCGTTTTGTGTTTTTTTTGCATGCTGTGTCTATCGCATTACATTGTACACTATTCTTATATTATATTGCTTGTATTATGAGGATGAATAGTGTAACAATTGTAGATAGGCCAATAAATAAATAAATGATCAGGTCGATTATATGAGGACCAAACCGAAGATTAGTCTCTGAGATGGTCTTTTGAGGAAAGCACCACACTGATTTTTGTAGATGTGTCCATACAGTGCACGCATTTGTAAGTAATCGCGTAGCTCCTAGTATTGATCGGTATCGTACGATAACAACAACAGAGGGTGTCCCCATCCCTTCCTTGTTTTGTGTTGTGTTAGATAAGCACAAGTTTTTTTTTAACTTTTCTCCACACTAGGAATTTTGTCTTGTATCGTGGGTGCGTTTACAAACATTTAAACTCACGTATACAAACAGCCAGACCCGGAACAACTACCCATAGGTCATACTTTTTTTTTTCTGTGCGGGTATCGAATCCGCGACATACAGCGCAACAGCCGCTCAACCACTACGCGAACCGTGCCGTTTGTATCACATTAGTGCTATAATTTAGTCCTTATTGGCACTAATTACAGTAATTACCCCGTTCAGTACAAAATTCGCTACGGAACGGTCCTACAGCGTGCACGTATCGCGAATGAATGGAATGCTGCTCCAATAATCCGAAATTGATAACTGCCGTTCTAAAATGTTCACGAAACAGCGCTATATTGTTCGCACGCCTCGTCGATACAGCGATTCGAGCAAATTATTGGCGTGTGTAAAATCTATACAAAACTGGGAATTGATTGTGAACATTTCCAATTAAATTTCGACATTGGAATGATGAAGAAAACGCAAAAACAAAAGTTTTGCCACTTGTACGAGCGAGGATGTGCGAGTGAGAGGCACGATTCGGCGGGTGAATTATGTATTCGTTTTGTGGAGTCCTAAAAACAATGTGAAAAGTTTCAACTACTTTTAATCAACAGTTTTTATCAAATCGTTTTATTTATTCGTAGGGCACCATTTTTAGGGTTCCGTAGTCAAATGGTTCGGCTTGTCATAAAATACAACGTTCTTTGCATCATCAGAATCATCATCATCATCATCATGATGATGATTCTTCACATCATCGATGTAATGACAATAGTCTCAGAATAAACCGGACGGACGGGTGGACGGACGAGTAGACAAACGGATAGCGATAAACAATAATAGTTCCTTTATTACCATTTTAATACGGTACATAGCAAATTAACTTACTAAAAGTTAGTCTGTAATCTAAAAAACCACAAAAGGTACATGGTAAGGTATGGTAATGGTAAGTAAGGTAGGTTAATGTAAATTATTATATTAAATACAATTTTTGCATCGAAATTAATTCAGCGAATACTTATATATCGCAGAATCGTGTAAATCAGAATTCCTTTGTCCAGGTCGCCAAACCTATATATATATTATATAGTCGGAGAGACCATCCAGTTTGGCCGGACATTTGGGTAAAAAGACCGGACACCTTTCATTATTGAAGATTTTGTGTCTCAGTATTAATAGGTACAAAAAAAATGTAGATATTTTAAATCAATATCAATTTTTCGATTATTACCATAAATCTTGTTAAATTCTATTGAAATGTAAATAAAATCGATTGCCTAACAAAAGCTGGGCAATCCGTACACCGTTTATTTTGGATGGACACGCAATCAAAATGCCTAACTATGTCCGGCTTTATCCTGACGCCTGGAAACGATATATTACATATTCTGTTTATGAACTCACGATATATAGATGAATAAGGAGCCGTCAATCATGATTAGGTTTGAATGATATTATCGAATCTATCATCTTCATAATAAAGGTCAAGTATGTTTGCGGAACTCTGAATGTAAATATAATATTCAGTCAGTATAAATATTTTTTTACACTTTTGCAAAAACTGTGTTGACGACGAAATATCGTGATTGCGGTTCTCGTTAGCGAAACTTGTCACTATTAACCTAACTTTAAAATATGTTTGTGAGTTCCAGAGTGTTCTGAAATGCACCTCATTACTGTGTTACTACTAACTACGTCTACGTTGATGTCATGATGGCCTAGTGGTTTAGGCCTCGCCTCTTGTGCACGAGGTTGTGGGTTCAAACCTGGATAGGTACCAATGTGAGTTTTTTCAATTCATATGTACTTTCCAAGTTTATCTTGGACATCACTGACATCGGTGAAGGAAAACATCGTGACGAAACCTGGACTTATATAATTAATATTAGGTCTTTACCTATGAAATTGCCGTTCTGCAGTACTGGCCATTTCAAATCAAAATATTTTTTGTTTGGCTAAGAATTCTAATTTCAAATTAATTTTATTTTAAAAACATGGATTTTTTTTTCCAAAAGTAGTCATTTGTTTATTGATTAGTGTTACATTTTCATCGCATTTAAATCTTTTTCGTCATCATGGATACGTTAAAAATTCGAGTAATTATGGAATATGAGTACCGTCGTGGCAGCAACGCGGCACAAGCGGCACGCAACATCAACGACGTTTACGGAGCTAACACTACAAACCAACGCACTACCTGTTATTGGTTTGCTCGCTTCCGTTCTGGAAATTTCGACCTGAAAAATGAACCTCGCGGTCGTCCGAAGACTTTGGTCGACAATGACGAATTAAAGGCGATTGTGGAAGCTGATGATACACAATCTACGGCTGAATTAGCAGCAGCTTTCGACGTTAGCGTCAAAACAATATTGGTCCATTTGCGTCAAATTGGCAAGGTAAAAAAGCTTGACAAATGGGTGCCCCACGAACTCAATGATCGCCAGCGCGAAGTACGCGTCGAGACGTGCCTTGCACTGCTCAACAGACACACAAATGAAGGAATTTTGAACCGCATTGTTACCTGCGATGAAAAATGGATTCTGTTTGATAACCGCAAGCGCTCAGCAAGTTGGATGGATCCTGGTTCAGCACCTAAACAATGCCCTAAACGAAAACTTACCCCAAGAAAAGTGATGGTCACTGTTTGGTGGTCTAGCTCCGGTGTGATTCAACACAGCTTCTTACCAAACGGGGTGAGCATTACTGCAGATGTGTACTGTGAAGAATTGAACACAATGATGGAGAAGCTGGCACATCTCCAACCAGCATTGGTCAATCGCTCGACTCCGCTGCTCCTGCACGACAACGCGCGACCTCATACTGCACAGCAGACGGTCTCCAAGTTGCAAGAACTGGGGTTGGAAGCTCTCCGTCATCCGCCCTACTCACCAGACCTTGCGCCTACAGACTACTACTTTTTCCAGAATTTGGATAACTTCTTGGCGGGAAAAAAATTCAATACCCGAGAGGCAGTACAAAATGCCTTTGAAGAATTTGTTGCCTCCCGTCCAGCTGATTTCTTTAAGAAGGGCATCAATAAACTGCCACTGCGTTGGCAAAGATGCATTGATTGCATGGGTGATTACTTCGATTAATACAAATAAAAAATACATGAAAAAAATTCATTTAAATTTTTTCATACAAAACGGCAATTTCATAGGTAAAGACCTATTATAAGCTTGAAATCGCCAACCCGTCTTGAGCAAGCGTGGTGATTAATGCTCGTGCCTTCTCTGTATGAGAAGAGGCCTTTGCCCAGCAGTGGGACAGTAATAGGCTGGTACACTACACTACTACTACGTCTACGTTGTCGTGCTGGGCATGAGATGCTAGGTTTGATTCTCAGGTCGGATGAAATGTTATTGGGTTTTTACTGGATTTCTGCCCGATTTATGGCAATAGGTTCGCCTTTTATTACATGAGAGTTAAATATATATCTGGCGAAATCTATGTGTACTATAGATACACCTCTGCTTAACCTATCGGGGAAAACATCCGTGATGTTGTCTGTTTATGCATGTACTAACTAAGCAGAAGTAGCTCCACACTTCCACAGTGACATTACTCCGTCAACAATGTTTGCAACAGTAAGTAATACTGCGCCAGATAGACGTTGCAACATTCTTATCGCGAGATTGCAAAAAGTTCAACAACTATTTGCTTTCAAGAGAACCTTGCCAATATTTTATAGGCGGTTGGTGTTCTTTTATCTGTGCAACAATAGCACTTTTGTACACCACATTCTGTGTGCTCATATATTACATATATATTGTCCCACCGCCATGCTGTTTCTAGTCAATATATTCAGTGTTTGCCCACCCGCCTTGACTTACACGCAATTTTCTTTTTGTTCTTCTCAAATAAACTCAACCAGTATCGAGGTTCGTGATATGAGACCGCGTCTTTTGAATGAATATTAGAACGTAAACCAAAGTCTTGCTACTACTTTTTTTTTATATTGCCAACGTGAGGTAAAAAACCTGGAAGACGCGTCTCGAATTGAAAATGTACTGAAGCACGAGACAAATCTACGTACTAGACGCTGTATTTCATGAACCTCACGGATTTCAATTCAGAGGTAATTGGATGTGCTCTACATAATGACTTCATCTAAAGTTGTGAGTTCTCATAACTGGCGGTTAAGGTGGAATTAGTGAACCCCTCACAAATACGGCTTCAAATACGGGTTGCATTTGTTTTCACAATCACGTAACTGCAGTGCTGTTCTGTAATAAAAATTCTCCGTGAAAACTGATGCAAGGGAATTTCACCATTACATTATCTTTCATATTCTTGTCTAACAATATGCAGTGTCTAACAGTATGCTAATAATAAGTAAATAAATAAATAGTACCAGCCTGTTACTATCCCACTGCAGGGCAAAGGTCTCTTCTCATATATTAGGCACGAGCATTTATCACCACGCTTGCTCAAGAAGGGTTGGCGATTTCAGACTTATATTAATTATAAGTCCAGGTTTTTCTTCACCGATGTCAGTGATGTCCAAGATAAACTTAGAAAGTACATATGAAATGAAAAAGTCACATCGGTACCTATCCAGGTTTGAACCCACAACCTCGTGCACAAGAGGCGAGGCCTAAACCACTGGGCCATCATGACATCAACGTAGACGTAGTTAGTAGTAACACAGTAATGAGGTATATTTCAGAACACTCTGGAACTCACAAACATATTTTAAAGTTAGGTAAATAGTGACAAGTTTCGCTAACGAGAACCGCAATCACGATATTTCGTCGTCAACACAGTTTTTGCAAAAGTGTAAAAAAATATTTATACTGACTGAATATTATATTTACATTCAGAGTTCCGCAAACATACTTGACCTTTATTATGAAGAAGATAGATTCGATAATATCATTCAAACCTAATCATGATTGACGGCTCCTTATTCATCTATATGTCGTGAGTTCATAAACAGAATATGTAGTATATCGTTTCCAGGCGTCAGGATAAAGCCGGACATAGTTAGGCATTTTGATTGCGTGTCCATCCAAAATAAACGGTGTACGGATTGCCCAGCTTTTGTTAGGCAATCGATTTTATTTACATTTCAATAGAATTTAACAAGATTTATGGTAATAATCGAAAAATTGATATTGATTTAAAATATCTACATTTTTTTTGTACCTATTAATACTGAGACACAAAATCTTCAATAATGAAAGGTGTCCGGTCTTTTTACCCAAATGTCCGGCCAAACTGGATGGTCTCTCCGACTATATAATGAAAACTGATGCAAGGGAATTTCACCATTACATTATCTTTCATATTCTTGTCTAACAATATGCAGTGTCTAACAGTATGCTAATAATAAGTAAATAAATAAATAGTACCAGCCTGTTACTATCCCACTGCAGGGCAAAGGTCTCTTCTCATATATTAGGCACGAGCATTAATCACCACGCTTGCTCAAGAAGGGTTGGCGATTTCAGACTTATATGAATTATAAGTCCAGGTTTTTCTTCACCGATGTCAGTGATGTCCAAGATAAACTTAGAAAGTACATATGAAATGAAAAAGTCACATTGGTACTTGTATCCATAACCTCATGCACAAGAGGCGAAGCCTAAACGACTGGGCCATCATGACATCATGATATGCTAATGATATGGATAATTTGATATTATTGCCAAGCTAGTATTTAAGTGCCTTAACATGACAGCATGTCCACTTAAAGTTTTCAGTTCAGGGTGGCGTTAGTTTCATGTTTTCCCGTCGACATAGATATGTTGATTGTACTGTACTACTACTTCTGGGTGACACTGACAGCTCACTTCAGCTCGTTTCACCGAAGTTATCACAGAGAGATTTGATAGATTCACCGGCTGATCACAAAACTTTTACATGACGTAACCTGCATCAATTCAGAAGGATATTTATCCCGGCACAATACGTAGCTCCCGCGGGATATAGGTACGATCCATATTTCATTCTGTAATAGAACATCATTTCTCTTTGTTACTCAATCATGTCTCTGCGGATCGATAATTTTGTCAAAAGAAAATTGTGTAGCGAAGTCTAGAAGAGAGATTTCCGAAGACATATTTGTAGTGGCGGACCAAGTTTAATTCGCAATCTTTCTCAGTTAAGCCGGGTTCAGACGTAAGAAATGTGTCATGTAATGCTTATAGTGTGGATGGCATACAAACTCTACGTAAACGAGCACTATGAGAGCCTTTGTGATGGTGATTGAAACCGACAGCCGATGGATCAGCGCGAGCGCCATCCCGAGCGTTGCTTGTAATGCTCGGAATACTGTCTACATGCAGAATGCGCATCACACGATACATTACATATTTATATCCGTCCATCCAAAAACTGGACATCGTCTCTGTTCCAGCTGGAAAGTTTAGAAGCCTTGCTTGCAATACTATTCTAGATCTTGCTCCATCAGCATTATAACTTTAAAATTCTATGGTTTTATGGTACATCTGTGTCTTAACACCTTAACTGCCAAACAACGAGACACAATAGAAAATGTATTGTTTGTCGGTCATTTGTCGTTCAACGTGTTAATGTGTTTTCTCGGTATTTTGCATGACTGTTTAGTTTTAGTTTTAGGAATACTTATCACCTTAGCTGCCAGAAAACGAGACACAATAGAAAATGTATTGTTTGTTGATCACGTGCCGTGTAAGGATTTAAACACATTGAATAAGCTCACATCACATTAGTTTTAGTAAATTGTGTAATGTGTAACTGCTTACAAATGTTGTATAATTTTAAAATGTACACAAATCACCCACGTCTGGACTCGGCCTTAGAATGAACATTAGTTCTTCGTAGAAACTTGGTCGTGTAGATAGTTGATGAGGCTGCATTGTTTCGTGTTTTATGCCACAACTAAACACATGATCTGAGCCGGCGCGTTGGCTGGACAAAGTTGGCGCGGCTTGAAACTTGCAGCTGGTCAATTAAACTTCGTCAATATTATGCGGAAGCTCCTAGCTGCGGTTGTACTTCGATGTTACAGTGCATTGGTATCAGCTCGCAACTTTACTTGATTATAGTTTAACATTGAGTTTTAAAGAAGATTGATGAGTTTTATCCGATAGGTGTAATAGATAGTGGTTAATTAAAAGTATCGTTCCTTCCCTCCACCTGACCTTTCCCTATTATGTTGGGGTCGGCTTCTAGTCTCACTGGACGCAGCTGAATACCAGCACCAAGGAACGACTACCTATATATAGCTTCGATTTTCTTTGATTAGGTTTGTTGTCAGACTTTCGGGCTCCTGACTACCCATAACGACTGTCGAAGATTCAAAATGACAGCCAGAACCAACGCCTTAACGTGATTTTCGCGGTATGTGATGGATTACGGACCGACCTCGGCAAGACTGACCCGTACGTACGGCTTATTATTTGGCCAATAGCTTACTGCATCATTTCCAAGTAAAACTGTTAGTCAATTTTATATTTTTCTATTTTATTAAACCTATCAGACAGACGTGTTTCTGGAGTTTGTTCCGCCACTTCTTCTTCCCAGAAAAAAGACTAGGAAATGGTGAAGGCGTTTTGGGGGACTGTATTTTGTAAAGCCTAATTTTAATAAATGAATTTTGATTTTGATTACTTACGTAAATATCTGCGATTTAAAACATTATCACCTTTTTTGCCATTAACATAAAACGGATAATGCTATAACAGGTACTGAGCACCACCTTTCTATAGGTAATATGGACTAATATGAACATGAACTATCAACGTTACCTCTAATGCGAGTATAGTTTCCCGTGACATCTCAATTTAGCGCCCTTTGCCTATTCTGCGAGTTGTCAAGTAACTTTTTTTTGTATAACAATGCAAGTATTTACAAGACCCTTGTATAGTTTGAGTTAAAAAAATCATCTTCAAAAGCAATCAAATATTATCAATAAACATACCTAATTTTCGTATTATTTAATCATGTATACGGAAGAGTCAAATTCGCACAGATGGCGCCTCTCCATTTCTATATAATAAGGCAAGAGTTGGAAACATGGCGGGCAAAACATCTTAATTACATACGAAAACCTCTTCCGTTTCAACTTCGACCCTAAACCCAAATTAATATTTTATATTTCAAAGGATCCCGGGCTTAATAGGAAAATCTCGAATTGATTAACATCAAATCAAAGGAGAGCGTAGAATAATACACAATAAAAGTGCCGAGGTATGTCATTTAAGCGTATCTACCGTCCTCATCCCGAAACGAGCTAAAAAAAGGAGGCCAGGGTTGGATTTTCCGATTCATATCCTTTGGAATTTTTCCGGGCCGCGTATCTACGTGCGGTACGAATTTTTATTTCATTTGCTCCCTACTAACAAAACGAATGCATGGTCCTGTGAGCACTAATGAACCTGCCTTCAGAGCATTCAGCCGGCTGAAATGCGCGCCTACACAGATACATTTGCGACTTAATGAGCACCTGTGCCGTTCCAATTTGCACCTTACATGCTTGTGTTTAAAACTTTTCGGTTTAGCGTTTGGTGTGGACTAGGTGTAATTTGATGTTTGTGGGGAGGAAAGGAGGTAAAAGGAGAGATTATCGGGGAAGCGCGGACGTTTCCATAACAGCGCTCGAGCGAGTGCGGTATGTAGCCGCCACAAGTGAAAACCGTTAATTATAAAGACACGGAAAAATTAAGAAAAGGGCTCGAATCAGAGGAGTTTTTAATAAGGTTCGGATGACGGAGAACGAGAGACTAATTAACGTAGTGATATTGTGCTGTAACATGCCATCATCGCGGGTAAAGTCGTTCGTGTCTTGGGGCAAAAGGTCGTATCTCTGTAAACTGGAAAATTACTTGAGAATCATTTGTTTCTTCACTAACTTTTCCCCATGTTATCTAGATATTGCGAGAACTCCTCTCATTAGAGCCATACGCGTGATGGTTCACGGGAGGGTTGATGTATTGTGGTGCAACTTGAGTGAATTCGCAAAAGTTACACTATATATAATAAGTTATTTAGATTAAGATATTTTTTAACTAGGTATAAGGTGTAGATTTGGGATTTAGTTATTAAGTCCAATCTGTCGCATTGGATCATAGATATGTAAAATGAATATTTATATTGTGTTTCCATTTTTTCAGGTACGTATCTCATGGGCCGAACTTTACATACATAACAAGCGACATCACGGCTGCCCACAGGCGGAGATGGTGGGATAAACTGGACTTCTTCAATAAAGATTGGTCCCAAATCGCCTTAGACAGAGAGACGTGGATAAAGAGTAGAAGAAAGAAGTGGAAGTCTTTGCAGTGCAGTGGGAAAGTCCAGGTTTTGATAGTTTACAACAACAGGTATCTCTAAAATGTTTATATTTGAATATTCTGCAATACGTTGCTATTATAATAAATAGTAATACCAGCCTGTTACTGTCCCACTATGGGCAAAAGCCACTTCTCATACAGAGAAGGCACGAGTATTAATCACCACGTTTGCTCAAGACGGGTTGGCGATTTCAGACTTATATTAATTATAAGTCCAGGTTTCCTCACGATGTTTTCCTTCACCAATGTCTGTGATTTCCAAGATAAACTTAGAAAGAACATATGAATTGAAAAAGTCACATAGGTACTTGCCCAAATTTGAACCCATAACCTCGTGCAGAAGATGCGAGGTCTAAACCACTGGGCCACCATGACCGTTGCTATTGTTTTCACCGAATGGCACTAAAATGGTCCTAAGTGCCCACGCTTATAACTACGAACATAACCACTAACCATACATATAATCAAGATTTAATTTACGATGCCACCAAAGTGCAACTAAGCACTTTAGGAGAACACTCTCATTAGTGCATAACGCAATTAATTTAATTTAATTACATGCATGCAATAATGTTTTAGTTAAGGGTGCAACCGTACAATTACTTAATAGTTTGAATTATGAATGGTGAATGTAATACGCACCGGTATCGTGCACAAAGTAGATATTATATTCCCATTTCGTGTGTGGCGTGCACGGTGCATCACGCGACCTGATCAACATTTTCGTGCGAATCTCGTGAATTCGGTAAATGTGATGCACAAATAGTTGGATAAAACAAGCAGGTAGCTTTTGCAGTAAAGGGTTATTATATCTATCTTAATATATATATTTCTTGTGTGCGTGTGTATGTGACTGAACTCCTCCTAAACGACTGGACCAATTTTGATGAAATTTTTTGTGTGTGTTCGTGGAGATTCGAGAATGGTTTAGATTTACAATTGGACCCAGTAGGTGGCGCTGTACGGGCAGGACAACGTCTGTTCGGTCCGCTAGTATATATATACTTTTTATTAAAAAAAACGTTGCCCCACACTAGGACTATTACTCCTGTATCGTGGGTGCGTTTACAAACATTCAAAGTCACATACACAAACAGCCAGACCCGGAACAAATACCTGTAGGCCATACAAATATTTGTTCCGTGTGGGAATCGAACCCACGACACGCAGCGCAGCAGTCAATCGCTTAGCCACTGCGCCAACCGTGCTGTCAATTTTCAATTTATACCTACAAAACTTAAAACCAAATCACGGCTCATGCAACAAGCCTCTTTATAGGTATTATTCAAGTTAACTCTTCCTTGATCTTCATCATCTGCCTAGCCTTTTTCCAACCATGTTGAGGTCGGTTTCCAGTCTCACTAGATGTAGATAAATACCAGTTTTTTACATGGGGCGAATGCCTATCTGACCTCCACAACCCAGTTACTGAGCAACACGGTACCCTTTCATAAGACTGGTTATCTGATTTCCTTACTCTGACTATCCGTAGCAACTGTCAAAGATCTATAAATGTCAGGCAGGACCAATGGCATTATTGCGTTTTCCGAGGCACAGCGAAGTCTCAATATGTAATAAACGATCACCCAACCACAGACTGACCTTGGCAAGTGTAAGTTTAACCTACAAGTGACCAGTGCAATAGCTGTGAATAGGTAATGTAGATGCCTATTAGTTCTGATTTGTACCACTTTGATATTATCCCACTGCAGAGTAAAGGCGTCTTCTCATGGGGAGAAGGCTCGAGCTATATGTCAGTGATATCTAAGATTAATTTAGAAAGTACATAATATAATATGACTTAGTAAATTTTACCTTACTTATAAATGTTGGTAAGTTTTATCATGCGCCATGGTATCGTATCACTTGAATTGAATGAATTTGTATATTAATATAATAATTTTGGAGAGTTAGTTTGTTTTTTTTGTTTTAACGTGCTACGACGTGTATAAAAACACTGTCTGTGTGTGTGTGTGTGTGCTAAATTATAGCGTAAGAGTAGTTACTACTATGAAGCTAACAAATAAACAATTGCAATTACTTGAATCAAGTTAGTGTAGCATCGGACGGTTGGTGTGATCGAGCTCACGACATCTCACTCCCAACTCGGCACATTGACACTTGATCTACTGGCGTTTATTTCTTAATTAGGTGATCAATGGCATGTTTACTAGCGTCTGAATACCAATTTTATTTTTTATCTAAAAAATAAAAAATAAAAAAAACTATCTAGGTACCTAGGATTCTCTTAAGATACAGGTTTACCTAGTTTAAGAGGCAGGGTTATAATACTTGAGTTTAGGTTTAACATAGAACCAGACTTATCCAATTTGTAGTACCTATGAGGTGATTCCTTTTGAATAAGGAATTCCTTTTGAAATTGATGATGGAGGTCATTCCTTTTGAATAAGGAATCACCATTTTTTTGGTTTCGGGGGGAAACCTTCAAAAAGCGCCTGGACTTTTGGGGAAAAGACCAGGGAGTGTGGGATTCTTACCTCACTAAAACCACCCCGGTGATCATCATCAACAATTGGGGATCTGTATTTTTGTTTTTAGTGCAAATAAATTTATTTATTATTATTACCAGATAATTAAAAAAAAATTCGGGTTAGAGAAACCGGCCATTTTTCTCTCCATTACATAATGTATTACGTATACCCACAACACACCCGATTGATCGCCATCATTGTATGCTTCCGAGCAGTTAGCTTGTTTTACGAGCCTTTGCTTCGACGCTTCGACTAACAGATAAAGTTTACGAGGCCGTGTTAAATAACGTAATGAAACTCCCCTAAACTAACCACCACAGACATTACTGCATCGATAAAACAATTGGCCAATGTCTGATACTGTGTTATGTGGGAAATTATATTTTCAAGTTTTTTTTATTTGTACAGAGGCCAGCACATCAAGCTACCTCAATCTGTCATATTTCTTGTATAGCTTTTCAACTTTATAACAAAGGAATAAGGTACATGATCAAATGGGAAAAATTGTCAGTTTGCGGTAGCTTGATGTGCTGGCGTCTGTACATAGTCACGACAACAACTAGTAGAAGTCGCTTTCAGATAAAACACTTACAAGAAGATCTTGTGTTAATAAGTCGATTTCAGGTCATTTGCATATGATTCACAAAGAAAAGTGCGACATACTTACTCGTAGATACCTACAATGAGAAATAGTGATTGCGTAATTCGATTGAAATTATGGTCAGACAATATAACCTGGCAATGTTATACAATTTAAAATCATTTAAAATTTCATCCGATGGTGAAACTTAATAAGAATATTAAACAAACTTTAAACATAAAAACTATGCATTCTTAATGTTTGTATGATAAATATAATTATGGACAGACACACACGTACCTACTGATAAGCCCTAAGAGGTTTTCTAACTTAAAGGCGTATTAGTAACGCGGCTGATATAATAAACACAGCATCTGAGGCTTTTTCTCTCTGCCCTTAACAACCAATCTAGTCGTATTCCTCACAACAAAGGTAGGGTTGGAAGTAAAAAAGAACGCAGAATGCCTTATAATACTTGTAAATATATACAAACTAGAACAAGGGGGAAATTATGTGCCTGTTTCGGTATTTAAATATGCATCAAACAAAAACACGCCACAATACATTTTTAGCATTCAGTTAAATCCACAAAAGGTAATGTATTCGCGTCATAATATTTGCCTCATACGGAATTCAAGCCTTAAAATATATATTTAAATCCGTTATTAGCATAAGTCCCGAGGTGCCCACCGCCCTGCCGAATGCGCTCTCCACTGCATTAGGGTTGCCACTTATGAATGCGAATCTAAAAAAAACTGAACGCAAAAATGTACAGTAAAATTCATAGCTGACGTAACTATGAATTTTGCTGGACATTTTTCTTTGATAGGTACTGGGTGGTATTTCGGTATATTAGAGCATGTAAATGTATTAAAGATGATGCTGGTAAGGTTCTGTGTGAAGATGATGAAATAAAACTGCGATGGAAGGTCTACTTTGATAGGTTAATGAACGAGGAGAATGAATGGAATGGTATGCTTCAAGAGACACAGGCAAATATGGGTTTGGTGAGAGAAATTAGCATGGATGAAGTTAGGAATGCAGTTAGAAGTATGAAAAATGGAAAAGCTATGGGCCCAGATGATATACCAGCAGAAGTATGGAAGGTATTAAAAGAAGATGGATGTATGTGGCTGACTTTATTCTTCAATAAGTTGTTGCATGAGGAAGTGATCCCACAAGAGTGGTGCAATAGTTCACTAGTGCCCATCTTCAAAAATAAAGGGGACGTACAGGACTGCAACAACTATCGAGGGATAAAGCTCCTGTCACATAGTATGAAAGTATGGGAGAAGGTGATAGAGAAAAGATTGCGGGAGGAGAGTGAAATTACCCCAAGTCAATTTGGGTTTATGCCAGGTCGAGGAACAATAGACGCCACCTTTGCACTCCGCCAGCTGTGTGAGAAATACAGACGTGCACATAAAAACTTGCACATGGTGTTCATTGATCTGGAGAAAGCGTATGATAGGGTGCCCCGGGAGGTGTTGTGGTGGGCCGTGAAAGAGAAAGGTGTGCCTGGGAAGTATGTGGAGTTAATTCGTGCAATGTACAGCCGGTCTAGGACGTATGTCCGATCGGCTGCTGGCAACACCGACAAGTTCAGTGTGGCTGTAGGACTGCACCAAGGGTCGGCATTAAGCCCTTACCTCTTCTTGTTGATAATGGACGCTCTGACGTCGGACATACAGGAAGAGGCACCCTGGTGCATGTTATTTGCCGACGACATTGTTCTTGTCGGTGAAGATGGACCTGAGATCCAGAGCAGACTGGAGAAATGGCAACAGAGGCTGGAGAGTGTGGGCTTGAAAATCAGCAGAACCAAAACTGAATATATGTTCTGCGATTTCGGCGGTCTCTCCAGTCCTGAAGCAATGTCGCTTAACAGCGTGCTTCTCCCGGTCTGTTCCGACTTTCGGTATCTCGGTTCACTCGTGCAAAGTGACGGAGAAATAGATCGGGCTGTCAAGCACCGAATTAACATAGGGTGGATGAAATGGCGGCAGGTAACGGGAACAACCTGTGACCCCCATATTCCCCTTAAACTTAAGGGGAAGATTTACAAAACAATGGTCAGACCTGCTGTCTTGTATGGATCAGAATGTTGGGCCGCAAAAGGCATGAATGAAAGGCAGTTACATGCAGCTGAGATGAGAATGCTGAGGGGGATGTGTGGTGTTACGCGAATGGATAGAATAAGAAATGAGTATGTAAGAGGAAGTCTTAAAGTTGCGCCTGTGACCGAGAAGTTGTGTGGAAATCGGTTGTCATGGTATGGGCATGTGATGCGAAGGAATGAGGACCATGTTGTGAGGAAAGTTTTGAGTATGAATGTACAGGGTTACATGAGTAGAGGAAGACCAAAGAAAAGATGGATGGATTGTGTGAAAGAGGATATGGCAAGAAAAGAGGTGACCCATGAGATGACGGCAAATAGAGATGTATGGAAGAAGAAAACATGCTGCGCCGACCCCAAATAAAATTGGGATAAGGGCAGGAGGATGATGATGATGAGAGCATGTAAAAGTAAAGAATATTACTGTACCTAGCTGATGGGTAAATATTAAAATTCGATTCGCAAAATCTGTGTGCAGGATGCCAAAGAAAATCAAACAAAACTCCGATTTGATCTGTTGTATTTTCTCAACAGTCTAAATAGGATTATTTAGATGGATCTCAATGGATATTGAGATGAAAATTTTGACACAACTAAATAGTTAAGTCACACATGAAGCAAATAAAGGCGTTCATTTGCAAATGCAGGTCCATTTCAGTCTAGACTGTTCTGATCGTGTGACAACCCTAACTTCGGCCCAGAGCGCTGATTGTTTCCTGTAGCCAAATGGCGGATTTAATTTAATATTACACGCCAATTAACATGCGTATGCGCTACTGTTTTATTTAAATGATCCATTATCTGCTCGCTACATTGTAATGAAGAAACTTTAATGGGATAAGATTAATCACTACTCATTTACGATAACGAGGTTTGTATTTTAAGTATTTTCAGATTTTCCCATAGAATTCCAGCCTGTAGGGCTCCCGAAGGTTTGTGCATAGGTGAACACACATATGTATAGCTAGTTATGTTTAAGTTCCTTTGTAATAGGGGGCGAGCCTATTGCCATCAACCGGGTACAGATCTGTACAACTCCGGGCTTCTAATAAAAAAAATCTGATGGGTATACCCAAAAACACTTTGTTAGACCCGGGAATCGCACCCAGGACTTTATGTTAACAACAGCGCTGCCAGCCACTAGAAAACAAGGCTGTTAAAAATGATAAAAAAATTGCAAAGAAACGAATAACACATTCACGATGTAAAAACCGTTCAAAAATGTTTTCATGAAAACATAATTCAAACAATGAATGCAAATGAATCCATAAAGTATGTTTCACTTTCATGAATAAAGTTGTCGCATTAAAAATACATAATGTTGGCGAAATTCTCTCCACCTCAGTCAGATTTAATGAAGAACCGTGTTCTCTTCTATACCTTTTGGCAAGGACATGAAAAGATACGACGATTCGACGTCCTATGTGGCGCGGCGGATCCGCCAGCGACGCAGGAGGTTGCGGGTTCGATTCCCGCTTTGGGATAAATGTTTGTACGATCTACAAAGATATGTTCCGGGTGTTCTGGGTATTTGCTATGTATAATAAAAAATATCTATCTATGTAATGTATTGTATTAAGTATATCAGTCATCTAGTACCCATAACACAAGCTCTGCTTAGCTTGGGGTTAGATGATGCTGTGTGGATTGTCCAGCATTATTGTATTATATAATATACAATGAGTGTTGAACTATGGACTGAAAGTTGAGAAGCTTTAGTTATTGGGCAACAGTTTTTTTATCACAAACCGATTTTTTTAACAAGTTCCTGAACCATTGCTTAAAATATTGTTTGAATAATATTTTAGAACAGGCTGTGCCCCGCGGTTTCTGCCGCCTCTGCTGTCGTAGCGTGGAGTTAAATTTAACCTTCCTCAAGGTTGAGGATTGGGATAGCAAATGCAAAAAGATTTTTTCAAATCCGAATGGTAGTTATAAAGGTAGCTAACGCGTTAAAAAAACCGGTTAAGCGCGAGTCTGATAAGCGCACCAAGGGTCCCGGACAAACGGTAATTGTTCAGCTACTTCCCCTAAATAATGAACGTTACAAAATATCATTCTCGATGAGGTAAATCCGCAAATTACCAATTTTTGGACTTTTCCCTTTACTTGTAGTGTGAGACCTTGTATCTTGCCAAATTTCATGATTCTAGGTCAACCAGAAGTATCCTATAGGTTTTGATTTACTTGCTAGTATCAAAATATGTCGCTTAAATGTCAAAAACATTTTTTTTTATATTCTTCTTTGAATGTAGGTTCTATGCAAATAATACCAACCTATACCTACTGCAGCTATTTAAAACTTAGCAAACTCCCAAAGGGCGGCACGGCCATCTATCTTTGTAAAACACTTTACATAACTAAAACAGTAGACAAAGCGTGTAATGAAAACTTACACTAACAAAGTAAATTCAACTAGATAACACGGAGCTGAATGTATCTACTTCAAGTTTTTAAAGTAAAATTCACTTCAAGTTCGTGCTTAACTGCGCTCTCAGGACAAACACGAGATACTAAAGAAAATGTATCTGAATAAAGGCGCGCCCACACCCCGCGCCGCATGCATTTGTGTAATGAAAGCCGCTCAGTCGCGCAACAGGTACCACAGCTAATATCACTGCTTTGAAACACGCTAAAGAGCTTAAGTTTTTTTTATTCTAAATCACATTTCCACAGCAGCCACGCGCCGCGCCGTCTCCGCGGGTAACGCTCCGGGCGTCATCTCTTTACGCCTCTTGGCGCTTACATCATCTCATTTCATATTCACATTACCAACATTATACCACTCTTTATGCGATTCTGATCTTCGTATCATATCACATTTTTACATCAACGCAAAAACATGTCCCATTTATGATATCATTCTGTTGTAGGCACAATACGCAGCTACGAAATGTGACTGTTTCAAATGGACCGTGTTGACTCTGTTAACAATAAAAATGATTTACTGTATGCCGCGTCATGTGTCCGGATAAAATTATTCACGCTAACTCTTCCGTGCTTCAGAGGCAGTAAGCTTTTGTATGAAACGCTTTGGGAGCTCCAAAGCGCTCTAAACGGGCGCTGCATTGTACAAGCATGAGTAGGCGGTACGTGCACGAGATATAGCCAAGTGTACCGTGAATTATGCTTTAGGCTCACATTCGCGTTCAGGAACGGTCCAACGGATTCCGAATGATTCCGAAGCATACAAGATAGATTGATCGTTCGGCAGCAGCACTAGAAATAAATTGTATAACAGCGGAACATCTTTCAGAGATCACAAAAGGCTGCAGAATCAATTCGACCGGCGACGCATGTAGTTGGCAATATTTCAAATTCTCTTTGATGCAATATTTCCCTTCCTCTCTTTTCTCCGCATTACGTAACGGGGGAAATGTGCTATTCGCATTTTGTTAAGTTGACATCTCGAGAAATTTGATACTAAATGGTTTTTGAAATGTATACCCATCACTGATATGTTTTGCTCTATGGTATAAGTTAGTAGTAAGAAGTTTACTTTAAATATCACTGGCTCTATAGTGTCTGACGACCAGTTTCTTTAGTGCTGTGCTTCAGTATACATGGTGTGACCAAGATAATGTCTGGAATTTAAAAGAAACTTTGACTTCTGTGTGTTTCGAAGTTTCTTCCCAGTGTCATATAGGGAAAAATTTAAATCACTAGTTTAAAAAAAATGAACGTGTTTGTTACTACCAATAAAAATAGTAATAATAATACCAGCCTGTTACCGTCCCACTGCAGGGCAAAGGCCTCTTCTTATATAGAGAAGGCACCACGCTTGCTGAGGATGGGTTGGCGATTTCAGACTTCTATTAATTTTAGGTCCAGATTTCCTCTCGATGTTTTCCTTTACCTATGATGCCCAAGATTAACTTAGAAAGTACATATGAAAAAGTAACATTGATACAGGTCAAGGTTTTAACCCATAATCTCGTGCACAAGAGGCGAGGCCTAAACCACTAGGCCATCATGCCAACTACCAATATACACTAACATTTATGCAGAGTGGAAGGAACATCCTCGCACAAACTGATACCATTAGTTCAGTTCATAATTCTGGTCCCACCAGCGTTGAAAATTTCAGTTGGCTTTTCCTAAATTTTACGTTTTTGTCTGAACTCTTTTACTTTAAACAGTAAAAAAATCATGACTTCTACCTAACCCAGTGAGATTGTTACTGAAAGGTGAGAAGGATTCACTTTTTTAATTTTAATTTCATTTAATTAGATATAAATATATTTGCATGCCAACAAGGCAGAATGTACACGGATCTTATTATGTTATTTACCATCCTATTTTGTATCTACCTGGCATTCTAAAAAAAAAAAAAATACATGTTCTATTCTATTCTAAATAATGATTTTCTCATGTCTTTTTAGAGTTTAATAAAAAAAAAAGATATCAGAAAAAGACGTTAAATTGATTAAAATTCCGGCGGAAAATTTCAACGCTGGGGAGTCCAGAATCATGTACTGAACTAATGGTATCAGTTTTTACGTCAATTCCCCTTCCACCCTTTAACATTAATTAGCAGCACACATTACAATGTCAGTATTATTATCCACATTTCGCGCTATAACCCAAATGAACAACCAACGTGAATTCCATCAGAATTACGGAACACATTTATTTATTTATTACGTTTTTAGGAAAACTTACAGCTAAACAGACAGTGAGTAAAAGTTTAGACAAAATATGGCCAGTTACAAGTTTCCACATGTAGTATATAAATAGTATGGCATCAAAAAAAAAAATAGGACTATATAATACAAAACCAAACAGAAAAATGACTAAAAACGCTCGAAGAAGCTATTGGATAATGTCTTCTTCAAATTAGCGATACTAGTATTGAAAATGTCGATATCAGCTTCCTGGCAAGTTGTGTTGTACATATTCCTCGCTCAATAATACTTCTATAAAACTAACACAGGGTGCTTTCCAACTACTATCATTTCTCCTATATACATAGTCACGCTAGTTAATCGTGTTTAACGATAATAGCCGATAACCACAAGTCAGTTTAACGTGAAATATTAATTGAAATAATATTATCCGGGAAATTAAATTCAACAGATTATGTAAATTGCGCGGATGTGGTTGAAATTATTGCATTCTGAATTAAATTTGCGAATTTTAAATGACTAATTCGCTGGAAGAATAACAGAGAAGTAAGAAATATTAAAATGGAAGAGGACTATTATAAGGGGTTTTGGTTAAATGGCTGTCTTGGCGTTGCCGGACTTTGCAAACTTTTTGGAGAGATGACAATTTCTTACCGTTCGAGATGGGCCCTTGTTCATTAAAAAGTATTTTAAGGGGTGTCTTCACTGTTGATATCTTCTATTTTTTCGCAACCTACGGTTCTATTTAAAGAAATCATGGTTATTAATAAAAAATCCACAAAGACTAGGTATTTAAGGCCTCAAATAACAAAATCTGTCTTATAAATTTGTCCTTTTCACAAATAGGTCGCCGTGTCTGTACATCAGACATGGCATTTTATCGAGCCAAGTTCAAACAATGAAGGACCTGGTGACGTAGCAGTGTGTTGCAGGAACCATTTGGAGCCACTGTTGACCCCTTAATAACTCAAAATCTATTTAACATAAACTCATAAATCTTGGTTTGTTTAATACTATGACCCCTAAGATTAATTTTATACATATTACGTAGTGTGTATACTTTAAGTAGGTTTATTATTTGGTTTTGATTTTTCACATTTACGTAGCAACCGCGTAGCCGTCTGCTACGAGTGAAGGCTATGTATATAACATTGCTACGACACGGTCTTCTAATTCTACATTGCTCCTCTCTTACGCAAGAGGCAGATTTAAGTTGTGAGTATTCTAGCAGCGGACGCCGAAGTGAGTCCATCGTTGCCTTTTGTGTACGGAAGCCATATGCTTAGTCAAACTTTTGACGAAAATTGCACTCGGCGAGTATGCAATTTTCGTCTACAATTTGGTCTAACTTTGTCTGTAATCATGACGTAAGGTCTTAGAATCAGGTATGCAGTATGCTGGCAACACTTCCATTCTTCTGTGAATTTCCCTTTTATTATTATAAGTAGATCGTCCGCCATTTCGAACACTAAATTGTAAGCTAAATTGGTTGTAAAAATTGACTAGATGTATTGAAACATCATGAATATATTCTGTCTAGTAAATATGGAGGAGGGGTTTCCTCTACCCAGTATTATAAAACATTATTAACACGTATAATTCTGCCTCTTCGGTTTAAAGAAATTTATTTCTCATATGAACATACAGTCCGATTATAATGAGATGCAAAGTAATAAAACATGATATTTCAGCACAATACAAATTTCCTCCAGAGTATTAGCAGTTATAATGAACATACATGTTTCTTTAGCTTTTGTTTAAATGTATTCGCGTTATCACACTCTTTAATATCGTCCGGCAATCCATTGAACAGTAGATTGTACTCCTTCAAACAATATGGTCTTTCTAGCGTAATTAGTGCGTACGACTTCAAGTTTGTTATTATATCTATTTCTCAGGTTATGTGACATTGTTTTTTTCTCTTTCTTCATGTAGATACTAAGACAAATAAAGTGGCTAAGCAGCATACTGCTGTCAGCAGCTAACGACAAACTGGCTGCGAAACCCCTTGTATAGCCGTTAATTGGGCAATCTATCTAACTTACACACTGATGTGACAATATCTATAGCATGTTCATTAGTACCTAAGCCGGTGTTTAGTAAGTCCCTAATGAGTCCATCGCTCGTAATACCTGGCCGTTTGATCGCTAAATAAAGCGATCGCTAATGACCGCTTGCAGGAGACAAAGTGAACGAGATATTTATTTTTCAAAGCAGAATTTTTCCTGTTGTTTTATTATTTTTCTTCGTGTTAAAAATAAAGATTAAGTTGACTGGCGATAAGTAAAATCTGACAAGTAACTTCCTATGATAGGATAAGGGTTATTCTTCTTTCTTTGAGGCTTACACATTTTATTGTGGGAAAAAATAGTATTGAAATGAAAGTTTTTACTGTTGAAATAATTTTAGTAAGGAAGTAAGATGTTTGCTACACAATAATTATTTCAGTGCAGTTAAGTACGTACAATCTGAGAAGCTTATTGCAATTGGGGCATTTTTCACGTGATCTTTCATTCAATTAGTTGTGATAATTTGGTAGTCGTTTAAATCCACTGTAACTGTGATTATAGGTCATATAATCATCTGCCTAGCCGTTTCCCAACTATGTTGGGGTCGGCTTCCAGTCTAACAGGATGCAGCTGACTACCAGCATTGTACATGCAGCGACTGCCTATCTGACCTCCACAACCCAGTTACTGGGCGACTTTCTGGTTTCTTTCTACCCGAAACGACTATCAAAGATCTCAAGAGAAATAACAACCGGGACCAACGGTTTAGCGTGCATTCCGAGGCACGTAGGAGTCTCGATATGTTACGAACGGTCCCCCATCCACAGACTGACCTCGGCAAGCGCAGCTTAACCTTCGATCGACCCATGTGATTATAGGTCATACTAACTCAAAAAAGTCTTATTATACCACAATGGACAGATAAAAATAGTTCTGCGTAGTATACAACTTTCCTATTTATAATCGTCCACGGCGCAGTAAAGCGTCTTTAAATAGCGCCAGCACAGTGGGTAGTGAACACAAATTATACAGTATCGCGAATTCGCAATCTTTTAATCTGATAAGACAGTTTCAAACGAATACCTAAATTAAACTTTTGTTAAACACCTTTATAATCAAAGTTAACTTGGCCTACTAATTACAATTCACCATCATATTCCAAGTCTTTCTCCAGCTTTGTTGGGGTCAAAATCTTACCAACTGCAGCTGAAACAATTACTTAACATGTTGTGATGTCTATCTGATCCCCACAATCCATTTACTAGGTAACGACCCTAGGCAAAACTGATTGTCAGAATATAGGGCTTCTGACTTTGTTTTTGGTTCTCCATGACGATTAAAAACTTATTCAAATGCATGATAATAGTGATAGCATAATATTATAAGAATCAATCCGGGAAACACATAATATGCACTGTTATCGAATTAAAATGACGACCCCTTTGACGACCGATGTGGCGCGGCGGGCGAAGGTCCGCCTGCGACGCAAGAGGTTGCGGGTTCGATTCCCGCCTTGGGACAAATGTTTGTACGATCTACAAATATTTGTTCCGGGTGTTCTGGGTATTTGATATATATAATAAAAATATCTATCTATGTAATGTATTGTATTAAGTGTATCAGTCATCTAGTACCCATAACACAAGCTCTGCTTAGCTTGGGGCTAGATGATGCTGTGTGGATTGTCCAGCAATATTTATTTTATTTATTTTATAAAATACCACGCTTTTTACGTGACGCTAGCGTAGATTCCACGCCGCGTTCACGTCTCATCACGTAACAAACGTTAAATCTGAAGACGATCTAACAGAACACCCTGCCAACGTATACCCAGGGAAAAAGCATCAAGGATAACTTTAGCCTGTGTATCAAAACACAATTTCACTACAAAACAAAGTTGCATTGCAAAACTCTTTAAAAGTCAAAGCCCACAATAGGTAAGTTGTTACAGTTCAGCAAACTTATCGACAGCACTCGCCTCCGCCGGTCGTCTTATCTCTCTGATTTATGAAGCTTATCAGTCGCGCTCCTCACTCACTGATAGTGAACTTAACAAAGTGGAGCTTTAATCAATCACTTAGTCGCTGGCGTTTTCAATTTGTCCTTTTAAGCATTCCCTTATCTGCTACAAGTTTCAAGAATACAAATTCGATTAAGG
This sequence comes from Phlogophora meticulosa, assembly GCA_905147745.2. NCBI lineage: Eukaryota > Metazoa > Arthropoda > Insecta > Lepidoptera > Noctuidae > Phlogophora > Phlogophora meticulosa. Next base: position 11,653,764 of record LR990522.1, on the reverse strand, counting down.
GCCCGCTTTTTAGCCTCTGGTGGCACGCTTTTGAATGAATTAGATATTTTTATTTATAGAAGCGGAAAAAAAATAAAGTAGCTTTTTTCTGAGGAAAATTGGACTACCAAGTTCGTGTCGACTGTTGCATTTACTTATGTATATATTATAAACATTTTTCTAAAACTACGTCGTGTTCCTACACAACATAGTTAAAGAACTGAACAGATTCTTGTCTGTTTTAGACTTTGTTTAAAACTTTCAGGCAACTCGAGAATTCTTATCCATTGTTACCGATAGTTCCTGAGTCCTGACACTCTCAACGGGAAGAACTTAGTCCATAAGTTGTTTTAAAAATCTGCGGCTCACCTACGGCGAATGTTAGAAGGATTTTTTTAAATATTCACCGAACGCAGTAACGGTTGCCAGTATTAAACCTTCAGCGGTGTTCTCCGAGGTTCCGACACTGCATACAACATTTGAGTGTAATGAAATTTGTCGAACAACGCGGCATTCGGCGCACGTCCCCGCACCGGCGCCCGTTCAAATTGACGCCTAATTAAATTACAAGCCGCTGCAGCCGCGCCGACACGGAATTCATTCCGACCTCTTAAACTCTTATTTTACAGTTCAAAAGACGATCAATACGTTTGTACAGATGAATTTACAGTCAGTGAGCAAATAACACAATATTTGAAGATGTTTTCCTCGACTTTGAGCTTGTCTTTTGATACTGTTTGACTTAGGGAAAATGTTTTTTACTTTATGCAAATGCAATGTGTGCCCTCTTGGCATGGAGTCTCAATGGACAGCAAGCTCTTATCACATTTCCATTCGCTCGCATTCCGCAGCATATGAGTGCATATGACAACACACAGACAAAGCTCTTTCCGTAATCTCGGTGAGCTCGAGGAAATCAGTCGCGGGACGCGTTTCTATTGTTTTGAAGACAAGGCACCCGCGACGCTGACGCCGGCGGCAGCAACGCCTGTATTATTTCTAAGATGTATTGCGAACTGTCCCAGACTTTCTACTAAGAAACTAGTAACAATGAAGTATCGTTTATTACACCACCAACATAAATTTTCATTACAAGTAGAGCTGTACGTCTTTTAAAGGAAAATACGGGCTTCGAGATCGCCTCCAACGCGAAAGTTATCGCTTGTAAAATTGAACTGGGGTGTTACGTCATCAATTTTCAAACGATACAATAACTATTCTCATCTCCATTGGTGTTACATTGAATTGTTCAAGTAGGTTTTGTGTAAACGTGTTTTTAAACGTAAATCACATTACCAACCTACTTGAAAATTATATCGGAGAAGCTTATTTCTTCTTCTTTTTAAGGATTCTCTAGTCGCTAAACTATTAAAGAATCCTTGGAAGTTAATAATGAATGGCCTACTAATTTCCCTATCCAACGCCTAATAAACAGTTTTTATTTCCCAAACTAGAGCATATACCTATAAAACAGTCCTACAAGGGATACAAACAGAAAGTTTTATGTAAATGTCGCCTCCTTTGAGTCATAGTGGCGCTGATAACACAGCCTCCGGGGAGCGCGCCTGTCGTCTGATCCCAAGATGTATGCAAAATTGCCAATACGTGCTACAATATCGAACTGAATTACATTTTTAATACTTACATTTCTACATTCGACGTGTTAAAGTTATATTTTTGTATGTTACACAAGATTTAAAAAATCAAAGAAGACATTTTTTTGGCATTTTTAGATTCGATTCTTGCGTGTAAGATAAGAAATTAAATTATATGTAACCTTTTTCTATCAAACCTATTTCAAAAAGTGTTGCTTCCACAGGCCGTTTAAGATCAAAAAACAATAAAGATTTATTTTCTGTTTTTATTTTTAACTGGGAAATGGCCGCATTAAAAACAGCCATCACCTTAGACGATGTTACAACTAAACCTTTTTTCTAGGAAAATGAAAGGCAACTTTGTTACCCTGTCTTCCGCAACTAGTTATTTTAACTTTTTAGCTTCCCTAAGGTTTCCATCTTTTTCATTGTGTAAATTTTTCATGCATAACTTAAGAAGGAATAGAGTTTTCGCATTTTTATATGCCTACTTAACAGCAGATAGTGAGAAAATACATGAATTATACAAGGCTGAATAGTAATTACCTCTAAATAAAGAAAAAAGACAGATATATTTTTCTACTTTTATTACATTTTGGATATTCTATGTTCTAAGTATAAACGCCGTAATAAAAACAGTCGTCAAACAACGAAACAAATAGCTTGAGACAGATAATGATAACATCTGACCACGTTCAGCCTCCGTCTAAGTTTAGACAAGGAAGGAATGTTCCAATGTTCACGGAAACCGATTAATTTCAGATTCAGACATTTACGAAGAAATTATTATTACTCAATGGAAATGGGAAGGAAGGGACGATTAGGGTGCGATTACACTGTAAGCAGAGATAGAAAACGCCATCTTACTATGTAGAAAATAAAACGTGTAGACAATCTTGACAGGTTTTTTTTTTGTTTTGTATTGTAGTATCAAGGCTAAAGGTACGTAGTACGTACGTAGGAGACACCGTAAAAAGACATAAACTGGCCTTATAGGTGATGATCAGTGAAGTCTGGTGCGTATTACCCGCAGCCGGCGTGCGAGAATGGCCAGATGTTTGAATCTAAACTGGTAAAGGAGTATGTAAGGATCGTAGCAGGTGGCGTTTTATAGTGTTTGTGTAGTGTACTACCATGGGATAAAGGTGTGAGTTTATGAGTGTACATATCTATGAAATGTAGCTATGTTTTAGCTTTAGTTTCAACGAGTTATTTGTTTCTTTAGAAGTTAAGAACCTCAGTTTGGCAGTCGTGCATATATAGCTAAAAGAAAGAAAGAAACGAGTCTAGCAGGATTAATTTCCAAATGTCTTTTTTTGCCAGCACTACACCTAAATGTAATATATACTAATATTATAATATAAATATAATATGTAAATATATACAATACAAATATATTATAAAGAGGTATTTTTTTTTAAAGTTTGTATGTAGTGGGTAATCTCTGGAAGTTATGAAGAAATTCTAAAAATGTTTTCACTGTTAGATAGGTACATTATTCTTGAGTGCTATAGGCTACTATTATTTTCAAAACTACGCTTTAAAGGACGTGGAGGGGATGTTAAAGTTTGAAGGAAAAAGTACGAATTCCACGCGGACGTAGTGCTAGTGCCTAAATTTTAGTAACAAAGTCAAAATCAAATTATATATGTATGTATATCAATTAGACCATTAAAAAGGCACTTTTGAACTTCATATTTATAATTTAAAATAACTCTAGTTGCCCCTTCCAAAAGGTGGTTTTGTTTGGAGAACGATTAGGCATGAAACAATACATTTAATCTTACAAAATAGTTTTTTTTTCACAATATTTAGTAAACATTAATCAGATAATCATAATCATTAAAACAATGTACCTATCTAGAATAAAAACCACTATACCAAAATATTTACAAATTGTTACAACCAAAAAAAGCAGTACATAGAAAAACAATTCTGTTGATAGATATGTTGCAGCCAGCTCAATTAGCCGCTAATTAAGTTAATTGGCAAATAAATGGTGCTCACATTTTTACAAATATTCCCACGATAGATTAATATGCATAAAGAGACGTATTATTAGAAAATAAACAATGCAACTGTGTGTTAGTTACAATAATCAAAGTTTAGTAGATAAAATCGCATGTCTAACGCAAGAAGTATCTAGCTCACTCCCTGGAAACAAATGACTACCTAGACGCTATCTTTAACAAAAAGTGTAAAGCTACAAACGAAACAGAAACAAAACTCACAGCACCTGAGGCAAGTCGATTAGCGCTAAGCTAGATAGCCCCGCGTCGCGTGCGGTGGAGCGGAGCCTAATAGCCACCGATTTTAACTAATCACTTCATTGGAACATCGGGCGGGTAACTTATTGCCTGATTCGTTCGCCAGCCAATACCCTTCGCTCCCCCCCCTTATGCTACTTGCTAACGCTTGATTAATTGAATCAAATAAATACAAGGCTTATTTTCTAGAAGAAACTTTGCTTGATTAATGAAAGTTTTTCCATAAATAGGATGAGTCATGGCCTAGCCTTTTTTCAACAATATTGGGGTTGCCTTTATTCTGAGCGGATCTAGCTAAACACAAGTATTTTACATAGAACTACTGCCTATCTGACCTCCACAGTCTAGTGACTGGGTAAAACGATACCCTTTGGTAACACTGGTATTGCCACACTTCTGACTACCCGTTACGACTGTCAAAGAGTTACGAATGATGGCCGGGACCAACGGCTTAACGTACTTTCCGAGGCATGGAAGGGTCTCAATATATAATGGATGGTCTTCCACGGACAAAGCTCGGTAAGCGCAGCTTAACCTTCGATCGACCTGTGCGACTGTATTTAGCCACGAGCACCTCAAATTAATATTGAGTTGCGAATAAAATTGTGGTTATAAAATGAAGGAGTTTGTGAATACATAAAAAAAGCCATAGGGGTTGATCGAAAGTTAAGCTACGCTTGCCGAGGTCAGTCTGTGGATGGGTGACCGTTTGTATAATTTCGAGACTTTCCGTGCCTCGGAAAGATACGACGAATTCAGAACATACTTTCATATTCAAATGAATATGAAATATATTATGAAAATAGTAAAAAGCAGTTATTTTAACATTACAAACAGATAATGATAATGTTAAAACAACTGCTTTTTACTAAAACAAATTTAAGGTATCTACTAGTACTTCAATTTTGTGTATTTCTATAGATAAACTATTATTAGGTACATTACCAAAGCCTAAAACCACTCCCATATTAAATTGACAACCGTTATGGATTAACATTATCCAATTCTGTTGGTACTAATCAGTAAATCAATTGCCATACTATGTTATAATCGGAATATAATGAGATGGTAGCAACGCAATCTGCATATTCAATTAGATTAATTAAGGCTAGACCGCAGGCTAAGTTTACAATATGTAACATATTATTGTTATTTACTAGCTGACTCGGCAAACGTAGTTTTGCTATTTAAAGCCAAAAAAGAACAAACATATTTAAAAAAATGTTTGGGCTGGACCACCCTTATCACTTAGGGGTATGCAAAATATATGTTGGCCGATTCTCAGACGTACCCGATATGCACATAAAATTTCATACAAATCGGTCCAGCCGTTTCGGAGGAGTTTGGTGACAAACATTGGGACACGAGACTTTTTTAAGTTACAAGAATTTAAATCAGATGTTTGTTAGTAATGCTTATGTAACTATGTTAGTAGTTATCACTATCAAATTAATTGATCGTCTTGCAGCATCCGAGCCGCAGTTGTGCATACGGGCCCAATGCTCTCGGGAAAGACAGTCTGGTTTGACCTATCACTCTTGTCTCAAGATGTTATTCGGACTCACTTAGGTAGATAGCAAGATCCACCTATGTGGGATCCTGCAATCCAGCACGATTCAGAATATATTTTTTCTTTTTTTTTTAATATTAGATTATTATCGAAACAAAGCATTTTTTTAATTCCTTTCTTTAATTCCTTGATCTAAGTAGATTCCCGCGAGATTAAAGTCTATTCAGCTAATCCTGCCAGATTAAAAACAGTGCTAGATTGCAATCCCTAGTCACATACGTACATACAGTTCTGATTTATTTAACACAACTTCAAACACGCTGACGGGATTTTCGCATGTTTTTTCGCCCAGCTCTAGCCTCTGGTGTAGTTTCAGGAAAGGCCATTTATACACACACGAGAAAAGAAAAATATATGCACGAAACAAATTCCTTTTTTAAACCACCGTTGGCGTATCTTTATTATTTCAATTTCAATTTTCGAATCGCAAAAAGTCTATGATAGACAAGCAAAACAAACTATTTTGACGCAGACATTTTAACCAAATGATTCACATTTCATTGTGTTTATAGGACGCCATAACACGAAAACATTTTTAAAGAGCAGCGCGTACGCTAATTGAAATACATTACGAAGAATTTTTAAAGTACGTTTATTACAAACAGTGCTAAACACTTTTCAGAATGCAGGAATGGCAGTTGGCTAGCGGGATACAATAATATTACAAATGCTTACAGTACGTACTAGTAGTTTAGCATTTTATTGAAGAATTCAGCTCACGTTGTTCGCCAAAAGTTATCGAACATATTTTTAATCCAACAACAACTGATAGGTATTCAAAATCAATTTTTTTTTTAGATGGGAAAGTTTGTTACTCTCTCACGCTAAAAATACGGAACAGATTTTGGTGACAATTTACAGTATAATAGAACACTTCAGAATAACTCATAGGCTATAATTTCCACTTATTTAGAAAACTAAAAACGATGATTTTTGGGTATTTTTATATCCCGATTGCTTGCATAAACCTTAAAGAAGAAAAAAAGATAAATATGTGGCATAAGTTACAAAATATCGTGTGAATTTAAAAACTTAGATTAAACAGAATAAAAAATCATGTATTGTTGGATTTGCTTAGTTTATAAAGTGTGGATTTGGCTAATTTAGAAAATAAGAGTTTCACCACTTTCGGAAGAAATAAAGCATGTACCTATGAATAGGGTAGTCGAACGTTAAATTAACAAAATTAATGCATTAATAAGAAATAACACAAAAATATTCAAAGATTACAGCGAATAAACATACTCAACAAATGCCATTTATTTTGGTTTTTTCGGCAATCAGAAACGATTCCAAAAAAAATATAACTAAATATCCCAAAAATCCGATCATTAAATTCCAATTCTGTGTTGATGGCCAAATAAGTTCTTCCTCTAAGTTTCCATCCTTCTTTCACAGATAATTATTTAGTTTAAACAGTTAAAAAGCGCGTCAACCGACGAACTTACGGTTTCTGGAACGAAATCATCGACGCGTCATAAATTCAAGTCAAGTGATGATTGCATCACCAACAGCCAATTGTGGCTGTTGGTAATTCATTCAACCAATCGCAGCTGTTAACGCACGTTGAAAATTTGTCACATCATTTTGCGATAATTTTCGTACCAGAAACTGGATGGGTAATGTAATATGGCGAACCGAGTAAGACGTGATGTGATTGGCTAAATTGAATAAGACTATGTGTGCTCGTAAGTTTGGCTGGAATAGACAATGTTAAAACAAAGGAAGTTATAAAACTCATTTTTAAAGAAACTTACACTGCATTTGGTCGTAATGTCACAGTGATTTGAGAGGTCCCAATAATATTAGAATCGGTGGTTTCAAATCCGCGTAGGTATCAACGAATTTCATCTTCCTGCCCTTATCCCAATTTATTTGGGGTCAGCGCAGCATGTCTTCTTCTTCCATACATTTCAATTTTCCGTCATCTCAAAATTCACCTCCTTCCTAGCTATATCATCTCTCTGACACAATCCATCGTTTCATACTTAATTCAAATGTAGTTTTTATAGTTCTACATTACTGGCATCGATAAAGGAGGAAAACATCGTTAGGAAACCTGGACTTTTAATTAATATTAATCTAGAAGCGCATTCCCGCCTTTTGCACTACTGCTCGTGCCTTATTATTTATTCATTTTACATTGCATTTTACTAAATTTGTTTCCTATGAAGTTGACAAGAATTTTTAGTAGAGACATCTGTCAGAACATGTCTGAATAAGACGATTATGGATTTGGCCATGTTTCAAACGTGACCAGATCCAAAACCGTCTCCTCAGTTGCTTCCTGATTTAGGCTTTCAATAAATCACAATCAACGTGGCTGTAAATCTAATAAAATTAACATTTAACAGTTTCATTTGTATCAGAATCGCAATAAATTGGCGACATGCAATTACTGTCGGGCCGCGATGAAAGATTATTCGTGGCGATTGCAATAAATTATTTACGATTGCATTTATTCATCTGTTTTATTGTTTCGAATACGGGAAGAGGCAAAGGGGTTTGTGTCAAAATGGGGTTTTCACTGATCGTAACACTGATTAAGTGTGACTCTCCTCTTTTTATGATTATTTGCTGTTTCTTTTCATAGAACAGCCTTGCGAGTTGTAAAAATTGTCGGCACCATATCCTCATTACAAAGTCCACTTAGTAACAGTGTGTAAATGGCTGGTACGTCATCATAAATCAATGATATCAGCATTACACTGAGAGACTGAGACACAAGGAAGCGTCTGGGAGCGGTAGGTACACCGGGCTATATATAGCAACGAACTAAATATAATTTAAACAGACAGGTTTATAAATAGCGGCTGTTAACAGATAATGATAGCTCAAACAAAGTGGCTGGCATTTAGTTCGCTAATGGGTATTTTTCGTACAACATTTACAATGTGGGTTGGGCCCTAAAGCCCGCTTGGACACAGACAGTAGTTAGCAGCTACTCAAGTTACGAGAAACATTAACTTGACGTGATATGTCTGTGTTTGTATACATTTGTCTCATTGTCTGTATTCTGAAGCGAAACTCCATAAATATCTTGGATCTGTGTTGAATGTGCTTTTTTGGATCTACATAATTTAAAATAAAACCAGATAGATATTAAGTTGTAACATGAGCCTTTTAAATAATTATAATACTTAATTATTACGACAATTTGACATTGTCCCGAAACTTATAGGAGCGCCTGTATTTTAGGTACCAATTAGGAAGGTTTACCATTAAACATTTATTTTCGATAACTAGAAGTAAATTAAAATTGAAGATAAGTATAAACGTAAATCACTTTATAATAAAACACGTGTGAGAGTGAAGGTGTTTTAGTGAGGGTTTGAATCGGGTATATTTCGGTATGAGACCGAACGTGAGAGTTTTTCTTCGTCGTATTAAGTTCTAGTAGCCAGGATGTTAGTTTTTATTTATTTATTTTCGTATGAGATTTTTGAGAATCGTAGCAAATAGGCCTTTTACAAACGCAGTTTACTGAAGTATCGGGAAAATGAAAGTTGAACATTGGTTGTTTTAAAATACATCCATGCGACCATTTTGCACCTGCTACTCAAAGTTAAAAGTACCTATAATGAAGTTTTTACTTGGTTTGTCTATGACAAACGAAAATAAGTAGTAGAACTCTTTGAACTTCCACAAAAGTGCAATTATTATAGACGGGGCTGCAGTTTTGGCCCTAGTCTGTGGTCACTCGTACACTTAGTAGCCACAAAGTGTGAGTCATCATTAGCTAAGTGGGATCTCGCACAGCACCGCACCCTGCACATTATTTTACCACGAAGTTTACACCCTGCATAGTAAAACTGTCGAATCATTACCTACTCATATATTGTATGAAAATAAATTAAAATTGAAGTGTCTGTTTTTAATGTCTAAATAACAACTTTTTATACCAAAAAAATATGTTTTAAATTTTTTGTCTGTCTGTCTCTTTGTGGGGGCTAATCGAAGAAACCGCTGAACAGATTTTGACGGGACTATCGTTGGCAAATAGGTAATGTTACAAGAAGTAACATTTTTTTTTTAATGATTGTACCGCGTAAAAATTTAAAACCTACTAGACTACGTCGCGGATACAGCTAGTTTTGAAATAAGAAATACATATATGGCTTCAATGTGCTTCAATGTGCTGCAAGCCAAGATAAAAAATAATCCGGACAAGTGCCAGTATGAATGGAGCCTTGAGGGTTCTCTCTTAAAGCCATTTCCCGCCATTCACGGCCTATAAATTTACAATTCCTGATCGACGGATAAAGTTAAGTTGGGCTGTGTGGTGTCGGCCTTAAAAGAATAGCACCAACCCAACTCTTCCTGCGGGTGTCGTAAAAGGCGACTAAGGGACACAAACCGGGGGGTGGGCAGCAGCGCCCCCTGCAGAACAACTCCACAACCAAACTGCGATCCCCAACCCGCATGCCCAGCGTGGGGATTATGGGCATTACCCTCCCAATGATGCACAAGCACAAAAAATGGCCCCCAGTTCCCGGCCGCCTCGCTATTCCTGGCCATGGCAGCGGCCATGGTAACGGCAAGGCAGGGGGTGCTAGGAATCACCGGGCTACGGCAGGCTGCCTCAATGAATTGACCCTGGCAACGTTCAACGGACGAACTCTGAGGCTTGATCACCATCTAGCGCAGTTGGAAGTGGAGTTAGAGAACATTAAATGGCATGTTCTGGGGTTATGCGAAGTCCGTAGAGAGGGGGAGGACACCGTAACCCTAGACTCGGGCCATCTTCTCTACTTTCGCGAGGGTGATAAAACATCCCAGGGTGGCGTAGGTTTCCTCGTCAATAGGGCCCTCTCTAGCAACGTTGAAGAAATCGCCAGTGTGTCGACCAGGGTAGCGTACCTGATCCTTCGGCTGTCCAAGCGGTACAGCATGAAGGTAATTCAGGTTTACGCACCGACCTCGACACACTCGGATGATGAAGTGGAGGATATGTACGAAGACATATCCAAAGCCTTGCACAACACCACTAAGGCCCACTTCAATGTTGTTATGGGGGACTTTAACGGCAAAGTGGGAACCCAGACTGGCAACGAATCCCGGATAGGCCCGCATGGTTATGGAGTTAGGAATCACAGGGGGCAAATGCTTGTCAACTTCCTTGAGAAGGAGGGGCTGTTCTTAATGAACTCCTTCTTTAAGAAACAGCCTCAAAGGAAGTGGACGTGGCAAAGCCCCGACACTGTGACTAAAAATGAGATCGACTTCATCATGACGGATAGAAAGCACATATTCAGAGATGTCTCAGTGATCAACAGGTTCAATACCGGATCTGATCACCGACTTCTCCGAGGCTCTCTGAATATCAACTTAAAGCTTGAAAGAAACCGACTGATGAAGTCCACGCTCCGACCTAACCCAATCCATATCATGGCGGGTACCGAGAAGTTCCAGCAGCTTCTCGGGAATAGATTTGTTGCCTTGGAACCCACTGACGACGCTGACGAGAGCCTACACAATCTGGTCGAGACTCTGAGGGATGAGGGCATCAAGTTCTGCAGAACGCAGCGGACGGGCAGGAAATCCAAACTCTCGGCTGAGACTCTCGGGTTGATGACAAAAAGACGGGAAACCACCCAAGCTACTTCGTCGGAGAGGTCAGACCTGAACAAGCGAATTGCGAAGATGGTACGGCGCGACCTTCGGAGCTCCAACACACGCCTCATCGAAGAGGCGATTGAGCGAAACCGAGGGTCCAAAGTATTCACTCAGCAGCTTGGCAGGAGCCACCTGACGAAGCTTAAAACGAACGATGGGAGGACCGTATTGTCTAAACCAGAGATCTCCGCTGAGATAGAGGATTTCTATGGCCGATTATACGCTGCACATGCACCTCATTCCCGACGAGATGACCACGATTCCAGAGCCACCCTGATGCGCCACTACACCGACGAACTGCCTGACATCAGTCAAGACGAGATCGTGTTAGCTCTGAGGCAGCTTAAAAATGGAAAAGCCCCCGGTGAGGACGGAATAACATCAGAGCTTTTGAAAGCTGGAGGAGCCCCTGTTATAAAGGAATTAACGAACCTCTTTAACACCGTCCTTCACAGTGGGAGAACTCCAAAGGCGTGGAGCGGGAGTTTGATGGTGCTCTTTTTTAAGAAGGGTGACAAAGCCCTTCTTAAAAATTATAGACCCATCTCGCTCCTGAGCCATGTCTATAAGTTGTTCTCACGAGTGGTCACGAATCGTCTCGCCAGGAGACTCGACGAGTTTCAGCCGCCGGAACAGGCCGGGTTTCGAGGAGGATATGGCACCATAGACCACATTCACACGGTGAGGCAGATTATACAGAAGTCCGAAGAGTATAATCAGCCCCTGTGTCTGGCCTTTGTGGACTATGAGAAGGCCTTTGACTCTGTCGAAACCTGGGCTGTTCTGGAATCCTTACAGCGATGCCAAGTAGACTATCGTTATATCGAGGTGTTGAGATGTCTGTACGAAGCCGCGACCATGAGTGTCCAAGTACAGGGCCAGCAGTCTAAACCGATCCAATTGCGCAGAGGAGTGAGACAGGGGGATGTTATATCCCCGAAACTGTTCACAAGCGCGTTGGAAGATATGTTTAAGATGCTGGACTGGAAAGGAAAGGGCATAAACATAAACGGCGACTACATCTCACACCTACGATTCGCAGATGACATAGTCTTAATGGCGGAGTCGCTAGAGGAGCTGAACCAGATGCTGGACGGCCTAGCTTCAGCCTCGCGACGTATCGGTCTTGGCATGAATTTGGATAAAACCAAAGTCATGATCAATGGCCACATTGATCCAATACCGGTCGTCGTACATGGCCACCTTCTCGAAATCGTTTCCGAATACACTTACCTCGGGCAGATTCTGCAGTTAGGTAAAAACAATTTCGAGAAGGAGGCCAAGAGGAGGATCCAGCTGGGCTGGGCAGCGTTTGGGAAACTGCGCCGAGTCTTCTCGTCATCCATACCGCAATGCTTGAAAACGAAAGTTTTTAATCAGTGCGTCATACCCGTCATGACCTACGGCGCCGAGACATGGACACTTACGGTAAGGTTGGTCCACCAATTTAAAGTCGCTCAGCGAGCTATGGAGAGAGCTATGCTCGGAGTTTCTCTGAAGGATAGGATTCGAAACGAATACATCCGACATAGAACCAAAGTCACCGACATAGCTCAAAGAATTAGCAAGTTGAAGTGGCAGTGGGCTGGCCATATCTCGCGAAGAACCGACAACCGCTGGGGTAAACGTGTTCTTGAGTGGAGACCGCGACTCGGCAAACGTAGTGTAGGACGCCCTCTGACCAGGTGGGATGACGATCTGCGAAAGACTGCAGGCAGATGCTGGATGCGGCAAGCTGAAGACAGGGCGCTATGGCGCTCATTAGGAGAGGGCTATGTCCAGCAGTGGACTAGTATAGCCTGATGATGATGATGATGATGATGATGGATAAAGTTAACTTTGTACTTCTTAAAAACGGTCACGCATCACGGTCGTTGTTCTAACTGCAAATTATAGTTTGTTATGGCAAAAAATAATGTTTTGCAGTGTTATAAGTCATCATCATCTGCCTAGCCTTTCCCCAAGTATGTTGGGATCGGCTTCCAGTCTAACCGGGTGTAGCTGAATATCAATATTTTACATGGAGCGACTGCCTATCACACCTGCACAACCCAGTAAATGGGCAACACGATACACCTTGGTAAGACTGGTTGTCAGACTTTCGGGCTTCTGATTACCCGTAACGACTGTCAAAGATCTAAAAAGGACAGCTCGGACTAACAGCTTAGCGTGCTTATCGAGGCACGGAAGAGTCACGATATGTTACGAACGTTCATCCATCCACAGTCTGCCCTCTGCTGCACAGGCTGATTTTATTTTTTGAGGTGTTATAAGTACAAGTAACTACATAATTAACAATTGACGACCCATGTGGCGCGGCGGGCGGAGGTCCGCCTGCGACGCAGCAGGTTGCGGGATTGATTCCCGCCGATTGGGACAAATGTTTGTACGATCTACAAAGATTTGTTCTGCGTGTTCTGATATACTTCATTCTGATATATCATTTTCGTTCTGATATATCAGTCATCTAGTACCCATAACACAAGCCTTAGCTTGGGGCTAGATGATGCTGTGTGGATCGTCCAGCACTATTTAATTTTTTTTTTGAATTTTTTCCTTTACTTGTTCCGTGAGACTTTACTTCTTGCTGATTTTCATGCTACCCTATAGGTATTGTAAAATAAGAAAGAAATTTAAAAAAACCCATGATATACCGTATCTCTAAATTGCGTTGACTTAGGAGCTTCAATTTTTCACCCGTTCAATCTCTTGAACGGAAGAAAATTCAAGCTCCTAAATCAGCAGCCGCAGATTTTGATACTTATTTTAACTTGATACCTTTACCCGTTCCTGAAGAAGGGGTCTTGGCAGACAGACGTAATCAAGACAAAGTGATCCTAAAAGGGTTTCGTCTCTTGAGGAACGGAACCCCAAAATTAGGAAAAAAATTGTTTTTAATTAGTATTTTTAATTTTACTAGGTGCTTATGAAAGCTAAAAGTAATTTATTTTCGCATACACAATTTTATGCTCTGAAACATCAATAATATTACTAATATAACATGACTGTCAAGTAGTAACGCGAATACTTGGCAAGCACATTAGCAATAATTAGCATAATTGATACACGACATTGATCCGTATGTTCATATTATTAATGTTTACTTTGAAATAGCTTCACCAAGCCATTGAACGTTTTATGTCGATAGTTAATGTTTGCACATATTTACGTGCTAGTATTAATAACACATTATTATTTGTTACAGGTGTGTGAGAACCGTAGCGTATGTAAACAGAGCATGACATAAACAACACAGGCGCCTGGTAAACGTGAGTTATTTTTAATATCAATCAAAACATATTCCTTTCATTTAATAATCTTTTTTCTATTTTCTCTTTTTTTTATTTATGTGTACACACGGACAAATGGGTTAGTTTGCAGGCTAAAAAAACATGTATTGATCGTACAAGCACCTGTCGTTTCGATGGTGTTTTCATTAAGCCACGCTCTGATAATCTTGCCCAACTCAGAGGTACACTGAAACTAGTCTTAAAAATGCAATTCGTGGGTGAAATACTGATTACAGGACACTTCATTAGCAAGCCAGTTAATTGCCTGCTCACTTATCTCTTTTGCCTGCCGTACCGATCCTAGGTGCTGCATTTACCAGCTACCTAAAGTACCACGCAGTTTACGAAAGAACTCATTTTAATTTCAAGCTGTCTCACTGCCGCAATAAATAATGGCCGACTATAAAAAAAAAGCTAAAAGCTGTTGGACCATTTCGTTTCATTTAAATACAGAAGCTTTATTTCATGGACTAGTGGATATGGTCGAAAATGGTACGATTTCTATTGCGAACTATATTGAAATGTACTTTACGTAGCGAGATATTGAAGGGTTATTGAAACGCAACTATTTTTGTATGTGGCCAATTCGTTCAATTGTGTGGATGCTTCAGTTATGTTTTTGTTTTTTGTACAGTTAAAGGGTTTTATGCGCTTTTATTGATGTTTAAGTGAGTGCATCGTTGGTTTCGGGGATAATTTTGTTGTGTTTTTACATCTGTGACTGTTCAGAAGCAGCCTGGAGTCTAGTTTAGTGTCCGATTAGTGGCAATAATAATAATAATTCAATTATTCATTCAAGTAACATAACTCATAGTATTAGTAACAATTTTACTTAAAAACCTAAAAAATGTAAAATAAATTAGTTAATTTTAATCACGCTGCAAGAACAGCACAAATTTTGCAGCACCGGTTTACGATCGCGCAATCCAGTCGTCCGGAAATCATTTTTGGGATGCTGTTGGTGCTGTCCCGCGCCCTGGGTACCAGGGAAGCGCATCTCTTACGCATTACTGTATAAATACAATCTACGCGGGCTTCAGCGAACATTCCATGAAGCACTACAAAAACGCGGCAACCCCATCAGCACAAATACAATGCAATAGACTCGCCTCCTTATTACATGGGACTTAAACATAACTGGTGAATCATGGGTGTACTTTAGGTATTTTCGTATTTCCTTCGGGAAAAACAGCTGTAAGTGCCTCCTACGGATTCACTACGACAAATTGTTTGATACGAGAGGATTTTAACTTGTATGGCTTCTAGTGTTGAGGTCGTTTCTATAAACAAAGGCGTAAGGTTAATACAACATGTCAATGCTAATCTATTCTGTATATCTGTATGTGTAGTAATAACAATAATACCAGACTATTACTGCCCCAGTCCAGGGCCACGGCCTGTTCTTACAGTGAGAAGCCATGAGCATTAATCGCCACGCTTTCCAAAAGCTGGTAATCGCTTACCAGCAGACTTAAATATAAAAAGTTCAGGTTTTTGAGGTTTCCTGGCCATATTTTTCCTCACCAAAGTCTATGACTAAGATAAACTTTTAAAAAGTCACATCTTTCCTACCTAAGTATTTTTTTTTAATCTTTTCTTTCCACTTATTACATGGGACTTAAAAACAAAACTGGTGAAACTTAGGTGTACTGTAGGCACACCTCTTGTGTTTCTTTAAAGAGTAGTTAAATAAATAAATAAATAAATAAATATTGTTGGACAATCCACACAGCATCATCTAGCCCCAAGCTAAGCAGAGCTTGTGTTATGGGTACTAGATGACTGATATACTTAATACAATACATTACATATATAGATATTTTTATTATAGGTACATAGGAAATACCCAGAACACCCGGAACAAATATTTGTAGATCGTACAAACATTTGTCCCAAGGCGGGAATCGAACCCGCAACCTCTTGCGTCGCAGCGGACCTTCGCCCGCCGCGCCACATCGGTCGTCAAAAAAGTAGTAGTTACGTCAACAAATTACCAACCCAGTGAATTTATCGGTGATTGGCCGAAGAACGAAACGGAAAAGGTAGAGTTAAAGGTTATTAGGGACCTTTGCCCAGCAGTGGAACAACCCAGGTTTTTATAAAAAAACAAAATACACATTACAAAAAAAAATTCTCAGCCTTAAAATAAATGTACAGTATCAACAAAATAAAACGACTAAATACAAAATATACGTATGTATATAGAGCTATTAAACCACATTCAAGTTGATGGCACCGTCGCAAACGCAGTAAAATAACATTTCACTGAACACAAAGTTATGCGGACTAAAGTTGCAGCCATTGTGGACGTAGAATAATAAATTATTTATTCAGAATGAAAAGCAACCTGAACTGTGGAGTTAGAGTACCTGCAAGCTGATTTTGTACGAACCGTCATAACGTTTCGACCATACACTGTGTTTATGCGCATAATATTCACAATTTATGCACGTATGCATAAATTCTGGAAATTAACCGCTACTATTGTTGTGGGTAATTAGGAAATGTGGCTGTTTCAGTACAACTGAAACCCGTTATGGTATGAGTATAGTATACTAAAGAGGTTTTGGGGATTGTTCATAACGGCAACAGATTACGGATAACATGCTTTAAGAAAATGCGAAAACATCAAAGGCAAAATGCAAGCTGTAATCTATACTACAGTACAATAATATGCCTGCCTGAACAGGGCCACTCATATTTGTGTGGTACTTTTTTTCTCCTTAAGTCCATATCAGACACTAATCTGCATGGTCCTCACATGAGCTGACCAAGATTCTGGACTTGGAGAGAATGTGATCCTCTTAGTTTGTTTCGGTGTCGGGAAATACCGCCCTGATCTTACACTAATTTATTTATATTATTTTATGACATGCAAAAGTTTTTCTCCCATTTAGTTACAGAAATATATTTTTATTTTTTATTACTTCAATTCATTGTATTATTTTACTTCATCATTTCATCATATCGTTTCATTGCTTCATTTTATATCAATAAAGCTAAAGAGCTTGTATGAACGCGTGAAATTTGATAGCCACTTTCTTAAGGAAGGATATAGACTATTTAATATCACGCTACAACCCTTAGGGGCGAGTGAAACCGCGACGCAAAGCTAGTAAATAAAATATATTTATAAAGCGTCCCACAGTACCTACTATGTCACGATAAGAATGACGCTTTTAAAAGAATTTGCGTCACACCCATAGTTAGCATCGCTGGCGCCAGGTGCTCCCAGGAAGTTCCGGAACCGTGCACATAATATGTGGGTTTGAAAGGAATCTTGGCATAAACAACTCATAGACTGATTAATCAACGATTTAATGATAAATATGTTTAATTAAATGAGATCAAACAAACGGAAATTGCAAATTAACAAGATTGAAGTTGTTTACAACTCCAGTGACATCTTGACGCATCAGCAGTACAAAATATTTCCTGGCTAGGGTGTCCTCGTGGTCACAAATCCATTTTTTCTTTAAATAGAAAATTACACAACCCATCCCAATGCTATCAACCTAAAAAGTGTCATGGCCGCCAGTCTCTTGAATCGAAATACTTTGTTTAGAATAAAAAACAAAAAACAACAATCAACAACACGCCTATATTTCCTGAAAGGTTAGTACACCCACATTTCGCCAGTTATATTTAAGTCCAACATAAAAGGGGGTGAGCCGATTGCCATCAACCGGACACAAATCTACACTTCGGACTGCTACTGAGAAAAACTAGATGGTACCTCCGATAACACTTAGTCCGACCTGGGTATCTAACCCAGGACCTCATATCAGCAGTAGCACTGAACCTCCGGACAAGTCAGTTAGTTATCCGAAATAAACATTTTTATTAACTAGGTCCCTGCTTAAGTATTTATCTCCGTTCCAATTTTCTGCCGCACGCATCTCAAAAGAAACCAACCAAAGAAAATCACGTACATAAAAGAGATATTGCACATTAGCCGAGGAGATATCACGAAACTAGTTCAGGTACGAATCCGAATAAATTGCAGCGAGTAACCGACGGACGCGTTCTTGTAAATTCTTTATGGGCCCGAACGTTCCGGGGCTCGGCGCGACTAATAAATTGGGATCGGACCCGCAGAAGGCTGTTTGTTCCCGCCTCGGTCCCGCGAGCCCGGGATCCGTGTCCCGACCAGGCCATTAAGCACACCCGCTACACGGTCACAACCTTGTTTTCCAATACGATATCCGGAACACCTACGAGTACCTATGGCTGTTTTATTGGGATTAATCTTCGAACAACCGCGTTTCAGTGTCATGCCGAAAACATTACACGATTTTGTCGTACGCCATTTTGTAGTTGTTCCTTTTGATAGTATAGTACACACTACAACATTTTAAAACTGAAATTGATATTTATTCCAACCTACAATCAACATGTTCAAGCTGTCGAGTGAAAGAATTGGATTAGAATACCGTAAGTGCAGTGGTTAAAATGAATAAAGGGTGGACGGTAATCCATTTTGCTAGTAATCCATTTTCTCGGCTTGACGGTCGCCACCCGCCCGGTCAGATAAGCCGTGAACATACTTTTATGGGAATAGCCGCATATCGTAGCACTTTTTTTTCTACCTCACCGTCACCTTCAAATCTTTTATAGGAATTGTATTTATTTGTGCAATATACGGAAAACTGGAAATCATGAAACAGGAACAGCAAGCTATCTCAAACTGTCAAATTTTCCCATTTGAACATCAACCTTATTCTTTTGTTATAAAGTTGAAAAACTATCAAAGAAATTTAACAGATTGGGGTAGCTTGTGCTGGCCTCTGTACGTCATCATCTGCCTAGCTTTTTCCCAACTATATTGGAGTCGACTGCCAGTCTAACTGGATGCAGCTGAATACCAACACGATACCCCTTGGTAAGACTGGTTGTGAGACTTTCGGGTTTCTGACTACCCGTAATGACTGTCAAAGATCTACAAATGACAGCCGGGACCAACGGCTTAACGTGCTTTCCGAGGCACGGAGGAGTCTCGATATGTTACGAACGGTCACCCGTCCACAGACTGACCTCGGCAAGCGTAGCTTTACCTTCGATCAACCCGTGTGGCTGTTTTTAATTAGCCACGAGCTCCTCTGCTGGCCTCTATACGTGAAAGTAAGAGAGTAAAACAAAAACAAATTTTGAATGTTTTGTTTGTTTTGAAAGAGCTCGTAGTAATACCGTTGAAGGTCGTCATCAAGAATCTTGAATGCTTAGATCTTTATATCTACAAAGTTCTTACTATCAATCTCATTTTATCACTGACAAGCTACACATCTACTGGAAAATGTAAGAATCGGAAGAACTTGCATTTCTCGAACAGAGAACTTCACATACATATTTTATCCACTGTCAAACATCTTCGATTTGCTGTGGTTATGTTCAAGTTAATCTTTTTGAAACATATCATATCAACTTGTAATGGAGTATAAAAAGATATCAACAAACATAGCGCAACATGTCTCATCATGCAGCGGTGTTTGCAACAAGTTGTTGATCCTCGGTACACAAATATACAGTTGCTGAGTGCTTAGATCTATTCTAAGGTGAGCTACAAATGTAAATAGTAAAACCATCTTAATATTATACCATGGGCTGCTACAAACTGGGCGATACTTAGTTCGTAGCAGCTGGGTCAAGGTTAAGCAACACTGGCCCAGGTCAGTCTATGGATGGGTGGTCCCGTTAATCTTTTTTCGTGATTTTTGACAGTCGATACGGGTAGACAGAAGCCTGAAAGTATGATCACCCGTGTTACGGTGGGCTATCATGTCGTAATAGGGGGTCGTTACAGGTGAGTCCAGTTAGACTAAAAGCTGACCCAACCACAGTTGGGAAAAAGCTAGGTAGATGATGATTTCATTGTTTTTAATGCTAATTTTGAACGAACACAATACATCTACTAAGATTTATTAATATGAAGTCCGTTCTGCAGTGGATATTTAGCGTTATACCAGCATTTATTTTATGTAGAAAGTTCATATTAAAATAATCAGAAGAATACGCCGAAATTGAGCTTATATTTTGCATACCAGCATTACCTTACTCTCAAATAAACAAAAACATTAAATTTACAGCCACACAACATACATAAAGTACACACATGATATAAAACACATCATCATCATCCTCCTGCCCTTATCCCAATTTTATTTGGGGTCGGCGCAGCATGTTTTCTTCTTCCATACATCTCTATTTGCCGTCATCTCATGGGTCACCTCTTTTCTTGCCATATCCTCTTTCACACAATCCATCCATCTTTTCTTTGGTCTTCCTCTACTCATGTAACCCTGCACATTCATACTCAAAACTTTCCTCACAACATGGTCCTCATTCCTTCGCATCACATGCCCATACCATGACAACCGATTTCCACACAACTTCTCGGTCACAGGCGCAACTTTAAGACTTCCTCTTACATACTCATTTCTTATTCTATCCATTCGCGTAACACCACACATCCCCCTCAGCATTCTCATCTCAGCTGCATGTAACTGCCTTTCATTCATGCCTTTTGCGGCCCAACATTCTGATCCATACAAGACAGCAGGTCTGACCATTGTTTTGTAAATCTTCCCCTTAAGTTTAAGGGGAATATGGGGGTCACAGGTTGTTCCCGTTACCTGCCGCCATTTCATCCACCCTATGTTAATTCGGTGCTTGACAGCCCGATCTATTTCTCCGTCACTTTGCACGAGTGAACCGAGATACCGAAAGTCGGAACAGACCGGGAGAAGCACGCTGTTAAGCGACATTGCTTCAGGACTGGAGAGACCGCCGAAATCGCAGAACATATATTCAGTTTTGGTTCTGCTGATTTTCAAGCCCACACTCTCCAGCCTCTGTTGCCATTTCTCCAGTCTGCTCTGGATCTCAGGTCCATCTTCACCGACAAGAACAATGTCGTCGGCAAATAACATGCACCAGGGTGCCTCTTCCTGTATGTCCGACGTCAGAGCGTCCATTATCAACAAGAAGAGGTAAGGGCTTAATGCCGACCCTTGGTGCAGTCCTACAGCCACACTGAACTTGTCGGTGTTGCCAGCAGCCGATCGGACATACGTCCTAGACCGGCTGTACATTGCACGAATTAACTCCACATACTTCCCAGGCACACCTTTCTCTTTCACGGCCCACCACAACACCTCCCGGGGCACCCTATCATACGCTTTCTCCAGATCAATGAACACCATGTGCAAGTTTTTATGTGCACGTCTGTATTTCTCACACAGCTGGCGGAGTGCAAAGGTGGCGTCCATTGTTCCTCGACCTGGCATAAACCCAAATTGACTTGGGGTAATTTCACTCTCCTCTCGCAATCTTTTCTCTATCACCTTCTCCCATACTTTCATACTATGTGACAGGAGCTTTATCCCTCGATAGTTGTTGCAGTCCTGTACGTCCCCTTTATTTTTGAAGATGGGCACTAGTGAACATGATATAAAACACAACATCATAATTTCGCTTTTTACGTATCACTCTCCGGGCGCTATTTATACGAACATTATAGGTACCTAGTACGCAAAGATGTTATAAAATTGTTCGTTATAGGTAGGTACATAAAACGTAATAGAATTTCAGTGAGTTCTCCGGTGATATTATTGGTTTTCCCCGGGGATATTTCAAGATCTGACGCTGGGACATTTCTCTTCGTTGAACGTGTTGACGCCGTTCTTCAGAAGAACATTTTGATATCTGCTTTTTATAGCTACACTGAAATATCCGAATTTATCTACAGCCAGTAATAATACCAGCCTTTTACTGTCCCTCAGCAGAGCAAAGGCCTCTTCTCATACGGATAAAGCACAAACATCAATCACCACACTTGCTCAAGACGGGTTTGCAATTTCAGACTTTATATTCATTAAGTAGATATACTGCTAGGTTTCCTCATGATGCTATCCTTCACCGATGTCAGTGCATCATGAAGATAAACTTACAAAGTAAGTCATCATCATCATCTACCTCGGCTTTTCCCAACCAGGTACATCCGTTTGGGTCGGCTTCCAGTCTAACCGTATGTAGCTGAATACCAGTATTTTACATGAAGTGATTGCCTATCTGAGCTCCACAAGCCTGTTACTGGGAACATGATACCCCTTGGTAAGACTGGTTGTCAGATTTTCGGCATTCTGAGTACTCGTAACGGCTTTCAAACTTAGAAAGTAACCATACATTGCAAAATTCACGTCTGTACTAGCCAAGAGGCGAAGTGTACACAGCCAGTACTGTGACACAAGTAGGTAAACTTAAAGCCTGTTGCGTCTGCCACGCTTCTGCAGTCTCTCAACTATGTTCGTGGGCCGTCTACTGGCGCAGACAGCATCACTGCTAAGCAGATTCCATGGGAGTAGCAAGAGCATCCTGAGTACGACAGCCTGTAAGCTAGACAGCCCTCTGGTGTGGACTCTCGCCGATAAGACTGAGTGACCCTTTGTTATTAAAAATTAACATCGTCTTTAAGTTGTTACTAAAAATTGTATGAATTAATTTTTACGATCTTGCTCATAAGGTTACCAGCATGTGGAATATCGACTCAACAATAGTAGTGCTGATAATCATTTCAGTTAATGGACCAACATCTAGAGAAACTATCGCTAAACATCTGGGTCAAGGGTCAGATGCAGAAGTCGGTCTTCTTGGACACGGCACGCATTGTGAGGAGGTTCCTCACTCTAGATCCCTAACCAACGTTAACTTGGGTTAATACCGTTAACGTTAACTTCGGACCATCTCGCTACGGGCGCAGCACTATTTTCCTCTTATAATATAAACGGAAATTAAATAAATAAAACTACGAGTATGTTTTTAATTGATCCATGATTATATTAGTCAACACAATAAACAAGATGTTAGTTCGAACGACGGAAATACTTTAAGATTGTGTAAGAAATACAAAACTGTTTCACAGAAAAATGAAAACGTCTGTTCCCTGAATTCTGTTAAGTATTGCGAACATGTGTGGAGTACCTATTTTTTACGCGATTTTAGGGACTAACATTATAATTTTTTTTTTTTTAATATTTATAATTAATTGTTAAATTATAATATTTACAAAAGCAGTACTACACTCACTCACGAGTACGTACAACACTGCTATATATTATGCCCATTGTTCTACATAATAACCCTGTATTTACATGCAAAATGTCAATACCAATTTCAATTCAGACTTCAAATCCTATTGGAAATTAAACGTTTTCAATAGGCCTGACCTCGTGGGAGTTGCAATTTTCCCCAAAATCATTAGTTAATATATACTGTCCATCCCTAGGGAAGGCGCTGTGTTAGTTACTATTGAGTTTCAAAGCCAGGGTAAGCAGTAATTGATAGTGCAGTTGCATGCAGCATTTTAATAGTTAAAAATATTGTACAGTATAAAATGTAACGTATTCCAAAGTGGTCTAATATGTTCGTTTCGTACTGTCATGATGGATGTTTAGGCCTCGCCTCTTGTGCACGAAGTTGTGGGTTCAAACCTGGGCAAGTACCTTCACTGACATCGGTAACGGAAAACATCGTGAGGAAACTTGGACTTATATAATTATTATTAGTCTGAAATCACCAACCCGTCTTAAGCAAGCGTGGTGGTTGATGCTCGTGCCTTCTCTGTTTGAGAAGAGGCCTTTGCCCTGCAGTGGGGGTACTAATATGCTCGTGATAGACACATTGTACATAAAGATGGCGGCAACTTAAAGCGCCCGTGGGAAATCAAATAACGTTGGCACTCGTTGCGATCGGTTAGTTTTACAGATAACAGGGATATTTTAACTCACTTATGTGTTGACTTTTACATATACTACAAGGGTTGGTCTCTGTTGCACCTGTGTTATAACGTAGCTATGCTGAAATAAAACTTAATATTCAAATCTAAAATTTATATGTAAGATTTTCTCTTTTACTATACAATATTTACAGAATTACTTAATCTAATTACAATATACAACTAACTACATAATATATGGAATAACATAAAAAGGTAGGAATACAAAAAGAAACCCGACCAAGACACTGAAGCGTCCAATTCATCCGCATCGCTGTCATCTGGAAACGTGCCCAGAAGACTGGCATTATTACCACGTAGGATGGCAGTACTAATTCTTTGGGCAATCAATGAGCCAGTCCTCTGGTCACGAGTAGTAAAAAAAAACAATCAGATAAGGTTTTTAGTCAGATTAGATCAGTCTTTAATATTATTATAATATCAAATATTCTATATTAAATCACGCCGGCATTCTTCGAAGTCCTATGTCATATGGGGCGAGCCTATTGCCATCAACCAGGCAGATATCTGGACCCCGGGCTGTTACAGATTGAAAAACCCTTATAACACATTGCCCGACCCGGACATCGAACTCCAGACCTCATGCTTAACAGTACGATTTGCGACAACTAGACCAACGAGGAATTTAACTGTAATCCATAATTATAAACAGAAAAGCTCTTGGCCGCAGTATTGATACAACACATTCCTAAGATTTCTAGTCTTGTCTTTTTTGCGTTAAGGCGATCCATTTTTTTATGTTTATCAATATGATTAGATAATTATTATCATAATTGAATACGTCAAAAAAGCTCTCGATATTATGTACTCGATAATATGACGATTAATATTATTTTGCGAGTTTGATTTCGACTACATTGATGGATCTCTCTTATTCTTTACAACTATTGGCTATATCACCCTAATATAATAAATAAAGTATTGTTTCTCTATAATATTAAAGAAGTTTTTATCCATACAGATACCAACCCCCACGGTACCCCATCAAGTAGATATTTATGAAAGAGTAAGGTACCAAGTCCCAGCTCCAAAACATCTCAATATTTTATATTTCATAACACTTTTCAATTTCCTCTTAACAGCCGAACGAGCACTTTGCCACTGCAATTGCACTTTAATTATCTTCAGAACCTTGCCGTGAGACGCTCTCAAACAAATTGATGAAATACTGCACAGTACAAGAATTAGAAAGAAAGACAACACGGAAAGACGACACGGTTGGCGCAGTGGTTGAGCCATCGGCTGCTGCGCCGCGTGTTGTGGGTTCGATCCCCGCACGGAACATATATTTGTATGGCCTACAGGTAATTGTTCCGGGTCTGGCTGTTTGTGTGTGTGAGTTTAAATGTTTGTAAACGCACCCACGATACAGGAGAAATTCCTAGTGTGGGGCAACGTTTTTTAAAAAAAAAAAAAAAAAAAAATTATACCGTTCTGAAAATTGTACCAAGAAAATGCTGATGGAATTTTCATTTTATCAATCTTTAAGCTGCATTAATTACAGAATATTTAGAGAATATTATATTATATTATAATATTAGAATATTGGGAGTTTATAAGGCAGATCGTCATCAGCTGCCTAGCCTTTTCCCAACTATGTTGGAGTCGGCTTCCAGTCTAACCGGATGCAGCTGTATACCAGTGTTTTAAACACGATACCCCTGGGTTAGACTGGTTATCAGACTTTCTGGCTTCGGACTACCCGTAACAACGGCTTAACGTGCTTTTCGAGGCACGGAGGAGTCTCGACATGTAATGAATGGTCACCCATCCACACACTGGCCTCGGCAAGCGTAGCCTAACCCTTGCGGCTGTTTTTATTTAGCCACGAGCTCCTCGAGTTTATAAGGCAGATGCAAGCGGAAAAGCTGGGAGGTGTCCGGTAGAAGACACCCTAGAAGGACATACACTGACCTTATTGGTGATGTTATTCAAAAAGGTCAGGTGCGTAGTACTCGCAACCGGCGTACGTGTATGACCAGATATATGAACGTAAACGAAGCAAAGGGAGTATGTAAGGATTGTAGCAGGTAGCTTTTTGCAGTTTCTGCCTACCCCCACGGAAAAAAGACGTTAGTTTATGTATGTATTGGGAGTTAAGTAGTAAAGGGGTGCTTATATTATGTTACGCTCTGTTGATAAGGTTGGACTTACTATCGAAAGGGTGGCCAATGTTTAAGCAGGTGATAGAAAGAAAAAAACTCTTTGTCAGCTCTCGTATCGTAAAGATCTTATTATGAAATCAAGAGTGTGCCTTAAAATAACAGACCTGATACACGTGCAACTGCGATAAAATTAAAAAGTATTTTTATGACACACTTTCACAAACAAAATATTACATTTGGATGAAACAAATACTCGGGGACAGAATGCATTGTTATTTCAATGTGAGTTCGAAATAGAGATGAGAAGGCGATGAATAGAGAGTTTTCCTATTAAAATACATCTCGACCATTCTTCTCAGTTCGTAGGTTTTAGTTGCGTTCGACGAATAAAATAACTAAAAATGCAACCGTTTTATAAATTACTATTATATAATTCTGGTCCTGCTCCATTAGACAACGTAGAGTCTATACAAAATCAAACTGGTCGCTTATCTAAATATAAACTATACTCTGTTGTTTAGTTTTCATTAATTATTCATCATTTTCTGAATGAAGTAACGGCGTTTGACGGCACGGTTGGCGCAGTGGCTGAGCGATCGACCGCCGCGCCGCTGCTGTGGGTTCGATTCCCGCACGGAACATATATTTGTATGGCCTACAGGTAGTTGTTCCGGGTCTGGATGTTCGTGTATGTGACTTTAAATGTTGGTAAACGCACCCACGACACAGGAGAAATTATTAGTGTGGGGCAACGTTTTTTTTTAAATAAAAAAAATAAAAAAATCTATTTTACGTGTCTACGAATGCAATATTTAAAAATGTATGTGTGTGTATCAACATAATAATTTACATACCTGCTGCATTGCTTAATTTGTAATCATTTACTACATCATCTTCACATTATAACTAGCTGATTAATGTTTGTACAAAAATTGTAAAAAAATATTTTAAAATAGTGAGTGTGATGTTTCTTGTCCATTCTTCTCCATAAAAAACTAACTTTTGGAAGGGGCAACTGAATAATTTTAGTATCTTTTTTTTAATTTCAATGTATACGGCCAAAAGTAATTTTTTAATG
The DNA here is from genome assembly GCA_905147745.2 of Phlogophora meticulosa. Taxonomy (NCBI): domain Eukaryota; kingdom Metazoa; phylum Arthropoda; class Insecta; order Lepidoptera; family Noctuidae; genus Phlogophora; species Phlogophora meticulosa. Next base: position 11,626,474 of record LR990522.1, on the reverse strand, counting down.
GTCTTATTAAAATAAATAATTTGAATTTTACTTTGGCTCTGTTATTTAGATTTTCATCTTTATTTTGCTTAATAATATAATCGAAGGCCCGTTTCCACTCACACTAGATGACACCTTAATAAAGGGCCAATATATATCTGTACTGTTATGCAATGCATAAACAGTATGCTTTTATTCAGGCATTTATGCGGTGTGTGCTTAATCAAAGTACATCGAACCCTGTGATTTACTCAGACCAACTGGCTTTAGGCAATTAGATTGCAGCTATGTCTACTTGCTGTAGGCAAACACTGATTGACTTAGGACATCGGGCGTTGCATCCTAATTCCTAACTGCCTTGTAAATTAGCAGCCTGAGAGACGGAATACACGGAACGAACAATACCAGTTACTGGATGAGATTCTTCATAATTTCAATGAGTTTAAACACACACACGACACACACAACAGACACACACACATGCACAACACACGCGCACACCCACACACTCAATTGAACGTATTCTCCTGTTCTGGTTTTTCTCTCTTTTCTTTATTTACTTATTTACATTTTTGTAAGTTTATAATGTAAGGGAATAGCGGAGCCTTCAACTAAAGGCATTTTCTATGCCTAAATGGAGACTCACGAAATGCAATACGAGTATAACCCAGTTTTTTTTTCTTAATGATTTTCTTGATGATCTATTTGTGTTAGTAAAAACCAATTTCCGTATGCTTTTGCAATCAATTCGAAGAGAAGGAGAAGTATGAAGTAGAGTAAAAAAAAATAAAAATACAACTCAGGGTGACAGTTCCACGATGATTCTTAGTAAAAACAATAGAAATTGTGTTTAAAAGAAGTTGTTGAAAAGAAAAAAAAACGTGTTTAACATTTTTTTAATAATTGACTAACGGTAGTCAATTATTAAAAAAATGTTAAACACGTTTTTTTTTCTTTTATCACATTAATAAAAATGACATAGATAAAATGCATTAAAGTCGAAGAGTTCGGGCTCGCTACGTCATCTAAAATCTACATAAGCGTGACGTCATGCTACATTATAACTCAATTTTTTGACGTAATCTTGCATTTACGAAAGAAAAGTATAAATATATGTCCTATATTTTTTAATAGTCTACCTGACGGAAAAAAATATATTTTTAGTCAACTTCCCTATTTGCGTGGTTGTGATTGTGACGATGTCAAGAAATAATCATGTATTAAGAAAAAGTCAGGGTAACTTGATGTTTTTATTAACATAAAACCGAATAAAGAAAATAGCTAAAACAGACATACGAAAACATGAATTTCACGGGTTACCTTTAAATGAATTTAGGTATTTGCCGTATCCATGGATCAGTATTGTTTATACTGACCCCAAAAACGCCATAACAATATTTTATTCTGGACACTGTTGACACCAGGCTGACAATAAATCACGAGGCTTGCTTCAATGCCAGTAAAAAATGGTTTGAGTAATTTAAATTGCAGATTTTATACCATGTGGATATTGTAATGTATGTTACAGTCAAAACTCTAACCAATCAAAAGTACTTTTAACTGAAGAAAAAACAGGCAAAAGTTATTTTGACTGTAACCATTCAAAACTACTTTTGACAGCTCAATTGGGCAAAACTACTTTTAACTGTTATTCTAGTCAAAAATTCTATTGTTAGTCAAAAGTGATATTGCTAGTTAAAAGTACTTTCGACTGGTTTAGAGTTTTGAATAGAACATAATAAATTAGGCCCATGTTTATTTCAAGAGACTTAAGGCACTACCAACAAGATGAATTAAAAATGGAACAGAATTTTGTGACATTATTTGGTAGATAAGTTGGATGCTCGTGGCTAAGTAAAAAGCCGCACGGGTCGATCAAAGATTAAGCTACGTCAGTCTGAGTATGTGTATGTTCATTACACCCTCTACCCCTGTCATTTGTAGATCTTTGACGCTCGTTACGGGTGGTCTGTCAGCCGTACCTAGATGTATCGAGTTATCCAGTACAGTTACTGGATATCACGATACACCTTAATAACGCCTGCCAATTTGACCTATACAACCCTGTGGTTGTGGAGGTCAGATAGGCAGGCGCTTCATGTAAAATAGATACTTGTGTTCAGCTGCATCCAGTTAGACTGGAAGCTAGCCCCGAAAATGCTCGGATGTTGATATCGACGGCGTTGGTGCAGTGACTGAGCGATTGACTGCTGCGCTGCTTGTTTTTGGGTTCGATTCCCGCACGGAAAAAATACTTGTATGGTCTACATGTAGTTGTTCCGGGTCTTGCTGTTTGTGTATGTGAGTTTGAATGTTTGTAAACGCACCCACGATACAGGAGAAATTCCTAGTGTAACGAGGGAAACGTTTTATAAAAAACTGATAGATAACTTTGTATAGTGGTACTATTATAACTCATAGTAACATGACTTCAGGTTACCTAACCCATGTGAAAGGCAATAAGGAAGCGCTCATTTAAATCAGATCTAGTAAAACATATCTACGATGCAGTAGAAACAATTTCGTCTAAATTTTTCTTTGCATATTCGTGACGTATTTTCCATGTTTGTCATTTACCCAATCCTGAATATCGGGAGCAGAGGGAACCGTTCAACTCACTGCAAACTGAACTCGTATTAAATTACCTACATAGTATGTGGATATCCAACGAGCGTATCAAAGCAACTGAGATAACCTTAATACTTTGAAGTGACATTTAGACAACTAGAAATACATTAAATACAACCTGGGATCTATTTTACAAGCTTTTACTTAGTTTCATCTGTCGCAGTTTCTGCCTGTTTCTCTTATACTATAGAGTTGACGTTTTATAAGTTCATTCAGTTCTTAGGGAAATATGTTTTTAAGTTTTCTGCCATTCATATTTTCTAAGCGAACAATAGAAGGTAAAAAAAAACTCATTGCTTCCACATCACCTCGTTCCGCTTATCTGGAAATTATAGGGGTATAAGTTCTGTTAAATTACAGCTTAACAGACAGTGACCAAAAGTTTAGACAAAATATGGCCAATCACAAGTTTCCACATGTGTTATACCTAACTAATATCGCATCAAAAAAAAAAATAAGACTATATACTCGTAATATAACACCAAACAGTAAAAATACTAAATACGCTCGAAGAAGCTGTTGGATAAAGTTTTTTTCAGATTAGCATTTGCCATAAAAACTCAAAATATCATTAAATATAACATAACATCACGCCAGTATTCCCTGAGAGTTTAGGCAGAGGTGTATCTACTTATAGTAGACCCACAGCTCGACAGTTATATTGAAGTCCCATGTAATAGGGGGCGAGTTTAATGCCATCCACTTGGCACAAATCCAGACTCTGGGCTGCTACTGAGAAATTCCATATGAACAAAACCCAAAAACACTTTTCCCGACACGGGAATCGAACCCAGGACCTCATGCTCAGCAGTGCTTACGGCTACTAAGCCAATGAAGTAATGATTAGACTCGTATTTACATATTAAGTCTCTATCTAATTATATCACTAAGTGAATATGATAAGAGACTCGGTAAAAATTCAAAGATTTTTACCTAAAACCTATTTTGTCGATACTTTAACAACATAACATCATGTTTGTGCAAAGTGTCGTGCAGCGCAAGTTGGTAACGAGCCGGTCTAGGCTATCCGATGTTAGGCCCTAGATCCGACCACTAGAACGGCTCTAGTGCCCGCTGGTAAGTCACCCAGGCTAATGAGTTGCGGCTCATATCCAGGCTCTGCCTGGCAAATGCATGTGGGTAAATACCTGCGGATTCTTGACGTTAGGACTACTTATTTTTATGAAATAATTGGATATTTGAGAAAAACGAATAAATGGTTAAGTAGTGCATTATTGGTATACTCTAATACTAGCTACTGCCCGCAACTAAGTCGGAAATGGAATGTCGGTTGTCGTGGATGCAGACCAAGTCGTGGATTAAAAACTATCCTATGTCCTTCTCCAGGACATAGTCTTCTCCTGGCCAAATCCAATTATGATCCGATTAGCCGTTTAATCGTGAAAAGGTAACACACATACAAACCAACTTTCGCATTCAAAATATTCGTACCTATAGATATAGTGAAGTAATGTATGGTAATCATTAAAAACATAATCTAAAGTAAATTACAAGCCTAGGTGCTTGCTCTAAAATCGACTAATAACGAAATGTTAAGCTTATTTGGGATATTTAACATTGCAATTTTTTAACTTACATATGTTTTATACTTATCCTAGTTAAACACGGAAACTTATTATTAGCTATACAGTACTGTAATAAGTAAACTATTATGTGTTATTTTTATGCATCTAAATATGTTTCGCCGTTGGTCAGGTGAACAAATAAATGACTAAAGTCTATGGGCATTTAAACGTACTTACTAACGTAACTGACTAGTACTTTGTAGTTACTAATGACTAAGTAAATTGAGCTTGTACAAAATAACCTGAAATAAAATAACTTTTACCTACGTTTACATTTTTTCATAGATGACTTAGTAAATTGAACTTGTATTGAAATGAAATAACTTTTACATACGGACCATTTGGTGTTTATTTCATCTTATACATTTTCACATTTCTCCACATTTTCAACGCTTTACGCCATTCGACGTTCACGATCAGAGAGACTCCCGTTTACGATTATCCTCGTATATGAGTCGAATGCATATCAGAAATTATTACCAGTTCCGATATTTAAGTATCGATCCATATTTCATTGATTTACGACAGTGCAACTCCATCCCACCAACGAAACAAATTTTCTTTACGATAAATAACTGAAATTTATTTACCTCGAAATTGAGGCTGATCTCTTAAGGTTAATATAAAACAAAACATTCAACTTGAGTCAGCCAGTCCCCGCGGATGGGACATTTACAAAGTTTAAATGGAATATAGCTTCAAAATGTTTTTATGGGATACGACACTGAAAATTGAATGCGCTCAGCTCGTGGTGGATTTATTTAAAGCATTATTCACACGGTGGAACACTTGAGGTCTATTAACGTGGCTTGGGAGTTCAAACTAATGATCTGGAAGTGAGATGTGGAATCGATTCGACCTCCTACATCAGGATTATGTTATCGGATCGCAATTCGACAATCTCGATTTGAAACGTTCAGTTTCGTGTCATTTGAAATGTTATTACAATAGTGATCCGAGATAAGTTTGAGATGTAGACGCCGGAGGATTGAGACAGGCTAACGATCTTGTTACAGCGCTGAGCGACTCAGCGAGCTGCACGGCTCGGCTCAGGGTAATGAACCACGATTGAGCAGCTCTTGTACTTGTCTCCCTCTACATTATTCACGACACCATCCTGCAAAACAATATTTATAAAATCTGCAAAAGTAGCGATATTTCCCATTCAAAACAAACACTTAAAAGAACTCTTTTCACTAACTGGAAGTGTGTTTACGTCTGAATTAGCATCACTCGTAAAACTGCTCGTATTCAATAAATATACAAACTAAAACGGTAAGTATTTTATTAACAATCTCGCTCTCAAATTAGCCGCTCTAAATCAACTTCTTCGGGAACATTATAAATATTCAACGCAGAACTCTTTAGGGTAACGTGGAACAATTTCACTCGAGCAATGGCAGCTGAGTTATAATAGTGGATTACCTTACATTTTCATTTTATACCCGCGTTACGTTAAGCGGAAAACGAACAAGATACCCTAGTAACTTTTAATTGACATAAATAAACTTATAACAATATCTGAGAACGTTATACAAAGTGCACATTTGCTCAGATAAAACCGACACAGTGGGCCGGCCGCCCACAAACGGCATAGGAATCCCTTGAACCACAAAAAATAAAGTGTATTTTTATTGCCCTCCGAGATACAAACACAAGGTATTATTAAATTTTTATAGGCCTTTTTGCTCGATTGTTTGTTTTTATGTTCTTTTCTAAATATCACATTTCCTTTACCTACACTGGGCTCCGGCTTGGCGGTCAACGTTTTGTTTTTAATGTATTTATAGAGATACGAGAATATATAAATGTATTACGTGGTTCGTTTCTTAAGAAAACGGTACAATTGAAGCTTATAACGGCTGTAGATGTTAAGACATCGTTGAGCAGTTACTGAAATTACCATCAGGAGGCTCGACGTCTGAGGCAAACTTCGTCATGGTTAGATTAGCATTATTCATATGTAAATGAGTGGGTACTGTACCTAAGTTACTGTGACTCTGTGGCCAAACACCAGCGCCGACTCATCCATCGTATTCACGATAAGCGTGACAGTGAGATCACGTGACGTGCACGCGGCGTGAACGGCACGCCGACGTGACAGACGTGACACCGACCCAGCCAATTGTTCGCTGCCCTGCATGCACGCCTGACTGCATACGACTGGCATTCACTATTTGAATCAATACCTTTATCACTGTCAATGCATATATGTAGCTACACATAACCCCTGTATTCCCTGAAGGGTTGAGCAGATGTGTACACATAGTACACCATCATTTTGCCAGTTATGTTGGAGTTTGACGACACGGTTGTCGCAGTGGCTGAGCGATCGACTGCCACGCCGCGTGTCGTGGGTTCGATTCCCGCACGGAACAAATATTTGTATGGCCTACAGGTAGTTGTTCCGGGTCTGGCTGTTTGTGTATGTCACTTTAAATGTTTGTAAACGCACCCACAACACAGGAGAAATTCCTAGTGTGGGGCAATGTTTAAAAAAAAAAAAACAAAAAAAACGAACCTATTGCCATCAACCGCCTACAGGTCCAGGCTCCGGGCTGCTATTAAGAAATTGCACCACGAAAACCCATTAACACTGACTGACCAGGGAATCACACCCAGGCAATCCTGCTCAGAAGTAGCGCTTGCTTTCACAGTCTATTATTAGTTATGTCTCCTAACTAGTAATATGTTAATTACTTAGCGTGCCTACTCGAACGAATATGTGCCAGCACAATTATTACTAAAAGTATAGCAAATCCAACATATTTATAACAACAGTCATTGGATTTTATTCCAACTCAGGTGTACGAGCGAACCACAAAAACATTGCAGTGCAACTTTAATAACACATGTGTTGCGAGTTTTTATAAAAAAAAGTCAACATAAAACAAAGGAAATTCAGGCGCATCGGTTTGACACGGTGCCGGTGCCATGTACAAAGTGTGTTACGTGAATCTCAACAATATACAAAGGTATTCTCGTAAATAAGGACACACAAAGCGTAAAAGGGAAGCACCGACTTGATCTAGAGAGAGGTAGCTAGATAATAATATTCAAGAAGCGGATTACCATAACTTAACGGAGAGATTGGCTCGGCCTACCGTGGATCATTATTTAAATCACTGGCTGCATGCAAATTACTCAGATATCGGATAAACATGAATTGAAAATTTAACAGCGGTAGGTATTCAATGGCATTCCGGTAATCCCTGAAACAATGAAGGAATATTTTCGTACCCATGCCTCATTTTTGGAATAAGTAATGAATGTGTACAGAGAAGCTCGTGGCTTCATTAAAACAACATGAGCTGATCGAAGGTTAAGCTTCGCTTTCCGAGGTGAGATGGGTTCATGACTTATCGAGACGCCTCCGTGCCTCGGAAACTACGTTAAGCCGTTGGACCTGACAGTAGATCTTTTTCAATCGTTGCGAGTAGTCAGAAGCCGGATAGTATGACAACCAGTCATACCAAGGTGTATCGTGTTGCCCAGTAACTGGGTTGTAGAGGTCAGATAGGCAGTGTGCAGCATCGCATTCCGGTAATCCGTGAAACAATGAAAGAATATTTTCGTACACACCGCTTATTTTTGGAATAAGTATGAATGAATAAATCCATAAAACAATAATTATGAATGTGTTCATAAACATTATAACGCCATATTCACAGCTCAGCTCTCAATTTAATAATTAACAACGTTAATCCTTGACTTAATCTTCCTCTACGGACTTTCGGTACACACACCATTTCTTTTTTTATATGGGACAAGCCCGAAACGCTATTCACATGCTCCTGAAAATCAGAATCAACAGTGGCGACCACCAGAAAAGCGTCAGATCATTGAAGCCCAACGAGTCCCGGAGAAACGATTCAACTGTCTTGGATCCCTCAACGGAATTAATCAGAAAGAAGGAGTTAGAAAAATACGTAATTTATACTTTACTTCATTTCAATAGGAGACAGAAGAGAGCTAGGCTTAACAACCCCTTTGTGCATATTGACCTCAATATACACAAAGGGGTTGTTAAGCCAAGGTCCTTAACACCACTGATTAAAATTAACACTGATATGAATGGGCCTAAATTATGAGCTGTCACATTTGATTCCAATAATAGGTATGGTAAACGCTTGAACGCACGGACATTTGATCTAGATTCTACAAGGTCCGTTTACCGCTACACACACCACTGCATTTTTTTTATTGCAACCGATCGGCTACAGCGGTTAGGTGGAAAACTCAAATCGCCATTTGACCCCTTGGGTCTTTTGTGCTTCCCCTCACCTTTTGTTCTATTTCGAGGCTGCCACACACCCTTGTTTGAGGTCAATAAAGGCTTTTGTGGAAACTCGGATACCGTTCAACCCGCTCACATGTAACTCATTTACTTTTCAAACTCAAATGGACTCCGAATAAATTAACCAAAGTTTTTGCCGATTGGCTTCATGAAATGCGAACTGCCAAAGTTATTTAAAAGAGATTCCTGTGTGGTGTAACATTACATTAAAACATCACGCCTGTAATCCCCAAAGGGTTCGGCAAAGGTTCACTTATTTTACACCCGCATTTGACCAGTTATGTCTAAGTTCGATGTAATAGGGGGCGAGCCTATTCCCATCACCCAGGCACAAATCCAGGCTGCTACACAGAAATCCCAGATTGAAACCCCAATAACACTTTACTCGACCCGGGAACCGAGCTTAAGACCTCTAGCTTAGCAGTAGCACTTCGAACGACAAGACCTAAGAGGCATACCTGTTTGTGAACTTACAAAAGGCACGTCGTTCTACTTAACTACAAAGGATATAATCCTGAAAACGTGGAAGATGAAGTTTTAAAGATTTCAATCAAGTCGAGTCCCGTTTTACTTTAAAAGAGTTTCTGTAGTCTTGTTATAAAGTATAAATAGAGCTCAGTCGTATTCATAGTAGGAAAATCCCGGCAAGCCCCTCTACAGACGAGACACTCCCACGGAAAATGAATGTCGCCCACGCCTCACCTTGGCGATACAATTTTTTAAAGAAACTCTCTTATGTTCAATATTATCTGGAATCTAGGTTTATTTATGCCGATACCAACTACTCTGGATTACTGTTCCACTGCAGGGCAAAGACCTCTTCTCGTACAGAGATGACGCGAGCATTAATCGCCACGCTTGCTTGGTTGGCGATTTCAGATTTGTAATTTTTAGTCCTGGTTATTTCACTATGTTTTTCTTAACTGATATTAGTAATTTCTAAGATAAAAGTAGAAAGTTTATTTGAAATAAAAAAGCCACATTGGATGGTTCCGGATTTGATCCCAAAACCTCGTGCATGTCACTATCGGAAAAGACGAGACAAGAATCACGATACTTTATGACTTCTATGCAAATTTTGGTTTGAACGAGAATTCACGTAACATATTAAGTACATGAATCATATTGGCACCGATCTCGCTGAATATTAAACTGTGTGATTCGAACATAATTTTATTGATTTATCATGCCTCTCACCACGGACACTGGTGTGTATAGCCGAGCACCTCATCAATTTAAACTGTAACCAGAGATGCGTATAAGCTGACATGTAGCAGTAACCTATACTGCCGATAAACCGACTATCAATCACTTAGTTAGTGAGTAACGTGTTGCGGTGTACAAGTTTGTAAGCGAAGCTGTTCATCCGACGTCTCCTACGAACAAGTCTACCACGCCAACTGAATCCCCAGAGAGTCGAGATTTATAGAACAGACACTCGACCATCTGAGAATCGTATTAGACGCTCCAGGATATTAAACGTCGCCATCTATCAATATTACACTGCATTATAAACCGAAATAGGTCAAATATTCCATAACAATTATCATTCGACATTTATTTAAGAATGCGGTTCTGTAACACGCCTTAAAACCATAATAAACATGTGTCAAATAAATCTAGCAGAGTAGACACTATTAGTACAGGCAAAGCGCCAGATAAATTCATCAAAGTGCTTAAATAATGTTAGTATTGAAAGAAAGAATGAACATCCAAAGCATCTTTATTAACCTACATTATCAAACTGTACAAGAAAACTAAAAGTGTGTTTTCCACTCATTCCCAAATTAGAAGCAGACACTAATATTGTTTTTCTTTGACATTGCAAGTAAGTATTTTAGTCGAGCCCACTGGGTCAATGTCACTTCGAGTTACCGATGATCTCGATCGCCACACTACATTTCTTTTATTCATAACTCGATTCTTCCGACAACTCGATGGACTATGAATAACGAAAGATTTCAAGCTTGGTACAGGTGCAAGCATGGGCTTCTCGCCAAGTGAAATTAAATTATTAGCTGGAGGAGCGTCGAGATCTAGCACTGATACCTATCGCAGTGGCGATCATTTAGCCATTTATCCACCGCATAAACATCGCGGGTTGAGTTAAAGAAAAAGTGCTATCTTTATTCTTCACAACGTTTGTTCCTTTTTTGTGATAGAGAGGTGATTATAGAGGTGCAGCCAAATAGAGATGTATGGAATAAGAAGTAATGCTGCAACGACCTTAAATATGTTAGGATACGGACAGGATAATAATGACCGTTTGTGATTCCAGTCCCTGAATACTTTGCTAAAAAACTAACAGGTCGTTTTCATAACAACGATAAGGCATCCGTTAACGATGCGGTGAGGTTTTTGTTTTCCGTAGAATACTGGCCTGATTTTTATTGGTCTGACTTTTGTTGCAGCGCGGCAGCATAAAATATAGTGATTGGCTTTACATAACAAACCATACGTTTTACTTTTTCTATTTTTTTTTTTTTTTTTTTTTTTTTTTTTTTTTAAACGTTGCCCCACACTAGGAATTTCTCCTGTATCGTGGGTGCGTTTACAAACATTTAAACTCACATACACAAACAGCCAGACCCGGAACTACTACCTGTAGGTCATACAAATATTTGTTCCGTGTGGGGATCGAACCCACAACACACGGCGCAGCAGCCGATGGCTCAACCACCGCGCCAACCGTGTCGTCAAAGTGTTGTACTTTTTTGGAAGTCCCGCGTTTGGCCAGAATTCTCAAAATGCTTGTTTATAAATCTGACGTGAAGTAAACAGTAAAAGAACTAGATTGACGCTCTATAGTATAGTACCAGCCTATTACTGTCCCACTGCCAAAGGCCAAACAAAGCTGCTGGGCAAAGGCCTTTTCTGATACAGAAAAGGCACGAGCATTAATCACCACGTTTGCTCACGACGGGTTGGCGATTTCAGACTTATATTAACTATACAAGACCAGGTTTCCTCACGATGTTTTTCCTTCACCGATGTCAGTTATGTCCAAGATAAATTTGGAAAGTACATATGAATTGAAAAAGTCACATTGGTACTTGTCCAGGTTTGAACCCACAACCTCGTACACAAGAGGCGAGGCCTAAACCGCTGGGCCATCATGACATTGACGCTGTACTTACACAAAATGCCAGAAGTAGGCAAAATAAAAAAATACCTACTAGTTGCAACCTTGCAGGCCGTAATTAATTTAAATTGCGGTCATAACCATCGCACTAATGAATTCGGTAATTTACATTAATAGCTACCACGTTGAAAGTTTCCAGGTTTTCATTCATTTACACTTTTTCCTGAAGCTTTTAATTTAAGTTTCCGTTGCTGTGGCGATCGTGGAAGAGGATTCAAATCATCAAATAAGTAATGGTGCTAAGTTACAATCTTACAAATTTAACACGACGGAAACAATAAGTTTCGTTCAGGATCGCGGACACACTCATCATCATCGTCCTAACTTTTACCGAACTACCAATATTGGCATCATCTTCCAGTCTATCCAGATGCAGCTTAAAGCCCATTTGCTGGGTAACACGATATATTTAACTCTTTGGGACTTTCGGGCACCCGTCAAAACTGTCAAAGATCTTTCTATAACAGCAAGGACCAATGACGTAACGTGCTTTCCGAGGCACGGGAGGTCGTCACCCTTCACGGATGGACCTAAGCAAGCGTAGATTAATCTTACATCGACCCGTACGGCTGTTATTAATTAGCCACGAGGTCCTTCTTTGTGGTCATACAATAAAATATTATTCACAAAACACTGTAGAGCTATCAATATTCCTCAAAATAATTACATGAGGATTTTAAGACATAACATTAAAAAAAATGAAATAAAATAAAGATGGAGCCTAAAAGTTTTTGAATCTATATGATTCGGATAACCAATTTCATAGATTTACGCCAGTTATGTTTAAATCCCTAGTAAACTAGGGCGAGCCTATTGCGATCAACCAGGTACATATCCTGACTCCGTGATCCTAATGAGGAAATTCCTATTGGAAAAACTCAATTACACTTTGCTCAAATCGAACCCAGGGCCTCACGCATAGCAGGCGCGCTCGGAACTACTAGACCAACAAGGCAGTCAGTCGTAGATTTATAACTGTAATAATATAAGTGGGAGCATAGCCGGAGCACCTCTTGCCTCGATAAAAAGATTACGTCGCCGCACGACTTGACTGGCGTCTGCCAACTTGACACCCAGCACCACGGAGTATAAATCAGACAAGCTAGTACAGCTAGCTGGTCTCAGTTAGGTATGGGTGTAGCATTTTTAGTTATTCGCAAGTTATATTTAGCTCGGAAATAAATTTATTTTAATTTATGCATAAAAGGGATTTATGATGAAGCTGAACTACTACTCAGGCCAGGCTGAGTAGTAGTAACAATGAGTGCGCTAGCGGAAGCAAACTAAACAATACCAGCCTGTGAGTATGCCTCTGCAGGGTAAATACCTTTTCTCATACTGTCTCATACTGTGAATCACCGAGTATTAATCACACCTTTGCTTATTTGGAGGACTGGCGATTTCAGACTTTTTCATTTGTTTATTTATTCATTCACAAAATCCACAGATTTTTGACAATTTTACTTAAAATAAAAAAAACTGACATAACAATTGGCGGTAATGTTACTTTATTTATTTTAAGTAGAATAGTAATTTCTCCTGTAAAGTGAGTGCGTTTACAAATATTTAAAGTCACATGCATATATACAGCCAGACCCGGAATAACTACGTGTGCGATTATCTCTCAGCCAACGCGCCAATTATGCCGTCCGATTGCAGTAGGTAATGTCTTCTGTATAACGCTTCTCCATCATTATAGAGAAAATAAAGAAGAATAGATAAGTACCTAGATATAATGATAAAGAAGGAAGAAATAAAGAAAAAAAAATTGCAGACACTAAGGCACACACTGATAATACTGAATATTGAAAACAACGAAAGAAATAATAATAATGATGTCATTAGTAGTTACAAAAATTAATTCTACTTACGTGCCTTACGGCAGCGCCAAATGGATCCAGTTCAGCAAAAATGCCAAACATCTAGTGTCTGACACTTGTTTTCAACTGGACCTGAAGTTGTGAGATATCACGGACGTTAATATGTAAATGAAGAGCCACTGCTCTTTACTCTACTTATCATCCATACTCAAGGCGTGTGCTGATTTCACACTGTGTTGCTCTACCCCCTACCCCTTATATCCAACGGGTTTTTGATAAAGAGACATCGTTGTTGTCACTTACGAAGAAACATGCAAGTTATGGGGACTTAGGGAAGAATGTTTTGTCGGCTGTATTTTATTTTTCTGCTGTTGGCTTCCTTATTCCTACCGTTTTTAGGGTTCCGCACCAAAATGGAAAAACGGTAGCAATGTGGTGTGACTTAGTTTGTCTTTCTGTGACGGCTACTTAAATATTTTCAAGCTACTAGTGCTATTAACTTGAAATTTAGAACTGTTAGAAATAATGCATACCCCCACTTACTTAGTAAGTAAAATAGTAAATCTTAAAATGCATTAATTACTCTTCCACAAATAAATACAAATAATAACTTCATACTTAAAAATATTAAGTGTTTATTTATTTCTGGGTAAAAACTGTAATTTCCATTGCAAAATTGGGCTTGGTCTTGTGAATATTCTTACAACTGAAATTTGCAAAGCCAAAAAAATCTAAAATAAATTTAGTTTGTGGAGACGTTTAACTTTTTCTTTGACTTTATATGTAGTGCATTAATCAGCAAAACCCTTTACAAACAAGATAAGATTTGCGGTCACAAAATAATAAAGTTTATTTTAATAATTAATTAATAATAGATATTAAGTATAGTACGGAATCCTCGGTAGGCCAATGTGACTCGCTCTTTTTTAATATTGTTTTCTTACTAAGCAGTTCTAGTAGTTTGAAGTTGCTTTAAGATATGATCACATTAACAATATTAATTACAATTCGTAAGCTTGTATGCCTTTTTTACGCTAAAGATTATAAAAAAATTCGTCCACTACTTAATCGGTTCATAGATTCTCCATCTACATAATCGTCTCTTGTATTACATACCCCTTTGATGTTTTTCAGCCGGCAAAAGCCATCGAAATTTCCGGTTGGGTGAACCACACCACAGAATGACGGCAAGGACCATTGAATTTGGGAACTTGAAACGTATCTATTAGGGGAGATGAAAATGTTAATGGCAGAAATATAACGTTTTATGAATCTAAATAAAGCCTCCATATCAAAAGTCATGAGTATACATAAAGAAGAGGTAATAACATGATTTACTTATTTATTATAAAACATCTGTGTTTTGAATAGTCGAATCTTCTCATATGCCACTCAAATGACATAAACCTTATTTCGTATATTGCAAAATCCATCATCATCTGCCTAGCCTTTTCCCAACTATTTTGGGGTCGGCTTCCAGTCTAACCAGTTGCAGCCTAATACCAGTGTTTTACATGGAGCGACTGCCTATCTGACCTCCATAACCCAGTTACTGGGCAACACGATACCTCTTGGTAAGACTGGTTGTCCGACTTTCGGTTTTCTGACTACCCGTAACGACTGTCAAAGATCTACAAATGACAACTGGGACCAACGGCGTCTATTACAAACTAAATCCTTTAAATAGCTATTTTACTGCGACCAATTACAACGTAGCGCCGCCGCTGCCACGACAGCGCTCACTTCGCTCGCTCGGCTCGCGCGTGTTTCGGGTTGTGTAGTTCTAACATTTGGTCAGGGTGTCCCAGTCTCGTCATTTAGACTCATTTCGTTGTAACCATGCAATCAGTTGATAAGAGTTTCATGTTAAACTAGCTGTGCCCACGACTTTGTACGCGTGGAATTTAACAGAACATGTTTATTTAAAATGCGAATAATAAATAAATTTATTTGCCATAAAAACAAAAATACAGATGGTGATTCCTTATGAAATAGGTACTACACATTGTGTTAATCTGTACCCAACCTATTACTGTCCCACTGCAGGGCAAAGGCCTCTTCTCATACTGAGAAGGCATGAGCATTAAACACCACGCTTGCTCAAGACGGGTTGGCAATTTCAGACTTATATTAATTATATAAGTCCAGGTTTCCTCACGATGTTTTCCTTCACCGATGTCTGATGTCCAAGATAAACTTAGCAGTACATATGAATTGAAAAACTCACATTGGTACTTGCCCAGGTTTGAACCCACAACCTCGTGCACAAGAGGCGAGGCCCAAACCACTGGGCCATCATGACATTTTTTTTTGTTAGCTGTATTTTAATGAAATCTGTTTTTTACAATGCTATCTGTGTAATTTTAATTGGCCATATACTTGTTAAAAACGATTTAACTATTGTGTCTGCCTAGCTGTAGGTTATACAAAACATATAAAAGAAATAAATACACATGGGTTTTCATGTTTTGAAACGGACAACCATTTTTTATTTAGGTACTTTCATATGCATTAACACGTTGAACGCCAAATGACCGACAAACTATACATTTCCTATTGTGTCTCGTTGTTTGGCAGTTAAGGTGTTAAGTGAAAAAGCTGTTGTTTTAACATTACAAACAGAAAATTTTATTTATTTGTATTGAGTATACATAATTTTAAATCAAATGAACAGTATGCAATAATGATAGACGGAATGAGTATTCAAGTATGTGATATAATTAGTGGTGTTATATGTAATAAAATTACATCAGTTGAGTGTATATATGAAAATATATCAAATAGTTTTATAAGTTACCCCATTAAAAAAGTAATCACACGCAATAATAATTATAGCTATATTAGCTACACTGAAAGTAACTAATGTCAAATCAGGTATATTAAGCCGAAACAAAAGACATTAAACGCTCGTATATGAGCTAGTTAGTCCATTTTTTCACAATAAAATCATGGCGTTAAAACGAAACACATTAACGGAACAAGGTTTAATAGCTTTTATGGCATCATAAAAAATATCAAGCGAAGTAACTGCGGCCCTAGGGTGTACAAATTGAATTAGATCCTGGCCCGGCGCCAGGATGCGACGTCCTTGACACACAATCACTAATCTAGATTTAAAAGGACAATAATACAATTAGAATGACAGCGACAAGTTGCACTTGTCTCTAAAAGCGGGATTAATCTCGCCTTCACCGTCCAAAGTGAATGCAGTGGTCTACAGCTGTTTACACACGTTTAGCGCCTGACGGTAGCTGAATGGGAGCGAGCGTCAGCCCATTCACTGGATTGAGAACGTCAAGAATAAAACACTTCATCATCATCTGCCTAGCCTTTTCCCAACTATGTTGGGGTCGGCTTGCAGTCTAACCGGACACAGCTGAATATCAGTGTTTTACATGGAGCGACTGCCTATCTGACCACCACAACCCAGTTACTGGGCAACACGATACCCCTTGGTAAGACTGGTTGTCAGACTTTCGGGTTTCTGACTACCCGTAACGACTGTCAAAGATCTACAAATGACAACCGGGACCAACGAATCAGAATTTACTGACTTTAAACCGACCCTAACATAGTTGGGATAAGGGTAAAGGCAGATGACCTGTAAATTGAACCTCGAGCTAAACAGCCAAGCTTGCAACGAACTCATCGAATGAAACAGTCTAAGTTGCACTCCAACATCTGTTCAAATACATTCCCCCAGAATTTATATGAGCACAAAACAGCACGAAGTTTAACAATAAAGGCACATACATATAACTGTATGTGATCGTGAGGTCCTATACGGAATCGTTTCGGACGAGAGGTCATATTGAAGTGCTCACGGTGGCAACAAAGTTGTCGAATGGCACCGAGGAGCTCCGGAGTACCCCGAAGTGGAATCGTAATAAATCCTCACTTACTTAATTAAGGCTATAAATCCGTCCCAGCATTCCAGGTGGAGCTTGTCGCAATCCCACTGCAGACCGCTGCACTGTACAAAGTGTTGTCTACATATTTTAGTAAGCTTACAACTTCGAAGAATTTTCTGTGGTGACTCGAGAATCTTGCTTGAAAATACAGTGTGTATCACTATCTACGGGAACACAGGCAGTCAACCAAATACTCTTTCTGAACGTCCAAAGATACAATGGTCTCAAGCATAAAGCAAATCAATAAGCAGCAACAAAACACAAGAAGAAAGTCACTATGACGTTATCATACTGTAAACAAATAATATTTTACTTTCATTCGTGGCCGTCCGACATCTAATCCCATTTGTATAGCCTTCTGAGCCAGTTTGAGACTTTAAATGCTCTAGTTAAATGCCTGCAAAAGCTAATTATAAGAAACATGATTAATGCTCAAAATGGGGGTTGCCACACTTCCACAGGCTCTAGTCTAGTGCACGTCATTAATCTGAGCCTGCTGCAACAACTTTTAGCTTCGAAAGTTTGGTTGTTTCTCGTCTTACCGGAAGACACTTGACTTAAGTAGTTTGACTACAATTTAAAGTTTTGTTGAGGCGAGAAAAAGTTGTTGATAACTTGGTAATTTGGAGAAAAGGGCTCATCCGTAGCCCACGATTACCGCACTACGTTATCCAAAAAAGGAAGAAATATCAGCAGTATTCTTGCCAAATGCGCACGAGGCCGCACGTCGCCAGGCGGCCTACGGGCATGCTGCCCAAGCCATAAGGCAGCGCTGCTAATTTACGCGGCAGTAATTCTTACAAACATTTATATTTGATTTATTTACTATCTGGTAAGCGCATTCGGTACACTGTAATGATCGACTGATCTGAATATTTGTGTAATAAAAACGGCATCCATCTAAAAAAATCACATCGAGAGAGCAGTTGAAATAATAGTTAAACAAAGTCGTAAAGTTGGCGTGGAGCGAATGTATAAAGTAGTGCGAGCGTGCGCGAGAGTTGGCGGCGCTCCAACACCCCACACCACTACGTATTGACAGGCTGCGTCAGCGAAAACAATTAACAAATTATCTATTACCCCGCCCCACCCCACACTTGAGAACATCGCATTATTTTCAAACTAATACCCTACTTTCTGTCTAATCATATAACATAACATCACGCCTGCAATCTCCAAATGATTAGGCACAGCTGTACCAGTAGACATTTTTCAAAGTCTGTTTCTGTTTCAAATTTTATCTATATTACTATATTTCAGTAGTTACGTATGTAACTACTGAAAGATAGTAGATATCGTATTTCAACTATTCAGTGTAAAGCGTAAAAAAACAACAGTTTACTTTCGTGTATTTTATACAATAGTTGGAAAAAAACTGTAAAAAGAATCAAGAGTCGTAGAGTGCAGTACAATGTGGGGGTTGTTCTCGTAGCAATTTTTCAAGCGAATGCCCGTGGGCTGTGGTTGGGCGGCCGGGTCACCACTATAATAGTGGTCCTATGAAGCGACCGGACTGCACGCATTGCGGTCCTGTTTTGTTCCTTCCCACCGCATAAAATTGCAAATTCTGCTTAAACAAGAGCAGTTACGCCAGTAAATGCCACTTTTATTTCGACTTGCCGAGCGAAAACCCACAACATTCGGTTGGATTTTGCTCGGCTACAATCGTATTGAAGATAATAGGTACAATTTGAAACTTTTGTATTTTAAATTTGCACTGGGAATTGAAGCAGTACTTTCATATGCATTGTTGTAACTAAGCCATCGGATTAAATCATTGTAGCGACATCTATCTCGCCACATACGAACTAAATCTGACGCATCCTACAACGCGATATTAAAGTTATTTTATTTTATTTTTATTTTATTTATTAGGGACAAAAAAACAGTTACATGTTAAGTTTTACAATTATGATTCTTTACACAAATAGGTAAACAAATAACCCACACCATTGTCCACGGATTAATAAATGAACAAGTAAGTAACGGAAATGTATTTACCATAATATCTTGTTATGTTTAAATGAATTAATCGAATATAATAATTAAGATCGCGGTGAAAGAGAATTTATTGCTAAGGTTTTAAATTTAATACTAGAAAGAGAGAATATATCTATGTCGATGAAGTGTGCGTTATAGGCCTCCACAAGTTGACGAAGAGGCACTCGTGCCCCGGCGTTAGTCCTGCATGAATCTACATGGAACAACCGGGGCACGCGCGCCGCCCGTCTGATTACAGTTCTAGGTACTATATAGCATAATTTATTTGTGATTTCACTACAGTCAAATCTATTGTGACACAAACCATGCAGCATCATGGCCCCCAAAAGTAATCGCCGAGATTCCAAACTTAAAACATTATATTGCTTTAGTAACTGTGTGTAAGGAATCCTCGAATGGTAACATTTATAGTTTACAGTACGTAGAAACTTTTTCTGTACTAATTCCAATTTAAAGTTATATTTGTCATAGTACGGATTCCAAATAGGAATCGCGTATTCTAATTGAGATCTTATCAAAGCTTTATATAATAGCAGAAAAGTAGAGGGTCGCACGAAGTCTTTCGTAGATCTCATGACGAAACCATACATCCGAAAGGCTTTATTTATGATATTCTCTATATGTAAGTCAAAGTGCAAACACGAATCAATTATCACACCAAGGTCGCGAACGGAATCTACTACATTTAAATTATGGCTATTCAATGTATACGTACAATTAAGTTTCTTTTTGTTTTTAGTAAAGGATATACTGTGACATTTCGGAAGGCTAAGAAAGAGTTTGTTTTTTTTACAGTAGGTATCAAGTCTGTGAAGATCCTCTTGGAGCAATATGCAGTCATGGAATTTTTGGCAGGCTTTGTAAATTTTTACATCATCGGCATACAACAAAAAATTGGAATTAACAAAACACTGTTTTATGTCGTTTATATATAGGATAAAAAGCAAAGGACCCAAAATAGACCCTTGAGGAACCCCAGACTTGACAGTTACAATTTCAGAATCAAATCCATTAATAACGACCTTTTGTGTCCTGTTATAAATGTATGATGCAAACCATCGAAGTAAATTGCCTCGAATACCGTTGTAGGCAAGCTTTTCCAGAAGAATTGTATGATCCACCTTGTCAAAAGCTTTCCGAAAGTCAGTGTACACAGCGTCTACCTGGACTCTGTTATCCATATTTTCAAATAGAAAGTTAGCAAATATCATTAAATTGGTAGTTGTCGAACGCCGTTTAACAAATCCATGTTGTTCGGGTATAATAAGGTCATGTAATTGAGGATAAAGAGCACTGTGCACAAGTCTCTCAAAAAGCTTCGACAAGGTGGAAATAATAGATATGGGACGATAATTCTCCACATTGTCCTTGTCTCCACTTTTATAAACAGGTGTAACAAATGCTCGCTTCCACACGGTGGGAAAGACACCATCCTGTAGACATTTATTGAGGATTAAGTACAACGCAGTATAGATAACATCTGCTGTTTTTATAAAAAAGACAGGTGGAAGACCATCGGGGCCAGATCCCTTCGATGAGTCCAGTGATTTGACTGCTCTGTGTATTACTTCTTTTGCGAGGTAAATATCGGGTATACAAGCAGATCTATCGTGGATTTTGTTCGATGGTGCCCAAGTCTCAGGATCAAACGTGGACGGCTCATAGACAGATGCAAAAAAAGTAGAAAACAAATTACATATATCATTAGGGTTATCAGACAAAGTGTTTTTCAGATACATATTGGCTGGGTAGTTAGTCTTGCCCTTTCTATTGGATACATATGTCCAAAAATACTTAACGCTTTTAGGTATACTATCTTCGACTGAATTCATATATTTTCTGAAACAATTAGCAGATTCATCCTGAAACAGTTTACGGTAACTCGTGAAGTGGTTATAATCGCACTGGTTTTGATATATTTTCCACTTTATCCACGCACGTTCTTTATTTTTAAATATACGGATCAAAGAGGGTGTAAACCAGACAGGAAATTGTGAATTTTTAACTCGAGTTAGTGGAACGTGATGTCTAATTATCCCATATAACGTGTCATAGAAAGTGTTGACAACCTGTTCAGCGGACAGATGAGCGAGTTTGGTGTCCCAATCTATAGAAGCGAGTTCTGCATTAATCTCGGGATAATTGGCCTTATGATAGTTGTACCTAGGTACGGAACGGCATTTCATAGGGGTAAATTGCATTTTGAGATCCACAAACACAGAAAAAGGCGGATGGTGGGTGTCAGCCGGAAGTAGTGACGTACACGGAACAGTCTGACAATCAATATTGGTGATAAACAAATCAAGTATACGTCCGAGATTATTTCTAGTCTTATTGTATTGCGAACCGTTAATTAATGACATGAAATTTGATATTAGCTGGCCGCTTGACGTTGTGGTATCTGCTACTGCAAAATTGCCTTGATCCAACCATTTTATATCGGGCAAATTGAAATCTCCAACAACAAAAAATGACTCGGTAGTAGAATTATTGGCAATCAGATGCAACATATCTAAATATTGCCTGTATATTGCATCAGTAGTGCGAGGTGGTATGTACGCTACACTGATGACGTGGTGTTTATGAGACTGAGATGCAGGTAACTGAACCACGAGCTGTTCAACGCAAGCATGGTTAAACTGTGTCACAAGCGCAGTTGGTCGCAGCCCACGAAGTGTGGCTATTAAGACACCCCCACCCTCACGTTTATTTGTCGCAGAACGGTCACGATCACATCTAAATATTGTATAGCGATCATCAATAAACTCGCTATCGTGAATGCTAGGAATGAGCCAGGTTTCAGTAAGTATGATTACGTCATAGGAACACGACATGATGCTCATATAAAGCGTGTGCAACTTAGTACGAATTCCTCTACAATTCTGGTAATATATCAGAAAATTATTAGTAGCCATTGATAACAATTAATATTAAAGCATAAACAAATGAATATAGCAATATAAAAAATTACGCCCAACAATTTGACATTACAAATGTAGTAGAACCAGAAATTACAACTGTTCGTTTTCACTTTGGCCCTAAATGATGCTATGATCAGCAACACCATGTGATAAGACATAGATATTAGACGAGGCATATTACAGACAATAAAAAATAATCTAAAGGGTAGATAACCGATAATATAAAAAATCAAGGTGTATAAAACTAATAACATACAGACATGGATGAATGAAACTTCCACACATAAACACAACATCGGAGCGATTGAACATATATTTAAGAACCTGACAACAACTTTCGGGCAGTAGCCCACCAGACACTATACGTCCGTCTGGTAGGAGGATCCTCCCTTCTCAATGGTGGATGAGGAACTTTTATTGTACTAACTGTTATTTTTGTGTATTGGTCTCACTAGTGAATAACCTAAACATATTTTCCAGTGATGGGGCGGATTCCGCGCACGCGGCGCAGCGGAGCGGCAGGCGGCGGCAGCGCGGCGGGCGCGGCAGCGTAGCGCGGCGCGGTGGCGGGTGCGCGCGCGTCGGCGCCGGCGCATGCACGCCACCGGCCACACGGACCGCTCGGGCGGCGGCGGCGGCGGTGGCTCCTGGCGCCTCCCGCCCGACGAGACCCTGCAAGTCGCCGACCCCAAGTCCGCCAAGGAGGAGGTTAGATTCAGAAGTACTTTTTATGCTGTACCTACTACCCGGTGAAATTATCAGTGGAATTTGAACTAAATCAGTTAAACGATACTGACAGAAATTCCAAGTAGTACACAGAAACCTAACCTTAATTACAAACTAGGGATTTCTCCTGTGTCGTGGGTGCGTTTACAAACATTTAAAGTCGCATACACGAACAGCCAGACCCGGAACAACTATCTGTAGGCCATACAAATATTTGTTCCGTGCGGGAATCGAACCCGCGACAGCAGCAGTCGATCGCTCAGCCACTGCGCCAAAGCTGCCGTCAAAAAAAAATTCTAATCAAACCATGACCCCCATATATGACCGTAGACTTTTAAGTGTCCAAGAAATTTGGAATTTCATTCCCCTTCTTCACATTCGCAGCATCTAAAGGAAATAAATCAAATAACTTTAAAACCCAAAATTCATAAAAACAATATTCAATGTTACGACGAAGAGCAATCGAATTTATACAGCATTCGTCGGCGGAATCGTCGTAATATCGCGTCATTGAACCCGACACCTTCCGCCGTCATAAATCAAATCCCGGTTTCTTTGCCTATTTTTAGCGACGCTCGAGATTGTTGACGAATGTCATTTTGCTTTGCCACACCTTCGCCACCTTCTTCAACGATCCTTTAAACGAAGCAACGAACAAATATCTTTTCCAGGACTTATACCAAGGAGATGGACACAACTGGAGGAGCATCATATTTTCATTGATGGTCATCAGTTTTGTCATAGCCGGTATTGTCACAGCTATTTATCTATTAGGGTGAGTAGCCAAATTCTATTGTTCGCGCTCTACTTTTATACTGAAAAACACTTAGTTAACTTCTTTATAAATTACTTAAGTATGCGCAAGTTGGCGAGGCAATCTTTGAAAAGAGAAGTTTTGTTGAGAACAAAGTTAATTCTGCCATTATCATCGTTTAAAAAGCTGAAAAGTACGAGTTAAATTGCGAGTGTCGGTAACTTTATATTTTCACAGGTATGTGGACGAGTTATTATACTGGTCGGGTCGTCGTATGCGGTTGGACGAGTTCCTTCACGGGGACCTGACGGGCGAGCGGCTGCCGACCACGTGGGTGAGCTCCCATCAGCTGGTGTACCAGGCCGACGACGGCGGCCTGCTGGCGCTCGACACCTTCAACAATACGCTCTCTGTTCTCGTCACCAATCACACACTAGTGAGTCAACATGTTTATAAATTCTTCTCTTTCTATCTTGCCGTAACAGAAGTAGCAGAAGCGATACTTAGAAGAAGCGCTTATGCTTAGTAGAAGAATTGTAGACAATTCTTCTGGTTATACAATTCCACATGTATAACCCACACATAAACAGAAAAAAAGGAAAGTATTCATTAATTTATCTTTTTTCATATCTCTGCTCTCATGTTAGTACCCAAGTTCTGTAAGTGCGAACGGTATTACTTCGATGCTCTTTACTGTAAAATTTATGGCGACATCCCCGATTCTACATAATGGTGTTATTATGCTGCGGGTAGCGGCTTCGGGGAATGAAAATTTGAGTATGCCGCCGACTTTAAAGAGGATATTTCGCTTATTATGCTGGAATGAAGACATTTACGGATATAACTGAAGTGAAAAGTTTCAGTTCAGCTTTTCAGTTGACTCCGTTCCCACGACCTTTACCGTGTTGGGTAGTTATCGAGTCAGTACGCGTCCCGCACGCTCTATTATTACATCAACACTCGCCCCTGAAAGCTTCGCTCGGACCGCACTATGGCCGTGTGACCGAAACTCACCCCTTGCGGACGAGGGGTGAGTATATTTTACGCTAACCCTGAGAGGTTTTTCAGAGTTGACTCGAACTTACAAAAGTTTATTGTTTTTGGTAACAGAAGTTACTTAAAACAATGCGTTACTCTTATTCTTTGTGTATTTTAAGCTAATTAGTTCATCATACTTGACAATTTGATCACAGAGGCAGCTAAATGTGCGCGGCTACCAGTGCTCCCCGAACTTGCGCTTCGTGCTCTTTCAACACAATATCAAGGAGGTACGTAGCATGAACCATAATGTTTTAACTGCTATTTATTTCTCCATAATAAACGATGCGGTCACTACCAAGTAGGCATCTCGCTTGGACATAAAGTAGTTAATTTAACTTTTATTACTTCACAGGTTTACCGACAGACGTTTACTGCGCACTACACCGTTTATGACGTCACAAATGAGTGAGTCTCTTTTGAAGTTTGATGCTTGAAGTCATATAGGTCTCAGTTACAGTCACCCTGAAGTTCCCTTAATTAAATTCCCAACAGGTATTTAAATTTCGCTGCCAAAATTGGTTTTCAGTCACCACTAAGAGTGGCGTTTGTTTGGCATATCAGAGGACATCCAGTTTTCATTTTGACGAGCACATTTAATTTTTGGCTGAAGTTATTCGTTGAAGCTCGTTATTGCATAAACAGCGTCGGCGCTATGTTAAGTATAACAAATGTGGGGGACGCGCTCACGGCATGCCTCGTCTCCCCTGAAGAATATAAAATATCTGCACGATCTCAATTTGTTTCCTTTACACATTCATCTGTTTCCACTAGAATTTCAGTGGTATCTGCAGTATTTCTTGCTTATGCGGTTATTGAATATAGATGAATATATTTACAAACGATGGGAGGGAAGGAAATTACTAAGCTCGAGATATATTGAACGCGACTATAAGCTGCAACCGCTACAATAAATTATTTTCTGAATCCCGAGGGTAGCTAAACAATTTGCTCTCTTTTCCGCTGCAGAGCTATACAAATTGAAGATAATAGTTATCGGTACACATAAAGTTTTAACTCAGTGTTTAACTTTTTTTTAAACTCGCCTTATTATCGATTTTTCGAAGAATGTAGGCATGTGTAGAAAAACAGTAAGTACTGTAGAGGCTTCGAACCTTCATGGAGTTTTAATAAGTTAATGGCATGTTATGAGATAAACAATTAAACACGCATTCATATTTAGAACAAGAGATAAGACGGACAGCCGTTGGATGATAGCTGGTTTGTGTTGAATTTAAAAAGTAAATTATTGTAGAAATAAATCTAATAATAAATGTAATAATAACTCTGACAATAAATTCAAATAATTCATTTTAATGTTTCTATATTTACAAATACACCTTTAATTAATATCCCGATACTTCAGGATTGTTAACTTCCTATAAAACCAGCAATCTGAAATACTCGAGCTGGTATAACGAAAGTGACTGTCGAAAACAATTTAAAACTCATATTTCATGAGACATTACCTCAAAAAAAAAGTTTTAAAAGCGTACCCGCAGGCGGCTAGCTTTAAAAAGCCGATATTTTAGAGAGTCGTTTCCTCCCAGTTTGTTTTTTTTTCTTTTAAATCATATCTCTTTTGTGAATTTTCTTTCGCTCCCGTCTCGCGGGTGAAGAAATCGATTTGACGATAGGTACGTGAATGCGATTTCCAATTTATTTCAAAATTTGCGAGTAGAATTTTAATGCGGTGGTACCCCAGTATTCGGGTAGAGGGAGGTTTACTTAACGGCTACGATTGACCGTCTCGCAAAGTTGCCAACTTACCTACTGCACCGTTGAGAATTTAAGATACACTTTAAGTTAAAACTTTATGTTAGTTCTTGTACGATACGTTCGGATATTTTTTGCCAAACAACACACCTGTTGCCGCGGCTCCTCGTATGGAACTGAATTCATATCATAACGACATTCGCCCCTTCTCTTAGATCGTTTACTTTGTGTGCGCATTCGATTTCGTGGGGTACCTTTATTGTAAACGGTACTGGTATTCGGAACTTGGATGATGTTGTAAACATTAATTTTCAATATAGAAGGGACTTGCAGACTCTTACAGTTATAGTACCCATACCAAATGTACTATAAGATAATACAATGTATGCAAGGTCAAATTAAATTAAATGGCGTAACTTCAAACGTGATCAATGTAATGATCATGATTGTCAAAATGGTGATTTGACCTTGTAATTAGTAACTTACAAATAATTACTTTAAGAGAAGTCTAAGGTGTTACAATGGGCGGTCTATCGCTAAAACCTAACTCTTACAGACAATCTTACCTTATTAAGTTGTTACTAAATTAATAATTTCGCACACTGTTCTTATTTTCAAAAATAAACACCAAAGTAGTTAGTTTAAAAAAGGAGTGCTAATAATTTCACCGGCTGCCGACAAATTAATCCTCGAATACTCGTGAATTCCAACAAGAATCGTAAGCCAGCATTCCGAACGGATTAATTAGTTTTGCAGAAAATGCGGCGGCAATCAGACTCCTCTTACTTTATTACGTACCTTCCTATTAAATAAAGTGATAGGGCTGGGCTATTAACATTGAATAACTTATTACAATTCCAAAGTTGTTGGTAAGTTTTAACTTGGATAGCAGGTCTGAAGCAAGCATTTGTTAGATACGAATACAGATAGCTCTATCAAAATCGACAAAATCATTAATTATGTGTCGAGTTTTGTTATAGGATCTTTATTTTAAAGACACAAGACAAAGCCAAAACAAACTAAACTGAATCCAATTTAACTAGTTGCATTTAATACTAAACTAATAAGGTCCTTGTAAATGAACGCTTAATTTCTTATTGGTTTCGAAGAAACTTCGCCATCTTTATCATCATATCCTTACAGCCACCACATCCCACTGTTTGGCGAGGGCCAGCGCAGTTGGGAGTGGCAGCACGCAGCCTGGCTGGGGGGCGATGGGGCCCTGCTGTTGGCGGCCGACAACGAGGTGCTGGCCAGGCCTGGACCCCCGGCCCGCAGGGCTCCACTGTTGCGGCTTACTACCGACGCAACGCCAGGCAGCGTCTACAATGGCGTGTCGGACTTTCTCTATCAAGGTGAGTGCAGAACTACAAACTCAGTTACCAGGTAACTATGGTTTTGCTAGCCACATATTGGGCATCAGTAACTAGAAGGTGTGTCGAAACAAAAAACCAGTTGGGTAGTTTTAGAGGTATGAGGAACAAGGTGGAAAGTTTCTCATCCTCCATTGATAGGGGAGTATCCTCCGACTAGACGCGTGTTGTACCCAACCGGGCTAAATTCGCTAATAATGCTAATTTCGCTCGCGGTATAGATTTCCCCACAGTATAAAGTAGGTATGTGAGTAGATAAATAATTAATGGATACGTGGCTGCTAATTTTAATACTCAGGTTACGTACTTACGTCCCAGGAGAAAAAAGTTTCAAAAATGCTTTCTCAATCACAGAGGAGGTGACGAAAACGCCATCAGCGACATGGGGCTCCGCGGATGGTACGTTGGTGCTGTACGTGCAGTACGACGACCGCGCGGTGTCCGAGCTGCGTTTGCCGCGCATCGCCGACAGCATAGGCGGCGCGGGCGCGGCGCGGGCCGGCTTCCTGCAGCTGCCCACCAACAACGCCTCAGCGCACATTGTCTTCCCCGACCAAGTCACAGTCAGATATCCCACGGTATGGCACTTTATATTTCTTCAACTCTCACATTCTTATGTTTTGCACCAAAATCTGGATCTTTTTTACCACACTCTTTGACTGATCCTTAACTTAGTCTACCTCCACTGCCTCACTCCATTTACAGGTATGTCCTCCTAGAGCAATGTGGTGTAGTGGCTACAGCTTTTATAGCCGAAGTACTTCTCTATCAACCAAATAGCCGAATATTTACGTCACTCGAGCACTAGTATGTTTCAGCTATAGAAAAAAATTTAATTGTGATTTTTCTAATCATTCCAGCCTGGCAGTGCTATACCAAAGGTAAAGTTATGGATAGTAAGTGTTCAAAACGCGACCTCACCGCCGAGATGGGAAGTGAGGCCTCCGAGTACGTTAGATGGAATGTACGTATTTAATTACCTAAATTGCCTTGGAAATGCTATAAAATGATGGGAATTCTAATATGAGTTTTCGTTTTTCAGGGAATATTATCTCATATCAGCCCAGTGGGTGGGCAAAGACAATTCTCATGTAGGTGTAGTGTGGATGAATCGAGCGCAAAACCTTACAGTTTATAGCAGTTGTTATGCTCCTGACTGGTCTTGCACTGAGGTAAAATCACAGCACCTTTTTTCATTATTACTAATTTACTATTCAGTTCAGTCTTTTAAATTTTCGCTTGTTGTTTCAGACACACTCAGAAAAAGCGACAGAGGAGCCTTGGTTAGAAGTTCACCAACAGCCGGTCTACTCAGAAGACGGCAGTGCATTCCTCCTTCTCGCCGCGGTGCAAGAGGGAGGGGGGCAGTATTACACGCACATCAAACACGTGGACGTACTACGTCAGCGAATGGCCGTCCTCTCACATGGCAAGGTTGAGGTTGCCGAGATCCTGGCATGGGACCAGGAGAACCATTTAGTTTATTATTTAGGTAATTTAAATACTTATTGAACGGAGTACGACTTTTAGTACAATGTCCTCAAATCGTATTTTCTGATTTAAAGGTTTAGACAAAGAAACGTTACCAATACTTAGACTGCATCCAGATTTGGTGAAGGAAGCAAATCAAATTAAGTATTTAAATTGAGTGCAGTTGAGTGTTCTTTCCAATTAGGCTCAGTTCACTAACCCAACCCTTCATTCTGGTTATTAATTACTCCTCTCATGGCTCATTAGCATTTTGGTTCAGGGCATGGTTTTGTCTATCAAATTCGTCATGGTGTGTGTTTGATTGTGGGTTTTGTTCATAACAGGCAGTGCGGACAGGCCTGGTCAACGTCAGGTTTATGTAGTTAGAGACCCTTCATACGGGGGTGGCAGTAACTCGGTGAAGGCTCGTGCGGAACGGGAGGAGCCGAGATGCCTGACATGCGAGCTGGCGGTGTGGCCGGCGCGGCTGCACTACGCGAACTGTTCGTACTGGCGTGCCACCTTCTCACCACCGCGCGCGCGGCTTGGCATCACGCACTACGTGTTGGAGTGCGGGGGGCCCGGCCCACCGCTCGCGGGACTACACGACGCCAGGACACATAAGCTAGAGAGAATTTTATATGATACGAGGCCTTATAGGTGAGCAACATGGTTTCTCTTACTCCTCCACTGTTCTTTCAGGATTAATTTTGTTCAAGACGTCGAGCTTCACTACCTCGGCGCGTTTCTCGTGGCTACAACTGTTTTTTTTTGTATCCATTCTGTCTGAATGCTGATATGTAATGTTTACCCTTCTTTTAATCGTCCTCTTCAGATCAGTACGACTGCGAGAGTTAGCTCTGCCAACTCGGCGGTCATTCGAGGTAGCGCTGGGCAGCGGGTCCAAGGCGCGGGTGCAGCTGCTTCTGCCGCCGTCCTGGAGGGAGGAGCTAAGAGACGCAGCCTTTCCCGTGCTTGTTCATGTGTAAGTCTGTTACTTACTCAAAGAAGTAACCATCTCTTTTAATAAAGCCCATATTTTGGCTCTGACTCATAACGCGGCCGGGACTTCGTATAATAACGGGAGCACCCTACCCCAATTATATATTACTTTATATTTGTTGCAAATCTTTTGGACATTTTTGTACGATTGAGTCTCGGTAGATGTGGACACTCAAATGATGACCGCCCGCCCTATTCTCTATGTCCATGTGTTCAAATAGTATAAGTTTTGTCTCTAGGCACAGCATAATTGTATTCAAATTACAAAACTTGCCAAATAAAATACAGATTTGGCACAAAAGTGTTGTTCAGTTATTCATTGGCCTTGGTAATTAACAGTAGTTCTTGGCATACATCCTTGCAACTTGGCGGCACTAAAGACTTGCATTTGTGAAGTAAGCACGACTTTTAAGTTAATTTGGCTTCATAATTACTTCCAATTTAAGGAACTTGGCATACTTACAATTACAACGGCTAGTAAAAAGAAAGAAAGAAAGACAAAAAAATTATTTAGCATAGACTCAGCATACAATGACAATACTGAATATGAAAAAAAATGAAAAATAATAATAATCATAACAACGTACGTAGTAGTACTTAGTTACAAAAAATTATATTATTTACGGCTGCGCCAAATTATGAATGAGAAAAGTTGCCTTATTGTGATTGTCTTAACAATGTGCCAATCTACTTTATTTTTAACTACCAATGAGAAATACTGTCCCAGAATATTAATACATCCAACACTATATATATGTATTGTAGTAAAATTAACATGTATACCAAAATAATAAAACACTGGCGATACTCATGAAACAACTCCAATCCAACACATTAATATTTTGCTTCATAACATTTCAGAGACGGCAGACCGGGCAGTCAGCAGGTGACGGAGGAGTTCCTAGTGGACTGGGGCTCGTACATGTCATCACGCAACGACGTGGTGTATGTGAAGCTCGACGTGGCGGGCGCGCGCGGTCTGCCGCGTGCACTGCTGCGCGGCCGGCTCGGCGGCGTCGAGGTCGCCGACCAGTTGGCTGTTATTAGGTATGTCGTAGATAACATGGCAATCGGTCAACCATAGTAACCGTAAGAGCAGTGACCTTCAGGCAGACCTGATTTAGAAAGGAAACCGTTTATCGGCAAACGTAAGATAGGATACATGCGAGTTGCTGAGAACCGAGTTGAATGGCGATGATTCGGCCTATTTCTAGCAGTGTATAGCTATACTCCGATTCTTCCTCGTAGTCAAACTATAGGCTATTTTTTAATGAACAAATCATCTGAAGATTTTTGTTTTCCGTAAGATACTGAACATTTCCAAAAGTCTAATCAGGACAATTTGAAGTCGAATGGACTTATGAACATCTCTTTGGATTATTTCGATTACTTGAATGGACAAATTACGTTTGAGAAGCTCGTGGCTAAAAACCTTAAAGGCGTTTTTATAGCACATGTATATGGCTCAGAAAGTACGTTAAGCCATCGCGTCGGTCCCGGCTGTCGTTAGTAGATCTTTGACAGTCGTTACGGGTAAGCCCGAAAGTCTGACAACCAGATAGCCTGTCGCTCCGTGTACAACACTGGTATTCACGTGCATCCGGTTAGACTGGAAGCCGAGTCCATCATAGTAAAGAAGGGCTAAACAGATGATGATGATTGAACATATTATTTTTAACTTGACTAGTATGAACACGATATTTCCTTGTCATTTAATCACTTAGTTTTGACTACCAGGAAACACCACTATTAGCGAAGCATTAAGAGGTACCTACACAGTTCGTGCTATTAAAGTCTCGACAAAGGTCACACATACATAAGTTAGGACATAACATAAGTTATACACCTTTAGTATCTTAACTCACTGTCATCACTTTTCCAGATATTTATTAGAAACGTTTAAATTCCTGGACGTGACGCGCGTGGCTGTGTGGGGCTGGGGCTACGGCGGCTACGTCACGGCGATGCTGCTCGGCTCGCAGCAGTCCACGCTCAAGTGCGGCATCGCCGTCTCGCCCATCACCGACTGGCTCTACTATAGTGAGTGTGCACCATATTACCATCAGTTTAAGTTAAGCACAACCCACCAATTTCATAAAAATAAATCACCTTAAAAATGTTCACTGCTGTGGCCGTGTTGATTTCAAAGACATTGCACAGGTACTTCTGTTTATTTCATCTAGAGCTCTGTCCCTATCGGCTCTGTTTATCATATTGTCTTATTACCCATGCATGTGTCAGTTAAAATAAGACGTGTCGAAAAAGATCACTGTGACATTAATTTTTGTCACGGCCACAGTGTCCGGTCCGTTGAAATGTCATAAATGTCGACGCTGCTTTTGACTACTCAAGTACCTATTTAGTTTCTCTTTTCACCTTTTCAGACGCAGCCTTCACGGAGCGTATCCTGGGCCAGCCTTCAGTGAACTACAAGGGTTACGTAGAGGCGGACGCGTCGCAGCGCGCGCACCACGTGCCGGCGCACGCGTTGTACCTAGTGCACGGGCTCGCCGACATGTCCGCCCCCTACCCGCACGCGCTGCAGCTCGCGCGCGCGCTCACTGACGCCGGCGTGCTGTTCCGGTATCAGGTATAGTCACACACATCACTGTCTAAAACTCTAGAAAACCATATCTACAGTAAGTCATCCTACTGCCTAACAGAACCATACAACCAGTTATCGTAATTAAAGTCGATATTGACGATAAGACTAGCTAGACACACTGTTGGCTTCTGAATTAGATATTAATTGCAATTATTGAAAGGATGCGCGTCCAATTGCTGCTGATTGTGGGATGAGATATTTGTACCGAAGCTTGAGTGTTATGATGGG
Source organism: Phlogophora meticulosa (assembly GCA_905147745.2). NCBI lineage: Eukaryota > Metazoa > Arthropoda > Insecta > Lepidoptera > Noctuidae > Phlogophora > Phlogophora meticulosa. Next base: position 11,593,277 of record LR990522.1, on the reverse strand, counting down.
AAAAGCCGTGTTAAGTTCCGTCTAAAATGTCTAATTGTCATTCCTGGAAATTGATTCTAATCATAATTTCCAGGCGTACGCCGACGAGGGTCACGAATTGAAGGGCGTGATCGAGCACGTATACCGGTCCATGGAGGACTACCTCCGCGAGTGCCTGTCCCTCGACCCCGAGGACACCAAGCTGCCGCCCCCCGACAGATAGACCCCATCCTATTGTTATCGTAATATGTAAATATGTACATGAGACATAGTGCTTTAATCAAATGTGTTCCCCACGGCTCGGCGATGACGCCTCGAGACAGCGACGACTCGTCACGTGTGAGTGCGACCTCTTGTGATTAGTATTAGGTACTTATGAAATTTGTTATGATGAATAAAGTTGCATGAATTGAATTACTAAAAAACACTAGTATTAGTGAAATAATTAGGTTGATTTTATAATAGATAGAAAACAGACGACGGGCTACGAAAGTAAGATAAATTCTTCGAATTCAATATTTCCTCATCGAATCCATGATTCAGCTTCAGCACCATTCGGCTAAACTATCGTACTGTGTCTTTTGCTAGCTCCTAAGAGCCTAGATAGGGAATAAATTGTAGACACAAATGAAGTCTCGTTAGATATCAAACACATTTTGTAACTTGACGATGTATCTCGGTATGACAGACACAAGTCACAGACCGTCGTAATGACTACAACCCCGAGCTTGTTCTATTAGGCTTTACTACTATTTTCTACTGCGCCTTTACTATCAAGCTTTTCTATTTTATCTATTCCTATAAAAGTGTCCACTTGTAATGTACATAACGTTATATTACACAGTTATAACAAATATCGTTCAATTTAATGTATTGAGAGCTGACTGACAGAAACACCTCGATTATTTTACTTGTCGTCGAACATATTAGTTTTGTAAAGATGGTTTACTTCGATGATTGTTGTTAAACACTTTAACTACGAAATGAGGAGCTTATCATTTAGGGAAAAATTTACTAGGCCTTTTGAAATTAATGTTTATGTTACAGATGTTTAAAATGTTATGTTTTGTAAAATTATAGCGCTGTTGAAAATACCTCATGCGACAATGTACATATAATAATTCTAATCATATGTAATTTGATAGAATGAAATGCGTTTTATAGTGACTTATAATGTTTAGAAATGAAGTGACCTTGATCATCCCCTAACCTTAGCTGCTTTGGCTCCATTACATCATCATTTCCTAATCTTCTTAGTCGATAAGAGCGTCCGGCAGAGAGGGTCAGCAGTCAGTGGTGCACCCACACAATACCTTCAGCTGGCCAGCCCTGAGCCACACAGTCCCGATACTTCGTAGTCAGAGGACATCACTTCACTGTTAGTAGAACTCAAAACAAAACATTTGAGTATTAAGCTTGTACAAAATAGTCTATAAATTGAGCTAGAAAATTTGCCTTTCTGATAGATAATTCAGTAATGCAGTCGTAAGTTTTTAAATCAAGATGTTTGAAGTTGTGATGTCTATGTATGTACATAGAGGGCAGATGGAAGGTAGGGGTGTCGCAGTGCGCAGCCGGCTGTCGGTCAGAGAGAAGGACACTGTCCAGCCAGACACTGCGACACACATTGTTGTTGATTTCCGTAACTGTGACATAACTAGATAATTCATTGTTGTTGTATAGAGATAATAAACGTTTGCCGATATTGTTAAGTGTTATCGGATACCTGCATAGACGCATATCGTACATTCCATGTTTGTGAAGACTGCCAATTTGGTCTAAATTTTACAATCATTGTACTAATTAAATACCTACGATACGTCGATGAGATTAATTTCAATTGCCGTTATGGTCTTAAGGATGCTGTGATTCTTCTATTGCATAATTGTAACGATAATGAATTAAATTATATTAAATAATAATTATAATGTCTCCATCTGACATTGCGTAGGGCCTAGTGAAATCGAATTCGTTGTAATTATTAAAAATAATTATCATAAGGTTAATGTTAATTTAGATATTTTGAAAAATTCTTCCATTATAAAAATAAACAATATTGCTTTGTTCTCCAATTATGAAACAAAACATAGACAATATAATACGGGCTACGTGTACATCACACACATGTAAGATTTTATAGTTAGATAAACTACGAGAGAGTTCGGAAACCGGGTGCTTTAAATTTTACATCATGTTGTAAGTATTGATTTCTTAGCGAATGTTCTCTAGTTATACATTGCGGGGCGAGCTGCGGCCTGCCACAAGGCGCACGCCCGGCCCTCGCGCTAAGTAAGAATACTTTCCATTTCTCATAAGTTAAATTATGGAATATTCAGCGGATAACACCAATTAAATTCATATTATAGTATTTATATAAAGAAACGACATACTTACCGGGTTGTTACTAAATTTTAGCACAATGATGGATCTAATCGTTTGCACGCCGCTTCACTCCTGACTTTACTCCTTTCAAAGTCTATAGTCCTTAGTCTTCCAGTACAGCGAAAACTTACCGTACCTTGTCTTAATCTTGATGCAGGAAAGTAGGAACTATGTGATGACTATGTCAATTATTTCACTTTTCCAACTCTGATCAGCTACGTAATTGTTTATTTCGTTTATCTAAAATCCTTCGATAAAATCTCTATATAAATTTAGATTTTCGTCCTAGTTTGTCCAAATTCAATGGATGTGGTATAAATGTGAATCAGTAATGCTGTGTTCTTAGGATCCCTGCATTAAACGCTACACTGCACTCAACCTACACAATAAAGTTATATTATTATTAGATAGGTATTAAATTTATGATTTCGGACAGATAAACTTACTAAGCAATACAAAAACTAATGGACCTAAGAGAAAATTAACATCAGTAGAAACATTTGTCAATTTATCTAAGCAATATAACAAAGTAAATAATTTAGGGTATCGATACAGAGGGTGTGGGTGGAGTGCAGTTGGGATGCAGCGTAGTGTCCGCCTTGTATCTTTAGAGTGCCGCGGATTGCTCCCTTAGCGGTTAGATTGAAGACGAACGATAGTGAATACAACACTCTGATATACTAATAGTCTTGTTGACTAGTTAACTACGCCGTGAAAGAGTACTAACAGATCACTAGATCGAGATAATCCAGGTGAAGAGTTGAAGAGCATATGAGATGTTGTATTCAATACCGCGCCGTTCGATGGCCCTAGAAAATCATCTAAAAATCTACGTTATTGTTAATCAGTGTTATAAATCTTATCGTCTCGTTTAAGAGTTACAGTGTTGTATAGATTGGTACGTTTAATTTGTAAAAATTCTGAGATTATTCTGTTATTATTGTAAAGTTTCTTTGAATAAATAAAATTTTGAAATTTACATAATCGTTCATATGGCAGTTTTATTTGTGGCAGTAAAGATATTATAATGTTACTGTGCCGAGTCTGGTAATTCGAAATGTAGACTGCTGGGCGCGCTATCTCGGAAGTTGCGTGACCACATGTCGACGCTACGGAAGTACCTCTCGAGGTGCTCGTCTTTGACGTTAAGGTCTGCGGTGCTGAGGTGCGGCTGCGCGCTGCACGTGTTGCCGCTGTAAGCGCCGTCCGAGAAGCAGTTCGATCGGGACACGTTGCGGATCAGCTCGTAATGTGAGAAGTTCATCGACATCAGCGAAGCGTTCTCCGCGCCCGGCTGGTAGCTGGAGGTCGTGCACATGTCCATGAACATGTCCGTCGCTCCCTGCGCCTCGGGGTTCATCTGCCTGCTCGTCGTGTACTCCCCGTTCACCAGCTTGCTCTTCTTCAGTCTACCCAACGCCAAGTCTAAAGATCTCACGGCCTCATTCACGTTAAAAGACTTTCTTTTAGCCGGTTCACTCTTGAGTTTCACGGAAGCCGTATTATTATGGGATTTAGCCTTACTAACAAACTTTTTCTCGTTGAATAGGTCGCCATTATTTTCCATGTCTATAAACGCAGTAATTTAGATTTGGCATTGCATTTTATCGAGAGAACTATGATCGCTACTTCGTCTGAGATTCTTCAATATCTTTTGATTATCACATTTTTTCCGAGCTGTCTACCAAATCTGTCGAATGTCAAAGACTTTGACAAGAAATTTTGTATCGTTGATTTCCAGGGTGGTTTCCAGTGAAAATAAATGTCAACTAAAACCAAAAAGGTTAGTTTAGTGTTTTCATAATGCTTTATTAATTGTACGGCTTACGTACAGCCAATAATTTACAAACGCTGCGATTTTATTTTCATTTATTACCATAGAAGTTAGTCAACTAATAGTGTGCACAGATGGCGCTACTAGCGTTTGTGAGAACGCCATCTGCCTGTGTGACTATACATTACATGAAACGTCCCCTTTGGTTAAACTTGAACCGCATGTAACTTTGGTATCGTACGACACGACGCTTACTAGATGGCACTACCCGCTAAATTTTAGATTGTAACGGCTTTTTAAAATAAAACGTGATCTTCTATACTATATAGGTTACATTGAAATAAGTTTTAAAGAAATGGCTTAGTTTCAAAAACATTGTTTTAGTTAAATCAATGACTGTTTACACATTACTTGAATGGTCCGAAACTCAAAATAAGTCTATCAAATAATGATCGCTGCATTTATACCAGCGACATCTATGTACTCACTTGTGTACTACGCAATGTAATAGCTGCATATTCTCAATAGATGGTGCTACTTGTCGTAACACTCGTAGACTTGTAGGTGAAGCCGTTTGCCGCAAAATATTTTGATCTCTCGTAGTAGGTAGAAGTTTAGTAGGTATACATTTTCCCTAAATTTATACTCAATAATATTGTTACATGTTACATGCTGGGTACCCTCGTTATTTTCTTTTTTATGTAAAATGCAAGCAAATTTACTTAAGAAAAGTGTGTAATACTATTTAAATAAAGTTTTAATTCATAATAATAAAATATTTGAAAAAATATATGTTATCCTAAGTAATCGTTCTGTATAATTTTAGCAGGGAGGTATGCGTCACAAAGCGCTGCAGCGGTAGGTGCTAATGCTTCTATTTCAGCTTTCGTTCCACTAGACAACATTACTGCCAACTCCTCTTTTATTCGAGTACCTGAAATGTTTTTTTCTTGATGGAAAAACCTTTTATAGATGTTTTAGGGTTTGCACACTATTTATACAATATTATAATAAATAATAATGCTGAATAAACCACACAGCATCATCTAGCCCCAAGCTAAGCAGAGCTTGTGTTATAGGTACTAGGTGACTATACTTAATACAATACATTACATAGATAGTTTTTTTTATGATACATTGCAAATACCCAGAACACCCGGGACAAATCTTTGTAGATCGTACAAACATTTATCCCAATGCGGGAATCGAACCCGCGCGAAGAATCGAAGGCGTCGCAGGCGGAACTGGCCCGCCGCGCCACATCCGTCGTCAAAATTATAGCAGTAAGTATGGAGTTACGTGCTCATTTTTCTCAATACGAAACTACCTAATGGAAGAGGCAGCTGGTTTTTAGTTTTGCCGTGAAATAGACTTTCTAAACTGCCTTTGGTGTAATTAACATAAATTATTTGACTTTCATTTCAATCAAATAGTTATTCCGCTAATATGAAGATACCTACTAGTCTTGAAAGTGTCCTAATGCAATCTAAATAAACTCTGTCGCAAATGATTGCGTTAAACCCAAAACTTTAAGTTATCTATTAAGACAAACTTACCAACAGGAGTGTCCAAATAGGGCCTTTTGACAAGATTCGTTAGCTTCCGTTTATCTAGTTCAGTGAGTGGTAGACGTGCTTCATTGGGAGCCAAAGTCATGACATCATTGTGACGAGCTCCTAACATGACTAAGGAACTGCAGGCTAGGGATGACGATAAGTGTGACTGGGCCTGAAAATAGGACTTATATGTTTAGTATGATGAATGCGAGCTGGACCACAGTCGTACGTCTTCTCTTGCGATGCTTGGGAATAATCTCTGTCCAGCAGTAGATATCTTCGTGCTTAAATGATGATGATGATGATGATGACGATGATGATAGAAATTCGAGAAAGACTTTTGGCCAGAAGTGGATTGTGATTGACATTATGTTTATGAAAAAGTTTAAAGTAACGTTTTAGTTGCATATTTGGGAGTTTTTGTTTTTTTAGCTACGACATAGTAGGTAATTTTACCAATGATCCGTATTTGTATGTGAGAAATATTTCATAGCCATGAGGGTCGGCATCCACCAGCGCCAGCGCACGCAGCCTTAGCTCCGAGCACAATCGACACAACAGTTGACGGGTGCAAACATCGGGATAGCCTTTGCCCTAAAAATAAATGACGTCATTTTATAGTTACGACAAATTCAGGACTAACTAGTATGTGGTAATCAGATGTATAAGGGAACAACTAAAAGGTAAGTTCAATCGTAATAATATGAAAGAGTGGGAGATAGATAGAGGTAAGTAGTCAAAGTATATAGGACTAGGACTAGATATATAGAGAAGAATTACATCCATATCCATCCATTAATACAAAGGCTGAACTCCCCCTACATCTACAATACCCCCTATATATTCTATATTCTACCTCCCGACCCTGCTCGAGCCAGCCCGCGTAGCTGAGCCGGTAGTTGTCTAAATTAGTCCCTAATTAATATGTCTATTAGGTCCAGCCCGTCCCTTGCCGTCCTCTCCCAGCGACGTCCTAAGCCGAGGCTCGTACCAGGAGGTGCCCTTAATGGTTGGTCGCTTAGCTCTAAGTTTTTTACGCCCTGGCTGGAGGCTTTAATTTCTTATTAAATCCCCACAGGAAAGTTCGGTTAAGCAGTAGATATACCTGAAGGATAAACTGCGAGATGCCCATACCAAAAAAAAACAAAGCCTGAAATAATGATCGTATCTCGATTACTGCGCGAGCAAAAAATTGTGGTTAAACAAACGGTAGTTTAGTTAAAGCGTTACTACTACGAATAATAAAGAGATGAGTGACCGTTTAATTAAATTAGATGTGTTTTGCAAGTCGTAGACTGATTTTATCTCACAATTGATGCAAATTCACTCTTTGTTTATTAACTTACCTACTCAAGATAACCAACTGCAACGTCTCTTACCGGTCGAAAAAAATACATTAAAATTATAAAAGTTTATAATAATCTTGAAACATTTGTATGCAAAAATACTGCTTGTACCTATCAGCTGTCGCTATTATAAATCCCGTTCGGTGTCAACGAGAGTATAATCGTACGATTACAGCAAATCATCGGTCTTGCCGCCGGCATTCATATCTCGTTTGCTTGTTAGGCAAATACTAGTTAAGAAGGGATGTTGAATATATTAGCTTAGAATAATATTGTGTTTTAATATGTTGGTAGTACTTTAAAAAGTGTAATCATCGATGTTGTTAGAATACAGTTAATTGTTCGTAATAATTATACCAGCTTGTTACTGTTTCACGGCAGGTAAAACGCCTCTTCTCATACAGAGAAGGCATGAGCATTATAATAATCACTACGCTTGCTTATGGTGGGTAGGCATTTTAAGTTCAGGTTGCCACACGATTTTTTCTTTCACCAACGTAACGTAATGTCTAAACTACGTAATACTATAATAAAGACGAAATAATTATTTCTCTGTATGTTTGTTTCTAATACTAAAACTCAAAAACTACTAAACCAATTTCAATATCAAAAATTCTATCACCTAGAGGAAGCTGCATTATCAGCGGAACATAAGCTACAAAGCTATGCTTTAAAGGGTGTGGAGGGGATGTTAAAGATCGAAGGGAAACTACGAATACACTAAAATAAATTAAGAAAGTAACTACAAATGAATTGTAGTAGTCACATTGGTACTAGCCCGTATTTAAACCCACAACCTCGTGCATGAGAGTCAAAGCCCTAACCACTGGGCCATCACGACTTTTTAAAGTCACAGTTAATTCATGTTTGTAACGACCAACGAGTAAATACGAGTATGTAAATTGATTTCAAGCACTTGATTGTATTCATCTATTCTTTCTAGAAATATGCATGTACTTATCACACATCTTATTATTTCATTTTCTAAAGAAATATTTGTAATTCTTATTGTGTAAAGGACATACATTATAAAATACCAAATTTCAGTACCTACCGTTATAATAATTACGGGTCCCAATCTCAGCAGTGCTCCTTCGTCCAGAAATTTCTGGAAAATGGCGTCTTTTTCCACCACTAGAATGTACTTAGCAGTGGATTGGAACTCTTTGATACCAATAATGTCTTGTGGTATTAAGATTCCTTCAGTGTAGGAGAAACATGGAACAAAAAAACAAATTAACTTAAAAAATAAACGATTATGCTGAATAGTTTTTTTTTAAGTTATAAAGTTTTATAAGTTATAAAGTCTATCTCAGTGTTAGTTACTATCTCAATGTAAGGCAAACCTCTTCTCATACAGAGAAAGCACGAACATTAACCACCAAGCTTGCTCAAGTCGGGTTGGCGATTTAAACCTTATATTAACCAGTATTTAGTCCAGGTTTCCTCATGATTTCCCATCAGAGATGCCACTGATGTCTTAGAAAGCACATCATCATTTGCCCAGACTTTTACCAACTATGTTGGAGTAGGCTTCCATCTAACCTACAAGCGACTGCCTATCTGACCTCCACAGCCCAGTTACTGGGAAACACGATATCCCTAATGACATACATTTATTTATTTATTTTAAGGATCACCAACGGGAAATACTGGATATATAATAAAATGTAAGACTAGTTGTCAGACTATCAGGTTTCTGACTACCAGTAACGACAGTTAAGGACTGTTTGACCTCAGTTATTGCATGAAATTGGTTGCTTTTTTTAAGAAAAAGGAAGGACAGATATCAACTTACCACCAGAAGCCATACAATTAATCACACTCCCATCACGATGGTGCATGGTCAAAGGTCCGGCGATCAGGCCCTTAGCTGTGGCCACAATCCCCAGGCTCCAGGGAGGAGTCTCCAATAAGCAGCATACATCCCTTACAGCCACGTCTAAGTTAGCCTGATTACGAAGCCTCATCACGTTTTGATAGAACAGCTCTCTAAATGTATAAAGAAATGGAAATTCCAGGAGTAAAATAACATCCCAACCAGCCCAGCCTTTTCCCAACCTTCTTGGGGTCGGCTTCCAGTCTAACCAGATGCAGGAGAATACCAATATTTTGTATGAAGCGACTGCGTATCTGACCCCCAAAACCCAATTACTTAAGTAGTTACATTACTGGGCAAGGCGATCCCCCCGGTAAGACTGGTTGTCAGATTTACGTGCTTTGGACTACCCGTAACGACTGTCAAAGATCTACAAATGTCTACTACTTTTCAGGAGTAAACTTGTGAATTAGTAAAGGTATTATTTGTTTGAATGTAAAACTACTTCATGTTTTATTAATACCTAAAACAATTTAATTAGGTACCTTACATATTAAACATCAAAAAAAGTCGAATGGCCCTTTACAGCACTTCGTTATAAGTCCCGGTTAATATATCTGACAGAAAATTAATTATTGAAAATATCTGTTCCAGTTTTTTATGTATTTTGCAAATAGTATAGAAACAACAGTATAAACAAGTCCTTAACTTCTTTTACATGTTAAGTCACAGCTGTGTCCCGTAACTGTAATAAGCGTCTACTACTTACCGTCTGGTGACGGTTAAATTCTTGGAAAGTAATTCGTGCACTTTTGTTAACACAAAAACAATAATATTAAATCTTGTTTTGTCTTCGCTACTGGAATAACACAGCGTTGTCCTCTTTGCTTCTTTAAACGATTTCAGTGTTACTCTAGAATTGGACGTAAAAAAGTGTTATAAATCAAAATTCTGTGATGGTAGGTATTCCATTAAAATTGAACGAGATTTTGAATGAAATAAATCAATTATTGTACACAAACGATGATTTTCTCACGATTTTTTGCAATTTATGTAAAAAAAAACCCAAAAATTTCAATGCTTTTGACGACACGGTTGGCGCGGTGGTTGAGCCATCGGCTGCTGCGCCGCGTGTTGTCGGTTCGATCCCCACACGGAACAAATATTTGTATGGCCTACAGGTAGTTGTTCCGGGTCTGGCTGTTTGTGGGGCTGTTTGTGGGGCAACGTTTTTTTTTTAAAAAAAAAAAAAAAAAAAAAAGGTAGTTGTACCTGTAGGGCCTACAGGTACAACTTCCTGTTGGCTGGTTGTATAGCCTACGGTGTAGGCTATACAACCAGACCCGCAACAACTTCCGGGTCTGGCTGTTTGTGTATGTGATCAAATGTTTGTCAACGCACCCACGATACAGGAGAAAATCTTAGTGTGGGGCAAAGTTAAAAAAATAATAATTTTACTCATTGTATCAGATTGTGGCTCGATGTCCCATGTCCACCCTGTATAATTTTACCTACCTGTCTAAATCGTAAATGCAATTGCTCCATAGTTTTTGGTTTCTTATAACAAGTTTGGGTGTATCTCCACTTTCAGCGCGTTTGTTGATGTCGCTAAGAATATCCTCCACTTTTTTGATAAGCAACTTCCTTGCGTCGATAGTTTCCTTCAAAAGGACGTAGGAAGGTTTAAGGGTAGCTGAAAAGTAGGAAAACTTTGGCATTTACACTTTGGAAAAATTGATGATAAAAACAGATAATTTAGTTATTTTTTACCTTTATCGTTCGTGGACCCTTTTAATAGTAGCTGGACCTCACTAAAGTCCAACTTACGCTCCGGAAGCAAGACGACTCCAGCCGCACCCATTAATTTCCTTTCACTACTACAAAGTTTATCAATTGCAGCCGCCAACTTCGGATCTTGTTTGAAAGCAGATTCTGTATTCAACGGCAAATCCTTCGTGAATGCCAACAGCTCTGTATTCATTAAGTCCATCCTAAAAAAATGACGTCCCAAACAACCATTGAGTACAACAATAATTGACAAACAAACCTGATGGAACTCTATTAAAGTAAACCACCGGTAAAAGTGACGATGATCCCTACCTACCTAGTGGCGAGATGTTTATCAACCGCAAACAATAACAGCGTCACAAAACGGAGCTCGTAAAAGGGCCACGAGACAATAGGGCAGCTCCTCGAGTGTTTTTATAGCGAAGTCGAGCGAACAAGCGAACGGGACGAAATCATCGTCGGTGGCGCATCCGACTTGCGCTCACTGAAAAAATGACACAATAGATTTAATCGAGAGATAGTCGAGGCAGGCGTCTCGAGGAGCAGATGACACGCCGTGACGACCTCACAAAGGGCGTGAAATGACGTCATAATAGCCTCGAATTATCGCCCCCTCTTGTCTCAGGGCAAATATTTAACAGCAGTCTCGTTTTTGTCCTCCTTATTCGGCAGGAGATCATAAATAACAGGGTTACGGCAGACAAATGATGCGGACCGTTACCGCAGCGCTTTGTTACACGGTGACATATTGCAACGAGCTGATGTTTATGTCTTATTATGGATTCCGAGGTGAGTTATAGGCGACGGAGTTCTTGGTAAGTGGCAACTTAGTTGTGAGCCACTTTCTATAGTGCACCTGTCGGATTAGATCTATGAAAGATCAATATCAAATAGCTTCAGTGACAAATTTTGTTTTATTTGTTTTCGTTCACCTAATAATCCGTGGTTTATGCTTAATCCGTGCGTGGATGATCATGCAAAGTTTCTGATTATCACTAAACCATAGTTCTCGCAAAACATAAACGGTGTAAGAATGAAATTAATAACCTAACAACGAATTCGGAAACTACTCAAGAGCGCCCTAGGCTCTCCCTAGCCATTTTAATTAGGTACTTGAGGTGTGAGAAAGTAACTACTAAAAACATTTCCCATTGGCTCCCCGAGGCGTTCGATAGCATCAGCGGGTGACAGCCCGCACAAATACCATACAAATTGCTCGATAGCTCCTTCAAATTGATTGTTGCAATTATTCGGCGAACCCTTTCGCGACGCGCTGCGCCTGCGACCACGGGGAGGTGAGAACGCACTTATCTATCAGCTCGATCGCTAGACGAACGACCCAACTCTTTGACAACGGTGTGAAGTAACAAGCCACTAGATCCGCAGTTGGGAGCAGTCGGGAGGTCGCCGGTTGTTCGCCATTCTTTTATAAGATCTTACCGGTTGATATAACGCTGATAAGGTCCGTTTCTTATTATGATTTACAGTTTACACTCAAGTGTTTAACGATATTTTTTATCGACGAAATCTTTGCAGCTTTAGGGTTAGTTTAATGGGCAAATAAATTATTGACAATATAGAGGCGTATTGAAATCACACAAAATGAATCGCAAACTAATCTTAAAACAAACCTTACATAGAAAAATATTTTGTAACTTTTAAAATTTATTTTCGAAGCTTTTTTGGGTTCAATCCTAGCTAACAATAAATAAGTGGCAAAATAATAAGTTTCTATATTAGCGACTTCCCACAAAACACGACCTCTAGTGCGGTCATCGGAGCGGCAGTAAATGCAACAGTTATAAAAATAGGAAACAGTGTTGTGGCATTGTATGGGCACGAGTGGCCAACGCCGGCAGCCACGGGGCGCCTGCCCACAATGGACCACCATCGCGGTATCTCCATCCACGATACGTTGCCGCCTAATTGACTGCTCAAATGCTATTTTAATACTTTGTTATTGAATGCCGATTTGTATATGAGGATCTCATGATCGGAAGCTGTTTTTCGACATAATGGTCGAAGATCTTATCAGAGTTTAAAGAAACGTATATGGAGCATACATGGACGTTTATGGCATATTATTTTTCTTCATGGTGACTGATCTTACGTTCTGATTATGAAATATGCAGGGTGGAAGGGACACAGGGCAGAGTACAGTACATAATTCTGGACCGAAAAAAGAGAGAATGAGGTGAAAATTGAAAAAAGTTCGTTGAAAAAATTCATAGTCGGCGTTTTCTGATATGAAAACTGTAAAAAGCCTATTTAGTTTAATTTATTTGTTTAATTTATTTGAGATTTTTAGTACTCATTTTAATGAAGAAAACGCAATTTTCACCAAGATTTGGAAGCTTCTTAGTTTCAAATAAATCGAATCTACTCCTATCAATCACAATAGCAATAATGTATAAAAGAAGGTATTTAAATTAAACTTATGAAATCAGTAACAAATAAGTAACAAGTAGCCACACAAAACTACCCACATTCCCACACGCGATCTCGCGGTAAAGCAACAGTTTCTCATACTAGAGTGGCTACTTACGCTTTGTGCTCGAAACAATGCTCATAATGCTTACAATTGCTCACAAGTTATAGAAATACGTCTCCACAGTAGTATTTGTTGCTGAAGAGGCTATAAAACTAGGGGCCTATTTAATTCATTGTTAATTATTTGGCCTGTAAGTGATCGGAGTATGATTTCGTTGCTCAATAATGGTGATATTTATTACTCCTTGTACTATAAAATCGTTAGTGAAGAAATAGTTCCTTTACAAAGGAGTTCTAACAAAGTTAGTAGTAATCTTTGACAACTACAGAAGGCATACGATTCAAGAAATATGTAAAATATCGCTTTTCTTTTTACTCAATGAGCTTGACTCCACAACCACTTGTGTAAAATAATACTCCATACTACAAACATAGGTACTGTGTGCAAATTCATAAACTATCAGAAATTCAGAAAGTCCATCGGAAGCCCAGGATTTTCTAATCAAAACTTTCGAGTGTTTAAAACCATGCATAACAACAGCATCGTTGATCGTCCCTAACCTCGGCAGTGAAGTGGCGTCCCGCCGCGCTCCAATATTGTCAGGGCTGTTCCGTTCCCACCCCACTCCACTCCCCGGACATTTACATACGACAAAGCGACTGTCACACATTAAACTGTATAATTACAATACATTAGATTTATAGGCGAAAAACAATAGCCCTCAAGTACATTCAACCCTTTTTTCTTCAGCGACGAAACGTTAAGCTCATTTAGGGGGTAATTAATATGAAAGTTCTCATAATCCCCAGCAATTAAAAACGCTTTTATAATTCAATCTATGAGCAAAAACTTATCAATGAAGTTCTGACCTTTATTTATTTATCTGTTTGTTTTTGTTTATGCGTGATTTATTTTGAGATTATTTAATTTCCCATCGTTGCGATTCTATATTTTGAATAATTATGTTTAAAAAAGTAGTCGTCCAGTTGTGGAAATTCGACCATTTTAATTTTCTTCACTCTGTACCCATATAAACTTTAACTATGCCATAACTCACAAACGGCTATTAATTACTTAGAGATATTCAGTAATTATTCTTAAGCAAAATGTAACGCAGAAACCAAGGAATAATTTATGACATTGTGTATGTAACTATAGCTCGCAATGCTTGCAAAAACATGGATCTTAATTAGATCAGTGTTCTTGCAAGCAAGTTACGCTATTTCTTTTTCTTTTTATCCAGTCATTTTTATTTTTTTACTCACACACGCACCTCCTTGACCACCATTAAAAACTCAATAATTATCTAGTTCTACATAATGTTGTCACTTGTATAAGGAAAACGTCGATATTTATGACTTTTAAATTGTAATGCAATTGAGATTCTGCGTGTGCGGCATTGGAAGTCGCAAGCAGATGTCACCGCAGCTGCGTTCCCATGCTACTAGTAACTAAATCTAGACTTTTCTATTACATCCTAGTTCAACACACTGCACAGTGTATACTAATAGCTATGAGGAGCCTTTTTATAACAAGGTCGGAACTAGTTTCAACAATTTATAGCAAGCTTATTGCTATAAATTCAATGCTTCGTGACTAAAGCGCGGTGTGTAACAAATATACCTATATATTGAGGAAATATAAAATACGCACCTGAAGACATTCACAATACAGCCACAACCCAAATAAATGGATAAAATAGCTAAACTAATTTGCAGCTTATATTTTTCACAAAAATTCAACACACCTTTTTTAATTTGGCGCCACAAATTTTCGATATTCTTTAACAAATAATCGAAACGTGTTTTCTTTTTAATATGCCTGTTATCCTTACAGGTCAAGTCAACAATCTAAATTCAAATAAGTCAACGCTACATAATACCTCCTCTACATAATGGCCAGATTAGTTCAACCTCAAACAAAATAAAAAGTAAATTTTAAAATAAGAACACAACAGAAATTAATTTCATTCAGAACATAATGGTACTCGTATTTTGTGAGCATAGCGCATTTGCTTTTTGTTTATTTACATTGAATGAAATAGCAATACCAGCAGTGACAAGTTCAACCACCCACAATGCTAATACATTTATCGGCGTATTGCGATGTCCCCAACAAGATGATATCGGCCCAGCTGTCGCTGCCACGTGCATCCGTGCAACCCAGGTATTATTGACATAAAACGTTCTGGTGGCAATTTAACTGAGGTTACGGTAATAAAGGGTTTTTGTCCACAATCCATTTACCTAATTAATGTTCATGTTTGATGTTTTATTTATTGGGATTGTTTATCGCTTTATGTTGTTCTAGAAACTTTTGAAGGTAATGCAGTTAGAAACTTATATCGATTTTAAGTTTATTATGAGTTTTATCTGAATTAGGTGTTTTTACTAGACGTAGATATAAGTAGATAAGATAATTAGGTACTTTTGTGTTTTAGGTCTCGGTACACTGATGCTTGTAGGTACAAATATAAAAAGACCTAAGTGTTTACACGACTCTACTGTGTGTGTCAGACTCCGTTGATTGTAAAACTGAAGCTAATTGCTGTAAGTAGATACTTATTATATTTTTATTTATCCTCGTTATGAGTTAATTTATAATTTTCTTATGTCACGCAGCTCGGAGTCTCCTCGGCTGCCGCTGTTAAAGGCCCATAGGTACCCACTTAAAATGTGTCATTATCGCTTTCGATATACCTTCTAAAAAACACTACTGTACTTACCTATAGTTCTATCAATACATGGATATTTTTAGACAAGCACAGGCGGTGCTATTTTTAACCGACTTCTAAAAAGGAGGAGGTTCTCAATTCTTACATTTTAGGATCTGTACCCTTTTGATCAAGCAAGAAATGTATAGATTGGTGTTAAGTCTACTCGTACTAGTTATTCTAATATCGATCTACCTATAGATCGAAATAATTTTAATCGATACAATAAATATAACCGATGAGACATGCACTCAGCGCAATTTATTAGTAATGGCGGCTTTAGTCGCTATGGTGTGTCACCTATAATTTTTCGTCAAACCACTCTAAGTACAGTGTACACAAGAACACCAAACACTTATAGACATGTAATGACATCAATTGTGAACAATCGTCACCATCAGAGGGGAGGCTAAGCCGTTCATATTATCTGTTTGCTTAACATTCATGAGGTTCACCCTCCCTCGCCGCCAGTCCGCCACTACTTACTGGCAACACATTTGTTTAACTAAACTACTAATACAGGGAAATGCGGTTTTGAATATTTTATTTATTCACTCCAGATGTGTATGTTGAGTAGCTTTATTTCCATAATGTTTATTTGATAGCATTGGGTGGGTAAGTTAAAAAAAATCATCATATTTTAATAACTTTAATTTGATCTTATTGCGAGATTTTGCGTACCTATCTAGCTACTAATTATGTTTCTAGTACCTACATCTAATACCTTTAAATGAGCAATTCTTGTATATATGTTACGGCTAATACCCGAAGTGCGGCTACACCTAGTTTTAGCCGGTTAGAACTAGGTGTAGCCACTTACTCTTGGTTAAACCTAGTACGAGCCGATTGTTTTCGGTTAAAACTAGGTCTATCCGATATCATTCCGGCTAGAACTAGGTCCAGACAATCCCTGTTGGATAAAACTTAGATGCGTGTCCCGCCAAGCCTTCCGCCCCGCGTCACACTCATGACTCACAGCATCTGCAGCAGCGGCGCGGGGTGGAGGGCATAGCGAGGCACGCGTGATGTGCGTGCCTCGTGCATGATGAAGGCTATACCTAGTTTTACCCGAAAACAATCGGCTCGTACTAGGTTTAACCAAGAGTAAGTGGCTACACCTAGTTCTAACCGGCTAAAACTAGGTGTAGCCGCACTTCGGGTATTAGCCGTAACATATACATATTTAATCTGAATCTCAGAAACGGCTCCAAAACAATTTTCATGAAATTTAGTATGCAGGGGGTTTCGGGAGCGATACATCGATTTAGCTAGGTTTAATTTTAAGAATACGTTTTGTCCGAGCAAAGCTCGGTCATCCAGGTACTAGATTGTTAAATAAGATAATTACATCGTTACGAATTATTATTTATCTTCTTGAATTCTAAATCTTAGTTTGCAGTTTCATTTGATCAACTTACCATCAAAAATATTACAAGTTAAAAAAAAAAAGCTTTATCTAAAATAATTTAGTAAAATGGTATTTAAGTTTAGTTCACAATTTAAAAAATAGGTTGAGTCCTAATATCAAATCTCCATGCAAAATTGTTCTATTGCATGTAACGTGCGCTATCTCCACATAATTCCTGCAGTCCTAAAATGGTTATTATAAGTGGGCCCTCCCACGTACGTGCCATCAACATGCATTTTTTTATTTGACCATCAATTGTGCATCCGTCGTCGAGTGTCGAGGGAGGGCTACATTCCCTCACACCTCGCGTCAGCTGGCTATAGTAGCGATCCTCACCCTCCGAACATTCCTATTAACTTCAATTGAGCCCGACAAATTTACATCAAGTTAGAGGCCACTGAACAAGCGGGCGAGGTAGTAATAATCGATAACTTGGAAGGAGCTTCAACTCATCTGCTATTTTAAGACCTGTATAAAAAACCTTAAAAAATGCTTTCGGGTTCTTTAGGTACTATAACTTTTTAATTATATTCACAAATCTTCAGCCCTAATAATCAGGAAGTAAGTCAAAACTTAGATCAGTCATTTTCATTCACAATTTGCACTGGTTTTGTCGTGATTGGAAGTATCTTTTGTACTTTGCCTACAGAGATAAACATTATTAACACATCAAATTTCAACAGTTATGTTTTTAACTCCCATGTAATAGAGGGAGAGCCTATTTCCTAGCCTATTACTATCAACCGAGCACATATCCATAGAGAATTGTTACAAAATATACTTCTAAATTCAAAATTTCGACGGCACGATTGGCTACAGTTGATCCGCGACTGGCTGTTTGTGTATGTGAGTTTGAATGTTTGTTACCGCACCCACGATACAGGAGAAAATCCTAGTGTGGGGCAAAGTTAACTTTAAAAAAAATGCAGATACCTAAGTACAAACAACAGCGCTGCAAACGCTCTACCTACAAACGCTAACTTTGTGGGCCCACGTAAGCCCGTGCGGTACCTACGCCATATGGCCAGGGTACGCGACTCAAATCGCTATTATATTGCTTTTAATTGATAACAATTTAAATATATTTGGTGATTCACACTTACAGAGCTCATTATTATTCATCGAGTCATTATCTCCGTGTTCGCGTTTTACCAAACGATGGTATCTTAAGCACGAATGTGTTTTACCTTTATGTTTTTATCGTCACGCCACTAATTTAATGTTGCTGATGTCACTGTATAATTGTTAGTAGTTTTTAATTGTATAGTGTTCTATTAGAAAAAAAAAATATTTAATTAACTTTAAATTGAGGATTGTTTTTCCAAAAGGACATATCTCGCAACACATTTTCACAAACTACCAGTGAATGGTTGAAAAGTAGCAACTTTAGTTTAGAAAGAGGAAAAGACCAATGTGAAATACTTTCTCAGAACCGATTACTTGCTAATAGTTTGTATTTTTTAGTTATTGATTTTTATTTAAACAAATAAGTAGGTATTGGGAATACTTATAGGCTATTGGTGGCTTTTTTATCAACTAGTCAACTAGTGAAGAAAAAGCAAGATCATAGTTAGTCATTAAATAATTATTATTTAAATTTTACGTTGTTTGACGGCTTGTGTGGCGCAGCGGGCGAAGGTCCGCCTGCGACGCAGGAGGTTGCGGGTTCGATTCCCGCCTTGCGAAAAATGTTTGTTCGATCTACAAATATTTGTTTCCGGTGTTCTGGGTATTTGCTATGAATAATAAAAAATATCTATCTATGTTATGTATTGTTTTAAGTATATCAGTCATCTAGTACCCATAACACAAGCTCTGCTTAGCCCAAGCTAAGCAGAGCTGTAGCCCCAAGGCTAGATGATGCTGTGTGGATTGTCCAGCAATATTTATATTTTATTTATTTAATGGTCCGTGGTTTTTAATAAAAGGTTAAGTGACTAAACCTGCCTTAACACATAATCATTTATTATGTGCATAATAAATAATAATCTTATGGGATATCCTGGATGTTTGTGACGATTTCAGGTGCTATTTTTTGACTGTCCTATTCCATCGAAATTTCCAATTTTGGTGGAAATTTAAATATAGCCTTTTCACAAGTTTAGTTTTGACTTTAGAAATCGCGGAGCGCTCAACGTGTCACAAACTTTCAACGAAAAAAATATAAAAGCTAATGCTAAAAAAGTAGTATACAAAAGATTATTTCTAAAACAGCACAAATTTTCATAACAGCGATCGTTAAAAGGGAATTATGGCCTATAAAGTTGTTTCATTTTGTGGAAATATTTTATTATTCAATAAAAGTGTGTGTGCAACAAAGGCACATTGAATCCCTGCGGTTTTCGGAGCCCGTAAATCAGGAGCAAGGACCCTTGAGGCTAGGTGGAGAGGCTTCTTGAACTGTCAAGGCCTCGTTGTGGTCATCCGCATTTCTCCGGCGAGTGCAAACAAAGCTTGTTCGCTGGTCAATGTACGAATAGCATCTTCAAACTTCATCGCAGTTTGATGGACTGTATTCTTTGGCGTTACAAGTACAACGCTTCAAAAAAAGACAGTTGTAATCCTCATCTATTTTAATTTTCATTGTTAGTTAACATAATACGTATCAATTCAATATTTAAGCTATATATAGAAAAAGAAAGAAGGGTATCGCAAAATTCATTGACATCTCTGTTAACGCTGTGACGGCATAGTTGGCGCAGTAACAAATATTTGTATGGCCTACAGGTAGCTGTTCCGGGTCTGGCTGTTCATGTATGTGACTTTAAATGTTTGTTAGTGCACCCACGATACAGGAGAAATTCGTAAGTGGGACAAAGTTAAAAAAAAAGGAAACGGGAATAGTGCCAAAATATCAATTTCATTATATTTGTCTTAATATAAACCTACAAAATAGTAGGTACTCAAAATTCGCTACACAATATTGGCATCTAACGCAATTTCACGTCAAATTTACCTAACTGTCTAAAAAGACATTTGAATAAGTCAATACCTTAGGTGTGACGAAGTCGTCATTTCCATATTTTTGGACACTCAGTTGTCATCCACAGTGGATATTGTTCTCAATTAAAAACAATATTTCAGTAATAATAAGTCATTACAAAAGCATAGAGCAATAACAGCAGCATACAATTAGTGAAACTCGCGTGTCGATGGGGCGGTCAGATAGCGAGGCAATTCACAGACCATATTGCATCCAGTCATTTACATAATTGTTCCATGTATTTAGAGGACGAGAACATCGGCTTTTTCCATATTTTTACGGTTTTACTGATGTTTTATTTTACTTTTGAACTGCAAAAAATCATGATGAGATTATTAATGAAATTACTTAAATAATAAATAAATAAATAATGCTGGAAAATCCACACAGCATTAACAAGCCCCAAGCTAAGTAGAGCTTGTGTTATGGGTATACTAGATGACTGATTACTTATTACAATCCATTACATAGATATTATTTTTTTATTATACATGGCAAATACCCAGAACACCCGGAACAAATCTTTGTAGATCGTACAAACATTTCTCCCAAGGCGGGAATCGAATCCGCAACCTCCCGCGTCGCAAGCGGACCTTCGCCCGCCGCGCCTCATCGGTCGTCATAATTAAGTATATACTTTTTTTTTGCAGTTAAATGTCACAGATTAGATCACGGTCTAGAATCATGTCCTATTGAACATTATATGAACTCATGGTATCGGGTTCTGCGTCAATGTCCCTTCCAAACAGTACAGGTAACCATGTTGGTATTTTTTTTAATCGAAGATATTTATTTATTTTATTTAATTAATGCACAATGTACACAACCAATTTTACATGCTAAGCTTAAAAACTAGTGAGTACATGACCCAGTTAGGGCGCAGCAAGATAACATAAAATATAAATATAAAATATACACATAAAACTAAAGTTGCAGTAAAATAAAGTGATAATTAAAATCTATTACACAAAACCATTAAGAATACATGTCATATACAATAATAACTAACAACAAATCTTTTTTTGCAAAATAAGGAACCTATATTAAAATTAACACATATGTACAAACAGCTTAGTTTCTAGACTTGACTAAGTAAATCAGTGGAGTGTGCACCAAGTGACAAATTTGTTTTAAAACTTGCGTATAACTTAAAAAATGAAACGTGGCTGGCTACCTACTCCGTCAAAACAGAATAGGCTCTACAAACTAACCAGGAAAAATACGTGATTGTCAATCAAACTAAATACGTAGTATGTTGAAAACCAATGACTAAACTGAACGATAAGAGGGATTTACCTGAATCACCTTTCAGGTAGTACCCACCTAGCTGTGTATTGTGTGGCAGCCAACCTACATAGCGGCCCGATCGATTTTCCGCCAGCCATTGACCAATGGCAGGGCCGGAATGACTAAAGACAATGACTACTACACATGTAAAGATGTAAATTCAAATAAGTTAGAAGTAGTTAACGATAGTAGTGTTATTCATGTTTTTCACTCACCATCGCCTATGTATATATATATATTATTTAATAAGTTGCTTCTACATGTACAAAGCGCTATCTACTCAAGCTCCTTTAAAAAGCAACTAAAAAGTTTCCTCTTAAATAAGTTTTTTATGCTGATGAGGATCTATAACGCAGTTCCTATCTTTGTTGTTGTTTTGATGCATTGTTTTAATATTTTAGCGTCTTTTTGTTTCTTTTTCTCCTTATGTGATGTTAATTTTAATTTTGCATTTAATTTCAGATACAATGTACTTATTGTTCATGAATAAATGATTTGATTTACAGTACAAAAATGTTCTAGACAGTTCCCGTTGACAGAGACGCGGATAAATGTTTTCAATGCCGTTTGATTCAATGTTTATTTTTTTCTTTTCATGTATTAATAGTTTATAAAAATATAATGATTTTATTCCTGAATAGTGAATGACATAAGTACAAACAAAGATATTTGTATATTTATTACATATACATACTTATTCTAGGTATGTAGTGAATATCAATTTACTGTCAGAATACATGAAGGTTGACGTTTGTATAAATCCTTTTCAGTAATAAACACCAAAACAAAATAGTTCCTGAACGATTTTATAAAACAAATATTATGAAACGAATGAATAAAGAGAAATGGGAGACAAAGAGCTTTGACCGCGCACCTCATAGTAATCCTTGTGCCACATTCAATGGGCTAATTGCACCACATGTGAGATAAACTCATTAACAAGGATAGACGCGAGATTCTGCTGCTAGCACTGCCGTGCTTATCTGTGAATATTAAGGTTATAGTGATAGGCGGAAGCGATTTTTGGATTTTGAGTTATCCACTTGCTTGCTTTGATTCTTCCTTCTATCAAAATGTGACTTCAAAATATAAATTCGCCAGTTATATTCAAGTCTCAAGTAATAGGGGGAGCAAGTATATTGCCATCAAGTGGGCACGAATCCAAACCCCGAGCTACTGACTAAATTCCATATAGGACACCCCAATAACACTTTACCCGACCCGGGAATAGAACCCAGGACCTCATACTCAGCAGTGGAGTTCCTACAGACTCAACTTTATGTGACCCTTATTTAATCATCAGAGTAATTTAGGTTTTATCATGAATTACGCAGTTAAATCTACACCTTCAATAAATATTAGAACTAATTACAGATTCAGCATATGTAATAGCTGAAGAACCATTCTCTAACCGAAAACCTGCACCCTTAAGTTTAGTTGCCACTCGGACATTAGAGATGAGACAGGCCTCCTAATTAATCAATATCATCGTTCCATAAGTTACCCGCTCCGCTCATCACTGTGTCTCAATTCAGCACACGTACAAAGGCCTTTGAGGCGCGCGGGGGCGGGTGGCGGGGGCGGGCGGGCTGCGAAGGGCGGGCAGCCCGCATGATCGCGCGATCGCACCCATTTGCGGCTCGTTACACGCCGATAGCACCAAACAAAACACACCCCAAGTAATTAGGAAAAGCCTTTTCCAGATACCGTAAGCACTGGTGTGACTTGTGGCGAACTACCTTCACTAACTGTAGTGTTTTGGTAACAATACCTTTCTGTTATGTTTCACAAGGATAACTTAATGTTGCTATGGAAAATGTGGGATTTCCGGAAATAAGGATAAATAGTTTCAATTGAAAAATAGCTCTACATAGGTTACAAAAGCATTTTTACATTTCCACACCCATAATGGCCCAAAATCTTATCTAGGTTTTTAACATGAATTGAGCATCTCTGTGTATTCAGAATAAGATACGGACCACCTTCATAAAATACAGGTAAGTACATATTGACAATGAAAAGTGAAATTTCATGTCGTCCCATAAAAATAGACAAAGGAATCATTTGAGAGCGTGCAAAGGTGCACAATGTTTATGGCCCCAGACCACAAACTGACCATTATGTCTCTATGGTATTTATAAAGAAATGGCCATAGGCGCGAAACGCCAACTTTGAATATTTAGCTAATGCTGAAAGCTATTTAGTTCCGACCACAGACACACTTCTATTGGTTACTAAGACCATCATTCGATATTTAAGGGCCTTTTTAAATATGAGTACCTACTAGCAATTTTCTCGTAAATGTTTGTTTAACCAACTTCAACATAGTTGGGAAATCGTTAGGCAGATTGTTTTTTTTTGAGTAACAATTATGTCGTAAATGTTTGTTTAACTGAAGCATTTACTGTACTTGACGACCGATGAGGCGCGGCGGGCGAAGGTCCGCCTGTGACGCAGGAGGTTGCGAGCTCGGTTCCCGCCTTGGGAAAAATCTTTATACGATCTACAAAAATTTGTTTCGGGTGTTCTGGGTATTTGCTATGTATAATAAATGATGATGCTGTGTGGATTGTCCAGCATTATTTATTTAAGTAGTTTGTGACTCCGTTAAAATTGTAATTTAAATGTGAACACGAAGGTATATTTCAGATAAAGATAAATTGAATACGAATGTTATTATGATATAGGTATTAGTGATTTAGGGTTACCTTTCATACTTATCTACTGCCAGTTTCGTAATAAACCGATCATTACCAATCTATTCACCGGACTAGAAAGGTTTCCATGAAAAAAGCCACAAAAAATTTGCAAAATCAATAAGTGTACTCGATTTATTTACCTTAATGAGTTTATTATTCATTCAGCTATTTTTTTTTTCAAGATAGAAAGTAGATTAAAGTTTTTTCACAAATTTAAATAAAACATACCAGAACTCATGTTTTCAGTAAGCCATTTTAACAATAGACATAATTAATATCATCACTCAATAAACAGGTAAATAATGATACAATACTGCACCTTTTATTTTTATTTCTCCCATATTTTTTGCCTACCTATAAATTAATAGGTTTCAGTTCAAAGATCAGCCCGGGATACTAAAGGATGATGCATCCATGTAGGGTGCAAGATGCGTCGTGTGCCGGGTGGCTGGTTCGACCACCTGGGCAAAGTGACTGCCCACCTTTCTGTCACAAACCAACTGAGCTCTATGTATCATGTCATGTCATCAAGATCATGGAATTAGATTAAAGCTAGTTTACACTAGTCAGTTTATTTTATTTATTTTGTATTTTTAATCGATTCAATTAATATCTCAAACGCTTTGTAAGTTTTATTATATCTGCAGTTGGTGAGTTTTGAAGGTGGGAAATCTTCAACATCTCTAGTTGATTTTTAGGTGTTGAAGATTTCATAGTGAAAGTCAATATCATCATCATCATCATCCCCCAGCACTTATCCCAATTTATTTTGGGTCAACGCAGCATATTCCTTTAACTTTTTTTTAAACGTTGCGGCACAGTAGGAATTTCTCCTGTTGTGTAATATAACTCATGTTCACAAACAGCCAAACCCGGAATAACTACCTGCAGGCCATATCATACAAATATTGTTTCCGTGCGGAAATCGAACCCGCTACACGCAGCGTGGCAGCCAATCGCTCAGCCACTGCGCCAACCGTGCCGTCTTCTCAATAATGACTCTTTTCTAGCCATATCATCTTTCACGCAAACCATCCGTCGTTTCTTTGGTCTTCCTCTACTCATAAAACCATAAAACCTCATAAAAACATACGCATTAAAAACGTTCCTCACAACATGTTCTTCATTCCTCCGCATCACATGCCCACACCATATCAACCGATTTTCAAACAACTTCACGATCACTGGCGCCACTTTTTGACTTCAGCTTCTGTACTTATTTCTCACTAGCTTTATGCGGGAATGTCGGTTATCGCGGATGCAGACGAAGTAGCAGATTAAAAAACCTAGCCCATTTCCTTCCCAGGGTCTCAAACTATCTCAAACCACATTTCAAATAAATCGGTTCTGGGGATTAAGCGTAAAAAGGTAAATAACGCAGACAGTCTTTCATTTATAATTGTAGTTCCAGATTCTATCCATTTACATACCACCACACATCGCTCTTAACATTTTCATCTCAGCTGCATGTAACGGCCTCTCATTCATCCCTTTTGTGGCCCTACGTTCTCCATTCATAATAATAAATAAATAAAGTCTAAAGTTTATTCAGCTATATGAAGCTAAGAAGTCAACAAAGTCGTTGGACGAAAAAATATGATAGAAAAATACATAGGGAAGTACCCTAAACGATGTTTTGTACTTACGTGGAAAGTTGCAAACAAAATCACATCAAAATCAAAATACATCGACACCTTTTTACATAAATGTTTTTCCTGACCAAGCTGCTGATGATGAATATGAATGACTCAACAATTGGCGGGTTAATACTATTTAACAAGTATTGCATTCGGTTAGGGTGTCAGTGGAAAGTGTAACGGTATTGTGCTCGCCAAAGTCCTATGTCAATCAGTGGATGCGGGCTCACAATTAAGCGCACGCGCCGCTGGGAAAAACTCAATGCGAATACAAATAAATTCTCATATAAAACCATTTAAATATATCGAGTTACGTATCATAATGTAACGGTTATTAAATAACAATCTTTATGTTACATTTTAAGATGAACTTCAAACTTTAACTCTTACTTTGTTAAGGTTCTACGCTGAAAAGTACTTATATTTTATCGGCATTACAAAATATTACCCCATTTTTATCTATTTCCCGGATATCGCTAATGTATTCTAATAAAGTTGTAATTAAAAACGTGTGTTTATAAAATTGTTGCCATAAAATTAATGCACAATATTACAGCATTCTTTACATATGTTTTTTTTAAACTATCTATTTAATGCACGTTTTTGGATATCATAAATTTACTTTTCTCCTGTCCATCTGGAGTTCATATCTGGGTAGACAGCTGACCCCACGCATAGAACGTTTACGAGAACTATGAAAGGTTTAGGTATGTATTAAGTCATTAGGCTAACCCTTAGTGAGAATGGCATTATTTCTATTTTAAATAACAGGTTCGCTGCATTTTTGCTCACGATCCTCGGACCCAGTGGCGGTACCTTCATATAAGCCCAAAAGCCCGGCATGCCTTATTAAAATGCTCGATAGAGAATCAATATCAAACCCGAACTATTTAAAAGTTCGCGCTCTTAATTCTTATCAAAATAACACAAAGTATCTACCTATTCTACACTACTACACATGGCGATTGTTCGCGCGCAGAGTTTCGCATTTGTTGCATCTACATATAGCTATCTCGCTTACACGCACGGGCTTTTACCTGGCTTTCAAATACTATATCTGTCTCTTTCGCACTTACAGCGATGTGCCGTATAACGAATTAGACCTTGTGCATAGTAAAAATCGAAAACTATGGCAGATTTAAGCAGGGCTTACGGTATGAAGTTGCACGCGTATGCGTGACCTTGTCAGCTTGCCAACTCTGAAGTGTTGCCGTTTTAGTCACGTTGTGAGATCTTGGAGATTTTTAACGAGTTTGGAAACTTTTTTAACATTTAGCAACAATAAAAACTAGCGACTTTTTAAAATAACGAAATTAAATATTCAAGCAATATCTCAAAAATATAAAATTTGCGACATCTAGCTAGATTTTTCATATACTTGGCGACTTTTTTTGCCTAAATGACAACACAGGTGTTCTCGACATCCGAGACTGCAACTAACTTCAGTTTCATTTACTTGGTGGGAAAAGGTTATGTTGTTAAAGTTTTTTGTGTGTTTTCTTAGATTTCCTCAGTGATACAATTGTTTTGGTGACTTACCTACAACAATAAATAATGCTGCGGAGGTAATTGTTCCTTGTGAGGATTTAAAATGCGTTCAAGTTTTGATTGGCAAAGATAAGGTAAAATCTTTAAACTTTGCTCAGAAAAAACAGTTAATTTCTTCATTAAAACCGACGCCTAATCTGTGTATTTCTTTATACTAACACAGTAAATCGCATAAACGAAAATTTAATAGATCAGTGTATAAAGCTAGTTGGATTGTTGGCTGTTCGCAAACTAATAAGTTGTATTGCTGGTGCTGCATATTTTTTTCAAATGAAGATTCCGTTTGGAATACATCTGGTTATAATGATTTAAATAACATATCTGGCGCCATTAAAAGGCACGAAAATTCCCATAAACACCTGTGTGCAATGGTTTCTTTCGGTAATTTTGGTAAACAACGAATTGAGACAGCTATATCACGCCAGTTATCTGAGGAAATTTCAAAATATAACACGCGCGTTGAAAACAACCGTAGTGTTTTTCAAAGATTAGTCGATATTGTTTGTCATTTAGCACAACAGGAACTTCCTTCAAGAGGACATGATGAGTCCAAAACTTCATTAAATAAAGGCATTTTATTAGAACTGGTCTCGTTAATTTCAAAATACGATGTCGTTTTAGAAAATCATATGCAGCATCAGGAAAGTGACAAACCGGGGCCGAGTTATTTATCTAACAAAATTCAAAACGATATTATTCATTCCGTAGCCGATGTGATGCTAACTTGCATCGATTACGAAGTTAGACCAACAAAATTTGTTTCAATTATTATTGACGAAACCCCCGATGTTAGTCATAGAACTCATAGAGAAGAACTGTGCTTGATTCTCAGATATTATTATAAAAATGAAATTCATGACCGTTTTTTGGGCTTTCTTAATGTGTCGGAAAGTCGCACAGCAGACTCACTCTCTAATATTATTTTAGAATTATTGTATAGACATGATTGCATCGCAAAATTAGTAGCGCAAATCTATGACGGTGCTATTGTAAAACTGGTAAAATAAAAAACTGAACTTTCTTTTTTTGAAATCGGTTAAAAAATTTTTGGGCTTGCGTTATTTTGAAACCCTAGGCACGCCACTGCTCGGACCACCGTAGTTTTTGCGATTACCTTGCACATCTGGCCCATAATTAGTATTACAAGCACGTGATTACGAGTGTTCACGTAAATTGCTAAATGTATGCTGTTCACGCGGATAAGGTGCATTTATTTTACTTGCACGCTGTTAACACGAAGCCTAATTATAGATAATTTCCATTACTGATTCCTTGCGAATAATATCTTACATTTTCTCAAAGCTTTCTTTATCTTAGTACTATTTAAAATAAAGGGTCCAACTTCTTCTAAAAAAGCCGCTAAGCTCATCTTATTTCAGTTGTTGTTTTTTTTTAAGTTTGACTAAAATGGTTTTTGGGTCTTGAACAACTAAATATGCTGTCCAGGTAGGTACTTGCCCACTTATCTGTAATGATGGTAATCTCTTTTTTCGGCTTATAATCATTACATACTTCTAGCAGTTACCCAAAAACTACGGAGTGCATACTATTTCTTCCGTAAAGTTGTTTTTATTTCAAAACGATGGAAGTTAGCTGCTAGTAAATGAATAAAGCTTCCTCTGCACAATTGTGTGCTAAAAGTATTAATTAAATAAATAAACAAATTGAAAATAACAATAAAACAGTAAACTTAAGTCGATACAATAAAACATAAACCCTACCATAACCAATTATTCCACCATATCCCTGCATAAATTGCTTATTAAATTACAAATATAAGTCTGCGTATCAATTTATTCATTTAGCTGGGCAATTTCATCTTATGAGTAGTCCATAAAATAGTCACAGGTTCATAGCTCCCTGCAGTACATCTGGTCTGGTGTGAACACTTAAAGGCATAGAGTTATTGCGTAATAATCTAGGTAGGCAGATGTTTGAGCTGATTGCAACAGCTTAGATATATTTAGCTAACAGGTGCTATCCTATCACCACGTGGTGGACCAGGGCTGACTTACAAAGTAAGATCGCTAAACATTGATTTGATATCAATGATACTATAAAACTCGCGGTCAACATTGCAATTGAAAATGACAAGGTAATTTAATTTTAATGACAAATGCTTCTACTCAAACAGCTCGTAAAATGAATTAACATGGACATCACTGGTCGCTGACATTAATATTCATCGCTAAGATCTACAACACGACTTATTAGTTTTTAGTAGAACAAAAAGGAGGATATCATCTTCAAATTCTCTCTACCATTAAATTAAATCTGCTGCACTGGTCGTCGATAAGCTACGCTTGCCGAAGTAGGTCCGTGGATGGGTGCCGTCCATTACATAACTATCCAGATCATTCCATTTTTTGGAAAGTTAAGTCGTTGGTCGCGGCTGTTAGTCGTAGATCTTTGACAGTCATTACGGGTAGTCAGAACCCCGAAAATCTGACGAACAGTTTTACCATTTGGGTATCGTACTATCCAGTAAATGTGTAAAAAAGCCTTGTAAAATACTGGTATTCAGCTGCATCCGGTCATCGTGGTTAAAAAAGGCTTAACAGACTATATGAACCCCCTTTAAAGTGCTAAAACCTTCTTGAAGTTGGTGTCATGTAGTAGTTAATAGAAATAATGTTTTTAAATCTGTGATTTTTTCTGTGGCAGTAAAAATAAATCAAGCGATACTCTAAATTGATTAATTATGGTATTTGAAAGCGTTGGTGTTGTGACCGCAACAAAGTAATTCACAACAAACATTACTACCAGCCCTAACCAAGCCTGAACAGGACAGGCTAGACCAGTTGTCGCGATTTTATAGAGTGGACATTACATAATGGTCACGAACGTGATAATTACCCTATCCGTGTAAGGGAGCGGTTATAAAAAAAGACTTGTTTCTTCCAGTGTTTGTACCGCATCCTATTATGGTAACAAGAGCGTTTTGTTCTTTTTACCAATGTTTATTAACAATATCAACACTTATGCAATACATTTACGTTTATGTTTATACGATAAACAATTAAAATAAAGGAGGAGCTCGTGGCTAAATAAAAACAGCCGCACGGGTTGATCGAGGGTTAAGCTACGCTTGCCAAGGTCAGTCTGTGGATGGGTGACCGTTTGTAACATATCAAGAATCCTTCGTGCCTCGGAAAGCACGCTAAGCCGTTGGTCCCGGCTGTCATTTGTAGATCTTTGATAGTCGTTACGGGTAATCAGAAGCCCAAAAGCCTGACAACCAATCTTACCAAGGGGTATCGTGTTGCCTAGTAACTGGGTTGTAGAGGTCAGATAGGCAGTCGCTCCATGTAAAATACTGGTATTCAGCTGCATCCGGTTAGACTGGTAGCCGACCCCAAACATAGTTGGGAAAAGGCTAGGCAGATGACGATGAAACAATTAAAATAAAGCTGAATTGTCACTACAGCACTTAATATGCATAATAATATTTAGATTACACTCTTCCAATAAATATTCTAAGACACATGTTAAAAAACAGTCTTCATTAACTTTATCTATCATTATCGCCAAAGCCTCTGTTGGTCATTATAATAATCTAGTATTAATAAAGTATTAATAAATCGATACATCGCGGTACACGTGTCGCTGGCGGGCGACGTGTGCGCAGCCATGATTAGAAACAGATAATGTTGAATCACGCAGGTGGCTTTCCTCGTAGAAAAGTTTTTGCACAGATACATATAGTAGGAGGCAGCTGCCGATGTGAAAATTGCGAGCCCCTATGTCCACTGCTAGTCATAATCCAATAGTTAATAGCCGATTGCTAATGACAAAATGGAAATGCAAGCAAACGTTTGGCCAAACGCTACGCAATTACCTGCAGACGTTAGATTCGAACATCAGTTGCAAACGATACGGGCTTGCACACGTGCTGGCTGTCATGTGGACCTCAACTAACTTATATGTATATAGAAAAGGAGCCTAATGGTCAATATATTAGAATTTGCATTGGTAATAAATAGAACATCTTTTGATAAGTAATTATTTTGTAATAGCCATTAGCACCCACATGCATAAGTGTTGATACAGGCGCATTATAAGACGCATTAATAAACATCATAATTTAATTTTAAATTAAGTAAGGTTTTTATCATAACACGCGTCCTGGTTTAATTAAACGAGATAAGGTGGAAAACAATGTTTAAGTAAGTACTTATTGTTTATTTGTTCGAGCCAAATCGCAGCAGACATCAATAAGATAGAAAAGGTTCGTGCAAAGGTTCGCAAAGCTTTTGTAAATGGCGCACATGCGCGCTCTCAATATGGATGGAATACCGCACAAAACGCTTTTCATTTCGTTTGAATCGCTCGCGCACTTTATGCGTACAGCCAAGATGAGTCAGAACACAGAAGCAGTGACCAGGTTAAAATCAGAAGCGCCACTTTGTTGAAACCTTTTGCTCGTACACGATGTTAGTACCTACATACTTAATAACGCTTATTATTTGTAAGAGATGAAAAAATATGCAAAAAAAAAGAGTGGTTTTAACGTTTGGCAGGAGACTGAGGAATTTTCTTTAGCGTCGTTAATGGACGGTGCTTTTCACAATGCTCACATTTTACGACATTGCTTACTTTAAGTATGAAAATAAGAATGTATATCAGTATCTGTAATCTTTTACTTCTTACTCGACATGAATTTGATAAAATTAATCCAATGAAAAAAAAATAGTCTGCTCACAATTTAAAAGCCCTATTGCATTGGCAATCGGCAATCAAATTGTAATTATGTAAACTGAGTTATGGGCTAATTGCCTGAAATAAACGATTATTATTATTA
Source organism: Phlogophora meticulosa (assembly GCA_905147745.2). Lineage (NCBI taxonomy): Eukaryota > Metazoa > Arthropoda > Insecta > Lepidoptera > Noctuidae > Phlogophora > Phlogophora meticulosa. The sequence goes on along the minus strand of LR990522.1, from coordinate 11,561,066 downwards.
TTATTATAAGTAGAGTCCTTTCGAAAGAGGCAAGAATATCTCGTATGAAAGCTCCATACTCTTTGGTCTCGCGTAATTAGTAGCGGGGTGAGTTGTCTGCCAGGAATTCTTTTGACGGTAGACAAACGGAGGAGGCTCCGTCGAGCTGCCATACAATGGCGTATCGTATATCGGCCACCTGCATGTAAGCGCTCCTTTCATAGCACTACGATGCGCGAGCGCAGGGCCAGAGTGATGCTGTTCAGCGTGTACGTGCTTGCGGATTTTGATTGGATATCGATTGCATCCATCTGGTTGGTTTGTGAAAAACCCAAAAATAAAAATAGATCAGTAGTCGTGGTGAGGGCATTAATTTTGCAACATATTCACAATATAATATAATAATTAGTCATTTTCTATTTCATCCTGGGGGTATATTTTTAGATTTGTAGATTATTATTGTGTTAGTATTTCGTATGACTCAGGATATAAACTATTTAACGTAAGCGAAATTATTTTAAACTATTACAAACAATAAACAAAACATCGGTTATTGTGGACAACCACAAAAAAATTGTCAAGCCCATGTAACTGTATCGCCGTGAAAGCTTTTATAATTGTTACCGTTTCTTAACAGTACAACCAACAAGTCAATAATACAATAACAATTACTAAGTAGCTACCTCATTCGGAGCCAAAAAGCCGTAAACTATAATCGTAATTTTACAGCGCGGTCGTTACAAACAATGTGGACTGGCTCGTAAAATCGGCAGATCTCACACGGAGATACGGTCGCCCCCGAGCCTCCTGCTGCTCCTGAGAACGTCACTAAACAAAACAGTAATTTTCTATCGATATAAAGTTGTATTTCTCGATATTAAATTGGCGTATCGATTTTATCGCCCGCCCGTTGCGGTTTGTGTGGGAAAGGAGCATTTTTGACGATTTACCTTAAGTATGTTAGCACGTGCTGCTTCTTGTATTAAACTCTACAGCTGCCACCTACATATAAATAGACGAGTGTGGTCATTTGATGACTTTAGTTTATCGCTAATAGCCGCATGGTGGTAAGAGGTGGCTTCAAAAACGGATACGGTAATTTGCAAAGTAAAAGTAATTACACTTAACTGACTGACATTCTTGGCTTATCTTGTCCGAGTCTTTAACATTATCTATCTATGACTTAAAGTTTCACTAACGCACTTCAACCGTTTCTACTTACTTTATGCAGCATCCTCTTCAACGAAGAATTCAACATTATTAAGGAACTTTATCAAAATGACCTCTATTGATATTAAGCTAATAATAGGTAGAAATAAGACCCTTGACGAATCAACTCATTACTATCAGGTCTATCAGAGTATCAGCGTTAACGCGGTAACCCACGGAGCCACCCTATTCGCCTGATTGTGGGAAAGGGCAAAGACAATGGTGATTATATCGAGAGTTAATAGCAGCCATCTAGTATCTGACAGGAGGGAGGGTTGAACGGTTATCTGTTAGGATTAGCCACCCAAAAGTTAGCTAGGACGATTGTGATGTAAGATATATCGGTAATTTGTCAGGGTGTTTTGTTTGATGTCGAAAACAAACAGAGATCGTTGTGAGTCTAAAAGTGTCATTTGCCAGATAGGACAAGGAAGGGAACTTTAATTCTTACTCACTGCTTACATTGTCTTTATCTCGTGTACATTGAAAGCTATTCAAAACATATTTTATTTATACTTTTTCATGGTGGCCGTCGGCCGTCGGAACCTCCGATCCGACGCTAAACAACGTGTTTTAAACAAAATCAATATAAGTTTATTTTTCAACTTGAAACAGTTAAGGCGTATCATAAGGAAACCCACATGACAATGAACTGTAAGTACTGTAAGTGTAATGCCCTGATTACGATAGGTTGTGTTGGTAGCAACACCATCACCTGACCCGCGTGTGACGTCACAGACGATAAATTACCAGTTGAAGAGTCAGGTGCTGCCTTAATCATAACACCTAACTAAAGTTATGTAAAAATACATAATAACAAAATATAATATAAAAAACTAGAGTTGAGATTAGATAAAATATTAACAATAAGTAATAAAGCATTTAAAACCCTTTGTCACGGTTATAAGTAAAATAATCGAAATTGTAATACACGTACCAACAATGAGATCTATTTAAGTATGTGTACCAAAATGTAAAAAGCAATCAAATCAAATCCTACAGAAATATGGACCATAGTTCACACAGCAAGAAAGATGACAATTGCTCATCATAACGATTGCACTTTATAGAGGGGAGAATTCATTGTGTTAATATCACAATATGGTGCTGTCAGTTAATTGGAATAGATTATGGGAATGAGGGAAGAAGTACGCCATGGAGTGGTCCCAGGGGATGCTTTGCGGATGGACTTTTTATATTTTTTTATCAAGTCATCGAGTGACAATGGAGAATGGACGGATTATCACAATATTTGGAGGAGGTCGTGTGGCTGCGCTGAAAATTGACACCGGCTGTGGTTATTTGACAATAGAACAAGTAAATAAATACGCTTAATCATGTTAAATACGCTATTTAAGTACATAATTGTAGTCGGATTTATCATACTTGGATAGCAATTTTCGATTACGATAAAAAAAATACTTTACCTTAGTTTCCGGGTATTCAAAACAAGAAATCGACTTACCATTCCTACGTGACGTGACTGAGATCAATTATCCTATTAACCACACCAGATGTTCTACACGTCTTCAACATAAGTGACCTTCCCCAAGCTTCTATTCGATTAATCCCAATTATAACTGAATAACGTGTCAAATGGGCTCTCTCTATACTCACTAGCCGTCGCGTCGGTGTGGCGGTCGTGACCCAGTGAGAGGCCCGCATGTCTGAGGCTCCAGACGGCGGGGCTCCGTTCTCAGATGACCACCAAGACCTTAAACGAACCGTCTCGAGTGAGCCGTGATTCATCCCGTGGGACATACAGACGGAAGTTTAATCGTCGATATGTTGGCGATAAGATGCGTTTCCGGGTACGGATACTCAGCTTAGATACTTATATGAAATCTAACCTAAAAGTACCTAACTTACTTTATACATTTCGTAAGAAAAATATATCAGTATGTTATCTCATGTAACCTTATACGTACCTATCTAATTATTACACACAAATGAATGAAATCTGAGAACATTATTTGCTCCGCTAATCTAAAAAAATCTCAACAATTCGGGGTAATAAAGGAATCACAGTGGCTGAATTATAGCGTGAAAACATACATCGTTGTCGGCCGACATTTTTATTGATAAAAAGCAAATAAAAGATGTAACAAAGCTAACAAAGCTTTGAAGATGCGCAATAAATGTGCAATAACGTGCGTTCTTGTGCGCGCTCCATTGGAACTCTATGATGAGCGTGTCGGGCGTGACAATGGACGCGGTGGCGCGTGCGCCCCGGCAAGCACACCTTGTGGCGCGCGCGCACTACAGGACTCGCATAGTAGAGTATTGATAAGCGCTTTTATTTACTGCTTTGTTAGTATTAAAAAAAATCGAATTAAACTAAAATCAACAGAAATCATAGTTTGAAAATGAAGTGACATTCAATTTTTTAAATTATTATTTTTATTTTTATCCCCAACTTTTGAACTTGTCTTTATCGCAAACCGTATCAGCCGCCCAATAAAAAATAAGCCACCACATTGTTGCGATGTCCGAAAAAAAACAAGCTTATCGAACAAATAATACCAGCGAACAATATTGAATGCAGATCTTGAGCGGTCCATTGTACGCCGTTTCCTTTCATATTTGATTTGTTGCTACAAATAGCGGACATGAAAGCGTTTAAGGTACTTAATGTCCAGTAATTGGCGATCAATGAGGATCAGTGGGCACATTGTGCTAAAGTATCGAATGGCTCCAATTCTATTGTCCGAACGGTGGGTAAAAAATACTATACAAAAAAATCTACTAAGCCAAATAAGCACCCGTCAAGGGTCAGTCGATCAATGGCGAGCTGTCGATTTGTGACGGATTAAAATAATATCTAATGAAACTTAACACTTTAAAAGCTCAACATTCACTTTATTATTTGACAGCAAGATAATAGGAGATATAAAAAAAAAAATACTAAAGATTTTTTACAAAATGTTCAGCAACACAAATTAAATAAATAAATGAATAAAATAAAATTTATTGAATAAAAACGACTACAAAAAGTTGAATTGAGCTTTTCGAGTCAAAATGTTTCTTTTACTACGGATTTTATCGAACTAAAGTTATTAAAAGTTGCCGCCGTGAGCTTAAAAACTGTTTGGTTTACAGAATGATAATATTTGTCATTAAATTAAAACAACAAGGTGTTCCTAACGGTCTACCCTAAACGTTTTAAATTCAAAATAGACAGTGTAAGCGCAATCACCGGGCGCGGTCCCACGCACTCTGAATAAGAAATATGAGCTGTACGGATACTGCTATTATCAAAACATTATTACAACACTCGAGCCGACCCCACTACTGTAAAAATTAAACAACAATTGCCTTTAATATTCGCTCGTCTGCACCGAACTACCCTCGACTGGTATTATAAAAAAATCTGTCAATCTGCTGTAGATCAATCATCCTTGGTGAATAGTTCGGGGGGTGAGCAACACGCTTCTCGACCGCAATCAAACTTCGCAGATAATAAAAGGTAGTCTATATTTACGTAAACGCATCCATTTGATGTCCAATATTATGCGCGGGCGCATCCGACACTGATTTCTTTTTGTTCGTCCCTATTCACTCCTTTGTGGGAGTTTAACACTTGAATGACGTTTCGCAAATATCACACAAAAGTCAAGTAGGCATTTTGACGTACTTTCAAGTTATAAAGATAATCATGGAACGTATAATAAAATGAAGGTTGTGATATTAGCGTAAATACACTTCTTTTAAGGACCATATCCAAGTTGCTACTTTTTTGTTATGCCAATCACCCTTCTGATTTCTTCAGACTTCCGCAGCAGACCGAGGAGAAGATGGCGGGATGCCTTGGATAGGGAGACGTGGAAGGGAAGGCCTTTTCCTAGGAGTGGGACAACACAGCCTGACTAAAAAAAATAAACACTCTAATAGCTTAGTCACAAGCCCTTACCTAATGTTCACTCAATTGTTGCATGACAGTGTGAAATGGATTCCTTGAAACAAGACTCAGCACTTCGATGACCATCATCACGACGATGCGCAAGCGGCGATGCGCGCGGTCGCTTCCACGTGCGAGCACGCACCGGCGCGCCCACGTGCCCACGCGCATCGCACGCGCCAGGTACACCTAACGCGCGACGCGTGCCCAAGATAACGTGAAGTCGTAAAGGTAGGGTAAGAACAGGTATGATAACAAAAGGTGAATGTAGAACATAGAAATGGTTGAGTTTTTGAGATGTCTTGAAAGGGCTAGTCAGAATGTACCGACAGAACACCTACATTTAACCAGTTGTGTTCTGTAAGTCTACTGTAATGGAGGGCGAGCCTTTTGCCATCAACCGGCCTTGAATTAAGACTCCGGGCTGCTACTGAAAAATTCCAGGTAAAAAATCCCAATAACGTGTGACTTTATAACGTCACAACACGCTTGTGTACTCCGAAGAGTTAGGCAGACGTGTACCTATAGTGAAACCCCATTTTGACAGCTGTGGGTTTTGCTATCTGATTTTACATAAGTAATTGCCAATACTTATGTTTGTAACTAATTCTAAAGTAGAGAATCATATTAACGTGGACCTAAAGTAATAAAATAAGATTACTCTTCATAATGCTGGATCAAGTTTTCGTAGCCGTTCGTAGCACAATCGTAGCAGCCTACGAAAATGTAAGATTTAACAAAAGGAAGCGAGAAAATGCTATTGAAAGGTGTAAACTGCAAAAATACGTATATAATGTCTGGGAAGAGAAATATATAATAGGATTGGGGGAGGACTCTTTCTGTTTAACATCTTCTCTTCATTCATAGTTTCGATTAATAAATTCATTACCAGGCATTGCAATTTTTCTACCGCTCTTTCCGCATATAAAAAGCTTATATTCCTCAAAATACAATCTAATGAGTGTTTATGATGCTCAGCGTTGGTACCAGTAATCGTAGTGTCAGGCGTGCACTTTATCACCACGGCTAATCGCGTCGATTCGCGACCCCTGACGAGCGCCGTCTTATTGATGATCTGTCAATAGAAATCAATGGGCTTTTTGTGGGTAAAGGCTTAGGACCGGTCGTAAATGGTTTAAAATTTAACACACTACAAACAACAAATACAAATTCTGTAGTGTAGGTATGCATTTAATAAAATAATATTCTTTTTTTATATTGAGTGTTTTCACTCCACATAAATAAGCGAAATTGTGTACGTAGTTCTAATCTGAACAACCTTTTGAATTGGGAATTTATGGTTTTCACAGCTTTGTTAAATAATATCTATTTGTTAAATAATAATAAGTAACGTTCGTTAAAATCACATTAAATTCCACTATTATGTATATTGTAAACAAATAATCGGCTAAATACATCAATCCTGCGCAACAATAGAACGATAGCTTGACGCGTGCCCACCGTCGGACAATCTATTGATACCACCAGCTAAATGGCCACCGATGGGATTACAATAGTCTCTGCTTGTTTCCGCATCCAACTGACCACAGGGGATCCTGATTGATCATTGAATATGAAGAATATACCTTTAATTCTACTAATCCGGAAATAAGTTTTCTATAGCACTTCCCCCACTTACACATTATTTTTAATTCTCTCTTTTTACCGTAACGACAAAAGTGATACGAAATGGAATGTCATTGTCAGATCTGTCAATAAATATAGGAAGGTAATTTGCAGATGCGTTGAATATGATACGGCGGCAATAACCGTACATCTCGGATGTACAAATATTGTTCTAATAACAATAAACATAAAGTATACGCGGCCGCGGCGTAGCGGCGCGCGCGCAACCCTTTCCCACCGCTCTACTTTTACTAATGCGTTCGACTAACAGAGGGGCAATAAGTATTAGGTTAAATAAATGCATTAAAACGATGTTTAACCTTTGAATTTACAAATTGTTTTTGAATCGAGTTTGCTTTTTGTTCTAATTGAAAATGAACGGTAGTGACGACAGTTCATTTTATTAAAAAAATTAAAGACGAAACTGAATTTAGCTCAGATTCTGTAAATTAACCAAATAATGCACCCACACAATAAAATAGTAACAAGCAGATGTCTATACATTATAAATACTAATGTGGGGTCTTTATTACAGCAACAGAAACTAAAACTTCAGTTTTTAGTTTTTTTTTCTGTCTGTGTGTCTGAATCTTTGTACACGGCTCACGCAAAAACTACGACATGGAATTAAATGCAGTTTTCACCCCTGTATTGGTAGAGGTCATACTTAAAATAAAGTTTCCATTACCGCAGGATACTTGATTCTAAATTACACGCGTACGAAGTCGCGGCAAAAAGCTACTGCCTACCGACTAAAATTGTACTTTTCACTTAGATAACCTCAAATCTAGGTCCAGAGACACAAGTGATTTATCTCTAATGAAACAGGCACGCGCTGTGATCCTTTTTAAGAGCATCCAACTGACAATGCCAATGAAATCCGTTCACATGGTGTCCGCTGTCACAATCGTGGCTAATTGCGCATAATGAGTGGAGCAACAAACGCAATATGTTTTTTACCATTATTTATGTGTACGAGCCCTTACAGACTGGCCACCCTTCCCAGTTCGCGGGTTGAAATAAAATTTAATGGTCCGCCGGCTACATTTAGCTCTGAACGTTCAATGCTATGTGAAATATCGTATTTCCGGAGTTTAAAGGAATATCAGATTATCATTTCAAGTATTTTAGGGTTATTGTTTACTTGCGAATGGTGTTTAACAGAGTTTTAGAGCGTTAACGGTATTGTTGTGATAAACAGCTGCATAGGATCTCTCAGCTTGCTTTTTACAGGTCTTAAAGCCACATGGCATATTTAGCTCATCTGCATCTCATCTGCCTAGCTTTTTTCCAACTTTGTTGGGGTCGGCTTCCAGTCTAACCAGATGCAGCTGAATACCAGTATTTAACATAGAGCGACTGCCTATCTGACCTCCACAACTCAGTAACTGGGCAACACGATACCTCTTGGTAAAAGTGGTCAGACTTTCGGGCTTCTGACTACCCGCAACGACTGTCAAAGACCTACGAATGACAGCCGGGACCAACGGCTTAACGTGCTTGACGAGTCACGGAGGAGTCTTGATTTGTAATGAACGGTCACCCATCCACAGACTAACCCGGGCAAGGGCAACCTTCGATCGACCCGTGCGACTGTTTTTATTTAGACACGAGCTCCTAGTACTTAGTTGCAGACTCTAAACATGTTCATCAAGCTGACAGTTGAAGGTAATCTCTAGGCTAATGGTTATAATATATAATTCCCCCGACAAACTCATTAATTTGTAACACCATCCATCCAAATCATGAATCATTCGCACCAAAATCAGTCCTGTACACGCGTTTCCCACGGCGAGCCACAAATGAACATCAATTAATTAAACCCACCAATCAAGGTTCCCACGTTATGATATCTAGAAATCACGCAACATCTTTATTCGTTTATTAGATTACTCCCCCATCGCCTCCCCATTGATAACCCATTGTTTTTGGGGTTAGCGTGAAATGGGCCGACCGGTGAGACCATAATTACTTTCGTAATATTGCTACTCGTCAAAAATTAAATTATCGAGGGGTGGCTTACCCTGTAATTTATTTATTAAGTTAGCTACTAGATAGTGATACGTAAAAGTAAAGTTTATTAACTAAATTTTATTCTAAAACTACCGTTGCGCCCCGGCTTCACCCGTGACAAATTATATTCAAAAACCTCTCTCGGTTCTCACTCTTTCTATTGGTGATAACCGCATGAAAATCTGTTGTGTAGTTTTTTACTTTATCGCGTACAGACGCGACAGGGGACTTTTGTATTCTATGTAGTCATCCACAAACACCTTAATTTTGTGCATCTTCTTTTGACAGCTAACAATCACGGTATCTACGGAAACTATTTAGGTGCACTCAAAATTCAAGCCCTAAAATTAAATATATCAATTTAATGGTATAATCCCACAATACCAACAATGTCTCCGGCGTACTGCAATTAGTATAATACCACCATATATCAATCTCTCCTATAGAAACGTTCGCATAATTATGCGGAAATGTCGCGACGAGCCCATGTTTATGCTAAATAAACGTATTTGAAAATTCAAATGATTCAACAAATTGGCCGGGGTGAATACAATACAGGAAATATTCATACATTTTTGCGTATGTGAAGCGCGAATAATTTAAATCATTTATTTCAATAAAACCATTTACAGGCACTTTTAAATTGTCACGGAGTCGGTCAGTTACAAAAACGAAGGTTCTAAAATCTAGTAGGTTCTTGTAGAGAAGAACGGTCATGAAACGCCATGGACGCTCTTTTAATCAAACAACTCAAATAATTGGTAGGTCAGTTATAACCATTCCTCTTTGGGGGCTAAAGATAAGGCACAGTGCCCTCATAACACTTTTCCCTAACTTAATGCATTATTTCCTCAGTATCATTATTACATAAACAATCAAAAGAAATCTGGTCCGTAATTTAATAATCGTTCATTCTGATGTCCTAGTAGTTTAGGCTTCGCCTTTTGTGCACGAGGTTATGGGTTCAAACCTGGGCAAGTACCAATGTGACTTTATCAATTCATATGTACTTTCTAAGTTTATATTGGCCATCACTGACATCGGTGAAGGAAAAAATTGTAAGGAAACTTGGACTTATAATTAATATAAGTCTGAAATCGCCTATCCCTCTTGAGCAAGCGTCGTGATTAATGCTCTAGCCTTCTCTGTATGAGAAGAGGCCTTTGCCCTGCAGTTGGACGGTATCAGGCTGGTGTTATTATATAAATTCATGATATAAGATGATGACTCTTGAACATCAAATCTAAAAGAATGCCTGATCAGGTTAAATAGATTGTTTAAAGTTATCTGTAGGTGTGATAGCTTCCATATTTTTAAATAAAGTTTAAGGTATATTTTTGAGCTCAGTAACATAAAGCATAAAAATAAAGAAACAGTTGTCATAGTCGCGTGCTGCATGTTAAAAAGCATCAGCTATCGTCAGCGAGGCGGGGCGTCGCCATGACTGCTGAGCGGCGCGCGCGCACCCGCATCCTACAGATAACGGGCGACAATAAATTAACTAACGCACACCTACTGCCTTTCACAACTATGAGTTTTCACCTTGTGTGTTTATCATTTACAATAAATGTCAGTACCTACTTTAATAAAATAATAAATTTATATTTAGTGCGAAATTAATGTGAGTCAGAACAAAATATTACCGTCAGGCATTTTACTTCTAAAACTATTAAATTAATTAGGTGGGTGGTAATTAAGTAGGAGTGCTGGAATCTCCATGGATATTGAATGAGTTCATGGCATGTTTATAAGAAAAATACTACTTTATTCATATAGATTAAGAAGCAATGATTCAAAAGTCAACGGTAAAACGAGATGGGTATGACAGACAGCCGATGGCTGACAGGCGGTTTTGCTTTAAAATAACAATTATATACTGTAGGAATATATTAATCCTATTTTTAATATCAAATACCTATTTATTCCAAACCCATTGTACTTAGAATAATTTGTTCGAAACGCCTATTCGATCTTGAAAAAAACATACAATGAATTTTCAACAAAAGTGATCAATTTCAATATTTAAGCCATTCCAATATATAATAATAGCAATAACCAAAAGGATGATACTCGAAATACGAATCCAATTGACGTCCATATTGAACCCACCGACACCCACAAGAAACAATCAATAGAAACGCAGCCGGCCAAGCTGAAGCTTTTGCAAAGTCAAAAGTATTGCGCATTTTCACCAACGTATTAGTTCCACTCCGCACAATCGACGACACAGAGGTCAATCACCATGCATTTGTTGTTTGACAGTTGAGTCACGGGGGCGTGCTATTTGTACTAACTTCCAAATAGTTATTTGATTAACTCTCTTTTATGTATTCGACAGTGTGCGTCAGTGTTCGTCTGTGTTCGTCAGTATGCGCGATTGTCTGCGGATTTTGTTTAATTTGATCCTTTGTTTGAACACCGTTTGTGTGGAAAGGCTTATGGGATGGGGAGTGTGGGGTACAATGCAGATATAGAGATCCGTTATCAATGGCCGCAAAGGGTTATCTGTGACGTCATGAACAGATCGCAACGTGTAGTTGATTTGGTACGGTTAACTGAATGGACTGTGTTCATGATAACAGGGACTATGTACCTGGAAGCATATTGTATTGTGATTCAATTAATGTTATCGGATTATCAGCACGCTTGGCAGGTGAAATTAGTGATAGCAATATCATGAGCATTAAAACTATAGGTGAGAAACGAAGACTCTTTACTTTTGTTGGTACCTATTATGAAGATCATTCGAGAGGAATTTCAGGCTAGAAAAAAAAATACGCTGTTGTAAATAATACACAAAACAATGAAACTCAACTCCCTCGTTCGTATATATACGAGGAAGGAAAACTTTAAATCGAATGGAAACGCGTGTGAAAATGTATCGTGTTCGCACATGTTGCGATGTCGCTTTGATCGCTGTTGACAGTGCGCTGTGTCGCTAATTCCGTGTTTGTACACTCCCCAGCCCCCCCAGCTCTGATGCCAGGCCAGTCCACTGACAAATACACTGCACATGTACTGAAATACAAAATCTTTTGTTTGAAAAATACACACATACTCGTACGTATACATAGTTTTGTTGCTTGGAGGTCTCGTGAAAAGCATTTTGATTTTAGTTACCTCGACGAGTTTGGGAGTTCTGTAAAAACGAAAAGAACACTCATTTGTAACCAATTCTACTAACCGACCTATAGGCAACCTGCGTTTGCAATGTTGGTTCGAAGCTTGGAATAAAAATGGGTTCTTTGGAAAATTAACTTTACAAGTGCATTTCATATTCAATCTTGAGCAATTAATTGCCTGTGGCTGAAATAGTTGTTTTCATAATGTTAGAGGCAGCTGTCGTTACAAGTGGTGGTTGTTTGCAATTGTAACAAAATGTTAAAGAAGGTAGCCCACTAAAATGCTCGTTGCTCCTCTCCCTCTGATGTAATGCTCAACTCAGTAACGCTACATTACAAGTGTATGCACCTGGCGAGAGAGCAACATTTACATCCATACATTAACTTTACTTTACATTGATACAATTTTAACAATTTTTAATGAATCTTTTCAATCGTGCTAGACATTGTGAAATTAAATTATTTTACTCTAACTAGCAAAAACACGATATTTGAATACATGAACGAGTAACAATGGATAAATTTGAATATCGAATAGGTACGCCTCACACGTCAGTGGTGATACCAGTCCACCAGTGAACCAGTCTAAGCTGGTTCCATATTCCATTTTTCCTGACGTGTGGCGTCAGGCAAACGTTAACCTGTACGAAAATGAATGAATCATATCCGCACAGACTGTACGAAATTGTGTGACCGGATTAACCTCTAAGGATAGAGGTGGGTATCTAGGACAGAACTGTCTGAAACTTGCCAAAGATAAGCATCTCCCACAAAGTTAAGTCGCTAAATAGTCCAGTACAAGACAAGTTGCCGGCGGCGGTTGCAAGTCAAGAGGTTCGAATTTGACAAGTGTACAAGTTCATTTGTTGTTCACTGAGCGGTGTAGGTTACGTAAAATTAAGTAATGACAGGTCGAGCACCTCAAGTTCCGTATTTCCTTGTACTTAGAACTTTACCAACATTACGAACTTCAAGGTTTTTTAAATGAGAATTGGGTACCTACAGGGTCTCCTGATATACGATGCCGTTATATTTTTCAGTGGAAAAAATATAACGGCAACGTAATAAATTGAAGAAATTGGAATAGGCCTAGTAATAATAGGTCACTTACCTATAAAAAGGTTTCATTGCAAAATATTGCCAGTGACAATGATTGCACCACACGTCGTAATATTTTAGGTGTGCCTAATGGTGTGCCATATTTAATCCTTTAGTAATAAGAATTAGACATACTGATTCAACTTGTATTCGGAGTTTCTGTTCAACAATATTGACGTGCACCTACTTTACCTGCTTGCTGAAAGCACTTCGAAGTTGTAAAAGGTATATTTTGTTTCTAAGAGAAAAAAATGACAAGTGTGAATAAACAAACAAGAAATCTGATGTTTGAGAAATAAACTTATTAGGAATTAGCCTGAAATACCAGCCCTTTTTTTCATCAGACAACGGAATCCGCTCAATATGTAAAACAAGCGCATTCTCTCATGTTAACCGTGTTTTAATAACGTTAGAGTCAAAATCACGCAAATAAAAACATGCGTGATTTTGACTCGATCTCCCAACAACTACCTACCTTCTTATAGTTTTAGGCCGGAACTGTGCCCAATTTGGCAAATTGGCCACTTCCTTAGGGACAGGATGGGGACGCAAATTGTTCGCAGACTCGATTGTACCTACACATGGGCGTCAATTGGTGACCGAGGCGATAACTAGAGGGGAATGCCTCTACACCAATCATGAAACGATACTTGTGTACGAAATTTAACGAAGATTCTAGTAAAAAGCTTAAAAAGTGCCGACCAACAGAGATTTTAACAAATCCAGGCAGTAGAAACAAACTAAACACAAATGTTTTTGTTTTTATCAATTTAATCTTCTAAGCCGTCATCCACCAACGCAGCGGTCCGATAACTCCTAACACCATCGCGATCTTAGCAACGGGATAAACGGATGAACCGGTCCCAACATGTCCCAGTTTTCAATCTTAAGTCTTCAAAAGCACCCTGAAGTTTTGCCGGTGTAAATCCTAACATAGACCCCGAACAATTTTAGCGGTAAAGCAATCTTGAAATCCCTCAGGATTTAGATTACACGGATTTAATCCATTTAACGGGCGACTGTGAAAACAAAGGACAGATTAAAACGGCGACAATTGATCAGATTATCCCAAATTGTCTGTAGTTTAGTGCCCCCGTTACACTTAATACCGTAAATAAACAATGCGTTCGTAGAAACTATAAAATGTTTAGAAAATTAAATCAAGTCTGCTTTGCGGAAATCTATTGCTTAATGTATGTTATAGAAGAAGATATAAGTACATCACATAATTAGTAGGTGAATATTGCAATGACAGCAAATAGAGATGTATGGAAGAGGAAGACATGCTGCGCCGACCCTAACTGAATAGGGTAGTGTCCTTAAACATTCTGATTGTTCCGAAAGTTGAATTACTCAAAAATACTGGACACGTATTTTTTCTTTTGTCACGTAAACCAAACATGACGACGATATAGTGCGTTGAAATTGCGCGTAACGTCACGCCGTGCTACACTTTTAACGTAACAGTGACGTCACAAGCCCCTTCTCTTGAACTTTGATGTGTATATATATATTGTATATATCATTGTCACTTTTTATTGATTTGAGTAAGCAAAAAATTGTGTCCAATATTTTTTGGTAATCTTACTGACGAATTAAATAGACTTAATATATTTTTACCTAGGACACATCCCTATTGGAATCAGGGCAAAAGGATAATAATTTCAAACATACCTAAGTAGGTATGTTTGAAATTGACGCATAAAACATAATTGCCTACTTGTGTAAGTACACAGGTAGGCAATTGTATTATGTGCGACAATGCATAAATAAAAGGATCACAGATTCAGACAATGACTTAGGTATTCAAAAACATCAAGTAAAATAATTGCAATTTACCATTGTAACAACATTTCTCTGCGGACCCGAATGAGTCAGCTGCCGTGATGTTTCGGTTGCTGTTAAAAACGTTCCTGGAAAGATGCTTCAGATACGCTACTTAAATACGTAGGTATACGTATACATAGCGTTGCCAGGCGTCCGGATAAAGCCGGACATAGGTAGGCTTTTTGATAAGGTGTTCGGCCAAAATAAACGGTGTCCGGCTTTTGTAAGACTAGCATACTTAGACCGATGTTTCTCAACTGCCCAACACGATAATACAGATATTTCGTTTTTATTACTACATCAAACCATACGAACACTATTTATATATTTTTTTTATTACCTATTAATACTGAGACAAAATCCTCAATAATGTAGGGTGTCCGGCCTTTCTACCCAAATGTCCGGCCAAACTGGCTGGTCTGTCCGACTATTCGGTTTGGCGACCTGGCAACCCTACGTATACATATAGTTTTCAACGATTGTCGTCTGAACGGGAGTCCGAATGTCAATACCAATGTTGTAATTTGCCATATCGTTTAAAGATTAAACTCAAGCTTTAGTTTTTTTTTAAACTAACTAATAGTATTGAAACTTGAAAGATTAAATTAATCCAAGGTCCAGAAACCGGATTAACAAAAGATTATGTCACTTTGTCGCTGGTTAGTTGGCAAAAACAAAAGCTTAAGCTATTATTATCTAACGTCAAGATACAGCCGCTCTAAGAATTATCCGTTCATTTAATTGTTACAAAATGCAGCCGCGTTTTTTTCAACAGACAGTTTTCTAAACAAAAATTAGACAAATCATTACAACTTTATTGGTGTAAGCCACTGGTTGCAGACACGAATTTTCCAGTAATTTCTTTTCTAAACAACATGCCTACTATTCTTAGTTAAACAAAAATAACAGATATTTTTTGCAACATAACAATAACAGCTAGAAAGCAGCTTTCCCATGCGCACGCGTCGCTCGTTGTAACGTGCGCCCGCATGGAGCGCCCTGCCTCATTTTATTGTAGCTACGCTCCACATCTTGAACACTTCGCCTTATATATCGTGTTCTGTAGGTAATTATTATGCTTCTGCAGCTGCACGAGGGAAAAATACGTTACTTGGTGTATTTTCTTTGTAGGGTGTTGCAACGAAAATGTAGTGTTGTAGAGAAAATAGATCAGGCGTCGTATCCTTACCGGGCCAAGTTGAGGCGATTCCCACGCGAGATGCGGGGCGAAATACTCTCGTGCTGATTGTGCCAAAGTGGTGCGAAAGGCCTCATAGGCATGAGCATGGCATACTAATCATTTCAACAATAGACGCGCTCAGTTGCGTCCATGTCCCGAGCGGGATCCGGCTCAGTGTGGCCAGAGTTTTATATGAATACTTACCTAATAGCGGCCCACCCCAGCTTTTACAGGGAATTTAAATATTTTGAATATTACTCAATGTTCTTCGTACAGCCGGTACCTGTCTCTGTGTATCCGTTTTCTAGATTGCGTGCCCTCTATGTGGCACCCAGTGGCGTGCAAAGAGATTTCAGAAAAATAATCAAAAAAAATCTTACCAGTTTCAGGTCGTTGTACCTACCGTAAGTTTGTACTTACGGTAGGTACAACGACCTGAAACAAGCAAGTACCTAGGGTAAATTACCATGTTTTTTTAATTATAGTTATTTATCATTTAGAGGAGCATTTATGTATGGAAATATGTATGGGATCACATGGTACGCAGTGCTTATTTGCATGTATGGAGTAGACGCCACTGGTGGCAGCGATCTGCTCACGCAAATTAACACGACATCGATCTGAACTCAGGTAAAGAAAAATATCGCATTGAACTGTCACTTTTGGGTAGATATGGGGTGAAGAGACCAAGAGACAAGAGAAGCTCAGCTGGCTATGACTTAAGAAATCTATGCCTATTTACTATTCAGTGGTTTGTGTCTGCAGCCAAAGCCGTTTTTTGCTTGACTTTCCATGGTTTATTTTACAATGGTTGATTGATTTATTCATTTATGTCCGCTTCATGTTAAATACTTGTGTATTCAGCTGTGTATTGAGCTGCATCTGGCTAGACTTTAAGCCGACCTCAACATAGTTGGGATAAAGCTAGGCAGGTCAACTTGGCGATTCAATTTAAATATCTAGGTAAGAATATACGTAAAATGTAAGTGAGGCGAGCAAAAGACCAGCTCATCATAGCCTTTAACACGCTCCGTGCCACTATTGACGCTCCTGATCTACATGCTGTGCTGGCTCGCTTCTTTATGCGAGACAACTACTACCGCAGTAGAAAGCACATCCTGTCTGCTGTGCCTCCATGTCGCACAGTTGCGCGTGCTAAGTCGCCAGTACCACGTATTCTGGCTGCTCTTAATGATCTTTTGGACTCTAATCCAACAAACGATCTGTTTGCAGACGTATGGATGATGATTTTGTCGGCATGTGAGAGAGATCTATGAAAGTGTTATTAACTTTTTATTTGATGATTTTATACGTTTTATCTTGAATGTGAATAAACTGACTTTAATTTCTGTTAATGGTTTTAAACCGTTTTAATTAAGGAATTAATAAAAAAAAATAAGGAAAAGAAAGTATAAAATCTAATACTATTTCACAAATCTGTTTTCTTTCAGATAAGTATTATACACCAACGAACAAAAGTTTACTGAATCATGAAGACTGTCTTGCTGCTTTCATTAACTCCAGGTATGAGATACTTAAAGTAGCTCTACAAATTATTGCCTGTCATAGCCTTACCAAGACTAAAATTCACTACTTACCGACAAAGTCATCCCGGCAAGCTTTACCATCATGCTTTGTTTGCACCATTAATTTTATTCACTGTTTCAAGTTGTAGGACGACAATATTATGGTAAGAGATAAAGACCTTAGATTTGTTGCGATTTTATACGGCAAACGCAATAGGTTTCACCTATTTTATATAACTTTTAGAATTTTCACGTAAAATCTAGTGCACTATGAGTTATATAAGGAAATGTTACGCAATACCTACGTCAGCTTCATACCATGGGTAATCCATTTATTACAAAATTTTCAGACCTGTAAAAATCTATGTAAGTAGGTACCCACCTATAGAGTACCTAATTACTTAAAAACAAAGCATAGTAACCACCTCGCATTAGTACTTAACATTTCAACAAAATACGTTACTACTGATAACGATATTCCAAAAATGGCCGCACTGAAATTTCAAATTTTTACCTGAAAAATAGAAACGTAACATCTCGCGAAAACCGTCATTGGTGTTCAAGCTTGTGTTCCGATTGGTCGGGAGGCGGTGTCACGACACGGGGGCATGTTGATTGGTTAGTTGCGGTCCCCACCTCGCGGTATGGTGGGGCCGATCATCCCTAATATGTTTATTTTTGTTGTTCAACTTAGTGGACTATAAGCTTTCATCGTGCGTAGATGTGTTGAGCACAAATAATATCGATATTCGCGACAAATCGTTGACGTGTGCGGTGGCTTCATGGACTGTGATTGTTGTTTAGAACTGGACAGAACAACTGCATTGTGATTGTGAAGCGTTTGCATCTATTCGGAGATGGTTATCCTGTAAGTACTTTTTATATTTATTTATTGTGTTCAATTCATCAATAGGTCATTTCTTTTTTCAAGTTACGAGTGTATGGCTGTTCACCATGATTACCTAGGACTTTTAGGATAGAAGGCTAGAGGTCTAGATTTTTACATGTACCTACCTAACTTAATTTATTTGATCATTTAAGTAGTGTAACTGCAATTTTGCCTTTTTTTTTTTATATTGGCCCATTTTTGTTTGCTACTTCAGAACTTACCTTAGTGTATTTTTTTTTTATGTGCGACCCTGTACAGAGTAGGTATTTTCAATAATCAAGCACGTGAGTTCTTTGGCCACTAACTAAAGATTAATTAGAATACTGTAGAGTCTTCATAGTTTTTAAGCTGAACTTCTCTTCAACTTAGCTCAGTTTTATATCGACAAGAATAGACTAATAGAGCTTCTTTCCTCATCCAATTCTTACAAATGTTATACTTATTATTAAATAGATTAAGAAAAAAACATAGGTAGGTAAATAAATAAAATGAAAATGCATTAGTTATCAGCAGAGTGCATTGGTGAAGAAAACGCCAAACCGCTATAGGTGTGTCAATAATAAGTATTTGAAGATTTCCATCGATTTCTCCAGGATCCTATCACCAGATTATGTCTTGGTAACTATGGGACCACTTTGAGAGTAGGTACCTACGCCCATTCATCCATTCACGACAAAAGAATTTCCGAAATAGGTTCGCAATTGACGGAGAATTCGGTAAACAAAAAAAAACCCAACATTTAGATGAACCTCCTCCATTTTTGAAGTCGGGTAAAAATTAACGCAATGTGCAAGGCAATCCCATACTCATATAACAGACTTAAATAATGCGTTAGCTACCTAGTTTAGTACTAAGATACTGTAGAAGTTAATGATGAAAATGTATCTAGGTAGCTCGAACTATCAACTTATTTATGGCAATTAGGTATCAACCAATTTCCATGAATTAGTTCATACGATCATGGTTGCGCTACTATGAGTAGGTACCTAAGTACCTGTCACTTACCTATATACAATAAAAATGTAGGTAGATAGAGAAGATAGAGATTGCTTAGGTATACCTAAGGAAGTTGATAAGAACAGACTCGTCGTTATCCTACATCATGGTTACGCTACCATCAGTAGGTACCTACCTACTGATGGTCAACCATGATCGTGTTCCACCAAAATTTACTAATAATAATGGTGAGGTTCCCCGTGTTACCAAGATCCGGTTTGTTACGCAACGAACCAAACATTTTTAGGAAGCTTGAATATGGTTGCGCTACTATAGTACATACATATATACATAAACTCCCGCCTTTTTCCCATGGAGTTAGGAAGAAACTACAGAACACCACCTGCTACGACCTCTACATACTCCTTTTGCGCTACCATGGTGTCCCAGTATAATGTATCTAGCTCTTGGTTAACACATAGAAACGAGTCTTACCACCGGAGGACGATGATTGATCAGAAAATAGATAGGTAATCAAAAGCCAATACAAAGAAAAGTTAGGCACTGGGACTGTTAAACTGTCTATTATTTCAAGAAACGACAACTAGATACATATATGTAAACAATGAAAATTAAAAAAGAAATGAAATAGCTCGGTACAATCATGGCTGTAATACAAGTCTGTACCTACAGATTTTTTGTTTCTTTCCAATTCATTTTTTTCAAAACGTTGCCCCACTCTAGAAACTTCTGTACCGTGAGTGCGTTTACAAACATTTAAACTCACATACATAAACAGCCACTCATACCTACTTAGGTATATCTAAACCATCTCTATTTACCTTCATTTTTATTGTATATAGGTAAGTGAATACCTAGGTACTGTACTTAGTTGAAAAGAGCACGCATGTACCTGAACACCAAAGCATAGATTCAGAATCTCCGTCAAACTTTTAAAATAGGCCAAGAAGAACTGTCCAAAATCATTGTATTTATCCATCTCATAACCTAGGGTAGCTTATTAAAATGAATTCCTGCCTAATATTAGGATAATTCATGAATAATAAAATATCATACCTAAATAAACAGTCGAAACATAAAACTAAATTCGAAGGCGAACTGCAGTCAGGGTTGGGGAAGGTGCTGGAGGGAGTCAATTGGATCTAATTGAAACTCATTGAAACTGTGACGTTGCTTTGTTGACGCATTAAGCCGCTAGTTTATTTTGAATAGGCGAAAATACATATCCTATATTGTGTTGTGTTAGTCATACAATATTAAACATAGTGGGATAGTCGGCTCATAAACTGTTCTACTTGGAGTTTTTCAGAAATAGTAGGTATATAAAAACTCGTGTTCTCTAGGTGCTAGAAGGGATCCTTCATGAACTTATCTCGTGGACTTATCTACTTATGCACTTAAGCGTTAGATATGTAATACAAGAACCAACAAACGCGAACACTAATAGGTATTATATCTCATATTTAAGACGTTATTCGTTACTCTGATTAGTTTTATAATTAATTTCAAATATCTAGCCTATAATGTTATTGTGTTTAATCAAATTGTGAGCTAAATATTCCATATTCAAATCTATATTTAATATTTCCAAAGGCTTGTTGTAGGCACCTGTAGTAAAAATAAGTAGATATACTTAACTATCTAACCCAGCCACAGGATTAAAATCATGCAACCCCATTTATCTTTTATTTTGTCAAACGTCTAAAATATGTTCAAAGACTCGTCTCTATTTACTTACTCCCTCGTAAGTGGATATCTACACAAAGTTATTTGCCCAATTAAGGCGCGGCCGCCCCTTCAGACGATGTAATTCTGAAGCAATTGGCTCAACGAGGGCTTGCGAGGGGGAACCGAGCTTTCTCCGCGATTTAGATGTTTACTTTTATTTTGTAAGGTGCTTGTACAAAGGTTTATAAATATTAGGTAGGTTTATTATACGTAGACATAATTATAGGCACTATAGGTAGGCAGGTAGTTATTATGTTGTAGATATTCTCATTTAGGTATATGTGAGTCTCTTTACATCATTTTCTGAGAATCTTTTCTTCAGGTATCATCGAAGTCAGAATACTCAAATCTATTTATTAGGTATTCGTTAAGTAAATTCTTAGCATATAGGGATAAAAGTATTTTCATCCAAGCTGTGCTTTGAACAAACGCTATAGAAACTGATTAAGTGGATAGAATGTTCTAAAATCACCCATTTCTCCACCAGCACCAGCAATCGCGACATGTCGGAGGGCCAAACACCAGACTGGGATATAAACGACGCGGTCGTACCGCGCGTGGCCGCTTTCGACACATTCGGCGAGTGGAGTGACGGACACGTGAGAAGGGTGTACCCACCAGGGTGTGAAGAGGCAAGGCGCCACGCCTCAGGCTGGGCTATGAGGAACACCAACAACCACAACGTACACATACTCAAGAAGAGCTGCCTAGGAGTTCTTGTGTGCTCCCAAAGATGCAGACTGCCGGACGGGTCGAGAGTACACCTGAGGCCAGCGATTTGTGACAAGGCGCGGAAAAAGCAGCAAGGTAATGGAATAGGAGGTATATTTTAACTACTCACTATACAGTAGATACTTTACTTTATACTCTGATCTCTATTGATTGATAAGGCCTTGGGCCGCCTTGGCGTCCCTACAGTCCATTGGTGACCGGAAACAGTAGACTAGCGATCGTTTGGTGACGCAGTATGCTATCATTTCGCACTTTGGCAGTGCAGACGGCTGGCATACCTATCATCCCCGTCCACAACAGTAGATTCGTTTTAAACTGATTCCATAGAACTTATCTCATGTTATTTTTCTTTAACAGGCAAACCATGTCCAAACCGACTTTGCAACGGTGGTCGTCTAGAAGTCCTTCCATGTCGAGGACACTGCGGCTACCCGGTCACTCACTTCTGGCGACACACGGAACACGCTATCTTCTTCCAAGCAAAAGGCGCCCATGACCATCCAAGACCTGAAGCTAAAGGTGCCAGTGAAGTACGGCGGTCCCTCGGAGCTGGTAGAAGAGTACGAGGCTTAGCATTACTGCTTGCGAGAGAAGCAGCCATAGCAGACAAGATATTAACAGTGAAACCTGATAAGCAAATGGCGCAGAAAGTGTGCAATCCACATCCACAACCGCCCCCACTCATACCAGATAACCAAAGAGGTGAGTTACATTTTGTTTGATTTTGATAGCTATACTAAATCTGTTTCGGAGTTTTTGGTAACGCTCATGAAAACAACCTAGGCTCTTTACTGCCAATTGTTTTACATAAGCACCAACTGTATTCAACCAACTCCCATACCCATATAGGAGTTGTCGCTGTTGTAGTCCTAACTTAGAATAGTGCACATGCCCTGAAAGAATTCGCATCATAAATCTTCTTTATTGTCCTAACAGTTCAACCAACATGCACTTGTGGGCCGTTCGAGTGTTCATGTCGGTGGCGTCCCGAGCAGACTGCGGAAAGCTACGCCACCACGGCGTGGACCCCCCAGGAGCCGCACTACCAAGCCTACGCGCCCCCCGCGCCCACGGGACCTCCCCTTCAGCCACAACAACACTACGACCCAACCGCGCTACCAGCCGATGACATCTTTCACCCAGAGGAAATCTTCCAACTCGACCAACCCATCAGACTGGACTTCCCGTTAGAAGAGCACACCTTAGAATCACCGCCAACCTTCGCAGATCTCAACAGCGAAAACTCCAGGCCTGAGGAAGCGTACTGGTTGGACTGGCAACGGGCCGCGGGCGGCTCGGAGTCCAGTGAGACACCATCCCCGGAACTGTTCGGTGGATACCAGCAAACTGAACCTTATTGCGAACAACAAGCATACATTCCTCAAGCGTACTACCCTGAAGAGGCGCAACAGTACTATCCCGCTGAAAGCAGAACTTCACCAGTAATGGACATGCAGGACCAAAGATTCTTTAGGTACGGGCAGGATTGTACGCAAACTAACTTAGATATGCAGACGTGGAACTACTCAGACTGCGCCTTCCCCTCCAACGACATGTCTGAATGTAAACAGTACTTCGATGTTCAGCACCAACAAGCTGTCAACGCTTTCAGTGGCCTCTTATAATAATATTCCTGTACATACATTTTGTAAATTGTAAATAATTATGTACCTGTAAGTTAGCCTAAGTTGTTAATTTCGTCTCTAAGATACAAAGATAGATTTATTATAAGCATTATGTTCCTATAATGGTTTTAAGGCAACTTACCTCCTTCATTTGAAATGTGAGAAAATAAAAAGCAGTTTGTATAAAATGGTCTATTTATTGTATATAAAAATTACATTAAAATTGTCAATTTTACATTTTTAATTTCTAACAATAAAATTGGTCACTACAAAATAGTCCATTAAGCGATCGCACGATTTTATTATGCATTTGCAGAACATTCCGAAAACCTTCATAATGACACATCACACGACACCTTAATTAATTTTGACGACACACGTCCGCGACCCAAGCCTAATCATTGCAAATGAGCTTATTCGTGTCCAGCACAAATCAAACTACGCGATACACCACTGATCCACGATGACACACGGCCACAAGCAGTTCTCATGTTACCTCTAAACCGATACCTTCACTTTCCATCACGAATTTTGGCTGATACCGAAATATCATAACTTAATTAAATTCGACACAATTATGGGTACCTATGACGATATCTCAAACAAGTATTTACAATCATGCGTTAAAATTGCAGTGTATTGCAATATCCGGGCGGGTATTGCGCTATAATGGACACACAACGCCACCGGCAGGCTACCCTGCACAATGCATTGTACATTGCACCCCGCATATTGCAAGACTCGTGAACAAGTAGACCACATCACTGTCTCCTACCACAAGTTCTTACAGTAAATATTTGAGAATCTATATAACAGAAAAAGATTTCATTGATATGAACGTTTACACTAAACACTATAAGAAATCTGTATCGTAAACATAAATATTTTAAATTTCTGAATGTTGCTAATGGAGCCGAATATGTTGGAACGGTTTCACATGTACAAATATACGTACAGCAAAATTTCCGCATTAATTTTACACTTAATAATAGGCCCCTAACTCATGAATTGCACAAAATGTAGTCAGTTGCACATGTGGAACCGTTCAGCGAGGAGTCGAGGAGAGCACAGCACGCACTATCACAGTCGGCATTCCGCCGCAACGTGCCTCTCAGCGTACATCCACCTAGTGTTGTATGGAAGTAGGACTAGAGACACCTGTAGCCCCACGTGGGGCGCCACTTATAATAAGGCCACAAACAAATTTAAGGTGAAGCATGCCATCTTATTTCACAAAAACACCATAATTTGCGCTTCAAACGAATCTAGTTTAGTGTTAGAAAGGCTAAAACAATATTCGGACGCAAGTGTCTGTGCCTCACTATTCATAATTTAAATCAATTCTTCTCTCTTCCTCCCACCGGAGTGTAGGACAAACACTATCAGCTCGAGTGATCACTCACCCTAGCGAAACTATAAATATCGTATCTACGCTACAATGTGGATTCAGTAAGGATTCAGAGCTCAAATAGGGCGAGATCGAGTGTTTAAAGCACTAACATTGCTGAAGCCTATCGACAAAATTGTAAGAAAAAATCCTAAGAGGAACGACTGTCCTACTAAATAATCACTATGACTTAGTTATCAAGATAGTACTTATAAAGGTAGGAGAATCTTAAGGAGAATGTGACTCTAACCATATTAGACACGTATCTAGCTATAAGACATATAATGCACTTCGTCGATTTATGAACAAAGCGCTGAGTCTGAAATCAAGTACACAGCGGGCGATAACCACATATATTATTTTTTGTGCTAGAATATATCTTGATAATAATGATACCAATAACTCTATACTACAATAAAATAGCTAACATAGTTTGGTATTCAATAAGAAAAATAAATGATTCTTTCTGAAATAAGGGGGTATAAGAAGAACTAAAATATAACACAACACGACGTTAAGATAAGAAATATAAAATACAAATACATTCGCAACATAAGATCACGTAAAGCTTCAACACGACTAAACAAATTTGTACTATTGAGAAGAAATCACTGCCTAATTGAGATACAAAAATCATAAGAGGGAATCGGAGACGATAATTTCTACGTTATATTCTAAATATAGATAGAATATAGGAGAGAGAGGGAAACACTGAGAGCTCGCGGGGTGCACGAGGTACCTGCGCGGCCGGGGGGATGGAAGTACAGTGGAAGACACCGACCGGCCGCATCATAACCGCATGGTCTACAGACGACGAGCTCCTCACAGCCACGTCGAATGGAGTCGCGCACGTAATGGTGGAACAGCAGACTCGACGAGTACGCACACGGAGTAGTAAATTAATGGAGGACTCATTGATACTCTATTCACTGCTATCAAACTCTGTTCATTTATCAGCTGCGTAGGGAGAAAGAGTTGTAATCAGCAGTGATTACCGCAGTATCCCGCGGCGAGGGCCGTAATACAAGCGCTGTTTGCACGTTAGCCCTGACATTTATGTCAGCCTTCTAGCCTTACCACACTATATCGGAATCGGCTTCGACTTGACCAGATGATGGCTGTTCAGTATGTGAGTGAAAACACACTATGTCATTGTCAATCCATTAGTTTACTATGCGTTGCGGGATACTAGATGGTAGTCGGTGAGGGTAGGTAAGTATGTCAGGGTTCAGCTTCCTCAGCCAGTTCCGAAGTCCCCACATCTCCCCTGGACACGACGGCCACCGCGCTTACTGTCAGTTCTAAGGGCTCTGCTCCCACACAACGACCTACGCTGCATTCCATGTCAGTACTGCAACAATTCAATTTTGGCATGTTGATTTCCGTTTTCCGATTGGAATAAGTGTTCGGCTTTTCAATTAAGAATTTCTAAATAGTACCAGTCTACATTTGCGCCTGGTCTGCCGCAGATTACATGGAACTTAAAAATTGACGAAATGTGGGTGTACTGATTCACCTCTGCCTACCCAGGAACAGTAACATGTGTGTTATAGTCAAAATCAAAGTAATAAACTTACACTGCACTAATAGTAGAGAGATGCATCCTAGCGTTCTGCCACTGCTCACTAGCTTCGATAGAATCTAGCTGATCTTCGGAGTGCGTATGCGCAGATGCAGCGGAGACAGGATCGCTGCATGACACCGGTGACTCCAGGTTGATCAGCGTAGCCGTGGCTACTTCCACCGCTCGAGCGCTTTCCTCCGTCGTGGAACTCGTCGACTGGCTGGTGTCAACTGACTTCTGTGGGTCTGTTTGAAAGATTTAAGGCAAAATTATTGCAGCTGCTTTTTTATGCTTTTCTATGGAGCGATTGCCTGAACCGGGTTACATACATACGTGTTTATTAATTATCATTTGGTGGAAGTTGTTGATTTATTTATTTTATCGACGATAAGTTTGGGTTACCCGAAGAAAATAATTCCTAGAAATGGAAACACAAATAATGTATAACACAAGTAATAACTAGTGGAACTCCAAACTAGGTGGAGTATATCTCATGCAGATATTATCTAAATATATTTATATGTATTTTAAAATACAGAGACATATATGGGGATTCCTTTTTTGTCAAGCTGAACTAAATTTGGGCTATTCCACCTATTTCTCTCTTACAAAACAAGAAAAGAACGGACATTTATAAGAGTTTTCAAATTTACTTGATTTAAATTTTCCACACATAGTTGACATTTCCGAACGTAACGACCAAAAACATGGCGAAGTTCAAGGCTGAATTTTCTAACTTAGTTCTTCACTGTCACTGTCATTTTCTCGAGCTGTCAGAAAGATATGTCAATTCCCTAATTTTAGTTTAGTTTGTGAACAAGGGAATCTGCACTAGTATGCAGTATACCGCTACACGGCACTTGTTTTGCTATGATATTATTTAACTTTGCTGTTACAGTAGCATGCAGGCACGCCGTAGTAGAAGATAAATACAATAAAAGTTTACCTATTATTGGTTCGAAAACTTGGAATTGGACAAGAGGGCATTACTTTTAAATATCTCGTTACCATTAATTTATGATATAACTGCGGCCCTCCAGTCATCCTGTCCACCATCTTAACACTATATGAAACAAGATGGCGGTGAAGCAAAACAAATAAGCATGAGGTGTGGCTCAGCAAGCTTATGAGAACGTGAAAGATGAAGAGAAATAAGCAAAGACCTGGGGCATGCATGTAGGTCAACCATTTCTTGAGTGGGCGGGCGGGCCCGAACACCGGCAGCACGCCGCCCTTCAATGCATCTGCAACGCAATGCGCGTGCACGGTTAGACAACGACAAGGAGGCGTACTGTGAAGCGTGAAAAAGAGATGGTGCTGTCTTGTATAGCTCCATCTCTCTCTTACAATTAAAAATGAAGTCGTAGTACGAACCACAAGAACAGACAACGCAAATCAACAATCAAGTAAATATCAAATATAGACTAGAGCTTCAAACGCGCTTATAGTGCCAGGTACAGACTTGCTTCAATAAGTTTTTTTTTTAAGGTGAATACATAGTGGCATTCCGCGAAATTCCTTAATAAAAAAGTTTTGCAACATTAACAGGGCTGTGTATATGAAAGGGTGTTTTAAAGGCACAGTGCTTTTATGAAAAGGTAAGTTTTTCTATTGGTCTTAACTAATTATTCTTGGGGCTAAACTAAAGAGTGTGGATAAGCGCAGGGGCAGAAGCAAACACTATACATTTGATGGTGCTGGCACCAGTGAGACACCATAAAAACGTTCTTCCCAAGAACATGTCAGTTATTTTCAATACAATGTGCCAGATTGAAAGCGTCTGTGCGTGTGCGCACAACATTGCTAATAAAATATTCAGAGAAAGAATTTACCCTCTACTTTTTTCCGGTTTTCAAGGCATCTCGCTGGAAAGTTCGGATAAGTAATAAATACGTAAATAAATAAACGGAAAGACGAAAGATCATTTCTTTTATTATTGATGTTTATACTTATATGTAGTCAAATGTTCCAGTTTTCCATATTTTATGGTGTCATACCTAGCCTTTGACCTGACGTTTCCGATAGTCACAGTAACTGACTGAATACCTATCGTACAAAATACTCGCACAACTACTAACTTTTTTAGTAGTTGTGCGAGTATTTTGTACGATAGATCATGGGTTCCGGCGAACATGGCGCACCACAAAACCCAAAAATCTTCGGACAATACAAATGACTGGAAACATAATCATTGTGGCAAGTTTCCACGGAACCCCACTATCATTACGGCGAGTTTTTTTCAGGATTATATTTTTCAAAGTGATGTGTTTTCTTTGGTTGAAGTAAGTAGTGTAGGTAGTGAGACGTAGTAGTGTGTACGTACCGGGGCGGTGCTTGTGCTCGCAGCACGGCGGCAGGGGCGCGGGCGGCGCGCGGGCGGGGCGCACGCGCACGCGGTAGAAGCGCGAGCCGCGCGGCATGCCGTACCGGTTGCCGCTCTGTGCAACCTCAGGTGTTCAATACATGCTTGTAGGTATATGTGCTAATACGGTGACTCACACGCACTTGGACTGCTTACATTGACTCTATGTCAGCAGTTCAAGCAAGATTATGTGTTGAACAGTATAGAGTAACAATTTGATACAGAGTTGCAGGTCAATAAAAAAAGCTCTATAGCACGACAAGTAAGGGTTGAACTGACGGATGACAAGTTCACTATTGATTTGGTTGTGAATTTACTCCTAACTCTAGTATCTTTTGGCTTGATATATGATTAACATGGATACAAAAAAATACACGCTTGTTTTAAGCAAATTCTTATCTCCGAACTCTATTTTCTTGGTACTTTTTGTGAATAACATCTGATTTACTGTCAAGTTCGAATATTTACTATATACAACAATTTATATACCTTTTTAGCATAGCAGTACTCCTTGGACTCGACTGTAGCGACTGCGTACAGTCGCCTCTCACTTTCGTTCTTAGATTGTATGCTCAGTTCTAGAGCCGGCAAGCAGTCGCTGTGCACGAAATACATTATCGACGCTTCCTGGAAACAAATGAATTAGGAATGATGTTAATTTTGTATCAAGATCATTATAATACAGTCATACATGAGACGAAATGCTTCTAACCTCTACATGGATTAGTTTATCAAGAAACCTCACCATATTTTTTTTTCTCAGTGTGGATATTGTTATGTCGAAGTTGTCATATACGATCTGACAACTCTGACATAACAATATCTCTCTGAAGTCTGATCAATAAAAATAAGCTTATTGGTCTGTCAAAACTGTTTGATTGTCTGTTATAATTTCAGTCAGCCAGTCGGGTGGTAGAAACATATTTTAGGCTACTAGTGTACCTGGAGCACGGTATAGTTGAGATGCGCCGGGTCCCACATGACGAGCACGGTGTGTCCGGGCAGGCACGACGACAGCGACAGCGTGCCGGCCGACAGACCGAACGGCGTGTGACAACGAGTGCGACACTTCTTACTGTCATCCTTTTTCGGTGATGACCTGTAAAGAAGACGAGAATCATAAGAAGGTAACATGGAAAAAGACAAAGGCGCCATCTTGACGTCTCCTACAGACATACATAACAGAGTTAGAGATATAAAATACGTTTTTGCCTTGAACTTCGTCATCTTTTTGGTCGCAGCGTTTAAAATTTCAACTGTATTTGGATGGAAGCTTTAGTTCGACTAAAATTGACATCTATTAAATATACAGCTTGTTTTATAAGACAGAAAAAGATGGAAATAACCTAAATTAAGTTGAGTTTTTAAACAAGGGAATTGGCACCAATATTGCAAATAGCAGCCTTACTGTGCGTCTCATACGTCATCGCGCTATTGGTTACAATTCTAGACGAAAGCTTTGGTTCTTTTCTTAGTATTTGTTTTTAAAGAGAACAAGCTAAAATACCTTTAAGCTGTCTGTCCACCGCAGAGAAAT
Organism: Phlogophora meticulosa; assembly: GCA_905147745.2. Classification (NCBI taxonomy): domain Eukaryota; kingdom Metazoa; phylum Arthropoda; class Insecta; order Lepidoptera; family Noctuidae; genus Phlogophora; species Phlogophora meticulosa. Next base: position 11,530,807 of record LR990522.1, on the reverse strand, counting down.
GCGGCGTGGAATACATCGCCTAAATAAAAAACTAGACGCGTACGACGGTCGAATCGAAAAATTACCATTTTTTATGAAATAAGAAGATGTCTTATCTTCAAATTTCATATAAAATGGTAGTTGAAAAAAAACTTGCATTTGACTTGCGACAGCCATAGAAGAAAAAACTGTCGTCGAACTTACCTGCCGTCGCTATCGTCTTCCCTGCTTTTTTCTTCTTCTGTTTTCTTCTCCAAGTCTTTTTTCAAATCTTTTACTTGTTGCTTCAAAACTTCGTTCTTGTTTTCGAGGGAAGCCAACTAGAATATAAAATATTTGAGTCATACAAAGTCAATGCTCATAGGTACTATTAACATTTTAGCGTCTAGCTCTATTTTATTTGTTGCAACCCCAAACTAGGATTTATTTCGGAATTTCATATACGAACAGCCAGAACCGGAACCACTACCTGTAGGCCATACAAATATTTGTTCCGTGCGGTAATCGAACCCACGACACGCGTCGCATCAGTCGATCCCTCAGCGACTGTGCCAACAGTGTCGTCAATATTATATAAGATTCATAGTAGTGTATACAAACAATTGAGCCTAGTGGATTCGATTGACTGTTATATTTTAACTGGAAAGTGTAATGTATAAGTCATGTCGAAAGCAAAATAAAATAAAAAAAACATTGATCGCGCAACTACTTTCAAATCAAAAGTAATACCAGCAGCAAATGTAAGCTAGATATTACTACTTAGGATTAGAGCAGAAAATAAATTAGCACATAATAGATATTTTAAACGACGCATTGAGTAATAAACCCTATTTCTAGTATGTTAAAGTGCAAAGTGGACCTGGTTTAATATCTGTGTCGATGTCCATATAATTTTGCACTTTACGACACTTAGAATAAAGTTCACTATCTAATGTGACCCTTAAATGTATTTCTTTCCTAAAGCAGACATACCTGTGTCTTCAACAGCGCATCGAGGTCGTTAGTCTCGGGATCAGTCAGCTGTTGTATAGTATCACGGTACTTGCCGCACTCCCTCACTAATGCCGTCTCTCGCTCTCGCAACGAATCTATCTGTCTCTCTTTCTCCGATAAAAGCCGACGGATCACGTCGTTAGACGACATCGACGTTGAAAGCTATAAGCGAAATAAGGGTGTGAAAAATATAACAAAAAGCGGTGGATAATCTACTTATACGTACTTAGGTGTGAAGAATGAGGAAAGGAAGCGCTACTCACTAACTATGACGTATTAAAGCCATTACTGTTCCTTTGAGAAAAACAGATAGTGCTATTCATAATATATAGCTACATATCTCTTTCTCACACACTGGAACAGTGATGGTTTTGAGACATCATAGTAGATCAAGACTTTCTTGACGTCGAAAGCATATTATTGCGAGAAAATAATAAAGAAAACAATGGTAAGTCTTGTTTTATGTTCGATTTCTAATGTCTGGCAGTTAATTTTTTGGTTGAAAACAGTGAAAGCATCAGTACCGCGATTTCAAAAGCGTTTACATACAAGTAAAGTTGCCACCTGAATTAAAGCCTGTATTTCGACCTTCGCCCAAAAGCGGGGCAAACTGGTTAAAAAGAAAAAATAATACGTAAACCTAAAACTATTCTGAATGATCTCATTTTAGACCTCAGAACTTTAGACCCGATATGCAAAAAAAAGGCAGAAGAGAAGAGAAAGAAACGCAGAAGAAAGGCGAGAGTTGCCTCGACAACCAGCTCAGCCCTATTTTCACATTTTTCCCTTAGGTTCAAAGGCATATTTTAACTGTTGTTTGCTTAGAACACATCTCTTCTCCACTTTAGCAGAAATAGGCCCTCATAACATACTCTACAGATGATATCCAAGTGTCATGCTGTTAAACATACCTGTTTCCCGGAGTCATACTTCGTGTTAATAGCTGCGACTTCGGCCTCCATCTTCAGCTTCCATTCGGCCTCGGCTTTCGCGACCGCCACTCTCACAGCCTCTTCCTTCTCCACCTCGGCATTTTCTTTAGTTTGCATGACGATCGCGTTGTGACTCGATATCTCAATGACGTCAGTACGCTCGATCTTCTCGAGACTCGACTCGGATGGTGATCGGTCCATGTTTGTTAGAGCTACTAGGCGGAACCTGGGGGAGGGGAGTATGTGAGACCATTGCGAAAGCTATAAGTGGTAAATTATTATTTTTAAGGTAAAAATTGGTTTTACCGTTTCAATTTAAGCGTCCATGTCCCTTCACCTGTATAATATACATAAAAACATCATGCGTAATAGTATAAGCTATAGCTTAATAGTATACAGTGTATACTGCAACTAGGACAGAGCTTCTGAACCAGGGAGTCATGTGAGATGATTCTTCATGGAAAATCTCGTTATGATGCGTGCAAGACCGACTATCTGAATATGGTTTTAAAAACCGATCACAGCACACGAAATATGAGATATTTATCACGATATCACCACCTACATTCCCGAACGACTAGGAAAGTATTGTGTTTTAATTGCAACAATATATAGGCTAGGTTAAGATTGCCATGTTGTATAGAACAAGCCAATTGTATTAAGGCGTCTTTTGCAAGCATCACAAATGAACACTTGAGTTTTTCGATTGAGTCCAGAAAGTAGTTAGATACAAACAAAATACTTCAATTGAATCAAATCTTACCTCGACCGTAAGGACTCAATCTCGGCCTTATATTCCAGATGCATTTTCTCTTGCAAGTCTTTGATCTCCTTCTGTTTATGTGTTTCATTATCTTCCAACTTCGTCTCAAAACCCAGAATATCTTCTCGTGTTTTCACTAGTAAATCTTTCGTCTCTTGATGTTCTTTTTCTAATCTTTCTATCTCTTTTATGTGTAAGTTTTTGACGTTTTCTGTGTCTGTTTTCAGGGTAGCTATAACTTCATCTTTTTCGTTGAGAGCTGCCTTCATATCACTTAGTTCTAGTTCGTGGTCTACCGTGAGCCTCTGAGTCTCCTCACGGAACCGTATTGCACACTCAACATTGCTCCTCTCCCACGCTTCTAATATCTCGATATACTTACTCGTCATAAATTTCTTCTGCTCATTAACCTCATCTTTCAACTTCGTCAACTCTTCGACTATAAATACAATATTAACTTTACATAGAGCAAAGACTTTAACTAAAAACTCTTGCAGTTTCTCCATGTTTATTCTGTGTGTATCCATGTTGTCCTGAAAATTGAAAGTACCTTCAGAATATTGTGAATATACAGTTTTTGCGAGCACTACCGAACGTCACAATCCTACATTACACACAAATATGAAGAGGAAGAAAATGAAAAAATATGCAAATTAAAAATAATATGAAACAGCTCATACGGGGCCGGTGAAGACAGGAGCAAATAAAAGTGTAACTAAACGGCAACCACTAAGATAAGAGCTCCGAGAGCGGAGTACAGTCGAACAGAGTTGGGTGTACAGGCAAAACAATATTAATATTTTCACTACACTACTGTGTGTACTAACTTTTGAAACTTAAGACACACTTAAATGAATGATGTTTAAGACTGACTGCTGAGCTCACTCACGACATTGTTTAAAAGTGGCAAGTGAGCCGCCTGCATGCTAATCTCTTTGTTAGACTGTACACGAAGCGCGGAGTTCCTACGCGAGCGGCGTGTTGTGTATCGCGGGGTCGATGTACACCTGTCGTTCGTCCCGGCCCCATTCCAAGCTCGACGGTAGCGACTCCTCGATGTAATAATCAGAGTTTTCGAACTCGTTTGATTTCGGGCTCTCCGCGGTTTCCAATATAACCGGTAGTTTTCGCACCTCGGTTACCGTCGATACGGCCATCATTTCGGGGACGCAAATAGTGGAGATGTCGATTTTCTGTTTTTGTGTGGCACTCTGTTCGCCTAGCTTTTCGAAGTCGCTGGCTTCCGTTACTGAGTCGAAATCTCTGTGAAGCGAGAAAATCAAGAAGTTAATAATGCAAATTCTATACAAAATAATTCGAGATCAAAGAACTATAAGATACTCACTTGTCCATATCCACTTGAACATCCATATCTTTTCTTTTATGTTCTGAAGCTCGTATTCTGAAAATTATAAAGTATATTTCTTTATAATATTAGTCAAATAAATAACTTACAAACACACCACAAACCTATATCACAAACCCCATACCTCTGTTGGAAAAACTGCACAGTGGGATCCATGTCATAGTTGGGTATATCTTGACTTAGGTCTGGGAACGCATTGGCTATGAACGCGACATCTGCCTCCGTGACTTTAGGCAGGTTGGCGTCAAACGTTGGCGGGGTTTGTGTAGCAAACGTTGGCGGTAGCTCCGTCATGCCGGGGAACAGACTGCGTAAGAAGTGACCTTCAAACACTGAGTTGAATTCCTGCCGCCTGCTTATTTCTTGGTCGTGTATTTTGAGCAGTTTTTCTGCCAGGTCTGTGGCCCACTGGAATTTGATAGGTTTGGATGAATAAAAGCAACTGATTACGTTGTTAAAAAGGTTTTTAGGGGTTTTTTATCGTAGAAAACTAATGAATCACGGGCATATTCCATAATCGCTACCCAAATCATTGTCATTTATCAGACAGATTTCATTTTTACTGCCCAAATCGGTGAGTCAAGTACATTTTGAGAAACACACTCTTGGACAGCTGCATCTAATCCACCTCGGGATACGCGGTCAAAAGAGCAATAAAACCCCAAGGTAATACCGTAAGATGTGCCTGTGAGAAGGTCCGTCTCCTCGACACCTCGTGCACAGCCCTGACAAACACTTGAGGAGCTCGGTGCAACTGTGCCACGATGCCGAAATACCGCGACAGACGGTTGAAGCACTGGAACGACAGCATCGCGTGCGCATCCTGCACTGACATCGAGTTCTCGATCATTAGAACCGCCCTGGAAATTGTAAGTGGGAGATTAGCATTGATAGGGAAGGGTGTAAGACAAATGGACCACTTTCCCTGGTCTCTCAGCTGATGTTATCAGGAGTAACTTAGGCTACTTTTATATGAGATAAAGTATCAGAGCACCGCGGAAAAAAAAACTACTTACTCTAATCTCGCCTTCAATATGTGTGACAGTTCATCCTTGGACTTGGCGATGCGCCGTCTAATGTCGATGAGCATCTGATGTCCCTTCAGAAGCTTCTTCAGCTGGCACCAGTGGGACTGGACCAGCGTGGGCAGGACGGATGGGTCGCATGCCGTATTTAGACGCTCGCGGCACTGGAGAACAAGACATTTCGTTTGATCAGATATAAAGGAGTGCAAACAATGTTATAAATGTGCAATGAAGTGTGATTCATTTCAATTTAAGCCTTATATCGGTCTAATAAAACTCATAAAATAGGTTACTGGGAAATCCAACTGATAAAGTAACTTCATCATATTGGAATCGTTCCAAAATGAACCTTAAAAGCCATAAGAAGACTAGCTGGGCGACGTGTCGTGAATATTATAGAACAAATCTAATTGCTCTTGAAACCTTTTTATGATTCTTTATTAAATGCAAATATTTCTGGACCTTAACGTAATATTCTTCATAACCAAGTGGTTCGGGATTTATTTCTACTATATTCAATCGGTTGTTCCTGCTACTTTTTGCTACTGCTTCTTGCGATTAGCTATTGATAATACTCATTTAACCAATCACAGCTAACGCACGTTTTGTGTTATTAATTTTGAGATAATTTTCATTCCAATAACTGGGTGTGTCTGCTATAAGAAATAAGTCGAGCTGGGTCAAAAACTTATCAATTTGCTTCTTAAACAACTTTTTCATTTAACTATATAAACACGTTAAATATCGATAAATGTAACATAATCATTTATTGTTGTCATTACTGTGTTATTCTCTTGAGTAAAAAATAGATTTAGTTATATCGTTTCTTTCTTTTTTGTTTAATTGTCAATTTTGTTTTCAAGTCTTGGTTATTTTCTAGCCTAAATTGTACTATATGTAATATTATAAAACTTGGATTATGTAAGTGCTGTGCACACCTGTAAGTGACAAATTCACTAGATTTTAAGCTCTATTGTAACAGGACCCCAAAAAATGTATTAGTGAATAAGTCGTTGGAGTGCCGTAATTAAATAAATAAATCATAAAATAATATTCCCATTGTTTTCCACATTCTACAATTATATTGTTCCACTTCGTAACTGCACGGTGTCACGTTTTTATTAGCCTACATATATTTAATGGCAAACTTGAGCATCAATTTGCAGCCATTGCTAGATATCATTCATATTAATGAGGACATGTATGTGCACTAATTTAGGAGTATTTCACAACTCTGAGTCCAAACCTAACCCTATAAATCGTGAGTTCAGATAATCCTGAACTCGATTAAGTGAAGTCAACGATCTAAAACATGACAGGTTTGTGGAAACCCTACCCTTCTGAGAAGCTGTGACAGTTAGGGGATGAGTAAGCACTAAATAAGTATTGATTTTCTGGCATTTTCTTTATAATCAAATTGTTCCTGGTCTGTCTATGCGCGACGCTACAGATTTCTGAAAACCGTGTTTTGGGTGTCTTAGATCTATCACTGATCCGTGAATGTAGGTGACAGTCCAAAAATCCACGTGTTGCTATGATACATGTCGGTTTTGGTATTTTTTTATCACTTCTAGAATGTTACTAGTTGTTTAGCAAGTAATCAAGCAATGCCTTTAGTTTCGGGATAACCCGACTAGTTCATGAATCCCGGAAGTCTCGGGCCAAACCAGAACATGCATGCATGCTGCATGCAGGTATTAGACAAACTATTAATATTAATGGCTTGATAGTTCACATATGTGGACATTATAAGAATGCGGAAATACTTCTAAAATAAACACTTGATTATAGTACCTGTATAAGTGACGCAGCCTGGTCGCGTTGGTCTCGCTCCAACTTCTTCACATCATTTGAGAGCTGGTCAAGGCCGTACAGCCTCTCTTCAATACCCTTGATGTGCTTCAGACCATGCATGTTGGCATACTCCAGAATGTGGTATAGTTCCGCCTCACGCTCCTTCAGGGGATCTGCGTCTAGCTGTAGGTAAATTGGTATTCTAGTAAGCATTTGGTATGATGTAAAGAGGGAAAGACCTATTTCGGCTATGGACTACGATAAATTGTTATAAGTTGATGTAGGTCAATGGCACTTTTTTCCATCGCGTCAATGCCCCCACGGGTCTATGGATGGCGAAGCTACGATTGCCAAGGCAGGTCCGTAGATGGGTGAGCATCTGTTACATACGACCCCCCGTGCCACGGAAAGCACAGTCTTTCAGTTACGGGTAGTAAAAAAAACCCGCAATCATTTAAGGGGTATCGTGTTGCTTAACTGTGTTGTGAAGGACAGATAGGAGTTTGCTCCATGAAAAATACATTCAAATGCATCCGATTAGGCTGGAAGCCGACGCAAACATAGCCTGATGATGGCATGGAAAGTATCTTGAGTTTTTTTCCAACGGTAAGCTGATGTTTGACTTTCTGATAACAGAAGTTTTTAAAGCACTATAGGACATGAGTCGTCGTCATACATTCTACTCGGCAAATAGGACCAAGATGATTCTAGTCATATTCGTATTACTTTCTATCTTCCTACCAGGAAAAAATACCAAAATGTTTGAGATAAAAACAAAGAAGGCATCATACAACTTACAAACTGTACACTTATTTTCATAATTCCCGTGGATACTATCGGGTTAGTAGTAGTAGAATTTTACTGGTTTTACGAGAAATTACACAAGAAAGTGTGTAACCTTAAAACATACTTTGATAAAGATTTTATGCGTTCTGATAAAAATTTATACGCATTACTCTTATGGGCATTATGAATGGAAAATGCATTTGGAAAATTCCACTAGCATTTGGCCTGAAAACGTTGGATCCTACGACGCCATTTTATTTTAATGTAATACACACATCACGACTGTATTCGCCGAAGGGTTGGGCCGTAGCAAAAAGTAGCAAGGTGTATAGTAACACCAACATTTCAGTCCCATCCATTTTAGGCCTATTGCCATCACCTGGGCACAAATCTACACTCTGGACTTTGCCCGACCTGGGAATCGAACCCAGGACCTCACGTTCAGCAGTCACGCTTGGGACCACTAGACCCAACAGGAAGTTTTTTAATGTGATTTACCTACCTTTTATTTAACCGTCTGACGATTGCAATAAGAACTATATTCCTCTTTATCTCAGTGAGTCCTATTTTCTCGAAAAGTAGAATTTTAATATGTCATGCGATAGACCGCTAATCGAACTAAATAACTGCATACTTACTAAAGCTAATCCTTTCTGACAGTAGTCCAAAATGTCTTGTAAGGACGCTTTGTTCCCCTGCGCGAGGATCCAGTGCAGCAGTGAAGGCTCCTCCCTGCTCTCATAACACTGTGCCTTGAACGTTTCTCCTTCATCAGACTCTTCGACGAGGGGAACTGGTTCCGAAGACGACGCTCCTTCGTTGCCTGATGATAGTTTTTGGTCGAACACTGTAAATATTTGTATGAAGATGTATTTACTAACGGAAACTAACCCACGATTTTTGTAAGCATGATCAATTAATTATTATTATAGGTCAAAAGCTCTTGTGTTCACTGTCTCAGATTCCATAGGGCGTGATGGACTCCGAGACCTATGATATTATCAGTAGGGTTAAGATAAGTATCCTATTTTCAGAGCGTCAAAGGGACCAAAGAATTATGAGTAATAGACCGCAATCACTGATCCCGCTCTGCTATACCGTTTATTGACCTTCTTAGGGTACCGTAGCTGAATTGCAAACAAGGCCGTCTGACCGTCTCTCCGTCAGGAATTACACATCCAAGATTTTCGAGACATGAGATTATTGGTACTTAATCAATTAAATTTGGCAGAAAAGTTTATCCTATTTACGAGGAAACAAATTCCGGTGTAGTGAAATTACCAACAATTATTCTTAAGGTTGGATTTTTGTTTGCGTCCATAGTTAATTTGATCTTTCTTACTTTCTTTAAGAAGATAATACAATTAAATACAAAATTACGTTTGCAATCGATATAATATACTCTGTTCATGCTTAAATATTCACCTCGATTACGGAACCCTTAACTGTAGTCGTACACGCACTTGGCCGGTATTTTCCTACTCTATATTTATGTGTAAGCATTTATTATGAGGCTCACGATGCTCATAACGGTTTACGGTGCCCGTTTACTGTTATCTACTACAACTAGAGATTTTCCCTTTTTCCTCAATCGTTAAGATACATACAATATCAATGCTTCCCTGCTTTCGATAACACAGTATCAGGTAACGGGCGAAGGGTGGTGAATATGTGTCTGAGGAAAGACGAAGCAAAAACTGTTGAGTTTTGAGATTTCTGAGATTTGAGGCAACCGTATACCACAACACAAACTATTTTATTTTACGATGCATTGAATACCTATAATGAGACCGATATTTTTATGGAATAGTAGTGTGGTTGTTCCAAAAGGAAGCCGGTAGAAATAGAGTTGTGCACATCAAGCTACCCCAATAAGTAAAATTTCTTTGATAGTTTCTCAACTTTATTACAAAAGAATTAGGTTCATATTTAATTGGAATTTTTTGATAGTTTGGGATAGCTTGATGTGCTGGCGTCTGTACTTTCGCTTCTGTCACTGTCAGGTAAAACCGAACGAGGATCACGTGCGTGCCACATGTTATTATGAATACTAAATTACGATAATTTATTGTTGCTGATTGAGAGTAAATAAATAGAGATAATTGAAGCCATAACTGACACAATGTACACAAAACAATGTTCGTATCAAACGTTAATATTCTCTGTGAACTCTACTGGGAAATTAGGACCGCCTACGTATTTCTTAATTGTTAGGTTACGGATTCGTGCTAACAAAACGTTTGGTACAAAAGAATATGAAAGTCTTTGTTTTTTTATTAATGTCCGCTATTCGTCGAAATCATCGACAAATAATATAAATATACCGAACATAAACATTTTTTCATTGTTTTGTCATACCAATGACCCTTGAATTCCATGTGGCCTGACATATATTTTGCATAATAATATTGAATAATAATTAATGATATTCATAACATCGAATATCACAGTTTTAGGCAGTGTCGCATTCGTGGATGTGCACGCGGGGCAATTAATTGCACAACTCACAACAATGATAAGCCAAAGCACTCTCTCAGATGTGTTATAATTGGAATATGTTATCAGTCAGTGCCCTACCTATAACATAGGCGTAATAATCTCTTTATAAACTATAGTCAAAAAGACCCTTTAAATCACATGGCTGACGTCATCGCTGCCCATAATCGTTTCCAGTCAAACCTGTTTGCGTTAAAAAGTCATTAGCTAAATATAGGTTGTCGTAATGGCGACTCATTGACATTGGAAGCTAAATTAATTCACCTACTAGCCTATTTAAATTTTCAACTGTTTCATTAAATCGGTTCCTCATGATTACAAGTCCTAGGGAATGACTAGCTTGGATGAACGAAGCAAAACGACGAATAATATTGTAACACGTTTTACATAAACAGTGGACGAAAAATAAATTATTTTCAACAAGCCAGATACTTATGTTCTGTTTGCATTTTAAATATGAACTCATTACACAAATAGAGCGATAATAACTCGGTAAATTACACAGACATGTATTGTTCAAACCACTTACCATCTTCGTCCGACAATTTGAACGCCTCGACGCCAAAATCTTGACAGGCCTTGTTTTCTGAACTATTGTCCATAGGATGAGTGATCCTGTAGTGAGGACCCTCAAAGTCTGTGTCTTCAAATACATCAAAGGCCGAGAATCGGTGGGCCTCGGCATTTAATTGGAGTGCGGTCAGTATTGGGATCTTGCCTAGAGATTCTAAAACTTCGTTGAGCCTAGAAAATAAAACATTCAAGCACTTATTTATTGATGGACCTCTTCGCCTGGTATTATTTTATTCAATGTAAGATTGGAGGTGTACTCAGAAATATATTATTCATATCAAACGTTAGCTCACGCGGAGAATCCACTTTATAGAACATTACAACTATGTGTGTTACAATACAAGGATGCTATCTGATTGTTCCCTTTGTCTGACAAACTAAACATCATTCCTTTTCAAACGCCTGACGCGTTTGCGTTACGAAATCCTAGACACATGTGTAGAGATTAGCAAAAGTATTCAGAATCATTGTTGTTTGTACTTTAAACACTTATCACGCGCAGATAACGGGGATCGTGCTTATCTTCAAAGTTTGGTCTAGACGGAATTATTTGCCAGAATAGGTAACAGAAGTGGGGCGCGCCGGTCAGGGTCAATGGAAATGCGACGGTGCACGCCAAGCACCGAATGTGACCCAAAAATACTTTGACATAAACAGACATAACATATCATACAAAACATGCATATTTGAGGTTTATTTGTCCACATTGTAAATGGAAAACGGAGTGTTGAACTCATAGAGACAAAGTAGTACATTCATATGGGGTACGTGGAGTTGCACCAGACTAGACAAAGACGTCTAGAATCGATACGAGAGTGCTGCACTGTCCTATTACAGGCATGGCGCGCACGACCGTCGGCACCCCACAATTTATTCATAAAATTACAGCGCAGCACGAACGCGGCGTCGTCGGTAGGTCAACTAAACACACTCAGGCATGAAACATACACAATGAGTAATTATTACGCACCTAGGCTATATACGGCTTTAAAATATCCACGAGGAATTCATGTGTAGTTTGTAGTAACATTTTTCTCCATTTCAATGGGTGAATTCTTTTATAAACACGTAGTTAAATTGCAAATTGAAACCCGATCAACATTATATGTACAGTCGACTGTATTTTATTGGTAACTGTTTGTCTTTGAGCTACCCTTGGTGTAGTACAAAGTTTCAATAGAATACGTAGCCAGCTTATACTGGCTTTGTTAAACGAGTCGATACGATATGTAAGGTCTAGTTTCTAAGGCCACCTTGCTGGTCCATCATCAGACCATGTTCACGGTCTCTAAGTCAACTACTCATCAAGATCAATTGAAGGAGCTCGAAACCGATAATTCATGTTTTCTATATGTTGTTGATGAGTTGCTTAATATGCAGACTTTCCTGGCTTCAGCATCTCGTCAAGGGTACTACACTATTGCGACCATAAAATGTTATGTAGTATACCAAACTTTAAGTTGATTGGTCAAGCAAAGGTGCATTAAATGTATGGGTCAGGTCCATAGAACAAACGAGCAGATTATCTTCAAAATTACGGAATAGATTTTCATGAAACTTACGAGAACTGTAATGATGAAGCCAACCTTCTAATAAAACACATTGAAATCAGACGATCCATTTGGGAACTAGGTATACCTCAAACAGACACACATACACAGAAAGGTACAGCTGTCAAATGTGTAACTCTTTATAACTACTTTGTGCGTTAAAAGGAATAAATTAGCGTTTTGAAGTGGTGGTCAATTTGTTTTTTCTTTTGTTGACGAAATATTTGTTATTGGCGTGTTGTGTAAATAAATCAATATTGAACTTGCTGTGAACTTGAACGGGTTGCATTACATTAATGGTTCTTGACACGAACGTGCGGTACTGTAAATCGACTGCAGTAACTATGTGCACATACTGCTTACCATAATTATATTAGTTATTAGCATGTGGTGTTTTAAATAGGTTTATAATACTTTACGAAAGTTTTTAAATACACAGTATAATTATACACCTTTGTTCAGCTGTCAGAATGGACTGTATAGACGATGTATTTAATTGAATGGCCAGTTGTGAGTTCGGCTATTATAATATGTGGCAGATAATTTGTGTATTACACACATTTATGTATTCATCTAGTAGATAGCGTCTCCCTCGGACACTGGGCAAAAGATAATCATATTAATAGTTAAATAAAAACTCACCCAGATAATTTATCGTGATACTCCTCCTTTTTTAATCGATGCTTTTTAAATGACTCCTTAAAATTTCGTGATCTCTCACAGAATTCGTTGAATATGTCTTCCAAGTTCGCGACCACCGCCGCCCAGCCCTGTTTCAAAAACGGAATCATGAAGTGAATGATAATAATTAGGTCGAGGTCGTACGCACCGATTGCTTGAACTAGTTTAATTAATTTAAAACGAATTAAGTCATTCAAACGAATAACTATTGACACACTTATACACTAGTTATCTCAGCTCTTGAAGCACTTAATTGGACGGGACCTCTTCAACTTTTGGCAATAATTCTATTACGTTTTGATTTTCGATTGAGGGAATCCTTTCAAGATTGCGAAACCACTTCCGTATTTTACTTTAAATAGATAATACATATTTGTTATTCGATTTGTAACAATTATTTAAATTATCTGCACCAAATGGGGGCTGTCCCAAGGATAATTCAAGGACAATCGTCGGTTGGTGCCTGATTCAATTTTAATTGTCTAACTGGCCTCTGCGAGTTGACTTTGGTTCCTCGTACGCCTTCGAAAGGTCTAGGACCCCGGGTTCCGAGTTCTTCCAAAGAAATGTCAAAATAATGCTTTATTAAATACTCAGCAAATGTGTATAGATGCCTGGATATCAAGCTATCCCAAAGTGTCAAATTTTCTCAATTGAAAATGAACCTTATTCTTTTGTAATAAAGTTGAAAAATTACCATAGAAATTTAACATATTGGGGTAACTTGATGTGCAGGACTCCGTACATAGCCTGGTTCGTCTACAAGGCCACTCTATGCTTATTAGTGAATGAACCAGATTCATAAGTCTCTACTTATGTATGTGAAGTAGACACTTCAATGTTATGGCCAAAAATATCGTTTAGAAGATAATAGTATTCAGATACGAACTCTATTATAATAACTGTAGAATTCATTATCATTAGAGTTATATACATGTGGATTCGCTACGAACGTAATATATATACGGTTATAGTCGCTTCGCGCGTGTTAATTACGGAAGTTACTTTATCAAATCAAATCAAATGTGTTTGTGTCCGCACAGGTTACAAGGTGTTACATTAAAAATCATTTTTATACCATCTCTGTGTTCTGCCACAGTAAGTGGCGTACAAATATTACTAAATTTGGAACAAAAAATAGTGAACAAATATTAAGTTGGTCAGTTGGTACTACTATCAAATAAATTTGTCCGATTGGGGTAGCTTGATGTGCTGGCCAGCACGGATTTTCAACTTTATTACAAAAGTGTAAGGTTCATGTTCAATCGGGATAATTTGAGTTTGAAATAGGTTGATGTTGCTGGCGTCTGTACATTTGTAAACCACAGGTTACATACAAACTTAAGTAACACTTTTTATTTATAATTATGGCATATAACGCTTGCAAACTTTAATCGAGTCGAATTTGTGCGGTATGTCTACACAGATAATGTCAAATCACCTCAACACAGTGATGATTTCTTCCTTTGTTATTTTCCATAATTCGTGAATCAGAAGCGTTTTGCTACGTTGAGTATCTTCAAGGCCAAAATAGATTTAACCACAAAAAAAAATACCATTAAAAAGTAGGTATAGGTACTCCAAACAGAAAAATCGACGAGTGTCTGAAAAATCACTTACTTGGTGTTGCAGATGCTGTTCGTGCACTAACTGGTCGCAACTGCTGGACACCTCTAGTGCGAGGTCACTGAACTGCTGCGCGAGCGTCGCACAAGATATCACAGTGTATACATTCGGCTGCAGGGCACAACATTTCTCCACTGCAACCTTTAACTCCGCTACCGATTTACCATCGAAAGCACTTCGGAACTCGCTTGAAAACTCTCCAGTGCTTAACTCCACTATTGGGCTTAGATCGCACACTAAAATTACACATGAATGAATGAGTCAATAATGCAGTGTTACTTAACACGAACGCGCGTCTACAATTTATCGCATAATAATGACGGGCTTTCGTGACTTGCAAGGACTATACCATGTTAGTAAATAACTTAGAAAATAATGTTATGAAGATAAGCAATCTGATGATCATTGTGACGCCAAAATAGTATCATGTTTATTTATAAAAAGCATTATCTACTCTTTTTAATAACCAAAAAGCTAAGTGCTGTAGGCCGCCCGTCAGTGGTGTCAAAAACAGAATATCCTGGCCTCTTATTCTAATACCACTAGGCCACCTCAAGGTCAAAGTGTTAACATTGACGCGCGGCTTACTATAAAGTTGTAAAAACGACTAAATTGTCTCAAGCACGACTTTTAATTCGATGCAGTAAGTCCTGAACTGAACTGAAAACTGCAGTATAGTGGTGCATAAATAAAATAACCAGCAAGGTACTGAACTAGAATGTACTGTGTCGGTTATTTGGTTTACGGCACACCAGTATTTTATTCATGTTTAATGCGATATTAGGTCCTGTCAAGTTACTGCCGCTAATTTAAAGTCGTACTTTAGTAATTAACTGTGAAGAACTTACTGGACTGTTTTAAATGGCTATCCTTGACAGACGGTTTGCTAAACATATATATAGGATTAGTGTCTGTGCCAGCACTGTATGAGGACACCATGTGGTCAGACTGAAGAACTTCGCCCCCGCTCACTAGGAGCACCAAGGAGTTTGCTGACACTTTTGTTTTCCTCTCTATTGCCAGTTTTAGTGAAGACACGCTAAAAATAATCGTTTCATTGTACAACTTGGTAAGAATGGAAATTTTGAGGAGATTAATGATTTCCGAAATAATTTCAGTTTCTGTAGATTGAAGATCTGGTGTGTTAAATTAATTATTGTCTTTTTGATGCAAGGTACTACTACTAGGTAATAGTTGCAGATACCGCAAAGAGCGTCATGAATATTTTGGTGCGTCTTGCGATGCGGTTTCCGCACCGCACGCGTGCTGCACAACGCGGCACCAGCAGCACTGCACCCACTGGTATAATTTGTGTAAACCAAATATAATGGTTTATGCTATAATTATCTAAATGCCCACCTAGTTTCTCGTTTATTTAAAATTATGACTAGATATTATGTGAGTAAGATGTGTTATAGGTGCATGACTTGTAACTTTTTTGAGCACAAAAAGTAGAAAAGCAAAAACTCAATGTATTACCAATGCAAATTACTTCTGTTTGAGCTTGTTCCAATAGAATAATACTATTCACATATATGGACATTATTTTGAAGATCTTTATGTTGATAGGAAGAAAATTGTAGATTTCAATATTATTTATTTTTTACCTATAGCTTCTATATAACTAAGTAATATTTGTTATACTTACTTCTGCAATGTAAGGCTCATGTCGTATGTGGTCATTTGACCAGCATCCACATGGAAAACATACAGCATGGTGGCAGTATATTTTGTACCTCCACAGCTAAAATATATCACACCTTAGCGTGTCTCTCGCTTGCATCTGCCTTGTGTATCCATGGACTCTACGAATTAAAATGAATTAATTGTTGTACTTTAATTAGGAAAAAAAACAACTATTAGGAGGCCAGATTGAATGCCTGTAATCTTTATGGATTTAAAAAAAAAAAAACTGAAAACTTGCCAGACAAATTGAAATTGATTTTATTTTAAGACTGAGATTTTTGGAAAGGCTGTTTCAATAAACACAACACTATTACATTATATCTTACTGGTTATCTTCTCAACCAAAAATAAGAAGTATAAACAATTATAGCCTCCCCATTCTCAGATAGGTTAGGTTTGTTAGAAAGATTACATTGATTATTTGTAACAATTCAAATTTCCCTTAAGCCTTCATTGTTTATAAACTTTTCGTCTTATATGTACTGGTAATTCATATCACAGCTTCATTAAAAAAAATCACCTGTTTTTATACAATTAAGAGCATTGGAATTAGATATTATTTCTAAGATTTAGATAAATTTTAATTTAATATTAACACTGATATTTTCTTGCATTGATATTTAATCAAACATCATCTCATCAAAGATTAATCTTCTAAGTAATATTTTTGTATATTTGTTGTTTGTAAACTATGATTATGTAGGGTTGCCAACTAAAGACTATTGTACTCTATTTTACATAGGTGTATTTTAAAATCTCCAATAGCTAAAATACTTTATTTATATTGACACAGACTTTTAACTAAATTGAATGAATTCCTGCCATTTCAGTAACCACAAAGAGAGTATTTTAAGTCATAATTAAAAAGTTCCAGGACAAGAGAAACAAGGCTTCAATAAATTAATAAAAACTGAGCTCCTCATGAGGTCAGAATTTAGAGTGCATTTATATTTAAATATAAAAATTGTTCTGCAACAAGTAACAATTAAAACAATTGATGCTGGATTTTTAACTATAAGTCTATATAGATGCACTATAATTATTAAAAAAACGTTGGCACCCCTTATAATTTCGTAAACAATAACAGTAATAAACAAAATCTTTAAAAATTACCCCCTAAATACTATCAGCCCTGTTTAATAAAAATAAAAAAATAAAAAATCTCAAATTGATAAGATTATGGATTGCAATAAACGATTTGATTTGATTTGATTTGAGCATCTTCTGTATTTATTTACAAAGGACACCTTCAGCATTTTAGGGCTTTTGAAATGGAGGTTACCAATATTTATTTACCAAATAAAATTTATGTAAACTTTAAATAAAGATCATAAATCTAATAGACAAGCCTAAAATAAACAACAACGTCATAGCACGGACTATCAGCACAATAATTTGTAAACTTTATATAATATTCAGTGTTAAAATAATTACAACGCTTGTTGCAATATAGAAACAGAATAATGGAGCAACAGACTAGACCATCTAAGTAAACCAGTTCAGTTTTTGCGTTTGAAAAAAAATTTGAACAACAAAGATTTCGAGCACTTACGCAGTCCAGAACTCTCGCAAACACTCCTTAGAGCATTGCTAAGCATTCAAACAGAATCCATTAACACGTATTCTTAATCATCACGTTAAATAATGAACGAACACATTAAGCGAAATTACACGAGCTAGATAGGCTGTTTATAATTTTAGCTCTCGAAAATGTAAAAACACCACCATTGCTCAACTCAATAATCACTCAGCTGACATGACAGCGCACACTACATACTCATAACAAAAACATTGAACTATGTAAAGCTAGCGCTGTCCTTATCACACTTAGTACAATTTGGAATATCCATCTCTGTTGTATGCTATATATTCTAATTCAGCGTTGTTGGTCTGGTGTTCTCACTTTTGAACGTCAAGCCCAAACGGAACTCTTAGTGTTACTATAGCAAAATAAAAAATTAAGATTAAAAAAAAAAATCGCTACTGTTGCCAATATGAAAACCATGAAAACTTGAAAAGCAATGACTTCTAGCTTCTTTTTCATACTAGAGTCAGACCAACGAAAGCTGACTTGAATTATTTTCTGAACTTTTAGTATACCAACATTTAGGTCTAGCTGAGTGGAGCTCGAGTGAAGTGAGAGTCAAAATGAGTTGAGCAAACATATTGTAGATATGTACACATATAGCCAGTCAGCTTGTATTATACTTCCAGCCAGGCATACAAAAACTGTATTTTGTTAGGGAACTTAGAAGCACTATTATTTATTCTGTGGTTATGGCAATAAAATTGTATAATATTGCAGTATGTGCACATTGTGTGCGCAAGTTGTCTCACGAATGTTTCGAAGTTTAGAGGTTCGCGCACTTTGACGTGCATCATAAAACCGACAGCTTGGAAAACCGTGAATGCAGCGAAAATTTAGCATAGTAAACATTTGCAAACTTCGTCTTAAGGTGAATGCGTAGTGGCAGCCCACCAAATTGAAATGTTCATAGTTTTTTTTATTATTAAATCATATGTTATTAATAATATCATTCGCGGCCTTAACAAATGAGGATTTCAAGAAATACACTTCTCATCAGAAAAATCGAAACATCTTGCAAGTTTATGTTTTGGAAGGATTATCAGAAAAATGTGTATATTTCGGAATATATGTCAAATGTCGTTTAATAGCGAATAATTATGAGGTTTTCAAATTCTGATGTTAATGTTCTAAATTCAAATTAAATTTTCATAGGTATCGTATTTTGTTTAACAAGTCATTTTTACCCTGTATGGAGTATGAAGGAAATTTATAAAACAACAGATATAAATGAATAGCTAAGAAACGTTTATTTAATAACTTATATTCCCACCCCGAGCTCTTATTACTGGTTCCATGCGGCTCTTCATCAATCGGATGGGAGTCACGATCAAAATGTTGTGGCATTCCATTCCATTCCTCTTGGATTGCATTTTGCAGCTGGCTAAGTGTTTCTGGGGCAGCATCTCTTGCACGAATTCGTCTCTTTAATTCATCCCATAGATGTTCAATCAATCGGATTCATGTCCGGGCTTCTTGCTGGCCATCCCATGATGGAGATACCGACTTCGGTAACATAATCTCGTACGACGCTCGCGGTGTGAGCCGTTTCCAATCAAATGTGCATAGGGCATCACGTGAGGCTCAAGAAACTGTTCGTTGTACCGATGAATGTTTAGTGCAGGCAGACGTGGCCCAGACACAAAGACAAGCTCTTTCTTACCGTCGGCGCTGATTCCTCCCCAAACCGTCCACGAACCGCCACCATAGCTGACTTATTCTTCAATGCAGCATTATGCAAAGCGTTCTCCATCTCTTCTGTAGACCTTGTTCCTTCCGTCGTTACCATACTGCATAATTTTACACTCATCAGAAAAGAGGACTTTGTTCCACTGGAGGTATGACCAATTAAGGTGCTCACGTGCAAAGTTAAGGCGCACTCTTCGATGGTCTGCAGTTAATTTCGGCCCATTTGCAGGCTTGCGCGGTACCAGTCCACGTTCCTCTAACCTTCTTCTAATTGTAGAGTCACTTACAGCCACCCTACGCACAACATGAAGCTGCTGCTACAGTTGATAAGCATTCAGGCGTCGATTTCATATCAGCATTATTTATTTATTTATTTCGTAAAGTAGTTGTAACAATAAATCGATCATCTCGCTAAAAAGTGACTCAATCCCTGCCAGATCCTGAACGCTGCGTGAACAAACCAGTCTCCCGATAGTATTTGTAAACTCTATAGACGACAGGCTTAGATGCAGTGGCGGACTAACAGGGGGCCGGAAGGCCTTCGCGTTCCCCTGATCAAATCCTAAACAAGACTTTAAAATGTGCTTAGTACCGAAATAATTTCATCAAGATCAAAACACTACAGCCGTCTAGACTTTTTACGCGGTACTAATATTCTTTTAACTTTGCTGAACGCCTCCAATACACTGGGGGAATGCCCGTCTTTGCAGCGGGTACTTTGAAATTAAATTTCACTTGCCAGATTTTAACGAAATAAACATAAACACCACATACAAATGTGAACTGAACATTTTTTTTAAAGCTCATTCAGTTTTTCCGCTTACTGCTTAGATGCAATCTTATGCGTCACCAAATGCAATCCAAGAGGAATAAAATGGAATGCCAAAACATTTGATCGTGACTCTCATCCGATCGATGAAGAACCGTATGGAAGCAGTAATAAGAGCTCGAGGAGGGTATACAAGTTATTAAATAAACGTATCTTAGCTTTTTTTCATTTACGTGTTGTTTTATCAATTTCCTTCATTCTCCATACAGGGTAAAAATGACTTGTTGAACAAAATACGATACCTATGAAAATTTAATTTGAATTTAGAACATTAACATCAGGATATGAAAACCTCATATTTTCCATTATTAAATATTTGACATATTATATTCCAAAATACTTTATACACATTTTTGTGATAATCCTTACAAAACATTAACTTTAAGGTGTTTCGATTTTTCTGATGAGAAGTGTATTAATAATAATTATTAATACACTTCTGAAAAAGTCGTTTATCTATTTCAATAATTGTAATATATATATAATAAAAATATTTAAATAGATAAACGACTTTTTTAGAAGTGAATTAATAAAAGTGAAGTGAACTCTGCCATATCAAGACTGGACATCTGAGCTGCCAACTGAATGACTAGAGCGAATCATGTCATTGCGAACACAGATTATATCTAGTTGTAAATAGCGGACACTCAAACCCACTCTAGCTACGAGCTATGGAACTATTATAACAAACTGTTAATTCTTACAAAATAAGATAGATGGCGCAATTCTGTACAATACCAACGCGTCATGTAGGTACCTGGTACGCTGCTAATGACAAACGAATTTTATTTGCAAGCTCTCAGAGTTTGCAAACACGGATTAAGGCATGACTCAGGGGAACATGATTTAGCCAAAATAACTGCGATTCGCATGACGAGATGATGACGAGCATGACAGTCAAAACCATGGCCGATCAGCATTTTTTATCGATTCCATCTAGTACTTACCAAACTGTCTTATCAAAATTAAGTAATCATTCAGAGATACAGAAACGAATCCTAAATAGGTAGGTACTTAATCAAAGGAAAAAAAAAAGATTTTCAGCACCTGTTTATTTCAGCGTTATAAGCCTTTTACATAACTAACAATGATGAATGAAAGAATGTTTATAAATTGCTGTAAATAAGCCGCCTAAGTATAATTATACAGTACAGACAGATACATAATGCAAGTTAATCCAAAGGGTGATCACCTTTACAAAAGGTCATACTTTAAAATGCATTACACTGGAATGTAATTTTCAAAAAATGATTATGAATAAAACCAATAGCAACAGATCAAAACAATACTCTCTTAATATAAATAATTGATGTAACAAACATTTATGTTTGAGTGTACACTTAGTTATTGAATGCAATAAGTACTTATAGTGATAAAGTTATTAAATTCCAATAAGCATTGGATACAGTATGATAACAAGCACTTAAAATTGCATTATGTTAGTATAACACCTAAATATTGTAAAATAACAAAAAAAATAGAATAAATGTTGTCATAAATGCTTGAAAAAAATTCCCAACAAAATGTCATCTTCTAAAAAACTTATATAAATGCACATACTTGTAAATACAAATAAAAAAAAACAATTTTCAACATACTAGTGAAACTGAGTAAAATGTGAAATCCCATGATAAACCTTCTTATTCAAAACTTTTGTTAAATATAAAATAACCAACTATTAATCTTATTGATAAGATGTAGACTTGTATAAAAATATTCAAATTATTAATTGTACATCACAAAATAATATTGTAGCTACCTTATAATATTTCGAGAGTATGGACATACTCTTCTTACAGAAATTACAGTCACATTTTATTAAATTTAAATTGGTATAAAAATATTTATCAGTAATTAATATCTAGTCAATACCAAAATATACATTTATCATAATAAATAATCTATATTTTTATTCCATTTTAAATAGTATATTAAATTAATTTTCTTTTTATCACCATTTGTAACATGAGTATTCCCCGACTTTCTCAACATACTTTGATCAAAGGTAATTCATACACAAGCACGAGCGTCACGTGATTATCATAGCTTACATTTATTTGTCACATGTCAAGTTTAGGCAGTGTACAGAAGTGGATAAGTCACAACCATTGTCATAAATTTAAAATGGTCCCCTTAATTTATTATACTATCATGCAAAAACAAGAATGATTAATAAACAATGAACAGGTTTGTTTGAAAAATAAAATACTTTATGAAGATAACGATGTAACACATTTAAAGGAATGTAATACATAAATAAACAACAATAGTAACTAATTGTGATTAAAATCGGAATGTAACATAGAAACTTTATAACTTGAACTTAATTGTTAAAATTTACAATGTTATTCTGCAAAACAATAATTATCAAAAAAACCTCAAAAGCAAACCACCACCATCAGCTCTAAATACCAGGCTTTAATTTGTCAAAATTAAGATGCGGGCTTCTGCCATTTATATGAGCCAGAGTACTTAAAGTCATACGAAGCAAGTTTGCTATCTGCTTCTGGAGGGCCTCGTGATCCATACACATATGGTACAGGTTTAATTTTTTTCTCTTCCAACTCTTTGAGAACAGGCGTGAAAATACGCCAGGCCTCCTTTAATTCATCACTACGTACAAAATGCATTTGTGTTCCGGTAAATACATCAGAAATAAGTCTCTCATATGCATCAGGGACATCTGCTTCCCTGTAGCGCACACTATATGTCAGGTCCAATTCGGTTTCCACCAAGTCAAATTTCATTCCAGGTGATTTGCTCATTAACTTCAAATATAAAGCCTCACCGGGCTGAACTCGTATCACTAATTCGTTTCTCTTTGCGTGTCCATTGAAGATGTCACCAGGAGCATCTTTGTATTGAATTCTCACTTCTGCTTTTCTTTCATTTAGAGCCTTTCCACAGCGAAGAATGAAAGGCACACCTTGCCATCTTGGATTATTAATCCGAAGTGCA
This sequence comes from Phlogophora meticulosa, assembly GCA_905147745.2. NCBI lineage: Eukaryota > Metazoa > Arthropoda > Insecta > Lepidoptera > Noctuidae > Phlogophora > Phlogophora meticulosa. The sequence goes on along the minus strand of LR990522.1, from coordinate 11,507,496 downwards.
GCTAGTGCATATGTTGGTGTCACAGAATTCTTTGGTACTGTTGGATCCTCTAGATATCCCATTTTTTCATCACCTTTTCCTTCAGGATTGCCTACATACTGTCCAACCAGAATATCATTCAGCTCAATAGGTTTAATGTGGCGCAGAACTTTCACTTTTTCATCTCTTATATCATTCGGATTTATGGTAACAGGTTTCTCCATAGCAACAAGTGATAAAATTTGAAGTAGATGATTTTGCATTACGTCGCGAATCATACCAAAATCGTCAAAATAACCTCCTCTGCCTTCAGTTCCAAATGGTTCCTTAAAAGAGATTAGTACAGATGCAATATTCTCCCTATTCCATGAAGGACTTAAAATTTGATTAGCAAATCTGATTGTCATGAGGTTTTGAACCATCTCTTTCCCAAGATAGTGGTCAATTCTGTAAATCTGCTCTTCTTTGAACAGGCCAGCCAGGTGATTGCTCAATTTGTCTGAACTTATATCATCTCTGCCAAAGGGTTTTTCGATGATAACTCTTGTGAAGCCTTTAATGGATACACATGCATTTCGTATATTCACTGTAACATCTTCAAAAACAGTTGGTGGTACTGCTAGGTAAAATATTCTGTTAGCAACTGGACCTTTTTCAGACTTGCTTATTAGTTGGTTGAGCATTTCATAGTCAATTCTTTTGTCGTAGGAACCAGCAAAATACTCGTTTGCTTCCCAAAACTCCTTTAGTTTCTCCTCCTCTCCCGGACGCACTTTTAAATATTTTTTGCATTTCTCCTTAACTTCTGATATTGTTTGTTTCGTACGAGCATAACCAACAAACCTGGTGTGACGAGGTAGAAGATTGTCTCGATATAAATACCAAATAGTCGGATAAATCTTTTTTCTTGCAAGATCTCCAGACGCACCACACAATATGAAAGTGTGGGGATATTGAAAATCAGCTTTGTTTTCCATGTTCACGTAGGTTATTCACTTGCAAAAACTTTAGTAGTTATTGTAGGTTACACAATGCGTGGACTCCGTATTTATTTATGAAGCACTTATTAACGATGTCGTTGCTCTGATAGAAAAAAAAGAATTACAACGCATAAAACACGCTTTACATTTACGCCGGGAAACGCAAGAAAGTAAACTGTAATTTTGTCAGCAGTGTTTATATATGACTTTTTTCAATTTCAAACTTACACAGGTGCAAGGTCAATCTGTATTTCGCGAATTTGATTGGTTTAAAGGTAAGTACCTAATTTTCAAACCAATAGGACTCAAAACAGTGGTAAATTTTCATATTGGTATTGAGAACTGACCTTATTTACATGACTTTAACTTGACATTGAAAAATAAAAAAGCGCTGTCTGTGTTTCGCATGGAATTAGTAAGTACTCTAAGTAATGTTCTGGTATAATCATCAATGCTTCATAAAAAAAATATTTTATTAAATTTTACATTTATTTTTTACCAAAAAATATGAAACAAGCTTTATAAAATTATGTAAATTTATAAATATATTTTGTAGTCGTAAGAAAAAGTAACTGAAATTGTGAATCCGAAACAAATCGGAGGAGTAATTTGATGTATACTTGGTCGGGTTTTCATTTACTTGTTTGTTACTCACTTAGGGAGGGTTCCCACACGAGCAACTTAGTTGCCCAGCAACTGGTTTGTTTTTGGCGCTGTCTGTTGGCCAAGATTTTGGTGATACACGGACAGCCACGCTATTTTCTTATAAAATTTTGCTGCATTCATCAACATCAATTTTTAAGAGACCTGTGTGGTCTGTGCACTTCCATATTATTTTATTATTCCCAAAGATCTAGCGGGTGGTCCAGTTTAGTTCTTTATTATTTCACCACTTCAGTATATATTGGTTACACCACTTTAGTATATATTGGTATACACAAACACAGCAGTGGAGGATAAACTAATAGATATTTTGTTGACAAAACTCTGTAACATTTTATTGAACTAATATTTTAATCATAATAATAAAAAAACCATTTAAATTCTATTTTTAAATATTTAAATAAAAAACAACAAAAAATAAACATTTATAAATATAAGAAATAGTTGCCCACCGGTATCGGGAACAGGGTCACAGCTACCAAGTGGTCAAGGCTCCAGAGAGAGGAATCGCCTAACAATACGTGCCGTGTCCAGAAGAACTGCTTTCTGAATCAAGCCCTTGATCCAGCTGCCTAACGAGATCCTCCTTAGATGTTGGTCAAGGCTCTTAGCTATTAAGCCATTGGCTGACACGACTATCGGTACAACGATTGCTGACTCCACATCCTACATGTCGACAACCTTGCGAGCTAAGTCAAGATACTTGATTTGTTTATCTTTCTCGGCTTTCACGAGGTTCCCGCCATGCGGGACCGTTACATCAATAATCGTTGCGCGCCTCTCAATTCGATCCATCACCACTATATCAGGCTTATTGGCTACAATAGTCCTGTCAGTGATGATAGATCGGTCCCAATACAAGGTAACACTGCCATTTTCAAGAACTGTGTCGGGCACATACTTGTAGTACAGCACTTCCGATTCTACCAGACAAATAAAATAAAACACATACGTATTCATTAAAAATAAAAATTATTATGGGATAATATCTAAAACAAGATAAACCCTATTAAGTGGTTTCATTAAGTTTAGTAGGTCAACCATTTGGCTTAAATTTTACCTTTCCCTTTTATATATGGTGCATTGGGTACCAACTGGCTGGCAAGCAACTTTTTAGTCGCCGTGTACAAACTTTAATGGCAACAATGGATGGGGCAACAGTTGCATTGTCAACCTGTTTCCAACCCCGTGGACAAAATAGTATCCCGGCTGTCTTGTCGCTATATGCGCGTGCTTTGATACATAGCCAAAACTCATATACTTGATGTGAGATACAAATTAACGTGGAGACAAAAGTTGCTGGTGAACTATCTAAACATATTGTGAACTACAGATTTTCGTCTAGAAATTGATATCATAGACTAAAATTTAAAGGTAATTCTTTCACTATTTGACAATCACAAATATCATTAATATTTCCGAACGAAATTCGACTGTGACGTGACGCGTTGTTTTATGTCACTAAGAATTAATTGAAATTGGGTTATTGGTGAATTCTTATAAATATTAACCACTGTTATCGCCTTTTTTGAGTATAGTAAAGTTTTACTATTAGTGTGTCTCATAATATCTTCAAAGACATTTGTGTACAGCAAGAGGGTGTATTATTTCATCTTCGTATAGGTATATTTAGTTCAACGACCTTGTTACTGACAGGTTCATCGTTAGCCACTGAACTATTCTATGAAAGTGGTATACCGTAAACGATAGATACCAACATCAAGCCAAATGATGGAGCCCTCGAGAGATTCAGGTAAGAAGTTTTCATTGTATTATACTGTTTAAAAACTTTGGTAATGTCAGATTCATAGACTGTCATTCTACCCATATACGATACTGTGGTCGTTGTTTTACATGATAAACAACTGTTCCAGTTGGATTTACCAGCTTATTCGTAGTGTGGCCTACCAATGTGTGAGTTGTTTATTTCCTGTATTGTGTTAAGTATGTATTTAAAACTAGTTATCATTACACTTAAGATAAATAAAGGATGTTAATGTACAATTTAGTCACAGTTCAATTATGCACACAGGACATATACACAGGACTCATATTCTCAGTATAATATAGCAATAATATAATTATATTGCTCACGGGGTTGTCTGGTTGCTAAAAGTGGCATACTTGACAGCTGATCTTGATTATTTCTATTAGGAGTCTTAAGATGACCCTCTGACCCTACTATGCCTTGACGAAAGTAACCCATACACAAATTGAGTATAGCAGATTAAACTATAAAAGCATTAAAATGCTTATTTTCATTTGGATGTAAAATACATTATGTATAAACAACTTGAAACATAGCTCTTACAGTCAACTTTAAAATAAAGCATTAAAACCCTATAACCTAGTTGAATATACCAGCTGGATTGCACCAATACATAAGAAAATTAAGTGTAAAATAGATTTACATAGAAAAGTAAATTTACTTCACTGCTTTCAATGGTACCATGTTTTTTCTGTATCTGGCTAAGTACATGCTATTCCTATAGTATAGAATAGAAAACTATTGCACACCTTTAAAACTTACAAAAAATAACTTTAAAAGCTACATAGGGTGTTAGAATAGACGGCCTTATTGCTTTAAGCGATCTCTTACAGACAATCTATACTATTTCTGTCCTCTTTGACATAGCTCTTGTTCATAATATCAGCTGTTATTAAATCCAGAAACCCATCATGCCAGTAAAGTTGCACCAATTAATTAAAAAATGCCCCACGGTAAGGTCAATGTTGATTTGCATTATTTTCATATATACATATGGGATTGTATGGCAACATAAACAATGTGTACTTGCTCAATAAAATTTTATTTCTCATTATTTTTCACACACCAATAAATTACCATCATTACACCGTGGTATGCTAATCGCCATCTTGCTTTTTTCACACCAACCTCTCTCTCTTTCATCCCCTGTGTTCCATATTAAAAATATTAGCTGCGTTCATGCTTTAGTATAATACAGTAATTTTATATACACATATCTCAAAATATCCATTGCTAACAGTAAAATTCTGAATGCAGGACATATTCATTTTCGTTTCTATAATTTAATCAAACACTTTTTTATCACATTTGATTAATATTATCAGTTTATTGAACTTCAACAACAACAGTTTCAGTACATTTTAATTCTTTTGTTTCGAGTAGATTAAAAAAATAATGAGTTTGTTAGTGGACACTACACCACCATTCTTATTTTACTTACCATTTAAATAATATTTTATTCATGACCCCGGATAAAATACCTACATATTTGTAATAGGCTATTAGACCTTTTTTTCCGAATTGAGTTAAGTAAGTAAGAAGTATAAGTTCCTATATCTAGTTATAAAACCCCCAAATTTAGAGGAAATTATTAAAACAAAATATTAGTGTTTTCAATATTTTTTTCAAGCTCAGTTTTCTTTTAAGGAAACTATTAGTACCCACACACCACAGAATATTGCAGAATATAGGTTCAGTGCCTTGTATACACCAAAGTATACTCAGTGCCTAACAAGAAATATTGTAACACATTTAATCAAATAAGGATTACTTTTGTTTATTTATATGAAATTAAGTTAAATTACTGTGCTTATTTTTTAACACTGCATTGTGATCAAAATTCTGTTTGCGGTCATTTTGATTAAGTTATGTGTAAAAGGTTATATTTTAAAACATCAATAAAGCTCACAAAACTATGTTTGCTGGTAATAGGATTGTTGTGTATCAAAAATGTACTCTTTCCAGCAAATATAATTTTTCTCTAATACATTTTTGAATTTCAGGGGCTGCAAGTAATCCCCCTTAAAGTGATTATGATAAATTTAAGTGGTATCTTATTTTTATGATTTTTTTATCAACTTGGTCATCATCCTGGTGTTTATTACAGAATGACAATAATTACAAACACTTTTTTTATCTGTTAAGCATTAATAAAACCATGATATTCCACAATAATCACTTGGTCACATAGTCATGCCCACATTTAAATAGTATGTTTTCATCAATATAGTAATAAAATAATCACCTATGAACAAAGCATAATGTGTAGACATTATTTTGAAGTTTAATGTCCTTTCAACGTCCTAGATGGCGCTTTTAAATTAGTTTCTTGTGTTACTGCTAGATGGCGTTTCAAGTATGAATGTGTAGAATTTGTTTCGATTTTGTTTATGAACTAAGAACTCATACTTTAAAAGCTCTGTATTTTAATCTGACTTAAAAAGGGGGAAGTTTCTCCAGAGGACATATTTAAAGAACTAGGTGTATAAAATTCTCAATTTTTATTTGGTAAAATAAAGTCTAGTGGTAGGTTCTTAGGTACCACTGAACTAATTCGTTTATCAAAACAACAACAAAAATACTAGATAATTTCAGATGATCATCTTTGCTATAGTTTGATTGTTTTTATAACCCACTTCTTAATCTATTGGAGAGCCGTAAGTAGATACGAGCGTTTGAAGTATTTATTCAGTAACTAGCTGTGCCCCGCGGTGCTACCCGTGGTTAAAAAGTTAACATGAGACGATTCGAAATTCCCACGGAATTTCTTACCGTTTTATACTTAGGGTATAAGCTATCTTCATAACAAATTTCATCCAAACTAGTTCAGCCTTTTCAGCTTGATGGAATATCAAACAAACACACACACAAAACGACAAACTTTCACATTTAACATGTGATAGGTAGTGATAACCAATAGACAATAACTGTACGAAATTAATAACTAAATCTGTTCTTTTTAAATGCATCTATTGAACGAACGTAATTTTGAATCCTTTTTCTTCTACGCCCTCAACTGCCGCTTATAGACCTCCGTCTTAACTCTTCTCTTTCCTTCCTCGTCATTTAGTCACTATTAAGCACAACAAACTCCCCTGCAACACTTCAGTCTGATAAGAATTTGAATCTATAAAATATAATGCTGTGCTTCTTGCAACCAGCGATCTACCGCTGCCCTCATCAGTTCCCAGGCCACCGTGTGAGACGCCTTTCAACGATACGCCTTCCTTTATCCGGTCGCCACTCCAGAATGATTTGGCCTCATCTTCCATACGAATACGTTCGGCAAGCAATGAAGAGAATTTTTCGGGCTATGTCGGTAACTATGGTTTTCCTGTGGATCTCTTCATTTCTGATTCGATCACCCAGGGGAAATCCAAGCGTACCCCTCTCCATTGTCCTTTAGGTGACTTTCAGCCTTCTGATAAGACAGTGGGTCTCATCAGAAGGTGTGATTGTGAGTGTGAGTGACCACGTTTATGTGTCTCATGTCATCTCCATCACATGGTTGAACCTAACTGCCGAAATTATGTTTTGAAGCACACCTACTGCCTCTACCTACTTCTACTACTACTACTACTTCTTTAGGGAGTACACGCGTGACGTCATGCCTAGATTAACATATAAGTCTTCATAGCCATGTCTGTCTGTGGCACTCTGTTCCTAATCGTGGTATTTATAGTCTCCATGAGTGATGATGCATAAAAGTTCGGCCGGCGCACTGGGCAGTCAGCCTCGTAGCGACAATGCTGGCTGGACAATACTTTTACCAGAACATGTCAAAGTTAGTCAAAAAGAAAAATTGAATCTAACTGCCCCTTCCAAAAAGTAGATTCGTATGAAGAAGAACTGTACTACCTACTAGCGCTGACGCAGCAGTTGGGGAAAGTTCGCGAATATGCACTTTCTACTGAAATCGACTACTGCGCAACTCAAGGTCAGCGCCTATGCTCTCATACGCTGATACGAGAGGTGAATCCTGATTTGAGTTGGTTATGTTAATACTGATTGGGCTATCAGTTATATTATCTGTGGAGGTCACATTGGCACTGATACATTTGTTTTGTTTTAAAGATAACAAACATGATAACAACTTATTTTCGTCAGTTCTTAGAAAAAGTTTGACCCAAACATACAAGACCCCAATGTACATAAATCTGAATCGGAAAGACAGCAGACTGTACTTTAACTAACGACTGGTTCTTAAAGAAAGACAAAATTATTTTTTGTATTTTTTTTTTATAAATGTGAAAGTTTGCGAGGATGTATGGATGTTAGTCACGCAAAAACTACGGAACGGATTTAGATGAAACGTTACAATATTACAGCTTATGCTTTAGAATAACACATATTCTTAAATATTTAAAAAGAAACTGCTAGTTTTTAATATTCTTTAAATGTGAATTTCAGTCTAGATTTGTTGGAGTCCCGCAGGGTAGCGTTCTTTGCACAATAATGTAGGATACACGTCGGATTTATACGGCCACTTGGTTACTGACGTGTGCAGTATTTACCGACGACAAACGAATCTCAACCTAGCATACGTTAAAAAGCTACGGCTAGCTTGCACAAACCCGAACATACATAGAACTCAAACAAAGTTATTTGGTTCACAACAACTTAAATAAAGAGCTATTTCGTTACGTCACATAGAATAAAAGAAAAGGACCAAAAATGTATGTGTAATATATAGGAAATAATATAAAATTTAAATCGAACAGTAAAAAACCCTATTCAGGAACTAACTATGGTATTAAAACGACATTATGTTATAATGCCGTCAATAGGAGCAAAATGCTACAGCAATAAGCTAAAAATATAAGTTTTAATCTCAGTGAAGTCAGCTGTATGTACCTATTCTATAAAAGGCAGCAAAAAAAGAAACTCAGGTCTCAAAGTTTACCTAAATCCAGAAGCTTGACAATCATACTTTTAGAAGGAAACTTTCCAAAATGATGTAGGCACGAGAAACTTTCTTATAAATATGGGACACGCAAATCTTGTCCACAAGAAATATGTGAAAGACATATAACTTCGTGATATTTTGTCAAAAAGAGTAAATATCTGCCTATAATCACAAAGGAATAATCTCCTAAATCACCTAATCAATGTTGCTCATTTGAATGCTAATGGTATGTCGTGAAAATGTACTCCGTATTTTGCTGGAAAATTGTTTACGACGTAATTTCCTTTTCATAACGAAAGGCACAACAAGAGTACAGAAACATATATTATGTAGATCGGGATTAATGTTTTAAACGGATCGGAATTAGGACCAACCCATTAATAATAATTTGTGCTTATTATGATAATAAAAGAACGTGGAGAGCGGGATAACAAACTATTGAAGGGAAAAAATGGTTTTATCTACTTTTGCAGGAATAAAGAAAACTACACTACTAGGTATTAATAATTATTGCTTAGCAATTTCGAACTATTATACAGCTTACAGTTGAGAAGTCTATGAAAGTTTTGATAAGACCAACTTGCGTTGCGGTCGTTTATTAATTACTTTGCTAATGATTTTTTTTAAAGACAAAGTACAAGAAATCTAGTAAAAACAAATGGTAACTGTGTTCCTCGTAATCTCAAAACTTAAACAATTTAAGTAAGTACATGCAAATTTGAAAAGAAACAAAACCCACCAGTATTCATTGCAAAAATATAGATATAATTGAAAATCCATCAGGAGCATTAAGATCGAGAAGCATTCGTTTTATATCCAAGTAATAATGTGGTTCAGTTGGTCTAATAATCCAATAGGTTAATAGACTAGAGAACAAGACAGATTGAAGGAAAGGAAAGGTCGTGTAGTCTGGCTGGTCACATTGCATGGTGCGGTTCGAAGGACTAAAGCACGTGCGATGCGGCGCGACAGGCAGCGCGGGCGGGTGGCAGGGCGAGGGGTGCGCAGTCGTGTGCAGTGGACCACTCGACGTCGCACAAGGTCAAGGAGAATGATTAACAACGAAAATACAGCAAAACAAACGGTGGCGGTGCGGGGTACGAGCGGGGACACGGCGCGCCAGTCAGAGCAGCGACGCCGCCCGCATCGGCCGCGAGAACGGCGCCGCTCGCGACACATACGAAAATCGATGCACGATCCGTAACCGGCATTTAAAATTAATTAACTACCGTAATTTCAATATTAATCTTTGATGATAGACGTCATGACGGGCTCCGCGCGCATTAGCCACCCATGTTTGTGATGTGTCACTCGTGTTGACGAGTTAGGGTTGTCTCACGATTTTCAACTTTGGAAATAAGAGAACTCTTGGATCCCATGCAACTATACAGCCGTAATTCCTATCATTGTCTGCTGGTGTTTCAATGATTATGTATGCGATATTATTTGCTCATATATCTGCCAATTCTGTGTGAAGATAACCCGTTATTCAACTTTCAACATTAACTATTTAGCAATAATCCTATTATTTAAATTCAATATATTTTTATATATGCTTTCTTACCTATCCTAATTACCTTAAATTGCCTTTTAACAAAAATTCTCTTCACATTTGGGCACAGTACTTTCAAAATGCCTAGGTAATTTATGTGCCAGGAGCAAATTCTCAACATGTTTTCGGAATGTTTCTGCAGAAATCAATTTCTTTTGATCATGATTTTGGAAAGACTTCAATTCTTAAGCCTTACAAATAGAAAAACACTAGCAACTTAATGCCTTTCGAAGTTAAACTGGCCACGAACTATGATTGAAGTTAAAATCAACAACGTTAACATACGCAATATAAACTTGTAATGTTTTAATGCCCTTATGTCTTTATCTGACACGAGTCGTAAAGAGCACTGCAAGGTTGCAAGTGTATTGACTCTAGTGTTTTGAATAAATTTATCTCGGTGCTCTATTGCTCTAGCCGCTGCATTTCCATTCGCGTATTCCCCATTTTCATATCGAGATAAGACAGAACTTTCCTCGTTTGATAGTTTGACGTCAGGATGATGTAACCGAGTACCGAAAGCGTGCCAAAGCAGAGTGTGATGAGATCGGAGCCTCGTCAGTTTCGTGGTCGCACTAGGATTAACAGAGACATCTTTTTGCCTTTCGACATAACAATGGTTAATTAATTATCTATAAGGCTTTTAATGATCGTATTATAAAGTATTTGAGATATTTCCTTCGTTATCCTTCTTAGATTATAAAGTACTGGCTTACTGCTCATAAAGAGTTAATTCGACTTCGTTCTTTCGTCTTGAATCATCTGGTCATTAAATTCTGATGCGTGCAAAATTGTCTCCTACTAGCTTTGTTTCTTATGAAGAATATATTAATTTCGCAACATAGTTCTTCACTTACGATTTCATAAGATTAATCTATAGTTTCTCTAGTTGGACTCAAGTAAAAGTATCTGTAACATTATATGGATTATGAAGCACAGTTTTCCATTAGAGACTGTGATCAATCAATAATAAAATGATCCAAATATACTATTTGTATATCTGGGACTCGGAGTACTTGAAACAGGTCCTAAGTTCCTGATTACTTTTACGATACGGTTAATTCTAGGAATCAACGACGGCAAACCGACATGACAATTGTAAAATTACTACATACCAGTAACTGAAGCAGAACGTTTGATGTTTGTCATCATACATTATGTACCCATACTACTCATAGTTATAATGAATTGATTACCCCTTTTAACTGCTATCCTTGTACCATTGTTTGTACATTAGCTTTCTCATTTATTGGAGTTCTTTCTTTTCTCTTTACAACTTTTTCAATGCCCCGTAATATTTACAAGTCATAAAATTAGTGAGGAAACTGAAGTAACTTAAGTTGGACTCGTATTTAAATCAGTTCTGGTTTCCCCCTGAAACAATGTCAATTCATAATCTACTAACTAAGTTTACTACTTGCAATGATTTCAAGATGTTATTTGCGGTGTTACTGAAATCGCGTTTTAGTGGTTGGTGCAGAATAGCAAAGTAGAAAATCTGGAGTGAGACTATAAAATTGTCTACTTACATCTTTTAATTAAGTCCAATAAATATTTATACAAAAGATATTATTGATGGACATACATGCACTGTTATCGACTTAAGAGACTCGATTATTATTGTAGCTGTTATCCAAGACAAATACAAGACAAGTTGTATCATTGTCAAGGTCTTCCACTCCATTTGAATTCATCGCCGCCCTCGTGGTATATCACATATGGAATACTAATACGTTGCATTACGTTTTTGTAAATTAAGGTCCATCTTGTTTCCGTATTTTGTTTTATTTTCTCCATCTTATAGACTGTTTGAAATAGATACATTATAATTAAAGCATGGACCTACAACATTGGCAACATTTGTGACTCTTGAAGTTGTTGTTTCTAAAATGAACCAAGAAATATTTGCTTGTGCCTCAGAATCATCAATTAACAGCTTTAGCTGTTAATCTTTTCTTTCTTCATTAACTACTACTGAATTAGCTTCTTCCTCTCTTTAAGTCATAACACATGATTTAATATACTTATTAGATTGTTTACAAATATGTACATACATACCTACACCTCAAGATCTGCATCTTTTCGTCTTACTTATTCGACTTCCATTGTTTATTCGAATTTTAAAACAAACGTATCGAGTTGATTCATTAATAGCCTTTGTAGCCGCTTATTAAAGTATTTTCAAATTTATTACGGCTTGTTAAGGAGTGTTTAGTTTATTGTTGTTGCGTGTATTTAATCGTAGGCGCGAGTGGCGTCACGTCACGCCGCGGGAAGTGTTACTCTTTGGCTTGGTCACGGCCAAGGTCTCGTGTCGACACAACGCTCGGCGTCATTATGTAACGCCTGGGTAAATGATGAAACGCTCTACTTCTCATTATTTTTAATACAAACATATGATACGGACAATTACTATTTTATGTGGGCGATAAAAATATTGATCGTCCCTCTTGGTTTCAACGTCGCAAATTTTACTTTCTTAACATGATTTGACGATAATATGGATTCGATAAATTGTTTTGTATGGTAAAATTATAATGCCACGTGAATAAAATTTGAGTGCGATCAAAGTACAAACAATAGGTCGTAACAAATTCCAACAATGATGAATTACTATGTTTGCACCACATCATCTATGTTTCGCGTGTGGTCGCTGGTCAAGAACAGCAACAACTCGACCATTCACGTTGGTGATATTACAGACAACTAAGGGATTCCATTAATTGTGTTTCCGCTTCAAGCAAATATGAATAAAAACTATAAGAAAATAAATTGTGCATTCTTAAAACTGCCATGTTGGGATCGGCTTCCAATGGCGATGCAGATAATGATAATTCTTTAAGCTCCTTGTATAAGGTAAAAAATTCACCCTGATAATTATTATACATATTATTGTATATCATGTTTAAGGTAAACCTGAAGTGAACAAATGTAACTTTCAAGTAGGTATTCCCGAAAACGGCGCAAACCCAAAAGAACGATAAGATAGTAGAAATTGTACAGACAAATTGGATTCCCATCTAAAAACTCTATACGCGATTACTAACAATTTAATGATGTTGTATCACCTGCATCTTTAATAGCTGTTTATCTACAATAAGAATCCATTTGAAATCAAATCACGTATCTATTCTAAATCCCTCAACAGGTTAGCAATAATAATTATAATTATCACGCAGTCTCACAATGAACGCATATCTGTGTTGAAAATGAGCATTATTTTGTAGTTGGAGTTCCGGTTGGTCTCCCCGCGCCGCGCGTTTACCGGCTAGCCCAGTGCAGACTGGCCAGCGGAGGCATCGCTCAGCGATCTTGTGCACGAACAAAAAACACCTGTAGTCGTCAGTGAATCGCCAAGGTCGCAGGCCCCCGCGGCGCGCTTCTCTCTACGTTCCGTTTACCCATATCTCGCGGCGAATGCACGCGCCGCCCCCGCGCCTTTGACTCACCGTACACCCGCACGCCGCTCGTCGCTCGTCTGCTACTCTACGGGTCAAATCTAGGACGCTATTTAACTTTGCTTTGCAGTACTTGTCTCGTAAAAAGCTACTAGCCTCAGTTAATGATAGATGGTGGACTTAATTAGATCAGTAAGTAATATTCCCAGTTAAAAATAGCAATTTTGATCTACAATGAGGAAAAAACATAGTTAGTTAATGGTCAAAATTGTTCATAAACATAAATAGGCGGAATTTATGTTTACTTACTGATCTAATTAAGTAATTCAAATTTGAGGAATAACAAAAAAACACGGAATGAAACGGAAAGTGTGTAAAATCAGATAGTTTGACAAGGAGTTGCGCGTGCGTTGGTATTGTCACAGTAAAGCTGTCAATGATAATTTGTGGCTGGCGAGCGAGCGTCAAGTCAAGGTCGATGCAGATCGATAGCTCGCCGGTGGGGGACAGCCAGGCATACTTCCATCTCCACATGCACGTATGTACGCACGTCATGCGGACCAAAGAAAGTGTAGGAAAGTGGAAACATTCCTTGATAGCGCGACAAACTGCTCTACGCTCACTGAGCGCTGCGTAATTCTAACTTATCGTGTTGTACTATGATTTTAATCTGGTACAGAATGTTTTCACGACTGCAATTGAAATCTTAATTCTCTTTACAGTCACATATGGCATTTTTATCGTAAAGTCTATAAATAATAATGTCGTTACAGTATGTAATATTTCCTTTGTGAAGTTTATTACCGGTAGTGTTGGTGTCCGCTTAGTCATTGTCGAAGCGATTCCCTTTGTGTGGCCCATCAATCCCGACAATATCATAATGGCTCAATTCATTCAGTTCGTGCCTGAAGGCGACGGTGTGGCGCTTTACTAAAGCCTTTGTCGCATTGTCGATGGCGTGTTTTCCTTCGTCTGGTTTCTGTATTGATTTGTTCCCTTGTTAAACACGCTCACTTACGTAGATTATTTACGAAAGAATCCTCTTTTCTCACGAGAGACTATCAATTACATAGCCCCGGGGTCGTCAAGGATACGGCTTGATTGACAGGTTCGAGGTAATGTAGAAGTTCTATGATGTAGGTGCTTCCCTACACCTTTAACCGAACGTAAATGGATATGGATGAATTCACGCCTGGCTGATTTCTTTTACATTGAAAGTGAATTTTATCTAACGCCTACGCAGTACGCCATTAATAAGATAGATATTCTTTGCGCGCTTTCAATTTTGCGTTTCGGTTTTTAAGGGATTTATTATAATATCACTTTTGTATTGTATTTGTGTTTCATGATGAAATATTCATCAGTTACAATTTCTGACAGCCTCTGCTGTGTTTACTTTCTTTGTAAGTATCGAATTATAGGGTTTATTTGTTCATCTATATCGATCACGATTATTCGTTTACTGAGCGTCGCAGTATGTGGTCCAGATGTAATCTAATATCTCGTTATTATCTTATTTATTTTTCTGAGCCAAACCCTTACGATGTACGATGTTGCTCTAGCTTTATTTATCGCAATACGTACCTATAGCGCACGTTAAGTTTTTGGTACTTGATATTTTTTAAAGAACTCCAACTAGTATTGTATTAATATTCGGATTTTATCCATGGCACAAATTTATTTTCTATGTACGCGTAAGCAATTAATCTATCTTCATCACCATATTTGCATTTTCCTTTACCACGCCTTCTTCTCACAGTACTCGCACACCTAATCCGAATCATCCGAATTATCGGTCGATGTCTGTTGAAGTAGAGTACACTCTCACTTTCTTTTACATATGTTTGGTCTTGGTCGACGAACGTGCATAGTTGGGCCAGTACCGGATTAGGTGTAAACCTCGCGTCATACTTCGAGCTTTGTAGGGAACCCTTAATCCCTTCGACTTCACGGTAACCAAATTAGGGCAATACTACAAAATATTAATACTTACAAAAATACTATAAAAATGTGATCACACTGATCACTGTTATTATAAATTGTGCAATATTTAAGCGTCAAGGTGCTACCTACACATTGTTTGGTTTAGGACCGGAAAAGTTTTTGTCGTCAATCTATGACGAACACCCTCAACACGTGCAACGGTCGTCCCTATACGCACAGCCCCAAGGCCGCATATGCCGCACATACAAACAAACATTTGGCCATGCTTTGAATTGCGTCTTTGATGCCCAAAATTTTAAACTCAGTTCCAATGCGCGCGCGGTTATCAGTAGGGAATGATTTGAAGATAAAAAAATAATATTTTTACAACATTTGTATTGAATGCTTTTCAAGGGATTATGCCGCGTAACTGCGACCCTGAAAAACTTTACAGAAATATTTTTGATTGTACGAACAATTGATCAAATGAATAAGTACCATTTAATCGGTTTTACTAAGTGACATAGCGAATTTTTATATGGTAGAGGCTATCGCAGGGAGTTCGGTCTATGAGTGACGTAAAACTTAATTACAGAAACGCGCCGCACAGCCACGATCACGAAGGCCGACTGCTAACAACCACAATTATTTAGATGATTCCATTCTAACATAACTATAACATTTCAGATTATCTAGTTCAATTCGGAATCATTTGCAGCTTTAAAGGCAAAAAATGCGATTATAGCAACTCGTTTTCAACATAAAATCAGATTTATTCACGTATGATTGTATGCGGACCTTGAGCGCGTCGGGTGAGACCTTCACGCCGGTAACCGCGCGGAAGTTGACGGGTACATTTTTTGTCAAATTCGAGCTTGTTGAATTTTAGTGCGCATTAGTCACTAGCTAAGCATCAGCGTCGAAGCTCGTGGCGCATTGTTGACGAGTTGCACTGCGATATCGTCGCGTCGGGTGCAATAACAGTCGCTATCACAATGTCACTACGACGTCTGCTTTGTCCCCGGTCGCGGCTCTGACGCTTCTGTCCGTATCTCCGGCGTCGCACGCTCAGTCACATTTGCACGTATTATTTAGAAGCCTAGCGTCATTACCATAATTCACGAGTTTGATCTTTCGCAGAGTAAATTGATCGTGACCATCGCATAGCGCGCTAAGTTGCCCGCCGTAACTTGTGTCCGTGCAGTTTAATTTTGAACGTCTCTAAAGTGCAGTGGGTTGATAGTGATGTGAGGATGCTTGTGCGTGGCCATGTCCGTGGCGAAGAAAGACAAACCGACTATGTCGGTAACAGCACTTATCAACTGGGCCAGGCCCGGTCTGCCGCCGGGCCAGCAGCAGCAGCCGATGACGCCTATGTCGCCAGGAAACATGCTTCAACCGATGGCAACACCGTCTAACATACCGACTGTCGACTGCTCACTCGATATTCAATGTAAATATGAAGTTATAATAATCGGCCACGGAAAATTCTTTGGTTCTCCGAGCAGAAAAGTTTTCCGTAGCAATCTTTAGTTTTGTTTTTGTGTGTGAACGTATAAACTTAATGCAAAAAACTGTTTAAAATTAATGAGCTACTAATGGCTACCATAGACACGTTCGATTTTTATTGCGATTATTAAAACGTGATGAGTAGGTCAGTCTGAAAAACTGGCCCAGTGCGAGTCAGAATCGCACATGAAGGATTCCGTACCATGTGGGGTGAAAAAATGCCAACAAAAATTACGTTTCTCGAATGGCCCCCATTCAAGAAACGTGAACTTATAATTGCAATTTTATTTTATTTTTGTTATATTGGCAATAGACATTCACACTCTGTGAAAATTTAAACATCCTACCTATTACGATTCATGAGATACAGCCCGCTGTCAGATAGACGGACGGACATGGGAGGTTAAGTAATAGAGCCCGTTGGCGCCCTTTGGGTATAAAACCCTAAAACCGTCTAATTTTAAAGTTATTTAGTTGTTTATGACAATTCATGCCTTTACAGTAGTTATAAAATATGTGTTAAACATGCAAATTAAGACTAAACATACATCTGAGCTGTTTTCAAGGTTTGCTATATAGAAACCTTTGTTCCATATCTATCAATGACTTAAGTCGCTTGATATACTGAAATGTGTATAAGAAACTACTTTATACCTAGATATCAGCGTCATATAAACAAGTTATTCATTGTCCACTAAGCAAGTCAAAAACTTAGGATCTTCTCAAAACGGCTCATGACACTTGTTGTTAGTTTATTTATATTGATGACATTATAATTCATCATACAAAGGTTAAGAACGTTAGCGAATCGGAACTGCGATTACATCTTTACCAAGCAATTAGATAAGTACTTACAATAGTAAAGAATGGAATGATAATGAATGTCATACTTATTTATAATGATAATAAGTGATGTTCGTACGCTATACTTAGACTTGACAAAGGCTTTCCATCAGCTTTATGTGGCAATGTTTTGTTCACAGATAATAGACGGGTTGATTAATAAAATAGGCAGTTATGGGGTCTGCCGACAGAAATGAAAACTTTAGAATAACTGTCAGTCGGGCGCATCACGTCACATTGGCATGTCGGTGACGCGAACCCATAAGTACCAAAAATTGAGCGACTTTTTTCAACAAAACTCGTGGCTAAAGAAGTTTTTACTGCAAAAATACTTGTGTTCTACGTCATAATAGGATTGTAATTCACTTCCGTTCTATTGTAATTCAGATTCAATTAGCGTAGTAGATAGTGCGAATTCATACTTTACAAAGTTAAATGTATTTTTTTATTCCTACTTCACAGCCCATATTAAATAAGTTTGTCATCTAGCTCTATTGGCACACACCGTTGGTAAAAATGAACATTTTGAAACTGTTTTTTAACGCTGTAATACTTGATTTTACGTGAAGATAAGATGAAAACTAGTTTTAATTTAGTTTCTACATGTATCACCAGGGATTTTATTTTCTAATACTTTCCTAACTTTATACAGCGAAACGATAGCTAGCAAATCTATGAATTTAAAGTTTTTAATAGGTTTTTAGTTTATTTGAATAATTTATTATCTGCGGTAAGTCACCTCAAGACAGCAAACTGTACACTCTTAGCAAGATGTAAATTCGATCTGCATGTTTGCTTTTCACACCTAAAACACCGCGTTTCGCCGCGTGTGTGTATATAATCTTTCTTTTTCACTGATTTTGTTAATTACGAAGATTAACATGCATTTATACGACACATCTTGTTTCGCTAGAGTGAAAATTGTTATTACGCGCTACAATTATATTTCTTTGAAATAAAACTCAATTATAAACATAATTTGAGTTGTCGTCGACTTTTATATGAAGTAACTAGGAATATAATAACAGTTTGTGTATGAGATTACGTGAAACTTGTTTATAGACTTTGAAACAAGATTTAGAACGTAGATAAGCTACGTACGTTTCAGTCTGGTTATAATATCTGAGATGTAATCACTTTACCAAGAAATGAACTTTTATGGCAGAATGAAAGAATTAAATCTCATTTCTTTTATTTTATGCTAACTTAGGAACTCTTATGATATTTGGGTCTTGCGTGCCTGGATTTAGTTTTGACTAATTGTATTCGACTGTTGTCAATAGTAGAACGGGCTTAGATAATTCCAGATAGTCTAGAATTCTAGATTGGTAGATATTTTAATGGAACGTGCTTCTTAACAAACAATTCGTAATACTGTTGATTACGACTTAAGCTCACACAGTGGAACTCGGAGTACCTAATTGAAAATAAATTTCTGAAATTTAATATATTTTCGCAATGAAATAGCAATCACTTGTAGGTTTTCCTCAAAGCGCTTGACCCGTAGTTTTCTAAAGTCTCACTTCAAAGACTCTGATTGCTACTAAAGAAAACCTCCAAGATGAGAGGAATAATTTTAGAATCATTTGTTAACAGACCCGCCCACGGCACAAACTTAGTTTTCAAATGACGAAACTCGCAATTTCGCATACAAATGAAACGAAGCTGGATTCGGAAAGTTTCAGACTCATTATTCAAGAGTAGGTGTTACAAAATGTCAAAAACAACGTATTTTGTCATTAAGTAATTTGACTCTGTAATGGTGGAACATTGCGGTATGATAAAATAAATAAAATATTCAGTTATAGGTAGGTACTTATTGTTCAGAGCAAGGATTACGTACAACAGGGTAGTGTCCTTAAAAAATCTGATTGGTCCGAAAGTTGGATTACTCAAAAATACTGGACACGTATTTTTTCTATTGTCACGTAAACCAAAAATGACGACAATATAGTGCGTTAAAATTGCGCGTGACGTCACGCCGTGCTACACTTTTAGCTTAACAGTGACGTCACAAGCCTTCTCCGGAACTTGGATGTGCTATATCATTGTCACTTTTTATTGAAAAATAAAAAAATACGTGTCCAATATTTTTTGGTAATCCACTTAATATATTTTTACCTACGACACATCCCTATTAGGACATTTCTATTAAGTAGTTTGTTTGTCGAAGGAAACATGAATTACTCGTAAGTTTTCATTTTCACAGAACCATTGAGCAAATAGGGGTGGGACTATTCTATCAAAAGATTACACCATTAGTTGGGTCAATACGTCGAGTCGCTTCGTCTCTGTTTTCATAATATGGTCTAAGCGCCCTATTCACAGTATTCACACGTAGAAATCGAAAGTGTTTGCTTGAAATATGTACAGAGGCCAGCACATCAAGCCACCCCAATGTGTCAATTTTTTTTGATAGTTTTTCAACTCTATCTCAAAAGAAATAAGGTTCATGTTCAACTGGGAAGATTTGACACTTTGGTAGCTTGATGTGCTGGCGTCTGTACACAATGTCTTCCGTCAACGTAGGTATGATACGTTTCAACTCACAAACTGTTCATAGAAGGCTTTGTTATGGGCCTTGAATGTTCCTTTACATTGTTAAAGTTATTGTGGTTTTAATGTCAAACGCCCTGTTTTGTTTGACTACTTGTTTCACTATTTTGAATTCAATCAATATGGAAACTAAACAAAAAAATCCTCGTGCCCTTAACCTGATTAATACGCCATTGAGGCAATATGTTTCTTTTTATAAAACATTTCTATCAGCCGTATTTTTTTTTTCAGCGGTAACTTTCTCACACATATCCTTCGTTTCTTTGATTTTCAGTACCTGAATACGAATCCACATTACTCAAAACTTTCATAACTACCCAAGAAGAAGATAGAAGGAATAACAAGTTCTATGATAATCATGTTTCTATCTTTCCACATGTATTATTTGCATCTGTGTGAAAAAAAAAATGTTTATTTCAAGACTGCCAAGGATATTTTTTTCTTGGTAGGGGTCGTATGCTATTATAATTTGTAATGTTAGAAGTCCATTAACATAAGTGGTTTTCTCGTGTTTTCGTAAGATACAGGATCAACACCACGTCATGTCAATATGCGAAAAACCCTGTTTTCTTTAAAGATTGAATAATAACGAATATTTGGTTATGGAAATTATATTATTAAAGGCAATAGTAGTCTGATATTATGTATGTGCCGAAAAACAAAACAAATATATCTGTATAGAGTTAAGATTCAAGTTCAAGACTATGTTCAGCAAATTAATCCAGTTCGCAAACTCAGTCAGTCCCCCCGAATAGGAATTTAAGAGATCGGAAATGACGTATCAGGTGATATCTTGTTTCTGATGGTGACGTAAGCCCTAAACAGTCGCTCAACCGATGGACAGACGTTATTACGTACGTACCTATTCGAGAAACGGATGTGTTACCAGTGAACCGTCCGATGCAACCGGCTCACATATAAAGATAACGTTTGTTTTTATCCATATTGCATTTTATACTTACTCTGAAACATAAAGATGCTCAAAAACAAAGATGGATTTAATTATTATTTGCAGTAAACTGTTTTATGGCCTCTAATTGGTTATTATCCAAGCCTAAGGTTTAATGTTTAGCTGAAACGAGTTTTTCCAATTGCTACCTAAGCATTAAAACTAATGCTGTTGTTCTGTTATCTATATTATGTACAAACATATTATGTATTTCCCACGATGCATATGAAGATATGCAACGTAATACAAATAAAACGTTGTGCTCACATATTAATTACCTGCGAATTATGTTATATTTACATATAAAACTGTAATGGTCCTCACCATTACAGTTTTGTGTGGACTGATTGTATTAATACCCAACGAAATCCAAGAAAAAAAGCAAGCCAGATTTTTATTATCTATGTAGTACTGTACTTCCTACAATGTAATGAGTCCGGTGCATAATTATCATATTATTTAACAGAAATTAATTAAAGTGTGTATTTGTGTATTATCTACCTGGCGTGATGAAGCACTTTGTATTATGCTTATTGTTGATTCATCAACGCCGAACAAAATACATGACAGTAAGAAATAATCATCTAGTTATCTTCTACTGATCCATAGAGAAACAGGTTTTATGAGTAGGTATATTGAGCCAGCTAAAATATTTTTTCATAAATCTCAATAATTGATCGTAAATTCTTACATTTTGTGTGAAACGAGAAACCTTTATGTTCAGGCACAGATGGTGAGACAGTTATTGCTAAATTATTACTTGCTCAAGACCAGGTCCACATAAATCAGAAAAGTAAAAGTGTTCCAGTGACGCGAACGAAATATTCAACCTTTGTGATTTAATATCAACCTATAAATAGGGCAGTACCTATCAAATAAGAAGCAAGCCACTCCAAAAAATGTGCACAGATTTCTCATGTGATATCAATTTGGATGTTTTAAGACAATGGCAAGTCGTTTACAAGACGCACGACCAACGAAGCATGTTCACTTAATAGATCAGATATTGGTATTATGGCATTTAGCTTGTATGCTTTACTTGGACCAAACGAGAACACAAGATTTACATTCTATGAACACGTTTGCACACGAGAATTGCGTCACGTATGCTTTTAAAACGAACTTTCAATTCTTTTATCAGTTGGAAACACCTGAACATTTTCAATCATCGCTCGCCAGTACCACTCGGTAAAATATGCCCACTTGGCTGATACAAATCAAAAATGTTTTAAAAGAAATTCAAAGCAAAGTACTTTAGGAAATCCAAGGATTTTCTATTGCGCAGCAGAACGAGGGTGGTGTGGTGGCTGTGTGTGTTTATTTTCTTTTTTGTCTGCTGCAGAAGCCCTCGGACTAATGAACCGGTTTTGTTGGTTTTTGGAACAACTGCCATCCATACTTTTTTGTTTTCCGGAGAATTTGTTTAATACTGCATTATATTTACGATAATACATCTAAGCATCTCGACTTTAGTCGGTACAAGAGTTATCGTTTCCTGTCACATTATGCTCAAAGATTACTCATATATTTTGTAAGATTGATGAGTGATTACAAAATTCACACTGATAATTGTACACGGATTGACTGGATTCATTAAAAAAATATAAATATTTTATTCTGTACACACGTAGACAAATCCTTCATAAAAATTCATATAACTACTGTTAGTGGCAGCTGAAGAAGAAAATATATTTACGCCTCCGCTTGGCGTCTGTAATTAAGATTTCCATTATTAAAGCTGTTCAAATGTTGATTAGATTTTTTATTGCAGGGCTGAACTTGGATAGCGGTTTTATGTCGCCGATGTCACCGCCGGAGATGAAGCCAGACACGGCGATGCTAGACGGCCTGCGAGACGACTCCACCCCGCCACCCGCCTTCAAAAACTACCCCCCGAATCACCCCCTAAGTGGTTCTAAGCACCTTTGTTCTATATGTGGGGACAGAGCGTCGGGAAAACATTATGGAGTATACAGGTACTTACGGCAAAATTTAATGACTTTGGAAATTACTTTCGTGATATTTTCGTAACGAAGTCATATTTATATGAAGAGAGTCTGTTGCCTCGCATAAATATCCTAAAAGATTTTGTGTGCGATACGTGATTTTCTTCGAGCTCGATATCATCCTCCCTCGGGCCAGATGTTCGATAAACAAGAGATTGGCTGTGAAGTTTTTGTCCAAATTTTTTACCACTCCCATATGCAACATAAATTCGTCTGACACGTTTGAAACGAAAGGTCCTCGGCTTAGATCTTACAGGATTATGTGTCGTCCTCTTTTAAAAACTAAAATCTTGTTTCTTGATACGTCGAATTTGGATATCTCGGTAGTAATCATTAATTTTCCCGGAATATAGGTCCTCGTAAATTGTTAGATTTATACGGTTGAGCGAAATAGTTCATTCATCATTTTCGTCAGCTGTTTTGTTTCTCTGACGGACATAGTAGCGAGATGAGATGTTTCACAATAATAGACTAAAACCGTGTGTAAAATATAGAATAGCCCTGAATATGTTTTGGCAAAATACACGCTCACCTTTCATTATTGTGTTTTTAAATGCGACGGAGTTATAAATACGAACCAAATTAAAGGGGTTTATATCTGCTGAATCGCTTGCCACTCGGGAAAAGTAAAATGGTGGGTCGTTATATATTTTTTTTCTTTTCGGTCCAAGTCTGTCTGAGCAGGTATTAGATCACTCTTGGGAAACCTAGACACTTAGAACCATTCGAATAAAATTAAATGTCAATCAATTCGTTTCGCATTCAGCTACGGTCCGTGATGGGCTATGGATCTTTATTATTTTTAATTAAAAATATAAAATGGCTGGTTGGCGATTGTGAATTTTTATTACAATTGAAAAAAAAAACTTGATTTTACATCACGTGTCTGTATAAGGCATGTGTGGAATATGGTTGTGTACTTATTAAAGATGTATTTTCTTTTAATAGGCCTTTGACAATTTTGTTAATAAGGGATATTTTGCGTCAAATAATACTTAATCTCTAGCTAATATGTTAACAGTTAATACGACCGAATCTCTGCCTACAAAGATTAATTTTGAAATTAATAAAGTGCAAGGAGAGGTAATTAAAAATTTACGACTGAAAATAGAAACCTACTATGCCACTATTGATTAATGTGAAATCTAGAGACGCACTGTGGTCGTCATAAAAGGCAATTTAATTAAAGTTAGTGGGCGAAGTTAAAGTAGTATTATTACTTCCTTTATACACTTAAATTACTTACTAATTATATAAAATAAAAACATTTAAAAATAAAAAAATAGTAGCCCACCGGTATCGGGAACAGGGTCCAAGCTTTCGGGTCAGGGCTCCAGAGAGAGGAGTCGCCTAAAAATACGTATTATTATTAGTATTATTAATTGATAAGTACCTAGTAAATATATAAAAATCTTTGTACCGTTTATTTGTTACGTTGATGTAATATAAAAGTGGCTGGAGATGCCGCCGTCTAGACAGCGACGCTAGTGTAGCGTCTGTGTTCAAAAGACCTCTGTTCGTGTGTATACCCACCCGTAACTTGGATACAACATTTATTGGTTGCGTGTAAAATGAATATTATGAATATGGCATGCGCAAAATTAAAGATTTTACACCTTCTTATTATTCCCTAACAATTTAATTGAAGTCGGCGGGCGTGGGAGTGTTCGTTTATTCGATTCGTTTATATTTACACGTTTCAAACACTTTTGGGACTAACTTTGCGGACTGTTTAAAATACTCGCTCAGCTATACATTATTGGAACGATTTACAATTCTATCGATCGGTAGCCGCTCGTAATGCTATTCAGAAGAGGTTTTTTTCACCTTGGTATTTTTTTTGAATGTTGATTTAAAAATCACACATTGGAGGGCAGGTAGTCTTTCATGGCTTTTACATCATATATTTAAGTCTATGTAGGAGGAAATAATATGCGTTGTTTTTTCGTCGGTCAGCGATGTAGAATTCGACGAATGTCGGGGTGGGTTCAGCATAACGATACTTAAGCTCGAGCATTCGTGGGAGTACTTTAGTACCGTTTTATGTCAGGTATTGCAATAAATATTAAAAAAAAGGGTTTGATAAATTTAAAAAGAAAACCGACATAACACGAGTTGGAGTCGCTCAACGTAGGTTTATATTTTTCCATTTCAAGTTAAATTTCATTTATTTGCGACCGCAAGTTTTGATTGTTTGCTAAAGAATTCATTTTTCCTGTAATATTCACATAAACCTCCATATCTAGATTTATTTTAGAATTGCAGATTTTTGCGGACGTTTTTGAATTAATAAGAAAAAATATTTCTGCGTAAATACAATAACACGATTAATAATGTTCGAATACTTGATTTAAGTTACCCCACTTTTAAATGCCCGCTCTTGTTCAATAAAAATAATGTGATTTTAAATTCTTTTACTTGCAAATTGCAGCCCAAGTGAACAAGCATAACTGTTCCAAGTTTCAAGTTGATAGCATTAGTAGTTCCTGAAATAAGTAGCTGTGACAAAAAGACAGATAAGTAAGAGTAGAGAGAATTTTCCTTTTTTACCAATTTAGTACGGAACCGTTACAAGAAAAAGTATTTAAATATTCGAGGTATTAACAGTGCAAAGTATGATAATTTTAGAGATTAAAACCATTTCCACCTCTCTATATCTACATCACATAATATCACTCTTGAATCTCCATACTTAGAAGCAGAACGTTAAGATCCCTCACAGGAGGGGTAGCGATCAATCTTGGGATGCTTGCCTCCTCCGCACCACGCATTACGATTACGTATATAACTGATTTATTTGCATACTATGGAATCTCCACCATGTCTACGTGTTAAACGTGCCTTTATATATTAATGGCATCCAACCCCAAGTAGATACACAAATTATACACGCACGCCGTTTTCTAAAAATGAAACCTTGCTAGATCGATTTATCGCCTCCGAAACCCATAGCATACTAAATTTCATGAAAATCGTTGAAGCCGTTTCCGAGATTCAGATTATATATATCTGTACATATGTATACACAAGAATTGCTCGTTTAAAAGTATAAGATAAGATATACTAACACATTTTTTCCATGACAGAAACCACAGAAGCCACCAGCTACAAACCTCCTTTTGCTTAGTTTACAAATCACTCATTCGTTCAAAATCAGCTTTATTCTAATAACTTTGCCACTGTATGTTCTTTTGCGACTGACAAATAAATCGATTGTTCCAATTAAAACTTATTTTGGTCCACAAAATGTGATCAGCAGTAAAAGACATAATTATGAAAAAGAAACAGCTAAAACAGTTGAAAATAAGCGCAGTTTTATTAGAAAACAAATTGGAAATATGAAGGATTAATTCAATGAATCCACAGGTGTAAGTACAGATACTTTTAAAAACACTAAAAAGTAAAAACAGACTCCTTAATTTAAAAAGGCGGCCATCTTTTGAGGCTTTTTGAGATCTTTACCTATTTTAATCCAGGTCACAATCCTTCGTGTGCCAATTCTCATCCAAATCTGTTTAGATTTTAAAGCGCCTTGGATTAACAAACAATACAAACACAGACATCCGAACTTTAACATTTATATTAGTAGGAGGTTAACGCACATATCCATAACTAGTAAATCGCCTGACTGATCCGCCCGTCTATCGACAACAATCCCCAACGACTCCGACGCCCTTAATGCGAAGGGCGTTATCAGCAAATTAATCTCAACAAATTCCTAGTATCGAAAATTCTCACATTTGTTTATTTTCGCGTCTTATAAATAATTACACGGCTATGATGAGATGTATAGAGTGTAAATTCGTTCCTTGGCACGTGTTCGGAGGCACATAGACAGAACGCGTGTCCGCTATTTTTGTACCAAAGCTTTTTTGTTATGTACAGCGTTAGGGGTACTACATAATAATGTTACTGATTCATTTGATTCGTTATGATTGTGTATGAGCCGCTTGTCGTCTTAAGGAATCTTATTATAATGTGGCGTGGGCGTAAGCTCGAACAATCCCTAGATTAGGCTATGATACGGCCTTTGTTATTACGCACTGACAGTGAGATAACAGACGACAAAAGATATTCTTGCCAAAAACAATAGTTACACAAAACATGGTTGCGTAACAGTGTCTCTAAAAGATTTACTTACATTATTGAAACGAAACCAAAATCTGACAAAACCCAATAAAGATTACTAAAGCTATAAAATATAAGAAGAAATCTTTAATTCAAGAAGGTAGGTTTAACAAGTCGAAATTGAACATTAAATTCTATTTATTTGTCTTCTGAGAATACTAAAACCTTGTCTAATGTAATCACTAATATGATTGTTCAACAGTAGGTAATAAAATGCTCTTTGTTGAAAAGAAGTGGAATGGTGTATCAGACG
Source organism: Phlogophora meticulosa (assembly GCA_905147745.2). Classification (NCBI taxonomy): domain Eukaryota; kingdom Metazoa; phylum Arthropoda; class Insecta; order Lepidoptera; family Noctuidae; genus Phlogophora; species Phlogophora meticulosa. Next base: position 11,480,083 of record LR990522.1, on the reverse strand, counting down.
GAGTCTTACGTTGAAAATAATTGGGGAATCCCCAGTAAGGTTTAACGCATACCATCCTGTGAATGTCATCAGCTGTTGTATTTATAGCTCTTATCTGCGCTTGGGAAGAAATATCCGTTCAATTATTTCCACAGCTGAAATACGCATAAAATGTAATATAAGAGAATACATTAATAAATAATATATAATTAATTAATTAATTATTTCGTTTCTTAAGAGATTCTTCCTCTCTTCTAAATCTGCGAGATTTGGACTGATTGACCTTGGTTGTTGACTCAATTGCGTCGGAGAGAAGGAAAACTGTAGTCTTTGTTAACTTACTTACCAAACTTTCAAGGAAAACAACTTTAAGTTCCCTAGATTTGAAGAAACAACACGTTAATGAAGTAAGGTACTTCACTTACAGTAAAACGGGGTGAATCGAAACAAAACTTTAAATGAGATTTAATCGTTGATTCAACATTATTAATTACTGATAAGGTGTTGAAACTAATCATTTCAATTCCTTAAATAAAATAAGAGTCCTTGTACTAACAAACAATGTCAAACTAACGCAAAAATGCGCTTCAAAGTTTTGTTTCTACTTACCCCTGCGTTTCTATTCACCCCGTTTTACGGTACGTAATGTTTTACTTAATAAATTCACCGTGGATTCGCATTAACATAGGAAACATAAATTATGTTCTCCAAGTCATAAGGAAGCCATAGTATGTACGATCGAATTAATTCTTACATGATAATACCAGTTATTCTAAGCCATCCAGTGTAGTTGAGTTCTACGAAGTGCAAGGGTTTTGTACTCAGTCGGGTGCGCAGTTATATCGACCGGCGTTATGTAAATTATGTTAACGTAAAACGCAATGAAATGTGAAACTACTCTCCCTTTTTCATTAAGAGAAGAGGTTGTTCTGAATTCCACGCTGATCTGAATATTAAAGAGAACAGAAAACTGCCTAGATAACTTCAAAAAATTGTACTAAGAGATACTGTGGTTTTATGATGTATTTCTTCTGAGAATAGTCTTCTTCTTCATCTTGTACACGAAGAAACTAGCTAATAGAGCATCAATGTCAATCTCTCAACTCCTTGTACATGTATCAGCGAGATGTCTCTAAGTACAGCATCAATATAGTCTATTTTAGGGCACTTAGGTAGCTTAATCTCACGAGTTATCTAGACTAACAAAAATCTTGAATAACAGCGGGATGAGTCTAGCTCAATGTACATAAGCTAATGAAGTTTACGTAGACTAATCCCAGGGGTCTGTAAATAAGCAAATTAATAATGTACATAATGGTGTTATTCATCAAAAGCTCACTCGTTAAATGCCAACATACATTTTGTTATCATCCATGCTTTACTTATGCTGACAATACACGCACAAGCCTGTTGACATTTACCTAATTGCTATAAACCCTTCAATTAGCGAAAGTATTCTGCTTGTTTTATTTTCGTATCTAACAAACAACATGATAAAAACAATGATCGATTCGTAGACTTGTAGTCCACTTTTAATACCTAAACACGATTGTAAATTGTATTGAGTAACCTTCAAAACTTTCAAGTTCGATTTAATCGTGCGCCATTTTGTTTTGTGGGTAGCTATCGCTAATATATCGTTGTTTGAAACACACGCTACACCTACAAACAGCCAAATATAAAATGTGCCTAATTATACAGCATTAATTAGTCCATAAAACTGAATTATAACATAATAACATTGACACATTAATCGCCGATATATCACGAGGGTTTCATCGATTTCAAACAATGGTTTAAGCTACAAAGGGTGTTCTTGGCAAATTCTGCAGAGTAGTACAACTACCTGCCTAATTTATTGTCGTGCGTGCTCGCATACAAGTTGATTTAAAGCTCTAACTTACAAGATTTAAAGCTATGTTTGTAAACTTTGAAGAAACCGGACAATGGCCACTCGACCACGCCTGTGACCACGGTCCCGTACCTTTGATACAGCTATCGTCTCGTATCACGGCAGGCCCCATGTAACTGGTAACAAAACCATTATAAGCTCACCTCGCGTGCTTTTGCAACTTCGTAGTACGCTAGACCAGCTCAAGGTTATCATTGACGTGCGCCCTACTGTACCTAGGTAAAACATAAACACATATGTTTTACAAATTCTATTCACAACATTGTGTCTGACTCATAAATGTATAGTGACGAACGCGCGAAAAATTTCATGTAACGGTTCGATTTCACGTTAACATCTAGAATTTCTTTATTCGAGGAACAATTTACGCGTGTTATACTCCTAAAATCAATATCCCATTAAGTGTCAAAGTAAAGAGAAAGTGGCGTTCGTCACGACTGGACGAAGTTGCGAAACACATGTCGAAGGCTCAGAACGCAATCATGTCATTAACGTCGGCCTGAGAGAATTACATGCGTCACCGTCAGCCAGCGCTTGTTCCTTTCGACCGGACTCTTATTGATTTTACTCGTGCTTTTTATTTCATTTCACAACTCACCGAGTAATGCGCAGTTCTACATAGAAAACATGAGTAATACCATTTTAAATGCAGGTTTCTGCATAAAGATAGGTAGTGCGATTGTAGAAGGATATATTATCTGCTATAATGTTACAGAGGACCATATTTTGTCATGATTTGGAATAACAAAGACATGGGAAAACTTTATCTCCTCTAAACTTGATTTCTGTTCAAATCACGTATGCGGATGCAGGTCCTACATACCTAATTATGATAACTAGTGATGTCATATTAAAATCGTATTTTGCTGATGATTTTCCCTTTCAAAAGTGATGTAAGCATGCAGCTATAAGATGTTCCTAAGTGTTTGTTGCTGGATTTGCGTAGTTGTTCTTACTCTTTCATTTTTATTGCTTCTTAAGCTGACTTTTATGTCTCGCGTGAGCTGATACATCCTTCGGTTGATTTGATTATCAGAATATAACTGCAAGTCCGTTCCAAATATAGCTTTATTAAAATATCATTGATCTTAAAATATCAGAATAACTTATATGGAATCTTAAATCCATTTTTGCACCAGCTTCTTATAATATTTGTTGGAACTTGCTTCTTAAGTTACATCAAAATATAATATAAGAATTTCTCATTTTCATCAGTAGTCAACACCGCTCAATACCCAAGGATATCGAAATTATGTGGGATAATATGATCGAGTGCCCGCCGATGTCATCCTTTATTCCCGAAGGATCCGTCGGAATGATACCCACGCAGAAAATAAAGTATTTTTCCGCCACCACTATTATTACGTAATATCCTCCTGTTAATATTAATGGGAAAGATAAAGTTCAATTATTTATGTTATGCGAGTAACACCAATTGAATGAAGTGAATTTGAAATAGACCACAATGTGCTAAATTGATTCGTGATGCATGCTCCGCGTCGCTTTTATAAAGGAGCTAATATACTGGTAGAATTCTTATTCACAACGTTGCTTGACAAAACATTACATAGAATTTTACGACCGATGTGGCGCGGCGGGCGAAGGTCCGCCTGCGACGCAGGAGGTTGCGTGTTCGATTCGCGCCTTGGGACAAATGTTTGTACGATCTACAATTATTTTTTCCGGGATTTCTGGGTATTTGTTATGTATAATAAAAAATATCTATCTATGTAATGTATTCTATTAAATATATCAGTCATCTAGTACCCATAACACAAGCTCTGCTTAGCTTGGGGCTAGATGATGCTGTGTGGATTGTCCAGCATTATTTATTTGTTTATTTATTACATAGAATGAGTTAAAATCTTGGTAAAGTAAGACTTTGAAGTGTCCTATTTTTGAAGGAATACAAAAGCAACTGTTTTGTATAGCAGGAACTGCTAATGCTATGCTGGCGGTAAAATTTACTAATGTTGGATCGTATTTAGACTTGTTTGTTGGATCATAAGCTGTCTTGTTGATATGTGGATTCAGTTAATGCCTTGGCGGTTATGGTAACTTTCCTTAGTAAATTGGTCATAAATACTTAGGCCTTTCTATTAACTCACGCGACATTATTAATTCAGAGGCATCCATATCGACAAACGATTACTCCGTTTCCACTTTATTTATTCAAAAGCTGATTTTCCAAGCTGTTCAAGTATCCACGGTTCAATCTATTTATAACACTTCTACAAGAAATGATATCGATCGACGGTCTACACATGCAACGGTCAGTCCCAGTGTGTCTTCCACGTATAGTCAATTAGAAGTTATGTCGTCTGTTAATTAGTGGTATTTCTGCGAACGGTAATTAAGATTCAAATTCAAATTGATCTATTCGTGAATTAGTTCTTATAGCTGACAGTGTATGAGCATACTGGTTCGACACTCCCGAATTAATTTATCGCTTCTGTACGCTTAGCTGGTGATATATCATTATTAGCTGATATCAAGTCAATTTTGAATAACAAATGCAACATACAAATTCTAATTATTCTTATCATTCTCATCTACGACTGGTTTTTTCAGTATCGTACCAATGTCAGGATCAGGACATAACAAATTACATTTCTTTTAGAAGTACTCATTTTTTATTTCATTAAAACTATACAATTATTAATATATATTATGAAGAAATAAAATAAATAATCATAGGGCATCAAAAAATTCATCCGCATCGTTGTCAACGGGAAAAGTGCCCAGAAGGCTGGCAGCATTGCCACGTTGAATGGCAATGCTGATTCTTTGGCCAAAAAAAAGGCCTGCCCTCTGGTCACGTGAAGAGTCGACCAAACGTTTCGCGATTTCTCGAAAAACTAAATGGGCACACGGACCCTATGGCCTTTTAGAAGTGCTTATTCTTAGCTGTCTTCAGATATAACTACCATTGTTTTTCTAGTTTTATGGTAATTTCGACATGTTTTGTATACTTATGTATGCTCATTCAAATGATTCTCGACTCGAATGGAAATAGTATAAGTAGCTTTTGTTGGAAAGAAATCGATTATTTCCAACGCTTGTATGAATAAATAATTGAGGCTAGTTCCGAGCAATTACGGCTGCCCGTAGCTAGGTCAGCCTTAAAGTCTTCAGACATTTTCTTGTTATGCAACATGTCGTATTCAGGTTTTACTATCTTTTAGAGAGACAGTATTGTGACAGACAGTAATTTCAAATTATGTACCACAATAAACATCCAACCTCTTTGTTCCAGTTGTGAAGGCTGCAAAGGCTTCTTCAAACGAACAGTAAGAAAAGACTTAACTTACGCATGTCGTGAAGAACGCAACTGCATCATAGACAAACGGCAGAGGAACAGATGCCAGTACTGTAGGTACCAGAAATGTCTCGCGTGCGGGATGAAGCGGGAAGCCGTACAGGAGGAGAGGCAAAGGGCCGCCAGAGGTACAGAGGATGCACATCCAAGCAGCTCAGTGCAAGTACAGGTAAATAATCGTGCCATGTGGTGTCATTTTGTACTTTTTGTTGTTTAAGCTTAGTCATAAAATGTGTCGTACGTGAATAGATATAGTGGTGTCGTGTTTGACAAACAAAGGCGTTAAGCGCTTGATTAATTTCGAACTTCAACTGTTTTTATCGTCATCATAATGCAGCTGATATGATAGTTTATATCAGTTCTTAAAATTGTATCTCAAAGTCAAACGAAACAGAATACTACAAGTAGGTTCGGCTACGGGCTAGGCCGTCAATATAATTTATACAATGAAATCCCTCCTCACATGCCCATATATGTAAAGTACAATGTCAACTTCGCCTATAACGTCATTAATACACATCGGAATGCGCAAAACTAAAAAAAATATTCGCTTATTGCTCAACTGACTGATGTTTGCAAGAAGTAGTATCAAAGCAGTGTTCTTAATTAACTTCTTGGATACTAATTTAAGTGTGCCCTATACTTACACAAACATAATTAGAGTGAATGAAAAACAGAAATGATATTTGAATGTGAAATAACGATACCAGACGTATAAACAATATTGCACTCGACTCCGTTCTTGTTTAAGTTCAGTTTAATGAAAAGTTACTACGCTCAACGTCGACTCCTGCACATAAATGTCATTATAAGTTATAACTTTAGAACCGAACCGATTTCAATATGGGACAAGGCTGAATCAGCTAAATGCCTAGCTTCACTACTGAGTACGTTCATAATATGTAATTCAAACTCGTTATTTTTCCTATTGATGATAAAAAGGATCGTAAATGGTACCATGTTGTGTGTACATAAAAATTGGTTGTATTTTTTATTTTATTAGTATTTTAACATGGGAATTAAATACTTACTTACAAATATAAACTCTGGTAGTGATCACCCACGAAGATAAGTACATAGATGAACTTTGCACAACCAAAATTGTAAATTGCTGTACAATAAAACGACCGCACGTCAAATACAAGTTAGTTTTCAAGATTTAAGGCCCCGTTCACACCAAACGTGTAGCCGGCGCGGCGGCCGAATACTGTAAAAATGTATATATAACAGGGCTGCGTTTTTCAGAAATCATCATTATCCTCCTGCCCTTATCCCAATTCATTTGAGCTCGGCATCCATACATCTATATTTGCTGTCACCTCCTTTTTAGGCATATCGTCTTTCACACAATCCGATTTTTTTTCAAATTTTATTTATAAATTGTCACTCACAATCGGCGGCCGACTATTTGTTAGGTGTGTGCGCGGCCTTAGTCGTGAACAATAAACCTACACGAGAAATAACAATTACAATAGTAACTTCAATTACCGCTTCGTCTTTACAACAGATATTAAATTTTCCCCTGTCCCTCGCGGCTACAATTAGCGTAAGTCAGAAGTTGGTAGTAGCTACTTACCTAGCATCAAGCAGGGTTGGGCAAAATACATGCTTTGCTTTAATTGAAATACAAATTACAAAATACTATCTCGCAAGTATTTAAAATACGGAATACAAGGTATCTTTAAGTGATGTTTTTGAAATATAAAATACAAAATACGGTATTTTAACTATATTTATTTGAAATACAAAATACAAATTACAAAATACTATGAATAAAAAGTAATCCAGCCCTGCATGGGCTAAAAAGCAGAGTAAAAGAGGATTAATCAGTAAAACCAGAGTTTCCTTTCATGAACACTAGATTTTTAATTGCCTCATGTTGGAGAATGAATAAAACCGGCTAAATTATAATGAATAAGATCTCCAAATGAAGGTTAAATGTATTTATGTTAAAAAATATTTTGAAGCTATAAGTATCTGAAATACTTACTACAAAATACCTGCGCGTCCGGTAATTGAAATACTAATTACATTTTAAGCAACTAATTGAAATACAAATACCAAATACGTATTTGTATTTAAATTGCGTATTTTTATTACAAGTAATACAAACACTGCCCAACCCTGGCATCAAGCAGTAATGTAATGTATTCATTAAATATGGCCGGTGTACAAACAGTGGGTAGTGATGCGCCACCACTGATTTCTTTGTTTGTTGCGAGTATTTACCGATACCAATATCGATTCGTCTCGTTTCACGGGTGTAGTTGTGATGAACGTGATTGTTGGAATTGTTTGTAGATAATACTGGATGGATTAAATGCTGGCGTATGTATGTTTAATGAAAGCTTTTACGACAGATAATATGACAGCCTCCATGGATTTAAGTGGGTAGAATCCAATGACCGTAAAACCTCGTAGCTTTTACTATTTCAATGGTCTGTTTTATTGATGAAAATTGCAAAGTAATTTTTCTATAACAATAAAACAAGGTTGTACACGATAATAGGCAGCATGTCAGTGATAACAAAACCAGTATAAGCAGGCTTCACATTCTATTAAAACTCTGTACAATGCTAGGCCAGCTAGACGTCAGTGTTACCACTGACTTGCGGCCAAACTGTACTAAATTGTTGAACCTGTTCAAAATATAATCTTATTTTAATTTATATTTTTATGTAGTCATTATTTAAATCGGTTTTATTTCATGACTCCTTGGAATTCTACGGGGTTATTTTTGGAATATCGAGTATCGAGGAGAATAGGAGTTTTCCTATACTTATTCGCTTAAACAATTGCTTGAAAATCCGGAAATAGGTATTTACGTCTATACGCAACTTTAAGGATTTTATTGATATACATTTTATAACTACTAATGGGATAAAGTATGTAAGAAATAGTTGTGGATACAAATAGACCTCAATAATAGAGACGTAAGATTAAATCTCGTAATTTCTAATCACTACACAATCGTCCAACAGTTCAACTGTTTGTCCAACACTCCGCGTGTAGAGACGAAGATCATGAGTGTGTAACGATGTTAAACCGTGTTGGCACATGAGCGCTCCAAAGTCGGTAAATCGGACGCTAGATCAAAGGAGTTGGCCAACTCGCACGAACAGACTGTCTACCCTCCAGCCGGTCTTCTGTAACAATCTACCCTGAAAAATTAGATGAAGTGAAGCGAACTGTCCCTAGCATTAGTATGGGATGACAGGTCACTTTGCCGTCACGTTAGGGAGAGCTATCACTTCACTCGGGATAGGCGGAAGTGTGACACGTTGCTGCGCCAGCTGTTACAAATTATTTCGCGCCAATTATCTTTTAATATGGCAGAATGGAGTAATGATGCGAAGGATGAGGATCATGTTGTCAGGAAAGTTTTGAGTATGAATGTGGAGGGTTACAAAAGTAGAGGAAGACCAAAGAAACGATTGATGGATTGTGTAGAAGATGGGATGGACATAACGTGAGATAACGGCAAATAGAGATGTATAGAAGAAGAAGACATGCTGCGCTGACCCCAAATAAATTGTGATGAGGGCAGGATACCGGCCCTTGTTTTTGGAGCTGGTTGATCTTGACTTATGGATTAATTAGCATAACACGATGCTTGGTTGAGAACTTCAAATAAGGTATGGCACATAAGCGCTGACTTCGACGTCCTCCATAGTGAATGATGTTAGGACGTGGCCTTATTGATGTGTAGTCTTTTTTGATCGATTGTGAGTTGGGACAGGTTGAAGACATTTTTTAGTGTTGGACGATTGTGTAGTGCCAGCCATTAGAGTATATCTATTATAAGTGTCATTCGCATATCGATTTAAAGTTATTGTATGTAAATTTCAGCACCAGAATTCTTTATATATACCATCCTATCTTCTCTCTTTAGGAGTTATCAATCGAGCGGTTATTAGAGATGGAATCGCTGGTGGCGGACCCTAGTGAAGAGTTCCAGTTCCTTCGCGTCGGACCTGACAGCAACGTGCCGCCAAAGTTCCGCGCCCCTGTCTCCAGCCTTTGTCAGATAGGTAAGGAATAAATTCTAATTAATTGAGGGTTTATTGGAGACACTCCTTGGGTAGTCCGTGCTGTACTATATTAGAAAACACTAGATTTTTCCAGTAAAACAGCTTTAGCGAAAAAATCGGGTCAAAGGTGTACGGGGTGTCTAATCCAACTCGGTATAATAATATTATGTCAAAATTATTGGCTGTGTTGGTAACAATTTAGTTATTATCTAGTGTTGGGAGATACACAGATTCAATCGCAATTGTTTTTTCCCTGTTTATACGATCGTAAGAAAACATCACGCCTGTTATGCCCCCGAAGGGTGGGGCAGAGTTGTATCTATAGTACAACCACATTTCGCCAGATATGTTTAGTTTAAGTCATAGCGGTCGCGCCTTTTGCCATGAACCGGCCACAAATCCAGACTCCGGAGTACAACTGAGAAAATCCAAATGGAAAACCTCAAAAACACTGTCTGACCTGAGTATCGAGTACCAAGGACCTCATGCTCCGGATTAGTTCCTGCCACCTCTGGAAACCACGCCGTCTTTCTTCCTTTGTTTATCTTCCATAAAATATGTCGCAAAGCACTACTATTTTAATTGGAAGCTGATAGCCTTGACTTGAACGGACTTGTATACTATTATTAACTAAGAAAGGGAAACACAAATAGCCCCAAATATTTTACGGGCTATTAACTACAGCCCTAAGGCTTCATACAAACAAAACTCTTGTCGGAAGGAAAACAAAGTAAATACCTACGTATATCAATAAACAATACATGACGAATTTTCGTGATAAGGAGTAATCACAGATCAAACAGCGGTCACACGTCGGTCAATTCACGCTGTTTAGCACCATTAACGATTCGGCGTGATGATGCGTTTTATGGTTTATATTTTACGATGTTGACTAACGATCTAGCATCAACCGACACCTGGCAATAGTCATTAACGTCATGTGATTGCAAATTATTATATATGCACGTAAAGACCAAAAAAAAACTATTAAGATTTCATTTAGATGTGTAATCTTGAGTTTTTTTTTTGGAAATTAATTATAATGTTCTTAATGTACTACTATTCAAGTAAAAGTAAAAGTAGTATTAAGAATAGCCCATAGAAAATTCAGGTTTTGTCGTTTGAAGTCCAAGATATATAGAATAAAAATCCACTAACTGCCCGCCTCTATCCGAAATCATTGACGTATGATGCAAATAGAGATTATAACGCAGAAATAAAAATTCCATGCAACATAAAAACTCAGGTATGTTGAAATGTATTTATGTACATAAATACATTATTACAATGGCATACATAATTCCGAACTGGTTTAAAATGGCGTCACAATTTGTGTCTACAATATATACATGTTGAATTATTATAATACAACATTTTTGTACGAGCATTTTTAGTTTGAGCGAACGTTACGTGGGAAAACTATGCTGGGGTCCCTATTTTTACGTAGGTCGTGAAGTTAATTAGTATCTGTATATTTAGCTATGTTATTTTGTTATTGGGATTTTCTCAATAGCAGCCCGGAGTCTGGATGTGTGCTCGGTTGATGGCAATAGGCGCACCCCCAAAAACATGAGACTTAAATATAACTGGTGAAATGTTCGTCTACTGTAGTAACACCTCTGCCTTCGGGAAATGCATGCGGGATGGAATGTTCTATTTAGCCAATCAATCATATAAATAAAATAATATATTTACAGTTCTAAATAGATGTAAGTTAGCACTAAAGTTCTATTTTGATTGAAATCTCACTGATGGACTTTATGAAATCTTTTGTTTTGCACTGTTTTATGCAATTGAAATGGCCGTTATCAACACTATACATTAATTCGCAATTATTTGCAGCTGTTTTATCCTTGTCAAATTGAACTGACAAAAAACAGAGGACGGAGATAATATAAAAAAGAATTGTTTGTTATTCAAGTTTCTTGGAATATTAACGTTAAGTTGCTCATGGATAAGTGATTTGCGTAGTTTTAAAGTCACATTTTCTTTGTGTATTGTGTTCCGAAACGGGCGTAGGCGATGTAGGTGGCGATGGTAAACTGTAATGAGGTACACAACCTTCGATCCTTGAAGAAAATCTCATATGTTATTGCCTAGGATCTATTTTATTTGTAAACAAAGTACGCTTGAAATGAGACCTGGATTTTAAATGAGATGAAAAACAAAAACTGGCAATCTATAAATCTAAACAAATTGTCTGCTTGTGATGTCGAAAAAACAGGTTTTTACTAAATGCATATGAAAGTATTATAAACGGCATTCACACTTAACAATAACGTTTTTTTTTGTCTGTCTGTGTGTTCCGGCTATATCCCAAAACGTCTGGACCGATTTTGACAGGACATCCACTGGTAGATAGCTGATGTTAGAAGTAGAAATTTTATGAAATTATTTTGATCAAAATCTGATTCAAATAATGTAAATCCTACATAAGGAAAAATCATCAGGTCAGGTCGGAGGATCTGCCCGTTGCGATGGTGGTTCCCTAAAGCGACAATTTGTGGTTTTCCGACATCCACGCGGACGAAATCGCGGGCACAGCTAGTACGTAACAAATGTAAACCGTATTTATATTTCTTAGAAGCCTGGTATGTAAAGGAAAATACGGAGGCCTAATAAATTCTTATAAAAAACACGCAGGCAAGGATTGTTTTCCTCAACTCGAGGTAAATCGATACATAAAGGCATTTCTTTTATCCTTATAATTTATTTACGAAGTGTATCGTATGAAGCTTTATTGCTTTCACTTTTATTTACCTTGGATACATAAAGAAATCACTTTGTACTAAAAATATCAATGAGTCTATTGGTCGTTTGCTGCTAAGATAAGATCCTGGGTTTTTCCATCTGGTATTTCACAGTAGCAGCCCGTAGTCAGGACTTGTGCCCGGTTGATTGCAATGGTGAGCCCACTATTATGTGGGTCTTAAACATAACTGGCGAGGTGTGGGTGACCGGGACATCTCTGCCTCACTCTCCGGGGAATGCAGGCGTAATGTTATGTTTAAATGTTAAGTACTGCTTGTGTATGTAATGATAAAGTCATTTGTTTCGAATCCGGACTTCTGTTATCGGGGCACTTTCTACTATCACTTTTTATTCTTGCAAGTGGGTGTCTTTATCACGATATTAAATACTACATTTCGCCCGCGACTTTGTCCGCATTGATTTTGTACTTTTCCCTTCGAAATTAAACATGGCCACCCCCAATAAAGTTTAATTTTGAAAACAATAATAGCCTATAGCACTCAGGGATAATTTAGTTTTCTAACAGTGAAAATATTTTTTGAATTGAATCATTCGTTCCGGAGATTACCCCCTACATACAAACTTACAAACAAATCTTACCTCTTTATAATATTAGTATAGATTAGTATAGAAGACAATGGTTTTTATTTGACGATAACTTATCGAACACTTAGCTGACGACAAAGAATCGCGTGAGGTATCAAAATGGTCGGCACATTACAGGATTTTTACTCTCTGCGTTTCTTACGTAGGTACGTAGCTATAGGTACGTTTTTTTCTCAGCCTCAAAGTAATTACTGGAATCCCTTATCCTCGTTGTTTGTCCTACCTATAATTTGCGTGGGCACAGATTCGATTAAGCCGTAATTCTCTTTTAATTTATTGCGAATTGATCCTAAGTTTGTATCCATACAAAATTAATGGCGTACAGTACGTGCTTATTTAGTGCAATCAAGATGTTTTGTCTCGGGGGTCATAATATTATGTACAGACGCCAGCACATCAAGCTACCCCGAACTGTCAAATTTTCCGAATTGAAGATGAACCTTATTTTAATTACGATAAAGTTGAAACATTATCAATGAAATTTGACACATTGGGGTAGCTTGATGTGCTGGCCTCTGTACCTACGGTAGATTGATAACCGAGTCGTTCTGAAAATAACTCTCTTATTTATTATTATTTGCGAACAAAACAGTTGTGTTTGCGGTTCAGATTACATTATATCTACAAGGACGAGTTTCCTTATTTGTAAGTAGATATGTCTGATAGAATTGTGGTAGGTATCATTGATGTTAACCATCAATCAATGTCAACAGGAATGCGATAAAATCTACTTGTATGTTATACATTACTTGAGTATTGATTTGCGAATGAGGTGTGGTAAGTTTAACTTACTTAGATCCAATGTTTTTCTGGTACAGTTGGCGGCTCTTCGGTGGTGTCTTTGTGAGGCCAACTTATACTGGTATTGTTACAAACGCACGTGCGGCTGACTGTACCTACCAACTATCGGAATTTTCACAAACAATTAAAATTATAATAACATTAGTGACAAATTTTGTGTTGATTCAAGAAATGTTGTTCGTGAATACATAATTATATTATTTAATTTTAAGATCAACTTCAACCCTTCTTTAATATCTTTTGTGGAAGAGACAATAATTTTGACAATATCACGTAGGTACTATGATAGATCATTTAACCTTTTGGACGCCATTGACACAAATATTTGACAAAAATTCGGTTCACTATACGTATAAGTAGGTACTATAACACGAAATAAACAATGACATTATTACTTTTGTGTGGTTTTATTTATAAACATATTTAATAACAATTTTATATACATACTTTAAAAATTGAAGTTCCCATCCGTATTTAATTGGTTGAAACAATTTGTGGATATTAATTAGTTCATATGATGGATATTAATATGCGCGTGCGTCTATGCCCTGGCGGTCAAAATTAAATATAGTAACACTTTTCCATATGTGACGATACCTCTTTTCTGACATTCTAGGCAATAAACAGATAGCAGCACTGGTAGTCTGGGCGCGCGACATTCCCCACTTCAGCCAGCTGGAGTTAGAGGATCAGACGATACTCATCAAAGGATCCTGGAACGAACTGCTGCTCTTCGCCATCGCATGGCGGTCTATGGAGGTTCGTAAGATATTCATACAGTTAGATTTGCTTAGGAATATTTTAAGGCCTTTTGTATTTGAGTGTAGAATTCAGGAGACCTACAATGGTGTCATAGGGTAATGATCGTGAGGTTGTTGTAGCAGTTGACTGTAGCAGGGTAAAGCCATGTGGAGATGGATTGTTTTTTTTTTAAATTGAGTAAAGGTATTACACATATCAACTCGGAAAGGGGTCGTCACCGTATCGCCTTTCTCCTAGAGCTTGTCCCGAGGCGAGGCGATTACGTTACGTTTACGATTAGTGTGCTTTGCAGTAAAGAGTTTCATAAAAAGAATACTGCACGGCTCGAGTTGATGAAGTTCGACTTATTCAAATATACCTACCGTATATTTGAAAAAGTCAAACTTTTAAAATAATAATTTGGTTTGTATTTTGTCAGTAGTAGAAAAAATATAGACTTATATATATTTTACTGGTTTCGTTGTTTTAAGTGGCCATTCTAAATATTCCAGTATTTGACTGAGGACCGTGACGGAGTCGACGGCACCGGCAACAGGACCACATCTCCGCCGCAACTTATGTGCCTCATGCCCGGTAAGTGGACATGCTTTTACTTGTACGATGCAGTCGCAAAAGGCAGATCAAAAAATCATAAATGTTTGGGGGTATGAGGAACAAGGTGTAAAGTTCTTCATCCACCATAGAAAGGCGTTGTGTTTGTTGTGCTACTGCCCTTCAGTTGATTTCGGGTTTGCGCGGATAACTTTATTATCGCAATCTAAGACACGCCAGATTTAGTTCGTATTTGGCGAGATGGATGTCGCATATCGATGGACAGATGGATAATAGAACTGTACGGAAAAACACGCAATGCAGGCTTGCAACAAATTGGCATTTCATCGTGTAAGTTGATATCATCAAATGACTTTCACTATGTTATCAGTCGCAACAAGGTCGACTATACTGTTGTTGATACGGACCTCTGGCTAAAGTCTGAACATGTGCACTGCCACGTTTTGCGGACTTTAGACACACATTGCACCTTGAACATTGGTTCATCGTATCATAAACATAATTTCTACTTTTTTCTGATATTTTTAGGGTTCCTTACCAATAAAGGAAAAAACGGAACCCTTATAGGATCACTTAGTTGTCCGTCCGTCTGTCTATCACGACCCTTTTTTATATATCTATACTATACATAAACAATATTTCTACCTCACTCAATAATTTTTTTAGTGAGAGACGTAAAGTATTACCTATTTAACCAAACGTTTTCTTGGATTATATAGGAATGATGCATTTCTTATGACTTTTTACTGTTTTAAGTAAAAAAACACAGGAAAAAAAGGAGGAAATATTTCAACATCTGGGGGGTCTAGAATGATGTATTGAACTCATGGTATGAGTTAGTGCCTAGACATCCCTTCCACCCTGTATAAAAATACTAGCTCTAGAATTAATCTCGCACCCTTCCGCCACGTGATTTATAATTTAGGCAGCAATTGGTATTTATTTAGTTTCCATTTTGTAAAGGTTAGTGACTTTTAGAACACGATTCTATGCATAATCAAGCCAGTCAAAATAAATGTAAATTATTACATAACTCTTTATCAATATTAAATATCACTGGTACATGCTGACACGCCAGTTTTTTTGTCAAACCTTGAATTTCGTGTTTTTCCTTTAAGGTCATAACATAAAATCGTGATATCCTAGAGTTTATTATTTTAGTTATATGAATACTATTATTACTGATTATGTAATCTGTAAACAGAATTTTAACCACTTAACAAATTATGATTTTTGGATATTGTTCCATATTATATTTATTTTTAGCTTTGACTAAAAAAGAAAAAAAAATGATTCTATTTTTATTTATTTTTTATATTTTACGCCCCACGACGTAGCTCGTGACGTAGTTCAGCAAAACAACTTTCGTACGTTCAGGGAACATTTTTAAAATGACTTCCTTACGGCTTATCACCGGGTTATTAAGAGAAATATATGCCACGTAAGAATTTGAATTTTGGTAGAATATTTGGTTTCAATTTAAAATACCAAAAATGGGAGTTACTTGTGAAGGCGTTTTAACCTATGTGCATTTAAAAAAATAACCCTAAATAGTTACCGAGATCATATAGTGCTGATAAAACTTATCCATGAAACTAGCATCCGATACAGATCAGATCCAAGAAAACAGCATTTGTATAATCTGCTCAGTGTATTTTCGTTCAGTACTAATAATGCGTGTCCGACTCGCTCATAGCCGATTTCATAAAAAAAATAGAAAACATAAATAGATTTCTCCCTTGCATCTTGCACTTAAAAGCAATTTCAAATTAAAATGTCTTTTGCTTGGTCTAATTACTTGGGTAATACAAAACATACCTTGTAAAAAGTAAAGTACCCTTACCATACCGTACCTTACATACATTACCTTGTGTTTGTTGGAATATACCAAATTTTTGTATTAGCAAAATGACGTGAATATTTGCTTAAATACGCTAAATATCTAACTTACTGACTTAATAAATACGCTAAATTTTTAACTTAACATAGGTACAATTTTCTGATATTTCAGGTATGACCCTCCACCGCAACTCGGCACTGCAAGCAGGCGTGGGGCAGATCTTCGACCGCGTGCTCTCAGAGCTATCTCTCAAGATGCGCACTCTGCGCGTGGACCAGGCTGAGTACGTCGCGCTGAAAGCAATCATACTGCTGAATCCTGGTACGTAGTAACTTGAAGATAAAAAAATAAACATGAAATTAGACAAAAAGAGTAGGTTATACACATATCCCTTTAGTAGTATAAAGTGGTGATGTTTTGAAAATTGTAGCACCCTAGTAACACTAATAGTTCTAGATTACTTTAGCCACCCAAACCCATAGTCCAATATATTTTGTTTCCATGTCCTGCAATAGTCCTGCAGTCATGCTTTGATGTGAAACTTCTTTTGGATTTTATAAAACAAAAAAGTGACAACTATATTTTTTCTCTCTTTCTCTCTCTCTCTCTTTGTTACCACCTCCATAGTGTATTCATCACATTCTGTTACAAAGTATCCAGAATACAAAGTTTCACTACTACCGCGTGCTAAGTCACACTCGATTTTATTTTGGACACAAGGAAATCAATGGGTAAAGTCTGTTAGTAACTTTGTATTAAAAAACTTATTATATTACTCTCCGCAAACACTGCTTTAAAAGCTATAGTTCTTAGTTACCATGCCGAGATGAAATTATTGAGTTTGCTTGGGCAAATATGCATGCTGAAAATCTGTAATGTGGATACAGTGACCGATTTATGGTTAATTATCAAACAAACGTTTATTTTTTGCTAAAATCTAACCGACACTCTATTTTTACACAGAACTGCGCCCGAAACACTTAACATTCAGTAAATAAACGTGTTAAAATTACTCTCCGTTTCTTTTTTCAGACGTGAAAGGACTGAAAAACAGACAAGAAGTCGACGTTTTACGAGAAAAGGTAATTTGCATACATACATTGTGTTTGAAATAACACCTGACCGTCCATATATGCATTTGAATATTTTCAATACAATTTGAATACACGGTGCAGCGTCATTTTCGCGACGCTCAAAGTCCTATGTAATTATATTACAATGAATTCGCATTTGTCATATCACATTTGACCTCTTTTGCATTTGAAAGCGATGAACATTGAATTCTAAATTAGCTTTTGTTGCGAACACGTGTATTATTAATAGAACTTACTGGAACCTAACTAGTATGTTGTTAAATGTATTAATACTGTACAGAATCTATGCATAAACATAATTTCGCCATTGAATAATTTTGTATAGAAAATGCCCTGTGTATGTGTATGTGTATTTGAGGATCTAATATCTTGAAATGAGTATGCGAGTATTAGTAGACGTAACGTTAACGCTGTCCGTTTGGTCCAGATGTTCTCGTGCCTGGACGAGTACTGCCGGCGCTCGCGCGGCTCGGAGGAGGGCCGGTTCGCGGCGCTGCTGCTGCGCCTGCCCGCGCTGCGCTCCATCTCGCTGAAGAGCTTCGAGCACCTGTTCTTCTTCCACCTGGTGGCCGAGGGCAGCATAGGCGGCTACATCCGGGACGCGCTGCGCAACCACGCGCCGCCCATCGACACCAACATGATGTAATGCTGGCCCACACCACACCTAGAGGCTTCACGGTCGTGTCCAAGGAATATATAACACGTCTGGGTGTGAACCCAGCATGAGGTGGCGGGTAAGCTCGACACTGGAGAAGATGTGTGCAGCTAAACAACAAATTCTTGTACTGTATTTTATTAAATTCTGTTACTATGAAGAGCAACCATTTGCCGGTCAAAGGTTCGAGGTTAAAGTTCTGGTTTCGGCCATTTAATTAGGGTTTGTTATATGGAAAGTTAGCTTTAGCAGACGCCGGGTGGGCGTGTCGAAGGTTAGAAACATTTTCGAGGTCTTAGATTATAATCTTGATACCTCACGATATGTGCGTGCATGTGACCGCAGCACGACCTCTGGCACGATGTAGGAGTTTATCAAATAAACGGTACCGTATTAAATTGTTGCTATATTATAGGAACTATGTTAACGTAAGCAAGGTATACTTTTCGGCACCAAAATCTGATAAGTTTGTTTAAAATAGGAGAAAGGCCTTTTAAAAAGCCGGCGACGGCTATGTGTCTTAAAAAAACATTCTAGCTATGCATTGTATATTGTGTAGTATGCATTAATATAGATCAAATAGTGATCTTTGGTTACGTCCCGCTGCTAATAAGTACCTGGGTTATAAATAGCCCTCATTCTAAAGGCCCTTTATGTTCTGTTCACCTATTGAGTTCGTAACTTTGAAAAACGACCGAAAACGTTGTATGAGGTGCGGGTCACGCAACATCAGCGCGTCGTGTGTCGGTGTGTGTGCTAACATCGTGAACCACACATGTTAGGTAGTGTAAATGGGGCCGCCTCTTTTATTACGTAGAATATGATTAACGTAAATTAGTCATTCATTTATTAGGGAATTTTTAATCGTCAGGTAGATGTCCATAGCGAATTAATATAATGTTAGACTAATTAATGTGTAATTTTAACATTTACCAAATCTCTCTTCAAAGCACGTACATGTATTAATGCGTATCTTTAAACGGATTGAATAGTGTTTGAGGCAGTGATAAAAAAATCATGTTGATTCGTAAAAACGAAAGAAAAGATAAAAATAAGTATACAAAAATTATGCTTCGTATATTTCCCATATTGTACACATGTTGGTGCTTGAACATGCATTATTTACATATTATGCATATCAAATATGCATAGTAAACTTTAAATTTAATGTAACTTGATAAATCCTTATTTTCATTACGATTAGTATAACAAGTTATAAAAACTGTAAATATATCTTTGCATGTAATTTTATTATGTTTAGACAAGTAATTTATATTGCATATTAATATTGGTATATACCTCACCAGACATGGTTGGTGGGACTATGCGGAAAGAATGGCCTACACGCTACATTTAAACACAGTTCTGTATTTCATCAGGCAGGCCAATTTATTTTTGTACCATGTGTATCACGCATTTTCTAATTCACACACAAAATTAACCAGTATTATAAACATTCATGGAATATCGAAGACTATCCAAGATGTAGATAACGAGCGCGAAATCAGTCAAAAATGTTAAAATTAATGTTTCATAAGTGTTGAAAGTATTTAGAAAACTTATATTGTGATTAATCGCTGGGTGTAGTAGACAGCTCAACTTACTAGAATGTTCTTTATCAGATTTATTTGATCCTCTATTTTAGTAACCGTGTTTAGGTGACGGTTTTCACGATCACTGTAGATTGTTGACGTTGAACAACCACTATTTCTGTTATGATGAAATGGAGAATTAATGTTGAGCAATGATATTATTATATGGATGGGTTTGGATTATATGATGAAGATGTTGCAGCGGTTGTGAGATGATTTATAATGATGTTCACTAATTATCTGACTAAATTTAAGTTATATTTTTTGTATAGACATACATAGCTTTAAGATTAAATGGTGATTAAAATTATTGTCACAATAATGTCATGTATTTACTTAACGTCAATCCTATTAGTATCCCTGAAAAATAGGCAACCAAGTTAGTTCCAGCTGGTGTAATCATTTTGCAATCCCGTAATTCCAAACGAACGGAGCTACATAACATGACGCCTGTATTCTCCGACGGGTTAGCACAGGTGTATCTTTAGTACGCACGTTTCACCAGTAATATTTAAGTCGCATAAGTTTATTTATTATTTATAATAAGAGGTGAGTCTATTGACAAAAATTGGGCATTAATCCAAACTCCGGGCTGCTAGCAAGTAATTCCAGATGGAAAAACTCGATAACACTGCCCGATACGGGAATCGAACCGAATAAATTATTTTGACTGGGAGCAGAAGATGCTGCACTTCGGGCCCTTATTCACTTATCTCTCGTGATGTCTGATAAAATAAATACGATAAATAATACACATTAATCTGTATACGTATTTTATTTAATAAACGTTTTCTCCAGTAACGAATTGTTATAAAATGAATTTCTTATGAATATTATTCTTAATATACGAGAGGCACAGCCAAGCAGCACAAGAAACAACGGTATATTTTGTATTGCCGATAACATACATATTACAACTTATTGAGATAAAAAACAATAACTATAGCTTTATATCAATATTATAAAAATAATCGTACATTTAAAGGCACCTAGTGTAGCTGTACTCAGTTGTTGAAATGCGATGCTTCCATGGATTCGAACACGTCCAGCTTTATATTCATCCTGTAAAAAGAAAAATATTGTGATAAAGAAAAACAACTATCGCCTGGTTCGTACGAATTACACAACGCAGTCACTTTTAAAATATAAAAATACCGTGGGGATACGTACTTACAAGACAAAACTCTTCTAGAGTTTTGTATAGAAAATATTCCAAAACAATTAGTTCATGGGATAAAAATAATGTAACAATTAAATTAAAATAAGACAAGACAATAATTATATATTTTTAAGTGTCAAAACAATGTATGTACACAAGTGGCAAATAGCATCAGTGATGCGACTATTTTTTACTAATATGCTTTTTCAGGTTCAACTTTCAGTTGCCAGATTAAAAAAACCTTATATTTAAGTTTGTCAAAAAGTAGCAGAAGTGACTTACTTTTCAAATGCAGTATTCATGTCGTTAACTTTGGTGGGATGGCACACGATGGCGAGCTTCCCTTGTTGTGTGTCGAACAGTGACGGCAGCCACTTGGCCGCCGCCGCGTGCGCATCCTCAGGTGTCACCGCTGATATCGCACACACCAGGTCGCTGCGAAGAAAATAACAGTGTAATTAGGATTTAAGTTCTGAAGCCGCTCGTAGACATACAGTTTGTATATGCTGGATACTTGTACCTACTTCCATTGTTACCTGAACACCACTACAAGTCCGGTGAAACACATGGTCCGTGTTCCAGTAAGAGAAACGGATGTGTAAACTATATAGGAAGTGATGAGCTCGTCATAATTTCAGAGAGAAATAGAGATGGCGCTATTTATCCTGACTTTTTCTCGCACTGGAATGATCATGACAAACATTTTCCGAGACGGCTTCTTTTGTCACCAAATAAGCTTATAACTCGAATCACCTTTTATTAGTGTTTATTTGTATATTTGTCACCCACGACACAGGAGAAGCTAGTGTGGGGCAAAAAAGAAAAGAAAAAAAGAAATATTAGTGAGTAAAGTGAACTTACTTGTTGTATGTAGCAGCGACTCTGTACAGATAGTTCATGAGGGACCGCCGGACGACGTCAGCGGGACACTTCTCGTTCTCTACCACTTCAAATAGCACTGTACTCTTTGCAGATGCGAACAGGTCGTCGTCGAACTTGGTGTCGGCCAGGTATTCCTCCTGTAAGTCATAAGAATAACAAGTTATTGCAACGAAAATATAAAGAATATTCGAAAACTTTTCTCAGAATGAATCTTTGCTAATATCAGGTAAGAGTTAGAGGTTCGGGACATGTCTATGATCTAGCGACAGTACTATTAATTTAAGTAATTACAGGCTAATGCGTAGCAGCAGCCTGCGTAATTCATTTTTTTTTTAGGTTTTGTGCAATTTGCTGCACTACGCATTCACCTGAATGGATCCTACTGATTCCCTAGCTACGACCAATATTTAATTATTGTGTGCTGTCTAGGCTTCATATAATTATGTATAAAACAAATGTTTTTGATTTGATTACATTTTTTCAAGACAAGGTCTGACCACACAAGTAAGACTATGGCTTTATCGTCATAATTTTAGCCGAAAGACTACATTAACTAAGGATTTCCAGTACTAGCTTTAATTAATTGAGGTAAAATAAGTCCACTTACCAAAATACTCTTGGCTTTGGTGTACGCGGCGACTGCATTGGTTGCTCTGTAGAGCGAGAATATCAATCTACCCTCGTTTGGCGACATGCGTATCGCGTAGCCGTAGGACAGACCGCAACCACGGATCAGACGCCACATCGGACCCTGTGAAAAAGCAATAACATTTTTTTATTTAAAATATTTGAAAGGTTTTATGATGCATGTACCCACGCTCGCAGGTAGCGTGCAGCTGTTGTGTACAAAATACTTTTATTGTTTTTGAGAGACTCTTCGAAAGAATAAATTGTACATTTTGAAATAAGTACTAAAATAAAATAAAACTGGCTCGTTGGTCTAGTGGTGGCTAGCGCTACTGTTGAGCATGAGGCTCTGGGTGCGATTTCTGGGTCGGGCAAAGTGTATTGTATTGTTAGACGGGCCGATTTCCGCAACTCCACGACGTAGGTAGCGCGTATTTTGCGTAAAGAACGGGCAAAGTGTTATTGGGTTTTTCCATCTGGAATTCTTCAGAAAAACCAGGAGTCTGGATTTCTGCCCGGTGAGTGGCTGTGCTCGCTCGCGGGACTTAAACAAAACTGACGAAATATGGGTGTACCTACTCTGCCTAACCTTTCTGGGAATATAGGCGTGATATTGATGTTGAATAGCTCAAGTTCATACCTCCAATTGTGTGAAGTAGTTAAGCGCGACCATAAGCGGCGCCACATCTTCTATGGCGTGTCCGAGCGGGCCGGGGCTCATCTGTGCCACGCAGCACGACTCCCAGCCCCCCACGCCCAGCACGAAGCCGCCGCCCCAGCCCGACAGCAGCTCGGCGTCCCAGTACAGGCGCGGCCTGGACACAATGTTTAATATTGATTGACCTACGGTATTCAGATGACACTTCAAGTATTTTTTATGGCATGATATTCAGCAGCATGTCGACCCAAACTTAGGAAAAGGGTAGGCAGATGACGTTGAGCCTCCAAAATAGTATTAAAAATCAATCTGTTACTACTAGTCATATTTGACATGTTAAGTTATTTAAGATTGTCTGGTGTTATTTTGTCAACCAATCACTTCTGTTGACATGAGATTAGGCAATGTGTAAGTGAATTATATTTAGATAAAATAATTTAAGACATTTTCATCATACTCTTTATCCCAATTTATTTGGGTTCGGGGCAGCATGTCTTCTTCCGTACATCTCTATTTGCCGTCATCTCTAAAGGTACCTCCATCGTAGCCATATAACTTTCACACAAACCATCCATTGTTTTTTTGATCTCCCTTTACTCTTAACCCTTCACATTCATACTCTGAGACTTTCCTCACAACATGATCCTTATTCCTTCGCATCACATGCCCGTACCATGACAACCGATTTCCACACAACTTCTCGGTCGCAAATAATTTAAGACGTAAATAACTTACGCAACAGGAGTAATCTCATTCTCCCCACCAAACCTCTTCCACGGTTCCGTACTCAACTTATATCTTTCAAAGTCAGTTGCGAGATGGAGCCATATGTTCTGTGTGATACTCTTGAAAGTCGTCCTAGCCTCCGTGAGTGCTGCTTCTGCGGAGTCCCCACCAGCATTCAGCTGTTCTATGAGGTCTTTGAGGAACTTCTGCTGACGGAGCACTGTGCACCAGTGTAGGTTGCTGTTTTTGCTGTAAACAGAGTCACGGAGAGCGTCATACATCATCTTGTCGCCGGATCTCCTTACCTGAAATGTTTGATCTTGTTTTAGTACGATTTAATTTTAGGCTGTTTATGGGCAATCATTGGCCCGAGACGAAAGATAGGGGTGAAACAACTAATTGTGCACTATTGAAGCCCTTTAATCCTTTTGAATACTGGTGTTTTGTCTAGATTTAAAATCTATGTGTAAGTGAGCTGAATTTTTACTAATTTAACAAATTAAACTTTCTTTTTATTTCATTTATTCATGGGTGATGTGTACCTGAAAAGTTAGATTTCCTAGACGTTTTACTTCACAGTGTTATGTTTACCTGAGCGACATCGTTGATCAGCCTCTGAGCGAAGACAAGCAGCCTTTCTTTTGTGATCTCAGCGGCATAGATAATCTCGTACAAATGGTTTATCACTTCATCATAATCGTGAGGTTCACACTGAAAAAAAAAATTTTTAAATGTGAATTGGAAAATTGCTAACTGAAATGGTAATGTTTTATTTTTACTAAATATTGTTTGATTTTTATATAATTATATATCTTTCAAATTAATATTAATTGTTTAGTCAGTCTAAAAGTGAATATGATAACTTAAGTTTTGGCTTTTTTTTAAGTATTTTTTCATTCATTTGTAAGATTGTCAGGAGAAAAGTTATGTTTCTTTTTTATATTAATAATAGCTTATATTTGAATTAAAAAAAAAGAATAATGCTGCTTAAAAAGCAACAACTCACCCTCGTCTCAATATGCACAAAGTTCCCAAAATGTCCAATAGAGAAGTTCCCAGAGCGATCAAAACCGATATCATTGCTGAACATGACAGTCAGCTGTTCCGTGGCGGAGATGACATCTTCGTGAGGCACCAGGGTGTCTCCGCGGTGGACTGCGCATTCAGCAAAGCCGTTCATGTGTAGGGGGAGCCACTTGCGAGTCGACTCGTCTACTGAGGTTGTGTCGAAGATCAGGTTTATCTAAAAAGGAAGAGCAATGATTAATAAACATAACATTACGCCTGTATTCCTTGAAGGGTTGGCGGAGTTGTACCTACAGTACAACTACAGTTTAAGTCCCAAATAATAAGGTGTGAGTCTATTGCCATTAACCGGGCACACATCCAGGCTCCGGGCTGATACTGAGAAATTCCTTATGGAAAGTCCCAATATTTTAATTTTTTTAATTGCTCGAACCGGGAATCGAACCCAGGACCAATGCTTAGCAGTCGCGTTTGGGACCACTAAATCAACGGGGCAGTCATGATTAACTTACTAATGATATACAGGACCACAGGTAATTAATATCGAGCTGTAGGGAGCACTGTCACATAGGCATGGGTGACAGACAATGCAATTTTTTTTGTTTGTTAATGTCAATGTGGCATTGGTATTCATTTATTTAAAAGAGAAAAAATATTTCCCTACTAATTTACTTCATACCCCCACCACAAATCCTATAGTCTTGTAAAAAATTCTAGGACACAATGTTTATAGGAGATATCCCCTCGGTTCTCACTGCAGTAGACAATTGGGGCAGTGGCCGAACGATTTTCCACTTTGCAAACAATTTTTCAATCAGTTTCAGAGTAGCCGTCAATTTTAATCTAAAGGTGGGTTATGTTGTTGCGGTTTATATTAGTGTTTTAAATCCATATCCGACGACACGGTTGGCGCAGTGGTTGAGCCATCGGCTGTTGCGCCGCGTGTTGTGGGTTCGATCCCCGCATGGATCAATTATTTGTATGACCTACAGGTAATTGTTCCGGGTCTGGCTGTTTGTGTATGTGAGTTTTAAATGTTTGTAAATGCACCCACGATACAGGAGAAATTCCTAGTGTGGGGCAACGTCTTTTAAAAAAAAAAAAAAAAAAATATCTATAAGCTGAGGTTCAGCTTAGTTTCCTCATAAAGTTCTTTCTTTCTGTTCTTTTTTTTTTAAACGTTGCCCCACACTAGGAATTTGTCCTGTGCCGTGGGTGCGTTTACAAACATTTAAACTTACATACACAAATAGCCAGACCCGGATCAACTACCTGTAGACCATACAAATATTTGTTCCGTGCGGGAATCTAACCCACGACACGCGACG
The DNA here is from genome assembly GCA_905147745.2 of Phlogophora meticulosa. Taxonomy (NCBI): domain Eukaryota; kingdom Metazoa; phylum Arthropoda; class Insecta; order Lepidoptera; family Noctuidae; genus Phlogophora; species Phlogophora meticulosa. Next base: position 11,453,783 of record LR990522.1, on the reverse strand, counting down.
CAGCAGTCGATCGCTCAGCCACTACGCAAACCATGACGTCCATGTCCGTGTTGATTTACACTACATAAAAAAACATGGTTGACGTTCCTAAATCACATAAAACGCAACGCTTCTCCTTTCATTACTGCGGTTGTCATCCCAGAAATACTTATTCGATTTAGGGCTGACTTTTCAACAGACGGATAACTTTTATGAAGAATAAATATGACATTTGACATATTTTCTATACAAGCTGTAAAAACGCTATTTTTATTCCTCAGATAAAAGTTATTTGATGATTGTGTGAAGTGATTTTTTCAATCATAGACAATTGCACCGCGTGCACAGCTAATCTATGACAATAACTTAGTTATGGTTACATAAAATACTCACATAAACGAAGTTGGTCTTCAAGCTATGTACTCTAGCGTACATGGGCAGTTCCTTGAGATCGAAGTGTGGACAAGGCTCGCCGTCTGAACTCCAGGAGTTGATGTTGTGGCATTTGAATTTACATGGCGGCACTGGTACTGACGCCAACGTACCGGGAGGAGGAGGGCGCTAGGAAAAATATGATGTTGATTATTTAGGTTTGATTAGATTAAAACAGCCGTACGGATCGATCGCAGGTAAAGCTACGTTTGCCGAGGATGTCTCTGGATGAGATCTTATTACATATCGACCCCTCCGTGTATCGGAAAGCCGTGGTCTCGGCTTTCATTTTTAGATGTTTGACAGGGGTTACAGGCAGTCAGAAACCATAAAATCTGACAATTAGTCTTACCAACGGGTAATATATACTAACCTAGATGGCGGAGGTTGGATTGGCAGTTGATCCATATAAAATACTAGTACTCTGCTGCATCTAGTTTTACTGAAAGATGACTTCAATATATTTGTGAAAAGGCTTGGCTAATGATGATACTATTTACTAATACTAATATAACATAAAACATCACGCCTGTATTCACCAAAGGGTTGGGCTGAGGTGCACGTATAGGAAGACCCACATTTCGCCAGTTATGTTTTAAGTCCCATGTAATAGAGGGCGAGCCTAAGGCCAACCAATTCTAATATGGTAATGAAAGCCACTTATGGATGTCACTAATAATCTGCAAAGTTATAAGGATTGATGGTGAGAATGGAATTGATCGTTTTGTTGATTGTCATCTATTTTTAGAATCATTACAAATTGTTGTAATGTCCAAAATCCATTTGTTGTAATAAACAAAAGGTCCTATGTGCCATTAGTACAGGTGCATAAAATTTGAGTACCGCTCACAAGTTAAAACATCTAATAAAGGTGGGTATTCAATTAATGCAAGCGTCAGTTTTACATAAAATTATGGCCTAATAGTGATGTATAAGTGACTACTTATTAGGAGAGGGCTATGTCCAGCAGTGGACTAGTATAGCCTGATGATGAAGTGACTACTTGCCTCGCTAAAAATTATTAAATATTCATTTATACTAGACCCTTATTACCTATATAATGCTTGACTCAAGTTTAATAATGATTGTATATTTAGTTAGATGTCTGCTTCGTAAGACAAAGAAGTGAATATGCTGCTATGTGGTGGTCTTTAGGCGTGTCCTTGTCAAGGGTAGGAAGTAACCTTTCTTTTACTTGAGCAATCCTAGTAAATGTGTGTGTTACCTCATTGAAATCCATTGCTTCTTGCAACTGCTTCGCCTTCTCAGCCAGTCCATCTTCGCCGAGTTCCGTTCTTTGCTCTTCCACCCGTTTCTTTTCTTCATCTGCCATTCTAATAAATTAAAAGAAAATATTTTTTAAAGGATTTGAATCATATAGAGATTTCATCTTTATCATAGTAACGAACGTACTTGTCTTGCAGTTCAATGCTAGGCGTCCCCATGATGGTCACAAAGTCCTCAGTAAAGTACTTCTGCAGTAGACCGAGCCAGTACTGGGGAGACTCCTCCAGAAGCGCCAACAGGTCGGTTTGAGGGTTCATGCGAGAGATGAACTGGAAACAAACAGGATATTGAATTATCAAGCATCATAAGTGTGGCTTATTCAACCCTCACATGCTCCCAAATATAAAGGCCTGCCTCTTTTATGTAGTGAAAGATTATGTAGCTGTTCAATGCCGCCGTGCCATCCCATTTCTGAAAAAAATAACTGCCTATTGGAAGTATTGTTTCCAGCAGTTCAATAATAAGCTCTATGACATCGTACTTTTAGGTTTATTATAGTTGATAGATGAATGATGAAAGTAGGCAGGTACAACCTTAATTTATGTAATATTTTAAAGCATCGACCCATACAAACCTAAATAAATAAATAAATAATGATGGACAATCCACACCGCATCATCTAGCCCCAAGTTAAGCAGAGCTTGTGTTATGGATACTAGATGACTGATATACTTAATACAATACATTACATAGATAGATATTTCTATTATACATAGCAAATACCCAGAACACCCGGAACAAATCTTTGTAAATCGTACAAACATTTGTCCCAGGGCGGGAATCGAACCCGCAACCTCCTGCATCGCAGGCAGCCCATCACCCGCCGCGCCACAGGTTCGATTTTAACCTCTATACCAGTTGAGCTTAAAATTTAGAGGTTGAGTATTAAATCTATTTATTTTTACAACAACATCTAAGCCTATGTTTTACGGCATTGTTTTTTATATCATCTGTTACATACACGTTTGTTAACAAATTTTCATCAGACCGTGGCTAAGAACCAATCATAAATAGTTATTGTTTGACATATCAATAGAAATTTATGTGCATTATTAAATCTCAAGATTGAATTTCTAAAAGAAAATACACTATTTTCTTTCTCATTTATTTTCTAATGCAAAAAACAAATGGTTCAGTTTTATGTGGTGTCACATGAATGCATTGAATATAGAAACCAATCCGCTTTTGAGTCCATGTATTAATATCGTTGTTTTCATATACTGTCTCATACAGTTCCAATGCAGCTTTTAAAATCAATCAATTAGAATTCATCTATTCAAATTAGGCTGAGAATCAGTACTTTTTGAATGTCACTTTGCAGTCAATACAACCGAATAGAAGAAACACAAGCCTATAAGATAATCAATTCTGTGTTGTACAAAGTTATTTTGTCAAAATAAATGAAATGATTGGCTTTTCGTGTGTTGATAGAAAAAACTGAAAAGGGTTTGGCACTTAACAGACGGACGAACGAACTAACTATCAATCATCCACAAATTTTATCCGATTTCGTGCCGTTTCAGCGTATAGGAGTAACAAACATACCGAAAAACTTTCGCATTTTTAACTTTAGTGCGATGTCAGTCGTAGTTAGAAAGACACAATAATACTTACATGATGTTCGCCCTGAGAGTACAACGCATCACCGATACACCTAAACGCAACAGCATGATGTGGGTCCGACTCAAGGCTGGCAATGGCCTCCCTCAGCTGCTTACGTAACAGCCGGCGCAGGCGCTCCATGTCCACAACATCTTCACCCGAGCATACCGTCTGTAGACATCTTATCGCCTCGTTGCGAGCCAACTCCAACTTGTCCATTGGAACGTTGTCCAGTTCTATTTTGATTAGAGATCCTAAGTTCTCTGTAAGATTGTAGGATATCTGTAACAAAAGATTTTTTTTGTTAATGGAACGATTCTTGTGAAAGTATTTCACTGCATGGAATAGACATTCCTTTAACATTTTTTTTAGTAAAATTTACCTGTAGTAAGAACATCTCATGTATTTTTCTGTTCTCGGAAGAGAAAAAGATTTTTCCGTAAAATGGCAGATATGCTCAAAAATCTTACATCTTCTACATGATACAATCTTATATCTTTTACATGATATTCAAGAGAACATCAGAGAACATTTAAATCAGGAAATTACACATATGTACCTTCTAGACACAGCATAACATAACATCACGCCTGTATTCCCCAAGGGGATAGGCTGACGTATACCTATAGTAGACACATCTACATTTCGAATTCATAATACATTTTTAATTTTTTTTTCAAGACAGCTATATATACAAAGTAAATAGTAGTTTTACATCTCCAGCCAAGGCATCTTCTCTTTCGACCAGGCATCGTTGCAGCGGTGCCGCAGCAGTGTCGCACAGATAACGCAAAAGAATCGCACACGCCGTTAGATCTTTCATTGCTGTCTGTTCTGTTAACAGTGGACCGCGCCAACCGAATATAACCTATAAAATAAATTTGGAACATTGCAGTTATCTTTATATTAATGGCTTTATAAAAAAATGGAATATAATATAACAAGCGAAAAATAGTAAAGGCAAACGTTTTGTGATACCCGACAAAGAATAGAAATTCACAAGATTATTTTAAACAAAGTAGTAAACAAACAAGATGTTTTAGTGAGACGACGGCAAGAGTAAAACGGGGTGAATTGAAATGAATAATTTCAACATCTTGTCAGTAATTATTAATGTTAAATCAACATTTAAATCTCAGTTAAAGTTTTGTTTCGATTCACCGCGGCGTTTCTATTCACCCCGTTTTACTGTGGCACAGTCTTGCCGTCGTCTCACTAAAAATAAATACTATCAAAGAATAACATACCTGGCCACAATCCTCAGTATCTGCAGGCCACTGCACCTTCAACTCGCCGTAATTAGGCGTAGGAGGGATGGTCTGCCAGGGTTTGACCCACTCCTCTGGAGCATCTCTCTCTTTCTGTGTACAAATATAGTTTGTTTTATTTTTCTTTTCTTTTCATGGTTAAAATTAAATGCCTTTTCAAATGACTTTTCGCATTAGGTACTGTCATGTGAATAAAAGAACTTTTACTATTTTTTTTTTTGTATTTTGCTTTATTTCTATAGCTACTGCAAATTGTAATATCTTTCCCGTCTTCGTTCTGTATAAATCATAAAAAAATGGTCTGGTAAAGATTATAGGAAGCATTTAGATGACTGCAGCGCAGGACCGATCGTTGATACATACATACATATATGATGTATGTAGGTACTGAGCAAAAAGTTCATATGGTGTGATTTTGTGGGACCTCCCCCCCTCCCCTCACTTGAGATTCACCCTATAATCTTCAGCAGCCATGAGATTGTCCTGGTAGGCAAAATGGGATACTCCAAAAAAGCCAAAGCAACATTTATCAATTAATCAAAAAGTTCCTCCCCCCATTTTGAGCTAACAATCAACCAGGACTCAGGACAACTACACAAAAACATAACGCTCATCGATCGCGCTTTCGAAAACTACACAACCGAGGCAAGAAGGTCAGGTGCGTAGTACGCGCAACCGGCGTGCGTGTATGACAAAGAAGAACGTAGACGTAAACGAAACGAAAAGAGTATATAATATGTAAGGATCGTAGCAGATGGCGTGCTATAGATTCTGCCTACACCAAGACAAAGTTTATGTATGTCTGTATTTCGGAACGGCAGTCTATAACCCCGCCATAATTATCAGAAAAAATGTCATAATAGGTATAGACGATAGACGATGACATAAGCATCGAATCACCTAATGTAGCCGGCGTGTCTTAGGTATTAGACATGTATCACCCGTGTGACCTAGCTTAGGTCGTTTCAATGAGAACTACTCCCATCTATCAATAAAGGCGTGAACAATTGAGTAGGACGCAATTTCAGTGCAGCAATTGTTCAAATTGAATTTGATTTAACTCTTCCTGTGCAGTCTAAAGAAAGGTATGCGCCCAAGGCCCGTAGCTAAAAGATATTTATTGGTCTAGGTTTTCAAATCGCTAAAGTCGCTTATATGAAACTTTTAAAATCGGTAATGGACGAAAAAAGGACACGTATCTATATATATTTTGAATTTATAGGTGACCACGCATAACTTTTTACAGTGTAATACGATATCGATGATTCAGTTTAATCGGAAGTCAGTGGTAAAAAATGAATCAAACAAAACCACCAGAGCTTCAGACTTCCAAATTTAAAGACATTTTTTTTTTTAAGTCGGTTGAATTTTTTTCTTTTTGTGAGTAATTGTATGATATTTGCTTTTTCTCATGGTTGGTACAGTCCCGAACATAAATCCGTTACGCAAGATTCAAACGCGATTTTCTCATAAAGATTTGATAGGAATTTAACGGTGTTACGAAAATAGTATTTCCGAAACCATACTTTATAAAATAGGTCGCTTTGAATTTTACGTGAGTGTAAGGTATGTATTTATGCTCGTGACTGTACATGACGTCTAAGCTCAATGATGTTTTCTTTTTTTAACAAATGAAACCTGTTTAGAATTTGGGTAAAAGCCAAAGAACTGCACCATGCAGTTGATTATTTTTGTATAGTTTTAAAAAGCTGTTGCCAAGGCCGAATGGTTTATAGGCAATTGTTAGTACAAATGGATATTATTGATTTGACCTGACTAACATTAACGTAACTCTAGTAAATTGCCTGCTGTTATTCAGATTCATATCACTATGCTTGGGTTGGCTGTGTGTTAGTGAAACATTAACATTGTTTTCATGGTCTAGGCAATGAAAACTTATGAAATAATGTGACTACATAGTTTCCAATACTAGTTTACATTTCTAGTATTTCAATACTAACTTTTATTTGCATTATTACTAGTAATCTCTTCTGTACCTGTATACCGCGAAATTAATAATTTCTTACGTTTCCTGCAGACGTAGTTCCGCTTTATATGATAAACCAAAATCGGGTGTTAGTAACCACCAAGAAATTCTGCGGATGCGCTAGCGTACGCTGACGTCACGTATACGCTGCGCTATAGCGCCGGTAACAACTCGTTTACGAGATATATGTTTGACGAAACCCTAAGTTAGTTGCTAAGGATATATTTAGCCTGTAATGGACACATTAAAAATTCTAAGACATTTTTTTTAATTAACATTATGTTAATCATACCGCCAAAAATGTCGCCAGTCAAGTCGTGTTCAATAAAAGTACAAGGAAATGATTTCTATTCGACTCCAAAGTGCAATTATCTCTCAAATGTGTCTGTTTATGTGTCTAGCTTCTTACCTTAGCAATGATGTCATTTTCGACCGTAGCCAGTGCTGCAAACACATCCTCAGCTTCTATCTGACCTGTCAAGATGATTGTCAAGTTTTCTGCACGGTAGAATTTCTTGTGGAAGTCTCTAACCTGTAAAAATAAGGCTTGATAATATGCTTATTTTATGAGTACCAATTAACTTCTTTTCATTTGATTACTAATGGACCAATATAATATTGTTGAGGATTTTAAAACATGGGACTGGATCTTTAGTAAAACTTTAATTTTTATTTGAATTGTCTTTCAGTTGGAATCTTTTAAGAGCTCATATGGGGTACAGATAAAAAAAAACAAAAGAAAAAATAATCTAAAATATAAATAAAAGGACCTCTGTGAGGCCAAAAAGGCTCCTATCCCAGCTTAGTTAGAAACTTACTTTAGTATTATCAGTAGATGTCCTTAGGTTTTTCATAATACCACCAGTTTCAGCTGAATAACCACTATCTGGATATATTGCACGAAGTAATTGTAGTTCACATCTAAAAAAATTTTTAGTATTATATTGGTGTTGTGTCATGTAACCTTTCATTTAAAAAGAATTTATTTGATCTAGAATTACATTAAAACAAAGGTTACCATCTACCCTGAACTTTTAGCAAATTAATTATAAACCTGTTAATATTACCCTGCCTGCCTTACCTACTGTAAGAAGTATTCTCTCTTCCCTGCATTTCACAATACACTACACCAGCATCCTCTCCCTCACCATCAATATGGTGGACCTCCGTGATAAATCCTTGATCAGTCAGTGTAGGCCGCAGTATGTGGTCCAGGTATATTGGCAGCAGTGTCAACATGCCAGCATCTCCTGCGGTATACACCGTGTAGCATGTGTGGTCCGTATCTGTCCATGCATTTGTTCCATGGGCCATACAACGGTTAGCCAGTAAATCCAAAATTCCTTTGTATGGGTACCGCTCAGACCCGAGGAAGATGAGATGCTCCAAAGTGTGGGGCAGACCATCATCATCATGAGCCTCAGTTGCTAAAGGAATATAATGAAAAGAAACGTGTTATTTTGTAAGTTTCTGTCAGTTCACTGTTATCTTTGTTTGTAAATTGGATTATTTCTATTTGTTCGGTGAATAACTGTCATATCTAGCATTTATTGTAGTAAGTCCACGTCGTGGGTTACTTTATAGCCGCAAGAAGGTAGAATTAAAACATTTGCTAAGTTGCCGTTTATTTTGAGTGTCGCATGCTGACGAAATTGTAAACTTACCAAGACAAAAGAAACCGTTGACCAGAGGTCCCTCAACTCCGGCTATGATCACTGTGATACCGGTCTTCTCCGACACATATTTGTTCACAGGAATAACATCGGACGCTTTTGTCGACGATACCAACTTGAAGTGAGACATTCTGGATGTATGCCACACTTGATTTATGAACTAAATGTCGATTAGAAAACCCTGGCGAGGTATAAAAAGGAAACTTATTTGCCGGCGCCTGTCTGATCTGCGATCAACGAATCAATCCAACCAAGGCAATTGACGTGAATGATGTGATGATTCGGTGAATGAAATAAAACCATAGGTTATGTCAAAACTGTCGGCCTGCACACAGAGTTCATGCGTCAGTCAGTCTGTTTTCGAATAAGAATGTCACCCCTCCACTAGTGATGTCCACCATGCGATATTCGTCAACAGCACCCAATTTTGTCGGTGGTTGTTAACTAAAGAACCACATAAATATATTATAATTTTAAGTTAGGCATGAACTAGTAGTGGCATAATTATACAGGATGGAAAGAACATCAACACATCGAAACAACGAAATTGATAATTATTATTAAAATAACATTTAATTAAAGAAGACCAAAAAATAATGGTATAATTATAAGTTGTTGTTTAGTCAGTTCGACGTTCGATCGGTCGTGTGTGTGCACGCGCACACACACAAAGAAGTTGAGAGCGGTGGCACGACAGCATGAGAAAACGTAAAGTCATCATAAACTAAAAAAAACTAAACTAAAACCTAGATCGCGATATCAACCAGGGATACTAGTCCACCAGACGCTACGTACGTCTGGCCGGAGGATCCTTCCTTTTTTATAGAGGAAGCGGATCTCTCCACACTGTTCCTCATACCCCGTTAAATCTTACGTAGGTACTAAATACAATTTATAACTTTTCATGAGGTATGTTTGTCTTGTTTTACAAACATGGATGATGCTAAAATGATATCATATTCTCAGTAACAACAAAATTAAGAAGTAGTTTTCTATCAATACGTAACGTTACACGTTCTACACAACTAACGAACGCTAATTGAAAAAAGCAGGGGTAATGTGGGCTTAAACACAGCTGGCGAACTCTGCCCGATCCTTCGGGGAATAAAGGCTTGATGTTTTAATCTGGGCTTAAAATAAACAGTAGTTCAAAAATCCAGAGCACAATCGTAATCTAGGAAAAGTTAAACGTTATATTTACAAAAAAAAATATCATGTAGATTTTAGTATTCCGGAACATCACTATGGAGGCAAATATCATTCAGTTCATTCATTCCAAATGAATCATCGACCACCACAGATAACATTTAAATCGTCGAATGGGGAAAAAACTCTCAAGCCAGTCGCTAATAGTAAAGCATCCTCTCAATCACGGAAAATGGCAAATAACGTATAGAAACATGCTTGCAAAGAACTTTATATGGCATCTGACTAGAAAATATGTCGATTGTAATAACAATGGAACACATTAATTGCCTGAAGACAATGAAGACTAACGATTAAAAACTGTGGGACATAGCGATTTAGACGACCAATTTTACAGCTTCAGACATTCGAGGATATTTTAATATTCTAATTAAGTCTCTGGAGGTGAAGATTCGTCTTAGTATCTTCAGTTTTTATGCTGCTAAAGTATCCCGCAGTTTAAATTACGATAATTTTGATTCGATTTTGTGTGGATTAAAACTCAACGCGAAATCAAATCTAAGGTTAAATTAGATGGTTGCTATTTTGTCCGATTTTTATTTGACGAAATATTTGGATGTTCTATTTTGAATGACTTCTTTTTAGTTACTATCATTGGCTGAAATAGGACTGGGCAGGTTAATTTATTCATCAGGACAGATTGGCTAAGTTCGTCAGGCAATGGGTGCCTGAAAACGGGTGTTAACACCGAAGCAGGCCTAAAAAATGCTGTTGTAAATAAATAAATAATGCTGGACAATCCACACAGCATCATCTAGCCCCAAGCTAAGCAGAGCTTGTGTTATGGGTACTAGATGACTGATATACTTAATACAATACATTACATAGATAGATATTTTTTATTATATATAGCAAATACCCAGAACACCCGGAACAAATATTTGTAGATCGTACAAACATTTGTCCCAAGGCGGGAATCGAACCTCTTGCGTCGCAGGCGGACCTTCGCCCGCCGCGCCACATCGGTCGTGTTGTGACATAGACTCGTTCTTCACTTATTGGCTGGAGAATACAGCAGACCTGGACGAATGGAAGAGCATAGGGAGAACTTTGCCCACCTGTGGGACAGTATAGGCTAAAGAAAAAAAATCTTTGACTAGGTTCAAATTACTGTTTTAATCCAAAAACTGCGAAAAACGGAATATAAATAAATGGGTGGGTGGCTTCAAATTGATAATACTCACTAGTTCTTAAGACTTTGGTTGAAATAGTAATAAGGGAGTTCTACAAGCTATAGTTGCAACGTTGTATTATTTTAGGCCTGTAGGTAACACAGAGCAAGGAATCCTTGCCACGGGCGAACCTATCGCCTACTTACGCCACGCGTGCTGTTCACGGTCAAATCTTGGATAGAAATAGTATTAAATTCTAAGATAAGATTTTACCTAAGTGTCGATTATTCATCATCATCATCATCATCAGGCTATACTAGTCCACTGCTGGACATAGCCCTCTCCTAATGAGTGCCATAGCGCCCTGTCTTCAGCTTGCCGCATCCAGCATCTGCCTATCGTCGTGCCCAGTGTCGATTATTAGGGATTAAAAATTATTTCTACAATCTGTACGATATTGAATTTCTCCTATACCTACTGTGATTGAATAGTAAGTAAATAGATAGGATATTTGCTGTGCATATTTTTTCGTTAGATAAATCCATGTAAGTGAAGGTGCCCGCGTAATTTTTTTTGCAAAATTGTAGGTGTGTTTCAAGGTCTGTGTACCAGCTTGGCAAAATACGTCTCTGGATATATTAAAGGTACAAAGGTATTCCGTGAATTTCAGGGACGCGTGAAGGCAGGATTCCGTGTTAAAAAGAGATTTTATGACTGATTCGTTTTCTAACTTATTGAGGGTATGAGTCCAATGTTAGAAGGCTAATTCTGGAAATAACAAACTGGCCTACATTAGCATTTACAGGGGTGTTCTACGCGCTACAGGACTCGTAGCCACTCGTAGTACTCGTAATCGCTGCTACGCCACCTGAGCTAATTGTAAATAAAAATACTTTATAAGGAAAACGAAATATTCTAGAACTAACAGAAGCAACACTTCGGAAATTGGATGTACAAGGATTTACTTGTAAACTATACCTAAATTGGTAAATTCTGAATTTGCATTGATTTTAAACATACTTAATTAATTATGTGATAGTTGGCTGTAATTTATTTGAACACTAAGTTAGTATAATAACTTAGTACTCAAATAAATTACGGGTATAGTTGAAATGAAAATCAGTCTTTTGCAAAGATCTAAACTGCCTGCTTGAAGATTGTGAGTATCTACGAAGTATCTACATACCTATTATAGTATTAAAGTTACTGATATGTAAAGATTTAGGAACTTTTTCAAGAAATTAGATCAGATACACATACGTACCATCCTACTGATATTCCCTAAAGGGTTAGGCAGAGGCTCAGCCCAGGTGATGTTACCTTTAATACACACACATTTCGCAATTATGTTTCAGTCCATAAATAGGGCTCGAGCCTATAGCCACCAACCGAGCACAAATCCAGACTCCAGGCTGTGTTACTCAGAAATTCCAGATTCAAAAACTCAACAACACTTTGTACCAACAACCCGGGAATCGAACGCGGACCTAATTCTCTGCAGTAGCGCTTGCAACCACTAGACCAACGAGGCAGTCACTATCATAGCGACTACTACCGGGATAATTATCTCTAAGTACATAATTTCAAAAGTCCAACAACGTTGTTTAATTTCAAGGAGGTTATGCACCTTTACCAACCTTTGGCAATTTTTCGGCCTGTCGATCGAATTAGGATAAAAAGATTGTATCCCTTACTTAAAAAAACCGGACCAGTCCGAGTCTGACTCCCGCGTCGAGGGTTCCGTACAAACATTAGGGAATTGTACAGCATCTTTCTCCAAAATAATGAACATTATCTGCTGAAGTTATGACTTAACTACGAAAGTACCAAGCATGACTCCGACGAAAAGATGAGTAGGATTGGAGAAACTTAACTGTTTGGTTGAAAACATGTTACATCGAATTATACATCGTCTAGGTAAATCCGCAAAGTGCAATGTAAGTTTGTAATTCCAATTTTTGAAGTTATACTTCTTTTGGCGCGATGGAGAAAAATGATGAGAGTGAATTTTTACGATGCGCGCGCACACCGACATCTAAATTTAACAGCATGAAGTTTGTTCTAGGTGGTATGAAAATTGATAACTATGTTCAAGTTGTATATTCTAGTATTTTTTGACACTACCGGTAATGTCAAACTATATGTCATGCAAACCTGACCGAAAGAAAGTCATTCCAGCCTTATGGTCTAGCCGGCAATAAAATTACATAATGCCCGCTGGTCGACCATGTTTTTTGAATTTGGAACCTGAACACAAGGTTTGCATAAATCTTTTTAGGTACCGAAGAGAACACATTTGAAAATCGAATTGCTTTTTATTATCTTACTACAGAAGGTGTGTACCTACTGTGTAAAGAGTATTCTTGGGAATAAAGGTGTCTTGGGGTATTTTGAATCATTTGCTGCATTCAGGATTCTAGTTTTAACTCCATCGATGCGCTCGGTAGTTAACTCTAGAATTCTTCGTTACGCCCGGTATTCATTATGGCGCCCGTGACATAATACACTGATCTGTCCCCTTGGTGCGTAATCTACTATTTATTTGAATACTGTAATTCATTAAACCGTACAACAGATTTCAAAATATAAATAATTTGCACTAACTTATACTTTTACATTATATTTTTTTTTTTCAATAATTGATTTAACGCGTTGAACACCAAATGACCGACAAACAATACATTTTCTATTGTGTCTCGTTGTTTGGCAGTTAAGGTGTTAATGTAACCACGAGCAAGAATTGCTTGTTGTATTATTTGTTAAGAAGTATAACTTCTAACGCGTGTACATAAGTACACACACTCTTTTTTTTTATGTGAAAAAGGTACAAATTATCGATTCTCGGACTTTTCCCTTTAATTGTGCTGTGCGACAAATTTTATGATTCTAGGTCAACAGGAAGTATGAGTTTTGTATGAGTTTTGTATTATTTGCGAGTATCAAAATCATCATCATCTAGCCTTTTCCCAAATAGGTTGGGGTCGGCTTCCAGTCTAACCAGATGCAACTGATTACTTACCAGTATTTTACATGGCAACTGCCTATCAAAATATGTCGCATAAATGTCCCTGTTTTTTATTGTGTGGAAGTATCCGTGCGTATTTGGTATTAATTTAAACTTGATACCTTCACACGTTCTTGAGGAAAGGTTCTTGACAGACTGTCTAGCAAGACCTTTTTTCTCAAGTATTTTCTTTTTTTACCAATGACAATGCTTAATGCAATGACTATTGGCAGTTGTAGTATATTAACCCCATACATAACGTGAAATAAATAATACATCAAATCATTATTATTGTAATGATCCTCAATTAAAATAAATTTACACAATCAATGTTGACATTTATAATATTTCATTTTATTTTTACCAACTTATTTCTCAATTTTTTATACACTTCGACATTTTCTGAAGTTAATGTACAGAGACCAGCACATCAAGCTACCCCAAAATGTCAAATTTGTTGGATAGTTTTTATTGGCTCGCCAGCACACAGATAAACCCTGAGAGGTTTTCGTTGTTTGGCTAGATTTAATAAAAAATATGTAAGTGTCTTAGAAATAAATAAATAAAAAACTTTATTGAAAAAGAAATAAGGTTCATGTTCAATTGAGAAAATTTGACACTCTGTACATAATGTTATGAATATTGTCTTTGTAAGGTATTGTATTACTATTGGCATGAATATTTGCTTTTTATAGTAGTATATTATTATTTGAATGATAATGAATGTGTTTTTTTTTTCGTTCTATTCTAAACTCTTGTCCTGGCAGTTAGCGTAACTTTATGCGGCCTACCCCAAATGATCTTCCTTTGGTATTGTTCGTCGAGTCGTTGAGTTCCTCAAGTTCTGAGTTGCGCTCTACGATTACTGAAAACTGCTTGCACTGACTGGATAGGTTCACTTATATCTGTGTGGTTATTTCCTCAAAAGACCAACTCAGACACTAATCTGCATGGTCCACACATGATCTGACCAAGATAATGTCTGGACTTGAAAAGAGACGTTTGAGTTGTTTCAAACTTTCACTAGGAATTTCTCCTGTATCGTGGGTGCTTTTACAAACATTCAAACTCACATGCACACTCAGCCAGACCCGGATCAACAACTTGTAGGCCACACAAATATTTTTTCCGTGCGGGAATCGTACCCACGACACGCAGCGCAAGAGTCAATCGCTCAGCCACTGTGCCAACCGTGCCGTCAAAGCAGCGACATTTTGTTTTGGTATTGCTTCTCAGAGTGGTCAGAATATAATTGAATGTTTGACGTGTAAAACTGTTTGTAAAATATCATTAATCACCAAGCGTGAAGTAATTAATTATGTTGACGGTCTGACTGCTTTACTGATTTTTCTGTCACAAGCACATAATGAAACTTTGAGACTATAAAACTTAGACCCTACTACATTTTGGAATACCTAGATTGATTTTGTGAATATTTTAACATCATAAAGCTGAAAATCATCTAGCTTTAATAGTGGAGTCACAATTTCGTCAGCAATTCAGTTAAATAAAGCAAATTAAGGACATCACGGCGGATCGTAACTCCAGTAAGTATTATTCAAACATTCTAGAAAGATTTGTATTAAAGATCTACCTTGCACTACATAACCGTATGTAGGTTAACGATCAAACTAAAAATAAACAAAATCGTGCACCCTCAGCCCTTGACCACTTGGTTTTTCGAGAAGGGTTGTTTAGATTTAGAGCAGATAGGTTCAAGATGCTATCCAGGGTGTAAAATACAGTTTTGCACGATAACAAACACTGGTTTCGGAAGAAAGGGCAATTGAAAATTAAGTTCAATCGCGTAGCTCTTGTAAACAGCATACTTAATTGATTTATAAACAGTACCTATCCGTCTAAAGATGTAGACTGATTCAACTTGGCGCTTGTTGTGTATCACCATTGTATAAAGTATAAATTTATTAATTAGATATGCTACAAGGTTTAAGGTGAAGGACTTGTAATGTAAGTAAACGTGCTGTTTTTTATTATTGTCTGTAGACGCCTGCGATAATTAACTTGTATTTTCAGGTACAAAGGCAAAAGGAGCAGGAAATGAGCACAGCACGCGTAGGCTGTAGCTCGTAGCGAGTTACTGTTTGATAATCAATGATGTTTGTTTGAAATCAATTTAAAAATTAAGTTCCTAACTTTTTAAGTAGGTATTTTGTGTCGGATGGAACATGAGCGGGGCTGCCGGCTGACAGCAAATTCTTTCGATATAACCTTAGATACGAGCAGAAATATTTGGCACCCGCCTCGGATAGATTCGATTTCTTTTGACAGAAATAATTAAATAATTTTCATACAGAAGTAGGAGTTACTTTATCGAGTTAAGCAGAATGACACAGTATTTAAAAAAAAATGTATTTTGCCAGTGCTGGCTGTGTGTGCTGGGTCTGGCGTGTTGTGTAGTAGAGTCACTTGAACTGATTGAGACTCTGGATGCTGTAATATTATTATGAATATATTTAACATTGGAATAGCACACAGTTATTACAGACCGAGCTCGGAGACCGACTGGTCTAAACATATTATACTATTCTAGACAACCAAATTAGGGTACGATAATGATGCAACTCTTGTGCAGCAATCATGTGACAGAACGATATATGAGTAGGCACAGTGTGAATGAACGAGCGAAGTTATCTAGATTTTGTTTTGTATCCCACCGCGAAGTGGTTAATTTCTTGTGACCACTCATACATAATATTCCATTGGATCCACTACGTACCATTACTTGGTTTTTATGTATCTGCGTCCAAGCATACTACAGGGCTAAACTGGCCTAGCACAGCAGGGTTTTTCCAGGGACCAACGCCCGTTTGCACACCGGTATACCTAAGTAAAGTTCAAATTTAAAGTCTTCGTAAGGTTCAAATTTAAAAGATAACTCTCGTTTAAATTGTTAGTGGTAATATTCATATTATAAAACGATACTTGTTAACTAACAATAGTTAGTTATTTTAGCTAAGTTAACTTTTTATAAAACTTATACTAAGTACTTATCGTTTGATTCATTTCTGAAGAAATCAATATACTTTTATAATAAAAGCCTACGCATCCCATACCTAAGTAGGTCGTTGAACTATAGTGTAACATTGAATTGCACACATTTTGGAATAGTCTTCACATAACAATGATGCAAAATTACAATGACGGAGTTCTATCTGCTCTAGTAACTTCGTAAGGCAATCCACAGAAATAAACATTAATGCTATTTCATAGCCGTTACTGTTTGTTTTGTTATGAAACGTAAATAAGTTATAATATTATTTTTAGGGTCCGTACCAAATGGAATAAAAATACCTAAAAAATTATAAAGGAAGGTTTCCTTTTCTTTGTTCTGAGATGTGACTGTCAGTCGCCATCTGCCTTTTACAGAGCTGCTTAATTCAGAAAATACCACAACTGCTATTGCAAACGTTTTAAAATTTGGAATACTTTTTTAAAAACAATGTTTGTCATGGGGGATTTAAATTTCGAAGTCGTATAGGAGAATGGCATCATTGGATGGAAGAGTGGTATCATTATGGAAGGGCCTATCTAACACGTCATAAAACATATTTTTAACTTCATTTATGACACATAGTTTTCGACTTGTACCTAATTAAAAAAGTTTCAAAATTTAAAAAGCGAAAATCATGTAATAATGTATAGACGGAGGTTAACTTAAAATATTTAAGGAAAAATAAGACTAATGAGGTTTTGCTGATTTCTAAAAAGCTATTCTAGAGATGAATAGCTTTTTATAAATCAGCAAAACCTCATTACAAACAAACTTAGTTATGACGTCAAAATGAATATTTTGAATTATTTTTTTGTTCCTATATCTAGATACGGAACCTCGGTGTGCTAGCCCGATCTTGGCTAGACGTGTTTCAGAATTACTTGCAAGGTAAATGTCAGTCACGCATTGCATGCACATTTATGTAGATTTTAACACACATTATTGTATCATGCTTGATAATGATTTAATGTTAACCTTTGTTTATTTTGAACAGTCTGTACAAAATAACGAAGAGAGTACCTACCTAAGTTAATTAATACTGGATTTCCATTTGTTGTTAGTTTAAATATATAGTTACGATAGTATAACAAGTCTTGGTGGAAAATCGCTGAGATTACTCGTTTACATGCAAAATAAATCTTTTAAAAACAAACCTTTTCAAAGTTGGTACAAAGCATTAACATCGCTTTAGCAAAAACCACAAACAAACTTGGTGTAGGTAAGTCACTACAGAAATGTGCCATCGCAATCAAACATCAATCATGTTGTGATCATAATTATTATGTCTTGACTTTCTAGTCGGAGTGATCCACCGCTTGATTGTGTTTTTTCTCGTCGATTCAATGGAGAGACGCGTTCCTGTACAGTGTCTGTGTCCCACGGTGACAGTAGTTATCTAGACATATAAATAAAATTAAAGTGTCTGTTTGGTATATCAAAATTTCAGCCATTTACTAAATTTATATGAAAGTATTTACGGCAGCCAGAGCGAGGAGCTCTTTTAAAAAAATAGTTTTTTTGGTCGCCAAAAAAAAACTTTAAAATTTTAGTCTGTTCGTACAGACTAATCTTCGAAACGGCTGGACCGATTTTGACGGCAATTTCATTGGCAGGTCGCTGATGTTATAAGGAGTCACTTAGGATACTTTTATTTTGGAAAAATAAATTTTTGTGACGTGCAAAAAAAAAACCATGACGATCGAGCGGACGAAGTCGCGCTAGTCTTACGGAGTCGTAAAGTTTGCCATGTACGTATTATTGCTAAGGATTACAATGGAGTGACTTCTATCCAGCGGGATCCAGCCGAACTACACATAGGTTATGGATACATAATATAATAATTCATAAATCATTCTTATGGTCATAATAAAATATTTATTAACAACTGCAAATATCAACAACATCTTACTGTACTTATTTGAGTAATTATTTTACATCTCCGCTACTTATTATATTAATAAAAAGTCTGAAAATAATATCTACTAAATAAGTACCTATCAACATTTGCTAGTAAGTACTTCATGGTCTTTTGTAATCTTTATTTTATTTTATTAGTAATTATAATCAGTCTTCTTTATTCACAAAGAATATTATAAAAAAATAATTTAAGTTTACTAATAGTAGGTAACTTTTTTATTATTTCTTACTAAAGAATTAACAAGTATCTTAAGTAGGTAAGTGCCTAATGTAACAAAATCACTTCTCGGTATTGTTCGATTTGATTTGAATTAGCACGTCTTCGGATCCGGAAGGCCTAAAACTATGAAGGCTCACGCTGGATTGCGAGATCCCACTTTGCTGGATTGCAGATCCTATTTCGACGATCCCGATACAAAGCAAGTACACGTGCGCAACTTAGCCGTGGGCTGCTGTGGAGTAGCGCCTTCAGTCTGTTGGTACTCTGGCACAATCACCGGTACGCCGCCGCGCCGGCACCTCACAGTCGCAGCACTGTTTCCGCTCGCGCGATAGTCGCTCGCGGTTCACAAAGTCGCCAGCCCGCGCCGCGTTCGCTTGCGTTACGTTGTCGAGCTCTTGAACTATCGCAACCTCAGAACGGAACGGTAAAAGTTGTAAATTAAAAAAGTTTTCGTAACTTATACTTTTGCGTCAGATTTGTGTGAAATATTTAATATATCAATCCGGATCAGTGCTGAGATTTTTTTTTTGTTGGATTGGAACGGTGAGTTAAATTATTTAAATAATTATAGGTTTATGTGTATTTTTTTACATTACATATTTACCGGACCATTGAAAATTGGCTATGACGAGTATGCTTACGTTAATTGATTAAAAAAAACACTTAGGTACCATTAATTAATTAATAGTATGTTCCCGCCTACTATTAATTAAGGGTATTTAAGCACGTTTGCAATGTCAAATTATCACTCATATCAAACGATGTTTTAAGAAAAAAGCTTGAATAGAAAACATGAACATAATATTTTGTTACAAATATTTGTGGAAAGTTGTTTAAAACCTACTTAGGTAATCTAGGTAGGTTACTTATAAAAACAATCAAAGGTTTTGTAGCATTGACTACTTGAATGAATTTCAGATTAAATTACTGAATGTTTAATTATGTACCGGAATAATGTGCTTACACGAAATTAGATGCATTACTAATTAAATATTGGAACTTTATGAAAGGATCGATTTCCGAAAAATACGCTCTATGAAGGTAGGTTAAATCTACTAGGTACGTAATTTAACATTTAAAATACAATAATTCACAAATATAAACTAGTTTTTCTAAACCATGACATAAAATATTTCTTCATTTCGCGCTTGCTTATAGTGGCTTCTAATGGCTGAAGTCATTGACAGTTAGCTGAAATTTCTGTAAAGTTTTGGCCAGGTATACCTACTGATTTAGTAAATTTGTTCTGTGACTAAAATAATTATTTAGATGGTAAATAGCAACATGAGTTCAAGAAAAAAAGGGAATTATTATTATTATTGTAACATAATACGCAACCGATCGCAAAACAATTTTATCGCATTTTTTATTACTAAGTATTATCAAATCTGTGGCATTATCATTTTAATTACGCAAGTAGGTACTCTATCAACAGATAATTGGATAATTATCTTAATAATGTTTGCCAAAAATTTATTATTGACAACGTTGTACCCCCAATGCCATAGATTATTAAATACGTAATAATATATCAAATCTATGGATTACTACATGAGAAGTAGTTCTTTTTATCTTTTAATACTTTATGCAAATCTTTTTTGCGACAAAATTTTTCTTAAATAGAAGCGTTGATTTAATATGTAGGTATATTAATTATCAATAATGATGCAAAAACTCTCGGTCATTAATTCAACTGTCGTCTGAGCTAAGTACTTAATTATTTATTTAAAAAAAACAACCGACTTCCAAAAAAAGAACGCCATAAAGAGTAACTGACTTTACTTTAGAATGACGGTGGTTTTGGTAGTTTTTTGACATTAGTTTTCCACCAACTTCCGGAATCGAAACTATAACTAGTTTTTAATAAGATATTTATCATCATCATCCGCCTATCTTTTTCCGACTATTACTGATACCGTTGGGGTCGGTTTTCTGTATAACTGGAAACAGCAATATTTTACATGAATGGTTAATTACTTTACCATTTACTGGCATAGTTCTAGAATCCCACACAAATTGTTACTATGAGCAAATATAGTATAAGTATACGCATAATAACATCATCAACATAGACGAAGTGACAGAAAAATACGTATATCATTGAAGCTAACTCAAAAACCACTCATAAGATCTTGACGGCAACTGTATAAAGGACCATCTCTGAGGTAGGGGACCTCAGAGATAGTCCTTTTTTTCCATTAAAAACAAATCAAAGAAATCGGTTGGCGTGGAATGATGGATGTACACACAAAAAAAATACGACAAACTGAGCACCTCCTTCCTAGACGAAGACGGTTAGTTAATAAAGAAGACAGTCTATTAAAGTATTTAATCCTAAATATATGTAGTTTTAATTAATTTATTAATTCCACTGACGATATGCCAATAAACACGATAATCCATGGGGAATTCTCGTCAACTTATAATTACAATTAAGTAGGTACCTATGTACGTACGAGTATGGGAAGAGTTATGTACTGTGCTTGTTGGTTGGCCTCTAGCAGAAGCAGGTAGGTACTTAAGTGCATTACTTAAAGCGCAGGAAACTTTATTTGACATCACGGACGGTTCCCTTCGCAAAATATTCCGCTGGCTTCGTAATGAAAGATGTAGGTACTTTTATTTTGAGCATAAAAATAATCACGAGCGTAAGTACAGCTACACTTGGGTTCGTACCTGGGTTATTCCGTGGATACTTATGACGAAGCGAGCTTGTTCGTCAGTCCATTCAAGTACGTTGCCCTGAGGTATTTATAGCTAGGACATAGGTACCCAACAATATCTTAAGCACGGAATACATCTACATGAAAAAAAAAGGCATAGAGCCAACGCAAAATGCAATATTTTATTCCATGCGTCTGGATTATACCTAGGTACCCATGGGTCTTGGTCATTGTTTAACTATTCTTTGAGGTCCGGGGACAATGATCCGAAAGTAATCTAGTCTTACTATAGTGGCACTTAATGACAATATCTTTCTCGGGTAAGTTTTATGAGGTGAAAGACGTTTTCAGACATGCATGTTTCAAAGTGAATTAATAAATGTACGTGGGATAAACTTCTAAGAAAGTTGTGAGAAAGATCTAGAAAAAAAAGCAATTGTATAGTGCAATAATGTATGCTGTGAATATTGTCGGAGTTTCAGTGTTGTTACCTTTGAATTCTGGTGTGTTGTGAATGCACCATACATTTCTTTTGTTTTTATAGGGCCACCATTTCGATATTTGAAAAGTCCTGACCGAAACTCTTTCAGCGCTGAGCACTGCGTTCCCACAGAAGTGCAGTAAAATGCGCACTTAGTAAATACTTTAATACATATAATTCATATACCTAATACTCAGAGTAGTGAGCTTTTTTAAATCTCAGCAAAGAGCTTTCACGCCTTTTATGATTAATTGTTCTGACAGTTGTGTAAGCCAGCCAGATTAGAGAGCGCCTTTGATGTTCTGTTTAGACGATCCAGTTCTAGCCGAAACTAGACCATTTACGAGTACCTTTTTGACCAGAAACGGGTCTAGAAAACTAGGTCAAGGTTATCTAGAAACGCTGTTCGTAACGTTCTGAAAAGTAACGAATAAACACAAAATTATATAATTACTACACTACCGGTATATACGGTTCAAATTACTTACCTACTCGTTGCATTTTGTTTGTAGTCAGAAAAAAAATACCGACCTCGTGTAGTTTTAATTTTTTTTTTGCTTGTTTGACGTGTGATGTGTGCTTGCAAAAACCAATTTGCGGAAATGAATATCATTTACCATTTATGACATATACTTAGTGTATCCATATAGGTAGTCCATCCAAAAGTTGCCTGCAAGAGAGCTTTAAGCGATTAAGCCACCCATTGTAACATCCTGTGTAGCTTATAAACACATTATTTGTAAGTTTTCATGGTGTACAATAAAGAGTATTTTATTCTATTGTATTCAATACTACAGAACCTGAAGTTCACTAGTAAATGGGTTGCGAGTTTCAACATTATTCCCAACTTAGGAATAATCACATAATATCTTTTCATTCACGATATAATTTAAGACGTCAACAAAAATAAATGTGCTGTTCAGTACACTTTGATCGTGTATGTATTTTATTTACTAAGGAACAGCTGTTTTTTTTCCTATTTCCGGGTTGGTCCATAAGTGAAAGTTGCTCGTATTCGTGACTACATGGACCTCTTAAAATAATTTGCGTGTGAATATATAAACCTTATATTCATTTTGTTATTTCACTGTTAGGTTATCTTAGCTAATATTATTATCTAAACTTATATTATAAAGGGGAAAGTTTTATTTGTTTGTAAATGGATAAACTCAAAAACCACTTAACCGATTTTTAAAAATATTTCACATTTTTCATTTTTATAGTTATTCGAGTAACAAAGGCTATATTTTACTTTCAAAACTACGCAGGACACGCATTACAGGGGGTAGAGGGGTTGTTAAAGTAGGAAAGAAGTTTGAATTAGAAGGAGGTTTGACAACGATATCCCGCGGACGACGTCGCTAATGAAGTGCTTGGTTAAATTATAATTATAATGGTTTTGAATATCATTCACATTACTTGCTAAACATTGATAAGTGTCCAGTGTCCACTTATTCGGTTTTCATCGGATATAAAACAGATAAAAAATTCATCAATCAAAGTAAGCCCAGGATTTTAATACCAAATGTTATCATGCGTCGTGTGTAATGATAATAATATTGCTAGGTTTTTTGCATAACTTAACTCGATAACAAATTTTGAAGAAGACCTTTTGTAGTTTACTGGTGGACAATAATGGACTAATCTATAAAATTTATATGTACTTACATACCAAGGTATAAAGAGAAGATTTCCTACCATGAAAGATTTATCAAGGTTAAGCCTACCATTATAACCATTGTTATATTAGTTTAACTGATGCTGGAAACGAGTAGACAGGTTCAAATAAAGTCCATTTTTTTCTCAAGCCAAAAATAAAAAAGAAACAGGTATTTCAGGATTTAAAAAAATGCTGTAAGTAGTGGTGTGAAATCGATAAAATAAGCTTGTATGCCATCCTATCATATATATATCACCTACTCCAGAATGGGTAAAATAAGGGATGAAAGTTTTTAAGAATAAGCTACTAGGATGAAATTTCTAGTAAAGTTAGTGGGCACACATATTTATTTTATTTTATTTTTTATTTATCCATTTATTTCAGGCATCGAGGCCCATATAAACACATACAATACTATATTAACAATAAAACTTAAAAATACTATAAATATATATTACATAATAACTAAAACTAGTGCACACGAGGTGTCGGCGTCATGTTTCGCTGACTAGTGTCATGTAGGCGGCCACGAAACCGGCAATACACAACACCTTTCGGCCAGAGAACACAACACATTTTGAGTTTCCTGCCTACCTCTTCTTTTTTTTTTGTTAACGGGGAGAAATCTTCAAAAGGCGCCTGGACTTTTGGGGAATAGACCAGTATTCTGGGATTCTTACCTCACGAAAACCACCCAGGGTGGGGCCGGGTAGGACGCTAACAAAGCTAAATATTGTTCCCATGGTTGTATTTTTTGTTGAGGACCTTACCTTGTTGTTACGGAGTTATAGTCTCATTTTAATTTTTACGTTTTTTCACGAAAAACAATTTCAAATAGATATACAAAAAAAAGTACAAAAACGCAAGCACAAGCATAATATTTTACGTGCGGGCGATTCACACCGCACAAAGATAAATGTCGATAGCTAGCAATTATTTTTGTTTAGTTATATAATATAATAATGCTAGACAATCCACACAGCATCATCTAGCCCCAAGCTAAGCAGAGCTTGTGTTCTGGGTACTAGATGACTGATATACTTAATACAATACATTACATAGATAGATATTTTTTTATTATACTCGTATATAGCAAATACCCAGTACACCCGGAAAAAATCTTTGTAGGTCGTACAAACATTTGTCCCAAGGCGGGAATCGAGCCGGCAACCTCCTGCGTCGCAGGCGGACCTCCGCCCGCCGCACCACATCGGTCGTCAAGTTGATGTTGATGTAGGTGCAGATTTGTCATGGGTCTTTTTACACCCTGTATAAATGTATACCCTGTATAGATTGGAGCAATATATCACTTGACCTTAACGCGTTTTGATACAATAAAATAAACACGTTTTCTTATGTCACCAAATTGCTTATATTCTAACAACTTGATCGATTCAAAACTGGTTGGTACAGGAACCGAAAACATGTTTTGAAAATATTAGCTTTACAATTTAAAATACAGAGGCTCACAGAGTGGGATTTGGTGGATTATGATAATTATAATATATTATAAATAATAATAATAATAAATAAATATTGCTGGACAATCCACACAGCATCATCTAGCCCCAAGGTAAGCAGAGCTTGTGTTATGGGTACTAGATGACTGATATACTTAATACAATACATTACATAGATAGATATTTTTATTATATATAGGAAATACCCAGAACACCCGGAACAAATATTTGTAGATCGTACAAACATTTGTCCCAAGGCGGGAATCGAACCCGCAACCTCTTGCGTCGCAGGCAGACCTTCGCCCGCCGCGCCACATCGGTCGTCATATTACCCGATCTATTTTTATTAAAATTAATTAAATGCAAAATTAGCCTTACGAAGAACTCATTAAACAAGTCATATCTGTAAGTATCTATTTCAATAAAATTCGGTAATAAAATATATTGTACCTGCGCAAGCGCAGTTTAATTTACATCATGATAAATGGTTTTAAACGACTCCATGTTATGTATGAATTTCCAATCAAAATAATTTTGTAACACTGCATGCAGTTATTTCAATATATTTGAAACTGATAGAGAAATAACTATATTCGAGATAGCCTTTCGGGCGATTACTAACTTTTTTGTCTAACCTTCGAAGTAAGCTAAGCTAAAAATCTGAAATAAATTTAGTAGTTGGAACTGATAGAAGTTTATATATCATTTAAAATAAGACGATGTCTCTAATATTAGTTACCTACAGTTTTTTTTTAAATTAGTAACTTTGAAAAAGGAGAAATATTTTTACCGCTAAGGTACGAAGCCCTGTTAGGTGAGTGCTCTTTCTCTCTCACTCACTACAAGCCGGTTTTTTTTTAATTTTCTTGAAATGTAATAATGAGAATCTACTTAGTGACAGAATACATGTACCTAAAAACTTACCCACTATACCAGTATGGATGTGCTTGTATGTAAATTTTGCAAAATCGGTAAAAACATAATGACCTGATGTATAAAAATATGTGCTTCCAGTGACTTTTAATTGACACCTGCAAGAAGTATTGTTATTTTATTTTTGTTTGTACCTATCATTGGATTGCTGCTGGTTGCTTTAATTTTGTCTTGCCGTATCTTCATAAGAAATTGTAGATAGGTGGGTCCACCGTCCACACGTACTTAACCTTAAATCCATCTGATGTGACGACACGGTTGACTAAGTGGTTGAGCCATCGGCTGCTGCGCCGCGTGTTGTGGGTTCGATCCCCGCACGGAACTAATATTTTCTGGCTGTTTGTGTATGTAAGTTTAAATGTTTGTAAACGCACCCACACACGCACATACAGGAGAAATTCCTAGTGTGGGGCAATGTTTATCTAAAAAAAAGTGACCTCTACTATTCTAGCGCTATGCAATAAAGCTCATTTTTAGGTAGGCATATAGTTGAAAGTCGAAATACATCCGTCGTACACGTTCATCGATATTGGAAATTTGACGTAACGCCAGCTGATCCCTGATGCGGAAAATGCGAGTTAAAGTAAGTATGACTGTTATAACGAAATGCTAGGCGTATGCGCAGCGCATTATACGTGCAAGCATTGTTTGTGGTGCTTGTGAAAATAATTACTCACCGATGTATTCAAATTAATGTTTTTCTTTTTTATGAGTGACCTTTGAATATTTCCTAGCTTCAAGGTAGGTGTGTCAGAAACTTGGAATTAATAAGAAGTTTAAAGTACAGTCCTTGATCATAAGCTAATAATCAAAATCCGTGATGGCTCGACTACGGACCAAATTGTATTTAAGTATGCAAAATCTTAAATATTGGTGATGTCAATATAAAACAGGCTGCTAAAAAAAGAGTACTAACGTCATAGCCAAAAGACTTACGTTTAAAAATAAAAAATGCTAATGAAGTCTACGATGGGAATAATTTTATTAAAACAAAAGTGTCGGACGCGACATTGGGTAGTTAATTACAACGACTGTGCCTTTGATTACGCGACATAAATCCCTCAAGGCTAGGATGTGCCTGGCACAATGATCAGACGATATAATTAGAGGTTCTCAAGAGACCCCCATTACGTTTGCCATAACCGTACAGCAATGCCAATGTTTATGAAACAAAGGATGTGTTGTGGGAACTGTACGATTGTGTTGCGATTGTAAAGGTTTATAAGTCAAAAATAGTCATAATAACGTTGTTCTTGGTCAGAGTTTGTCTTTGTTACAGGCTGGAAAATGTCGAAGTTAAGCCTTAAAAAAAAGTAGAAGGTTAATTCCTGTATTTTTAAGAACGATCGCATTCCCAGTTTAAATATGTCAGAAATACGTTATTTTTTAAATACATTATTGACAGTTTTTGTTGGCCGAAAAATGAAGAGTTGAAGTTGTCAAGTTCTTGACATGGATTGTCGCTGAGATGAGAGTGGGACTAGATTATAAGCGTTTTAAATTACGAGAATTGTCCTCCAGGGTTCATTCCTAGATTCCATGATGAAGATGATACAATTTCGCCATTTAAATATTTTTTGTATCGTAAAGCTTCATCAAATTTTCTGTAAAGTGCAAGTGGGTTGGTTATACATAGAGTGCACTGCCTGCTCAAAGATAGTGAATTAATGAAATACATAAGTAAGTAAGACTATGTTGGGGTCGGCTTCCAGTCCAAAGGGATGTAGCTGTACGAGTATTTTACATAGAGAGAGCTCAGTAACTGGTTTGTAGAGGTCAAATAGTCACTCTGACCTCTAATTACTAGGCAACACAATTGGACTTACCTTTTGGTTAGAACGGCCGTCAGTCTCTCTGTAACAACTGTCAAAGATCTATAAATTATAGCCAACCGAAGGCACGTAGGGCTCTCGGTATGTGATGGACAGTCATCCATCCACGGACTGATCTCGGCAAGCGTAGCTTAACCTTCAATTATTACTTAGTCACTCAAGCCTCTCTACCAAATACTTATTAATATTATTGTTCTGTGCAGATGTGACGTAGCAGGAAGTATGAAAATATCAAGAGTATAAAAAATCAAATAAAAAAGTATAATTCTCACGGGACTTCTTTGTTCTTATGTATGCCTTTTGAATCTTGCAGTATAAAACTTGCATACCTACATCTTTATTATCTGTAAGTCGTTTTAGCAAGAGAAAAGATTCGAATTCGAATTCGAAATCGAATTTGAATCAAACATTTCAATAATTCCATTGTCACTTCTATTTTCTTTCAAATTGTTTATGGTTATCGTTCCTCCGGGCGCTTTTCTTTATGACCTTCGGATTAGAACTTAGGTAGGTATAGTTCTTAATAAAAAAAGATCACCTACGTATATTGATGTGTCGTTTTTTAAGCACGCAAAAAAAAGTAACGAAGATTTATTGCTACTGCTATTTACCGCCAAAACGTGACCTTAGTCAATACACATTTTGTAATCATGATAATAAATTGAGTATTACGAAATAGATTGGTGTTAGTTACCCATGTTAATAGCGCATGCATTTTCACGGTAGGTAGGTAGGTATGTTAATTGCATTGTGTTATGGTCATGCAAATCTCCAAGTTTGTAGAAACATGAATGCCTTCCAATGCTTTGTCTTAAGAAATTCTTGGCTCACTAGAAATTCGCATGTACCTACGTTATTATCGTCATTATCATTATCTGCCTAACCAATCTAACTATGTTCGGGTCGGCTTCAAGTCTAGCTGGATGCAGTGGAATACCAGTATATTACATGGAGCGACTGCCTATCTGACCTACACAACCCAGTTGCTGGGCAACGCGATGTCCCTTGGTGAGACTGGTTCTCAGACTTTCGGTCTTCTGACTACCCGTAACGACTGTCAAATGACAAATGACAGCCGGGACTTACTGCTTAACATGCTTTAAGTCTCGATATGTTACGAACGGTCACCCATCCATAGACTGACCTAGGCAAGAGTATCTTAACCTTTTTTTTTTTTTGATTCGGGTTGGAAAATCGTCATGGATGTCCTCCGCCCTGGGGGAGCGAAGGGGTCTGTCAGACCCATACTGACTAAAAACCACCCCGGTGTTCCGTCTCACACCTACGCCGGGGGAACTTACGATCCTTCCGCAACCCCCAGCTAATGCAGGCCTCCTCCGGTCGAGGGGGGGAGTGAGGTATCTGACTCCCCCAAGAGTATCTTAACCTTCGATCAACCCGTGCGGCTATTTTTACTTAACCACGAGCGTGGACTCATTTGGATAAAACAAACGATCCCAAATTTTTTTATCGTCAAATTCGTCTTACCGCTTTATAACATGGTCGCGTTTCTGACACATACACAAAGTAGGTAGCATGCTGTCTTTTATTTAGCCATGTACCTACGAGTATCTGTAGTTAAAAATGATTGTTTATTGATTTTACAAAGATGTATTGGTACTTTTTTATTTTGAAATAGCTAAGCACGATCCACGTAATTATTTTAATTACTTTCTAAACGCGATCATAATTATGTAACTCCTAATTATAATATAATAAATTACACTATCGATAAGCAATGACAATTTTAATCGGCCAGCTGTCAGATAATGATAGCATTAGGACACTACCAGACTAGCAACAGCCGCACGTGTCAGGGTCAGCGGACGCGCGTCCGAGTTGAGAAATGGTCGTCTAGTCACAAATTGACCACGTTATTCTTCGTATTATCAATTTTGTACTAGTACGAGAGATCGATGCTAACTCCCACACAAGGTTACTTCAGTAATGTTTACACTAAAATTTCCATAAAAAAAAGGGTTTCGTATTTCAGCTAATCGTGCCATCTGCAAACAATAGTGAAGCATTTTTTTTCTATTTGTATGTTATCAAAAGATTACGTCAATACATTGAAAGTCAATACGTTAAAATGCAGCATGACGTCACGCGTATGTAAATTTTATACCTACATGTGTCGTAGCAAGCCCCCGGCTTTGATGATTATTTTTTATTAATATGATAAACAAAAAATACGTGCCTTCTATTTTTTACTATGTGACTGACGGACTAAATATATATTTTTAATTACCCTGGCTACAACATAACATCGTTAGAGATGAGGTCTGCCTTTATTGCAACAGTTTTGTTTAAGTCCCATGTAATACAGAGCGAATCTATTGCCATCCACTGGGCACAAATCCAGACTCCGGGATGACCCATATGGAAAAACCTAATAACACTTTACCCAACCCAGTAATCGAACCCAGGAGCTCATGCTCAACAGTAGCGCTTGCGAACACGAGACCAACGAGACAGTTTAAGGAAAAAATATGTTATTTTTTTCGTGGCAATTGATCATTGGTTTTATTTTGTCAGTAAAGCAGAAAAGAGTACTTATATATGGAAAGCTATTCTGGTGCTCAACGTTGCTAATAGTCTAGTCTGGATGTTCTATTTTAGAACTGATTCATTTTCCACAACTAAATGTAGAGCCAGTTTCGAAATAAATCAAGATACTAAAGTAGGTTTCAGATTTATCCCAGAACCTATATTTTGTAGCATCATCGTATAATTACACCTTTTTATTACTATTCGTGCGCTTGCGCAGGCCCTCGTTATGATAATTGTTCATACGTCCACGTTTTTGCGTTCAAGAACACAGCTAACGAGTAATGCTAACGTTTTCAGAGGCCCACTCACGGTTTGATTATGGGATAGAAACGTAGATAAGTATTTCCGTACCTAATTCATTACCTGCGTGGGTATTACTACTGTGACGAGATAATGGACCATATCCACTGATCTTTAAAAGAAGTCAAGCGTCTGCATCAATGTCTAAAAAATATTGAAGAAAAAATATTAAAAAAACCTTTTTCCAAAAAAAAAACAACCGTGGTGTAAAATAAATAATTACGGACTTCAAAAGTCGGTGAAAAATCTAAATATATCTCATCAGTTATCAAGACATGGTTAGTTATTAGTTAATTAACTAGTACTAACAATAGGATAATGACATTACGTACCTACGTAAATAAGCAAAAACTTCTAACACCGACGTGTGCAATAGGTACCAATTATGCTTATGTACTTTGTGAAAAACATAATGGGACTGACTGTACGTTCATCTGCAAATATTATGCGAAGTCTCGAAATATTAGTAAATATTGAATGATTTAGGTAGATACCATTCAAGGACAAGTTCATATAAATACCTTCTCCAAAGTTGGCCAGTGGTAACAGTAACGCGAGATTTGCATAAATGCTATAATTTTCCATGTTACTACACAAAGTTGCAAAATCCACGGAATCTGTTGGTTGAGCACGATAGGCCCCTTCGCCTACCGTGACGTACCTAATAACGTTAACGAAATATACCTAATTATGGTTACGAAAACATTTATGTTTATATTATCGTTGACATTGAATAAAATAATAAAAAAATATCTATTGGCATTTTTCATATAGTATTTTCGAAGGAATACACATTCTTAGGTAACTGTATAAAGATAAAGTGCTTGTTTTTAATACTCTTAACACATACGAAAAATCCTAAATAAATACATTATTTAGTGTAAACATCATGCGAATTTGCCACTTTTACCTCTGTCCACTGTCCGATGGTTTGGGTATTTTTAGGATTCCGTACCTCAAAAGGAAAAACCGGAACACTCGTAGGATTACTTCGTTGTCCGTATGTCTGTCTGACTGTTGTTCCAGTCCTTTTTTTGAATGCGTGGAGGTATTACGTAGAAATTAATTTGAAATACATAGTAATATTAGATAATAATAAATAGTCTACTGGCCCTTTCTAGAAAAATCAGACTTCATTATCATTCAGACATTTATGTGACATAAAATATTTAGATAATCGCAAAAAACTCTGATCTGATCTGATTTCTAAACAATTGTGCTGGATCGGGCATTGTTCTTCCTTTTTTTCCGTTATGGTAAGCAACTCTAAACGTGAGTACTTACTTATCTAGATAATGTTCCAGTCAATTATGTGAGGAGCTCGTGGCTAAATAAAAACAGCCGCACGGGTTGATCGAAGGTTAAGCTACGCTTGCCGAGGTCAGTCTGTGGATGGGTGACCGTTCGTATAATATCGAGACTCCTCCGTGCCTCGGAAAGCATGTTAAGCCGTTGGTCCCGGTTGTCATTAAATTTGTAGTTCTTTGACAGTCGTTACGGGTAGCCAGAAACCCGAAAGTCTGACAACCGGTCATACCAAGGGGTATCGTGTTGCCCAGTAACTGGGTTGTGGAGGTCACACAGGCAGTCGCTCTATGTAAAACACTGGTATTCAGCTGCATCCGGTTAGACTGGAAGCCGACCCCAACATAGTTGGGAAAAGGCTAGGCAGATGATGATTCAGTCAATTTTGTACCAGCTAAAGCAAAAAGACACAATTGTACAAGCTTGTTGATTTGAAGTTACGTTAAAATTATCATAGCGGCAATTCCGATTTTTACTGTTTTGTTTTAATTAGTTTTCTGCGTCTTAGCTCTTATCGATTTACTAGGTGCTAAAAGTCCAACCTGACTAATTAAGTTTTAAACAACCCATTAATACAGTGCCTTATAAGAGGTTAAACAGGATTGTATTGAAACCATTAATTATAAGACACAATATAACAAATGTAAAAATATCTCTACAAGTAAATGGTTAAGTTGTAAGTGTTTTAGAGTATTTTTCTTTTTTTTTTTTTTTTTTCTTTTTGAAAAAACGTTGCCCCACACTAGGAATTTCTCCTGTATCGTGGGTGCGTTTACAAACATTTAAACTCACATACACAAACAGCCAGACCCGGAACAACTACCTGTAGGTCATACAAATATTTGTTCCGTGCGGGGATCGAACCCACAACACGCGGCGCAGCAGCCGATGGCTCAACCACTGTGCCAACCGTGTCGTCAAAATGCTAGACAGAGACGACACTGCTACGCTATGACGAAACAAGACTGAAATGTTATTGTAAATTGTCACTATCCCGTAAAATGGTAATTTTGTATGAGAATGGATCGAAGAACGACTTCAAAAGCTTAACTTCTTCAGATTTCATAAACCGCCATTTTTTATAACACCTTATTTTTTTAGTTCATTTATTTCATGATTGTGTTTTTTTTTTCAATATTTGACAGTCTTAACGAAAGTCTGACAACCAGTCTTATCAAGGGATATCGTGTTGCCCAATAACTGTAGAACCCAGATAGGCAGTCGCTCTATATAATATACTGGTATTCAGATGCATCCGGTTAGACTGGAAGCCGAGGTAGCTTGGGGAATCTAGGCAATTGATGATGATGTATTTTTTTTTTTATTATAATCGAATCCCTATTATCTTTCTTTAAACAATATTCCTTGTTATACATACAACTACGTACCTATCTATTATTGTCATGAGACTCAGAACATGAGTATTATATGAATAGTAGCATCGAATTCCAATCACTCGGTGAATGTATACAAGTGTCAATAACGTCTAAGTGTTATAACTACATAGTATAAAACGTTTGTACGCGATAAACTCAAAAACTACTGAACGGATTTTCATGTGGTTTACACCAATGGAAAGAGAGAAACAATAAAGGTTTTTGTTTATAAATTGTCGCGGGCGAAGCTGGGGCGGATCGCTGGTATGGTATACTTACACCATCGTCTGTCTAGTCTCATCCCAACTATGTTCGATGGCTGTCAGTCTAACCAAGTGCAGCTGAACACCGATATTTTACTAAGAGCTACTCCTATCTGACCTCTATGCAAACCAATTACTGGTTAACACGATACGCCTTGGTAAGAGATGTCGAATCTCTTGGCACGGTTGGCGCAGCTACTGAGCGATTGGCTGCTGCGCAGCGTGTCGTGGGTTTGATTCCCGAACGCAACAAATATTTGTATGGCCTACAGGTAGTTGTTCCGGGTATGGCTGTTCGTGGGAGTTAAAATGTTTTGTGTTGATAAGTTCGTAGTGTGGAGCTACGTTTTTTTGGAAGATTGGTTTTCAAACTTTTGGGCTCCTGACTATGCAAACGACTGTTCAAGATCTACTAATGCAACTCCATGATACATTAAGCATGGAGGGATTTTGGTATGTACCTAATTGACGGTCATCCATCCACGGATCGACTTCGGCAAGTGTTGCTTACCTAACGACCTTGCTTACCACGAGCTCGACATAGTAGGCAATATAAAAGCGGAATATTTATACTTAACCAACCATTGTGATTATTATTGCAAAAAAACTATGTGTAATATTTAAGTATCTCGTTTCTCATTCTATATATGGTATTATCTTAGTAGGTATCTATCTGTTTACGTTTCATATACCCGGCGTACATTGTCGTCAAAGACTCAAAGCTAGTGAAGAGAAACTTTTTCACTCGTAAATTTTACAGACAATTAAAAGACACACGAATAACAATAATTAACACATGTAAGTAGTTACCTACATAAAAAGAGAAATTTTGGAGAAAGTGTCATCCTAACTTAGTACTTACTTAACTTAACATCACGCCTATATTCCCCGAAGGGTTAGGCAGAGGAGCACCTATAGAATACCCCCCTTTCGCCAGTTATGTTTAAGACCCATGTGATAGGGGGCAAGTCTAAATCCAGACTTCGGGCGCTACTGAGAAATTCCAGATGAGAAAACCCAATAACACTTTGCCCGGCTCGGGAATCTAACTCAGGACCTCATGCTCAGCATTAGTGCTTACGTCCACTAGACAAACGATGCAATCACGTACTAATTTAGTTTTTTTATGGCACTTCAACAAATTACTCACTAAAAATACATAAACAGAAATCACAAACAGTTTTAGGTTTAATGAATTCGTCAGATTTTTAATAAGAGATTAAAAGTGCGCAGCACTTGCAGAATAATAAAATAACATACTTATCACATACTATCAGAGAATTTAAGTTTTACAATAAACAGATAATTGAAAATGGGCTATGTACACAAAGCCGGAGAGAAATACTGAATTATTTATTAAACAAAAAAAGAAAAATACAACAAAAATAAAACCAAAAAATATAAGACTACAAAACAAGAGAATGGAAGTAAATTAATAAAGTTACTTATATCCACGACAGATGTGGCGCGGCGGGCGAAGGTCCGCCTGCGACGCAGGAGGTTACGGGTTCGATTCCCGTGTTGAGACAAATGTTTGTACGATCTACAAAGATTTGTTCCAGGTGTTCTGGGTATTTGCTATGTAAAATAAAAATATCTATCTATGTAATGTATTGTATTAGGTATATCAGTCATCTAGTACCCATAACACAAGCTCTGCTTAGCTTGGGGCTAGATGCTGCTGTGTGGATTGTCCAGCATTATTTATTGTTTTTTTATTATCCATATCAAAAGTTTATAATAATAAAGGTTTCCGTCCGATTTCAAAAAAACCTTAACCATGACACATAAATTGCTATCAGCTGTCACAAAGAGCTGTAGCAACAGCTACCCGTTGCGCATATCAAATAACTTGAGGTTAACAATTGTGACTAAGTAATCGCAGTTTAGCAACTGTCCTTAGTAAGTGTACTGACGGTCAATAACACCGGCAACGACCGAGAGGCACGCCTAAGAACATTTTCTATGCAACTTTGTGTTTTAAGTTGTAATGACTTCAAAGCTTTAGCATTTTATTTTTGTTAAGACAGCACCCATCTTGAAACAGTGAAACAACAAGTCTACATATATTTATACTAATGAGATGTCTGTTTTTAATGTGAAAATAAGAACTTTTTACTTAATGCATATAAAAGTTTATACGGTAGTTATATAAATAATCAATTTTTAAATATTTTGTCCGTCTATCTGACCGTTTTGGAGATTACCTCAAACAAATTGAGGTAATCTCCAAAACGATTTTGATACGGTTTTATTTTAGAAAACGGTTTGTCGGTAAGCGCAAAAACTTTTAAATGTTGTTAAATTCCAAGCAGATATAGTCGCGGGCACAGCTAGTTTGAAAGAAGTAACAAAATTTAATTAAGTTAGTATAAGAAAGCATTGTACACTCGCGCAGAAGTTTGTATTTTTTTTTAATATAGTTGAAAGTTGTCAAGTATGTTGTTGTTGTTGTAATATAAAATTCTTGTTTTGTACAACAAATGTTGATGATAGTCATCCATCAATATTATCTATGATTCATCAAACTCAACAAATATATATCAAACAATACGTACAAAGTCTTTGCATTGAAATACACTCAGTGCAAGCATTAATTTAATATTATGAATGAATGACTGGGAGCTTTCACTCACAAGCTCGCGAAATTCTACTTTCACAATACACTTCGTAATAAAATATTGGCAGCAAGCGTCTGTTACTTTGAGAACAAATAATTAAATAATCTGACTGGTCACGCTTATCAATATTGAAAGCTGTTTTTACAGTTACATTGTGCAACTTTTACAACAAACAGAAAAATATCTCTAAGTTTCATTATTGCACATGAAAGTTTTAACACTATTTCTTACTAGCACTTAACCCCTGGGTTTCGCCGCGTGGATTTCGTAGTTTTCCCTTAAAACTTTAACAGCTTCTCGACCCCCTTTAAGCGTAGTTTTGGAAAAAAAGTTTTTCACAAAATAATTCAACCGGCTCCAAAAAAACACTAAAAGTTGCAAAAGTCTTTAAAGCGTAGTTTATAATCGTTTTTGAGTTTATCCATTACAAACATACATACAAATATGCAAACATACAAACAATTTAATATTTCCTCTTTATATTAGATTCGATTTGCGTCAACACAAGAGTTAAGTTATTTTAACTCTATTACAATTTCTCTACATGTTGAATGTTCATATTATATTCACGTCGTAGATACGGTATATATAATACCTATAGCTTATAAAATACCTAAATAAAACGGTATCCGCAAAACTAGTTTGTGGATACTTGTGAGAAAAATATATAAAATACCTGTAACTGTTGAAGGAAGTAAATATTTGACGTATATACATAGTAGGTGCATAAATTAACGCCCTAAACAACTTGGGACTAATCAATGACTTATTTACCGAACGATGTGTTATATTATTCAGTGTGAAACATAAGAAACAACAGTAGACAAAGACAGGTCATTGATAAGTGAAAAAGATTATTGATTTTAAATTAAAACACCTCTAAAAAAAGCCTTCACCTTTTACTAGGCAGAGGCCATGGTGTCAATGGACACCACAAAATTACCACCTGATAAATTAGCAACCGAGACACCAAGCTTTACTACCAAAAATGTATGTAAGACCATGTGGGTCACTATTCTGTTTCGTCTATTATAATCTATTACCAAGTATTTCCAACCGATAATAACCAAAATAATTGTATTAGTACTTTTCTACAGTTGACTATCGTCATCTTCAGAGAGGTTTTAAGTATGTTAAGTAACTTACTTGTCAATGAAAACGCAAATATATAATGATACTATTTGTAGCATACGTGACGGTATTGTTGTAATTATAAATCAATAATATATGTAATAATAATAATAGGTAATGAGATAGTCACTACAGTCAATAGTGAAGATAAATATAATAATAATGTTTGAGTTGCTGATGAGAAAATTACTGCAGGGTGCACTAGGGACGAAAAATGATGTATACTATCGCATTATGTACAATTAAGGGGTGAAAATATCTAAAGGATGTAAGTATCAAGCTGTGGTGTGGATCACTCAAGCTACTGGACACATCGCTATCTAGAAGCACCCTAGCAACTACGTGGAAGCACCGTAGCAGCTACGTAGAAGTAGCATAAACTCTGCGTAGAAGCAGCCTAGACCCTGCGTAAACGTCGCGTCGCGGGAATTCAACAAAAATAATTCAAACGCCGAAACACTACTCTCCGGGGAATGTGTATAGAAAGACGAAATAATAGACGGATCTTTGTTTTCATATTCGTGTGGCAATATGGAGTTAGAAAACTACTACTACTAACTAAATCATTTTAATATCGATATTTTTAGAACAAGTGATGTGACAACCTACTTATAATGTCACAACGTGGCGAATAATGATTAATTCATAAAAATCGTCTCTATGTAAGGCAAGAATTACATAAGAATACCTTTTTACATAATTTTAAATAACAAAACGATAGTATTGTCCACTGGTTGTAGGCATAGACACTGGACAGACGACAATTCAGAAGGTCAAGGTTGTAAAAATAATTTGAAATTCATATTTAATGCATAAAATGTCCACATTTCAAATTATTTTTGAAATTCCTATCTGCTATTATTAGTTGCTATAAAACTGGTCGTAGCTAGTCACCTGCCCAAACAGAGAATTTAATTGTTTGTGGGTAGAAGGAGGCAGTGATGTCACGACTTGTGGATATTACAAAATTGCCAAACTCAGTCTGTAGATGGATGATCGACCATTTAATATCGGGACTCCTCCATGCCTTGAAGCACGTTAAGCCAGCCCAGCTGTCATTTTTATATCTTTTAATTTGTTACGTGTAGTCAGCAACTCGAGTCTAACAACCAGTCCTACCAAGGGTCACCAGTTACTGGGTTGTACACTTACAGGTTAGATAGTCTCTCCATGTATAGACCTGGTGTAAAGCTCCGTCTGGTTAGATTGGAAGCCGAATAAATTATGTATATTCAGTAAATTGATTATTAATAACACTTTTGCTCTCCGCTTTGTTTTTATGACCTAAATCTAAGTGTTTCCCAGTCAACAAACGGAGAGATATAAAAAATATCCTTTAAAGTCCCTACAATCACTTGTAATGGTCAGATCATATGAGAACCAATGCTGGGGAGTTTACCTATTTATAACTTTAAGTGAATAACTATTTATAAATACGCCTAAAAACAATATATTATCCTCACTTAAATGACCTAACAACAAACTAAAATATAGCATCGAAAATGCATCTGCATCGCTGCCAACTGGTTTTTGTTTTAAAAGACTGTCGGTACTGCCACGATGTATAGCAATGCTTAACCCCGGGTCAAGATACCTTGAGATCTCTGAACCATGTATAGATGGACTCTTGATGAGAGAAGAAGACTCTTGACTCACACAAATTTGAGTGGACTTGTCCGGTCAGTGCGCGCATGTACCAGACTGTCAGTAATCGACTTATTCCACTATATAATTTACACTCATATGGACCTGCGATTCCCCTCTGTAAATAAAACTAACCCCTAATGTAAAGAAAAACTCAATATTTCTACTATTAATTTTTGATATAGTATCCTTAATCGTGGACCTTAACTCAGAATTTATGAAATCATCATGAGAAAAGAGAAAAGCCAGTGTGTAATGTGATACCTTCACCACAAACTTCCGTGCCTCTTTTAACCGATACTGTTATTATATATTTATATTTTTTTTTAAAATAAATAAATAATAAATAAATAAATAAATGCTTACTTTTATTATATGACCGTCTATATCCGTATAAGAAGAATCTATATAGACTGTGAACAAACAATAG
Organism: Phlogophora meticulosa; assembly: GCA_905147745.2. Classification (NCBI taxonomy): domain Eukaryota; kingdom Metazoa; phylum Arthropoda; class Insecta; order Lepidoptera; family Noctuidae; genus Phlogophora; species Phlogophora meticulosa. The sequence goes on along the minus strand of LR990522.1, from coordinate 11,414,431 downwards.
ATACCTTATTACAGTTACTCATCCGTTCCGTTCATATCCACTGTTTACAAACCATATTTACCGAAGTCTATGGACATTCTATCATCAGTACCTATAGAAAAGAAATTGCATACTTATCCTTCCTTAAGAAATCGTACACATTACATTTGAAAATATACAATCAATGATACGTGCTTTCCACTACAGCGCCGATCTTTATGTACCACATCAGGAGAACGAAAGATAACATTGAATTTGATTCGGTCTCGCTTTCTTCGAGCAAACCCATCCATTATGTGTTTATCAAAGGTCGTTGACACTCACTTTCATTTGTGAGTGAGGTTCCAGTTGAATGCGTCCGTACGTGCGATCACCATGAAAACGCATTAGTCACCTTGGCATAGCATCATCATAACATCACGCTCGTACTCCTTAAAGGCTTAGGCAGAGGTACATTTATAGATCACACACATTTCACCACTTATGTTTCCATGTAATAGGAGGCGAGCATATTACCACTAGTCGCGTATAAATACCAACTCAAGCCTGCTGAGCAATCCAGAAAGAAAAAACCAATAACATTTTTTCGGGAATTGAACCCACGACCTTTGTTTGTCTATAAAAATATAAATTTCTTATGTGCATGATGCTTGTTTTCAACTCTCTTTATAGTTAGGCAAGTTTTTTACCAAATGACAACGGCGGGACAGCCTGTAAAATTATATATGGCTAAGTACACTTCGCCTCGTTGGTCTAGTGGCAGTAAAAGCAACTGGTTAGCATGAGGCCCTAGGTTCATACGAGTAGCTGGTGAAATGTGGGTGTACTTAGGTACAGATCTGCCCAACCCTTCCAATACAGGCGTGATATTATGTTATATTATACCATTGTTTGATTTGCATGCGAAGCTGTTTCAAAAAATGTTAAAGAAGCTTTTATTTTTATATTATAATTTACACTTTTGTTTAATTGAAACGTTGACGAGAATTAATTTCTCAATGCTCCCTCTTAATGAGATTTCGCCCGCATTTTGTGCTCACATTATTAATAAATGTTCCGTAATATGTGTCATCCTCCCATTTAAATACTGGCGCCGGAGCTACCGGGGTCAATGAAACAATTGTTCTCATCTGCCCCGGGATCAAAGCGCAGGGGTGGATGTACCAAGTCATGCAGATACTTAGTCTTAAAGTCAATGTAAAAAAAATGCGGCGGGCGAAGGTCCGCTTGCGACGAGGGAGGTTGCGGGTTCGATTCCCGCCTTGGGACAAATGTTTGTACGATTTACAATTATTTGTTTCGGGTGTTCTGGGTATTTGCTATGTATAATAAAAATATATGTCTAAGTAATGTATTGTATTAAGTATATCAGTCATCTAGTAAACCTAAGCTCTTCTTAGTTTGGAGCTAGTTGCTGCTGTGTGGATTGTCCAGCATTATTTATTAAATAAAAAACGAACATTAGAATTGCACTTTTCAGCGTCAATTTATTACGATTAAAATTAATAAGACAAAAATAATTCTAATGGAAGAATGGGCAAGAAACTCACACGTCCGAAGTTGTATCACCTAAACTCAAAAAGTATGATTACTGATTAGTCATCGACAAGGCATGTGAGATAATTATGCTCCTTATTATAATACCAAACCTATGTACTCAACAAATATCAGGTTATTTAATCTGGTAACATCCGGTACCAATAAAATATAATCGTAAACCTTGCTGGATTGGTTTTACTATGATTTTTTCAAGTTTTGCTTTGATTAATATTATTCTTAAGCACATTTTAACATTGCTCAGGTTTTTAAATACAACGACTGTACGAGAAACATCTTGCAGCCTAATTGCGCAACACATGAACGATCTTTTTTAGTACAACTTTTTTGTGAAACTAATTTACAGGAATTATTATAATTTATTATTGTATGTGCCGCTAAACAATAGTGTTGTCAAATTATGAAGATAAGAATACAATTAGGGGTAGCACTTATATACGTCATGTTAAATAAGGATGTAAATCATATTTCTTTTTAGACCTCCAAGTCTTAAGTACTTGATATTAATTTCAACTACTTATATGTATACCTCATTACCCGACGACACGGTTGGCGCAGTGGTTGAGCCATCGGCTGCTGCGCCGCGTGTTGTGGGTTCGATCCCCGCACGGAACAAGTATTTGTATGACCTACAGGTAGTTGTTCCGGGTCTGGCTGTTTGTGTATGTGAGTTTAAATGTTTGTTAACGCACCCACGATACTGGAGAAAATCCTAGTGTGGGGCAACGTTTTTTTTTAAAGAACAAAGAAGAAGAACCTCATTGCGTTCCTGAGAAAAAGGGTCTTGACAGACAGACAGACAACCGGCGACGAAGGGTTCCGTTTTTTCCTTTTTAGGTATGGAACTCTAAAAATATGCTATTTCTAAGTCACTTTCTTGTTTACGTCAATGATATTTTCAGCAATTACCTCAGAAATAATTTGTATTGTTTACAAATTTATATGAAATCCTAATTAAATTTTGATGTCGATAAAATCAATATTGTGCATGCAATAAGTATTCATCCCGACTATGGAACCTTTCAGTGTGCAAAGTCTTCATTTAAAAAAATACAAGAGTAACTAACTTCGTTACTTTTAAGATACTCATTTGTTACATAATTCATAATGTTCTTTATGCTACCTAAAGTTACAAGAACGAGTATTTTTGCAAATTATCGGTATGACTTTCCCTGCTTAGACTTTTTTAATGTTCATTTTAAAATCACGTTTTCTTACAAGTCATTAAAAATAAAAATCCCACGTCGGCTCAAGTGAGTTTGAATCTCAGCAATGAAATATGAGTGTGAATTATTAAGGTACAAAAACCTGTGTGGTGGCAAGAAACTGCAATAATGATCGTCTGAAGGTCTTTGATTCCAAAAAGTCAAATCAAGTTTTATTTTTGCAGTACATTTTACATAACATAGGTCGTAAGTTTTTATTACTCGCTTTTTTTTCTAATTTATCTAAGACTCAATACGCTAATGTCAACTGCTCATCACCTTTTACAAAAAAATGCCTTTACCGATGCAGGGACGTTAGTTGTTGAGGAGTTCTGGTATGCACACGCATGACTTGCATAAATTACCCAGCAACTGTATTATAAACAAGCCATATGTGGTCTTCATCAACAGTTCCTTCACCAAATGGTGCTTACCAAAAGCAAATGCTCAAAGTTAGCATAAAAAAATACCCAAACCGCTATAAGTGTACCTTTAACATTTGAAGTGTTTACTCGATTTCACCAGGATCCCATCATCAGACCCTAAATTCATAATTGGTTTGAAATTGACGGAAAACCGGCGAAGATAAGAAAAAAAACCAACAAATAGTTGAACGTAAAAACTCATCCTTGTTTGAAGTCGGCAAACCGTGTTATCATGTCCTTCGTTCTAATTTACATACTCCAGCTATACTTATTTGCGTATTATGTAACGTAAACATAATTGACAATGGATTTCATATTCACGACTCTGTCATAATTGCTTACTTCTGTATGCTTTGGTTTCGGACACCTGTCTGGTATTTTTTTGACAAGTCAGGGGAAATTACCTAAGTAATACCAGTATAGTGTGAACTACGTACTTAAAACTTCGACATAACCTTATTCAGCCTACCCGTAACGACCGTCAAAGATCTACAAATGTCAGCCGGGAGCAACAGCTTAACGTGCTTTTTGAGGCACGGAGTAGTCTCGGAACGTGATAGATGGCCACCCATTCACAGACTGATCTCTGATAAAAAAACTAGTGTATTTTATATTTTAATTTTGATTTGCTTGTAGACCTAGGCTTAGTATTTATAATTCGGATGCCAAAACTACATTCACTTCAAAAAATGTAAAATGACATTCTGGACCACAGAAATCTTTTGCCTTATTATTAAGATTTCTGTGGTCTGTACTATCTATGATCGATAAAAGTTATCCCTAATTGCACGTAATAATGGCTTTATTTGGATGGAATTCTGCTTCATAGCCTACGCCGTAGCAAGCGCTACGAATGTAGAAAAGTACGATTTATAAAAGCAATGTATTAAAATATAATATTTTTATTATATTTTATAGTATAATTGTATATATGTGAATAAAAAATATATCATATTAGTTTACATTATAATTGATAAAGTTTGCTTTTGTTTTATCTTGCATGTTTTGTGATGAGAGAGCGTGAACAATTAAAATAATAAGACAAATAAATAAATAGAATCCCAACTTGGATCAATAAAACATATCGTATTAATGTTCATATATTATTATTTTATTTGTAGTATTGACCGCAAACTGGCATTATTGTGTTACCTAGTAACTTGGATGTGGAGGTCAGACTTATATGTATGGGTAAATAAGTACAGCCATTAAAAATATAGAAAGCAATACAAAATATGATACTATATGCATATATGTACATAGGTGTGCGCAAGAGTTTATCTCAAACACAATGGTGCAATCGTGATGGCATGCACAGGAAGACTGATAACACACAATTATGGCACTGATTCTCCACATATCCGGATTTGTATGAAGTATGAAGCAACCTTTGTTATTGTTTTATTTCCGTCTGCGGATACCAACATGGCGGTCAACAATTAATTTCAAACGGATATAGCTTCATGCATTTGACATTTCGATTCATTGAGTTTTTTACTTATTATTACAGCCAATCATCATTTAAAACATAATATTTGACTCTCATCTCAAATGTCGCCTCTATTATAATAAAATACATACTCGTAAGTAGTAATTTGTTTTAATCCTCATTATTCTCAATTTTCCTATAGCAAATAAATTCAAAAAAAATTAAAAATCCAAAAGTGCATGCCTCATAATCTCATTTTTCACTAAAAAATGTATCACTCACTGTGTTTTTTTTTAAATAAATCTGGTCCAAAGAGAAAGAAAAAAAAAAGAAAATTTTACTCTTTTTATTTAAATATTTTTATTTTATTATTATTATCATTTACTATTAGTCAATCACGTAAATGGAATAGAAAAAAAATACTTTTAACATTTCGCGCCATTCTTGACGTAAAGCAACACAATATCTCGCAAGCATTGTGAACGAATCCAATTTTCATAAGAGACACACTAAAGACTAATCATATATTTTTTAGTTTTTTATTAATTGTAATTAAACGACAACGAATTACCCAGAGATTTTCAATAGCAAACAGCGCGCTGCGATTATGAAGCTTTTAAAAAAATACTTCGATACATTCATTTTTACGGTCGTGAGAGTGCCAGACGGACAGACATCCGGACGTCCTCAAACATTTTTGTATTTTTTTTTTTTTTCTACTTTAAACTTAATAATTGTTTGAAAAAAATATCAAATATGTTTAAACGAATGTTTTTTCTTGATATATGTATGATAATATTATCCTATAAGTGCATTGTGAGAAAAATACAGTCATTTTTAGTTTCGAAAAGACCTTGACTTTCATATATCGGGAGTACAGCATCACCTCAACGCTTCGCGTATGAGGCGCGCAAAATGCATATTATTTTATAAAAGTAAAATAAATAAATAATGCTAGACAATCCACACAACATCATCTATCCCCAAGCTAAGCAGAGCTTGTGTTATGGGTACTAGATGAGTGATATACTTAATACAATATATTATAGATAGATATTTTTTTATTATACATACCAAATATCCAGAACACCCGGAACAAATCTTTGTAGATCGTACAAACGTTTGTCCCAGGGCGAGAATCGAACCTCCTGCGTCGCAGGCGGACTCGCTCACCGCGCCACATAGGTCGTCATAAGTCGGGACATTATTGCGACACTAAATTGTTTTGAAATATGATAACCTTCTTGATTACATCACCACATTTAGCACTAGGTATCCATATTTTTATAACTAGTCTAATACATTATTGGGAGTTGCTTTGATAATTAGTTATGAACCAAGAAACTGTCAGTTTTAGTAATTTTTGAAGAAAATTATGAGAATTATGAACAGTGTTTTCTTCTATGAATTGATACGGTAAAACCTCAATAAATGCATAATTTAATTGTTTATCTAAATATTACAAATAATATTGAGATATATAATTAAATCAAGCATTGCAAGATATCAAGATATCTTCTGATAATAATTATAACGATTAAATATTACATATCAGATAATAATCATTAGGTAATATTAAACGATACGATGCTTGTTACGTGTTAATTAGCTGAATAGATAATGTAATTTTCTTATCAGCCATCATAATACTTGTAGTGGAATATATTACCTGTACTTATAAAATTAAATTGCTTTCATCTGTTTGGTAATTAAATTACTTAATAAATGTGCACACATTATTTCCCACGTACTTATTACAATTAAATACTTCGTCGGTCTAGTGGTCGTAGAGGCCTAGGATAAAGCGTCAGGCCAGTTTTTTCAAAAAAATAATATTCCCATCATCATCATTTCAGCCAAAAGATGTCCATTGCTGGATATAAGCAAAGATTTCCTAAACGACATCCTGCGATCTTAACTAGATCGTTGGTCCACGTTGTGGGGGGCCTCGCCACACTAAAACCTTTCTGCCCCATGAGCCATCGGTTCTGCGAGCAATATGCAAAATAATATCTTGCAAGAAATTAAAAACGTTGTAATTCATATTTAAAAGTATGCTGATGTGTCCAGTGACATTTAAATAATTAAATATTGGGCAAGCTTGCAGAGGATTGCATATTTTCACTCAAGCGGATTGGATTACTTATCTATCAATTTGAATTAACTTATAGTTTTAAACTAATTTAAATTAAAGGTCATAGTTCATTTGTGCAACGCCAACCTGGCGTTGCGACTTCCGCGTTGGCACTTTTCTACTACTTATTATGAAATCAGAGAAACATAATTTGTGTGATTTACGTCCAGCTAGCTAGACACATTACAGATTAAAGAAAGGTGTTGCATATCGGCTGTTGCATCACAATCTATGTTACAATTCTCGTATAATCCAGTAGATTTATGTGACGAATGTTGTGAGATATGTCTTTGGCATTTTAAAATGGATAATACTTAAAGATGACAATTAATAAAAAAAGAAATGAAGGAGGTACCAAGTCGTATAATACGCTGTGCCCGCGATTTTGTCCGTTTGGAATTTAACAAAGCATGGGTTTCCCTTTTTTTGCGCGGCGACCTATTTCTTATATTTATAAAAGGAAACTAAATATATATAATACTTTTTACAACATCAGTTGTCTGTGCAGCCGTTTTGGACATTACCTCAAACAAACAGACAGGCAGACAGACAAAATTAAAAAAAAAATTATTTGGTATAAACTTTCGTATGCATTCAGTTTAAAGCTATTATTCTGACATTACAAACAGACACTTCATTTTATTTATTTGTATGTAGGTATTATCAAGAAGACGACCCTTTTAGTATTTCTCTAAACAATATAATTTAATTACGCATTAAGAATTATACAATTATTAATATATGACGAAATAAAATAAAATAAATAATCATAGGGCATCAAAAAATTCATCCGCATCGTTGTCAACGGGAAAAGTGCCCAGAAGGCTGGCAGCATTGCCACGTTGAATGGCAATGCTGATTCTTCTGTAAACTAATGTACTTAATGGAAAAGGGCATTTATCTACTGTTCAGAGAACGATAATAATCAGGTGTTGAACACCTGATTATTATCGTTCCGTGTGGATATCTAAGTCAAATTCCACCATGCTCTATGACTGTAGAAGGTGAACAGCCTCGGGAATGGCATCGGACTGGTAGAGGAACGCACACCCTACCTTATCTTGAATGATTTATATCCTTAAGTAATTTGAACTTAGGGTACTTGTACTAAACATCTCTTAAATTTTTTCCTACTACTTACCCATGAGTTTTTTTTACAAAAAAGATTTTTTAATCTGTGAAATAAGGTACTAAATTACGTTTTTCCTTGTTTCAGGTTGTCTAACCAAATACGGATGCTTGAAAAATGGACTGTGTAATCATATAAGAAGAATATTTAATAAATATTTAGGTGAATAAATAAAAATTCAAAATGACAAACGTCGAGATGGTCGTCGACAACAATATGAACAAAACGGACATAAACAAGTTTGAGGTAAGAGAACACAGATAATGTCATGAACTAATTCATTTTGTTCAGTTACCTGTTACTTCAATATATTTTCATAGCAGAGCTTTTCATTATTAGATTAAAATAACATAAAAACATATCTATGGATATAAAAAGTCCACTTAAATGAAAAATATAGGTATTCTTCTGTTCTATAATTTACGATTAAGTGCTATTTATAGTACCTATGTATAAATTAAAGTGAATCCTTGCTTCCCTTGGTCACGTCATAACTTGAGAATGACTTTACCGATTTCATTCGCCTTTTTTTGCAAGTCTTCTTATACTTTGAAGGTTCTTAGGAATTAAACATTGGAAAATAACTTCGCGCGTTTGACAGTTCGCGCGTTTGATGAATGCGTTTTTTTTGAACGCTTGGCGCAGCTAGTCAATAATAAAAATAATTACACGGCAGTGTAATGTATGAAAATACCGGGCACGTGCAGGTTGGACCACGTATAGTGAAGAGTTCCGTACTTGCGATAAGTATTTACGCACGCACAGTATTGATAAAGCTCACGTCACTAAGTATGGGAGAAAGTGATAGAGAAAAGATTAAGTACCCCAAACCAGTTTGGGTTTGTGCCAGGCCGAGAAACAATCGACGCCACTTTTGCACTTCGTTAATTGTGCGAGATGTACTAGATCTAGAGAAAGCTAAGCATATGATAGAGTACTTCGGGTTGTTTTGTGGTAGGCCTTGGAAGAGAAAGGTTTATGTGGCCCGCAATCTAGTATCTACAGTGTAATCTGCGAGGCTAAGCTACTGGCAACACCGACGAGTTCACTGTCTTGCCCCAAGGGACCACTTTATAGTCGGATATGCGTAAAGATTCGACCCAGGTGCATGCTGTTTGCCTACGACATTGTTCCTATCAGTGAAGATGAAACTGAGATTCGAAGAAGATTGGACACTTAGTAACAGAAGTTGGAGCTTGGCTTGAAAATAAGCAGAACAAAAACTGAATATACCTATATGTGTCTCTTGCGATATAGGCGAACTCTCTTATTCTGTATTCATTGCGTTAGATGGCGCGCTTCACCCCTTATTTTTCGACTTTCTGTGTCTCGGTTTACTAATACGAAAATCTGACTGGCAAGCATTGACAACACTGGATAGATGACATAGTCAGAGGTAACGAAAATAACTTACGACTCCCGTGTTCCCCTTCTAAGTAGGTAATTGTATGAACTTTTAAAGGTACCTAAGAGTAGTTGACTAAGAAACACTGCACCAGTTTAAAAAAGTAAAAGAAACTGACGCGTAAAAGTGTTTTCATAAACAAACTACTAACCCTTTGCTGTGGCTCAGTATTTTATTTTTCTCTAACACTTGCAATTGCATGAAATTTCCCGTTCCCATGGGAATTTCGGGATACAAAGTATGTATAAGCACTGTTGTGTAAACATGTAACGACCTTACAACCTTGCAGCTCTACTTTTGGGTATAGCGGACATACGGATGCTGTTCTTTTAAATATATATTTATAGATGCGCTTAATAAACATTATTTATCATGAATCATAAACTTAAGACATGTCTTGTATGGTTCAGAATTATGGGCCTAAAAAGGTATGAATTAAAGGTATGCATGGTAGGCATGAAGGGGCGACGGCAATGCTAATAGGGATGTGTGGTGTTACGCGAATAGATAGAATTAGAAATAAGAATATAAGAGGAAGTCCAAAGGTGACACCGATGACGGAAAATTTGTGAGGAAATCAACTGTCATATGATGCCTAGGGCATGTGATGTGGAGGAATGAGGAAAATGTCATGAGGAAATTTTGAGTATGAATATGGAGGGCTATAAAAGTAGGGGAAGCCCAAGAAACCCTAGATGGACTATGAGAAAGATAAAACGATATGGCTAGAAAGGGGTTACTACTAAGATAATAATGAAATTTTATTATATACTAAGATAATAACCAAATTAATTGTGGGGGGGGGGAAATAATAAAGAGCTTTATTCAATAATAGGAATAATTCGACCGCGACTTCGTCCGCGTGGATTTCGGACTTCAACATCCCATCCCTCCATCTCCATTCAAGAGTAGTTTAAAAAAAAATACAGCCTATATATGTTACTCTCTAGTAATGTTAGCTTTTAAATCCTATTTTTTTTTAAATCGGTCACCTAGTTTTAGAATTTATCCATTACAAACGAAAATAAAAGCAATGAAATCTTCCCTCTATATAATATTAGTTTAGAATAGGGATGCGTCCTAGGAAAAAATATATTAAGTCTATTTGGTCCGTCAGTTAGATTACCAAAAATTATTGGACACGTATTTTTTGCTTCCTCAAATCAATAAAAAGTGACAATGATATATAGCACATCAAAGTTCAGGAGAAGGGGCTTGTGACGTCACTTTTACATAAAATGTGTAGCACGGCGTGACGTCACGCGAAATTTCAACGCACTATATCTTCGTCATTTTTGGTTAACGTGACAAATGAAAAAATACGTGTCCAGTATTTTTGAGTAATCCAACTTTCTGACCAATCAGAATTATTAAGGAGACCACCTTATTATAACCACAGCACATCACGCCTATTTTACCCAAAGGGTTGGGCAGTGGTGCCTACTATTCATAGGTGACATTGTATGATTTCTTGTGTTAAGTTGGCACGGTCATCGTTATGCAAAAGAATATCATGGATAACGTCATTTCAAATACTAAGCAGAGCGAATACAAAAGGCGAATCAGTCAACAATACGTAAAGACCTATTGTACGTATGTACCTACTGAAGCCAAATTATTCAAGACATAAGTAGGTAGAGATGAAACAGGAAAACCACTTGAATACTACATTGATCAGTCGTATTCTTTTCTTATCACAAAATACCTAGCGGCGAGGTTCTTGGTAAAAAAAAACCAGTATACTGACGTCTACGATTTTATTGTTACATTTTTTTTTAAACAAAATTCTATTCCTATGATGTGATGTACGACTGCCTCGCCAGTGTACTGCAGTGTTATATACATAGATAGATAATCTCACGCCTTTTACCCGTGGGGGTATGCAGAAACTACAGAATGCCACTTGCTACGATCCTTACATACTCCTTTTGCTTCGTTTACGTTCATACATTTGGTCATACACGCACGCCGGTTGAGAGTAGTTGCTATGCACTGGACTGTTTTTACTGCCACTTTTGGGGACTTTTCCCGTTTACAGCTATGTGTATGAATTTTTTGATGCCCTCTGATTCTTTTTCTTTTTTCTTTCTTTTCATGTAGGCATAATAATAGATTTATTGAATATATTTAATCTAAAGTGTTAGTCTATAAAAATCTCCCGTGAAGTAAAGTGTTGGCAGGCATCCCATATTAGGGATTGACCGTTCACTTCAGGCTCACTTCACCTAACTTCTCACAGGAAGATTTTTACAGAAAACTGCTCCTCATCACAAACGTTAGTACGTAGGGTTGGGTCCAAATTCGAATGCTGACCTCAAACAAAGTGCTATGAGGTTAAGCCATTAGGACATTCGTTATTGCAAGCCGGAGTCTCTATTTGTGCTTAGTTAGTTCGCCACAATTTCTAATTTTATTGCATGGAATTTTCTCTTTTACTCTGTTTATCAATAGCTGCAGTTATATGTAAAAATAATTATGTTCTTTAAAAAGATTAAGTACGTACCTAATACTCGCAACCAGCGTGTGTGTATGACCAGAAGTATGAACGTAAACGAAGCAAAAGGAGTGTGTTAGGATCGTAGCAGGTGGCGATCTGTAGTTTCTGCCTGTTCTCTTGAAAAAAAGCCGTGATTTTATGTATGTATTTATAATGATGTAAAATAACGACGGTTTATGGCTGTAAACTTATTTTGAATTAGAAATTAACTTCTCATACTCAACCACATTATGGCACATTGTCTAAGTAACGAATGTGGGAGCTTCTTCTCTGCATTATACTCTTATAACCACACAGGCATACATCGTTAGTTTTATCGTACTTTCATCAGTGATATTACTAGTCTTCCATACAATAATAATTAAGATTTCGAGTCATGTCTTAGCCACATATTAATTATGTAGATAGCTAATCCCTTTGAGGAATTAATATCTATTTATAACTGTTAGGATTCATCATAATCCTTATTTATGCATAAGCATGATTATTATTTAATGGCATCATAATTAGTTAGTTAAATCATAGTTTCTGTCTTATGAATAGGTACAAAGTGCACATACTGTCCTTTTTCAACGAAAGACTTTATGTATAGGTAATAACACTACAAATAGGTACCTACTATGAATATTTATATTTAATACTTACGGGGCCAATTGTCAGTGTTAAATTGGTTAATAAGTCTAAAGTTGATGTTCAGATAATGTTATGAGAAAATCTCGATACAATCTTCAATTGGTTTTATTTGTTTTGGCTCTTTCTTGGTACGTAAATATTTTTTATTGTACTTAATGCACTGTAATTATGTTGGTATCTCCGTAAATAAATTGATGGTCGGCTGGGTTTTCAGTTGTGGTTAACAGTTCAAGGTAATGCTGTGAAGCGAAATGTATCTAAGCAAAAAATCTTAAATGCTCACTTAAGATCAGTTCTGGAAAGTTTTACACCATGACTAATTCGAAGTGGTTGTTCAACTATACTGTCGCTCAGTTAATGTATAACTTTCAAGTTGTGCTAAACTTGAAGATAAAAACACGTCTTTGCTCTCTTTGTTTCATTTTTCCGTTCCGTATCTCAAGAGCAAGAATTTGAATACTTTTTTCTTTTTATAAGAGCGTTGCCCCACACTAGGATTTTTTCGTGTGTCGCGGGTGCGAATACAAACATTTAAAGTCACATATACAAACAGTCAGACCCGGAACAACTACCTGCAGGCCATACAAATATTTGTTCCGTGCGGGAATGGAACCCACAACACGCGGCACAGCAGTCAATCGCTCAGCAACTGTGCCAACCGTGCCGTCAAACACTTACTGCGACTACGCATACTGAACCCTTTATGGGGTCACTGTGTTGTCTCTTTGTCTATCTGTCAAGACCTTTGTCCTCAAGACCGCGTGGAAATATCAACTTAAATTTAATATCAAATACGTAGGTCTACAGTCCATTGGAGATCTAAAAATCAAGCTCGTAAGTCAACATAATAAAAATAAGTTCATATTTGCGACATAATTTAAATAAGTAGTTATGTCGCATATATGACCTTATTTTTTAGATCCCAATGGACTATAGACCTGCGTATCTGATATTAAAGATACTCGCAAAGAAATCAAAACCTTTAGGGTACCTCCTATGGAACTAGAATCATGAAGTCCGGCAAGAAGCAAACTCTCACAGCACAAGCAAAGGATTAAGTCCGAAAATCGAACTCTATATAGTACCTGCCTAATTAAACAATACCTATTGTTTGAATTGATGATAAATTCCCGTAGACCGGTCTCTTCAATAGTGTTGCCATTTAACAGTCGTCATAATATTAGATGAACTCATTGTACCGCGGTACCTTTGTCAAAGATCGATTCACATACATAAGAGAATCATTGTTGTCTGATTCGCGTCTTAGCTCCTTCGTCGAGCAGTCACGTGACGCAAAAAAATTAAGTACATACTTAAAATGACTTATAAAATTGGTTTTTACTAATAATTTGCACTAAATTCAATGCAAAGTCCACTAAGATGGAATATCTTAGTGATAGCAGATAACTTGATAATCTTATCGTCTTAAAAATAATAATTTAAATAGTTCAGTCATGAACATTTTGTTTATCCGATAAACATTCGGTTACTATCGGTTGAGTAGACACGTCGTTGAAACAAGTTTTATTTTCAGTTGAAAAACGGTGACGCCGACTTAGAAAAAGGGAGGAGTAAAAGTGTGCAAGAGACTTCTAGCGTACCTGCCTGGAGCAAGGTCGCTATGGGGCTGTTCGCGGTGGGCGTGCTGGTCGGGGCGTGTGCAGTCACCTGGGTGTTCCAGGACTGGAAGGCCAGCCTCCTGGTGCTCGCTATCTTATGTGTGGTGTACCTCATAGCATTCTACTGGAGATGGATCTATGTCGCCATCAGAACTGCTCCCAGAGATTTCTCGTAAGTGTTTTCTTGAATTTACTTTATTGTGTATTTGATGGTTGACTTTTGTACAAATGTGAGTGAAACTTACATTTGTGACACACAAGTTGGGGTTAAGTTAGTCACAAAAAAGTTACGAGATTAAATATATGAATATGTTTTAACATGATGACAAGTTGCGACATAATCATCTGCTTTCTTATAATCAAATGTGAAAGTTTGGATTTCAATCACGCCAAGCCAGCTCAATGGATTTGTAGGAAATTTGGCACAGAGATAAATAACTTATAGTGGAATAACACAAAGGCCACTTTTTATCCCAGAAAAATGTATAAGTAAATGCTCTATTGAATAGATTTCTTTTTATTTTTCCCCTGTTAGTATGTAATTTACATATTCAGCTTTTTTATAGAGATATTAATTTTGGTTAGTAAGAAGTAACAACTAAAACTGGGAGACAACGCGAGACATCGATAATATTTTACTCAGGATCCTAGGTGCTTAGTGTCCCGGAACGGAATACACAATATTTCCGACATCTTCATCAAATGTAAAATTTTACTTTGCAGTGCCCTATATTGCTACGTCAAAATTCTGAAGCTTACCAACAACTTCACGAAAAAGAACTGGTCCATGTCAGACATCTTCCATCAGCTGGTGATCAAACATCCGGCCAAGGCTTGCTTCCTGTTCGGAAATGAAACGTGGACGTTCCAACAGGTAAATAATAAAACTAAATCAGTATTATTCCCGACACAAGTTTCCTGGAAAGATAAGAAAACCCTATTCCTTACTTTACTGTTAAGTGTAGTATTTTATCCCACACTAGTTATTGCCTGCAACTTCGTACTTGGAAAAAATGTATAGGCTATATTTTAAGTGAGACCTCTAACAATACATCGGTGAAAACAAAATTCAATTCCATGCATAAATAGTTTCATGTCTCTAAATAATTTAGGATATTCTAGATGATGCGCAAAAGTAACGTAACGAACGTTTCCATATAATAAAATTGTAACAGGCGAATGTCTGTACATTGTAGATATACTAGTATGTAAATTGCTGTCTTTATTTAAGCAACAGAAGCTAAAACAGCAGTTCTTTTTAAATTTATTTTTTATCTGTCTGTCTGTCCGTATATTTTTTATTATGTTTACAAATGCCGTTGCGGGCACGGGCCCGTCGGCACAATGATTTGCGTGCGTTACATTGCGCGCTACCGTTACCAGAGAGTCATCCATACCACTATATAATTTTTGGCCAAAGTTACCTACATAGTTTGATGTACAGAGGCCAGCACATCAAGCTACCCCAATGTGTCAAATTTCTTTGATATGTTTTCAACTTTAATACGAAATAATAAGGTGCATGTTCAATTGGGAAAATCTGACATTTTGGGGTAGCTTGATCTGCTGGTGTCTGTACCTACAGTCACAGATTGCATGAACTGCAGGGTGATCTGATAGGTGTTTTAACACCCTGTTTTCTCGTGAAACATAATGGTCATCTGTCACTTGGCTGTCTCGTAAAGACGTCCACGTAATATCTACATAGTTTTGAAACCACATAATATTTTGCAGGAAGTTTACCGATGTGTTAGCGTGTTACCATTTGTTAGCGTGTTCCTGGGACACGGTTATATAAGAAACTATATAATAGTTAGGTATTGTTAGTTTTTACATTATCTATTGTGTTAATCTTTGGTTCCAATTGATGATAATGCAAGTAATGTCAAATTAATAGCAGTGGAAATGTAGATACTGTAAACATGTTATACGTGACTTTATACAACCTTATTTTTTCTTGACAGCAAACCTCGTAAGGGGTCATGTTGTCATCATTCACCATATCATCTGCCTAGTCTTTTCCCAACTATGTTGGGGTCGGCTTCCAGTCTAACCGGATGCAGCTCAATACCAGTGTTTTACATGGAGCGACTGCTTATTTGACCTCCGCAACCCAGTTACTGGGCAACACGATACCCCTTGGTAAGACTGGTTGTCAGACTTTCTGGCTTCTGACTACCCGTAACGACAGTCAAAGATCTACAAATGACAGCCGGGACCAACGGCTTAACGTGCTTCCCGATCAACCCATGAAGCTGTTTTTATTTAGCCACGAGCTTCTCTCCTTATGTCGTCATCATTATGAATAATTTTTAATAAGGGAGTAACGCGAAATTTCGAAAAGAAAGAGGTATTTTTTTCCTGTTCCTTAGATCGACAAAATGTATGGAGCAGCTGAATTTCGCGTTTTCAGTGTTGGTTTTGGTCTCATATTAAATGAGTACAAACTCATTACGATCATTATCAACTTTTCATAATAATATACTTAAGACACAACTTTAAGAGCTTTGCTTTGAACAAAAATTAGGTTGTAGACTGGATTAAAAATAACCCATCATTACATTACATGGGTAATGAGACCTCTCCGTGCCTCGGAAAGGACGTTAAGGCTGCGTTTCCACTGAGGCGGAGCTGTACGGAGCGGAGCTTAGCGGTGCATGAATTAACCAACCACAATGTGTCATCTGAAGAGAAGCGGAGATTTCGAGCAATGCGATTGGTTAATGCACGCACCACTAAACTCCGCTCCGCACAGCTCCGCCTCAGTGGAAACGCAGCCTAAGCCCGTCGTCTGCTTTTCACAGATGTTTGACAGTCGTTACAGACAGTGAAAAGAAAGTCTGAGAACCAGTCTTAGCAAGGGGTATCGTGTTAAGTACCCAGTTATTGAGCTACAGCGGTCAGTAAGCCGTCGCTCCGTGTAAAATACTGGTACTCAGCTGTATCCGAATAGACTGAAAGAACGTTGTTCGGAAATTACTTGACAGATGATGATGGGGTAGGAAAATAAAGGTTTAATTTTTTCTTCGCATAGGTAAATCGATTACTATAAATCTGTATTTTTATTCCATCAATAGCTATCCTATAGGAATGATTAACATGGTACCTAATTACACAAAGTTGATCTTACCGACCTGCATTGAAACACTAGGTACAGTTGGCCTCACGTCAATGGTAACACTTTAACCTTAAGGCGAATGCGAAGAAGCGCCCGCGACATTTAAATTTTCTTAGGCTTTTGTTATTGAAATAGTTATTGCAGACACAAAGTAGTATTATTAATATATATATATATATATATATAATTAATGTATAATGAGGTGTGATGTTTGTGTCTGTAATAACTATTTCGTAATCAATGTTTATATTTTTTTCGTAAGGTTTTCAGAAGCCGACAGTTTTTTGTCTCTGAGTGTCTCTGACATAACTAAACTATTTTTATCCGACAACTCGTATCATCTTGTTATGCAAATCGACTAGAAATATTAATCTACTAGATCAGAAAAGAACAACCGATAAATGTTTGGTCGGCTAGGTATAACGAACTTTCAGGAATGCAGAATTTTATTTGGAAACGTTAAACTTCGTTTCTTATTTAGGTAATAATAATATACCTATATAACTGTACCATCTTATCACTATCCCACTGCAAGGCAAACGCATCTTCTCATCCAGAGATGGCATGAGCTTTGTTCACCACGGCTCCTCAAGGCGGACTTGATGAGACTTGTTTAATAAATTTATTTAAGGACAACTAACAAGGCATGCACCAAAAATACAGTAAAAAGCTCGTTATTTTAACATTCTGTGTAGCCTTAATTAAAGGCTGGCACGGCATGAAATAAACATAGGACTCACAAAATAGTTGCAAATATATTTTAGTACTTATTTAGAAAGATTAAAATTAATGAATGCCCTATGCAAGATACCTTCAATTTTATGTAAAGAGTAAGACAGTTGTTTATGAAGTATCGTCCAGGTTCCCTTACGATGTTATTTTTCACCAATGCCAACGTTACCGTTGTATAAAAAAGAAATCAGTATGCATATACTCGTATATATATGTGATAAAAACACTGCCGTTTGCGTGGCATGACTACTATTGAGAACACATTGGTACTATATTTATGTTTACACTAATTTCCGTCACTTGGCATTTTAACAACTTCCGGCGGAAAGCAATAACCTTTCAAAAAGCGCATTTATTATTTGATCTCAATCAAAATGGGAGAAATCAAGTTACTTACCTGAAGTTTCACACGCCATTTGTTTTTAGTACCTTTTCCGATGAAAACGGGTCATCCCCTTTCAGTATATTTTCATACGCTATAGTAGGTATACAGACCGCTTTTATATATAGTAGCAGTAAGGACGGTTTTTGTGTGTTTATGATAACATAAACACACAAAAACCGTGTGCTGGAATTACCATTAGGTAGCACACGGTTCAGCTTAATATAATTAAACGCGACCTCTATCTCTAGAGAAACTGCCATGTAATTTGAAAGTCAATGTTTTGGGGATGACGAATGTACCTTTAATTTCAGGTGGAAGAATACAGCTTACGAACATCAGCAGTTCTGAAAGCCAAAGGCGTCAAGCGCGGAGACATAGTAGCCGTCATGATCGGCAACTGTCCTGAGATGCCAACTATCTGGCTGGGCGCCACGAGGATTGGCGCTATATGCCCGCTCATCAATACCAACCAGACTGGCAACACCCTGCTCCACTCTATCAACATCGCTAAGTGTGATGTTGTTATCTACAGTGACGAGTTTGAAAAAGGTTCGTTAATCTTCATCAGGATCGGCAGTGCATTGCAGCTGGCCTCTTGAGTTGCACGTCACTGAGCTAGATACTCAGGATCTACGACGGCACGGTTGGCACAATGGCTGAGCGATCAACTGCTGTGCTGCGTGTCGTGGGTTCGATCCCCGTACGGAACAAATATTTGTATGGCCTACAGGTAGTTGTTCCGGGTCTGGCTGTTTGTGTATGTGACTTTAAATGTTTGTATTCGCACCCGCGACACACGAAAAATTCCTAGTGTGGGGCAACACTCTTTTAAAAAGAAAAATAAAGTATTCAAATTCTTGCTCTTGAGATACGGAACGGAAAAATGAAACAAAGAGAGCAAAGACGTGTTTTTATCTTCAAGTTTGGCACAACTTGAAAGTTATACATTAACTGAGCGACAGTATAGTTGAACAACCCCTTCAAATTCGAACAAATATTTGTATGACCTACAGGTAGTTGTTCCGGGTCTGGCTGTTTGTGTATGTGACTTTAAATGTTTGTAAACGCACCGACGATACAGGAGACATTCCTAGTATGGGGCAAGGTTTTTTTTTTTAAATAGTAATAAATAAATAATAAATCTTCCATTCATCAAAGTATAACAACCAATAAGTATAACAGCCAACTATGCCAAGAAGGTCACTACTTCACTTATACCAACGTATGTCGATTTGCTGTTTCCATCCAAAAACACGTATCCCTCAAAATCTATATTATTAACGACCGGTAAAACTGGTTATGGTATTTTTTTCAAATTCTGTAATGTGTCATGAATAATTCATAGAGTACCACATTATTTTAATAGCTAACTATG
This sequence comes from Phlogophora meticulosa, assembly GCA_905147745.2. Lineage (NCBI taxonomy): Eukaryota > Metazoa > Arthropoda > Insecta > Lepidoptera > Noctuidae > Phlogophora > Phlogophora meticulosa. Next base: position 11,394,809 of record LR990522.1, on the reverse strand, counting down.
AAGCTCCAATTGGAACAAAGCATACGCTAAATGCGAACATTAAACAGATCGAGAAATAAAACAAGATTTCTCTTATGGCTTAACGAAATGTCAGACAATAATACTGTTAAACCTACCTCAAATAAAATTGAAAAAGTTTCTCGAAGCAAGCTAACTGAAATTTACCTTCATTTCAGCATTCCAAGACATATCAAAAGAACTGAATCCGTCTATCAAGCTATTTAAGTTTGCCCGTCGACCACTCAACACTTCCCCCAATGCCGTGAAGCCAGTGACGTCAGAAGATGACTTCACTTCACTGTTGGAGAGCACTAACCCAGCTCCCTGGTCACAGTCAGATTGTGAAGGTTTCACTGGAAAGATGCTGTACATCTATACATCTGGAACAACTGGATTGCCGAAAGCAGCTGTTATTTCTCCTTCACGGTAAGTCTTGTGGTGTGCATTGCCTATGTAACCACAAGTTCAAGGCGATCCGTTAATTGGATATGTAAATCAAAGCGTGCCAGGGTTATTTGTTAAGATTACGAAAGGTCATCTTTGTCACAACATGAGGCGCTAGAGTTAATAGTACCCACATAACTACCCACTAACATTAACTTAAACCGTGAATATTAATGTTTAACACACAAAAATACCTTAGAATTAATAGATTTGACTTATGGTACGGACAATTAATTGTCTTAGAGTGAAATGCTAAGATTAAATGCTCTCAGCAGAGGTATTTCCTCGAAGCCCTTCTCATATAAATTTTTATTGTTAAGTAATATTTAAAATATCCATACATTCTGGAGTTTTATGATCCACGACTATAATAAATTATTGTATAAATATTGTTACATTCTAATCTTAAATTATAATTTCATGGAAAACATCTCTCTTGCTTCCTGTGAGACAGGCCACAAGCCTAGGGCTGTCTCACATGAATTCTTTGGAAATATCTTTAGTATGCTTTTTCCTAGAAAATCATTTTTTCCCCTTTTTGACCTTGCAAGTCAATACAAAATATAATAAACAATATTGTCCCTATTGTCAATTAAAATATAATCATCCGTTCCAGAATGGTGTTCATGGCATCAGGTGTGCACTACCTCGGCGGCTTACGAATGAACGACATCATCTACTGTCCCATGCCCCTGTACCACTCCGCCGGCGGCTGCATTACGATGGGCCAGTCGTTTATCTTCGGCTGCACAGTAGCTATCAGGCCCAAGTTCTCGGCATCCAACTTCTTCCCCGACTGCATCAAGTACAATGCCACGGTGAGTGAAAGCTCGGAGAAAGTGCAGTGCACTTATACATTAGTGTAAGCGTAAGCTGAGATGCAGAGAAATCAAAACTTTATGCGCTTGCGGCTGGCTGATCGTTAAAAATGAATTGCTTTGCAGTTGAAGTGAAAGCGTCTTTGATTTTAGCTAAAGATTTACGGGGTAGGGTTACCTATTGGTTAAATGTTTTTAACAGCCTTGGGAGACCGGTATTTCGGTCGAATTTAAGAAATATTGCCTCACTTACCTACTCTCGGTTACTATCACGGTCGATGACTGAGATGACATTGGTATACTATTACATACGTAACTTCCGAAAAATCCCGGACTGGTCTGCTATACAAAAAATATTAATCAAGACCTTACCCTTAAAACATACCTATGCTTAATAACACCTCTAAGCTTCGCAGTTAGTATCTTGAGGGGTCTGCCACCTTTCAGAGTGGTGTTGTTTCAAGGCTTTCTGTTTCATTTATTCATAAAAAATTACCACTTCGCCCGAGACTTGGTACGCTTGTTTATGTGTTTCTTTTTAGAATTGGATCATTAGGTACTTCCGGAGATTAAACCCTACGTACAAACTTACAAAAAAACTTTAAAATTTAAGTAATAATATATTTTTTTCTTTTTATTAATATTTTGTTTGTTTTATTTTTCCCAGGCAGCTCACTACATCGGCGAAATGTGTCGCTACGTGCTGACCACACCACCGGCTGCAACAGATACGCAGCATAAAGTCAGAACAGTTTACGGCAACGGAATGAGGCCAACGGTAAATTTAACTTTTTTTTTATGGCAAAGTTACTAAATCAAGCAGTGTTTTTTTTTCAACGAGTATTTAATCACCGAACTTTGATTGTGTGACTGCGGGTTGACAACTTCAGACTGTTTCGACACGATGTTTTCCCAAAACTGTTTTCAGTATCCATATTACTGTTTTTGGTTTCAGATTTGGCCAGAATTCGTAAAACGTTTCAACGTGAAGAAGGTGGTCGAATTCTATGGAGCTACGGAAGGAAATGCAAATATAGGTAACGGAACAGACATTTTTCAATCATACAAAATATTTTATATTCTTTAACACCATCCTCTTGCCCTTGTACCAATTTATTTGGGGCCGGCGCAGCATATCTTCTTCTTTAATACATCTCTATTTGCCATCACCTCCTTTCTAGCCATATCATCTTTCACACAAACCATCCATCTTTTCTCTGGTATCCCTCTACTCTTGTAACCCATCTATCGATAAACGTGTCTTATGATTTAACATCGTTGTTTCAGTCAACATCAACAACAAAGAGGGAGCTATCGGCTTCGTGTCCAGAATAATACCAGCTGTGTATCCTATCGCTATCCTCAAAGTAAACCCTGAAACTGGAGAGCCTATTAGAAACAGCAAAGGATTGTGTCAGGTGAGCGTAAAAAAATAAAGAAAATAATGACGTTATCTCTTTAAACTTATAATATAATTACCGGCGCAGGGAATTTAACAAAACAAGATTTATCTTTTTTATTTTAAGCAGCGGAACCATTATTATACTCGTATTATCTATTACCCGTTAATATCGGTCCAGCCGTTTCGGAGCTTAACTCAAATAAACAGACAAAAATAAAGGAAAAAGGTTTTTTTGTCTCAACTACCGCTTTAACTTTTAAACGCATTTAGTAAAAAGTTATTTTGATATTACAAACAAACACATCAATGTTATGTATTTTTATATAATATATAATGTATAGAATAGATTTCTGTTGATACAGCGGGTTTTTTTTAAACGCTCTATCTCTGGTACTACTAGTCGGGTTTGAAAAATATGTATGTTTCCATTTTTATTGTTTTTTTAAAACGTTATCATTCGAAGAATTTCTCCTATGTCGCGGTTGCATTCACATACATTTACACTCACATACACAAACAGCCAGACCCGCAACAACTGTAGGTCATACTAATATTATTTCCGTGCGGGAATCGAAATCGAACCCACGACACGTGGTGCAGAAGCGGATCGCTCAACCACTGCGCCAACCGTGCCGTCTATTTAGCTATTTGATAGCTCAAGTCTTGAGGAATGGGGTCATAAGGCTATTTAACATAATTCTACGACTTGAGCTATTATTATTATTAGCTACCTATTATTTTAGGAGCAAGTTTAACCGCGGGGCATAGGATAAAACCATTAACCATTTGTTGAGTTGAGAGAAATGTACTTATAGTAAATAATTTTCTCCACTTGCAGTTAGCGCAACCGAACGAGCCGGGAGTGTTTATAGGAAAAATTAAACCGAACAACCCATCCAGAGCGTTCTTAGGTTACGTGGACAAGACTGCGTCTGACAAGAAGATTGTAAGAGATGTATTCACTTTCGGAGACTCGGCGTTTATTTCAGGTCAGTATCCGCCATTTATATTTGTTGGGCTGACAATTTAAGTAACAATGACTACGTAATTACTTATTTCAATAGTTTATGATTAGGTATCATTTATGAAAGGTTTTCATTTGCACTTTATTAACCATATTTTTATCTTAATTAAAGCCGCAAAGTTTCAGAATTGTTTGACCGTAAAATATCATTCTCTTCCAACTTATCTCCGAAGTACGCACAGCGAATAATTTGCAACAAATCTAAATGATGGAGTTTTATGCAAAAATAACTGAAAAAATAAACCTCTATCTAACAAACTTTGGGAACGGAGAAATTTGTTCCTTAATTTGTACGGAACCGTGTGTGGGTGAGTTTGCCTCGCTGTTTGCCAGTTTTCTTATGATCACTATGGTGCGCAATCGAAAACATTAATCTCCTTAAAACCGAAGAACCGTCAACTATCGGTGTCTGAAAATACTTTGGTCTTTGGCTAAAAGAAACGTGTTACAAAAAGATGCCAATTTGTTACAGGTGACATCCTGACGGCAGACGAGCTCGGTTACCTATACTTCATGGATAGAACAGGTGACACGTTCAGGTGGCGCGGAGAGAACGTCTCCACCACTGAAGTGGAGTCTTCTATCTCCAGGGTCGCTGACCAGAGGGATGCTGTCGTTTATGGTGTAGAGGTAAGTGCAAAAAATATTTTTGATAGGTAAAACGAACACCAACTTAGTTCGTCTAAGCTCAAGTCGAGGCCCTAACGCATGGGCATAGATATTATTATTACCACTCATTTTCTCGAAAAATTTCCGGCAGAAAGGCCCTGGAGTCATTTCAGGATCGCTCTCCTTACAGCAGTTCACTGCCTATTCTTATTACAATACTGTATCTTTAGCTAGATCAAACAATACTCTTCACTAAGTCAATATAAAGAACTATTAAATACTTTCTGTTTGTTTGTGAAGGAAATCAGGAGCATTTCCATGATCTCTCGTTTATCTCCTACAGATACCTAACACTGATGGACGAGCTGGCATGTGCGGCATCGTAGATCCACATGGAACACTTGACTTGGATAAACTGGCGAAAGACATTGCGAAGGACTTGCCCAAGTACGCGAGACCCGTTTTTATCCGGGTCATGACTAGCGTTGACATGACTGGTAAGTTTTAGTCCTCAGTTCGTCTATAACCTTTTATAATCAGCTTATGAGAGTGAGAGGAAGTGGTCTTTAATTCTCGACGCCTGCAAAGGGCAGAATAGTGAATGTCACATGTCTTTAAATTTTTGGTTCCGTAAAATGCCGGGATTCTTTCAATCTTGGTCTAGACGTTTTGAGAGCAGTTGGTGATTAAATAAATGACACAAAGTAACGTGTCTGTTTGAGGTAGAAAGCATGACTTACAACTCAGAAGTCGGGGCCGATACCGCTTAGTGAATAGTCCCGGGAAATCGCGGAATCGAAAATACCGGGAAATCCTGGAAATTTGTGTCGTTTAGGAACCGGTTTCTTCAAAACCAAATCCCGGTTCGGGAAAAGATGTTTAGCGTTTATAATATTTCTACTATTATTGCCTAAAGCCCGACCGGTTAAAGCGTGGAATACATTAGGAATAGTTGAGAATGAACACTTTAAGATCCAGCGAGGGATATTCCAAGGAGACTCACTAAGCCAAATATGGTTCCGTCTTGCATTAAATCCTTTTTCGAACAAACTAAATGCCTTAAAGCCTAGGTATAAACTCCAATATAGTGATACAATTACCGATGTATCAGCTGAGTAGCGAAAGTGCAAAATCAACCACCTACTTTATATGGATGATATTGTACAGGTTTATAAATGCAATAACAGATATTGGTTGTCTATGGTTTTAACGACTCAAGAAAGCTTAGAAGAGGAAACATGTCGCCCGTCTCAGGAAAGGTTGTTGATTGTATTGTATAGAAAGTAAGGTTCGTTCCTTAATAAATATCAGAAGATCAGCGAAGCCCTATCATTTATAATATTTAAATATCCCTGATTACAATATCAAATTGTACGCATCATCACTCTGAACTAGTTAATGCTACTAAACAATTCTCAAATGATATCGCCTTGGAGTTTGGGATTGATAATTAGAGCAGGTTAAACTTATTCACATTCATACCACATGCAGACAGGTGACCACCGATTCATTTGACCAAAATAGGACGTACAAATTTATGTACCTACTACATGTGCCTTTATAGTGTTGAAAGTACCGGGAATCCCGGTTCTATAGCCAGAAGGTCCTAAAGATCCCGGTACTTTAAAACAGAACCGGTTCAGCATTCCCTCATACCACTAGCCCACCACTGATGACCTAAGTCATTAATGTTGCCATTTTGTTCACAGGAACTTTCAAAATGAGAAAGGTGGATTTGCAAAAGGAAGGATACGATCCGTCGCAAGTGAAAGATAAGCTATATTACTCAGACCCGCAAACTGGCAAGTATATGCCCTTAGGTAATGAAGAGTTCGAGAAAATTACATCAGGACAAATTAGACTGTGATTTTAATTTTATAAACTTTTACATGAAGATATTATTGTGCCTTTGCTTATATATTGTAACAAATATTTTGTGATACTGACAAATGCAAGTAGGTACTAGTGACAAGTAATTACTTTGTAACTACCTACCCTACGTAGGTATAATGTAAGAGGTAGGTACTTATTTAAGATAAATGATAATTTTCTTGAATTTTAATTGCTTTGAAGATTACTTTGAGATAGATTTGCTTATTTTGTACCAACTCTTACATCCAATTATATAAATATTTTATTGTTAAATGCTGGTCCAGCGTGGATATTGACGTGGGTATACTTACTATCTGCCTCCAGCACATATCACTATTCTTAATGTTATTAGTGGATAAGTAGGCATATTTACATCAGTAGGATATATTTCTTTTGGTTACTAAAAAATCGAGACCATGATCACAACGCTAAACAAGCGAAAAATGAGTCCATAAATCAGCTCAATTAATTGTATATGACAAAATAGTGTTTCAACCATTGTAAATTATTTAATTGTAAGTTAATTTATTAAGGTAGGAACTTTAATACTGTATTATAAGCTCCTTTTTGTATTTCCCGTGTAACTATGTAGGCTTAAGATCTTAGAAATGTGTTTTTTTATCATTATAATTAAGTACACACGTTTTTTGTGCTTAGTCTAAGTACCTATGTTTATATTAGATGGACAAACGGTGTAAGTAATAAATGTTTTGAAATCAAGTTTTTTTTCATTTACATAATAACTTGTATAATCATCAGCACGTAAGATGGCAAGATTTTGGCGTAGTGGGGGTAAGTTCGCGCATCGTACACTTAGTGGCACAAAAAAGTGGTAACTTTTATTGATCGTCATTATTCTATTGTTATTGCCATCATTTATATTTAATCATGTCTGTATAGAACAAAGTTAAAGAAGGGAGAGGAATTCAAGTTTATTAGGAGTTATAAATAACGTGCATTTAAAGTTCAAAAAAGTTTATATAAAAAAATAAATAACTAGTCGTCGTCACTATCAGTTAATAAAACTACCCCTGGCATCATATTGAAAGTTTTCTGGCATGTCTCCGTAAAACGGTATATGGTCCTGGCATAGTAATGAACTTAATACAAACTAAATTTTAAACAACAACACTAGCATCAACTCGTAACAAAAACTAAATTTAAAAACAATAACAACACTTAAGTTTAACACAACAAAAACAAAGGGTTCAATTTTCGTGTACTCAAGTGTAATCGGGAGCGAACGGGACGAAGGCGCGGTGCGGGAGGCAAGGGTCGACTGATGCACCAATCGCGCGCTCGGATCGACGCTACCTCATACCCCGCGTCCCGCTTGACCACCAAAGAGACCTAAAAAACGACTTGTGCGCATCTAACGACTTTTGCCATCTTACTTGCCGGTGACTATATATCTCCTTCATATTCCAAAAAGGTAAACGAAACGTAGTGGACAATTTTTACGTTTAAATGACGTTTAGAGTAGACACTTTAAAAGAGATGCGTAATTGACACGTTATTGTGGGAAAAGATGGCACAAAATCGGCCCAAGTGGAGGCGTGCATCGACAGGTCAACGCCTTTGAAGAGAGAAGAAGGTCGCACTTAGATAATAAGCGTATTGACCTTAAAGCTAGGCCACCTATAAGTATAAATTACAATATAGTCACTGGTGTTCTGACATGTCCGCTCTGTGCTCGGAGTTTTACGGTCAAAGTTGGATATGCTAGCCACATGAGAACACTTAAAACGTGGAATTTTAGTAAAAATGATAGTGATGACAGTGGCAGTTCTTAACCCATGAGTATTAGTAACAAAACGCCACTGACAATAAACTACTTTGAGTAACAAAACGTCAATGACAATATACTTTACCTATTGATTTGAGAATGACAGTGACATTCTTATTTGACAAACGTCAAATATTGCTGTCGCCTGTCGGTATGGGCCTTTTTACAAGTACCTACCTACATTGCGCCTTATTCTCTGCTCTCATTGGCCCTCATATTATCATTAATTTGAGCCGATCGCATGACTGACTACTATAGTCAGGATTTTTTGTTAAAACCGTAAATGATTTTCTGTAGGAATATTTCACAAGTGCTAGGCTTAAGAAACTCGTTTACAACAGCTGTAAAGTAAGACAAGTTATATACAGAATTACAGATATTGCCAAGTGGCTATAAACTGCTTAGATAACAATAAAGTGCTCTTGTTACTTGTTTGCCCTTTGAGAGGTTCTCAGCCGTTCTCGCAAATAGTGCGAGTGAATGAATACTGCTAGTCAACGGGCGTTCAGCGTACCACAGCCACAGTGGGTCGCTGTACGCCAGTTAGACGCGTTTCGTTGCGAAAGGCGGTCGTGATGGTGATCGTGTTTGCCGCTATTGCGGCTGCCAGTGCCGCCGTTTGGCTCTCCCAAGGATTCCTTTGTATGTTTGTGGCTCTTTTAATACTTTGTGGTGTTTACCTCGTTGCGTTCCAAACACACTGGTGTTACATCGCACTTAGGACAGCTCCAAGAGATCTCAGGTGAGGGTTCTAAACTGGCACGTCATCGCATCGCAATTGTTAGTCGGTAGTGTTTATCATTACGGAAATAATACTAAATAAGTCACCAAGTTTCAATACACAATGTAGTTTGTCTGATTTTTATAAGATACAACTTTGTTAAAAAGTTTTTATGTCAACATTATGATAACTATCTTTATATGACCAAGAATTAACATTTCGATCTTTTATCATTTTAGAGCCCTATTATCGTATGTAAAGATCCTATGGATAACGAGGAAGTTCAGCAGCAAAAATTTGACTCTACCAGATGTATTTCATGATGTTGTGAACAGACATCCGGATAAGCCATGTTTCTTGTTCCAAGATGAAGTATGGTCTTTCAAAGAGGTTTGTAATCATTTGAACTATACTTAAAGGAAAAAAAAAGTAAATTAAAAAAGCCAATTGCCTGTTTAAAGCGCAACAAATCAACAGGTCTCACTATTTTGTTGTTCATCTTTACAAATTCACATGTTGTACACACACAGGATTTATTTCAACACAATAGAAATCAAAGCTAAGTAATCTATTATGAGTAGGTAAACAAGCATAGATTGCATCTATGAAATGTAATAAATTCTATGTACATTAAGAAGAAAGTAATAGAAAGGTTTGTAAAATTGCTGATGCATTATAAAAGAGAAAGTCATGTCTTTCATCTTACTGTAGTAACACTTTTGTATTTAAATCTACATTAGTACGTACTGAGCTGTGTATGGGGTAATATATTCAATAGTACCTATGTCTAATATTGAATATTCAGCAGTATATTGTCTTTGTTTTCGCTACAGCTAACAAATAAAAATCAATGCATATGTAAAAACAGAAATATGTTGCCCTGATTGAATTTCCAAATTAAATAAATTGCTAATGACTTTTGTTTTTAACCTTTGAGGTACCTTTTTTATGAACAACTAGACTGCAATAATTAAAAATACACACAGTTTACCTGACTTGCACAACAATATGCAAAAAATATGTTATTTATTCCATTGAATTTGGTGGAAATAGGAATTAACCATTGTTTAAATTCATGTTAATTTATAAGTATTGGAAATATGCTAAAGGGACATTAATTTACAAAGTTTTTGAACCTTGTTGTCTTGTTAGTCATTTTTCCAATATCAAATGAGTTTTTTAACCTTTTAAATGGCATAAAACAAATGAAACTAATTAAGCAGTGCATTTACTCATCAATTAGAAAATCTTTATTTAAAAATCTCTATCAGAAAGAACAATATAACTAATAGATATAAAGTACATAATACATATATAGTTAAAGGTAAACGCAGATTGATTTATCAGAGATTGCTGGTAAGGCTGCTGGAAACACTAATGTTAACAGTGAATTCTTAAGTGGTCAATGACTGTTCCTCTTACTGATTTATCAGCTAAATATCTAAGTACATTCCGTTTTAGGAAGTAAACATAAAAGTAGCAGACAGACCATAATTTATTAGGATTGTGACCTTAAAAGGTAAACAGAACCTTTATAAGATCCCATTTGTCCCATGGTGAAGTGGCAAAAACGGAACTTTTAGCTTTGTTTTTCATAGTTACTTTGGGAAACACCATAAAATACAAACTTACTTTTGAATGAATCAATAAAAGTCTGTGCACGTATCCCATGCAGAACCAACATGCACTTGGCCGGTTTTTTACATAAAGCATCTATTATACACCCACACCCACTAATACATGCATGGCAAAAGTTCAAATAATGATTAAGTGCTTACTATTTGGAAAGAATAATCCTCTGACTGGCTGACAGATTAATATCAGAGTTTAGTGATGCTTTGAGCAATGTTTCATTAACCGTTGCATAAAAACTTTCTAGTTTAGCTTGGTACTTACTCGAGTAAGAGGTATGTACTTTCAGGTACCAAGTTTTATTTCCTTTGTATGCAACTTTATACTTCCTATTTTTACTTGTAAAGAACTTTATGTACTGTTTAAACCAGCATCTACCCTAGCTCTTTCCCCAACTATGTTAGGGGCTGGCTTCCAGTCTAACCGGATGCAGGTGAAAACTAGTCTTTTTAAATAAAGAGACTGCCTATCTGACATCCCAAACCTAGTCCCAGCTACTGGGTAATACGATACCGATTACCGATTTTCGGGTTTCGGACCACCCGTAACGAATGCCCAAATGCCTGTAAAATCTACAAATGACAACCTAGACCGGCGATGCGCCATGTACTCGTATAAGTACAAAGGTGTAGATTTCTTAATCACACATCTCAAAGTGTTTTGTTTTAGTAATGTTGCTAAAAATAGTTTTTATTGACAAAGCTTTTGTTTTAGGTAGAAGATTACAGCTTGAGGGTATCAGCTGTGCTCAAGGCACAGGGTATAAAGAAGGGAAATATTGTTGCGTTGCTGGTAAATAACTGTCCGCAACAACCGGCGCTATGGATGGGGATAGCACGTCTGGGTGCGATCACACCTCTTATAAACACGAACCAACGAGGCAACGCTCTCATACATTCCATCAATGTCGCCAAATGTGACGCGTTGATATTTTCGGAGGAGTACCAAGCCGGTAAGTCACTTGAAAACAGGTTTTATGTATGTAGTATGTCGCCACAGTAGGCCGTACGTCACTGGTAACGAACTGGCCTAGCTTCGTATCCAGTAACAATTGAATTCAAGGCCAGCTTATACTGGTTTTGTGGTCACTGACGTGCTTCCTACTGTACGTGTGTCTAAGGTAATGACACCTTTCGGCGGATATAATAACGCTACGTATCTCGGTTTATATTAAATTAAGTTAAAATGAGATTCTCGTTACAATTGATGGGTTTGTGCAATGTACAATCTACTTATCTAAGGTAATGTGATAGTGCCTAAAAACTAAAAAGATATCACACTAAAATGAAGAACTGGTTTTCCAAGTTTTTCTGGCTACCATTTTTGACCGACCCTTCAAATGACAAATCGTTTTGGATCCTCCATAACTTCTGTCAGACGCATAAACTTGTTTAATATTCGTTGGGGTTTGTGTATATCTTAACAGTGCAACACATGAATCGCATGGATTCAGAACGATTTCCTATCAAATGTATCTATACCTTGAACCCGAGTACCCGTCTCTCTAACCTAACCGAGAAACTAACGTCTTATCATCTTAACCCAATTTATTTAGGGTTGGCGCAACATGCCGTCTTCCATACTTCTCTACTCACCCCCTTTCTAGCCATAACTTCTCCACCTTTTGCACAGTTTAACGATCATGATTTCAAGAAATAGTCATTTAATTGGGAGATTTAATTTTAACACTAATAAATTAAAGCAGAATTTTATAACTGTATCATAAAAATAAAAATTAGGGGTGGACCACCTTTAACATTAAGGGGGATGAAAAATAGATGTCCGATTCGCAGACCTACCCGATATGCACACAAAATTTCACGAAAATCGGTCGAGCCATTTCGGAGGAGTTTAATCACAAACACCGTGACACGAGAATTTTATATATAAAATTTAACATCACGCTACGACCCTTAGGAAAGGCTGAAATCACGGGTACAGCACTGATAAATAAATATTTGATATGGTGGCGAATAACTTTATAGAATTATACAACATCATAATAAGCTGCAAGCTACAAAAAGCGTAACAAAATTGGAATTTCGGAATATTACCTGGCGCATCCCTATTGACTAGAAAATTGACAACCGATCAAGATCATTATCCGCCTAAAAATTATCTATATTCATGAAGGGTCGGCAGCAATATATTTTTCTGGTCTTTATTCCAAACATCTGTATCAGTCGTCATCTGAGTAGTTATTACCCACTTCTAGCGAACTCAGGATATTTGTTGGTTGCGCAAACATGACTACGACCAGGAAATAGGAACCACACACTGTGGAGCAGTTTACCTTAACAAGACTAAAGTATGATTGATAACCAGAACATTCTGAATCACCGTTGACCTATTTATACATTAAACCAGCAATGGCCTTGGACTTCGTACTTAGTATTAACTGTCGTACGAGAGATCGTGACTCTTTATTACTGACGTGAACCCGTAACTATTACTGCGAGAGGTAAAAAGTTTAACACAATGCTATACTTATCTTTTCAAAAGAGTTTAACTCTTTAAAAGAAAATATCATTAAAAATACATTACCTGTAAAATAAAATATGTACACTATAAGTAGTAAAGGCCACAGTAATTACCTAAACGTTTTCGGTAATAATAAGCATACATTAATTTACTATTTTAAAATTATAGCTAACTAGCTTCCGCCCGCGGATTCACCCGCGTTGTTTTCTGATAAAAAGCCTATGTCCTTCCCCGGGATGCTATCAATCTCTCTGCCAAATTTTATCGAAATCCATTCAGTGGTTTAGACGTGAAAAGGTAACAAACAAACTTACTTTCGAATTTATAATATTAGTTAGGATAACTTGGAAAACCATGAGATAATAGAATTAAGAGGTTAGATATTATGTAACGGTATTATGCTAATATTACCAAGCACTTATGCCGAACGACTTTTTTTTATTTATAAACATTACATAAATATGTAGTATCTATTCTGCGTTTGCAATTTAGCTTCTAAACATGCAAACAAATATGTGCTTTTGGAAAGATAACTTTTAACACCCACACGTAAAGCTCAGTTTGCGATACATTGTTGATTTGAAACATCTATAGGCGCGCCTCGTGTCGGCATGGCCCTCAGTAGCGTAGAGGCCACCGCTCTCGACTACCTTGTGTGTGTCTCTGTATGAGCTGCTTACTATAGTCCACCGGCCGTCCCACTTTCTGATTGACTAACACAACTATCATCATCATCTGCCTTGCCTTTTCCATGGAGCGACTGCCTATCTGACCTCCACAACCCAGTTACTGAGCATCACGATACCCCTTGTTACCTTACCTTTACCTTGTTATAGATTGGTTGTCAGACTTTCGGGCTTCTGGGTACCCGTAACGATTGACAAAGTTCAACAAATGACAGCCGGGACTAATGGCTTAGCGTGCTTTACGAGGCACGGATGATTCTCGATATGTTACGAATGGTCACCCATCCACAGACTGAACTCGGCAAGCATAGCTTAACCTCCGATCAACCCGTGCGGCTGTTTTTTATTTAGCCTCGAGCTCCTTAACAATATATTATTGTTTCATATTTTTTGTCTCCAAGTTTTCTTTACTACACATCTGCCAGGCGTCCAATACGGCCATTTTTTTGTGAGTTTTGCAGTAGTAGGCACTAGTCATTGTGAAATCTACTTAATTAACACTCCTTTGAGTTGATATTTGTTTGAGTGAAAATAACGTCTATTGGAAATATAAATCTGAATAATTAGATAACAAATCATCAAATTAGGTATTCCATATTTAAATCTATATTTCTGAGGTCATTTTTTTATATTCTCAACACTAATCGAAATACAGGGTGATTTTAATTATTTGGCAATCCTTACTCTTACTATGGGATCAACTCTGAAATATGAAAAAAAACCTGTTTCCTACAATTTGACGAAATATGCTAACATTAATGTGAATGTAACTGAACAGCAGAGTTTTATTTCATGTTTCTGATTTGGTCTCAAAGTAAAAGTTGTTGCCAAAACTATAGATTATTCACAGATATCTAATATGGTAACACCCTAATTCCAGCTGTTCAGGATGTAGCCAAAGAGCTGAGCCCATCACTGAAGCTGTTTAAGTTCTCCCAGCGTCCTCTGAACCCGGCTAACCCAAAGAGTGAAAGCAGTGGTGAAGATATCTGCGACTTCACTAATTTGGTGGAGACTACGCCCCCTGCAGCCTGGTCGCTGGCAGACGCTGAGGGCTTCCAAGGAAAACTTTTGTATATTTACACTTCTGGAACCACTGGACTGCCTAAAGCTGCTGTTATATCGAATGCTAGGTAAGACTTGAAAGTTTATTGACATTATCTGTTTAACCAGTGTATTAGACTCTGAATTCTGGTGTAGGTTTTCAGTTATTTTTTTTTTAATATGTACTACGCATTTTTCGTGGAAAGACAATTTTCACCATATCTTTGCATTTACGATTGATCTTTATAAATATACTATTTTAAGACTTACATCGAAACACTGATTACTACCGCAACTTTGTTTCACCAGCCAACGTCAACGTCAAATAATTTATTAAAATTAGACCCTCTAAAGGCACTTTTGAAAGTCAAATTTACAAGAAAAAAAATCGATTCTAGACAGTATCAAATTGTATGGAGAAAAAAAGACTCCATAATCACTCTATTAAAAAAATGTTTTAACAACTTTTTGAATACCAATTGAAATTAACCTTGATTAAGGGTAAAGTATCAGTTGTTTTTTTTCCATATTTGCAGATTCGTTTTCATGGCAACTGGGCTCCACTACATGGGTTTGGAAGGCCACGATGTGTTTTACTGCCCCCTCCCCCTCTACCATACTGCGGGGGGAGTGATCAGCGTCGGCCAAGCCCTAATACTTGGCTGCACAGTGGCACTGAAATCTAAATTCTCCGCTTCGCAATATTTCCCTGACTGCGTCAAATATCAAGCCACGGTATGTGAATATAATGTACCTTTCGAGTTTGTACGCCAGCACATCAAGCTATACCAAACTGTCTAATTTTCCCAATTGAACATGAACCTTATTCTTTCGTTATAAAGTTGAAAAACTATCAAAGAAGTTCGTCAGATTGGTATATCTTGACGTGCTGGCCTCTGTACATAATTCCGGTGACTCTAACTAACATAATTTTGCGGTCTATTTTTTGCTTCTTTGGGATTATTTGGCCACGCTTAGTAAAGCACGCAAATTGGCGTTCATTGCTCTGTTGTTGTGTAGTTTACGACCTTTAAGCGAGATCGAAAACAATAATTATTTCTTAAGAATCGGAATAATCAACTTTTGATTAATGTTTAGTCACGGTTCCAAATCTATCAATTATCCTCGGCGAATGCCACGTGGTTTATCTCCAACATTAGACTCTTATAGGCTCATTATGATTACTGGTCTGAGTTATCCCACTGGTGGGTAAAAGCCACCATTCCTTCCACCAGTCACGATTCTTTCCAATTCTTAAGGAAGACATCCACAGGTCCTCTTGAGATCCTGTACCGTTGTTTCAGAATATCAATCCTTAATTTTACAGACCAACAGCTCATTCGGTATGTGGCAGACAATTCTTGCCCGTCAAAGATTTGCGTTTTGTAGCGCAGCGTAGTTTCGAGTGAGATCTATTAATTTACCACCTAAAATTTTGCGCGCCAAACTTTGAGTTTAGACTTTTAAATGTTAGGCAAAGTCCAAGTCTGTGAACCATAGGTCAAGATGGGTAGAATAAGAAGGTTTTTATATCATAAAATGAACGTATGCTGATAAAAATGCTCAGGTTTAAGTATTTGCGAAATCATCAAACGATTCTATTAACTTCACAAGGTCAATATGAATGCTTATCTACATAATTGACATGACTATTGTACCTATTGCGTGTAATTATTCTTGCCATCGTATGGGTGCCGTTGTGCAAACAATTTATTGTGAGTATTTTAATCTATATCATCATGAACGCAGTCAAGTGGAGCCAGGAATTATATTACGGGTTGCACAATTAAACGTTTACTCTGAATCAATATATACATATAATAAAATTGTAACTGGCCTATGGCTGTATGTAGAACTTAATAAAAAGGGGGTCTGTATGAAGCAACAGAAGCCTAAACAACAGTTTTAAGCATGTTTTCTCGTCTGTCTGTATGTTTGTACGCCGCACCACGCAAAAACTACTGCGTAGCATAGGATGCAGTTTTCACCTTTGTATCTACTTAAAATAATATAGGCTCCATGTTATTGGTATTTAATTCATTTACAACTGTCTCAGCAATAATAAAAATATAAATTCTTCATTCTAAAATCCACGCGTAATAAAATCTATCAAAGACTCGAATCATCTCATGTTCACCGCCAGAATACAATCCAGCATTAATTGGGAAGGATATCGTAATCGCGCTCCATAAACAATGTGTTTGCCGAGTGATTGTGATTTATTAAGCCATCTATTAATAGGCATATGCTTGCAAAACAAACATTTAACGCTGTAATATCACTTGTTCTTGATTATTTTGTAATAGCTAGGTAGGCTGTAGTTTTTTTTTTGGCATGACCCAATGCACACTTATTTATAAACATAAAGTTCAATTATGCCAACTTAAACCGCATAAAAAATATTATTAATGAAGTTAATCTTGGTTGTGACTTAATTCGCATCAATGTATGACTACGTACCAACTTTATTTTTTCCGTCTCTCTAGATCAAAATATGGTATATGTATATTTAATAAAATAAAATAAAAGTATAATTTTACCATATCACATTCTTATACCAACTCTGCTGAACACTTCGGAGAATACAGGCGAGATGATTTATTTTGTTTTTATACATACATACAGACATACATTTGACTTTCTGATAAAATTCTATAATAATTAGGTATAAGTCAAGTATAGGTACTATAATATCAGCAAAATCTGACTGAAGCATTTTTTATTTTATAATTTTTTTTTTTTTTTTTTTTTGACATAGACTTTTAGATATTTTATGATTTGTGAATTATTTTTTATTTACTGTTGACATTTTATGCTGAATTCACTTTAATTTATTGATATTGACTTGAAATCAATTATTAATAATCTTAATTAACTATTACATTTGTACGCCTTAATAATTGGCAAACATGTCTGAACTTATTTTTTTCTTTGTAATCCTGCATGCATATCTCTACTATTGTATGTGTACACATGTTTATGCAAATAAATATATTATCTTATCTTATCTTATCTACATAAACTTACGCCTTTTTTCCCATGAGACCAGGCAGTAACTACAGAACGCCATTTGCTATCAAACCTGTTACTTTATTGAAATTGAAATCCTGTTTACAAAATATAAAGATTTCACATGAATGTTTTCTCTTATTTATATAGTAACAGTAATATTCCGTTCACTTATATATGTTTGTCCCACAGGCTGCCCACTACATAGGCGAGATGTGTCGCTACGTCCTGGCCGCGGCTCCTTCGCCGGCAGACACACAGCATAAAGTACGCGTGATTTACGGCAACGGACTTAGACCGCAGGCAAGTAAACCTATCTCTATACTTATAAAACAGTTCGGTGAACTGCCTGACAAACAAACCGCAGCCTAGACCATTGCCGATAGAGACGTGATATATAAACTAATATAAGTACCTGGATGACCGATTTGCTCGGATGAAACGACGTTTTCTAAAAATGAAATCTAGTTAGATCGATTAAACGCCCCCGAAACCCTTGCATACTAAATCTCATGAAAATCGTTGGAGCCGTATCCGAGATTTAGATGATATAATTATACATACATACATACAAGAATTGCTTGTTTAAAGGTATTAGATAAGGCTGAATAATTTGTTTGTTTTTTTTTTGGACGCACTTATCTCTAAAACAAACAGTTGGATTAAAAAAACATCTTTTTGTATTTGATAGCCCAATTCTTGTGCCTCATTAGGCCAATGCCTTGCTCTGTTCAGTCTCCTGCTTGATATGGAGGGAAGTGGAAACAATGTATTTTTCTTACTCCTCCACTGTTCTGATTCATTTTGCTCCGGGATCCAAGACATTTTAATCGCTTCTCCAGGACTCGTCGGGCTCCAGTGTCTCGAAGATTGCCAAGCCTGCTCGTCACTGTTGATTCTGGTTTTCAGTAGTTTCAGTGGTTTGGAAATAGTGTAGCAGGCTTGTCCAAAAAAGGCCCTATTCTTAAGGAAAGTTATAGGCAGAGCCTATTGAACTTATCGCTCCGACCCTAACGAGCGGGTGAATTCGTGGGACACAGTTAGTTTGGCATATATAATTATATCTGTTGTGAGGTGCTCCAAGATATAATATTTGAAAACCTATCCATCCCTTGAGCTAATTCGCAAACCAACTCAAATGTCACAGTTATAGATAGTATGTTTTTTTACGCGCGCTGAATGACTAATTTAGGCAATTTCCTTTTTGTCTTTCAGCTTTCTTGAGCAAAAACCAAATGTGTTTACCCGAAAATGTCTCGTATCACATCGTAATAATTTCAGTGTCCGTACAAATCATTGGTAGGTAATTCTACTTATATCCAGTTTCTGTGATAACCTAATTATTCACGTGACGAGGGAAGGTAGTTTATATTTAAACCCATACATGACATTAAAGACGACATATTCAGATGGTTTAACCAATTGTCGATGAGTCGTCAATCAATGTCAATGAGTACAAAATTTCAATTTGAGAACCACAAAAGTTCAAAAGAAAAAACATATGTAATTAAAATAAAATAAAACTGAAACGTTTATTTACATCTAGACAGTAATTGTATTTAAATCAGCAATACAATTCAATAGGATTATATTAAATTGCAGTCGTTTATAAATATACAAATATCCAATCAATTCAAACTTGTTTCTAGATTAAATACCTACCTAAATTCCACCTTAGTAACAATTTAAGTAATGAGTACACCTGAGTTGTATTGAGTCGTTCATAATGGTCAAAGTGACTTTTGAGGGTAAATAAATTAAACACTAATAAACAAATTGCGGTCAGTCATTGCCCTCTATCAATTAGGCAAGGAGGAGAATTAATGCAAAGTGTTATAGAACGCATTTTAATTGAAATATCTGTTCGCGTCACTTGAGTTTGACGCTCTGAAACCAGGCTTTCCGGGCGCTCTAATTTTCTGGTATAAATATTGACATGACAATTGCGCAGGCATTTAAGGGTCTTGTAACTTAATAATACTAGCTACGCTTGACGAGTTCGGTACGTGGATCGTTGCTCATCCATTACGTATCGAGATCCCTCCTGTCATTCTTAGATCTCTGCCAGTCGTTACGGGTAGTCAGACGCCTGAAAGTGTGACAAGACAACCAGTCTTACTAAAAAGGTATCCTGTTATTCAGTTAACTGGGTTGTGGAGGTCAGATAAAAAGTCGCTCCACGTAAAATATATTACTTCAGCGGCATCCGGTTAAAATGGAACCCGACCCTAACAAAGTTGCGAAAATGCCAGGTAGATTATGAACTGCGCAATCATCTGCTACTACCTCAGAGCCAGGGCAATTACATGACCCAAACTGTTCTCAGGCCCGTGTAGACCCCAAATAGTAAAATTTACCAGTAAAAGACGCATTTAATATCGAATCGAATTATAATTAGTACATTGAACTTTGACCAAGGTCAAGACGTATCTACATATGTTATTTACGTTTATCAATACACAAATGACGCAGGAATTTGTGTATTGGTTTATAAACCATTAAACGCTTTAATTATGCATGTAGGTATGTTGAAACATTATTTCTTTGTAGTTTTATGCTGATAAGAGACAACAACAAAGAATGCGTCTTTCTTCGACAATGAGTTTGCGATATTATGTGTGATTCCCGCGAGTCATGAAGAAAATATTCATTAGAACAGGAATGAATTGTTTTTTTATTAAACGTTGCCACTAGGAATTTCTCCTGTGTCGTGGGTGCGTTTACAAACATTAGAATTCACATACACGAACAGCCACACCCGGAACAACTGTAGGCCATACAAATATTTGTTCCGTGCGGGAATAGAACCCACGACACGCGGCGCAGCAGCCGATCGCTCAGCCACTGCGCCAACCGTGCCGTCTTTTGGATTCTTATAAGTTCGTATAAAATGCCCCTAGATTAAGAACTCGCCTCTCATACACGAGGATGTGCGTTAAGATTCAAGCAAATACAACTGACGTTTTAAATGCATTAAGTATTTTCCTAGATTATCTTAGTTATCACTGGGAGGAGCTCGTGGCTTAATAGAAACAGGCGCACTTGTCGATCGAAGGCTAAGCTACGCTTGCCGAGGTCAGTCTATGGATGGGTGACCGTTTATTACATGTCTAGAATCCTCCGTGTCTCGGACGGACGGCACTTTAAGCCGTTGGACCCGTCTATCATTTGTAGGTTTTTGACAGAGAGCATAAACAGGTAGTCAGAAGTGCTCTGAGAACCAGTCTTACCAAGGGGTATCGTGTTGCCCAGTGACTGGTTTCTAGAGGTCAGGTAGGCAGTCGCTCCATGTAAAATACTGTTATTCGTGGTTTGATGAAGATAAACATTGTGATTCCTCACGATGTTTATCTTCACCAAACCACGAATGTCTGGGATTCTTAATAATATAAGTCTGAAATCACTTACTATTAAGCAATGGTATTAAATGCCTTATCAGTTTGATAAGAGGCATTTGTCCTGCAGTGGGACATTAATAGGCTGGTATTATCATTGTAAAGAAGACGAATTTGTTGTACCAAAAGCATTATTTCAGATCGGCATATTATTGTGTACTTTATCACCGCACTTCTTTATTGTGATATTGTTTGTGTTTTCTTTGTCAATATCATCAATTTCTCAGAGCAATTTTTTTCATCAGTTGTTCCTAAATAATCCCTTATTTAGGTCTGACATAGTTCAAGTGCTAGATAATGATTTTAAATGTTAATAATTAAATTGAATACCATAATTATGCAGGATTCTCAAATATATAGGTACATGTTTTTTTTTTACTTAAATTTGTAATCTTGAGCTGGATGCTCACCATATTTGTACACCTCCTGGCATAACATAGCTCTTTCTTCATCAAATATAAGATCTGTATTTCTGTACCTGTGTTAACAAATAAAAGTGATTTGATTTGATTCCTATTATTTCAGATATGGAAAGACTTCGTCAAAAGGTTTAATATTCAGGCTGTGACGGAGTTCTACGGAGCGACAGAAGGCAATGCCAATATAGGTAAGCAAACTTAATTATATGCTTAGGATAAAGGGCCTTTTGTCCGTCATAATGGGTGTTAACGTCATTCCAAAACCTCATGTCTTCTGTGAAGACAATGACTTTCTTAGCATAGAATTTAAAATCAGAAAATATTTAAAGTAAATCTATCGTAATAAATCATAACATTAACATCAAGAGTCTATGCTAAAGCTAAGCTAACTTACAATAGAAAAGGCTTAAGGGTTTGAATAGTGTCCGACCGATAGTGAATTTTCAGTTGAAAAAGAAAAATAAACTTCTGCTTTAGTGTTATTTTCAGCCGAAAACGAATATTATCTCAAAAATGAAATGGGAAAAAGAGGAAATATATAATGGAGTTTCGATTAGAGGACACAAAATTTCGTTCATTTCTTACAACAATTTATGAACTTCTTATTTTCGGCTTGGCCGAATCTTCGCCTGAATATGACCGAAAGCGAAAATATTGCTGAATCATTATTTTTTTCCTGATCATGACCAAAATGTAAAACGAACATTCGTTCATTAAGTGATTTAATATCCACTACTAGTAGATATAGATTCTTGAAACATTAATTGTATTAATAACCAAAATATTGATTACAGCTAACGTAGATGGAACGCCAGGTGCCATCGGTTTCGTATCGAGAATCTTCCCGAAAGTCTACCCTATTGCCATCATCAAAGTGAACCAGGAGACCGGCGAGCCCATCCGGGACTCAGTGGGACTTTGTCAGGTAGGCAATTTGAATTTACGGCAGTTTGAATAATACATGGGATGCTTATAGAAGGGTAATAAAATCATTCGTGCAGTACGCTGTCGAATGGTAATATTATAAACAAGCGGCGCACCCCGTTTCGCCTTCTCCCTCTACCCTCTCCCTCCCCCACAAAATGTAAATATCCAAAAAGCAGAAACTGGTCATTATTTATCTATGCTCGTTTTCTTCTGATTAAAATTGTCGTGTTCACCTTCAAAGAACAAAGAAGTTGCCCTCCCATTTCCCCCCACCCCCTCTATCTATCTATAATTCAATATTAATATTCTATCTTATAAAATAAACCTATATTATTCCAAATTGCAGCTTTGGACTTAGTAGTTTTGGCTGAGCGTTGATAGATGACTATCAACAAACGATTTTATAAGTATATATTATAATATTACAATTTATAATACTTAGCTTTGGTTTGTTGCGGATGTCTTAAGAAGATCCCAATAATAAATTATAATTGATGTGAATATTCGAACCTTCTTGGTAAATAAATAAATTAAATAATTCATGCTTAGAAGAGATTACATAGCCATTGGCTGACAGGGGTTTGGCATGTTTTCTAAAAGTACCTTGTTAGGTGTACAAGGAATTAATACTAATGAATATGAAAACGCCTTTTCGTGCTTTTAAAATGAGAAATCCGTGACAAACCGTGATGACCAGTAAAATCTGGGTTCCAGGATTTCAGAGCTTAACAAAAGCATGCAGTGATCTAGCAAAAATGCTTTACTTATACACCACTGAGCTCATTGAAGGAGTGATTCTAGTCTGCGTCTTACCACTTCAAAACATTTAAAAAGGTCTCGGGTCCAGTCCAGAATCTAACATGCTTAACTATACCTACTCAATCATAATCAAAGTACTTGTGAAACAGTTAGCAGAACCCAACGAGCCTGGCGTGTTTATCGGCAAGATTCAAGCTAGCAACCCGGCGCGTCAGTACCTTGGCTACGTAGACAAGGATGCCTCTGCCAAGAAAGTGGTCAGGAATGTGTTCCAGTACGGTGACGCTGCCTTTATATCGGGTAAGTTTGTACAAAGAAACACTTTGGGGCGTGTAGTCCTCAGCCAGAGAATAGCTTTGTCCAAAGTGGGTGTGCACTACCCACACATACAGACCCATCACAGACCCTTAACACTTAATCTGCTTTCTGTGTTGTATAGGCCTGTTTCTGGCTCCGAACTTTTTTCTATTGAACTGGCTGTGCCCCGTGGATTCACCCGGACCCTCTTTATACCGTAATGTTAAAAAGCTTATAACCATCCTCAAGAATTGGGCCATCAAAAATAAACTCTTCAACTTTATTATATTACTAAAGATATCACCGGAAACCCATCAAACAGCCCTGTAAAGAGGTTACACCGCCTTTAAACATTTAATACACCAAGGTACTAACAAATTTGAAATGTGTCATCCCTATGACTTCACTGGCCCATTCCTTTTTAAACCACATTGCCGAAACCTAACACTGCAATCTCTTAAAGTTGATTATATCTTACTCAACTATGATTGTTTCTTAAGGTCAATTGAATCTTTCTAGGTGACATCCTGGTAGCAGACGAGCTAGGATACCTGTACTTCCGCGACCGAACAGGTGACACGTTCAGATGGCGAGGAGAAAACGTCTCCACCACCGAGGTGGAAGCCGCCATCTCTAGAGTGGCTGACCATAGAGACGCCGTTGTTTTCGGCGTACTGGTAAATATTAAACTTTTATTTCAAAGGCTCTCATCATTAAGTAGTTGGGGAGTATGAAGAACAGGGTCTAAAGTTCCTCATACACCCTAGAAAAGGGAGGATCCTCCGATCAGATGGCTGTTGTGTCTGGTGTGCTAATGCCCAATGGTTGATGTCGGGTTCAATCGTGCAATACATTTATTAGTAGTAGGATACGTAAGATTTAGTTCCTATGTGGTTAGATAGATGTCGCTACAGGTAGCATTGATGGGATTAAATAGACCTCGTTGTTCCTTCTATCACGGAGCAACGAATCGATGTGATCTTGTCCATATGGTTAGCTTATGACCCGAAAATGTCGCGGGCAAACCATCTACAGAGGCCAACACATCAAGCTACCCTAATGTGTCAAATTTCTTTGACAGGCTTTCAACTTTATTGCAAAAGAATAAGGTTCATGTTCAATTGGGAAAATCTGACAGTAGGGAGTATCGTGATGTGCTGGCGTCTGTACATTAATATTTTCATTCATGCCCTTTTGATCGAAAGCAATCCTGCCGCCATTCAAATAAAATAAAACATAACCTATCACAATGATATTAATCGTGAGACAGGAGTTAATGTTTCTTGTAACAATACGGAGCCGAGATAAAATAAATAATATTGACGTTCCAAGGTTTCATCACGCCAGAGACGACATGATTGTTATGTGAATGAAAATGTATTCACTGCCAATAGTTACATAACAAAGCCTTCATTGACATATTGTGTATCAACATTGTAGTATTTACTGTTGTGTTTACTAATAATAGTACTACATCGTTTGTTTAGCGGTCGCGCAAGTCGGAGCCATTTTGGGTTCAACTCCCGGGTCGGGCAAAGCTTATTTTTCCAATATGATCTTGTCGGTTGCAACCCGAAGATGGAATTGTCCCAAATCCAAACTCAAGATACACATGGGACTTCTCCAAACAATTGGACAGGATTGTCTGGACGTCTCTGATTTTTATGACGATCGCATGATGCGATAACCTTGTTTGAACGTCAATACACAAAATAGAAAATTAAACTACACGTACCTAATGTCATGAAGTGTTCTGTCAACATACTTTTATGGTAACAATTGACTCAGAAAGCATCTTTATTTCGATGCAGTTAAGGTGGTTTTTATAGTTCAGAAATTACTTCGCCCGTCGCCCGTTTTCTTCGTGGAATACTGGCGCTATGTTTTATACTATGTTTACTAATAGGTTCCAAACACTGAAGGGAGAGCGGGCATGTGCGGCATAGTAGACGTGGATGGGACTCTGGACCTGGATAAATTGGCGCGGGACCTCGGAACAGACCTGCCAGTGTATGCGAGACCTGTGTTCCTCAGGGTCATGGATAGCTTAGATATGACTGGTGAGTTTTTTATTACACTGACAGTCGTCAATCCAGGGTATTGACAACTTGATTTCTTTCATAAGAGATGTAGAAGTATTTGGGGAAACCTTTGCCCAGCGATATATATAGTACTTATAATGGATAAGAAAATTGATTATATTTGAATAGTCGTTGAGGAAATTGATTCTGTAAGGGTTATTAAACATAAGTTAGTGCCATTTCCGATGGTTATAATAGTTTCACACGAGTGTTTTAATAGAATTATTTGAATAGAATGGATGAAGGGTATTTGACTACTATCGAAAATATAAATGACTTAATACTTATTTAATAGGATTTCTTTAAAATAGGCTTTGTCAATAAAAATATAAAATCGGTGGAAAAATGGAAAAGTTACACGCAAACTTCAAAAAGTTTTCTTCCATCTTCGTCACGTACGAACGGTCTATATACTGATTGGTGCGAACTCAGTATGGCATTCATGTCTAGTGACGTCAGATGGTAGCAGCCTTTTAGCATAGATTTTAAAAGACTTACAACTTTTGTGAGATATTTAAAAAAAATCCAGACTAAAATCCAATTGTTTTGAAATGGAACATGATATTACCAAATAATTTTGCTACTCCTGCGTTCTGCAGTAAATATTTGTTTTCCCTTTGAACATATTATTTGAAAACCAGAAACAATTAGTATGGTAGCAAAACAATCACTAATGATGATTTTAAAATGAGTTAAACCCTCTTTAAGGCGTAGTTATTCCTTGTTTAAATATTTTTTGGGCTCGCATAGGCCCTTTTATTTTTATTTTTTTATTTGTTTTCTTTTTTTTATGTTTATATTACCTGCGCGTGTCCCAAATAAATGATTGTCTTTCTTTTTTTCTATTTAATTAAAGACAGCTAAACAAAACAATTTTTGTTCCACAGGTACATTTAAAATGAAGAAGACTGATCTGCAAAAAGATGGTTTCGATCCGAAGCTGGCCAAAAAAGACAAACTTTATTACTTAGATCAAAAACAAGGCCGGTACCTGCCCCTAGGTATCGAAGAGTACGATAAAATCATTAGTGGACAAATAAGGCTGTGATCTGTTTATTAATCTGTTGTTTCAGTGTTGTTATAGTTATTACGAGTAGATCATGTAACTGGTTACGTCTTTATAACAAAAGTTGTTTTAGCTGTTGAAACCTACGTCTGCATATAATGTTCGTAAGCAAGGTTTAGACCTTTAAAAGTTAACATTTAAATATAAGTTAAGGCTTAGCGCAGACTAAACCAACAATCCTTGCGGATTTTTAAGCATACTTAGCTTGTTGGGCATGCTCGAAGACTCCCCAAGAACGATGATGTCTGTGACGATGTTTGGACAATTTTGTACTTTACGGCGCTAATATTAAAATGTATTATTCAATGTCATCGAAAGTCTGCGCTGAGCTTAAGCCGTTGTTGTTCTTCCTTTCTATATTTAATATACTCTTTTATCTTGCATTTACGCTTTATCTAACATGGAATTGTGAATCTAATTACAGAATTTCAGTATAACACTTATGCATTTTATCTTGCTATCAGGGTGAGCGTTTTTGCCGCCATAGTTAGTAACATTTACTTTATGTGGGTAAGTAATAACACCAATAACTCATACTCAGTACAACATTTATGTAAACTCTTATACACTCACCGCGTTTAGTACCTACCGTCACCCAGACGTGTTACTTTTCACAACGCTATGTTAATTTTCGCATTTCATTCTACTCGTGCGCAGGGTACACCATCGTAAGAAGTTTAACTTCAAATTTAGCTGTAGGTATGTGAAAAGCCTGTGAATGTTTGATTTGGCCTCTACTACTTCAACTCTTTATTATTGGCTTTTGTGGAAGAAATACCACAATTTTGCCAATATCAAGTAGGTACTATGGTAGATCATCAAATGTAGAAGATCGAACCTGATGTTAACTTCTGTGATTGGTGGACAGAAATGACTAGAACTAATCAAATCACTGGGTATAAGATTGGGCGACACTGAAATTCAAGAGGCTTACTGAAACCAGGTGTAAGATGTAGCACATCTAAGAAGGCTTGTTAATCTATTTGATGCCTAGATTTAGGTTAGCTTCGGGTATGCTTGCTAGCTAGATCTCTTTGTGTGCTCGTACAATATAAATCATCTGAGTGCTAAAACATCACGTGTATCTATTTTTCTAAGTATCTTTGTAATATGTATGTAAACCTATTTTAGAGATCTTACTTTCCTAGGCGAAATCATAGAAGAAGAAATTATTTTAAAACGGAACTTCGCCTGTCTTATGTACTGTATTGTCTAGTAACTGAAAGATTTTGAACGGGATTAGAGCGCAGTTTCGCTTCTATAAGTGTATTTGTTTTTCTATGCTGGCAATCTGAAGTGTGCTTATACGAAAAAAATAACCTTACAAGTATGTTTATAACTTTGGCATTATTAAAAAAGCTAATGGTTGCTAAATACAGTACGAGAAGAACTGGCACGTCAAGTTTTACAGACGTTCGGGTTCGTCCCTACGAACGTTCGTTGTCTCTGTCACTCATACTTTTGCGACACTCTCTTTCTACAGCTTGGATGTGTTTCATTATAACAACATACAGTACTCGGGGTACTTTATGTCGTGATTAAAAAAAAAAGAATCTATGAATTTATTAAAATTAGCATATTGACGGACTGATCTGATAGGCTGACGTAGAAATTTGCGTTCAGATTTTTGTTATTAGAAATTGAAATCTCAAACTTGTTTGTATTATTGTAAAAACGAGCCTCAACAACATTCTATTATTATTATTTTGGAAAACTGCTTATTGGTCGTGGTAGTTTAAAAGTTAGGAGTTCCATGGTGTTTAAGGTACACGAATATTGTTACAATTTATGTATTATATAAGTTATCAATTGCAATTTATAACAATTACTTTTAGTCATCTAGCCAACATTATACCTCATACTTCTTCGGAAAGGTAATTTGTTCAAAGGACTATGTGTTAGCTCAAAAACAACGCTTTGTAAAAAGTATTGTACTTAAATAAAAGACGTTACTTCTGGTGTGGGAATATATCGAATTGAATTTGTTATCCATTAAATCAAACTCTAATTAAGTTAGTATAAGTGCCGACACATTGTTATTATGTCTAACCAAGAATTCTCATAAATATTATTGTTTTTTTTTATAATTTATTTGTATAAAGTTGTAGAGCTTTCACGAACAATACTTGCCTTGAAAATACTAAATATGTTTTTACATTCAATTCCAAGTCATTCTATTATTGTTCTTCTACTGACATGTTCTTTTCTGTTCTTGGTCATTTTTGTTACATATAATTAAATTGTAAGATTATTTAACGGTATGGGATATGTTGAAAAAACTACATTAAATGTATATTTTCGTACAAGGAGTGTTTTATTAATATTGTTTGTATAACCCTTTTGGATATCGATTGTCATATTATGTGCATGTGATGCTAAGGAATGAGGACCATGTTGTGAAGATAGTCTTGAGTATTAATGTGGAGGGTTACAAGAGTAGAGGGTGACCAAAGAAAAGATGGATGGATTGTGTGAAAGATGATGTGTCTAGAAGGGAGGTGACTTTTGAGATGACGGCAATAGAGATTTATGGAAGAAGAAGACATGTTGCGCCGACCCCAAATAAACTGGGATAAGCGCAGGAGGATCAGGATGTTCTTATAACCCTAGGTAAGAACTTTAGAAGTTAATATCTCAAGAATATATAATCATTACCAATGGTTTACATTTTCTGCGGTATGTCTTAGGGCAGGCGCTAGGCAGCCCGGTTTGCAGACTACGGCAGCCACTAGACGGCCAACAATTTGTTAAATATTTCGGCTACTGCACCCTGGCTGCTGCTGCTTACATGTCTTATTGCGCGGGCGCACTTAGATTCTACTAATATTGTCGGACTATTTTTGATCGCCATCTTCAGGGGCGCGGAAATCGCGGCGGGGTGGTGTCGTCATGTGGAGGTTGGTTCATAGAGTTTCTATTGCAATTGATGGTACGGTGAAACTATCATGCATGTCTCTGTGTTGATTTATATATATATACTAGCGGACCGAACAGACGTCGTCCTGCCCGTACAGCGCCACCTACCGGGTCCAATTGTAAATCTAAACCATTCTCGAATCTCCACGAACACACACAAAAAATTTCATCAAAATTGGTCCAGTCGTTTAGGAGGAGTTCAGTCACATACACACGCACACAAGAAATATATATATTAAGATATATATATATATATATAACAAATAAACATCACGCCTATAGTCCCCGTAGGGATAGGCAGACGTGAACCTATCGTACACCTCAACAACGATTTGCTCGAACCGGGAATCAAACCCAGGACCTGGTCCTAGGTCCTAATCCAGCAGTATCACTCGCGACCACTAGACCAGCCAAACAGTTAAAAGATGTGAACCATAGATAAATATGGGAATGGCAGAAATAACAGAACCCCACGTGCTAGTTTCCTTGCATAGTCTTACTATTAATATTTTGTATTATTCTGATCAAACCACATGTTACTGGATCTTCATAAGTCATAAAATGTAATTTGGGGTAGAACACGATTAGAATATTCCGAGTACTTTGTTTGATATTAATTACCTACTCAAAACATCAATAACTTCCTTCCTCCTTCTATCGTGGTCTACGTGGCCATGACCGTAGTCATTATAATAAATTATTAATAATAAATTCCAAGCGTGTGCATTGTCCTGTGAACCACTACACTATGGAGCACCTGTCACGTGCTGGTTATAGGCATCGAGTAACGGCGCAACGTGGAGCCACTCAGCCATGTGAATAACCAACTGAGCTTACTTGATACTCCACCGTGATTTTCAATGATAAAAAATGTGCAGATAATATTATAACGCACGATTAAAACACACTGTACCTATATCATCAGGTATTGTCTTATCTATGGGCAGGGTAGCCTCTTTTGTACTAAAGGTTACCTGCTTTAAAGAGTATTTTTTGTTTTGTCTATGCAGATTGAAAAGAAACATTTGAATTCGGAATATGAATTATTTATCTAATAATGTGAAACGTCAGCTCTTCTGACGAGCTTTCTCAACGTCATCCGCGAAAAATTTTGTAACTGTAGTGTCCTATATCGGTATTATTTTATACACAAGTTCAGATGAGTTAACCGGGGTAGGTGACATAGCGCGCCTACCGTTCGGGTATCAGCTGTTGTCGGCGCATGTGCAGCTGGCGCGAGGGGGGCTCGGAGCCGGCGCTCCGCCATTGACGCGGCCGCTCGCTCGGCACACGCACCGCTCCGCGTCCTTCCCGCATTTATTTTATACGAAACTGTTCGGTGTCGATGGACGCGCGCGTCCCCGGTGCGTAGTGTTCGCGCATCGTACTCACACGTACTGTTTATCTCTCACCGGTGTATAGTTAGCCGCTGTGTGTCCTACTGGGCCGATCGCCAGCATGGACGCGATACTGGCAGCGCTCGTCGCTCTCATGGCACTGGCCGCCGCGATGGCCGCCGTGCTCAGTACACTCTCTAAGGCGGCGATATTCGTCATCCTCGCTGTAGCGCCCTGCGTCTACCGATATAGGAGACACATTTACGTGTTCATCAAGACTCTTCCGAGGGACTCCAAGTAAGTACCTATCCTTGTATTTATTATTGTCCTCACCCAGCTTCTAAAGCATGGAAACACCTGCATTAACAACCACTGCGTCAAATACTAATCGGGTTTCGTTCTCAAGGAAACCTTCGTTGAACTTAAGTATTTTTTATTCATTAAAAGATTAATTTAATGGTTTAGTTAAGAGGTATTTATATCCCTCTTTTACACAGTGCAAAAAATAATAACAACAATAGAACGTACAGACGTCAAACCACAATGATATTTCTGAGTTTAACTGGGATCCATATTTAACTAACAGTTTACCTCGTGTTCTGCGGTGATGCGGATAATCTAAAGATGTCGAACGTACTCTATTTTCAATTTTCTTGTGCTGCTTTTTATTGTTCAATTTAAAATGTAAATACCTATTAACAGTGAAAGAAATGGCTGCATAAATTATTATAATATATAACTGGACGCCGAAGAGGATGGGAGTCCTTTGCTCGTCGAAGAACTGCTGACGTCCTTTGAATAAATAATTAATTGCTCGTATTAACGTCGGTCTGTTGTCATACGTTTAAGGTGATGTCCTAAAGAAGCGTATAATGTTTATGTCAGCTATTTAAATTTCATGGTAAATCTACCATGGATTATCTATACGCTGATATCTACGATTTATTTATCCAATGGCGTGATAAGATTACATATATTGATAAAGCGATAAAAATGAGAGAAATGTCGGTATCTACGTCGTTACCAGATTTCCAGACGAATACAAATATCTTTATTTTGATTTTCGTGACATACGGTCATCGGCCTGCAGAACAGTTGCTTTGTTACAAAAATATATTTATGAAATGAATCATTGTCCATATTGTGAGGCCGATAGCTTTTAGTTAGTTTACATTCCTTTATCGCATGCGTTCATAAATTGCTTTCTTACTAAACTCACGTTACGTAGGAAAATAGTACTTACCTACCTACCTACCTGCGTATGCTATGCTATGGTTATGACCTACGTTTTACATAATTACTTATCGATCCTGATATTTTCATTACACTTGGCGTTTTATGTTATTTTACACAAAGGTAGGTAGGTATATATTGTTACGGATAACATTGAGAATGGTTTCCTTATTTGTTTTGATTCGCGTTTAAAGCACTAGGTAAGTAGGAGGGAGTATAAGAGTGTAATTTCATTTGATTCCATAAATGACGTTGCAGTCCATTCGCACTGGGAGGTTTCCATGACACTTGTCAAAATGACTTCCAGGATGTAAGCCATATCAATGATAAGTCAATGTTTAAGTTAAGGAGAATATGCAGGGGCAGTCCTCAAAATTCATATACCTACATATTTGTATTATTTATTTTGCAATTTTGCAGCTAAGAATAAGGGTGTATATTATTTAAAAAATCATTCGGGACGATTCTATTTCATCAAATTAAGTCATTGAGTACTAATTAAGAGTGAGTGAGCTCTAATTAAGAGAGTTGTAATGATTTCTAATATTTCGAAAAATGTGTGTTTATTACGGTCGCGAATAACTTATTCATAACATAATTGACGACCGTTGTGGCGCGGCGGGCGAAGGTCCGCCTGCGACGCAAGAGGTTGCGGGTTCGATTCCCGCCTTGGGACAAATGTTTGTACGATCTACAAATATTTGTTCCGGGTGTTCTGGGTATTTCCTATGTATAATAAAAATATCTATCTATGTAATGTATTGTATTAAGTATATCAGTCATCTAGTACCCATAACACAAGCTCTGCTTACCTTGGGGCTAGATGATGCTGTGTGGATTGTCCAGCATTATTTATTTATTTATTATTTATAATCTAATACTGAGCTGCAAATTTCAAAAATCCTGAGAAAGTTTGAATTTGACCAAAGCCTAAACGCATTCGTATGTGAAGTCGAATACAAAAAACACAATTCATTCTTACAATATTAGAATCGGTCATGTTGAATTCTGTTAACTGTAGACGTAGGTCTACAGTTAACAGAACTTCCACTTACTTATTATTTCAAATTGTGAATACACTTTCCACAGATACCCACAAAGCTGTTTTATAAAAATATTGGCATATTATTGATTTTACACATTAGATTATGCCATTTCGGCGTTTGTCAAGCAAAACGATCCTTGCGCGAATAGAGTGAGTGAGAGAGTGACTTTAATTTAGTTTCAATGTTTCGGTAATCCTAAAACCAAAGGTCACGTCGAACCAAGCCATGTCAGTTCCCACACACCTTTCTGACATTTCTATTACCGCTAACGCTTGTAGTAATGTACAAAGTGCTTTGTTGTCGTCAATGCTAATAACAAAAGAAAGCCTGAAATGTATAGCCCTTTGGACTGTAATTTATTGCTAACTAGCTTTTGTCGGCGACTTCGTTCGCGTAAAATTCGGTTAACGGCGTTAACGCGTACTTATACTCGCGTATTAAAACCAATCTTATGTTCCCCTGGACATTGTCTTTTTTATCCTTGCAAAATTTCATTACGATCCGATCAGCCGTTTAGTTGTGAAAAGGTAACAAACAAACAGGATTACTTTCGCATTTATAATACATATTAGTATGGATAGGTATACCTTAGTAGGTGCCTGATTTTAATACAAATATTCAAATAGAAGTACGTTAGGTGGTCCTAATGTTAAACTTTTATTTGATTAAAATCAGGCTAATCTTAAATACGTATTTATTACAATATGTATATCTATGTATCCTTTTATTTAAGAAGTTTCACCTACCCTGGTAGAAAATTCCTATGGCATTAAAACGGCCTCAGTGTGCATTTGAGCATAAAGCCTATATTATTTTGACCCACATACACATATAGTTTTCCGTTTGTTTGATTGAAACTGAAGGTTTCATTGTTTAACCTCGCCACCACTATAATATGTACGACAATAAAGCTATCTTCTATGTTATCGATTGGGTACTAACTTATTTATATTTGTATACGTGGAACCATGTCTGGTATTTATCATGCCTGTTTATTTCCTTTTGCGAGTAGCTTTGATATTGATACCACGTGATGTTTCACATACTAGCGCAAATACCTACCTACCTATAGCGCCAGTATTAGTTTGTTTAATATGTAATGTGTGTGGCAGGTGTAACCATTAACAGTAGCATTATGAACAAGTATATAAACTAATTAAAATCATATGCGCGAAGATATTAACGGTAGTTTAACATTAATGTAACTGTCATGGTTATACAAATAGAAGTCTTTAAGTAGGTATCAATCGCCCGGCTAAGCAGTAAACAGCCTTCTAGTGCTGAACTGCGAGTGTCCCCCCTACCTAAAAAAAATGTAGTTATTAATAACGTCAAATTACGAACGAATTCGTGACTCCAAAATTCCAGGCTCTTTTTTATAAAGGCTTATTATCAAATCGTAGCCCGGGGCTTCACATGCGCGTGGCTTCGTTCGTTGTACAAAGCCCTACTGCTGAAAAAAAAAAAAAAAATATATTTTGTTGAAAAGAATCTTCATTAATTTAACTTAATACGAGTCAAGTTTTTTGGGAGCTGATGCTTTCGTTGCTAACAAGGTAGACTAGGTTGGTTGGTAACATAGACATAAATGTTAAAAGTTACGTGGGAAATGCTGGCTGGTACCTGAATTATTAAGCAACTTTCATGTTTGTCATTGGAACGAAGACGCACCTACCTAAGACTTAGTTGTTAGCTTGACGCAGGTGTATCGCCTCACATTTTTCAGTAGGTAGATAGTCCCCACTTAAGTATATTATGTTATCATCATCATATGCCAAGCCTTTTCCCAACTATGTTGCGGTCGGTTTCCAGTGGAACCGGATGCAGCTGGATACCAGTATTTATTCTTTACTTACATAGTCTCCAATAACATCTATATAAGCCAAATAAATAATCCACGATACCTAAAACAGGTTTACTGCTTTTTGCGGTGTTTTCTGATACATAAGTTAGTCTAGAAAAGGAACATTGTCCAACTCTTACAATTACATTCTGTGACATTGTACAAAAGATTCATGTAATTTGTGCTTCATGCATTTTATTGTCACCAAGGTCATCTTAATCTGTCATTATACTATTTCTTACCCTGATTATACGTTCTAGAAATAATAATTTAACCACTTACCGAGAATTGTCCGTGGATTTGAGCCACGTGATAAAAGTCCGTCACGTTTTCGTCTGCGACGAGAATAAAACAAACATTTCCAGTTTTTATGTACCTTCAAGCTACACATTTGTTGTTTATGATTAAATAGATTATTTACTACTAAGACCTCTTTGACATTTAGTTGTAGTCTTTTACATATTAATAATGAGGCGTTTGGCATTGAAGCGACCGTAGGGTGAGGGGAGACATAAGACACCCCCATATCGATCCATTTTCAAACGAATGATATTTTTTATCGCTTGTTAGGTGGAATTAATTACAATACATAGTTAGGAACTTCTTTTATGTTTATATTCGAATGATAACATAGTCTTTGGACTTTAAACACGCGGGTAAACAAGCATGAATTTAGATACGTCTACGTGCTTTGATTTATGGGCAAACAATGTTCGCAGTTTCGATATTATCATAAGATAGTGATAGTAATAGGCATAGTTAATTTTTAATAACTCATCCGCTATTCTTTTCTGATTAATTTATTTGCGGGATCCAAGACAGTTGATTCGTTCTTCCGGAAGTTGTGGATCCTCGTTGCTTGAACGCTATCCTGGGGGTCGCCACAGTTGATTTAGTATTTCACGATAACTCGTGAAACCTAACGGTACAGTGGTTGGAAATAGTGTTACTGGCTTGTCCCTAGAAAAGGCATATTTAATTATTTGAAATCCTTTTCTCACCACATACATCTTGTAATATTTCTAAAAATAGCCAGGAACACTGAAATTCATGCCTAATTATGGATCTGATGTTTATGCAATCGTCCTGAGGTTTTCGCAATTTATTTCCTATGAATGTCTTTCCTTTGACAAAGACACGATAACACACTTCTTTATTCAAAAGCTTTCAAGTAGAATCTGAATTATTAATGGAAACAAAGATGTGCGGTTCTTTTGTGGAATATTATGAAAATACATTTCTATTTTTGCTTCACAATGCTAAGCTACTAATACACGACATAGAGTTTATATATGATTCGTGCAACTTAGGTACGAATACCTATATCGCTGTAGACGTAGGCACATATTAGTAGTAAGTAGGATGTTTGTGTGGCCGTCGCTTGCTACGCGACTACTACACGGGTACTACGCTGTTTGCTTGTTCCAAGCCACATCTATAGACGTAGCAGTAGCGTAGACGTCGTACAAACGTTATAGTTTCAATACAATAACATAATGGATTTCTGCAGAGAATTAGCAATGTTGGCGGTGTCACAAAAAATATAAAGAAAACGAAATACAATATAAAAATAATAACTTTGCGTGATACGATATAAACAGTTCTACTAATGTTGTCCTAGTCTACAGTACATTATTGTACCAAATTCTTTTTTAATAGCAGTTCCATAGTTATGTTTATAATGTTTATGCCCAATTAAGTTTTCAGCGCAATTTTGATTCAATCTGTGATACCTAATCCATACATTATTACTTGAAGAGAAAACTTTGTACCTCTTTATAAGCATACTGCGCGCACGGAGGATTGTGAGATTTGGCATTGTTAAAGTTAATATGGAGGAGGTGTACAGACAGTTAAAACGGTCGAGTTGTGTGACCAATAGAAGGTACATACGTAATGATTCGATCACATTGATGATAGGAAATAATCCAACTTACCATAATTCTATTGTATACGAATCAAGATGTGTATAAAAAAGTCTCTTATCGTGTTCATTAATTGTTTTGGTTTGTGTTGCTGGGGAGTTTGTTCCGCCACTTCTTCTTTCCAGCAAAAACACTAAGAACTGGTGAATGGTGGGCGCTTTGGGGAACTATCTTTTGTAAACGTTTTGACGTTCAAAAGTTACTGATTCTCAGCCTAATTTTCGAATATATGAATTTTTATTTTTATTTTATATAAACAAAAAAGAACTTATAATAATATGCATGTTCTTTCATTAGTTTAATGAACTTAGATAATGTGGCCATTTAATGTGATCTTACTCCGGGTCAGCTGTAATAATTACCCACTGCACTGCATACTTAGTTTGTTTCGATAAATAATGATAGTTACTTATATCAATTAGATGTAGTGGGAACAAACCAGTATAAGCTGGCCTTTTTCTTCTATACAAAATCCGTTTTACGCTTACCCACCTCGAGGTCAAAGTGTTACGGGACGTGTGCTCGAGAGTACTGTGCAGTTCCGCACATGCGTGTTAAATATTTTAATTTCTCTTTACCCTACCAATCTAGTAGCCAATGTTGGCCCACCGCAGGGCAAAGGGCTCCCTTTTCCACTCACTTTGTAATACACAGTATTATTTGCTTCGGATCTGTGCTAACGTGCGTGTCATGCTCGTCCCTCCGTCCTTTTGATTTATTCCTCTTATATCAGTGCCCATCCTGGATTACCCATCCGCTGTATTCGCCCCTGTTCAAGGCCACGCTATCGCTCCAGCAGGGTTGACAGTAGCTAAAACGCATTGTGTATAATGTTTGAGATCTCAAAGATTTTCCCGGTGCAATGACTTACACGTGGTTTGGTTCAAGGCGATTCTTTAACTATTGTGATTGCCTTGTGGGCAGTGAAACCCCAGAATTTGAAAACAATAGCTACACAAAATAAACGGCTCCTACAGCTTTTCCATGATACTGTAGGTACAGTATCACTTTTTCTAATTCTTAGCGTTCTGTCGAAAAAAAAAACGTGGACAGCAATAAAAAAGGCAATACGTAATCTGCTTAACAACCCTGGACATGTGACCTACATTATTGTTTGGGAGGATCGATGACACGACACGCCGCGCAGTCTGCGATATGATGGCAACTGGCAAGCTCTTGCCGAACTGCTGAACTATTCCAAATGGGATCCGATTGCGTCACTCTTTAGGGGGATTTGTTTGTCAAGTGCTTGCGAAATTTTCGGGTAACTTTCTTACAATGAAGGTTAATTAAGGTTTCACAGAACACTGAATAAAAGATTCGAGATTGTGTAACGACGGCGATATTCTGGTAACCAGAATTACATAATTAAAAACGACCCTTCTTTCTTGTTGAATTTTTTAGCTGGCTTCTTTGCGCGGTGAAATGTTTGTCGGGTATGAGGTTTATGCAGGATGAAATAAACAATTTATTAGAAACAAGCCCTTGCACATTTGTAAAATCAAATACGAATAGGTACAATCCGTTCAAGAGAATTTTTATGTAATTTAGCAGCATGCGTGCCACAGGCTTATTAGTTTCAACCTAAACATTATCTTCGTGTCTGTGCTAGTAAACAAATTATTTGGGCGCCACGATTTCACGTTATAATCGGTGAAAGCAAAAAAAAAGATATTTTATGTCACAGATATGAAAATGAGCAACAATTTAGCTTGGCCACAGTCCACGACACGTGATTAAGGCGGTACCAAAAAATGTGAAACAATGTATGATTGAAAACAACGTGTTTATGACTACAAGGTTCGGTCAAATTGAGCCAACAATTTGACCATGAAATATGGACAAGACGCAAAAAGATTAAAGGCATCATCGCAACGCAAAGCAGCATAGGGACCTACAATGTATTGACAAACATTCATTACGCTATCGAATCGATCCATCTTGATCTTGACCTCGGAGATGTATTTAAAAAAATAACAAAGCTTAGTACTTTTCTCATTGAAAGTAATAGAGTATATGTTCATAAAATTTACTATCTTCTTAACTAGTCAAAGTGCGTGTTCGCAGTATGCAAATCTCTTCCTGCTCGCATGAGCCTTGTGCCACATCTATTTATAATTTGCTATCGTTTCGGACGAATGCAGACAAGTAACTAACAAAGGCGTTATACGACGTATTGTGTTAGGATAGGTTAGGAAGTCTATGCATGGACATATAAGATAAGTAGATTTCCTACCCTTTGTTAAAATAATGGCTGGGAAATCTAATAATACCCATTGAATTTAAGTAATATCTTCTCCAACATACCTAAACTATGTTCACACTAAATCAAATAAATAATTTAGTAACGTTTTCGAGGGTAGATAACGGTTTATAAACAAAAATCCTTC
Source organism: Phlogophora meticulosa (assembly GCA_905147745.2). Lineage (NCBI taxonomy): Eukaryota > Metazoa > Arthropoda > Insecta > Lepidoptera > Noctuidae > Phlogophora > Phlogophora meticulosa. The sequence goes on along the minus strand of LR990522.1, from coordinate 11,355,647 downwards.
GGTAGGTAACTTCTCCCCATGTTTATATTATTTATGCAGACCTTATTTACCTATGTACGTATATGTTCGATGCCTGAAAACGCGCGACCTTTTCAGAGGCAGCTATTGGACTCTCGTATCATCATTGTTTACACACTCGTCTGCGCGGCTATTTTCGACATGAACTTTAGACGAAGTACGTTTATACAGCGCGATTAGGCGAAACAAACTGGAGACACACGCGTTGGCTGATTTAAACGCATTATTAATTGACCGTTTGTACGAAACACTTAACTGAGACTAAATGAGATGGACTTCGATAAAGACTGATCCCATATAACAGAAATGAGAAGTGGAAAGAGAGTCGAAAGCACTGCAATCGGAAAGTCCATGCTGATAAAAATAGCAATACAATCTGGACACGGTTAGCATGGGTAGGAAGTTCCTCTCTCTGGAGTTCATACCGCATCGTCGGTTGCTTGGACTCTGTTCCCGGTGGGCGGGCCACATTTGTATAATTTTAAATGTAAATTTTCTATTAAAATATTTGTAAAGTAATTTTTTATAAGTTTGACAACGATTAAGGAGATTAGTGCTTTTCTGATATACTTAGCAATTAGTAGGTATAATTGCTAAGTATATCAGAAAAGCACTAATCTCCCACTGTTCTTTTTGATAATCCAAAAATAATCTGAAGAGATGATTGTTTGAAAATTTACAACGGACGACTTCCTAGTCGACAGCTTCAATTTACTAGTAGCCGTTACATAAGTGCTGAAATACAGGTGTTTCATGTCTTTTCTTTTCTGCCGTAACAAAGGAATGTTTGTTCAATCGAAAAATAAACGGGAAGTAGTAGGTAATGATATTTTAACCAATAAAGCATTAAACCGGATCCACGTTCCGATATTTTAAGATAAAACAATTTTTTTTATTGCAAACACGAAGAAGTATTGCGTTTTAATATGCAGATAAAAACTTCAGTGAACATTTATTATACCCATTGCCTATCAGTTTGTTAATTACACAAGTGAAGTTGGTACACATTGTTATCTTTACACAGATCGTCAGCCATTGCAGACGTCCTGATTTGCACCTGTTTGTTTTACAATCCTTTTTGAAAATAATGCAGCGTCCACTTACCTGACACTTACATATTCACCTATAACGTTTCCATTTTTTTTTTTTTTTTTTGGAATGGGCATCTCGCAGTTTATCCTTTAGGGATATTTACTGCTCAACCGAACTTTCCTGTGGGGGGCTTAATTAAAATTAAGGCCTCCAGCCAAGCAATCCTATAACGTTTCCACTGATGGGACAGCCTTTTATAAGAGGGAGTGTGCCATAGTCTACCACGCGAGCTCAAAACTGGATAGTGGATATCACATGTCTTTGAGTTTTCGGTTCCTAATATGTTTTGAGAGCAGTGGCGATGAAATAAAATACATAAATGAATGTGCTTGCTTATTCTTGTGCTTATAAGGCTGCGTTTCCATTGAGGCGGAGCTGTGCAGAGCTGAGTCTATGGTGCGTGCATTAACCAATCGCATTTCTCGAAATCTCCGCTCCGCTTCAGTGTAGACATTGTAGTTGGTTAACTCATGCACCGCTAAGCTCCGCTCCGCACAGCTCCGCCTCAGTGGAAACGCAGCCTAACTCGGAAGTCGAGGCCGCTACCACTGGGCCACCACTTCTCAGTCCCACTTGATGATTAGATATCCATTAATTCCGTTTCAGAACGTGCTATAAATTAAAGACTATTTTTATCAATTCATTCAGCTACATAACCAAAATCATTATTAAAATTTGTTTACCTATAACTACTTTTTTGTTATCAGCAACATTGTAACCTTCCTAGGCGCCGCAATCACTGTTGATGTTCGTCCGCCAAACGATCGGTTGTTGGAGCGCTTCACGATATATTTCATACGCTAAACAAACAGGATAATCGCTAGAAATTGTTATCAAATAGACTAGCACGTGACTGGAACATACCCGCGAGTATTGCGTAGCGATGTGTGCGGAAATGATGTTTCGCTCACGATTATCTTATTATCTATTAAATAAATTAGTTTCGTAGCTAGTTTCTTAAATAGTATATTATACTTACTGACCCGGCAAACGTTGGTTTGCCATATAAATTATTTCTAGGGAGTTAGTAGGGTAGAAAATAAAAGTGTGGGCTGGACCACCCTTATCGCTTAGGGGAAGGAAAAATAGATCACGACTGATTCTCAGACACCGAATATATGTACATATAAAATTTAATCAAAATTGATCTAGCTGTTTCGGAGAAGTATGGCAACTAACATTATGACACGATTTTATATACATATATAGAAATAGTAGTAGTACTATTGTAATGTTGCGGAACGAAGCCTCGTGGCTATGTTCCGGAAAATTACAATTAACCATATTGATGATTAGCCCCAAACTTCGCAAAGAAATGTTTTGTATACGTAGATTTTTTTTTAATTTATCTTCATATTAGGCATAAGGCAATAACCAAGATAATAAAGAGAAGAGTATAATTTACACTACCCACTTGTTATTGAGATCTCTCTTTACGCGATATCAGCATCCTTTGTCCTCTTTGTTTTATTGTCTTTGCGCAAATATGTGCGCACCGCAGTAAAGTCCAAAGGTATGTTTGTAATGCTTCCAGATAATAAATATCTGTTGTTATTTGTTTAATTTATTTAAGCATGAACGAGGTCTTAATTGGGTGTTTACTTGTTAATCATCATTTTAACAATGTTGGCACTAACACGATTACAAGAGTAACCTTTATGGGATCAAAGGTAGGTTAAATGAAATTAAGTTGAATGTTCAGCAATATTTCTTACTAAAGACTCAGATCAATCAAATGTAGATACGTAAATTGGCTGGAGTTTCTTTTACAGATTAATTATGAAAATAATACAGTGGTAAATGTTATAACCTAACATTGGCCTTTTTGGTCAAATAAATTGGGGTGTCAGTAAAAATCTCGTAGGTACTAAATTTCAGTTCGCCATAGCGGTTGCGCGAATGTTAAAAGAGAATTTGGCATTCTCCATTGGCCAAGCTCTATATACGCAATGCTGTAGTTTCCCTGTTATATAATTTATCAGGTTTTCCTGTAATACTGCCTTTTTGGCGATATGTTCTCGGAAGCGGAAAATGGCTCAAACTTTGATATCACAAGCTTGTGAGAGCTTACTTCAATTCAACAGGAGTACTTTACCCATTTGTAGTAAGTTACGTGGGTAGATACTTGTGCCTGGATATCTATTTATATGTTTTCCTTAAACTGTTCTCCCTTTTGTTTCCCACCATAGTACACCAATCAATAACCACAGAGCGTAGATAGTAAGTGTTTTATTTAGGTTTTTTGTTTAGTAGTGCAGAATAGAAATTTGGATGGTAATATAGGCATTTTTTTGCTACGTTTTGTAATGTTAATTTTAATTACTTTGTATTACCTGGATTTAATTGTTAAATAAATAAATAATAAATAAATAAATTGGATTAGTTACACCAATTCTTCTTACGTGACTTTTGATATTCAAAAGTGCCGATTCCCAGCCTTATTTGAATAAAAGATGTTTAAATGATTGAAAACTATTTCACTGATTTGTCATAAAAATCTTTATTATATCGCCATTCATATTAAAAAAAATGATGTAGAACTGTTATTCTATGACGTATGTAAGAAATTAAGAACAGTAAACTTATTTAAGTAGCCTGCTCTGCTAGTACAATCACAATGACATTGTAGGCATTACTACCTCCACGTTTCATGATATGATTTTATAATAATAATAATAAATAATAATAAATTGCTGGACAATCCACACAGCATCATCTAGCCCCAAGCTAAGCAGAGCTTGTGTTATGGGTACTAGATGACTGATATACTTAATACAATACATTACATATATAGATATTTTTATTATACATAGAAAATACCCAGAACACCCGGAACAAATATTTGTAGATCGTACAAACATTTGTCCCAAGGCGGGAATCGAACCCGCAACCTCTTGCGTCGCAGGCGGACCTTCGCCCGCCGCGCGACATCGGTCGTCAAATGTGATGTAGAACTGTTATTCTATGACGTACTTATGTAAGAAATTAAGAATACTGTTCTTAATTTCTTATCTCTCTTTTAAATGATTGAAAACTATTTCACTGATTTGTCATAAAAATCATTATATCGCCATTCATATTAAAAAAAAATGATGTAGAACTGTTATTCTATGACGTATGTAAGAAATTAAGAACAGTAAACTTATTTAAGTAGCCTGCTCTGCTAGTACAATCACAATGACATTGTAGGCATTACTACCTCCACGTTTCATGATATGACTTTGTTGGTCTTGTGTCTTTGGTTGTATAGTTTTGAGTTCCTGTCATACTCTTATCAGTCTCGTATCTTATTTGTTTGTATCTTCACCTCACCTTTCATAAAAAAGCCATGTATTTGTAGATAAAACACTACTGCCGGCTACTTCAGCTTTATGAAAATTGTTTTGTTCCTTATCCATATTTCATTGAACTTACTCATCAATAATATAGGGCGGTGCGGAATTTTAGTGTTAGGTGCTTTAGTATTGTTTTGTACGTTTAGATGAATGATTTGCGTGTGTGGGTGAAACTGCGTATCTATTGCTCCGATGGTTCTGATACATTTACAACTACCAGGCATATCTCCGAATTTTTTATACCTAGGGAGAACACCACCAACGACTCAGTTTTAATCAATTTAAATGATATTCTCAATCAAAGATTCATATCGGTGTCATACATTTTTCGGTTTGTGCTGCGATTTTTATTGTAAACCGTCCTATTTTCACATAAATCACATTGGCACTAAAAAAATAATTTAATTTGTAGCTACTAATCCTATAGTCTATCAGTTGGCAAAATTTGCAAATGTGTAAAAAGGCACATTTATAAAAGAAAAAAATGATTAGCCTCTCCACAATGTACCTAAACTTGCAACTTGAACAGAAACGTAAAATCCTCAACGGGCTAGTCATAAAAGCGTTGATTACAAAGTCATCGAACTTTTATTTTTGATACCGCATTTGGAACTTCCAAACCGTTAAAGGCAAAGAAGCGTGACCGCACGTAATAAGTAGGTAAAATGTTTGAAAAATATACAATATAATGACGCATTACCGAGCACGACGAATACCCGCGGTCGTTCAGAGACAAGGTGAATGTCTTATAAATCAGTTACTACTTACTTATTTGCATAAAATATTAATACAACATCGTATTGCACGATTCAAATTCATAAATTTGTGGGAACTAATATTCACTTACTGGTATTACTAAAATAGTACCTTCTACAAACAACTACATAGGTACTTAATAATGAAAGCGCGTGATAATTTCTCATTAACCTCTTTATTAGTTTTCCTACCTTTTCCTAGAAGTGTACCTACCTATGATTTCCATTTCCTAGGCTACATTTGCTTTGGTTTACGCTGTCGTCACCACTCAACGCTTTAAAGGCACATCTGTCCGATTCCACGACTTACCTTGAAAATAATTTCTCTAATTCACCTTATGTTTTGCTCTGTTTTTCATCATTTGATTTTTACTCTTAGCTACTTGTGATTGCAGAATGAATAATATAAATCCCTGCTTAGATCTTCCTCAATCCTACTACTTATGTTTTAAATTGCTTCCTCCTAAATGTATTATCTATCACGTTGTTTCATATTTAAAAAGATTTCTAAGGTTGTTGGGTACGAAGGTCGCATTGTAGTCATTTAATTATGGGATTACGAACACGTCAAGCTGGTCGCGTGACTGTCGGCAAGCTCCACAGCCGCAGTGCTGTTTATGGCTTCCTCTATATTAGCGTTCCTAGCTCGCCCTACCGTGGATTGTACGCTACCATGCACAATATTTTCGTTGGCTAAGCTCCGAACATTGTGCTTACTGCGCACTGAGTAGCACAGTAATTAACAGTTCTGGTACGGTAAAAATGATTATTATTAATAATCAAACGGTAACGGCATTGTACTGTCTACTCCTCTGAGATGTTTTTAGAGTTATTTGAAAATGTTTATGAAAATCAATAGAACACACGCCTATTGTTTCGAACATCAACATCGAGTTAGTCTACATAATATACCCCGTAATGCGTCAGGTAGATTTATCGCTCAATATAATTTTCCCTAGGAAACTGCTGCTAGCCTCTCGACGCGCGTTATTGTTTTATTTTAATGCCTATCGTTTATTGCTAAAACTGCACATAGTTTGTGCTGCAATATTATGTTTTAACATGTCACGTGCATGCAAAACACCATGAGTTATTAAAACTACCGTTCGATCATTCTCCGTATGAATACTTAATGAGGGAACATTGTCCATGAGTAGAACAATAATTGTGGTCGGAGAATATCGAAGCGATCGATACATACCATGGACTGTATGAAATCCAACATCTGTATCTATTAAAGTCCCTGAGTACGATCGATTGGAAGTTAATTATATACAGTATTGCTGACCCGCCGCGATTGTATATTACTTTTCTACGAAAAGGCTAGATTTACGTATACCGCATAGGTATCAAGTTCATATCGTATAGATCACGATATACGAGTACTTTAAAAATATCCTACAGAAGTAAAATTATTACGTTGACCCTAGAAAATATCTTATCCTCTGTTCCGGAGTGCCTATTCGATTGAATCTGTCAAACTTTGATTAGGTATCGGGAGCAAGACTATGCGTTGAATCAGACACTTAATCAGGCTATCAGAAATTGAAAGTTTTTAATTAGTTTGTTTCTCGGGAAATAATAGGTCTTTACCTATGAAATTGCCGTTTTGTATGAAAAAATTTAAATGATTTTTTTTCATGTATTTTTTATTTGTATTAATCGAAGTAATCACCCATGCAATCAATGCATCTTTGCCAACGCAGTGGCAGTTTATTGATGCCCTTCTTAAAGAAATCAGCTGGACGGGAGGCAACAAATTCTTCAAAGGCATTTTGTACTGCCTCTCGGGTATTGTTTTTTTTTCCAGCCAAGAAGTTATCCAAATTCTGGTAAAAAGTAGTAGTCTGTAGGCGCAAGGTCTGGTGAGTAGGGCGGATGACGGAGAGCTTGCTGAGCGCTTGCGGTTATCAAACAGAATCCATTTTTCATCGCAGGTAACAATGCGGTTCAAAATTCCTTCATTTGTGTGTCTGTTGAGCAGTGCAAGGCACGTCTCGACGCGTACTTCGCGCTGGCGATCATTGAGTTCGTGGGGCACCCATTTGTCAAGCTTTTTTACCTTGCCAATTTGACGCAAATGGACCAATATTGTTTTGACGCTAACGTCGAAAGCTGCTGCTAATTCAGCCGTATATTGTGTATCATCAGCTTCCACAATCGCCTTTAATTCGTCATTGTCGACCAAAGTCTTCGGACGACCGCGAGGTTCATTTTTCAGGTCGAAATTTCCAGAACGGAAGCGAGCAAACCAATAACAGGTAGTGCGTTGGTTTGTAGTGTTAGCTCCGTAAACGTCGTTGATGTTGCGTGCCGCTTGTGCCGCGTTGCTGCCACGACGGTACTCATATTCCATAATTACTCGAATTTTTAACGTATCCATGATGACGAAAAAGATTTAAATGCGATGAAAATGTAACACTAATCAATAAACAAATGACTAATTTTGGAAAAAAAAATCCATGTTTTTAAAATAAAATTAATTTGAAATTAGAATTCTTAGCCAAACAAAAAATATTTTGATTTGAAATGGCCAGTACTGCAGAACGGCAATTTCATAGGTAAAGACCTAATATTAATCTGTGACAACAATAAAATTTAGTATAAGACAGTCGTATTCTTAAAAAAAAAAACTTGTTAGCTTTTCAATCAAATCGAAGTCCAAGTCACACTTAAGGTACCTAAGCTATCCACCTGCTTATTAAGTACCTATAAATATATTTTTTTAAACTGTGACTTGATATCGAAGTGATGATTTGTTAAATGATTTTTACTATCTCTTGTAACCAATTCATTAAAAATAACTACCAAAAAATGTAGTGATTTTTTTAAATATTAGGTAGGTTGTACTTATGTGTTATGAATATTAATATTTCCATGTTTGTCACACAGATTCTTATGGCGTTACGCCAATGGCATGGTCAGGTCGAAGCGATGGGGGCGCCAGGACGCCACCGTGGCGCAATTGTTCACCCAGCGGGCCCTGAGGAACCCCGATGCACCGTGCTTTCACGTCGTCGGTGACCGCGACTGGAGCTTTGGCGAGGTTGGTACCAATGTTCTTATAGTAAGTAGTAAATAGATCTTTGTGAAAGAGCCACCATGCTATCTGCATGCATCTACTATATCACCATGATATATGCATCTTCTTAATATTCTGTTCATAGACATGAACAGAATATTAAGAAGATGACTCTGAAGGCAATGTTTAGTGGGGATGGACTTTGATAATACTGGCTTCCATGCGAACCCCAGCACCATCTGCGGTTGGGACCACAGTTGGGAATACGGCGGCGTCCACACGGCAACGACATGTTTTCAGGCTGGGGGGGGGGGGGGATCTGTCCAGGCGATAGACTGCTTGTATCTGTAACCCGCAGGCCTCACACTATGGCGGCCATAGATCACTGTGCGGCGCCCGGTGCTTCCGCTGCGGGATATAGGAAGGCAGGTTGTTTCCTCCCGCTCCCTTACCGTCGCCGCCGACCATCACTTCCTCGCAAATGGAAAGGGGACTTCCCAAGCGTACTGCCTTCCCGAATATGGAGTGAATCGCGACCGGAAGCGAGAGGTTATCCACAGAACCGGCCGCTCCGCGAGATCACGGCGCATTGTGACGCCCTAGCAAAAGTAATCTAATAGCTTAGTACACGATGTAAATAGTGAGAGAAGTCAGTCTCCGTCAAATTGGACTAATGTGGACGAGGTTATTGGTCTAGACACTAAATATTTACATAATTTAATGTTTGCGTAATTCAAAGTCAAAGAACCACAATCTAGATTATAAAAATATGCAAACTACCATAATGCAGACATCGCAATGACCTTCACCCTTGAACGAACATTATTATTACGCCACCCGTAATGAGCTAGATACTTAACCACTATTTTTTATGTCAATACCGCGTCCGACGATTTAGATAAAATCGCATCAATCTTGAATGTCAAAGTACCTACCTGTATCAAAATATTCCATTTTGTTTCATATTAAGGCCTATAAAATCTGTCAAATTGGCGGAAACCCCACTGTTTTTCAGTAATCACAAAAAAACCTAACCTAACTGATATAAGTTTACAAGATTCACAATTTTAGAATTAAACTATGAATTTTAACCCACAGATGGCCGCAAACTCAAACAAAGTGTCTCGCGTGATGCAAGAGCACCTGGGCCTGAAGCGCGGCGACGTGGTGTGCGTGTTCATGCCCAACTGTGGGGAGTACGTGTGGACATGGCTGGGTATGGCCAAGGTTGGCGCCGTCTCCGCGCTCATCAACAGCAACCTGCGCCACAAGCCGCTGCTGCACTGCATCCAAGTCGCCAAGGCTAAGGCTGTGGTGTTCTCTAATCATCTTGCTGACGGTAAGGATAACCTATAATAATAATAAAATAAAAAAATAATAAGACTTCATCATTGACCAAAAACTATTGATTTCATAGTGCCTACAATATCTTCCCAGAATAAGAACCTATAAAATAACTATTGTTAAATTTATCATAAATGATGAGAAGTCCGAATAGGTGTAATTGAAAACCTTTTAAGGGGCTGTTGTTCCAATCATTATGAACAACTGAGTGTAGGTATGGGACCACCAACCCTGAGAAGGCACAAAAAGTCTGCTGTCTGCATTTCGTCGAACAGCTAATATTTTTTCGCGTTTTCAAGATCTACTGTTCTTACACTTCTGTTGGCGTCGTAAGTTCATAATGATTAGTGCACTGACTTTTAAAAGGTTTTCAGTCATGTCAATTACACCCGATAAGTCAATCAATAGTCCATTAAAGTCTATACTTACTCTAAATAGTTATAGCCGGTTCGCACTTGCATGCTGTTTGAGATACTCGGTATCTCTGATAAAATATTTAACTATCCGTTACATCGAGTAAATTATATCAGGTAACCTTGATTTATGTACAATAAGATGAGCAGCTGCTGCCTAGTATACTTAACTCACCTTTTCGGCAACGCCTCAATAATATTTAGTTTGAACAATGCCTCCGTTTGGAAGATCGAGATGACATGATGTTTTGTTAGGCAAATGTTCAGTGGGGTTGAAACGAGTTTTCATTGACAAGAGTATCTTTTGTTTGTTCATTATAAATACTCGTAGGTACGAGTTGTCATGCAAGCATTACGTTGCGTAACTTAACAACAGTAGGTACAATTATATTAACATGTCCGTACTTATGTGGACTTAAGACATTTACATCAGGTATTAATGTCTAGATATTATAGGTTATATTACCATAATCATAGTTTACCGAGACAGGTTATTTATTTCGTGTTCAAACTGTCTTTTTGCCTGTTTTTTAATACACCTAAGTAAATAAAAGCGCTTTGTTGGATTTTCAATTGTCAGACCGTGCGTACACAATCAAACAGTGCAATAACATGTTGATTAACTTAGGTGTCGCTTAGTGTTCTTTGACCTAAGTAAGTAGCTAAGTGTCACAGGAAAACCATACTTAGGTCGGTTAGTAAATAATGCGTCAACAAAGTAAACCTTAAATTTTAATCAAGTAGTACTGGACCCTTCTTTGTTTCATACACGATACATACGATCGAACTTTCAGCGCACACGGGATAAAAGCTCCGCCATAAGCTCACTGTTAAACGTAATCATGTTACGCCCCCTTAGTCCCCTCTCTGTCTATATCTGACAGAAACCCGATAATAATGCAGCTATGGAACTAAAGCCACCCTCGCGAATTTACGCTCGAACCGCCTGCCCATTGTCGGTACTTTCCGCCAGTTAGCTCTAGGTTGAAAACTGCAGATGAATCCAATTCAATTAATTATAAATTCGTGGGTAGGTAATTTAGTACTCCAATCTTTGTCATATTCCATACTAACTGTTGTTTGCCCGCATGGAGATTGGTAAGTATACAACGGGAACGTTCTACCGGGATAGAAAGTAACCTAAGTCCTAACCCAAGTTATCGTCTATACGTGTGTCTAATTTCATTCAAATCCCTTAAGCCGGTTAAGGCATGAAACCGTAACAAACAAATTCACATTCGCATTCATAGAAACATGTAATGACAATGTCGGTTATCGTGGGTACAGACCAAGTCCATGAAAACCCATGTCCTTCCCCAAGATATAATCTATCTCCTTGCCAAATTTAATTACGACGCGATTAGCCATTTAGTCGTGAAAAGGTAGCAAACTACTTACTGTTACTTGCGCATTACTAATATTAGTATAGATTAGTTAGGATTAGGATAGCCTTACTTCGAAATAAAAAACTTTCATCCCAATCAAAAAACTCCACCATCATTGCGTTTAGTCGCGCTATTGGACGAAGTAGGTAGAACCATCGTAGTGGTTTTTTGTACGTCTCTTTAAGATTTCGAGAGGCCGTCCATATTTTTTGACTGTTTGTTAATAACGTAATGGTAGTTCTTTAATGATCACTGCAGACATGACATGGCACGAATTTAGAGTCCTAATTTCATACAAGGACAGGTACTCTGATGCAGCTTAGACAAGTTACGTTATATGCGAGTGATGTCATTGTTAAAGATTTTCTATAGGTACTAGAGCTTTACTTATACTAAACAACAAGTAACATCACGCATATTAACACCCAAGAGTAAGGCAGAGCCGTACCTAGAGCTTATACTTTTCTTTTATACTGAAGGATAAGTTGTTTTTACACCGAAAGAAAACAAGGTACCTACTAACCGCAGCAACAAGATCCATAATTTTTCCGACTTAATGGTTTAATCGTAAAATTAAAACTTCATACACAATCATACTACATCGTAAGATGAACAAAAATTGTCATACAATTATGAGATCTTATCAATTCTCTTTGTCACCAGCTATTTCTGAAATCCGCGAGCATCTGCCCGAAGACCTGAAGCTGTTCCAGCTGTACGGCGAGTGCTCCCCCGGAGTACTGGACCTGGGTGCCGAGATGGACAAGCACCCGGCCGAGTACCCCGTGGTGACCGACAAGCCGCGCTACAAGGACACTCTGCTCTACATCTACACGTCTGGCACCACCGGCATGCCCAAGGCTGCTGTACTGCCTAACTCTAAGTAAGATTATATTTTAACTGCTTTATTTTCTTGTATTCTATTGAATTTAAGAATTTCAACTTAAACAAGTGATGCTGCGACCATTGCCCAAAAGTGCCGGTTTCCACTCTGCCGGATTTCGAAAAGTCGCCAGGAATTGCTAAAACTTTGTTTTTTTCTTTACTTTGCCCCACTCTAGGAATTTCTCCTGTTTCGTGGGTGCAGTTACAAACATTTAAAGTCACATACACGTACAGCCAAAACTTTCAGTATATGTAGGTACTTGTCGGATAAATGTAACATACGTAATATAGATGAGTGTGCACCTTTTATTTTGTTAAATTTATTTCTAAACTTCCAAAAAGTAACTTAATGGATAAAAGGCAAGCGTTTACAAAACGAAGCGAATCTTCATATACGCATTCCTGTCATACAGCGAGTGTACGTCACTATGTCCTTACGTAAGCTTTGTTCCCCAACAGCTGCCATTTAATATAGTTTACCTGCCTGCTACAGTTTACGGCTGAGTGGTGTTATCATTTCAAAAGCACACCGTGTACAACCTTGTAACTAGATAGGCACACGTACAGTATAGGACATAACTATTATAAATTAGACTATCAATAGAGTCGTAACGTTTTCGTGACGTGGATTTGCTCTTTACGCGATTTGCTTTTTTTAGCGGGGTACCTTATTAATTACTCGTTGTTACACCAAGTAACCGAGCTACAGCTTTATGAGAGACTTACCACCTTCTTCTCCCTCAGGTACCTTCTAGTGGTAGTGGCGACGGTGCACATGCTGGGCCTGAAGAGTTCCGACCGCATGTACAACCCGCTGCCGCTGTACCACACGGCGGGCGGCCTGGTGGGCACGGGCGCCGCGCTCATCGACGGCATCCCGTCGGTCCTGCGGGCCAAGTTCTCGGCCTCCAACTACTGGACTGACTGCATCAAGTATGATTGCACGGTGAGTACTAGTACTGTGCTACTGCTTTTTATGAAAAACGCCTGTCATCGGACTGATTACTAACCAAATAGCTTTTACAAATCTGAAATTACGTTAAGTGATTATGTCCTAATTATCATTACAAGTGGTCGAATCATTCGTGCTAGTGTTATGCTCACCTCCAGCTTACATAGATCACGCTTGTCTTAACAAAGGCATAGGTGTGATAATACAACAGTTCCAAATTTCCAGTTTCCAGCTATATTTAGGTATCATGTAATAGGAGCCATAGCTGGGCTCAAATCCAGGCTTTCCTAGTATTCTATTTACTTAGTTATTATCTAAACAAAAGCATAACATAACATTGTGTGTCACAGGTGGCCCAGTACATCGGCGAGATGTGTCGATACCTGCTGGCTCAGCCGGCGCGGCCGACAGACTCGCAGCACCGCGTGCGCATCATGGTCGGCAATGGCATGCGATCTGCCATCTGGCAAGATATCGTTGACAGGTCTGTATGAAAATCAATGAAAAGATATACATAGTTAAAAGCAAGGTCACTATTCGTGGAGCGCTAATTTCTCCGAAACTACAAAACAGTGATGCCGTTCTTACCATCAATAATTCCGGAAAGTTTATGTGTATATAACATTAATATTTAACTTCAACGATTCTGGACTATATTTTTTTAAGCGGATAAATCAAGTAGGTATACCATACTACATGAGGTTCTGGATTCAATTTCCGGGTCGAGCAATGTGTATGGGATGTTTTGTTGCAAATTCCTCAGCAGCAGACCGGAATCTGGCTGTCCAAACGGTTGATACACTACCGCCCAACCCTTCAGGGATTACAGGCGTGATGATGTTGTGAACATTTGCATAATGTAGCGTCTCATATCTTAATCTTAAGACAGTGCTAATTGCATCGCAATAAACGACAAATAATAATTAATTATTGTCCTATCTAGGTTCAAAGTGCCACAGATAAACGAGATATACGGAGCAACGGAGGGCAACGCAAACATAAGTGAGTGAAAGTTTATTCATACAAACAAACAAACAAACACACAAAAAATAGTCATACACATTTACACACAATGCGCAGTGTGACCAGCGACACATTTAACTTTGTAATTGTGCTGACCGAGGTCATGTGCCGTTTCGATAATATTGTAATTTATTGCCCAATGCTTCCTTTAACACGATTAATGAATGAGCTCATTAAGAAGTTGGTTTGTTACAACTTGTTTTTATCGGTGAAATAGAATAAAGTCTTTCAGTAATTAGTGTACAATTTTAACTCTTATAAGTGTGCCATAACACTTATTACATGGAGTACCTAATCACATATCATTTGCCTAACCTTTTCCGAATAATGTTGGGGACGACTTCCAGTCGAACTAGATATAGCTGAATACCTGTATTTTACATGGAGCGTATGCCTATCTGTCCTCCATAACCCGGTTACCGGGCAACACGATACCCGTTGGTAAGAGTGGTTGTCATATCTTCGGGCTTCTAACTACCTGTAACTACTGTCAGATCTGCAACTGACAGCCGGGACCGACGGCATAACGTGCTTTCCGAGGCACGGAAGAGTGTAATATGTAATGAACGGTCTCAGGTGTCCACAGACTGATCTCGGCAAGCGCAACTTAACATTCGATCTACCCGTGCGGATTTTTTTATTTAGCCACGAGCTCCTAGTAATGATCTACAATAAGTACCTAGTTATTGAACTAAAAAATTAGCAAGTCAAGTATATCCATAAGGCATTGTCTTGATATTAGATATGGTCAGTCACGATGTCGAATTGTCTTCACAGACGTAGTAACTACTCAGTATTCAAATTGTACCTCTAATTTATTACAAAGTCTTACATGATAATTATGTAGTACTGAAGCAGAAAAAATCAATTGTTGTACTTTGTAAAGATTTCCCCCTGCGCTTGTCCCTAACGTAGTTGAGAAAACTAGGCAGATGATGTTCTTGACCCAAGGTTGAAATTTGGTATTTCACTTTCTTGTAAGTAAAGTTACAGCCTATTACTGTCCCACTGCAGGGCAAAGGCCTCTTCTCATACAGAGAAGGCATGAGCATTATTCACCACGCTTGCTCAAGACGGGTTGGCGATTTCAGACTTATATTAATTACTACTAAGTATACACTTTCTTGTGTTACTGATTATTATTTACTGACCTTCATACCACCTCAGATTTTTTCCCTATGTTTTAAGTAATTGTTATTCTGCTATCATAGATCTTAAAATCAGTCCAGCCGTTCTTGAGTTTTAAATGGTATAACTAAACCGACTTTTTTATATTAATAAATAAACGTTAATCTTGTCTAGACTTTAGACTTCGATCAAGCCGAAAAAAATGTCAAGGTCATTTTAAATACGTATTTAGTTAACGGCTGACTGATTTACATATATTTTTATGTAATGCCGACAGGTAGACAAGGAAACATAAATTATTAATTTTCCTTGTCATGTTCCGCATTACTAATTTTAGATATTATCTGTTTAATAAGATTATTGATGGCACGGTTTCGCGCAGTGGCTGAGCGATTGGCTGCTGCACTGCTTGTCGCGGTTTCGATCCCCGCGCGGAACAAATATTTATATGGCCTACAGATAGTTGTTCTGGGTCTGACGTTTGTGTATGTGTGTTTTAATGTTTGTAAATGCACCCACGATACAGGAAAAAAATCTTATGTGGGGCAATTTTTTTTTTTTAAATACCTACCTACATTATCTATTTGATTTTTTAATTCTTTGTGTAAAAGCCAGCATGTACATCATTTCCAGTAAACGTGGACAACACGGTGGGTGCGGTGGGCTTCCTGCCCAAGCTGGTCCCCACGTGCCTGCACCCCATCGCGCTGGTGCGGGCCGACGAGGCAGGCGCACTGCTGCGCGGGCCCGACGGCTACTGCATACGCTGCAAGCCCAGTTAGTATACGTCTACTGTCCTTTTGCCTTCGCAATTTTATTTCCATAATGCAAACAAATGTGTGTTTCGGAAATAATTTAACACCTACACATAAAGTTCAGTTTTCGCTACTTCAAACATTTTTGTTATTTTTTAGTCGTAGTAGTAATAATAATAATAAAGTCTAGTCATTCTGAAATCAACCTAATTTACACACGTGTAAAGCTGATATTCGTGTAAGTGAATGATAACATAAATTGGGAATAAGGAAATTCGTCAAAATCAAAACAAAGTCTGACTTTTGACCTGGCCTATCACCAGAGCTGTTTAAAAAGTGGAGCAGTGAGCGTGGGAAAAATTGATCAATAGAATTGCTCCATTTTGAATACAAATCAATTGGTTACTTTGAGCCTTACTATTACCCTATTTCGTTCGGGAGTCAGTCTATTGTTAAAAATTTAGTAACAGTAAATTGAGTAAAAACGTTTGTGGATAACGTAGTGCGTAGCATAATTGATTAAAATGTATATTTAAGATAATATTTCTATGTCTTATCGTGCTACTGTTTGTTTTTCCTTAAATAAATAAAACGAAAATAAAAAAAAACTAATAATATTTTCATAAGTCACATAAATCGACCGTGACCTGTCTACTTACATGCCAGTATTTACGTCAAATGGTGTGAGCGGAAGTTTCCCATAAAATATTGGTTGTTTCCGCTCTAGATGCATTAAGCTAACATATCTGTTTTATGAGCAAACAGCTGATTCGATGAATTTAGAGAGTTAGCAATCAACAACGTTGTGTTTCAGATGAGCCGGGCATGTTCATCGGGCTGATCGCTCAGGGGAACGCCTCCAGAGAGTACTACGGATACGTCGACAAGGTAGGCATCAGGTGTGCTACAATGCAGGGTGATTTAAAATGTTTTGGCAATCTTTCAGAAATTCAAAGTTCGCATGAATATAAATAACTTTTACTATGGGATCAGCTATAAAATGAAAAAAGAGTGTTCAGTATTTCATTTACGTAAATTCGTATGACGCCACTAAACATAGAAAACGGCTGACACATGTTTTTCGCATTTTCTGTGTGCTCACATAGTAAAAGTTTTTCATATTCATGAGTACGTTCACCCCCTGAAATATTGCCAATGAATATAAATGTCACCTGTATTATGACTCTAGCCACCTTCTCTTGAAACAGGTCACAACTAATAACATATCAACATAACAGACCCAACATAAGTATATTTAATAGCTTACTAGGTCCTCTTCAATCTTTGTAATGGATTATGATGTATGAGATGTTTTAACTCATATACATTATATGTACCTATATTGTCAATACACGATATCATTTATATAGACAGTGCCCATTGAGATTGAAATCAGCCGTGTTAACACATTTTTGATGTCTCATAGACTTGTATGTATGCACTGTCTATATAAATAATATCGTGTATTGACAAGTAAAATATTGTTCTGTATTTCAAACCTCGAAATTCTTTTCCGTCATCAATTAAAACTAGAAACTCAGTATCCCTTTCTATGTGTTCCAGGACGACAGCAACAAGAAGTTGGTCCGCAACGTGTTCTGCAAGGGGGACGCGGCCTTCGTGTCGGGCGACATCCTGGTGTCGGACGAGCTGGGCTACCTGTACTTCCGGGACCGCACGGGCGACACCTACAAGTGGAAGGGCGAGAACGTCGCCACCGCCGAGGTGGAGAACGCCATGTCGCCTAGTCTGCAGCAGAGGGCGTGTGTCGTCTATGGAGTGTCGGTAAGCTATATTGCACACACCAGCTGGGACCCTGAGGTTTCACCCGCTCCTCAAGGTCGTAGCATGATTATCTTTTAGCCTATGACCTTTCCCTTTTAAATGCTAAAGATATTTTCAAATCCGACTGGAACTCGTAAGGATTATCATGTTCAAAAAAATAACAGAACGAACTTGTCAGCTTAATTAAATTAGTATATATATTATGTGGTTTCTTCAATGGCTATCAGTGGGCCCTGAATACCTTTGAAACAGAAGAACTTGCATAGACGTTTCATATCCGTTTTTGTAAGGTGACGACAGCATTTCTTGGAAAGGATTTATTCTGCTATCATTTATTATTGTTACACAGATAAAATAAAATAAGGTTTTGTAGTCTTACTTTTGAAACTAGCTCATAAGTTCATAACATATAGCGGCTACTTAATTCACACATTTGCATCGTATCGCATCCAAAAAATCCTTTATTGGAAAT
Organism: Phlogophora meticulosa; assembly: GCA_905147745.2. Taxonomy (NCBI): domain Eukaryota; kingdom Metazoa; phylum Arthropoda; class Insecta; order Lepidoptera; family Noctuidae; genus Phlogophora; species Phlogophora meticulosa. Next base: position 11,337,283 of record LR990522.1, on the reverse strand, counting down.
AGTATGAGCATGACGTTGCGTCTTCAGATTAGAAATGAAACGGATATTCCGTATCCGTCCTATCCGGCGGCCTAAATACTATCTGGTCGAATACCGGATAGCTACCGCCAATCCGGCCGAATACTGGTTTCGAAACAAAAAATATAGATATTTAATTGCTTCATTTAGTATCACTCAAGAAGTTTCTCGTCGTAAATCTTTTTAGAAATAATAATTACTTCAGATAACAGGAGCACAAATAAAAATAATAACCACAAACGATCACGCTCGTGTCTACTCTCTTTTCAGTTGATTCTTCCATTGAATTATTGTATTGATAATAATTCAATGGAAGAATCAACTGAAAACTTCGCTTATCAACGAAAAGATCCGAATTGGACCCGAGTCCACCCGATGCATCAAATTGCAACGTTCTGCCGAATATTCGGCTATTCGGATACAAGGTTGGCCGAATATCAGGTATCCGGCTAAACTGTCATCCGTTTCATTTCTATTTCAGATACTTGGTGTTTTGCCCTAAGATTGCTTTGAAGGTTCGAATCCTTGTCTAACTTTTAAAATTCGATATTTTTAGCCTGTTTTCATTAAAAGCGCATTAATATTTAGGCGTTAATTTAAACGTTTCTAATTGTTTGTGAAAAAAGCATTAAGGTGTAATGTTGTATTCCAGATCCCTATGACAGAAGGGCGTGCCGGCATGGTGTGCATCGCGGACCCGGCGCGCTCGCTGCAGCTGGCGCGCCTGGCGCGGGACCTGGACGACTCGCTGCCCAGCTACGCGCGCCCGCTGTTCCTCAGGCTCATCAACGATATAGAGATTACTGGTCAGTTAGCCCCACAGGCTTTATTACTGCCACTTGGCCAGTAGAGTTCTTTCTGAAAGAGCTCGTTCCAGAGAAGCAGGTTAATTAACCTGCTTCTCTGGAACGAGCTCTGTTAATGTCTTTACTGTTTAATTAAACAGTACCAACATAAACCACCACAAACACCATCATCTCAGTGCAGTGCTTACCCAAAATAATAAAACATACCATCATGCTTGTTTTCCCCTAAGTTAGGCACACATATATCGCCAGATATGTTGTAAGTCCCATGTAAAGGGGGCAAACATTACAAAATACTTAAGATTCTTAAGTATAAAATTTATTTTTTACCTTTTTCTACCGCCTGGCAACATGGCTGGAACCAAGTGCTTATTATTCTCTCTGTATCTGCGATGCCTCTGGTATTACAATATCTATAGGCGTGGGCCATTACGCTCTTTTCCTGAAACTAAAGAATAAACTAAATACCGCTTTTGAACTTGTGGATTTCCCATCAAGCGCTATAAGATAAACTTATCTTATTACACCATCTATGTAATACATATGGAATGCAATAAAGATTTGAGTATTGATAAGAGAGACACGTCAAAAATAGACTAACAGCAAAATGTGGCAATTTTGTTTATATTTACTGTACAAAGCTCCGCTGACCTACTAAGCAATTAAGTGCATATTCATGTAGGTCGATAGCTGATGCTTATCTTGCCCCCACACATAACGTTCTAGTAACACTATGATTAGATAACAAATAGCAGAGGTCGGTCATTATGCCGTAAACAGAATGATGACCTTTATTTTAAGTAGATTGACGCTGTAAAACGGGTTTGTTTAGAATCGATTGAGTAACTTGTGTTGGCTCGCTGCGAAGCAAGATTGTTATATCCTGGCACGCTGCAAGTCTAGATTGTAGCATACTGTTACTCTGCGAGTCTGCAGTATCAGTATCCTGTCAGATTGCCAGGCAACATTTTAGTATCCTGTCACGTAGTAAGGCTAGAATTTAGTATCCTGCTACGCTGCAAGTCTAGATTGTAGCATACTGTTACTCTGCGAGTCTGCAGTATCAGTATCCTGTCAGATTGCCAGGCAACATTTTAGTATCCTGTCACGTAGTAAGGCTAGAATTTAGTATCCTGCTACGCTGCAAGTCTAGATTGTAGCATACTGTTACTCTGCGAGTCTGCAGTATCAGTATCCTGTCAGATTGCCAGGCAACATTTTAGTATCCTGTCACGTAGTAAGGCTAGAATTTAGTATCCTGCTACGCTGCAAGTCTAGATTGTAGCATACTGTTACTCTGCGAGTCTGCAGTATCAGTATCCTGTCAGATTGCCAGGCAACATTTTAGTATCCTGTCACGTAGTAAGGCTAGAATTTAGTATCCTGCTACGCTGCAAGTCTAGATTGTAGCATACTGTTACTCTGCGAGTCTGCAGTATCAGTATCCTGTCAGATTGCCAGGCAACATTTTAGTATCCTGTCACGTAGTAAGGCTAGAATTTAGTATCCTGCTACGCTGCAAGCCTAGATTGTAGTATCCTGTCACGGTCCGGGGTTACATTTAAATAGCCTGTCACGTTGTAAGGCTAGATTTTGGTATCCTGTCATACTGCGCGGCTAAGTTTTAGTATTCTGATGCGTGCTAGCGTGCTGCGTGGCTAGGTTGACATCTTGTATCCGCCTCAGGCTGCGAGGTTAGATCGGGACTCACAAAAGTATACTCATGTAAACATGCTAACCTGGAGAATTATTCCGTGCCACGCAGCGACCTAGAGAAACGCGCCGCGAGGCTATATTTACCTATCTTATTGCTCTTTAGCCGCACAACTAGCACATGGGCACGGGCGGTGCTTATCGCTTAGGAAAAAGTAATATTCTTCCTATGATCGTGTCGTAGCTATTTCGTTTATATATTTCAGATCTATTCATGGTCTAACACTGATGTTTATATTTCCAGGCACGTTCAAACTCAAAAAGCTGCAGTACCAGAAGGAGGGCTTCGACCCGGATGTGATCAAGGAGCCGCTGTACTTCCGCTCGGGGCAGGACTTCGTGCCCATCACGCCGCAGCTCTACACGGACATCTGCACCGGCAAGCTCAAGCTGTAGGCACGCACCGCTGTTAGGCTAACCAGAACACAGTACAGGCACGGACGGTACACAGGCAACATCATCTACCTAGCCTTTTCCAACTACAATCGTTGGGGTCGGCTTCTAGTATAACCTGACGCAGTTGAATACCAGTATTTTACAATTAATATGGAGTCGACTGCCTATCTGACCTCCACAACTCTGTTACTGGGTAACTTGATATAAAGAACAGAATACGTATAGCAGAATAGAAAGTATAGAGCGCGATAATTTCACAGCTTTTCTGATCATGATGATTTTTTCTTTTCTGATCTGTCTCTCAGGTGCTAATCCTCGTTCAATATTGCTGAAAACATAATTGATAGCGAAACTTCCGTCCTCTGCCTGTACTATGCGTCGGTCAATCAAAGTAAATCGTTATGTGAATCTACAAACTTTCGAGCTCAAGCCAACTAACCATTGGCACATTGTGATACACGTACTGTCAAAATTTTCTGTAATAAATCACCCTTGATGGGCCGATGAGAGAATGCCTGTGCAGGCTGCATGTAGTTATAGCTTAGAACAAATCACAGACCTTTGCACTATAACGCCGGCAGTATTTCGTTTTATTAGCTATTTTAGGTAAAATTTACATTAAAATATATAATTCGTAAATTGTTGTTCAAAACATTTTTGTAGTTAAGGCAATGGTGGGCGGGGAGTGTGAAGACACTAGTTAAATTTTCATGGTTAACCCTGAAAGGAATGTGAGAGTACCAATAGGCTTATTTTTTTAATTATTACTATCAGTCGAGCCTCGTTGTAAACAGGTGTGACGTGTAGTGTGCGTGGCGTGTCGGTGTCGTGACGTCACGTGTTCCGTGTGGCTGTAAACTTTAACATGTCGATAATATTTGTTTAGGCGTAGTGGGGGGTAGACCACTAGGTTATTTCACGTTTTCACAGTTGAAACTAAATAATAATAGTTGTATGATTCCAGTTTCCAAATCGAATCCTATCCTCCAGCTTTTTCCTTTAAAGCGAAATCATTATACACAACCATGCTAGCATTAATTAATAATACACATTTTTTTCAGAAAAATTTAAAAATAAAACTGTTAAGAAAAAACATTTAATATATGTAGCATATTAGATGACATTCCACCATCTAGTCACATAAGGTGTTCTAATTCATTTATTTATCTTAAAATGTATGAGTTCCTAAGTATTCTTTTCAGGCACTTTAAAGTCCTAATATTAGCGAAGCAGATACCAAATAACTTAAATCCATGGCAATTAATCGCGATACGGACTTTGTATTTAGATTTTTGTGCCTTGAACGAAAATCGCTGCACAGTAGTGTAGACTAGGGAAACTTTGCAGTTTACTCCTAAACAAAATTATTACGTAAGTTGTAAATAATATAATAAATGATTAAAATGTCTAAAACTGGTTTTATTTAACTCCCACTGGCAAATTACCCAATACACGTTATACATGCTATATTAGGATAAAGTCTAAATATCCGACCGATAAATATTGTCAGTCGGATTTTAACGCGTTAACTCAAAACAATGTTCCATTTCATTCATCAGATGAAAATTCAAAACATTATATTCAAATTTGGAACTCTTAGTAAAACTAACCCAAGATCCGATAATAAATTTTTAATCAACCCGTTTATAGACGGCATTTAAAACATCAAAAAGAAAAATTCTAACCCCTTCATGTGGTAAGGCGTGTATTCGACGCATTATATCATCATAGATAGTACGTTCACGCTGTTCATACAATCTAGGTAGGTGCAAATCATCGTAAAGCTGCTTGATCCGCTTCACATGTTCCGGGTCTTTGCTACCGTAGTATTCCTTGAAGATAGCTCGTTGTGCATCGTTGCAGTGCTGCAGCGCTGTAACGGCCACCCAGGTACATTTACCTTCTTGTATATCTCTGCCATTCTTTCCCGTGATGTTTTCGTTGCCGTAAGCGTCCATGTTATCGTCCTAACAAAAACAGCATATTTAAGAAACATTTTTTTATCGTACTTACTACTAACTTGCTTGTAATGAATGTCCTAGGTAAAAATATATGAAGTCTGTTTAGTCCGTCAGTAAGATTACCAAAAAATATGGGACATGTATTTTTTGCTTACTCAATTCAATAAAAAGGGACAATGATATAGCACATCAAAGTTCAGGAGAAGGGGCTTGTGACGTCACGCGCAATTTCAACGCACTCGACCGTAAGACCGTCGTCATTTTTGGTTTACGTGACAAAAGAAAAAATACGTGTCCAGTATTTTTGAGTAATCCAAGTTTCGGACCAATCAGATTTTTTAAGGACTATTAGTAGCGGCATGTAAGTCTAGCGCTGAACGATACGCGGAGGGGATTGCTGCGCATGGGTACTGTCGCGCACGCAATACAATTATTAACTAAATAACGTTAATGACATTATTTTAATGTAATGCCAAATAGTAGGTCTAGCGCTGAACGAAATGTGGAAGATTTATAGTAAGTACCTAAGATATATTTGGCGCGGGGAACAGAATGCGACTGGAGAGCCAATCGGCGCTTCGCACGCTCGCCCTTCATCCCGCTAGCCCCCCTCAGGTACCTTAATTATTACTTCTGCGCAATAACGGTCAGCGCTAAAGTTTCGTGCCGCTACTTATACCTACCCTATTCTGAGGGCAGTAAAATATGTGCATATTCTTACCTGACATTGCATCAGTCTCCCAAATTCGCAACAAATATTACTCAATTCTTCAGTTGCTTTCTCTTTTCCATTCTTTACTAAAAGTAGAGAAGCAAGTACTGGCAATTTGAAGGTATAGTATGCTAACTTGTTTATAGCAAGATAATTGATTAAGTTCATCTCAAACACATCGAGGTTGTTCTTTTCTTTGCTGTAACTTGACCATAAATCTAAATGCTCAGCCAAGACCGCTCTGTACGCTGACTGCAAAATAATTATAAATTATTTCTTATTTTCTGAATCTTGAGACACAATTTGTGATTGAAATAGATAAAATCCTGGAAAGAGGTACTCTACTAAAGTAGGTTATTCTGATTTAAACAACTTTTAGTAACACAACAGCCGTGAAATGCCAAGAAAATTGAGTTCCATTCCTCCATACATTTATGTCCGCATAACTCGACAGACTGATATAGGGAACAGCCAATTTTTTTTCTTCATTCTTTAGGACTGTTTTCTATTATGAAACTTATTAAGTGAGTAAAAGTAATCATTGACTCTAGTACATTATAAATATTCGCAAAAAATAAAATTAAATAAAAACATAACTACCTACAAAACACATGATGCAGTTAGGTCATTCGATTCAGGTTGTCCTGATCCGTAATTCATCGTGACCCATACATATGTATATGGGCCATATTAAATCAATTCCCAGAAGAAAAACTATCATTAGTACCTAGGTTGTAAAGTGGGCATAAAAAGCATGTATCTTTAAGTTCTCGAATGACTTGTCATGTATTAAAAACAATTACCTAAATACAAACAAGTTTTACAAAACTGTGCCTACGTTACTCCATACCGAAAAGATTTTCATACAACGTATTCAGATAACATTCCATAATAGCTCACCTCATTAAAATACTTCAACAAGTCAGCGTAAACAGGCGTTTTCCCGAAGTATAAACCCAGTACATGCATCATGCATTGGTACATAAGGAAAGAATCGTTGAAACCGGAGATACCGACATTTGGTTGTACGTGCCAGCACGGCTTGCCGCGTCGCGTCTTTCCACCATCTAATATATCATCCGATATCACAAAGTTTGCCTGCATCTGTTGAAATAAGGTTTAAACTGTACTACATGGCAGTTCACGACCATCCTTCACGTTTTAGATCTAAGATAAATGAAGGAAAAATCGAAGACAAGTAGTACAAGTAAATGTATGGGTTTATGTGTGGGTCACTATAGTTAATATAATAATATTAAAGAAATTAAGTGCCCTAAGTGTTACGTAAATTGTAGTTTGTGGTTGTTTGCCTTTATATTTTGTTCTTCTACTTTGTTTTAAATGTTGTGCACGTCTGTAATTGTCGCAAACACCAGCTATATGTCTCTGTTTCGTGTCTCTTATTAATGTTTGTGTTTATGATGTTGATGTGCCTTAATACTAAATAAAGAAATAAATCTCATCTCAATGTAGACTAATAAATGAAATAATGGTTTTACCATTTCTGTACACCAGCCTAAGACGCGAGCATAATGCTGTGTTTCTTCCGAGTAGTTTTCGGGTTCTTCAAACATTCTGTATCCAACGGAAACCATTAGTCCTCTGCCTAGTTTCCCCCCGCCCAACATGTATTCTAATAGCTGTAACGGAAATAAGAAATACAATAAAGAAAGCTGCTAGCTGTTTCACGGTGCAATATTTTCCCATTATGGATATGCGATCGAACACCCTTAAATAATTAAAGGGAGGATGATCGCATGTAGCGTCTGCATGGGTGTCTGAGCTTCGAAATACACATTTATTTTACCAATGGTTCGCCGGCGTAAATATTCACTTACGTAACCCTTAAGTAACTAAAGTTAACTGTTATATTAAGTAGTTCCTTCATGTAGAAGTGGTCGCTATCGCAATTCTATCTGATTACCATAGCTAATTTAGAAACAAGATCAGTCAATCGAACCATTTGCAATATCAATAAACCAATCTATAAGAAGAGTAATTATGATATTTTCTAAGTACGTAAGTACCTATAACGAGGACACTAAAACAGTACATACAGTTTGGCACAGCGGATGTTGCCTTAACGCGCCAAGCCATCCGCATTAATTTAAGTCTTGATATATTCAAATAAAGTGATACTATTTATTTGCTTGTGGTACTAATTGAGCACTACTTGGGTACAGTTTTTACAGAGACTACAAACAATCCTAATTTTCATGGTGTAATACTCAGCATGTCACGTATGGTTCCTTTACAGTCCTGAATTCTGGAGCGGATTGAAATAAATACGGGAATCACGGGATTACGACCAATCTTGCTACTTAACTTTTAAGCTTATTAAACAAAATTATTAATTTACTAACCTTTTTTATCCAGCTTTCAGCTTCAGGCACTTCTTTTAACTTACGATCAGTAACGACAGAGTTTATGACTTCAGGCAGGACACCAAGAAAGGCTTTCCTTTCAGTGTTTATGTTATACGTTGGTACACTAGATCCATTTGAACTTCTATGTCGGTGCCATAACTGGGTGCAAAACACTGTTTTACGACGGATTAACGTAGCCATTGGTATGACTCGCCGGGCTAAGTCACAAGCAAAGAATGAGGATACAATCAATGGTTCTGATGTATATAAGCAAGATTTCCTACGTTTTTTCTTAAGCATGGAAGCAAGCAAGAGGGGCATGAATTATTAATAACTCATGGGTTTATCCTGAGTATTCAGATCTTGTTTTAGTTGGATTGGACTCGTTAGTAGGTTAAATTCTTCAACAAATTTCAACATTTACCAGTGCTATAAAGGGTAATTTTAGAAAATGATTGATTACGACCTTGATTAATTGCTCGTGACATATGTATATTATGAATGACAGTCATGGTCACGGACCCATCCTTCATTTATTATAGTAATTGAAGGATAACTTATAGGTACCTACCTTAGTGGCAGAGATGTTGTATTACGTAACGAATAAAGATAATGTCTGCATTGAAATTTTAAAACAGTAGAAGGCAATACAATTTAGTATGTAGATTAAAAGAGTAAGACTGTTTGGTATATCGCAGCGCCTTTATATCGTTGCAATAAGGGCGGTTATGGCATTTTCATAAGTAACTTGAATGCTAGTAAAAAGTCATTTGTGACCGTAAGAAATGTGTATTTCACGAACTATTAACACGTTGAACGCCAAAAGACCGACGAACAATACATTTTCTATTGTGTCTCGTTGGTTGGCAGTAAAGGAATTTACTAATAGAAATAATTTTACGACTTCTAAATTTAAAATTGTACGATTGAATGACTGTTTCACGAAATCATGACATTTAAGCACATTTAAGTCTAATTTAGACAGTTGTAATGGTGATTTTCATGAAATGTATGTTTGTGCCACGGTCGCGATTAACTTTTTTTTTGGTTGGACCCGCTAATGGTGGTATTGATGTAATTATGGCAACACGTACCCATTACTAAAACTTGAATATCTTGTTTTAAAGGATAGAATAAATAATTAAAAGATAAAATATTACTTATTGTAAGTTTATTCAAATTTACAATAACAACACAAATATATGTTAATATTAAACAAAAAATAACAAATAAAAATATATTCAGCGTTCTGTCACGTATCGTATTATTTACTAAATTATGTGATGGACATCGTTTTATAAAATAAATACTGTGAAAATAAGCGAAAATAAAGTTCTTTGTAACATCAAAATGAATAAACTCTATATAATAGTATTTAAACAAGCTAATACTAGATAATGTACACTATATCGACAGATCCTGCGAACACCTCATATCTACATACATTACAAGTGCCTTCAATTGACTGACAATTTGGAATGCTTTAATTTACAAACGGAACTATCATGTCCTTTAAATCAACTACCACCCTTTGTGTGAACTTTTCTCAATATGTACTTCTTTTCTTGAAAAGCAACAAAAATCCCTTCATCGTACATTCAAACTGCTCTTTATATTACTCTGTTTCCACTACAAACTTGTGCTTTCTTTTAAGAGGGTGCATTCCAAAAGTTGGCAAGGTCGTAAATGTTTCGCTGTTTTGATTAAAATACTTAATATTTTCTCTTCACATGACCAGAGGGCTGGCCTTTTTTTGGCCAAAGAATCAGCATTGCCATTCAACGTGGCAATGCTTCCAGCCTTCTAGGCACTTTTCCCGTTGACAGCGATGCGGATGAATTTTTCGATGCCCTGTGATTATTTATTTTATTTCTTCGTATATTAATAATTACAGTTTTAGCTGTAAAAATAGCATTTAGAAAGTATTCGACCTTTTTTTATATAAGTACCTAAATCAGTAACAACACCTAATTCGGTGTTATTATAACAATTCATAATAAACATTTTAGTACACTACAGAGGGATACTTCACAAGTTCATTTAACAATATTGATTAAATAATCAAGACAGCTTTTTGTTCCATTGCCAACTTTCCGAAATTAATCCTCTTCAAGTATTATAAATTCTTACAAAAGTGAAAAACGGGTAGATCCGTGTGAACTACCTAGTGTTATGTGCTGCCGCGGTGTTTTTCATTACATGATAACTCTATGTAGCATAAAATTACTGAGCGATTGCTAATATTGCTATGTTTCTTGTTCAGTGGCGTTGTCTAAGTGAAAACGCTCGAAGATACAAATTAACAAATATTTAAATAATATCCGAAGCACTTTCATTAATTGTATCTTCACCGTTTCCCTACTTATCTGACAAAAGCTTAGTTAAATATACAAAATACAAAGGGGCAGTGTGTTGTTCGTAATTATTTTATCACTTGAATATAATATTTCTTTACATTTATTTAAAATTTCTCTAAATTATTCAGACCATAATTCTAATACAACTTGATGAAGCAATGTTCCATTGATACACCAACAACATATTTTATGTAACAATAAATTCTCCTGCGATTATTGCAAACTAATTGACAACACAATACGCATACAAAAATGAACCATTTACATCAAATATAATACAATTAATGACTAGCAACTATTAAGGCAACTTCAATCAAATTTTCACAATGTATTTTACAATAATGTTGTTCTAAATTACAATAAGATTACATACAATACTTAAAATTAAGCGTAATGCGAAATTTGCTTACTCGGGTACCTACTTATTCCAATGTTAAGTCGATTTTCTTAATTATCATAGTCTATGAGTTAAATCAGTTGTGGAGCAACTTATATGGTCGCCATTTAATGGGAAATCAAACTTGTGATAACCCTTGTCATGAAATAACAACTTGTTATAATATATCTTTGTGATTACCTGAGTATGATGTGCCAAATGATATAATTTTGTTTAAATCGTTGATATCCAACTACAAAACCAATTTTTTTCAACAAAACAATTAATGCAGTACTGCGGCAAAGTTAGTAAGCCGGCACGGATCCTGAGTTGCGCAGCAGTAAATTTTTGTAGGTATTAAGTGCGTATGTGCGAAATTACCTCCACTACTGCATCCAGCGCTCAAGAACCGAGCCGGTAATGATACCTACTGTTACTATAATACAATTTGATATAATACAGGGTGGAAGGAAAGACATCGACTCATAAACTAAAAGCATGAGTTCAGAACATGAATAATAAAGATGATTTGGCGGACAACGATGACTAAAACATATTTTAGCTGCAATTTTTTCATGTTGTTATCTGTACTAGGCACTTATAAATAATACCAGCCCGTCACTGTCCCAGTGCAGGGTAAAGGCCTCTCATACAGAGAAGGCATGAGCTTGCTCCACAACAAAGGTTATCAAAATAGCTACCTTCAAACAGGCTTTTGGTTAGCCCCATAGGTTATTACTATGACAATTTGTAAGTACCATGGACTTGATACAAATAAACAGAAGCGCTGCTAATACTTAGACTCATATAATACATAACATAATTAATACTGTATTTGACTACATTGCGTGCGTTACCTGCTCTTGGCCATAGAAAATAAGCCTCCCAGTTCGATACAAAGGTACTTTCCTATAGTCTGTTCACACATTCCTATGGACTGTTCAGATGGATCAAGTGTTGAGGGAGGGGAACCAGGCGGCCAGGCCGGTACGGGGGGGTAGGGCAGCTCGGAGTAACGCCTCTTCGTGAGCTGATAGGCGCAAGAGTGCGGCAAGTGCGCGAGTCAGTTGTCGCGCTTCTAACTCGCGCGCAGTTAGGAAACGTAGCACCACATGTTTCAAGTACCTGGAATGAGTGTTTGTTAAGATTCGGGGTTTGTGATTGGTGAACATGTTAAAATATGATATTCGCACGAATATTTAATTAGATACAACTAAAAATGATGGCCAAAGCTTCTCTACGCAGTTAAACATGATTTGTTTGAAAGTTATATATAAACAGCTTCTAAATCTAGTTTTTGTAGTTATTTTATCCAGTGTGGCACGTGTATAAGAGCTGAAGAGTTTTTTTATTAAAACGTTGAACGCCAAGTGACCGACAAACAATACATTTTCTATTGTGTCTCGTTGTTTGGCAGTTAAGGTGTTACAGTGAAACTTTTAATACACCGCCTCGAACTTTTTCGTTCATCTATTGCATGTCGCATGACGGTCGGCCGCGGAGTAGGGGTAAAGTGAAAGGCGCTCGACAGAGCAGCCGGGGCCAATATGGCGGCGCCTATGGTTCGCATCACTGTGCCAGTGCTCCACGCTATTTGTTTAAGATTGATGATGCGATTTTAATACCCTAATTCGAATATTTTTCCAAAAATGTTCAGTTTAAAGTCTACAATGCGAAGAAAATATTCACTTATTTATTATTCACTGTGGTTTCATAAAACCGCACAATTACTTTTTTTAGGTATTTGTATTTTTTTGAACACGCTAATACCATAGAGAACTACCAGTCGGATTTGATAGCCCAATTCTTGAGGAAGGTATTAAGCTACAATTTAACATCGCACTTAGACCGTTAAGAACGGGTGTAATATGAACGCGGGTAGTGACCCGCGTTTGCTAGTCGTAAAAATAAGTATTGGATTTAAAGTCAGATAGATTACCTTCTACTAATATCTTGTTCCTCTGCGGATGTGAGGTCAGACTTACTGCTCTGTAATTCACGCTGCAATGTTTTCTTCATGTCTGATATTCTGTTGTCTAACGTCTTTATTTTCTGAGAACATAATGAAACAATGGGCGATTTTATTGAAGTGTAACATCTTTCCTATCGCTTTCCTGCAATCTGTCGGAGTGATTCCGTGGGAAAAGGCAAGCCTTGGACGCTATTTGACGAATCAAATTGAATTATATATATTATTAGAAATTATCTCATTGGTCTAAACCAATGAGATCATTTCTAATAATACCCGAGTATTTTATTCAGGATATAATGTTATTGTTGCTTTTATTACCAAGGTGAAATGTCAGATGTTACACATCTTACGCGCGTAGGCTCGCTCGTTTTTATTTATATACACAAATAAACACAACTGACGAAAAGTGAGTGTTACTATAGGTGCACCGCTGCCTAACTCTTTGGGGAATACAGGCATGATGTTATGTTATATATCGTTTTTTATAAAAGGCTATTGACAAAACTTGTTATGATTGTCAAAATTCAAACTGCCCACTGTTTGAGACTTGTTAAACAAACAGGTTTTGTTTTTCTTTCTGCCTTAGTCATAAAAGTGAGTAATTTTTATGACTAACAATCAACAATTATGATTTCACGATAATAGTGAAAAATGTTCCAAATTGAAATCCTTAACATCTCTTTCATGACGCCAGCCAGAGTATCCGTACATTTATTATGACGTTTTAAGTAGATTGAACTTTTCTGGTTTAATTCATAAAGAAATTTACATTTCACTTACATGAGAATACAAATGTATTCTCATCTAAGGACAATAATATAAAGCTCTAATATTAAATAATCTTAGTGCTTTATATTATTGTCCTTCGACACTCGGACTTACAATATAAATTCAAGGTAAAAACTAAATAAGTTGCATAATTATAATTAGTTATAACTAACGTTTCTGATTGCCGGTACTTCCAAAAAATTAAGTTGTGTGACACTAAGCGTGACCACCCTGCCTTGAGATTAAGAGTCCGGTCCGGCTGTCACTTTTACAACTCTAATATATTTGATGTGTTACTCTATCAGCCAATAAAGATCAGCCTAGCTTTCTCTTAACTTCATTGGGATTGACTTATACCTGAACTGATTGCCTATACCCCCACAACCCAGTAACTGGGTTACACGATACTTTTTGGTAAGACGGGTTGTCCCTTCGTTGCCTTAAGACCTCCACGAGCAAGCAAGAGAACACTTTTGGATTGCAGGAAATTATTCGTATTTAAACAAGAAAAAACATTCCCCAAAGACTGCTTACCTTATTTTTATCACAGATGTCAGTTTCTAAGTCTTGTATAGTCTTTTTGAGTGCAGTCTCGTTTACTATAAATTCGTCGATCCTTTTCTTTAGTTGTTCGATTTCTAGTTTGCGCGCCACTTCGGTCTCTTTTATTAACATACACGCGGCTTGATTCTGAAATGAATTAAGGTCAAAGTCGAATCCATTTATTTCCATTAACACTTTAGCAATAAATACCTACTCGTTTTAAATTCCTGACTTAAAAAACACTCACTTTTTAACGACAAGAATCTAAAAACACAATTTAACATCAGACGATATGGCTAGAGAGGAGGGGACTTTTGGGATGACGGCAAATAGAGATTTACGGAAGTCATGCTGCGCCGAACCTTAGTATATAGGGGTAAGAGTAGAAGGATGATGATGATGAAACATCATGTTATTTCTTTTAAATAAAAAGCGATTCCATTTATTTTTTTAAAGTTTTATTTACAAGGCGTGTCAAAAATATTTGGGCGCGGTTCTCGTAATATCTTAGTTTCGTACTTGTTGGAACATCTTCATATTTTAATTTTATCTCACCAAACATCCATTTTTAGAATGTTTTGTATATAACACTACTAGCACTTAGCCTGCGACTACGTCCACGTGGATTCCGTACTTTTACCACCGAACTTTAACATCTGCTCTAACGGCTTTAAAGCACAGTTTTGAAAATAAAATATTGCCTATGTTACTCGCTGATAATAAATCTCTATGTGAAAGAATTGCTTAAACCAGTTCAGTCGTCCATTACAAACAAAAACAAACAAACAATGAAATCTTTCCTCTTTATAATGTTAATTTAGATCTAGACACCTTCTTCGGCGCCTATGCGAATTCTTTTACCCGTTAGCCCACTTTATTACTAACGTATTTAATTGAATAGTCGCCATTTACAGGAAACTTGTTTCATTAAAAATGTAGACATGGGCTAGCCTCCAATCTCCATAACAGCATACAAAATAAGAACAACAAGTTGTTCACATACTTAACGGAACATTGCTGTATTTATTAGCCTTTCATTGGCCAAGTAGTAACTACTTTTAATTACGTCATACTATCGCATGACTCAAGTTGACGGACATAATATAACTTCAATTAATGAGATTTGAGGTTTGAGATATCTAAATTTCCCATAGGAATATATATAAATTCACCTACATAAGAAATTTTATGTTTTAAATACAGGGTTACAAGAGAAGAGGGAAATCAAAGAAAAGATGGATGGATTGTGTGAAAGATGATATGGCTAGAAAGGAGGTGACTTTTGAGGTGACGGCTAATAGAGATTTATGGAAGAAAATAACACGATGCGCCGACCCCAAATAAATTGGGATAAGGGCAGGAGGATGATATGACATGAGAAATATTAAACTAATATATTTTATCGATTACTTTTCAAATTATAAGCAACAAATTGATACTTTCTAGGCTAGGGTGTTAGTGAAACCGCGGGTAACAGCTATTCTATAATATATTTGTAATACCTCTTTATGTTGAGCGATGAGCCCCTCCAGCTCCGTGATCTTACTCTTGAGATCAACTATCTCGCCCTCCTGGTAGCGCACGTTGCATTGACTCATCTCTATCGTCTGGGACATGTGCGCGTTTCTAAGCAACGCTTCGTCTTTTTCTCGTTTCTCTCTGGAAAAAAATACATCTTCATAAGAAATGGAGTATTGAAATAATAGAATTTGGTGCAGTGAATCTCCTTACGCCCGTAAGGTGTCAAGGGAGACAACTGACACTCGTACTCGGATTATCCTGTTTCACGAATGCCACCATCTTCTTCCAACAAGGTTACTTCATTTTAGAATTTTAATTTTTAGAATTATTTTGGTAATATCACATCTGTACTCTGTCTACCAATCTATAGTACACGCACAATTCGCCAGTTATGCTTAAGTCCCATGTAAAAGCGTGATGCAAGTCTATGGGCATCAACGGGGCACAAATCCAGAATTCGGGCTGCTTCTGAACAAATCTAAATGGAAAAACCCAACAACACTATCCCCGACCAGGGACCTTATGCACAGCAGTAGCACTTGCGACCACCAGACCACCGAGGCTGTTATACTAAATTTCTTATCATAACATAGAAGATAGAGACAAAAGTAAATATCTGATTAGAGGGCAATGGTGCCCATTACACTGACTTCCCTTGGTTTAACCTTCAATTGTTGGGCTCCCGCCAGAATAACCACCATCATTCACGAAATTCGCTAGCATAGTGTCATTTAACCAGTTAATACAGTTTCCGCCATTTATCTTTAACTGAAGATCTTTAATTATTTTAAGCGATTTTGGGCCTTAGGTCCGGACTTCACCAAAGCGGGGACGAGATGAGGGGCGAGATGTGTCATGAAGCACCAATAGAATTTCATGATTTACACTAAGCGGAGACGGCAAGTGTAAATAAAGACATTCTATTGGTGGTCCTCTCGTCTCATATCGGCTTTGGTGGAGTCCTGGCCTTACTCCTGAGACAATACGACGTACACACCAACCCCCACCGCTCAAAGCTCAAGTTAAATGCCGGTAACTATAACAAAATTCTGCGTACGTAAATCAATCTATTAAGGGTTGATAACAACTACGCGCGATTAATGAAAACGCTCACCAACTTTTAAAACAAATGTGTGTTATAGAACAGGTGTGACCTATTACATACTTTTTATCTCGAGATATATAATAATAGCTTTGCCGACAAAATCCAAGTGGAACGAAAAACCTTTAATAATTGTTTCAGCTATATCGACATGCGTACATGTGCCTTTCAAGGTAATAAATGAAATTGCTCCAGTTTATATTATGTAAACAGCTGCACAGAGTGGCACTTAAAGATTGTTACGGCAACCATAATTGATCTATCTGTCACCATTCAATATGAGAAGGGGACTCTAATTTAGACGATTGGTACGTGAACTTTGGTACGTCAAATGCTGTTTAGAGATATTTTTATGTCTGTCAGTCCGGCACGGCCCCACAATCGAATATTAGTAAGTACTCCTTTTAACAAGCATAATGTACCTACTGCCTTAAGTTTTAATGTACCTCTTTTAAAAAGAAGTTAGGAGCACTTATTGGAGGCCGGGCCAGCCTGACATATCACGAATACTGCAAAAATTACTGACTAATCGTCGATCATCTATCGTCCATTCCGTCGATCGTCCATTAATCGCGAGACTTGAAGGGGGAGAGGTGGTTTGGAAAAATATACAATACCTACATCACAAGGGGAATTTGTTGTAGTGAGATGTATTATTTATTTGTGTTACTACAAATTTAGATGATGTACTCCATTACGTATAATCTTGTTAATACTCAAACTGAGATATTAACTATTGTAGGGGGCCGAGCCTATAATACCGAAAAAAACGTTCATATTTGAAGTTCCTTCATCTGCTAGAACGCATTCCAATTTGGATATAAATTCCTAAATTTCGGAACACTGAGCGCCCGGACACGGGCCCAGTACCTAATGTGTGAACAAGTTCGCGCTTAGTTACAATAAACAAACACACTTACTTGTCAAACTTCCTCTGTACATCCAAGAAGTCGTGTCGCATGTCCGTGACCATCGAGTTCAGGTGATTGACCTCTGCCTTGGTCTCGTCATATAGCAGGTTTGATTTGTCCACCTTTTCCCTTAATATCTTCACCAGGGTCCTCTCATTTTCAAGCGCCTCCGACAACTCTCTGTTCTCTTGCGTCAAACTTTCGATACGGTTTTCGAAATCCATCGTTTTATCCTGAAATGTGGTCATTATTGTACCAAGAGAATATTGGACTGACGTGCCCTTGTTTAAACAAAAACCCATCAGAGCTGCTAAAAGGCGAAACTATTGTTGATTTAATAAAACTCGAAATAATATCAAAGATAACAAATTATGCTTGTACCTAGTCTAACAATCCTATTAAAAATCAAGGTCCACTTTCATCACAACTCACTAAATACGTTAAGCACTAAACTAATTTATAACACTGTTCTGTTTCTGCAAAGACGGAATTATGTTTTAAATATGTTTAGCACTAAACTTTAAATGCATTTGTGTGTTGTGACAAGCGGGCCTAAAGCGATACTATTATCAAATAATTTTCCGGGTATATACATGTTTTTCAACCTAATTAGCTGGCTTCCTAGTGTTATAAATCGTGTTGTTTACTTTATCTGGCGTCTGATGAACCATATGACTACTTCCCACGTTTATCACGTGGGAATTAATCATCAATCACTTTGTAAACATATGTAGTTTTCTAACTATGCTTATGGATTATCTTTTTCTGGGAAAACGGCGCAGTCTTTGAGCATGACAAACACTGTTTATGCTTTCTCTAACAGAATGATTAGTTTTATTGAAACATTTGCTTGTCCTACTCTGTAACACGGAGACAATCACTACGATATTACACTGTTTAACTTTGAGATCACACGGCTGTTTCAAACCGCATTTGTTTTCATCCGTATGAACAGTGGCTTGTTGGCGTGTGATCCCTTTTGTATACATCGTAATGACCACCGTCGTGTGATGAGGCCTTATTTTCTGTATCACAGGATGACTGTTGAGTCACCGCCGAATTAATAATAAATCCACGTACCAAACGAAGTGTTACACGATAAATATTTATATTCACACTGTTTTTTTGCTCCAGCCTTTATATAAACACAATTAGCTGCACTGAATCAACATATTGAGGCACGAATTTATCAAAAGTTTAGTCTGCGAGCACAGAGAGATTTCTAAACACAGTTTTATCAACTATTTGTAGCTAAGTCCAATCTTAAAACAGTCACGTACTTTCTAGTAGGCGCTCAGACAAGCGTCCGCCTCTACAGACACTAAGGCACTAAGGACCAGAGAGTAAACATTCGCCGACAGAACCGGTACGTTCTGTTGCAATACGTTGTTTTTACCGCCAGTCGATAGTTACGCCAACCAACCGTGCAAAACCCATTGTAAATTGTCGCAATGTCAGTAACTAAGTGTTACTATCAATGTCATGCCAGTATAGACCATAAATACTTTAATAACTATCCTGTAAGTTAAGTTCCATTACTTGCTTGCCAGTGTTAACTGGCAAGCAAGTAACGGAACTGATATGAATATTCAATGTTAATTCCTTTTGAAAACAACTGTTCTTTTTTGACACAATTACGCGAAACGTTATATTTGGCTCTCTCTCTCTCTCTCGTGTGTGTAACAGATTAGATAGAAAAGTATAATCAAACCACTCAATGAATATTGGTATTTTTTTATCTCCACTCATCTCATATCAAGCAGGAAGGTTAAGACCCAAATCCGAGATTAGATAAGTTATTAAGTAACATGCACACACCAAACTAGCTGTTAGCCAAGCAACACCCATGCAAAATAAGGGGAAAAACAAAAGAAACATTAAAATTTGACCAAAAATAATTTATTTATACAAATCCGTGCATCACATCAAAACATAAGTTACACTGTGTAAATATAATTTCATCATTTTTTGTACTTTTAATATATATTTTATTTCTTTTAAACTACTTACTCGGAATGGATATGTATCACTATACTACGTTCGAGGTGTGTAGCCCGTTTTGGTAAACAATAGGAGTACCTCCACCTGTGCAAAGTGTATGACTAACAATTCGGACTTTTTTGTTCGTGTAAAAAGATCACGTGTGACGTACCAATGTACATAATCAATTTATCAACACGACAGTCTCGATAACAAAACAAAGAGATATTGATACTAACCCGCTTTGTGAAGCAAGCGATGTGCTAACTATAACCTTTGTGAGATATCCCATTGCGATTCAAATTATAATAGCGAGACATTTATAAACATTTATCTTTTAAATAACGAATTGAATTTCTATTTGACTTCATCACTCGATATAAAAATTGAAACCCTCGTTTCTGAAAGCCTAGTCAATATAGGTAATCAGTCATTATGTCGCATGTCATTGGATGCTGTCATTTAGCCAATCATACCAGCAACCATGACATTTGACAGCAGATTCTTGAACAAGATTTCAGAATATTGTGAGTACACAATTGGCAACATTTCAAAACTAAAGCCTCTAAAAACAAAAATATAATTTGAAATGTTTTTATCCTGAATCCGAAGCCTCATACTTCTTAGTTTTGTTTACCGATTAGTTTCGGAAAAATAATAAAAACCAAAATATGTGTCTATGACGTCACACTATTATTAATATTTATGTAGACTCTTACTCCATAATAATGATAAGGCATATGCCATCGGAATGTCTGACATCAGTTAAAGTATTTCAAAAACTGTTTTAATTTAAGATGAAATCATCAACAAATTATGGTAAAAATACAAGGCTCTTACTTTTTTTTGTAATTTTTACAACATGAAATGTTGTCAATTGTCAATCATTTAGCTGCATAGTAAAGTGAGCCAACAACCAACTCACCCCCTTAATCACAGAACAATAAGATCTGAAAGCTACCATTAACAGTTCAAAATATTGCTAATACACTGATGAAAATAAGTTTTGCACCAATTTAGATTCCATACAGGTTTCCAGTTAAGCGTGTTGGGAGCAGTGTACGTCAGAGCACACATCATCAAATTACTTCTTCATTATCGTTCTCCTTTTAAACAAGTAATGACATACAGTAGGCCACACGTCACTGGCAGTACTTTGACTTTCAACTGGCCTTACGTAGACCCTTGACCTTATACTGGTTTTGTAACCACAGATTTGCTGACTACTATACGACAATCAATATCTTAAAATTGGCGCAACTCTTTTTTTATCAGCGTATGTTAGCTGCCCAATAACATTAAAATATATTAAATTTGAAATAACTAACCTATTTACTGACAATAAGAAAATAAACGCTATGTTTGTAAATAAAAAAAAAACTAATAACTAATTTTATAATAATTCGAAATAGGAACATAAGAATAAGGCCCTATGCCCACGATACAGCATTTGCAGTGATATTATATTGAAATTTTACTTACAGTAGTCTTATAAATATCGGTCTCCTATAGATCACTTAGCTCTATGATATATTTATCACTGTAAGAACTGTATAATGTGCATATTTAACTTGTTTCACTGTTTCCAAAATTACTTAAAATGAATCATTCAAATATCTAGATTCAACTATGTAAGTACTCGAAACAAGGAACAGTAAAACAAGCCATTGAAACAAAAAATCTCAATAATTTCTTTTGTACACACAAAGCTAGCAAGCTTGGCCCGTAGTGCATTTTTTTATATCATTAAATTATACGAGCCATTTGCTCACTGTAATATTAATACAATTATATTACAGTGAATGCAGGGCTTAGCCCGAAAAATATATGAAGTACACACACAAAAGTTCGAATAAATCTTAAGAAAATATAAAATTTCTAAATGCAAACAATATAATCAATAAACAACTACTTTTATATCTATTATATCCTGACTGTTCATGAAATGACGCAATACTAAACAACTGTAAACATGAATAAAGATTTTTTTACATTTTACAGGATTCTAACAAGTACTAATAAAATTCATTAAAATGATAAAATAACACGGGAAGTGCAGGGATACTGAATCGAGCCCCATTTTGCAAATTAATGCAATTACTAAATTTTTATATTAAGAATAAATCGTGAAAATTCGCATTAACTAATTATAGATTTAATCTCAGCACAAGAACCCGAGTTATTCCTACCGTGTGTGTCACGTATCAATATAAATACGTTACCCTCATTCTTGTTAATAATCATCTTGATCCTCCTGCCGTTATCCCAGTTAATTTTAAGTCGGCGCAGCATGACTTCTTCTTAAATACATCTCTATTTGCCGTCATCTCAATCGTAATTCTTGTGAATGAGGGTAGAATATTTACATTATTGCATCCTCCCAGCTATCTACTACCAAGCGAGCCTACAAAGCTCATGTGTACGCAGCACTAGTAATACGTCATAACACGCAGTGTAGGCGTTTATATAGGTATCCATAGTGTATTTTCCCTTGCATGACTTATTTGGTATACAAACACGGTACGGAAATCACGAAATAATACTTCAAATTAGTTATGGAATTGGAAGAACATAATTCGTTAAAAGTAAATGCTCGTATTCGTTTGAAACGCTTGATCATAAATTGTTTAAAGGAACATGCACATTAACTCTATACGAATAACGTTCATAATGGCACGAAAGACTTAGCTTGAGTAAAGTCAAAGTACGCTTTATAGTTCTCAGCAAAGTTTGACAGCGCCTTTATCTCATAGCAGTAAGGTTGGTTCTCGTAATTCAAATGTTACAACTGACGTGCAGTTTGCTTACCAAATAAGACAAATAGAAATATCACTATGTATGCGAGACTAGAGTGACTATATGGTGTAGAGGCTGTGACTCACGGCCGCGAGCGAGGCGGCGCTGCGCAGAGACTTCACCTCCAGCGCCAACGTGTGCACCTCGCCGTTGAGACGCACCACCTGCCCGACAGATTAGCACTAGCTTGCTAACTATACCACGAGTACAACGAGACGACACATTGGCACAACACACAATCGTGGACAAAAGACTTAGGGTATGTAGCTATTTTAAAGATTTTTACCCTTTAAAGAAATATTTCACTGGGACTAAATCTTGTATTGTGATAATTAATTAGTAAGGAAACCAATATTTTCCCAGACATCTCGTAACAGCGTCTTGATCTTGTGCAATGAATTTATGAAATCATAATATATAACATAAGATGCTTGCAATTAGTTACTATTAGTTCAATTTTAATATTATCAACATCAGCATATTATTGTCCTACTGCAGGGTAAAGGCATCTTCTCATACAGAGAATGCATGAGCATTCATCAAGGCAACTTCTCAAGGCAGATTGGTGATATCTGAATGATAATTATAAGTTCAGGTTTACTACACCGATGTCAGTGATGTCCAAGATAAAATAAATATGAAATAATAAAGTCACAGTGGTTCTTGCTCTGATTTGAACCTACAACCTCAGGCATGAGAGGTGAGGCCTTAACCACTGGGCTATCACGTTACGTTATTATGATTGTTAGTTAATTTTAGTCTAAATAATAAATATGGCATGCAAATAGGTGGACTACATTTAAGACAAGGGTAATTTAGGTTTCGACATTGTTATAATATTTTAAAAAGTACAAAAATACTTCTACCTACAAGGAAATGTAGACAGCCGTCACATCTAGGTTTAAGAAGGCCATTTAAACAACTACGGAGTTAATAGACACACCTATACCAAATACTACTGGCAACATTATCAACAGTAAAAATACACGAACTGTGTACCTTAGCCTCGCTGTTGACTAAGTTCTGCTTAGTTTTCTCCAGCTCTGCGGCCGCACTTTGCAGTTTTTCTTGCATCTCTTTCTTTTCCATCTCAACTCGTCTCCTCTCTGAGCCTTCTTCTCCCGCCTGACGCGACAGCCGCGCCACCTATGTGTTTAACTCGATATGATAGTTACCGATCATACATAATAACTTACAGGTTGTATGTAAAAAAATATATTACATAAATATAATGTATGTTATGTGGTGGCATTCCAGAATTAAATGTCTTAACCTAGCTTAATAAACAAAATAAACTGGTGTAGCCAGATTTCACTTACCTACCTAAAGCTTTAGTCAAAGGTTATAAAAAAAAGTATTAATAATAAAGTACTTACAGTAATCAAGTTAACAAAATATAATATATTCCCGGCAACTAAAAATCGGTAAAGACGCAATAAAAAATAAATGTGAGTATGCTAATTATAAGTAACGTCATCATCACCATTCACCGGTCCTCATTCCAATTAATTTCTATATTTACAACATAATAATTATATGTACAAAATATAAAGTAACTGTTAGATGCAGTTATTCTTATGGGCTTCAGACGGTATTAAAACAAAACAGCAGTCATTAAATGGTGTGTAAGTAATGTTTCATGCCTCATGCACACGCCTTTCACATGCACATATACAGGCACGACTATATACAAGATATATATGGCATATGCACACGGATTCAATTCTGGAAGAACAAAAAACTTCTGCTTTCAAAGAAATCTTATCTCGAATCTACTCAAATACGGTTGATATTGATTGACTAGTGATTAATTAAACCTTTCTCTTTAACTTAACCCTTCTTTTTTTTTATAAAACGTTGCCCCACACTAGGTATTTCTCCTGTGTCGTGGGTGCGTTTACAAACATTTAAAGTCACATACACAAACAGCCAGACCCGGAACAACTACCTGTAGGGCCATACAAATATTTGTTCCGTGTGGGAATCGAACCACGACACGCGGCGCGGCAGACGATCGCTCAGCCACTGCGCCAACCGTGTCGTCTTCTTTTACGAGTCAACTTACACACAGAACCAGGTAGTACAATAATTTCAATTTTTGATTAAAAAAAAAGAGAGAATATGAGATCAAAAATTTTAAGCTTTTAAGGCTGTGCATTCTAAAAGTTGGGAATGTCGCAAATAGTTGAAAAAATTTCGCTGTTTTGGACTATTTATTAATATGTATTATTAAGTAACTATCATTAAGTATTAACTAGCTATATATAGCGCACTAAAATATTACATGAATTGCAATCATTATCATCGTCCACCCTTAATATTTACAATGTCGTAAAACCATTTGGAAACATTCCAAATGGTTTTTTTTATCTGGAACTGTTACAGAAATTTGTTATTTATTTGTTAATATTCCATAATTTTATTTAGTATTTAAATAAATATTTGACAGTTATTTGCAACATTCCCAACTTTTAGACTGCATAGCCTTTTTAATATGGTTCTTAAACGATATTAAAAAAGGTCAGATAAATCTAGAAACATAAAACGATCGTGACAATATCATCATGTTCATGGAACATGAGTGAGTGTGCACCAATCTAGACAGCAGTACCTGTGTCTCCAGCGAGGCAATCTGTCCGCTCCACGATGTCTTGACGTCAGCGAGCGCCATCTTGGCCTCTTGCAACTGTCGTGTGAGCACGGTGCGCTCGCGGCACACGCGGTCGTAGTCCGCGCAGGCCGTTGGGGTTACTTCGCGTTTGTCTGTGTTGTTGATAATGAAAAGAAGCCCAGAGTCGTAGTTGAGTCGAGTTAGTGTCGATAGCATTTTACAAATAATTGACGCAATTCTACATTTTCAAAGTCAAAGTCAAAGCATTTATTTCAAATAAACCAAATACAGGTACTTTTGAATTGTCAAAGAATCTAGTCGCCCATTCCAAAGCGTAGGTACCTATGGAGAAGAACGGGCAAGAAACTCCATGGCCAATCTTTCATTGCAATTGATATTCTATATCTACACGTGCATATATTGCGTACACCTTTAGAATAAACAGTCACACTAAGTACTGTTTCGTGTTATGGTATTATTTAATAGGGGAGGTACACACCGTCGTCATCCATATGATGGTGCGGGTTGTCCGGCGGCAGCGCGGCGCACACGAGCGCGAGCCT
Source organism: Phlogophora meticulosa (assembly GCA_905147745.2). Lineage (NCBI taxonomy): Eukaryota > Metazoa > Arthropoda > Insecta > Lepidoptera > Noctuidae > Phlogophora > Phlogophora meticulosa. The sequence continues at coordinate 11,311,811 of LR990522.1, read as the reverse complement.
GTCGGCCAGGTCGGCGGCGCGCGCCTCCGCAGTGCTCAGCGCGCCGCTCAGCTCGGCTCGCTCGCGCGCCCACTCGCGGCGACATTGCTCTAGCTCCTCCTGACAAAAAAAAAGTTACAGGATAAATGGCGATTGAAATAGGCAATGCTTATTTCAAAACAACTTAAACACGTCTCAAGTTACGTATGCACAATAACACACCTGAAAAAAGTGTGTGGGGGTTAAATGCTTAGTAATCTAATTAAGTAATTAGACCGTTTGAATGTCAAAAGGTCAGCCAAATTCCCAGTGCACGATTAATTTGCATATCTCTAACAAGTTATGTAAATGTTTGTAATAATGTATATTATTAAATATTAAACTAGATATTACTACTAGACAACAATTTCTCTTAGAGATAATTAATATGTAAGTATTGTACAAGAAAAACGTAAGCTATAAAAATGTTTGTTACATAATCTACATAACACAGGAAGCCACACTTAGTTCAATAGATAAGCTTTTAAATACAACATGCGAAAATAAGTAGGACTACAGGAAGTTTCTGTATCAGCTGCACTCAGTATCAGCTGTATGATGTTAGCTCACAAGCTTGTTACTTCCAAATTACCCTTTGTGGTGATTGCACCTGTGCAATTACATTATCACTTTAGATATTATGTATATTACAAGTGGGCAACAAATAAAGCTACTAGTGCAAATAACAATTTACAAGGCACATATCAAACTACACATAATAGATTTCTTGATGTACAACCACAGCTACGAAAATAACGATCTATTAGGCAATTGAATAACAAATTGATAAAATTATTCTTATGTCAGTTGGTTGGTTTCGAACGTTGGCTGATCTCTAACAGTTGTCAAAAGGTTCAGACCTTTGGATACTGATTTACACCTACCATCAAATAAATGTAAACAAACTCACATTTAGAGCATCAAGCCGGTCCTGAGCTCGCTCTGCGGCTGCAAGCTGTGCCTTTAGCTCAGTCACATTTCTTTTTGCTGTGTCTCTCTCTGTAGCTGCCTTTGCAGCCTCAGCTTGTGCCGTCCGAGCCACTGCTTGCGCTGCTGCTGCTTCCTCGCCTGTAAATTAATATTACATTTATTTTCGATAGTGGTTGCTCAGGTGTCACAAATTTGGATCATAGGCAGGTACCACTATCCATTGAGTTGTAGTTGTATTAAGAAATCTGAGCACATTGTCATTTGAATCGGAAACTTCAAATATTCAATTACCAACAAACACTGTTTTATTAAAAGTTGCTGAAATTCATAAAAATTTGGCTCATGGACAGCAAAATAAGAATTGGTAAACCTGTGTCTATAATTATTTTCGACATAATTATTTTAAAGGTATTAAATGTTTGATAAAAATAAATGTTTAGCATAAAGACAAAGTCATGTGCATGAGTACTCACAGAATCCTCTGTGGGGGAATCCTATATTCACCCAAGCTTTTTAAACCTCTTCCAATTTTATGATTGAGTTCTAGTATAAAATGAATTACATTTATGCTGTGTCATGCAAAGCAAAGAATCTAATTGGATATGATTCAGCAATGTTGCTTAATGTTCAAAATACTCTGACATAAGACTTAACAAAAGTGCTGTTTTGATTTTTCATATATCCTACCTACTTTTTAATTTATTCAATACATGGAGGACTTAGTGCTAAAAGAAACAAAACCATAATCAACTGTAAGCCAATGGACAAGGTTTCACGTTTATTGACAGACAAGAATATACTTGATCTATTGAATTTATTTATAAATTCCACTCACAACTGCAAACCAGTATCAAGTATCTTTTAGCAACTAGTGTAAAAAGTATTGGGTAATGTCTGACCTTGCACAGACGCTAGTGAAAGCTTCAGTTCTTCAATCTTTTGTTCCCAAAAGGCGTCTCTCTCCCGCAGCTTGGCTTCTAACTGAGCAGAGTACTGTTGTTGTAGTACAGCCTGGTCTACCCTCCCACCAGTGCGCTCTGATAAATATGACTCCATTTGCGGTGATATTGACTAGAAATAAACAAATATAATTGTTAAATATGTTGCTATTTTCCATAATAAACATCAATAAATTAACAAGTTAGTATTGAAAATTTCTCCTTTTATTGCTGGTGCTATTTTCACACAAATGGAATGTAATTAAATTATTAGTAGTGACTTTATTCTCAAAGTCAAATGGAGTTCTTTCATTTATGGTACATTTTTCAGTACTAGCAAAAGAGATGATCTAAAAGAAGTGCAACTTACATCTGATGTAGAATCCCCATGGCCACCAGAACTAGAAGGACTTGCTGTTGACTGAAGTAAAACACTTTATATTAGTAACTTGACAAATATAAATTATTTAGTTTATAAGCACACCTACATTAAAACAAATGTAAAAACTATGTGCAGCAGAGAGATTAGAGAAATATATTCCAGCAAAAGGTGCAGTAACTTACATATTGGTACTCAAATACTTTATTAATTGGTCTGGTGATTAGCAGTAATTACTTACAGAGTCATCCCTGAGCGTTATTCTTCCTAAGAAAGCACCGCTTCGCCAGCTACTAGTTATTTTACTTATGTCACTACCAGTTTCTTCCTTTATCTTACTTTTCAAACTCGCGAACATTGTAACTTGACAGCGATGCTACTAAAAAACAATAAAACAAAACTGTAACTCGATTTCCAATGTAAATGACCATGATAACGCTCGATAACTTACCAGTTTCGAGTTTAATTTATTTCACTATTACTTTACGTCAAGTCAAAGGTAAACTAAGGTAGTCAGAAAAAAACATTATTCGCAGTTATACGTGTTATGTTTAAACAGAACATATTTCCTTCGCAGGAATAAATTATCAGGACAAGTAAAACACAGTAAGAAATAATTATTGTTCGCACAAAAAGATTACTGTCACTCTGACTGAAAAGACGAAAGACGAGTGCGCAGGGTTGCCAGATGTGATTTTATATTTCCCCAAAAGATGATGACCAAAGTGCTAAAAGGCATACCCAAACCTTTGCCAAAAGCTACACATAGTACTTTTAATGAATTATTAAAACCTAGATTCTGAATTTTTATCATTTATTATAACAAAATCAAATAAATGCAAGCAACAAGATCTTATTGATTGTGAATAAATAACAACTATTAAAAATGGTAATAAAATTACTTGACACCTTATGGATCATTATTTTATTGAAGACTCTTTATTTAAATAAAAAATTATATACCGTTAAATTGTGTAATTATGTTATTTAAACAGTGTTTATCATTTATTCATCAAGCGAATTTACATTCACTAAACGTACATTTTAAACGCATATAATAATCGCACTATTGAGCTATAAGATTACACAAAATTCCCATATATTCATTTGTTTCCCCCAATATTTTTGTAAAATTCAAATTATTTTACCCACAATTGTGAGAAACATACCTTATCTGGCAGCCCGGGGATGACATTCTGTTTGACAGTTGACAACTGACTAATCACTAGAGATGGGACAGGTAGTGATTTTGAAATCAAGAAACCAAATTAAACTAAGGCGATTTAAAAGTAACTCATAATTATTTCCGCAGTATCAGTGTTGTTAGTTGTTTATCATTATGCTTTTTGCGAGCAACTAACGTCTTATATTCTGATAATAGATGCATTCTCAGACATTAAATAATTTTATCACATCATGTTTCTTTTCACGATTAATGAATCGAATAAGTAATTATTTTGACATTTGCAGATTTAAAAGTGGTTTGATAAAAAGTAAATGGAAACAAGCTAAACTTTTTTCGCCTCTTCGGTACGTATTTAAATTTTGGGTATCTCCAAATTATTATTCTTTTTCAGTAAATAGGAAAACGGACAAAAATAAATTAAACTTAATTCCCAAATTAAAGTTTCAGTAGTCACGTTGGAACCAGGTTCATGTCATAATCTTATCAGTTATCAGACTGGTACTGAAAAGATTGAATGGAACAGTCTCCAACGAGATTACTCTCATAATATTGTCATTCTTTCCTCTTTATTAATGATTCGTAACAGTAAAGCATAGGATGCGGTAAACTGCAGAAAATATTCTGGAGCTGCTTGCTGCAACCTCGTTTAACGGGCCTCGCAGGGCTTAACACTTCACGACGGCACGGTTGGCGCAGTGGCTGATCGATCGACTGTTACGCCGCGCGTCGTGGGTTCGCTTCCCACACGGGACAAATATTTGTATGGCCTACAGGTTGTTCTGGATCTGGCTGTTCATGTATGTGACTTTTAACGTTTGAAAACACCCACGATACAAGAGAAATTCCTAGTGAGGGGCAAAGTCTTAAAAAAAACTGTAGGTACCCTTTTAAGAGTATATTTAATGCCTTTGGCATAAGTAGCCTCTTTACATTTGTTTGTTGAAAGGATTAAATAAATAAATATATGTATTTCCTATAAATTATGGGAATGTGTAAGAGCTTCCCGTAGTTCTTCATGGATTTTGCAGCTCAGTATTAGGTTACTAATAAAGTCATACGCCACCCGCGATCGTAACAAAAGTGTATTTTATGAAGTAGTCAAAACTTAAATTTCACGACGTAGATACCTATTAATAAAAAGAAATTAGCCTTAATAAGTGAAGTAAAAACTTCGATTCCCTTGTGGGATTTAGCATAGTTCTTATATGGAGAAGCGTAGAAAGCTAAAATTGTCGGAATTTTGACTATTAGGCGAACTAGTATAGGTAGATAGTATAACTAGGTAGCTTTTTTTAGCCAAATTACCTACATGCCAAGATTTTGGTCAGATTCAAATGTTTTTGAATATAAAACCCTAATAGGCTGCTAAGTAGCCTTGGTTCAATAATTGCCAGCATTGTCTTTAAAAAAAGTGTTATCCTTTGCTCATGTCATCGTTCGCCTTAATATAGTCACCGGCACGTAACTTGGCAAGAGTCGTTAGATGCGCACAAGTCGTTTTTTAGGTCTCTTTGGTAGACAAGCGGGACGCGGGGTATGAGGTACGTCAATCCGAGCGCGCGATTGGTGCAACATTCGACTGTTGCCTCCCGAACTCCCGATTACACTTGCGTGCACGAAAGTTGTAGGTACCCTTTGTTTTTGTTGTGTTTATGTTAAAGAGTTATTGTTATTGTTTTTAAATTCAGTTTTTGTTACGAGTTGATATTATTGTTATTGTTTTAAATTAAAAAATTAAGGCGATAAAAGGTGTGCCTTTTTTCGCATACTTTCCTCGTATGCATATTATTTATAACTCCCAATAAACTTTACGAATTCCACTCCCTTCTTCAACTTTCTTCTAATCAGATATTATTAAATATAAATGATGGCAATAACCATAAAATAATGACGATCAATAAAAGTCACCACTTTTTTGATCCACTAAGTGCACGATGCGCGAACTTACCCCCACTACGCCAAAACCTTGCCAACTTACGTGCCGGTGATTGTACTAGGGGTGCGTTTTCACCAGATAAGTGTGGGAAAGGTGAGTTCAGTGTGAGGAGTTGAGCGGAGCTGTGAAACCGAGTCCACGCAAGCTGTACGAGGCAGCAGGCTTGTATAAACAAAGCAAGTGACTCCATGTAGACGGCACAGATCCCTCGAACACATTTCTCGTTTGACTTTCTTTGAATGTATAGAATCTGGCCTACTTTAAGCTCTTTTCTACCAGTTGCGCTGTCCTAGACAAGAAAAATTAAGTAATTCTATTAGCGGGTATCGCACACATCCCTCGCCTCCTCGTTTCCTCGGACATCCTTGGTGAAAACGCACCCTAAGGCTGCTTGTACACCAGAGTGGAGAAGCGGAGAAACTGTTTCTCCGCTAATCCTATAGGATTGCACAAAATTTCTGCTTCGCTCTAGTGGACAGGGATTGTTGGTTAATATTTGTCCGTTTCTCTGCTCCACAGCCGAGCTCCGCTCCGATGGACATTCAGCCTAAGGGTCGTAGTCGTGTCCCCCTCCACAGATCACTTCATGGCAGACCTATATAACCGACCAAGAGCGAGTCGAACTCTCAGACTGACGGTACCCTAAGTACCTCGTAGGATTTTTTTTTTTTCTGATTTCAATATTATCATTATTTGCGACCACACAACTAAGTTTGTAAGTTAAGGATTTATCTAAAACACTGTGGCAGTTAGAGACAACGTAATATTTAACCTGCATTTACTGGATTTATTTCAGATTCTCTGCTTCGTAAACTTCGGAGTGAAGAGGGAATGGTATTTATTGAGCAGTTGAAACATGTGATTAGGTTGACTGCTCACTTGACCTGCTTACCCCACTTTAAAACTTTGCATTATCATAAGCATTTTTTGTAACTATTCCAAAATTCTAGTCGATAGCAATGAAGCTGTGACAGAGACTTTCGAAGTCGCACTAAACTGTTTTGTTATGGATCCGCAAAAAGGATGTGATTTTGACTGACTATGATGCGTGATATACCATCCGGGTTTATATTCGGATATTATACATATAAGCTAAGGCAACTATGCTCCATTTACAATAAGATTAGACAAATATCGGCTAAATATCGATAGTTAATGTGATATTTTGCTAAAATGACTGCATTTTAGTGTGAAAATTGATATCTAAATAGTAAACAGAACACATTTCTTTTTCAAATCACGGAGCTTATCAAACACCGAAGTTATAACGACATTTGTCTAATGTTACCATGAATACAGTCAACGGCACCGCACGGTACTAGTAAAAATTATTATACGACAATCACTTTTTAGTGCTATATATGGTCGAATTTAATGTTTCCATGGACTTGCGACGGTTGACTGTACTAACAAATGGATACTATGTACTTAACACTTTGAGATGGGTAAGGTCAGGTGGGTACGTAGATCAAGTTGTCTCAAACTAGAACATACCTAAGTCCTTAGGCAAAAATAACTGATCACCACAAACAGCGCAGATAACAAACTTTGTGTGAGTTTTCTTTCATTAATCTCCACCGTTGGCTCTCGATTCAAGTGGCGCGACCTCAAATTCTTTTAGGTCACAGTAATGAAACATGTTTGGGGTCAATGTCGCTTTGAAGGATGCTCTTCACTCGGATACAAATGATTAGATTGTTGGTTTCAGGTATGGAATAAAAACACAGTGAAGATATTATTTAGTTATATTGATTTAGTTTGTTAGTTCAATGTGGGTAGATAAGTACTTTCGATATCTACATCTGTTCTCCAGATGTTAGTGATTTTAAGAGGCAAAGATTTCAGAAACTTAAAGCTTAAAGTTAAAGGTCAGCTGTGGTAGGTAAGTTCTCTAGTTAAAATTACTTAATCATATAGGTTATCTTAATATATTGTTCTGATGTTATTATGTAACATTGCATTTTTGCGTTCTCTAGTTTCTGCAACCACCTTGGGAAAAATGTGTGAGATGTGTATGTTTGAGAAATACATTGAGAATTTGTCGGCTGAGTTTACACTCAGCCGACAAATTCTCAATGTATTTCTTCCTTCTTTCTTCTATCCATTCAATGCGGTCTGGTGTAGTACCTAGCTGTAAGCTAGATTTGGCATATTTTTGTTGTGGAACCTATTTTATCGTGTAGATACATGACATAATAACTTCTATGTCACTGATAGAAGGTTCACTTTTAATTGTTTCGGCGACTCCATTCAATGCAATACTTTGTGTGTGTTGGGTGTGTAAGTATAGGGATTTCAGGTAATGATGTCGGATAAATAAAAGACACAGATCACATATTCAGTTGTTTATTATCTATACTGTACTCAAAATTGATCCGAAGATCACATCACATAGTAATTTCATAAATAATATTACAATGTCATGTACTTTCTGTGATTGTTCGTGAATAAAAAAATGTTCACAATATTATCAATACTTTGTTCACTGGACCGGTTTACCTTTAAGTAGACTGTAGGTACATACTACATAATAAGATACCATTATTTTAGGTACTCAAACAACTTACAGTGTATTTGATGAGAGATATAATAATCAATTATTGTGTTGCAGTTCATTTTTTTGTCAATATATTTACAGTTTTACATTTTTTTTTGTGATTTACAAATAAATTCTTGAATATTTAATTAGGTCATCATTACTCCATTTGGATTTATAATAACAGTACTTTATAGTTAAAAATATCACAAAAATGAAATATATTATGTGTAAGACACACGCAACATTAAAAATACAACAAAAGAAAAATATAAAATCCACTAGAAACCTCGGGCCAGAAGAGTCCCTTCTAAACAGGAAGGATACTTTCGATGTTCTATATTTCATAACGGCAATTTGATACCATAATTATTATTATCACACTAATTAATTATAAAAGTAATCGATTGTCTTACAATAAATGCGTCAGATCATAAAATTTTGATTATAAAATTATAGGCAACAAATAATTCATGAAACGATAAATTCCAACAAAAAATAAAATGACAACTTATACATTTAAGACTCATAGTGCCGTATTGATAAAAGTGAACTGTTCACCTTAGCCACTAGCACGGGACTGATAATAACAACCAACATAAACACAAACGCAACGAGTTACTAATGAGTTTGACTCCGCATCCGATATTCACCTTTTATCGATATGGCATTCCACTTACGTTACGACAATAAATATAACACGCTTACACATTAATCACTTCTTTAATTCCGACGCTAGGAATTATTTCATAATATATACCTAAAAATATAATCACGGCACAAGTATCCCTCCGACTAAATTACTAAAGTAGTGTCACTTTATCAGGATTTAGAATCAAATATGTATTATGTATCTTAAATATTTCATTATTAATATATCATTATCAAAATATCCACTAAATGGGAGGAATAAATCAAATTATTAATATTTATTTCTAACATTAATCGCATGACTGATCAACAAAAAGGATATGGACTAGGAATAATATTAGGCATTAGGCTTCCATGCCTTCGGGACGCGCGCGCCGTCCGCGTGACGCGCCGCACTCGCTCGCACGTGCGACACGCGCTACGAGTGCGAGCGAGCCACAAGCCGGCTAGTGCGACGCGCGCGACACCCGCGACAATTGCGGTGCGATAGGAACTCGCGACTCGGCGCGCGCGCACCCGCCTCTCTCTCTATCCGCATATCACCTCTACATACATACGACGAGATAAATTTGATCAAAACGTTAATACTGTTTGTGTTGAAAACAATATAGGTAGCTATTTCTTTATGCTGTACTCACCGAGAGGTATTCGGACTCGATCGTCGGTAATATTTTGTGCATTGATAGACGGGAATCGACCGGTAAAAGAATGAATATCTAGCAAAATCTATCTGGAATAAGCCGACGTTCTATCCTAGAATTTAGGTAAATAGCTTGGAAGTATGCCTTCTTCGTTTTAATATTGTCCGATAACGTTCATTGTATTATGAATTTCTGTCCTATCACTCTACGAGTGTCGCGATCTATGCTAATGTGTGAACTGGGCGACGCCTCGGCGTCGTGGGACGTGGGATGTGGTGCGAACGGGATGGCTCCTTAAGGGAAGAACGACGTACCGACTAGTCGCACGAGCGGGCGCACACAGGCGAACTGCGCGCGCGCCGCTCGACACACGCGAATTGTGCTCCGGCGTCAAAAGTTTCAGTGCCGAGGGAGAGAAGCGGCTACTCTATTGGTGTTTCATTACTGACTCACTTAATCTAATCTAGTGTAAAACTTGTCATCTAGAAAAAAATAATTTTATAACATACGTAAAAAAGTAACATAATTCTCACAAAAATGCTCACGTTAGGAGTGGGGGTGATGCAACTTTTGACACCGGCCTAGCCGCCGGCGGACCGGCGACCGGTGCGCCGCGCACCACCCAAACATTACATCGCTTGCTTATATACAACAAAGTTTACGTGCGACGCCCGATGGCGACCGCACCGATCTTAACAGGAACTCATATCGTATCTTAAAAAAAAAATATACAGTAGTAATCAAACATTTGAAACCTCACTAACTACTATTCGACGATCTCGGTACGATCTCGATAAAATTACTCAAACGGCTCCGGCGTCTCGAAATCTATTCATATCACAATCGCATGACCGTGCCTGAGAATCATATCCCGCTACTTATGTACACACTCTTTCCCGAAGATTGGCGCACTCCAGGCCGGCGCGGGGCGCTGCGCAAGCGCGCTCGCGCCTCGCGCCGGCTGCTTACTCTAACCGATACACTAACATATCACCACCTCAGCCGCGGGGGCGGCAGTACGATACTTGCCGAACCTGCCTTTCCCGAGTGTGCCAGAGGCGCGATCGATATGGATAACGCTGGGCGCGGGCGATGCGGGGATGGAGGGTCGTGGGGGTGTGGGTGTGGTGTGTGGGGGGGTAGGGGGGGGGTCTAGGGCGTTGTGGTGGACGGGTGGCGGGGCAGGTTAGGGGGGTCGCAGCGCTGGCGGCAGGTGTACGGGGATGTGGTAGTAGCGGCAGGCAGCGCGGCGGCACGTGCCAGCCGCGGCGTCGCGGCACACCACCACGCGACACCCCACCACCTGCAGCCCGCACCCTGCAACACACACAGCACAGTGTTAGCATGCTCACACAACAGAGCGGTCACACGATGCACCCGCAGGTCACAATCAAGTAAAAGATACACACCAATTGGGGGAACAGTTATCATGGCTACATTCTGTTGAAGGTCACAAATCTAAAGTCAACTAATTATGGCCACATACAGTCCATAGTATACGATAATCTGTACATAATATAGAGTTCATAGACAAAGTCTACATAGTATATGAATAGTAAAGCAAATACTGAAACTAGTGAAAACTACATCACTGAACTAATGTTTCAAAATGGTACAGGAGTAATAGTATATGTACCAACAACTGAAATATCTAAACTAAATTGGTTATATATAGTTCAGTCTACGGATAGTTGGCTACTTTCAAGAGAATAAAACTACGCTATAGATGTAAGATAACAAAATGTGGTGATCATGCAGATATACAAGGAAAGGGGAAAGGGGACATTTCTATCCATGATCTGAAACTTGACGTATTGTTGACAATTAATTAGTTACACGTTAACAGTTATAATGTGGTCTGGCTATCGTTTGTTACTACGAAATAGAAGAGAGTGAATATTAGATTAAAACTGGCTGCTTACCTTCACGAATATGAACAAATCTGCAGGTAGGTCTTGTACATCCTTGTCGATTAAAATCTTGGCACACCGGGAGGGTGTCCAGTAACTGAAAATATAACAATGCTTTGATTAGAATTTATTGTCGTTACTCAATTTTAATATTCATACAAAACGATGGTCCCACAATGCTCGTGCTCTTTGACACAACATTATTTTATTTCTTGCATACTTTCAAGGCATGTAATTTCTTGGCAATTGTGACTGAACAGTCTTAAAGATATTCGTTGGCTTTTTCGTTGTAATTTCTGCAAACTATTTCCATTTGCTTATATCAGGGGCGAGTGGATAAGCCTTTTTTCTCGGCTTGGTTTTGCCAAAATGACTGTCAAACTATGTCAAACTACTGTACAAAAAGTTCTTTATGCATTCCAGAAGTGTCACATATTTGCATTGTGGAACAACTGTATGTATGTTTCTTATAACTATAATCTACTTCATAAACAGTCGATAATTATAAGATAAAAAATTATTAAAAAACTACTCTTATTTATAATTTGTGTAAATATATGTAAGAGTGTATTTTTACGTCGCCAGAGACTGGCTAGTAACGACGGTTTATGAATTCGTTGTGTTAATAGTGTTAATTCTAATATCTAGTTCATCACTGATTGGACATTCATACATCTGACACTGATTATTATCCTCATTGCACAGCCGTCTGAAAAATAACGCTGAAATAGTTTTTGTAATATCAAAGAGCAAAGTATCACAAATGGTCCATCACAGTAAACCTAGCACATTGTATTGAATTAAGGTTCCCTAGTCGTGTTAGCTTATTCTCAAATGATCAATATATATTGGTATATAGGAAAAAGTTTATGCGTGTGTAGTTTCTCAGTCGCTACATAAAATTAACACAAAACGGGACACACGGAAGGCGAAAATTGCTCGAAATCAAATCTTGTTGCTGCTTCAATATTACAAGAACTTTACAAGATTCGTTGCACAATATGATTGGATCTTCCAAGCATTCTTTCATTTACGTGCGCGCTGATATCATATCATGTGTGTCACCTTTATATTGTAGTACTGTTGAGATAATAGTAGGTATGCAACAATTAACAGAATAGTGAAGAGCCCACTGCTAGAGTTATTCTCGTGAACGAGCTTCCATAACCGTCAGAGAGTGTTAAAGTACGCTGCACTATGCACATAGGTATGAATATATAATATCTAAATGGCATGCAGAACGCTTGAAGTATAATCATTATTGCGCAGCCAATCTTATTTTAAGCGTGACTATATTTTACAAAAAAGCTTAAGCATGATGCTAGACAACTTTTACCAGGGCGAGGGCGTACTATAGGTTTTGTAGCGTCCAAAGTGTACCCATAAATACCAACTGTTGCTATAATAAAGCTAAAGGAGGCTGTGTGGGGAGAGTTACGACATGTGTCTGCTCGGCTGTGATGAATTTAGATCTCCCGATGTTCTCAGTAGAGGAACGGAGGACGTCATGCTTATCGGTAGGTTGGCATGGTTATAATGTAAATAGACAAATTAAATTTATACCTTTAGCTTACATGACAGTTCTGGACGTGACATGTTAGTGGTAGTACAAACTGCAACATAATGACCATTAGAGAGTGCGGTTACTGTACGACAAACAAAAGAAAACCAAGTATATTATTACATCTACGTGAACACTTTAACAAGCGTCAGAGAGGCCTCAACAAGTCGTAAGCGAGGAATTGAAGCCGTAACGGCGAAGCATTTTAAGCATTGTAAGAAAAGTCGAAGTGAGTGCAAACGATTACATTAGGAACTCTACTCGAGGCATACTGTGCTCTTCTCACATTAACAACATACAATCAAAACACTTCGAGTTTTCTTCATTCACCATCGCCACTCAACTACCAACTACGCATAAAAAATGTTGTTTACAAAAAGCATTTCAAATGAGTGTATAAAAAAACCCCCTTATTAGCAGTTGATAGTTGACATTGGCCAAAAGGTGAATTCCATAGGGAACTAAACAGTTGACTATGCATTTAAATAATTATATTTATAGTGTTGTGTAAATGTTATTCAGTGAATTAGGCAAGTTTATTATTGAAACGGCCAACTGTTTAGTAGTTTGTAAAATGGCTTCGTTAAATTTTAATTATTAAAGTGACCCTGTACTGAAACTGCCGAGAACATTAGGTATTAGAAGCATATTTAGAAAAGAGAGCGCTGGAAGTTAATATTGCAATTGCATTTCCATGCGAGTGACAAGTGGCGTGTTTCAGTATAGGCTCCAAACAGGAAATAACTTATACTGAGGATATTATAGTAAGCTGATTGTATCTTACCGGGTGTAAGCAAGGCAATACTGTAGAGTGACTTCTTCCACATTTGAAAGCAAGTATGTCTCACTATACAAAACTAAAAATCATCAACAAGTAGGTTGTAGCAACAACTGTACATTACAATATATAATAGATACAGTTACAGCACAATGACTAGATGGTGTGATGATGACAAAGACATAATCATGAGTCGGCTGACAAGCGATGCCACCAGTCGGCCACCGCCAGGGCCGTCCTCGTACCTCCACTGTACCGTAGTGCCGGGTATATCAAATAGGTCACCGATTAGATAGTGTCCTGCCTGCCACCTGTATCAGCAGGAAAGGAAGTAATGTCAGTGCTGACGATGCCAAGTATGATGTGAACAATTAGTCGTTTTCCATATTGTCTTCCTTCGATGCGTGTAGTCAGGTTTATTAACAAAGCTCATTTCACCAAGCGCACCTTGTCCCGCTGTTGTGAATGGCCCCGCTGAGTGGTGATCGTGTTTGACTGTACTTTGCTTATTGTTAACAAGCGTCTGTTTGCCTACAAAGCCCGCGAAAAGCGTCACAAACTAAAACTAAATAAGTACGTCTACAGAAGCCGAGTGAAGAAGCAAGCTCTGAAGTTCTATGCGGAGTCCAAAGTAGGTAGATTTACTTCTTTACTTTTTGACAAATCAATCAGATATGATGGTATTATAGGCTTGTGTAATAAGGATATTAAAAATTAATATCAGTATGAAAATTGTATATTTTCGTTTAATCATTACTAAATTATGTTAGGCCAATACATTTTACTATAACACACAATTACAACAACAACAACAGATATTTTTTAGCAGGATTTTCATTCAAAACAGTAGGTAATGATCAATTTATCGACTTCGAGCTTCTGAACAGAACAAAATAAGCGGCAGACGTTAAGGTGTAGGAGGTGATATGCGTTCGATAGCGTACTGGTTAGAGCGAGGCGAGTGGCCGTGGGCCGGGAGAGCCGGGCGAGCCGGGGAAGCGCGGGACTGCGCGGGATTGTGGGATACTGTGCCGTGAAACAAGGACACTGTTCTTTGCGACTAATCAAACAATTCATGTGTTCACGTTAAGCCCACATCACACGCCACTTGTTTCGCTGTTTGCTGAACGCAGAGACGCCACAGAATAGTAAATACAATATTAAAATAAGAACGTTCATCGATAATACAAAACAAACGAATATTTAGCACAGTTGATTTCATGATCAAACCTGCTTGTCACTGGTATATACAGTGCCACCTGGCACTAAATTATATTAATTTATAGTAGTCAATTTGGTAGTGGTACAATTTGATTATTGTGTGTCCACTTCGTTGTATTGAGTTTTATTTAATAGACTGTGGTATCTCAGCATGTGCATAACACCAACGGATCAAGTGTCGAGGAGCGGGCGGGCTGGTGTCTACGACTGGGATTAACGTAAGCGGCATGCGGTGATGTCACCGGTGTGCGGTGTGGGATGCTGCGGGGTGGTGGGGGGTGTGCGGGTTGCGGCGGGTGTGCGGTGCGGCACGCGGCACACGTTACCTGTCCGCGCTCGTCGGTGTACACCACGTAAGGCGCGTTCGGGGGCGCACAGCCTTTCCGTCCCGACACAAAAAGCGACAAAAGATTGCAATGCGGACGCAGCCGAAGCGTCATTCGGAAGGCATGTAACAGAAAGCGTTTAAAATAAATATAAGAAGGTGCGACCGAAAGAAAACTGCGGGGGCGACGCTCGTCACCCCCGCGCCACTACTGATGATCACGCCGGCACACTTAGCGCACACAGGAGCCACTAGAATAATGAGAATAATACCTGATGAGCCAAACGTATAGGGGTGGTGGATTCTATTCCATGCGAAAATTAGAAGGCGGCTGTGTTAGGTGCGGGCCTGCTGCTGCAAGCCGGTAACCACTAGGTAGGTACGGGATCGACACATCGGCCAAAGCGCACCCGTGCGGAGCTCCTTCGAGAACAAGCGTGTACGTAGCGGGATCGACGGACCAAGCGCTCAACTCTCAGAACGACGACAGGTACTCACGATAAACGACGATCGACAAGAGGTAATAAAAAAACGTACAGTCATGCATCTCAAGCGTTATTATTACCGGGATCGTAGATACGAGAAATATACACGCATAGGGTAATAACGGTAAGTGAGTAGAGATACAGTAGTAGGTATATATATATAGCGTAAAACTACCGAGACATCCGCGAGGGCGACGCCGCTCGCTTCGTCCTTACAATAATACAATACAAATGTGACAACACGCCTAGCGCTAACCGCCCCGACAGGCCGGGGCGGGACACTCGGCCGCACACGTACGAGTCTCTACGCGGAGACCCCGCGTCCCGCGCCCCGCCGACCGCGCGTGTCGCACGTCTATGTCGTCTTCATCTTTTTGTAAGGGTTGACGGCCGCCGCAGCCGCCGCCGCCGCCGCCGCCGCAGCCGTGGGCGGCGTGGGCGGCGGCACCGCGTACATGAACGGCTGCTGGTAGTAGGGCATGGGCATGGGCGGCGCGGGCCAGCCGCGCGGCATCATCATGTGCGGCGCGCGCATGAGCCCGGCGTGGTGCTGCATGCCGGCGCGCGCCTTCAGCGCCTGCTGCGTGTAGGCGGCGGCCGCCTGAGCCATGGCGGAGTGCTGCGCGGCGAACGCGAGTGCAGCGACGTAGTTCTTCTGCGCCACCTCCTTGGCCATGGCGGCCGGGTCCGGCGTGCCGCCGTCTCCCATGGGCGGCGAGGGAGGCGGCGCGGGCGCGGGTGCGGGCGGCGGCTGCGGCACGGACGAGTTGGGCATGGGCGCGGACGCAGATGGCAGCGGTGCGGACACACTGGACGGCACGCTCGCGGACGGCGGGGCGGACGTGGCGGGCGCGGGGTACTCACATGATACGGGCACGAACGGCTGCTGAAGCTGCATCAGCTGCTGGTAGGTCGTCGGCGGCTGATACACGGGCACGCCCGCTTTGTCGGCGGCGGGTCGCTTGTACGGCACTACGCCAGGGAAGGCCTGCGGAAAGTAGAGGAGAACATTAGTGGCATGTCGATTGGTTGCGGACGCAAGTGAAGCGCCACAGTTATCGCAAGATACTCACGAAGTTATCGTAGTAGAAGGATCCGACGCTTTTCATGTCCATCTGAAACGAGAAACAGATGGTTGAACGGAGGGCTCCGGGCGGAGGGCTTGGTGCGGGCGGACGGCGACGGGGCGCCAGGGGCGGGGGTGGACCCTGGCGCCGCGCCACCGGCGGCCCGCTGCGGGAGGGATAGGCGCGCGGAGGGATCGTGCGGGCGGGAGGGGGAGCGGAGGAGAAGCGTGCAAAGCTGGCGTTGTACCGGTGGCGGCTCGAGCTCGGAGGGCGCCGGCCGTTTCTTGCCCGGCTCCGACGTCACGCTCGCCGTGGGCTGCTGGGCTGCGGCGGCCGTCTACGTGAAGCGAAGCGTCGCAGGACGGGACAGAAACAATAACGATGTAGTAGATGCACAGAATACACCTAAAGCTCGGCGTAAGGTGATATTATGCGATAGATAAAAATAAAATAAAAGTGAAGCGTGAGTGCGACGGAAGCGTGGCGCGAGCCAGCGCGAACTGAACAGAACAAAGCTCTGCGTACGTAAGCGGCGTCGCGGCGAGCGAGACCAAGCGGAAGAACAGAAGCGAGCGCGAGCGAGCGAGGCGAGAGCGTGCAGCCTGGTGGCGTACCGCGCCGCGCGCCTGCGCCTTAAGGTGCGCCTGCAGGTGCAGGGGAGGGTGGAAATAGCGGCAGGGGTCGCGGACGCAGCGGCCCTTGACGGCGTCCATGCACACCGTGACACAGCCGTCGTCGTGCGCGGCCACGGGCGGCGGCGGGTGCGCGAAGCGACACTCGGACTCGGCGCGCTTGCACGCGCCGCGCTGGAACTCCCGGCACACCTGCACCACCACACACCAGCCATGTCCGCCGCTCGCACCCCGCGCTCATCTACCCTCTGCCTACTCTCACGTCTGCGCGCCGCCGACACACACTACGTGATGCAAGTGCTTTTTGCAATGCCTCACGTGTGATAGCTATTCAGTTACTTTTACAAAGACACGACCGCGACTTTAACTCGGATAAATGTAGCGTGTCAACAAAGGTCTATGTGTGGCATTATTTACTTTGTTTTGTCACATTATACAATTTCCTTGTATCATTGACCTAGACCGGACGCCGCTTTGTGATTGATATTTCTAATCGAAAGACAACCTAATACTGTTATAATCTAAAGAATTATTACGCATCCGTCGCATCTTCAAATAAATTTGGTCAGGAAGGAATTTCCATAATGCCTATTTCTTGCCTAAAGTATTTGATTTACAGATGTGAAGCGTTCGGCACGTCTACACTGTAAGCGCAAATCGACACTTATTAGCCGGTGGTCAACGATAGCTCGTCTTATTCACCTATTTGGCAAATATGAGCGTGCGCAACATAGCCGAGATTGCGCCAACAGTGTAGGTCCTTCACCAGAGGGAGAAAGCGAGTGCTGCTCGCGAAGCAAACGCAGGCGCACCGGGCTAGTGCGCCCGCGCGCCACAGACACACGGGGACGGGGCATACGGCAATTGGGCCCAAAATTTGCGGGGACCGACAAATTTTTAATCTGATGCACTCAATAATCATTCGACAGTTTACTACAGTATCAGATTGATAGCAAAACAATTGAACCACATATCAATGGATATTAACTGCAATGATTAAATATAGGTCGGTCCCCGGCATAATTAAGTGGCAACATGGGGAAGCACTACTCGAGTGTAGACGGTAAGAGGGGATTAATTGTTTATCAACGATTATGCTTACCTCTAAACGGTCAGTGCGCGGCAGTTTTTGCTGCAGCACGGGCTGCTGCATGACGCCGAGCGGCGAGGCGGCAGCGGCGCTGGGGTCGTGGCCAAGCACGGCTGGCACCAGCTGCGGACCGTAGTACTGCGCGTACGTGGAGCCCACGCCGGGCACGCCCGACAGGTACGGCGACGTCGCCTGCACACCACACCAACACTAACACTCAGTATACTTGTACATTTACTCATTCGTTAGCAACGATGTTAGTTTCTTATTATCAAAATACGCAATGTCTTATAACTTATTGAACGCATCTTTAAAGCCCACTTTATGCTTGCTTCTAATACAACACTTATTATTTACAAAAGCGGTACAACTACAAGAAATCAAAAAAAAAAAGTTAATATTCAGAAAATAGTTAGCCAAACAAGCAATCACATGCAATCATAGATAGTCGAATTGAAATATTAAATAAGCATACGGTATATCCAGTCTAGCTACCCACCGGCCACCAGAAGAAGACAAAAGGACGGGATATAACGGGAAGGGCTGAATTAGAGGTCTAATCAAGGGTTAAGAGTGCACTACGGTGCTGAAGGTGTGCCTATCATGTGTGTGGAGAGAACAGGCACCGGATGCGAGGGGCCGGTGGTGTCGTCGCGCTCGGCGGCGGCGGCTATTACCTGCGGGGCGAGCAGCGCCAGACTGATCGGGTCCAGTGCAGTGAGGTGGCTGGCTGCCGCACCCGCGCCGCCCACGCCGCCCACCTCGACACAAAACCACACAAACACGCTACTCATCGTGCGAGGCCAGGTCTGCGCTAGCGCCACCGTCAAACCGCCTCCACCTCACTCTTCGCAACGACTCACGGCCACTCTCGGGCCCACGGCAGCGGCGTATCGACGTGAATTGCTTTGTGATCTCCTGACCCTCTACGAAACGCGAGAAGTAAATCCGAAAGCTACGGAGTATACAATTCTGTAAGCGCAGGGCGCCGAGGCGGTGCGAAGAGGAAGGTCGAGGAGAGTATCGGGTCGCGTAGATAGCGACAGTGAGAACAGTGGGGAGGACGATGTCCGGTGATTTAATTTGCATTACCGCTTATACCCAGATCATACACATGTGAGTAAGTTTGGAGAATAGTCATGCCACTTAAGGAACGATTCGTACAAACATGCTCAAGCAGTGGGGAGCGATCGGCCTCAGCGGCATAGTTTAAGTTGTGCCTGAAAATTAGTAGACTATCTATATTCTAAAATAAATACATACACAGATTTTCTCCTTACTTTGTTTAGCAGGTTTACGCACTCGAAGCGAAACTTTAAATTAAAGCGCGGAACTAGTTCCTGGAACGGCTGTGCCGCCTTCAAGAAACTAAATTACCATTAACTTTCAACGTGCACATGATTAAGTTTTCGAGAAAACTTCACGAGGGAATCGAGTTAATTTACTTAAGGATGAAAATATTTTCAATGCGCAGAGCCAACGTTTAACTTACTATTTAGTATGTTTATCTAACTAGTTAAGGACACATTTACGAGGCACAACTTAAACTCGATACGTTATAAAATCTACGTGTTTTAATAATAAGAACGCTTATAATAATAATAATAAAAAATACAGAGTAGCGAGTAACACCGAAAGCTGCGTGTTGCGTGCATACTGAATACCTACATTAGTGTGGAGGTCCGATCGCTCGAAGCTTCGGTAGTAGGAGGGAGCGTAGCTTGGGTGACTCACCACAGCTGGGACTTGGCCAGGCAGCACCTGGCCGGGCGTCAGGCCCATCTGCTGCATTAGTGCGTTCTTGAGTGCTAGGTGATTCCTCCCGTTGATTAGCAACTGATCCTTCAGATGTTGCGGTGGATGAAAGTATTTGCAAGGTGGTTTCTCGCGGTTACACCGACCCTGGAATTGACAAACATTTACGTTAGCATACGGATAACTTCAACAACACGTTCATATACGTACATTAACTTATAAATAATGGTATGTATTAAGGTTCATCGCCGTATAGATATGTATCTATATCGTAATGTTTGGTTACGTTCACATTCGAGGGCGACGACGACGCTATTATGGCACGAAAGTGGAAAATGCAATAGATATGCGAGCTATACGCCGCAGGTAACCGACATTTCTGGGCTTTGAGAATAGACGAAAATGGCGGACCTCATTCGATATCATTCCGATAAGCAATATGTGTAGCGGGGCGGCGGGCGACCGCGGTTTCGGCTCAATATCGGCCGAATGTGCGGAAATCCCTTCATGCATCACAATTGCCGTGAGCCGGGCACGTAGCCACCAGAAATCCTCCACTCGATTTTTCCTTATAACCGCGTCTTAGGCGGTGTCAAATATTTCTGAGGCGTGACGGGGGCGGCCGCGCTCCTCGCTCCGCTCATTTTCGACGTCAATGAGGCGCGAGATAATTGCCTTTCGGAATCGAAGCCCTCCGCCGCACCCGTCTATGATGATTTATTTACATCCGTGTAATTAACTGTCGCACTACGTGACGGGAAGAGCTTCGCGGACGTTTTATCGTCGCACGCCGAGCCTCCTGCGCCATATTTTATTCAGTGAAAAAACGGAAAAGCGCTTATCGCAGTTCCAAAGAAATACGTATACAAACAAACGCCATCTGAATATTCAGTACTCCACTAGGGGACTCCCTTGCTGATAATGTCCGCGGAACAGCTTTGGAGTGATTTACTGAGTAACTTTTCTAAGCATGCCCGATGATATCACTATAGCTGCCAGCTGTTCAGACAGTAGCTATACGTCTGTTTATCTATCAGCAAACATCGCAAAGTGAGAATCTTTGGCTGCAGCTGAATCAGATGCAGGCATGTTCTGAATTTTCTCAGTTATTAAACTTCGGCGATGCGTGCTACAACTAGCTAGTAGAAGCAGTCGGCTGCATTTAGATTAACTTGTTACTGGCAGGCATAATGTTAGTTGGACGGTCCTCTCACAGTTTAAGCTCGGGATAAAGTTATTATTTCCTGTTACTCCGTGCCGTCTACTTTAGCCGAGTTTCGATTCGAACCAACCCGTTTGTGAAACTTGAATGGGTGATCACGTTTCATCATTACTATGATAACTCTGTTAGGTTTATCAAACTTCAATTTATTAGCTGCCACAGTTGGGGAACCGTAAGATAAGTTTATTGTTGGAAGCATTCAGTTGGCTTTGTATCTATTGGTCGAGTGGAGTTGAATGTTTTTGTGGTTGTTGCTATTTATGATCATGTATTTTTATTGACTCTGAAACGTGTAACAATTTCATACGTAGTGCCTAAATAGGAAGGTCTATCAATACGTATAATCCTGGTATTATTTATGCGAGTATTGGCGAGTGCAAGCCGCTGCAGGTGTATCGGCGCGGCGATTAGCGTGACGGATGCCCGCGCGGATACAAATGGCCGGCCGCCTCAGACGGATGACCGCGCCACGCTCGCCCGCCAAACGCATTACGACACATTAATTGCTCTTCGATCACTACGCCTCTACATTTGTTCGTTTAACATCCTTTTTGTTCATTCACGAGCTTTTATTTTACGCTTTAGCCATGTTTGTGAAATGGCTTCAAGCTCCGATATTTTTATCCAAAAAATCTTGTTATCTCTATCCAATATAGAAAAACAGAACAAATAAGCATATAAGACGTAACGTAAAGAAAGACATGTTTATATGAAGCCCCGAAAATTAAACAAAAACTTTCAATATAGCCTATTTGTTCGGTAAGGGCAACGGGAGGGTCGAACGAGCGCAGGGTGGGCAATAACCGCCCAAAACTAATAACATTTTTGTGTGATAGTGGAGGAGCAACCGAGCGCGCTACCCTCGCCGTGTCCTTTATAACACAACAATGCGCACTTGCAATACAATAAGGGGTTAGCCAAGAGTCAGTTTCATCACTGCCTTCCTTCCTGGAGATAAAGAAACAACGTTCGAGGGGAAAGGAATGTACCGACTGTTCGGAGCACCAAACCCAAACGGCACGAATTTAGAGATGAACATAACCCATTGTGACTTGGCACTGGTGCCCGATTAAAGCGAAAACGACATCAATGAAGCGAGACGTTCGTGTCTCGTTAAGGTGAGAGCAGTAAGGCGGCGGAGTGCTCTCGGGAACTACGACGTGTATAACGAACACCCCTTGAAAGTAACGGCGTCCGCTGGCAGTCGGCACGCGCCGCACCTTGTTACTCCATCGCGCCAGCTGCTGCCAAATGCCACCTCTTCCACTTTCAAGCCCGGAAACTGCATCAAGAGTTTATTACTGGATAATCTGAATCTCAGTTTGCCGACCTCACTCATTAGGGAAGTTATGAATGACCTCATTGGCTTGTACTATGATGTTGTTTGCCAACTGACTATTCCGAGGACTGGAATCTAAACAGGTAGGTTTAAATTCAAAGAATTATATTTCACAATACCCTTTCCAACAGTGGGTAACTAGGTAGTAATATAATTGTTAACAAAAGGTCAGGCACATCAATACAGCGTAGCTGAAAACTATTCAGTCGTTTTATTGGACGTATTGGTGTGTGCAGTTCAATGCAAATGTCTTGATCAAAACAGCAATCAGCCAACAGGACGTGAAGAATGCGCCCGTCAGACGAGGCTTGCGGTCGTTAATCGATTAGAACGTTCGATCACGATTGATGTATCGGTGACACGGCGTCGACGCGCGGCGATGCGTGCTCAGGCGTACGCACAAGCCGATCTCGACTCGTCTATTTTACTATTGGGCGAGCGGACACGCGTCGGGATAAATCGACACACGAGGAAAACAATGAAGTAACGAGCCGATGAATGACACGCTCCCGTCGCGAAACGGCTCGGACTCCACTTGTACGCACGTAAGTGGGTGCCAGAAATATTTGGGGACAGACGGAAATAGAACCGGCCGATGAGACGTGCCAACTCCTGCATCGAGTAGGCAGCAAGCGCACGCGACACGTGGCCCACACATATTGCTGGAGGTTTAACATTCTCATGCCGTGTCAAACTTCTACACTGACACATTCGATTTTTTGTAGACAGTTAAGTTAAGTACCAGCCTATTACTGTCCCACTGCAGGGCAAAGGCCTCTTCTCATACAGAGAAGGCACGAGCATTAATCACCACGCTTGCTCAAGACGGGTTGGCGATTTCAGACTTATATTAATTATATGAGTCCAGGTTTCCTCACGATGTTTTCCTTCACCGATGTCAGTGATGTCCAAGATAAACTTAGAAAGTACATATGAATTGAAAAACTCACATTGGTACTAACCCAGGTTTGAACCCACAACCTCGTGCACAAGAGGCGAGGCCTAACCCACTGCGCCATCATGACATTAGACATTTGTAGACAGATTTAATTGAAATCAGAACGATGACGTGTTGATAGACTACCTTACAAAGGATGTTTGTCCAGATCTATATGTGGAAGTCAGTCGAGAGTTATTGGTTAAGATTGTTTTGCTGCAGAGTTTGGTTATTGTACAGGACTTAAACAAAACTGTGTTACTCGTATTCTACAGTTATTTTACATCAAATAGGACTTCATTAAATAAATAGCCCAACTTATGTTATTTTACTCTTCTGCATTGAGATTAATAAACTTGAAAGAAAATGTGACCAATGGAGTGTAATAAGTTTTTGTTTGATCTTTATAGCTTAGTAGAATATGTACCTATTATGGTCACAAAAGACAAGACAGATTTCGAATCGGGGTCGGATGTCCCGCCGGGATTCCGGGAAGAGGTTATTAAAAGGTCCATAGGCTTGAATCGAGTGATAGAGGTAGGTAACACGATCACGAGCAGACTAAGATCCGGCGCCGGATGCCGCAAATAATTTTTTCGACAAGCCAGCGCGAGGGAAAGGTGAAATCTAATTTGCAAAATTTTGTGGTCGGGAAGGGAATTAGGTAAGCAAAGTCAATTCTGAAAGTAAGTAGAATTTGAATTTAAAATGATTTATAGAGGCACAGGGGAGTGGCTAATGAGGCGTCATGCGAGAGGGGCGCGTGTTTACGCTTGGCGCTGAACGCGTATTTTTTATCGCGGCCTCTGGGCGGCGCCGCCCGACCAAAGCTGACGTAACGTCCAACACGCCTACCAGACGAAATAATTAGCCACTATCTAATTGACTTCGAATAATCACACATTAGTGTTGATTAGAATTTAAATCTAATTGGCTTATTTGAATACCAAATAAGAAATTACCAGGCCTAGGTAGCGATATTTTTGTCAGGTCAACAGTCACCGGTCAGTAGGTACCATTTATTATTTATTATTATTATTGAGTCCATCCTGTGTTAAACAGACTTAAAGCCATTTAAAAGTTATTAAAAATATGGCTCCTGAACTCATCCCTTTTTATGGGAATTAGAACTAACTGGAAAATATATTCTTGGAAATATAACCTAACACTCAACTTTTTGTTATTCAAGATTTCACAGAAGGTAAAGAACTGATTTATTATTTTTATCCTTAAAAATCAACTCTCGAGCAAGCCGTTAGTAGTGAATTAATGTAATTAGCAGTCATGGTTACTTAATTATTACGGTTATATGTAGACGTCGAGTAGGTAGCCCTCCCTCGGCGAAAAAAAAAACTTTTGTAGAAGCCTTAAAGTAAGAATTATTCAGTCCGGTGAAGTTCCCAACAAGTTTGCATGGCGGTGCCGTAGCTTAACGTTAAAATATGCATTCGTGCACGGAGTTATCTCGGCCACTTTTGCCGTTGCCGGCGGCGAGCGCCCGTCGCACGGTCAGTCCTTGTTTATCCCAGCTTTAATATTAGTTGCCCACTTTTAAACGGTATGTCGAAGCTTAGGGCTCCAAACTGCTATAAAAGTTAAGTTTGCAAACAAAATTTGGTGATCATATATTATATTAGCAAGTGAATGTAAACTAAAGGGTAGTGTTGTAGGTGTTAGTCGGGTCGTAGTGCCGGCGCCGGCCGCGGAGACCACGGGGTGCGAGATTAATGCAACGGAAGCAGGCGCGACCTCTCCAGGTGTTTCATTAAATTGCGCGCGGCGGCGCCTCGGCCGGCTCGTACAGCCATTATGAACGCTGCAAGCTCGAGGGCCATTCGCTTTAAGAACGCCCGCGCCACTTTGTAACAGCCTTAATGAATCTTGTTACTTATAGGCTCGCGTAAATTGCCTGTTTTACTAACGTGGCGTGGGGTGAAAAAACATTAGGTCAGTGAACGCTTTCGTGAGGAATGCCTTTAGCGGTCGCTGAGAGGTTTTGTGTTTCACGTCACTGCCAACTTTTTTGAGAGGTTACTAGCTGACGGAAAGTTGTATCTGCATTAGTAACAGTTTTAAAGAATCACAAGAGTGAAATGACAGATGAGTAGGTACATAATTAAGCACTCTTATTTTAAGAATGAAACTCATGAACAAAGCAAATTTTTGAAGACAAATATTTTTTTACATTCTAGATGTGAATGACTGAAAATATGACGAATAGTAGCCAAGAAACGTGTCATCAGAACAATGTGTTGAATCTATCGTTCTATTTACAAATGTGCCAATTTCTAAAGACGAACCGTCTGCCGCCTCTGCTAACGCTAATTAACTTATTTTTACTAATGCTTACATTTGCTGCGTCCATTTCTATTTTTGTGACAAAAAAAAAACAACTTTTTGCAAAACAACATGGGTACGTTTCAGGAGTATTATGTATAACAGCAACGTAGTGAACATTTGTAACAAATGAGTCAGTTTCAGAGTAAGGTAGGTAAACAAGCGGACCGTGTGCACGTGTTACACGTGCAATATAGTGTACGAAGCGGCGCAAGTTGATGCGACTCGACGATACAGAGTCACTCGGCCCGCCGCCTCGCATCTACTAACCAGTTTAACCCTGCTGCTGCAGTAATTAGTCTAAGCAGCTAGACGGAGCGCGTGATTCCAAGTACCGGTACTCTCTTTGACTTTCTTGCTTATTCAGGGGGTTAACACTCGCCCGGATTCCGGATTTCACCGGTCCAATCCGCACGCTACGGCTGAATTAAGCTACCTTCGTTACCGCCTCAAAGCAGACTTAAACCAGTCTCAGTTTATCGGTCTCAATGATACTAGGTCATCTGATGCTTCTAGATCTTGCTTCTAGACTACAGAGATCGTGTTAAAACTAATTACAAAATGCGAGCGACACAATAGAACTAAGTAGATAAGAACAAGAAGATTTTTGACTTTCAACATCGGATATTTGTTATGCTACTGCTACACCAGCGTTGTAACGGAAATGAACACGTTCAATAAGACATTACGCAGATGATCATCATCGTTGGCCTGACCTTTTCCCAACTAAGTTGAGGTTGGCTTCCAGTATTGTGGGATGATTTTACACGGAACCACTACACTACCCAGTTACACGGAAAACGCTAGAAAGACTGTTTACACAAATGTAGCCAATTTTTTTTTATAAGTGGCTTTATAATGGTCGTTAGACCTTAAGAGATTATTTAGATGGCTGGTTTTTCAACACATCGAAGGGTTTTAAGCAGCTATGGCTACATTAGCGCTGTGGCATACTACGCGCCGCACGCGCAGAGTAAGGCTATAGCGGTAATCACACAAATTTTATAGCAATAACTTTTGGAGCTGAACCATATTTAAGTAGCAACTAGTTTAATGTCATAGTTAAGGCGCAGTTTGACACTAACGTTATCATTAACGATGGTGTAGCAGCAGCATTACACCAACAGACAACAATAGTTGTATCACAACAAAGGTTTCTGGGACGTTTCCGTAACGGTATTTTCTCTGCCTTTGTACAGAAGTTAATAGAAAACGTTGAACGATATCGGGTTCTTTTCACAAAACCTTGGCGTCGGCGAATACGATAGTTAGTGTCTATCTTGTATCTACCACTATGCAGCTTATTTTAAGACATTCCGCTTAAATTTCTACGAAGTTTTGTTATTTGAGTACAGATTTAAATTTGACGATGAGTTTTCTTCAAGTAAAGATTCATTTAAGACTTCTAAACTATTCCAAACCAAGTCAACGCAATTTATTTTTAATTGCTGAAGTAGTAATTAATTTCCATACACATTAACATTAAATATTTTAATTACACCGACGGATCGGTACCTATAATTTATTCGAATCCAAAACGTTCGACTGTCTCTTATTTAGTTTTAAAATGTAATCAGAAATAGTAATACCTACTCTAGACCAAGAGCTTTTATTTAAATGAAATCGTTATAGATACAAGAGATAAAAAATACTTCATCACATATGATTGAAAACGTACATATATACCTACTACGTATGTATAAATTGAATAGAAACTCATTGGACGGTCTAACTGGCACACAGAGTAATTAGGTTACCTAGAAAAATAAGCGATCATTATGTGATTGAAGTTGACAAGTCGCCATTTCTCTTGTCAAACCAAAGTCATGCCTCGTTTAAGTTAGTGTTAGCGACTCGCATTCGTAAACTGTCTTCGCCATTCAACCCGCATGTGGCTATTTACGCTATTCATTCCAACATATGTACATGTGTGACATTCGACACAGACTGTAAATCAAAATTCAATTGATACTGTAGGATTGAAAAGGCAAATATGATTAACTACTGAAGCATGAAAAAAAATTGTAAGTAAGTTCCTACAAAGTTTAAATTCACAACAACACCAGTTATTTCCATCTGTGTTCTGTAGATTTGGCTTGAATTATAGGATAATGCAAATTAGATGTTATTATAAACAGCTGCGATCTCCTAGGCACACAGGAGCTGATAAGCAAGATAATTAGACGAAACTAATAAGAGGATCGATCATGCCAATCTTATGTCTTATGAACTGTTTTTAATTCAATCAAATTGCCTGCCTGGAGTATTTATTGCTATTTACTTTAATTTATTACGTATTTGTAATAATCTATAAGTATGATATGTTTGTACACTGACAACCCAAAATCTATCTCCTTTCTTGGAGTCAATGCAGAGTTAGTCTATAAGAGAGCCCTGTGCGATAAGACCACCCATTATGCACTTCATTTATAACTAAGTAAATGTTTGTCCTGTGTTTTATTATTTAGTGTAAATTAAAGTATTAAATTAATAAATAATTAATGGAAATGTTCCAGTAAACAAAATCACAACCCAAGAAGAAGATAAAAGGCGATAAACGTGAAGCGAACTAACTACAAAATAAAGAGCCTTTACTAGTACGATAAGGGAAGTTTAAGAGGAGTTTTCGGGCTCGGGTCGCACCGATAAATTGGGCGGCACTTAATTATGATCTCGAGCGGCATCTTGCAGGCGGCTAATGTCCCGGACTCGTTTAATGCGCGAACTTGTAGTCTCGGCTCCGGCGGGCGTGATAAATCTCCATCTGTGCCCTGTGCCCGACCCCTACCTTCAACGTGCCGCGACTCGACACACGCCGTCTAGAGACCATCCAAGAACCACGAAATATAACTTGCTACTTTAAAATGGTTGTCTCTGTTATTTTCGGTTTGTGCCAATGTGAACGAGCCTAGTTGTGACAACTCTAGTAGTACATACATTTAAATAAATTGTTTTTAATATAACAACAAAAAATAATTTATCAATTAAAGGCAATAGGGAATATGCAAACGATTAAAAACTTTTTATTTTTAAATATACTATACTCTATTGGTATTTTTTAATTAACTTATTATATATTTTTAGTTGCGTTTTTTGGTGAAACAGAACCTAAACTCGAAACGTATCGTCAACAACAATGTCGGTAGTGACGTCATAAACCATTCTTTACTATAGTGCTTTAAACCTCGGTGAATTTTAATTGTAAATATGTATTATAATTGCAACTTCTGCTTAAATAAACACAAAAATAAGTTAATGTATTCCATTTCGGGCTAAAAATAAGTTGTAAACAAAGCAGTTTTGTCGAAAATGAAGTCACATCATAGCCGCGACAGTAATAGCCGTTAAAAATGTAGCGGAAAGACTTAAATATTCTTTTGAACAACAAACAGTAGTTGAACATAACTTTTAAAACTTTTCTTGGGTTTGTATTTCATTGATTTCAGTAAAAAATAATACATACATAAGAACAAAACCTTGCCTTATGGTAGAGGTCCCCGGCACTGAAACGACCAACACAATCTCTTCCAGTGAATAGCGTAGCAAGTGCTACGTGAGTGCTACGAGCGCGTAGAACAAAGAGGGGCTACAATAATATCTCGAGGAATCCGCGATATTTAGTGGGAAAATTATTTGTAATGTATTTTATCGAGGCGAATAGGTAGTTTCCCTATTGATCTGTACTAATAAAAAGAGGCAGTTGGTAAAATATATAATTCAGTTCATAAATACTAAACCGAACCCGAGAATAAGGAAAAAACATGAGGATAAAAACATCTACCTAACTAAACAAATGTCAACTAGTTGTCTAACTAAAGTTGAAACTTCAAGGTCTAAAGATCCAGGTGTAGTCTGGTCTGGTCTAAAACGCGTGTTCCCCAAGTATCTCGTTTGTTAACAATGTTCGCGGAGACCGCGCGTATTTCATTTACTAAAGCCTTAAAAGCCAGTAAATATATTATTATGTAGACATAAATCAATTTTCGAAACAGAGTGAAATTATTAACCGCAATGATTTACGATGTAAAACGAAACTTTGTTCCGTTTACATTGCCCTTTTATGTTGCGAATGTGGGTAATATAGGGAATTATTGTGTACGGCCGGGTACATTAGGAAGAGTGGCACTGTGTTATTGCATCGTGTTACGTTAATGTCGCGCAGGTCGACGGCGGGCGGCGCGGCACGGCTCGGTACGACGCGGCGCGATATGGGGCGGCAGGGCACAGTCGGCGCCGCATTATCTAGGTATAATTAAAGCGGGCAAGACGCCGGCGAGACGTTACGCCCGTCCTAACGACTTTTATGGCGTATGTAACATTGCCGGCACATAAAATAAATGTGCCGCCTCCAGCACCCCGATATAGCTCAGTATTCTCAGATTAATCGCCAAAATGTTTGCTCACACGCAATACGACTGCCGTCATTTAGACTATACCTCTCCATAATGAGGTAAATATTGGAAAATGTTTTCCTTTTCCACTGACACTAACGTAGAGTCATGATGGCTCTCGAAAGTGTCGGATGAAAGTATTTCCTGAAGTTTATTTGTTAAAGTTTTTGCAATATAAGTTTCTATTTGGAAAGGGTTCAAGAGATTTTTTGTAGAACGGAGGGCAAAAATACGAAGTATAAAAAGGTTGTTTACTGAAAACGTCGAAGGTCATTCATGTCGACTGCTCGTGTATTTGTACACGCGTGTATTTTAGGAGAGTGGATTTGTTTTTTCTCTCTCAAGTGTGTATTTAACGCACACCCTTGTAATTTGTGTATTTTAATATCGTCGTCTTGGGATGTTTGTACGTCAGTGAATGTGAGGGTATACGAGGTGACCACGCAGTCGGGTTTCGCTGGCGTCAGCGTCCAGAGCCATCATTTAAATCTTTATATGTCCACATTAGCTTTATAGGCAACGGGGAGCTTTCTCCAACGTTAGCGGCGCCTGAGTGCACTTTTATTGAGGATGAAATACCGTAATTGCCACTCGGCGCCAGGCCGTGACTGACGAGTCTTGTACGTGCTAATTGTGCCAACTCATCTATAAGGTCGCATGACCGCCGCCTAAAGGTCAAAACATACTTTACTTACTTCCTAATGGGGTCTACGTTAAATTAACTCTTTAGCGGCGAATTGATGTTTGTTTTGATTAAGTTATAAGTAATATTGAAAGTGCTTTAATATTTCAGTAGCCATTCATTCACAAGAGTAACTATATTCTTTTATCATCGAGCCTCGTAAGCCTACACAATATTGGATAATACATAAAAGGAAAATATTCAAAACAATAAACGCTTTTCATATCTCAATCCCCGAACAGCTATAATCTTGACAAATGACGGTCTTTGGAGTGTAGTCGGCACTACAGGCCGCATTGACAAAACTCCAAATAAAGTGACACCAACACATAAATAAGCATATTCGATGTTTTATTGAGTGGAGGAAATACGAAGGAAATAGTTTCCTGGGTCATTACGCGGGTCATCAATCAAGTGTGGGCCTGCAACGCTTAGATTTGGAAATTATACTGCGCGGATCGATTCGTGTGGCGGTCGATTTCCAATGCTTGTGTAGTGGGCGCAGGTTGGATTGGCCCCTGTCGTGTGAGCTTCGCGTGGTCGTAAACGGCAATAAAGGGTGAAGGCGTGAGGACGGTTGTCAGGCGGCGGTATGCAATGGAGTCGAATGCACGATATCTGCATTGTGGGGCGGCGTCGCGGCGCCGGCGGGTCTGGGCGTCGCGGCGGCGGCGCATACATCAGGCACGCGACCGCCCGGGCCCCCGTCCCCCACACCGCCGCTACCCCTTGCCAATTATCATAGTTTTGTTCCTATATTTTGCCGCATTAATGGCTGTTTTCAGACAAACACCCTGATTGCTCGTGCTGCATTGCGATTACAGAACACATTAAGGGTCCACTTTTCCAATTATAATTTGTCTAGCTTTTTCTTCACTGCGTTGGGGTGAGCTTTTAGACTATCCGGATAAACTAAATACCAGTATTTCCACTTCCGTTTTACTCCACAACCTAGTTTAGTAGACAATCCCTAGGCAAAATTGGTTGTCAGACTTTTGGAGTTCTGACTACCTGTAACGACCGTCAAATATCTACAAATGACAGCCAGGGCCAACAGCCTAACGTGCTTTTCGAGGCACGGAGGGGTCTCAGTTTGTAACGGTTTTTTTTGGTATGTAATGGCTGGACACGAATCTACGGAGCGACCTCGGCGAGCGTTGCTTAACCTTGACGATCGACCCGTTCTACTATTATTACTGAGTCACGGGCCCTAAGTCGGGGTAACTAAATACGTATAACAAAATTATCGACTTTTCTACGCTCAGATTTTAGATTTTATAAGGTAACTTCTAGCACAATTTTGTGTTCATTACCGAAGATTCCTATCTTATCGCGATTCGTTATACCTAAACTAATTGCCAAGATAAGAATTATTTTGACGCACCATACCATTGTGCCCCATATCACCTTTTCATATTTTAAAACCGTACGTATAAGTACAATTAAAGCTACCTTTAGAGAATTTTCCAATATTACATGTAAGCAAAAGGGTTGAGATAGAGAAACCATACAACCAGTTAACAGTTTGAAAGTACGGTCTATTAGATAATAAGGTGACAACAATGCAAGATTAGCTATGTTTGTTATTTTTGAATTAATTGCAACACATTGCACAACAAAGCACAAACTCATTCTTGGAGGAGTTAGTTTAAAATCCACATGGGGCTGACGTGTCGTTACGTATGCAGCGAGTCAACCGGCGTCGGTGGCGGGCAGGTAGAATGCAAGGCGTCGCGCACATTGCGCTGCACGCCCGCTCCCCATTATCCTATGCAAATCCGGATTTCCCAAATATCGTGCTCCGCCGCGGGCCACCTCGCTATCGCGGCTATTAATAACCCGCCGTGTTACAAATACGAGCCTCGGAGCTGAGCCGTTTAGTCCGTCGACGAAATACACTAGCCGTATGTTACTTCATACGCTCACGACTCCGCGCTAATATTAAGTAGCGCTGCACCGTATTTTCCAATTTGATTAAATCCTTTTTCCAATTACGGAGCTTCGGGTAGGCGTTTGTTTTTATGATCACTTTAGGATAGAAATTTATGAGGAACTGCTTGTATAATACTAGTATTATGGTTAGAGAAATAATTAACTTTTATATTACAGCTACTTAACAGTATTTTGATACGGTATTGTTGTAAAAAGTAGCATAATATAAACTCGCGTTGATGATACTTCCCCTTACATAAAATACACAGTTGGATACGTAACACTTACGAGTTAATTTCTAAATGAGGAAACTGTCTTGCCACGTCGGTAATACGTGTTCTCGCGCGGTTCTACCTTTTACTTTGTTACGAGGGTGCTATACTGTTATAATTTCACAAAATAACTTTGTATACCTACTTCACGGGAAGTTCGTTAAATATTCCACTAGGTAAAGTGTTTATCGCGCTAATCTCGTAAAACAGGTTAGTCGAATGAAGGGTGCAGATCATCGCGCCGAGGTCAGAGGATGGGGTCAGGTCGACGCGGGTCAGCCGTTGAAAATAATCCCTTACCGTTGGGGCGAATTACGTATAACATAATTCGTTCACTATAAGTAGGCACGTATACCGGGCTCTTTTAATTGAATCGTCAAAAACAATTATCTACCTTGTGGTGAGTCCGTGGGCGAGAAAATGAAGAGAAAAAGAATGGCGCAAACAGCTTGCACTTGCTCCTTGCAAGTTTTTTGAAGAGCGTGCTGGATAATTAGATTAGATGCCGCCGCAGCCCGAGCCGACGTGCAAACCGACACGAGGTTTTTCTTATTAACTCCGCGTACACGTTAACGTAGGAATTTATATCGAGAGTGGCCAATTAGTGAACATTTTCTGCTTTTGAACTGAATTTCAAGACAAAATAATATTGCGGATAAAGTTTTAACGACTGATTCTATATTACACTTCGTGAATAAACATGTAGGAGTAGTACCAACTAGATTTACACAGTGATTTAGTAGCCCGTATTATAAAAGAATTCAAATGTGTTAGGCAAATTATCTACACATCCGCCTTCGTTAGGTAACACGTTACACAGTAAATAACAGCAACAATAAAACATATAGAACCCAATGTATGCTTACCTAATGAGTAAACTAATATTGCAGAAACGTTGGTTATGCGTGGGTACACAAGTCGTCCGTACTGAAAGGCTGTAGTCTACGGAATGGACAATGGCGACGTCCACCTACCCTCACAATTTAATTAAATATGGCTTCAGATTAACTCGGTGAGGCTTCATACAAACTATTCTGTTTCATATTTTCCACCCCCCGATAACAGTATTCCCCCCACGCTTCATCTACCCTGCTGACGATATCACACTAATATACATACGTACTTTTACCGGAGACAGAAATTTTCCTCCATAAAATTATATCACAGCACTCTAATAAGATTACCTGAAACAAAAAGATTACACAATTAGTAGGATCAGGCGATTTGTTTACGCCAAAGTCAATTAAGCTAAACAATGTCGCTAATAATAACAATGGGAGCAGGAGTGACGAACCAAAGTTACTTGGGTGTACAGTCTTGACTTTGATAATAATGGGTTCGGTTGAGAGCCGCGGGTGGGGGGAACAGGGGTGCGGGGAGCGATTGTATCCGATGATAAACATCGGCCGCCCGCCGCGCCATCCAAGAGTCGGCGCGCTAATTAAACAACAACGGAGAAAATTAATTTGATTGTTTCGGAACTACGCCTCTTTGTTACGGCCTACCGACGGTTTACCTAGGAAAAGTGCTCGGCTGATGCCTCTCGACGTCGCGTTGGAGACGATTTTTCACTGTAACACCATTTATATTGTAAGTACGACAGGCGAGCGCGCGTCAGGCCCCGGTGACAAACAAGAACATACTGAAGTTGACTGTTTCACACCTAATGGAAAGCTTCCAAGTGCACCAGATCGATGATGCTTTGTTAAAATGGTTAAAGACGATGACGTCACGTTAAGGTTTTATTTTGCTACGATATAGGGATAGTAAGGTTATAATTTCATTGTGATTTAGCCTTTGGTCATATCGATGTTATGATCTACAAGCTTCTTCGCCCGGATGATGGTCCGAAATGATCCGACAGAATAGCTTACGACCGGAATAAAAAGTATCATATGTCCTAACTCAGGTCATGGTCTATGCGTGTGCCAAACATACAAACACATTCTGGCGTCAAGGCGTGAAAGTGTAACAAACACGTTACTCTCGCATTTATAATATTGAGTATGAATCTATATATAGTGTTAGCTTTCAGGGAATGGATCCAAATAGCTTCACAATATTGTATCCGCAAATCCATAGCTACAAGGTTAATTGACATAAAAGTCACTGTTGTGGTAGACATGTGTGACAAATGAGAACTGCGTGTCGTGACGTCGGCGTCGCGGTGGCAGCGACATGCGTGGCGTCGGCGCCGCTTGTTCCGGCCGCGGATCAGGTACCGCGGTGTCGCCTTACATTACGCACACCCCAGCTAACATTACACCGCACCGCCTTCCTCCTTATTAATGACACGCAGTAATTAATTAAACCTACGCGCTCAGATATTCTAGTCACTAACATATGTTAACAAGATCCGATACCCCCACTGAGTGTAACAAGATCATTATATTATACCAGAGACGAAATAATACAGTTATTGTCATCTACACTACTGTAAATGAATAATTTATAGGGTTAACGCAGAGTTCGGAGCTCCGGGTGTCAATTAAGTAAAGTATTTACGAAACGCCCTCTCAATAAATAAGTTAGGGAATAGAATTCGGAAAATTAATCGTGAATAGGCACGGGGGGGTCGGACAAAAACTTTAATGCGTGCTTGGAAACCTCTCGGCGTGAAAATGTAGTATTACATGCGGTATCCGAGTCGGCCAACTCGTTCCCGAGCATGTGAATTATTTACGCGGCGCCGAATGCGGGCCAGAGCGGTGGCGCCCCGCACATGGATTGGAGACGACTAACTTTTAGTTTATCCACAAATAAGTTGATTCGATTTAATTTGACCAAAGGGTAATGTTGCTGAACAAATTAGTTAACTTGTCCAAACATACATGAAAACAAAAGTTTAATGTTTATTAAACATTTAGATAATTAGTTCAGCACAAAATTTTCATTCGCGTGTACCGTTCTCTCGCCAGTGTGTGAATTTTATTGGATGCAATATGAAAAAGATTAACTTGGTCTTTACTATTCGAGGTAAATTCTGGTATCTTTTCCTAGGACAAAGACCGCTTTTGTTATCAAGCCAACTGAAATACTTAACAAAGAATTTTAGATCAATCCCGATTAAGGGAAAAGTTCCAATTATTAGATAATGAAGGAATTCTTTCACAAAACAATTATTGTTCTGTAATCATTTCAATATGAATTTACATTTCATAAATATCTTGACATAATTAAGATTCGCAACTAATATATAAATAAACAATTACAAGTAGGCGGGTAAAAACTAAAATTCAATTCGGAGTGAAAAGTTTAGGAGTGCATGAAATGTAGATATCCAAAGGGGTTGAGTATTCGGTCTGAGCGGGGGACCGACTCATTAAAGGACGCGCGGTCCATCTCATTCGGGCCGGACAAAAACGGGCCGCTGTCCGTTACGGTGTGGCTCGCAATTAAACACGAGACCGAACGACGACCGTTCATTGGAAAAGCGCTGAACAAGCGAACAATACAACAGCTATCTAATTACTTTGTGCCTCTACGCCGCCTGTTGTCTCTACAATGTAACGTCACTGTAAAGTTGCTTGTGGTTTTTGCCAAACGTACAAGCCCCATGTGAACTTTCTGACGGCCCGAACCTTACGGTACCCTGACAAAATTAATTAGTGAACTTAATGAAAAAACGCTTGATTTATATACGAGTGATCGTTTCACGTAAGTAAATGTTTATGAATTATGACGACGTTTGATTTCCAAGTGTGACACTAAAGTCTATGAAACGTCGTTATTATTAAGAGCCCTTTCGGGTCATTAATTGGAGCCGAAGTGGGGTTTAATACAATCGAAATCAAATTAAGTACATTCAGTTGCGGTAGAGAGTCGGGTTCAGTTGATTCAGCGGTATGACCAACACGTGCGGCGAGGCGCGCCAGCTTCTGACTTGGCAATAAGAATACGAAGTAACTTACTATCGTGTCGTGCATCGTTTTATAAAGATTGTATGTAGATACTGAACACGTGGCATTGTTTTATTTAAACTTTAAAGGCAAATATTAGTATTTATTCGTTAAATTAAAAGTCTAATGTTGTTGTTGTGAGCATCACGGCACTACAAACAACATGGCTGCGACAAATGAAGCCGAGACTGGCGATTATTCCGCTCCATGTGCACCCGACGAAACTTAATGCCGGCCGCCGGCACGGCTCCACTGGAACGACCCATTAATATGCAAAACAAAACTTGCAATTAATTGGGCTTTAAAAGTTAAATCGTCACTACAGGCGAAAATTGTTCTTGTAAATCAAGATTTATCGCTGAAAACGTGACAGAGTTTCTCGGTGATTCAGTGGGATCGTAAGAGGGACTCAACCGGCTGACTACACGAATCTAGTCGCGAACAGTGCAGCGCGACATCAAGTAGTCGCTCCCTTGACATATTAGACTGGAAGCGACGTCCTGGCGGGGGTTATGAGGTAAAGCGGCGCGTAGTTGCACGTCGGGAATGGATGGTCGAATTAATTGAAATATAGCGTCGCGCCGGTGTGCGGTCGTGCGGTGGCGGATTGGGGGATTAAAGTTGCAGCAGTTCAGCGCTGGAGCAGGTGCGGCACGCGCGCGGGCGGGCGGGGGGTGCACTGCGGCGAGGGCCATCGGCTTGCCGAACACGAAGCCGAAGCGTTGAAAAATTGCGCTGAACGTCTTGAAACGCCCCCCACAGCGGAGGCGCGCTACATACAAATAAGTCTGGGCTGTTCGTGTCGCCGCTCCGCAGCCGACGTCGACGCTGTTATCTCTACATCGCATCGCTCTGCCGCGTAATCGACGAAAACTTCATAATTTATCACGAACGAGGCCGAAGTTCCAAGTATCGACTTTGCCTTTTTCATCATAAAAATATTGGAATAAAAAACATTACCAGGGTCGGCCCTAGTGTTATAGGCTTTTGAAAAAAGACTAGATATCATATAGAGTTAATAGAGAATCGGTTTTCAAGACAAGCTTCAAACCGAAGAAAGGGTAAAACTTATAAACTTACTACATTAGCTACTTTCAAAAGTATGAAACAATAATTCGTCTACACCGCAAATGATATCTGAAAGTCTCCGACCCGACTACGGAAAGGTCGAAGTAGAAAATATTGCTGCAAAGCTAAGCGCAACTTTTGCAATGACTCAGCGATCTCGCAACGTCGCAAGGCACCGTGTATCTAATCGAAATATCAAAATAAGATTATTTTATTTTGTGTCTGCTCTTATCGAGCAGCAAAGAGGATATCGTTTATCTGAAGTGATCGGTGATCGACTGGAACTTTCGGATTTTCGAGTGAGATATAAGTAGAAGTAAAATAACAATTCAAATAATCGAGCCTAAATCCGTAAGTGAGGGTATAAGCGAAAGCTAAAGTTTATTAAAGGTCCGACAGCGTCAAGGGCCGGGGCGGCCGACCTTCATAAAACAAACTTTATGACAAACAATAACATTTATTACATAGTTGAGTATTAATGCGCACTCCATTTACAGCTGGGCGGGCGCCGTCGCCCCTGTATTGTTGGACGCGCCGCAAACATCTTTTTAGGTTCAATAACTCACCCCACGATACGGGACTCCTTGCTTATGAAACGTGAATAATCCTAATCTAGTGCGCTATAACAGCGCTCGCCTTTGTAGCCGGCCTCTTAACTCATACCGTGTCGGAAGTATAGCAACCTAACCTACCCCTGATGTATCAAAGTTTAGTATGACTAACTGGATCTAGCAACTCTTTAAAATCATTCTTGAACATGGCAACACGTTGATGAGCTCATGTCTACTTATAGAGGCAATAAAGGAAAGCGACATTTAATAAAAATACAAAATGTCCTGAAGCAGGGAGTGGACAGAAACGCGCGTCGGGTTGTTCTTATTCTAGACTGAAATAAAATTTTATATAGGACATTATATGTGACAAACGACGTGAACGACACGAATATCCTCTTTCGAGTTACGTTTTGGGTGGCTATTCTTATATTACGTACGTAAACCCCCACGTTTTGTTGGAAGTAACCACTAATATAGAGCTAACACCGCTAACAATTAAATAGTAACATTTCATGAACTAATATCACAAGCAATAACCGTTGCTCCTTGCAGCTACCAGCAATAAATGTCAAGAACTCTTTGTTCATTAAAATGAACGTGTTTACTTGCTGTTCGAGTGAGTCTGAGTGCAAAATACTGATTGTACACATGTACAATACAGTCAATTATAACAGGATAAATGTTCGTACATAACAGTGTATG
Source organism: Phlogophora meticulosa (assembly GCA_905147745.2). Lineage (NCBI taxonomy): Eukaryota > Metazoa > Arthropoda > Insecta > Lepidoptera > Noctuidae > Phlogophora > Phlogophora meticulosa. The sequence goes on along the minus strand of LR990522.1, from coordinate 11,272,437 downwards.
TATATAGCGGTAGATAAGAATTTAATGTGTCATGGATTCGGTGGACACTAGACAGGGGGGGTTTGTATAAAGCCAGTGGAGGACATGTGTCAACCGAGAGCTCTGCACGGGGAACGTTTTTATACCAGAGAGCTGCCGGGAATATCGTGCGGGTGAACGACACGATTTAGGGAAATCTCAATTTTCTGACTATCCAAATGGTCTGAGGCTTTCGGACTTCACTTTTTGCTTATAGTTGGGATTAGGCCTAACGATGTTACAATAATAGCGATATAAAACGTGAGTAAAATGTGTGTTCCTTTAATATAAAAAAAAGCAGAACAGTAAGTTTATTTGAGTGTATTCAAATTTCCCGATTGTCATTCCTCCTGAATCATTCATGACGATCAACCAGACGGAGTATCGGATATTTATGACAGGGTTATATTTATTTTAGTGGTTAAAACATTTTTCCGAGGACGATCAAAACTTTCGCGTGTAGCACGTCATTAACAGTATGATGTAGATTCGGTGAATTGTAAACGACTTGCAAAATTCTTTGAACTTAAAAAGAAATAACATTTAAAATTCGGTTGTTATTTGATATAGGTACATCTAAATGATTCGTTTGTAGAAACGCACGTGTGCGGTATGACGCGCAGCATCAGTCGGTGTAATGTGTACGCGTAATTGCGATGGTTGGCTGGCGGTACTTGTCGATGCTCATTTGCGTATCTAAGTGGGCCCGCGGAGGCCATTAGCCCACGATCGAAGGCGTCATTACTCGCGTAGTGGCGCGCGATAAGGACAGACCGCCACTACACCCTTAACGACACCGCCTGCGGTGGAAGTGGACAGCTACGTACCTTCCACCCTTCAGATTGCTATTAGAAAAAGAATTTAAGCAAATGTTACGGAAAATTGGGTCAAATTTTATGCTAAAAGCTTCTGGTTAATTGAAGTTTTATAAGAATTTACGATTTAGTATATTATTTCATGTTCCCTTTTTTCCCAGTGCACAAAATGTACTGAAAATATATTTAGCAAAAATGAGAGTTGAAGAGGTCCTTAAAAACGCATAAGTTTCTAGTTCCTCTTTCCCATTTCTTTGACCGTGTCTAACTAATGAGTGGTGCAAGACATTAAGCAGGCTCCACTTTGTCAGAATACACATACTGTAAAGCAATCTCAGTCCAAGTGAAGGTTTCGCAATGCTAAACCCTCTGTTTATCCCAACAATAGAAGTTCAGAACATGACAACATCGTTCCGGTGTTATCGCTATTAGCGAGAGTTACGTACAGCTTATGGTACAAGTGTAACTACTTACATACTATTAGGCGAGGCATGTGATTTCATAAATGGTCGTGAAACGCCATTGCGGAGTTTCCTCGTAGATTTTAACGAGATTGCCGGTAGTCGCCGGTGCCTGTAGCATCGAACTCGCGGCGAGAACCCTCCAACACAAGTTTACAACTTATTAAAGAAGATCTCTCCGAATTGATATTAAAATCCGGGGAAATACTTTCCGTTTCTTACTTTTAACGAAGAATCTAAAACTTCTTACATTAAATATGTACTTTTATTGCAGGTAAAGATATTCTTCAGCAGAATAGCAAATTATAATGTTTAATATTTAATTTCTTTGTAACTTTATCAACATACAACTTTTTTAGTATTCAAAGCGGTTAGCGTGGTTAGCGGTCCTCCTGAAGCTGGTAACAGAATTTAGAACTTAGCTGCAAAATAGATTAAATTTCAACACCTTCCAAATTTCTGTAACAAGCATACTCGTCCGGTGACCGCTTTGAAGAATCTGATTTAAATACATTTATCCCTTCCTCATAATTGTCTCAAGACGAGGCAAGTCACGTTTCACCAAGAGGAAGGCGGCCGTCGTTTATAATCAATGTCAAGATAGTATTATCAGAAGATTGGTTAAAAATTGTGTACACAGTGGACTTTACAAGAGAGGCTTGTTGTTTAATGATAGGCTTATCTGTTGGTGAGGTTGCGCGGGTGACTAATGTGTGAATAAAATATAATCCGGAGTGGCGGGCGATAGTGATCGATTCGGCGGCGGCTGGACGCACAGAGGTGAGCTGCGAGGGCTAGCTGCCGGTGATCCGATACATGTATTATTCAAGCGGCGAGGAGAGGAGCCGCAGTTCGCGGGCCGCTCATTACAATACGACTATACGAGCCACGCCGCACCACCCGGGCGGCGCCGGCGAGCCGGCCAACTTCTGCGATGGCAGACAACGCGACCGATTAAAATTTCATCTCTCTTTGTTCGGCAACAGAGATAACAGATCGATGTGCGCCGCTAATGCCCCTGTACGCTCCACGCCATTGTAAATTGAATTCATCGATTCACTGTCCATACGCACCTAGCTATACTTGAGACGCCAAGAGGTCAAATTGTTTTCGCTAGTTAATAATATGAATTATAGTTAATTGAACAAACGCATTGTAACACGATGTAACCGTACACTGATAAGGTGTACCTACGTTTGGGAGTGCAGCAGATAGCATAGAGATTAGAGAATATATTCGCAACAGGGCATGGTGTATGCTCACGGGTTTATCAAATCCAACGACGAAATTGAAACGCGCGACACGAATATCGGCTTGTTTGATTAAGTTTCATGTTTTGTTACAACGTACGCTCGCAGACTAGAACATTTATTTATAGCCCAATATTCTTGAATGGACACTGAACTCGATAACCATGCGGAATTACATCACTGTAAATTATAATTCAATTATGCGCTTTTGTCTGCACGTGTAATAAGGAGGTTAATGTTACTATACAGAGATTTCAATGTAATTTGCTTTTCAATAAGGAATATATAATTGCCCGACAGATGTTCTTTCAATGCGTGTGAGGGACAGCTACGGGATGCGGCTACGCTACGCTACGACGCGTAGATTTCGTAGGCAAATATCGTAGCTGATGAGTCCGCCCTAGAGCACTATGTAATTGTCAAAGAAAGGGGTGACTGATTCACATAATGAAACCACATATACTAGGCTGGAATATATTGTGGTACATCTGTGCAATTCCAAGAGAAAAATGTAATGCACTAACATTTATAGGGTAGTTCCCATTGAAGGATATTTGCAGAGAACTCGAATCTTACCAACTATCGAGCGGCGATTGAAAGCGATACCTATACCGACCGAGGCTACAAAATAAGCCAAAGTGCAACGTTCTGGAAGCTTTTATTTTTTCCCGTCCACTTGGTTCAGTTAAAAGGGGTAATAAATAAATTTAACAGACAGGACAACGCTACAACCTTCAGCCATCTGAATAACGCACGGACGTCTTTGCAACATAACTCACGTGTCTAAAATAAAAAGGCGACAAAGAAGGCCATTTGTTTTGGTATTACACTATCGGGGCGCGCACGGTGCGGGCTACAAGTATCGCCAGTGAGCATGGACGATCCTTTGCGCGTTCGATTTTGCAAACAGACGCCTCACGACGTGAACAGTCGAAACTGTGAAAAATAGCTGCAATTCCCGTCGGATATTTAGGTACAGACAAGGCCCTTTCGCCTTTTCAATCGCAAAGTTTACAGAGTGCATTTCCAAAACTAAGAAATATATACCCATTCGCTGGAAAGATTAATTTGAGAAAATAAATCAGGCTTGCTTTGTATTCCCGTCACAGCCGACAGCGGAGTCTTAGAAGCTATTACAGTGGCCGTAATGAGATTTAGAGCGCTCATATAAAGTTATTTATGTGCAGAGTGCGGCTACCGTGAACCATGGCAGGGAGTGGAGACAGTGTGGCTCAAAAGCTCTTTAAAGAGCAGCTTCATTAGCGTACAATCACATGGTACGAGTTCATTATGCGAGAATTAAGTCTCATTGATGTATCATAAAGTAGAATGAGTGCCGTTGGATGTGTGTCAAAGAGGTGAACTGTTCTATAGTGACGTTGATGTGTGGCACGCAGGGTGGGGTGGCCCTTCTGTGATCATCCATCAAACTTGTCTTGTATAGTAAGCTAAAATGATTGAGCTTATTATGTGACGGTGAAACATAAAGACATTTCCGTTTGAGGAAAAAGGAAAATATTGCTCATTTGAGGAAATTCTGCGATATCTCATCATGGAAACAGAGTCTGTAGTTCGTCCGCATTGGGTAAAGGGCGCACTTACTCATATTTCAATAACTTACGAGACTGAGCCTGACAAACAATAAAAACATGAGAATGGCTGATCATTGAAAGTAAAGCGACCTTGGGTCTCACGATAATTAACAAAAGAAATGGGTGAATGGCGTAGGTGTATGTAGTACTTGAGCCCCAGCACAAAAACGTGAAGTCAGTCGACATTACATCAAATAGCTGAAAGTATCGCTGACACGCACGCGTGGTTGGACAATGGCGCCGGCCCTATTATTCATTATTATTTTTATTCGAGGAGGTGAATGATCGATAGTGTAGAGGGCTCGCGGAAACGGACTTCTTTGTTCGGCGAGATTAATCACACGCACTAGCTATGATGGAAACGACTGGAGATATTAATTAAAACGGCCGATCAGTAAAGCTGCTGCATAGTTTATGGGGAGACTATCAGCCTTTGTATATTGTCTGAAAGTACAACAAAAGCTGCCTACGTATTTTGAATGAATGATCATACAAAATACAAGCGTCGTTCGTAAAAAAATATACATAGCTTTATGCGCCCTATACTTATTGGACTGTCAGATAAGAAGAAACTATTCAAAATTGTGGAACTGCGCACTATAAAGGATCATTAAAGCTCAGTTCACGTACGGACTACAATTTATTCCCCGGGCAATTTAAGGAAAAATTTCGTGGCAGTTTTACCTTTTCGCATGGGAAGAGGAAGAGCAAAATCGGAATGTATTTTAGACGCCGTATGACGCCATGCTGACTTGGCATTTGGGTGGCTCCGCACGCGCCTACTCGATACCGACGCCGACGTGGCGTTTTTACAAATACAGATTATATATTATTGTTTATGTATTTCTGATCGGAAAGGGTTTAGAAGATAGGTTATGCCGTCCACGGCAGTGGAAGCGATTGTTCTACTGTTATAAATGTGTGGTTGTGATTTAATCCTTTCAGTAGTGCGACAGCGACATCGGATGCGGCGTCAACGAGGCGGACGACGCGCCGGCGGGTGCGGTAACGCGATATCGCAAACAAACGCTTGGACAGCGCACCTCGCGATGTCAATTAAGCTAATTAAACACACAGCGGGGGAGAGAGGACGTTCGCCCGCTAACCCTCCCACAATGTCCTCAACTGACGCATCATTTTAACAACAAAAGCCATTCCTCACAGATGCGGAAAACAATGGTCCAACTATATACAGACGAGCGAGTCGGCGCTTGTTTGAATTCAAACATCACGTTTGTAATTAAGAACCAGTAAAAGTGATAGTCGCGGCAATCTCCGAGAAGCACTCAATAATTAGTAACGATCTGCAAATGGTCTCCATCATCTGGGTTTAACTTTATTTAGGTGAAGTTTACAATGCAAACGACGACAAAATATGCAAACACAATGAGAAATGCTCCGCGTTAGTGGTAAGTAATTACTCGCCGATGAAATTATGGAAATGAGCGGTGAAAAGACAAATAATAGAATGAGTGCTAACAAGAGATAAGACACGGCTTAATTAATAAAGTTGGCGCGCTTGTCTTGGGGAGGCGCGCCGGAGACGCCCGCGATTCTGGATCCGAATCGGATAATCGCATTCGGCTAATTGAGCGTTAGATTGACGCTATCAGGCCAGAGAGTCAACCGGCAGCGTCCCGTGCATCCCCGCCAGCTCTTTGATCCACCCGCTAATACGGCTAAATCATAGGATCAGGCTACAAAAGAAAGTTCGTGGTGAGAAATCGGCGAGCAATAAAAACGGCGATACTAGATTAAAAGTGGAATGAGATTGAGCCGAAGACAGTGGTCGTCTAAGTAATGGGGGCCGAGGAAAATGACACAAAGGGTTGCAAGCGTGCGTCATATTTGGGAAAGTTTTAACGAGAGGGGCCGCAGTAGGGGGTTGCTTGCGAGTCACGCGAGCTTCCATCAGAGTACTTTGAACTGTCATCGTTTGTCGACAGAACGTATTACAATTAAAACACTTTTATGTTCCAGACTAACTTACAGATTTTTCCTTATTATGAGTACTTATACATATTTTACGAAAAATATTTTCATACTTCAGAACAAGACAAACGGTGGGTAATTACCGCATTTTGGCCGAGTCTTGCATTGTTGTATGTAAATATTGCAAGACTTCGAGGAAAATGGATGAAACTGAGCGTGGAAGACAATGCACATGTTATTGAATGGTTTCCAGTCAAGGTCAGTAACTTTCGTTGCTTACACAGGTGCGAGGCGAGCTCGCCAGACGCCAGTACGTACGTGCGTGTCAGACATGAAACAGTCGTTTCGGGCTCGACCTACGATGGCAACGCGAGTATGCGATAGGGCCTTATTTAATATACTTAACTGAAAATGCGACATGTTTGTTAAAAATTATGTACATAATTGTCGCATTTTCGAGACAGGTGCTGTTTAATAAAGCAGCCAATGTAAAAAAAAAACTTACAAAATTGTCAGATTGTCGCCTGTCAGCTGACCATTTTATTAAATAAGCCTAAGTGCATGCGACTGATTGTTAACGCTTGAAATTCGCACTGAGTACTGTTTATCCGCTAAACATTTCTCATATTTTAGTGCAATTAGTATTCTAACATTCCCACTTTGCGTAGGATATTTGTAGTTTTATTCAGTTAAGTGTGTGTTTATCAGGATATAATTGAAAAGAGGCAGCTCTATCCAATACCGGGCGGAAATGCGAGCGAAATTTAATCAGAAATTGAACAAGTTATGTTTCAACATGTAACTGATACACTGTGGTAAACGATGTCTAATTAATTCGTGTTTGACTTTATTATGTTAACATCGTCAGTTTCAATTTACACGCGATGGTTTTTGGCTAAAATAGCAAACATTTTTTGGGCGTTAATTAAAAAATATTGAAGTCACTGTAAAGGTCCTTATTAAACGGGAGTCTTTTTTGAGGGGCGACAGAGTGACTAAGTACATAATAAAAAGTGTATTTACACTCGACCTTACGCGGCGGACGGAGAAACTTTCGTTTCGGGCGCTTTATGGGCGGAAAAATTGAGAAAAGTTGGAGCGTAACGGCCGGTGGCGAAGAGGAATAGGGACTTCGGGCGACGGCGACTTTAATATAATATGTAAATCGAACGGCAGCTCCGCGACCTCACGGTCGAAAGATACACGCCGAACTCATATCGCCTGGACGTATTACATGGGGAGTCGTAAATTATCGTGCAAAAGGCAAAGCAGCAGTTTTACGCTGGAGCGCGGCGGATGAGGCTGCATAAGCGGTAGAAGAGCGAGGAAGGGTTACGAGCCTATGAATGCAAATGAGCGTCGCCGCGCGGGTGGAGGTCGGTTTATCGGCGGCCATTTACATAAAACCGTAGAATCCGACTGGTGAACACACTTACCCGTCTATTGCTATGATCATATGCTGATTATAAGTACCTGACACGATGGATAATACCTTTATAATTCATCCAAAATTTCACACTAGTAGGCTAGTGTGAAATTTTGGACCTAAATCTTACAAAACGTATGTGACAAACAAAGTTGCTAATGGGGCGTTAAATATTTGATGTAGACTTAATCGTACAATGAAAGCGACCAAATAATGGTTAATTAGTCATTAAAGCCTGCTTCTTAGTCATCTATTATGAGTACATGTATGTGGACGAGACTGATTTACATTTGTAAGTACATACGCACGTGTCTTTTCAATGCCTTCGATGCCCAATTACAATGCATATGCGTCTATTCGAGCAATTCATGGAACGAGGTCATGCTCGTCTCTTAGAAAACATTCCCCAGCTATTTCTGCATAGATGTAGAAAACGTTAGTGAGTTTAAACTCAGATGACTTTACGCGCTGTTTATTCCCTGCCGCCACTATCTACGCTCGAGATCAGCTCGTAAAACCGTCGGGTTCGAGCATTGTTTTATTATCGGTCCCCGCTGGTGTAATACTGTACAATGACGCCGTTCTACAATCTGCTGCCATTCATTAAGTCCTACTGACCGAATGTAATCTGAATCTGTGGTCATTTCTGAAGTAGCTGTGTATGAATTCGCATAAAATCTAAGCGACAGCTATCCAACCGGCTCAAGCAAATTTTGAAAAGAAGTCTTTTAATCTTGCCTATATATCTGAAATGGTGGACAGGCGACCCAAAAGTTTCTTGTTGCGATGTTTACAAGGCTTCCAACTCTACAAAAACAACGATACATCAAAAGTGAGTTACAAGTTAACTGGCGCTATCCGCCGCGGCCCACGGCGAAATTTCGATTTAAGCTGACACGGGTACAGACCGACCGCGCCTGGGTTCTGCTTGTTGACTTACCTACGACACTTTTCAAGTTGCTCACTCAATAGAAGTGACCTCCTCAAACTATAGCCCCCCGTCCTTTATAAAAAAACGCGATATAATGACGCTTTACAAATCTTTACTATTATTCAGTTGGTTATTATAAAGGAGAGCAGCGAATCATACGAGTCGTAAATTCATAAGCATTCAACGTGTCTGTTCAACAAGTAGGGCAGCGAAAGACACGAAGGGAGGAGCGTCAAGAGAGGACAGACGAAGGGCGGAGCTTTCTGAAAAACCAGTCGCGTGTCCACAACACATAAGAGACTAACGGTCTTTCCGTTGTTGCTAGGAGATTACTACCACATGTTTGTTTGTTCGTTACGCGCCATCGAGAAACCATTCGTGAAGTCCTTATGTCCGTTGAACGTTTATTATGTGGAAACTTCAAAGCGACGAAGTTTACACACTGCGATTTGTTGAGAAGAGAGGAGAAGATGTTTAAATTTTACGCAGATAGACGAGTCCCGCGAAGACAATAAAGAACATAAAGTGTACAGTTTAAAAGTTTTGGCGAGGCGAAACTCTCCGGCGCGATGCTTTGAAAGTTGCAAGACGAAGCCGGCGGCGCAACACCTCACCACCGCGATCCCGCTGTCAAACTAAGAAATATTGCCGTTCCAAAGTAGCTCCCACAGTTTTGTCCATCCAACTCGCAAAAAGCGTTTAAACTAGCCAAGCCGATGATAGCCACGCTGGCCTGGGGATAGCTTTGTTCTTTGTTTTTTATTTCCGCTGTTGTTCCATTCAACAACAATATTAAGTACCTACTTACTTGAATATATAATGTTGACACTTGAATCAGAGCGGCATATTCGAGCTCGTGTGCAAATTGTGCATGTAGCTCAGGCACTTTACAAAGTTGTTACTACGTTGTTGGAACCAGCCAATTACCTATCAAAATACAAGAGGCGGTAATTTTAAGAGCGTCGGTACTTTGGATCAGCACAGTAAGCCTGTGATCGCATCACGTCCCCCGCGCCACTCGCCCCTCCGGCACCCGCTAATCCCATTCCCGCGACAAATTAATATGCTCATCGGCAGCCGCGTCACTAGATTACAGCGCGTTCATAGCGCGATTGTATTTTAAGTGTATTATCCAATTTGGTGGATATTGTGCGTGTGGTAATCCGCGGTCGTGGAGCACACGAACGTTTAGTCGCGAGTAGCGGTAAACGCTACAGCGTTTGCATTATCGCACGCCGAGCTGGAGCGAGCTGGCGCACTTAATAGATTTTGTTGGTGCTGCACCCGACGCGGTCAGCCTATTGCAAACTAACGGGATTATCGCCTGGATATGAGTTTAGTCCGATAACGGAATGGGTAAATTTGTGTGTGTGGGTAGGTACGGCTGTAACATTGTATGGAACGTTTCAGCCGTGTAAATCCAAGTGTTGATGGTTACGGTTAAGTCCGACGAATCCTTTGAACGTCTTCGTTAGAGATCGGAGCTAGGTCCTGCCAGTCCTCTTATGTTGAAGTGCGCTCGTCCCGAGATTCCAACTGAGTGTCTCATTATCTTGGATAGGATTACTTTAAAAGCAGAAGTTAAGACTTCGCTGGAACAAGTAAGTATACAAACATTACTGTGTATCCGCTCTTTTAAGTAAGCCTTAAAAATAATAAACCTCGTTATAACAAAACTTTTCTTACACGTGTAGGTACTATATTTTAGCTCATTGCCAGATACGAACAAAGTGAGCCAAAAATGGTGAAAATAATTAAAATCGGCGCAAACCATTAAAAGCGCAGTTTATAATAGGAGAGTGCACCGTGAAGTGTCCTTCATGTAGGTAGTTAAAGAGTTGGAGGAGCGCACTTGAGCACGAGGACGTACTGTAGCGGCGTCACCTCGCGACTAACGAACCTGCCGACAAAAACTCTGCTCTACTCTACTATGCCGCGATAACTCCGACGGTGAAACACTCGCTTTGTACTTAAAAAAATCTCATCGAGTTAATTGTGTGCAAACTTGGGGCGCTGAATAATTGATGAATTACTACGACCTGTGGAATTATTTTTAATTACGATGTTTGTGAGGTACACGCAGGAATTCAACTTCAACGGAGTATTTAAGTGATAGGAGATGATCAGTTATTGACAAGGTTCTTGGTCTTCGGTGAATAAGAGTAGTTAAAAAGAGCACTTCGATCGAATCGATTTGTGTTTTCTGTTCATTCGATTTATAAGTAAAACGAAAAATATTCCGATCGAAAATAATCAGGTGGCAAAAAAAGCAATGAACTTAATAGAACCTAAATACTTATCGGTACTAATGAGTTTCGCCAAAATAACTAAATACAAAAAGGTGAAACAGTCGAAAGAGCTATTAATTTCGCGTTGTTCCACAAGAACCGTAAAAGACAATAACGATCAATAATCCGCGATCCGACTAGGGTCCAGATTTTAATATCGAGATTGCATACAACTGGATTCATTTGTAAGTAATTAGAATTCTAAACGTTCAATGTAAAAAGTTGGCTACGGCTAAATATTTATATAACTGGATAAGATTCCTCTCAGAGCAGATGCTCAAAAAAAGTTAAAAGAATGATCCTCAAATTTCAATAACACTCAAGACTGCTTCCGTGACTCGGTCAGCGTTCGAAAACAGAACTTCAGTTCATAAAAGGTGAATAAAAAGGCAACGAAAACCGTACCTAGTAGAAGTGTTGCTAAATAATGAATGCTCACCACTTAACAAGAATGGTGGAGCGGGCGCGACTGTCAGTCGGCACTCATCCTCGCCTCGCGCTAATTGAGTGGGGCATCTCACGATGTAACACGACAACGCCACGGAATGTAAACACCATCGTAAAAACGACACTGTCACATTATTTCGGGTGCTTCATCAGCGACTTCCTCGTGTAACACGATTAAATCAAACGATTCAAAGTAAATTTTCAAACTACGTTTCGCGTACAGCAGTTTATCTAGTTTATGTTTTCCGGAAACACGACGTTGGAACGAACGATCAATGGACGATAACAGATATTTTGCAGGAAATTGTAAATACGATAGAGCGTTCATGTGGTTATGTTAAAAAAGCCAACGAAAGTGATTTGATTAGTTTATTTTACACCATTTTTACGTTGTCGTCTGTCGGTGTGTGACATTTGTTATAGATAATGTGTAGTGGCTCGTGGCTAGTTAGTTAGTAGTGAGGTGTGATCGGCAGCAATACATCACGCGCCGTCGGGAGATATATGGGTGTTGTCTTCTATCGGGTCGCCCGTCGCCGTGAATGGTAGCACATTGTATGATGCTCCGCGTCCCGCTTTTTCAACATAAATAATGACACGGCTCTTGTACCATATAAAAGCAACAGAAATGACGTCTCGGTAAAATATTCTATGTTTCAAATTTTGAATATTGAGAGATTGAAAGTAGAAAACATTTTACGCCGACCAAATATCCATGGGATAAGGACAAAGAAGATGCATATTTTAGCTTTAAAAATTACCCTTTAGGACATGACCCTAACACAAAGTTCAACAGTGTCAAATAAAACGCAATAAATGGTTCTGGCATTGCACGACCTTCGAAGGGCGAGGCGATGCATCGATTTTCTAGTCTAACAATAGTTCGGTCGCTGGTTAAATGGAATGGATGGCGTAGATTTTACAAACTGAAAAATTCATGTTTTGAAATGAATGTTTCAATCTGCAAACATTAACTCGTGATTACGGATTGGAATACATAAACGAAGAACATCAAGATCTGCATCCCGCCATCGTAACTAATTAAAATGAAAATAGAGCAAATGTAGAGCGCGTTTCAGTAGTAAAACCGACAGTTCGCCGCGTTCAACTGTATACATACGTATAATAAGTTGGTACAGGCGCTAATCCGACTTATCTCACACGGCTGGTCATTGCATCGATTTGTGAATGTACATTATATACAAGTTCTTTGTGAATGCACAAGTTGTTAAATAAGGGATTAGAGAAAAGACTGCGTCTGGCTTGGAGTGGGCAAAGCGCACGATGCGAAACCAAACCGGTTATACTTGTTTATTTTGCACGCATTCCAGGCGGCCAGGCGGGAGCGAGCGAGAGGCATCCCGGACGGATCAGGAACTCGATTCCTACGGCGCGCTGGCCTTGAATCCCAACTCTTCGTAGTGGCCAGTAAAAATATTGTGAAGTTGTGTAACGTGTGCGCCAAGAGATGTAAACTAACTACGATTAGAATTTGCGTCATTCGCAAAGAACTGCTGGTGATTTATGTTCCGTTCATGGGTTTTCCTTTCCTGGATTGGCTGATCAAAACGATTACCATTCGGATACCTGCTTGAATAACTATCGACTGTTCAATAATGAAATAGAGTTAAGCAACTTGCTAGATTCTGTGTTTATAATTCTCGCGGTTGCTTCTTGTTTGTAAGATCCAATTTAGTCTGAATCAAGAAGAAATTAACTCAAGGCTGAAAGAAGTTGCTTTAGTTTTTACCGAGATTTATTACCCTTTACATAAGTTAGCAACGGAATTATCCAATCTTGCGTCCTTAGCAACCACAGTACAATCGAGTACGTCGGTTTGGGGTGCAGATGTGCGCTCTACATCGTCTATATCTCATAACTTGTAAAGCAGGTTTCGCAACTCTCAACCAACAATGTCACTGCACTTCGTAGAAAGTTTTATAATTCTTTTAGGTATAAAACGGGCACATATTCCACATGGCGAGTTTATGAGTCATTTGGATGTCATTATTTATAGACGGCGTGTCATTAGCGTAGGCTTTGTTTATGTCGCGGCGAGTAAATCTATTTACGAGAAGCACGTCACCAGTTAGATATAGGACCAGACCGGACATGAATCGGCAATGCATTCGTTTTAATTAATAACTAGAAATTGTGGGAGGACTTATTTGCGTACAATTATTAAGGGGGAGTTTCTAAGGCTGACAATCCTCTTTCCTGTGAAATCCATACAGGTTTCGTGTCACGTCCGCGATGAGAATTCACTTTAATTGGCAAATAATACGTAGGCCAATTAAGGATGCTAAGTTGGATGGAGGCGCGCGTGACGCGACTAGTGAACGTATTCAATTATGCAAACGTAGTCGCGAAAGAACAGCCCGAACTCCCCGTCTTCTTCTCCTTTATTGACCGTTGGGAACGGGCTGACAAAGTGCACTTCGACTCCGTTCCCCCGAATTATGTAACATTTATAGTCACGTGTAATTCTCATGCTCCCGACTTGACTTTCACACCTTTCACTGACTCGTGAGCAAAAAAATTATATTACTTATACTCGAACACACTTTCTCTTTATATAGCAACTACGCCGACGCGGGTTTACATGTACACACGTACAAATACATGGTTCATTTTTAATAAAACATTCGATATTGCACAAGGTAGTGAAACGGCGAGATAGCGACGCCACTGGAGCATCTGAGAGTCGCGACGACGACGCTCGCCCCGGGGACATCGCAATTGTCATGTAAAGCGTCGTCGGGGCTAAAGCGTGGCACATCGAGCCCGCGCCTCGCCTCCGGCTGAAAATGCACTTTTGCGAAGCGATTGCCTGTCGATCCAAGTTATTCAGCGAAACGGTGAGTAGCGACCTAAGTATGGATAACGATCTGCTTCGGCAGTGTTAAGCCCCCAGACACTCAGATTTATCGTCAACTGTATCGCGAGATGGATTGTAGTAAAAAGTCTATAATCCGAATTGCATAAAAGCAGCAAGAAGCTCAAAATATTGTAAGCTTCATGAAGGTAGTCTAAAAAATGGTATTAAGATATCGTGACAATTAATTGAATGTACTGTAACGTATGGTAGCCGGTACCATCACAGTAAAAAGAAGTATTGAGGAAAGAGATGCCTGAAGCGATTCATTGTTCTTGTCGCGGCTATGTATCAAATGGTTTCGTCGATTCGTGACCAATCACTAAGTATAGCGAGCCAATCTTATAGGGACATACTTTCACCAATTGATAGTTAGTTTTACCAACTGGAAATGATTGAATATTCGACATACGATAGATTCGCGGACAATTTAGTTGATTGAAAACTTTCATAGTTAAGCTTAGGCATGGATAGGCATGCTAGAGAAGTGACTTTAAAAATAATGTAAGCTTTGGAAAAGTGTCATGTCATGGAAAAAAATATAAGTTTTAGTATCTGTGACAAAAGTAATCAACAGTGGGAAGCTGTTTACTGTCACGTGTGTATGATTTAGGGTTTCATCTTGTCGAATGTGATACAGAAACCTCAGTGCGGAGGCTTAATTTATTGGCACACGTAACTTTACACTATATGGCTATACCAACTTAGCAAAGTGTCCTTATAGGGCGACTGGGGGACCACATGATCGTACTGATTATCCGATACTGTAAACTGGAGTCGTTCAATATTGCCGTAAAGGGCCAGACTAGACTTTCGCTATCGCGTAATAGTCTCGCACTGGCGGCGACGGGTGACGTAACCGTGCGTCCGGCGCGGTTGAATTCGGCACGTTGTGTACGTGAATCGTGATGCAAGCGAGGTGCCAAGGTCGAGGCTGATACTCGGCATGCAAATGAGCGCAGATAAGTCGCGCTCATTACACCCTACACCCGGGGCCTCTAGCGTCATTACGAGCCCTGTCGGAGCTGCCTTTATTTTATTACGCGGATGTGTCGAGAAAGGAGGTTAATGTCGTCGAATTACACGCATTGTTTCACCTAGCCATTGCCATAGAAACAACGAATGTAGCGAGCCTATTTTGCTTACTATTACATCCGGGCGAAAAATGACTGCTAAGCTATGTTAACATGCTTAGTTTGTAGCTTCTTTGCTTCAACTGTGAATATTTAGGAGTTTTCCGGTTCTGAAATTCCCTACACTCCTGAAAATTGTTAAATGCTTAGCTGACAGAAGGATGGTAAAGTAAGGAAGAACATTAAGTTTGCTTTTAATAGGATGGACTGAACCGAAGAAAATAACTTTGGAGCTATTTACGTGATTTTCCACGTTGGTGGTGGAGACGTGTCTCTCGGGCCTCACCGTTTAATTAAAGGGCGGCGGGGTGAGGGAGCCGAGGAGCAGGGCATAATGGCGGCGCAATATCGGATGGAAATGCGCGGCATGTAGGAATGCGCCGCGCGCCGCCCCTCCTCATTCGCGAACGATTCGTGGTATTTTTTATTGACGACTCTGGAAATGCTATAGTGGGAATAGTCCATTCGATCTTCATTCTACTAAAATCATGCCCGGAAAAGATCTCCACTAATGAATAGTAAGGGGTAGATTCTGTTATTGTGTTGATACAATTTAAGAGCATTATAGAATGATATAACTGAAAGTGGAACGAAAGTTTATGCTGTCGAGAATGCCATCTAAAAATATACTTTACCTAATGGACACGGCACGACAGTATTTTTCATCCGCGCTCTGCGCTCGGTGGAAAGATTAAATTTAGAGAGTGACGTTTTTAGAAAGCACAAATTGAGCAAACAGTGCCGAAAAACGGTTTTCAGCCTTTAAAAATGTTGAAATATTTGAAGAGGAAAAACTGCATAGCTTGCAAGATCAATAATGAAGTTATTAGTCTCATTTTAAATTAATGTTGTAATATCGAGTTGTTGGCTAAGTGCATGAAGTGCGCACGAACGGCAGCCCGAGTGCAATTTGAACGGCGAATGGCGAAATCTGAGAGCGAACGGAACGTGACACCCCACTTATCACGCAACGAGAAAGTTGGACATCTTATTAAAATCTGATATTTATAACTGCGTAACGACTCTATATTCCGGTATTCATAAAATAATCACACATAATCGCAAGTCTTAACAGAACGCAACATTCCGCATGGAGTATTTTGATTGCTCCATTTACTGCAATCATTAGAATTATTTTCTTCAAGTTTATCTTTCTATACCTACTTGTCTGATACATGTAATGTATATAAGTATAGTCAACATCTACAGTTGAACGCCACCGAAAACCTGGTACAATTAAAACGAGAACGACAATTTATGCAGCAATTACTTGAAGCATGCTGGCGTTCAATCCAGGTCAGATTAAGTGATTTTTAAAAACTAATGCAAACGATAGCACGCGACGAGTGCACCCACAACGCTCACTGCTGCACAAACTTAATGAACGTTCGCTCGCAAACGGCAAAACGCAACCCTGCCCGATAGATCGTACATTCAGAAGTACTAAATTGAGCTCCATAAATACTCTTAATGAAATGTCTTCATTAGTGTTCATTATCTCCAGTTCCATTTAAGGATTTATTACGTTAACATATTAAGATTTTCTGTGTGACTAGTCAAGTCGCCGTCGTGTCTAATGAATAAACATAATGATAATAGCATTTCAAATGTATCGAGATCTGGATGATGTCCAATTAGGCGCTAAATATCGTTCAGGCAATGAATGACTTTATCAGAACCCGTTTTAATCGTCTCTGCAAATATATATCCTCTTCCAATTACAGATTCTAAGTGAACCACGTAGGCAGTAAACATTCCATAGCTAATTTCTCGTCATTGCGGTCTCAGAGGCAGGACGGACGGAGCGGACAGACATACCTATATACGTATATCTATAATGAATCACGTAACGGTGCCTGCTATTCTAACAGAGCCCGCCGTCTCGGCCACGTCTACTTACCTATCTACAATGCGTGAAGGTTCACGAACAATCTCCAGTCCGAGATTGGTGACCTTGTTTATAAATCAGTGTACAAAATAGACTTCTGGGTTAATTATGAGACTATTTTATTCGCTTTATAATTACGTACATTATGATACCATCTCTGAGTGTGATTTATCTGCTAATTACACGTTGTACGGGGTAATATTCGTCATGATTGGCGTTGCAGATAATAATTAAGTGCTGTATGTGATATACGGCTTCGTAAAAAAAATATTGAGAAATTAAAGCTATATTCGGTGTAGATGGTTAATTTGTTTAATGCAGTCTAGTGTTTAGCATTCTATAAAGTTATCCGAGATTTATGAAACAAGTCCAGCGTGGCAAACAACGCTAGCCAGTTGAGATTACTGGCGGATTTTAAATGCCCCCAATGCTCTGAATGTTTTGCAGCGGAACACTTGGCGGGAGTTTTGAAAACCGCTCCAGAGGAGTGCCCAAAGCAATAGCTTTTACTCCAGATTTGTTAGCAGTAGTTTTGCTCATTTGCGGAACGGCCGAGTTGAGGTGATCGGAGTTATCAAAGGATTCTTGCACTTACTCGTATTTTCAAAAACGTTTATGGAAGCCAGTGATTCCCTTTAGATATCGGTAAATTCGCCGAAAATCTAAGAATAAAAATTTAGGTCAGCGGGAAAATTTCACAATATCGTGCGTTTCCCGAGTACTGATTGTTGGAACCGAATTATTCTTTCCAAGAATTGAGGATAGGGATTTCAACGCGCTACTTCGCTAATTTCGTACTGTGCGCGTTGTGTAATAATATCTTGTTTGTGTTTAACTGGAGGCCTGGGGTGATATGATAATCATCGGCGTGTAACATAAATTCGTTTACACCGGGATATAAAATTGCTTTGATTTCATTAGAGTTTTTAAAGTGGAAGTATTTCGTCTACAGCGGTAAGTTTGCTTACAATTCAGTTGTGCGTTGAAAGCGACCGCGTGGGTGGACGAGTTGGTAGTGTACTTCTATTTCGAGTGTTGAGCGCAGTGTGGCGGCGTGGCGGCGACTGCCGGTGCATCTATCACTCCCACGTATGGCAACTATACTGCAAGCTGTGCGAACAGAGACCACCTGAACCCACGCACACTTTCACTGATGCCCTTTACAAAGTACATTATTATGCGTGCCGGTATTTCACAGACTGCGTAGGTTTTCAGATATGGATATTTAAATAACGACCGTGCCACGAATGGTGTTAATCCGTAAAGTTATGTATATTTTTAAACAGTTTAATTATTTCGTAGCTCCAGAATTGGCTGTAGTTTAATAAGTAATTAAGGAGTTAGCAGCATAATCGTTAAATAAATTGTGATTTAAACTAATACGAATGTTACAACACGCCAACTTGGATATCACGCTATTTTATGAATCCACAGTACAAAGTAATTGTATATTATAAAAAAAAACGAGTCACATAATGACTAATGCGCGTTTCCACTAACTGTAGGCGATACTGCAAGCCTAAATAAAAGAGAACAAAGTGGATAAGAAGTTGTTGACTGAGATGAAGTCAGTTGATTTTCTGTCTAGTTGATTTCGCAAGACGACAACGACAACGTATTGATGCATGACATAACCACTGCCAGTTTTATTAAGTGAATTGATGCAACCACGTTATAAACAGCTAAAAATACTTGTATGTACGTGTATTCAAACTTGTGTCTCTACTAACGCCTACGTCATGGCCCGCGGTCAGTGTTTCATGGTCGTTTTAAAGTCAGCCAATTGAGAGTCGGAGGTGATGTGATGAGACGTTCGCGAATCCGGTTTGACAATACGACGCATCGGTCGCCAGGTAGATATCAGCGGCGTGGGTGAGTGTAAGTGAATAAGGCAATAAGCTCGGTTTAATCAACACAACACGTAGCCTAATCAAATATGACCCCCTCGTCATATCGCGTAATTGAAGGCTTAATCACGGGAGACGTTTCGCGAAAGGCGCGGCGGCGCGGGACGCGGGGTGTGTCGCGGGATTGTTTGATCAGCCCACGATTACGAACGTACTGACGCGGTGAACTTTTGTGGGATAACATTTGGTTTGTTCAATGCAGCGGTTACAAAACTGGGGGTAAAACAGGTATTTTGCGGGGGTGATAAAGTAGAAGTACCTACCTACTTATACAAGTAAAACAAAAAAATCTAATCTAGCTCGCCCACGCGTTTTATGCCTAACCGTATAATCAAGTGACCTACAACTTCGAGTCGTGCTTTTCACCGAGAATTGTATTATGTATATATACGTAATTAACGCCTCCGAAGCGGGATACTAAAACTGTTGAAGCTCGCTTCGCTCGCTCTTCATCATAGTGTAGTTTCTCTTAATACCTGAGCTTTTCTGCATAAGTCAACAAAGCCTCTCCTAATTATCTATGTATGAAATGTCAAATAGAAATTAGTTTCCCTGGTTGGTCATAACAGGGGTAACGAAATTAAAAAGAATTGAAACCGTTGGTTTAATGAAATACCTAGACATCCTATTAAAGGCCACCCAGAAATCGCAAAAAAAAATAAAGAGCTGCTCCATACATTTATGTTTACATGACTTGATAAAATGTAGAAACGGTTATTTTTCCTGATTTAAAGGTTGCACCTCTACTATACGTACCTATTACAATATATGTAGGAATATCTTTAGCATTCTTTCTCTGCAACCATTATAAAAACAGAAAACTAGTGTCTGTATATCTGCCAAATATTCATGTATATCCCACAAGAATGCAAACAAAATTGCACGGACTCACATAGCACTCAACCGCTTTATTAGCTTTCTCGCAACAGACACAATACCCTTATTATAGCCGGGGAAAATCGAATAACAACACCGTTTCAGGTTCCAGTGATGAAAGTATGAAGTTTTCGCTTTACCCGATTAGGCGAGCGGCGGTCCAGTGGACGCCGGGCCGGCTGCTCAAAGAGCCAGCACTAGTGCGCCTCACAAAGCCGTTGTTTACTTTTTCGTTCCCCCAGTTAAATATCGGGACGCTCCATCGCCGGTCAACAGTATAAACGGCGTTCTCCGTCGTCGAGATGCTTTTTATCGTGCAGATTAGCGCCGGAGCGACGTACGATGCACTATTTCGCATTCTCCGGGGGATTATTTAAAGTTTCCTTGAGCTACGGCTCCGTCCAAGTGCGGTTTTATCTTTAAGCGTGGATAGAAGCCTGTTTAGGGTTGAAATGCGTGTACATATTCATTATAGCGTATTTTATTATTCAAAAAAAGGTACCGCTGGAAGTTATTGATTAGACAACAAAACGTCTATTAAAATATGATGCTACCATTTTAGATTCTCCTTTACCTAACTTCTGAACGTGTAAATGTTAAGCAAAATTACCAGCTACTAACGAAGCACAAGTTTTAGTTCTGATAAAAATATTGTTCGAATTTTACCGTCGTCTACTTAGAAAACCCCGAGATAACCGATTAATAAGGTAATGGCATTGAAGTAAGAGCATTGTAGAGTGCAGACAGTGTGGAGGCGACGGTGCGATACCACGATAGCACCAGGGCGCACAAAGCCCGCACAATGTACGACAGCTCATTGTTTAGAGTCTCGGACTAAACATCATGGCCGGCTTTAAGCGAATTACCTACTGCAGCCTCACACATGTAACTTGATGTACACTATACAACGTAGATACTGGAAAGCTGGCCGTGATATATGATGGCTAAGACCGCACAACTGGTTCATCTAGGGTAAAATAGGGCCATTAATTTGTATTAGGGATACTAATTAGCCTGTAATGTGTAGTAATAATACCTACTGTTTTACTTCTTATGGGGACTAAAACTTGGATTCAGATGTAAGACCTGGATAAAGAAGCAAAATAATTGGCAACAACTGTCTGACGAGACTGACTCCGAAAATAAGTTAACTAGAGGAATAGAAAGATATAAACTGTCTATTAAATTCAGCTGCAGCATACCGGCTGTCTGACTTTCTTGGCGGCAATAGAATGCACGATTTAGTCAAACATAAAAACATAACGGGTGCTAGCCAAAACTGGTTCATCATTTTACCGCCCACATTGTGCACTGACGGACTTACTGCATACAGTAAGCTGGCATCGATATATCTTAGCCGTAACGTTACAAACATGACCATATTGAGTAGCGCACGCGGGATGGCAAACGTGGAAATCTTTACCGGGCGCACTGGCTCGCTCCCGCTCGACGCTCCCAGTGCGTTTTATCTCTTGATCGCGTTATTCAACCAAGCATCAAAGGAAAATACGAAGGGAAATAGGTATTAAGAAATGAGAAAACGCCTTCTATTTATCTGTTTTGATTTGTGAAGGAAACGATTTCATCAATTGAAAATAATGAATTACATTTCAAGAGCGCTAATGCAATTTTTGATCGTAAGGAAAATACTGAAAGTGATAACGAGCTTCATATATTTAGACAAATAAACGGACGGTGTTATTTGGAGAGTCGAATGAGTGGACAAAACCGCGATAAGGCCCTCCAGCCCGAGGCGATGCAGCGGCGGAGGTGCGTGTTTACATGTCAGTTTTAATTTTTATCGCCCTCCATACGCCCGAAATACCGACCTACCCGTTATCACGTCATTCTACCGTGTTGATAACGCTATAGCACGTAATAGCCGAGCAAACTTATCGGTAAACCGTTTTATTTGGTGCAAATCGATGTGTATTATTCATGTTTTCAAAAACATTAAATTTGCTATAGAAAAAAAACCCAGCTGTTCATTTCAATACGCGAAATATTGCTCAACTGTTAAACATCACAGCATTAGATACTGGGTTTTACAGATAAAGCCTGGTTATCGTTGTGCTCGCCTCTTAAAACACAAAGTATGTACAATTGTATAATTTGTATAGAGAACAAGTTAAGGCTGCGAGTCATCGTCCTGCTCATTATGTTAGCGCTATGCCAATTCCCATACAATAGTAGACGAACGATGGCGACGGCGGCGGCGGGGATGACGTCACTTCAAGCTAGCCTTGGGATTGAGGTCGGCGAGCGGAATAGAGGCGGCGAAATGTCGCCTTGAGGGGTTGTTACTTGTTCGACCGGAAAATCGCAGCTGCATAAGTACTTGAAAGTATTTTTAAAGCTCTATCTGATTCCCTCTTATAGCAAAAGAAACCTATAAGATTCCCACTGCTGGGACATAGACCTCCTATCTGTAAGAGGTACTGGGCCATTTTCAACCACGCGGCCTCAGTGCGGGATGGATTCCTCCTTAAGAATAATTAGAAAATGTGAAAACTCACCTTGATACTGTCGTAACAGGCGGTAACTCTTCCATTCTGCACCTCCACTGTAGCCGGGGGATGCGCAAACTTGCATTCGGTGTCGGGTCGCGAGCACTTATTCCGTTGAAATTCGCGGCACACTTCAAGCTGCAGCCAACGCGAGTCCTTGCCGTTTAAGAGGTTATTCATGTTCACCATGGTGGCCATTGTTGCCATAAAATTCAGGGGCGGTAGATGCGCGCACAGTTACGCAGAGCGAGTGCGGCGCATAGGCAGCGGAAAACGAGCGCGCCCGCGCGCTCTCAGCATGCACTGGTCACACGGAGAGAGAGAGACTGCTGCTGCGGCCACTGGCTTGCGATCGCGCACCCTCACTACACTACGACACACACGCACGGGACGCAGTTCCGCGGCGATTCACGCTCGGTTACCACGGTACCTACTTACTAGTTGATTAATCTTACAATTAAGTTAGAATTAAAGACACCGACGTTGCAAGCTTATTTAGGCAAGTATTAAAATATTATTATCACACGCGTTCTTGTCGATGTTGACGGTTCAGTTTAGTAGAGGGCGAGCGGTGCTTGGTGCGCGAGCATGGCGGCGGCCGGTGCGGGTCTGGGCAGGCGACGGTGGGGCGCGTAAAAAGCTAGATTAGCGGCTCGGCGGTCAGCGAGCAAGCCGGTGCGGTGCGGGGCTCAACTCTGCGAACAACAAAACACACTGGTTACTCTCCGGGCTTTTCGCCCCGGAGCCAAGCACAAGCGGCTACCGGGTTAGCAAGCACGCGCGGCGGCCGCTCTTAGGCCCGCGCTGGCGACGGCCCCGTGCTTCCGAGTCGTGCGCGCACACCTCGGAGCAGCGCGGCGACCTCACCGGCAGCAGATTTTAGGAAAACATTTTTTTTTAGGTCTCGTTCTGTCGCATGTTATTTGCCAGCAACATAATGCATTTTAAACACTATGAGAGGTGCGCAAGAGGAATTAGCAGTTATCAAGTTTTTAATTTGGATTCTGGCTATTTAGGCTCCAGGCAGAAAGGTACCTTCATACCGTAAACGTCGCCTCCAACCTGCTACCCCATTATCATCCTACTTACTACTTGTAAATGATAGTGACATGAAGTGACAATTAAAGTTTGTTGATGATAATATAATAAGGTATTTTATATGCAAATTATAGCTTACTTTGCTATAGATGGGTTAGTAGTAGTAGGTGATAATAAGGTCATTTCCTTTTTAATTTGACATTGTTACAGAATATTAAACTAAATAAACTTGTACCGCAATGACAATCTTTGTTAATGTACGCATCAAAGCCCATCTGTCTTATGTACTTCATCTCTGAATATTAAAATAAAATCTTGCAAAATAGTTGAACAGAGACATCATTGATGTTGCCTCTATTTTTTCACATTCATAAATGTTTTTGAATTTCATAATGAAAGCCAAACACACATATAAAAAGATTGCAACAAACAAAACACATCCGTTATCCGCCACTCCATTTATTGGCAACAAAATCTAAAACCTTTGAACAGCGGAAGAACAGATTTTTGACGTCAATCTCATCGGAATAAAACTATGAAAAGATGTTAAAGTGTTTTCACGGCGGCAACGCCAATAAGTGTCAGGGGAATCATCGCACAGAAAAATTCTTTGTGTGGGCGCTGCCACTAGAAACGTAACGGTCTGAGGCCGGGAACAGGGAAAAACTCGTGAAACCAAATCCTATCGTAATGCGCTATTTAAAGCATAACCTGGTTGAAAATAGCTCGGTGTGCGGCAACGCAGCGTCGCGCTCTTCACCGTGCATAAATCTTCAAATTTTATTTTCAACGTAGATGCATTGGGGCCGTTTTCACGTGGTGTGAATGCGCTTCGCTCGATCCGACACATTTCCGAAACGGTCCACGTATGTTTAAATTCTTTGTTATGCTTAGACGTTAACAGTTTGAAATAGTGGGTAAATTATGGTTTTATTATAGTAAATTGTTGAAATGGTACCAATTACTCTGTAAATTAGCTGGCGTGAAATTAGATTGTACTGTGTAACAAGGAAACAGGTAACAATGATTACAAAGTGCTGTGGTTGACCAAATCTAGTTACGTCGAGCCTCACGACTGTAATGGCCATTTGCGTCAGTTGAGGTTAAAACTAATCAATATTTTTTGGAGAAATTAATTAGGATAATATACCGTTAGTGGAACTGGAGAAATACATGGGTAAACGAAACTACTAGTGTACCTACATTGTTTCTGCTCTAATAAAACACGAGAACGTAATGCTGCTCGCTTGCTGTTTACAAATAAACATATCGTTAGTAATACACCTACATAACTACAACATAAATAAACGCAAACCTTTGAAGCTGTATAGTTTTCCGCCGTTATGATTGCAACCTATCAAGTCCAACCCCTTGGAAACGCACACAAAGCAAATGGACGTCCTTTTATTTTCTACATTTAAACCAGAAATTGAGAATGGTGGTTTCAAATGATATCGGCGGCCGATTCTTTTCACGTCGGCGCCGATCTCTGGGAGATTCCTTCGGTACTCGACACGCACGGGGAAGACATTCAATAACCCAGTGAAAAGATTACCAAGAGCAATCAGACGGAAGCGAATCTAAATAAGAATCTCGTGAGAGCGGTCGGGGACAGGGTGGGCGCAGGAGGGGGAAAAACAGTCGAGCGGGCCTTTGTGAGATCGCCGATTCGATCAAGTAACCATCCAGAGTATCATGTAGATTTAATAGTTAGGTATATGAAAAGCGCGGCGGGGTGTTTAAATTGTAATTTAACACGCAATTTAACACGCACAAATGGTTACCAGACCATTTGCCCGCATCCACGGTCTCGACCGGGACTCGAACCTGGGTCTCCCACCACCCGGGAGGGCGCTCTGACCACTGAGCTATCAAGACAATAAGAATGCGAACACCTCGCCTGGAAACCTTAAACGAAAACTTTCCAAGAGGTACAACGCTCCTGAACAGGAAATATTTCAAGAAGAATAATGTAACATCCAACGGTAATAAATCAATTTAACGTCGTTGAGCAAGAAATTCTTCTGCTTTTCATTTAAATAGTGGGTACTTGGATATTTATTCATTATTGTGAGTATTTATGGCATTTCCAGATAATTTAACCCAACCGCACTTTTCACATATTTCGTAGTCACCACTTTCAGTAACATGGACAACGAAATTTTGCAAGCACCAAAGTGAACGTTTTAATATTAATTTAACGAAGGCTTTATCACTTGTGATTGAATTGGGTTCGACAGAAATCGGGGTAAGGTCGACCATACGCGTGGTGCAGCCGTTTGAAAGGTACCGCTTAATTCTTTACCTTCACCGATAAATGCTTTTAGTGCTTACTTTATTTTTTGCATTATGTAACGCGATTGTATGAAGTAAGATTGGTAGCATTAATTTTGTAATTGCCGCATATTTTCAGGTAAGTACAAAACATTAAAGTGTGAATTTCTAATAGGCGTGTAATTTTTTATCCAGATTAAATTATGTAGTCTGTTTTCTGCCATAAACTGTATAATGCTATTATGCGATATAATAGCATTTAGTTTGAAGGAAAAAGACTTCCAGGGAGTATTAGAGGCATGAAAGAACAAGAAACATAATAGACCTTTGCATCTATTTTCTAAAATTAATAATAGGTTTACATGCCATATAATTCTTTTGGAACATTTGTTCAAAGTGACCTGAGAAAATAGCAGAAAGAAGGGATTTTAATCCCACAAATAGGTGCTTTTAGATTTTTTCAGTTTTCGTACTGCCTTGCTGCTTCACAAGTTAAATTTTAAAGGTTAATTTCTGTCGAAACTTGGAAATACCAACTTTAATCTCTTCAAATCAAATCAAATCTACCTAATCAAAAGTGGACAAATTGACAATACTAGGGAAATGTAGAGGATTTGAATACAGAAATAATTATTCGAATCATTTTGTTCAGTGCATTGAAACAACAGTGGTGGAGCGTGTCCTCTTTCCTTATCGTTGACTAGACTTATCGCTGCCGGAGATGGAAGTAATCAACTAGAGCGTTCAGTTGAACGATAAAAAGTTGTCCAGACAGCAAGGCCGTCGGACAATGGTAATACAGGCGGAGAGCAGGTACGACCGCGAGGTGACCTTGGCTGGTGGTGTCGCGGTTCGCCGCGGACGCAGTTGCAAAAACCACCACCGTGTTTACCTTCGACATGCTTGATCGGAGTTAAGTCTCGCTCAATACACTCTCAGGTTAAGCATTATCTGCATCTACATTTACATAAAATCGATTTGGAGCATTACACTATGTGCTATGGTGTCTACCCGCGGTATTATTGGATTAATTGACTGGATCCTGGGCTCTTCCAATTATATTACTCAGCTCGTCATTGACAGTACCGAGATGTATTTTAGGTAAAATATATTTTATATTTTACCGAGTTATATTACAGTAACCATATGGGATAAATGGTAATCCGAGATATAGTGTGACTAAAATTGTTAATAAGCCACTTATGCGTTTTCGTTTTTACAGACACGTGACGGTAGACCTAAATTAATGCCTGAATATGATTGCACTTTTGGATTATATGCAGGTATTCATTTTAGGTGTTGTCTAGTGTTAGAGAAAACGGAAACGCATAAGTTTTAGTTTGTAAGGCGTTATTCGATCCAGGTTTTAATTTTCACATGCGATATTGCCATAAATCTATACAGCGCGATTGCGATTTGTAATAACGTTCAAGGGCATATTTTCTGCCTACTGACTGTGTTGCAATTTAAGTCATAAATCTTGCGATGATGGTCGAAAATTGAACGTTTTTGCTTAGTCTCGCATGTGTTCAGTGGCGTCGAAGTGATGTCACCGTTTGTTATTCCTCGCATGGTTCCATATTCGTTGGTCAGCGCTCGCAATTGTTGACTCACATCGTTAAGGAAAAAAGTGTTATCAATTACTTATAAGGATGTTTACTGAAGTAAATTTTATGACTGAAATGCAAACTGGATCATTATTAGTTGGATTAGGTATATTAAACGTTGGTAAACTGGTAGGTCATTTAAGTTAAAGATAAATTGTTGATTGGCATTAGTTTGGATAATCTGAACAAAATCCATTAGTTAAGAGTAAAAACCCGTTAACAATCTAAATATGCGATATTTTGATATAAATACTTGCTCAAACTTATCACACATGTTAATTTACATAGGAAATAAGATTGTCATCACATTATAATGTAAATTCTATGCAGCTCCAACTAAATGGTTTGTTGAACACGTAGGTGAACCATGGTAGCCAAAACAAAGGCTATTGTTTACCGTGTGCGAGGCAAAGCAGATCGCAACTAGCGCTACTTTCGCATTCGGGACGTGCACGAGGCACATTTAGCAGTCTCAGGGGACGTCGGCGGACTGGTAATTAGCGAGAGAGGCGAAAAATTTGCGACGGCTTAAATTTACGAGGCGCAAATTACACGATTCCGGCGCTATCGCTGCTGCACGCCCGTTAATGTGCACGCCTTATCGAACGTGGAGCGAGGGCCTGCCGACCTGCCACCGCTCTCACACTATACAGATCGTATCGGCTTCACAATACACCAATACTAATCACGCAACAATATTTTTATTATTTGGCATCGCACACAGTAAAGTTTGGTTTTGAAAGAAGATTTAGAAGCCTACAATTCTGGAGTTAACTTAAACAAAGATAGTGAGATATAGAAGGTTTTACTTTTAAATTAATGATTCATTCGGATTTTTAGCACACGCATGTTTAAGAACCCCTTTAAAATGCTTGTTATAAAATAAGAAGTTAGACAGACAGAATCTTCAATGAACTCGGAAGTGCTGTAAAGATGTTTCTCTACAGCACTTCCGAGCAAGAAAATTGTAGCTATAAGCTCAGAACAAGCATTTTAAAGGGGTCCCAAATATGCTTGTGCTTAAAATCCGGATTAGTAATTTAAAAGTAATATCTTGTAAATCTCACTAGCTTTGCGTAAGCTACTCCCGAATTTTAGGCTAAAAAATCTTCTTTCAAAACGAAAATTTACCGTGTGTAATGTAAAATAATTAATATATTGTTGTGTGATTAGAATTGATGTTTTGTGAGGTCGATAATGATATGTAAAGTGTGTAAAGGGGCGAAATAAGGGCTAAAAGAGATGCAACTTAGTCTGGATGTAGAAGAGACGAGTATGAAAATGGCTGCACTGACAACAGCAAAGTCTAAAATTAAAGATGATGCAATTTTATAATACGAGGGCGTTTCTTGTAGATCCAAGAGACACAGATGAACATTTTCAATGAATTTTTGGTTCCAAATGTGTTAGCTCCAGGCTGTTTGAAGTTACTTGGTAAGGAATTATATTTAAAACAATTAATACATTTCGAAATAAATCCACGTTATTGTAGCTGCACCTACAAGACGGAATCAGACTGGAATACGAACAAGATTTATAGGTTTCTGTTTAATCGTAAAAAAAACCCGTGTGAATTTTGCCAGGAAAAGACTGTAGAATTGCCAATACTAAACATGGTTTTAACTTCAAACATATAACGATTGTCATTGGATATTTTTGTCTTGTAATTCAGTTAGACCGGTTTAATTTTATCCAGATAAGATAGTGAGGAATAGTGATACAAAAGAGCTTATCGCGGTCGGCCAGGTTTTGTTCAATCCTTCTTTGCCAGAGTTAGTCATTGTATCCTTGAAATCGTAATTAAATGGCAGAGTTTCCTTGTTTGCCCAATATGTCAGAAAAAATCCATTCAGTAGTGAAACGAGTTTTGTGTCGGTCTGTTATAAATTCAATTTGGTTTCATTTCTTGTGAAGGGCAAAATGACGGTTTCTAGGTATCTACGTCACAATTGGTTTTTAATACATGTTATGGTTCTTCGTCACTTGGACAGTTTTCTGCGACTGAAGGATCTTTCTCATCTGTTTTCTGTATATTTCTGCTGTATATAAGTGCTCAAATCTGGCATAATAATTTATATTTTAAGCTCCTTATTAAGGGCTTAAATGGGGCAGTAATAATAATGCAGAGCGAGCCCTCTATTGACCTACGTTTTTATTGTTGAGCAGGTAGCAGGGCCAGCTGTTACCCTCGAAGCAAAAGCGTTGCAAACAAACCACTCTACGTTTAAATGGATAAAGCCCTGTCATTTTTTAAATTAACATGCTCGCAACTCATTTTTCGGTTTTTAAAACATAACTTTAGAACTCGTGTCTCAATTAAGATTATTGTTATTGCACACTTGGTTCCAAATTTATTTTATATCTTTGTTTTATCATCTTTTCTGTAAACAGCTACGACTGTAACGGATATATTTTGATTGTAATTATCACTCTGAATGACATCACTAGCTTAATTTGCAGTGTTAAAAGAATTATCATGCATGCACTTATCTTTTCATGGAAAATCACTTTTATAACAGTTTTTTGTCGGAATATGGCACATTTTATAAACTGTATTTTATCATCTTCGAATCAACGCTATGTTTTGTTGTTTTAAGTGATAAGATAAGACCTACGTAATTTCTCGCACAAGATATGATAAAAAGAACTTGCCAGTTTTGGCATATCTCACAATTCAGAAAACTGAGGATTTCACTGATTTATCAGATTTGAAGTAAATGAGAAGGAACTTTGTATTTAGATGAAATATCAACTTGACATGGAAAATTCAAAAATCAATGTGTAACCATTAATCTTATGATTGAAGAACTTTAATATGAAGAAAACCATACAATTATTACATAATCAGAAGTCCAGGATGAACTTAACACCACCTTACACAAGAAATACTTACATGTATTTTTGAAAAGCAACATAGAGAATATTGGAAGAAGAAATATTAGTGACATACGCTACGAAAGAAATCCAAATGCACTATTAGAAGAAGTTGAATGATGAAGAAGTAAAGTTCCATCAGGGATTAGGGGAGACTACTTAGCGTAACTTTTACAGTATGGGCAATGTCGATGAAAGCTTTAACTTGAGTTTGCCGTGCGAATAGCGCAGGCCGATCTGCACCTAGCAGGTTTGAACCAAGGCGAAAGCTCTCATGCGGCGGAGCGAGCGGACCAAACCAGCAGCATTGCCCACTAGTAACATACCGCTCGCTCCTACTGTTGGAAACTTTTCCGTCAAATTTCGGAAATCGCCAGCGGTTTAACTGCAACCACAAACAAAGACCAACACTAACGAGACAGATGGGTACGAAACACGATTGCCAAAAACACACTAGCCTTTTATTCACAAACTTTCACGATATACACTTTGTCGCGAGTTCCGAATTTCGACGAGATCATGCCGCATTTAATAGAATGAGCGTAACACTTACATGATGAGGGATAAACAAGCCGGGTAAGGGAGTGTAAAATGTCCGTAAGTTAAAACATAGCAAGTTGCACGTAAGTTAGGAGAAACGTTTCGCCGGTAGCGTAGAGGTCGCGGTTCGCGGCCACAGCGGGGCGGCACGCGTCGTGTTCGGAGCACGAGTGCGGTGCACGGAGCGGCGCGAGTCACACAAGCACAAGCGGAGTCGGCGGGCGACTGACGGGAGGCAAGTGGCGCGGCGCGGGGGCTGCCGTGCGCGCGCACCCCGCGCCGCCGTTCCCCGCCGCGCCCCTCCGCACCCCGCGACCGACGCCAGCCGGCCGCCTTATCACACCGCACGGCGCGCCGCTTCCTTTCTCCTCATGCAGTTGCGAGCTTTTCGCCACTGCCACACTTCCGCCCGCCCCGTCGATTGTGTAGAGTTTTAGCCGGTCAATGTGTTGCACCGATTATTTCCACTTCTTGAGCACAAGACATTCTTTTTAACGATGTATGAGTATGGAAACATTTTGTTTCGCTTAAAACTTTGACAATTGTAAACCGACATGGTAAGTTATAGGCCAACATTTACTAGTGGTGTGTATTACCATAATTCCTGGCGACACAAAGGGTGAACTGAATTCATCCACACACCATCTTATTGAAGCCGCATGGATACATGTGCGAATTTACCTTTGTCGAAATCAAAATTGCCGAGAGTGCCGAATTACAAAATGGAGAACAAAGGACTTGATTGAAAGTTTGCAACATGTCCGGAAAGTTTAAGTTGTCCATAGCGGGTATTTCGAGAGGGAAGGGTGCCGTATGTGCAAGTGAGCTAGCAACAGACTCCGGCGCAGGCGAAGAGCGGCGAAAGTGCGCCGCGGAACGAGTTTGCTTGGCGCGTGACCTGCCCGAGGACAAGATTGCCTCCCCTCGCCCTCGCAAACTAACGTGCACTCTAATGCAACCCATCTCAATCTATTGTTGTTTGATAAATTGACATAACTATGTAATCAGATCCCATATATTCCTTAAAGAGGACAGCATATACACCACATATCCACGTATCGAAACGGCATAATAATATATTCCATTCATGAATATATTCATAATCTATCAAAGAATTTCAGATGTGAGCTAAATTAAAAATCTATGTATTTTGATACAGCCCGTAACACTAAGTAGGATCGGACCGAAATATTCACAAGCTAAGTAAGTTATCGAGATAATATTGTGTTCCAATTAATTCTAAATTTAGAATTTTAGTATGATCAGCAGGATCAAGGATTTCTAACACGTGTCCAAGTTCCATACTATCGCACGCAGACTGATTGGCAATTTTTGTTTTGAGCTGAGCATGCTATGGTCATATCGAGACCATGGTTACTAGTCTTCGAACTAAGTTGCTATGTATTGACTACATGTAGACTAGACTTGAAACATTTGATTAAATGTTTCTCATTAGACAAGGTATTGCGCTATGTGTCAATAGCTCGGCTCGGTGCTGGCTGGCTGGTCGGCTGGCTGGGCGAGGCGACGGGCGCGGGCGTGCAGCGGAGCGGGCGCAGGCGGCGGCAGTCACGAATGCGACGTGTGCTAGTTTTTGTGGCGCGCACGCCACCAAGCGTGACGTCTAAAAGCTCGTTTATACGCTTCTTATAGTCGTTTGACTCAAAATATCCACCCATTTTTTACTAGGCTGGCTATCATCTTAATAATGCAGAGCTGCAAATCATTTGTTGTAAAATCGTGGTCAATGCCCGAGACAAGGCCAGCTTAATGTTACCTTCAAGGCTTCAATTCTACTTTTAATTCACTGTATTTTGAAATAAGTTCTGAATAAAGCCAAGTGCCCAACTTCGGTCTGAACTTACCGAGCTGCTTGAATGTCCGACCCGACTAGGGTGTTTGTTCTACAACTTTGAATGTGTCTGAGCCACAAATACTTCAATATTGGATTAATCCAAGATTAATTTTATTGAATTTGTTAATGTTTAGAATACTTCTTATAATTTTAGCATGAGTGTCAACTTTTTTTTGCCAGCTCGTCTGCAGATAATGAGTTGCTTAAACTGATGAATCATAAAGATCCATTTTATCGTGCAATTAGTTGGTAGCAATGGCATCAAAACTATATCAGTACCCTATATCGCGTTCGTGGAAGAGCACCGTTCTGAATTTTTATTGCACATTATCTTGGTTGGTGGCGGCTGGTTTCTTTATACTTCACCTAGTCACAAGCTTATTGCGCTTCATAAAGTAAGAAAGCACGCGTTGGCCATACATTCTTCTCGGATGAAAGACGGGAAATAAGCACGGCACTGCAGTGCTAATTAGTTGTTTTTGAACAATTTTTTCACCGTCTAATGAGTGAGCAATGATACCGACAGCTGTTTCGTCGTGCCGCCCGCCTGCTCACAATGCGTGCCGGCAAGCCGTCGTCCAATGCTAACACGCGACCAAAGTGTTACCATCGTGCTTATCCAACGGTTATAGTTCTTTTAACATTTGTTTTTTTTTTTTTACATTGCTTTCATATATTTTTTTACCAATTACTGTTTATTTAGAGTATGTTTGCTCTGAGATGTTTATGGAGTATACAATGTATTAAAGTCGCCACAAAATCCCGAGCAATTTAATGTATACAGATACGGCTCATGCGACTGTAGTTCGATTAAACTGCAGCTAAGTGAAGAGGCTGGAAGATGCGCTCCGTTGGCGAAATTCGGTACCGAGACAAGCGACGGAGTTCAACGACCTGCCGTTCATCTCGCGTTCGCAAAAAATGCACTGCCCCGTCCCACGCCGAACGCAGTTCTCACACACATAAAAATATAAGTACGTTGTACATGAACACATACCAACAACGCGGTTACCAATCGCCGCACGTGTAATCGTACACCGCACCTCTCTCCTTGTTCGGATACTCGAGAACATTTCGAGAACAATGTTTATTGCTTGCATGATGCTAGCTGGTCATGGCGGATATCCTCTCTGTACGTAGCTAAGTGCAGCCGTTAAGGTGATTGAACATGAGTTAACACCATAACAACGGTAACCGAAGTAAGCAAAGATAAGTACCTAGAGGTTACTTTTTTCCGAATATAGTCCCGTTATTTCAAAAATTTATGTCGTTGAATGTTTCTTAGACGCCTAGAGGCCAATTGTTGGACAATAATAAATTAGTGGGGGTGCGCCCACACTGCTCATCTCCACATCAGTTTACCGCGCACGCGTCGAGTTTCCTGTACCATTCACATCATCACCATTTGAGCACCCACAAACACGATTGTCCTTTCCTTTTGTGACTTCATAAAGACAATATTTATCATATTTAAACATACAGTTGACATGACATCATCCCAAGAATAATCCATTAATATATAGGTAACGTTGAATCACGCAACCTATTAGAACATAAATAAAACTTCTTTATAGGCAGGTTAGAATTTGCTAATTCCACGGGAAACAAGAACATACGTACAATGGCTTTCATTTAATGAGTAAAAGGTAGGTTACCTTTTTACGAATCATGAATTCGACTCCCACGCCCGTTCCAAACTAGTGCAATTTGTTTAGAGAGGCGTCCTTCGGCTTCTCGACATCGGCGTCGAGCCAACGCCAACGACCGTCCCCAAAACTAAATTCAGGCTTCCGATTAAATTGACCTTGAAACAACGTCGGAAAACATGGAACGTCTATACGAGAAGAACAATACCACTTAAGTGATAAGAGAAGAGAGTGCGCACGATGTGTAATTCGCGGGGGTACCGTTTTGAACGCGATTTCGCCAACAAAGAGGCTCCAATTCTCGGTCGACTGCCTGCCGCCGTGTATCCACACACCAATTAAGCTAAATTAAATATACGAAGAATTTAGAAACTGGTTAGCTTCCTTGAAGCGCGACGTAGTAATTGGCTAACCCCCGCTAGGAGCACGGACGCATCACTTGTGATTTATTGATTTTTTTTCTCGCACACTTGCAGCCAGATGAACAATTACACTTCGATAGAAATTATTATCTAGATATTGTCTAGTCGCGTTTTTCAGAGGCCTATATATAGAGAACTAATTGGAAGGTGATTACATTCGTAATTAAAGTACATTAACTTACGCGCTGTACATTTGAGAGTGATTTTGGGTTTCACTCGTTTGGATAAACTGTCTGAACATGTTTCTAAATCATTTACAAAATGCAAAAAATGTCACCTACAAATACAATATAGACACAATTGATTTACAAAAAAAACTTACTGCTTGCGTAGTAGGTAGGCGCACTTACAAGGTATTATGTAATATTCTCGCAAACGAGGTCCCGAGGGTTGCTAGTTAGTGTTCTAAACTTCTAATATATGCCAATAAATTGCTTTAACTCGACAAATGTCAAATTGTTGCAATACTGGGAGCAGTAAATACAGAAACGATTAATAATAAAGTATTCGTTGGCTCATACTTCAGTGAACTCTCTTTGAACAATTGTCATATTTTTGATTAAACGTATACTTATATTACTTATATAGAAAAGGGTAAGTAGATTGTAGATGACTTCTTAGCGCCACGGTACCATCGTTTAATTAAAAGCGGCGCAGCGGAGTCGCGCTCCTGAGCCTGTCTCGAAGGCTCCGCGCTCACGCCTGTTTGATGACTCCGCATAAACGTTAATTAACTCGCTCCATCCGACTTAACATTGCTACTCTGTTGCCTGCCTACACTGATCTGTTCACTAAATTCAACTGCACACAAATTGTGACTATTCCAGGAAATACGTTGATGTCTCAAAATCACACCAGCCCTATTGTTACCTATATATTTATATCTCTGTTTACCTTCTTGTTCACGTATCGTTTTGTGTCGCTGAAACACAAAATGGACAGCTCTTTTGGTATCAGAACCTGTGATTTCCTCGTTTTCGTATTTCAATGTAGGTACGTTTACCCATCTTTAGATGATTCGCGTACTGAAATGGGTTCCGGATCAGTGACGTAGGCACGGAAATGAAAAACTTCTATTGGCTGATATATTTGATGCTGTTATAGTGACCGACGCGGACGTGAAAATGCCCCAGGTGCTTTGCTGTTACTCAATATCTCTATAATTTCCGTTCAGCCATTTCCAGACAAAACATAGCTATGAAATGACTTCAGGTGTTTTACTGGTCTGATATTAACATTCACAAATACCAAAAAGAAAATTAAAATTAGCTGCCACTTAAGATTAGGTATTCATTTTATAATTGGTTAGTATAATTTTGATAATTAAAATGCAAGTTTTATTTGCCCGTAGTAGTTAATTAGTTTCAAGCTCCCAAAACGAATTTCAAGAGAGTTTGGTTTGTTGTGATTCCTGTATGCACACCAATTGTAAAACACATACAGAGCGTCGATGTTTAAAAGGTGATACATAGTGTGAGTGGAGTATAAGAGCGGTCTCGAAGTAGCTAGTTATTACCCGAATTATTCGCTAAGTAATAAGAAACGCAGCGAGCAGCGTCGGCGCGGAGAGCGCACTGTGCTAAGTGGCTTTTAAGGTCGCTTACCTCATCTCACCGCCTCTAGTGAGACTATCTGACTGTTCATGCACGAATTTAGTCCGATAGCTCTTTGTTTATTTGATCTTATAATACCTTGTTAAGTTTACGAAACAGTATTTATGTTTTTAGTCTTCCGACGGGTCTCCAAGTGCACTACGCTAAAAGAAATATCTTTAAAGAGAACCATGTTTTGCATAACAGCGAACAAAATTACCAGTAGTATGTTTTTTATAAAATGTTTTGCTGTTTTACAAAAAAGCCGTTGAGTCATAACATTAAAAATATATAAGCACAAAAGATCCATTGTGTTGCAAAACGCCAATCATCGTGTCTCTTAGAACCTATCATAGACGCAAAATTGAGATTTGGGCATTATGAAATTGATACAGAGATGGATGCTCTGATACTGACGATGATTTGAAAAGATCGTTTAAATATAGTTTTTGAAATCGAAAATATAACTTCGAAAATCTATATTGATATATTCACTAACTGTTGAAATAGCTCTGACGTGATAAAGTTTCGAATTCATAAGGCGATTAATAAAAACGTATAAAAAATGAATCTTCTTTACTGACCAAAGTCGACGCAAGACGTCAGACAAAAAAAAATCAGATGACTCAAGATAGATATGAAGCTAATGCTGAAAATATGGGCATGCTAGCCAAAACTGAACTCTGGTTTGCCGTATAAGTATGGCAAGCGGCGAATGTAATCAAGCATATTAGACGTCCAATTGTTAAAATTTAAGCTCATTGAATATCGATCAAATGAGGTAGAACAAAAACTGAGAGCTACCCGAGCGATTATTCTGAATTTATGTACATGTTAAGTAAGTATTAGGTTTTGCTATAGTTTTTGTTGTCTAATATAATTTCACGGAGATTTTGCTTCAGTTACTTGTTTGTTTCCGGGTAGGGACTAGCTGGTAGCATTGCGCTGTGTACGATGCGGTTCAACTCGGCTGCCGCAACTCGTAAATAATGGCGTCTCATTGTGGGCCATTATTAATGAATCTGCCACCCCGCGCTCCCGACACCGCACCCGCCCGAAAGCCAAATAACAGGTGCGTCTAACCCCATTCGCACAATCTATTTTCGATGTCTTATAGCCGTGCAGAGAAACGCTCGATGCGTTCTCCTGCTCTAAATATTCATACCATATGCCAGATATTGAGATTTGTTTGGGCGTCATCTGCTCGACATCGTCGTCTCTAAATAAGCGCGGTCTCGTGTTGGCTTTGCGAAGTTTCATTAGCCGTCTGGGAATACTTACTTATGGTATCATGTTGCTTGAATTGTGTGCGGAATTTCCACCTACCATGCAAGGAGTTCTAGTAAAATACCGCTCATTAAACGGGTTTGTGAATAACAAGAATTTATAAGTCGGATACATGGATCTTACTAAATTAGTAATTAAAACTGTAAAATGATGCTAATACACAACACTGAAGCCACACAATATATTGCACCGCATAAATACCGAAAAGATTCGCTTTAAAGACTCGAATGTATCATGTAAGCGGATGGGACAAAGTATACCCTGGGACACGTTAGTTGTCACGGGGTTGGATGTACGAGGC
Organism: Phlogophora meticulosa; assembly: GCA_905147745.2. Classification (NCBI taxonomy): domain Eukaryota; kingdom Metazoa; phylum Arthropoda; class Insecta; order Lepidoptera; family Noctuidae; genus Phlogophora; species Phlogophora meticulosa. The sequence continues at coordinate 11,234,655 of LR990522.1, read as the reverse complement.
CTTCTCACTGTCGCTCTATTATTTACTCCACAGAAAACTGCTTTTCATATCACAAGCAGCGGCCCGCAGCGGAGTCGCACAAAGATGGCTCCCTCGCTCCCTACATAAATGCACTTACTTTATGAATGACGTAATCGTAATATTGTTCCGAGCTTGGATTTGTGTTCATGTTTCTCTGCAATCAGCTTTGTGTAATGGTTGTGGAACTTGACTATTTCCATTAAATAGTCGAGCGGTTATTTACTTAGACGCAGACAAAAACCCGCTTGAAAGATTAGCGTGACGAATGAATGGGCGATAAGGCTAGACAAACTTAAAACGTAGCTTCATTTATCATAGACATCTATACGTAAATCGCGACTGGGTTTTGTTGTTCGTGTGTCAGATTTAGATTTAACAAGGACACGCAGCGAGGCTAGGCGGCAGACAAGTGCGAGGTCATAGTTGAATTCTTTAACCAAAACTGTGTTTACATCTTATGGAACAAATTGCGTGAATCACAAGAGTGACGTAATGAAGGAAGTTACCACTTGGCTGGATCCAACCTACGCGCTCCCGCCAGGTCGACCGCACCGTCATAATGTTTCAAAAATATTGCTTTGATCCGGCACCATTATTACTTAAACTGGTTAGATCTTCGCAATGGAGATTGAAGATTAACTTAATAATTCTGGTCAGTAAATTTTCGCAATCTGCTCCAAAAGAAATAAAGGAGGCTTATTTAAAAAAATAAAATGGGAGTATTGTTTGGTTTATTGCGTTTTGTATTGTTGGTTTATGATGTTGTGGTTGAATTGGATAAAATAATAATTGTACATTCCCTCAATGTAATTCTTTACACACCACGTGTATGTGTGGTACATTTATTTGCATCCGTCAATAGTCCGGTGATGATCGTGATTTCGGCAAAGCATCCATCGTCGGTAGATGTGTAGATCACCGCTCGTGTTAATTAGCATAATGGTGCTGGAGGCGATGACGTCACGTATCTAATTTGATTACATCGGGGCAAGGCCGGTGTGGTTAGCAGTCTGCACTGAGTGCGCAACATTAACGTCCCACAGAAGTTTTCAGAAACGGTAATGTACACACTAACCTTTAGTGCGCTATTGGTAACTAAATAATAAACGTTTTTGCGTCATAACACGATCGCATCTAAATTGCACCTCGACGCGTTTAGGACTTGAAACTTTAACAAAGGATGCCTTTCAAAATCCAGTCACGGTGAGTGTTGCGTCCATGATAAATCAAGCTCTCATTTAACAATCATAACAATTCTTTTGTCTTTAACTCCAACAGCAAAGCTTAGTTTTTCTATCGATGTTATTAATATTTAGATAATTGATGATACGATCCACAAGATCAGAATGTTTTAGATAATGACAAACGCGTTTTCGTCCGACTTACATAAATTATCACTAAACCGGCGTAGCTCTCCACATACATTTTAATTGAAACACTTATTTAATACCAAGTTAATAGCTAAAGCATCGCGGAATGAATTGCCGACAGTAGGTAAAGAACAAAGAAACTCACTTTAAATAGCTGCTAAAATTCCGTTACAAATTCTCACATTTCCTTGAATTCAGCCGGCGCTCGTGTGGATCATTTGAATTATGAAGTGAGAAGCGAGTGCATGCACAGTGCATAAGATACCTTGGCTATGCAAATGAGGTGAAGCTGCAGCCTAAGTAAGGGCGAGTTTACACCTGCGGGTCGCGACCGCTGTCTAGGGGACGCGATCAGCAGACAGAGCCGGTCATAGTTCAATCACAGGGGAATAAATACGGTCAACTACTTTTTTTAACTCGTTTAAGACGAATATATTATTGAAATTTAATCATCGTTCTAGCCGTTTCTTGGGGTAACGGTTTGAAAAACGCGTCGACCAGTGCAATTGGAAGTTAAAAATAATTTTGATCAATGAATACTGGAGAACATGGTCACCAATTATTTCACAAGATATACTATTACAAATGGAGGATGCTAAATAAAAAAAATAGGTACGTATAGCGACAATGCTCGAAGAATTTCCAGATTTTAGTAGTAATAAATTCGGCAGTCTCGTCTAAGAAGTAAATGAAACAGCATTTAATTGTAAGTTCCCCAAACAAAACAACAAGACGAATCCCAATAAAGCACTCTAAACCAACAGATAGAGGAATAAGTTTAACTCTTACAACGATCCTGTGACCGTTACTCAAAACTTTGGACCGGCTTTGTTCAAAACACGAAACTAATTTATTCGTATCTCGGCGTACCATTCCACCGTACTAAATAATCGAAGAGAAAATTATAAATGCGTATTAACGGTCAAGTCGTAGTTCAAAGATTAGGGCAGAGGGCAACCCTTCACTAGTATCGCCGGTAAGGTGAAGTTTCAAATTATATCGGATCACTGGAGTGGGCTCGATGATGCATGCTCAAACAATATTTGATTTTAATAAAAGCCGTCGCCGTGCCCTTTTGTATTTGAATGTTATTATGTTATCCAACATGTACCGGCCGTGCTCATTTTGTGAACTTAATATTACTTCAATTTTGTAACGGCTTTAATCTGTGGAGTGGATGTGTTAATAAAATAATAATGTTCTTTTAAATGGTAATATAAAAGAAAGCTTAATATGCATTTAGTGACGAGGAAAATTGTCAAATAGTTTAAAGAGAATTTGAGTGTAGTCCGAATTCAATCCTTTTAGTAACGGCCAAGTCAAGTAAATATAAAGATCCTCTGTAAAATCTAATCTACGAATGGACCATAATGTATTATGCGAATAATACAAAGGCTACTAATGCATAGTCAATATTGTTAGCTTCCCTTTTCAATATGTGCATATTATTACGTTGTATTTGTGCTGGTGGTGACGTCACGTGCCGTTAAGTCTGCTCTATTTCGGTTCAACCCCACGGTCAGTCACGGAAGTGCAAACCCTTATCGCGGACCGACACACAAGTAGTATCGGCAATCGTCAAGGGCGGCGACGACGGCGGCGGAGGCGGCGCGGCGGCGGCGTGGCGCGACTCGCCCGTCGAGCGTCGCGTGCGGCGCCTGGTAATGGATATTGATGGCTATGGCGCGACTAATTAGCCCCCACCACCACCTTCCCGCCATGCCTGCTTAAGCTCCTTTTTTTCACGGTGACAACGAGCGATACAACACGCTTAAACGGACGCTCATCAATCTCCCCCGGAACCTATCTAGTTCGACCACTCGAAATGAATCGAGCGATCCCAGTCTCGGGATGACATCATCCGCGTGCGTACAGATTAGATTCTGGCTCGTGGGAGTGACGCCGATGCGCGTCCAAACAATATCACAATCGAATTAGAAGCCGGCTTGGTCTGGGCGGTATCAATCACCGTGGGCGGGCCGCGCGACATTGGACTTCAATTAGGCGGGCGGCGCGTGTGATTGCTCTCACTCCTCTACAAGCTAAAGGGTTACTTGACCTACTTATTAGACTCGCCATACGAGTCCTCGCCAACCGGAAGAAGCTCGGAAATGAAGAAGTGATTCAATATTTATTCGTGCTTGGAGTCCTTTCTATGTTCTTACCGAATTAAAAAGAACTATTCAATTATAGAATGGAATAATTTCAACCGTATGTTTTTACAATTAGCACTTAAGAGTAACGACTCTTATAAAAAAAGAAGCTTATAAATACGAAAATTAAATATTATTGTATTCAGCTATCATGCTACAACAGAATGTGGGTACATTATGAAACTATGTACAAATTAATGCGGCAACCGTGACGGCAGAGCAGATTAAAATAATGATCGCTTATTAAAATTGTTAATTAACTTAAACGAGTTAGAACATGCACTCTGGCGCAGAATCTTAGGTATACCTATCCGTTATTTTTGTGAAGTTAACAAGCATGTAAAGTATAATTATGTGACAAACCCGCAGGGTAGCTTGTGGTGAGCTGTTGGCCTGATAAAGTCTAGTTCCTCATCACTAGCTTGCTTTTATGAGCCGTGCCGCAAACGTCCTCGGAATAAGAAGGTATTTCAGTAAGATGCAGGTAGGGATCTTAACCGACTTTCTGGGATTTTTTGATAGCCGTGAGATACCTCTAATCATCGAGCACCTCAGAGTTTGTTTTCACCCTATTCGCTAGGTCACTATGTGCTGGCCACCGATTTGGGGCCCATTATCAAGTATGCAAGTCCGCCATTGCCATTTTATACGTGTAACATGGGACAGGAATGGGATATAGTACTTCCATAGTTCTCGGTTACCACCCTATTATAGATATATATATATAGACTTTTGTTGTCCAACTGCAGGGCAAAACAAAGAAGGTGTAAGCATTAATCAGCACGGTTTATCAAAGCCAATTCGTTTCATGTTTGATTGTTTGTGATATACCAGTGCAAAATAACAGGTTTCATATTATAACCCAACACTGCGGAGCGAATGAGACCGTCTCGTTCTGCGATTGACCACAAATAGGTCGCAGATTGAATAACACTATACCGACAAGCGCAGGTTTCTAAATATGTACAATGCGATATTATTCTAACCGCACACTATTTCGTAACTATGATATCAACTCTGGTGGGTAAGCGTAAACGACACGGGTGCAAGCCCCCAAAGTTTGTGTGGCAGCTACAGTGTTTTGATATTACGTAAGATACAGTTCATGCAATTTTGACATATTCTAATTTGCATTTATGCATGCCATTCATGTAGTTTTATCCATTTGGATAAATTAGTCTTGTGGAAAATGGTTTGCTCTTGCAGGACATAAAAATCTTATAGGTTTAATGCAACTAGTCACTCAGTGGTCGACATTAGACCGTGTTAGCTTTATGCACTTCGTCCTCAGCGCGCGCAATATTCTTAAATAGGAATCCGAAGTTTTCGCTTCACGTATTGTTATAATAATTATTGTATTAAACGTGCAACAGCAGTCATGGCGTGTAGATTTATAATCTGTTACAACAGCTTACATTTATTTTGATTTGCGCAATTTAAAAATGCCTCATGAAAATGAATTATTTTCTGATTCAGTTGTCTTCAGTAATTCTGTGTACAATTAATGGATTAACTGAGAAGGTCGATCGGTGGCATGGGAACCTCAATAGGCAATTGATTTTGTACCGTTCGTGTTGCAACTTTCACACACTGGTGGAGTGTATGAGTGTCCAATATTCAGTGCATTACTGACTAATGGCCTGTTTCGCCACCTCCTGAGAAGTCTGAGAAGTTTTTGGTAAACTAATCTGGCGGGGTATAACTTTATACGAGTTTGACGACTTATTGGCGTCAATAATCGAGTGGAGCTGAAAATGATCTTGTACCCTACACTCTACCCTGTACTCTACACGTGGTATTGATGACAGCCTTTACAGTTTAATGGAATTTCATATAAGGATTTCAATCTTTTGGCAAATATGTCATCTTTTTTTAACATTGCTTTCAAGTTTGCTGTTTCATGAATATTAATAAAGGTAATATTGCGAACACATTAGTGGATATAAATAGGTCTATAAATAACAGGGTAGCACGGTTGATTTATTAACTGTTTGATAACAAGCAGTAAGAGTCACTCACCATCAATCAATCAAGTTGTCGGTACCACTATGTAAATGACTGGATGTGCAATATCCAACACTATCGGAAGGATGGATGATATTGTTACTATATGCTGAACTTTCTAGAACTATGCTAAACTAATGAATAGTCTTGCTGTAAGTTTTGTCAACGATTCATTCAGGGATTATATTAACCAGACGATGCCACATATTAATAATAAAGCAACATTAATGTAACAGCCGTAGTTCCTATCGCATGTAATTTAGTCTGACATGTACCTCAATAACTCGAGAACAATAGTAAGATAATCTCTCACATCCGAGTTTTATTCCACATATGGCCTTCTGGCTGTGTTGTTTCTACATAAATTCATCATTTTATCATGTTTACAGCTCTTAAAACTGTGTCGATTATAATCATGCAGCCTACAAGTAATATTAAAATGTTAATTTTATCGAGGCTGACGCACTAGGTACTTGTTGCCAGCCATTCGTATTATCTATCAGTTTACAGAATAGCTCCTCTCTCTGCGGACGACGCTCTCCTCAGACTCTGACATTAATTGACATTCACCTGAAAGCCGATGGAGTTTGCGTGTTAATTGATAGATCTCGGCAGTGAATCCCGAGGCTGGAATTATCTGTGAAACTTCGATGTTATCCTGTGTGTAGAACTAACATAAAATCGTTAGCTCTAACTCATCCGAACAATTCTGGGTACTTGCAATTCCGCAGATATTTCATGACCACTTTTTGTGTGCATGCCATTTATATCTTCGTAGGTGCCATACTGGGTCAAAGATAAGACGGCGCTAAGGTCGTTCGTGATAAACGAATTTGATTAAAAATTTAACCTGCTCAAGATTAGAGCAGACTTTTTAATCAGTTGATAACACGACTTTATTTTTACGAGCTTCGTCTTAGCTGTTCTTTTTTAATTACCTCTCGACGCGCCCGAGTCGTGTAATGCGTTATTTAATGACGCTTCAAAATGTAAAATGCATTGCTGCACCATCTTTGTTTTACTGCTTCTTAGTAAAAAGATCACGCTCAGTGCTCGTGATCTTTTGAACCTTATTATTAAAAGTTTGAATTGAAATTGTTTTATAATTTACAATGAAATTTCGGTGTTATGTACCTACCAGTCGAAAATTAAGTTACACATACAAAACAACGTACACATTACTGTACTTAATAAAAACGAATTGTTGAACACAGTCGGTAATGGTCATTGTAATAGGTTACAAGAAATCAAAATCGAGACGCATTTGAATTACTTTATCTGACGCAACGCGGCGTTTTGTTCCGGTTCAAAATCGACATTGAACAAATTCGATACGCCGACAGGCGAGAACAGCTAGTAAAAACATGACCAATCTAAATTTTATAGTTAAATGACAATTCATATAAAAAAGGAAAATTGCTTTTTAATATAACAATACGCTAACAGTCAATGCCGTTGAGCTACGCAAACAAAATACTGGAAAACTGTTTGACGAGTGGATATCATAACTAGACATCGATTACTGACAACAAAAAAAACGACAACTAGTCTAATAAATCCATCACAGTAAAAACAACATAGCATACTGCGGAGGGAGTAATCCATCACCTGCGTGGTATTAAAAAAATAACAGGTGGGCAATTCAACAATTGCTAGCAGTATAACAAGGGGTTTGTCGCCTACGCACATCCGTTTATTTCAATGAAATAATGTCATAATATTACATGCAAAGAAAAACGTATTTCGAATTACGCATGCACCCTTACGAGCGGTTGTGGCTGGCACCTAATTAGAATATAAATAATTTCTACCGACGCGACGGTGTTTACCGACTGACCCTGCTTTTGTAATCTCAATAACCCGACGGCCAGCAATAAAAAGTGGTACAATGTAATTCGCATTACTGTTTCATTCTCACGTCGCGCCGGTACTAACTGTCAATAACTTATTGGCAGCGTAATAAACGGCGTAAGAGGCATATTTTATCTAAATGACAGATTTCTGCTCTAAACATCAACGTGTCAAACTAGTCTACAACTGAAATTAGAGTGGATAAACTGGTTTTAAATCTGACACTAAAACATACAGATACACTAATATACTTCGCGCATAATGTTTGCTAGCTTCCTAAATTTCGAGTGTTTGCTTGCAAGCAGTTCGGCGCCGGCGCAGGACGACCGCGACGACCATGTGGGCACAACAATGAGCTCACACAACCGGTCGCAGGACCGTTACTGATGAGCCACCGGCGACTTCACCGTCGCCTGTGAATATGCATGAGCCAAGATTTGACCTCGGGTTATTAGACCGCGTTCTCGGAGCGTGGGACCGCTCAGGTTTAACAATCCACATTTGACATTTGCGTGACACTTTGACTCACTTCCCGAAGTTCACGTCAAATATATTTTGAATTGATGTTATTGCAAAATAATTGTTATTATTTGTGAAAGGGGGACATGATTTAGTTATGTTGTAATTCGAATGGTTTTTTTTTATAATAGAAGGATGATTTCCGTATGGAATGATTTGTTTGTTGGAACAATAATATACGTAATTAACGTTGCTTATTTAGAATTGAAGCTGACAGAAGACGAATAGGTATAAGCTGGTAAAATTATTGAGGAAATGATTTCCCCGGTACTTATTTGACGGCTTTCCCTACTATATAAATATCCACAGACCATTTCGGGTAAGGCGAAGTGCAAATCAAATGTAAGATGGGTAGTCAGAGCGTGAACGGGACGTGGCCATCAATCAGGCGAGAGGCCGCGGGTCAGGCCCCGCACCCCGACCACCTGTCGCGCCCGCGCCCGCCAGCTCACACCAATTGCTAATCAGTCACTAAGTTACGCCAAATCTCAGCCTGACAGGGGGACCTCGCACCGACACCGTGCGGGTAATGCTATTTTGACGAACAAGGGTATTAGTCGCCGCGACAACGATTTGTCACTAACAGTTTTCATTCAGATCGAACCCTCTACGAGAGTTGCATGATTTTTAATGCATGTATTTTTCATGTTCGACTTCGGTGTTTATTTTTCTGGACCAACTAGTAAATACTAATAAAGTATAAATAGAAAATTGTACCGTTACAGCCTTTTAAACGTCCTTTTATTGCAGAATGTCCTTCTAATACCGCGTAATAAAAGTAATCTCATGGACCTTTCACCCGTTGAACAAAAGAATTATTGCTCATCGAAAGAGCGGGAATTCTCGCGTAAAATAGCAGACATTTTTGAAATAGCGGTAGCTTGTCATTTGAAGCGTCGGTATCGGAGTCCGGCGAGCGGCGAGCCGCGGCGATCGCTGTAAATTTCATCGCAATAGTGAATGTACACGCGAGACTAAAAATAAACATGGCGGCCACAACGGGCGTAGTCAGGCGATACTGAGATAACTGCTCCAGCGTGTATCGCCTACAACAGATCCGGCGCCACTGTGTTGTGACATGCGAATACGCTTCACACAACATTTGTTGTTTAATTAGTTGAGTTAAATTTAGTATAGTGTCGTCTTCTGAGTGGGCGCCAAAGTTTTATTTAAACGCCAATTTAGCGTTTGCTATTTTTCAGGTTAACAGAGTATTTACAATTCCTGCATAACAATTCAATGTAAAGCGCCATGTGCCCAATTGAAAGAAGGCTGAAAATAAACGTAGGATAACTTAATATTGGAAATGAATCGAATCCGAGATTTATATCTATGGAACAGAGTTATAATAGCTTTAAAAGTTTTACCCAGAAATAATTTATGGGATGGCAGAGCGGCTTGAAATCAGGCACGCAGAAAAAACAAATCTGAATCCTGAAAAAGTTTTCAATCTCTTCCATACGAGGCAAATGTGTTTACAAAGTTCTTTAAAGATAGTTGGAATTTTTTGACGAATAATAGATACAGAAGCTTAGTGAAAAACTCCAAGAAACTTCATGAAGAAACCCAGCTTCGGTAATGTTTGTATTTATTTGATATTTGACTGCAGGCCGTTTGTCATTTAGAATAGCGTCTTTGTATTGGAAACTTAATCTTGCGAACGGTGACATATAGCGATGAGGCGAATGCTACAAAAATGTTATACTTTTACGTCATATATGTCGTGAAAACAAATGGACGAGGAAATTTTCACATCCGTAAAGAAAATTTGTACGCAGAGTGTCAAGAGAATTGTTTCATCTGTGGTAGTACGCAAAGCAGCAAAGTGTGACAGGCAGAAACAAACTCGATTGAAGAGAGGAACGGAGCTATACCGTCCGTGGGATTCATCTCGGCCAGATCACGTTCGTGGAACAAAAGGAGCGCGCGGCGAGCCGACACAGGCAAAACGAGCAAAAAAAAAAACTTGCGTTCAAATGGAGCTTTCCATTTAACCAACTCTGTGCACTTATAGAGTGCCCCAAATGACGCAAGCGTCTCAGACTCCGAACATCTTCAGTATTTCTTTGTGCGCATTCGATATGTGAGCATATTTCAGACTGGGAACATCCATAAAGTTTTAAGAAAGCTGGAAGTGAATACCTTCGGTAAAACGAAACGAACAAACGCCAGCTCAAAATGTGCAATGTGACAACTCCATGCAGCATTAAGAAGACATTAGGGGTGGGGTTAGACCGACGACAGAGGGCGCATTATTTAGCAATTTATCACGTATCCGATAGCAAAGGAATATGAACTTTCTGTAACTGTTGCCTGTTTATTTTTTCAGTAGTCTCTACGTACGTAAACTTACTTTTCAATCTACATGTTCTGAAACATTACGCGTAGTCAAATAGAATGTTTGTGATGTACATTAGAAAGCAAACATTCTAGCTGTCACTTTCGCTTGTCGGGCTACAATGACTCGCTTGAAATCACCGCGTGAACCTTTCATCGCGCGTCCCTACGAGCAGCTTTCAAAAAGCTTTCAGTGGTCGATCGCGCTCACTATGATTATGAGTGTTGCCAATATACGTTCCGCGATTGGAGTTATATATAGCAAACATATGAATAAAGGTGGAATGTTGGAAAATTGCTGTTGTATAAGTTGACACCAATGTCTGCCACGTTAACCTCTCAATTTGTTTGGGTAACTGTGGCTTGCCACAAAGTGCGGTTGCCAAGCGCCCGCAGCGGAAAATTTGGCGGAAACCGATCGACATCGCGGCTCAAAACTATGCATTTTAAGTCAAATCAATCGATACGCGGTCGGACGCACACGTGTGCTAGTTGTTTATGTGCCACAAAAACCACAAAGTTTTGCGAGACTGCCAAATGTGGAAGTACATACTTCGTATGAAGTGGCTTTTAGGGCTTCCCATGAGAGGAGTTAGCTTACGTTAGTGGACGAATGGGGCACAACTCACGCGGCGTCATTATCGTTACAGTTCAGTGGTCGGCGCCAATTTGAGCGGGTGTGTAACGAGCACTGCGCCCGCACCGGTCCCAGGACTTGCTTAATTGAGCTCTCCACATGCTCAATTTCTTTATATGAAACTTCAAATGTTATTCAGATATTATGCCATTCTTACTGGGTCTCTGACGTAGGACAACAAATTTTTGACATAGTTGAAAAAGTAGGGGGACTAAAAGTAAAGTAAAAATAAACATTTTATTCGTGTTTAACCCCTACTAAACCCAAATTTGCATTGAACAACAAAATTACTGAGTGTAGTAACGTATACAGAACTATTGTCGAGGTTGATGGAGGTAGATGGCCCGTGGTGGAGCCGGGTACCGGAGCGTGCCTGCTCCCGCACCCATAAATATTTTACGGTGCACTCCTTTATGGCATTGTGATTAGATTGTCGCGCTGCTTGTGCCACGCGAATCTATGGTATATCGAATTTGGAATAAAGTGAACGCGTGTCTCGAGTATTTCGCGTATGTAATGGAATTTTGCCAAGAACTACATGTGTTGCGGGATCCACAAGCTTTTGCTAGTTTTATTTTGTTGTTTCATTAAATTATTACAGGTGTCACTTTTATTACCACACGTAGCCAAATAGAAAGGCTTATGATCTTGGCTGGATCAGTGTTCATACCGTCTATAAACTTAACATGTTCTCATCTAATATACGGATTTACTACCTACACAAACACAAATAAAACTCATTTACTGTACAAAAAAAAAGCAGAAGGCTGCCTTATCGTAAATCCTTTTTATTGAATAATAAATATGTTAACCAACTTCAACAACTAGCGATTAAACCAAACGCAGAATGCATAATAATTCTCCAAATAGATTCTCCAAATATTTTGACAAGCCCGGGGTGAGTGTTATATTTTCGTTTCAATATCGGAATAATAAATATGAAATAGCGCAAGGTGGCTTAGATAGAGCGGTGTAAGTGTTCGATGTTCGATCTAGGAAAACCGGGCGAAGGAACATCATGTCTACACGGCACCGGAGAAGGGGAAGTGGTAAGGTCGCGTTACGCCGTTTGAAAGTGAGATGCGAGGCGCCAGGAGAGCAACAAATTAAGTCCCCGCGGGGAGCGGCGCCGCCCACGCCCGCGTTGAGAGCCGCCCGCGATAACGTCTCGCCGAAGGGAAAACTTGAATATTTCCAACGAATTACGTAACCAAATTCGCTGAATAAAAGTTCGCGTACGTGCCCCGACAACCGGCAAAGTATTATTGAAGTTCTCTTTACATTCTAATTAGGAGTTTAGAAGCGTTTAATCGTAGAATATGTCGCCTTCGAGAATCCATTACACGTGGAAGTTTATATTGAATACAGTAATTGTACAAGTATCTGCTATAAATTTTGTTTGTAAGCGACTTCAGAGATCGAGTAATCTTATAAATACGTTAGCACTCCCCACCTCACAAATATAGCACAAAATATGGCATGTCATCGCTACGTTTTACCGGACTGAAATAATTTGTATTCATGCACATTTTATCGAAATTTTCGTCGACGGCTTCTTAGACACGTCTGATACCAGACAAGAGTTAAACAAAGGTAATCATTTTAATAAATGCAGAGGCAAAAGGAATATATTATACCATCTTATATTGAAAAAAAAATACTATGGAAAGGAAATATGGTGATCATGATGTGGAACGGCTTTCATGCAAAATAGTTCACATACCTACCAACATCTTCAATACAAGACTTGTGTAATTGTATCAAATATAAGATGGCCTGTGTTAGAACATGATATTGTCTGTACGTATCTACATTTATTACTCCTACTAATGTCAAGAGTATAGAACGTAATACATATGATGAAAATATTTTATTTTATTGGCCAATATTCCCTTATTTTATATTACGTTATTCGAAAAAGTTATAGTCGTTTCACGAGAGAAATAAAACTCTTACCGCAACATAAACTTTATCACATAAAGTCATAAATATTTTGTACCAATATCACTTCCCCCGTTTGAGGTGTGGCATTGGCGTACGCTTCTAAATGTGAACTTTAAAGTTTATTGATATCAAACTTTTTATTTTTTTATTCAGAGCACATTTTTTTTTGAAGCGTTATTCATGCAAGATCATTATTTCATGCCAGTACATATTATGTTTTAGATGATGGTATCGTTGTAAAAGAACAAAATAACCGTTACAAATTCACTGAGAATGCCTGCATTTGAAACGACACTGCTGGATTAACGAGCAGATTAAACAAGCGAGAAATAATAGACGCACGATACAGTTAATGACGGACCCATAAAAAAGAAGGAAGAAATCTGCCAATAGCAAAGCTTAAGCGAGGGTATAAAATTAAATGGGTAGAAGGCGTTTTTACAAGTTTATCGAGCGTTCCACATCGGGCAGACGTCTAATGGGCTCGCAGGCGCCGCGCACGCTGCCTGTCTGTCTCGGCGGCCAGTGACGTGCGCCCGCCCGCCAGACCGTATGAAACCGACATTTAGACCTTACCAATTTCCGATCGATAGCTGGCTAGGAAAACGTTTCACTTATGACATGTCACGCTATGTTACACTCATGATGGTGGAGCGATAATAGATTAAAGAGTTCCTTATGAACAAGTGACTGTAGCGAGAACAAAAAGGTCGGAATGGGGGCTACTTACACAGAACGGCGCGGTTGGCTGCCCCCTCGTTCCGCTTTTAATGCGGATTTATCGACTCAAATTAATCGTGTAAGTAGAGAGCCGGCCGAGGAAAGTTGCGTGAAACGCGATAAAGGACCTCCATTCGTTCGAAAAGCCGTTCATTGCGATTTAACTAAATTGACCTTCGTTTGCTATAAACCTGGTTGAGTGATCTGATGAAGAGTATCTATTACAAAGACGTAGAAGTGTTTGACGGTTGCATTTAATATTTTCAGCCAGTCACCGACTCAGCTAGTGAAGCTAGAAGTGGCACTGAGTGCGCTTGTTGCGAAGGACCGATGCCCGTAGGAGTGGACAAGACTTTGCGAGGGGATTGTGAATCAGCAAACACAGCATTAGACAGACACCCTCAGTCAGACTTAAGTTGGATATGAAAATGTTAGTTAGACAAAACGCGCTTTCTATTGGCTAGCTGGTTGACGACCTGATGTGTGGACCAGACTTGACAACATTTCGGGAGAAAACTGTAAGATAAGATAAGTTAGTAAATTTTTGTTCAGTTATAGACCAATACAACTATTTAGTTATAACACTCAATATTACAAATTAAAGTGACAACATGACATACGATTATCCCCGACTATATGATAGAAGGATGTTTTGTAAACAGCGAGTAGCGTGGCGATGCGGTTTCGGGTGGATGTCGAACGCGACTGGGTCTCCGGAACGACACGTCAGCCCACAATCTCATTTGTGCTTCCCACTACAACGAGCGACACGTAGGAAATGAGATGCGATTAGCTTACCCAGCCGGCGAACATTTGCTCTGTACATCGGCACAACATTCACATAAATTTAAAATAGCTGTGACAACAAACCCGTAAGGAAATATTGCCTGTTTATCAGCTCAGGTACACCCTACTTTACATTTAACATGTTTGGCAGCGAGATTTTAACTTTATAAGGCACACAATCGCCGTAATCCAGCCGTTTCACTTACACATTCAACTGCAGTAAGTAACCATTGTGCGCTCTCTTGACTTTTGATAAATGATCCGATTAAAATGAGATTGCTGATAGTCTCTTTATAGTTTTAGTACTAGTACGTACCTATATACCTGATCGTGAGAAATGGAAGACTGGAGAGTGCTGACGATGGGATTCGAAACGATAGATATTACTAATGGTTATTACTTAAATCGCTTCCATTCAAGTAAGAAGGTACTAGTATTTGCAAGACCTGCCAGTATCTATATAACTGAGTTGAAATAAAAGAAATCAGTAAAGCTAGGAAGTTGTGTTTGTTGCCAAAAGAAAACACTACAATAAGTTACAATCATCAGATCCGTCGTAAGTAATTCACAAAAGATATATGAAGCGAAATGGTTTTCACCAACTTTTGGAATAGAAAATTCTCAAGGAATAGCTGTGTTCTTCGACGGGGAGTGGGAGTGATTCCGAGCCGCTTACACTGGCACCCGTTCCGGGACTGCATAATACATTGCGGAGAATGCACCGCAGTTTGATCCCTTTCTAGACAAGGTAAGTACGACTGTACCCCGAGTGGAAAGTTCTCTTGATGTTACCTCCACTTTTCTACCAAGTAAGGACATGAGCTAGTAAGGGGCTTTACGGTTTCAACGTAAATTGACAAAGTTTTGAGTATGACATCTCTTTGTCTTCTTACAAAGGAATATCGACCATGTTCAATTATTTATGACTAATTGTTCTTACAACTTTGGAAGTGCAAAGTTCGAGGGAAGGTATTAAAGGGATCCGTACAAACTTGTGTGGGAATAATGAAGGCATAAAAGGTACACAGTCGAGACATTGTCAATAAGACACTTTTAGAAGCTACTGGAAACCTGTGTTATTAGTACAATATAGAAGTGAAGTTCGTAGCAGCAAAACAATCTTGGGCTGCAGTCGTTAAAGAGGAATGTTAAAGAATTTAGTTCCCGGCCACGTCCACGCTAGCTCTACGGCTCGTAAAAGTTTCGTGTGTGGATAATAAATACGCTGTTTTTACCCGAAGAGACTCCTAAAACGAGCTGTTGTTTGTTCCCGTAAGCGCTGCATCTATTAATAAAAACATTTTACGACAATGCTTTTACAAACTTTTGATAAATTACATGTGTCATCAAAATTTTAAACTTGTTTATTAAAATTTTATATTATTTTATGTCAGTTTCTACTGAACAATGCTGAGAAAGACAAGGACTTCGAATTATAGCTGTCAACCAACAAACAGTTAATTTGTTTTCTGTTCAATTATAAATTACAAAGCTGCTTCGGAATATTTAATTAAAACACGAGATAAAATATTGCAATGACATAATTATCTTAGAAATAAGTTTCATATCAAACCTACATATTACAGCTCTTATTTGAAGTTACTAACGATTGTGTTAGGGTTGGTTATACAAAGTTTTTTTTAACTTAAGCTGAAAAAAATGTAAGTATTTCAACAGTCTCAAGTAGATATTACATAGTGTTACTGATTTCAGAGAAAGGAGCCATGAAACATGTCATTCTACAAGCACAGTTCTTACGCTACAAGTTGTGTAGGCTTTACGGAGAGGCAATCTGGCATTTATTAATGTGGATAGGGCTGGCAGACCCAGACAATGGCGCGCACGTTTCTCTGAAATTGTGAACCGGTGTAGTGGACCTGGCCTTCGTTGCATGTACAAAAACCTTAGGTAAACGACGGCCCACATAAGTAATTCAGACGGTCCGTATAAACAAAACAACTAAGTAGTCTTCTTTCATGCATATCTGAGTACTACCTTTGTACATTGATCTGTTTAGTTTACAAGTTGGTTAAATGTAACGACACGCGTCGTGTTTCAATCAATTTAACAAAGGACGGTGTTTCTAAACGACATCGTGCAAGGTTATCCGGTATTTCCTCGTTTGACAAAAACGTTCATGTTCAAAATCTGGCTCAATCAAGAAAAACTTCTATTGAATCGTCTGGTTACCTTGACAGATTAATTTATAGATCCTAATTCCGCTGACATTTTGATAGCATCAAGCCACCATCAGCAAGGTTTTTTTTTAAACAAATGTCGTGAATATTTTACTAGTTTTAGCGCATCAACAAATACAGATTGGGTAGAACCATTAAAAATAGGACTAATTTCTGACCACCTACCCCGATAACATAGACTAATGACAAAAAGTGATCGACAAATGAAAGTTTCATTTTAAAAAAGGTCCGTGAAAATATTGAGAAAACTTGAACCATTTTGCTGAGCAAAAGTTACGGAAGATAAGCGAGTAAGATCTTGGTATTTTGCCAAGAGAGTAATCATGAAAAATATGACAGAGAAACAGTACGATATTAAAATACGAAATAAATTTTCAGCTAGACAAAATATTACAGAAGGCTAGCGTAGTAGTAGTGTTGATTTATTATGGGCTAGGTATGCGATTGATTTGTCACTGCGGTAGGTAGAAGTTTTAACTTTAATGTAATGTTTGACTTACTTTGAAGAGAGCTCCTGTACAATGATATATGACTCCGGGCAAAAATCTGAAACAAAGAACAGTAATATTATAAAGTTGAATTGGACTTTACACGTCGTTTTATCTTTATTAAGTAGTTATTGTATAATAATAGATATGAGTTTAACGTGAGCTATAAATGGATAAGATAGATAATCGCTTGAAGCAATATCATTCTTAGCACAGATTGGCGGATGAATATAAAACTAAACCAATTACAAGTTTTCCAATATGGCTGGCAAATTATACCAATGTTGAACTTGCAATAGCCTCTCCACACGGCTTCTTGCAGACTTTTCAAATTGAAGCTTGTAGCGTTCGCGACGCACTCGGCCTGATTTATAAACACACACAAACACACTAAAGACACAGCCGTATTATATGTGCAGTGGAAAGCATTTTAAGTCAACTGTGTTGCGGTGCGTGACTTTAAACTCGTACTTTATTCTCTTACAACCGTCTGGCCGTTTTAATTCGGTTCTTGCTGATTTAATGATTTGTATTTCTACAATGCTACATTTGTTTTTATGAAAACTTATGTCGGACCTTCCGGTGAATAACAAAATCAGTGCATAGGTATTTGTTATTTTACGTTTATATTGCAAATTCCCAAGTCGAGAGTTAAAACAATAAATCTGTACGCCCCTGTAGTGTTTGCTGTGCAATCACAACGCTGTTCTAGTTACATAATTCCCTTTTGTAGCGCAGAACGAAAAAGCTGCGCTTAAAAACTCCATTACTGGACGGCATTCGTTTTGCCATGACACAATACGCGTTAACCGACAAAATGAGAGCGTCGTAGCTAGTTACGGAAATAAAAGCTGTTATTATGAATCGCAGCAATGGCTGCGCGGTCGGTGGCGGCGCGGGCGCGGGCGAGGCCAGGTAAACACTGTTATTTGCATTACACGCCCCGGCCCTTGGCTAGGATTTGTGACATCCGCCGGTAAGCTCAGCGAGCGCTCTCCTGCGGCAACTCTAATTATTGTTGAATTCATTACGGAAACGGCGACATGTACAAGATTGGATTTTGTGCAAATATCTTTACAAGGTACATTACCTTTCCTCAGTATGCGATTGCTATCTTATTGCTGAGTGTAATAGTTAGCTAGCGAAGCGAACTCTACGACCGCGACGGTGAGATACTGTACCGTACGGGGAAAAGCTTCACATTCACATTTATTAACTAATTAACGCGATGAAACGGTGGCTGCATTTTAGAACGATAGAATAATTTATTTTACTGACAAGATCGAAGACACCCACATGCTTACATGAAAAATAAAAAAATGGGTGAATGAGAACCAAACGGATGTAAATAAGTAGAAGTCTGTATCAGGTCTGAAGATAGGACTAATAGGAGGTAGTGGGACGCAGAAGAGTTAAGAGTGCGCACGCCGCAGTTTCACAAACCGAGCTGTTAGAAAAAGATAGCCCTAGTGATAAGCAGTTAAAACCTAATACTCGTCCACACATCAGAGAGGGGATATTTACGATTGTTTTTTAGAAACAACGAGCGCGTAAACATATTGACGGATAAGTGGGAATCAGTTATTTCAAAAAAAACTACTTAATGTAACATTTTCCAAAAAACGCTTTTGTATTTTGCGAATAAAAGTATGTCTATTCAAGTCCCTAATAATTATCCTTATTAGGGACTTGAATATATATTCAAGTCCAAAGTTACGTTAAAATTGGCATCTAAATATAGATTTTTCGAGGCATAAAATTTCCAAACCACTATTTAAGCGAAACGGAACAATTTGATGTTTTGCTATATTTTGAGCTTATAAAATCAAGTTGTGAAGTGGTTACCCCTCCACATTCTTATGGAAATAAAACCGACCTGCGCAGCCTTAAAGCAAGCTTGTTGAGCGTGGAGGCCGCAAGTGTGCAAGTTTCACGCTTGCGGCGGCAACGTGTAACGCGTCTTTTTACAGAACGTCTGAAATGACGAGCGGGCGGAATTCAAAAGCTTGAGCTAGTTCCGTGGCGGCGCGACAGGTCGGAGACAAAGACCCAACATGTCCACACAAGCGTGCCTGGCAATTGAATTTTCAGATTTTTCAGTTATTTCTTATGCGAGATTTTTGCTACTGTTATCGCTAAGTTTCCGAGAAAATCTTGCAAAGTTTATTGTTTAAATCAACACATGAACAGTAGATAGCAGCAGTTTATGTTTCTCGTTAGCTTAAAATTATAGTTTAGAGCTTGTTGGTATGTATCTCTTGTGACCTATGGCTCGAGATAGGGGGATCACCGCTGAGCTAGCGTTGCCCAGACAACAATAGAGAAACTTTACGCGTAACACTGAACATGAGGAATTGGCTTTTGCTACGGCTAGCATTTATGCTTGTAATGAGGAAGCTGTGTTTTAGAGTTGTTAACAATTTGTGAAGCAACTGTTAAAGTAAACTACTACTAGGTATCAAAACGATCCGAGAAGAATTTTTAATGGACCATGTTAATTTTCAAACTAATTGGCAGGCCGTGCTCAAGATGAAACAACATCTATTAACGGTTGGTTCCTGAACAGAAATATTTGCTTACGTGAATGAAGGATGAATAAACGGTAAGTATTCCAGACAAATTAGAAGAAGTTCTTCCGGTCACTCTCTGATACAGCTGTAATTATGATAAAGCATGTCTTTATTGGTGGCATTTATTAAACTTATCTCCCGTTCCACCAAGTTACGCCACGGATGAAAGAACTTGCTGGTGTTGTTTTTAACTGTTATTAAGCTTACAGCTTAATTTTAAGACAAACAAGATAAATATTAATGCTAACAAAGTTACGGTTGAAAACTTTCAGTAGTGTTATTAAAACAATATTTTCGAAGAACATGTTGCAAAATATCTACTTAATATGCGAGTTAGTCGGTTTATTAGCATAGATGGGAGTAGCAAACTTTTGTATTTTCAGAAAAAAACTTTAAAACAAGAATTTTATTAGTAAAGTTATATAACGCGCTTTCAAAACTCAATCGAAGTGCGCGGCACGTCGTACGTAAAACTCGACGAAAGTATGACTATGACAAAAGCACGTGCGCACCCGAACCTTCCAAACTTCCCGAAGGACACCGCGACGTTATTTAGGGGCGTTTCTGAAAGGCAAGGTGTGTCGTCTCGAACCCAAGGGAATTCACTACGCTTTAAAGCTGGTAATTTGATGTGAGTCTTTCGAGATTTTTCCATCTTCCCGGGTCGTTCGGGGAGCGGGCGGATTAGGCCACGCACGGCATGGGCGAGGGCGGCGACGCGCCAGATTAATGTCGCGAGCTTTGCACCAAATTTAAAAATGTCACGTTCCATTTTTCCAGCCAACAGAGCCCGTCAACGATCCGAACAGTTAATACATCCGATTGCACGCATTCCTTACGCAATAATAAATGGACACGAAGATGGAATAAAGAGGAACATGCTCAGACGCTCAGTTACGTATACATTATGTACAGACATTTATTTATTAAGCAAAGATAAGTTGCAAAGTAACGTTGAATAAAGTAATTTCAGCGTTACTTAACAAAATAAGCAATCTTGTAGATGACGACGTGATAAGACTAGAGACTGAATAGTCGTCCTTGAGACAAATAAAGAAGAAAAAACTGCCAGAGGTCAATGATTCCTATGTGTGTCTGCAGCACACACATAGGCACATGTATTATCTAAAGTGTAGTCAACATGGAAACAGGGCGTAGGAAAAAAGGCAAAGTCGTAAAACTGGCGCCCACCAATCGACAAATAAGGCCGGCGAGGCACCGGCGAGCCGCGCGGCGTCGTCCTTGACTCCCGGCCAAATGACATAAGTTGGCCCATGGGCGCGGATTCTTGACTAATCGATAAACAAGACGGAATGGATGAAGAACCCAAACGTTGAATCGCCGCACCCACGCCAAGCTATTAACTTGCTGACTAATTTGGCCATGATGATTCCATAAAACTGTTGAAACAAACACAAAAAGCGTAGACAGTAAGCAACAAGGTCAATTTAACTTATGCAGTCCAAAAATTTACACAGCTCTTCGTTGTCCTTTTCAAAATACGAGGCGTCTTGTAAACATGATCTCACTTAGCTTCAAGTGCGGAATTATGGTAAAACGGTTGAATTTTACATCTATCACGAGTGGCGAGTTCATCTTAGTTATATTTTATAATATCTTCCATAATTTAGGCTGGCGGCACATATTAAGCCTGAAACTTTTCCAATTTTCATATTCCGCCAGAAGTCAACATTCATAGAGGCTTAATTTTAATAATTTCACATTTATAGTAGTGGAGTGCGTGTCCGTAGCAGCTATAAAATGTGCGTGCGGGTGAAAATTGATGCGTAGGGATATGGTGTAAATTTTGAGCTTATTATCGCAGCCTTGAATTTTGATAGGTCTAATGGGCATAGCTTGATACACTTTTCACACGATCACAGCTTACAGTTTGTTTTACTGTCTGAAGCATTCATAAAAAGCGTAGCTAAATGAGTTTAAGAATAAGAAATCTTGAACATTGTCTGTTTGAACGCGACGACGCGACGCGACGCCACGGATAAGTTGGTTACTGTCGTGTTGAGCTTGATCGCCACAGTATAAAAACAAAAAATACCAAGTTGGCCCATCTATTTGTCTACAAAGTTTTTAATAGTCGATTATTTAGTTAACTGTTATGGCGCTGCCATAATGTTGCTAAACAAGGCCGTATCGTGGAAGCTACGTTCTGAAACCGATGCCTAATGAAAAATAGCGTGATCCTAAATGCAGAGTTAATTGCAGCTTTAATGAAATTCCTTGTGTATTATGTAGGGACGCAACAAAGTAAGATAACTTGCAACAGGCAAAGCCAATGGCAGGATTAGCATGCAGAGCGTCTGGCGGCAGGCGGGTAGCCTGGTGTCAAGTTCATTGGCGAGCCCACGTATCCACGTGCTCGCCCCCGTGAGCAAGGTGACTGACTTTACCATACTATATTCGCTGACATGTATGGTGAGTAATTATATGTCTGTAATGTCTATGTACAACTTTTGTAATGTCTAATCTTGTTACAGTGATATGTACTTAGGTAATGCATTAAATTTTTGCAAAAAGTATATTACTGCCAGTTTACTAAGTGAATATTTGATTCGTTCGGGATCATTTTTTAGCTAGGCTATGCTTCTTTACTTATAACAGGAACCTGCCACTACACAACACATGAAAAAAGTGTGATGATTTTCTACTATCTACTTCGAAGTGAGTGTTGTCAACCAGTACCTACTACTAAAATCAATTTTATTTGATTTCCAACTGATCGACATTGGGGGTTTTATGTTTAACTCACTTAATACCATAAACACGATCAGTTTACGCAAAAGGAACTGTTATAAATTATAAGACAGTGATCATTTATTTTGCACGGTCATTTTAAAAGGTAGTTTTAGGAAGTTACTTACGTACCTAACTCATAAACAAGAAATTTAGACGTTTTGTGTGTGTGTTCAGTACATTTGTCTAACCATTATTTGCTTAATTCATTCTGATCGTTCAACATTATCTATCAGATATTCACAAAAGAGCGAGTCAATTTAGTAAAGTGACGATGCAAGCTTGTTCTGACTAGCTTGCTTTAGAGTACGAGAGCTTTCCCCAGCACCAAATCAATGATTCATCGATCAATGATTGAACAAAGCGCATTAGTGAGGCGATCGCTAAACGTCCACTTCGCCGGTGAGTAAACACCGCGCGGTGAGCACGAAGGCGTAATCCGAAGGGCGGCACTTAGCGCGCGCCACAAGCTCCGCACTCTAATTGCACACCAACTAATCTGTTTGCATTTCCAACGCATCGAATTACCTATTCCATTCTAGGGATTTTGACAGTAAATTTCCTCACAATCTCGCCAATAGCCATATTTTTTTTTTAAACTTACTACATCATAAAAATAATAACGCCAGTCGTGCGTGCTGTTACCTGTCAGAATTCACGGCGTATAAAATGCGAATATAATGAAAAGTTCAGAATTACCATTATCATTTGATGCGCTTGATAACGTCATGTTCAAGCGCATTGCGCCCGCGCATCTGCAATCTTCACGGTACGGACATTGCACCTATGACATCATCGGTGGATAAAATGGACGGAATAAAAAATCTGAATTGAGATATTTTCATGAGATGGACATTATTTGACATTTGAGAATGAAGATGACGAAATTAGTATGGTTTGCAGAAGATAAGATGGAAAGATACAATGCTTACGTGATAACTTAACGACAAGAACAATATTTAAAGACTTCGAATATAAAACCAACACAAGGTGACGTGTAGGAGTCAGTCCATATAGCTAAGAATAAGTTACGAATACTTGAGCTACTACAATATATTGACTCATCGATGTTGAAAATGTAACGGATGATGTTATCGCGCCGACATCTAATGGAACGAATAAAAATACAAATAATAATATATCCACTGAACTCTGAAGGACAAAAACCCAATAACTTGGAATTATCATTGACAACATATACAATACACCTCCTTCAATACAAGGAAAAAGTAAGGGGTACTTGTGCAAAGTACAATACGTGCCCTACTCGAGTGAAGGTTTCACGAGTGTTCACATTGTTGGTGATTTCTTCGAGCCGAGTTGAAGGGCTCGCTCCTTAAAAGGTACACATTCGATTTTAAATATCACCAATATTTAATTTAGAATCACGCCTGTATCAGTCCCAAGCCTCAACTTATGTAGCAGTTTATCTAATGATTATATTTTTTAACGATCTATTGTAAATTCTAAAATAGATTTTTGGAACTGACGAAACTTACTTTTATTTATTTACTGGATGAGTTTTCTAACAAAAATGAACAAAAAATATATGTATTTTTGTAAGTTTTTGTACATCAAGGAATTGTCATAGCGCTGTGATCACGTTCTGCATCATTACATTTCTTTATTCAAGTTTTGCAAGAATTCAGTTTCTAAATCAATCTACTGAACTGTACATTTTTTTTTTATCATTCTTGGTATGTTTTCTGCCGAGATATTGGTGTCATAACGTTTGCACGCCACTTTTTTACTTAGGAATGTGTTATTATTATGAGATCTAATCTCAATCAAACATTTCAGAACTACTCATATTTCCTAAAATTTTATGGTAAATATTACCATAAAATTTTAAATTATTATATCGACAGTTTCTTGTCGCAGAATAACGATACATCCCTCAGGGTTGAGGCCCTATATTAAACTGGGCATCGCATTTGGAGTATCTAAATATTTAGCAAGCGCTTTAAAGCAAAATACTAACAACAGTTCGTTAAAATAATGTAAATATTTCCGTAAGACAGTCTCGAGAAAGAAGAGGCTAGTACACTAGTACTAGCCTCTTCTTTCTCGAGACTGTCTTACAAAAACCCAATAACTGCACTACAAATTCAATCGTTTGTGAATCAACACTAGTTGATTCACAAACGATTGAATTTGTAGTGTTTCATATTGCCTCGACGACAACGGTGTCTTACTCACCAATCTTTTGTTGAATCACACAGCAAATAATGGGTCATTTGTCTAAAAGTATATTTGGAAAGAACAAAGAAATTTTATTTGAAACGAGTACTTAAATATCCATTTTGGCATATTATGTGTTTTATATTTATGGATATTTGCAACGAACCCGAGCGGGTTCAATGAAGTGATGTGGATGAAGGATGAAGTGACAAAAATTAGCACCTACTATAAAATAACACGTTATTTCAGAGCAAATGTGTCGCGTGTAAAAATGTGACCAAATATATGTATGGAAGTTGAATTTCCAGTAGGTACAAGGAGGTACTTCTGCCTATTTGATGAAGATATATGGGCAATTGTTATGCCAATGAATCCTGTCTGCAAACTTTTAAAATAGCATTGTGTGTAATGTTGCGTATCGCCTGACAAGGTATCTGTAAATATGTATTGATATAGATTTATTCTTCAAGTTGCTAAGCCCGATACTTAGTGCTGATGTTGAACCCGAGGACGAAATTACACGCTGAGTAATCGGGTAAGTCTGCTGTTCGTCTCGCTTGATGATTTCGTTTTATGGGTGCTATTTTTTGTTCATGTTCGAGTGACTGATCCTCTATTTAAGTACCCATTTGTATTTGTCTCAATGCAATGTATTCGTTCGAACAGTACTGATTACGCAGGATGAGCTACGAATCCGGTTAAAAAGCGGGTAGAGCGCGAGTCGAACTCACCCACCGAGGTTTCAGTGCCTAAGAAAATAAACTAGATTTAATTCAGATATTCGGTCATAACCAAAATAAAGATGCTTTACCATGTCCAGATCAGATTTTTTTATTAGATATCCCACTTTTAAAATTCAACCCTATATTTGCTTCTATTGCATTGCAGAAAATATTTTATTTTATTCTTACACTTGCTTTGTAAGGCACAAGCAACGTTTATAACTATTCCGAATTTCATATCGATAGTATAGGTAGTTCCAGAAATAAGGTGCTGAGACAAACAGAAAGACGAAGTCGCATCATACGAGTTCCTTTTTACCTTTTTGGTACGAAACCCAAATTATGCTTTACAATGCAGTCGAGTAAAAGTTTCAACATCTTTGTTGGCTGTTATGAAGTTTGATACTTTTTCAACAGCAAAACGACCAAGTTTTATTATTAACTGATTTTTACAAAATCAATTCGTAGAAGCCCCAAGATAGCTATAGAAGATCAATGTTGTTCACGGTTAGTAAAATATCCCAATGAATCGCCTACACAGGGACGAAACAATCGGATTTGTTTAATGGAGCAGAGTTATTGCAATGGAAAATGTTCGAGCTGACGAATTGCATCGCGCGTCGCTTGGCCTTCGGCTCCGTAATAGCCAAAAGTATGACTCAATTTGATTGCTGCAACGGTCGGACGGAACCTTTTCTCGGAACAAACGTTTCTCTAAACAAAATAAGTAACCCCCTATTTTCATACCAGGTTTTTCGTTACGACACGACGATATACTTAAGCATTGAGCACTCATTAGCTAACATATTTTATAATGAACTAATACAATTGCCAAGAATACGGAAAACTTTCTCCTGGCTTTATAGCATATATGCAAGTGTTTTGAATGGGGAATGACTTTTACATTAGATAAATTAGAGGCAGCTAACAATGGCGGCCGCTAACTAGAAAGTGAATCGAGCTGGTGCCGAGAATGGTCTTTCCGATCGTATCGATCTTGGGTTCGTTACCCCGCTCATTATTCTCTCAATCACAATAAGATCACTGTCTTCTAAGATCAATCTTCCGCATTGATATAAGTCTTGGACGTCGCCATTAGTAAAAATAATGTAATGTATTCAAAAGGTGGATCAGAAATAAATCCGATCCGACCTTTTATATTTCCTAAAATAAGAGAGGTCAACGTTCACATTCCGGACACTGTCTTTTAATTCAAAGACTTCTTCTTTTATGGCTTTTGCCGCAACATGCAATAAATTAGCCCTTTACGGAAAAATGGACATCTGCTCCTCTGGAAAAAATCCCTCCTTGGAAGTAAAAGGACGAAATTTACGATCCGTGTAACCGTGGGTAGACGGACCTCGCCCACGACGCGCATGCAAATGGCTCCATTGGAGCGGAGTATCGTGGCTGCTAGGCACCAGGGAAGATTAAAATCGAAACACCTCGCGATCCCCGATCTGTGCGGGCAACTTGCCGGCTTGGGCAGCGCTCCGTTAGCAATAGAAGCTGACCTGTGCCATTTTTATTTTTCAAATAGTGTCATACCACAAAATACCTGCAGTCAAGGAAATATACCAACAATTTAATGCCATACAGTTTTCGATGCAGATTATGACGAACTATATTTACATGAATGCTTTTAACACTCCATTAAGTTATGGAAATAGGAGTGTTGTGAGTAGCATTACGCCAAATCAGTTATTAATACACGGACGTAGCTTAGTGAATTCAAATTGTTCTAATTTAAATCTAAAACGGTGTTTCTGATTCAACGCGACGAATGATGTCCAAATATAGAATTATTCAGTGCACCCCACATTAGTGTCTCTGCCTCGCGGAATATCGAAGCCAGCGGCTCAATATTCGTTGCTAACTATACATTCAGCATTATGATATTTTGTATGATAAATACATTGTTTCAATTTATGTACAGTATTGAGGGAAACAAATCTAAGTATAGCAGGATAATCATAAAACATTTCATGTGCTTTTCCTACATATTGTCCATATTTAGTTGTTAATCTCAAATTACTTAATACAGTGTGGTAGTGTTATTGTTATAACTTCAGTGTATAAAGGAATTGCGTGAAAGTAATAAAGGCAGCAAATTCAGTAGTCGCGGCGCCCACGCGGCAGACTTGAGGCGCCACCACACTCATGACATAGTTACTCGCACATACATATACGTAGTCATACAACTTGGATGGCTGTTGGGGATATACTCATCTTAATGTAAATTAGTATTATTCACAGGAAATGTGTTGCCATGCATGCTTCATGAAATTGGTGTACATTGGTTCTAAATTACTGTATGCGTTGCATATGTAATCTTTATCATCTTGTTACAATCGATATTGCTACCTTGACAAGCGTTGCACAACGTTTATTAGACCAGAACCAAGGAATTCAACTTCACCTTGCAATACAAGCCGAGCTGAAAATATCAAGTTTCTAAACATGAATCTTTTTAGTGCAATGCAAAATTATTACATTGCAACACATTGTTTGCATTATGACGTGTTTGACAAGGTTAAAACGAATAGTTTTAAATAAATTAGTAGTCAAAAATTTACAAACTTTTGACATTATGACGATCTCTACTGAAAGCTATACAACTCAAATTTCTATTTCCAAAAAAGAAATACTAGTGAATCCTACGTGAATTATTGGAAGCTTGATCATTAAGCTTCCATTAAGCCTATAATCACAGATAAACAAGATTAAATGAACAAAAAAAACTCACGTGTGTCTTACTGTTTTTTGTGATATTATTAATAGAATCATTTATTCAATATGAAATGAGGTGACGTGAATTATTTTTGTAAGCACTATAAAAAGTCATGTGTGGTTAACAAAATAAATGTAATTGCCCATCGCAGTGACCTTCGGGCTAGACAGACAAGCAGAATCTAATAGCAAACACAACTTAACATAGTTTCAACTAGGTGCTTGCAAATATAACGTGTTTTAATGTTCCTTCTAAAACTGAATATCAAAAACTAGCACATTCATTTCCTTTTCATTTTCCTCTTATATTTATCCCTAATGCTATTTCGAAGCGTTGCTGTTTTAATGCGGCAGGGTAAACTCAAAACGAGTAGGTATGCTTCGTGGCTTACTTAACGACAGATATAGCAATTGTATACTTGTTTTATAGCATAGTGTGTATTAGTCTGAAGTGGAAAGTGGAGCAGCATTGCACTTTCTCTTGCCAGAAAGCCAAGTGCTGCGCATAAGCCGTGCAAATCACATTGTACTTACTCTAACAAACACAACAATGAGCGACCATCAGAGACTACTCTTTATCCTTTTAAGCTGTCATATTATCTAATCAGCAGAACATGACGAAAATTCAAAATTTGTCATGCAGCATGCTACGGACACATTACAAATGGTGCTGAAAATAATGAACACATCACTGAGACAGTTAGGTTTGACGGCAAAAACAAAATAAATGTAGAACGAACCGTATTGTGTTTTGAGTTTACTGACAAGCAATCAAAAAGCGGAGAACTTGGAGTAGTTGCAAAATTACCTTACTCGTTTCATATAAGTCCTACCTAAATGTTGTCTGTGTGCACTGTACATGCACAAGTGAAGTACGGTGACTAAATATCCGATTACGTAAGCGGTATTAATATAACTGCACAGTGCAAGTTTTAACAAATCGATATTTTACTGCAGTCCACGTGACTGCTAAATTAAGCTGAACCAACATGTAAATGCACTCGTCTGTCACAGTAACGAATATTAACTTATTGTTTTTCCCTTTTTTACTAACTATTTCCAATTATTTAAAACATGTTTTAAAGTGGTAAGTAGAAAGAGTACACGAAACAAAAGGTGGTCAAAACACGTAACTAACAATTACGAAATGTTAATAAAAGGAGATTAAAAAGAACATAAAGTTGGTTAACTTTGTAGAATCAAATGTTATGTAAGAGTTTTATAACAGTGCGGATTAAACAGACCAAGTGTATGAAACGTGCAGAGTTGGCGGGCGATGTGGCCATGCGGCGGGGGCGGCGAAACCGGCGCTCAAACCAGTTT
Source organism: Phlogophora meticulosa (assembly GCA_905147745.2). Classification (NCBI taxonomy): domain Eukaryota; kingdom Metazoa; phylum Arthropoda; class Insecta; order Lepidoptera; family Noctuidae; genus Phlogophora; species Phlogophora meticulosa. The sequence goes on along the minus strand of LR990522.1, from coordinate 11,205,350 downwards.
GCGAAAGAGCCCTTCTGTCGAAGTCGGTCGCCATGCCGCCGCACGCCGAGGGCCGGTGCATTAGTCGGGTCATCTGCTTATGCACCGCATTAAAATCACGATTTCATAAGTTTAAACGCAGTGAGTACCTTTTATAGAGCCATTTATGCACTACTCTGCTCTTCTTCTTGAATAATTTGTTACTTGGACTGCAGCTTTTAGTATTCAAAAGTTATTTTGAAAGAAACTCTTGGTATCTAGACTATGAAGTATTGCAAAGCAATCTTTTGTTTGCGAAACTCGAGACTAATCCGCAGCGATGTACCAAAATAAGATGTGTACACTGTCTGCATATTTTACAGAACAAGAATACACATCCGCAAGCTTCTATTATTTACAGAGCTTTATCTGAAATTGCAAACAATGACGAGTGCAGGTCAATGCATAATACAGTCCCAGCTCGAGCGACTCAATGGTTCTAGAAACAAACATGCGACACATTTTCATGGAAGGATACTAGACTAACATAAAGTTATTCAGAGGGTGGATCAGGCGGGGAATTTAAGCAATTAACAGTTTCTCAAATGTTGGTGCATTATTATTAGTGCACAAGTATAGTTGTGTACACAACATTATTGCGAGTCCAAATGCGGCAGGCAGGCTCATGGCGTTATTTCACAACGCAACCAGTTTGTGCATGCGATGTGGCGCACCGCGCACAGCAAAACAGTCTCATTGCTCTATTTGTTATGATGCCGGTGTTTTATGTTGCAGGAAATGAGCTCATACTGTCGGTGAGATGTTTTTCCAGTTTTAATCCGGTATGGTAATAGAAAAATAGACACATTCAACCGTTCTTTACCACATTGAAAGCGAAATTAAAAAATATAAGCGCAAAAGCTCACCAAAGCTTTTAATTAATTCACATTATTAATAACAGTTCTTTTGTGGCAGACATAAAGGAAATGAGAGAGAAACGTTTAATTCCTAAAAACACAATAATGTGCATCATTGTATTCCGTGGAATGGAACGCGAGTAAAACTGTTATTAGTCGTTTACTGTTCAGTGTCCATTCGTAGCTTTAACTTGGATTGCGTTAATGTCTTTTCAGATATCTTCTAAGGGTGGTAAGGCTTTAGTTTCGATTTTAAGTTTCCATATAAAACTCAAAAGCACTCGGCCTTCTCTCTGCTAACCTCATTTCAATTCTATACATTTTTGCGGATTGTTTTATTAAGTTTCATTAAAAATGGTTTATTATTTTATTATTACCAACATTTTGGACTTGAAAGATAATATGATACACCGTGACTCGTCAACGATCCTAATAGGTGTTTTACCACAATTATTACAAATACTCTTCCATGTAAGTATATTTTATTTTTCTTCACCTTCTAGAAGTTTTTGGCATTTAAATCCAGTTGCAGCTATTTGATAATCCAGCATGCTTATTATTTTCAATTTACATAGAAAAATACACATCATTTGAATGCAATAAATATGTACCGATATCTTGGCGTGTAAAAACGCAAGAGTTTATCAAGAGCAATCCGTTCGCAAGTCTGAATAACGTCTAGATACTTTCGATGTGGTCATTGGCGGATACTGCGTTATAATATCACTGAATCACCTTGCGTGGGTCAAGGTGGCTGGCGAAGTGAATGTAAAATGGTGTTATCTACACTTATCCAATGTGTCGCTGTAGGCCTGTTTGCCGCAGGGGCCGGGGGAGCGGCGGACACTTTCAAATTTACAGTATATTGGCTTTAATAATTCAAATGCGCGTTTATCTGTCTCACTGCCATTTATCACTTGCTCCCCCGACCTTTTAAAAATAGACCGGAATGCAACGGTGCATTACGTAGCGGTCTAAAAACTAGTCTAAGTTTTAAATTTAAGCAAAAATGTATCTGCGTGGGTGTTTGGCATTGAATATTAAATTTAATTCTGATTTTAAATAGCGACAAACTCTTAAGATAAAGCCATCTTTGTGTAACGGAAGACTGTTTATCAAAATCTAATATTACTTTAAAGCGTCCATGCAAATGTATGACGGGTAACGCGGGATTCTTGATGAATGCAGATGTCTATTAAAGCTCTTTGAGCAGTCTAGTGTCACGGTAGCTAGAAAATCTCATTACTTGTGTACATAGGTACGGTTTCGAGTAAATCTAGATAAGCCAAGTCTCAGATTCACGAGCAAACGAGCGCACTCTGCTCGAATAAAGTGACGTAAAGACTGACGCGATCAACTTAAGCACAAAGCAAGCCACAATCGGAACTGGAGCAATCAAGATACACAAACGCGTACACAGTACCTACACAAACAGTGCTTAATTTAACAAACTTCATGAAAGGATACAATGAGTCAGACAAATATTTACTTTTTACTTGTAATTGAGCTCGGCGGTTAACAGTCATTATAGTTATTCATAGTCACTAAATAATTTAACCACCAGACAAACGCAATCTTCGAAGTAATCAATCAATGTTGCAATGCCATAGCAAATGAAAAGGGTTGCACTGTTTGACATTATCAGTTCCTGAATTCTCAGAAAGAACCATTAGTATTACAGTGCTTTTTCAAACCTGAATCATTAAGGCTAGTGCATTATTTTTTTTCATCAGTTTGCGGTCGGTCAGTTCTCTTTACCCCACTTTATTTTGCTGCTAAGAATTAATAATAGGTAGAGTGCTTTCCCCAACGACCCCTTGATAGGAAATTGACGATTTTACGTTGCGATATCGTGTCAAAATTAACCCTTCGACGGATATGACTCATTATGCGACTACCAGGAAATGTCATTAAATTTCCACGATGGCGTTTTATGTTACCCACGCGGCTGGTTTCGCCACTTCATGCATATTTATCAAAATAATGTTGCCGATTGAAAAGCTGCATATAAACACGCACCCAATCGCAGAATGATACCGGAGTCCGTCAAATTGGAGTTTACTGTTGTGGTTTCGAGGGTGTACATTCGCACGGTAGCCCAGGTTGCATATGCTGAGGGTGGTCGTTGTCCGGTAGTCATTAGCGAACGCACCCTCCGCGAAGGGTTGCGAGTTCCGCGAATCGTGCGCGGTGCGGCGATGACTCAGACCGCGATGGCGACGGGAAAATACCGATCGCCCACTCGATAACCACTTTCGTTACAGCACGATTGCATTACTTGCACAATATCGACCGACCTGGCCAAATTACCTATTACAATGTTCGTGCGGATAAAATCACTGGCCCAATAAAAGCTGCTATTGCAATTTTAGTTCATAAAAGGAAGGTTGTCACACGCAATGTGATTTTTATTTTTAGCTGATATTTTTATACCTTGCACCAGAGCTGAATTTAAAGTAACAGTATTTTATACAGACGGCAGATAAATTAATGAAGTCTGAATTTCAGGTACCTAGATGAATGCTCGTAGATAAACCTGTAACTAAGTAGCCATGTTTTTGAATTTATTTTACTTTGCAAATCCTAGTCTAATTACTGAGTAATTGAAGTTATTTTCATAAACATAGAGCGACCCTTATCTTCATAAATGTCTATTCTCTGCCTCAGCTGAAACTCGACAAACTGTCTAGACACGTGATCAAAATAATACAGTCTATTTGTGAAGCTGTACACAAACTAAGAGTTATGTAGCTCTGTCACAGTAAAAGTGAAATTAGAACTTTCTCTAGTTCGCGAAGCAGGAACAAACTAGCGTCGGCGGTGGGCAAGGCTCGGGAGAATAGCTAGTGGCACACGTCCACGCCAGGTGGCGCACGATGCCGGCGAATTTACATAATTGGCGAAAAAAAATAAAACGTCAGGAATTCAGCATACCATACAACAATTTTTTCATTGTGTCAGAGCTCCCAAGGGTCTGAATAAAACAGAGGCGCGGGACGGCCGAGTTGGCGCTAATTTCGCCCGACAACGAATCGCCAGTCGAGCGATGACACAGTTGCTATACACATTACGTATGCATATATGACAGCGGTTTGAACATACTCTGCTAAATTATATCCTCCTTTTATGCGATTTACAATGACAAAAATATACTCAACGCTTATAACGCATAATATTATTGCACTTGTGTATGTGGGTGAATGTTAGGTCAAGCGAATAGATGCCAGACTAAAGAGCACATGTGCTAGGCAGATGTCGAAGTCAGGATGACTATGAGACCATTGAGGCGTTCCAAGTGCGCCAATTTGGCTCCAGTTAATCCAATAACACTACAAATGGTCATCTATTTATAGATTTTGTAATTAATTAATGTCTTTTTCGAAAATCTGTAACATGTGCAGATTTTTAATCACTATTTTATATTCTTGCCTGATTGAAATTCCCGGTTTTCACAGTTAGCAACATTTGCAATTAAAATAAACACTTTGTTCTCATCTCCAACTTACATATTAAGCGATTAGTTTTCTTGTTTAATAAAACTGCAGGAAAATGTTTCCTTCTTGCTTTGATTCAAAAACTCCTTGTTGGTAACGAAGCAAATAGGCGCTCAAGGACTGAATAACAAACTTTTCTCATCCAATTTGTCGCACCTCATACTTTTATTCTCGGGAATGTACCTTTCAGCCTTATTACTCTGCAATATAGACCGAAAAGTAAGAAAATTGCTTGATCCGGAGCATTGTAAAAGTCGGCCGCTCTCGTAAAACTCCCACATATTTCACGACAAATAAACTTCTCATCCTATGAAATTTTCTTCTCGGGAGCAGTTCACTGCAGGTAATATTTCAAAACATGTGTCATTCATAACTTTCGCCTTCGCAATGTCTGTCGATGGAGCTCGGGCGAAAAGGTCTCAATAATAAATTTTTCGTGAGCCCGCTCCGTTATCCCCGCGAGCGAGCCCAGGTACGTTTTACGGCCGCGCAAGGGAAAATAAACGAAAAATAAAATAAAAGTCAAAATGGTCGACATAAAACTATTTGCCCGAATATACTACGTACAAAAAGTTTAGAAAACGTAAAAGGTATTGCTATGTTGTCGGAATAAATTAAATTATCGCTTGCTAGAAACGTGGAGATTCGAGATTCAATTAAACCTTATAAATAATGAATGTATCGATTTATTTCTGCGTTTCTTTATTTCGTAAAAATATGTAAGTGTCTGTGACTTGTGAAGATTCAGCATTTAACTACGATTTTCTTAAGATGCTAAAGGCTGCTATATAGAATTGTAGTTAGGTATATCTTATTTAAACCTACGTACAATTCTAAAATAACAGCTTAAACGCAAATCTTAATTTGATAGCTTATCTCAAAGTTGTAACGGCGTGGTTAGAACTAAGTTAGTGATTTATTGTATCGTTAAAGCATTAGAGTTTTATGGTACACACGGACATTACTGCGACAACAATGAGGACTGCTACCTCATAAAATACTAAACAACTTTTGTAACTACCCCGTTGTCGTCGGTCGTATGAAATTTCAATCACTTCACAATACGACCACTGAGTTACGGATATAATGTAGCTATTCAAAGATTATTGTAACCATTGTTACATTGGCAATAAGTTAATATTACTACGTTCGAGACTGTTTCATACCAAATACAAAGGGGATGGAATTGAATATCATCACGCTTTACTATTCTTGTATGAAATTCTTATCTGCTGTCGTTTTACTGTTAAAATTCAAGATGTATGCCTGATAGTATTTTCTTAGAAGATGAATGTGCAAAAACATTTACTTACAGACAATTAACTAATCCACGTTTCTAACTTAAGTACTTAAAATATGACCAACTTCCAAATTAGCTTTTATCCTCAATTTAACCTCCGTAGGAATGACTTTCTGAAAAATGATGTTCAACTATGTTCAACTTATGAACAACTTACTCTCACGTTTCTAAATGAAAAATGACGAACTTCCATACAAAAATTAATGTCCTATTTACGGAACGAATGATCAAAAATCGTTCCTTAGTGCTCACTTTTGTTATCCTTTAAGGAAATCTTGTGCGAAAATGTCATTCTCCAATATTCAGCGGTTCCAGCTGTGCATTATCTGTCAGTGAATTTAAGTATTTTGTACGAAATAAGGAAACCTGAGCTTCGACTGCTGTTTACTGATGACATTGATGGTGGAGATAATCACATTTACACATTTTACGCGATGGAATCCAGAAAACTGCACGAGACAACGATCATAGAACACCTGAGTAATCATTATTAATAGAATACAACTCATTTGTTTAAAGAAAACTTCCTGCACTTGTAATAATGCAAATTGTAGAAGTATAATAAGATCATGTAATGAGGAAAACGTTTACATAAATACATAGGTATTATAAATAACTAATAGATAACGGCGTCTAGCAATTATTGTTTTATGCAAATGTGCATCAGTATTATACAACATGTATTGTATAACAATATCATTACAATACCTGTGTGCTAGTGTTGAATAGTTGTCTCGACTGTCTATCGGAAAAAGCTTTACTTGTCATTACAGAATACATATTTTAATTAAAGCTTTTAACGCAAATAGACGTCAGCAGAAGGGGTAAACAGAATTACGGTATCTCTGTTTTTGAAAGACATCAACGGGGGAGATGGACTGATGTAGAAAAATATCATTGGATATAACGAGTACTTGGTTTCTCAATTGCACGGAGTGAGGATTGGAAAGACTGAAGTGAAGTATCCTGACTTAGGAATTGGGACTTGGGCAGTAAATACTGATAAGAAAGGACGAAATCGCGGTCAAACTTACTATAAAGTAAGTAGATCTGTGAGAATGGGGACAGGGAGAGGGGGGCGTTAAGTAGATGCTGTAAACAAACTTTTAGCTACAAATAAATTTCACCAATAGCGTGTAGTGTCGCGTGATGAAGCACATTATAGCGTCGGGCACGTCACGGCAAGCTCCGTCGGCCGGGCCGCTTCGCACGTGATAAACTACCTCATTTTGCCACCCGTTTTCCACTTACAAGCACTGTGTTAACGCATTAACAAACATAAATAACAAATAATACATTAAATTAAATCTGCTCGTCAATCGAGCTCACAGCGATAGTACGGCTCAAACTACAGTATGATGCCATTTAAGCCCCTGTAATAATCTGTCAGTCCCAAGTCAAAATATAAACTCGAGTATTGTCACAAAACCTTTCATCTTTTTTTGTTGTTAAATGTTTCACAGATTATGGTTTTGTAGAATAAAATATAATACTTGCTATTTTTAAATAATAGTTTTTCATAAATGAATCGAAGCTTTTAAGTTTATTATCACTCGTAGATCTATCTATGACTCAGTACAGTACCAAAGCAATACCCAGACTAGTTAGTATATAAATCACGTGTGAACGAGCAAATGTTTTTCATACCATCGGATATTATTTACTAACCGTAAACAACATTGATCTACTATAGTTACCTAGGAGCTTAGTTCTACAAGTTAAAATTGTATAAATCAGTAAGAAAAAAAACATGGCTGTTTTGTTACTGATAATCTCGTTACGTTGAAAATATTTAAAGAGACAGTCAACAACCCTGTGCCATAAAAATATTTATAACAAAGACATCTTAATAAAATGTAAGTACCAAAGTTAATAACAGCAAAGCTCTTGAAACTACATTGTAAAACATGTTATTAGGGTTCCCTACTAAAATGATAAAACGTCACGCTTCCTTTGCGTGGCGCAGTCGGGTAAAGAGTAACTGATATGTCGCGATTACGACTGCTGACTGTCTGTCTGTGTGGAACATCTGGTTATATCAGGAACTTGTGTTATCGACTTGAACAATTAGAATAAAAATTGTCATTTCCATGGAGCAACATCAATAAGAGCCGAAATGCTATAATATGAAACAGCTTTATTTGAACTTTACAAAACATGTTTAGGCTGTATAATTTTTGACTGTGGTAAATATTATAGGAGTTATAAAACGATGTCTCTACCGAGCACAATTTTCAGTCATCAGTAAAAACCTTTTATCAACAAACTTAGTTCTAAAGTCGCAAAAAAATATCTTGGAAAATAGCAAAAATATTTTCCTACCAAGGTACGGAACCCTTGGTGGGCGAGCTCGACTCGTTTTTTGCTGCTTTTTTATCAACCTGGCTGCTCTCTTTCCTTTTTTACTTAAGTCCACTGTTAGACGAAAACTTATAAGCAACATTTTTCTTTGAGCAATAAAATATTTAAGCCCATTTCGAGTATGTGATATTAAAATTTTATATAAAATGCTTTTAGATGCGTTATCTAATACCTTCAAACGAGCAATTCTTGTATATAATTATGTATGTACATTTATAATCTGAATCTCGGAAACGGCTCCAACAATTTTCATGAAATTTAGTATGCGCCCCCGAAACCATTCGGGGGCGATAAATCGATCTAGCTGGGTTTCATTTTTTGAAAACGTCTTTGACGATAAAACGACGATGACCTGACCGGAAGATCAGGTCATCCAGGTAGTTTTGTTTATACGATACAGGCCATGGTCGGGGACAAGTGATCGTAGGAGCAAGTATTTGTCCACGGAGTGTAGGGCGGATAGTGGTAGATATGTGGGAACATAACTAGTATATCGTGGATTTTCACTTTTGTATGTCACGCTCATGCAACCAGCTTTCACTTTATGTGAAGAGATTTCTTTTGTACTAAAATTGCTGTTAGTTTCTTAGAATTTAACACTAAGTAATTTTTTCTTGAAAGCGTACACTTTTAAGATAATAATCGTGTCATCCAAGTAAGTGACACGAGTAAGTTCGTTGTATAATTTTGAAGCTCGATATGATACAGTAATTGGGAGAAAACAAAAGCCTAAAGCAAAACCTCACCAAGTAATAATGAATTATAACTTGAGTAAACATTTTCTAACAGCTATACATAAGAAGGGTTGATATAATTTGATTTCGAATGGGATTTTGTACTTGCGGACTCTACCTCAAACGGCGTCCTCGGAATGAACGTCTGTCTGTTTATCCCATGTCACAACATTTTACGTAATGATTACTGGGACCCGAGTCCCTTCAGAGACAGTACCATTGTTCTCATTTCACAATTTATTGTAATTTGTACGCGGTTCAGGCTTTTACACGCGCGTTGGCACCCGTATAATTATTTGTTTTACTTTTAATTTAACAGGTGCCTGCTAATTGTGTTAATTTTCGTCTGATTTTAGAGTAATTAGTTTGTTTTGTGTGCAAATAAAAGTATTTTCGAGGTTAGTACAGACGGTATCAATGTTAGGCGATTTGGATTGTATAAGGCATTGCAATTGTGGTCTACATGTGACGTTGAATAGTGTCGGTGGCGGAGGGCAGGTCGGAAGCTCACTGGCGCTCTACTGAAAGCAGGCAGACGTCAGCGCGCCGTGAGTGACACGTCCTTCCGCTACAGAGCTTTCTATACGTAGCTACCGCCACTATCCAGTTACGCCATGTTTGCGCTCAAGCCTGTCAAACAGCTGTAAAAATCTACTTGAACCCCGTGCAAACAAATGGAGAACTCAATAGAATAATGCTCATTGGCATTGCCTTTTTATAAAAGTCCTTATCCCTCATAAAAAGAAAGCACAATATTATAGCTATATTAGACATGTATCCGTATAAAATGAAAGTCGTGTCGCGAGTCCTACGCTCTAATAAATATGGAGCTCGAATGCGACCCTAATCGGGAAGGCAAAATGGCAACAATGCAAACAGGCGTGGTATCAAATTGTCGAGCATGCAAACACATTAAAGGGCACCGAGTAAACGACGCTTAATGATTATCTATACATTGGTTGCGTACAGTAAAAAAGAAACGTGGTGAACGTAAATAAATGAGATACATTTCATTGTTCTTTGTTTTAGGACGGCCGAGCGGCAGCTGGACGCCGGGAAATGTCGCTTATCTGACGCCGCACCTTTTGTCGGTAGGCGTTGACCCAATTCGAGTGCCACTCTGCCGCGGCGGCGGCAGTGGTGTCAACAGCGTCTTCATTCAGATCATTTGGAACCGAATTAAACTGACTGATTCAATCAAAACTTCGTAATCCTAATCATTTATTACCGTACCATCATGTTCTTCTATTATATACGTGGAGGTGCCTCTACTGAAAGAGATTGCAACGTTATTATGATCTGTCGGTGCAGCTGATTCAGTCTTTGACCTGGTTTCCCAATGTTTTTGTGTTTTCTTACAGAGTTTTACAGCTGTAAATTGGGGCTTTCCAAAACTTAATTGCAGCATCGGAGGAGCGTAGACGCGACGCCAATTTGTGGCAGTAGACAAAAGGTTTGTATTGTGCGCATTTGCAAACAGTGCGGCACATTCACGCGATTAAAACGGCAAGTTTCTGCCGAGGCCGATCGCCGGCGCGATAGGTCGCGGGGTCAAAAATAGCGAGGGCCGTACCTGGTGCCACCCCGCGCCGTTCAATGTCAACTTTCAATCACGGCGGGCGGAAGGAAGAGGCCGAACCGAGCTCGTGCGCCGATGCCACGCCGCGCGGGGCCCGCACTCCACCGCAATTATTGCTTTGCCCTTTTTTACGACACCGTGTCTCCCTTGTCTCTTTACCGTTTACATTCTGTCAAGTTAAACCTTTGTCGAGTACCGACTGTCAAAGCCCTGACATCCACACCATTATACCTACGTTTACACAAGAACCACTCTTAACAACATTGAACAAGCTGTGGTCAATAATTACCACAAATTGATGTCCGAATTACTGTTGAGAGTTGACCACAATATTCCTCAGTTGCAGAGAGATGAAGAAAACGTGTTAGACGAGAGAAATTATTGTCCAATAAAAGTTTTAACTTGGTAAGACAATAAATTTGAAAACAGCAAAAACTGGATTGCTGTTATTGAAGTTGTAATTTTACAGTTTAGAGAATAAACTGGAAAATAAATAAAACTTTTATTACTTTTTGCTCCAACCTTTTTGCCCTCTTTGTTTACATAGCTGCGAGCAAAGCCTCTCCGTGCCAACAGTCGCTTTGTCAAGCGTCGAGTGACATTAGCTCGACCCACTGTCAGATAATTTGGAAACCAAATAAAATAATTCCCGCTTCTATTTGTTTCCGTGAAAAACAGATGAAATTAAGTTTTGATTTCGAGGATATTTATTGTAACACAATAGGCATTAAAAACAATACAATTAATAGGTTCCATAGTAACTAGGAAAAAAGCTACGATCGATCCATCATTTTATTCATCAGTCTTATTTTACGTCGTACAAAGATATGAGGTGTGGTGCCAAATAATCTCGTCCTCAAACAAAGGTAAGTATCTAATGGTGCGTGGGTGGCTTAAATCTGTTTTGCGAACTTTACATCAGGAACATCTTCATCAATATGTCAATTAGTGTTCACAATGAGTGACCCAGCACAGGTGTCTCATGCCCGAGCCGTTTGCCAGCCCATTAAGCAAATAACGAGTCCGCAGGATAAACTTGGAGGCAGTAAAGTTTATTAATGGCTCGATTACAAGCTCGACCCGAGGTGGAAAGAAGTGCTATCAATCAGTCAGGTGCGCGACGGTAGAGGCACCTACCCCCTCAGTAACGCTAATAACAAAATTCCGACGCCCCTGTTTGTTGCTCCAGAAAGGGGTGAAGATGAATATCCTAAGCGCTAGATCGGTTGGTTTTCATTGCGATAACAACGAATTCTTATGAATTTGTAATAACGTAGAGGTAAAAGATAAAGCTGGAGTGAGTGAAGAAGGAATACAAATTCAAGATCAAGTTTTACTGAAAGTACTAAAACGTAATACTAAAAACCCCTTTCGGAAATATAAAAATCTGTGCAACGGGCAAGTTAGCAGAAGTAGATAATGCTGATATTGTTTGTAATAGATACAACGACACACGTAAAGTGGTGGCTGAGCGGCCAAACTACAGAGGCAGTAGAGCGCGGCTCGCCGCTGTCCGAATGGCTCAATTACAGTTAATTCGCAGCGCACACACATTCAGAGCGAGGTGCATGCATGTGCAGCGTCCGCATTAATGTATGTAAATGCATGCGACCGGCCGCGGCCGCCCGCCGACGCTCACAATATTGCGACATTAAACGGAATATGGCCGACGAGACGGACATTTTCGACAAAAGTCGACATTTGCAAACGTTATTTAGCTACTCATCTGTATTTAACAGCATTTACGAATACCTACGTCGTCATTAGCTACCGTGTTTTAGGGATCAGGATTTATGCAGAGTATTTCAAAGTATCGTTAATTTATGGAATATGGATTATGGTGCTCGAGTTGCTTTGGAATGGTTAATTATTGCATGCAACACTCTCCAATTCCATGAATCCGATGCGACACAAGACTAAATTATGAAAGTTAAGGTCATAAGCGAAGTCAATTCCAGGGTATAAACTCCCAAAGTTTATATTGAAAATTAAAGAATAGTCTCAGAAGGTGGGAAACACTCGAAGATGGAACGTCACTACTTCTGTCGTATCCTGATCACCAACTGCATGACTATATTACCTAGGTAACTGGCTAATTGTGATCGACATTGAAGATTTTTCTTTAAGCTGGTGCCGAAACTTGAGAAGGGAATGGAAGAATGTTTTTTTTTTAGAAAGACCAGAAGAAGTATTTATTCACTACGATATGTAAATCTGCCTGATCAGACTATGAAGGTTTTCAGTCATAAGTTATTCGATATACCCGAAAGACCATTAGCTACAAAAAAACGAAGATGGAATGATAAGAAATTAATTAAATGAATATCCAGGGATGATTTCGCATCATTAAAAAAGTAAAAAAAATCAAGGGTCTTCGAACGGTGGCGCAGCAAAAGGATAAGTTATAAGGATAGGTGTGTACTTTCGAATAAGGATGATGGCAAAGAAAATAATCAAATCTAATTTTGCTGCATTAAAAGCTGTTTTGTTGCAATAGTTGGATGATTTATGGACTATTCCTACGTTTGATGATATTTTCAAATGATGGTTATTTTGAATATCTACTTATAGGTATATTTTTTATAGTGACCATCTTCCTGTCTTCGTAATTTTTTGTCCTGTAATAGCTACAATAAGATCAAATGACACTACAGGGGTTCACTGAAAAGTGTTTATTGAAATTAGTATCATTGGGAAGCAGTTTCAAAAATAAATACTTACCGAGTTTTTTTTACAAGGACTAAAGGGTTTATATGTATTTGTTGACTTTAAAGTTTCTAAAACAGTTGTACGAATGATGGTTAAATGGGATGCTTAAATATATTGGTTGGCAATAAAACTGATTTTGATTATAGTTTACTTGTAAATTTAAATAAGTTTATGTAGAGCAGCGCTTTTGCAATAATTGGCAAGATGCGAATGGGTATGATTGATCATTTTAGAACAGTTGAATTAGCTAGCAAGGGTTAAAAGAATTCTAGATGCAATAAAAATGATTAAAATAAAATAATACCTATTTTTGGAACAGATAACTTCTTTAGCCGGGTTCGCGTCACCGACATGCTAATGTGACAAGTGTCAACGACACTGTTATATTTCACCTTAAAGTGAAAAATAAAAATTAGCGAATACAAATTGTTTTATTACTAGATATATGTATTTAAATAGTGGTCGTCAACTGAGAAAAAGATCGTTTCAGAACTTGACTACGTTTAGGACCAACTTATCTAGCCAACTAATTTCGATATCCTTGGTGTAAATGGCGAATATTTTGACTAGTCTTAAATTAACAACAACTGAGTGGACGACAACCGGCGCAGCCATCTAAAATTTTAATAAATTCTGTTAGTACGTGGCTAGGAGACAGAACTATAAAAATACCGGCCAAGTGCGAGTCGAACTCGCACACGAAGGGTCCCGATCCCCTATCGCGTCGAGCAAAAAAACGCCAAACAATCACGTTTTTCTATGACAGTACCGCACATCACTCTGACAAAAAGATAAGTACGATTAGCCTTAACTTTGAGTTTGAAAAAATGTTGCGTTCATTGATATACTTACATATTATGATACGTCACGGACCATGGACAATTACCTAACGCAATTTTTTTAAGACATAATATTCACTACAAATGAACGACTTTCGGACTTTATCCTTTACTTGTGCCAGAGACCTTGCTCCTTGCGAAATTTCACGATTCTTGATCAACAGAAGTAGCTACCCTTCTAGCTTCTAGCTTCAGGTTTTGATTTGTTTACGAGTATCGAAATAAGTCGCAAAAATGGTCATATTTTTTATTGCGTTGACTTAGAAGCTTCATTATTTTTGAGCTACAAGTAACCGTAGACCCAGGTATTTGATATGCAGGTGCCTGAGAAAAAGGGTCTTGACAGACAAAAGGATCACAAAGTGCTTATTTACAGAAGGGTTCCGTTTTTCCTTTTGTGGTACGGAACTCTAAAAACTATTAAGGCAACAATTGAATTGATCCAGAACAAACGCATCAAGAGCATTGTTTTTATTCAGAATCATGCGCGTGAGTCGGAGGAAAAAGGTTAGCAGACAGAGACGTCATAATATTAATTTTGAGACATCCATTGTTATTATATTCATAACCCTACTTTTTGGTGCGGTAGGTACTTTGGTTTCTTTGTTTAGTGTTTGTAGACCGGATGACTTCATTGAGCGTCGAGTTTTGGATACTTTCAATAATACACAAACACAATCAGTAGGTACCTATCGGAACGACATACTATTATGATTGAATCAATTTATAAAGTAGGTAGGTACCTACTTAGGTATAGGTTTACAAAGCACGTGGACCAATTTAGACGGTCTAACATTATTTACAAAAGCAGTTCTTAACAAAGGAACACATGTTTCAAAAACAATAATGTAACACAAGAAAGTAGGTGCCAATATAAAACGAATTTGGTGGATTTTATAATTTATGTGCAACGGCAAACAAAACTGAAGACTGTAAAAAAGTACATTATAGCAATTTTATTTTGTTCGCAATATCCACCAAGCAACGCCCCCTGTGGGAACTCGATGGCATTGTTTTATCAAGCAAGCATTGTCATGGTGATTCACTAAAGAGTCAACATTTAACCCGATTTCTGCATTATACTTCCTAAAATGCACATTTTAACACAATTCATGACCACAATACAAGATTTAAGAACTAAACCACTTCAAAAGGTATTATTGATAACAACATTAGCTCATTAATGAAGGAACTGCTGGAATCTTATCGAAATCATCAATACGGAACATAAACATAAAGTTGAACGATTACATTGAATGGAGACTATATACCGACATCCGATTCTTTTATAAAGACTCTTAACCAGCTCTACAATTCACATAAAAAGCTAAACGACTGAAATTGAGCAGCGTACGTGATGTCAGAGAGGTTATGTTCGCGACAAACAAAAATATTAAGGCGTTTACCTCTTCCTTTCCGTTGTCCGGGGGCTGATATCACTGTATTATTGCACAGTTTCATTCACAATAACGTAATAATATATATATTAGTTAAAAAATCGGTTTGCATCACAGAAATAACAAAATAAAACGGAAAACATTGAAAGCGGACAAGAAGCGCGACACGAAACGGCAAGCTAAGCAGCAGCTGACTACGAGCGACGGCCCGACGTGACTTTGCATCGGCGTTCAAGGTTTGTTGATAATGTACGGAATGAATTGACCTCTTTGGCGTATATTTTATTTTGTAACTTTTAAATGTATTGAAATGAATGGCAGTATGTGTGTGTCTTTTTTAAGTGCAGTCACTAATTAATTACTTAATGTTTTGGTAGTTATTCTATAAAAAAATATTAAGTTAAAGTCCAAGCTAAATATTAATAAAAATAGAATAAAAAAGAATACTGAAAGCATAAAAAAACATGTAATTAAAACTCGGGCTAAAATTTTTGCTTCGCCTGCACGTCATTGCAAGGTTTATCGTACGGATGCGCAACGTGGAGGAGTGGAGTGGGCGCGCAAGGCGCGTCGCCGGCGTTGCCCTCTAGCGGGCATATTGTGAATTATCGATTCTCCGCGTGCCGCCACCCGCCATTGGCTCTGCTCGGTAATTGGTTTATGTAGCCCGTTCGTAACATGAATTCAAATTTAGCGCGCTGGGGCTCTCGAATGAACAGAGGCGAGTGTTTGTATAGGGGAAATTACCCGTTTCAGATAATAAAATCTAGTAAAATACTAGGTGTTCAAACTTTGTTTTACTCTCCACCTGATGTTTGAAACAAACAAATAAAAATACATGCAATGCATCCCCGCGGATTATAATTTTGAAGGTAGTTTACTCACGGAATTATTATGCTGTGTAAGTAAGATGAATAAAATATTATAATTAAATAGTCTATTGAAATATATTATTTTTAACACGATATTAAAATGGTACGAAATATAAAATAAATAATAAAACTATATTAATTATATTAAAATTAATTTTTATTGTAATTAATAAAGTTTTACCTGGGAAGTTCTGGAATATTCTTTTTTAATTGTACTTCTTTAAAAGTATAAAAAAGACATTTCATTTTAAATAATCTATTGATCTCTAATCTCATTCATAATTATCGAAACGTGTTTTTTTACGTTTAGGTACATCTGAATCTATTAACATAAAAAATACGCCGCATAGGTAAGTACCCTTGTTCTACAGGCGTAGCCAGGTACAAAAAAAAAGAATAAATGCTGAATGAATTACTTAGAGCAGGTTGATTTGTTAGAAGCGGCGCGTACCAGACTGGCGCGGGCGCTAAATTGGGGGCGAGGTGGCAGGGAACAGATATTTATGCACGTTAATAAGACCAGGGTACAGACAAAGCCTACTGCGAGCTCCGTAAGGAAGCTGTGTATTAAAGTTATTACTTACTATGGAAGTACGTGTAGTATCGATACCATTTTTTGGTTGCATTCTCGATACTAAGGTGTAAAGGATATAAGTACAGGGTGGATTTTTGAGAGGGGGCAATAAAAGTGGACGACGAGTGAGTGACTTTCTTAGTAGTTGACTAGGTACCTAAAACACTTTCTAATCCAAAAATAATAACGTACTGAATTGGGTACAGTCAGCAACAAAAATAAATGATTAGAAATGTTTGAGAACATTCGAAACATTTTATTTTGTAGCATGCTGTTATGTAACAAATACAAATAGTTAATTTTCACCGTAAGTATTATTATAACATTTATACTGTTTGTTTCAAGCCCCTTTTTTAAGCAAACTATGCCTATATTTAGAGACTGCTCTTCCATATCATTGCCTATACCAGCTGTTACTTACTAAAAGTAGTGTACTGTGACATTAGGGGTCAATATACCTACATTATTAGGAAAATCGAATAAAAATAATTAAAGATTTAGAAATAGGCTTAATTAAGTCCATCAGCTCAGATATTGAATTTTGGCAGTTGACTAAATGGATGGTTGATACATTTGATTGAACAGACGCCAGCACATCAAGCTATCCCAAACTGTCAAGATTTCCCAATTGAATATGAACCTTACGCTTTTGTAATAAAGTTGAAAAACTATCAAAGATTTTTGACAGATTGGGGTAGGTTGATGTGCTCGCCTCTGTACCGACAGCTGTTTACTCTATTCAACCGCATACAGGCGTGCCAGACGGCTATTTATTATTTATGCTATAGACTTTACTATGATACTAGCTATTTTTTACAGTATCACCGTCACAACTTCGCCATCAAACAAGTTTCCTCAAAAGTTAGAATAATATTTTCTATCACACCTTGCGAAGGGATAGCACCTTATCCCAAGCAAACGGAGTAAATAAAAGGGGAATAAAAAAAATTGGTAGCCGGAAAAATAATTTAAAATTGTTTATGCAAACAGTCTTGTAAAGATTACGGGAAAAATAAAACAAAGGGTCCGACATTTAAAGTCTTAGGGAATAAAGGAAAGAGTGATTGTACGAAACCTTGGGCGGTATATCGACCTACACTTAGGTTCAGTAACTAATTACTAGATACTTAGTTATATTTTGTGAGTAGGTCTGGACAAACCTATTGAGACAGATCTGGACAAACTTATTGAGGCTGTTGTGACGTTTAAATTTTGTTTTAATCTTAAAAGTATTTTTTTTTTTTTAAAAAAACGTTGCCCCACACTAGGAATTTCTCCTGTATCGTGGGTGCGTTTACAAACATTTAAACTCACATACACAAACAGCCAGACCCGGAACAACTACTTGTAGGTCATACAAATATTTGTTCCGTGCGGGGATCGAACCCACAACACGCGGCGCAGCAGCCGATGGCTCAGCCACTGCGCCAACCGTGTCGTCTTAATAGATAGTTAAATAAAAATAAATACATTTTTGAAGTGTAACACTTTGACCTTGAATTATAGGCCTAGCGTAGGGTGGAGCTTCACTAGAGTGCGAGGCTTTGTTACCACAAACGTGCGGCCTACTGTACCTACGTATATATATATATATATAAACATATCATGTCACTTTAAGAAGACTACTTTGTATTATTATTTATTTCTAAGAAGATTTTTACATTAAAATAAATATGGAAAAACTCATTGTTGCTGACTGTACGTACCCTTACAATGGCGTCTGTGACTTCGTACTTCTTAGTAATAATTTATTTGTAAATACTTAAGTAGGTAGGTACTTTATATTTTTTTTCTGGAGAAAATCATCTAAGTACATAGGTATTGTGGTTTGTATGTACAAACGTCAAAAGGAAAAATATATAAAATACACCATGACTTCGCAGAAACGATCGTATGATGTTGACAGTCGATAGTTTTAAGAATAATTCTGAGTAACTGTCGATGATCTAATTAATAGATTGGCACAGTTTTAAAACGATTATTGTCAACTTTATTGCTTTAAATTACGACTCAAACTTAAATGCATTATTTTTGAACTAAGAATTAATCCAAAACAACGTCACGCCTGTATCCACTTAAGGATTAGGCAGAGGCCAACTATAGAACACACATATTTATCTAGTTATATTTAAGTCCCATGTAATAGGGAGCGAGCCTATTGCCACCAACCGGGCACAATGAGACTCCATGCTGCTGGCATTCCAGGATCAGGCAGACTCAGAAATACCAGAAGGAAAAAATCCACTAACACTTTACACGATTCGGGAATGGTATCCATGACCTCATACTCTTCAATAGCATGAGATAAACGAGGCAGGATAGTCCCAAGTGTTTGTCAATTTAGAATTATTTATAACCGACTTCAAGAAAAGGAGGTGTCTCAATTCGACCTTATTTTTTTTTTACGTGTGTTCGCGGATATCTACGTTGTTTATGAACTGATTTTGATGATTCTTTTTTTTATATATATCTATATGTCATTTTATCGATATCGGTTCCATACTTTTGTTAGAAAAACAAAATAGCTGGAAAAATCTGTCATCCAAGTAAACGAAATATGTTTTTTTTTTCATCTTAGATAAATATTACAAAGAGACCTACTAAAAAGCTAGAAGTAAAAACTTATAAAAAAAAACATTCGACTCCAAAAAAATAACACTAAAAAAAAGTAAAAATATTTTTTCTAACTTCAGTAGGTATCTACCTATATAGGTATGAAATTAGTGTACACTCAATGAACTAGTACATAATCCTTACTAACGGTATCATTAATACAGATAAACTTGAAATTATACTTGCAATAAACGGGCTAACAGGAATACCTACTAATAAATCTCGCTTGATTTGAATACAGTGTATTACCTACAGCCTTGAAATATCCACTTCTAGCATTTGCATGATCGTTTGCAGTTTCACTTCCATAAATGTGAACAAAATACATGTTTATCGAAAAAATACTGTAACTTAATAAAGATTAAGTTTAGTTTGCGTTAACACATTTTTTTTTTACATTTTCAATAGTGCCATTGTGAAATCGACTTAATCAGTACAGCTATAAAGTTGATATTTGTTTAAGAAGAAATAAAATAAATTGGGAATACAGTCAAGTAAAGCCAAATCAAGTCAAATCATTAAAGTCAGTAAGAAAAAAAAACTTTAAAAAAGGCACTTTTGAACTTCTAAATTATATTTAATTAAAAAAACTAAAATTATTATAGTTGCCCATTCCAAAAGGTAGTTTTGTGATTATAAGATAAGATGAACGCTAATTTTATTTTATTGGATAAAACATGCACGAGCTTGTGGGTTTAAATCCGGACAGGTACCAATGTGACTTTTCAACTCACCGTACTTTTATGTTTATAATCCTTGATATTGGTGAACGAAAACTTCGTGACATTTGGACTTATACTGAAGTGATAAAAGTCTGAAATTGAATAAACGTGGTGATCAATGCTCGTGACTTCTCTGTTTCAGAAAACGAAAAAAAACAGCAGAATTTTCACATCATATGGTACAAATAATTTCTCGTCCATACTATTTTGTGCGTTTGCTATTTTATGTACCGTCTGGTCCCACAACATTGAGTTCGGATAGCGAAACATCCCCGAATTCGTAAAATTATCCATGACGTCAACATTATGCATGGCGTCCAGGAAGGGGACATACAACAAAAGGTTTGACTTTATTTAAATCTAATAACCGAAGCAATGTTTTCAAAAGGGGTGAAGGGGAACTCGGCGCCAGGCTGTAGCTTGCAGACCATCCATTTCTCTAAGATACAACCCGCTTTGTTTCGCAAATCGCCCACGAAAATATTGAAAGGAACAATACAGGTCAGGTATTCGCCACGTCCGACCTGTGGTCTGTGCACAAACTTTTTTAATAAATAGTGGAACTTCAGCGCCGACTATAAATGGAAAGAAGTTCACTCACTACTATTCAAGGAATTGCTTTATGTCTTGCTAACAATCTTTGAATAATTGATTTCCTGCGACTTTGAATTCTCTTCGGCATTATTGAATCAGGGTTAGGTATTTAATACGAATACCGCATTGAACTAGCCACCGTGTAGCTTATGGTTAAGTAGATTATGTATGTAAAGTTCGCTATTTTTATATAAACCAGATTATCACCTTACTTGCAAAATGCGTTTAGTTGAGGAAACATTATTTAAATGAAGAAATCCAGAGAGAAAAAGTTGGGGGAAGTCTTCACGTTCGCATGCATCGCGTGCCCCGATACACCAGCGCGTACAAAACTTTTGCACTTTGCAAAATGCAAAAGAACTTCATAACACGTTCTATAGAACCGCAGACATCTATTTATGCTGTCTCTTTTTTATACGCGAATAATGTAGTACAAACAAAACATTTGCTACTCATCACTAATTCTGCAAACGGTGTCGTACGATCATTACAGCGAGACCGGAGTTTCAAGTTGCAGTTTTCACGAATTAGAGCAAAGCAAATAAGATAGAGGTAGTAAATTTATTTTGCCGGAGGGTACGTAGTTGTGAATTTTGCAAGGGATGGTGCATTATGCGGCGCACGTAGCCCGCTGTCTGCACGCGGGCGCGGGCGCGGGGGCGGGTGCGAGCGCGGGCGCTGCTGCGGTGGGCACAATATTCAGTCGGCAGTCGTGCCGCCCACGCTCTCGTTCTCTTCTATCATCGAGACTCATTTATTATTTAAAAGCTCGCTACACTGAAACAGTCGTAAGTGAACCTGACTTCTCTGAGCTTACCTACCCTTTATGACAAATCGATACTAGACACACGCGCTACGGGAAACTTTGAGATAAAATTTTGCAGACTATGATCAAACTCTGCTAAAAACTCCGACTGAAAATGTTTAATCCGAAAAGCAATCTCCAAAGAGGCAATAGGAAGAGGATTCCGTGCATATTTATTGCCGGTCTCTAAACCGTTTCTCGGGTAATTCGGTACAAGCAAAGCGACATTATTTTTGTAGTAATTTCAGCGAATGTCCTTTAAAATATTCAGAGTGCTGTAGCTGAGCCCATTAACGTGCCCGGGCGCAATTCGGAGCGGGGACTCGTCCGCAAATGGCGGCGATATCATTAACTTGACCCCCGCAACTATCCGTCGTCGCCCCGCAAGTTTTTCCCAATATTACACAGGAGAGGTATTCGCGACGAGGCGACACCACATTTACACTGGTACCAACCCCACGCTATTTGTTTACCTTTTATACACGTAGCATACGTCACAAACACTAGGTAAACGTAATTTAGAGAGTCAACTGACACCGGTAATGCGGGAAAGCGTTTCTTCGATTTAAAAAGGGTTCGCATTATTGCTTTCTTAATTGCTTTTAATTATGAAAGCTATTACCTGCGACAGGACTCGTTTATGTGTGTAACATAATAATGGATTATACTATCGTGCAGCTTAAACAAGGACCACCTTTGACATTTAGAAACAGCCCACTTGTGTCCGTGTCTGAATGTCAAACGTCATGTTTAGTGTTCAACTATTTTGGTAGGTACTTATGTAGGTAAATGTCATTTCCTCCCTGAAATAATCAAATACTTGTGATGAAACCTGCAGGTATTTAAAATTTGTAGTCCATTAATCAATAATAACTCAGTGTTTTTAGACCAATTACCTACATCAATATTTGAATCACATATTAATAATGGCGTATCAAAGCTTGCCCTTATAGAATCTACTTACGCGTCGGGGAATATTTTCACAAGGAAACGGAAACTTCCCCTGCCTCCCGTCTACACAAAATATGTGGTGCCTTACGAAGATAGGTGTACGAAATTCCTAACTAAACTTGTGCGAGGGGATTTCTCAGCTAAAGAAATAACGGCGAAAACTCACAAGCTCGAGTCGCGACCTACGAGACTACGATCAAAGAGTAAAGCGAAGATGCGATATGTATTTTTTGCCCTTTGCTGTTTCTGGTAGACTTTATTTTGTTAGGGATGTGCAACTGTGCGTTCTAAGCGATTGTTTTGCAGGAATTGTTTCACGAATAATAGTTGATTGTTTAGATTTCGATAAGATCGGCTTGGCCAAAATAGAAATAAATGAAATCAGTGTTGCAAGAGATATTCCTTTAAAGCACTGAGTATCTTTGAAAGGTCTCATATATTAGATCATTTATTTTACTGTGCCTTCTTTTAAAATAGAATAACAATGACGCAAGGGTTTCTACTCAGACATTTTTCATCGTATGTTAACCCTAAACGAGCAGTCAAAAGAAAGGCCAGTCGTTCTCGCAGAACAAATTATAAGTCGCCACTGAGTTACCGTAAATTTAAATTTTCAAACTTTTACTTTAAAATGAGCTCGCTCTATTAGAAACGTGGAATGGCTGCATAAAATGGCACCCGTGACCAGCACCGGACTATCCACACAAAAAATAAGAGCTGACAACTTATACGTTTTACTTTTTACCGTACTTATTATAGAGTCGGCAAGAAAGTTTAAATAAAAGACTGAAATTAAAATACGTGACATAACATCATGGTTGTATTACCCGAAGGGTTAGGTAGAGGTGTACTTATATTACACCCTCATGTCGCCAGTTATGTTTAAGTCCCACGTTAAGGGCGAGCTTATTGCCCTCAACCGAGAAAACTGAGGAATTTCAGGCGATAAACCCCAATAACGCTTGTTCCGACCTGGAAATCGAACCGAGAACTTCATGCTCAGTAGTAACACTTGTAGCCAAAATACCAAAGAAATAGTTAGTAAGTAAATAAGGTAGTGTCCTTAAAAAATCCGATTGGTCCGAAAGTAGGATTACTTAAAAATACTGGACACGTATTTTTTCTTTTGTCACGTAAACCAAAAATGTCGACGATATAGTGCGTTGAAATTGCGCGTGACGTCACACCGTGCTACACTTTTAACGTAACGGTGACGTCACAAACCCCTTCTCCTCAACTTCGATGTGCTATATATATAATTGTCACTTTTTATTGATTTGAGTAAGCAAAAAATACGTGTCCAATACGTTTTGGTAATCTTACTGACGGACTAAATAGACTTAATATATTTTTACCTAGGACACATCCCTATTACCTATATTGACATTGTTTAAATAATGCTCTTCGTTACATTGTACTTCCACGGTAGATTAATTTTACGGCACATTAACAGAAATCGCTGAACCTTTTCTAATGACTTTGAAATATTACGAGGAACTTATGAATCCAATGTTAGAAAGTTCTTCATCTTCACATATGGTGCAGTAAACTCTCTAGTATCCCGAAGTTTGTGGCAGCGAAAACCGCTAATATGTTTTGAAGCCTGATAATCTGGCCAATTAAAACCTAAGCAGTCAATATTTCTTGGCCAGACATACTGATCGGTGGGTTTAAGACTGCAACGGTATAGACCGCCCCTGCCATCACCTCCCCCTTCTGTAACCGCCATTGTTAGAAGAAATTGTATTTGCCAGCGGGGGCTCTCGGTCTTAATATGAAAATATGGTTCACTGCAAAGAATCTTCAATTTAATTTGCATTAGCCTGTTCACCATTAATAAAATAACTTCTAGGTATTCAGTCAGTATTCAGCATGACTCGGTTAGATATTAATGGCTGAAGATTAATGTAATGAAGTCACCTTTTTCTTGGAATAAATAAAGATAGACTGAAAAACGTTTATTAAGCACAGGCTCAGACACCACAATCTTCTATACAAATAAATAAAATTGAAGTGTCTGTTTGTTATATCAGAATAACAGCTTTTTACTAAAAATATATTAAAGTTTATGTGGTAGTTATACCATAAAATCTGTCCGTCTGTCTGTTTGACGTAATCTCCGAAATATTTTAGTAAAAGAATTTGGGTTCCGTGGAAAAATGAAAACCCATGTTATGTTAAATTCTACGCGGACTAAGTCGCGAGCCCACTTAAATAAAGAACCAAAAAAAATCAAACATGTTTTTTTTTTTCCATGCGGCTGAGCTATATAGAAACAGAAACTCTGTTACTTCTAGTATTGCAGATTCAGATAGCTATTCCTAAATGTCTGAAAGATTCACTTAGTATAAAAGCCAATCTGTATTCTAATTATAATTGCCTTCATATTAGTGGACAGTGCCACTTCATGAAATATCCCCTCAGTTATTGGGTCATCCTATTATTAAGGGCTAAAATTAAAGTATTATTTCAAACTCGCAATCCGCGAGGATGGGTTAATCACATTCTGCCACGCGTAATAACAAGTTTAACAGCTTGCCTGAAAATACAATCTCGAGTTTTCAAGGATCCAGGTGAATCGACGTAACGGGTCGTGAGCTTAGAACTTTAAAGTACGTTATATATTAGTCTGAACAGTTTAAAGTTACTTGTGGGCTCGCAAATAAGCGAGGGGTCCCGTTCGCAAGTTGGTCCGCTCCCGCTAAATTACAGATTGTCAACTCGACTCAAGTAACCTGTTGACACTGCGTTAAGTCACGATTTGAGAGGCCTGTTTGTTGTGGACACAACTTGTATCGCCGCCTTCATAACAACGGTATATCCTTAGTCATATTGGAACAGCTTTTAACGATGTCCCGAACGTTGATAGAATGTACTCTGCCCCCATAAGAGTATCGTGTTTTCAAACATGGACCCAATGTTAAATTTGATTTTAGAATACAATACCATCATAAATCTATCCGATCTTAATATTCTACATAGATATCTGGACTCTGCTTGCATTGCTTCCGAAAACAGTTCTATAACAGTGGAGTAGCGTGATACATGCAAATAATTTCGAAAAAGTCTGCATCCTGATGTCGTTCCGTCGGCTGGGACTATCCTGGCGCGCCGGTGCGATGCCAGTTTAGTTCGAAATTTCATTCTTCTCGAACACATATCTCGACTTCGTCCGGGAATCTACTTTACATTTCTCATCCTAATGGCCATTGAGAGAAAATTGGAAAAGAAGTTTTCGCGTTTCTATTCTAAGAATCAGGTTCAATAGAAACATTTCAGGAAAGTATCAATGCGATTTCAGATAAATAGACAACAGACAAGAGAACAATGCGTGTGGAAGCGGCGGAGTACGGCGCCGTATCGAGACAACATCAAATTGATGTACGATATTTATTTTTATTCAAACGTTCCTTGGTTTCGTATTGAAAATTAATGCGACAATTTATTTAAATTCTGAATGCAATACACAAATGACAGAGCTGCTTACAATATCTTTTATCTGTGTGTGTTCTTTGGGCTCGAAATTCAATTTCCACCATTACCGGCTTGATTTGTAAAATATGAGTCAGAGCTGTATATAATTATGGACTTGCCACAGGTAAAATAAAGAATAACAGGGTTTGCAATGTTTTCCTGGAATGCGTCGTGCGGGCCGAGGGGAGGGTTGTAATGTGTGGCGAACACCCTCCTGAGGGTTCCACCTCATGGCTGATGCCTATGGTGCCGATGACCCCTATCGATTCGCCCATTTCTACGAACTGCGTAATTGCAAATTGCGGACAATCACGTGTACAATACTAGGTTCTTCAATATTCACGACAATTTCTTGGAACTTTCGAACCCCTATGAAACTTATAAAGTACTGTAATTATAGTGTCTGGCATATGGGGAACGATGCCAAAGAGAATTTTACAAAACATTTGATTGCTTTCATTGAATTGCGTCGCGTGTATGTTTAGTTCTACAATAGCGCATTTAATTCTTGGAAATTATGCTATTCCTGTATCAAAGCACTGATTCAAAGAATAAAATCGTAGGCGGCAATATTGAATATGAATTTTATGAAAATATATCTTCTCATCCAACGTTACCTGAGACATTATTATTTCACATATTTTTAACATGGTAACGATGCTTACACAGCTAGAG
Organism: Phlogophora meticulosa; assembly: GCA_905147745.2. Lineage (NCBI taxonomy): Eukaryota > Metazoa > Arthropoda > Insecta > Lepidoptera > Noctuidae > Phlogophora > Phlogophora meticulosa. The sequence goes on along the minus strand of LR990522.1, from coordinate 11,178,782 downwards.
TATAGCTTCAGTTTCAGTAAGCGTTTAAGTACTTTTTATATTTTTTCCAATACTCTAGTTTCTCAAGTAATCGAAGGTATGCGGAGAACGATCCGCTGGGGAGTTCTCGCCGCCTCCTCGCGAGGTTCACGGCAGTGGTTTCCAATTCGCGGTCCGCACACTCCCGCCTTTAATTTACTGCGGTGCTAACCACGCGGCCCGCAGTTTGTATTCATTACCCACCTTAGTACCACCTCGCTGCAAGATTTAATGCTTCCAACAATCACTGCACTCATTTGCCACAATTCAAACATTTATTTAATTTATTCCCGCCGCGTGGTCTTTGCTGAGCTTGCATAACTCCAGTTATCTACGGTATTCTTGAAGCTAATAGGTGATAATTTATCATATGGGTGACTTGTTAGTCCAATGGTTGAGAACCAGTACTGCTGAGCATGGGGTTCTGGGTTCGATTTCCAAGTAGGGTTTTTGAGCTTTTCATTTAAAATTTCTCAATAGCAGCGTGAAGTCCGAATTATTGCCCGGTTGATGGCAATAGGCTTGCCCCCTATTACATGGGAAATGTGGATGTATCTCTGACTGACCTTTCAGGGAATATGTATGTTATTATATAGAGTTACTAAGTTTAACATGAGCTAAACATTTATCTTGAACAGTCTTTTTTTCCAGTAATTTTACAACTCCCAAGATACAAACAGCAAGTTTTTCAAAGACTATAAATCTAAGTAAAATTAGAACTATGATGTTGTTATAAACAACTACTATCCCAACTTTCTAGAGAGAAATAAGCAACAAAAGTTCTAATAACAGCGTTGAACTCCATGTAAAGATGCTATAAATTATACTGACAAGCTGACTGGTGTTCGTAGTCGGCAAGCAAATTAGGTGGTCCAGAGTAAACGAGTTATGGAGAAGTTGTGGGCTCGCGGCCCCGCTCTGGGACCGGCCAGTAACTGGGACCAAATGTTCGCGATGCCAGCCTAGCGGTAACTGGAGTGAGTAGTATTAGCTACTGGCGCGGCAATCAAGTGCGTTTAGCGTGCCAGTTGCCACTTGATTAATAACTGTGTCTGTTGCTGCTTTGTAGGGAGGACTAGTAGCTTTATTAAGAGTTGTTGCAGGGATTTACGTAACTTTATATAAATCCGGAGTGGTCAACATTGAAGAATTGCTTAATAACTAAACAGATAAATTTTGTACTGAAGTAATTGATGCAAAAGCATAGTAAGAACTTATTTTCGGTTTAATGATGTAAGTTACACAGACACTCGGGAAAATTCAATGACCGAATTTTCCTCATGTATTATCTGATATAGGAAGAAAAACTGTGTGTGAAGTCGCGAGGCAGGAGAAACATTTCAAGATCCGCCCTGTGGCGTGCCGCTAACACTCCTTATAAATACTGCTAAGCCCCTGGCTTTTGTGGCTAATCTTTCGCGTGAAGATCGCCATTATACCGCTATTTATTATTTTTACCCGTATTTTTCTTTTTCTAAAGTCAAGTCGAAACGTGCTTGATATTCTTCAAGGATTTTTACGCTACTCATTCCTCGCAAAGTGCTGGTGAAAGAATTAAATATGCCCCTTTCAGTGGCGTGCTCTCAGCAATGAAGTATTTCATACGGTTTTGAATTTTAAATTATGTTAATTTAGACGCGGAATTTTAACCGACCGACGCGTTTACCAAATTATATTTGTTTTTAATAATATTTACAACATTTTAATTTTAGTACTGGCTGTTTCACGGAATGGGAATCTGATGTGAATATGAATTCCTCTATAGGTACAACCTAGCTATTAGTAAGTAATAACTGGGACTGCTATTTTACGTTTGTATAAAAGAGAAACTATTTTCAGCTCACATTCCCAAAAGGTATAAATTGATTATCCGGAAATAAAATCAAGATTGCGTATACGATAAATGGGGAAGGTATCTGCGTTCAATTAGTGGTGAAAATCACCACTAAGACAGTGTGTGATTACAGGGTCGCCCTTCCTCAACAGAAACAAATTAACTACGACAAATTGTTACAACTTAATCTGAACAAACATGCTCGAGAGCAGAACACTTATTGCTCGAAAACAATATTGCGAAGTGGCGACACTTTCATTACGGTGGAAAAGACCCCATATGCACGTACATTTTGATTAGCTTCCGTGAGTAAGAACAAAAGCTGCGTTAAATGAAGCAGTATGTGTCTGTGAGGCAGGGTCGGTGTCGTAACCGACTAAGTTATGACAAAGTGTGGCGCGGTGGAGGCGCCGAGCGTCCCGGCACCGCGCCGCGCCGCGCCGAGCCGCGCTCGCTGCCTGCTAGAGCGCACAACTCTTAAATTAGCGCGAACTTAGACCACTTAGCTTCTTCGAGTTTTGTTTGTAGACGCCATAAATATTGTATGTAACGAACGCGATACAATACCAGCCGTCGACTGCTCGCTGCATTGTTCGCGAATCAAAGCGGCCTTTGTTGCTTAACAGTTGACTCGAATTTTCTCGTTGTTCGCTTTGCTTTATCGGAGGGAAGCGATGAAAAACTACCACAAATCCCAACGAAATGCTTTCCGATTTGATTCTGTTTGATCACGAAGTTACGTCGTTAAAATGGAGTTAGTTAAAGCGTTTTTAAAACTTTGGAAATTTGAGGCATCTTAATGATTAGGGTGGGCATTATTTGTAGTTGAAATATTCATGGAAGCCATTTAAGTATTCAGTAATCATAATTGATTCGGTTGTCCTGAAACTGTATTTGCTCAGCGTGTCGGAATAGCAGTAGGAGTGCGTATTGAACGGTCGCGGATGGCCAATAATTCGATTTCGCGGTTATTTTAGCTCATGTAGGCAGCGTGGGACGCAGGTGGCCGTTCCAACTATAATGATCAAACTGAACAATTCAATGTGCACAGACGCACCAAACAAGTAACATTGTCTAGTTAATCTGAAATATATTGTTTGTATCATTAGCTGAATAATTTCCAGAGGGTTCCCTCTGGTCTATGCCTAAACAGACCTATTGAGGTAAAACAAAAATTTGAACGAGGGGTCCAAATTGTAATGCAAATGTCTGCTTATGTATTCGTCTTTTTAAATTGGTTTTACTTCGGAAATGGAAATTATTGTCTAACTTTCGAGTAAAGACAAGACAAATCTTTGTTAGTCGAATGAGGTCTTATTTAATTTGAATAGGTTAGCTATTGACGGCGGCTTTTTTCAAGAAGGAGACAAAACTTTTTTTTCTTTTGTTCGTCGATCGAGTAACGAAAGGAGAGTGGGCTCATGTCCCCGAAGGTTGCACGACTGTCTTTTAAAGACTTGAATTCATCAGCTGGTTTTAACTGTTCCATACTTTGATCACCACTATGGCCTTGATGGTCTATTGTTCGGAACCACTACTAATAAGTATGAGGTTCTAGGTTCAATTATGGGGTCGAGCATAGTGATATTGATATTTTTTCCATCTCGAATATCTGAGTAGCATCTCAAAGCGTGGATTTGTGCCCGGTTGATGGGAATAGGCTCGCTCCGTATTAGATGGAACTTAAATATAACTGGCGAAATCTGGTTATACTGTCTAACCCTTCGGGGAATACAGTTGTGATGTTATGAGAAAGGGTAGCCTCAGGTGTTGATATTACCTACTCCGTAATTAGCATTTAACCATTTCGTCCGTTTCTCCTTTCTCTTTCTCTTTAGCCCTCAGTTTCTTCTCTATCAGTCTTTATAAACGAGAGAAAGTCTACTTTGTACTAAATACTTCGATGTTATTCAAAATACCAGCATTATTAAGTCAGTTGCCCACGAGTATGACCTTTCTCTGACACATCATAAGATCATCTTGCACAACACCTTTTGTGCCGGTTGCACTGGCCGACGAACACTCGTTGTAAGCCGATGTAAATTCCACGCTGTCGCTCGGATCCAAGATTTCCAGATTTAACAGTGTTGCAGCAAAGCATATTTCAGTTAGACGGTGCAGGTGTGCCGTTGGCTGCAACTTCGATTAATTCCCATAACGAGGCAGGTCCATCACGCGCGCGCTCGTTTGTCTCCGGCCCAGCTATAAATACATCAGCGTACTTGCAATTTAATCCGTTCTGTTCCGCTCCCGTGAAGTGCTGCTTTCTCCCTCGCACACCTACTTCCACCGTCCTGCATGTTTCGGTCAGCGAAAGTTGTTGCAATTAATCTCTTACGTAGGTAGAAGCCCCTCTAACAATTGTCTAATTTAGAACATGTGTCTTGTTTAAAACTTAACTCCCACTTTGTTTTCTCCGAGGAATATTAATTACCTACGTCGATGTTTTATTTGATAATGCCTGTAACGTATTTTTAACATCATTTCATTGGTACAAAGAGGCAGAGTCCATGTTCAAAGCAGTAGCAGTTCGTAGAAAATTTAACAAATTTGCGTACAAAGCGCAAAGCACTGGCGGGATCGTCTTTGTATGCAAATATTATTACAGGAGTCTATTGAAGGACCACACCGAACTCACGTATTGAGCCGAAGTGGGTACGCGCTACACGGCTACTGGGACTATAATAAGAGACCCGTCCAAGAACCTCTGACATTATGCAGGAATTCTAGGGAATGTAGAGTGTAGCACTCCCTGAAGATCGCGGTACATCGGCCGTTCTGAATACCACTGAGTTAATAACCGAACTGAGACAATTAGGAATACTATTATCGGTGATGGGTCGTTGAGCAATAACTCAATCGAATTGCAGAGTTGAACAATTCATAGGCAAATCTGCCCTAAGCGTGTTAACATGGCTCGGGGGTTATTGCGGTGTGCCGATCCATCTATCTATACAGCGCACACCATAGTGTACTTGAATACCTACTGCCTGCCTACATCACTAGCGCTAACATAGAATCGCTACTCTAACTACCTATATCTATTATTTGCACACAATTAACGCATGATTAAACTACTTGAAAGGATCAATTAGCACATTGTCTGACCGTTTAGCTATTCAGTAGAGGGCCAATTATTGCAATATGTATCGGTATTGTTATAAATCTATCTAATTTAGCGTTTCGATTAGTGGGATGCCAGAGTGGGCGTTGGGTTGTTCTATTTTTCGGTCGGTCGTGCATCGCATAGTGATACATTGTTGAGTTACGCATGTAATTAGAGGTGACGATGTTTGGCGTGCGCTCCGTGGCATAGGTCGGCGCGGGCACGCGCTCGCCCACTGCAACTGGCGGCTCTCAATCACTCCACGCTGTGACGCGTCACGTGTGTCACCGGCCCGCTCCGCACTCAAAAGTCTACTCTAACTGTACCCGATATAACACATTATAAAAATTCGCAACTGAAAGTAGAGCGTCCCGCGCTATGCTTGCAGTCTCTTCTTTGTATTCGAGTCGTTCCATTCATAGAGATAACGGCTTGCTCCGAGGCGACAACGGGAAACAATTACGCTATTACAAAAGGCCTTAAGGATTCTAATTACGAGTGGATCCTTTCATCCGTAAACCCGGATCGGATACGAAGCCTTCCCATTATCGCGTGCCATAAACATTTCTGGATTTCATATCCGCGGCACGGCTGGGACCGCCTCGCTTATTACCTCCGCGCGGAAAAGAATAACATCGTTTTGGCACTTTTGACGCGAATTCCGGATGCCTACGTTCATATTGTGCGCCGTTAATATTCTGTGCGACGCGTCCGACCTTTTTTATTTGTATCTAAAATTGAACATTTTGTCGCGACAACGAGCGCACGCGACTCTCCCCTCAGCCGAAGGAGCGATAAAAATACAGAGTCGGAGCGTTTGAGGCAATCGGCAGCACTAACGACCGCCGATGCGAGCGGTTAATTCATGTACACCTGTACGGAATTAGCCGCATAAGTCTTAGCACCTCCACTTGCCTTGACAGCTGACTGCAAGGGTGAGTGCGGAGGAACTGATAGCGACGGATGTTTTCGAGCTCCTGAAGCTTCCTGACTTAAGTCAGAATAAGATAATATGAGCACCGATCCCAATTATGACAGCGGCGACGTCCCACGCGTCGTTTCAAATTTTCACGTCACGCGGAGTTTTTGAAGAGAATTTAAACAAAATCATGATTTACTTTATTATCGATTCAAAGAACGTCTCTATATTTTAATATTTTTTTATCCATTTAGCATTAAACTTAATATACTATCCATAATGTATTTAAAGTAAAGAAGCTAAAATGTGTTGTAATTGTATACATTACATAGCTCTTGGCCTTTATTGAATTCCACTAATTTTCAATAAAAAATTGTAACTTTTTTATAGTTAAAAAGGTCAAGGTGGGTAGAAGTCGTTCCAATGCATAATTTAAAAAAAAGTCCAGTTTAATCCGGCCTTTGGGCTTTAGTAGAGTCAAGACAAAACCAACGAGCCAAACACAACATTATTATGTTGGTCGACTGGCCACCACCTTCCGGCATTCAGATCCTGGACTCCACCTTGGGAAGAGAAACCCAAAAGCTCAGGACTGAGACTGAAGTAAATTTGGTTTTAAACTACAAATAGGTCCCGGTATCATCAGCTCTACTTATAACTTCTACTTTTTATCACAAAGACCCATTCGTTAATAAAAGCTGTAAAAGAAAAATAGTTGGTTCGTTCTTTATAGCTGATTGAAAGAAGTTGCTCTTTTAGTTCGAATGGAATCTGGGGAGAGAAGGATTATAAAAAAATCTTTGTTGAGTGAAATGGCCCTATCAAAACAAGAACCGTCGGCCGAGCGATGAAAAAGTGAAGTTAGCAAAACAACAAACAACGAACTCGCCTGTCTGCGGCATTTCGTGGCCACCTCTGCAATTTACGGCACTGTCATTATTCAAAGTTTGGAAAAAATTCACCCGCCAAAATTAGAAAAAAAGAGGATTTCTCCTCAATACGATCTTGCGAATCTGCTGAAGTCGGTTGCCTTTATGCTGAAGTAGCAAACTCCCTAAGATAAGGGGAGGAGCGGACAAATTGTAATAATTGCGAGACGAGATAAGAAGTGACACCAGAAAACAAATGAAGGCGGGCGGCGGCGACGGCGTCTACGAAGGGCGGGGGGTTAGGGGATGCGTGACGTCACCACGCGCTGAGCTGCTAACTGCCGAGTGCCGAGCCACCCCATGCCAGCCAAACACTAACGGGCATGTGTGACTTTACATTCGCTACATTTACATAAGTTGCCGCTCCACTGGTTCATAGTGAATCACTTGTTTTTCAGGCGATTACATAAATTACAAGGTGATTTGGTTAAAATTGTACAAAACATAAGAAAATTATCACAGTAATCATAATGGGAATTTATTTGTTAATTTTATTTTATGCACCCACAAAATAATTATTTAATACAACGGATTTGAATTTAAACCGAGGGCCGGGGCGAATCCCGCGGGATCCCGAGGGCACACCTCGGCCCGTCGTCACCGCTCGCCAAATTAAAATGATAAATCAAAATCCGTCAGCCGGCCTCGTGCACAAATGCCATAAAACGTACTAAGGCATTTGCGAAACTTGTTTAAAGTTCTATCCTTGAAACAAATGTAACATTTCCTTATTTATGTTTAACCTTTTCAGCTTCCTTTCAGGATACAAGTGTGTATAAGTTTTATGAATTCATGTTTGTAAGAAGTACGCTGAGTTCAAACTGCACTGAAGGGGTTAGTTGGGAATACAGAGAGCGTATCACCAAGCACCAATAACGCGTTTGTTTAAAAATATGTCATTTTCACTACAACGCTACAAGTATTCTCTAGGGACTCACTTCAATAAGTACCGTGTTTGTTTTTCTATTGCGATACGTAAAAATAGTAGGTACAAACTTATAAGTACAAGCAAATATGAACTTATTTTATGTATTTTTCATTTATAATCTGTGCCCCGCGGTTTCACCCGCTATATGTTTGTTGATAGCTTATAACCTTTCTCAAGCACTGGGCTATCAAATGCAAAAACATATTAGCGCGTTTAAACAAAAAAAACAACTGACTTTTTTTTTACATATAAGTTCAGATTTTTTCACAGAAGCCAACATTAACCTAAATGTGGATGATTCAGGGTACTAATCTTCAAATGTAAAATAATTTCAACCCTTAAAGTTTAATCATATTTTCCACACGTTTCTGTTTTCCACGAAACAAGCAAGACTCTTTAAATTTTATTTTAAATGCACGCCAGCGCTTTCTCTCCATTTTATTTTCGGCGTTCTTATTAAAAGAAAAGACTAAAAATTGGTGCGATTTAATCATTTCATTCAGAAACCTGCCGGGAAAGATAATGCTGAAATTATTCTGTAACAACTGTAATGAATAACAATGAATATTTCATTTGCCCTGAACACTGGGTTGTTACCTAATAAGAATTAAAAACGATAGAGTTATTTTGAAAGTGATACGAGAGGATATTGTTGCAAGATGGCAACAGTATGAATAAACTTTGTGAACTTATTCATGTACACATCTTCTATTCTGAAATGTGAACGTACTTATTCGTTGTGTACGTTCTGGTACAAAGTGGTAGGTTCTGTTTTGTGAAATTTGGCCCGCATTGGAATGAAAAGTTAGATGAAAGTTTCCGTGATACAAGGAAGTAAGCATATTCTTGAACTAGTTCATACATGGTTTATATTGAAGTGGCAGTACTAGCGTATGCAAACAGTTTGTAATAGGGTACTAGAACATGGAAATATTTTCATATGCTCTTGAAAAGTTTCTGGTTGTAATTGGCTTCGTGCCTAACGAATATTATGAAGATCTGGTGGTTAAATTATTCTAATTAAACCAAAGTTTAAGCAAGCAATGTTAAAGTGACCACTGAAAACCATCGCTGTGCTGTGGCTCCGCCTTGGGACAGCATCTTACCAGTCACGACGTGCATCTGCCGACCATTTTCTGTGTCATTCCTTTTATTTGTGTTTTGTTTTCACTTACTTAATTAAAGCGAAATATTTACTAAGTTTTAGTTTTTTCACATTGGTATGTCATGTACGTGTCGTATATCCTCTGTGGCAATCAACGTACTTTCTTTCTTTCTTTCAAGCCCTACTTCAGACAAGCAAGGTAAAGTCAAGGTAAAAGTGGGTATGTGTAGTTCACATCACACATGACATCATGTAATGTACATGCACATGCATTTTAGTAATTTATTGTCGTCTGAATCACCTAATACTATTAACACCCAAAACTGTATCATATTTTAGTACCGCCATTTAAATATTTGTTGGACACAAATGCAGTAATGGTAACATGCTAAAACTAATTGTGTGGTAAATCGGAATGATGCTGCAATTTGTCAAATGACTGGAGCCGAGTGTAACTATTATCTGTACTATGGTGTTTCGTGTCTATTGGTTGAATTCAGCCACTGATTAATTCGTGTTTTTCGGCAATGGTGAAAAAAAGGGATCAAACAAGCCTGTTGTGAGGATTAAAAGATATTCGAAGCTTTACCTTAAGATTTAATATTATCAATGTTTCCTCTTCCAATATACATATACGTATATTTTCTTTGGATTCGGTCGTAAAAACATGTCTTTTTAATACAAACGTGTCTTGCTATCGTTTTAATCTGGTTCTACTGACAACCACAGCTCTGTGTGCGCTTCCGGCAACCGTCGAAATTTACCACAAGCAGATATTACAAGCTACTATTGTTCTGCGGATGTGGTGAGTCTTTAATGTGGTCAGTGATTATTTTTGTATTTATACAATATAATATGTGCTGGTATACCTGCCTGTTATGTATGTTTTGTTAGTAGCAAAGGTATGGTTATTTAACATTCTATCATAAATGATTATTGAGTAGGAAGATAATTAATTTTGAAAATTAATTACCCATGTAAATATGTACTTACTCTAATTTCAGGCAGGAACTACACACATTTGTGGGCTAACATTGATTAATGAATAGTAGGTGAATGCAAACAACATTATTTGTTATGTTATATGCTTCGATGTTCAAGTGCCCGTTTCAAAATATGTATTATGTATTTCAAGCCCAACTGGGTTGACAAAGAATGTCTCCATCCATACAGCCTCTCTTTTCAGATAACCGCGTCATGTGTGGTGTACACGGTTATCGAAAACCGTTTGTGAGACACCCATAATGTTTTATTAAATGTCATCCGCAGTATAATGAGGTGCGAGGGATCTAACATCTGCGAGAGAGGCGACACAGAAATATGTGCGAAGTGTTATAGAGTGCCGTTGTAAGTCAATGAAGCGGCAAATGGGGTGCTCTCGCCGCTCCGGCGGGGGCACACTCTAATAAATAAAATTATGCCTCAGAAATTACAAGAATACGCGTGCCGCCAGCTATCCCGCGAGATTGGATGCTGGAGATTTTCATCGATATCCTCCAATAATGAATCTAATATGTAGTAAGCTGAGAACGCTATGACTGTGTCGCGTCGCCACGAAAAAATGAGATTGCCTCCTCGCCGATATCGGTCGTTTCAAATGGCCACGATTTACCGCTGTTTGGCATTTACTAAATGTCAGATATAGCTTGTGTAAGAGAGTATTATAATAAATTAGTGGTAACATAATTTGTGTGAGACCTTGGGTCTCATCCAAGTTCTCATCTCCAAGGGTATTCAGCTCTGGAAGAGTTGTTATTGCTTATGTACTGTAGTACAAGACATAAATAATGCGTGGCACACCATGGCGGATTAGCTATGTAAATATAAAACTTTAGTTGACTGAAGCTCTATATTGAAACTGAACACATTCAGTGGAATTCTTTCGGCAGTCAGTGCACGTGCAACGTTAGACGTCTGCGCCGAATGGAATCGAATTTCAGGAGTCTAGTTTCAAAATATTCTCACTCTGGAATCATTTCAAATGCGTGTTGTACTACCGTCTCGAAGCTTATGTCCAATACACTGATGATTATGTGACTACCTGATGATAAAGCAATAAATACCTAAGAATAGTAGGTAGAGTACGACTGGCTCATTCATGAGCGTTATTGTGCAGCGATGACGTGGTACAATTCCCGCCTCTATACTAATGATCCATCTTATATCGTAGCTGTAAATCAAATTGCCCTTACATACATTAGCAGGGAACTGCGAATTGCCTTTTAAAGGCTCATATTGATTGAGTAACTTGAAAAGCGGTTAAGTTAACCTAATTCCGCTAAGTCTTGCTATTTATAGTAATGTGCGGATTGAATGATTAATACAAAGTGAGCCTAATCCGCAGCTTCACAATTAGTTTCAATTCAATTGCTAAAGCATTTCCAGGAATGCGCAAGACTTTATTTATTTATTTTATTTTATTTCAAAGACCTTATTTAGAAATATCTGTGGTGTGAGTATTTTTTTTTTTAAACCCTGACGTAAGGGGGGGGGGGGTGTAAGTTCGACGGCTTTGTCATTCTGTGAACGTGACTGTGGCATCGTAAACCCCAAACGGATTAGCTTGACCTGATGCTGTAGCCAGGAAGTACGTGGACTAACCAATTCCTGGACAACTAACTGCTGATGTGTCGTATTCAATTGGTCTTTAAGAGTAGCTGACTTTGAGATGGTGAAAAGTGCCTGCTAATGAAACCAGAAGGTGGTCATAGGAAGACAGCCTAAGAAAGTGTAGACTCACTGAGTTAGGACTTCTTGGATTGGGCTAGACAAGTACTTGACCAGAAAAGTCTGTAGCCTATACAACTCCTCAACATTTAACAGCAGATGTCTCGTGTTTGGGCTCATTTAAATTGATTGGGTACACTTCAGTTAGAGACGGTGACCATAGACAGGTAATTGAGCAGGAATATGGACTCACGAATCTTAGAACCAACGAGAATAGTCTTTTTGGATTGATTTGGATAAGTAATTGGTAGACAGACGGTGAAAAGGATCTGATGATGTAGCAGGCTGGTGGACAGTAAAAGGTATTTGAATCTTAGACCTATTCCATCAGTTCTAAGCTCGGTTGGCTATGGTTTTCAAAATCACTCTCATATTCAACAGCTTAAAATAAAGGCAATAATAATAAATCATTTTCAAAAATCGTTTGAAGGTAAAAATTGAGGGGTTCGATGCTAAATAATAACAGCCACGTGAGTCGATCATCAACGCTACGCTTGCCGAGGTCGGGCCGTGGATGTGTGACCAACTCCAGGCTCTTCCGAAAAGCACGTTAGGCTTTTAGGTCGTAAAGATCTTACAGATCAGATACAGATTTGACAGTCGTTACGGGTACTCAGAAGTCCGATAGTTTCAACCAGTCTCGCTGTGGGGCCTTCAGTAACTGGATTGTGGAGGTCTGATAGTCAGGTCACTCTATAATCTTTCCTTTCTGTTGTATAGTTTTAAGTTGTATTTTTGTTGTAATGCCAATAAACGCATTTTTCTTTTTAAGTATAATACTGGTATTCAGCTGCATACGCTTAGACCGGAAGCCGGAAAGGAAACAGTTTGATGTTTGTTTTTAGTTTCATGGTAAAATTACATGATTTGAACGTTATTGCTAAAGTAGTAGATACCTATACGACTATCTACAAATGCTCGATCAGTGAGTCAATGATAAAAGCAACAAATAACAAGAAATATCCTGCTAATTCATCCACTTAGTTGAGTAGAATCATTGGCGGCATCTAAATGAAGACCAAGAAACATAGTAGTACTACGTTGTATCAGAGGGGATTCTCTCCAAGGCCATAATAAATAATATTATATCGGAGAATTATGTGAAAGCAACCCTTGCGGTGGCGGTGTGTCGCCGTGTATCGCCCTCCTCTGCCCTCCCTCGGTACACTATATTAAGGCTATCGCAGACAAGCGCGACGATACGTGGTACCACGCAAGTTTTCATAGAAATTGCTATAGGGAAATACATAACAAAATCGCATTATCGCGTCGCGCCTGTCTGCGGGAGCCTTTAAAGCGATGTTGCTTATACGTTTACCATTAAGGCTATACGTTTCGACTAAATTAAGACCAATTTGCACAGGTTTTGCACGAATATGGGAATTTAATTAATGAGCAGTATGACGAATGTAATTTGAGTGAGCGCGTAATCAACGACTTTAATTCGATTTCACACGAGGTGAGGATGCTCTTGTGTTATCACGGATCCGGATTGGCTTGAATGTAATTTGTTGATAAGTCATTAAGACGCTGTATAAAAACAAAAAAGCGCTCACCCTTGCATAAAATAAAAATGTAAGTGCTGAAACCGTTTATTAAATTCAAATTAAATAAAAAAAACAATAGTTTGAAGGAATTTCATAAAAAAACAATTAAACCCATGGAGGGTTTTGGTATGATTTTTTACAAATAATTGTGTAACTTTATCTTAAAATTCTTAGGTACATAAAGTATATATCGAAAACGCATTTAATTAAGAGGACACTTCGTGATGAATAACTATGGAGGAAGTGGCATTGTTACTCAAGCAATCAGTTACTTATATACATTTCATGTAAAATCAAATTGACTTTTGGCAATTGGTTTGTATATACTCTTATGTACGTATATATATACCCCGCCATGACCATTCTTTTCTCAATCTATAAATTTCGATGTTGACAGACACAAATCGGTTTTTGGTAATCGATGTATTTAATGTTTCTGGTTAACATTTAGAGTAGACAAATGCTGCTGACATAATTTATTCATTTATTCCATCCTCACTTCAGTTAGCGGCAGATGATATTAAAAAGAGATTTTGAATAAAATCCGTTTGATGTGGTGGTGAGCTGAGCGGAATACCCACCGGCGCGCAGTCAGAGCTCAGTGTAGCAGCAATAGCTCACCAATCGTGGTGCGATGATCTCAAGCCCGCACCTAACCCCGCATCATTCACGGTAATGGCGGGGCCTATGTCTCGACCGTAAATGTAAATCGCTCTAATTTATACGCGCGATAACGTCGCCGCACTGCTGTTAACTGTAATTATATTACCAAGCGAGGACGTGTTGATCAAAACCCCTGATTAAATGCCCGTGATGCGAACCGGGAAAAATTCTGCCGGGCCGTCGCCCTCGTGGAAATGAACTCGCGAAAACATTATTTTTATTCGAATATTTATTTGGTATTAATCTTGAATGTATTCACGACTATGAATTAAATTGGGCGGTTGAAACCGGTAATTGGCGTGGATTTAATTGGATAACGAAATCCCTTTTTGTTATCGAAATTAGTATTTAAATTCTTCTTTTTATAAAGTGGAATCATAATAAGGAGTTGTGAATATGTTGACTGGTGTAGGGCTCTTTATATTTTTTGGGATTGTTAAACCTAATATTATATCTACTTCAATATATTTTAGGTAGAGTGTATCTAGTTCTATTATCCTGTTATTGATATGCCAGCCAGAAACATTCCTAATATAATGCTGGCACACAGAGACAATGCCCCAATGGGCAATCTATTTGAGTAATTATCCGCTAAGGGCCATTGTCGGCCATCTTGTCCGCGTGGAATGAGGCTTGTTCACTGAATGCCTGCTGTTATGTACCTACATGCTTTTGGCGATCACAGCGACAGTGCCCCCGAGTGTCTTCAATGACAATACAAACACTTTATTGTCCTCAGTTTGCGTAATTCATGACCCCGATGCACTCAAATGTAACTATATTTTCCGTTAGTGGAAAATGTAAATGCAAAACGGTTGTATACGGAATTTCGGACTTTAACATTCTTAAATTCAAACGAAAGCATATCCGCTGTGTGCTTTTCAGTTTCATATGAAAAGATAAGACTGTTGTAAGTTTTTATAAGACCCGTAAACGGAATGAAAATACTGTTTTTAAAAAGATCGCTCTTCTAATCATTTTTGATGTAGATATATGGATTAAGGATGAGAGTGGGTGTGCGAGCTATTATCTTGCAGAGCATGTAACGATGAAGTGAAGGAAGTGGGTCACTTCACTGATCGTGTAAGCTAACAACATGTCACTTTTTATTACATTATAATTTAGGTGCGCATGGCAACGTAACATCGTTATAAAATGTAGTTAAGTTAGTACGTTGTGGATTATTAAAAACGCATCATGTTAAGACGGGGTGTAATCCAAAAAAATACATGGTAAAGTAATGATATTTTTATATTTTAAATTTTCTATCAAGTGAAGTGTTTAGAACCACCTATACGTAGGTATTCTATATTGAAATCTTTCGTTCTAAGTGAAACTTTATGTGTATTTTTCCAAATAAATATATTTGTTAACAGTTTTGAATGCTGGTTAGAAACTCATAACTTCCCATAATCCAGCCCGTATAAATACACGATTTATACATCATGCAGTTTAAGCAAATATCCGAAGCAAATGGTGCCGTACATTAAGCGTGAAATAACTCCTTATTACACTTGGAAAGCAAACGAAAGAAAGTGGCGAGAAATGAAACATGGGACGATGTTTAATTATAACACTAGATAAGTTAACAATCTCGGAACCGAAGTCTGACTGCGGCTTATCTGACGCCAAATGTTTCAAAGGAACTTTTAACGAGTTTAAAGTTGGCCCAAGTGTAGTGCACCCGCAGCGCTTCCGTAGCTTAAGATTAATTAAACAATTGCACGATGGCTCCTTGAAAACACTCCGACATGTCTCGGCCTGTCGTCGCCAACCTTGCCAAATTAAACTCATAAATCAAAATCCAACGACCGGAAACAGAAATGTAATAATGAAGAACTAACTTCGGTTAGGAGCGAGTCGCACTCGCACGGCACGACACTTTTGCGAAATTAATTCATTTCTTTTCGCTCCTGGAACTAGAAATAAAAGTAACATGTGATTTACTGCCGGACCTAATGGAAGATTTTGCAATATGTGTTTCGTATACACCAGCATTACAATATTTATTGGAAAGTAAAATAAACGGGTGACTGTAACGCAATCATCTTGCGCATAACTGATGCAAATTGCAAGTGTCAGCATGCTACTATCGGGCGTAATAATTTTCAGTTTGTAATGAAAGTAATAAACCGGAATATTCAATTGGATGACGCATGCAATTCGATTATTTGTTCTGAACAATTCTCCTAGCGGAGCTGAAATTTACAGCGGGAGAAGGTGAGTACCTATGTACTCTATGTACTACGTGGCATCGGTTTCGTTCGGGGCGGCTCGTAATTCACCCACAATTTATGTGCGTGCGCCGGTGACGCGCTAAAAGATTAGTCGCTCGCCACCGACGCGACTCCTAGTGTACTTTGTTGCTCATGTTTACATAACATAACACTGTTTTGAAACTTTGTTACTTACTTCTTTTCATAAACAAGGTGTCTAGTCGTATTTTTGTGAGTTGTTTTGAAAACCTTTGCGAACTCGTTATCATATTAATCTTTTTGGCAATGCACACGCTATGTTTAGCAGATCTGTGCTCAATGCAGTTTCCGACCTCTCCACGAACGCTAAACTTTATCCTGAAAAGAAACTACGTACATATATTTAGAAGTGTCGTGTACGCCGAGTCAAAAAGCGGCAAGTGCATTTAACTCACACGAAAGCAAAACAGTGAAACTTTATAGTATCTAAATCACTTGTTTAAAAATGAACGCCCGGAACAACGGACGTGGGAAGTCGGGCCAAAGTTTACGACTATGAAGCAATCCGGCGTACGTCCCAGCATTGAATTTGTTTCCGTCTGATTCCGCCCCGGCTATTGCATAGTTCACTAGTGGCGGAATACAGAATCAACTGCCGCCGCCACATTGAAACCGTAGCGAATGATTTGCGATGTAACAGCGATAATCATGTTTACAATTCGCATATTAGAGTGGCTTTTGTGCTCGTGAAATAGGGACTATGCATGTATTTTTTGTTACATAATTCAAGTAATATATAATAAAATATAATATGTTATAGATTCATAGTTATTCATAGTTCAAAAGTCCGTTATTATCTCGACAATGACGTCATTTTCCACAAAACTGCTTAGTTTTCATGTTTTTTTTAGCCCCAATTCAAATAAATTAAATTATTTTCGTGCTTTGTTCAAGCAGAAATTGCACTTACAATAAAAAGTTAGTGAGTTTTCAAGTAGTTTGCTAAGAATAGATGTTTATTCTCATGGAATTTTACGTCCCTTCGCTTGGGTTCATAAAGAAGCGCAACATAAAATAAGGAACTGCAAAATGGGTAATGCATTTAAAAAAATAAGCAGTCATGGGCACTACCCACTGAAGTGAAAACTCAAAACTTTGGAACAACGGTAAGTCTGGCGCAACACATCACATTAGCATGTCGGTGACGCAAATCCATAAGTATTGCACTTACCAAAAAGTGTTTTACGTGGCTAAAGAAGTTTTCACTTCAAAAATACCTAAGTAATTCCTTTACTTAGGTATTTTTGAAGTGAAAACTTTTGATTTCTAAAGGTTAGTGTTTTGGAAAAAACAAATTATACATTTTGAAAATTGAATTTTACAACACGATAGATACGAAATAGAACCATATTCTTCCATAAAAGTACATGGTCTGGAAATAAAACCAATAGCTCTAAATAAAACAAATCCATTGTTGACTCCATTCTTCTTTATACTAAATACATATAAAAGCGGTTGTGATGTATCGGACACAATATTCTGGTGCCCAAGTGCCCGTGGATCGGCGATAAAAGCTGCAATTGTTTTCATTTGACAACATGTTTGTGTTCCGTTTGACAAATGGCTTGTAAGATCGTAGCGACGTAAGAGTTTTACTCAGCTCTACTTGCTTGCCACGAATATATTGAGTGTCACTCATTTGGTGGGAATAACGAAATATTTGGTACCGTTTTAGTTTTTCCTTGCAACAACATTGCTCAGACAGTCAGACCCAGTTCCATTTTTAAATATGTTTGACGGTTACACGTGTATCTAATTTATTTAGAAGGTTGATTATAACGATTTAACTTTATGATTATAATGTGGGCTTTTGAACGTGTTAAGAACGACATAATTCTGCTCTCAGAGATTTTAATCACTTTGTGTGTGTGTGATAAAGCACCGAAATATTATTAATTTTCAAGAAAAACCTACACTCTGCACTTAAAATGTATTATTATTTGAAACAAACGCGTCTATCGTAACTTTAGTATGATTTAAATATCGAAACACAGGGTTGCAGGGCGCGTAATGAAACAAGCCAGATGTACAAAACATAGAATGTTCTTTATGGGACACGCTTTCGCTATTACAATGTATCCAATTTGAGTAGACCTGTCATTTTGTACCATGTTTTTGCTGTTTGGATGTTCTGGCGAAGCAAGGGGAGGTGAGGGAGGTCACGGTTTATTGGTATAATGCGTCGGTTCGGTCGTAGGCGCCAGCGGGTTTAGGCTCGCCCCGCGCCTATTGTGTGCGATTGTGTCACAACAAGCTTCCATATTATATTAACAAAACAAAATATTCGTATCACATATCAAAATGGAAAAATAAAAAGAGAATCCGGAAAATCAGAGATACAAAATATTCAAAATAAATTCTTAGTACCAAATCTTTTCAAATGACTGTGCGATGAAAACGAATAAATAACATGGCTGGTGTAAGATAATTTCAGTAAGAAATTATTATTAAAAAAAACTGGTTCATTTCTCGATGGCTTTATGGTTTGAAGCAGTAAGTAATTATTAAATGTTTAATATAATAAGGATGTGGTCTCGAAACTGTTGATTTTTAAATAAAATTAGTAGAGATTAACTAAATCAATGAAATTAAAGCATTACTAGTTGAAGACATCACTGACATCGGTGAAGGGAAATATCGTTTGGAAACCTGGACTTAATTAAAGTAAGTTTCAAATCGTCATCCCGCCTTGAGCAAGCGGGGTGACTAATATTCGTGTCTTACTTGTAGGTATGAGAATAGGCCTTTGCCCTACAGTGGGACAGTAACAGGCTGGTATTATTATTATTATTAATTAAATATAAGAAAGATGTGGTTTCAAAAAAGGAGAAATTTAGCTAAATATATACAAGCAAGGGTTTGGACAAATCACACCAAACTAAAATATAAAAAAGTCTAAATGTTTCAAACAAAATTGCGATACTTATACGACGAAAAATAATGGTATTTCATTCAACACCCTTTTTGTTATAGTTAACTTTTGTTACCAGGGTTAAAGTTGTTCATATTCATGAGTACTGTGTTCTGAAAAACTTATACGTATACTTACTTAATTGATATTGCAACCCAGGACTCAAAAGTGATATCGCCCAACGCTGGTTCTATTTCGAGCAATCCATGGCCAATAATTTCGTCACCGAATTTGTAGGCGTCTGACAAATACCTTCTATTAGCTCCGGATTAAAATGAGGCGTTAATATTTAAATGTTAACTTATCAATTCAATCGTTTACGACGTCTCTTAGTTAACAGCCGACCGTAATAGGCTTAAGTTTACATTGGAAAACAATCAAATATCGATTCCAGGCCTTACCATTAGGCAATGTACACACTACACGAGATTTGCTTACACTGAATAACAATTGACGAGGTATTTACAGAATTCCTACATGGAGTGATCAAGCTATAATTGCGTCCTAAATTTTTATAGGTCATATCGATAGAATGGCTGTGGTCGAATTCATTACCCTATGGGGTACGCAGTGGGGTGAGTGAGGGGGTAGACGGGACTTCATGGCGTCGGGCAGGGGAGTGGGGGGCAACGGGAATGTAATATCAGTAGAGTAGTGATATTGCGGTTTCTAGTTCGCGTGATACTGCTGTGGAGTCGCTCGGCTGCTGACATAATTGCGCGGACAGTTAGAAATAAATAATTTCTTATTAAAACTTGACTTATGAATAAACTCTGGTAGTTTGAAATGAAAAATGGTTGCTATAATAGACGTTGATGTGGGATTAAATTTTCTTGGATTCAGCTTTCTTTCTTTGAGAATGCTAAGGGGGATGTGTGGTGTTACGAGAATGGATAGAATAAGAAATAAGTATATAAGAGGAAGTATGAAAGTGGCGCCTGTAGCCGAGACTGTGATGCGAAGGATGGAGGGATACATGAGTAGACAGAGACCAAATAAACGATGTATGGATTGTGTGTAAGATGATATAGCTAGGAAGAAGGTGACTTTTGAGATGACGACAAATAGAAATGTATAGAAGAAAAAGACAAGCTGTGTAGACCCCAAAATAAATTGAGATAAGGGCAGAAGGATAAAAATCTTTCTTCCAGTTTCATTGTTTCTATGTTTGCAATGTAAGTCATGGGAGATAAAGCGACGGCACCCAGTATATTTTGATATTATAACTACAAAAACTGATTCGCCTTCTCACTCAATATTAAGTGCAACCAACTTAAATAAAAAAATATATTTTATATTCATCAACCTCGCATGAGATCCTAAAAACCAGCCAGTTATCACAAAACTGGCATCATAAATATTCACGTTATCCCGCAATTTTAAACCGTATGAATTCACATAATATTCTCTATCGAAATAATCCTCTGTATATCTAATAACACAGCTTTACGTCAATTAATAATTCAGAATGATGAGCGTACAAATGAAAAAACTAAAAGCCGAAACATAAAAATATGTTTTTGTTTTCACCATCCCAGTTTGTTGCGTTAGATTTTATAAATATCTACACCCAACGTGGTAACGCAATATTTCTACTTTTTTATATAAAAATAAATACTTCATCGAATATAGGAATTCCGGGGCTGTCGAAATAATCTAGCTCAAATATATTATTGATGGTCTAGATCTAGAAGACAGATTGTGCCAAAAGATTTGAGTTGGAGTACTGCATTGTTCGCAATTAAATTTAATCAGAGTATTTATATTTCATCTCTTTCTATCTAAATGTTTAATTACAGTACCAAAGTTTTACATTTGAATTTATTAAAAAATACTCACCTTAAAAATTCTCAGTTCTTAAAGAATCTGCCTCAATAAATAAACTCAAAAGCCACGCCGTTTTTCTACCATAGAAATAAGTAGGAAAGGAGATTTTCTTGTAACTCGATTAGCCGTCTCTTATAACTAGTATAAGTACGCAGTAGTAGTATTTTTACCTTTTATACGACTGAACTTCTTTGCGAGTTAGTTAGGTAATTTAATTACTAGAGATGTTCCTCTCAAAGCTGATTTTAAAAAGTATTTTTTCAGGAATTGAAATTTGTTTGTGAATCCAATGCAGCAAAGAATTAAAGTAAAAAAGAATACTACGAACTGGTAGAAAATTTTAAGGCAACTAATAAAAAGGCCATAATGAAGTCTGGAATCTTTAGAGTGGATTTCCCGGAAAACGCAATAATATTTCTAAACTTTTCTGTTTTATAACGTAGTTTTTCTAATGGATTTTCAATTTTATTTTGCATTTTGCTTTTAATACCTATTTTAGATTGTTTCTTTGTACTCACAGCTGTACTTTATATATTTTATTAGTAAAGGCTACTACTGCACGCATTTTCCTGTCCTCACGCAAAACGAATGCCAAGTAGGTCGGGTTGCAGTGCGGCACACGCTTCGCAGGGCTACTCCAAGGTCCATCACAGTAATCATATTTTGTCTATTGTAAGTATACTACTCTCATCATTTTACATGGAGCGACTGCCTATCTAATCTCCACATGCCAGTAATTGGTCAACTGAATCTGACAACCAGTCTTACCAAGGGGTATCGCCCTTGTTGAGATTGGCTGTCAGAATTCCGGGCTACTGACTGACTACCCATAACGAATGACGAAGATTTACAAATGTTAGCTTGCACCAACGGTTTAACGTGATTTATGAGGCACGGAGAAGACTCGATATGTAATTACCCGTCGCCCATCCGCAGAGCAACCTCGGCAAGCGTAGCTTAACCTTCGATCGACACATTCGGCTGTTTTTCTTTAGCTACGAGCTCCTCTCGTACTCTATTCTTTAATGAAATGAGCATACGAGGTCTTGTTAAAAATGTCCTATATTGCTTTAATCAACCGTTAAATGAAAGAGACACTCAATTTTTTTACAATGCACTCATATTAAATGTAAAATGCAAATGATCTAACGATGACTTGTTAGCTAACAATAAATATGCTGTAAAACTTTAGATTACCAATTTATAGTAATAAAAGTAGATGCTCTGTTGGTTATCGTTAATATTGGGCTTATACTACATTCACTCGGAAAATCTTATTCATCTCAGAAACATAGTCTTAATGTTGAGAAATAGTTATGTCTAGACAAGCTCGGCGTGTATGATATAGAACATTTTATAAATGAATAGTAAGCCGGCCTACGTAGGTATAATGTTCGTGAAAAGAAAAATCTATTTTCGGTTATTAAACTGTGCAAAAAACATTTTATTAACAGTCTTCATCTATTGGTCGTAAGCGCTACTGTTGAGCATGAGGTCCTAGGTTCGATTCCCAGGTCGGACGAAGTGTTATTGGATTTTTCCATCTAGAATTTCATAGTAGCAGACCGGAGTCTGGATATGTGCCCGGTTGATGGCAAAATGCTCGCCTCCTATCACATAGGACTCAAACATAACTGGCTATTTGCGGGTGTACCTACTATAAGTACACCTCTGCCTAACCCTTCTGGGACAACGGGCCTGATGTTACATGTCAAATAATGTAAATTTTACCAATATTCGGGCTTTAACAGACACAAACATGAATGAACAAATATCAACAGAATAGCAAGTTAATTTGATAACTAAGTAATTTCAGTGGCCGGTCAGAAATCAGTAGTCCCGCCGCGGTTACACAGAGTTATCGAGTATGCGGGCGCAGGAAGCTAATTACTGATAAACAAGTCGATGGTCGCCTCCCTATTGACAGTTTGACTTATGAGCCTAATCGACATTCGGACGTCGTAACCACTCACGTTCGGAGGTACTCTCGTTCGAAATAACACTGAAGCTGTGTTCGTTTCAACTAAAAATAGCTTTGTTGTGAGCCAATTTGCGTGGGTGTCCATTTAAACAGACGTAGGTAACAACTATTTATCGTTTTCACAACAAACTATCTGTGGATGATAATCAGTTGCCATTGAATTTATACCCAACCATTTTCAGAGCTTGAAATAACAACAAAAGATTACATTTTCATATTCATAAATGTCAGTTATACGAAGCGAATGGATTCCGCAACTGTATATTTCCCGGTTTGGCGATAAAAGCTCCGTACAATTGCCTCGATATTGTTCTCTTTTATTCTAAGTTTTATTATTTTAAAGTATTTTAATTAAAACTGACATTGTTTTGAGGAAGAAGATTATGACAAGCCGCCAGCTTGACGCAGACAAAAAGATTTTGTGGAATCCGCTCCGCGCGGCGCAGGGATGGGAAAGGGTCAGAATTATTCACGGGTTATTCAAGTTTCACGGGATGATTTTAAAAATTTAACGACGCTAAATTGTCGTAAAGTTGCAGGAGTTTTAGAATTAAAACGTTTTGTACTAATAATAAATCCTTAAGAGCTTGTCGTCTAGGCGGAATTTCGCGTTTTGTGAATAATGATAAACGTAATCGAAGTCATTAATATTAATACCGATTTATGTTTGGCTTTTTGTAGTCAGTTGTAATTTATGATCTACTTTTAATATGTCATTTATGTGGATTTATTTTAGATCAGTCGGTACTGCCATCTAATCTTTACAATATAAATATCTGAAAATCGCATTAGTAACCTACTTACTATGTTTTGTGAAAGTAAACTGAAAATTTCGTAGCCATATCTTAGAAGACATGTTTAAAAAAAAATCAGTTTACTTATTATTTCACAAATAATTTTGAATCAATAATTTTCATCAACTCATAAGTGTTTGTTTGTCTGAGTGTTGTCTCGACTATAGAGCAAATGTAGAGGGTTCTTATTTGTGCTTCTAATTTTCTAATTCTTTACACTTTTCAATTTTCAGTAAGTACTTGCCATATTCTCAATTGCTCAACGCTATTAAATTATTACTCTTATTTAATTACACGCCGTAAGTAAATAACGAACATTACGTAATTAAATAATTATAAACAAAACAGTTAAACATTAATTATCCGCACTGAAAAGCAAAGTTAATTTAATTTTAATTGTTTTAATGCGACTAAAATGAAAGACACACAAACTGTCAGCCCTGTAACATCCGACACTTCCGTAACTGACAAGCGGTGGGTATTGTTTCGTACAGCAGAGCATTGGATCTATCCATTTCATTGTAGGGTTAAGTTTCCTACCCACCATTTGTTCCGAATACTTGACTTATTTTCTACACGTATTTTCTTGTTTACTCGTAACGTAGACCTTGTTTGATCAGGGGTAATCTATGATAAATGTTTCTAGACTAATACGTAGGTAGGAGTAATATGGCTTGGAGGTATTACGCTTGTGATTTATTTTTATTAGAGGGTATTAAATGATTTGTAAGCTAGTCTAATAAAAAGGGATAAGTGTAAGTAGTGTGACAGGCTGGCCCGCGCACGCCGCCGCCGCCACGCTCCGCCTCGCTCCATAAGATCATTGTTATTTATCTCGGTGCCTCCCCGCTTTTATTTCGTCCCTGTCCGCCTCAGTTTATTTGTCTTCGGGATCTGAGGGTACATTAACGTATTTTTCTTCTCTATTAGGGAGACGGTCGTCGGCTCACCTTCAAACTTTGTACCGAGATCCACGAAATCCGAAACCCAATGTTTGTTTACTTGTTTTTTATTTCCAAGATAAGTCAAATAAAAGTTGACGATTGATTGTATTGTAGGAGCGCTCGTAATCACAAGGAACAGAGGAAGTTTTGATGCGTTAAACCGAGAGTTAGTCTAGTTTACGGCGGCAGGGCTATGAATGCGACTCAGCCGAACAAAACTGCCCAACTTTGATATTTAAGTTGCGATGCCGTGATTAATATTTTTATATGTCTGTGTTGAGTTGTAAATGTCTGGCCATTAGGTTTATTTATATGTACACACCGCATAACAGTTTCTTTGGAACACACACTGATTCATGTTGTAATAAATAGGTACACTATTTTAAGACGTCCTTCGCACGATTTCAGAGCGCCCGTTAACATGACTGGAAATTACCCGTGCTGATATTAACCCAGAATCCGCTCCATTTACATAATACACTTTTTTCACGAACAGTTTTTGTTTAATGACTCACTATCTGCACATTTGCGTATCTCAACAGACCGTAACAAAAGAGCCAAGTCAGTGATAAAGTCTA
Source organism: Phlogophora meticulosa (assembly GCA_905147745.2). Classification (NCBI taxonomy): domain Eukaryota; kingdom Metazoa; phylum Arthropoda; class Insecta; order Lepidoptera; family Noctuidae; genus Phlogophora; species Phlogophora meticulosa. The sequence goes on along the minus strand of LR990522.1, from coordinate 11,153,716 downwards.
GAATAGGTGAATTAAGCACAAAAGCTCCATTAGCCGCCTAGCTGTTTCAAAATTAAATTATCTCGAGCAATAGCAGGGTAGGGAGTTACGAGCAAATTGCCAGAAAGAATAAATCCATTCTCGCGAATCGGTTGCATGAAAATTGCAACAGCAGGCAATAGCGGCGCGCCACCGAAGCGCACAATTATAACGAGACGGTATAAATCAGAATGAGTTGTGGCATGTTATTAGGGCTATTCCACCACGAAATACGAAGACGAAACCGAGCTCGATGAAACTCGTAAACTGAACCGAGATGTTGCTTGCTCATTTTCAACTGACTTTTTGTCGAATGGAAATCTGTGTGAGTACTTTGTATTTTTATTTCCGACGCCACCGGCGAGTAAGCCGGTGCCCAAACATGAGAACAAGCTTTTTGTATATTCAAATGGATCGAGAACATAACACTTAAATTTTATTGGTTCCTCGAACAAAGCATTAGAATCGCATTAGGAACAGAGCTCGAAGATGTCTTGAAAAACGTATCTTTGAATTTACCTCATATCGATTGTCAGCGTTTTATTTTGTTTGCTTATTACGTAACAGCGTGAGAACCTGAGAACGTAGGTCTTACAATATTTTTCTGTTAGATTCTCATTTGATATTCGCCGTTATAAAGGATCAAAAGCTTCAAGAGGTAACGGGTCCCGCCGAGAAATAGTTCCTATGCTCGTGAATACAAATAGATGCTTATGAGGACTTACCTTTCGCAAATTATCTCCTGGCTGCAAGGCGGCAACGTAACCTGAAAACAAAATTTTATAGTCAGCTTATTTAGTTTTTGTAGAACGGGGGAATTTTCACATCGGGGGATTGGAGACAATGTCGTAGGAATATGATTATCATTATCGATATGTCAGATGAAAAACACTTTCATAAAAATATATTTTTATTTTAGTAGGTTATACTCGTACCTAATGAAAATATCAGCGAAAATGCTATGGCTAGTGAAAAGAAAATTCTATTTAAATCTAGTCAATAAGATAAATATAACTTATGAAGCCTTATTTATATTGTAACTTTTATTTTATTTTTGACAGTTCTGAAGGACTTTTGAACAATACAAGTCCTATTAATAACTGATTGCTTACGTCATCAGAACCTCGAACAAAAATATTAATAGGACCAGCGGGATAGTAGGTACCTACTAGGTATTGTCGTTATTGTACCAATAAGTAATATTAACGTCTTGAGACGTTTCGTACAAGTTAATACGTCTTGAGTCAAAGCGGACAAAAATCGAAGTAGGGAAATGATGAAATAGTTTGGTATTTGAGCATTTCCCACAGGGGGAATGTAAATGGAACAGTAAAATGGAAATTGACATATTTGAAATCCCACTGTGGATGGAAATTTTAAATTGAGTTGGGATCCTCTGTTGAAAACACGGTCATCATAATAATTATAACTGTAGAGCCTTATATAATATTCTTGGTTGGCAATACCGACTGGCTAGATTTATACCCAATGAAAAAGAGCGGAAAAATTGTTGGTTATTTTGATCATATTTTAATTTAAAATTTAAACTCACATACCAATATAATATACCCGTAATCCCTATAAAAACTGATATGCAAATTAAATACAGGGTGAAAGTGACCATGAGTTCAGTAGATACATAATTCTGGACCTCCCAGAGTTGACATTTTTAATCGGTTTTTCCTCTATTTCACTTGTTTTTCTGATATGTTGTGTATTCTATTTACCTATACTCTTAAGCACTGCATAGGTGCATTAGACATTCTGGTGACCTACAGTAAAAAGTCTTGAGAAAATCATCAATTTGATTAAAAAGTCAATACTTTACGTCTCGCATTAAAAAAACTCATTGGGTTAAGAAATCATGATTTTTACAATTAAAAAAATAAATTAAAAAAAACGCAGAAATTTGGAAAAACCAGCAAAAAATTTAAACGCTGTGTTCTAGAATCATGTAAAAAGTACTGAAATCATCGGATAAGTTTGTGCGTCAATGTGCCTTCTAACTTGTATATTGTGTCGTAACAAGCAATACACATTACTAACAAACAAATGAAACAATAAGATCTTATTGCAACATTTGTACGCTAGTTTACGAAACCATAAAATATGATAAGCATCGGGCAATGAGATTCAGACGCGATCCTATTTATTTGTATTTACGAGCAAATCGAGCCTTGACCCGCCGCCCGAGACCTGGGCCTACTCAGGAAAACAACTTTTGCCAGATAAACACACAGCCGAATTCTTTTGTTGTATCAACGCCGTGATTTACTGCTCAATATGAACTGAGGCGAGGCAAGAGTCGATTATGAGCGAGCGGTTCTAGCGTGTAATCACGGATAGTCGTGTTTAATAAGAGAGCGGTTTGTCGGTGTGACGGTGCATCGGAGTTGGATGCGGGCGTATTGCCGGTCGCCGCCGGTAAACAACGCTCGCTCGGGCGGAGGCGGCAGCTGCTAGACCGAGTCGCCTGCATGCGACGCGCAATATCCCTCTTACAAAATAAAGGAATTCCCCGCGACAATCGTTCGCCTTCTTTACCCTCACCCGAGAAATACAAACGCACGCCTCCGAATGACTTTACAAAAATTTGCATGGCACCAGCTTTTTTTTTCTATAAGTATTTTCACGTTCAGAAAAGCAATTTTTGTACGTCGCCCGCGATACGGAACGCGGGAAATTGCACTCGTTCCTCGGTGAACGGAGAGAACAGTGGGAATGGAGTGGCACAGAGTATTGTGCCGAATAGAGGCGACCGATTGCTTTCGGCTGGCTTTATTGGCCGGTACACTTCTGGAACTTCGATTATGTCTATACACAACTGTTTTTGTACTTTTAACTATGAGTTAGCTTCCGTTATTGTGACGTCGTTTGCTTTCAAGTACTAGGAAATTTAAGAGGGTTTGAGTTAAAAGTTAAACTTACTGGAGTTGATCGTTTGCGAGGCTGAGCTCTCGCCTTTGGACAGTTGTAAATTCTAAACAAAAATACGTAGGCACATGTATAACAACGCTCTATCCTTGAATTAATATTCTGCTCAAATGTTCAACTTCACGTATCACTAGCAAGTGGAGCTAGATAAAACCGAGTTTTATTATAATTTAGATTCACGGAAGAGTTTCGCTGCAGGCGGAGTTATACCCGATGTTGTTTGATTCAATTAGACCGGCGGCCGCGTCCCACTGCGTCACACTACTAAATTATCTTAATTACAAGCCTCAGGACTACAACGTAACAGCTAATTACTTTAAACGACAACATACCAAACAAAATTATTATTTGGTCACGTAAGAACATGAGATTTTCATTTATTTATTGCGAACAGTGAGCCTTTTATTTGGGCTGTGTTAACGAGCCCCGAGAGTTAATAAGTATTGTTAAGGACTTAAATTGTTGCGATGGAAAAGTAAAACAATGAGTTTTAACATGCGAGGGAATGTTTTGCTTCGTAAAAGTACAAAAGGAATAATAATATGTAATATGTATGCCAGTGTTACTGGTGTTTACTTTTCAGAAGTGCTATTTTATCACCTAGATGGCCCAGTGGTATAGACCTCGCTTGTCATGAAGAGGCGAGTACCAATATGACTTTCAATTCTTATGGTACTAGTTTCTCAGTTTATCTTAGACGACACTGATATCGGTGAAGAAAAACATGGTGAGGAAACCTAGACTTATAGTTAATATAGGTAAGGCCTCGTTACCAGCTATTTATAATTCTTATAAGTCTGAATTCGCCAATTTCCTTTGTAGCCATATCATACTACACACAATTCACCCATCGTTTCCCCTCTAGTCTAAAAGAGTCACCATCCACATTCATACTCAAAACTTTCCTCACCTCGTCTTCCTCATTACTCCGCATCTTATGCCTATACCTCGACAACCGACTTCAAATCAAGTTTTCGGTCACCGATCACAGTGCAGTAATGTCATTGTAAACTTGGGTAAAATAAAATTATAATCAAGCTTATGTAAATTTACCTACCGTTTTGAATACGGTAATAATTATTTACTCATTATAATTATTCACAGGCATTGTGTTTCATTATATTATATACTTAGTTATATGAACATTGCACAGTTATATGGCGACTTTCAAATATTATTTGGCCACTGATTTTATCAAACTGTCGTTTTGTCGTTAAAATTCTGTGCAATTATTACATAATGTATAAAATCGCTATCCAAATATCTGCATATTGTAAACTATCAGCCACATACTCGTATATCGGCGCATGTGTTTTTATAAATTACTAGCTCTTGCTGTATGGCGTCTCCGTCTGAGTGAATATTGGTTATCGCGAATGAAGACGAAAAATAATACAAAATTTATGCCACTTCCCAGGGTCTCAAACTATTGCCATACAAAATATCAGAAAAAATCAGTTCATTTTTTTATAATATTAAGTCTATGTGTTATTCTGAAGTATAAATAGTAGCTATAAATCTGTGAAGTTTCATGATAATCCGTTCAGCTGTTTTTGTGATGTAGTAACAAACATCCATACATCCCTAAACATTTTTACATTTATATAATTAGCAGGATTAGTAGGATAACCAATTGAAACAGAAATAATTTTGATGTAAACAATTTATTTTCGCTACAAAATTACACCACCGAGCAGTTTATATTTTTGTATCATTATCAATGCCAGCGTCTGAGTTGATTTCAGAAACCAGGTGTTATATAAATGTAGTTTCATAGGGAATAACATGGATCTACGTATTTAAGATGGGTCGTGTCGTTAATTTAGAGCGACAGTGTTAAATGGTTCATAATATTTTGTTTATATAACGTAATTGTAACAAATGGGTCGGTGCGAATCTCCCGTGGAATCGTGACGAGGTCGATTCGCGGTTCAGGGTGACTGATGACAAATTAGTAATGAGTATTTCTGAGTTAATTTGTATGTAGCGTCACGCTCCCCAGCTTTGCAGCGAAACAGAATTTCTAGCGGTTAAACCAATTAGTTTATGGCTGCTATTTTTGAACGTCCAAATTTTGGGACTTATACACACATTCATCTATAACATCTTTTCAGTTTTCAACAATCCAGTGACTCATATTCAGTCTTCAACTATGTTCTCTAAATGACTGAAATTAATTGTGAAAAAGATTTCCCGATTTTCCTCGACATCATATCATATCACGCCTGTATCCACCAAAGGTTTGGGTACAGGTGCACCTATGGTAACACCCACATTTCACCAGTTGTATTTTAAGTCTAATAGTAGTCTAAATCCAGACTACGAGCTGCTTATTAGAAAATTTCTATGCCCGACCTGGGAATTGACCCTATGACCTCAAGCTCAGCAGTCGCACTTGGCTAACGAGGCAAGGACAAAGCGAGAGTTTCCTCTATAATCCTTCTTCATACTAAGTAAACTTGAAATAAGTCATAAATATCAATTCCACCTGTAACATGCCTTCCTACTCCAAATTCCCTGTACTCCTCATATTTTTCAGTTGTCACTCAAAAGTTTTGATTTCGGTGGACGGGCGTATCCGTCAGTTAGTAAATCTATGGCAGTGGTATTATTAGTAATGATTTACGAGCATGTCGCCGCGTTTCGACAGACACCCTGTTAATGACGCCAACCGTCCAAGTGCACTCAATATTATTTACTGGCTTTCTTGAAAGTCATATAAAACTGGCAACACACGGGACGCGATGTGAGACATTTTTGCAGTGCTATGTTTAGTGAAATGGAAATGTTTTGGACGATCAATTGTTCTTGAATTCATGTCTTATTATATATCCACTGTATTTATGTTTTTTTCTACATAAATATCCACTTACTATCCGGCATAATTTGAATATTGTGTATGACATCTGAATTTTGTAAGTCGCACCTTTTTCACAGTGTTTGAATATTTGAATAACTTCGACAGTCTCGGTTCTAATATTCAACCGAGAGAATAATAATTTCTTAATATTAATAAAATTAAATCATGTAATAATTATTAAGAAATCTACATTTAGATTTCTTATCTCACTCTAGATCCCTAACCACCGTTTTATTACCATCTCGCTGCGGGCGGCATGTTTTTTTCAAAAAACGATTTGTAAATTTTGTTTTTATGTTTTGTTTTTCTTTTTTCTAATTATAATTCTGAAAAAATATGCATGTGTATTAATAAGTATATGTATTTATTTAATGATTATAGAATGACATTAAAGTTACATGAATATAGCTTAAACTAAGCGATAGCATAGCCAACAGCGGTGTAAGAGCTCTTTAGTTAAACGTTATGTCTGTAATCCACAATAATGCAATGTCATCTTCGCTCATAAAATCCAATTTTGTTATACAAGACGTATGATCGACTTTAATACACTATAATTTCTCGATTGATTAATTTTATTAATCGGAAATTAATTTTATGGTGTTTTGAATATCGATTATATGTGTAATATAAAATTAAACCAACTTTGTAGCTAATGAGAAAATATAACGGAGTTTACAAAATGGCGTATGAATATACTATAAATGTTGTTAAACTTCTTCTTGTGTGTGTAACTTATGGAATTTTTGCCATAACTCAGGGTTACGAAATACCTATTAAGTTTTTCTAACATGGAACATAGTTAACAGATTTCTTGTTTTAATTAGGTCATTAAGTATCGAACACAAAACAAGTCAGTAGACCAAACGTCACTTTTAGAGAAATTACAAATCACTGAAACACTTAGGTACACATTATTATTTCACAGTGAATTATGAACAACATCAATTTTTCAAATGTCTACGGATCCGTCCGATCGACTTCCATTAATTTGGATGATGGATGTCAAATGTGCCACAAGTTTATGTTGTAAATCAATCAAGGATAAATCACGACTTGATGGCTACTTATTTTTATTAATACTTTTGGCTCACGATTCCCTAAGGGTCTGTGTAGGGAGAAAGAAAATAGTATCAATTATCGCTGCTAAGTCTAGTGTGTTTTCCTCGATACTGTTATTAGCTTTTTATGTTAACTACTCGATTACATATAGTCACTTAGCTATTCACTAAGTTAGAAATTTTGCTAGCCGTTTTGTACACCTGTCATGGTGCCCCAGTCGTTAAGATCCCACGCCTCTCATTGACGAGGATGCGAGTTCAAGTCCGGGCAAGTACCAATGTGACTTTTTCAATGCATATGTACTTTCTAAAGTTGATTTTAGACATTACATCAGTGAAAGATAATACCGTGAGGAAACCTGAGCTTAAAAGGAATATAGTCTGATATTGCAAAGCCGCCTTGAGCAAGCGTCGTGATTAATGCTCGTGCCTTTTCAATATGAGAAGAGGCCTTTGCCTTACAGTGGGACAGTAATAGGCTGGTGCTATTATACTCAGGGTCTGAAAAGGTCCACGGACTCATACTGCTGGCTCGCAAACATAAAGTTCCTAAATCTTCCATTCTAGAAGCACATAAACATTCTTTTAGTTTGTGTAGTAATTTCGAGGACTAGAAAACAGAAAAGGCGTCCTTTTTTAAGACGGCTGTAAAAGAACAAATTGGCGGTTCCATATTGTTCGCAGTACGACACTATACGACTATAGTATGTTAAAAGACTCGTAATAAGACGAGGGGCCTACAAATCATAATAAATTCGGCGAACTTATTAAGTCAGCCGCCAACAAACAATGGAGCGAGTTATTGGCGATATACCGTCGTTTTATCTAACGCCCCCCCTCTTACCACCTCACAAATGTCCCCCTCCGGGGCCAACAAGTGGAGCAATCTACGTTTTATCGGAAAAAGCTCAGGGAATCAAGAATATACCAATTAACAGAGGCAAAGAGTTAACAACAACAGATGGTTAATAGCTCGAGGTAGCTCTCAATAATGGCTGCCGAGAACGGATTTGCCTTTGGCCTACACTTGTTTACTGGTTCTACTGATACTGTTGGATGGATTCACTTTCAACGCTATTTCAAATTAAAATCCGGCTAAGTGCGAGCCGAAAAAAAACCGCTTATAATTTTAAGTAAAAAATGCCTACTAACATTGCGCACGCGACTCGTCCGCGTGTATTTCTTATGCCTCCCGTTGAACTTTCACAGCCCTTCCACTTAAAAGAGTAGTTTTGTAAAAAAATATAGCTTATCCTACTCTGATAAAGCACTTTTCTGTAAGTAAAAGGATTTTTATAATCGGTTGAGCAGTATTTGAGTTTATCCATTACAAACAAACATACAAACGACCAAACGAACAATTTTTGTTCTTTATATTATTATTGTTACTTTTGAAAACTACAAAATAACGATTTTTGGACTCTTCTTTTACTTATGCTGTGATACCTTGCTTTTAGCAAAAATTCATGATTGTTGAATTGAATTGATGTCAACGGGAAGTATCCTCTACTTACTTGCTAGTATCAAAATATTTCGCATAAAATGTCTTATTCTTTATTACTTAGAAGTTTGATTGTTTTAGAGGTCTAAGGGACCATAGATCTACTTAAGTATTTGGTATTAATTCAACTTGATACCTCCACGCGTTCCTGAGAAAAAGGGTCGTGACAGACAGACAGGCAGACGGACAACGAAGTGATCCCATAAGGGTTCCGTTTTTTCCTATGAATTACGGAATCCTAAAAATAGTGGTGCATTTGGGTAATCAACATTGTGGCACGATATTATTTTCCAAGAGGTATTTTTGCCTTGGTATCCATACCTACGAGTAGTATTACAATCGATTCAATGAAACCTTTCTCAGTGTTCAACCGTATGGTTGGCTGCATCTTTTTCATATTCTGGAATAGTTTCTGATGTTTCTAAAATTATACAGGTGTATTTATGTGCTATGGATTGTCACCTTGGCTCAGTGCTGGCAGATGTGAGTCATAATGACGTCCACCTGGCCAATACTGGGGAACACAAGTGTAAATCATTACTCATCAATGACATCCACGTATGAATAGTGAGGGATCACCAAAGGAATTGGAACGTCTATTAAAGATACGCTCTATTTAAGACGATTCTGTTCCCTAAGAAGTAAATAACTAATAAATGTCAAACAAATTAATCGTAAAGTAATCACAGATTTAAGCACACATTAATGTCACATTAAAATAACAACTTTCCGGCCGTTAATGTGACCGGTGCTTCACCGGTGTCATCATTTACAACGGTGATGTTTTAATTTATATCATAATATGTTACTATAATGCTGTCCACCGACTCAGCTCTTTGCCAGCGCAATTATGTATTGGTAGCTAAATTAGTGGTGCATTAAATTATTAATAAAGGTGACATAGTTGACTGTTGATTTGGTAAACATTAGCACGTAGGCCGCCGCAAAGTGGCACAGTAATAGTCTCTATATTCAATCTACAAACACTAGCAACCCTGCGAACGTGATACACGCAACATATCTGCTATAAATATCCAGTATGCACGAATATTTACAAGAATTCCAACAAGACGGAAACAATAATTAATCTTAGCGCAACAAGAATTCTAGCGAGTGCAAGGAATTACGATTAAACGCTCCAGTTAATTAATATGCCAGCCAAAACCGTCGCTCAAGCGAGTCAGGCGAACCGGTAATGCGCCTAACATCTCGCAACTCCAATACAAGAACAAACCATTAAAACTAAGCGAACGAAATCGGATTCAATCTAACAAAATGGCAGCAATTACAATCCCAAACTATATGCCGTAGGATGTAATGGCCGCCCTTCGATAACATATAAATAGAAGGCTCCGTACGACTCCGCCAATAATAGTCCAAATATCGTTCAATAATGGGACACGAGCGGACGAAAGTGTAGGGCAAACAATAATGGGCAAAGACAGACCGGGCACGTACACCGAGTCGCAGAATTAATCAGTTAGTCACACTTGCGTCGAACTAAGGAAGAGTCGATTAGGAGGGTACCTTGAGGATTATTGAGACATTGCGGCGCATGCCAGCTGCGGCCGCCCAACTTGCCGATATTGCCGCCGCGGCCAGGGCTGCCCGAACTTGTTTTCAACTGCCCAAGAATTCCCAGCTCCGACGAGAAACTCCGTCGTTCGATCATACTTATTGGAAAAAGGGTTCTCGTTTTCTTATAATGTTACCATCGTTGTAGGTACCAGTATTAGGATATTTCACTTGTTATATTTTGGAATGATGCCATGTTCCATTTTATGGGTTCGGCTTATTTATACGTACAAAAGTTCTAGGATTTCATAATACCACACGATTCGTTTGTTTCTATTTTCCTCTATGATAATTTGGGTTATCGTGGGTATGTACGGAGGGTTGTGTTAGGCGAGGCATTTTAATTAACAAAGCTGTGTTCCCCTGAGGCTCGGATAGTGCTGATGGAAAAAATGACATTACTTTCATATTCAGAACACATACGCGAGTTTAATTGATAGTTCGTTATCTTCTCGGTGACGAGGTTATTTAGTTATAAGCTGAACCGGGATACGGCTCGAATGTAGTTCACGTATTCACGTATCGAGTAAATTTTATTTGAATTCGTCAGCGCTCGCTCTACTATATATGATAACTCGCGTTTATGGATACAATACAATAACCTCTACTATCATACAACAGGCATTTTGCTAAAAGAACGAAATATTAATAATTTTCTTTCATCTCTTACGAGTTTACTATGCTTTTTACAAAAAATGTATAGTTATGATGATACTGTCTGTTTTTTAAATTCCCCATTGATGTGTCACACTCTGCAATATTTTTTGTTAGTTTTTTTTTTCATTTCAAGTACTACATTTCGAAACTAATATTATAAAGAGGAAAGATTTCTTTGTTCGTAATAGATACACTAGAAACCTCCTTAACCGATGAAACCTGTAGGGAGCTACATTATTAGCGATTAACATAGGCTATTTTTATTACACACATATCAAATTGTATACATCAATATACTTCAATTTGAATCTACACATTACCGAAGATTATGAACGATGTACCCTGATTGACAATCTGATGACTCAATTATTATATTCAGATCGGGAGAGTTGTTGAGCCGAAACTCATCAACTAGCTTCAACACTTGGAATATAAAGCCTTAAGTGGTCGGGGTTGGTCGGACGGCCGACTAATGCACAAAGCGGGTTCCTCTGTTATGGTGATTGTACAAAACAGATTGTGGATGCGAGGCTCCTAGTCGGCTATGCATCGGAATAACAATTGTGGCTACATCAATATTCCTGTGCGTTTGATAATAACGTTTCGTTAAATGAGCGTCCTTATTAATACTCGGTTTTCGTTTGAAAACTGTTTCAAATTCTCTAAAAAATAATTTTAATGACTATTAAATAAATTAAATTATTGTAACAGTGTCAGTATCTCTTAAAGTAATTATTTGTAAATTTTCATAGTATACAATATAGAGTATACTATTCTATGCTATTCTATTTTTACGCTTAATCTGTGATGGGATGATATTTAAATAATCTAAACGCAGCTCAGCATACTTCGTTAAAAGTCGAAAGGCGTCAGATTTCAGATGGAAGACTTGATTGACTTATAAAATCGAGGACGAGTCAATCAAATGTAGATATCATTGGTTTTTTCATTGATGAGACTACCGTTATACATACTAATAATAATTCTATTACTGCCTCGATTGTTTAGTGGTCAGTGGTCGTAAGCGCTACTGTTGAACATGAGGTCCTGGGTTAGATTCCCTCCACTGCGATGAATTTATCGATAGTAGCCCGGATTTTGGTTTTGTGTCCAGTTGGTGACACTAGGTTCGTTCCCTATTACTTGGGATTCAAACATAACTGACGAAATGTGGATATACTATAGGTACGCCTCTGTCTAACCCTTCGGAGTACAGGCGTGATATTGTCATGGTAATAATTCTATTACCAATATTTATTTGCATAAAGACATTCTACAAGAGTCATACTTTATCAATTGAGTGACAGAGCTCGTAGAAAGACATCTCCTCAGAAATTATTTTTATACGGTTTTATGTGTCCGTGTCACACGATACGGATCCGGCAGATTCATCGGTCGGTCAGGTTTAGCTGTCAATCACAGCAAGTTGATTGGATTTCGATATTGGCACCAATACTTTCGGCGATGCTGCCCAGGTGAAACGGTCAAATAAAACATTTTGAATGAGACTTTTAAACGTTTGTTTATCAGTGTTTCAGTTCGTGGCATTTATTTATACTACGGGAAAGTAAGTAAAAAGAAATGTATCGAAAGATTTCACAAAATTGTTTTGTCTTATTTTATATGAATACAAAATGCAGAAATACTCGTTTAAACACTTAAAACTAATTGCTTTGTACTAAAGAACACGTCTAAGTAAAGGCTGACTTTATCGAACACGGCTTCAGTTCTAAATTAAAACCTAGATTGGTTGCAAAATCTCCGCCGGATCGAAAGTCTAGGGTCTATTTTGCGGCGCGAATACGGTTTAAAGCGAAGTGCCCGACTGACTATAACTTACTAATTAATGACGTCACTCAAAGTTTCAGTGAGTGCTGCCCAAAACAGAACTTTACGATTATTTTGGGAGGGAATCATAAATGTAGCAGATTCGTTATTGCTTCACATAATTTAGTAATGGGGACATAATGGTTGGATTGGAGAAGCGTTCGTTTTAGAAAGGGATTGTGAGACACTAATTTGATGTCGCAAGTTTGGTACCGAGCGTGCACTTAAAAAGCTAGAAAAGGCAAACGGAGTCTCAAGTATACAACTCGTCTCGATTTGAGGTAAAGAATTCTGCTGTAGGCAAGCACATCATTCTACAAATTTGAACAGGTTAGAATATCTAAATGAAATAGTAACATTCAACATAAACCTTGCGCTCAAGTTACCACGGTACCATTCGCATATCAGAAACAATGGAAACTGCACTTTAAGGTTGTTTAGACAGCATCCATTTTTGACATGTACTGTAGAAAACGCATCGCCCCGGACCGGACTGGAATATAATCGATGCAGTGTTGTGTGAAATAGTATCATGGAGAGCTATCAATAACGGGGGTCCGTACTAAGTGCTCGAGACATTACCAGCTTAACGTGTTAATATATTGAACAGCTCGTTTGCAAGGTAATGCGCGAACGCCACGAATTTGTATCAGCTGGCAACTTGTTAAGAGCTGATGCACGTTTCGTGGCACCAGCGAATTTACCCTCGCCGTCTAGGTGTTACACTGTGAATCTTTTATGTCAAGTAGCTTGAAATTCTGGCAACACAATTTGAAGTGCACAGGACGCTAGTAGCTCTGAAAAAACATGGTGCAATGTAACACACAAATATTCGTAATAATAAACAAAAAATAATTCGGTGTTCATTATAAGTTCGAGCGCCCTCGGGAAATCTGAGAGTAAGAGATTGGAATTCAGAGTTTCAGTTCTGTTTAGAAGTGAATGTCTCTGAGATGGTTGAACTTTTTGAACCCTAAAAAGTGTTGTCCCTAGATCAGAAACCATCCACCGACAAGTTGATCTTTTCTGGATAATGAACGCCCCGAATTGAAGTCTTGATTGTGGAAGTGTTACGTAAAGCCTGGAACTTGTCCTGACATGAACGGAACAACTGTTTCTACACTCGCTAATAAGCGTACAACTAGTTCCTTTAAGCCAAGTAGAAGTACCAGAAAGTCCTTGGCGACATGCCAAGAAAACATTAAGACGAAGAAGTCGACAACAATTACGAAGCTTGTTTAATTTGGTCGAGGTGATATTATCTTCTAAGATGTCGGGTCAGCCCGTCAGACACGGGCACCGACCATAGCAACACTCCGAGTCCGAGACCTGGTTACAATTACAGATGTATTATTTATCAGACGGCAAAGCGGGGCCCCGTCCGGAAAAACGAATTGATTTCTGCATAATTTAACAGCGAAAACACCTACCTGAGACCTTTCTTTAGTACTAAAAACAAAACATTCGTTTGTATTTTACTACTTGCCTCGGAATAAATGCATTTTTTATGTTCATATACGCACTCCTTACGAAATGAAGAGGCGAGTTGGTGTGGCGCTTGCGATGAGATTTTTTAGAACTCTGGTTTCATTAACCAAATGTTTTATTATTTTACACCGCGTGAAATGAGGAATGCTTAACTCCCTTTGACAGACCATGTCTAATATTTTATTCAAAAGAAGCTTTTCGTTAACATAATAATTAAATGTGCTTTATGAATATAAAGTCTTAATCAAAGTCTCGTAAATAGCAAAACTTTTCCTACTATTCTGCTCGATATACATTATGCATATTAATTAGTTGCGACTGAAAGGGACGAGAATAAGAATATACAACAAATGCGAAAATAATAATTCTTGGAATATTTTGTCTTTGAAATGAAATCATTCAGGTTGGAAATATTTTATGCTCGGGTTGGTTCTACAGCCGCCCACTCTCCGCTCTTCTGCAATTTAATCCTATGCATTTAATGTATCTAAACTGTGGAGAGTAATATCTTAGATTAGTTATTAATAGCATAGTTCAGAAGCTGAACCTTTAAATTGCCCCTATATACCGGCACCGTCTGTAGTAATAGCATCAGATTGATTAGCGGTGTGCGCACAACAAACACGCGGCTCCGGTGCGGCCAGCTTTGTTGTCGGACCGGGCTGAGTCAGATTCTTGTAGGTAATTAACCGTTGCTATAAATTAGTGCGGCGGGCGTCGTCCGGCGGGCCTCATTGCGGATGCGACGCACGGCCCGGACGACCGGCGACCGGCCCAAGGATGCGGCGTCCAAACATTGTCACTGCACCGCAACTGCAGCTGTGTTCACTAGTTAGTGGCCCACAACACTACGTGTTGAAATATTGCCATTGTTACCGCTGACTAAGGAGGCTACACTTCATCGATATTCGATTACGTCATAACTCCTGTTCGATGCTATTCTGTGGACGTTCTTGACTTTTATATGAAAACTGTATTATAGAGTTAAGCACAAGTTTTCAAAGATCCTCATTAGATTTATTATTAGGAATATATCGAAAAAGTTAGCTACTTTTTACGAGCTATAAATGTGTGTACTGGACAGCTGAATTTTGTTACATATTCTAGTGTTCCTGGTCTTATATTTAAAGTTTTTTATATTCATAAGTCCCTCTGAAAGATTGCTAATGAATTAACAAACACGCTGTATTAATATTTCCAACCATCAATTTCGCAGACAAATGTCTATGTGAAAATGAGAAAAACAAATGTATTTTTAAGACTGTCCCCACTTATTTTATGAGTATTCTTCATTGAAGTTGGAACAGATAACGAATACTAAAAACAAACAACTAGGTGTTTACGAGTTTTCGGAGTCCATAATATCGAACAAATAAATTTTATCACACATCCGGCGATGGTTGAAGTATTGGGGAAACTATGGAAGAACTGGTAACTCTATAAAATTATAGGTAACATGATAGTAACTTGAACTCTTCGCGTCTCTTAGAAACACATACGAAATATCTTTATTTGAAAGTCGATAAATTGAGAAAGTACTAATTACTGGCCTAGCACATTAATCACCCACAATGTGCTTGCTGTGGAAGTTGTCTGCTGAGACAAAAAAGTCCAATGTCACTCTGGACGTCATAAAATCTAAGACTTAAATGGTAAGCCATTATCCTCAAAAGGACTTAATCCTCATACATGGTGGTAGGGATATCGACGCGCAACTTAAAACCATGAGTTCAGTACAAAATTCTGGACCTGTAAGATTTTTTCGGCGGCTTTTCCAAATTACTAAGATTTTCTATAGAAACCGATGACATTTTCAATGACAGAAGTGAGTGAACCGTTTACATGATTAAATGAATAGGTTAGATATAAATTATGACTTTATCATGATTTTTCACAGTTGAAAGTAAAAATTCATCAGAGAAAAACGTAAAAATCAGGAAAAAACCGACGAAGAATTTCAATGGCGGTGTCCAGAATCTTGTACTGAACTTATCTAATATATAAAATTTCCATGTCACAATGTTAGTTACCGTACTCCTCCGAAACGGCTGGACCGATTTGTATGAAATTTTGTGTGAATATCGGGTAGGTCTGAGAATCGGCCAACATATATTTTTCATCCCCCTAAATTTTAAGGGTGGTGCACCCCCAAAGTTTTTATATGGCAAAACAACGTTTGTTGGGCAGCTAGTAGTACTTATAAGGTTGTGCGTCGATGACCCGTCCACCCTTCTTAATACCTTATGTTTTTGTCATATTGTGCATCTCATGTGGGTATCAGTTAATACAAGACACGATGTTAATATAAAACATATTGGTAATGCATGTCACCTCGCCCCGTACGACGTACTAGTTGGCTTGAGGTAATCGCTCCAGCTCACGTATCTGATGGAGTTTCGAAGCTTCCAAACTAGTTGGACTGTTGTCGGAAACTTCCGACGATGCTCGGCGCAAGGTGCATGTTCCAACCTGTTCCCGATAAGGAGGAGGATTCGACCTTAAATCCTAACACGCGCCCCGATCTGTCTAGGTTAGCAAAATATCCACTTCTGTCTTCTCAATTAAAACTTTCTCCATAAAATGTAGAGTCGATTAGATTGTTGAAGGATGTCAGCGTTCATATTCTACATTCATTATTAGCTGAATTAGTGAGGGCGTCACGCTCGGAGACGTTGTTTTATTCAATGTCTTGAGACAACTTATATGGCAGACCATTACCTAATTGAAGGCTGGCTCGTCGCGGCACCTCAGCCAAAGTGTTATTGCAAATGCGAGTCACGACACGGCGTGAACTTGTTGTCGCGGGGCTGCGGGCTGCGGGGTGCGGGATGCGGGTGCGGGGGGTAGGTGTCACGTGACGGGGAGCTGCGGCGTCCCGAACGTTGTCGAGGCCATGAGACTTATGAGGATTACGGGAAAATGTGTATTCGATGACATTTTTCGGGACCGTAGAAAAAGATGAAATATAAGGAATTCTAAACGTGACCAGAATATTGTATAAGGCGTCACCTATTACCGGTCTATGCGTTCTTTTCGCGGTCGGGCGGACGAGTGCCGATGAAGCCGAGCGTGACGTTCCATTCCTGATATAAAAATGTAAGTATGAAAAAGCTTTGTTAAACACGACTTGGCTTCGGCGAAGTGGCAAAGTTTGAAGTGGAAAACTTTTCATGGAAAAATCTTCGCAGAAAACGATTAAATTTTAAGGCTATTTGTACTGTTCTTAGCGTGGCCGAGGACGAAATGTCTCATTTAATTTATGTTACTCATTATATTTAGTAACGAAATCCCTCACCGATTCAGCTCAGCTAATTGGCGCAATTATGTAAATGTAGAACATAATCGTATAACTTGCTTAACACTCGTGATAATATTATTCAATATACTCGTACCTAGTGCAGAGTGCAGACCTCGTAGTCTTTAGACAAGATTATTTTGATGAAATAATTGAATGAGCGGAGTACGGTGGACAGTGGGCGCTGGCAGAATGTAGAGCAGGCAGCTGCCGGGGCCTGTGCTTTGATTACATTTGGCTTCCCAAATATTTCCCCTTAGTGCGGTAAAGCTGAAACTAGTTAACACATAAAATCGTGTCTCATCAAACCTCAAATAGGATTAATCGAAAATCAATAGATAAGATTATCTAGACAAAGACACGAGACTCGGTCGAAAGGCGTCGTAAGAGAAGATTCTCATACCGAGATAAGGAAAACATGGCTTGTTTGTGGAGCGCACAGCTCCTAGGGAACATTTAGTGCGGACTTGGACCCTCGTTACAATCAGCGCTGAATTATTTACCAGGGCCCAGCTTACTGGACCGAATTGATTTCTGCATAATTTACACGATAGGGAATGTTACAACTAAAACATAAAAACGACTATAAACCGCTGTGCCTGTAAACGTATGACAATGGCGAATTGAGTTTAAAAATGTAAAATGTTTTCGGTTGGAGTGGAGTGAATCTTCGGATGTCTGCAGATAACTATTAGATAGTTGAATCAAGAATGAGGGAGGCAAAAATAAAATCAGTACAGGTGGTATTAGGATTCGGTGCACGTAGCCTATCGGTGGTTTCGGCGGAGAGGCTGCGGCGGCGGCTACCGCAGTGCGCCGCGGTCCCGCCGCGCCGCGCCGCACCGACCCACCGACAGATACCTATTCGTGCCTGTTCTAAGACAATTACCGCTACGTAAACGGAAAATTGTTCGAGAGCTCTCTCAAACGTGTTTTCTAATCTTCGGAGAACGGGATTGAAGGGGGAAAGAGATGCCACTTTTACATTTTTAACGTTAGAACGAGATTATTCGTTCTGTTACAGGATCGTTCCGTTCCTGGAAGGATAAAACGAAACCCTTATCATATCGTGAGAGTTGTTAATGTAAATATTACAGAAATAGCATTTTTATACGCGGTGAGCTCAAATTGACCGGTTTTTATTGTGAGAGCCTTTTGAATAAAAGATTTTATAATAGCTCCGTTCTCTGTTACGGTATCTCGTTCTCATAATACCCACTGGTATCACCTAATGTGTGCAAAACAATGAAAGCGCGAGCTGTGCGAACAATTAATATCCAACACAATATTTTCACAAAGTTTCACTTCCGGAACTACATCCTGTGCCGTTTGGAACAAAGTGACTCCTCTCTGCAGACTATTTTACGGGCCATAAACTGCGAGAGGGACAGACAGAAACACGACCTTAATGCCTTTAAAAATATTCACCTTTATCGATATATTCTAGCATAGGTATGTAGCGGTTGCATCGTGTTTTTATGTGGGTAGGTAAGCAGTAATGTGCTAAGGAGTGAGGTTGTGTTAACTCCTTGTCTAGAAAGTTAGAACGACACAGTGGAGCGAGTTGGTAAGTCTTGTTAGCACGTGGAATCTCTCTGTTGTCACGGCTTAATCTTTGAATTACTGTGTATCTGGCACGGGGGAAAGATTCGCGCGTCTCGCAAACACGCTAATTAATTAAATATAGGTAATAATCGCTTACAACTGATACCGATACAGCAAACATTATCTATGAGAAAATTAACTCTGCGTCATCCTTGTTGGTGTGAGTGTTTGTGTACTTAATCCTATTTGTGTAAGTAATACAGTGTGTTTGTAAGTAATTCATTGCGTTAAATGTCTGACTATGGGCCATTAACAATAAATCCCGTTGTTTGTGCCATCCCCTACTGGTCGGCTGCGCGGTTGCTCCACACCCCGCCTGACGTTAATCAGCTTCCTCCTCAGATATCTAGATTGTACGTCTGTCTAGATAGAGCACTACTTTTATTTCAGTGAAGGCGAGGTCAACGTGAGCACAATCCTACTTCAAGTGTCCGTGGTCGTTATTAGATTTGCTTCGAAACTATTTTTAAAAACGGTTCCTCGTGGAGGATTTTATTTAGAAGAAATATGAAATGTTCTGTCATCCTTCGTTATTTCTTTGAGACAAATGTTGGAGTGTATTTATTTAAGTTGCTATTTCGTAAAGTAAACTATTCGCTAGAGTGATCTTGGAGGTGGGAGCTTAAAACAATCCTCAATGTCATTACTTTAACTAAAGGTTAGTTTTGAGTTGTATTATAAACTTGTTATGTACTGATTCCTTTCTAAAATGTTTATACGAGAGAGGCGAACATAAACTTTAACTTGGAAAAACACAGACAGACAGCCACAAGCTAAATTCAAGTTGTTGGGAAAAAAACCAGCTAAACCAGAAAGCAAAACGTTAACTCGGTTCCGTAGCTGGAAATCTCCGGGGAGCTGTTTTAAGCTGCACAAAACATAAATTTTACAGCTCGTTTAAGTTCAGCTCATTATTTCATTACTCGCATTATCTGCTGCAAACTTGTCGGGTACTTGTTCCACGTGTATGTCGGGAGCCTGATAGTATGTGCTGATATGTTTATCATAACTGTAAGCGGATCTCTGCGTCTTTGAGTTGAAAATTTACCTCAAAGAATGACAAGGTTTTTGGTAACTAAATAATGGTGCGTTAATGTATGGTGGTTAAAGCCTTGCCTCTCTCATACATGAGAGGTTGTGAAACTCCGCCCAAGTACCAATGTGGCTTTTTTTTCAATTCATATGTATGGTACATATGAATCGCAAAAGTCACATTGGACTGCGCTTACTCTTGATTTTAATTCCGATCGATTGAAATTGGAATTTGGACGTTTCGTACTCTTTGAGTTCGAGTTTATTTTGACAGCTGCGTATTTCGCCAAATAATATAATCCTGCGACTGCAAAATTAACATTGCAATATTGGCTTTAGATCGGAATTAAAATTAAGACGTCCATTTACTGGACCAAATATACTATAAGAAATTGTTTATTAATGAATAAGTTACTTTTTGCTATCTCACGTTAACACATTATTATAGTTTACAGATAGAAATGAGATAGGTAAGGTAAAAAAAAAAAAGTAGGTAATTGCAATACTTTTCTAACAAACCTCTCCGGCAACGGCCTCCCGTCTCTCTTATAATAAGGCTATTTCCATAAAAGCTGCATGGTTTACATACATCCCTGAGCCACGTGTGATGGCACAAACCCGTATCATTGTATGGAAAGCGTGTTGACATTCGAGTCACGTTTAATATTTCTTATTCCCTTTGTCTCATTTGTCCTCGACTCAGAATGACATCAAGCCTTGTATCTGAGTGTTTCTTGTTACAATTCCTTAGATTGGGATTTTTTACTCTCGACATATATATACATAACTATAAAATATAATGCTTCAGCATTTGTGGAAGCTTCCCCAATACTGGTAGTTGTTATTTTCCTCGTTTTTGTGCTAATGTCTCAAACAAACAGAGTACGCCCTCTTACTTTCCTTGTGGCTCCATTTAGTACGACAATTGGGCAAGTTAAACGCGGCCTAGATAAAAAAGGCTTTCTTATACTAAATAGACTCCCCCAGTTTACCCAGCAAATATCGGTGCCTGACGGGAATTCTTGATGACGACTGGACCAAATAGTATCTCCAGCTTATCTAGATTAGATAAATCTCGTTCAACGCGGATACCTACAACGTTTTTATTTTAGTGATGTTTCTGTTGGTTATTCATTCATTTGTCCGCAGTAGAACGTTTGAAAGCGTAAACAAAGACATGAAATATTTTAATTTACACATTACCATATGTGGAAACGTGCAGAGGTGAAAGTTTCCCTCTTTTTGGACACAGATCATAAGTTATAAAACCTTTTAGACGCAGGTGGAGGCGCAGCATTAAAAATCTCATTTGCTGAATACAGCCATGGCCGGTGGGGTCGCCTAGCGCTCCCTGTGGCCCTATATCCAAAGGACTCATTCGTACGCATACATGTAATATGAGTAAACGCTTTGTACATTTCACCGGTATTGCTTCCATTTGATATTGGATAGCAATTTATTTATCATACATATTGCGGCTGGGAACGGGTACCGAATCTCGCTGTAAAGGCGTCTTTCTTTCTGTGGGGAATCAGGAATCGAATACGTGTGGGGAATTCTGTACCTGACGGTGTCGTTTAACTGTGTTGATGGCAATACACATTTTAAACATATGTAGGTCAATTGATTTTATAGTCTGGAAACTTTTGCGTCACATTCACTGGGGACCGTGTTTGTTATTCCTGACAACGTTCGGTAAATTGTATTTTTCGTTTATTAAGTCGAGCCGTTTTTGGAGAGAATGCCCCGAAATGCAGGTTGAAAATTGGTGAGTTTAAAAAAAAGAATTGTGTGAGGCCATTTCCATTTATCATTTTAATTACGGGGGTAAATTATGGAGTAAAAATAAACAATGTATTTAAATTGAGGATTATTCACTAAATAATGAGTCGCTATAGTTGTGGCAAGTAGGTAATCGTTGCTATGACAACAGTCATTGATTGTGGTTACTTATAGGCAAGTTATCTGAAACTTATTGAGCTCTGATTTGTTGTTAAATGATCATAGATCACGCGCTGCTGAGCAACAAAGACGAACCCATTCCGGCCATTAAAAATCTCAACTTTGGTTGGTATATTATTCACTTTCGTTACAAGATGTACTAAGAAACTAAATGAAAGCTTATTAACACAGTGAAATCTCAGCAAAATGAAGAATGCGGAAGAATTTCAAAGAAAATGGTATTCCTGTAACTGCTTAACTGGTCTCATGTACCTACCTTACACCTAACGCTGTTTAAATATAAACCTTATCGAATACTCAGCTTCGTAAGCGTCCAGCAATAAGTTAAAACAATGACCATTTAAAATAACGCTACAAAAACCTTTAAAAATATGTAAATTGAAAATCATAAATCTTGGTCCACATTTAACTGAAATAACTTTTGCCCGCAACCGTTTTAGGTTGTACTCGTATTTAAATACCGAAAAGAACCATTTACAGGCGGCAATAGGGACTTTATCGGAGCGACTCCATCATCACAATAACTCGTTCAATAAGTGCGCCACAACATTGGTAATATGGTTTCATTTAGAAAGATGCAAATGTCGCGACGCCGGCCACGCTCCACCGAACGCGATATTGCGCCTCCGTGGCACTCCCCGGGACCTTCCCTCCCCGCAGGCCCTCCTTACACCTCGCCACACTTCCTCACCTCGACTATCTTCACTTTTAATCGCTCCTCTGAGAATTTATTAAAAATCGTGCTCGATTTTACCTCAACTATACCTATACAAATTCCAACTTATTTAGCTCCCAAAATCTAAACAAAACAGAGGTATCACAACATTTGTCCACATTTACGCTCTCACAGACAATTTTAGGGGAATCGAAAGTTGGCAATTCATAAATCTCTCTAAGACGTAAAACATAGGTGTACCGAAACGTAATAATTTAAAGAGTTAGCCGTTGAAAACGTCGGTGGAGTTGTAAAAACTTAATTTTGTACGTTTCCAGAGTGGAGTTGTGGGTTGAAGTTGAAAATTAATGCCGTGCGAGTGTTCACAGTGTTAAGCAAGGAGGAGACATCGTGAGTGTCGCATAGATCACGCAGGACGTGGCATATCGTGGCGCCGCATATGCACACCGCCCGCGCCTCCGCTAGACACGTCTGACAAGCACGCGTCCTGACTCCCTGTATCGCGGTTAATAAATAATAAGCTTCCTAAGTGTACTACGACCATCGGATGCGCTTGCATTTGTCATGTAGGTATGTACCTATACAAAAGTAGAGCTGTATGTTTGCGTCGTCTGATGAGGATCAGTGAACAAGCAATATTTCTACCGAAGAATTAGAGAAGCAATGCACAAACTAATAAAAGTCGCAAGCTCATCACACAGG
The DNA here is from genome assembly GCA_905147745.2 of Phlogophora meticulosa. Lineage (NCBI taxonomy): Eukaryota > Metazoa > Arthropoda > Insecta > Lepidoptera > Noctuidae > Phlogophora > Phlogophora meticulosa. The sequence goes on along the minus strand of LR990522.1, from coordinate 11,130,523 downwards.
AAGGCAGCTTCCTACGTTTCGGACTCGAATTGCAAACTAAGAATTGTTTTCCTAAGACGCCCGAAGAAAAACAAAGGATATGTGCGGTAAATACCAACCTCTTTGAAAACTCATTCGTCTGTCGAACGTTTAACTTAGAATTCCTAGTTCAGGGCCATTTACATTCCGAAATGTGAAAAGTCATGCCGAACGAATGCGAGCTCCGTATCTTGGGATTTTCTAACTTCACGTGCTTCTCCGTTTATTTCCTGCACGGTCTCCCCCCGGCCCGAATCAGTCCCGGCTTCGTTAAGGAACTAATCGGCTCATTGTGCAGAAACTGCACTCTGACCTCGTTCGATCTGCACCGATATCTATCGGTATCTACGTAAATGAAAATTTTATTTCTTATTTTACCGTTAATTTTGCTTGAAATGAGAAACTGTTATGCTTAAGACTGCACAGGTGGTGAATATGTGCTTTCTATGTCATAAAAAGTGCTGCTTCGTGATCTTTACAAAGTTCAATTAGCTAATGTCTTCGATTAGCTGTGAACATATACGACTCATGTCTTTGTTAGACGGTCTACTTTTTTTCTGCAGATCATGTTTTCTAATTGAACAGTTAATACATTCATTTGATTATCTTCGTTACATTTTTGTTCTCTTAGAACGGATCCGCCATTCTAAGAGAATATATCACCATCAGAAATGAGGACATAATGAAATTTTTAAGTGGCAAAATCTCGCCAACTTCTACAAAAGTGTCTGTGCAACAAAGTCTTTAACCGCGTGCCTATTTAAAAAAAGAATTAAATTTTATGTAATTTGAAACAAAGCCGGTTATAGTGAGCCTTCATGTCACCAGCGTTATAATACGATCGTGGAAGGAGGTTTTGGCGCGCAGTTAGTAATAAAAACTTTTGTAATTACACTCATTTAGGGCAAGGAACCCGTCGTTGACGCGGTGTCGTGCCAAAAACGGCAATTATTTTTATACCACCACCCCCAGCAAGTTCGCTCTCTGATTCTTTCGTGACCGTTGACACATACATGTCGTGCTTTCGGGAGACAATGTGTAGTTGCGCATTTTTGGACGCTAATGTGCGGTTAGACTCAAATTTCATGCCGTCTGTCGCTTTGCAGATATTTTATGTTACGTTTTTTGGTGAAGAATATTATGCGTTTTTGGTGTGTTATTTAATCAGACCAAAATAAATTTAACAGAAATAACTTTAAGTATATTGCAATTTTACATGCCGATAAGTTAGTGACAAAAAAGTTTTTGGTAACAATATTCCTGACTGTACAAGTTGCGCAGAGCGCAAGTTACAGCTGCTACATGCGTAGTTATAATTGTCACGGTTTGTCAATTTCTATGGGTAGTGGGAGTCACTCAGTGGCACGCTTGGTTTATATGGATGGTGTTGACATTGTGTGTAGGCGTTTAGCGCGCACTGCGATCCAAATAAAAAACCAAATAAATATGGAAATAACGTCAATGAAAGTACGCAAGTGAAACCGATTTTTAAATAAAATTACGTCAAAATTCCGTTTCAGTTGCGGTTGGAACACAATGAACATGAGAAGCTTATTAAACAAACCAAATAACAAAACAAGGGAGAAAAAATCAGTAAACAAGAATAACAATTTGTAAATAATTTGTTCGGTAAAATTATAATCCGCGTCCGGACATGGGGGGCCGTGTCAGGCGGTGACAAGCCTCGACTTGGCAAGGCACCGCTCGTAAAAACTTTTCTAATTATGTACATTTTGTAGCTAAGAAGCGCGGGTACTCCACCACATTATATTTTCTAGTTAATTTGGCGGATCTGGTGTGAACTCGGCGCTCGGAGTCGTATTATAGGTGAGAGGCCGCGGTTTGCGTCGTCTCGCCCTGATCTCCGGTGTTACTTACACACACAGCCACCAAACTGAGAATGAAAACTCACCAAACCAAGAAACTGAGATGTCGCAGCTTATATGTCTGTACCTATCTACACGTTGCTCAACTGTTCTTCTGATAACATCGAAAAGTAAATAATATTTCGTCGCGTTGTCTCGGAAACTATTTTCATATCTCGACTTTATTTTCGATTGATGTCCTGATCAATATCATGTATTAAAAGTTGGCGTATAAACTGGATAAAATTTCGACTGGGCTGCTAATTGGCAGACGAAAAAATGGTAGTAAGAGCAAATTATGAAAAAGGCCTATTTAAAAATAAATTATGAACTGTACAAAGTGGTACTTCTAGGCAGACAAGTTAGTAAGAGCGTTGGGGCAAGTAAAATCGGTTTATGGGTATGTAACTATGCACTATACGCGCACTGTTACCGAGAGAGACAATAATGAAAATGAAAATGAAAAAAATGAAAAATGTTTTATTTGTTTTACAAGTAAACTTAACAACTAGTGATTGGAGCCTCCTTTTAAGCAAAAAAGCCAGTGTTAGGAGACTCCTAGACCAGAATAATGCCTGTTTTAATTGACACTACTGGGCACAACTTGATACTAATTCCTAAAGGTATTAACACTATTTCCGGATAAGCAGCATCAAACAGATTAAACAAAAGGGTTTTTATGAAATTAAGATTTTTATCATTTATCTTTTTTACGATTATTTTGGACTACCATCTTTTAGATGTCGTGGTGGGCTTACCAAGCGGTATCGTGTCACCCAGTAACTGGGTTGTGGAGGTCAGATAGGTAGTCGCTCCATGTAAAATACTGGTATTCAGCTGCATCCGGTTAGACTGGAAGCCGATTCCAACTTAGTTGGGAAAAGGTTGTATTTGTATTGTATTGTTAGACTCCACGCAACTCCACGACGTAGCGCGTCTGGGAAAAGGTTAGACAGATGATAATGATGAGATGTCGTTGTGGGCATAAAAACATAAACGGAGCAAGTGGCGTTCTGTAGGTTCTGCCTACCCCGATGGGAAAATGGCGTGAGTTTATGTATGTATCTATAATGTGGGTATAAGTTGGTTGATGAACAGATCTTCCTGGTGTACAACAACCACAATAACCTTCGATCTCTGTAGATATGTTCCAAGCTTAGTGATTATAATTTAATACCACTTAAAGTTCTCATATTGCAGTGTTCCGTATCATATCGAGATTCCAACAATAGAAGTTTACGACCCAAGAATACTACTAAAACTGGAATCAATAAAACCTTCTTATGCAACTTATGTTAAAGTTTCAATAGTTGAGTTGTACGAGTTACGACACTTTAGCAGTAACATTTGCGCAACAGTAAAAGTATAGTTGACAGTCGCAATAGTTGTGTAATCTTGTTTCCTGGTGAACTAATGAAAGAAATTATAGTTATCATAGACATCATCTTGGGGGGATTAGTTATGGTTACGGTGTCTGTAACTAGAGGGAAGAACGTGTCATTACGAGTGTTTTGTGCAAGAATATGGTGATTAAACGTTCTCCTTATTGGCTCTTTCGGTGTTTCTATTTATATTAATTCAATCTAGTCCTGCATCGCCTACTTGCGTTTGGTATTTGGCGCAGCAGCGAGGTGCACACTAATTTTACCTATACCTACATAAATTTATATTTTTTGTTTTTCTTCATTTATTATTGTGTGCCCGAGCCTGTGTAAAAAGTCAGGAGGTTTGAAAGGATTGCTGTCTTTAAATTCCACGTTATAGCGCAGCTGCAAGGGTTTGATCGTATCCCCGGGCCGGTTTGTGGATAGGTCTCTAGGATCTTACATGCCGAGACTTCTAACAAATATAAGGTTGGCCAACATAACAAATATTATTTGGCAGTCGGTACCTTCAATGAGGAGCTTGTGCCTAAATAACAGCTAGGTTCATATTCTTATTCATTTATATCTCTCATTGTTCTATAAAGTAAAACAAGATGTTAACAAAATGCTTAAAGCTAAGAGCCGTAGTATGTTTTAATTTCCAAACTAAGCCTTTAAGGGGAAGCAGGGGATGTTAAATTTCAAAGGGAAATGTACGACACCAACGCGGATGAAGTCGCGGGCGTAGTGGAAATTACTAATATTTTTTGGAAATAGTAGAAACTACTGAATGTGCCATTTTCCAAAGATCTCCCGAACCTCCAAAGTAAAGCCAGAAGGAATCGAGTAGTATGAACACTTCGCCATTGTTGCCTAGAATGAAAGCCTTGAACTTAAAACAAGGGGTAACAGTCCACTAAGTAATTGTATGTCTGAAAGATATGGGCAATTAACGAATAAAATTGTAGAAGCTGTGTAGGAGTGCCAAATAAAAGAACATTAAAGACTTGGTTCCAGATAATAAATCGACACATGGCTATGACAAGAAATGCAACATATTTCTTGGCAGGCATTCTGTTGAGTTGCACTATTACGGAAAGATCCAGAAAAATAAGCTAGTCTAAGATTTCTAAGGTGATGCTCAGTTAGCTAGTTTTGAAATAGGTAGACCAAGACACACGAAGTACTGGATAGGTTTAAAAACTTCAGTAAAAACCCTGCAACGTAAATTATGGTAATTCTACTCAACTCTCTCGGAATGAACGAGAAGAGCAAACGACATTGCTAAATAAATCCCTAAATCTGACCAAGTCCAGTTGTGCGGCGCATATTTTTTCGTAAAACACATCTAAAGTAATCCTCCATGTTCATACACAATTTTAAAGCATAAAATTTCAAAAAAGCTTTGGACAATGCATGTTTTTGTGTGAAAAATGTAAAAAAAAACACAAATAGATATAGGCGAAAAATAGCTCTCGTCCCACGGGTCCACATGAGTAGACTAGAGTATGAACAAAGAGGTCTGTAACGCGTCCGCTGTAAACGCGGAGTGGCCTGTAATCTGTTACTTTTACGAAGCACTTGTTTTGTTTCCACGCGATTCCCTGGAATATTTTTACAACGCGGACCGGACGACCCATCCGACCGAACGATGCTGCGTCTGCATAAAACTCCAGGGAATTTTACGTGTTTCGACACAATGATTATGAAACACTCGTAAACTTGAACTAGGATTTTTCCCGTCGTGCTCCAAGGTATCCATTTTCTCGGCGACTGTTTGCCGCCGGATCCGAACCTCTCACAAAGGAAATATAAAACGAAACGCCATTAAGAGTTGTTTACGCGGCATGCATAAATACAAATGAATGGCCCTAAAGCATCGCGGTTAAGACTGTAGTGAGAAAGTTTTGCAATTATTGTAATTACGAGCCGACCGAGAAGCATCCAGCGTCGACTCAACGTCATATTTTCTACTTAATCGTGCCGAGTTGCCGACATTATTATAAATAAATCAATTTATTACGTTCACTAGGCACCGCATTACTCGTGCCATAATGCTTCAACTTTAACTTACACCTACACGCATTTGTAATTATAACTTATTTAACTAACGGAGTTAAATACACTTCAAAGATCTATCTTACTAAAAGTTACATTGAATGTGTGTGTACATATATCAAGCCTTTTCCCCGATGTTGGAGTCGGCTTTCAGTCTTACCGGATGCAGTAGAATACCAGTATTTTACATGGAGGTACATATCTGACCTCTACAACTCAGTTACTTACACGATACCCCCTGTTAAGATTGGTTGTCAGACTTTCAGGCTTCTTCTCTTAACTACCTGTAATTACTGTCAAAGATCTGTAAATGACAGCCCATACCAACGGTTTAACGTGCTTTCTGAGCCACGGTAGAATGTGGTGTATGTGTTTGATAATTATTAAAAAATATATTTAATAAAAGTCTGCTCTACTTTAGTTAAAGGCTGTGTTGGTGGTAAACTTCACTCTGTCAAGAGTATCTCGAGGGAATACATACATTGTGAGTAAAATTTCAGGTTAATTTTCAGTCAACGGACAACCGTGTATGGTACAGACGTGGTACGAACACAATAACCTACTTAAAAGGCTTGTAGAGACTAATTTGAAGCTTAATTTCAAAATGGACTAATAAGATATAAATTTGACGTGGCTTTTACTGAAATATTTGACTTTTATTTTAAAACCTTCATATCATAAAATGTTTAAAATGGGCTTTAAAATAAAATGTACTATCAACTGTGAAAATTGACCGTTCAGTCCAGTGATTCAGTGTTTTCGATTCATGACAAATACATTGTCATTTCGCTTCAATATAGGTAAGCACTTATGAAAATGATTGACTTAAATCAGCTCACATATTGTGGATTATTGATGACGAAACCACCAATCAATATTGAAATGTCATCTGATTAATAGCTAACCAATCTTTATATGGGGCAATGACATCAGTCTGTGGGTAGTAACAGATATTAGTCATACAATCCACGCTATCAATCTCGAACGCATTTAAAACTTTGCACATAAATGGGTGCACTTAACGTATTAAATTCGCTGACAATGAGTAACGGGCGGGCTGGCACAAACTGTAAAATATTCATCTTAAAAAAGCGACATTTAAAATCTCCCCCTGTAATATGAGTTACTGCTTATTTGGGTGTAAATCGTAGAGCGGTCGTACGTCAAACGGGCCCAATGAGCGATGCAATCACTTAGAGTATGTTCTCTAGTTAACAACCCTGTTATACTGTTTACAGACGAAGCTACAGTTTGCGGAATCAGCGACAACTATACTATTTTCAGATTAGTTATGCTCGGGATTGTAATATTTAGAATGCTTGTTTTCTAACCGCAAATATACTGTCTGACGCAGAAACTATGTGAAATTATATTAGGACACGTCTACACTGATTCATTTCATACATATTAAAGTGTACTCTTTCTCTAAAAGTAAGGAAACACGCACCAAAACACATAAGTGCTACGTTGAATGAAGACTAATAAATTAACTAGTGCGGAATAAACGAATGCAGTCAGTTTATCGTCTTAAAAATGCCATTGTAACACACCTACGCCGGATTATCATGCTAATGTAAATACGGAGTGAAGGGGCAGTCTCATAACAGATACTATCTCCCCGCTTTTAACATTTTTTATTTTTAATCTCGCATAAGGGTGAGTGCAGACCGTAGGATCGATGCGCTCTTCATCGGCTTTTTTCACCACTAATTAATCACAGAGCGATGATTAATCAACGCAGCCGCGGGCACATTTAAAGCAGCACTTTAATGATCCGTTTGTCGGACGTTTGTATTTCTTCCTAAGCACGGCACGTGCCGCGGACGGGTTTATGCCGCTTGTTTTACGATAATTTACAAGTTCAATGAATTTTTAGCGGCGTTGTTAAGTGATGCAAACTACTTTGTTAATAGATCGCTAGAGGTTTAAGTGATTCTGTAATGAACGTAATTACAGGCTTTGATACCAATTAGACATCTCCGAAAATGTAATTGTATGGTAACTTGTAAAATAAATAGTCATTATCCTTGTCGAGACTTTGATTGAATTTCAAATTTAAACCTACCTTTTAATTACTTGGATTCAATATTCATAGAATAACGTACAACTTGTTGTGATTGAATGTTGATCAATCGCTGAAATTACCTGAAACAATACAAAACAATCATTAATTTTAGCCCAACATGACAAAGTACAGAAATAATTACAGTACTGAATAACACCATTCACAGTGGAGTGATGAAAGAAAAACATGGGGGAGGGATTGCGCTTTTATTGAAACCAATCTCACCACTTGCCTCGACTGACTGCGCCCCGAGCTGAATGCGCGTAATTGCTTCGTCATTCAGATGATCGCAGCTTTACCGGCTTGTCTTGTTGACTGTACTTGTAGGCACTCGCTTTGTGCACGCGGCCTTACGTCGCCTGACATGTGCTATTGTCTCGCGGAGTTTCGCCGCTCGCTTTTGTGACGGCAACAAGTTCCAGCTTGCATTGTAAACTACCCCTTAATGATAATTGTACAATTTCATCATTCACTGCTGGAACTAGTGTTTTTGTAACCGCTGACTAATTAAGCACAATAATCGCATCATATTTTGTTACTAAATCAACGCGGTTTAATTAGTCTCGTGTACGCGATGTGTTTGCAAAGATAAACATTGTGAAAAGTTTTCATCACGATCTTGACTCAAACAAGTAATTTAAAGTGATGAAAAAATTTTAATGGATTAATTAACTGGGGACGCCGAGCCGAATTTTTATTTGATGAGATCTACGCCTATTTTGTTCGTTAAGAAATTTCATTTATTCAATTAGACTTTCAAATAGTTTGAATTACATTAGTTGCTCTCGTGATAATTATGTTTCATTTTATTTTATATTTACTCGCTTCGTAGAAACCAACTTTCTAAACATTTGCCTTGGTTTACTTAATACGAACAATCGTGACATTGTTTACCAACGCTTACTTCATTTCTTTGGGAGAATATTGATGGATTATGAAGCCTACGTAAAAGGGGCTACTCTTCTTTTTTTTGAAGTAGGAGTGCTATGCTTTGGAATATTCGATTTTGTTTACCTTTTTTTTCAAATGATGCAGCTATTTGCTTCCACGTCGTCGCTTTGAATCAAAGCTCAAAAATGCTGAGCACGATAGTAAAGTAAAAGGGTACAGGTGTACTCTTTTACTTTACTCTCTAGCTGAAACGGTACACGACAGGTGTTTTTTTTGGTCGGACTGTGTATTATTTTACCTGAAAGACCTACATTTTTGTAATATTTAAAAATTCCAACAACTCGTCATATTTTAAATCCACAACATGTAGGCTAGGTACCCATGTTTATTGGCGTATGATTTATTAGCCAATATTTACAGAGAGAAGTCCGTAGCACTTGTGTACGCAAACATTCCCGTCGCCGGCCGTCGCTCTGCGCGGGTCATGACGCCATCTGCAGTCCGCTCGGCAACCATTCATATTTTCATTTTCATTTCGAAAATCACAAGAAAGTGAACGCTCAAGGAAAAAAGACAAAATGAAAGGAGAGTCTGTGTTTTAATGGGTTAATTAGCCGACGATCCTCCGGTCGGAGCTTTAATTAAAATGAAAAATTTTCGTGACTAGACTGGGAGAATTAATTGCTCCCTTTCGTGAAACTATTCAGGTGAGAAGAGAGTAAATAAAGAGGCCGCATTGCTCAACTAAATATCAAAACCAGTGTGACTGTTTTATTTTACATAGACTGGAATAAATTACGTTGTAAACTCGTCTCTATTACACAAACGAGGATAGGAGCTCATATAAGGTTACAGATCAGTTCCATTTGCACGCGGGATCAATAGACAGGCACACAGTGTACGTTTAATGATTGATTACACGACAAAACGTCCTGTTTACTTATGTTCAATTAGAGGGGCATAGAGCTCGTTAATTATAAACTTTTTCGCTTAATGTGGCCGGCCCAAAAATATTCAGATCGTTAGATAGAAAAAAAAAGTTTCCTTCCATCACGTCACGAACGACGTAAATTGTTTATTCCAAGATAATGGATCGCTTTTAATTCCGTAAACCGATATTTAATTACGGTCGCGAGTGTATCAGCGACGCAATAGGGTTCCGTAGCAGTCGCTGTAAAGTTATGCACAACACAAGTTGCATGCGGAATACTGAATACCAACGAGACATAAATCCAAGCGTGTCTACTTGCGTATTAACAAATTGCGTTCTTAAACCGCAATAAACTATGTAAATACGAAATTTAAATTACAAACACCAATGCGACAGTGTTGGGGTCCGTAGGTGGTGGTGGTGGGTAAAAGTAGAATGTTCGTTGTTGGTGTGAGTGGTGCGATAGCGAGTGTCAGCCGAGTGAGTTATATGCCGCGGCTAGCGTTAATTGTCGCTGACGAGGCGACGCGGCGCCTGGCCCGGCTTACCTACTACACCCTGTTCTGCAATGACGCGGAGAATTATTAATATATGATGACCAGAAAAACCAAAAGCGCCATTTTAAACTTATAGCGGATCATATTCAATAGTCATTGTTTCGTGGTTCTTTGTTTCGACACTTAAAAATATTTTTTTTCTCAGAGATATTCAGTAAATCGAAAAATATTTCATTAATCTGGTGTTGCATATCAGCTGCATTAATCACTAAGTTGGCGTCACAGTTCTGGATTTAAAACCATAAACCGGGTAACACAGGCACTGCGCCAAAGTAGTAGTCGCGCAAAAAAAAATGCATTTTGCAACAACAGAATGTAGTTTGCGCTCTGCACTAAAAGTAGGAGTTAACACAAATCGGTTTTTATTTAGCCGGGCGATATTTCACAAGGTTTGCGCTAAATTGTCACGGGTTTAAAAAGGTGGCGGTTGTCCGCGTGGCGGGTAACAAATCGTTTTAATTTGCGCTCAAGTCGCACGACTTGTCGCCCTGTTGCCATCGCGACTATTGTCGCCGATTTGTCTTCAAATGCTATTACAACTTAAGTCCTGTCTGATACGTATTTTTCTTTGATATTAAAGTGGGCTTCATGAGGTGTCTGGTTGGTTATTCATTGCGTAAAAACATCCTTTTGATGGCTAAAAAATATATTTCACGAAAATCTTTTGATGTATTCAATTCTTTTTCTTTGTGTTTCTTTTAAAACGTCTCGATATTACAAATAACGAGACGATTTTCATTTGAAGTGTCAGACACCTTTTTCACACTCAATGACTCATCGATCCTCTTATTAAAGTTGCTTTACTCGACTGTTTGCTTAGGTTTGGGGAAAACCACAAGATAAACCTCCATTAAATTCTATTAGACGGTCTAACACTATTATAATAATCCGTTGTTATAAGAAACCACAATTTAAGTACTAAGGGAATACCAGTCCATCTGCTTCCAGATTACTAAAGATTTAAAAATGTATTAGGATGAATGAGTATGAGCCTGTTATTGGGTGCCCTTCAATAATGGACCGGCTCGTAATACCTCGATAGCTTCAGGATGAGTACGGTAACTTACACGAAATCTTTTTAAACTTCCTCACTCACTCTAGTTACGAGTTGACCGTTTAACTGGCGTTTAGCGGTCAGTTCTAATTAGTGCCGTTTGTTTCACAAAGGAGAGTGTCTAATGCAGTAGATTAGAACGTTATTATTAGCAGTTTGTGCGAACCAGAAGCGCATAGAGCAAGTCACGTCCAAACTTTACGCCGCAAATAGGTATCCCAGTGTTCACGGCGTTGTTTTGGAAACATTAACTAACTTGAGAGTACGCCAAAAACGGAAACATTTTAACGTTCACCGACGCCGCGCCGCCGTATTGTCACTGTTGTTCCTATTACACGCCAAAAAAGTTGGGCCGTTATTATATCCCTGAAATAAAGCCCGCCACAGTCAACAGAAAAATAATTTAATCGAACGGAACGCTTCTAACAAATATTTGCGATGAAAACCTCAATGGTTGTAAAATTTCGGCTTCATCGGCCAGCACTTGACATGAGCAAATAAAAATGTTTTATTGCTTTTAAACTTCCATTTGTCCGTTGCTTCGCAGCCAAATCGGTGCGGTTTAGGCGCATTACTCGCGTACCTATCCTTACTATAGCTCGTAACACTGGTTCGATGGCTATCTTGTTTGCTTTTATCCTTATAGAAAATTTCGTGCATCCCAGTGAATGCATCGACGAGCCTTCCAATATCAGGCGGATTATTCACTGAAGAAGGTTGTAAAGTTTGTCGGTGCCTCCGTGATTCCCGACCTAGCACGGATAGTATAAGGTTGGGATTTGAATGGCTGGGAAAAGAATCTGTATTTTGCCTAAATATCGGTAACGGATTGGCGTGGGCTATACGTGGTAAGATAAGAGTAGGACTTGCATAGTGATACATTGGATGGGCTACAGCACTGGGGTCTGCTTTGTGCGCTTCAAGGGACGTGGGTAATGTTATTATTTTGGATAAAAAGTACCAATGATACGTAGTACGCTCGTTCGGCGAGTGTTTCGGAGATGCACCGCGAAGATAATGTTTATTTTTAAGTTAACATTGCCAAGCTGGCATACGGCCCGTTTCACAGTAAGTGCATCCCATGCATCATAGTCGACAGTGGCCATTATAATGGTATTGGATATTATTATGGTGTAAACTGAAGTGATGGGTGCGCTTGAGTAAAATCGTGTTTAACTAGCTATCAAGTACTTTTAATACCTAGACGCTGTTGTTATTAATAAAAATGGGATATTAGGGTGACCTACCTATATTTACCTAAACTTGAGGTATTTACAAAAGGATGGATTAAGACCTTTTGAATCGAAAAAATCTCGCGAATCACACATTACTTTGTTTATCTTGGTACCTATAGTTATTAGGTACTTTATAAATGTAATTTCTCCTATGAAAATAGTTCAGTTTAGTTGTAAAAAAATAGTGTTTTTATAAAAACGTTCACAGCTTAAAATCATGGAATGGTGCACCGTCTACAATTAAATTAACCAAAATTGATTGAAGAACCAGAATTGTACATACTTATCGATTTTTTCTTCTAATCAATCATTTCTGGATGTCGTTTCCTATATAGTTTCTTAGCGATAAATGAAACTTTGGTAAATATGCATACAAAAAACGAAAATGTAGGCAAATATGGCGGAATGTAGGTTTTACTACAGGTGCACCTCTGCCCAACCCTTCGGGGAACAGAGGCGTGATGTTATGTTACGCATTCAAATATCCTATTCCTAGTTATTATTAAATACACTTGGTGCAAATGGCTTGTAATTCCCGTAACATTTTCTTCTTCACAAATGATATTAAGTACATCATGTAAAGTGACAAGTCAAGCGTTCTCATTGTCTTTAACTCTTCACTTAATAATCTTTGTTTACATATATTATTTGGTACGGATTCACTCGACATTTTTGTACACAGAAAAACCAACCAAAACCCAGCGCTCATCAAACGCGGGCAGTTCATTATAAAGGGTGATTCTCCAGCTGCGTCAGGTGTTTATTCGATAAGTATTTATGTCAAAAAGCCAATACTGGTCAATATTGACGTTAGGCGTCAGTGAACTGGTCTAAATTTGCGTGTTTGCTGGCGATATTGGTCGCTATATGCATGGCCGCCGACCACGACGCCTGACAGCCTTGTAATGGATTGTTTACCTCGGCGCGGACGTCCGCCGCCCCGTCGATCACTGACACCGACCTAATTACATGTAAATAAATACAGGCCCAACCGCCTGATCTGATCCGGTCCGGTCCGTCACATTTGTTGTGTACCGATTGATCTTACGTGCTCTTTTTTGACGTCGATTTGGGTTAGCGCTGTTTAAAATTATGGCGGATTTTAGCGTTTGGTTGAATTAAGTTGGGTGGCCTTTAGTATGTTTGTTAATTGGCGTAGTAATTAGGCTTTTGTTACCACCCCAAGTATGCACCGGTATGAAACATAGTAGCATGACAAGATAAAACTAGGGAGATATTTCAATTAAGTTTAAAACATATTTTGAAAATGCCATCAGAATATCACAGAACCCGTAGGTAACGAAAATCGAAATGCATAAAGTATCAATAACATAATTATAGTTTAGCAATACCTACATAGGGGGAGTAGCGAGGTGGCTCATGATATAGGAGCGAGTATCCCACGGGCGTACTAAAGTGACTGGCTCGGTTCGCGAATTGCGATACCGTCGGGCGAGTGCGTGGTACATCGTACACCTGGGTCACGCAACTGCCCGATATTATTCAGAGCACCGTACTAAACCCCACCCTACAGTGAATACCAAGCCAAATGCAAGAACTCTCCCTAAATATTCTAGCTCGCAAAATATAAGACGCTGAATATCCAACTTTCATTTTATTATAAAAATCTGAGCATGAATTCATACTCTCCAAAAACATTAAAGTGTGATTTATTTATAACGAAGGTGTTACGATTATTACTACAGAGAACTTGAACCGTCTCTCAAAAAAGAAATCATAAGAGACATAAAAAGTTTTCTAATCGTCCCGTACTACAATGGAGTGGGAGTGCGGGAACTTCACTGATGCTTATTAAATTTTCACTATATACAAGAAAATGTAAAGCGGGTTTTGACGGCGACATGGAACAAGGCTCAGCCGCGCGGCACATTGGCCCGGCACAAAATATTGTGGAGCCGGGTAAACGCGCCGCTCTAACTTCCAATACAATATAAATTGCACTTTGAAAATGGCCTGTACTTCAAAGTGTGCATACGATTCGATACTTTAATACTGTAAGCGAGGGCGTGTTTCGGGTCGCGCGCCCCCGCCGCCCCCGCCGACTAGTGCCATAATACCGGTAATGTGGTGTCGCCTTTCTGTGGCGAGATAAGGGTACGCGACATTGACTATTCAAAGGGTTGCGGTCTACAAAATTTGCGCTCAATAAGTCCAAAATACCTGCGCTCCACCTTTGAGTTGACGCTGTGTTCGCGCTGTGAAGCGATGTTTTAGCTTTAAACGTTCGTTTTGAGTTTATTTATCGATAATATTTTAATCATGAGTCATACTGTTGAAAATGCGGTTGCAAACGTTGCTCGTTAGAGCATTATTGTAAGCTCCGTTAATGCGACCCATTTTGTTTCGTTTGTTTATTTTGAAGTGCTCGCTGGAAATATTTATGTATGAGTAACTCTTTATTATGAGTGTATATCTCTCTCCACGGCTGGTTTACGACAATACACTATCATTATTCGCTTAATTATAGAAGGTAAAATCGGGTCAAATCTTCTAAATTAAATTAATTCACTCCCCTCGACAATCTGTGGTTCAATCTCAATATTAAATTGATAAATTATTGAGTTGGCTTTCGCTCAATCAAAGCGTCTTTCACGTGTTCCGAGGTACTCGTAAGTATCAATATTTACTTAGTTAAGAGTAGCTCAATGAATAAGGCTCTTAATTAATATTCAACCATATTAAAGTTTATTAAGAGGAATTATCAGATTTCACCAATTGGGTTGACAAGGGAATCAAATAATTTTAACATTTACGATAATATTTTGGGGACAATCATTTTTTGGCTTTATGAGACTGTTTAAAATGTTTTTTCAGCACGTATGTTTTTTCCTTTGATTTTAGGCAAGTAGATGTTTAAAAAAAATGGTTTCTAACTAGCCAAATAATAAATAAATAAATAAATAAATAATGCTGGACAATCCACACAGCATCATCTAGCCCCAAGCTAAGCAGAGCTTGTGTTATGAGTACTAGATGACTGATATATTTAATACAATACATTACATAGATAGATATTTTTATTATACATAGCAAATACCCAGAACACCCGGAACAAATATTTGTAGATCGTACAAACATTTGTCCCAAGGCGGGAATCGAACCCGCAACCTCCTGCGTCGCAGGCGGACCTTCGCCCGCCGCGCCACATCGGTCGTCAAACCAACCAACCAAGCCAACCTACCTGGTTTCTTTGTTTTCGTACATTTACAATCACAAGTTACTATTTTTACTAACACTAACTGTGTAAATACACATAATCTCATAAAAAAGTGACAAAAACTGAATAAAACCGCGGACAATTATCGTAACGCTATAATCCGGAAACGCAGGTACTCAAAACTGGCACTGCTGCCGCCAGTCTTGTTTTTGCCACATTGCATGGCAATTATAATTCTTTGGCCAAATAATCAGCATGTCTAGCTTTTATATAGGTAAATGTGCAGTCGGGGTTAACCGATAGGGAGAGGTCTTTATAAAATGGCATTAAAATTAAATTTTATAGAAAGTAAAAAAAAAAATGTTATAATATTTAATTCTTTACATTAATATTCTTTAAGGATTCCTTACAAATAAAAAATGGATTAAGTAGATTCTCCTAAAGAAAATATTTTAATTGAATTCAATACAAAACAAAGAATGAAATCACCCAAGCCAGTCTCACTACTACCATTATCAATGACAATATTTCAGCTCAACCAAAACAGCTAGGTAGGTAATTAGATAAGTACGTACGCTTATATATTCCACACGTGTCTGGAGCCGTGGCTTATTTATTTGCAATTTGTAGGATATCGCCTACTACGTAGTACCTTAATGAGGCAATAACAATAAATAAAGACCCAAAAGTTTTCTCAGGCCTCCGCCCTCCGCCCTGTGCCCTCCGCGGTCCCTCCGAAGAAACCGCCTGAAACTCATACGTAGCTGGAAAATGCTATAATTATTTAGCAGGGCCCCGTACTCGCATTATGTTGGTAATTTGCTGGGGTGAATACGATTTGGAAAATTTTATCTTATTAGATACTTATATGGTGGGATGTGTTTGTTTTGATTTGTGTGTTTTAAGACTAGCACTCCATGAAACTTAGAACGAGCTACTCAAAAATGTATTTCTGTAAGAATATAATAGAAAATAATTACAAGTTGTAACAAACAGAACTTAAAAGCAACTTAACTAAGAACAAAATGCTCTAAGCACTAACAAACAATTGTCGTCCGATCTGTCTCCTCCGACTTTAAAAGGTAAACTGCGAGCTGCCGCTGGTTTTCTGTCAGCAAATAAAAAAGCCGAGTGAATTCAAAGGTGAAAAACAAGTGAACTATGACACGATCTGTGCCTCAGTTGAGTGACGTCGCCGGGTATAAACCACTGCAGCATTCTGTAAGGTCATATGTGCATTTGTGGTCGGATTTACACCCCTTTGAAACAGTGCGTCCGAATCTGTTGCTAACCAGAGCTACACATAGGCAAAGTACAAATCATTGTATTACTCCTAGCCCCTACATACGTGTAGGTACTTGTGGGTATCTGTAGGTACCTACGTGCGAACAACGATGTCGTGGCTCTGGGACGTTCATGTAAAATCAATGTGTACTGTTCAGGTGTTCCGGCATTCCCTGGGGCATGGTAAAGTCTCCCGGTTCGCCTTGCGGTTCCGCACAACGGTAACACGGGCGGCAGTATCTTGCTGTGTAGTTTATTTACGGTTTGACTTAGAAGGGGACTTTCTTGTATACGTACATTCGTTCCTACTGAATAAAGTAATTAGACCCTACATCAATAATTTACAACCTATTGGAAATGTCACACGCAATATATTTTTCGAAATCAGAAAGATTTCTTTATTTATTTACGGATTCTTGCGAAGTGTCAAATCGTTTTGAAATTCAAATGTGGAATAAATAAGTTTATTTATTTTTCTTTCGATATAAGGTATCCATTAATAATAAATACGCAATCAGACACAAATCAATGAAAAATGGCTCGAAGTGGTCGTAGAGCGCAGACAGATCAAACGAAAACAAGACAGATTTCAGACTTATCTTTAATATATTATTTTGTACCGAAATAATAAAAATCCCACCTAGAAATACGGACACATTTCGAGCACAAAAGTCAGTGTATTAGTTGTTTCGTTCACCCTTTCATCCTAGGGAAATGTTGGGATAAATATCAATAGGTATTCTTCTGGTATAGCGACATCCCGGACAAAGCTTTATGCACGTCAACTGCGTTTATCCGCCGCTCCTCGCACGGGCCTTTATGACGACACGATAATATGATGGCTCTCTATATAGGCCACCGTTTATGGTGCACATTATGCAAATAACGTGAACATTATTTCATATTTTGTTTGCCGGCGGTGTCGCGACCCCGACCGCAGTGTGTACAGGCATTTCATTACGAATACATTGACAAGCGACGCATTAACGATTAATATATCACAATAATGCACAAAAACACGCCGTTATTTAACAAATTACGAAGTTATTTACAGCGTGGTTTTAATTCGGCTAATTAAATTATTTTCGACATCAGTTACCGTAACGGTGTTTTTATTACATGCCAGCGATCGGATTTGCGACTGCCTAGGGCACCCCTGTATATCACAGTTCGTACTGAAGGGCGTGGCAGTCGGCAGACACTCACTTAAGCGAGTTTTCTCTTCAAGTTAAATGAACCGTACAAAGTTCGATTGTAACACCTAAGAGTACGTTACATATTAACAGTGTTTTCAGAAAGTTTTATGCTTCGCCGAGTACAAAGAACTCGTAGTGTACATAGAGATAGAGGCGGCAATGATATAGTGTCGGGCATGCGGCCGTTCCCTTAGGAACGATAAACCCTTCCCGGCGCTTCCCGTCTACTCTTCTTTATGGGGAGGCCGGAATGGCCAGCCCAGGTGAACAGGTAGCTAGATTGCGAAAGTATTTTTAGAACATCTTGTCGGTCGTCGGGTGTTTTTCCTTTGTTATCAAATGTGAGACATTGGAAGTGAATTTTCGGTTATGGCCGCGCCTAATGTATCCGTAAGGTTTAGGAGCTCACAGTTGTTCGCTTTTATGGTGTGTGGATAAGGAATATATTGTACGAAGCAGGTTTATTAACTTGCGTGTAAAGGTCGAATAGGTGTTTGTTGATCCCGCAGATAAGGGTTAAATTAAATTCCTAATTGGAGTGAAAATTGTTGTTTTTACTTATCTTACGAATGTTTTACTTTCGACATTTTTTAAATTCTTTGTGTTTTTATTGTGAATATATTCGTTTACCGCTTCCCGAGAGAGCATCCACGTGAAGTCCCGCTTAAAAACAATTACCGTGAGTGTACCGTGCACGAGCCGGACTAGGTAGGTACCTATGCTGGTAACTTTAAAGAACAAAATTTCATTACTGACTCTGTGGAGTTAATGAATTATTAAAGCTGATTTAAGCCACATCGGTTAGTACCGCAGCGGAAAAAATATCAGACATCCATTTGTTATTTCCATTTGAAACGGCGCAGGTTTTTATCGCATGTTGTGGCAACCGCTCGTTGTTTGATATCTTCCTAGCTTTATTTGCAAATCGCGTGCCACCAGTACCTACACGTTTACACTCGTAATACATACTTGTTGAATTACCTTTGTTCAAGTAGAATTTCGTTTGAAATGAATGTTTTACTTTTTACTGGTATTGGAAACCCTCGTATATTGTTGTGTTCGCTGTCCCTAGGTGTACGTGTTGTAGTATTTTCGTTACTCCGAAAAAGCTTGCAGAAGGAATTGTGAGACGAGGAAAGTGGTCGGCGATATAAACGTAACCATTTGTATCGACTTGAGACTACGAGGACTGACGGCACTAAACATTGCTACGCTGAAGTAAGCCGATGTCGCAAGGGTTCCGTACCCAACACAGGTAATACTTCAAAATATATAGTACAACGACAGTAATATCTACATAGGGTCACAGGTTGTTTACTTATAGAGGTAAGGTCACAATATAAGAAAAATATTTTCAGGTAAGGTCTACACTCGACTTTGGATAAAACGATCCTACGAGATTACCCAACCTTTTTATTTTTACAAACATATAAGTATTACGTACAAAACCATTTTCTACTCGTATCTACAAAAAGAACACTACCAACCTCACAATTGTATTCCGCATATACCTAGGTACATTTCCATATCATAGTTTATTCAGAAAGTCAAGAAAAAACTCCATGTAATATTTGATTGGCGGTATGCAGTTGGTACGTCCGCATGGCTCATGAATCCGTAATGAGCATGTAGGGGGCTGCATTTTGCGGTGTCCACCTCCCTTGCTACTCTGGCACCCTGGTACATTTGTGCTGCGTTAAGTAGGAAGCACTAGCCCTAACCCACTGAATATATACACTGAATTTATTCCATCTGCCACTTTACTTTGCGGCGTTTCCGTGAGCGCTGTGTACTACATGAATATGAATACTGAAGTTCCTGTGTGTTATATTTTTGTGAGTTGAAGTTCTGTCTTTTAAGTCAAGTACACGCGCCCTAAGCTGTTTTAGACTCTATTTGTATTCATTTACGTTTTAATTTAATTTAAACGGTTTTAATATGTTCCCACATGGCTTTACGGTTTCATACGAGTATAATTCATGGGTTAGGTATACCCGTACAGCCACCACGATTAGAATGTGTTAGCGAGAATAGAATAGAAAAGCATATTCTTTATTGTACACCATGAAAACTTACAAATAATGCCTTTAGGCCGAGGTGACTCCGATGAGTTTCGATTTTTTGTGTAACCACTGATCAGATTACAGTAGACAAAAGGTATTTTCAATAAACACAAGGGCTAGTAGTCGGATAGGTGATGTTTTCTGCTAACAGCAGCCAGGAGGTCTTTTGGCATTTTTTCTGTAATCACCAGTGATCGGAGTAAGTAGATTGAATTGGGGTTATTGATCCGAAACTTATATATTCATATGGACATTCCTCCGGAATTGGTTGATTATTTTAAAAAAACTGGAACTTAGGTAGGAATTGTATTAGAATGAGCAATATTATACTCTTCATTTTTTTTTAACGGTACGCAGTCACGATTTGACACAATCCAACGGCCAATCAGAACAAACGATCAAGGGTGGTGCACTAACCGGTAATCGAAACAATGCGTAAATAATAAATAAATTTAGTTTTGATACCTTCCTCAAAATTTTGAATTGAGTAGTAATAATATCACTACCAACATTAACAATATTTAATTGAATCCGGAAATACCAGAATTGCTTTCCGGAACAATGGTTTATCCATGTAATTCTTTCTGTGTGCATTTATGATACAAGTACCAAAAATCAATCTACCTACTCCGATCACTGATGTTCACAGAGAAGTACCTTTAATATTGATGTGAAAATTAATTTACGGCGCGGTCCTTGGCTAGGGGTAAAAATAGATCACTTTGTTACTTTCCGCGGATTGTGGAAGGCGACCAAGAACCGTAGAAAGCTAGGTAAATGCCTACACTGAAAACGTTATTTATATTATTTTGTATAACGATATAATTTTTCGTGGCTCTTCAAAACAAGATAAAGACTCGTCAAAGGCCAATCATACGCATAGGAAAAGTGTGGAGTGCGTAACCTCCTTGTTGTTTAACAAGTGCTATTTTTTAGGCAATTAGGGTATCCTTTCACTGAAAGAACAAAAACATGCTAGCTATCCTATTTCAAAGATCAATATCAAACAATAAACATCGTATCTTAGTTACCGACACAACAAACGGGGAAACCATCCAATCAATACAAAACAAAACAATATAAAAACAACGTCCCACCCAAATTATATATTTGTACAACTCATAATCCAATATTACAATGAACTCTATAACGACGCACGTGTTTGCTTATAGAATATAGCCGGCTATTCGGTTGAAGCTAATTTGTGTTAAAACAGAGCAAACGCCTAATTACGATGCAAATTGATCGTTCAGATCACCGCACTCATAAAATTGCGGCGATCAAAATATTCCCTTCACGGAATATTATGTAGTGTACGTTTAAAATTTAACCAAAATGAATAAAGATATTTTTGGCACCATTTTGTAATGGAATTTCGGTTGAGCACTCAATAATGCTGGCTTGTAATTGTTCCAATATAGAGGCCAAGGAGGTATATGTACAGAAAATACTATGATTAATAAAATAAATAAATAAATAAATATTGCTGGACAATCCACACAGCATCATCTAGCCCCAAGCTAAGCAGAGCTTGTGTTATGGGTACTAGATGACTGATATACTTAATACAATACATTACATATATATATATTTTTATTATACATAGGAAATACCCAGAACACCCGGAACAAATATTTGTTGTACAAACATTTGTCCCAAGGCGGGAATCGAACCCGCAACCTCTTGCGTCGCAGGCGGACCTTCGCCCGCCGCGCCACATCGGTCGTCGATTACACGCTTGCTCTTTGGAACGTGTTAGCTTCAGACAAATAAGTATAAGGTTCCCTAAGATGACTCCCTTAAGGTCAAGAAAATTCGTAATTATCTACACTTCACTTGATTTTATGAACGTCCTGTATTATCTACCAATACAAAATGCGTGATCGTGGATAAATTTACAAGTTATTAGTACTAAGCCCGCTACATCGTCCGCGTGGATTTAACATCCCCTCCACGTCTTTTAAAACATAGTTTTGAAAAAAAAAATTACCCTTTGTAACTCGCTGATGATGTAGAAAGAATTTATTAAATAGTTTTTGAGTTTATTCGTTACAAACATATAAGAATACAAATCTTTCCTCTTTACAATTACTCTGTTGAAACAATTTATTTCATTAAAATGATACAATTATTAATATATGAAGAAATAAAATAAATAATTACAGGGCATCGAAAAATTCATCGGCATCGTTGTCAACGGGAAAAGTGCCCAGAAGGCTTGCAGCATTGCCATGTTGAATGGCAATGCTGATTCTTTGGCCAAAAAAAGGGCCAGACCTCTGGTCACGTGAAGAGTCAACCAAACGTATCGCGATTTCTCGAAAAACTAAATGGGCACACGGACCCCATGGCCCTAGTGTTTCAACCCCAAACGGCTCAAACATATAACTTCCAGTTTTATTGTTGTTCCACATTAGTGTAGATATAATTAACAACCATGTCAATGAATTTCAAACTAAACTATGACGTTATGCCTATAGGTATTGCAAACGGATAAAATAACGGCAAATAAAAGAATACAAAAAGTTCCATACCGATAATCCTGTGCAAATATAAAGGTTCATATCGATCGTAGTAGGTGAAATGAAAGGACGTTGCACTCCGCATCATGTTTTTTTTTAAACCATGCTGCTCGCAACGACAATATTTAATTTCATTTTCTCTTTCCTTCATTTATGTATAAAGTAAAATAAATAAATACTCTCCTTCAAATTAATTTACTTTACGGTAGCAATCCAATACGCCACCAACAAATAAAAAAAGTATAAAAGATCAATTTCTCCCTTGTAGCTTATTCATCGGCTTCATAAAAGATGACGGCCGGGAGAGGCTGCAGTTTTAAACCTGACATGCAAATAGCTTGAAAATAAGTAATCTCTTGGGGCTATCGTGTTTAGTTAAGTACCTAGGATAATAGACTTTGTACGGGTACGGTATAACCGTTTTGTTGTAAAGAGGTACGGTATTATAATTATCTACATTCTTGCGGGATAATGTTTCTATCTGCTGATATTATCTCCTATTCCGAGTGTTTTGTTTGTCTTAGCATTTTATTGATATCGATTCTACTATAGCTGAATCGTCATTCTAAATAAACAGAAGAATAGTGTAACTTTGTAAGTGTTTGTACCAACATTGTACAAATACCTATACCTAGTTGAACTAACAGTAGTCTTTTCGGGTCAATTATCAAAGAAACTCGACTTCAATTTAAAAACAAGTTCATTTTCCACCACAATGTGAACCTACTCTTAAAATTAACCTCCTACCGACTTAAGACTTAAAGTATGCCATTTTCTCCAATGAAAGGCCTAAGTATAAGGTTGAATAGTGCGTCTCCATCGCGGACACTGATCCTTGGAGCCGGATGTCAACATTTGCTCATGCGATTTCGCCCCCGAGGCTGGCCGGGAAATGACATGCGCCCTTTATTCCCGGCCTCCCGGCCACTCTTTACTCCGAGATGCAATTGCATGCAAAATTTCAAAGAAACAGCCCCCAGTGAGATGAAGTAGCGACTTTGTAAGCTTCATTTGTGTTCTTTTAATTTTTAAATTAGGTTGTATGTTTCTGGGTTTTTTTATTGTTTTGGTTTCAAATAACTATCTGGAGAACGTTGGCTGGTATTGTTCAAATTGTTTGTAATAAGTATTTTTAAGGTAGACATACAACGGACTGTCAGCCATTTCACTACCTACGTCTAATTATGCTTCGTTATTTGGTGGCGTTCTGGTGAGGCAGTTTGGCTATTTTTGGTGTCCTACCATCGGGATAGCAAGATAAAATCCCTTTGCAGTCAATAGTTTGGATTGTAAACTATGCAGGTAGTGGAAAATACTTTTAGGTTACTTTCAGATACCCCCATGGTATTTAATGTGGGTGTAACTGTACAATGGGTTTTATTTAGGTTGATTTTTCAAATAGCATATTTTGAATGAGAGAATCTGAATGTGAGAACGTTGTGGGCCCTGTAGACTCATATAAGTTTCAATATATTGACCTTTACCCATTTTATTTTACGTACCTAATTGTTAAGTACCTACCTGGTACCTGTTGAAAAGTCTACTCCGTCCTCTCATACTTATTATCACTGTAATACATATAATAAGGTTGTAAAAGCAATTTTTTTAAGTAACCTTGGAATGTCCTGCCGGTTCTTATGCATATTCACTTAAAAAAAGATATTAAAAACTTGTTGAAGGCTAAAAAGCTAGTAACATCGTTCTTGCAGCGAAGAACTACCAGTTTTACAACCGGAGCTATTTGTTCCCGGCTGAAGTATGATAGGAACAAGAGGCTATTAAAACTAAAACTTCCACGAAAGCTGGTTTACCTGAACATAGGAGAACGGCTTAGCATAAAATATTATTTTATATTGAAAACATGTGCTGGGGTTGAGAAACTTTACTTTTAGAACTAATATCAATTCAAATCCGGTAGTATACGGTTTGATACGATTTTTTTTGTAAGAACTTAACCTTTGACTATTCGAATGGTGGGCGCAGTTTCTTATGAAAAAAAAGGTACGTGCATTGGTTAAAACGTTCTGGCGCTCCCGTTAGTTTTATAATGCGTTTGAAAGATTATAATTAAGCATCGATTGGGCTGATGCTGCAGCTAGAGGATGCTTCGCTGCCCTCTTAAGCAAGTTCTTAATTACGAGTTTTTTTAAGGTCACTCACATTTCGACTTTTTTAACGTATTTATTATCGGTTATTTAAAAAAAAGTTATATCAATCCATTATATCGTGTTATGTACCTATAATTTCTAAAGTATATGTATAATGTACCTAAAGTTTCTGTTTTTTGTTTGATTAAGTCTACAAATATTTCAGGTCAATGAATTTATTATATTTATAAATGGTTTAAATATAGTATTTTGTTAGTAAAAAAATAATTAAGTACTTTATTTAGAATAACGAAACTATCACAATTTGTCCATACAAAGTGGGGTCTCTACACACCCCATGTGGGTAGTTACATTCTTACCTATGTGCGAGTAACTGAGGGTTAAGAGACATACTAGAATCAACAGCCATATTGAACTGTGTAACACTAAGTACAAGATGTAATGTGATGTACCTACTCATTATAATTAACAACTTCTACTACAAAACGAACCCTGAAATTGCGAAAAACCATCAGCTGTTTAATATCTATATTTACTCGAGAGTTATGGGAACATTTGACTCATGAAGCTATTTCAGGGTTAGCAAATATTGTACATAATTATGAGTAAAAGTACCCTTCAGGATTGTTTTAATAATTTCAATTACACCTAGTGTAGAGACATCAATAAGCGACAGCAGTGACACTCCCTAGATAGCCAGTAATAAAACATGTAACTCACAGTCAATACATTGAAATAGATGCATCACTATGCACTTTGACGTGACGTATCGCCGGACAGTTGTTCCGAATCGAATCGGACTTTATTTGACGTCACTAAAAATGGTGATGCACATTTTCGCAGAGCGGGATAGAGGAAAGTGCGCGTCACCGGCCGAGGGGAGCAGAAATCACGACAGCAAACATTGACTTTAGACTTTTACTCTTTTACTCACTTAGCCTAACTCTCCCCGCTGCGCTGCAAATCACTCCACTAGAAACGTAGAGGAAGTTTTAAATTGTGAAATTTCTTTAAATAATTTAAAACCGTCTGCTATGAATCGACTTAGTGAGTTATTGAATAGTTTCTGAACTCGTAATTGGGTTCATATGTAACCTTTGTTCAATAGTTACCTATTTGAATACCTAACTTTATACATATACCTAGTCTGTGTTCTGGGTATCTATGAATTTATAGCTACAAATGACTGGTATTAATTGAATGGGTAAATTGGTTCGCTGAATAAGACACAATAGGAAGGAATTGATATTTGAGAAGCTGTTTGCGATCTAAATGGCTTGCGTGAAGGTTGATGGATAGATATTGAAGGTCAGGCAATGTTGCCATAGTGATGCGTAAAACAAAGATCGGTAGATACGCTATTCGAAAACTAAAACAATATGTTTTTTTCCGAAAAGCACGTGAAAAATTCGTTAACTTTCTTAATTCTTTCTTAATACCGGCACGGAAAGTTTGCTGCAGGTAAATTTGTCGATAATTTGTATACAACTTTTTATTTATAATATGGGAGTAAGTCTACTAAATAAGTGTGTATCATGCGTTAATAAGCAATTAAATGATTCCGACACCAATAATAATGATGTTTACTTAAAGCACTCACTTTTAATTGAAAACCACCAAGTATCAACAAAATAAAAAAATATCCAAAATCTAGTAGGTCCCGATATCTTGTTAAATGTTTGGACGCTTATTGGCATTTTTAAATACGTAAGTAGAAATAGAAAGAGATCGAAAGCAAAAACATTACAAATTAAACATAACAAAAGGCAGATCAGACTTGAAAAGTTTAAAACGAGACTTACACTATTATCTCCAATCACACGATCGGCTGGCTCCGAAACCAGCATAACTCATAATTAAGCACTTATTAGACACCTACAGATCTGCAGTTATTCAAATATCGAAGTCAGCGATCTAATACATGGGGGAGGCTGCAATCACTCCTCTTGAATTACGGCGTGCATTTAATCTTTTCAGACGTTCTCAAATACTCGCTCATTAGCCCGTGTAGCCACTTCAGACGTCGCCGATTTGTTACCTTGGATGTGCCGATAGAATGAAAGAACGCGCAGATTTGTGAACACACCACCTTATTTATTCTTCTTTTATTAACTTGAGGATATTTTGAATGGAGAGGTGAAGAGTTTTTTGAAAATGATTTGAGTTCAGGAAAGTGTTTCTTTTGTGAAAACATTACCTTCACGTAGTACCAGTTGGAGCGATTAAAGTTTAGTTAAGTAGAAGGTTGTTATTGAACATGATGAAGCCGACCCTAACCTAGTCGGGAAAAGGCATGTTGGGGTTGCCTTCCAGTCTAACCGGATGCAGCTGTAACGGTAGTACCAGTATTTTACATGGAGCGTCTGCCTATCTGACATCCACAACCTAGTTACTGGGCACCATAATACCCGATAACTATTGGTCTCCTTACTATTCGTAATGATTTTCAAAGATCTACAAATATCAGCCGAGACTAACGGGTCAACGCACTTTCACGCACCGAGGGGTCTGAGTATGTAATGAACCCATCTACAAACTGACCTCGGCAGGGGTAGCTTAACCTTCGATCGACCCGCCATGCTGGTTTTATTTAACCACAAGCTCATCCCCAGAGAAAAACACAATAACAAAAGCAGTAATAAGTAGGTATAGGAGATATAAGTACCCTTTCATGCTTCCCTTGTGTTATCTGAGAGCGGCAGGTTCGTCTGTACGTACCGAGAGTGACAGGGGGTGTTATGGTGCGATGCTGGCCGTCGATGGCGTCATCCGCGATTGACGTGGCTTAACGAAGAAGGCCAACTAGCGACATCAGAACGACGGATTACTGTTTTCGTACTTTTTGTACCGGGATGAACTAAGGACTAATAGTTTTGAAAAAGTTAAAATATAACTGAAGTACAAAAACTTGTACTTGATATTTACGACGTTTACAGTTAATCCTTAAAATGTCCAATTATTCTTTGCTGTAAATAAGAGTGGTGGAGTGACAGGGTATCAGGGGTATCGCGGATTGGTGGCAAAAAGGCGAAGATATAATAGGCAGACTAATAGCATATTGGATAGTTGATATTATGAGGCTAAACCATAGTGCTGTTTACACGAAAAGCTCTCAAAAACAAAAAAACATCTTGGGAAAACAGCTTCAAGTTCGACAGCTATTTAAGGAGGCTCATAAACCAAAATTGCCAATTTGAAAATTAAATTTTACATGAAAATCACAAAAATTGTTGTTACCAGTAGTTAAAATAATTGTATGAGTAGCGAACTACATAATATTTTTAAGGAGCTTGATAGATTGCTTTGCGAGGGGCAAAGCAATCGTACAATAGTAAAACTGACTTGATAAAAATTAATCACGAATCCATGACCTGTAATAAAATGCATTTTCGATTTCTACTAAATATGCTCATAACTAAAAGGATACAATTTCGATGTTTTATTGTAATACCCAACGAAGGGCTTTCACTGTCCATTTTATTAAATTCATTCTAGTTTTGGATTGATTGATCGATTGATTGATACTACGTTCTTATTTAGAAGAAAAAGTCACCTTGCCTTGCATGTTGAACTACAAGGGTATTGTTGTTTCACAAATCGGAGGTGAATATATGGTATGTACAGATATTTGAAGTGAAAACTTCTTTGGCCGCGTTGGGTGATTTTTGGTAGGGGCAAAATGTATTAGTTACTCGTACCTATATGCTGTGTTACTTGTAATTGAGTGTGCATTACAGGATAGTGTATACTGTATGAGTTATAATTTTGTAATATTTAATTGTAATGTATTTTTCGTTGGTGATCCTTCAAATAAATAAATAAATTGCAACATGCTAATGTGACGTATTGTGACAGACTGGCTGAGTTATTCGAAAGTTTCAAGTTTTCACTTCTCTCGGAAGTCCCCATGACCACCAATTTTGTTTTTCACCTCAAGCCCAAAGTAATGACGTTAATTGAATCATCATTATACCTCTGTAGTTGTCAACGCTTTTATTGTTTGTATACTCGCATGTGCTGGTTGACGCGGGGTAATAATTTAGTTTTATGATTATATTTTGTTTTACAATGTAAATTACTTCACATACAATTGTATAGGATCAAGTTCATCTAACTTTTTAGATGTACACATGTGTTGTTACTTGCTAGGGAGTTTGTAAAGCCACTTCTTCTTCCCCAGTAAACCACTAGGAAGTGGTGAAGTGAGCGTGTTGGGGCTGTCTTGATTAACTTTGACGTTCAAAAAATGCTGTTTCTCAGCCTAATTTTAATAAATGTTTAGGGGTATGAGGAACAGGGTGTAAAGTTCCTTATTCTCCACAGAAAAAGAAAGATCCCCGACCAAACCGGTGGGTGTTGTCGGGTTCTTGTATTAATATATTTTCAATCACGCGGATATTTTTAATATCGCGAGTTAAGAAACGTCAGATTTAGTTCCTATGTGGCGAGATAGATGTCGCTACATGTGATCGCTACAAATGATTTAGTAACGCCAATGTTTCTAAATAATGTTAAAACAATGACAACACAATATTCCTGGCATCGTTGTTGAAATTGCACATACAATAGTTTCATACAAAGAAAAGTTAGGACATATTTTAGCAGCTTATTGTTCCGCGGTAGTTCGCAGAAACAACTGTCAGGAGTGGTTTTATAATAGTGCTTAGCGCTTATAACTTGGTTGCTGTATTTTCGTATGTACGACTATACCTTATGTCAAAATATTTACAAGTGCTGGACGTACAATGTGGTAAAAAAAGGAAAATAAAATACCTAGGTACTTGTAACATTTAACCTTATGTTAAAATATTTTTCAAGTTGAACCCTGTCGCACAATGTGGAAAATATTAATATTTATAATTAAAACGACAAATAAATTATCTATTTGTAACATAATATAACGTCATGTCCATATTAAAAAACAAAAAATAATGCTGGACAATCCACACGGCATCATCTAGCCCCAAGCTAAGCAGAGCTTGTATGGGTACTAGATTACTGATATACTTAGTACAGTACATTACAAGATGATGTTTTATATTAAAAATAGCAAATACCCAGAACACCCGGAATTTTTTTTTGTAGATCGTACAAACATTTGTCCCAAGGCGGGGATCGAACCCGCAACCTTCTGCGTCGCAGGTGGACCTTCGCCCGCTGCGCCACATCGGTCGTCATATTTCGCGAGGGGTTAGGCAGAGGTGCACGTATAGTAGGTACACCCTATCGCACCACACCTACTTGTAAATTAGAAAAAATATATTCTCATACACAGATTCTTGAATTCTATTGATTTTTATCATTTAACTTCTGGTAGATACTCATGCTCTTAAGTATGCTGTTTAAATGGACATGAAAATGAAAAAAAAAATGAAGTGTAAATGTGCGACGATATGGTTGGCGCAGTGGCTGAGCGATCGACTGCTGCGCCACGTGTCGAGGGTTCGATTCCCGCACGGAACAAATATTTGTATGGCCTACAGGTAATTGTTCCGGGTCTGGCTGTTCGTGTATGTGACTTTAAATGTTTGTAAACGCACCCATGACACGAGAAATTGCTAGTGTGGGGCAAGGTTTAAAAAAAAAGTGTTATTTTTAACCGATTTATAGAATAAATATCTATTTCTATTTTTTTTTTCTGTACAGTTCTTGAACCACTTCTCCGTGTTTCTTTAAAAGAAAAACAAAATTACCGAAATTGTTGCACGTATGTCAAACTTATTCAATTTCATTTCAACAATACAAAAAAAGGCGCAATTGAAAAACTTCCTTGTTTTTATTAGTGTCTGGTCGATTAAAAAGGACCGTAATATAAGAAATATCCAACCGTTCCATTATAGTAAACAAATAGTTGTTAGAAGTGGTGTTAAGAATAGCTTTAGTACACTTGTGTGTGCCACGCGTGTATTTTATGTTTCTTTACTGTGATAATGGTAGAAACGTCTTGAAATTAGTTTCGTTACAAGACAGTTACTGCTTCTAGTCTTTGTGTGATACGATTCAGTTCATTTAGAGTACATTTTAATGGGGTTTCTCTTTGTGTAATTATAATGAAGGTGATTTACTCCAGGTTTCTAAAACTCCATACAATTAATGGCGATATTGATATTTTTTCTGTAGTTTGGTTTTAACAAACAATTTTAAACGTCAAACAAGCAAAAAAATCAGGGTAGGTCGGTGTTTGGATACTTTCTGAGAAAAAATACCCAGTCCACACTTTATCTTGGTCAGATCTTGTCTGGATCATGTAGATTAACGTCTGAGATGATCTGTTGAGGAAAGAACCACACTGATATGACATTTTCAGTTAGTGCACGAGCTCTAGACATCTCATAAAAGCTACTCATCATCTGCCTAGCCTTTTCCCAATTATGTTAAGGTCGGCTTCCGGTCTAACCGGATGCAGCTAAATGCCAGTATTTTACATGAACCGACATGTGCCTATCTAACCTCCATAACCCAATTACTGAGAAACACGATATCCTTTGATAAGACTGGCAGTAGACGTTCAGGCTTCTGAATACCCGTAACAATATTATATTATCGCAATTTCAGGGTTGGTCGTATAGTCAAAGTAGTTCATTTTCCTGAGTAGAGGCTACACTTCTTATAGTATGGATGATATCTAAGTCGTATTTCAATATATAAAAATTGATTTGTAAAAGTCTAAGCGCTGAGCTTGAGCCTTTACAAATCCAAAAAGATAATCAAACATTAAGTTGAATAGGGGATTCAACTTAATGTTTGATTATCTTTTTGGATTTGTAAAGGCTCAAGTATAATTTAGCGAACAAACAGGTAAACGGCCGAAAATCTGATTCCAAGTCTAGTGACGTTCCAACTTATCGACCCATTCGGCAACTGTGCGACAAAGCCGAGAGGTACGGCTGTCTAGCAAAACAATAAATATTTGAATATTTTAACGCCGTATTCTGTTAAAGGGATGTAAATGACTAGCTTGTCCAATTTGCATTGAACAGATTAACGTCATAATCGGCGCGATTCAATCAGCGATCCCGAGAACACTCTGGACAGGGGACAGGGGGTGATGGGCAGAGGACAGGGGGACACCGATGCCATTTAACGTGGATACTAATAACTTCAGATAAAATGCTAATTTTGTGTTCATTCGATTTGGGCGAAGACGATAGGCGCTCCTTTGGTAGACTGGTTCCTGTGAATTGGGTGTTGTGATGTTTTGATTTCTTGTATTATTATCTTACTGATATGTTTTCATGACCTTTCCACGTTTTAGTTGTGCAGCTGTTCGATGCAATGAAGGCAAACAAAACGTCAAATTATAACAATAATTTATTTTTTTATTTTTGCATCACAGTATCCATTAGAAATTAAAAACAATAATCAATGTTGTCTAGTCCTAGGTCAAAATAAAAATATGTATTATGGTGCTTTGATGAAGCCGAAACCTTTGTTTCAGGTCTACGCTAGGTCTTTTTAAATTTAACTGACAATGCGACATATTGGTCAAAAATTAAATAATTGTCCCAATGTTTGAGATAAAAAAAAAACGGATTGTCCGATTGTCGCCTATCACCTATTATAGAATAGTTCCCTGGTCCTAAGGACATAATTATGGTTTCCGATTAGATAAAGCTAGAGAATACCTTTCCTTATACTTAGAGGTAGCCGTGTACGATTGGAGTGTGTGAGTGATTTAGAAATTAATACGCATTAAACTGATTGCGTATTACCATATGTATGTACTTAAGACTGCAGGCAGATGCTGGATGCGGCAAGCTGAAGACAGGGCGCTATGGCGCTCATTAGGAGAGGGCTATGTCCAGCAGTGGACTAGTATAGCCTGATGATGATGATGATGATGATGATGATGATGATGATGATGTACTTGTGGTAGAAATAATCTTAGAAGAAATGTGACTATGTTGCGATATATAGAAGATTTTTGACAACGCCACAGTCAAGGATAATAAGCCACCAATGAATAAGGAAGATAGAAGAGGAAAGATGCTGTTGTCTTTGTTTATTTTGTAATAATAATAATAATAATAATAATAATCATTTATTTCGGACATAATTAAAATCCATAATGAGTTAGTAACAGAAAAGCTTACAACTATGTTAGTAACCTTAGACAAAATAAATTAATCAAAAAAAGTTTATCTACTTCATAAATTTAGTTCATAAATAGAGGCATCCTCTTAGAAAACTGAAGAATCGTTTAGTAACCAGTTGTGAATCTACTAAGGGACCGTTCGACGGGGTCGCAGTGCCTCTTTATAAGTAAACAGCTTTAAATAATCTTGAACAACAGGTAATAACTCCTTGTCGCGTTCTCGACACGACTCAACGAATTAATAATCGCCTCTTAACTTCCATAGCAGCTAATATTTATAAAAAAAAAATCCCCGAACTCGATCGCCCTCAATTCAGGGGTAGCAATCCGATCCGAGTGAACGCTTGTCATATTGATTCAGAGACGTACATAAGTGAGTGTTCGGAAGCTACGATAAGGCGAAACGTGACTACGGAACCCGTCGACGGACCAGCCATGTGGACCTTTATACTTTACACTTACGGAACCATGTAAGCACCTGCCTGCCCTTACAAGTTACAACCCACCAACCCACGGCTGACTTACTACGTTTTTCCAGTTTATTGTAATTTGCTTCAGAATAAACAGTTCGATTCGCGAACAATTCTCGACGTAGTCTTGCTTGAAACAGCGAAATAAATTGAATATGTCAGATGCATTGATAAGGAATTGTTGCATTATATTTGGTTATGTTTTGGAATGTAAAATTGTTTAGAATGATGTTGTATTAGAGGTGCTTGGAGATTTGGTTTCCAAACTGAGGTTAAAAATAAATTACTTAGCAAATGGGAGGGTATTAACAATCACGCAAAATTAAAAAAAAGCGGAATTCTTTGAATACCTAAAGATATATTCCTAATATGGTTCCGATGTGAAAATGTGTATATGAATACTTTGAGAGAAAATGCTCGTGAGTATATTGAAAATGATCCGTAAAAACGGTTAAAATAACTCTAATAGTTTATTTCATCATCAGCCTTGAGTTGATTAGAGCCCTGTGCGTATGCCAGTTTTGTTTCCACAGAAAAATAAAGCAGGTCGCCATAAAACGTCCATTTATTAATAAACTTTTCTTTGCGCACAAATAAATTTCCCACAATAAGTTAGGCGCCGGTGTCAAGACATTAATTTTATGATCCACGAAATCCCGGCTCTAAATTCGTAACCAAAGTTAGTGTTCAAAGCAATAACGTAACGGTAACTTAACACGGGAACTTTAAAAAAGGAACGTACAATAAATAAGAAAAGTATAAAAAAAAGTGACAGTTAAGAGGTACACTTTTTGGAAGTTCGTGAAGTAAAAAGGCGAGGTTTCAGAATTATAACTAGATTAATGTTCGTTGACTGGAACTACCCTGGTGAAACTTTGTAACTAAGTGGGAACAGAGTTTTGTATTATTTTTAACGAACCGAAGCGCCTTCGGAATTCATTAGCTTGGAAAGTATTGAAGAAAAGTCTACTTCCAATATGTGCCGACGGACCACGGCGACGGAGACGATGGAGACGACGAGGAACTGACGGGCTTCGGTGACTAACATTTCCTTCTTTTTAATCATTTTTCTTTAACCCTTATGTACCTTTCCTCACTTTCAAGCTAACACAAAGTATCCAACTTGAACTCTTAACAGAATATTTATTTACGAAAAGGAGAACACACAACCTAAGTACACAATAAAACATAGAAGTTTTTTGCTGAAATACGATTTCTAGGAAGTTTTAAACGTTATTGTTTGGGTCTAATATAGCTGTTATGAAGAATCTGAAGGAGCTGGAGTTACAAAATATATTATGTCAGTAACAGTCGTAACAATTTATGTTATGTTAGCTAAAACTAATGTTATGTGCGTAATTACTTAAGTAGATAGTTACTTCATACGTTTTGTAAACACAATATATCTCTACATTAATCTGTAAGAGTACAAGCTACAAAGGGGAGGACGATATAAAAAAGAGAAAATATAGTATCGTAGCGCAATCGTCTGACATATACATGGTACCTATGTCAGTAAACATGGAATTAACTAGCATGGCTGAGGTTGTTGGAATGTAGTCCGATCGATTGAACTACTAAAGGCTTGTATGTATTTGTGTAATGTCAGCGATGGTTTAAAATTTATTTGTATGTAACTTTTTGATTACAACTAATAAAGCCAAGTGAAAAAAAAAATAACTACCAATGTCAAAAAAAGTAACCAAAAGTACCTATGTATCTTTTTGAAATCATATGTATTTTCCAAGTTTATCTGAGACATCGGTCAAGGAAGACACAGTTAGGAAACCAGATTTATGATTTAGATAATTATCAAACGCTTTGAGCAAAGGTGGTGGTTAATGCTTATGCCTCTGTATGAGAACAGGTCTGTGCCCTGCATTGAAACAATAATAGACTGATATTATTATTAAGAGGCATTACGTATTTTAGGCGCACTAAAAGCTTCAAAGCATAGAATCACTGAAATCACTGAAAACTGGCTGCACTTTACTGCGACGGAATCGGAGGCCTCTGCAGAATAATGCATGCGCCAGTCGGATGCTAATACCAGACCACAAGCTAGACAATAGCCAGCCACCTCTAAAATATTCACGAAAAGAGACCGCCTGATCTATTCCCGGAAGAATTCTCCATTAAACCTAAGACATTACACTAAGGAATACACGATGGAAGGAACATCGACGCACATACTTATACCGTGAGTTTAGTAAATGACTCTGGACCCTCCAATTATGTTTCGTCCGTTTTTACAAATTTCTACGTTTTTTTCTAATGTTTTTTGTGTTTACTTTTAACTGTGAAAAATCATGATTTCGGCCTTACTCAATGTGATTTTTTTATGAAAGAAATTAATTACATATTATTATTTACTTTTGAATTTAACATCCTTTTGGATTTGATAGAAATTATGACTTTCTCTTACTTGAATTTTTGCGATTTAAACTAAAATACACATAACAAAAAATCATGAATAAAAGAGCCGACAAAAAATTTCAACGCTGAGGAGTCCAGAGTACTGAACCCGAGATATCAGCTTGTACGTCGATGCCTTTTCCACCCTGTATACACCTATGTACTCGTAGGTAGGTGCGACTAATCTTAATCTCCCTCCACTAATCCTAATGACTGCAGCAGCACTTCAAAGTTATGTACTGTAATATCGTGAAACTTCCCTTCGCAAGCAATCTCCATAATATTCACTCAGCACGCGTTAGTTATCATATCTTTAAACAATTGTTGTATTGTGATCAAGTCGGGAGCTGATATGCTGATATAGAAGTTAAACACAAGTTTGCATAATGTGCTTGTACGGAGTTAGACGGCGAGTGGAATCGCTCCTCATTAGGCAAATCGGATGGCGTTAGCTCAACCTATTAGCTCAGTCAATGTTTGGCGATCCCATCACCCCGCCCGCTCATCACTCAGATAGCTCACGATAAACCATCTTTCAATTATCTTTTATACGTTGATTGACATTCAACTTTAATTTAACCGAGGAATTTAATTTTAACCAAACACAAATTATATTATATGGTTAACCGTTTCAGATCTTTGATGAGCTTAGTTGGTATTTAATTTGTAATCAGTACTTAGCTATCTAACAAATACCAGCTTAAGCGCTTAGCGTTTACACAGAATATTTGTGAACAAACTTTAGTATAAGGTGGGCTCGATTCTTGAAAGAGAACTTTACTGAATTATAAGCGAACTTTAATAGCGGACACGAAAGGTAAAAAGTTTATTTTAAAATAACCATCAAAAGCGAACATTTTCCCGTGACTTTATGAAACGTTTCAGTAGATTTATGAATAAAACCTTTCAGGGCGGATGCGAGGCCGCAATGTAATTTAGGTCGTATAAGGAATAGCGCCGCAGCCTCCAAAATTAGACCGTTATCATTCCACCGCTGTCGCCGCGGAGATCACCAGTTATATGAGCCAATACACCGAACAGAATAAATTTGCTTTATACGGACAGTTGACCTTCATAACCGATATTGTTGCCTTTATACAAGGAAATATTTTGGAAATTCCCGACGTCCGACCTCCGCACCCGGGTCTTGTGTCGTTTTTTTTTAAGTTATTTGCGCTGCAAAGCCGAAGCTACGAGTATATGAGAAAATTGGAAAAACCTTTAAAGTAATTGAGAGCCCAGGGAAGCGTAGATTTATTAGACGCGGACTCATAATGTGATGGACTTCAGGATTATTTTTAACGGTGAACGAATTTAGTATATGTAATAAAGTCACCCTTTTTAAAATATTTTCTAGTCGTCCATTTTATATCGTACACATAATTCCAGTGTTACCAGTATTTCTTATGAAAACTGCATACAAAACATCAGCGGAGCTTCCTAGAAAATTCATAGGCGAAAGAAACTCATCCGCACACGCTGGGGATGATACCGCACGTCACCGACATAGGATGGGCACAGCGGCGCGGCGGCGCAGCGGGGGCCTTTGTCTCGACCTGCCCTTTTGTGAGAAATTCCAATTAATACGTTATACTTTTATGAGAAAAAAAACCCATGTATCGATTCGCGCTCTGAAATTGGAACAATACCACACCACTATTGTGTACCTGTCAAACGGCCATGGCCCAAAATTAATATTTGTAGCGTCGTTTTGAACCTTCCGGAGTTTAAAATGTATCGTGTTATACAGCGGAGACTATTAGCATTACAGTACATTGCGCACATTGGCCGCTTTCATGCGTAATTCATGTGTTACGCGACGCATTCCAAATGTAATCCAACACGCCAACTGGCCACTGTGCACTTTTCGCCAAAAAGGTAATTAAATTATTAAAGATCCAGCCGATGCACGAGTTCAGGTACACAATCACTGTATATCAACTTTTAATTGTATATTAAGAAGCTTAGTCAGAAAAGGATGTTAAATATGAAATCAATTGGAACGGACTTTTCCATTAATAAAGGAACTCGGGAAGAAAGGACGCCGTGTCCTCTCTAATTAGAAGTCGCGAGTCGAATTTTCAATGCGTCTCCCGCCGTTTTACTAATGGTGAACTGAAATAAAAGTTTATATTTACTGTGCGTGGCTTCTTTCTTTGAATGAATATTTATACTTTCTCTCTTCACTTTATTCACCTCAAAGCCAACACCGCACCGGCTGAAGTTTTTACGGGTATACTTTTTATGGCGGAATTTTTCTTTGACTTTTCTTGATGTTTAGACTGAACTGAAACGTGTTCCGCGATGTGTTTCTCACGGATACATTATTTTTATTATCTGACTCTGTATGTGTTAGTAGGTATGTCTATATTTACACTTCGGAGTTCTAGTACAAGATAAAATAAAACGGAGGCCAAGTTAATTTGCTAAGGGAGGCTCTATATTAGCATGTGGGTGATGCGACGCGCGACACATCTCGGGGCGTCACGTCGCCTCGCCAGCGGGGAATCATTTGTTAGAACAGCAATAAAGCGGAGGATTAGCAGCCGTCAGGAGGCGACAAACTTCCCAATAAGCCGCCGCCTTCCGGTACACCGCGACTCGCTTTACAAGAGTAATGATGCTTAATTTTAATGACGCGTCGCCGACCAGAGCGGCACGCCCACTGCCGCCCGCGTCGCCGCCGCCGCCGCCACCGCCCGGCCGCGCGTGACCCGACTTCACAACTAACACTGATATTGGAAGACTCAACGACGACGACCGAAAGTCTGACGATAAATTTAGTTATTACTTGTGAAAATAGACGGAAGGAGATCGCTAACTTGTCCTCGTGAGAA
This sequence comes from Phlogophora meticulosa, assembly GCA_905147745.2. Taxonomy (NCBI): domain Eukaryota; kingdom Metazoa; phylum Arthropoda; class Insecta; order Lepidoptera; family Noctuidae; genus Phlogophora; species Phlogophora meticulosa. Next base: position 11,092,317 of record LR990522.1, on the reverse strand, counting down.
GATAATGGATCATTGTGGGGGATGTTTTTAGTTACTTCACGAAAAAGGTCTCGTTAAAAGCCCCGTTATGTGAGGAGTTTTCGAATTGTATTCCGGAGTTTCCCGTTTAAACCAGAATTGACGATACAAATTTTATTTTAGTGGTAAAAGTTTAGATTATATTTAGATCCCGTCTAACTAATCCGGCGTTTTATCACGCAAGTTTTTCCCATTGTATGTCTATCATCTTAGAAACTGATATTATTGGAAATAAATTTAAAACTTTTGCTATTAGGAAGGTACGGTATAATAAACATTGTTCGACATCTCTGAAATGTAATAAATTTCAAAAGGAAATTGAGCCTTATTAAATTAATCATGATTGGCCAATTAGAGAACACTGGACAGGTCAACAGATCAAACGATGCGATGTAACGTCCATAAATGTTAGCAAAGCCAGATAATGTTTGTCATCGAATATGTACCAGTTTATTGAATTGGAACGTTGGGAATGAACATTTCGGGTGTGCAAACAACAGTCTATATAAAATTAAAGACAGCCGACGGCGACGCGCGGCCGCGGCCCGTCCATCCACCCATCCATCCGTCCGTTCGCGCTCAAAACTCGATGAATATTGTTTACAAATGCACCGCATCCATAACGAAAATGTTTGGTTGATACCACCCAACTGATATATCGATACTTTTCAATATTTCATCGCGACGTAAATGGTTCTCGTGTTGTAAACTAGTTGGATATGTTTTGATTTGATTAAATGTTCATGTTTTTTTTTTGTATGCGATATTGTCACAGTGATTGATACCATTGTATTATTTACTTTTAGGCAAATAGTTAATGAATTTCTGGGTGAGGCCTTTTCCTCGAAAACTATAGTATTCATGTAGTTTTAGTCAGTGCCTAATCCATAATTCTGAAGTTATTTAAAAGACACTAAACTTGACTCGTCTCATTGCATAAACTAGCTCCAAAGTCTCCTCTCGACAGCATCCGTAACATTATAGTGAGACGAGTGTAGTCAACGGCAGTAAACGGCGGCAGGCATGTAACAATATTTCCCACGGCAGCAAATTGAATAAACACATCACCGTGCGCCTTAAACGATGAAAAGACAAGTCCAATAACGGCGGGCACCGTAAGCGATAAATATTCCGCTATCTACCGCCGCCACGCTCAACATATTTATGCTATCCTAGTCAGCTTTACTAGCTTGCTCAAGATATTTGTTTTTCCCGGAATAATACAATTACACCAATGTTTTAGTTACGCATTAAATCCTTCAAGTTTCTTTTGCAAACTGCCTTTGTGCCTTCGCTAACTTGATGAGTTTGGCACAGATTTAGACTGAACGCTCACATGAATGTGTTTACAGATGATATCAATTTTCGGAGTTGTTATTTCATTGAAAAAAATGAAAATACCTTTGTGTTGGCTGTTTACATAAATCAAATTATAATTTTAATAATAAACACACGGTTTCGGTATAAAATAATAAACTCATCATAAAATCATTTGACGTAGACACGCACAAATGTAAGTAGGTACGTAAGTAATATACCAACATACGCGAAAAAACGAGATTCCCCTTCGAGAGAATTCGTGCTAAAACTGACAAACATGCAGGAGGGCTCCTAATTTTCATATCGAAAAAAACCAAAATGGCGTCGTTGTACACATGTTGTTGCGTGAATTTCTCTTAGGGTCACGTATTGGTATCGTCTAATACAATTTGTTCGGAGACGCGCGGCGCCCGCGGAATGCAAACACACCCGCGACACTTCATAACACATGACGATTATTCGCAATTTGTTGTCGGGACATGGGCGAAATAGAAAATATTTATGTGCTTCACAATATGTACTTAGAAATAAATGGTACGTTTCCTAAAAAAAATATTTGGTACTTTTTATCTTCAAATACCTACTTAAATTTTTTTTCTTCCTTTATACTTATTTTTCTGGTATGTTTTTCACATGAAAATATGGATGAAGAAATAGCGAATAATCCGTCCATAATGAAGATGGAAAAGCACACTTTGAAACAGAAATATTATGGTAAGCTTTGATAAAGGTCAAGGAAATATAGTTATTTGCCGAAAAAAAAGAAGTCCTACCCACTCCGTAAAATAATCCCTCATCATTATCTTGCGCCACTGATAAGACCATAAACAAAATGCTATTTTTAGTAAGACATTGCCACAAAACTGGTGTAAATATAAACAATTTCCATTTTGGGTTTTGACGTGGGAAGATTTAATTTAGAAAGCGTGTTTACAACATTTGCGTACGTCGGTAAAGCGTTGAGTACATCGATATTACTCTCGAATTATTAAGTCTTGGCGGCGTCCGCCCGTAAAGCAAACACATGAATAATACCCATGAATACAGTAAAGAAGCGGAGCGATGTGCACAGGCCAGGGATTATCGGAATTTATGTGGCAGTGTGTGACGCACCTCCCGCTTGTTCGGCGCGAAGAAAAATATTGTGGTCTGAGAGCTTAAATATTGATGGATTTATGAACGCTCTTAAAATTATGACAGGCTCGAGCCACCGGCAACTTTATTGAGTCTTATCTCGACGCTAGATTTATTGGTGTCTGTATCAAGTTTAGGGGAATTATTTTGTTGTTTTCACTTAGGTAGCCACTGAAGAATGAGAAAATTGCTTTTCAAAGGTACGTTATGTACTTAAGATCTCTAACAGAACTCGAATTGAAACAACAAGTGCACTGAAATAGTTTTATAGTAGCAAAATGTTTTGTCGGGGATCTCTTGCATATCTGTGTTTCGTAATGTTAGTTTATGTTCTTTGTCTTTGTGGGTCGTACACGCGGTATACAATAAAATCTTCGATATACAAGAACCAGCCGAGGTATTATACGTTCCGCGGGTCTTGTGTATCAGATATTCATACAACAATATATGTTTTTCTCCAGCAGGTAATAGTGAAATGTGATTGTGTAAATATCAAAACGGCTCCTGTGAACTTATTGTCAGTACCTAGAAAACGTACCGACGTCGAGCCAGCCATTGTACATTCATACGTCTGACAAGCAACAAAAGAAAATATTTTCTGAAAGAGTACTCTCAAACTAAATCATTTGAAGCAAGAATATAAGTTGTGAGTAACAGACAGATGGCGCAACTTGAGGTGCGAATAAAGTTCGAGTGGGAAAACTTATTCCTCTTCGAATCGTCAGCGGGCGCAGTTTGTGCCCCCGGGACACCTTTAACAATTTGTAAGTTATTTATTGCTGCCAAGAAATATCATTAACCCTTTTAAATTTAACAGCTTTAGTTACGAAAACTTTTGTTTGCCACAGGTATTTACTTAACAGTTCGCAGAGGGGTGCATTTTGTTTACAAGGAAGTGATTTCTGTATTATCATGTCTGCAACATTACTATAAATTACATTAGTACCATCAGCCCCTAAAACTAATATAACTTGCCAACTATTCGTTACATTCTAAATATTTCTGAGTAATCGTCAAGTTGGCCCGTTCCAAACAAAGTTGGCGGGGTTATTTCAACTAAACTATTACTTTTGAAAACTGAGTTAACATGCAAATCTTCGTCCATTCCGAGAGGATCTTGCTTACGTAAGCGGTGTTTAATACTTCGCGCATACTTATACTTTTCTTTCTTTTTAAGTCTTTCCAAAATTAAGATTTTACGACACAAAAATGGTAACCGGGTGCTGAGGTTGCTCATCTCTGTGTTATCCAACTCCTGCAGTGTTGTGAGTATAGTGCTAGTTTATAGAGTTATAAGCATAGTCGGGTCCGGAATAACTACTTTTTAAAAGTTATCATTTTCCAACCTTTTGACAGCAGCTATTCGGCTTTTAAGACCTAGTCGTGTGCATTTTCCAGTCTCCTCATGCATGAAATGATAGCTCGTTTGTGGTTTTATAGCAAAGAGTTTTCAGTACGGATACCTAATGTTATCAATTGAGGGGCAGATAATCCGGTGCTCAAACCTAATATAGTTTATAATTCGCGCAAGAAGCGGCTATTACTTTTTTATATTATATAATTCGATTTTCAGCTAAGAATACGCGTTATTTTTATGTTATAGTTTTAAGTAAACATATCATGACGGCTGTAATCCTCAAAGGATTAGGCAGCGTATCTTAAGTACGAATTAATTAAATGAGAATTTTAGTGGTGAAATGTGGGTACATTTCACTACTAAAATTCTCATTTAATTTTGTAAAACGCTTCTTAGCTGTTATAAATAAATATAAGTTTCGTGCACATACACGATTTCTCGACAGTTTACAATTCTGACTACACTAAAGCAATCACAAACACAATTGCGTTTCCCGAAAACGATGGGTCTAAACGATTGGTAATAAAACCCCTTGGAAAAAATTCACAGAAACGGCGGTAGGTAAAGAAATGACCTACATTTTAAACGAAAATTAAATATGCATTTTCAATCCTCTTCCATTGCAGAACAAGGACACGCTATCTATGTAACTGAGACGATATGACTGGATTTTTTTGTAATTATTGCTGGAGGTAGAAAATTAGTGGAGCAATATTTTTTAATAGAAAAGAATTACTTAAATTATTGCGGTAATATTGCCTCTAATTGCTCTATATTCATTAATACTGGGTACCAAAGACTGGCACGAGGTGGCACAGGAAAAGAATGCTTGGAAGGACTTGGGGGAGGCCTTTGCCCAACAGTGGGGTAGAACAGGCTACAAAAAAAAAATGTAATGCCAATATTAAAGCTGGTAAATCTGAACGTCCTTAGACCTGAACGCCTTCACATTTTGACTAGGATATACTGGTTGTGACTTCTGTCCGCGTTTATTATTGAGAGGCAAAATGTAAATTACTCCTGAAAGGGTTGGGCAGAAGTGTGCCTTCAGTACACCCACATTACACCAGTAATGTTTTTAAGTCCCATGTAATTGGGGGTGGGCCTATTGCTATGAACTGGGCACACATCTAGACTCCGGGCTGCTACGGAGAAATTTAAGGGAAAATGTATCATCTGCCTAGCCTTTTCCCAACTATGTTGGTGTCGTCTTACAGTCTAACCCGATGCAGCTGAATACCAGTGTTTTAAATGGAGCGACTGCCTATCTGACCTCCACAACCCAGTTACTGGGCATCACGATAACCTTTTTAAGACTGGTTGAAAAACTTTCGGGCTTCTGACTACCCGTAACGACTCTCAAAGATCTACAAATGACAACCGGGACCAACGGCTTGACGTGCTTTCCGAGGCACGGAGGAGTTTCGATATGTTACGAACGGTCACCCATCCACAGACTGACCTCGGCAAGCGTAGCTTAATCTTCGATCAACCCGTGTGGCTATTTTTTACCCACGAGCTACTCGTGGAAAATGTATTGTCTTAAGTATTAAAGGGAAAATGTACAGTCGACATAATTAATTGCTGTATTTCTAATGCCTACGTGCAGTCTAGTAAGTTGCTTCATATTACTTCACATCACTATATGTGGCAAGCGACATCAATTGCTATTATCTTAGAACTGAGATAAATTAAATAATAAATAAATATTGCTGGACAATCCACACAGCATCATCTAGCCCCAAGCTAAGCAGAGCTTGTGTTATGGGTACTAGATGACTGATACACTTAATACAATACATTACATAGATAGATATTTTTATTATACATAGCAAATACCCAGAACACCCGGAACAAATATTTGTAGATCGTACAAACATTTGTCCCAAGGCGGGAATCGAACCCGCAACCTCATGCGTCGCAGGCGGACCTTCGCCCGCCGCGCCACATCGGTCGTCGAATTGTATTGGCGTATTTTAATTGCCCGTGTTAGTCAAACAGAACCAATTCCTTTTGAGTCCCGTCAGTATTTTCAGCAGCCATTACGCTGTTTTTATTTCCTAGCTAGCCTTAATGAACGAAAGGACTAATTTTTGTGAGTACCATAAGTCTGGCACTTAAGCTTATAAGTTCTCGTGTGTGATATTTCACTTTTGCTTAGTTTGCAGCTTTGCTTTGCGGTTTTTAATTATGTGCTTTGCTTTTCTTGATGTTTTGGCAAAATAAAAATAATGAAAGAAGTGGGTTTGTTTGGTTTGGTGGCTTTGTTTGATAATGTTCTGTTGTTTGAGTGTATGATTTTTAAGAACTATTTGTCATTGCAGATTTTTTTTTGACTTATTTTCTAAACACGTTATCTAAAATGATTGACCCTGCTGAACATATTGTTGGAAAAAACGTTTAACTCTTTACTTTACACTATTCTCTAACATTTTTTCTTAAAACCATTGGTTAATAGTTTAAAAAAAAACATAGACAGAAAAAAATAAAGGAAGGGAAAAAGACTTGTTTAGCACAAGCTTAAACACACATTCAATAAAATTACTATAACATTGCGTGTAATCCTGAGTTTGTAATTACTTAATTTATCAAAGACTGTTAAAATATTTACATTACTAATACCACATTATTTAAGCTAAAAAAACAATATTTTACACATAATTTTAGAGCTTTCTATGGTTCCTAGGTAACGTAAATATAGCACTCCTTAATAGTTCATTAAATCAGAAATTTTACAAGAAATATTAAACTTAAGTAGGGTGGCTCACGCTACGAATATGGCACGGGGAAATTCATGGGTTGGCTAATGCACGCTATGGCATAGCTCAACATGCAATGCACCATAGAGTCGCCGGTTAAATAACTGCATTTTTAAGTAGGCAGTTGATAATAACATATCACGACTTTTGTTCCTCGTGATAAAGTAATGCTGTAGAAGCATCTATATATTTTGATAGGTGGCAAAAAATCTCAGATATGACCACGAGCCTATTTTTTATAAAATCGAAAGGCGACAAATCAGTAACAATCTGATAATTTTGTAAACTTCTTACATACATTTTCTACTTTAATAAACAGTATCTGTCGCGAAAATGTGACAGTTATGTAATGTTTTGACAAATACGTCGCATTTTCAGTTAGTACCTGGATGACCGCGACGAGTTTTGTTCGGATAAATCGACGTTTTCTAAAATATTTTTTATATAGGTATATATATTTTATATATATATTTTATATAATATATATATATAGACGTTTTGCATACTCAATTTCATGAAAATCCTTGGAGGTCTTTCTGAGATTCATTGTTATCAAAAACCTGCTGGACTGTTACTACCTCTGATCATGAGATGGCTTTAATTTAATTATACTTAACACTGCCATATATAGGTATATGTACATACATATATACAAGAATTGCTCGTTTAAAGGTATTAGATAGATTAAATAACAGGGCCCTGATAGGTGGTTACCGCTGCCACCCACGGTTTGTTTGTAGGTATTTTGTTAACCAAAGAGTATATTAGTTGAAATAGACAGGTTGCCTTAAATCGAGAGTCACTCCGAAAAACCGACCACAACCAACATTTGTCTAATAGAGACTAACCAGCGTGGAAACCTTGGAACAGCCTTTCGGTAAGTTCCAGAGGACTTATTATTGCTATTGATCATAATAGTAATTGGTCTAAACATGCTACAGAAATTAACGCAACTTTATTGGTTATACTTTATTTATGGTAACCATCAAAATATAGTGCGTTCCAAATTGTTATCAAAACCTGCTAGACTGTTACTACCTCTGATCATGAGATAGCTTTAATTTAATTATACTTAACACTGCCCTATATCAAAATTATTATACCTTACTGCTACAGGATTACCCCATGCTCAGAGTTTTACTGAATAATTTTCCACGTTTAAATAATTGACCTAATTAAGTAAAAAGTATGTCGTGAACCCTGGGGGAGGCCAACAGTAGCAGTTTTTTTTCAGTTTGCAGCCATTATAAGTCAACCAACACCTTAATAAAACTTCAGCCATTTGCAGGCAAAGAAGAAGTCGGTAGGAATCCTACTAAAGTCTAGGTGTTCTTTCTTTCAGCCATTTAAACAAAAGAAGAAAACACCGGTAATAATTCTCCAAAAAATCAGTATTTAGAAGGACGTGTTCGTGAAGAATTCCTGCTTAAATTAGACAAGTGGTTAAATTGGGTTGTTAAGAATTTTACATAGATGCATACAACCATAAACTCACGACTTTTTCCCATAGGATTAGGCATACACTACAGAAGGCCATCTGCTTAGATCCTAACATACTCCTTTGGCTTCGTTACGTACTACGCACAAGTCCTTTTTGAAGAACACCGCCAATAAGGTCAATACACTGACCTTATTGGTCCTTCTAGGGTATCCCCTGACATCTACCTTATACATATTATAAATGTGGTGTAATAATTGAACAAGGGATTCAGTAAATGAATGGGCAGCAGCTTCTTCAGATTACGTACAAACATAGTCAGTACCTAATGGACGTCTTAAGAACTATTCTGCAAAACTAATTCACTTTATTCACTCACTTTCTGAAGTTAAATAAACGGTCTTTTACTACGGACTTTCTCATTTCCTATACTAACAGATAAAAATAATAAATGCAAATATAAAAGTTTGCATTTCTTAGTTAAAGTGCTATTTAAAGTAACTCGTTTAACTGAGGTGAAGTCTGTTCACAAAATAGGTTTAACGTCGACCACGGCCGATTTGATTAAGTTAATTTCTGGCAACTTTTGAACGGTACTTGTTAAGAAGTACAATTGTAAATTTTAAAATTTTAAACTGTGAACTAATTTAATTTACGCTGTCGACAAGTTGACGGACGTAATTAACGGAATTAGCTAAGTTTCTTTGGTATTAAAATGTTTCAACTTATGATTTTACGGACTGAAATAGTCCGTGAAATCAGACTATGGACGGAATTTCTTTAGTAGATGTATTGCATTTACAAAGTTTGTATCAGAGAATAATATTCAATTAAACGTAGGTATCTTCTTAACATGCATTAACACCCATATAATTACAGTATCATGTGTGTGTGTGTGTGTACTTGCTTTCAACTTAAAGACTCTTGTCTTGGCTTCTCAAAAACATGTCGTGGATAAAACATGTATCGCTATTGATGCTGTTTCTGATTTGTTATTTCAAATATTGTTAGGACTATTTTTACCCGTTTTAAATACTTTGGTGTAAATGCAGTAAGGTGTAAGTTTGATATTTTTCAGCGTCTTAAAAACTGGACTAAACAGACTAGGACAGGTATTTTTTTAACAAACATTCACTTACCAAGTCTTAGACGAGAGTTAGATAGATTTTCGTCTTACCTGAAAGCAAAAGAAACACATACATAAGTAAAGTATTTTATTATAATAACTCACTGAGATTTACAAAATAAACACGCATATCAGCTTTTGACATTTATTCTATATGGAACGCTTTGAACATTTGATAAATTTGAGTTATCTAAGAGAAAGTGATTAAGAAAAGTTTTTTTACACACGATGAAGAGAACTGGCTGTTAGGAAACCGGAAACAGAAATAATGTTAAATTATATGGTAATTTTTCTGTATACGTAAATATAGTCCTCATATTTTTTTTTTTATAAGATCGTGCGTACTAAGGGGGTCAAAGCACTTTTATATGAAAATCGTTTAGTACGAGAGCTAGTCAAACTTTTACAATAGAGATCAGTTCCTTTATTGGAAACCAATTAAAATTAAAAATACACAACTGTATGAGAGAGTTAATATTTTTCACACGAACACAAGAACTTGCAAATTCAAACTTTCCACCCTAATAACTGTTATCTTTTTCTACGTTTTTACGACTAAATTTAGCAAGAATCTTCATTTATTCATTGAACAAGATCAAGACACCAAATCAATAATATAAAACAGCCCCAAAATAGCACAAGTTGTGAGCAATCTTTCGCAAAGTGGAATCTTGGCTCAAGATCATCAGAGCGGGTGACGGATGGTGGCAGACACGCAGTCATGACTCCGGGACTATGATGGATGTGGCAGTCCCGGAGACGTGTTGGCTTATTACGAACAATAACGTACTTCACAAACAAAATCTCCACGTGTGACGTTCCATTATTTTATTAGATTAATGTTTATGCTGAACGGGACGAGAGATTTTGTGGTCTTTTTAGTGGGATCTTGTTTTCATAATAGTTTATTTAGAGAGGAATTTCTCCGGTGGTACTGTGGAGTCTTTGCAGCTCCATGGATATTCCATAAGTTAATGGTAAGTATGTTGTGAGATAAACGCGTTTTCGTATTTAGAATAAAAATAGAGAAATTTGACAGCCGTTGACCGACAGGAGCTTTGCATAAATTGTTAAATAAGTAATTCACTGTAGGAAGAAGTCCCATTATTTATAGCAAATATCCCTCTTATTAAATTAAATAAAATAAATATTCGATATCTTCTTATTAATATTTAAAAAAACGTAGAGCTGTGGGAATAGTACCTTCAGAGTAGTTATACAGTTATTTTTTTATTTCAATGATGTAGACTAGGCGTACAAGCCAATAGTCAGAAAAACGATTCGAATAAAACTATTAAGACTCCAGTGGTTGCTACTGCTGATCTTGAAGTCCTGAGTCGGGTTAAGTCTATTGGGTTTTTCTATCTGGATTCTTCGTAACAGCCTTTGATATTTTGTCCCGTTGATAGCGATAGGTACGGCCTCTATTACATGGGAGTTTACATTTTACAGGCGAAATGTAGGTGTACTATAGGTATCTACATCTCTGCCTAACTCTTCGGAGAATAGAGGCTTGATGTATGTTATGTGAAACTGTTTATTTGGTGCATTAACGGCAACAGCTCGTCACTTAACTTTCTAAAACTAACCAATTTAGGCCTCCTACCAAAGTATTTAAAGGCACTTAATTATTTCAAGATCAACAAAAGCAAAGTTCAACCGGTGTCTTCTCAACAATCAACATGATATTAAACTTACTATTATTCAAGTTATGATAGTAAGCTACAGCGGATAAAATGGATTGTCGGTGTTAAAAGTTTAGCCTGACGTCAAGTTTTAGGCCTGTGGCGGGCCTCCAACGACTAGCGATAATGGCGCGTCACTCATCCGCAACTGGATGCTACAGATTTACATCCACGTGATTTATGACTTCTTCATAGAGAGGGGAAAAAATATACAGGAAAATATAAGGAGGGGAACGCGGCTCCGCGCCACCGCCACTTGCTCGAGCGGCGCCGAATTGAAAATACTCCTTGTAAGAATTTACCAATCGCTACAATAGATTATTGCCTCTGTTTTGATATACCGACTCAATTTGAAGTAAATCGTCAAAGAGGATGACGATTCCTTTCTGTTGTTTTATTTATTCCAACAATTGCGTTTAGGAGATTATAACTTTCCGTATTTAGAATTATATTAACCTAAATACATGTGCGTGCATGGGTACCGGAATTAATCTTTGTGTGCGTCCCTTTTACGCATTCTAATAATTTACTTCGGGTTGTAGTACATATTTATGTTTGAAAGATGGGCAATTTGGAAGACAAATGGCGTAGAATCCAGAGGTCCGGTATCGATATTCAAAAATTGCCGCAGGCTTGCGTTTATCATCAAGCGGAATTCAGATTATGTGCGTAATAAAAATTGTACCTTCATCCTAAATAGATAAGACACAAATACGTTTAAAATTCGTTCTTTACTGAAACATAACTAACCTGGTGTTATCCGTTAAATATAAATTTTCATCATAAATTATCTCTGCAACTGGGTTTTTGTTTGTATTTTTTGTTCATATCTCGTGAAAACTCAGACTTGAATATAGAGTAAGGATTGCGCGATATGCTTCACGAACAAAATAGAAAAAAAAGGATATTGAATCGGTAAGAGAATGCCGTAACTTAAGAAAATGTCACCCTCTATCAAGCTGTGTGTGAAGTGTTGCTTGTGTAGAACCGAGTTCTGATATTATAACCGACAAAATATTCCCAAGATTAAAATAAAAAACGCTTCATATTTTTCAAAAATTAACACCACATTATTTTCGTTCCAGCTTCATTTTCATACCGATATTTTTCGGGGAAAATCCCGGATCTTTCGCAAAACAAATGTAAAAAGGTCATCCTTTTATCTCACAATTTGCAATTTGAATACGCAGACAAATTAATCCGGCAAAAAATTAACCAAAAGAATACAAAGCGGCAGCGCGGGAACAACGGTCTGCTCCGAAATATGCGACAGAGGATATCATTACATTCTGCGGCCACTGGTTACACACAGACCCGCTGCTAACCTGATTTTATCACGTTTTACTTTTTCCGTTCCAAGTAGTGGAAGTAGCTTCACCACAAAAGACGTAGAGGAAATAATTTAATTTAAAAGTAGCGGGACACTCCGGGTTACCGGATCCTAAACAAGAGTGTCTCGTGCGACGTGTGCGTACTCCTTGATAAGTATTCCGAGCGCGCACTTCAATTTCAAAGGTGGCGTTTGTTATTTCTTTACAATGAAAATCACGAAACGCATTCAGACAAAAACAAGAAATCTTCAGTAACTAATTTTCGTTTCCAGTCTCCAGTGAATACCCGAGGACGTGTGGAAAATATCCGAGGTTTTCTGACGTGTTTTGGCTCGTTGGGAGATAATAACCTGTCTTGTTTCCCGTCGTGCTCGTCAGCGTCTGTCTCCGCTGCTCGCGCGCCACGAGAGGGACGCCTGTACGTCGTTTTGTCACTAACGCATCATTTGTACTGTTTGCCAGACCGTTATTGGGCTTGTTTTTGGCAAACTCGCAGCGTATTGCGACGCCCTGCGCCTTTAAGCCTGAAATGAAAGACCGTTTCGGTACAGCCCCGAGAATTGGTTGCCTTCATTAAGGGTCTCTGTTTGCGCGTCTGGCGAAACACTGTTATTTTAACTAATTAACTGAGTATTGTGATGTGATAGAGAGAAAATAACGTAAACATTAATCTTCACTACCACCCTTTTATTAAGAACTTAATGCTTTCATCTGGTTTCAAATTGGCTTTGTACGCCGTTGTTGTTTCGATTAATTCGGAGCGAACTATTGTCACTGCGGGCTTTACGTCGACGTGAATTTAATTCACCTGTAATGGCTGAGTAACTGAAATAAATAAGGCTAGCTAATTTTATTTTGTTGTTCAATTTGTGATGAAACTGCGGCCCACCCCGTCGCCCCACCCCGCGGCTCCGCAGCCAAATGTATATTAATGTGCCACCCGAACCACAACTAAAATATTGTTTTCTTTTTATATCCACGACCTCGGAAGCTTTTACTAGTGTCAACTATTACGCTTGTTTTACGGTTTCAAGTAATTTCATTGTATATACGAAGGAACAAAGGAGACTGACATTGGCGGAATACTTCGTAAAAATAAGAGTTTACTCAAAGGTTCCGAGAAGAAAATCTCGCCTAACGACTGAATATCGTGAGCGAGAAATGTCACGATCCGCGCTGCGGAGCCTGTGACTCAGGTTTATAATAATTTTATTTTAGCTATCTTGAGATTTTATTACCGCACAGGATATGCATTGTGCGAAACAAGACTAGAAACGTAGATATTGGATATTTTATATTTCTTTAAAGTCAAGAGGTTAGAGATCTGAAATTTCAGTACGTAGGTAGGCACAGATGGAAGGAAGTGGGCACAGGAGGCAGGAAATATCAATGGGTGCCTACTGTCTAACAGTCGGACACAAATTAGCAATTCCTAATTTAAAGTAATTGGAATACAGAATCAAAATTCAACTTTGCTAATTCGGAGGAAATGATCCGTGAATTAAATAAAAAAACAAAGCAGATGAGGCGGTAATACCTTGAGCCCACAGTCTGTCTGTCCACTGATGACGTAAGAATTTTATTACCGCATTCCCCCGCCACTGGTTCCGTTTCAAGAGGATTAACTTGTAATCCCACAGGAGGACCAATATCATTCATTAGAATGCTATTCCCAGCTTTATTACGTCTGACACAATGTTTTCGTCGGCATTTGAAAATGGTTTTAAATTACTTTTTAACTGTGATTCATATGAAAAATATTGAGTGGACACCCGGTATTTTTGGACCTTCCATTTATTAAAAATCTAAATTTATGTGTACCGTTATAAATAAAAAGTGGTGCAAAAAGGAAATATGCAAGAGTCAAGTTAAATTAAATTCATAAAATATCTTGGCATAGTTGAAGAAATAACAAAGAAAATTGTATTATTAGTCGCCCACACTAATTATAATAAATGGCTCGATGTTGTAGCCTAGCCCTAGTTCTACCTAAGCAAGCAATTTAAAAGACAACTCAAACACTGGCTGCTATTTTATTCCAGTCTTCCAACTTCCACTATCCGCTTTAACTTTATTTGAAAGACATTTTAAAATTCGAACTCCAGTAGCTTCTAGTTTTGAATTTATCGGCTTTTAAAAGATTTTTTCGAATACAGATTGTAACTGCTTAGAATTTTGGTCCATTGAAATACAAGTATTTCGAATACATTCTCAATTCGAATTATAAAATGAACTCACAGAGGTCTTATTCGAACACACTGACAGCTGTCATCTATCAACCAATACTCAACAAACTCACACTATAGAAGTCTTACAGACAGTTCAATTACCAGGCAGGGTGTACGCACACGTAGTGCGTAGGTACAAGGACAATGTCGAGGCAGGCCGAGCCGCGATGAGCCGTGGTATTAAATCTAGATTACCGTTTGGCGTTTCCGCTCGGCTGGATAATCAACGGGACTATATTAAAGCTATCAGTCACGTGACGCATGACAAGCTACGCGTGTTGTCACGCGGAACATTCGCATATCAAACGTTGTGGGATGGTGTCGTGACAATTACACATTTTCATGGGTTAAAGGATCGTACCACTCCGCAGTACACATCGGAAAACTATTGTTTGTATTGATTCAATAATGCAGAGGAGAGATCGAAACAGTTCTGTGTATCTATATAATAGTATATCAAGTGCTCAATGGCACAAGGTGATTTACTTTTATTTCTATACATTAATTTACGGTGTTATTAATTTTAATACTAGGCCCCCGCTCGTGGCTAAGTCGATCGAAGGTTAAGCACGTTCCGCCGTTGCCAGTCATCTAAGATTTTTGACAGTCATTACAGTAGTCGGAATTCACAAAGCCTTTGACCACTAGTTACCATCATATTACCCAGTATCTGGGTCTTGTAAAACAGATAGGCAGGCACTCGATGTAACGTACCCCTCTATGCATCTGGTTAGGCTGGATGAGCCCTCTACAGAATTGGGAAAAGGCTAGGCAGATGATAATAAATTTATGATGGAACTGTATAAATACATTGAGGCATAGAATTACATCGAAGGTAGGTAATGAAAGTAAACGCTCAAGCCTGAAAAGCTATTAACTCTGCCTATACCATTCAACGGTAACAGTCGAACGATTCTCGATCATTAGTTCACGACAACGACCGCATTACTAACTTTACGATGACATCGACGCGATCGATAGAATTAATTTAACTCCTCAAATTACAATCTCACATAAAACATGGAAAATTGCGTCGCATTTTTTCCTTGCGTCGTTTAATCCAAATCGAATATTTGAGTTAAGCGGGCACCATAAAATATGATTAGTGGTTATGTGGGGACCGGCGCTGGCGACACCAACGGCAAATATGGCCGGCTGGCCTAGGCAAACACGGGCCGGACTGCCGCGGGCCCAACCCGCACCATTCACAAATATTGTTTCGCCTGATCTTCATGTTTCTGACAGTTGATGGGAGAATATGTATGATTTATGGCAACACTGAACAGAACTGGAAAATTAGTAAAGAGTTAAGAGTTGTCGTTCTGGCCTTAACTCTCACTTTAGTTAGAAATTAAATATACTTTACGTCCCGAAACCGACTTAAATGCGCAAAAGATAACAACGTAAGCTCCTAAATAAGTCTACAGGCGTATACCTACATACTATAAGATCCAGTTAAGCCACACGTATACGCACTTACGGGTACCTATGTAACCTCTATTCATAATGATTATGGCAAATAATATCTTTTGTGAGCGGAACACTATCAGGTTTTATGTCATAATTATGGCGGGACGGTGCCCGGGGCGGATGGCGGATGGCGGCCGTACTCCGCCGCACGACCAGGCGGCCGCCCAACCAATGTGTTTTCATTTGACGCTGCGTAAAGGCAATTTTTACAAACGCCGCGACTTTGCCCAACGCCTGCATTAATTGGATGCACTGACCGCGATGCTGTCCGGATGAAAATATTTACGTTCCTCGCAAAATATATTGAAATATTTCCAGGTGAACGGTGACGGCTCTATTATGAGTACGTAGCTGGCGAATCAGGCAGATGATGGGAAAACCAATCGCCTCAGAGGCTTTGGCTGATAAACAAGCGCGGCGGTTTGCAATCCACACGGCTTGACTGAACTGCTGTATGACGGGAGATAATTAAGCTATACGATCGGTGCTTATCGCGACACTACATCTAAATTCATAGATAATGACGTCACACAATTATGTTGGAGTGTATGACGCTTGATCTGTTGTTGTGTTAACCGCTATTGTAGCGTATCGACTGCTGTGTGCAGTTTTGTTTGTACGCATTTAATAGTTGATTTGACAGTTCATTTTATTTGTTTAAGTTACCTATTGTTAAGTATAGTTCAACGTTTTTTGGGTACATCTGATTTACCGTAATACTTTGCCAACTATACACTAATCGCAATCAAATCCCCGATCCCACTTAACTGATTAACTATGACGAATAGTATCACAGAAAGGAGGCTTTACGTGGCTTCCTGGTTGCAGTAATAATTAATTTGCCAGTTAATTAGTGTAGCTGCAGTGGGTGTAAATCAAGCGGTAGCCGCTGGCGTCATTTCACTATTGTTATGTTGTTTCTCTGTCTAATGCCTATGGAGGGACTATTGATCAACTAGCTTTTATTAAAAGTGGTAAATAATGTTTTAGAAATAAGTGTGTTTTATTCTTCTCTCTGAAATCTTTGTGTAATGGAAAAAATATCAAAAAAAGTATTTTTGTACCTATGCATATTCCTTATTTCACTGAACGTAAACATAACTAGCGACATTTGGGCGAGGTTCACCTATTCTCACTATTCCTATTTAACACTTCAAGGATTAAACGCGTGATGTTATTTCCATTTCCGAAGTCAAAAATATACACACAATAACTTGACTTAATTGTAGAAACGATGCTTATTGTTTGTATCAATTCAACAGCTGAAGAGGCTCTTTGTGTTACAGTGGTTGTTGAAATCTCCCCTGTTTTAAACACAATGCCACTGAGAGCCGTTGCAAGCGGCTTATTTACCAAAATGAAGGCCTATTAGGGCTCGAACCAAGAACCTGAATACCACGTTTAGAGTTAGTGACAAATCTTAGCGGGAATAACTCCGCTAAGATTTGTCGCTAACTCTAAACGTAAACAGCGAAGATTTATGCGTGTAGTAAGCAAGTAGAAATGTTTGGAAATATCATCTAAGCGGAAAAAACGATTGACGATCAGCTGGAGTTTTACGCTCCGACTTGTCTCGGCAAACGTAGTGTAGGACGCCCTCTGACTAGGTGGGATGACTACAGACTAAAGACAGGGCGCTATGGCGCTCATTAGGAGAGGGCTATGTCCAGCAGTGGACTAATATAGCCTGATGATGATGATGATGATGATTGTCTCTAAATACCCTATTGACAATGCAGCGGGGTTGCACTAGACACACACACATGTATCTATTATTTCATTAAATATTATTCCCTCTAATCCTACACAAGTTAAAAAAGATAAGCAAAAGCTTTTAGGAAATTAGGCTTTAATTGTACAACTAAACATCTACGTTACATTGAAACAATTATTTTAAATAAATCTACGGAACTTTTGAAAACAAGTGAATGTTGTGAATAACTGTGAACGGCGCCGGTGTATGGAATCTGCAGCGAGATATCTATGAGATTCCGTTTCCACTAGAGCCTGGGACATAACCTTTCTGACACACGGACACTTAGTTCGTACAACATTTTGGAAATTCTCTTAGAGGTACACTGTACATTTTAAGGTTCGTTGAATTGATATTAAGTGTGTATTAACTGGGTTCTGTGTGTGTTTGTTAGTTTTATGGTGAACATAAAAGAGTATTCTATTCTCTGAGAAAGTTTTAAATATATTAATATATTAACGACCGATGTGGCGCGGCGGGCGAAGGTCCGCCTGCGACGCAAGAGGTTGCGGGTTCGATTCCCGCCTTGGGACAAATGTTTGTACGATCTACAAATATTTGTTCCGGGTGTTCTGGGTATTTTCTATATATATAATAAAAATATCTATCTATGTAATGTACTGTATTAAGTATATCAGTCATCTAGTACCCATAACACAAGCTCTGCTTAGCTTGGGGCTAGATGATGCTGTGTGGATTGTCCAGCAATATTTATTTATTTATTTATTAAATGCAAAAATACGTTCAACGGAAAGTTTCAATAATTTACGCAATAACCGCAAAAAGTAAACCACCTAGGTAATGTCAACAATATTCTTACCAACGTACACTTGTGATTAATCATTTAAGGACGCAAAAAGCTTTTATCAGTAATTATTATTGATAATTGGAAAACCATGTTGTTTTTTTAACTTAATTTAATCAGTTTGTAAGTCTTTTAATACACAATTTTGTTGACTTTTTTACTGGAAATAACAATAAACTAGAAATTCATGGAATGCATAAGAAATTCGACCAGAAACATTATTCTTATTCGCTTTTTTTTTAATTGTTCGTTTTGCCCGGTTGATGGTAATAGAGTTGCCCCTTATTACATGGTACTTCAACATAACGGGTGAAATTAGGGGCATTATAGGTTGTTCACCATTGCCTAACTAATTTAAACTCAATAGGTACGAGTACCTTGTAGTCCACCTAAGCTATTTTCATTGGTCACACACAGCGACCGTGTGTCCCAACAGTTACCTGTACAGAAACTATGTTTATTACAGAACAGTAACCACCAACTTGTGTACCTACCCGAGGAGAATTTAGCCGAAATACTAACTACAAATGGCATACGGAACGTATTTTCAGATGTGGATAGAGGTATTTTGGCTGCTTTATGATAGTGATTACCTATGCTTAGTCGTAATTGTAATTTTTGTGGATTTGTAATTGTTATTAAGAGTGGGTCAAGTGTACTTACTGTCATTGTAAAGATTACGCAGATTCTAGTTTGTAGGGAACAGAAACTCATAAAGGCTTACGTACCTCTTTTGGAGTTTCTGCCTTGCACTCGGAATTCTTTTGAAATCTTAATTTGAAAAGTCATGTTTTATTTCAAAAAGTTAAACTTCGAGTACATGACGAACGCACAAAAAGCCTAACGGATCGCCTGTTGTCTATACGATTTCTGCCAGCAAAGATATGAAGTTCGATTGATTTTAGGAAGGAATGTCAGTTTTGTTTTTGTCAGTGAGTTTTCTTCGTTTTACGCTTTTAGACAGTAAAAGAGTAAAATCGTGTGCAGAATCCGTTACTGGAATGGAGAGTTACAACACTCAAAATTCTGCTAAAAGCTTGGTAGTACCCACTCAAAAGTACCTACAGAATTTGTTTTGTCATCCGTTTCTGATGGAGCATTTTCTTTATGCAATTTTCAGACTTTTCTCGATGGTATCTGATCAGTTTAACCCTGGTCTTTCCTTAGAGATAGTAATAAGATACAAATTAAAAATCATTAATTTGCAAATGTGGGTATACGAAGAGATCATGCGGTTTTTATACAATCTGGTAAAAATGCATCATCATCTGCCTAGCCTTTTCCCAACTATGTTGGGGTCGGCTTCTACTACAACCGGATGCAGGTGAATATACATTACATAATACATACATTATTGCAGTATTATACATGGAGCGACTGCCTGTCTGACCTCCACAACCCAGTTACTGGTCATCATGATACCCCTTGGTAACAATTTATATTACAATCTTTATATGACTATATTTAACCTTTCTGCATGCAAAATACAGATAAAAATAAGAGAAATAAACAGAGATCACGCTATCAGAGTCCAAACAAAATATTGCAACTAATTTAACTCCTGACACTAAACTGTATACCTACTTCTTCTTGATTTTTTAGGTTTAGTGTTTTATTTTTTATATACAAAAATAAAAAGTAACTTTATACTTAATTATCAAAGATATAAATAAATGCGTGAAATCAACGAAGGAATAGGTTATTTTATTAGCACTAGAGACTTGAACGTAATAATTAAGAACTTTAAAACCACAATATTTATTGGAGCTAGTTGAGAAAAACATATTGTAGATACTTGGGCAAATTAAAGGGGAAAATGATTAAAACTGAAATCTTCCAATCATGACAATTCCACTTTAACATGTTTAGTGCTGTTCCATAGATAACTAGCACTTAGTGTTGAAACAAACGTCTTCCAAAAGACCAGTCTACTTACTTGGTAAACGGTGTAAAATATAAACCATTTATTTCGAGCAACAAAACTCATACTGTTAGAAACAATGTACTTACAGACCATGTTAGTAATACACTTACAAAAACAAAAACAGACACAGAAATAGGTTGTGACATCATAGCTCCTAGGTGACAGGCCCATCCGATACCTTGCAGCAGTGGTTCACAACCATTCTTCCACTACTCTACCATAGATAGACGAAAAAGAAACTAAATAACCAATCAACCAAAGGCTACTATTGAACCTATACAAAATAAATACCAACATTGTAGTTACTTAGTGAGGCGACAAGAGTCTGTATTACGATCCTCAATTTTCTGGATTATTAGTGATATATAGCGTTTCGATACGACCTAATGACTACCGCCGGATATGATGGCACTAGGGTTAACTGCTTATTTCTAGTGATTTATTGACACTACTGCTACGTGGGGAAATCTAAAGATATTTTATTAACTAATAACCGATTTCTGTTCAAGCTTTCTAATGGCTAAATTGGTATTTTGAAAATATTACAGTTATTTGTGTGTTGAGCGGTGAACACGAAATTAATACCGTCGGGATGAAGGAATTTCTTGTGTTTTGTAATGAAAACTATAAAACTATTAGTTTGGTGTTGTATTAGTCTATCTGTAAAAATAAATTTAATTGAAGTGTCTGTTTGGAATTTCGAAAGAACAGCTTCTTACTAAATGCATATGAAAGTTTATACGGCAGGTAAAAAAAAAATTAAAATCTTGTCTGGCTGTTTGTTTGAGGTAATCTCTGAATCGGCTACACCGATGTTGCCGAGACTGTCAGTGGTCGATAGCTGACGTATTAAGGAGTAACTTGTGATACATTTATTTTAGATTAAGTCTACTACATCCGATTTATTATATTCTCAATTAATTATATTTGTATTAGTTTTAAATCTGAATGTAATGTATTTATGTTGAACTGAACTATAGTGGTATTAGATTTTTTTTTAATTTGCTTTATACTTGTGTTTTATTCAGTTTTTAATTTAGTGTGCTTTATAAATATTGTTATAATAATTTCATAATTTTGGCTGACATATTTTATTTTATTCTATTTCGTGATTTGTAATCAATACTATCATAACTTACTTGCCATTATTTGCATACCCATGTGACGGTTAAACATGGAGAACGTTATTACTTATATTAAAAACATCAATGTATATTTTTACCCATGTTTTGCAGATAAATAAATAATTTCTGATTTCTATCAGAGAATCAGAGTTCCGCGCAAAATAAAAACCTATGAAATTTTGTGAAATTCCACGTAGACGAAGTCGCGGGAAGAGCTAGTAAAAAGTATAACAAGTTGAGATAATTCTAGTTGCTTAAGCCTGCATTTTAAGTATTTTTATGTGAATTTTACATAGGTATAAAACTGACGACGAGTAAGCTTGCTTTATTTTCAATGAACAAGGAAATATAAAGTCCACTCGTGGTTAGAGCACTAACTATACGCTTATTACAGTAAAGGCAAGCAGGTACTCCAAAGATAAAAGAAAAAAGAAAACTCCCCTTAAACATTTCATCAGAAAACGTCGTTTAATTATCTAATTAACATTACTTGGGACGACATCGGGTGAATAAAGTCATTGGGGGTGAATTACGACAAATTTATTATTAAAAAGATTCCTCTCGGAGATCACAATAATGAGAGCTTTGATTATTTCCTACCTGTCTTTTTGTTTCTTTTGTTCAATTTAATATCTTTCATGTTTTAAGAAATCCTGACAACGTTATATTGTCCGTAAACTTCTGATGTACTAATTTTTATTCTATTTAGAAGTCTCAATCTCTGTGAGCAATAAATATTTTGTATATATTATGATTATGTAGTATATTTAAAGTAAACAAAATTAAACATGGTCTTTGAGTATTCAGCAGAGGTTCAAGCTCCATCTGGATATCAAGCATGAAGACCAAGCTAGACATACTTACAAGCATGCGTCCCAAAACAAAAATTACTGATGTCAGACGAACAGCTGCCAGGCTGTAGTGGAATTGGGGTAGACACATCAGATTCTGTTGTAAGTCAGATGATCGATCAATGAGCCAAACTTATCACCTTTACTAGCCGACGGCACTCGAGCGGTGCTGTATGATTGATTTTTGTGCGGACACATTGCATAATTTATTAAATCTATTAAAATAAAACATACATTTTGTGCTTGGTAGAAATAAATAGCATGTGGGTCCATACCAAGACTTACACATTTGACGACCGATGTGGCGCGGCGGGCGAAGGTCCGCCTGCGACGCAAGAGGTTGCGGGTTCGATTCCCGCCTTGGGACAAATGTTTGTACGATCTACAAATATTTGTTCCGGGTGTTCTGGGTATTTTCTATATATATAATAAAAATATCTATCTATGTAATGTACTGTATTAAGTATATCAGTCATCTAGTACCCATAACACAAGCTCTGCTTAGCTTGGGGCTAGATGATGCTGTGTGGATTGTCCAGCAATATTTATTTATTTATTTATTTACACATACTAATTTACAGTTAGCAACATATGCATAAATCAAATAGTCATCATGTAAATGATATCTATTTAAAAACAGGTTTCTAATGATTGTAAAGGCGATAATAGCCTGTGTAACACAATGAATTAAGATTTGCTTGTAAATTGTCTCAGATCATTTGTGAGCATGTCAAAGGGATGTCTTAAATAAAGACATTGAAAAATCAATCAATTGTCTAATAAGATGGCAAGAGACATCGCCGGGGGCCCAGACGGAGATGGAGGCATGAGTAATAAATAAATACATACTGGTATCAAAATAGCCAGAGAGGTTGGAGAGTAGCGTTGCCTTTGAGCTGCAGTGGGAAAATCTAGCCTAGTTACAATAACAAAAGTATATAGTTTACTCTTAAATACAGGTTTTAGTTCCATCAATTAAGGTTTCAAATAAGTAAGCCGAGACACAAATGAATGGGTTCAGTTGCAAAGCGCGCTAATCCAAAATACGGCAGAATTACACTGCCGGATTTTGGATACAAAATCTAAATGACTATAGGTATAGTGTCCACCCCGGTTAACTTTATTTACCCGATCAATCTTTCTCATGAGTGCTTCTATTTACAGCGAAAGGTAAAACTTCCCGATCCCTAAATAATATGAACACCTATTTTTACTTTCGTGATCGTAGGATTTATTTTGATGAATACCTGAAAGTTTGGATCACTTCGGTTTGTTTTTGACGGTTCCAAATTCAAATATCGTAAGAGACAAACCCTGACTTTTAAAAAAGTTGGCATTTATTTTAAGTTTAATAGTTTGATAGAAATCTTTTTGTTGTAAATCCATAGTAAATCCGCTATCTTGTTTGCTAGACATTTACCGTTTTGAAGATAATAATATTAATCACGTTAGTAAAGTAAGTTACAATCATTGTGTAGTTTTAATGACTAAAATGATGATGTTGAAAGAATGATTTACCTTACAACATTTTAGTAGTCTCGACCAAAGCAGACCTATTGTTGCTTAAAATGCAGTTACGACAAAATACCCCATACTAATTAGCAAATTTTTTTTAGTAGTCGTATATTTCAAATTTCCACAGTAGATAAAGATTTTATAAAAAAAAAATCTTGAGATTTTTACTAATTTCTTTTAAGCTGAATTAAACGAAAATTTACGAGGCGAAAGTAAACTGTTACTATTTGCAGGAGTTAAAACAAAAAGTGTGCGTAGTCGGGATCAATCAATCAATCAATCTTTAACCCAAACTTTCAAGATTGTTGCCAAATAATTGTACTGTAAGAATGTCTCTCAGTTCAGTGTTCCTCTTGGCATATGCCTCCTCTAACATCTTCCATTGGTTTCTATCTCTACCAACCTTTCTCCTTCCAGCTGGCGTGGTCGGTATATGCACAATAATATATTTTTTGTATGACCATACCACAAAAACATATTCTTATGAATATATTGCTGATCAAACCTCTTTATCCTACTCGGGAAATTATTTCTATTCGCAATGCATAACGGGAAAATATTCTGGAAATACCGATTGAGTGAGTGAAACATAACTTTTCTTCCAATGAAACACCCTAGGGTAGTCACTAACTCTGACCCCATGAATTTTAAACCTGATTACTTAGCTAAGAGCGGTTGACATTTGGAGTGCCTCTAACTACTCCCATGTGGGATTTTTACCGCGTTTTTTATTTCACTTAGACGAGTATGTACGTTTTAACCCTGTTATGTATGGTAATAGCTGAGAGAAGTTTCTGCCGAGCTAAAAATGTACTTAGAGGTGAGGAAACAGGGTCTTCGTTTTGTAGAGATGGGTAGATCGATGAGGAACTCAGAGGTACGTGTATATGGATTTACCCAACCTATGGTTCTTGGAATATTCAATTTGAAACAAAAGAATGTATCTTGTCTATTAAAATATATTCATTCATACGTCTTGCTTGTTATCATAATTTCCCAATTATGTTGAGGTCAGCTTCCAGAATAACCGGATGCACCTGAATACCAGTATTTTAAATAGAGCTACTCCCTATTGGACCTCTACAATCCAAACGGCACCTCGATATCCCTTGGTAAGATTGGCTGTCAATTTTGGGCTTCTGACTACTAATAACGATCAAAGACCTACTAATGACAAGGAGCGGAGGGATTTCGTTATGTAATTACCGGTCACCCACCCACGCACTGACCTCGGCAAGCGTAGCTGCCTTCGCCATCGATCAACCCGTGCGGTTTTTATTTTGCTTCGAGCCCCTATCTAAGTATAATTGACCACACGTTGGTCCTAGTGCACGTCTTGATTCTAGGCTGTACATATCTTTATGTGGTACAGACAAACCCCGTATATTCTGATCTTCAAATCTTAATTTTGGCTACCTACTCTAATGATTTCCAAGAAACCTAACGTTTAAAATATCGTTAAACTCGTTATAAATAGAATAATGAATTATACACACGTAATCTCTTAAAGTTAATTTACGCGGAATTCTGTGAAGTTACTTATAATTAAATCTTAGTAAGCTTGCGGTTTTCGAAGTGTCTTAGTTGATATTATGTTCGGAGAAATAGATATGATCGTGGATACTTATAAAACATCTGTCATGTGCTTTCATCTCAAGAATACTGCAATTTCTGTCTACTGAGTTTTTCTTTAATTAATTTCTTAAACAAAAATCGTTTTCCCGCATTAGAAATTTCTCCTGTATCGTGGGTTTAAACTCACATACACAAACAGCCAGACCCGGAACAATTACCTGTAGGTCATACAAATATTTGTTCCGTGCGGGTATCGAACCCTCAACACGAGGCGCAACAGCTGATGGCTCAACCACTGCGCCAAACGTGTCGTCAAGAGTCTGAGACTGTCGTACGTCTGATGTTTAAGTTCTATGTTATTTCTGTAACTGTAACGATGAAGGAGAACATTGATTGATGAGGAGATACACTGGTTTCCTACACCGGTTAGTGCGCTTTTGTTTTTAGCTTGAATCACACATATTTTATCATAAAAAAATCCTTTTCTGTTAGTTACCTAAATCCTGGAATTGTAGTCGAAAACTGTCAGCCAAAGCTTACACTACGGGGATTCTAAATACAGAAATAGAATTTCCTAGTAGTTGCTGCAGTTATTTTACTCACAATTTAGTTGAAAAGTTAAAAGTTGTTCAAAAATACAGGCATCAGGCCTAGGTCGGGAGTTAGCATCAGTACTGATTGAGAAATATTACACCTATACCATGGAAAAGTATGCTATAAGTACTGTTAGTGTGTGCGATATATGTAACTAGGAAATAAATACTCTTATCCTCTCCTCCGTTATTAATATTTGGCCTGTATACGAGAAACCAATCGGTTCGGTTTACTTTTAAAATTTTGATTTTATTTGAAAATATGTCCAACTCATCATTTCCCTTGTCGTCATTTCCCCGTAAATGGTTTGAAAGGATTTTGTCAAAGAGAACTTAAGATCACAATTCATCATCGATGTCCTTTGGTGCAATTTAAGTCTAGATATAGATATAACTTCGAAAAGGTATCCTCAACTCTTTAAGATTCTGCTTACGCCTCTGTGCGCACCTAGCATAAATTATTCGCTTCTTTTACATAATTAGTGTACTTTATTTACTCTTTCCAAGGAATATTTAAAAGAGAATATCAAGCACAAAGAGGGAATTAAGGAAATGAACAATTTTCTTTGTCTTTTTTGTTCAGATTAGCAGCAAGCGCCATCTCTGAGGCGAAGGAGACATTAAATGTATTGAGTACCAGACATCGAATCCTATCGAAACTGGAAAGGGTTTATTGTATTATGAAACCTTTTACGTTGAGGTCACTCTTCAGATTATACCTAGTATTAAATAGATAGATCCACTTTGTAATTAATATTAATCAAAAATATCAAGTGCTCATTTTAAAATCATGTGCTCGAATTGAATTCATACGCTTAATTGAATTTTATCATAAACGCGTGAAAATTTTACTGAATCTGACAGCCCTAATTATAATAGGTCTTTACCTATGAAATTGCCGTTTTGTATGAAAAAATTTAAATGAATTTTTTTCATGTATTTTTTATTTGTATTAATCGAAGTAATCACCCATGCAATCAATGCATCTTTGCCAACGCAGTGGCAGTTTATTGATGCCCTTCTTAAAGAAATCAGCTGGACGGGAGGCAACAAATTCTTCAAAGGCATTTTGTACTGCCTCTCGGGTATTGAATTTTTTTCCCGCCAAGAAGTTATCCAAATTCTGGAAAAAGTAGTAGTCTGTAGGCGCAAGGTCTGGTGAGTAGGGCGGATGACGGAGAGCTTCCAACCCCACTTCTTGCAACTTGGAGACCGTCTGCTGTGCAGTATGAGGTCGCGCGTTGTCGTGCAGGAGCAGCGGAGACGAGCGATTGACCAATGCTGGTTGGAGATGTGCCAGCTTCTCCATCATTGTGTTCAATTCTTCACAGTACACATCTGCAGTAATGCTCACCCCGTTTGGTAAGAAGCTGTGTTGAATCACACCGGCGCTAGACCACCAAACAGTGACCATCACTTTTCTTGGGGTAAGTTTTCGTTTAGGGCATTGTTTAGGTGCTGAACCAGGATCCAACCAACTTGCTGAGCGCTTGCGGTTATCAAACAGAATCCATTTTTCATCGCAGGTAACAATGCGGTTCAAAATTCCTTCATTTGTGTGTCTGTTGAGCAGTGCAAGGCACGTCTCGACGCGTACTTCGCGCTGGCGATCATTGAGTTCGTGGGGCACCCATTTGTCAAGCTTTTTTACCTTGCCAATTTGACGCAAATGGACCAATATTGTTTTGACGCTAACGTCGAAAGCTGCTGCTAATTCAGCCGTAGATTGTGTATCATCAGCTTCCACAATCGCCTTTAATTCGTCATTGTCGACCAAAGTCTTCGGACGACCGCGAGGTTCATTTTTCAGGTCGAAATTTCCAGAACGGAAGCGAGCAAACCAATAACAGGTAGTGCGTTGGTTTGTAGTGTTAGCTCCGTAAACGTCGTTGATGTTGCGTGCCGCTTGTGCTGCGTTGCTGCCACGACGGTACTCATATTCCATAATTACTCGAATTTTTAACGTATCCATGATGACGAAAAAGATTTAAATGCGATGAAAATGTAACACTAATCAATAAACAAATGACTACTTTTGGAAAAAAAAATCCATGTTTTTAAAATAAAATTAATTTGAAATTAGAATTCTTAGCCAAACAAAAAATATTTTGATTTGAAATGGCCAGTACTGCAGAACGGCAATTTCATAGGTAAAGACCTAATATTAACAAATAAGTTAATAACTCTGCAATTTTATCCAAATTCGTAAACTAATTTATTAGTAGTTATTTTTCGTTGTGCTTGCGTTTGAACTTTTCAGACAAGTTGTGGATAAGACAAGGTTTTGTTTCACTTCTAGACCTCTAGTAATTCTAGTAATATTTTTACTTGATTTGTTAAACTTCGTGAACAGGTTCAGGTAAGTTACAAGTGAAAAGATTAATATTTTCGATAGGAAAAGTGGGTATGATTAGATGGTTGTAACAGACAGCAGGCTTTAGGTTTTAACAATTGTAAATATCAACATAGAGATTAGTGCTTTTAACTAGGCAATTTATCATTGCTTGAAATGTAAGTTAAGCTAATATTAGGTCTTTACCTATGAAATTGCCGTTCTGCAGTACTGGCCATTTCAAATCAAAATATTTTTTGTTTGGCTAAGAATTCTAATTTCAAATTAATTTTATTTTAAAAACATGGATTTTTTTTTCCAAAAGTAGTCATTTGTTTATTGATTAGTGTTACATTTTCATCGCATTTAAATCTTTTTCGTCATCATGGATACGTTAAAAATTCGAGTAATTATGGAATATGAGTACCGTCGTGGCAGCAACGCGGCACAAGCGGCACGCAACATCAACGACGTTTACGGAGCTAACACTACAAACCAACGCACTACCTGTTATTGGTTTGCTCGCTTCCGTTCTGGAAATTTCGACCTGAAAAATGAACCTCGCGGTCGTCCGAAGACTTTGGTCGACAATATCGAATTAAAGGCGATTGTGGAAGCTGATGATACACAATCTACGGCTGAATTAGCAGCAGCTTTCGACGTTAGCGTCAAAACAATATTGGTCCATTTGCGTCAAATTGGCAAGGTAAAAAAGCTTGACAAATGGGTGCCCCACGAACTCAATGATCGCCAGCGCGAAGTACGCGTCGAGACGTGCCTTGCACTGCTCAACAGACACACAAATGAAGGAATTTTGAACCGCATTGTTACCTGCGATGAAAAATGGATTCTGTTTGATAACCGCAAGCGCTCAGCAAGTTGGTTGGATCCTGGTTCAGCACCTAAACAATGCCCTAAACGAAAACTTACCCCAAGAAAAGTGATGGTCACTGTTTGGTGGTCTAGCGCCGGTGTGATTCAACACAGCTTCTTACCAAACGGGGTGAGCATTACTGCAGATGTGTACTGTGAAGAATTGAACACAATGATGGAGAAGCTGGCACATCTCCAACCAGCATTGGTCAATCGCTCGTCTCCGCTGCTCCTGCACGACAACGCGCGACCTCATACTGCACAGCAGACGGTCTCCAAGTTGCAAGAAGTGGGGTTGGAAGCTCTCCGTCATCCGCCCTACTCACCAGACCTTGCGCCTACAGACTACTACTTTTTCCAGAATTTGGATAACTTCTTGGCGGGAAAAAAATTCAATACCCGAGAGGCAGTACAAAATGCCTTTGAAGAATTTGTTGCCTCCCGTCCAGCTGATTTCTTTAAGAAGGGCATCAATAAACTGCCACTGCGTTGGCAAAGATGCATTGATTGCATGGGTGATTACTTCGATTAATACAAATAAAAAATACATGAAAAAAATTCATTTAAATTTTTTCATACAAAACGGCAATTTCATAGGTAAAGACCTATTATTTACGAACTTTTTTTTTTTACTTCTGCTTATACACTTGATACCCTATTTTCTCGATGCATCCAAAACAGTAATTAGAAAAGCTATGTTTTACTTATAACAAACACACACACATACCACACTATAACGCGTAAAAAATACATTTGTTAAGTCTTCCCCGAGGTCACAATATACAATAGACGCAAAAATCAATAACAAAGCCATTTCAAAATGCTTAACGACTAATGGATATCATATCAACAATGTTTACCATCTACTGATGGCTGATTACAAGGCTTATGAGCGACCGTATCCACGCCCGGGTGGTCGTAATCAAGCCCGGATAAACAAACAAACAACCGGGTAACCGGGCAATACTACCCGGCTTCCGGAAATTAACTTATGCGACCGTGGCAGTCGCGGCAGACGCTTTTTTTTTTGTTGCATTTGTAAAGGAGTGTCTTTTTCACGCGCATGAACACTGATCTTAAATGATTTGTTACACTCGGGTTATGCGCTGTTTTAAACAATGGAAAAGCGCCATTTTAACACAACGTATTAATTCGTTTTGTTTTTTGTGTTGTTATGTTGAAGTTTGTTTATTTATGCAATATTAGAAGTTGTATTTTTTTGAATGTGTAGGTATCATTCATGTACTCAGAGTTTTTGGAAGCTAACAAAAATATATATTTTTTTGATCAGCGTATTTTCAGATTTTTCCTGTAACAACCTACGTTTTTCCAATGCTATAAATTGTGAAAAAGTCTATGAAAACTAGATAGGGAATTTGGATTTTACGTTTGATGGTACACACAGATTTATTCATTATTTTTATATTTTTTAACCTATCTACCTACACATGCAGAACGTATAATTTGTCACCAGTTCCCAATGGGCTGGCAATCTGTTTGATGCTAATACAATCTAAATGTATGACGCTGCTCGTGTCCGATACGAGCTGCCACTTGTCACGTTGGACATGAACTATTGAAGCTATTCTATATGTAGGTACCTACCGTAACACGTACATACATTAGTGCCAGACATTCAACAGACGATGCAAGCCTATAATACGAGTAACCTTTGTCCAGCTGTAGGCTTCCATCGGCTCTGATATATGGTGATCATGACTATTTCCAGAAGATTAACTTTTCTTCAGCAGTGACTTGCATCTACAGTATGCAAGTTACTGCCTACCAACCTCCTCGGATATTTAAAAGTTACTGGCATGTTTAACACTAATTCATATTAAGAACAGAAATAGTTTAAACAGACAGTCGCTACCTGTCAAGCAGTTGGCATGTAAGTATTATAGAAAATAAATCAAGTTTGAATTATCTCAATACGAATTTCATTGCAAAACCGGTACCTGAGGTATGTCAGGTTAGTACAGCATCTATCAATAATAAAGAAGAAAAAAGAGAATAAATTAAGATGTGAATGCACACACTAATAACATTTGTTTCCCGGCTTGACAAAAAGTTTGAAGTAAATGGTCTTCACAAGAAATAGTAATAAGTGCAAGGAGTAAGTATGTCTGCTTGTTATGCTTTTAAAACATCTGCACAGCAACATAAAACCATAAAAAAAGTTTTTTTTAAAGTTTTCAAAAACCATAAAACAAAAAAAAATTGGCCTGCTATAGTTTGTAAAAAATCACGCAAAAAGACCCAAAAATTAACGTGACAAGACAAACTGTATGCAAATACAAGCCTTCAATCCTGTCATCAGTGATTTTATACTTCACGTAAAAAGCATCAACTTCTCCTTCGATTTACGGCAGCTTCTCCGTAGAACATTTTCTAATCAACATTCAAGGAGCGCAGTATAAGGCGGTGTCCCCATAAATTACGTATCAAGTATGTGGAGAGACTTTATGAAAAATGTTTTCGTAACGCGGTTTCCCAGTGGATACTTGCGGAAACTCCGTCGGCGCGACCGTGCATACACGGCTTTATGCAAACAAAATATATTGGCCCTTTGATATGTTGCCTCCTTAACTTTACTATTAGTTTCTTGTAGAGTTATTAATTTGGCTCCGTTCGCTTGCGTGCTACATTAGCTGTTTGGTGCAGTTTGTGATGGGTTTTAACTCAATTTAATATAATCTTTGTTAGTTTCATGTATCTAGTAGCCATTTATTTTAAAGTACATGAAAATAATTTTATTTTGACTGTAGGAATTTTATAGTTTTTTTAACCTGTATTGTCCCACTGCTGGGCAAAGGTTTTCTCCATAACCTTACACTCTTCCCCATGTGTTACCTTCGACTCATTGGCGTTTATGGGATATCAGCCGGAGTAGGCAACAAGAGAATTTACAAGTATTTAGGAAAAATAACTTTTCCTCTCTTGTTCCTTCTAACCATAGGTCATATTTTAATGACCTATCACAATTACCCAAGACCTTAAAATAGACTACTGTGGACTGATGTCACAAAGTATTTTTAAATTGCCCTAATCATTAAAAGTAATATGTTGCGTGTTTACGAAATTCAACAGTAACTTTAACCTACTTTTTATTCAAAGCTTTTAACCCGCAAAGGAAATCGAGAAGTCATAAAATGGTCACAAATATTTTCCAAATATTTCGAGTTCTATATCAATCATAATCCGATTTGAAAGGAGAGGATTTAGACTCGGGACACCATAAGCAATAAAGCACTACACGTCAGATTGAGAGCCATACGATTCCAATCCGCTTCGAGCCAGAGACAAAGGGAAACTTCGATGAAATTGGAACATCAGACTTGATTCGACGCACTGACGGAAAAACCTTTTGATATCTGGGTTAATCAACTGAGAAGACCCGACTGATTTAATTCATCACTACAGGATTGCATTTGTTTAACTGAAATGTGAAATAACCATTCCAAAATTGTGAAACGTATTCAATGCGGATGAAACGCCGATATGTTGTGAATATTTTAAGTCCAGCGTTCAATAGCGTAAATCCGCAAGCGTAATTCAAACTGTCGTTTTGCGCGCGTGTAGCCTGTGCCTAATCCCAGTCGGACGGGTACAAACGACATCGTCAGGTGATATCAGTTGCAGCTGCGACGTGCTCGCTCCTAGATTCACTTACGGATTGATGGCGATGCAACGCGATATACACACTAAGCTACAAATCACCGAACCATTCCTTTCCACTCGCACAAAAGAATATTGAAGATGTCTGCTTTATTACCTCGATATACGGTTGTATCGAGCATATTTGACGCGACTGGTATGAATATATCGAAGTTATAAGAATAACGACATTTTTGAAAACTTCGAATCAGATTTTACGTTCAAATCGTGCCTACATTGTATCATGCACACCATTCACTTTTGTTTAGCGTACGGTTGTGACAACCATAAAAATAAAGAGGAAAAACCCTTAGTTTATGCTCTCGACACACGATAGTTACGCTCCAAATGAGATTGTTCATCGTTTCTCTCTTTTATATGGAAAGGTTTGTTTTACATTGTATTCATAATATTTTCAATTACGCTGTGCTATTTGTTCTGTGAACATTATATTGTTTGATAAACTCACTCTACGGAATATTACGATATTGAAAAATGGAATTGTTCAACAAATAAAAAGTAATGCGGTTCCAGATTAAACACTTTTATAAGAACAAAGAGTTTGTTTTCCAATAAAGGGAACGCTTATAAAATCACATTCATGACACAACAAATTCATAGCCTTAAATGCTAGACTGAAATTTTCCGTGAGCCGTCATGAAGGCACGTTACTGGCTCATTTCTCTCGAAGTGCGTTAAGCATGTAGGTCATAAAGACGGGCACACACTGATTCCACTGACGGCTCCCATCAGGCCCTCGATATTTCACCGAACATCACAAACGTGCGGCCAGACAACTGATGTTAATTGGATGCGCAAGCCGCAGCAGGCACGACTATGAAATATAAAACAGGCAGTTTCCAGGTGACTGCATTATCATGCCTGCAGACGTAACTTGTCACGTTTAGTTATCGTGGCGTTACAGTTAAAACGTTTCCTGGAATTTTGTTTGGGATGTGACAATAGATAAGAAGAGAACGTTAAGCCGTGTTGAGGAAACAAGATGTGCCGCATTCCTTCAAGTCAGTGAGCGTGTTCGTTCGTTTTGTTTCTCTTGTTGTGATATTGTTTTTTTCTTTTATTTCCTTCGATTTAAATTGTAAGTCTTGTCTAAATTTCGTCGAAGTGAATAAATCTGCATGGTTCCTATTCATATCCCAACCCTTATCATATACCGCTTCTTTATTTGGTACATTTCCTCTTGAACACGATCCAATTTTGAATCATTTCAACTGAAAATCCTGTCCATATTTTACTCCTTTATTGCCGCATACATTTTCTGCATTATGTATTTCAATTTTCTAACAGATAAACCGGGACTTCATCAAAGCGGTGGGCGTTACGGTAAAAACGCAGCGACTCAAACAGCAACGTTACCCACACACAATACAAAATATTGCTATTTTTGTAGCGCATTCGCACACAATACGTTTGAAACGGACTGTGTAATAACGGCCCATCAAAATTTCTACGGTACACTTGCCGAGCCGATCGGAAAAATTCACTCGACTCGGCTCGGCCCGACTCGGTGCTAGTGTCGTAATCCGCGTGCCCTGCTATGTGTGAAATTGAAATTAAAATTCTATTAAAGCGGAACGATTGGAATAGAACACGACGTATCCTATTTTTATACAGCACTGATAAATTGATTATGTGATTGGACTGGCTCAGTGGGACGGTAAGGAAAAGGACTGAGCCATTTAAAAACCCTTCCATTTTTATTAAACAATGCTATATATAGCCAGCGATGATAATTCTACGGTGGCCATCTTTGGTACCGTTTAAAATGCAGTTAAAAATTAATACGAGTACATCTTCCTTTCCTAACTACGTTGAGATCGGCTTGCATTCCAACCGGATATAGCTGAATACCAGTATTTTACATGGAGCGACTGCTTATCTGACCTCCAGAACCCTGTAACTGGGGCAATGGTAACACGTGATGTCAGACTTTCGAGCTTCTTACTACTCGTAACGTAGTTGGAAATTAACAACTCATAATTTTACCTTTTATAGAAACTTTGCTATTAGTTTTTGTTGTGTTATATACGACTTTTGAAAACTTTACGGTGCTTCGTTGAGGAAAGATTTTGCAATAGGTGTACTGAAGGTAAAGTTTTGCGACGAGTTTATTTTATATCTATTAATAAAGCAAAGTTAGTGGAAGTATTAGCGGTAACTCTCTTTTTTGCGTTAAATACGAGCCTCCTTGGGTTTTATTAATGATAATGATTTATTACCATTCATTGCCTATAGATAAATAAAAATATTATTTAATTTATTGGACCAGAAATTGCAATGGCAATGCACCGACATGACATGTATAAAGGCAATACTAGGTTTATCTTCGATCGACATTTTTGTAGGATTTTTTACGTCAGCAGTCCGGACTTGGGATTGATGGCAAAAAACTCGCACCGTTTTATATAAGACTTATACGTAACTGGAAAAATGTTCATGTTACCATAGGTGCTCTTCCCAACCCTTAGCGAAATACAGGCGTGATGTTATGACATTTTTGTTCTGCGAATGATTGCAGGAATTTTCTCAACAGCAGTCAAGTTTCGTACCCGGTTGATGGCAATAGGCTGGCCCTCGATTACTGAAGGTACACCTCTGCCCAACCCTTCGGAGAGTAAGGGCATTATGATATGACATTTTACAAATTAGCTCCTATAACACATAAATCTTATACAAACTTTGGACGCAAAAACTTAAATCTTATAAATCTTAGAGTCAACTTAAATCTATAATTCTAAGATAGTAGTTATAAAGTAAAGCGTGGGTCACACTGAAGACAATTGTGGGATCTATGAATAATGTTCCCACATAATGTTACGGTCAAAACTTATTGGGTTTTATACAAGATAAGGATTGTTGATGCCGCTTCAAAAGTGGCATAAGTCGCGAGTATGTTTTTCAAGCGATACCTAGTCTTATTTATTAGGTTTAAGACTTATGAGACACAGAAGTTATCCAAGGAAAAAGTTTTCCCTTAGCAATTTTCAGTGGAAAGCAATTTGGTTAATCTAAAGTAATGTGAAACCATTTTTGGTGATTTTCTAAAAGAGCAATATCGTTAATTCCCAACATAGCAGGCCACACCTGCGAGTGCGATACCACGTAATTTACTAGGGACGTTAGCTCGCTCAATTGGACTCCATGACGAGAAATTTTCGGATGTAAGAACATAGTCTGTTCTACGCTTAGGTTCAGATTTATTGACATCGCGATAAACTGCTCTGTGGAGCACCATTCGTCGATTAAATGACGTCACAAGCTCAGGGTTGGGTCTTAACTGTCCTTTTGTTATTGTATTCATAGTACGGTTCAATATCTCGCTGCGTAGGTGTTAAGGGGTGATGTAGTTAGCATGGCGTATGTATAGGACAGACAACCGCAATATGTCGGTGATAATGTATGGGAGTGCGAACGGGTGCGTCTGGATGAATACGTGTGTTGGATGTTTCCATTGTTCATGCGTTATCGAGTATAGCTATACTTGACTCGACTCGACTATGTCCATATTGTGTATTGTTCCCGATCTTTGCCGAGAATATTTGGTATCGAGAACTTGAACTGTTGTTAAACAAACGAATATTATTAAATGCGACAAGTAAAACGTTGGAATCCAAGTGTCGGATAACCTTAATGTTTTCCTTGCCTTTCTAAAACGGCCTCGAAAATCTTGTGTCGAGCTGAGATAACGGAAGAGGACAAAAGTTTTATCATACTTTATTTTTCACTTCAGTTCCCTCGTGGGCCGGGCCGAAGTAACTGGCATCCAACTACTGCAAATTTTATAAAACATATACTTTATGAAAGAATACAAAAAGAAAAGAAGAATAGAAAGCTATTTATTCCCAACCTACTAATAAAAAAAATCAGCACGGGATGATCAAAGGTTTAGCTACGCTTGTCCAGGACAGACTATGGATAGGTGACCATATCGAGACTCCTCCGTGTATCGGAAAGTACTAGTAGGCGTAGGTCCCGGCTGTCATTTATAGATCTTTGACAGTTGAAACTGGTAGTCAGAAGACCGAAAGTCTGCCAACCAGTCTTACCAAGGAATATTGTGTTGCCCAGTTTCTGGGTAGTGGAGGTCAGATAGGTAGTCTCTTCATGAAAATACTGGTATTCAGCTGCATCGGGTTAGCCTGGAAGCTGACCTCAACATAGTTCGGAAAAAAGCTAGGTAAATGACTTATAAAAATAATCGCTATAAGTACTGCAAATGTTTTTTTTTTAATCATCACGCAAGGTAAGGAAGATGGGGGAATATCGTACACGTAAACATATAATCTATTCTCAGCAACAAATCCTACGACATAACTTTTCAACGGAATGTGTAGATTACCTTTACGCAAACCTTTGAAATAATATTTCAGCTGAAAGTCTGAAACTCGAGCTAAGAAAACACAATAAGTCTTATCGCGATGCGTGGGCCGGTGAAATATAACACTCCTTATATTTTCACTCGACTTAGTCCAACATTTGTTTGTTTAGGATAGATTATACCCCGAGTAATTGACAGATCAAAGTTATCCCATTACAAAAATAATATTTTCTTTCACATAATTTTGTGTGTAAGATTTGCAGGAGATTGTGGTTAATATTTTTAAGTCACGCTTCTATCAAGTCGATTCGTTTTGGATGAAATCAACGCAAGATTGTACCTGGCCATTTTTTGGCAAAATAATCAGTGTTAGAATTCAACGTGGCAATGCTGCCAGCCTTTTGGGAACCATTCCCGTTGACAGCGATGCGAAACAACTTTTTGATGCCCTATTATTTTTATCTTTTCTTTTTAACATGTAGATATTACTATTATAAGTAAATGCAATGTCGAATGATTAGCTTCTATGTCAACAAGATTCAAATCCAAGCAAAAGTGAAGCTTATTATTACAGCTTTATCAAATAATTGTTCAATTCAAAAGTTATAAGGAAAATAAGGTGTTGGTGTTATGTATATTTTTGTCTGTACATAGGATTTTGTGATATCGTTTTCCGAGTAAAATAATACTGAGAAATAATATTTTTTACGGTATTAAGTACGTATCATGTTTTACATTGGATTTGACTTCCGAATATCTATGTTTTTCCTGTCTATAAAGTGAGCGTTCATTGTAATATGAAATCTTCTTATAATGAAATTGTGTTTTCTCTTCTTCAAACAAATTCTAACTTTGTGTAGAGTGTTTTTTTCAATATCCAAAGATTAGAAGTCATAAATTATGTTTTCGTTCTAGTCTGTTCATTGATAAAGAAATAGGGAACGATAAGCGAAAGTTAGCCACATGAATCTTCCGCATACACATACATTGCGGTAAATCAGAACTATTCTTCTTGTTTTTCCAAAGACCAATCAATTCAATAATATGAGGGACAAACATAGAAATTATACGACCACGATATTTCAATGAAATTAACTTATTTTCTCAGTTATGTAGATGAGGTAGACGGGCTGGCGTCGCCCCGCCTGGATTACCGCGGATTTGGCGCGGAACCGTGCCTACCTGTTAATATCTACATAGGTACTTGTCAAATTACCTTGTCAATTCATGTGACGGGTGATACAGCCTACTTACGCCTACGCACTGCTACGCGTGTGCGTAGCCGTAGCGGGGTTCATTGCTACGCCGGTGCTACGCTTTCGTAGCAGTAGGCAGTTACGAATACAAATTTTGTTAATCAAGTTAAAAGTTAGTTCCCTTAATAAACAGTATTTAAAATAAAATGAATACTAAACTACGTAGATAAATGTGGTGTAAAGTACGTTTAATAAAATAGACATAATTCGAATGTGAATTGCCCCACATTTTATCCGTGCGGTATCTAATGTTCCCGACCCGCACAACTTCACGGATGTAATGGGCTGTGGAAACGAAATGTGTGTGGCTCGCAAATGTGGCGTCTAAATCAAAAAGTTCCCTAAAACCCTCCCACCAATTAATTTCTAGTCCATAAAATAAAAATACTCTTTAAGTATCCTTAGACTAATTCAAACTTTGGAGTTTATCAAAGAGATAAGCAAGTTTTTCTTATTAAGTATCAAGGGAGCTGTCGTAAATACAGAAATTAGCGCGAGTATCATCGTCAGAGCGGTGTGTAAACATGAAAACTTTGAAAGTGGCGCGCCGTAGTCCCGGCGTCGTGCGGGCGACGTCTCGGCGACGGCACGGCGACGTCCCGGCGACGGCCAATCTCACCCGCCGTGTAAGTTGCCGGCTTATATTAGCTTATCGCATCAACTCGTGCTATTAGTTTTGTTACAAGTTTTATTCTACCTCGGTTAAATTATATCTTTAATATGTAGCAAGTACCAGCTTGTCGGGGTGTATTTTCTCATTACCCAACTAAATATATACAATTAAATCTAAAGCCGAGTGTTCACCGTATATAAATGTGGTGCGACGAACTGTGGCGTTAGGCGTCCTTATCAAATGCAGCGGTCACGCTGCACTGCAGGCCCCGCCTGATTAATGAATATTAGACTTCATATCTTCGCGAACAAAGGTTAAAATAATGCGGGGATACCGTGGGTAGGTATCTGTGTTCATTAAGTAACTTTATTACTTAACTTACCGAAAAACGTTTGTCTAATAACAGGATTATTTTTCTAACGTAAAAAATAATTCTGTATTCGTAACTTACGACTTAGTTCTATGGCATTGCTCCCAAATAATAATGAATATGCCAAGAACAAAGCATTGTTGTCGGTGTCGGCGGGTGATGGCGCGCCGTAGTCGGCTCGGGTGGTCGGGTGGGCGGGTGGTCGAACGTGGCGTCATATTATGTTATTTACGCGCCCGCAGAGGACAACTTTTTAATGGGGCGATAACAGACCACCCGAGACCGGCGCGTTGCTGTTAAATCTCATGCTCATAAATACGTTATGTAAACCCACCCTAATAATTAGTGGCGGTTACGGCGTGTAGTTAAGTTTTATGAAGCCGGCGGAGATGCGAGCAGCTCCTAAACAAAAATGTTCCTTAATTTGTCTGCTGCTGCGTTCCGGCGATCCACTGGAAAGTGTTATGTTTATTCAGAGAATCTCGTGTTTCTACGAGAACCTACCCTTTTTTATTTTTTCAGCCGTTTTAATGCGATTGGGTTTCTGTAGTACCGCCGCCCCGTAGGTATGAACAGTCGAGATCACATTGAATATGTATAGTTTAGTCTGATTTCACGGCAACCTTCGATTTCGATGCCCTCAGCGCCCCTGAATACTGACGAGATCAATTTAATAAAACAAACGTATCTACTTTATCATACGTACGGACCTCGGATTATACTTTATCCGACAAATAGCGATTCATGAAACTTTTTTATTACTCTGTTTTATGATGTCAGTCTTTCCCAGAAAATAACATTACGACGTGGAAAATAAGTAGAATAACCCCTGACTTACAATAACGTTAATTCCATAACAATGCTCACGCTACTTGATCCCAACATACTTTCTGCGAATTCTGACAGATCTCAGTAACAATATTTATACTTACCTTAAGCCAATTTACCGGGTTATACGTAGATTTTTTAGTATCAAATACTTATTCTGCATTCGTGAGTATGTTTATGCTCCAAACAAACATAAATATACGCGTTTAGAATGTAAATATCGGAATTAAGGCTTGTGTACAGATTGCGCGCCACATGATTGTAGCGGAAAAGTCAGTGACAGCCGGCAACAAGACCGGCGTGTCGTGTTGACGCGCGGGGCCCGGGG
Organism: Phlogophora meticulosa; assembly: GCA_905147745.2. Taxonomy (NCBI): domain Eukaryota; kingdom Metazoa; phylum Arthropoda; class Insecta; order Lepidoptera; family Noctuidae; genus Phlogophora; species Phlogophora meticulosa. The sequence goes on along the minus strand of LR990522.1, from coordinate 11,051,715 downwards.
GCACCGGGGCCCGGGGCGCGGGGTCCGCAGACACAGTACCTTGCTAGGGCGCCGCGCTGCACGCTGCACTCCGGCTCTTCACTGCTTCCCCACTTATACTTTCAAAAGTTTTTCAACTAGTTAGTTCACAAACTTGGGTGTCGAGTTCAGTTCGGGTACCGAGTATGAGGCGTTCTGGCGGAAGCTAGCGTTGTCAGCCGTGGGGAGAGGGTGAAGCGCGTGCTGCACGTACACAGGTTACAACGAGTACAGCGACGAAGCAAGATCCGGAGTCATGCGGTCAGCCAAAAGGACACAAACCTACTGGCGAGCTGGGTGTATCGGCGCTGCGGCCGGGGGCGGCGGGCGGCGGGGCCCCGCCATTGGCCCGTCGGGGCACGCCTCCGACGTCGCCGGTGACGCCGTCGCCGCCGCCGCGTCGCCTCAGCACCGGCCGACCCGACCCGACCCTAGGCCATACACTCCACTCCACTCCAACTATCTTAACTTACACTTCAAACTACTCAACCGACGATTTGCACATTCAAACTATTTCGAATTGCACTGCGGATATAACAATAGTTCTTAATTCAAAAGTTTAAAGAATAACAAAAATACCTGCATGCAACGGTTTTGCTGCAAAACACCCCGTGCACTGTCAGCGATGAAAAATAACCGCGTAAACGGGTCATCTGGCACAACACGACACAACACACAGCACTAACGTACTGGTCAAATTGACAATTAATCAACTTAATCACCGTTTACCATAATCGCGATAATTAAATAAGTTTGTGTAAGTTAAAAATAAGTCGCGTCGGTGGCGCGGTCACGCGTACAACGATTAGCTGTTGTGTTAATTTGCACCTACCATAGAATACATTCGTCAAATAATTACCCTCCGTTTTTGAAGTTTCCGATTATCGTTCCGTTCTACGTAACTTGACCTTATTCTACTACTGATATTTTATTAAATAAACAAAAGGATAGTTTCTTCATGCACTTTCGTCGTCTATTTTCCAATTCTTATCTCACTCTTATCTCGAAGAATTTTCTTGTTCTTCTTTCTTCAATTAAAATAATATAGTATTTAAATGCCAGCACGTGCTAAACTAATAAATATTTTCTTTTACGATAACAAAAAAAAAATTGAGTGAAAAATTTTCCCGCCCAAACACTTGCCGAACGGAAAGTGCCTTAAATTCAAGTAGAGGTGGCGAGTCTTACAAGTACCTACTTATAATTGGGTATGGTTTAAAAAACGAGCAAAAATGTATGGATTTAAAAAAAAAGTAAATACTTCTCCACAATATTCTCGGGCTTATGGCTAAGTTATAACAGCAGTACGGCTTGATCGTCAAGGTTATGCACCTCATGCCAAGGTCTGTTCTTGGATGGGTGGGCATCCCATCCATTACGTAACTGAAACCGTATAGTCCTTCGGAAAGCATGTTAAGCCGTTGGTATCGGCTATAATTGTAGACAGCCGTTACAGGTTATTAGAAGCTCTTAAGCCTGACAGTCTAACCAAAAAGTATCCATAACACCTAACTGCCAGAAAACGTGACACGATAAAAAATGTATTGTTTGTGTATCACTTGGTGTGTGGAGGTCAGATAGCTCCGTTGCGAATGCTGCATCCAGTTAGACTGAAAGCCGACCTCATCACGATTGGGAAAAGCCTAGACAGCCTAGAGATTCTGATAATGATAGGTAGGATGATAAATCTCTTTTGTTGATCTGTTGGTTAATTTGCTTAAAGGTCATTAGATTAGCAAAGAAATATCATGGAATATTTTCCACGAGTTTCCTGAACGGCAGAGATCCTAAGCAATTTGATGCGCAAACGCATCGTGTAAATTAGAAGCTACAGGACATAATTGAAAGGGTCCTACCGTCTTGTACTTATGAACTGCAATACTGAAACTGTAATTTATAGTTTATAACTGACTTGTTGATGTAGTGCTTGGAAGCGCTAGATCTGAGCATGTGTCAGTTTAATTCCCGGGTCGCGCAAAGTGTTATTGGGTTTTTCAATTTGGAATTTCTCACCAATAGGCAAGACCCAATTGCTAAACTTATCAAATTTGGGAGTATAAAGGTACACCTCTGCTTTATCCATCGGGGAAACAGGAGTGATGACTTTGGCAGGATAACTCATCGGAAAATCTGGACATTTTATGCACCGTACCTGTGAGCTTCAAAATATTTTAAACTGCTACCATATTTTGTGTGAACACTTGATATTGGAATTATGCGAGTAATTTGGTTAAATTTAAATTATGGTTGGAGTTTAAAACATCTGCATTGCTATGAAGTAAAGGCTACAATTTTTTTGTTATTTTTAGATTTATCGTAGTCTGTCGCAGCCTCCCAGAGAAATATCATAAAGTTGGTAAAGAGTCTCAACTATGGTATGGTTTCTCATCCACTTACCTATCTCGGTAAGGAGAAATTGTCTGGTGAAAGAAACTTAAAACAACTTGGGAACCTTTTTTTTAATCCGAAATTGGTCACCAAATAATTAAGTAGTACACGTGCTCGAAGGTAGAAAATGTGTTTAGGGCCTCAGTGAGTTGGCTTCTGCCCCTATGCTTTCTGAAGGTCAGGAACCCCTGGGTCCTGAGTTATGTTAGAAATATAATTTATTTTTATAATTGTAATTATTTTAAGTCTCTTGTCAGTAAAAAAAAAGATTTTTTACTGGCAAGAGACTTACCCCCTATTACATGGGACTTAAAAACTTGTTACTGTGTACAGTTAGTACACAGTAACAAAACATAGATACATCCCTGCCTAACCCTTCGAGAGCACAGGCGTGCTGTTATGTTTTAGTTACAATTTTTTTTTTGCTTTTTATAAGTAAAATAAATCTGTTAAATTTCACTTTTTAACAAACACCCTTTTAAACTGATTAGGTACTTATAATGTAGATATGAGAAGAAGTAAAAGGCGCAGTCATGTAGTCACGTAATTTTCGCGTGTTTTAAATTAATTAATTCACCCAATTAACAGTTTCACACACGCCACGCCAAGTACCTACAAGTGAGCAGGTACTCTTTAGTGAATACAAAATGTATTTTGCCCGTCATAAGTACATCTTGCAGTCTTTCTGTAGTATTCGACAAAGAGCTATTAATAGGGGGTGAAACGCTGAAGAAATTCAAACGAGCGCTGAGGCTGTAAGTATGCAGCTCACGTGCACTCCGGACGTACATACGGGCACTGTGACGGGGTAGGCAGAAGTCCAGGTTCATCGGGAAGAAGAAACAAAAGAGTACAAAAAAAAGTTACGGTTATGAAAGGTATATGAATACATCATGAAGAAAACCGCTTCTCATAGCCAAGACCAAAGGGGGTAAGACTGATCTATTTCTATAGCTTTATAAACACGTCTTGTTTGTTACTAATACTAGTTTATAAGATGTAAGTTAGTACTTACTAAGTTAGGACAACTAACATTTCATGTTAGTTGTCCTAGTAAATAAAGGTATTATATACTGGCTTTTGCCCGCGACTTTATCCGCGTGAATGTCGCGCGGATGCAGACAAAGTCGCGGATTAAAAACTATCTTATGTGCTTTCCCAGGATATAATCTATCTGCTTGTCTGCTTGCTTACTTGCTTGTCGTGAAAAGGTAACAAATAAACAAAAAGAGTTAGTTTCGATTTATAACATTAATATGGATAGATTGGAGGTCTACACTCCAGCAGTGGGAACGTTTCAGGCTAGGCTGAATATTCCTACGGTTTCAGAAGTGAAAGAATTTCAGGCCAGACTTATCCTTTTTCCACAGTATCCTTAGGTCAGTATTTCAGTTTTTCTAAGTACTACCAATAAAAAATTCAAGAAACATAGCGTACCAGAAAAAAAACATAATTTCCTTACCAATATTTTCTATTATTTACATAGCAGAATCATTAAAATGAGTGTTACACATTGTTCTCGTTTCGCCTCACTTTCATTGTGTTCCTAAACCCATCATGGAAACAAAGGAGGCTCGGCAGAGAACAAAGAATGGCCAGTCGAAAGGTAATTCTCGTCGTTACTGCTATTCAAAAAATAAATAGCGAAGATTAGACCTACAGTTTGAGTGGTGTTGCTAATAATTATTGTGTTATGTTGACGTGTTTTCATGTAAATAACTTACTAATGAAGTGGTTTTATGAATAGATTATTGATGGAATTTACTGTTGTTCCTATTAGTGTTTTTCTGTTGGGGTAACATGACGACCGATGTGGCGCGGCGGGCGAAGGTCCGCTTGCGACGCAAGAGGTTGCGGGTTCGATTCCCGCCTTGGGACAAATGTTTGTACGATCTACAAATATTTGTTCCGGGTGTTCTGGGTATTTTCTATATATATAATAAAAATATATATCTACGTAATGTACTGTATTAAGTATATCAGTCATCTAGTACCCATAACACAAGCTCTGCTTAGCTTGGGGCTAGATGATGCTGTGTGGATTGTCCAGCAATATTTATTTATTTATTTATTTATAACATTACCTATTATGGTCTTTTAATTTGAAATTATATTATGCTGTAATTTTTTATATTTTCTAGAGCTAAATTGTTGAAATAAAATAACAACGTAAAACAATGTTGCATAAAATAATGTCACGCCTGTATTCTCCGAGGAGTTAGGCAGAGGTGTAGTATAAGTATATCCACAGTGTGCCAGTGATGTTTAAGTCCAATGTAATTGGGCTCGAGTATATTACCATCAACCGGGCACAAATGCAGACTCCGGGCCACTACCTTTAAACTTCAAATGGAAAATCTCGATAACATTGCACTTGCAAAAATCGTTAGTGATATTGAATACTTCTTAATATAAGTACAATATATATTAAATGTCGTCCATCTTGGGTATACTGTGCGTCGAGTCCAGTTGAATTATAGTCCATGTGAGCTACTAGCAGTTGTCCTCATCACATCATGTATTGATCTCTAGCACCATGTAGATTATATAATGGTGAGCGGAAAAGAATTTCGCAAACATTTTTTCAGATACTCTTGGAAATGTTTGGACGAATAAATTTCTTACAAATGTTTCATACGGCCAAATGATTTCATTGGCTGTTTTAAATACCTTTTGAATGGTCCCCTTCGTTGCTTAATCTGGCTGTGACGTCAAAAAGCCTCAATTTTCCGTGTACACAAGACAGAATGACGTAATAAAAACTACAATATTTATTGCGTACATATAACGGGGACAGAGAAAGTGTAATAAATCCTTACAATAAAAAAAACAGTAATAATCCAATTTAGTTACCTACTGTCTATCCGGGACTAGGATTTTGTAGCTGTCTATAAACTAGAAAACATCAAAACTCCTATAAATTGTGACATCAATACTGTAAAGGTCTGTAAAATATTAATTACTGTTTGGTGTTTCGGGCCTTGAACATCAAATCCACTGCTGAATAGAAAAGCAAACTTTTCTGAAACTAATATCTAGAGGAAAAGTGTTTGCAAACTCAAATGGCAAAATAAGACACCATAAGCTAGTTTCCGAGATCCAGAAAGTATGTTAAAAGGGGTATCGTGTTACCTAGTAACTTTGTTGTGAAGATCATCTAGGCAGACGCTCCTTGTAAAATCATACTGGTTCAGCTGCATCCTTACCGGAAGCCAACCAAAAGCTTAGTTTTTTTCAATCTGTATTTCTTCTGTAACTATATGTATGCCTTTATGTATGCGTTCTAATCCAGCTGGGCTTTGTTGAGTAAAGCTAAGTGCATATTATAGCCAGTTGAGTCGGAATAAGAAGGGTTCTGTACCGTAGCTAAAAACGCCGAAATAATCACGTTTCTTATCGGGCAAAAATATATGTAAGAATGCAAATATATTAATATTTATGAATCAAAATCTTACCAAACAAAGCGGTCTATCAAAAAATAAATTATTAATTCTTGATTAACCTACTACCTCCTTTAAATATTTATTTTAAAATGGTTGAACTTCTGTTTTCTATTTTTACATACGTAAGTTGAGTTCGCTGAAGTCTGTGAGTTCAGGTCATTGTGATGTACCCGCAGTGCGCCCAAATCGATGTAATTTGTATGAAAACGTTACATTCTTACACAGGTCATTTTCGTACAATTTTCTTTTACTTTCAGAACTTCGAAATTTGAAAACGATGAATGTATTACTGATGACTACACTTTTAGAATATAAATTTGGTGTCTTTAGACTAACTTTTTGTCATTTTGCCTTCGGTAGGTTCAAGTCTCATCTGCGTAGTGTGTAACCAATCATGGGGTCAGCTTCCAGCTTAATAGCATGTAACAGATTATCATCCATTCGCGGCCTCGACCTCGGTAAGCATAGCCTAACCTGCCAACAACCTGACCAAACTTTAAATCATTGTTGTTTGGAATACAAACAATGTAAGTCGCATATAAGAAGACTAGCTGTGCCCCGAGGTCTGATCCTCATGTTAAATAGCCTGAAATCTTCATTAAGAATAGGGTAGTGTCCTTAAAAATTCTGATTGGTCCGAAAGTTGGAATACTCAAAAATACTGGACACGTATTTTTCTTTTGTCACGTAAACCAAAAATGACGACAATATAGTGCGTTGAAATTGCGCGTACACTTTTAGCTTAAAAGTGACGTCACAAACCCCTTCTCCTGAACTTTGATGTGCTATAAAATTATTTTTAATTATTTGAGTAAGCAAAAAATACGTGTTCAATATTTTTTAATAATCTTACTGACGGACTAAATAGACTTAATATATTTTTACCTAGGAAACATCCCTATTGGGCTATCAAATGAGAAGGCTTCAAAGATTGGAACGTTCAAATAAAAAACAACACACTTTTCAGATTTATTACTTTCGTGTAGATATGTGTGCGCATCCTCTTTTAGATAAGAAGCTTTATCCACACGAGGCTGTAACAAATTAAAGTAACTAATTTCAGTAATAGTCCAACCTCGTACAATATTTCTTAATAAAAGTTTCCCTTTGAAATGAACAGGGTATTAACAAAAAGTTCCTGCTTAAGACTACCCAAATTGTACTCAACACCGTAGCGGCCAGTGCGGCCCAGTTAACTTAAACAACAGAAAGAGAGAGCCTTGCTTTCTTTTACCTCAATTATAACAAAAGGTTAATTATGGAACGTACTTATTTTTAGGTTCGTGAGGCTAATTTTACATCTGTAATTATTTCTTTATCCTTACTTTTGTTGTTTAAAAATATCGAATGGACGTTCGGTTTTCTTAAAATAACAATAATTACCACAGAGCACTGAGAATCAGCGCTGTGCAGTCAAGTAAGTCCCTTCATGACACATCATCATGCTAAGTGGTATCCATCTTGTCACTGCTACGACTGTTTTTGTTCGGTTCCTATAGTTTCAGTTATATGGTTTAAGTACCTGGGTCATAGTGAAAAATATGTATTAATACCACCAGTAGGTATTTCTGAAACCTACTAAGTTTATCTATTACCTACTAGCACTCACTTTTATACATTTCCCTTCACACTTTATCAACCCCCTTTAACGTACTTTACTTACTTTTAAAAGTAAAATATAACCTATGTGGTTATGGGACAAAGTAGGTCCACTGGCTGTAAGGTCGGTAGCCTGCCTGCACTGAGATTGTGCTCGTGCGACTGCCACTGGTGTCGGTGAAGCACTGTTCCCAATTCTAGAACTCACTCGTTACACCCTCTTCTCGAGCTACTAGGCAAGTTGCGTTATAGGAATCGCGCAGTAAGCAAATATATAAAATATGGTCGATAGATAAATCATTTATTTGATGCGACAAAGCACAACAGCAAGCAAATAGCCAAAAGGTCACATCCAAAAAAGGGAAAACTAGACATTATTGTGATGACACTATAGACTATACAAGAAACATACAAAGAGCGGTGAGTGTGTTAAGGTGGCACCGAATTGAGTCCACCTCAGCATGTGTCTGTCTAATATACCTGACGCTGATATTGTGCTGAATTCCTGCAGTGATATCGTTTGTTTTATACAAAGTCTGGTTTACGATACCCGACCTCGTTCTTGCCGGGTTAAGCTACTCCAAGCTTATTACGAAGTAGGAGAAATGAGGCTGCCTAGCGTCTCCGGCCATCCCTTCGTTAATAACGTTTTTTCACTAAAGTAGGTACATTGGTATTTTAAGCAAACGGCTGCACTTAAACATCGGACGTGACTTTACGAATCTCATGCCAGTTTCCACTAACACAAGGTGACACCTAAGTTAGTACTGTTGGATTCTCAACGCTCAGCACATCGCTGAGAGTTGAAAATTCAGCAGTGCATTAATATTTAAACTTACATAATCCTTGGCTTAGTGAAAAAGGGCTGAAGTCCCAAACTGCACTGAATTTCTTTGCGAATAGTTAGTGGAGCCTTGATGTTCGTCTTTCTGATGAACGCCATTTTGACGAAACTCTTGTGCCCACGGATCGTTGAACGTGTGTGACCTATGTGTTCCATGAGCTCAAAGAGAATCACAATTGAGTAAATCCATGAACCAATAGCCACCATTGAACTACTGTTATTTGACTTACTACATGCAACACAGCTTGCTACAAGAAAATGCTTCACAGTTACAGAGGTAAGAACATTATAGGTAAGAATAGCTGTTTTAAGGCGAATATGGATTTAGACTCCTTCAGAAGATCTTCCGTACCTGTGATTAGCACAGGTACGGTAGATCTTCTAAATCCGTTTCCTAAGATTGTCGACTAATTGACCAATTCAAATAAGGACAAGAAGAGGGGCTCGTGGCTAAATAATGTAGCGGAGGTTTACGGATCGATTACAGGTCTCTTTAACTTTCACAGCTCCGATTGATTTGAAATTTGGTGTGGTGATACTTCGGTGGGGTTTTCCAATATGAACTGATGCTGCAGAATCAAGTAGTCTGCGGGATACCTATCTCCTCAGCAACTTACAGCAGATATAGCGTGTTTGGATTCATTGGAATAGTCTGAATGAGTAGATGTTACATAGATCGTGATCGGTGAAGAAAAATATCTGAAGTCTGAAAAACATGACATAAAAAAAATATTAACCCCCTTCACAAAAAAGTTCATAAATAAACTTATGATAAGTTAATAAATAATATGTAGTTAGTCCCCCGATGCGACGACGCTTGGACCAACATAATATTATTAGAATCTTTATTAAATTTAAAAGGCCACTCAGTCCAGACCAGCCATACTACACCAGACCAGGCCAGACGAGACCATCACGAGACGAGCACGAACATGTTATTTATTTACTTTGATATTTATTTAGTTTTACTTTTTAATCTTTTTACTCTCAGGGGTTTACAAATAAAATTTATTTTTTCTATTTTTAATAGTGTTTGTTTTATAACAATATGACATAACTAACATAGTAAATTATGATTGCCTCGTTGGTATAGTGATAACAGCGTTTATGCTGGGCATGAGGTACTGGGTACAATTCTCGAGTCGGGCACCGCAAGTGTTATTGGGTTTTTCCATCAGGAAATTTCGTGCCCGGTTGGTTGCAATAGGCTCGCCCATTACTGAAAAGGATTTAAATATAACTGTCAAAATGTAAGTGTGTGTACTATAAGTACATACGGGAGTGATGTCGTTCCAGATCTTCGTGGAGGTAGCCCACCCAAAAACAGCTGAAAAACTCTCTACAATAATTATACTTGTTCAAATTACTCATTTTCGAAACCCCAGATTTTTAGGGCTTTCTTTTGTTATAAAACAGACAAGCCGATTAACTTGCGATAATTATAATTAAAACAACGAACAAATCTATAAAACGCGCGTTAGGGTAAGTTCAGACACGCGACAAAGCCACGACACGATAAAACGGTCGCGCCATTATCTGGAGCCTACAATATGGATCGCCCTGTAAACGACGTAGTGCCGGTCGTGTTCAACTAGACATAGCTTGCTAGATGGAAAACATTCATTACGCTCACCCCTGTGACCTCCGAGGGGTAGGCAGATTTGTTGTTGTTTAGCAACAGTTTACTAGTTACTTAGGCTGGCAAGGTAATATCGTGTGATATACTTGGCCGCCTATGTACATCGTCTACACATCTTATAAATGTATACTAGATATTGTAAAAAGCTTATTTAAAAGAGTAAGTGTGGAATTTCTTGCCCATTTATCTCCAAAGTAAACTACCTTTTGGAAGGGTCAACTAGAATCATTTTAATAAAGAAGAAATTTAAATAATTGCCGTCTCTTTCTGACAGACAGTCTGTGAAAATGACTGTGACAGATAAGAACTAAGTTATAGATGTAAAATTAGTTTTTGCGCTGAAATGTTGGAAGATTTAGTTCAACTAAAATTGACAGCTGTTTATGCCTGTCCCTTTCATATTTTATGAGAGAGAAAAAAATGGTAATAGCGTGAATTTTGTTTAGATTGTACACAAGGGAATTGGCACCATAGGTCTGCTTACTGCCTGATAGTGTTGAAGGTTACTTCAACACTATCAGGCAGTAAGCAGACCTATGGTCAATTTTCAAATTGACCTTAAGAATCGAAGTGCGTACGTAACAGGTTACTGTTACGTACGCACTTCGATTCTTAAGGTCAATTTGAAAATTGTTGATGAATGATGAATGATTTATCATTGATGAATTGTTGTGATTTGTTTTGACTGCCTCGTCAGTCTAGTGGTCGCAAACGCACTGCTAGTCTTGAGGTCTTGGTTTCGATTCCCAGATCGAGCAATGTGTTATTGGGATTTTTCTTTAGGAATTTCTCAGTAGCAGCCCGGAGTCTGAATCTGTTCCCGGTCGATTTCAATAGGCTCACCCCCTATTAAATAGGACTTGAAACATAGCTGGAGAAATGTGGGCATACTGCAAGAACACCTCTGCCAAACCCTTCGAGGGTATACAGTCGTGATGTTATGTTACGTTGTTCGAAAATATTAAGTAAACTATTTTTTTTTTCGATTTCGTCTTGTGGAATTATTTTAGCAGGTAGTACGACTATTCACTTAACACGTCATCCAAGGGTGAAGTGCCTTTTCATTTAAACAAGACACTTGATAAAAGGAATGTTTATTAATAGTGTTAGTAAAACACTATCATTAGAAATCCCTAGTTAAAAATTGAATAAGTTTTTTCATATATTATGCCCTTAAATCTTCTGTAACAAATAAACATTTTCTTATTTCTTTCTTTTTTTACTATCATCGACGGATATGTACAGTTGTTAAACATTCCAAGATAGTAGTAGAATAGAAAAGAATACTCTTATCTTACCCACCGTAGAAACATACAAATAATAACTTTAAGAGCTACAAGAGGTGATACAATGTGCGGCCTTATCGTTGAAAGCAATCTCTTAGAGACCACCTTCGGAGACTAATCTCAACCTCGACCTTTCAACAAACTATCAACCTTTTTTTTATTTAGATTTAGTACTTCTACAGTGAATATTTTGTCTACTTTAACTGCAGTCATTGCCCTCTATACTAATAGAGTACACGTTTGCACAACCCGGCACAACTGTGCAACGGAGATCACGTCCCGCCAACACGGCGTCTTAATATTATTTCCACGGCTTATTATGTCCCACCTCTAGCGTTGTGACGTCAGCTGGAGACTCGATCGCCGATTCATTAAGGTTAATGTAACCGTTGATCGCCTGATCGGTTACGAAGGAAAACGTTGGGAGGGTAGATAGGAAAGAGCTGCATCTTGGTTAGGAAATAGGGGTTATTGTTGGTTGAAAATAAGCTATTTTAAAACTGTATTCCTTACTCAAATCTTTTACCAATTTAGTATATTTCACAATAATGTCATTTTTGAAAAAGTTTTTGTGCAAAGTAAAGTTTATGTGAGGTAAAGTAAAGTTCTTTTTCGAAGAGAACATACTTGTTTATGTTTTTGGATGCGATATTTTAAACGCTGAAATGTCACATGTATTAGTGGATAAGTACAGGTTGAAATGATGATAATAAATAACTCGTTTCAGAGTGCTTCCAATCCAATTTAGATTTGATATTTTTAGTGTAGTCTAAGTCAAGGGTCTAAGGTCCATAGTTGTCCAAAATAAGTCCATTAGAAACTAAGACAGGAAAATTAAGCTTTCCAGAAGATTATTACAGCAAATGTTTCTATGAAACGAGCAAGAATATAAGTAAAATAATTTTTACGGGAATAGATTAATATGACAATGAAGTTTTTAAATTAAGAAGGATAAGCGAAAAAATATGTGTGTGAAAACAAGAACATAGCCAAGCGCTAAAACTTTATAATTCAAAAATAAGTCGTCACAGCCTTATTCTTTGTGAAACGATTGCCACAGGGCATAATTCTCGGCTGTCTCGAGTTATGATATATCATACAGACTGTTAAGTGGCATGCAAAATGTATTTATACATTGTACTTCCTTACGCCATTATGGCATTGTTCCAAGTAAAACAATCTTCCGTTGGGCGGCGATAACGGCAATAGCAATCATTTTATTACGTGACACTGTAATAAAAGTTAAATAAACTGCATTTTCGACTATATTAACGACTGCATACATAATTTTTGCATACAAAAAAAAGTATGATGACGGCTGAAAGGATCATTAACTTAATACATTTGCGTTTTGATTTTGTCGTTAAAAGTCGCGTTTTTATTGCGAGTTTTATTTAAATTTGGTGCTCGTTCATAAAAATTAAATGCCTGTAAGGAATTTTAGTGAGGATATTTGCAATATTGTCCAGATGTTCTGTAATGTAGTTTTCTACAAAGAATTTAAAGATAGAAGACGAACTGCCTCGTTCAGCTAGTCGTCACGAGTGCTATTGCTGAACAAGAGACCCTCAGTTTGGGGCAAAGTGTTGGCGGGTTTTATCCATCAGGAACTTCTCAGTGGCAGCCTGAAGCCTGGATTTTTGCCTGGTTGGTGGCAACAGCCCTATTACATGGAAACTAAACATACCTGAAGAAACATATAAATGTATGTGGGTGTACATAAGTAGGTACACCTACGCCTTATCTTTCGAAGAGTACATTCGTGACGTGGCATAGAAGAACACTATTTATTCACTTACTTCAAAACACCTTATTACGATATTTATTTAACATCAGTCTCCATAATTTATAACTAAAATATTTTCATGTAAAAGTATAAATATACAGCAACGGAAAAACTGAAAGCCAACCACAGTCAGTTGGAATAAGGCTGATGATATACCCAATCACTTAGGAAATATAAGTCTAACGCTGGAAGAGGCAGAAGTAGATAGTAGGCATACTCACTCATGTATAATAGGCCTATGTAATAATGTATGATATTGTAGTGACGTAGTGTGTACCCGCACATGTATAATTTGCCTATATATAGTGCCTCAGCTGTTGTAGACGCCGTTATTAGTTTAAGTCGACTAACTACCAAATCGTGCTTATTGCTTCAGAAGATACTAACTTTTTATTACCAGTATTTCTTTAATATTCCACCACAATATTTTGCATTTTATTTTTTTTGTGCCAGTATGAGGAATGAAATCGTGAGCGATTTTTTAAATGAATGAACATCATAACCTCACGCCTGTATCCCCTGAAGGGTAAGGTAGAGGTGTATCATGGGACACGCACTTTTCGTTAGTTATGTTCGACTTCAGTTAAATTGTGTTTTTTATACGGATATGTTGAGTTTTATGTCAGAGCTGTTCTTGTTAGATGTAAGGACAGGTATTTGCTATAGGAAACACGAAATATTGATACCATGTTACTTAAATTATTCCTTCCTTTTGTGATATGTTTATAGGGGAACAACGGTAGCCTTTCAGGTCTCAAACTACCTACAAATAAAAAAATATATAAAAAAAATGTTTTGTATAAAAAAATAAATTAATAAAGGCAAAATGTTATGGTGCCAACGGTACTCAGCCTCCGCTGTTCGTCCGTATGATTGCCATTGGGTTGTATCTCATGAACTGTAATAATTAAACAACTGAAATTTACACAGCGTGTGTATTTCTATTGCCGCTATAACAACAAATAAACAACATACAACACAACAACAATATAGTACAACGTTTTTTTTTGTTCTGTTCCCTTTTCTTTTAATAAATTGCACCTATCACTGTTTGTCTCTGCGTAACCCAAAGGTTGGCTAGTTAAAAAATGAAAATGAAAAAGTGTTTATTCACAGAAATATTGTTTGTATGATACTTATTACTAACTCTATCAAACTGCAAAGCAGTTTGTTGACAGACGTAGCTCCTTTTATGTACATATTAACATTAAAAGAAAAAGAAAATAAATTGCCTTTGGCATTAAGTCAACCTCTGCACATTTGTGTGCTTAAATAATTAAATAAAAATTAAAGGCCCTATACAAAAAATAGGACTGTTTCGGCGTTTATTGCTCGACCTTAACAATCGCTGATGATACGGAACACTTCGTATGCGAATCCGATTCGCACTTGGTTAACTTTTATTTAAATGTCACTATTTGGTTTCATTACAAAAATAATTTATATTTAATTTAATTGTATGTATCATTTTGTATGTTTTTTTAATGTCTATTATTTGAAATATTTTATTTTAATTTTGTTTACATATGGACAAAGTCTGAAAAAAAAAATAGAAGCACGAAAACAACGTCATTCATTGAATAAGGCCTGTATAAACTGGCCTTATTCTAAAATATAAAATTCAATTTTAGTTAATAATATAGTAACTTATTTATTTCAAACCAATGCTTAACCAATTTTATCCTCTTCCTGAAAACTTTCTTCCTACAATTTAATTCTTTAATCCTTTTCGAAGCCACTTTAAAGATTCTCTCCGTTCAGCTGTCCGTTTTCATTCGCACCTATTACATCCCCCACTGCACGTCTTTAAATAAAACTCTTTAGACTTCCTTGTAGGTATATCCTAGAATTCTGGGAGAAAACTAAAAGCATTGAATGTATCTACTTACTTGTTATTGTAGAGTATGAACAGAGGGTCATCATCATCATCTGCCTAGCCTATTCCCAAATAGGTACATGTTGGGATCGGCTTCCAGTTTAACCGGAGGCAGCTAAATACCAGTATTTTACATGGATCTGACCTCCACAACCCAGTTCCTGGGCAACACGATACCCCTTTGTAAGACTTGTTGTCAGACTTTAGAGATTCTGACTACACATAACGACTCTCAAAAATCTACAAATGTCAGCCAGGACCAACGGCTTTTAGAGTCATGGAAGAGTCTCAATATGTTACGAACGGTCAACCATCAAGAAAGTGACCTCGGCAAGCGTAGCTTAACCTTCGATCAACCCGTGCGGCTGTTTTTATTTAGCCACGAGCTCCTCAAGTATGAATACAGGGTATGAATAGATGTTTGAGTTGTGCAAAACATATATCTACGCACGTTACCCATGTTTGCAAAGGATTAAAAGTTCTGATTTGATTTTGAATTATGTGTCTGGTACTGAAGGAGGAACGGTTTCAATACAAGAATTGATGTGTTCCTGGAATTTTTTAATCGTTCAGAATAACAAAATATAATTAAGGTTGTATTCTCCGAAGGGTTAGGTAGTGTTGTACCCATGTAACTATTACCTGTATATCCACATATCGTCAGTTGTTAGAGTCCCACTAATGTAATAACCCCACTAAAATAATCCCACGTAATGGGGGGCGCCTGAGAAATTCCAGGTGGAGATGCCAGATCCGGGAATTGAACCCAGGTTCTTATGCTCAGGAGTAGCTCACCAGACTAGCGAGATAAACAAAAGGTACATACATCATTCATTGAAATTATGTATGTCAGCTAGCACACTCCGACAATCCACAAAAAAAAAACAATATACAACAAAACTCGAGCATAAGAAAACATTGAATCTATGACGTCACTGCTAAATGGGCCAGAAGGGTCCAATAAGTTATAATTCCAAGTCCTACCATGTATTTTAAATTAATTGTCTGACACCACAATCACCGTTAAGTATACTAAGTATACTATAGCAAGGAGGGTAAATTAATTATTCATAAGGTTTTATAATGGAAAATAAAACTTTCCTAGTTGCTTAGTTTGTTCTCTAAGATTCTTCGATCAGTTCAAAAGAACCATGATGTACACAGACTACCACTTACCGATATTAAAATAATGCAGAATCTAACCCTCTCTTTGCAACAACCACTATATAAACGACTCGGTAAAAATTACAACAAAAATACACAGTTTAATAACAAGCCTATATTCCTCGATGCGTTAGACAGAGATGTACTTTCAGTACTACCAAATTTCACCAATTACAACCGAGACTCCTTGCTGATACTGTGAAATGCCAGATGCAAAACCCAATAACACTTTTACCGACCTGGAAATCAAAGCCAGGACCTTATGATCAGCAGTAGCTCTTGCAACCACTATTGACTAGACCAAAGAGGCGCTACAAAAATAGTATTTTTCAAGAAAACCCTATATATCTACTTCTCGTGACACGTTAATGCGCTGTACACCTACCAATAAGAGGTCACTTATTGACAGCATCAAAAGAGGTCGAAGATTCATATAAAATAAATTGCCTCACAGTTGATAGCCGGGGGTCAATGAGCCATGACGTTGACGAGGGTGCTACGACGCAACCAATATGCACGAACACCATCTTGAACCGTGTTTGACACGCCTGGTTTCAGGTGAATACTGCGATTACATAAGCGCCGATACTTACATATGTGATTGTTTAATCGGGCAGAATCGGGTTGGAGTAATCGTCTTTTGGGAATTACTTCTGATATCGATATAGGTAGGTTGTAAAAAAAAACTCAAGATATGTAAAATGATGTGTTTCTCCTTATTAGACAGCGCTAGAGTGGCTTGACAATCACTGAGCACTGGTCACTTATGCCTATTTTCACTAATAATGTGTAACAGCTACAAATTACGTGACCGCCAATTTTTTTTCTCTTAAATATACAAAAAACCTTTTTAGCTTAGCTTAGTTAGAGTTACAGCGCGCTGTTGGATTTTCAACGTTCGGCTCAGCTCTAAGAGTTGAAAAAACAACAGCGTAATGATATTATCTAGTGTTAAAGAAATCGTGCAACAGATTCGTAGAAATAATAAAATTATTTCTGCCTCGTTGGTTACTTACGCTACCTCTGAGCATGAGGTCCTGGGTTCGATTCCCAGGTCGGCCAACTGTTATTGGCTTCATCATTGGTGAAACGTAGGTATAGGTACACCTACCTATCCTTCCGGACGAGTAGTATGTTGCGTTATGTGAATTGTTTTAGAAATGATTGCAGTTATCAAAACTACTTCACATCTCAAACATGAAAGCAGTTTGTACCTCCTTACATTTAATCTCGTAAATGAGTTTGCTTAATGTAAAGAGCAAAGAGAAACAGTTGTAGTTATTCTTAACTTTGTGAAAAACAAACGTTCCCGCAACTAACTGTAACAACAATTTTGAATGATAAAGGTTTATCATACAGAACGTGCTTTACTAAGAATAACTTGAAGTTAATCTGACGTCGGTGAGGTAAAACATCGTTAGGAAATCTGTGGCCTTAGTCTTCAAACAAACTAATTTTAATTCCAATCTAAAGTTTTCAAGATTCCAATGTTAATTTTGCAGTTACATGATTATATTACTTGGCGAAATAAATAGCTGTCAAAATAAACTCACGAGTAGCGTATAGCGCGCGCCAAGCCCGATCTCGAATTTGGCGATAGCGTCGGACTCAAGAGTACAAAACGTCTAGATTCCAATGTCCATCGATCGGAATTAAAATCAAGAGTGCGTTGGACTTAAAATTAGTATAAGTCTGAAATCACCAATTTGATCCTCTTTGAGCAAGGGTGGTGATCAATCTCTAGCCATATTTATATGAGACGCGGTATTTGTCTTGCAGTGAGACCATAAAAGGCTGGTATTACTTTTTTATAACTTAACTATAATTTGGTGTTATCAAGGAACAGCGCAGGCAGCGTGTAACTTGGTCTGTGCTGCCTACTTTCTTCTTGATATAAAAGCAGCAAGCCAAGCCTATTAAAGCAAGCCTATGGGAGGTCCCCATAGGCTGGCTTTTATATTAAAAATATTCCAAAGATAGATTTTTACTAAATCATCACAATTCCAAGCAAAACTTAAGAATATCGCTGTTTTATTCTGCTTGTTAAGTTGTGTGCAGTAACGATCATAAATACCATACAGTAATGTGAGCTTCAAAAGAAGAAGAAATAATAGTATTCCTCCTAAAATATTTATAGACAATTTATGGTGTTACAAATATTTTATTTTTTCTGGAACCTTTCTATTGTGAAATAAAACTTTTGTCGAACCAGCAATAATTATTTCACGCGAACATGGTTTTTAAATTTGCCCAAGACATTTATTCCTGTTACTTATCTTTTGAAATATATCTGTACCAATCACACAAATTAAAATAGAATTAAACATCCCAATCCCTACTTGGTATTGGCACAATCAGACGGTTCTGCCAATACCAACTAGGGTCTTTGACGGTTCTCGATTAACAGGTTTATCGGCCTAACTCACATTACTTAGTTCAGGCTTAGCCTTCGGTGAACTGACAGTCACAATGATAGGTTGTCTAGTTCAATTAGGAATCGATTTTGAAGAAAAACAAAACAACATCAGATTTAATTCAGTCAAACTTCTATTTGCAATATGTTGGCAAGTTTTAACTTGAAAAGTGCGCAATGTTTCGCCAAGTCCGCTTTTATGGCGGCATGTGATTAAAATATTCAGCTTCAGATAAAATAGTCATTTCATGGTAAAAATCCCGTGCGATTGTTGAAAAATATTGTAGCTACTAGTTTTCCGAGCCCATTTTCAATACAAACGCCATTATATTTTACAGTTTGAACAATAAATAAAACATCAAAATGACTGCGAGATTTTGCCTGTTAAAATCTACAAAAGTTCGCAAATGTAGTTTTACGTTTCGTCGATATTAAAATAACGGAAAAACTTGCAGTCGGATATTTTTATGGGTGGGCGAACACGACTCAACCCTCGTCAATGTCAATGGGTATTATCTGGAAATATCTGAAAATTTCATATGGAACTGCATCACAAGCTTTCCTACGTGCCGATGTGTTCCGACAATTTTCTGAACAGTTTCCAATGATTTCATTAAACGTTGGAGCATGCTTTGTTTGTGTGGCAGGTAAAAAGTTAGGATTTATTTGTTTTTCCTTGTTGTTAGTTGGGGACGTGTTTGTCATGGCAATTTTTTTTTGTGTTTACTGGATGTAAGTACATCTACTAAGTCGAAAAAACAATGGGGAAATCTTAAATCTTTTCGAACTAACGGCCGATTTCAATGACGTATCTCAATCCCAATCTAGATATCGATCTTTGTGTAACCAAACGCCGACTTTGGAATACGTTACCTTGAGAGGGCAAATCAGAAGCAGGCGTTTCAAATCGCAGATTGTGATTTCGATTGAGATACTTTATTTAAATTATATAAGAACTAAGGCAATTTAAATCGAATTTTCCACACATTGTAGCCAAAATGACGTTCATTATCTTATAAACAAGTACGAGTAAATCCTTCACAGAAGCCAGCTCGCCTATTTACACTTACAATGCCAGAAAATAGGTATACTTAGAAAAAAAACCTTTAATTCAATGCAATCATATCTAATGTACCCACAACAAGCTACTTTGGAAGTCAACTACGGGACTGATAGACACGTTATCAATCTATGATGACACCCGCCAATGGGCCTTTATTACGGAGGGCTCCATGTCACGGACCTTTCGGCGCGGACGTCTAATGACGTTATTACATAGCCCTTCAAGGGAATGGAAAATCATTGGTAGCTATTTAATGTCAGTTGGTAATAGACGTTAGATATAGACGTATTAGTTAATATTTAGTTGATATGAGTTTATCGTTGATCATTAATAATGTCTTCAAAGACAACGGTTGATAGTGCTCGCTAGGTTTGTATTTTCATGTTTTTTTTTAGATTTACAATAGGCAACATATCCTTAACACTTTAAACGCCAGGTGACCGACAGACATTACATTTTCTATTGTGTCTCGTTATCTGGCAGCTTAGGTGTTAAAATAGTACCTACTGTGAAATCAAGTTGTGAGTGTAATTGACAAAATGTTTAGTTTAAGTTGATTGCACCACAATTTTGATTTGGCTGTAAGCTTTACAAGATAAAAGACAAATTTGTACATAATTTCTGTAATATTAACTTAGTTATATAGGGTTAAAGTTATGCGATACTTTGGTATTTATCTAAAAACTCTTTTACCGAAAAAATGATCACAGATTTCTCTAACGGACTAAAATAGTGACTACACCAGAACCCTGCTGAGATCTTTCAAAACGTGAGGTAACTTGGTATTAGTTTAATAGGGACGTGTCCTAGGTAAAAATATACTAAGTCTATTTGGTCCGTCAGTAAGATTACCAAAAAATATTGGACACGTATTTTTTGCTTACTCAAATCAATAAAAGGTGACAAAGATATAGCACATCAAAGTTCAGGAGAAGGGACTTGTGACGTCACTTTTACATAAAAAGTGTAGCACATCTTGACGTCACGCAAAATTTCAACGCACTATATCGTCGTCATTGTTGGTTTACGTGACAAAAGAAAAAATACGTGTTCAGTATTTTTGAGTAATCCAACTTTCGGACCAATCAGAATTTTCAACACTACCCTATTATAATCCGAAAAAAAAGCTTTGTGTGCTTACACCATAATTTCCAACGCCATGTTTAAATACAGGCAAGACAAAGAAATACCTACTTATTCACGCTATCTTACACTTACTTGCTTTGACCTTACAAAGGTTGTAATATCTCGTAGAGAATAAAACAGAATACATGTAGTGAGAGTAGCAAAGCAATCCCCACATTGTTCTATTGTGGTTTTTAAATCCAATACATTGTTGCTGATGCTGTGTGAGCTCAACTGCGTGATACTTACATTGTCCTGCACTAGGATCATCTCTGGAAAAGTAAAAGAAAATAAATGTACTACCTCGTCGGTCCAGTGGTCCGAAACGCGACTGCTGAGCGTGAGGTTCCCAGGTTGGGCAAAGTGTCGTTTAATTTTTCCAATAGGAAATTTCTCATTAGCAACACGGAGTCTGGATTTGTGCTCGTTTGGCTCGCCCCTATTACCGGAGCCTTAAACATAACTGGCAAAATATAGGTGTTACTATAGGTGCACCTCTGCCCAGTGTAGTGGTTCCAACTAAATATTACAAAATCAGAACTAGTCGTTAATTTGCGATTTTAATGTTGGGTTATAGTGGCCTATAGACAAAAAGAGTATGCAAGTACCGCAGCAGATGGCTTACTGCTGTTTCTGGTCACCCCCATGGGAAAAAACGCGTTTGTTCATATATGTGTGTAACTTGAAAACAGTACTTGAACACTATTTTTTTTTTTCAATGTCACCCCACTCTGGGCATTCCTCCTGTATCTAAATCCTATATCTAAATGTTTGTAAAACGCGCCCACGCATTTTACAAACATTTAAAGTCACATGCACAAACGTAGCCCAGCCACTGCGGCCACCGAGCCCCCGACTAGTTTTGGTCCCGTATAATTTATAAGTGTTATATTTCCACCAACCACTGTTTACGCGGAAGCTAGTAATGAGGAGAGATTTTCTTTATGAAAATTCAAATAAAATCTGTCAACCACGTTCTGCTTCCATGAAAGAGGTTGATTAATTTTATAATACAGTTGTATCGTTGTTGTGTTTTGTAGTTGTTCGTTTGTGCTGTCATTTTTTCCTAGGTGTATTTTATTCTATGATCATTAGAAGTTTCTATTTGCCTTCCAAAAGGTAGATTCGTATTGGAAATGCTTTAAAATATTTTTAGTACATTCATGAATTTGACGCGTTAGTGAATACTATGTACTACACACTACTAAACTAATTTTAGTACAAAGTATTACTTTACAACATAATCAATGACCTATGGATAAATTAATTTTGTTGATGAATACATGGTGCTCACACATTCACCAATACAATAACAGGAGATTATTAATCTCTAAAAAAAAATTCATGAGCTTTTCTTCGGTTTTGCATTTTTTGGTGTGTTTTTTACTTTGAACAGTTATCATAATTTCTGTCGAATTCATGCAATTTTGAATTAAAATGTAATACTTTTTTTTATTAAAACTAGTAAAAATCATGATTTTTATCAGTTAAAATTTAAAGAAAACATCAGAATAATCGTAGAAATGAAAAATACAACGCTGGGGTGTTCAGAATCTTGTACTGCACTCATAGTATCAGTTTTGGCTGTAGCTGTAACGACAAAAATGAAATCAAAACAACTGAAAATTATTGTAATATTAAAACTGTTGATATTACCCGGTAAACAAAAGTAATTGAAGGCCGCACTTCCATGCAGCACCTCGTTTACATAGAACACAAATTATCATACATCATATTACACATTATAAAGACGTGGGTTCGCAACAAAACATGTTAACAAGTTGCACATGTTATGGAACAAGGGCGGGCTCACTTTGTTGTAACGCGAACTTTTGTCTATCCGGGACAGGGTAGAATTTTCATTAAAACCTTCTTTAGCACCCAAACACAAAAGAGCAATTTTTCCCAGTAGGAAAATCTCGATGCAGCCGCATTACCGCTTTTATTTGCTCTCTTATTCGAAAAAAACTTATTATTCCACTTCTCTCACCCGGGGAATTACATTATTCTCTTGCACTTCTATTTATAGAAAGCATTTCAAATCTACTTTCTGTATAGTGACGGGTATATGCTGGGATAGTGTTCTGTTTATGTTTGAGTTTAAAATCCGTTTACCGACTTCGAAATTAGTTTTTGTTGATGTTCGTTTCATTGATCTGGAAGCAGTGAGCTCGGATAGGTTTTTGTCGTTTAACCTTCCAAGAGCGGACCAGGATTTTCTTCTTATTTTCCGACGTCTTCATGTTATTCTTAAAAGAGCACTGTTCCGGGGTCAGAGACCAATCACAGCTTTCTTTGATTTTACGTTTGTTCTTAAACTGGTACCTAATTGGTCTTTAAAAAAGCATTGAGTCCTGTAAACTTTTAAGTTGTTTACGGAAAGACGTAAATAATATGCTTAAAATCCTATCAGTTATATTCCACCCAAGAAATATGTTATAATTAACTGTGCGTCTAAGCTTTGAGCTTATAACCCCTTATTAACCTCCGGGCTAATAAGGACATAAAAGTTACTGCCGACAGTATAAAGGCTATAAACAGCCATAGGCATGACAGATGGTTCGAAAGATTATCCAGAATACCAGTAACGGAGACTGTAAGTCAATACTGGGACTGTATCTCTGTTTAAACATGACAATTTGATAGTTTTCACGGGTTTTCTATTAACACGTGTTTGGATGTTGAGACGAGATGAGCCGAACAACGAAAAACAATTACCCTAATATATTTGAACCAAATTGGAAGTTCACTGAAAGACAACGCTCAACTTAAACCGCTGGGTGCAGAACGATGAAATTTTACACAAGTTTTCCTTATGTAACGAAAGTGAGCACTGAAGAACTGCTTATGAAAATTTCATCCCCTAAAGGGTTTAAATGAGGTATTGAAAAGAAAGATTGTATGGTAGGTCCCAATGAAAAATCCAATCGGGCACGCGGACTGTTAAATGTATAAAAACAGCTAATATTAATCAACTGCCTACTCAAAAACAGCGAAACAAACCGTAACAGATACTGCTTATCCAGATTTATTACTAAAATAAAAAAGTGGGAGGCGAAATGGTCTAAATTAAAAAGCAATGCCTCGTCGAGACAGAGCGAGCGGAAACAAAGAACCGGGAATTCATCAAGAGCTTTTGAACCCCTAGCATTGTGGTGCAGTGTTCACAGACCACTGGCGGAAAGAAAATCTTCGAGAGGATCGCCACCCTTTGACGCCCAATGCAAAAAAAAATCTATTTTCCCAAGAAAAACTCCTCTTCATTACTTTGTACGCTACCCACATAAAAGTATTGAGGAATTTTGAAACCGAGCTACTTGTTGAACGTGGATGCTTTTGAATAGATTATGCGGAGTTAATTAAATGATTTTTCCGCAGCGAATGGTAATGTCGCTCATATTTGAGGTTTAATCTTGGTTTTTTGAATTATGTGGGGTATTGTTTGAATTCAATGCGGTGGGCGGCGCTCCGTTGTCGATCGGTTTAAGCTTTTGTGATGTTTGGTGCGGGTATGCTTTACTTTATCATGTTCATTCTATGTAGATGCATTTTTCCTCGCATTATTTAAATCAAAGACCAAACGTTAAAATAGATAATATTAAAATACATAATAGAAACGTTAAAATAGATAATAGAACGTTTAAATAGATAGAAAAAAATGTTAGCCGTCACGAGACGCCTGGCAGAATTGAAACATCGAAAATATTTTGTACAAATAATATGCATGAAATAACAGATTACGACAGAAACTAAATATGGCTTAGTGTAAAAATAAAATACTACTAATTTTTCCCTGAAAATGATGACTGTTTATTTAATAATCATTTATTTTCATTAAAAACAAAAATTCAAAATTTAAACATTTATTTCTAATTGCGACATTTCAATTGTTTTAGTCAGTGATTTCAGTAATACGAGTCGTTACATTCGATGTTTCCTCTGACGATGGCGACGCGTTGCCACGGCATGCGTCACCAATAATCGGTTTTACCCGCGGCTGTAGATGTTTCACATCAAAAACATAATATACTTTAAAGACGGAAACATGAAGGTTCCTTTGCTGACATGAACCTATGTTAAAATGAAATGATATGATATTTATTTATGTAAATAGGTTTTTAAAATCACTTTTACATGTCATACAATGTAATAAAATAAATAAATTAGAATTAGATTAGGACGGTGTTTCCCTATCTGTTTTCTCTGAGAAGAAACAGAGGTCTCTTTCAAACCTAGTGTCAGTATTCACTACGCAAGCTACAAAGCTAATCTAAACAATCCATTAAAAACGAAAATGGAGATCCACTGTTTACGTACCTACCATTACTTATCAGCTGTACACAAAACAAAACGAAAAACAATTCAGTATTCAGAATACGCTTCACATATATACAGTGTATCTGTCCATTACGGTATTAGCATTGGAATTCCGTCTGTAGGTACGGTCCGCTCACGTATCCATGCAGCAATGGATAGACCAGCCGGTCCCCTGTGACTCCTGAACAAGATTGATGTATTTGTGAGATAGTGTCTCATGTTAGGTAGGATAAACTACGTGCACTTGTTAAAGTTTTGTACCGAATTTAAAACCAGATCACTCTGTGCCTACACTCGCTATATTACAACGATTAAGCTGTATTTTATACGTTGGCATCAACGGACCTTAATGGTATATTAATTTCAGAAGGTTATTGCAGGCTTTGCGGTAGTTAATTAGGGATTTAAAGTCGAGTATCATAAAGTTAACTAGTGGCCTTTTGACCTTTTGTTTTTATAAGATTTCGTATCCATAGAGAATAGAGGTTGGTGCGTGAATGTTTAATTTTTACTGAGAATATTGCTGTTTCCTTTGGCTGGTCATTGGAGGCTTCCTTTGCAAAAATATCGAGTAAGTAGAGAACGGCTGCAATGTCTTACTTGTCTTAGGCTGTGTCTTTGAAGACAGCGGACAGCGGAAGCGAAGCGGTTGGAGTGGCGAAAAAATATAAAATGAATAAGTCTTAAAAAATATCGTTATTTTTAAGACCCGTAGGTATCATGATTTAGTGATAAGGTATATACGATCATGAAACATAATTTATCCTAACGTAGTATGCTGCCATTGGACAACATAAATAGGCATCAAACTGAATGCCTTCCTAAATTTACAAGGAATTCATAATTGCAAGTGAGTCCTATAATACGAAAGTACAAAATAAGAAAATCCAGGTCATTATATTCTTTGATAAAAACAATTAAAACAGTCTCATAATTATTATTAATTACGGTTTGTAACGTTTAATTACAAGTAAGACATCGTCATATGTCATCAGAGTCATTATATTTTATATAAATTATACAAACAACGCTGGCTTATACATTTAACCAAAACGGTGCATTTTTGTTTTTTTTTGCTATGGTTGAATAAATAAAGAAGTATAAAAATAATATTCTTTTAAACCATATCCAGTAGCTCATCAAAGACTTCGGAGTCATTGCCACACGCACAATCATTTCAAAATCCAAGCACTAATTCTTGATTTTGTCCCCAACAAACAGACGGGTAGACAGATGTGCATGAAAACTTTTGTCCATGATGTGCACTGAACTTTATACTCTGTTCTAAAATCATAAAGAATTCGTGCGATTGTTTTAAATTGAGTCCATTCAGACCAAATAACATGCTCCTATGTACATTCTACTTGACTGCAGATCCCTAATAACATTTGTATAAATAAAGTCCACTACCTCATGAATACAGAATGCACAGTTATATAATCAAAACCGCATTGTGTACATAAACTTGAATTTTATAATACAAACTTCATTCGTATAAGGAGATATTATTCTCGAGAAAAATGTCTGAAAACACATGACGTTATTAAAGGAGTCATGAAAGCCGAAAATAATAAGAAAGGAGGTTTTTTATCAAAGGTAATGAAATTCTACACGTTGATGGACCACATCAATTTATTTTATTATATGCCTTGTGTCAGATCGTGCATCGGCCGGAAGTGGGGCCCGCACTCCTGTGACGTCACCTCCTTTGTTTCGCACCACTCTCGGATTATGTTAATGTTGTCTCTGAGACATTTGTCTTTGCGTAATGCTGCTCAGCTTCAGGAACCTTATTACTTTCCGATGTTGTTCACCTACATACTTTATTGTTGTTTACGATTATTTGTTCGTCTTTCCGTCTAACAAGTCGCTATGAATTATTATTATGATATCCTTTTGAAAATAAACTCGAGCTACGTAAACGCTGAAGTTTGCTCGGTACATAGAGAAAAAAATATTTTAAAGATCAACATTTGCGTTAACGGTATGGAGTTTACATAACTTTATAAATACCTTTTTATTTGAATACGTACGAGTGGCTTTTCACGATCTAGATTCCTACTTGCAGTAGCCTATCTTAACATATTGCATGTATTTGTCTAAATTAAATAAAGAGAGAAACACAAGATTTAAGTACACTGACAAGTAAGATCTGACAGTCAAAAGTCTATCTACGTTCTTTCAGTCCATCCAAAGGTTTGTCTGTAAGAGATCGCCCTGTGTGATGAGACGGGTGGTCCCTTACACGGGGCGTTTATACCCTTTTTGTAAAAATAAATATAAAAATGTTTTTACATAGTGAATAAAAATAGCATACTTAAACAAATATTAACTATTTTAAATTATTTTACTATATTAAAAATTAAACAAAATTAATCAAACTCAAATCATTTATTGAATTTCAGTCATTTACAAATGTCAAAAAGTTGGTCAGTTACAGAGCGTACGACAAGAACCTCCATGGAACTCTACCTTTTATATCATAAAATGTTGCTTAACAAAATGTCATACACAAAGCATCAATGTAGATGCTGGTACTATGCCGTAGAATATCTTGCATGAGACGTAGCAAACTTGGTAGTTATCGAACACAATAGTATGCATACAGGGCGTTCTTAGAAGACGGTGTGTATTTATTGGTTAGATAGAGAGCTGGTTTACAGCGGGTTTGTACATTGAACGTGTCCTTTTTGCACAAAGGTAAAAGACGTATTTCTCAGTTGTTAATCTATTGAAAGGAATTGTTGAATACTCGTAGAATATAATAAAGGTATTTTGTTGTGTTTAAAATTTTGACAACAAGACCAAAGTGATTGCCTCGTTGGTCTAGCAGTCTCAAGCACTACTGCTGAGCATGCAGTCTTGGTTTCGATTCCAGGGTCGGGCAGTGTTATTGGGTTTTCCATCGAGAATTTCGTAGCAGGAGCCCGGAGCCTGACTTGTGCCCGGTTGATGGTAAGATGCTCGCCCCCGTTTATATGAAACTTAAAAATAACTGGTGAAATGTGCGTATTCCTCCTCTAGGTGCACTTCTGCTAAACCCATCGGGGAATAAAGGCGTCATGTTAAGTTAAATAAAAATATGAAATGACATCATCAATACAAACGCCAAGTTACCAACAAACAATACAATTTCTATTGTGTCTCGTTTTCTAGCAGTTAAGGTGTTAATGTTTAAAATATCCCTATCAACAGTCATACTAGACTGAAAACAGCAGTCGTGATTGGTTGACCAAGTTAAAAAACGCGGAAACACAAACAAATTGCTACGGCAATCTGAGTTTGTGTACTTAATCACCACCTCGAAAAAAAAACAGTCATTTGTGTCCCACATATAGGTAAATATCGCACACAACAGTTCAGCGACTCGGCGAACTTCTCAGAAGTGGGTCCGCATTGGCGTGCAGTGTCCGCATAAGTGGGCCCGGCGTCAGCGCCACTTATGCGCTTGTTATATCACCAGCACCGTGCTTTGTGCTGTACACTGTTTGCTAATTAATTCAGTTTGGGAATATTAGGTGTCTCTTCCTTCCTAATCTATATATCCATACATCTATCTTCTATACATATAATAAATCACTAATATTATAAATAGGAAAGTGTGTATGTCTGTTTATCCGTCTTTCACGGCAAAACGGAGCTACGAATTGACGTGAATTTTTAAGTGGAGATAGTTGAAGGAATGGAGACTGACATAGGCTACTTTTTGTCTCTTTCTAACCCCCCACTTCCAAACGCCAGCGAAGCCACGGGCAAAAGCTAGCAATACATATAATCAAATAGTAATAGTCAGATGTTAGCACATCATAGTGCTTGAAGAAAAACTAATATGTATTTATTAGAGCAACAGAAGCCAAAACCGCAGTGTTTAGAATTTTTGTCCGTCTGTCAATAGTTATAAACATTTTCTATTTTTCCATGGTTACTGTCATTCACGTTGGGCTACATGTATCGGCGTGTATTCTTCAATATTAACACTATGCACCACACGCTTTTTCCCATTAATATATATTTGTTTCTTATTTACACTTTTCTTAATCCAAATTTATAAAAAAATATGTTTTTATAAACTTTATTCTTGTTTTTATAAACTGTTATTTATTCTTCATTTTTTAGTTGAATTTTCAATAAAAGCGTGTTTTTTACTTTTTTTAAATATATTTTTTTAATCGAATTATTGCATTGTCATCGGTCTTCGACGGGTGTGCAGAATTTGAATGAAATCTGATCGTTCAAAGTAGGAGAAAATCGAGCCCAAAAGGGTTGGTTACATACAACCACACAAACATACAGGTGAATCTAATAAAAGCGTATTCAAAATAAGCTGGCTCTGCAATATTTGTAAATAAGTATGGGAGCAACAATACCAAAATAATAGTTACCTATTGCTGCGTTGCTTAATCTGTATTTTTTTTTATTGTAGGTACATCGGGTTCACATATATTTATCTGATTATTTCATACAAAATATTGGAAAAGAGTAAGTATGGAGATTCTTGCCCATTCTTCTTCTTCCATACGAAGCTACCTTTTGGCGTAACTAGAATCTATACTATCATATTTTACTTATAAATTTGATGTTCAAAAGAGTCTTTTCTAATGGTCTAATTGACCAATAAAATTTGACTTTCGGGGTTGTTTCTCTATTAACGTTCTAGCAATTTTTTTACGCACGCAATAACAATTGCAGTAATACCATACACTTACATTACAAGCAATATTCACTATCATCAAAAAGCAAAACAAAATGAAGCTGCGTATTTCTTATTTTCCATCATCACCTCAATAGGGTAATTTCCCACAATTTTATGCATGTCTCATTCAAGCTCCTCGGCGATGGGGCACTGGAGACGCCCCCAAGTGGTCCCACTGCACCCGTCTTCGTACGAGGACATGTTGAGTTGGAGTATTGAATATGCACTATGCAAGTTGTTAATCCGACGCTGAAGGACCCAATTGAAGCTCTTTTTTATAGAGACGAAGCTAGTACGTGTCCTGAACTATGAGATGAAACGGAAATCTAGGGGAGCCTTAACCTATGTGTGCTTGTCCCAGCCCCGTATTTAAACTTCTATTACTTAACATGGCAAAACGAAACTATAATAACAAAGAAAAAGTAACAAAGCATGCACATAACTGACTAAACACGAAAATAAGAGCTTCCAAACTTACAATTTTTGTTTGTAAAATAGTCGCTAAGTACAGTATACAGTTTGCAATACGCCATGCAAAATAATGCAACATGACTGGCTCCCCGCTGGAAAATAAACATCAGATAAACATTGTTTCCTTTACTCCCAAATCAAGCAGATTTACTGTAATATCCAAAAACTGATTACAGTACGTAGACACGTTAACAGCCTATGCAATTTCCCCCCTCGGCGTACTACGCTCGTTTGTTGATATTCAACTTTTGTATAAGCCAGCAAACATTATGGCGTAGTGTGATAGCGACCAAAATTTATTTCAGATACGTGAGCCTATATTGTCATATGGAATTGGGAAAATCCAATTGTGTCAACACACGAGTCGTATGGGGTAAGTTTGTAGAATTGAATTGGTCGGCAGGTAAACGGTTATCGTAGGTAATAATAGCGCTCCGAATTTGTCCGTAGTAACATGGCGTCTACACTGCAATTAGGGGCCGTTAGGCGATGGCTGGCGCCGTCCTGCTCCCTGCCTACTACACCATATTACCGCGATGGACAAATAGTGGGTATTGTTTAAAAAGGGTTGTTTTACACGGAAAAACGTCGCGCCGATTGTGGCGCCCGCGTTCACGTGGATGTCTGTCGACTTCAAACGATAATCATGGTTTAATGTCTCCATAAATCGACGGTGCTTTGCATGTTAAATGAAACGCTGTTAATACTTGTTTATGGGTATTTCCCCAATGGTCTCCGTGAATAATTCAGTGTAAATAAATAGGTTTACACGACATCATGTAGTGACATGTTTTTTTACGAATTCCTTCAGGTTTTGATTGCTACAGTTAACGCAAGTTATTCGGTAAATACACATAGTTTAAATGCCGAATGTGTTTAAATGATATTAAAGGTCCAATTATCATAATCAATCAGTTACAGTATCAAATAACACACCTACCAATAAAATCAAACTGATTATGTTTCAGTAAACACGACGCGTATTCAGCCATAATGTTTGTGCAGTAACATTTATCAATCAATTTATTGTCCAATTACATGGGACATATTTCTCTAAAAGTTACATTGCAACATTTACAACCAATGTCTCTGATACGTACGACCCATTAAAAGCCTATATATAAGCGAATAAAATTCACATGCATGGCTGTAAACGGCGCGATCGTAAAATTCACTGCACTCACTTTGTGGCGCTCTGCAAAATTTATTTAAAAGCTTTGACACGCAGTTAGGATGATGTAGAGGTACTTGAACATAATTAGGTTTCAGAATAGAACCATACATAACTACATCTAAAAGAAAAGCTGGATTTTCTTGAACCAAACATCGTGATAATCCATTCTATGTTTGATTCAGGAGGCAACAACAAGCCCCTGATAACACCCTTACCCTTTGAGAAAAATACATACATAATTTATTAGGAAAGCTGTCTCAATTTTTATTACGTTGTAAAGTTATAGTGCCTAAACTATTTTAAGCACAAAATAATGTAAAACTACAGTTGTTGAGCTATAAGCAATGACCGAAAACTTTATCGTCGCATAAAATTACCATTTCAGTGAAGATACATGGTATTCTTTGAAATGGCTGAACGTGAGTACAAGAGTAAACGTTTTGAAATGTACCATAAACTTGAACTACTTAATACAATATGAAGTGTCTGATGTGACACTATACGACGTAAATTTATTGATTATCTCAGTGTGTGAACACACACAAAGTAATTGAAGCTATAAAGTTCATGTTGCTGTAGTAGAGAATTTATTAAATCAGATAATTGATTTTCATTCTAGTAATTTTTTGTTTAGTTTATAAGATTATCGATGGAAAATTTATGCTCAAATCTATTTACGACACGTGAAGAGAAAATTTGTGCGCCTTTTATAAGCGTATTGCGTGCACGAAGACGTGTCATATTTGTTATAGTTTAAGTTGGAACAGAGTGCAGAACGCTAAAACTAAAATCTAAATATTAGGTCTTTACCTATGAAATTGCCGTTCTGCAGCACTGGCCATTTCAAATCAAAATATTTTTTTTTTGGCTAAGAATTCTAATTTCAAATTAATTTTATTTTAAAAACATGGATTTTTTTTCCAAAAGTAGTCATTTGTTTATTGATTAGTGTTACATTTTCATCGCATTTAAATCTGTTTCTTCATCATGGATACGTTAAAAATTCGAGTAATTATGGAATATGAGTACCGTCGTGGCAGCAACGCGGCACAAGCGGCA
Source organism: Phlogophora meticulosa (assembly GCA_905147745.2). Lineage (NCBI taxonomy): Eukaryota > Metazoa > Arthropoda > Insecta > Lepidoptera > Noctuidae > Phlogophora > Phlogophora meticulosa. The sequence goes on along the minus strand of LR990522.1, from coordinate 11,019,357 downwards.
CGCAACATCAACGACGTTTACGGAGCTAGCACTACAAACCAACGCACTACCTGTTATTGGTTTGCTCGCTTCCGTTCTGGAAATTTCGACCTGAAAAATGAACCTCGCGGTCGTCCGAAGACTTTGGTCGACAATGACGAATTAAAGGCGATTGTGGAAGCTGATGATACACAATCTACGGCTGAATTAGCAGCAGCTTTCGACGTTAGCGTCAAAACAATATTGGTCCATTTGCGTCAAATTGGCAAGGTAAAAAAGCTTGACAAATGGGTGCCCCACGAACTCAATGATCGCCAGCGCGAAGTACGCGTCGAGACGTGCCTTGCACTGCTCAACAGACACACAAATGAAGGAATTTTGAACCGCATTGTTACCTGCGATGAAAAATGGATTCTGTTTGATAACCGCAAGCGCTCAGCAAGTTGGTTGGATCCTGGTTCAGCACCTAAACAATGCCCTAAACGAAAACTTACCCCAAGAAAAGTGATGGTCACTGTTTGGTGGTCTAGCGCCGGTGTGATTCAACACAGCTTCTTACCAAACGGGGTGAGCATTACTGCAGATGTGTACTGTGAAGAATTGAACACAATGATGGAGAAGCTGGCACATCTCCAACCAGCATTGGTCAATCGCTCGTCTCCGCTGCTCCTACACGACAACGCGCGACCTCATACTGCACAGCAGACGGTCTCCAAGTTGCAAGAACTGGGGTTGGAAGCTCTCCGTCATCCGCCCTACTCACCAGACCTTGCGCCTACAGACTACTACTTTTTCCAGAATTTGGATAACTTCTTGGCGGGAAAAAAGTTCAATACCCGAGAGGCAGTACAAAATGCCTTTGAAGAATTTGTTGCCTCCCGTCCAGCTGATTTCTTTAAGAAGGGCATCAATAAACTGCCACTGCGTTGGCAAAGATGCATTGATTGCATGGGTGATTACTTCGATTAATACAAATAAAAAATACATGAAAAAAATTCATTTAAATTTTTTCATACAAAACGGCAATTTCATAGGTAAAGACCTATTATATTAATCACGGATGAATTTGGACCAAACCAACAGTTATATTGAATTGTTTTAGTGTTACAACTTCAATGGAATAATAATCATCATTACTCAAAGTACAACTGAAGAATATAGCTTATTTTCCTAAGAAATGCAGCCGCAAGTGAAGTGAATTTAAAATATTGAGGCGATTTCAACTTGAAGAATTTCGGTTACCTACAAGTTAACTGTTAGGTCATCATGAAGACGAAAACCCACATTTACCTGCGAGAATCCTTCTCATTTTTATAAAAATATTGTGACACATTTCAAATATCAAAATATGGTTGAATCGTTGATCTCAATCGTCAATAATACTGAAGGATCCATTTCTGAATCTCAATTTTATGACAAAAATGATAAGCCTTTATTATCACACCGTCAGCCATTCACAAAATAACATATTTGGCTACTTCCCTGCAACATTATTTAGTATGGAAATCATTATTGAATTTGCGTTTAAAACGTGTTAAACTGACTCCACGCACACATCCGCGTACACAGACACGATTTGTGTTAATTGTTCAAAAAAGAACTATTACATCTATTTTATTCAATAGTGTGACACCATTTGGTGCCATCATAAATTTAAATACTTTGATTGTGCACGTGTTACTGGATAATACAAACGTAAACTAGGTAAAAACAAAACATGATCGTGTTATTTTATATTCAGAACTGTTGGATTATAGCTTTTTGTCCTCATATTCATTAAGCCAGGAATACACATCCTAATAACTTTCACAAAACTATGCAAGTAGCTTGCATGCCGTTGTGCTATTACAACTTCGATTGGTGATTGTCTAAATAGCCTTTTATACTACTTACTGGCATGTGTATTCGTGGCTTTAAGTTACCACAATACTCTGCTGACCAATCAAATCAAATAGGGTACATAACAGATCTCAAGTGAATATCGCGTATTAAGTTATATCTACTCCAAAATGAGTCATACCTAGGTACTGTATTTAACAGTCTTTTCCCCCGTCTGAATGAACGAACCTCAATTAGTTATTTTATCGCCTCGCCGAGATAATTTGTTAGCTATACATCGGATTTGGATCCCTCGGGCCTCTACTAAGCTCCAAAATTTGCTTTTACACGGAAACTCCAAGTACAGGAATTTTCCACAGTTTTGTCAGCTAGCAATTTAAAGCCGCGTTCCCTTGCTTAAGATGCATTGGCTCATTCCAAACACAGGATTTAACGTTGGTTCGAGAGGCCGACACTGCCAGTAAATGTGGCAATTCGTAGGCGACTCGTCCCACAACAGGCATTAGCACTAAATGACATCCACGAAAAATCTTCGCGAAGCGCTCAGATAAGAAATAGGGGAATAAAAAAGATTTTCCCGCTTTTTGCACTGTTTTATTTGATTCCTGTCAAAATAGGAACAATAGTTTGGTTTCGCTCCCCCTGGAGACGGCGGCTGACAGAATTGCGAAAGTGGGCAAATTATTTTGTTGTAATTTGAATTTATGTTTGTTTTGTTTGTTCCTGTACATTTGACCTTTACCGTTCAACATGAACAATAATAAAACAATAAATAAAAACAGTTTTAACCTGATAAATCAGCCAACTCAGATTTAAAGCGCGACACGAGCAATTTTCTTTTAATTAACACATTTGAATTCATTCCACATAAAAAGTGAAATGTATGGTGAACTAAAGGTGAGTGAATTCAGCTGTGTGATCTATAAAATATCAAAAGTTCAACGTAGAGTTAAATTGCTTAAAGCATTATATGAGTCAATGTCTGGCGCCGCGAACGCGTATTTATTAATGCTACTTCGAGACTTCACCCTAGAGGCCTGGACAGAGCCCGAATGAGTTTAATTTTGAACAAAGAAATCGTACTATTTCCCGGGACCGATAGATATTTTACAATGATGTGTTGTATTTTATAAAACTGGTTTTTGTAATATAATCTGCATGCACAATTTTAGAGGTTCATTTAGTTGTAGCTATAGTTAGAGGCTTTGAGAGAGTTCCCTATTACATGGGACTTAAACATATTCGACAAAATTTGGGTGTAACATAGGTACACCTCCTGCCAAACTCTACGGGGAATACAAGCGTAATGGTATGTTATATTTGAGAAAATGAGTAAAAATGAATACAAACTCTACACCACCCTAATTCAAAGTAGTTTTCCTAAATACGCGCTGCGGCCGTTGAGCGGCGACCCCATGCAGACGAAATTCTGTGAAAACGCTTTTTGCCGTGGGCTGTTGGAAATAACAGACAATTATTGTACAATGACTTTTTACTTCGTACGACTATTCGTATTTTCCACAAATTGATTATTCACAGAACGTTTGTTCAGCTTATAATGTTTTTCGTTAAGAATTTCGAGTTGCTTAGTTGATATCTTCGTAGTGTAATACCGCTATCAATAAGTTATCGAAAAAAAGATTGGATTTTTTAATAATTTAGAAATGACTTTTCATAGTTCAAGTTTGACTGTCATTATTATTCTAATAATTAGTGTGCTAATACGTGACATTGTTATTAACTTTATTACATTTCCATGTTTCCATTAAACTCAATGACTTTTTTTATTATAAGCATTTAATAAAACCGTAATGGATTCCTAATAATTATAATTATCGCTACGCGCTACGCTGTTGCTACGCGCTACGGCTACGAGCACGCGTAGGCTCGTAGCTAAATTTAGTTTTAATACGATTCATAAAATACCCCGTTACGTAGCAGGAAAACAACAATGTTTTACTTTCATGACTATACTCAAGTTGACGTATTGGAAACGAATTTATAATTCAAAACAAGCCACAAAGTGAACGGCATATACCTGTGATCAGTAAGTTTCCATAAGCTGAAGTAGTTATACCGTTATTATCTATGCAGTGTTAGAACGCAGGGGGCACCTGAGACTGCACGCTAATTCCGAGCTCAGTCTCTCCTTACGACCGATAGGTGTACGCTCGAACACGTCCGCCAGATAATTGCTGCATACGCAATTAGGGTAACGCTATTAACGAAATGAAATTCCCACCTGTTTTATATGCGGCGCCAACGAGTTATAACCGCGATGACTAATTAAAGCAACAAAGGGTCAATAAACATGACTCACTGAATCGTTCGCAGTCGCGATGAACGATTCATGAACACGTTATTTTGAATGGGACATTGTTAAACGATACGGAAAAATCACACAAATTCAACATTTAGGACGTAAACCGGCAGACACACTAAAACAAACAAGATCGCAAAGCCCGGTCGTGTCAACACGGGGCGGTAACGTGGAAATTATACAGTGCAAATTACGTCATTAGAAATAGCGACTTTATACGGGTGTCTGCACGATCGCCGCCGTACGAGCGGCGACTCGGCGCGATGCTGTTGTTGTCGACCTCACTTGTACCGCCAATCAATTACGATTGCCTTTGATGTAGAAGTCCGCGATCGATCGTCTGCGTACAATGACATTCGCAGTATCAGATTGTATAGAGCTTGTCGCTTATTCGTTACTATTTGGAGTTTTCATAAACCCGCCGTGACCTGCTTCCAGCCGTCCATGACCGGTAACAATTAGGAAAGCTCCGCCGGTGCAAGTCGCGCGGATATAAAACTTTATGTACGCATATAAATTTGGATGTCGAGACATGTTTTATTGTGGAGTCGTAAAATTTGGGGTCGGAAAAGACCGACATATTTAATAAATACGAACAAGGTCGTAAAGTTGAATGCAAACCTCTTCGTGGCATCGATAATATCATCGAACTATTTCTGATGTTCATCAGTACTTGCTTACCGATCGATTGTGGGGAAGTCCGCGTTTCGGCGATGTCAGTGCCGTCTTTATTGTGTAGGTAAATGAATTCAGCGAGATTATGGAAAGGAAAAGTAGGAAACTCTTGCATTTCTCAAAGTGCTACCTCTTTGTCCCGACTTTATTTGGAAACATTCGGCTTCCCCATACAAGTTCACAAAATGGCTCCAACAATAACGTGAATCCGCTTAACATTGCGCCCGGCCGCCCCGGGGAGGCGCGGGATTCCCGGTGACGCGCCTTAAACGTGGGAATACGCCGACGTTACCTATCGCTTCACTTATTTACCGAATACAACTCTAATAAATTTAATAAAGGGGAAGGAAACGTGTGACAGATGCACGAACCGCCGAGAGAAAAAATATCTGTCGGGCGATCCGTATATGTTCGAGCTCGAATAAATTTTTGTTTGCATTTATCGTTTCCAATAACTCATAAAGTGTAATAAAAAACGCCACCTTAGCAGCTGTAAATTTCCTAAAGAGCACAACATCTACAGGTAGTTGGCAGGCTTCCAGTCCTACCTGAACCTAGATGTGTTCTACATTAAACTCTAAACTCCGTGTTACAGCAAAAAGTTTAATGAGGCTCATTTATACAGGGTGGCATAGTCAGCGAGCTGGTACAATCTAAAATTCAAGCGTCATAAGGGTAAAATATAGCCGCGTAAATATAAAAAAATAAACGGCAAGTTGGTCGACAGTGAGGCAGGACGGTAATCCGGCTGTCGCCGGCAGGTATCGATGGGCGGATTAAAACACCATTTTTACTGACGGTTAAACCCTTTGCCGAGTATCATTTTCATGTTTTCAATTATAGCAACGATACTGCGATTTTGCGGCTTTGACGTTTTTCTTCATTCAGATAGATAGCATTCATATATTTGGTACCTTTTCGTATTTAAAGTTATTTTATTTTTTGTCTTTAATGTTGCTTTTTCGTACATAAGTCGTTGGACAACTGTGGATTCGTCTTTATGTGAAAATCCTAGGACTTAGAAAAACTAGGAAACTAGGAAAGATATTTGATTTAAACGAGCTAGTATGAGGATGTTAGCAAAAACTTAGTCTATCTCGGACGATTCCAAACTGGTTGACTAATCTAAGAGTTAATTTATTCTGGTGGGTTGTTAACCAATGAGCGGATCCGTCAGTACGTAATGTTCATATCAGCGAATCTGTATTCAAACTCGTTGTCGTTTTTAGTGACTAAGCTAAGGTAAGCCGGACTTCAAGAATCCTTATATAATCCTCGTATTATCATTTTCCACCTTTTCTAGTATTCTGGTACTTTGCAAAAAAAAACGACGTATTCCAAGTATCTTGCGACACATATACGTAGAGCAAGATGGGTAAATACCATTAACTTTCAAGGAAAATATTCAATTGGTGAGCCGAAAAATCATTTGTGACGTGCTACAATGTGGAACACGACTAGCAAATCGATGGTAGGCAGGTCCATAAAACTATAAATAATAAATATTCGCGGTCATAAAATTTTATGTTGCTAGGAGGGCTGCGGAGCGGTGAGTGGCTTCATGGTGAACATCAATTGTTCTGCGCGCAGGCACGTCGCGCCGCAGACGGCACGACACATAAATTTAGCATACTGTTACGAATTCACGATAAAATATAAAGAAGAAAATGTGTTTATTACTCCATAGTACACAATAACCTACTTACGCAAACGTATTGCGTAATAGTGTCATTCTTGGAAGATGGAATAAAAGTATTATTAGTTTTTCTATTCGTTTTCCGTATTCATTTTCTTGTGTGTTGCATTAACTATACAATTGCCTAATATACGATACAATTCAAAACTTACGTTATTTTCAAGTTGCAGCACGCCTACGATGTATGTTGCTCAATATTCATTTTGCGGTATGAAATATCAAACAATTATTTCCTGCTGCAAATAATTCTAGGAAATTTAATTTCGAAACGTATTTAGATGTTCTGTACTATCATTACTCCGGGAAATTAATTTTCATAAGCACGCATCGTGAAACTGGAGCTGCAATATGAAAAACACAATAAAATACAATTTCGCGGAATAGAATCAGGTATTCTCCTTAGTTGTTGTTGATGGTTCCAGGTTGAATATTAATAAATAGGTATGATCCTTTGTGAACCAGAAGTCCTACATCAGTACTTTATTATTTATTGGTATTTTCTCATAAAAAAACGCACTCTTTATTGATAAAACATTTTCTATGAATCAAATTTTGTTCATTTATCTATCACGAAATCGAATGTTCGCAATCAAACATTAATTATTTTCTCTTTTAATTATATCTCTAGATGCCGCTAATCATAAACTAATTCTTATATTAATATACCTCTATTTTTTTTTAAATTATAATATTATACGATATAATACAAAATATACAACTTTTAACTTGTAAATTCTCATCTGGAGTGTTGAATTATAAAATTGTAACTTGTAATTTTTTTGCATCGCTAGCAAAATATAAACTCTTTTATATCTATTTATTATTGTTATTTTTATATCTTTATCCAAACCTTACAGCTTAACGAAATAGTCAACACTAGCATAAATCAATATGTTTAAAACATGTGCCTTCACTTCTAATGCCTCTTAACATCGTAATGCTGTCAATAAGTCCCGCTCTCTCGCGACTTACATGCATAATATGAATATTAATCAAGTAAGAACATTCATTTCGTTCGATATGTGAGGATTTAGTTCTAATTGACTATGACAACTTCTTCTCAGGCTCAAGCAAATTAAGATTGTATAAATTCTTGGTATTTGTGACAAGATGGTACTTTTATGTCTCAGTGCTCAAACAATGGTAGAAGAAAACTGTGGTATGTGTATTACTAGGTCTCATCCTTACATTGCCCTTGGAACTTGGACCTAAAGTTCGTAGGGCTTATTTTGAGTGAGACTTCTTTGGTTACTACTACTACTAGTAAATAAATAAATAAATAATGCTGGACAATCCACACAGCATCATCTAGCCCCAAGCTAAGCAGAGCTTGTGTTATGGGTACTTGATGACTGATATACTTAATACAATACATTACATAGATAGATTTTTTTTTTATTATACATAGCAAACACCCAGAACACCTGGAACAAATCTTTGTAGATCGTACAAACATTTGTCCCAAGGCGGGAATCGAACCCGCAACCTCCTGCATCGCAGGCGGACCTACGCCCGCTGCGCCACATCGGTCGTCAAAGTAGTACTAGTAGATCTTCATTCCATCTATAACCAACTTCTCATTCTTCTTTCAAAACCAAAATAATTTTTTTATGCCAACTGTCAGTCTATCTGATAATGTCATATCTTTCACTAGACTATAACAGTCACCATATTATATACGACCCCTGTGAGATGGGGTCGCCAACTAGTTAGGGAGAGCACGAGAAAATATGATCAGTCAGATCACATATATATAGAAATAACTGCTGTAAATGTATTAAACAATTTGCCATTATAGTATAGTAATTGATTCTGTATGAAGTGATGGTGCCACAGCGTATCTGCTTTTTACAGTAGTTCTAGACTCGAAAAATGAATTTAATTAAATACAGGCCGTGGCCCCCTGTTTTACTCGGATCCTAGAGATACTACTACATGTACAGGGCTCCAAGTATAGTAGGTAGTAACCTGTAGGTTCATAGTGTACAATAATTAAAGCGTGATTGTGTAAAACAGAAATCCAAACTGCCATATTTATTGTTATACTTATTGTCATACTTATTTGTAATTGATAACCTATGCCCCAAACTGCTATACTACAGTTGAGCAATAATCTTCCCCGCACACGATTGCTCTGCAAAATGCTAACGTTGACGGACTGCAAGAAGTTAATATTAGTACTCTGTGGTGGTAAATACACTAAGTATTGATACAGTAGTTGCTGTGTACCCTTGTACATTGACATTTAGTGCAGACCGAACCGTGGTTTATGAGGCACGCGCCCCAGCCGACCCGACTAACGTACTTTTACTATGATTACAATTTAAAATATCGTGTTGCATGGTAAATGGGATGTCTGATACGGAAGGGGTAGCGTTTTTGTTTCGCAGATGAGATTTTTATTGTTTGTTGTTTTTTTAACGGTAGGTGTAATTAATAACATGATTATATTTACCCTGTATTATGTTTTCACCTTTAAAATATGCCTAAAAGCTGTTAATTTGTTGAAATTTCCGGATAAAGAAAACAAAACCTGTAAATGATTTAAGCTTTAAGTTCAATAACGTATTTATGAGCTAACAGACACTTACATGTACATAGAAAAACAGAGAAAGAAGGAATAGTAGGACATCCAAATTGTCCGCATCGCTGTCAAAAGGAAAAGTGCTGGCAACACTGACGAATCTTTAGCCTAAAAAAGAAGTATTATTTATTTATTTCACCCTTCGAGTTTGTTTCTAATTCCTGCTCGTCTCAAATACCAAGCCCAAATAGAAATAAAAAATTTCCTTAACAACATACAACATCAATATTTTATTTAAAGAAAAAACCACCAACTTTTCCGTAGCTTGGTCGTAAAAAATCAACTTTCTAAGGGTTTCATGATGACGTAAACCAATGGATTTTTATAATACACCAGTCCTTTACCCCCACGGAGTTTGAAGGCAACTTTAGGTCTCCCACGGGAGTCCTACAACTTATAGGGATAAAGAATATCCTATTATGTTAATCCGGGAACTGAGGCACCTTTACACACAAAAAGGTCCAATGTATCTACGCACTTTTAAGAGGGATCTCTAACGGATTTTCTGGGGGCGATAATAACATATAAAAATAACATTAAAGTTTTATCTATTCCCTTGTTTTTGGTGTGGAAGTCTTACGTTTTTATGATGGTTAATTGATAACTGTAAGGTTAGTATGAGGTCTTCGGTTCGATTCCCGGGTTGGTCATTATGATTGGGATTTTCCGGATGAAATTTATTAGAAGCAGCCTTTTTTTTAATGATTAGAAATCATCCAATGATTTTTCCCGTTCTGGGTGAAACCCATCCGTATTCCATCCTTGCCCTTAACGTTCGAGTTTCACGGTAACTCTATCAGTAGCAGCCTGGAGTCTGAATTTGTGCCCAGTTGATGGCAAAAGGCTCGTCCCATATTACATGGGACTTTAACATAAGAGGCGAAACGTGGGTGTATTATAGAAGTACACCACTGCCTAATCCTTCGGGTAATACTAGCGTGTGTATAAGATAAGTGGATAGTTACAACTTGAATAACTCTGCCAAAACTCAAACAGCTTAGTAACTACACAACAATTCTCTTATATTATATAGTACCCGGATGACCGAGGCTTGCTCGGATAAAACGACGTTTTCTAAAAATGAAACCTACCTAGATCGATGTATCGCCCCCGAAACCCTTGCATACTAAATTTCATGAAAATTGTTGGAGCCGTTTACGATATGCAGATTATATATCTCTTTTTTTTTTTTTTTAATAAAAACGTTGCCCCACACTAGGAATTTCTCCTGTATCGTGGGTGCGTTTACAAACATTTAAACTCACATACACAAACAGCCAGACCCGGAACAACTACCTGTAGGCCATACAAATATTTGTTCCGTGTGGGAACCCACAACACGCGGCGCAGCAGCCGATGGCTCAACCACAGCGCCAACCGTGTCGTCAACCGTGTCGTCAATATATACATATATACAAGAATTGTTCGTTTAAACGTATTAGATAATCCACATACGCAAATGAAATGCTTGGTTACGTTTCTCGCCATAACCAGTAAATACGGTTTTTACCTTTTGCCAAGCGATATGGCGGTTGTATGTCAAAAGTATATGGTGGGTCCCCCAAGTACGTAATAATAAATGGTCAAGGTTGACCATAAAGCCGCGTAACGTCGTAACGCCATCGCGGACGCGTTGCCAACTTTATAAGGGAACCGGAACATATTACACCCATCGTTTTTAGCCAACATTGGCCACAGTAAAGCAAATTTTAAACGGCTCGTGTTTTCACGGGTGTTTTGGTTTTCGTCACGGCATTACGTTATGGAGTAATTTTAAATAAGTGTTACAAGGTTGAAAAAAAGGACAAGTGCGAATCTGACTCGTACACCGAAAGGTCATCGTACAAACGTTAGGCGATTGTACAGCTGCTCTTTTATCCATACTATATTATAAAATGATAATGCCATGATGGCCTCGCCTCTTGTGCACGAGGTTGTGGGTTCAAACCTGGGCAAGTACCAATGTGAGTTTTTCAATTCATATGTACTTTCTAAGTTTACCTTGGACATTACTGACATCGGTGAAGGAAAACATCGTGAGGAAACCTGGACTTATACATATAATTAATATAAGTCTGAAATCGCCAACCCGTCTTGAGCAAGCGTGTTGATTAATGCTCATGCCTTCTCTGTATGAGAAGAGGCCTTTGCCCTGCAGTGGGACAGTAATAGGCTGGTACTTTTTTTTATAATATATCTATATATAATAGAAGTATATGTCTGCAATTTCCATATAACGGATTTTTATTAAATGCTTATGAGAGCTTATACGGTAGTCATACGAAAAAAACCAATTTAAAAATAATTGTCTGTTTGTTTCAGCTAATCTCGGAAACGGCTGTACTGATTTCGGGGACGGGAATTTTCTGGCAGATAGCTAATGTTATAAGGAGTAATATAGGCGGAAAAGAAATAGGGTTCCGTGTAAAAATATTGAAAACCCATGTTTTGTTAATTTATAAAAGTTGCACAGCTAGTTGTATATAAGTATAGGTATTGGGTTTTTACTTTCTTTCTTTTTTTGCATCTCTAACGTAATTAATATTACCTACTGAAGCTCATAACCTATGAAGGCAACGAACATTAATCTGACGGTAAGATAAAAAGGATTGTAGGACCAACTTGTGATAAAACTACGAATTTACGATTTCTGGACTTTTTCCTTAAATTGTGCTGTGCTTCTTGCCAAATTTCACGATTCTAGGTCAACGGGAAGTACCCTACAGGTTTCAATTTACTTGCTAAATTTTCTTTCGACTATCAAAATATGTCGCTAATATGGCTGTATTTTTTTATTTCCTACACTTAGAAGCTTGATATTTGTTAAAGTTCCAAGTAACCGTAGGTACACCTTCGGTCTCTAGAAGCTCTAAAAAATATATATATAGTTATGTTAGTATGTGACACTAATTTCAGCTTTAAACGTCCACGCTTTCCTGAGAAAAAAAGGTCTTTACAGACAGACATAGACAACGAAGTGATCCTGTAAGGGTTCCGATTTTTCCTTTTGATATACAGAACCATAAAAACAGACCAAAATTGTTTTAATTTTGTTTTTAAATGTTTGTTTTCTGTGTTAAACGACAGAACAGAGGACTTGGCTGAATATCATAGCAACAAAAGAGGTTTTATGAAGAATGAAATGGTTGCTATCCCATCTTGATCACTATAAGTTTACAGATTATCATCATTTCAGCCGAAAGACGTCCACTGCTGGACAAAGGCCTCCCCCAAGGATTTCCACAATGACCGGTCCTGCGCCTTCCGCATCCATGCCCTTCCCGCGACTTTCACCAGGTCGTCGGTCCACCGTGTGGGAGGCCTGCCTACACTGCGTCTTCCGGCGCGCGGTCGCCACTCGAGAACTTTCTTGCCCCAACGGCCATCTGTTCTACGAGCTATGTGCCCCGCCCACTGCCACTTAAGTTTGGCGATTCTGTGTGCTATGTCGGTTACTTTAGTTCTCCTGCGGATCTCCTCATTTCTGATTCGATCACGCAGGGAAACTCTGAGCATAGCACGCTCCATCGCCCTTTGGGTGACCTTGAGCCTTCTTATGAGGCCCATAGTAAGGGACCAAGTCTCAGTTCCGTAGGTCATCGCTGGCAACACACACTGGTCATAGACTTTAGTCTTGAGACACTGCGGTATTTTGGACGAGAAGATATTACGAAGCTTCCCGAACGCTGCCCAGCCGAGTTGGATTCGACGATTGACCTCTTTCTCAAAGTTGGACCTGCCTAACTGGACTGTCTGTCCCAGGTAAACATATTCGTCGACAACTTCGAGTGTAGAGTCTCCAACCTTTAAAGAAGAAGTGGGTGTGACATGGACATTTGACATAATTTTCGTCTTGTCCATGTTCATTTTGAGGCCCACTTGTTGGGAGGCTCTACTGAGGCCATCGAGCATTGTGCCTAGGTCTTCCAAGGTCTCAGCCATGACTACGATATCGTCAGCGAATCGAAGGTGAGTGATGTACTCGCCGTTGATAATGATGCCGAGTCTTCTCCAGTCCAGGAGCTTGAAAACATCTTCCAGGCCGGCAGTGAACAGTTTCGGAGATATAACGTCTCCCTGTCTCACCCCTCGCTGCAACTGGATAGGTTTTGAGCTTTGATCCTGGAGGCGGACTGACATGGTGGCGTTTTCGTACAAACACTTCAGCACTTCGATATATCGATAGTCAATTTGGCACCGTTGGAGAGACTGTAGCACGGCCCAGGTCTCGATCGAATCGAAAGCTTTCTCATAGTCCACAAACGCCAAGCAGAGTGGCTGATTATACTCCTCAGTCTTCTGTATAATCTGTCGCAGCGTATGTATGTGGTCTATGGTGCTAAAGCCTTTTCGGAAACCGGCTTGTTCGGGAGGCTGGAAGTCGTCGAACCTGCGAGCGAGACGATTCGTAATGACTCTCGAAAACAATTTGTAGACATGGCTCAGAAGCGAGATGGGTCTATAATTCTTCAACAAGGTTTTATCGCCTTTTTTGAAGAAGAGTACCACCACACTTCCGTGCCATGCCTTAGGCGTTCGTCCCTCGAGTATGACGGAATCAAATAGCTTCTGAAGAGCTTTCAGTACCGGTGTTCCACCAGCTTTCAGAAGCTCAGCCGTGATCCCATCATCACCCGGTGCCTTATTGTTCTTTAGCTGTTTAAGAGCCATTCTAATCTCGTACAGGCTGACGTCCGGGATATCCTCGGTATAGTGTCGGGTCAATCTGGCTCTTGGGTCTTTAGCCTGATTATTAACAGATTGCCGTACACTCGTGTATAATTGTCCGTAGAACTTCTCGACCTCTTTCAACAGCTCCGGCTTTGACGAAACAATTCTGCCATCCTCTGCCTTCAGCTTAGTCAGTTGGCTTTGACCAACAGACAGATCCCTTGCGAAAACCTTTGAGCCTTTGTTGCTCTCAATCGCCTCCTTAATACGAGTCGTATTAAATTTGCGTAGGTCGCAAGTCAAGGACTTGGAGATCCATCTGTTTAAACGCCGATACTGAGCAGCATCTTCAGAGGACTGCAGAACCAAATTTCGTCTTTGTTCCATAAGTTTGTTGGTGAGGTCCGAGATCTTTTTGGTTCCTTTTGAACGACGGGTTTTGAAGATCTTAGACCCAGTCGTTTGGACAATTTCCACAAATCTGTCATTGTAATCATCCACATTTTCGCAATCTCCCAGGCATTCAAAGCGATTCTGCAGCTCGAGCTGAAAGTGCTCAGGGTTCTGGAGCTGGATAGGTGCTGGTCGGAGCGTAGACTTCATCAGTCGACATCTTTCGAGCTTTGTTCTAAGATTCAATGTGCCTCTTACCATCCGGTGATCGCTTCCTGTTTTTACTGAATTGATCACGGAGACATCATTGAATATGTGCCTCTTCGTCGACAGGATGAAGTCAATCTCATTTTTTGAGACACCGTTAGGGTGCAGCCATGTCCACTTACGCTGTTCCGGTTTTCTGAAGAAGGAGTTCATCATAAAAAGGCCCTCCTTCTCCATGAAGCCGGCCAGCAGATGGCCACGTGCATTCCTCTTTCCATATCCAAATTGCCCCACTCTCAGCTCATTGTCGCTTCGTTTGCCCAGTTTCGCGTTAAAGTCTCCCATCACAACGGTATAGTGTGTTCGGGAGCTATGTATGGCTTTAGAGATATCCTCATACATAGTCTCCACCTCGTCGTCGGGGATATACAGATTATACTCTGCATCAAATAAGATTATCAACTTAAAATTACCGCTTTATTGTGGTAGCTAGGTAGCTATTTTAATTATTAACTAATCATGCGCCGCCGAGGCAACAAAAAGCTCTCAGACGGTACACGAACAATTATTAAACGGAGACTCTAAACCAATAACACGACCCCTAAGAACACCACCCACCCAAGTTTATTATCAGAGATATGTATTTAACTCCCCGTAGGTACATATAAACAACTTACCTCCACAGAGTAAACACACTTTGTACTGCTCAATACTATTCGAAATTGAATCGGTAGATATTGCGTTCAGAGTGCAAGTTTCAATCAGTCTCCTTACCCTCAAATAGTCAGTAGTAAATCAAAATATTTTCCCGAAGCACCTTGAACGTATTCTAATACCGTACCTTTGGCTCCATCTCCAGCATATGAATGTTTATCTCAGAGATATTTTTTTTACCTTTTTATTTCATCCCGTCCCTTTGAATAAATAAGGCGAGCCGACGCCTCTGCACTAATTGAAGGCGAATTGCTCCACCCCAAGATATTGCCTTCCTTACCAGCATCACTTACATTATTACTGGATTTGAATTGGTAATTAATTGCCTCTCTAGACGACAGTCCAGCCTTCAGACGCCAACGCACATTCAACTTTATTTCATCATCTATCTAGCCTTTTCCAACTATGCTGGGGTTGGCTTTCAGTCTGTCCAGCCCTAAGTCTAAACGGGTCCAGCTGTATATCAATAGTTCACATAGACCTCCACAACCAAGTTACTAAGTCACACTCTTTGGTTAGACTGGTTCTCAGACTTTCAGGTTTCCGACTACCTACATAATGACTGTAAAAGATCTACGAATGGCAACCAGGACCAACTGCTTATCCTGCTTCACTACGCATGGACGTTTCAGTATGTAACGAGTGGTCACCCATCCAGGGGTCGGCGGCGGCAAGCGTAGCTTAACCATCCATCAACCTGTGCGGCAGTTATTATTTAGCCACAACTTCCTTAAACATAACATCACGCCCCTGTTCTCCGAATGGTTGGGCAGAAGTGCACCTATAGTAACACTCTCATCTCACCAGTTTTGTTTAAGTCCCATGTAATAGGGGGAGTGCCTATAGCCATCAACCGGGGACAAATTCAGACTCAAAATTTAAACTTAAACGTATAAAAATAAATGTTATTTACAAAGTTAAAATTAAGTTTAAAAACATCACGGGAACTTGTGAAAAATGGTATAAGCAGGTGAAAACTTGTGCACGCCTGAACTCACGCGGTATCCAAGTAATAAATTCGGAAAAAGTTGAAAACAAAAGTCGCCCAATGCACTTCCCGTTTGCATCTGCTGCTATAGTGGAAATAAAAAGAGCTCTCTCTCCTGTTCCACCATTCTCTGATTGCTTTCCGGATTTTATTTTTTTGTAATAGAAAATATTTTACTATTACAGTTACCCTCGTTGTTTTGTATTTGTTGGAACCAAATAGTTTCATGAACTTAAATGATTTTAATCTGTATATTTTTCTTAACTTAGTTCGGTACTGAATAGTTGAATGTTGAAAATGGATTGGGTTTAAGAAAGTAACATTACACCACGCCTTTATACATCACAGGGTTCGGCAGACGTAGAGGTATAGAGGTACCTATAGTACACCCTCATTTTGCCAGTTATGTTAAAGTCCCGTATGCATTAGGGAGCGGAACCCCATTGCCATCGACCAGGCACGTATCTAGACTCCAGGCTGCTATTTATAAATGCTAGATGGAAAATTCCAATAACACTTTACCCGACCATGGAATTAAATACAAGACCTTTTGCTCAGCAGTAGCGCTTGCTGCCACTACACCAACAAGGCCGTCATTTAAAATCATTTCATCACCATCTGCCTACCCTTAGCCCAACATGGAGGATTTACATGCAGCGACTGCCTATCTGACCTCCACAACCCAGTCATTAAAAAGCCTTATACTTAAATATAACTCGTATTCTAATCTAATACTATTAAATTACTATAAAGCATTTTCTTTTCTTTCTTTCTTATTCTTTCTTTATTTACGCTAATCGAAAATGTCTTCAAAACTCACACATTTATTTTGGCGTAGCATACATACGCAGCTACGCCATTCGTAACGCAGACTAAACACAAAAACAAACAATACGCCGAAATTACTCACTATATTAAAACCGAGTTACCAGATCGGATTTGCTAAAAGAAATCGGGAAAAAATGCAAGTTAACAAAGAAAATAGTGAAACATCCGAATGGATGGTCGATTACGGAGCGCAGCGACACGGCGGCGCCGCGTTTAAAACTCTGGCTAATTAAATGAATGAAAACGAAACTCGAATGTTTTCATTCCATTTACAGTTTCTATGCTCCCCTCTCTCGTTTGTCGACCGACGAACGGTCATATGCAAACTGTATTACAATATTTCAAATGTGACAGTTGTAAAAAAGAACGCGTCGCGTTTTAATTTCGTAATTTGTGATGGTTTTTATACGGTTTCTCTTTTGAACTAAGTGGTTTTTATTGAAGTAGGTTTTTGATGTAGTTATGTGATAACTATTTTGAATAGGGTAGTGTCCTTAAAAATTCTGATTGGTCCGAAAGTTGGATTACTCAAAAATACTGGACACGTATTTTTTCTTTTGACACGTAAACCAAAAATGATGACGATATAGTGCGTTGAAATTGCGCGTGACGTCACGGCGTGCTACACTTTTAACGTAACAGTGACGCCACAAGCCCCTTCTAATGAACTTTGATGTGCTATATCATTGTCACTTTTTATTGATTTGAGTAAGCAAAAAATACGTGTCCAATATTTTTTGGTAATCTTACTGACGGACTAAATAGACTTGATATATTTTTACCTAGGACACATCCCTATTTAAAAGTTTACGAAATAGTGTTTTGTTTCTAACTCTCCATTTATTTCGCGTACTGCTCCTTTATAAATATTTGTGCTAGAGCTACACTTTTATTACAATTCTTATGTAGTAATTTTGTTTCTACGAACTCATTACACTCTAGACACTTTTACAAGAAAACACCATTAATAAGTTAACAGTTATATAACAACCTATCATCTTCAGAAAAACAACTATAAAAATATTTATGAGCATAACAAAATACATTTCAACTCTGTATAAGTCAGACGATACTTAATTTGTGAACAAAATATGTCCCACTGTGCTCAATCTTGCGCATAAAATTATCGTATTGGAAATCGGAAAATGCAAAATGCACTGCAAAATGTTAATACAGCAAAAATAATCCAGTTAATGTGGCTCCATCGAGGATAACACCATCCAGCGCTGAGTTCGAAAAGTCATTTGTACGATTATCTGTCTCGCGGAGCACATCAGGCCCGGCATTGTATGTAAATTGAATTAATGACGGTGCACTTGAAGTCCTCTTTACTTTATGAATCGCTGTGGGAAAACGGTTCAAAATTCATGTAGGTTTTATTTATACGCGAATTTCTAGAACTTTTCGAAACGATATTTTGACTTTACGCTTCGTAAAGTTTCAGATGAGACTAGTTTTAGGAATTGATACTAAAATTGAATGGTGGTCACTAATTATTGGAATTGGGTTTGAAAGCAAATTGGCTATAATTTTGGAAAAGTATCATCGATAGTTATGTTTAATTTGGTGGGTATAGAGTATTTTCGCTGTCTACTGCCCTACGTTATATAATTCTTGTGTACCTACAGACTGCTTCGCGGAAAATGAATGTGATAAAAACATGTTTACTTTCATTTCTGTAATATAACCTGCTCATGTCTGTGTCTATCTTATACATGTACGCGATTAATAAATGCGTAATAAGGTTATAACAAACTTAAACCTCGAAAATGTATGTTTAATATTGTCATTATGGAGGTTGTGCCTTTGTTAATAAGGGGGATAATGTGTCCGCATAAGTATACGTCAGAAGTCAAACACGACAAACAAAGAAGAGACAATAACATCTAGCTCGAATAAAGGTGGGCAACACAAACACAAAGCCTAGCTAATAATAAGCCGAAAACCAACAACAATAATATTACCTTCAATTATCTCCAATAAAAATAACAAGAAGATAAAAGGAAGGCTAAGAAAAATGTATTAGAAGAACGTACTCAAAAACCGGCCAGTGTATTATCCGGGTTATTACCGAGATGTAAGATATGGTCAGCAAAGTGTTTTGCCTCAGGGGAGGGTACCTCACTAAATTCCTCCACTTTACGGACCGAGCTAGCCATTAAGATTATGAAATTATGAAGCCGACCACTTGCCGAGATTCGCTTCGTATGGTCACACTTAGCTCGACTGATTTAATTCAACCACACTGAATTGTAGGGAGGAGGTTGGAATTGTTTAGTTAATAATTACACTATTGTTTGAATAAGTTTTGATTTAGTATAGCTAGGTGATGTTGTTAGGATATTTAGTTGGAGGGCTACTTTTCATTGTTGGTGCAGGATTTGTAAGAGTAATCCGTTGAGGCATCTCACGTCAGTCAGTCTAATAATAAATTTTAGTCAACGATTGATTGTATCTTAGTACACGTACTTATTGGCTTTGGAGATAACCTGGTTGTCAAAAGACTAAATAAAATTACCTCGTAATTGTTGTATTAACTTCAAGTAACAAATTAATTACCTACCGCATTGTATCGTAAATGATAACAAAACTAAATAGGGGTTGGCCTGAATTTACTGAAGCAGTCTCAATTGACATAGCGCTTTATTGATTCTACCATGGAACGCGATTCTAGGTACACAAATAACGCAGTGTATGATTAGCCTATACGCCGACATCTATGAATAGAACATAGTGCTTACCTAGAATGTTTGTGATATGTACAGACGTCAGCACATCAAGCTACCCCAATCTGTCAAATGTCTTTGATAGTTTTTCAACTTTATTGCAAAAGAATAAGGTTAAATAAATAAATAAAAATGATTTGCCTTTTTTCTCAATGAAACAATTGCCTAAAAGGGTTAAAGAGCTACACAGAATTTCAATATGGACTATTATTTTTTATGCTAATACGCACGTAACGTGTTCCCAACCCGAAACATAAAATGAGTGAGGTAGAACCATAATCTTCTAATTCAGTATTCAGACAGGGCAAAACAGCGAGTTTAAATAATAAAAAAATTGTCCCACTTAGAAATAAAAGGAATCTAGGCCACGGCTAATTCTATGCTCGAGCCCCATCGCAAATTGTAATTTTCTCTTACCCTTATAACAGCAATTTATTTCATGATAAGAATCTTTTTTAGTCCTTGCAAAAAGGAATCTTTGTCGGAATCGAACATTCCTCGGGCTGATTACTAAGAGCCCAGGAGGCCAGATTTCATGAAGCCAATTGTCGTTCACGCGTAGGCGAAACTGATCGCTGGGGTGATATTATTTAAATGTAATCTTTTCTCGATACTTTTTAACCGTTTATCTTAGTTACCTTTAGTAAAAGCATGCTACACTTTGAAGATGTAAAGGATATGCATACTAGATAAGAGCAAGATGTATTGGATATAAAATAAACATGTGCCAGTGTTATTGGATTTGTTTTTTGTGTTAAATGTAGAAGAAAACGTGTTGTAATCGAATCACGGGAAAGGGATGAAAAACATCCGCACACGAATAGTAAGAATCAATTGAGAGGAGTGGATTGGTGCTCGCGGTCGATAGGCCAACAGCCTCTTAACATTAATGTACTGTTAAAGAACTTTCTTAACTACAAACTACTTTGTACACTGTACCTAAAGACATACCTATTTGTAGTGAGAAAAAGAAAATGAACATTGGGCACAAATAAAAAAAAAACGTCGGGATAATCGGTGGCCACAAACAAACAAATTTAGAACATTTTAGATGTATCAATTATGTTAATTTATCTTTTATTCATGAAACATTTATATTGCTTGGTTTAAGTTCAGTTTTAATGTATCTATACTCTATAAAAATAAATAAAATTAAAGTGTAAGTTTGTAGTGCCAAAATAACAGCCTTTCACTAAATGCAAATTAAAGTACCTACTTGAGGTAGTATTACTAAAAACCTTTGTTTTTTTTTTGTCTGTCTGTCTGTTTGATTGAGGTAATATCCGCAGGTACCTGATGTGTTAAGGAGTAACTTAGGCTACTTTAATTTCAGCAAAAGAACAAAAAAATTTTAACCTATAAAATTTTGAGGAATTCCACGTGGGCGAAGTCGCGCTAATGTCTTATAAATTTGACTGCCATTTCTTCCTCAAGTCGGTCTAGCAGATTATTTCTCCTTCCAACACCATGTCCTGTCAAAACCAAAGGTAAAGAGAGACTTTTAAAGATTTTTCCAATAAGTATACCGTCGGAAGTTGTTCCATTCATATACATATGCATTTTCGCTACCTACCTACCAAAAAAAGATAATTCACGAAAATGGCTTATTTTACATGAAATAACTTCGTGCAGTTTAATAGTAAAATACGTGGAGCTGCCGTTTATTTAGGGCGGGGACACACGAACGTTTTTTATTTTATATTTGGTTAAGTACTAAATTTTGTGTTCCTTAACTTAAACACAACTTGTAAGGATTTTACGAGTCCCGTGTTTTATGATTAACGCCATTTCTGTTTTTTTTTATGCAAGGGCTTGTTATTCCCCTTGAGGAGGTCCATTATTACGATTTTATCTAATACAAGCCGTGTGCCAATGGGAGTTCCTATAGTCAAACAAACCTTCACTCTATACAAATGATAAATTATACATATTTCTGTAAATGGATCTATGCAAACACATTTACACGTCACAAGTATTTTTTTTTTAATTCGTTGGAGTTTCCCTATCTGACTACTCTAAGAAGAAACACAGAAAGAAATCCAGGGGTCCCAGTGTCTTTTAGAGCCGCCATACACGGGCCGCTCGAGCAGTAGCCCAGTGATCAACATACACGGACCGCTCTTGCAGTCAGAGTCAACAGCTTGTAGCTACCATTTTCGCTGCGCAGCCAACCGCCCGAAGCAGTTGCAACTGCTTGAGCGGTTCCTGTATTGCAAATGACTATTTTGTATTGAAACTGCAGATGACGCAACGGCGACCACTTGAAGATGCTAGCACTGTCTGCTTGAAGCAGTCCGTGTATGGCGGCTCTTAAAGTCCAGATATTATCTTGGTCAGATCATCGGAGGACCGTGCATATTCGTGTCTGACATGGTCTTTTACAAACTTTCATATACAACGGTTTTTTTTTTCAATTCGACATCTGTTCTAACCGAGAACGGGGTGCCCCGTAAACTGTAGAGAATAGCAAACTTTCTTGTCTTCAGTTTTAACATATAAATCTTTCAACTAACTGTCATATTGTCAATTCTTCCATCAACAAAAACCCGTTTCTATGGTGATCATGCTATGCGTGCTGTTGTAAGCTGTTGTTGTGTATTATAAATAAATAATATTGTAACAGAAGCACGCCTCCGTCTCTAAAAATGCGGCACTTCCTCAAGAAATGGTACCTCCGGCTTCTCATTCGCCAAGGTATAGGTAAACAGCAAATCGTCTCCAACTTAGTGAAGACCCTTAAATGCGGTGGAGATATAACTCAAAGCTCCGTGTTTTAGAACCCATGTCACCGCCGCTGCCAGGTTCAGTAAAGTGCCAAGTGAGCAACTGTTTAGAGAACCAGGTTTGAATTTCAAACCACTAAGACATCACCTAGAAAAAAAATATTTGATTGCATTTTTTAATTACATTTATCTCTTCTTATTAATTTATTTCTTCTCCTTTCTACTTCCGGATTCCTTCCACATTCCTTGACTTCCATCTCAGAGGTCAAACTCTGCACTTGCGCCTCCACAAAGATGGCCTCCTTTATAATCACGTCTATGTCTAGTCTATTGACATGGGGTTTGTAGCTAAGAAAAACAAAACACAACATTTTATTAAAATCAATATTTACCAATACAAAGTACATTAAAATTTCTCCCAAGTCATTTTAATCATTTACTAAAAATCTTTTCATAAAATTTATTCTGCGAGTAAAAATCTATACCGACTTCCAAGTACCAAGAATTATCGAATAGAAAAACCCAGTCCGGGTTTTTCTATTCGAAAATTCTCAGAAAAAGCCGGGGCGGGAATAAATGGGGTTGGATTTACCCCAACCGTTTCTGCGAACTGCAGGTGTGTATCAGGCCTGTGGTTCCCAGAGGGAACGCTGCATTATAATTACATACATTTACAATACCTATCAGATATATCATTCAATGAAGTGTGCAGTATATTGAAACGTTGTTTTCGTAAAAACTTATCAACCTTTTGACATTCCACTCTCGTAGCTTCAACAAAGATTTAACAGTCACTTAGCAGTGATTTAGCCGACCTAGCTTGTACACAGCCATAAGTAAATTGGTCGCGTGCCGGCCGCGCGGCGCCGGTGTCAACGCCACTGCACGACTCGACGCACTGCGGCACACCACTCAATTCACTGCCTTCCTCGTTCTTCTTTACTAAGACTTATGCATCGGGTAATTATTCGGCTGGTCTATTATTCCAATACTGTTTTTGCAAGTTTTTCGGTCACGCCACTGGAGATGTTGCCAACTTGCAGCTGAAAACTCGGCGTCCACTCACGCTTGCAAGTTTTGTACGCTCGTCCTGTTATTTTGGTTTCGTTAATTTACTGGGTTTGGCTAAAAATAAAATTGGTCTGGAGTTCTGGACCAGTAGCTAAGTGAAAAAGTTTTAAAGAATGCATGAAACAGTATCTAGGTATCAGATAAACCTTATTACTTTTCAATGTCTTTTTTTAGAAACACGATCATATTCGTATAGAATGCGAAAATAGCATTAACGTTTGTTGCCGTTAATGCTATTTGTTTATTAAGGCAGAAGTGACGGTACGTGAAGCAATGAATCCTAATCGTGTGTTGGTTTAGGACACGATAATGGATCTTTGTTTCCATAAATGTATCTACCCAGTAACACGGGAGCCATACGCAGTAACAAATCAAAGAAAATGCTTTATAAGTCATGTGTTCGGCTTCCCACGGTCGTTATAAGTGTCGTTTAATATTTCAGTGTGTGCGTACAAGGCTGTGCAATGCGCATTTTGCAAAGTAAATCCCGAGAACTCAGTAAAAAGCTTACGAGAAAGAAACCCTTCGATAAGAACTCTTTCAGTATTAAGTAGGTGGAAACCTATTCTTAAAGGAATAAACAGTGTGTGTTACACAGTAAAGAATATCGGATTATTCCATAAAAAGGAATGGTAAGTTATTGTCTTTTTTACTTCTAAAGAAGTCGTGAAATAAGCCAGCTTCTGCCATTAATCAGAACTACTGCTACATGTCTGACTGGCTGAATATACTAAAATAATCCATGTAACGGAGATATACAAATCTGGAATAAAAATTCCTCGCGAACGGTTGACTTATGTTTATCAATTTAGACGTGTTCAAAGAAGCGATGTCGCACACTGCCAACGTATTATATTATAATGGCGAATGTTATGTCCTTATTCATTACATTCTTTGCACGTAAAAAATAAAAACTCCTCACATTCCTGACAGCTTTGTATGAGAAAATAACATAGCTAACTTATATGTAAGTCAGAGGCCCCTCTACGACCCAAACAAATTATTAATGTTCAAAAAGATACAAAGACTTGTTCCTAAGCTAAGTAACTTCACTCAAGTACGTGATTTGAAAGATTTTTTTTTATCTCGTTCCCAAAATGAGAATTCAAACGGGGAAAGCAATTCTTTCCATAACGTTCCGTTGTTTAGAACATTCGCCTCGGGTACCAGCAATCGGCTAAACTAATAAACATCTGTTTTTATTACGGGTAAAAGCCTTGAGAAATGTATAAATCTTTTTGTAATAAATTCTATTATGGTTATACAGAAAATTTTATTGAGATATCGCCCGTAAGTTTGAGTCAAAGTTCTTCGTTAAGTTAGGTAATTATTTTATTTTATTGTTGATTCGTTGTTCGGTGTATTTACCCGTGAGGACGACGGCATTTTTTTTCAAAACAAATTGAATAAATTAACATCAATTTCAGCTCAGTATGCTAATATCCAGACGGACGTCGATATACATTAGTTATCAGCGGGCGACATCTTATTTTCTGCAGCCCCCAAGTTATAATAACCTAACTAAATGACAGGCGGCGAGGAGGGTACTTAGCAAAACCATCAGGTATCTGTTTCTCATAAAGCCTACTCTCATTTTCGTTATGATGTTAATAAAAAGAAATGGAAAAGTTGTTCGTGTGCGCGTCAAATGAAAAAGTTATGGCACGTGATGATACTGCAAAGACTGTGGAGCCACCTGGCGGTACACCAAACTAATTACAAACTCCCTAACTTCCTCAAACACTAAAATATTCTCCTAAAAACGTCACCTCGCGACGTACTCGAATAGAATAATAAATTTTACTTTCTGTGTCTCTCTTAGAATTAGTGGGTAATTCACACCTCTCACGAATTCGATGGAAAATTTCACGGTACGGTTTAACTGAAAAAGACTGAAACATACGTACGTTTTAATTTAAAAAAAAATTGTGACGCCTTGAGAAACTCATGTACATTTCTTGCAACATTGGAAAGAGGAGTATAATTTTAGTAATCTGGAAAAATCACCTTTGACCAAAAATAGGACTATACATATTATCCTTAAATTAAAAAGTATATTTTTTGGCTAGTGGTTATTAACCCCGCCTCTAAAGCATAAGGATGTAGGCACCCGGGCAAGTAAAATTAGTACTTGACTTTTTCAATGTATGTGCACATCAAGCTACCCGGCAATGTGTCGAATTTTACCAATTGAACATGAACCTTATAACTTTGTTATAAAGTTGAAAATTTATCAAAGAATTTTGTGCTGGCCTCTGTACCTACTTCCTATAACTCCAGGCTTCCGTACGATGTTTTTTGTCCAATGTCAGTCATGTCTAAATTGTGGTGATTAATACTCGTGCCTTCTCAGTAGGCCTTCGCCCTGTAGTAGGACAGTAACAGGCTGGTATTATTATATTATGTGCAGACGCCAGCACATCAAGCTATCCCAAACTTTCAAATTTTCCTAATTGAACATGAATCTTATTCTTGTGTTATAAAGTTGAAAAACTGTCAATTACATTTGACAAATGAGGGATGTCTTGATGTGCTGGCCTTTGTACCTTAGACATCAGTGAAGAGAAACATCGCAAGGACACCTAGACTTATGGCTAATATCTAATATTATCGAAAGTAAAGAAAATTACACATACATTGTGTAAAGATTTTAGTTACAAACACGGATACTTGACTGTCATACCTATTGCGATAGGATAGTATCCTTAAAAATTTTGATTGCTCCGAAAGTGGACTACTTAAAAATACTGCACACATTTTTTCTTTTGTCACGTAAACCAAAAATGACGACGATGTAGTGCGTTGAAGTTCCGCGTGACGTCACGTCGTGCTACACTTTTAATGTAACAGTGACGTCACAAGCCCCTTCTAAACTTTGATGTGCTATATCATTGTCACTTTTTATTGATTTCAGTAAGCAAAAAATAAATGTCCAATATTTTTTGGTAATCTTACTGACAGACTAGATAGACTTAATATATTTTTACCTCGGACGCATCCCTATTATGGGCAACTAGATCTGACACGGTCACACCATATAGGTAGCAATTGTTTTTTTTTATTGACTTGTTATAAGATCTGAAATGTTATTGCATTATTTCAAATGAAATGTTTTAATTAAGGTTTAAATCATTTATTCTCATAAAGACAAAAAAGCCACTTACATGAGAACATACAAGAAACATTCGGTAAACTTATTTTAGGGACCGTTACAAGAGTATGTGTTAAATAAAATTACTTTAATATTATTATATTAATTATTGTAACTATTCTATACTCATTCAGCAGTTTAGTCTCAACCATTGTGATACACCGGAGGACGTTAGTCAAGGCAGTTTTCCATTACGTGTTTCAATAGCCGAGATTTAAAACTGCCGAGTGAGCCAACACTTTTTATAAATGTGGGTAAATTATTAAATAGTTAATTCACATAGTGTATTTGAGATCTCAGAAACTAGATCTCAGAATACAATAGAAAAGTCGTTTTTGTACACCACTAGTACCTACAAATAAATACTGTTAACAGCTTCATACGTAGGGTGTCACAATGGGCGGTCTTGTCGCTAAAAGCGATCTCTTACAGACAAGACAACCTTTGGATGGACTGGATAGAGATGGAAAAACAGATATCCAGACAGTCAGTGTACTATACACATACATTCCAAACATTCCGTGGTGTAGGTACTATCAACATACTTAGTTCCATAAGTAATTGAATGCATGTTTAAATTATTTGTAATATTATCAAATACGACATACATTAATAAATATACAAATGAGAAAAGCGAAAACTGTTATATTATGTCATTCACTGATATAAAAATAACATCAAGCCTGTACTCTCCGTAGGGTAAGGCAGAGGTATCCCTAAAGTACACCCACAATTCACCAGTTATGTTTAAGTCCCGTGTAAAAGGCGAGCCTTCTGCCATCAATCGAAAACCAATCCAGATACCAGACTGTTACTGAGAAGTTCTAGATAGAAAACCCCAATAACACTTTTCCTGAACCGACAATCGAACTCAGGCTCTAATGCTCAGCAGTAGATCTAGCGAGACCACTATAGTATCATATTTCAAATTTAATTTATCGTCTATAATAACGTGTAGATAACAATTTAATCATGGAAAATCGTAGCAGTATCTCAACAACTCCTAAATAATCACTGAATTCTTTGGGGTGTAATCAAAGATACCTACTATAATTCTGTAATGAGCCCTTATGCGCCATGATATGTCTTAGGGTAAAGTTTATGTTGCACGTTACTTGCTGTCCCAGGGGCCTTAAGAAAACTCGGCCTTTACTATATACTGAGGAACATATTTATGTTGGTTCTACTTTGAGACACATTGTGAAAGGAAACTGTATTTTGTTTTATATTTAGGTAATTTTGTTCACAAGCTAAACTTTATTTAGGCTATTTTCATCTTTTTCTTTTTACTCGTATTAAAACAAAAAAGGAACGGACAGTTTTAACAGCTGTCAATTTTAGTAGCACTAAAGCTTCCGAAGTCGATATTTTAAACGCATCGACCAAATACATGGCGTAGTTTTGAAGGCTTATTAAAACGTTCAAAATGTAGTCGCATTCTCATCTTAATGACAACCAATGTCAAAAACTTCTTCAAAATTTGGTTAAATTAGACGTATTTTTTGCAGATTGAGAATTAAATTAGAATGCGAAATTTCTTCCTCTGATCGATCTGTGAGCCTACCACGAATGCTTGACGTAAAAGCTTACGTGAATTCGAACGATTTTAAAATTGAAAATAGAACAATCCTGGACATTACCGGTAAAATTTATGAAGTATGAATAAAGATACCCATAGATATGACTAAAGTCTATGAAACAAATTAATATTTTATTCGAAACGATTATTTTAATTTTTACAATCGTTCTATTTCACGTTACGTTTGTGTCTATCATTCGGACTAGACACACTGTAATCGCTAGTCAACATCTTTTTATAAAGCTCTATGCCAGTAACAGATGTCTATTCTCTAATCAAAAACTAGGATCACTTGAAGTGACGCCATTGCAGAAGAAAAATTGAAAATGTTGATGGTACATAATATTATATTAAAGTTATCAGCCGATTCGTAGTAGCATTATTTTTAATTTTATAAGCAAAAGAAAATGTATTTTTTATGTATTAAATATGCTTTTCTAACTGATCTACAGATCACTCAGTTCCGATTCAAAGTGAAAGATGTCGATATTTCTACCTTTTTAATTTAGCCTGAACAAACATAGCATTGCATTCAACATTTCCATTGTTGAAGATTAAAGTAACTACACTTGCCGCGATCCTTTACAACCAAACCAAAATAAATATGGCGGAAGCATGTGGTCCTTAATCCTTTATCGTCAACGCACCCTCAAAATCTACTACACATTTCATAATCCCCATAAATATGAAAGAGTAATTAAATTAAATACGACACTTAACCTCTTAAGAACCTTCTCGTGGTCCGTTTAATATGTGCCAGCACTTACCCGTCCACTCGAACAACGTTGTCAACATTATTACCCCCAGGATTGAACACGCCATAAAACCGGAATGGTTTTTAAAACCCGATATGTTCACGTATCGGCTTATTGAAATAATATTAACCTATGTACTTGCCTTTATGGTGTCGTTAGAGTTATATTGTAGTGTCCGGTTATGACTTAGTTTTAAAGGAGATGGACGTTGAATAATGAGTTTTCGTAGTTTCTTGTATGGATATTTACATGAGTTTCACGTACGATCTCTGCCATTAGACTTACCAAAGGGCTGGCTAAAACTTTTTTAAAGATACAGCTAGTGTTCCAGATGACTCCTCCTTTAAGCCCGTTTTTAAAACCTAAAAAACCCTGTAGGCTCCAAGCCTAGTACTTAACCAAGCCTCAATTCTAGGAACTTGTAATCGTATTAGATTAGTTGCAACAGGCTTTAAGCCTTTGAATAAAATAATCTTCTAATAGGCAGGATTTTTAGGCTTTTAGCCTGGTAGGCCTGAAGGAACGAGGCGAGTCTTAAAAAAAAGGCTAAAAAGGCGAGTCTTTTGGAACACTAGATACAGCTTTGTGACAGATAAAACCACCGGTACACATCGGTATTACTAAATAGGGCTCCAGTGATACCTAATGGGTACAGAGTCTTGGAAACAAATGAATTTACTTTCGACTGTTCGCTTGAGTAAAGTTCGAAGTGAACTTTACAGAATCGCATGGTTTACTTATACTCATAACATTATAAGTTAAGCAGATTTTTTTACAAAAAATCTACTGGTATTATTAAAAAAAAACTTATTTTACAAAAACCCAGTCTTCAAAAGATGGTTTTTTAAACTGTCCTGCAACATATGCCTACATAGTATAACCAGTAAAGCATTTTTGGCAGTTAGGTATAGAGGTTAACTAAATCACTGTGGTTAATGCGGTGGTCGTAACAAATTAATCTGTCTGTGATGAGTTTGTTAGCTGGGCCTGTGATTAGGAGATATTGGTTTAAGGTACTGTTGATACACTTCAATATTCACTTGTGTTTAAATTTTAGAGGTTTTAATACAAATAAAACTATTTGGTACTAACTGCGCCCTGCGGTGTTGACCGCGGTTGAAAAGTCTACATGAGAGAGGATTCAAAATTCATTACGATTTTCGGGATAAAAATGTTAGCACAAAGTGCTTTTTATCTCACCCAGGAAGACGTTGTCTGTTTTAATATTTTACTTATTCAGGGTATGAGCTTCATAACAAATTTCATTCAAATCAATACAGTCGTTTTAGCGTAAAAGACTTCTTATCTCACCCAGAGAGACTGTTGAGTGTTGTGACTCATCCAGGGTATGAGCTACATTCAGACGACCGATGTGGCGCGGTGGGCGAAGGTCCGCCTGCGACGCAAGAGGTTGCGGGTTCGATTCCCGCCTTGGGACAAATGTTTGTACGATCTACAAATATTTGTTCCGGGTGTTCTGGGTATTTTCTATGTATAATAAAAATATCTATCTATGTAATGTATTGTATTAAGTATATCAGTCATCTAGTACCCATAACACAAGCTCTGCTTAGCTTGGGGCTAGGTGATGCTGTGTGGATTGTCCAGCATTATTTATTTATTTTATTTATTTATTTAAATCCGTTCAGTAGTTTTAGCGTGAAAGAGTAACAGTAACAGAACACACACACAGACACACATATACCGAATTTCGCATTTCTTATATTAGTGTGATAGCAGCACTCATCGACATTTTATATACCGTTTTCATTTTATCTATCGTAGTTGTTTGCTGTCGCCTATAAATGTGACGATAGTAACAGCAATAAAAAGAGTTGGTACAGAAAGCGGCTTTTGGACGGCAACATATATGCACTTGCTAGTACATACTTCAGATACCTACATTAACGAGTAAGGACAGCTACACGCTAAGTGAAGGCAAATAAGATTTGGAAAGATGATACTTTGGTATGTAACACGTCCATAGAAGAGGAGAACTCCTACATAAAAGACAGTTAAGTCAGTAAACCCACACATACACGTCATAGCCCACACATTGACACTTCACACGCACACACACTTAAATACATTAATTTTGTATCTTTCTTCTTTTGTTTTTTATGCCAGACTTCGCTAATGTTAATAATTATGTTGTGTACTTCGTTATGGGCTAGAATTACATTTTTGTCACACTTGTGAGCTGTGAAGTTTCCTGTTATCATAAATAAATATATGTGCAGTTGACTGTTATCAATGCCATATTAGAAGAATAAAGCGTCATAATAATACGTTAAAATATCGCAGCGTGTGAAGATAGGAGCTTTTTTGGCCTCGCACAGGTCTTTTTATTTTATTTTTTATGTTATTTTATGTTTAGATTTAAGTTTCTTTTTTCATCTGTGTTTTTATTATCTGCGCGTGTTCCTAATACGTATTTTTTCTTTCTTACTTTCATTTTTTGTTTAAAAACGTTGCCTCACACTAGGAATTTCTCCTGCAACTTGGGTGCGTTTACAAACATTTAAACTCACATACTTAAACAGCCAGACCCGGAACAACTACCTATAGGCCATACATATATTTGTTCCGTGTGGGGATCGAACTGCGTCAACCGTGTCGTCGTTTCTTTCTTTCTATATAATCTAGAATGTTCAAAACACCAGCTTCTTTAAAACAATATCCCAAAACAACCGTTATCAAGCAGACTGGAATGCATAACCTAACCGACGCACATAGCATTTTCCCGGTTAGATAAAATTTTCACAGCACAATTTATTGGGCGGAACGTCTTATTTATCTTCTAAAGCATCGACCAAAGAGAACGGAGAAATCTCTTAATGGTCATGAACTTTGAAAGTATGAGTCCGGAGCCACCCTAGAGAGCTATGATTCAGGGCCAGGATATCATTACGTCAGATAATCTGACGCTGGTTATAACACATCTATATTTAGATTAAGTGAAGCGTGGGAGGCTGCCTTAGTAAATATCTTAGTTTTTATGCCTGCGATACGTAGAGATATGGCGTAAATGAAATGGTGCGTCATGGGACACTTCAACGAAAATTGGGACATTTTGGGAATTAAGTACGAGAATTTTTTTTCTTCTCACATGATGTAGGTTATCCTGCAAGATGATTCTTCGTAACAAACAGACGTACTCCAGTTAATTATAATAAATCTAAGTAATTTACTTGAAACGTAAACTCTGCTAAAGTTTCGGCAGTAATCAGACCGTACCTATACGAGTCAAGTTAGCTAGAACAATTAATTAAAAGCACCAAGTGATTATACTGCGAAAACTGTAGTTATTTAGTGGGATGTATAACAATACATTGATATATGTAGATGATGATAATGTCGAAACACTAACGTAATGGGTTAATAATGAGGTATGAGTACTTTCTACAGATTTAAGAACATAACAAAGGGTTCTTAACTTAATTATTGAATGATAGAAATGAAGTCGAAATAGTCGCCAAAAGAATTGCTTTTGAATAAAATAACTTAAAATGCCAAAGGTGACGCGATGTCAGAATTGAGAACTGGTGAAAATCGATGGGACGTGTCAAAGGTCACATAAACAAGACAATAGAAAAATCTCCACACGATTTCAAAGGTCAAAACAGAATTGGTATGTAAATAAAAACCAAAACTATATAATCAGCCTGTTTTTTAGGTTTTCATTTCGATTGTCTACATGATAGAAGTGCTGCTGTAGTAGTGTATAAATATATAACTGATATAAATAATAAAGATAACAATATGTCCTCGTCATACAAGGACCAATCATACTCTAAAGTGGCCGTGTGTTCCGCGAAATAAAATGCAACATGTCAACGTTATTTTTAACTGACTTTAAAATAGGACTGCATATGTTGTTTTTTTAATTTTCGAGGATTTTTCCGTCCATAACAAAAAAAAAACGTTTTACAAAAAAAATCACACGACTCCAAAAAAACACTAAAACGTGTAAAATAAGTTAAGTTTAGGAAATCGGTGGCAGAAAATTAATCAAAAGAAATACCGAAGCCACCATTCGTTACAACACTAAACTACTTACTTACTATGGTAAAAGATTGCGGCGCATTAAGCGCCATCTGTTAACGGAAATTGTAGTTGGCATTATTCAAACATTGTCACTCTTATTAATCAATAGCAACATAAATTAATTATTAATTCAAGACAAACATTGTAAAAAGCAATGTTTTAGGAACTAAGTAATTTAGGAAATGAAACAATATACCGTGAATTCGTAACATTACTTACTGTACGATCGCCTTGAGCAAGCGTGGTGAATAATGCTCATGTCTTCTCTATATGAGAAGAGGCCTTTGTCCTGCAATGGGACAATAACAGGCTGGTATTATAATTTATTTATTGTTCGAGTGGCCTTACAATAGTAGGCATCCGAGTGTCTATTAATTTGAAGTCAACAAAATTGTGGTTGCCTGTTCTATAACTGTGTACATACAGATACTCGTAGTTTAGCCTATCTGGAATATTGGTTTCACAAATTGGATAGATGTAATCCCAATTGTGGTGAATGCCAAAATTGACACTTGACTTGATATCCATTGCTAAATCTATCTGCGGGACAATATGGTTTTGTTCTCATCAAAGTTTGATCAATAATTGACTTGTTGTATAAGAGGGTGAACGTTTGAGATTAACTGTCAAATCAAATCATAGATTTTTGCAAACGTGGGTGTTTTTACAGAGGCCAGCACATCAAGTTACCCCAGTGTGTCAAATTTCTTTGATAGTTTTTCAACTTTATTCCAAAAGAATAAGGTCCATGTTCAATTGGGAAAAATTGACAGTTGGGGGTAGCTTGATTTGCTGGCGACTGTACATGGATGTTGTTATAAAGTAAAGAAGTTCTACATTCTGCCGTCATATCGGCATGCAAACCGTTTTCGTTATAATTAATTTTTGTATGTTCCCCGATTTACAACAATATTTTTGTTCGTTTTAAATCGTATACTCCCGAGGTGGCCCCATTGTCACCAAGTCAGGATGTGATGATGGCACAGGATGCCAGAAATCGAAAGAACTCTTAAAATATTATGGGCACACCTGTCAAATCCACAAATCCACATGGGATTTGCTCTCAACAAACACCATTCGGTCAAGTGTCTGATGATGAAGACTAAATAAAAAGTATTTCACAGGTCGCGATTCGATTATTTTAATATAAATGGTAAAGTGGAGCTGTTAGTGCATAAGCATTGTTTTGCAAAAGTAGACAAACAGTTGACATTAGGCATTGACCTACAAAAAGCGATACATAATAGGTAGTTAGTGTCCCTAAAAATTCTGATTGGTCCGAAAGTTGGATTACTCAAAAATACTGGACACGTATTTTTTTCGCGCGACACAATTTTTTAATTTTATTATTATTAATTGTGCGTGACGTCACGCCGTACTACACTTTTAACGTAACAGTAACGTCACAAGCCCATCTCCTAAACTCTGATGTGATATATCACTGTCACTTTCTATTGATTTGAGTAAGCTTTTTGCTTACTCAAATCAATAGAAAGTCGTCACTTATACGTGTTCAAATTTTTTTGGTACTCTTACTGACGGACTAAATAGACTTAATATATTTTGACCTAGGACACATCCCTATTGTATTAATGTTTACCTTATTATGGTACCTGTATAAAAGACTTCATATGTATGAATATTTCAACAACTTTATAAAACAAAACGCCCGTATTCTCCGAAGACGCAGGCAGATTACCCAAATCTATAATTTTCGTACACTATAAAATATATATGACTATTCAATTAAAATAAGCCAAGACTTTTACTTTGCACAATATTTGTTGACTCTGTTTTCACAAATATTTTTGCTTCTAACAGATTAATTTTATAAAATGGATAGGTTTCCATGAGAATACTTGGTACGAGCCTAAGAGGACGCAATATGGAAGGTCCTCAGCCGCCATCCCAGTTATTGACCACTCGTCTGCTCAATTGACGCTAAAACGCAATATCCTACCTCAAGTGTTTGGATTTTTTCTTTATATCGCTCTATAATAATTATTTGTATCAACTTTTCTTACAATAACATAGTGAGTGCAGGTATCTTTTTTGATAAAACTAACATTATTTATAAAATGAACAATATTTTGCACAGTTGCAAACTTCCATTTTACAAAATGTAACGTTGAATATTACTGAAAAGAGTGCGTGCAAAACCCACAATTAAATTGGAATTATCAACAATAAATAAAATGGGTTCATTCATTCATAACAACTGACGCCAAACAATAACAGAATATCAGAGAGAAATTATTAATATTTGAATAAATACACCAGATATAATCCTGCATACTTTATTATTTTCCATATTTTATTAAAACGCAATGTTAATTTAAATCAAACATGTTCAGCAAATAAGGAAAGTAATATAATGGTAATTAATATCGTTCAGATACTTGCAAATTTTGTGACTGTAAAATAGAAAATTCAAAATTTAAAGCTCAAAAATAAACCACCGCATTTACTCCACATTTCATTAATACCGACAATTATTTATTTAGCAAATCATCAGTTTCCCGGATTATTCATAACGCCTGTCCATTATAAATACCACTTAGTCAATTAAAGAGACGAACCGCATAAATTAAGCGTTTACGTTCCATCTCAAAGTGTTTAGCATTGCTAAGGAGTCACTAATGTTCGTTTATGGTATGATGAGAAGCCATAAAACGATATTGCAGTTTGATAGGCTGCCGCCGGGCGTACGAATGTGGCTGCGGATTGCCTCTTAAATGCATTATTACTTATCTACTCCCGCCGAGGGCCATCTACTGCTGCGATACAATTAGTACATTTCGTTTCTCAATAAGTGCCTATAAACGCGCAGAATAGCAATGTCCGTTCGTATTTAAGTGCTAAAGTTTTGAGCAAAGAGATAAATACAAAAATATCGAACGTTGCGTGAATTTACTACGTTGGCAACCTAGGGCTCTTAAATTACTTGATAAGGATCTCGATTAAGAGATTTACTTTCGTTTTCGTATAATGCTTTATTGGCTAAACGAAATGGAGGTTTAATAAAGTATGTAACATTAAAACTCAGTTTTAAAAGAATACTTAAACATGACGAGTATGATTGCAAAATAAATTTGGATGGTTAAATAAAGAGAAAATCAAATCTGAAACACTGGAGTATATTCTGAACTATTTTTCCATAACACAGTAATATTATTCTATATTCTCAACTGCAACGGTTAAGAAGAAAATCAGATCAGACATTCCCAATTTTGTATCTAGCACCAAAATATAAATCTTAGAACACAATCCCTCAATTTCTCCTCACGTGGCCTCAAACACGTCTTTACCATGTGTTTCTGGCAAATTCATGTAATCTGTTAACTGGCCATTTACGAGAGACAATAGATAAACTAACAAGCCTGTAAAGGACCAATAGACATTCTGTATAGATATAGTAATAGTAATAGAACTACAGCAATTAGCAAAGTGGAGGAGATAGCACGTTAAGCTCGCTCCCAACTAAGTATATGTAGGGCTTTTATGGAGCTCTGTAAAGACCCAGTTGTTACATGGTCATTACGTGGTATGATGGGGGGTAAACTAATTATTTTAACCTGGAAATGAGTTTGTTAGTTAAATTATGATAACTTAACCATAACATAGAACTTGCAAAATAAAAATTCGTAATTCCCTTAGAGTATTGCCAGAATTGTGATCGTATGTCAAAATGGTCAAATACAGCGTAAAATTTTAAGGGTTGTTTTCCCGTGGCAAAATGACTTGCCCTCAGTAATACTATAGAAACCTATATGTATATCGCGCGGTGAGTAGGTATTAAGTACTATTGGTTCAAGGTTGTATTCGAGTTTTGTTGTTCACAATTGTTTACCTGTAATTTTTGAGTGTTGTAAAAATATACATATTATAAATTGAATGTGCTACTAAGACAAGATCGTTTGGCAGCGGGAAAAAAATCATTAAAAATATCAGCGTGTATCAAAAATGCTCGCAGTACCTCTTCGTCAAACCTCATACTATTCAGTATGAGGTTTCTATGAATGTTTCATGTTTGGATGCTTGAATGCCACAAGCGAATACCAAGTTTCACGAAACACTACGCCACACGAAATGGACAATTGACCATTTCCCGAAACTGTATCTCAATCTCTCTTATGTCACACAAAGCAAAACGCTCGTTTGTTTACCTCTTGTTTGTACCCTATAATTTCCGAACCTGTACAAAAAAAGGCCAATTACCGTAATTAATAACGTTCAAAATAGTATTGTCCAAAACTGTAGGTATATCAGACATATTTATGACAGATAGAGTCTGAGATTAGAATGCGTATGTTCTTAAAGATACGGGAATTTCCCCTCACATGTATGTATCATTAATAATACTGACTTACAAATAAAGGAATTCCAATCACATGTGATTTTAATACATCATTCTTATTAATATACCTATATTTATTTATAATAAGCACTCCAACAACACTATCACTTATAATTTAAGTGCACTTACATCTAAACTCGGCATTCCAGAAAATAATAGGTATGCATGACATTTACATAAAAGAAAAAATAAAAGTGTGTCCAGTCGAACTAAATCAAGAACACCATTAAAAAACAAAACAATTTGATCTACATTGTCGAACTGAGACACTAGCCAGACCAAATACTAAATGTCATAGCATGATGGTAATCCTATTTTATATAAGTTCAGTATTAATTAATGGACAGCAAATATCAGCATATAAATTAATGGTTGATGTCAATCCGGTCTCAGTCCTTATTATCTAAACTACAATCACGAGGTTGTAATCATGGAAAATTAAAGCCAAAATACAGTGTGCATAAATTGGCAAACGTGTAGCTATTTTAACAAGCTTATCGTACGGATTAATACAAAACGAGAGCTATATTAGTTAAAGCATTGGATTTTAAACATAAACCAACATTTTGATTACCTTCTGCTTTGTTTGCTGACCACAGTTTTTGGTTCAGTGCGTCATGTGATTTCCCCTACTTCGTCCGAACAAGGATGGGATGACTCAGAGACTATGTAAGTCCATCGTAGTCGGTTTTCACAAAAAATGTTGCCGCATTGTAAATTAAGTTTGCTTCTAATATTATAAATATTCAATTCAAGTAGTAGAAAAAAAACATAGGTATCCATTTATACTTGTTATAAAATTAGTTACTGCGAAACTAGCTAGAGAAATTAATATAACACTAAGAAACTTTAAATGACAGCTGTTCAGTGGTGAGATTTAACTTTAATAAGTATTTTGATTTATATCAAACCACTTAGCTACATTATAAAACCAATTTAAAATGCTCCCAAAAGAAAATTCAGAGAAACATCTCACCCTCGCCCCGCTATCTCGCGAAGTAATGCCCAATAAACTTTTAAAATATATGACACGTAAAGCCCACTAGTTAAAAAAGGGGAGAGGGACAGACCCGACAGCTCACCACTGCCCCTACTTATACCTACGTTTATATAAGCATGATCATACTCAAATGGAATACAACAAATAATAATTTAAGTTTCAAATTATATAATTTTACAATTCTGAAAACACAATATCACAACGCAGGTATTACTATTTCTCGTAACAATTTATTAAGCTTTGTTTAACAAAGAACTTTAATTAAAACTCATTCCTAATATTTACCTGCAAACAATAATTAACAATATACAGTCCGAATGGTGATATATAAAAATGTTTTGAATAAAACTAAACGAGATTTGGGCTCGCGAACGAAAGTTTGTGTCGGGCGCCTCATTTCCATTTCAATCGGCATTACCTATGTTGGTTAGGGCTCCGCGCCCCGCGGTATGTCCTAAACATTTTATTACATTCCATGCACGTAAAATATAATATCCCTACTCACACTCAGATGTACCTACGCGTTGTGAGCAAATATCTAAATGTAATTTCCATAAGTTGTCCCCGCAATGTTTTCCCAGAAAATATTAACATGGAAGGCAAGAGGCTGAATCTCTCCTAAGTAAGTTGCAAAAAATGTACGTGATTTTACTTCAAAGTCCCTTTTGTCTTTATGGAGGGAAGGCATAAAAGTACA
Organism: Phlogophora meticulosa; assembly: GCA_905147745.2. Lineage (NCBI taxonomy): Eukaryota > Metazoa > Arthropoda > Insecta > Lepidoptera > Noctuidae > Phlogophora > Phlogophora meticulosa. Next base: position 10,980,357 of record LR990522.1, on the reverse strand, counting down.
GGCACGGGAATGGCACATACGAAAAAATTACGCGACGTAATGATGATGTGCCCGCACTTTCCTTGAAAACAAAATATTTTCTCTTTACAGTGACAGAAATGTATTCAACGAGTTTTACTGTCGCGGGTACCTACGTCCTACACTCTCGGAGAAAAACAAAGACACAAAGTTGCTAACTTACTTTTACGAATTATAAAAATGTGCGTGTCTATTTTTACTTTGACAAAACTGCCGCGCTGGTATAATAAAGGTTTCTTGTTGTTACGTTATTATGCTTAGTTAAGTAAAATGAAAATACCTATACGTATGTTATTTGAGTTTCGGATTGTCTAATCGTACCGCTATTTGTCTTGCGAAGGTAGGTATTAACTTGATAATATCATTGCCACTCTAAAACCTTACCATAGAAATTCGATTTTTCCAGATTTTCGGTCAGTGACCCCGCAATTTAAGAAAATGGCGGGGTCGCATCGAATTAAAGAGAATTCGGTGCTTTCCATATTGTTTTAAGTACATTTTTCTTTTGTTTTCTTAACTGACCACTTTTTTTGTATTAGGTATCTTAGCATTTTGTTCTTCAACTAAAGTCCAATTTTTGGTTCAATATTCTATCAAGCACCTCCATAAAAAAGATATATTCAAAGCCGATCTAACATGTATTCAAATTAAAGTTACTTATAGATATAAATGCGTATAATACGCTCTCCGAAGAATTTATTTGCTTTAACAAGCAAACTACTACAAAACTGTACTACTAACGCCATCTGTTTTGGCCAGGTGAAACTAAACTTTGGACGCTCACTCAAGTAAAGTTTACGGACCAATTTATTATGAGTCGAAACACTAACTTAGTTGAGTGAATTAGAAAAACTACTAGCAATAATGTGGTTACTACGATATACCTCCACACTTTGATGATGGCATTAAAGGCTATAAAAGAAAGTGCGATTACTCGCGACCGCGGGAGGTCGTTCGGATCACTACGGGAGGCTTGAGCACGGGAGATTGTCTAACGCTGTTACTCAAATAAGTGCTAATGCACTCAATTATATTAAAACAATATGTTTACCGAACAATACAAAGGCAACGCCAGCATTCATATTAAATGAACCGTGCGGCCTTGCTTTACGTGTAATTGTGATTGCAATGTTGCTGAAAATTATTTTTATATGATACTGGATATTCGGAAATGTTTTTTATGAAAACATTTAATTGCAGCTTTTTTACTGCCAGTCTATTTTCGAGGTATTACAAAAAATACAAAATATTTTATAGTTTGTATTCTGTATTCAAATGATATAAAAAATGTACACAATTTTTTTCTACCTTTTTGCAGTTTAGGACTTCAGGTGTTACGGACTGTTTTTGCTTTTTGATATGAATTTTCCTTAAATAAAACCTGTATATTTCAAGTATCGTATATAGTTAATCCATCTGGGGGAAAGGGTATGCAATTTCCGCTCCTAATAACATCACACTGCGACGAACAATATAGCTCCCAAGTGTGGTAATTACGCCATTATTCCCCTAAGATCTTTTTCATGGGAGGCTCACGATATAGCCAGAGTTAACTATTTACAGAATCACCGTATTGATAACGGACACACACTGTGAAATCCAATCAATGCTAACTATGGTGATTATGGACATTTATTTCCTCTCTTATTTATTATTTGTATTAAATGATAACATATCGAAAAATCTAGCAAACCAGTCCTAGTAATTTGACACCTAAAAAACAGTGTGCATACAATGTTAAAAAGGATAAAGAAAAATAACTGTGGTCGGTTTAAATTAAAGTTTAGCCGGTGCGTAGTTGGTAGTGCGATATTGGCGTTTATTGTAATCCACTGGCTCGACAGGGTCACCCGTATGGCAGCAGGCCACAAATGCAGTAAGCCGTGTTTAAGTTTACGAGCAGCGCGTATCTTGGCTTTACGACGACGGCGACTGCTGCTGCCGTGGCCGTAGATCATCACTGGATGAGACACAACACGATACAAGATACTTACGTACCTACACACTTAATTTGTTCGCCATTTTTAAATATTGCTGGACAATCCACACAGCATCTTCTAGCCCCAAGCTAAGTAGAGCTCGTGTTATGGGTACTAGATGACTGATATACTTAATACTATACATTACATAGATAGATACTTTTATTATACATAGGAAATACCCAAAACACCCGGATCACAAATATTTGTAGAATGTACAAACATTTGTCCCAAGGCTTATGGCAGTGAAACGTGTCTCGCAATGGCTGATCAGAAGTCTGAAAGTTATCTAGAAAAAAATTATATGCGTGCACATACGCAGAAGTAGAAAGGTTACCGACATATCCATGTCAATATTGATAGGCAGTGGGCAGGACAATTTGCTCGAAGGACGGCTGGCTATGGTGACCAGAAATCCTGGAGTGGCGCCTGCTTATCGGAAGGCATAGCACTGGAATGTACATGGTGAGGGCTAGATGTGAAAGGAAGTTCCATTGGTTAACCATTGTGAGTAAACCCGGACTTATAACCAATACATGTCTTTAATCGCCAACCCACCTTCAGAAAGCGTGATGATTAATACTCATGCCTTCTCCGTAAGAGAAGAGAGTTTTGTAGTAGGACTGTTACAGGATTGTTTTATTATTAATTTTGATTTGATTGCTTGAAAGACTATTCAATTCATATTCGAGGTGAATGATAAACGGAATGGAGACTATGTTTTCTTTCCGAAAAGCATCATACTTACTTTTGTAAAGTTTACATTTAGAGATACAAGTAGTTCTTGTTCAGTGTTCCTCTGAAGCAACTCTTTGAAAAATTTAAAAGAATTCTTGATTGAGCACGGCTGGTTTGCACTTTCGCAACAAATTCTTCGGGCTAGATTAAAATATTTTTAATGCAAGACGCTATTCCCTGCTGTTCATTCCTGAAGAATTTACTGAAAGGAAACTTCGTGTCTTTTAAAATTGTAAATCCACACCGTGAGACTGAAAGTGTTTTCTGGTGATAAACATCAATTATTAAACAGCATCGTTTAAGACTTGAAACTTGTGGTTTTCACATAGCCTACTTGTATTCGTGCTAAATTGGTAATCCCTAAAATATTGCCTATAATGTTAGAAAAGATTAACCACACGGTCGATCTCTCGACCTCTCGCTAATCAGTACGTCGCTTCTGCCATTGGGCTATCAACCGTTAATGATGAGATGAATAGGCAACAATATACAGGGTGGGAAGTCCCATAAATTTTGATGGTGCCAGTTTTAACTCGAATGAAACATTCGATTTTTTTTAAAGCTTTTAAATCTGCATTTAAATATTTTTGAAAAGTCGCCTGCCTGAACCCGTACTGAACCAATTCAAATGCGACACTATCCAAAAGATTCAACCTTGTATCTAATGTGTCTTATAGTACCTACGGTTAGTCTGACCAGCATTTTTACACGCTTTATATTAGCTTCACTTGTATGTTTGTTTTTTACCGACCCCTTAGGGCGCAATGTTTACCCACTTTAAATGGCCAGATTTCATTCAAATTTTGCACACCTGTCAAAGACGATGACAATGCAATAATTCGATTAAAAAATTAGAGTTTCAAAAACTAAAAAATACGCTATGAAAATTCAACTAATAGTACCTACGGATTGTTTGACCAGCATTTTTTAACCTATACGGAAAATACTTGTGAGTAAGTACGAGTATAATCACTAGCATCTGGTTAGTCTGGAAGCCGACTTCGACATAGTTGAGAGGTCGGATAGAGGAAGAATGTTTGACCGACTTACCAGCGATAGAACTGGGAAAAGTAATGGAGCACTGATTCCAGTGTCTACCTACAGTGAGAGATTAATTCTGGATTAGTATACTATACTTGGCTTCATAGATTTCTAAGCCTAAGGTACATAATATAATAATACTAATGTTTCTTCATGGCCATAATATAGAAAGCTGAGACTTCAAAGAATGATACACAGGCTCATAAATACAATCATATATAACTTATCGACTAAGTAATACAAATTTATTTAAGTTATCTGATTCTATTTTACAATTTCATTACTTTGATTTTTACATAGTTTAGTAGTTTTATGTGTATCCATACTTATTTCACATTCTCTAATCTGACAGACACGTCTAGGCAGAATTTATTCTCGACATAAGCCTTAACATAGGCAATGCGCGGCGTCTTGTGTCACTTCCAGAGAGGCCATATCGTTGTGACGTCAGAGCTCCTAGGAATGCTGACGCCGCACTAGCTTCGTACATTCGTAATGGCTAAACAACATGTTTGCCCGGGGCTTTCTTTTACGGTCACAGAAAAAATGCTTTATAAGTCCCTTTATCTTCATTTGCATTATAAAAATGCGTACACGTTAATTCTCGTAATATTTACAATTAAAATCACATTAAAATTTGATCATTCATATTGCTTCCCAGCGTGATTAATTTTCCTGAAACCGCTTTTCAATGTTTAACGCTCTTAATTAACATAAATACTTTTCCCTATTATACTTAATTATCATCTCTTAAAATCGTTGAATTTTTAAATGGCACTATGTACTTAATCATTCATCACAACTCTCAAACAGAAAACATTATTAACTAAATAAATTTCAAACGAAACTTAATTGTGCAAAAATACGACGCAGCGAAGGAACGACGGGTAACTGGATTATCGGGACGGTATACCCTCGGACAAAAGTGATCGTATCCTCCCCTCACAGAAGCTTCGTTTAAAGAAGTAATTACACGAACAGCAAGTTTGGACGATCTTGTGGTGACGTCATTAGTATGCGACGCACGTCACGCCCGACAGAGGCGATAACGCAAATTCGTTTGGCCGAACATCTCGCTAATAGAGTTTCACTAATTTATAAGACCGTTAAGCCGCAGCTAGACCGGACCTGCGTAAAACTGTCCGTGGTGAACGTAAAAAGGATTTCATGGTAGACCCTGCTACATATTTGATGGAACTCAATCTTTCGACGCGCCCTCGAGGTAAGCACACTTAATTATGAACAACTCCTGTGGAATTATACGAATTGTTGACTCGCGAGCTCTCAGCTAAGACGCTGTTTTCTTTTTGTGTTTCGTTTATTTAATTGAACTCGTCTCTTTAACATGAGTATTACCTAATTATCTAAATAGCAGATGCTCCAAGATCCAAATAACAGACACGTTCCAAACTTCTAAATCCAAATGAACAAAATTTTATTTAGAAAAACTTAGAAAACACAAATACACGTCCAAAATACTAAAATGGTACCTATAAAGAGATTCTGTTGTTTTTTCCAGAGTCTCATGTGGATTATGATAGACCTTCTTAATTAAAATCTCGATGTACTTATAAGCCACAAGCCGGGCCCGCACCTGGGGAGCGCTAAATTACGTAGATGCAGCACCAGCCACCTCCGACGAGACGATAAAAAATATCCATATAACAAACAAAGGATATACCTACGTCACACAAAATGCGCCATAACAAAGTAACTGTACGTTTTCGTTACCAGATTTTTATGGAGGCAGATTTTTTGGCAAAACATGTCCTTACAGGTTTATTTCAACAAGATCATGTAATTGATATAGCAAAACAGGGACCGTCAACATTTTCTGACGAGATCATATATACGGGTCAAGAACCTGTATCAAACAAAAGAGAAACAGTAAACAATGTACATTCTTCGTAATTAACAACATTAACTAGGTATTATTTATCATAACAAGGACATTGTGCTATCTCCGAGTTAGTGCGCAAGCCGTCTTAATAAACTAAAACGACCTCTCTTTTGACATCAATTCCCCAAAATTGCCGTCTGAGAGTCAGATTAAAATAATTATGTCTCAGTAAAGCGTTACGTGCCGGTAAATATTCATAATTTATTTAGAAACATGAGGGGCTTGCAAGCCGGAGCAGTTTACTTCACTCCACCGTCGTTACATCGTCTCAGCCACTTTATGTTAAGAAAATTTCATTTTATAAGCCCTGTGTTCCCCAAAATGTAGGTCTAATTCGCTTAGGCGACGTTTTGTTGCGTATTTTAAGAAATTATTTCAAATATACATTTATATTCCGTAAGAAAAGAAACTCTCGGATGTGATTAACTTTGTGGATTTTCTTTAGAGTTTGCTCTGAAGCCATCAAAGTCAAATAAAACTTTCATTTCTTGCTTATATAAGAATTAGTTTCTGATCGGATTTCGGTGGTGACTGAGGAATTTATGGCGAAAGTTACGTTACCTATTTATCGGTAATAAGAACCAACCAGAACAGTTATGTTTGACTTAACTTTGGTTTTTGGGATATAGAAGTCAGAAAGTCACAACTAGTTTGACGACCGATGTGGCGCGGCGGGCGAAGGTCCGCCTGCGACGCAAGAGGTTGCGGGTTCGATTCCCGCCTTGGGACAAATGTTTGTACGATCTACAAATATTTGTTCCGGGTGATCTGGGTATTTGCTATGTATAATAAAAATATCTATCTATTTAATGTATTGTATTAAGTATATCAGTCATCTAGTACCCATAACACAAGCTCTGCTTAGCTTGGGGCTAGATGATGTTGTGTGGATTGTCCAGCATTATTTATTTATTTATTTATTTATAGTTTGTATACGTCAATAAAGAAGATCCGTAACTGATCAAATACAGGTCCCAAAATATCCTTAAGCTACATTTACAATAGTCAGCCTTTGCTGACTATTGTAAATGTAGGTGTAATGTGGCTCAATTCAAATATCAAAGTACCAAGAACTATAAGTATTTTGATATTTGAATTGAGCTACTCATTATGAGTTGGGAATCCGACCCCACACAATTATCGAACATATTTTGTCTTTACAAAGTATAATAGGCAATATGGTCCAATCTGCAAAACGAGGACGCGGCATCCGGCTGAAACGACAGCAGGTCCCAGAGAGCGCGCTCTAACTTGGATTTATATCGTGCAGGAAGCTCCGTTAAAAGTGGGCCGGAAATCGCATCAAGACGCCTTTGCGGCCACTCGCCGACCGCCCGCTGCGAAAATTTATACTCGAACATACTTCAACACGCAGACGAATAATTCTGAATATAAAAGACGTTTGCAGTTGTTCTGTACATTTATTGGAGGGCTTCTCTTAAATTCACATGAGTGTAGCGACACGCGCCGCATTCCGCGCCATCGGCTCCGACCCGGCCTCACCTTTACCCTTTATTCCAATGGTTCGATTTACCTGTCTCCCGATGGTTTTGCTTCCCTCTAATACGGCGGCCGATCTAAATTCATATGACCGGGAAAACATTTTTGTCCGGGATACTTCCCCCGCCTGCTCGGCTGTTGCGAGTGCGACCGCCTCTGTTCGTTCGAGACACAATTGCGCGTGTTTGCATTTTTATCTACCTACTTGTTTTCGTGGGGTGAATATGAATGCAGTCTTTGTTTGGACGATGGAAAGGTAAATATTAATATTGCGTTTGTATTGTCTTCGATGGACCATATTTTCAGGTTTTGACGTTGAATATAAGTGAGCAATAATGTAGTATCAGATATATCGTATATCGTTTTACCTAACTTAATACAAATAAGTTGGGTTCGCTTTTTAAATCTCATGTTATTACTTATTATTTATTCAGTTCCATAGAGATATTCCTGACCTCTCATTTTATTTATTCACATTGAGCGTGTGTACGTGTTAAGCAAGTTTATTGTGGGTTCATATCTAATAATAAAATGTTAGAATATTCGAGAGTCTATGTACGTTTGTAACTTAGATGAAGTGAACTCAATGCTTTCTTTTGTGACTTTGTGTTCTAAAAACATTTTTATTTTATGAAGGAGGGACCTTGCTGTCATTTCCTGGAAGTGTCGTTAAGTAACCATTTTTATATAACGAGGTCAGATACCAGCTAACTTTATTTTCTTTTATAAAAAAACAATATTGCGAGAACCTACATCAAGCAATCAACCAGTACCGATTGTCAACATCGTTTTTATCATTGAATAAACTAACGCTTACGACTTATTGATGATATTATTTTTATCATGAGATGATGTCATCAACTGATAGGTAGATGAATAAAAAATATTATTAGCTTCGTCGTAAATAAATCACGCACGAACGTCCAAAAAGCCATACCCACTTTTGTAAAACTTCCCAAAAATCTCCAATATAAAAGTCGTACAAACGGCACTTAATTTTTCATCTCGTCTGTGTTTGTGAAGTAGAAAACAGCTTAAACAGTAGAACAGTGAAGTGCGATATAGTGGGCGCTCATAAAATTGTAGTAGTCGGTAATTAACACGTACCCAAGTAATAAGGAAAGAGTATCGCACTCACTGTGAGCCGTCCGTCTAGTCGTATTCTTGTCAAAGAGTAACTAGATAAGGGAAATAGAAATGGCATTTTTCTTGTCTGAAATTTTTCTTACGGTTTTTTTGAGTAGTTATCAATATTCTCAATTATAAGTAAGATGGAGGGAGATATAAAAATTGCTTTGTACGTATGTATGTTTAAAGCGATGTCTTGTATTGTAATGATACTTGTACTTTAGTATGAATCAGTATTTCCACTTAGTACGTAAATAAAAGAAGTAGTGAAAGACAACATGTTGTTGGCGCAATCCTCACTTATTTATCCTCTGCACAAAGTCCATTTCATCCGGCACTTCGAGTCACAAAGCCGCTACTGTAAACTAGTAAAACAAAGTAGTATCGCGTCTGCATCAGCGCAGTGATCTCGTTAGCAACAGAAGCCACGTCACGTTCCGCCGGAGCTCGTCTCATGCAAGTAATCATAATATCATAAAACTTTTGCACTTCGCCGAAAACCTCGCAGATCTTCCCCGACATGACGTCTCTGAGGGTAATCAGAACTTAATGAAAAGTGCGCTCGGCCGTCAGACGCGATGTTACCCAAAATTTTAGGGGTCACGTAAAATATTAAAGCGACGAAATGAAGTGGCCAGAGATTCATTGCTTTTCCTTGTTTTTATTATTCGTAAATAAGACGGCCCCCGACACGTTTGTGTGTTCATAACATAAAACCGTGCTGCAGTAAACTTGCTCCTCAACAGACCGCCTCCACTCGTAAATGTTGCTTAACTAGCAACAAATGTTCCTATATATGGGTATTTATTAAACTTCTTCGTGTATAAAATTGTAGTCTAAAAACACACAAGAAAAGAAAAAAAAACTGGTTTCTAAACACACAGTAATTATTACTTTAAAAATCTAGAAAACGTAGCAAACAAAAATAAAACGGTTTTCAAAATATTCATAAGTAGGTACGTATTTAAGATAAGCGCCCCCAGTACCGCATCGTACGCAACGGACGGATCGCGTCAAACAAATTACTTTGTGGCAGTGCGTCAACTGTATCCGCAGCAATCAGATCGCCGGAGCATAACTGACGGTACAATGCGTTAGGTCCGTACGATGAGAATCAGTGGACGCACTTGTACCTTCAGTCACACAATACTAAAAATCTGTTTGATTTAATACAACCAATGCGTCTGATGTGGAACTGTACACACTTACCTTTATAAAAACCTTCTCATTGGCTTGTAATCTGAATTTGATGACGGTATTAAACTGGTAATTCCAGTACCAATAAACCAAACATTCTGTCATCCGATTTATTTCTTTCTCAAAACTCACGAACCGTCAATAAAGATCTATTTACCATGTATCTAATAACATACATCGGCCGTGAAATTCATGTAAAGCTTGCGGTGTAACGTTGATGTAACATGTTACCGGATAAAGGTGAGAAGAAAATACTCCGATGTAAATATACGAAATATTTGCATGGAGCTGCCTAGGGCTGGGACAAGCTTTGTCGATTGGTAGAAAATACTGTCGATAAAATGGAGACGAGAGATATTCTCTCGGTTCTAGTCTTTTTATGTATCTTTTCGACCATATTTCATTTTGTGAGACCGAATCTTGCGCATGGAAGGTCTTAATGTTATTGTTTTAGTCTGTAAACGTAAATCTACATAATTCAGACAATGACGCCGAACCCGCCTGCCTGACAAGCTTTTAAATCTAATTGGACAATGTTGGCACTTAACCAACACAAATAAACTCACGTACAATAATTTTAGTTTCAAATTATACTCGTGTTTGAATAAAAATGCATTAGTTTTTAGGTAGTGGCAACAAATATAGTTACGCTTCATAGCGTAACTATGTGCGACGTCATCGTCGTAGCGGCCGCCTACGCTTGCTACGTGGTCGTAGCACTTCAACTCAATTAAACGCCTACGCAGTTACGAATAAACTCTTTATTGGCTATGACGTATGCACTGTGCACGTGCTGAAATGAGCAAATAATTTCATTGATGTAACTGAAAGTTTAAATATTGTAAAATTTAATATTTTCAGGTGATGATTGATTATGATTTTGTTAACACACCAGTATTTTGCATAGCTACAATAGACCGCACTGCGGTGGTAATACTCGTACTTTGTCTTTCAACCGCGTAGTACCGAGTCTCAATATAATGCAAGGTCAGCTTATATTGGACTTGCTACCACTTTCGTGCGGCACTGGAGTGCTCGCCTACGTCTCAATCTATCCTTTAAGAAAGAGCAAAGGTTATCATGTTTGAATGCTGGGTAGAAAGAAGAACAAATGATGTTCTTTTTTCTAGCCAGACTAAACAAGGACCAATACTATACTAACTTGATACATGTATGGTAATAAGACTAGTAAGCTTATATAAGTAACCTATATCAGAGCTTAAGTAATAAGAAGTTGTTAGCCTAGTCTGAGAGCATAGCACTTTATGTTTTTCTTACTTATGAAAATAAACAAGAAGATTTTTATGTTTTTAGATAAGTTTCGTATGCCCAGATTTTTCACAACTATATTGGGGCCTGTTTCCAGTCTAACTGGATGCAGCTGAATACCCGTATTTTACATGTAGCAACAAACTATCTGGCCTTCACAATCAACCAAAACTAAATAGAAATAGAGGAAAAAATACCCCCGACCAAGAACACTTAGGCGTCAAAGTACTCCTCGTTATCACTGTCATCTGGTAACCTGCCCAGAAGACTGGTAGCATTGCGATGTTGGATGGCAGTGATAATTCATAGCGCAAAGAATGAGATAGTCCTCTGATCGAGATCGGGCATTTGCAAATGCCTTAATAATTTGCTGTGTATTATAATTTGATTAAGTGATTCTTTGTAATAAATCAGTTATTAGTACTTTGACATAAACTGGAGTGATGGTGCGATTACCAATATCCACGGTGGTGACTTCTATGCCGTTCTTATTTGAGAACTAGGTGGAGAGTATGCTTACGCCGGGGACAGTAATTACTGCGTTACCGCGCTTCGGGTGACAGATCTTGGCGATATGCGTAATATATCATTTATCATGATTTATTTGAAGGGTTCTCCCATTCCTTCGTTATTAGACCAGGATACAGGTGGCCATAGGGCCGGTATTTGTGCCCTGAGACCACACGGCAGGATTTGATGGACAGATGGTGCCAAGCTCGTCGCCTATTTCTGGGCCAACTGTATAAATTTCCATCAACGCGCTAAGAAGAAGAGTAATTTGACATGAATAGGTAAGAAAATAATTATGTTAAATATATAGATCGTTTCCAAACAGTTATTAGTTACAAGAATCATCATCATCCTCCTGCCCTTATTCCTATTCCCAATAATAGAGGTTGGCGCAGCATGTCTTCTTCTTCCATACATCTCTATTTGCCGTCATCTCAATCACAGTATTCTTCATGTGACCTTGCTAGCCATATCGTCTTTCAAAAAATCCATCTATAATTTCTTTACTCTTTCTCTTAGCTAATAGTTTCAAGAATTCAGGAAATTCGTTCTAAGAAAACCGACGTGAATTTACTCAGCTGCATGAAGCACTTTGAGTTTTTTTTTTTTAAGAAAGTTAAAGGGAATCCCTGTTATTTGTATGAAGGAAATAAGAAGCCCATTACATTAGCCTTGAGCAAAGAGGTATTACGAAATTTATCGACAATAACCTTTGATATAATCCCATCCCTGCGGCCTGATTTGACAGCGGTAACGCTGCGCTCCTTTATTTACGTCGTCGGTACAAAATTGAAGCAAAAAAAATATGGAATTATCCCTTTATTATGTTATTATTTGATGTTTGACTCCCGCCCCGTCTACTTAAGGCAATTCACTCGGAAAATGTGTATTGTCGCTCTCTGATGGAATCATTTGTTGGATTTGTAACGATTCTGCTTTTAAAGGGTGATTTTCTTTAAATAAAGATCAGCCGATTCTTTTCCAGGTCGGTTTTTTCTTTGAATTTTGAATTCATTGAATTGGGAAACTGTTATGGTAGCTGTAGGTATATGTAACTAAATATAAAATAACTAAAGAATCTGTAAAAATCTCTCCATGTAAACTCAGGAAAAAGGATATGACCCAGCTTATGTACTGTGGTAGTGTTTTTAATCCACTTAAAAAGCAGGATGCAGCATTGAAAAAATATAATATGTTTATAAAACTGTTCGTGATTTCTTTATATGTATGTTTTAGTGAGTAAGTCGTTCAAGTGCCGATAGTTAAGATATCAATTGTTTTATTTTATTTTATCTTTTAAACCAGGGAATCTATATAAATAAAAAAATAATAATAATAATATTATGTAATCTCGATTCCCGATTATAATTGAAATGATGTATGTCTTTGTAAATCACCAGCATCAGGTTGGTGAAACTGACAGCTCACTTCATCGTTCACACAAGTTTTCACGAAAAGCTTTTTTACAGAATAGAGCTGCTGTTTAATTACTGAAATATTGAAAGAGGAACAATTTTAAATAATAATAGATTTCTGCTACGTTGATTTCAAATTATGTTTCTGAATCACAATACAGTATTGTCGAAGCCGTAGAGTATTAACTTTTGCAAAAAAAAAAAAAACCAACTTGAAAAAAAACACTAAAAGTGGAAAATAACTATAATCCCGGTAGTCTGCGGCTTTGGTTGTTTCAATTTATTCATTTTTGCTACCGACTACCGAAATTATACTTATTTTACACTTTATAGTATATTTATTTAGTTAGTATTTGTAGTTGGTCGTTTTATTTTGCGAAAAGTTTTTATATTTCCCTTTTTAAATGGGTCAGTTTATAACTTATCTAAGTTACAATAGCCTAATGTCGATCTCATCTGTTCATCACCTATTACAAAAATTCTAAACTTCACTACGGCTACTTCCATCTCTTTTCTGTTATAAAACAGGAAAGGATCCGACATTTTAAGAGCTTCCATACACATTTTGACATTTCAAACGCATCGACCAAAAACATGGCGAAGATCAAGGCAAAAAGAAATTTGACATCTCTAACGTACTTCTTATCTGTCACTGTCAGTCACCGTCCTTTTGTAGTCTGTTAAAGATGTCAATTGTTTTATTTTATTTTATCTTTTAAACCAGGGAATCTACGCCATTATAAGTCTGTAGTAGGTCTGTATTCAGATAGTGAGAAGCAGCAATCCATGGTTTTAAACCTGCATCTAGTCCTGCGTGTCCTGACTCCTGAAAGCAGAGAGAACTGATGAAAATCGAAGTCGATACAGCAATATTCTCATGTAATACAAAACCTACCAAGATGATAGAAAAGTTGATGTGATGATCTTTAATATTATGTACAGAGGCCCAGCACATCAAGCTACCTCAATCTGTCAAATTTTATTGATAGTTTTCAATTTTATTCTAAAATAATAGGGTTGGGAAAACTTGACAGTTTGGGATAGCTTGATGTGATAGCGTCTGTACCTACACATCGTATATTTTAAATTTAGCTCAACTTGGATCACATTCCTACTACCCATAAAATAATAATTATTTTATGTTTCAAAAACCTCGGCGTTGCATTAAATTTGCCGCCACATCGTGCCATATAATTTGAACAATTGGCCAAGCTATTTATTTCCATCATATACCTATAAAAGTAACTAAACCTTGAATTTCTAGAACATTCATGTTTAAAGTTTACCACCATATTATTATGCACTGCTAACCGGAAAATGCGGCCTTTGGCATATGATTTTTAACCATAAGTTACACCATACTGGACTAATTAAATTGCCAGTTAGTTCGGAGTAAAATAATGTTTAAATATACACCACCTGATTTTACTAACAAGACGTGTTCCCGATAGGAACTTCCATGCAAACTTTCATCGTCTGTTTAAGCCCTTTAGGGAATGAATTTTCAAAAATCCTTCCGACAAATTATTAAAGAAGCCTTGTGCTTCTAGAGCAGGATGAAGTGAGTTGTCAACTCTTGATTTTAATATTTATTAAGTAGTAGATAAGTTTTTACTGACAAGAACATGATAATTTTGTACTCTTGAGAAGCTCAAGAGCGATCGATGTGAGGATGTTTGCTCGGGGCAGGTCTTTTCATGCAGAGGACCTCTTAACAATGATGATAATGATAAGCATTTATTAAGTAGTAGAAAAATATTTTGTATTAGTACAGAGGCCAATCACGACATGCTACCCCAATCTATCAAATATCTTTGACAGTTTTTCAACTTTATAACAAAAGGTTCATGTTCCAATGGGAAATTTTTTTATAGCCTGATGTGCTGCCGTCTGTACATATTTAAAAAACCATACTAAAATGGTTGTGTAATAAATATTACGTTTCGTTACATATAATCTTAGGCTAGACTTCGCCCACATACATTGTAACGAGATCCAGGATATTTTACGATTTGTCTCGGCTTGTACGTCTAATTAGTTACTTAACGAGTGTTGACTGAAGTATGTACATAAACTGACACATACAACACTAGTTATCTCTGTTTTATAACGCTTTTTGTTATCTCGTCCATTTACGTTACATGATAATGTTTGTGAATACGGTTTACTCGAGTTTGTTTGGGATTTTAATATCATCATTGTCGTTTTCGATAGGGTTTCAAAATGGAGGTACGTTACGTACGCCAGACAGACTTTAAGTTAAATTGAAATGTTACAGAAAAAGTATTTAATGCTTCCTCCTGTAATTAGTGCCTACGAAACGCCTACGCAGCCTACGCGGAGTACGCCTACGTAGCCTATGTACAAAATGAATGCATTGCGGTATTTATTTGTATATTATTATGGTTATATATTATTATTATGCTGAGATAGGATCCTTTTGGCCTCGCACGGATCCTTTTTTTTATATTTGTATACTTGTTAGTTTAAGTTTTGTCGTTTGTATTTCCTGTGCCCCAAATAAATACTTTTCTTTAATAATTTTCTTTCTAAATGCCTAAGCACCCTACGAGAAGACTACAAAACGCCTACGCAGCCTATGAAGAGTCTACGAAACGCCTACGCAGCCTGCTAGCAGTCTACGAAACACTTACACAACTAACTAACAGCCCACGAAACGCCTACGTCACCTACTAGGAGTCTACGAAATGCTTACGCAGCCTACTAGGCAACGTCATCACTTTTCATCGTTGGCTCTTTTTGCTATCTTCACCAACATATCCCATATACTATTTCAACATGAGGCTTTGATTTCATCAACCTTTCAACAATGCTTGAAAGATATCGCAAGTAAGATACTTCGGAATGACAGATCTAAAAGTAAGGAACTGGTGAATGGAATAAGACAAACGCGATGTTATCTAGACGAGTGGATCCCGTCCCAACTGAGGCTCCTTTCACTCTTTTATATAAGTTTTTTTAGATAGATTCCGAATATCTCGAGGGTTGGTTGGTCTTTTAATAATTTTTTTAAGAATATTGGAAAGAAATGAGTTTAGCGATAGTTTCTTTTGGAATAGCCTTATCAAGGTGTTGACTATTTTGCGTCTTAATAACTCTAACATGCTCGTGATGATACAACATTAAAAACCTATGATAGTAACGCCAACCTTTTTTTTCCTAAACAAAAGCTCTGTGACTGTTTGTATCCTTTTAAAAAACGAAACTTTTTACGTCTTGTCCAAAATATAAAGCACCACCACACCATACCCTGCACCCTATGTAGCTCCTATAGTCATTACTTGTAAGTTTTCATGATGTAAAATAAAGAGTATTCTGTTCTGTATAAGGACTTAGTTTGTTTCTCCAAAATATACGTAATATTAAATACTTTATTATACCCATGAAAAACATTTATTACACAAGTGTACAATGGGCGGTCTTATCACACAGGGCGATCTCTTCCAGAAAACCTTTAGATGCACTAAAAGAAAAAAGATACCAAAATCTATCTTCTTCCTTTTAGTCCAGCTATCAGTGTACAAAAGTATCGTACAAAGCATAACTGATAACATCACGTCTGAAATCTCTGTAGGGTTAGGCAGAGCTGCATCTTAGCATACACCGTAGTACAAGTATAGATTTAGTCCAATGTAATACGGAGCGAGCCTATTGACATCAACCGGGCGCAAATCTAGACTCCGGGCCTGCTAGTAACAAATTCCAGATGGGAAAACCTAATAAGACTTTGCCCAACCCTGAAATCGACCTGACCAATTTACCAACGAAGCAGTTCCATTAAAGTATAACAAAGACATACTAATTGAAGTAGGTACATAGCAATGCAATAAATAATTTATATTCCGCACAATTATCCTAGAGACCCTATTGATCGCCTATATCCACCATTTCGTAGAACTGTTTCAGTTCGTAACTCTGCAATCCCTAGACTTAGTCGACTACATAACAAATTTAGTAAAATTGATATCTTTGGCTCTTCCCTTCAGCACTTCAAGCACCAGTTGTTTCTAACATTCATTTAGTATTTAGTTAGTATACTTAAGCCTAGTCTAAGGTAGAACTAATGTCACTTAAAACCTTATTTACCTTGGCATGTATTCTCAGTTAATACTCGTATCACATAACAACAAAATTGTTTCTGGTCTTTTTGTTTGCTTTTAAAGTTGTTTTTTTTTGTATTTGTATGTGGTGTTTACCTCTTGATATTGTACATCTAGTATGATTTTTTTTGTGCTCTTTGTATTATGTATTGATGTGACAATTGTTGGTGAACCAATAAAATAAATAAAAAAATAAAAATATCATAAAACTCATTCATCATTTACCTAGCCTTTTCCCAACTATGTTGGGGTCAGCTTCCAGTCTAACAGCTGGATACTCAATACATTTATTGCTTCCACAAGTTTACTTAGATGGTAGGTTTAACACAGTTAAATTAATTGTGGACCCTGTCGGGCACTGCAATAGTAGTAGAGAGGAAGAAGGCTTTTATTTAACTATATATTAGAATAATCCTAAATGTTTAAATGTATTATTTATAAAGCAATCTAATTATCTATTAAATTATAGAATACCAGTGATAGAATACCACCTTGACCTCCTCAACCCAGTCACTGGGGAACACGGTACCCCTTGGTAAGGCTGATTGTCAGACGTATAAATATACATATAAAACTATAAATATACTTAATTGAGCAAGGAGAAGAGACATACATTTGACGAAATACATGAAAAGATTTTTAACAGCAACTTACTTAGTATGCCACACATCATCTCAAAACACTACTAAAAAGTTTATTGCCGGCCGCCATATTGTTTGCCATAGACAAATTAATAACATGCAAATCAAACGCATTAAACAGCGTAGTATCTTGATTAATAAATAGCTGATCTGCCTCGTTGGTCGAGTCTAGCAAAAGCGACTGCTAAGTTTAAGGTCCTGGGTTCGATTCTCGGCTCGAGCATTATGTTATTGGAATTTTTCATCAGGAATTTCTCAGGAGTGTCCCGGAGTCAGAATGGGTGCCCGGTTGATGGCAATAGGCTTACCCCCTATCGCATGGTACTTAAGCTGCGCTTGTACTACGTTGCGCTTCAGATGCAGGTCTGTCTAATCTTTCAGAGATTACGTTCATGATTTTTATTATGTTGTAATACTATGTATGATATTTTTGTGTTTATCTTTTTTCTTGTAGTCCATCCAAACGTTTTCTGTAAGAGATTGCCCTGGTGACATTTGGGTGTATATACTGTAGGTAAACCTCTGCTAACACCTTCGGGGAATACAGGGTTGATGTTATGTATAAATAGCTGACGATCACGTCACACGTAGGCATTCAATTAGCGAGGCACGTGATGGGAGAAACATAAAGCATTTTAATAATCACAGAAGAAATTAATGTTTTTTGCCGTACGAGCGTTAAATGGACGCGTGCGATGAAATATGTGCCGGCAATTCCATTACTGTTATTTTCGTGTATATTGTAGAGTTTGATCCGTGTTCCAATCGGAAGGCATCGAGGTTTGTAAGCTTTATTGTGATGTAATACGAACTAGTGATGGCTCAGTAGTCGAAATTAATCCATTTTACCTTACTGCACTCCTTCTTCATACAAACTTCAACTATGCCAAATCTCACACTTCTTTGCAATATGCTTCTATTCAATACACTTCCCGTATTAAAAAATATTGATCTGGTTTTTGTAAATAATAATAATACCAGCCTGTTAATGTAAAAACACAACGTTAATGTAAAGAGCAAGGCCTCTTCTCATACAGAGAAGCAATAATAACCACGGTTGCTCAAGGCGAGTTGGCGATTTACCGATATCAGTAATGTCTAGGATAAAAAATGAAATTAAATAATGATTATATGAAATGGTAACATGAAATTATACCTATTGATTTCTGTAGAACTCCAGCTTCCAGACTCTTTTACACGTCAATGTGTGTTCATTATGTATGAAATCTAAATAACGCCATAAACTTCACAATTTTACTTGTCTTAATTTCAACCCACAACCTCCTACATGAGAGGCGAAGCCCTAACCAATGGGCCATCATGACACACAAATATTGTAACTTAAAAGCAGCGATAATAAGTATATTGGACATTATAATAATGTCCACTATACTTTTATATTAGTCTTTTTGTAATATTGCGATGTTAATAAGTCCTAATCAACCCAAAGTTATAGTTGAAACGAAGAGACCTAATATCGTTTTAATTAGCTGTATTGATATGTTATTAAGTTTCATTGTACAAAGGAAGCAGTTTAGTTTATATTCGTGTAAATAAATTATGTAATTTGCTTAGGCATTTAGGTAACTCCATTATAATAAACATGGCGTATACTTACCACCAGTATAACCTTCAGATGAACTATACATTTTTATAGGATTAAGTTTATAATAACTTTACGTTTAGTAAGAAGGTGTTTAGCCCAATCCTAAAAAGCTATTTCTAGATAAGAAACGTTTTTCTAAGAAACGTTTTAAAAATAAACGTTTCTCATGAAAGTGCCTACGTAAATTCTCGATTGTAAAAAAATATCAAAACAAATTCGAGGCTCATTCGAGTATTCATGGCATAAAGCCTAATAATAAGTAGTTTTACTCAAACACATACACACCACGACGTAGTACACGAAGTCTCGTCTACCCCAGGCAGATACCCGTCACAAACTTCGTCCTGGCATTGTAAGGCTATGTACTCATTTGCGTTATACCAAGCATAACGACGAGGCTAGGTAACGATGCCTTAAAACTGTAACACAATACACATTGCCAGAGAAAATGGGCGATTATAAACAAAACCCTAATTAACGCCTTCGTTTAATATCTGGAATATCGGGTGGACTAATTTGTTAGCAAGTTTTATTTATTTAACCATCTTGTTACCGTTAAGTAACCTAATAAAAGCATTTTTATATGAGGGATGACGAAATTCTTTTGATTAACTGATTGAAAACGTCCGCAATCACTCAATCGATATGTCAACTGAACAAAGGCTATATGTAATTCAATCAGGAGTCTACTTCCTAAATTCTATCAAAAACACTACTATCGACTCTAAGCTAGTGTAGATTAAGTTAATTTAAGAATGACTATTAAAAAGGTTTAAACAAATTTTGCTTTATCTGACCTGTAGCATGAAAGTATTTTTTCCAAAAACACATTTGTTAACATGATAGGAAAAGAAATCTCGAAAGCAGTGTAAGTCAATTAACTATAATTATTACAAGAATAAGATCGCAAGAAGTCGTTGTATGAGGGCAACGCAAGATTGATAGTTTGTGGAAGTCTTTGGGGGAAGCCTATGTCCAACAATTTATTTTGGATAAAATGATAATGATAATGATGTCGAAACTACGATAATAATGTAAATAATTAAAAATAATTCAGTATATCAGCCTTAATATTAGTAGTAGCAGCATTATTTTTAACCAACACTCCATGCTTTATTTTTGGATCATTGTAACAGAAATGCCGTCGCAGTTTTAAGTACAAATCATGAAAGTCCATTAGTCGGGACAGCTTGACAGGCTGCAGTGTGCCTTATTTCAAGTTCCTCTTATTGCTTTATGAATAATAATTGGGTTTTATACTTATCAAGCAATATTGAGGGATTTAACAAAAAGGTAAACCTGTCAAACTTGGATATTTTTAACGCTAAGCCCACGATGAGTTTTAGTACTGGCCATTTTGCAAGTATTTAACCTTTCAACTGCCTAAGTTTAGATCAGTTTCTGTTCCTCCAGCGACCAGCTTTTAAACTGTCCGCCTATTTATCATCTTGAACAAAATGAGCTATTTTTGGATAGACTGTAAAATACGTAGAACCTAACCAATCAAATTGCACAAACAAAAGAGGCAGAATGGACACGGAATGATTGGTTGGATGAATTGGGTAAACCTTGGTGAAACCTTGGGTGGTTAATGGGTTAAAAGCCTAACTCATTTATTAAGTGGTTGCAAGCGCTACCGCTGATCATGAGGTCCCGGGATTCATTCCAGATCGGGAAAAATGTTATTAGGATTTTCCATTTGGCAGCAGCCCGGATCCTGGATTCGTGCCACCTGTCACCTTACAACGACATTCGCGCTAAACAACACCATAGTGAAGGTCAGAACATCTTTACAGAAAATAAAATTCCATTGCTTCTATCATAACTCATCTTTGATATATTGAACAGCGTAAATAGCTGCCATTAAGATTAAAGTACACAGACACAGTCTAAAATGTCTCAAATAGACTCATAATTCTTAGTACTAGTGTAATTTTATTATAGGGTTGAGATGAAAAGCATTCCGACGTAATGCAATAAAGCAGTTCTTAGTTGTTACTCTGAAAACAATTTAAACTGAGTTATTCCTCTATGCTGGCAATAAGTCCGGGCCTTACATGGCGTATAATGGTATGACACGACAAACAGCTTTAAGTGTGTAAAATATGGCACGTGACGTCAGCCAAGCGCAGCACGAGGGAGTTTATAGTGGAGCCTAGCTTCCTAGGTCCGGATGCGAGCCCACGACGCCTTCGCCCGCCGCCGCCGCCGCCACGCGTCTACGCGCTCTCAAATATTTTTATGTGCACTTACGCAATATGCATTTTTCCCTAACTGAAAATGTATTGTTACGACTCGGACGCCTATTAAATTGTGAATTTTATCTTGTTTACCCAAATCCTTAGTTATCTGGTTACTTAGCTTTTTGTTAACTTTACGAAAATAATTATTTGACTCTTCTGTCAAACATAATTCAATACCAGGGGTCGGCTTTCAGTCTAACTAGCGGCAGCTGTAAAAGAATATGGGAATAAAACACAATGGGGACGAGGTAGCAAGTCACTGAACATGTTATGAGTACAAAATCTGTCCCTCGCGGCGCCAGCGCTGGCGTCAAGCCGTTTCGGCTAATAACTAGCTATGCATAAATAACAGCTAAGTAATGAAGCGTACTAAAATTACCCACATGAAACAGACACATCATTACGGAACAAAGACTTCTGAAGCCGTTCTTCAATCTATAAGTAGGATGAAAGCCGCTACTGGCTTCCTGATATTTCAACAATACATGGTGTATAATCGAGCCAAAGTCAATCTAGTTTCTTTTTCCTCTCATTGGAAATTGGTGGGTTGATCTTTGATGTAAAAAAATATCAGGTTGTCGTGTGATCAATTGACAATATGGTGTATTGCTTTGTCAACGTCTAATTTAATTGTGTTGATAGCTTATACAAAAATAACAAGTTTTTTACCGTCTAAGTGGATATAAAATTATAGTTTCATACCAAAGAAAAAAAAGAAAGAAAAGAAAAGAAAGAAAAAAAAGAAAGAAAGAAAAGAAAGAGAAAAATAATAATGTTTATTGGCCACTGGGAATATACGCACATACTAATAAATATAAACTTAATACTAGGAGTTTTTAATTTAGATACCTATTAAGTTGTTACAAACACAAAAATGGTATTTACTAAAACTTATTTCTGAAATTAAGTTTCTTATAATACCTATCGAATCGATTGAACTATTAACAGTGGACATATCAGTGCCATATAATAAAGCCATCAACGCAAATAACTAGAACGAAATTCTCATAAAGATATATTGTATTAACTGTATATTAAGTTAGACAATTACTAGCGCACGCTGTGGCGGGGCGACGGCACGCCGGAGATTGGATGACGCACAACTCAATTGTTATCAGACCCATGGAAATCGATGGAACTATCCGGTAGTGACATCATCCGACGTCACGGATACCACGTGTCACCGTCCTCCCGGTGTAATCACGGACAGCTGCCAAAAACACTGGAATAACACGGAATAGCACACTGTTTCATACCACACAATGTAGTGTTATTGACAAAACTGACCCATTTTATATAAACTACAGTTCACAAAGCTTTCAAAGAAATTTTAACTATGTTTGTTACATTCTACGCTGCTCTAGATTTTGGGATAAAATTAGGGATACAATGTTTTTTAAGGTTAAGTGGAGTGAAGTTACGTAAACTTTAAGATAAAGACGAAGAAGAGTTTAGTACGTTGTGTTGGCAAAGAAATAGGTGGAGTTCGAGTGTGAAAAATATGTTGTTTTTTGCGAACATACTCGACCAAGTATCACTGGAAAAAAATCGAGAAGTTGAAAGAACTGTAACTATAAGTTTCTTAATTTTTTAAACATCAAATTAACCTTAGAAGAACACAACAAAATTAGCGTTCTACTGTGGGCATAGTACGGCATCTTGTGGTAGCTACTTGCAATTTGTGCGTTGTGTTATGAATAAAGCATCGTTGTATTGTCGCACTGGGTATATACGAGTACCAAGACTTACTTCTCGATCCTCAACTATTATTAAACTATAATGAAATATCCCTGCTTGTTAAAAAAAAATGAATAAAGCCAACTTCATTTGCAAGAAGAGAAGTCAATGGTCTCGAAGGCCAGACTCGGCGGCGCTAGTCTCAGACGCGACCCGCCGACATTACGCTATCATTTGTCGAACTTACCCAATGTTCTCGATTGCTTCTACAACATCACTTTCAACTAAACACAATAACCTTATAAATTTAGTTTTTAAGTCATTTGAGATATGATTGAGACTTTTGGATGCGTCAAAACAATTGAACCACTCATCGAAGAGAATGCAATTCCAAGCACGAATTCGATTTATGAACACTTAGCTGGTACGTCGTAGCACACCTAAACATTATGTGCGCATATCTACACATGATGTGCGTGTAAAAAGATACGACTATCGTAAAAACCCCACTGAAAATAATTTGAGCGATGTTACTCGTTTTTCGCGAGACATTCAGTGGTAGGACCCGCATAAAAGTTGAACATCAGACAGCCTAATGGATTAGAAGAATTGCCTCCAATCGTAAAGCCCCCCTTAAACATTGGTAGAGCCTAGAGAAACAATAAAGACTATAATCTGAATTGTTGACGGTTGTATATAATATATGAATATGCTCGTCCTCCTTGTAGGGAAATTATCAGTGTTCGGGTCAGGTCACTGATATGGATACAATATACTTACCAATTGCAAGTTTAAACCGAAATCGGCTGCCATGTTTGAAGAATAGCCTTCAAAGCTAATAACATAATCATGCGGGCTATTGTGCTTTTAAGTTTGAAAATACACGTAAAAGAATTCTTAATACTAAATCAATTTCATTTTTCTTGCTAACCGTTTGCACTACGCTTACGTGACGTGGCAGTGGGTCAGCTGCCAGTCTTCCCACGCAAGTTGTAATAGGTAATTGAACAATTACGGAAGTTCCTAGGCGCCCGCCGGCCCGGCGATGCGGCTTCTGGGTATTTACGCGCAAAACGTTGCAATATGGCCTTAATAACCGTGTAGTTAGAAAATTATAGCTTGAATTATTCCTTTTTGTAATGTTAGGGTAGATAGTATAGGGGAGGGTATGTTTTTAATATAGGGTTAAAAATAAGTTTCTGTAAGTCTACATGTTACTTTTTTGATCTGGGTCATTCGCTGGCAAATGCGTCCCAGTCGATTTATTTCCACTTTTACTGCAATGGCAGTGGTCCAATTTCACAATCTACCCCCGTGTTCTACAAGCGAAACACGTTTTTCAAAAAGCACTACCTTGTTCCTAGGAAGAGTGCTCAGCTTTTATCTCTTATTCTGTCTACTCAGTTAATTCGGCGAAGACATTTAATGTCTAGACACACGTGACTTAGGCTAACGGAATAATATATTTACCAATTCCCTTCCTTACTACCCACTTAGGTCTGAAGTTTGTAGAATACCAAATACCAGTTTATAGAATTTCATATTTTCAAGGAAGCAAGGAAACTTTGCGCTGCCTTGCTCACTCGAACGCTCAATCTATATCGAATTTGAGTTGAATTCTGTTGAATTCCGTTACACTCACGTTACTAAACGTCGAAATGGAAACTTGGTATAGCAATAACTGGAAAAGATAGGACCAATAACATTTTTGATTTCACTTCTGTTTCAAATATATTATAAACATTTTTATATATAAATAACAAGGAGGAGAACATCCTTACTTACAGTTCTTGGCACGTTTGCGAGAAAATAAGAAAATGCTCACCCAGTGTAGACGCCTTAGCGCTCGATTTATGCGTGGGACACAAAATAGGATTTAGATAAAATAAGACGTTACTGGGCCTCACAATAACACTACGTAAGTACTTGTGCTTCGGCTCAAATCCGTAATTTACATGGCACTTAAAATACGATATTATCTTTTGTATTATACCCAATGTGTTCTGAAAAGCCCGATATTGACCAATAATGTGACCCTCATTATTTTATATGACTATAGCGATTTTGTAATGGAAAAATGCCAGAATATTACGTTTTCCATATCATTTGTCCTGTTATTGTGGATTTAATTTCGATTGAATTGACCAATATCACGTCTACGAGATCGTTTTTATGTATTGCTTTCAGTACAATAACGTCGATAAATCCCAAAGACTGCTATAAGTAATTAAAACACTTAGTGAGTCTTAACAAAATCAAGCAAAGCCGAGACTAATATCATCGATACAACCCGTAATTATTTGAAGCCCTATTCAAAGAAGTACAAAATCAATGTTCAATAGACAGCAAAATTACGGTAAATACTTATAAGAATATTCTTACAAGTAGATGTAGTGAAAACTATCGGAGACAATAAAGTTCGTGTTCATAAGGTCCGCGGTGGAAGCAAGCTCATCGGGCGAAACTAATGACATTTTATTTCTCTGGAGAAATGCATTAATTTCATTTGTTAGCCCATCGACGCCGGAACACGACCGTTCTTCTTCACTTTGCGAGAAAGTGGATTTTCTATAACACAGGAAAACCTATTAGCGCCCGGAGAATCTCAATTAACTTACTGTATTTCTATAAGTTTAATCCTCGCCTCGGAGTATCTTATTATTTTATTTCAACACAAAGCTCACGTCTTCAGTTTTATATTGTTTTGGTTTATGTATCGTTTTGAAGTTTCGCTCAAGTACGCAGGTACTTTTTAACTTTGAGGAATTGTCAATGTAAAAGTTTTCTGTATAAAGAGTGGCACTAGCGACGTGTACGTGTCGCCGCAGTCATAAAGTGTAACTTTAACGATGTGAATAACATGAATTGACCTGGCCTAAGTTTCCAGTTGTGAGGTGTGAGTGTGTGAGCGAGCGGAGCAGTGTGAGCCCACGCCGCACGACTCCACCGCCGGCTTGAATTATAGAAAAGCGGCGCGACATTTGCCAAGAAGCCGACGCGCCTCGCCCTCGCGGTCTCAACACTCTGAATAAGTAATTTTTACCGTCTGCGCAGTTTTACAAACAAATTAACGGCTTAATGTTGTTATTTTAATAAAAGTTTCCTGTTAAGTTTCTCTCGAGTACCATTTTTACGACTCCCGCCATCGCTGTTGTGGGATTGTTTATGTTTCAAATATACGCGCTAACTTATTCACCTGAATCTACTACATACATCGAACGTGTACAAATATTAAGTGTATGATTTGCGCGTGAGGCGGAGGCTGCGCGGCTCCCTCCTCACTTAAAAGTGCTTATTCTAATTTATGACTCGGAGTATTGCACTGCTTATTACTTCCGTTGCAGTTTCGGGGACCGGAAGTACATTTTATGGCGTTGTAAACCATGAGCGTCTTAGCATAATTGCTGTGTAACATTAAATTAGTTTACCCATCAATTACGTCTTTATGCTAATATGGTGGCGAGACTTACGCCTTTAGAAATTAATTTCGCATTTTGTTGAACACGTACGGAGTTGCGAAACTCATTACTGAAACATAACTATTAATATCACAACCGCACTGAATGTGCGAAAAAGGCTCACATTTATAAAAGGGCGGGATATTTGTGTGAAAATTATCGCATAATACAGATTTAGGTAGCGAAATGAAATTCTAATGCAAATGTTAATTGTCGGCCGCAACAGATGGGCGCGACGGCGACACGCGGCCAATTGTCGCGCCAAACATTCGTAATTTAAAAAGCAAAATGAAATAAACCGCTCGGTCGCAGTACATAAATTTCATGTTTGCCTCGGCCGGCGAACTGGCAGCGGATATTAATCAGCGGATATTGAAATATGTTGTTTTTTGGGCCGATTGATAAACGGCCCGTTGCGCTCCCGCCGGATTAAACATTGACGTAGCTTGCTCAATTATTACTGCATTTTCATCAACGTCGCGTGTCTCTATAGCACCTTTTATCTAATTCTCTTTGGTTCCACGATGATATAAGACTTTAATCATCAGCATTAAGCATTCAAATATTCCATTTCATCAAAAGCAATTAATAACAATACCAAGCTGTATTAAATTAAATATTGTTCGTACTGCGATATACATACAGAGAAGGAAATTAAGCTAAACCAACAATTTTCATTAAATATTAAGGCGGGGCGGCACGGAATGCACGTTGTCGCAGCGAACGTCTGCGCGCTAAGATTTATGATGCGACCAACAGGCGAATATTGAAAATCTAGAGCACTCATGAAACCACCAGATACACTATAAATGGAGTCACTACGGCACAAATAATGATCCCTCCCATGTTATAAATAGTGGCCAAAATTTCGTATTTTGATGTTTTTCTCCTAGCTAGAACATTTCTAGGAATACGATCGTGATAAATGATCTAGTTTCATTATTCAGGCAGTCTTGCTTGCGCTAACTTATGATGAATGTTTATAGCCGCTTTATATGAGCAGAAGTACGAATTAGCATAAATAAGTAATTAATTAAGCTACGTCCAGTGTCGATCTACCCATAATAGTAGATTATGCACCAAGAGGATGAAGTAGTATCTTATGTCATGGGCGCCATATTGAATACGAGCAAAGCGAGGAAGTTAAGACTAGAATCCTGAACGCAACTATGGATTCAAGATAGCTGGTTGCAATGCCACCAAGAAAAATAATCATAGCAATTGGATGAATAAAATGGGAATATACGGTATGTATAAAGAAGGATACTCACCGCTTCATGAGTTTGTTTAACAAATATTCGTTACGTCTACTTTTGTTACGCGGCGAACATTCGCTGACGAACACAGTGAGATAAGAATGTGTTTTCCGTGTTCACGCACTTTAACATTTTCAAATAAGTTCTTTCTCTTGGTATAAGTTGTAATAGGATTTTTTCATTCAAATCACATTATTAACCAGCGGGTTTTAATGAAATTCGATACGGATTCAAATGAATTTCAATCCGGTTTCCACTTACTGCCCGGTCAGACTGAGGACTATAATGACTGACATACTTAAGGTTAAGTAAACGCACATTACGTATAAGTTGAAACTATCGAGCAAGAGACGTAACGAAAAAAAAATCAAATGTTCGTTGACCTAAGAGAAAATCTATGTTTTATGTTCTAACTTATAAATGAAAATTATTGACAACATATACTCTGTACAAGACCGTATTTCCCTAATGCTCAAAATTAATTTGAAAACCCTGATATTCCTTTGGAAGGTTACCTACATAGTTTTGTTTCAACCATGAAATCTATTAACTTCCACTTTTTTTTCAATCGTCTGATTTGAAAACAATGTCAGCCATACTCAAGCAACACACATAGACAACGTTATAGGTTACATTAATATACGTTACGTTACGCTTTGTCATCATTTGTGATTTCCATTTCAGTTGGATACCGCCGGGGCGTCGCAGAAACACAATATCTCATTTACTTATGATTTATTCTCCAATAGACTTTTTCATTTTCCCCCTTCATTGAGATGCTATGAGTGTCATTGAATTATTGTAGTCTGCTTCTAATGCTGGGTGTGTTATGAGCCTATTTCTTGTCTGTCATAGCTAGGTATAATATGGAATGGAGATGCGACTTTTGGATACAACAATGGATATTAGTCCGCAGTCAAACGTTGTCATTCTAAGACAGTGATAGCCATGTAAAATTACTAAATGCGTTTCTTATTATGAGTATGTATATTAAACATTAATGAAAGTAAAGTAACGTACACCCGTCTGACATTTGTTAAAAAATCTAAAATAATTTCCGTTTTTCTTATTTTATTTTTAGACTTAATGCATTATATATCTCACGAGTTTTCATATGAAAATTTAATCGTTTAACAACCGAAAACTTCAACTTACCTAGTTATTAGTCAAACGAAATTAGTTTCACGTGCGTAATGTAGAGGCGCTGTTTCAATCTGTTGATGTTATTGGTTGGTGAACACCTCGCAAGAAATTCTTGCAAGGGTTACTATATTCTCACTAGATAATTGATTTAATCGTCTTATTCACTAACCTAGAAGATCACAAAATCGTGAAATAAATACCTACGAGAAATCAAACAAAATTTAATCCGACACCGTGATTATTCGTCACCTAGGTCACCGGCATCAGCTGTAAAAACCTCGCTCAGCGGTTTCGAGTGGTCTTATAGCAAATTATGCACCTATTTACTACTAAAATATGCTTACTATAATTTAATAGTTGAATTAAAGTCCTGTGTTAATCATTATTTTTGGATTCAAATATAGCGCCGATAAATAAGATAAAAAAACTAAATAGTGATACCATTCCCTAATATTTGAAATTTCTAAAAAGTTATAAACTTAAGCATCATAAAATAACTGAGCAATGATCCTACAGATGTAGCGTACAATACATGTTTTTTAAAGTACGTTCGGATTCCTCATTTATTAGTCTTGTACCTTCCAATATTATATTGGTATTAATAGAGTGTACAAAGTCATGTGATAAAAATGATTAAATTAAATTCTATTGTTATCAACTTCTTTTTAAACATAGGCATTAAAGGCACTAAAAGGAGAAGGTATGCATTCAAAAGGCATCACGTAAATAGGTCCCTACTTATTTCTTCGGAAACATTAAACGTTGCAGGTGGCTGTTTTCTTCGCGAGACTTTTCATAGGCACCAAAGAGTAAGTAAGAGGCCCTTTTGTCGAGTACCTTCGCCCCATAGTGCGCTCAGTATCGCATCATTAATCTCTGTGCAAACACTCTGGGACGCGCCGAGCCGCCGCCGCGCCGCCGCCGCCGCTGCTCCGGGCCTCCCCCTCCCCACCTCAGCCGAACAGTGCACCAGCAATACTTATTAAAAAAAGAACTGTACCTAACATTTTTAACTTCACACAAGCCTCAAGGTAAGCACAAAGGTCGCTCCTCAAGAATTTCCCTGTAACGTGACTTGGAAAAATTAAAAACTACGCGAACAACTCCAAGGACTTGAAAGTTTTTTCGTAATTTACTTTAACTAAATTTATTCAGAGAAAATTGAACCTTCAATGCTACTCTTTTTAAACTACTTTATATTCCAGCAACAGCCACAATTTCGCGGAAATTTTGTTTTTATTTCCGATTGGATTCAAAGCTGCGTCACTACTTTTTGGGATTTACCCAGGTTAAGCTTTTGTATCGTTGTATGGTTGAAAGCGCTAGATAAACCTCCACTGCGCCATTGACCTGCGTCGAGGTTGGAAATTGACCGTAAAATAAACCAAAATATCAAAATATATTTGTACAGACCTACACATGATAAAAAGAGTTGCAACCGAACGAAATATTGAGCGTTCATCTACAATTCTATAGTACTTTAAGGGAATGAAAGAACATGGCATGAAAAGTGTAAAAGATAACATTCATTCACTCTGCGAATTGTAAAACTTTTAGTGTTGGATTTTGTTTCGAATGCATTACCATTAAAGCTACAAAGTTGTACAAAAGGTTCCGTATCTAAGATTAAAACGCCTCCGCAACATGCTACCGACTTGTGACTGCACTGGGGGTTAGAGCCACACATGAAATCTAAAATACTGGTTTCAAATATCGATAGTGAAACATAAGTGGCAATAACAGTTTTTCACAAAAACCGTGACGTATTTATTTGTCCGTTTCGGCAACACAGTGAAGTTTCCATTTTGTCCGCGGCGTCACGTACGTGACAAACGGCCCGTCTTAGGGATAGCCAAATATCGTTTAGTACGTGCGAGAAGAAAACCAACTCGCTGGGTAAATAAAATAAATCAAATATATAACTAACAGTCTGTTCCTAAACTGAAATAATTCCCATTGCACCATTTTGTTTTTACGGACAGAAAATAACATTTGTTTCGGTATCTAAAAACAAAATGGATAGTATCGAAAGTTAAATAGTTGTAAGTCCGACGTCCGCGATAGAAGATTAATATCTGCCGTGCCGCGTCCGTGGCTGCTTGCTGCAAGTATAAAAACAAACAACTTATATGTCGAACTTGACGGTAGGAAAATCCCCTCCGTACTTTTAATAAAACTATCAGCGGAAAAGCGGGTGAAGCGGGTTGTTCCACAAGACACGTGTAACTTACACGTGTCGTAACGTGTTCTGGAAAAAAGTAGGATTTCTATTTTAATTTGCCCTGTAAGCTTGTGAGTTTTCTGAAGTAACTGTACGATATTTGCCTCTTGGTAATAACACGTCCTAGGCGTATATCTTTACTTTACTTCCCCACATCTAAGGGCTCGTAATTTTTATCACATTCCACCCACATTTTTAGGCATAAAAAGGCAGAGTAATTCGTGACTGGTAAATAACATTATGTACATGACATTAGCGTGTCCCGGCTAACAGTAATATCATCATGTTCTTTTCTGTCGCGGCGTACGCTGGCCCCATATAAATAAGGTGCTTATCCAGTTTTTCAAAGACGACTCATGTTAACACGTGTTTGCAAGTTGGGGCAAAGTTCAGGCCGGAGCTTCGCCTCGGACTGCCGGCCCAAATGAAATTTGCCCCACTGACACCGGCCAACTGGGGAGATAAGAATATAAGTGTCTAACAGGTGTGCTTTATTGTTTTAAGCGAAACTTGCTGGTTGGGATTATCTTTCGTTACAATCGTCCGTCTGGCTGACCAATGGGTTCTTACCAATATCTTCTTGATAATAGTTCTGTCTTAGTTCGATCTCCGAACAAAACTAAAAGTCGTATTACCATTTTCTTAAGATAAGATTGTTATCTTATCAGCCGTAAGGTACATAATAATTTATTTTTGTTATTTCTTCTGTTATCATATGTATATTATTATGTTTTATTTTATCTTTAGATTTTGTCGTTGTGTGGCTGCCTGAGCCTGTGCTGAATAAATGACTTTTTCTTGCTTTCATAACTTAACTCCTGTTCTAGTGTTTCTGTGTGTTACTGTGACATGCATTCAATTAACTCTTTATTGGTCAAATAATTACAAAAGTTAAATAACCATAAATTAAATACGAAATACCTCTGTACCTACATACATATGTTGTAACCATAAATAATTTAGAAAAATCCTATAATGACTATACCGTATCCATATTTCCTATTGAAGCACTCTGTAATATACTCTGGTCGCGGTAAATACGCGTTTCCCAACGCCCGCGCCGCGCCTCCTTCCGCGAAAATTCACTCAAGCCGCCTCCGTCAGACTCGAATGTTTTTATTGTTTTAAATGCGTACGTTATTTTTCGCAGCAGACGCGGGCGTCTTCAACGAGGTATTTTGTACGAAGTTATGCGGCTGTACGTGGTTCAATTACGGAAAACGAGAAACTAACGTATCTTTTTGCTCCTTAAATCTTGCGTTGTTCGTACTCGACGATGTTTTATTTCATCTTTATCTTTGAAACCTTGTTCAAGAATAAAGTTACAAGTTCGCACTAATAAGATTTTTTCGCTTGAAATAAAATCTTTAATAAGTTAACGCTGTTAAATGTTGTTCGTTATACAGACGTACAGTCACGACCACAAATACCTATATATACCTAAACGAAAATCACGATTGTAACTTCAAGTAAAAACTTATTTCGTAAGAGTATGGTTTCGAAAATACTATGTTCACACACCAATCGATTTATATACAATACTTTACTAGAAAGTCACTTTTGAATCTTGCGTAACTGTAACCTAACGTATTTATGCTCGTGACTGTACTAACCTATTCAGATATTTCAGACATTCCTATTCTAATCGCTCACACCTTGTCCTTTAGCAGTCAACTCATGCATGATTTTTCTTAGGAATTTAATAGCTCATATTTATAAATAAATATCCCAAGCCCTGTAGGTAGGCAATAAATATTAAAGCGGCAAACAGGCGGTACGGATTAAACGGCAGAGCACGTCCTTGGACAACTTTCGATTCCAATTCGGTGTCAGTCGATATTAAATTAAAAGCACCCACGCATTCCTCCCGCGCCTTTTTCCTGTCCATTTGCAAGGACCGTGTAGATCTCACATCACGCTAACCTTACGCCGCTGACATGTTCAACATTGTATGGATACGACACGAAACACATGTAAAACGTAATTCACTTAAGATTTCATCAGCTCGGGCCTGTGTCGCCTTATCTCCTGCGAACACGAGACCTGTCTAGACTGTATTTACTCTGTTTCTATAGTATTTTTCATCTAGCTTGTCCACATTATTATAATGGGTCGAGGGCGCAAATTTCTAGGCAGGCGAGTGAATGGCGACGCATACTTGAGTGATGGCGGACTTTTTTATTTGAATCGTGTGCGAATGCGACCGTCCGAATGCCCAGACGCGTTGTTGCGACACATTACTTACATAGACGAGCCCGAGACAGGGTGCTGGCTTTCAATAAATTATAGCAAATATTTTCAGGAGCAGGTGCTTCGTGGATGCTACGTGAAGGATTTCTTTATGACTAAAATGAGAAAAGTGCGCATAAGTTAGATCTGAGTTTCAGTTTACATAGATTCTTATTTAAAATATTCCACGTCTGCGAAAACAATTGTACAAGTTCAAAATATACAAAAAAATAAAGTTTTCTCAGAGAAAACCCCCACACGGAGTGTGTGTGCAATTCACATACATGTTTTATTTAAAGAAGAACGCATTTTTACAGACCCTTACACGACGCGGCATGAAGGAACATGACTGTACAAGGTCGCGTGACCGTCTCCTGAATTTTAATGTTATTCTCCCTTTGATAGTCGTAAAAATGATTTCTCAAGATTGCTGCCAACCCGGTTTGTCCCCACTGTATCTCATGCGTGCATTCATATAAAAGTAACCATACATTATTTTATATGTTTTAGAAACTAAACAATTTCAGTTTGTTCCCAAAAATAATAGAACCCAACTTTGTGCCAAAAATATACTTAATGAAAGTTATGTAAGTAGAAAATTCCTATACGCCTATAATGGTAACACCTGTTTATTAAAATAAGAATGTTACCAGCATAAAATATTGCTACAATTGTACGAAAATTTTCTCCCTCGCGGATCCTATTTTCTGGTGGTGCCTTCTTCACATTTTCGTTAATAGATGTGTCACTAAATTTGCGTTTTCAATTCGGCGTCGGTCGCGATGGCGTCGGAAGGGGCGGCGCCGGTGGTTTCAATCAAAACGGGCACGCACTCCTCCACATCCTCACCAGCTTCGCCTTTTAGAATAAGAATTGTCTTTTTCACAGTACTCAGCGGTGACGGACGAACAAGTAAGGAAAGTGCTTCCTCTTGCTTTGCATTTTAGGAAATATTTCGGACTTTTAAGTCAAATGAAGTAAGTATTACTGGTTATTAAGCTGTAGTGACATTGATGTTAAAAAAAGAAGTTACTTTTACTAATAGCACGAAAAAAGGGTTTAAAGAAAGGAAGAATAAAAATACAATTGTAAATCCAAAATCTCGTAAAACTCCAGCCGAAATTAAGCGCGGCACGAGTTAGAAGACAAGTTCCCAACGGTTGAGGCAGCCCTATAAATTCCGACAATCTGCCACGATGTTCTAATTAATAGCATAATTCCAACAATAGTATCGGGATCGTTTCCACACTAAGAGGCCGGGCCGACGCTCGGGGCCCGTGCCCACCCGCCATGAAATTAAAGCCGACTCGCGCCGAACGAATGATTGAATAATAAACGAAAGAATTCGCGTCCTGCCCTTGTATTACGTATTCATGACGACTGGCCCCGTGGACGCGATGCTGCGCCGAAGCGTACAGTCACGCGCCCCACACATGTAGATACGAGTCCCTACCAGAACCTAATGCCGAGCTCTCATGCTTCCAGACCATATAGCCTACAATTTTAATTTACTCACGAAACTCAAAAGACAGGTTGAAGCATACATTCTTAAAAACTATTTCAAAGACTGTTTGCTTCAAAACTTTTGAACTGTCTCCGTTCTCGAGCTGAACGGATAAGCCAGTCAGTGCGGTTACTTGCGTTGCGTTTTGTGCCATCTCCGGTAAATGCAGTTGCCACTTTTAGAAGAATGAAAACAATATTTATAAAAAGGCTGTAAACTTTATTTTTATTAGGTCTTTTTTATGGTTAATCTCAAGTTTTACAGACGAGTCAATTACTAATATTTCTACAAACGACATGAATAAATTAGTACTTATATTTATTTAAATAAATGCTGTTTTGTACGACACTTTGTAACGACAAATATGCTGGACGTATACACGAGCAGAGTACAGCGACCACCACGAATATTAATCTTCTTTTGTCTCCCAACCTTCCGTCTATCCATTTATCACTGCAAAGTATTTTTATGAACTAATTGAACTCACAAACGTGGCTGAAATATTATGCTCGCTTTAAGTTATAAATAATAGACAAAATATTTTAGGTGTTTCAGGGGTGGAGTTAGTATGAAAGGTTGTTTTTATACTGAGAATAAAACAAGGTTCAAAAACGAATGCAGTTGTCTATAAATTAAAACTAATTTGTGACTGACAATCAAGAAACGACCGTCATGACCTTGAGGGCTCTCTGTCAAAACTAACCAGTCCAAGTCTAGTCGTGCGTGTCACTATGCAAGACAGTTGCCCTCAGGAGACATCCACTGCTTGACAGATGCGTCCCTAAAAAGCTGGGTATACTAAAGGTGCGACGATACTTTACACCGGAACAGCTGCTAACTCTTCATCAAGCGCAAGTTCGCTCCTGTATGAAGTACTGTTCGCACCTTTGGGATGGTTCGGCCAAATACCAGCTTGAAGCGTTGGAGTCAATAGAGAAGCGGGCCAAAAAGGCAGTACTAAGCGTTTCGCTTTCACATTTTGGTGCGGACGCTAAACTGTGGAACTCCTTGCCGGAATCCATTGTTCCCCACGAAATACAGTCTAACGGTCTTCAAAGCGAGAGTGAATTGGTTTTTCTAGACCTTAGCATCGTTTCACATCAGGTGAGTTGTTGCCAAGCGGGAGCCTATCAAGCATAAAGAGCGATCACCAACAACGCTGCAGGATCTCAAAATGGTAAATTTTCAAAGAGGCAGGGGGTATCGAATGTTCAAGTACGCCGTAGCTTTATGAAGCCCGTTAGCCTCTTACATGGTAACTTTGGCAAGTCTTCAAGGCTCTTAACAGATTTTTCTAGAAAAGTTCTGTTGTACTAATTGTACACATGCCAAATGGCCTGCGTCGGCACAGATTCGATTACTATTAAAAGACATAAGTTTGATATATGAACATAATGGTATCCGGCTATGAACACATTAATTTTAAAAAGAGGCGCAATTTTATAAGAGCATATTTTAAAATCTAGCAAAAAATGTTAACTGATTTCAATATGGTAATGAAAATTAGTTTTTCCAAATAAACTTTTTCATGGATATAATAATTGAAAAATATATAATAAAGCCGGGAAACAAATCGCATCGTCGTCCGCCCGTTCCTCCGTCAAGCTTCTTTTTTTCAGGAACCGATAGGGAGGTAGGATATATTAAGATTAAATTAAAACCAAACGCTGTCTACAGTCCCTCAGAATAGAGAACAATTAAAGATTCTACATCGACGCAACCATTCCGGTCATTTATGTCACATAACTTAATGATTCCCTCACTTTTCAAAACCTAGGGCACTTCCTGTGGACCAAGCAGCATGAAATATGGCAAGAGATGATAGTCAAAGAGGCAGGTACCAAATTATAAGTAAAGGAAAAAATCAAAGAACTGCTAATTCGAACATCTTAATTAGCAACATCACGTAAAAAACATAACAGACATTTGGAACGATAACCGTGAAAAAGAACCATGTAACAAATAATTAATGTTCAATGGCAAAGTGAAGTTTGTCTACAATAGGCTTGTGTCAACTAACAATGAAACAAATGGATGAATGTTTCTAGGCGTAAATTGTAATATTTAAACAAGGAAAACCGAAATAATTCCTCATAAAAAAATAAGATTATTGTTATTTTTGCAAATTAAAATAAAAAAAATACCACCCTGACCGCCTCCGCCGTGAACGCCAATCAGAACGTATTACGTCACATGGTGCTATGCGCCATTGTTGTTGTTGACGTTTGGTTATGATTTTCATACAACAGCACAAGTCACTTCGTTTTTTTTCTATTATTGTCATTTTTCGACAAGTTGAGAGTGTTATTTTCACCCATATCGGATAATACTAGCATAAACTGCCATGGAACCTGCATTTATCAAAGCGAACAGCAATAATTTACCGAAAATTGACGCTGTTATGATAGGGCGATTTTTCGCGTCGAACACTGACTTTTGTTCATCGGAATATCGTAATGTTAAAACTTCTATGTAAGTATAAACAATACTAAAATACTGCTTATTATCATTTTCACATATATTTCACTTTAGCACGCAGTCAATTATTATGGATTATTATGAAGGAATGTATACCAATTGTAAACTAATTGGTTTTGAGGTTAGAATTACAATGTAATTATAGAGAGATGATATTGTAAAGACACTACTTTGTCTTAGTGTCTTTATTAAGTAAATAGCTAATAACAAATTATATTTCAGGTCTTCACGAGCTTCGTACGGTGACGACGCTATAAGCTACGTGCAGCTAAAGCGTGATGATAAATTATGCACTGTCAAGTGCAAGATTTGTCCTGAACACAAAGTTCACGCAAAATTGTATGGATGCACGCTTGTAGTGGATGAAGAAGAGGACATTATCATCTCCATTCAATGCCATGACTGCGTGGCTTCAAAGGGTGGCTGCAAACATGCAATAGCCTTCCTGATGTGGGTTCATCGCCGTAGTGAAGAGCCTTCTTGTACCGCAGTAGAATGCTACTGGAAAAAATCCAAATTATCCAGAGTTGGTTCCAGCTTAAAATTTATAACAGCGAAAGAGTTATCAAATGGTAATCAATTATTACCAGCAAACATGTCAGTGCTAACGGAGTTTTTGGATGAAGCAAAGAAGAGGAAAATTCAAAATTGTGAACTTTTAAAGCACCGTAATGATTTCATTTTAAGTGACACATATGCCATCTCGATGCATCATCTTATGTGCAAATACAAACACAAAGGCGTTGATGATTTTTTAAAAGACATATGTATAACTGAATCATTAATAAATAAAGTTGAGGAAAAAACGAGAGAACAGCACAAGTGTAATTTATGGTATGAATTAAGATATGGCCGCATAACCGCTTCAAGAGCATATGAAGTAAGTCGTTGTAAGACAGCAGATGGCACACTTGTGTCACTTATTTTGGGAGGGAAAATACCCGACACGGTACCAATGAGTCGGGGCAGAGTACTAGAAGATGAAGTCAGGAAAACAGTGGAAATAAAACTAAAAAAAAACATAAATAAATGTGGACTTATGCTAAGTGAGAAATGTCCAATAATCGCAGGATCACCAGATGGTATTTCCGAAGATGGTATTATTGAAATTAAATGTCCCAATAGTAGCAAAACTTACAAAAATTATGTGATAAATGGAGAAGCTACAGAAAGGTATTTTGCTCAAATGCAACTACAAATGTACTTAACACAGAAAAAAACATGTGTTTTTTGTGTAGCAGACCCAGACTACAGTAATAATAAAAAAGTGACTTTGATAAATATACCATTTAACTTGGAGTATATTGAAAATTTAATTCATAATAATCTCATAGTTTTCTGGAAAAATCAAATATACCCTTTATTATATAAGAGTGTGGAGTAAATATGTGTACTTACATAGAAGTGTAGTTAATAAATATTGCTGGACTTTAATGCTGCTATAGTTGTGCTGTGTGCTCATGTATGTTTGTGTATAATAAAAAAAACAATAATAAAAGTTTTAGTTTTATTTTATTAAAGAATCTTGCAGATTTATCAATGCACATGCAATAATAATTACATCATCCAGTATCTTAACAAATTTAAAATTAAGACAGGCATGAGGTCTTAACATGTTAAATTCTCGTAGGCGCCGAATCACTCTTTCTATATGTATGCGCAAACTAGCAATCTGTTTAGTTTCTTTGGCCTCGCTTTTAGTCATTTGAGATCCTTTTTCTACACTAGGAGGCCTTACTAGTGTTATACCTGATTTCTTAAGGTATTGTTCTATATGCTTAAAGCCCCTATCAGCCATGATGCACATGCCACTATTTAAAGATTTTATGAAATCACATGACTCTACCACACACGTGTCAGTTGTTCTGCCACCAAATCCGGGTGAAACATAATTAACTAATCCATTTGGAGTACATGAGATTAAATATTTTATAGTGTTGGCTTTTTTGTATTCTGACCAAGTCATTGCTTGATTTACAGCCTTAGATGGCTTTTGTATCTCTATCTCAAGGCAGTCTATAATGCAACTTACGTTGTGATATTTATGCCTGAATGCCATTGGTAGAGTCCTTTTTATAATATCTTTATCTAGTGGCACAATAAAGGGACGTAAAACACTAGCTATTAAAGGCACATTTTTTGTAAATACCTTACTTAAACTAGATGCATTAGTTCCAAAATCATCTACCAAAATATGAAATGTACAATCTAATCTTATTTTATTTAAACATAACAAAATATGATGTTTGGGAATGTCTAATTTGTCTTTAATTATATCAATTAGGAAATAACAATTTTTTGGCACACCAATATATGAACGGGGCTGTTTTTCAATCTTACTTATTGCTCTCAATAAGGTCTCGGCTGCTTCTATTTTTCTGTCTTCTGCAAGAAAATCACTACAGTCTGAAGATGATTTCACTTGTAATGCATGCACTGATGGTGAGCTTGTGTTAGTAGATAGAGATGGCACAAGAGAAATATCACTGTCAGACTGTTCTTCTGGAATCAGTATATTTCTAGTTATCTTCTTTAGGGTAGATGAAGAAGGTCTTGATTTTTTACAGGTTGTTACTTTAAACGGGGATGTAGACCTAGATGTTACTGATGGCTTCAAAGGTGATATTGCTTGATCTATTGTTTTCACATGGGTTTGGATCGCTTTACTTCTATATTTATGTGTAATGTTTACTTGAATGCATTTATCTGCTGTCGGCTTATATATCACTTTTGGAGTATTTTCTTCAATGGTTTGAAAACCTGCAAAAAATATAAGATAAGAATCAAAAGAAGCTGTGCATGATATTAAACATCTATTTAGAATTTCAGTATGAATCTGAGTTTGAAGAATATTTATATTTTTTTGGTTTTCGGTTTAGGCACCAGAGTTCCGTCTCGGAGGCCCGGGTTCGATCCTCGCCGGCCTAGTATGTGTTATATGATATAATATTTTTAGTTTATTAAATACCTGCTGGACTTGTTTGAGGTTGTTGTTCTAGGGAAGTACTTGGTGTAAAACTTTCTTGTAGTTCAATGGAAGTACTAGGTGTACAACTTTCTTGAAGACACTCTGCTATTGTAGACATTCTCTGTTTTTTTATCATGTATGGCCGCTCTGCACTGGTACAGGTTCGTTTTCTTCTGTCTTCTTGACATCCAAATTTACTTGGTAAACAACCCGGTTTCATTCGCACAAAAGATACCTTTCCCATTATATGGTACTCGGTATAATTCAGCATATCGTTTGGCAACTGGAAAAATATAAAGACTGTTTTAACACAATACAACCCTAGTGGAAATATTTTTCTGTAAAACTCTGTATGACTCCAAAAAACCCTGAAATTTTCTGGATTTCTCAAATTTTTGGAACATAAAAATATCAGAGACTTACAGACTTTTTCAGACGATGTCAGAATATATCAATGGTTTCCGGAGAAATGCGGAAAATTTTCAGCGAATTCCAGAAATTTTTCAGAGAAAAATTCATTTTTACCAGGGAAAATATGAGACATTCTAACCTCAAAACAAATGTTGCATTGTTATTTTAAAACAAAAAAAACTTTGGTTTTTCTTAAGATTCACGAGTTGAATATGTAGTCACTTCTTTTTTCAATAATACTTACATCGAAATGATCTTCACAAAAATACATTCTCGTTGTTGTTGATAAACAAAGAGCATCATTCCTCCTTGCCAGTTTTAACCACTTTCTTCGCATTTTTTTCTCGACCGGAACACGTATGAATAATTTAGTCGGAGTTTTTAGACTTGTATTTATACACTGGGGCACTATACAGTTTTTAAAATACGAAGTTTCCATTTTTATTTAAACACAACAAACTTTCGCCGTAAGTGGACACGATTGTTTGCAACTATGTGACGTCATTCACGACGCCATGACACTTTGTTGTGTTTTTACGTCAGATTTAAAATATTTTTTTCTAACTTAAAATATGTGTTTTAAATATAATTTTTATCATGAAATATTATTTTTTTGGGGTAATACAGGTACTAAACTAACGAAATAAGCCATTTTTGAAATTTACGACACAGGCCTATTCCAGCATAAGAAATATGTAGGCCGTAAGAAATATAATATCAGTTTTTTTCATTCAAATTGGTCAGGTTGGTCGTTAACGAAACTACCTTTGATCCGCAGGCAGTCAGGCATAGACTTGAGACGAATCTCAGAATCATCTTCGCAATTGTCCGGTTTTTTTCCTTAAAAAAACATGTTATTGGCCTAGAAGAACCGTAGGTAATAGGTTAAGACTAGGTATAGTATATATGTATATATATATATACCAACAAGACTGCAATGTTAACATTTTATAAGAATACGTAATGAGCCAGGTTTTCTGGCGGTTTTCAGAGCATCGACGATTGACTCTTAAAAACCTTTCTGTGATGTAATTTCGTTGAAGAATTTTATTTGTTTATTTTTGTTTATTTGTGTATATATTCTATGTAGGTATTATATTCATAGTTTATAATCGATATATGTATATATAAATATATATTTCTTTACCCTTTTCTTTTAAAAATTGCACCCGCCACAGTTTATCTCTCGCCTCACCCAAAAGATGACTGGTAAAAAATGCCTATGGCATTAAGTCCACCTCTGTACATTTGTGTGCTTAACGTATTAAATAAATAAATAAATAAGAATGGTAAATAAATAAGGTAAGTATTTTTCTTGTTAGAAAACTTTAAGTCGTCAAAAGAAAGAAATAAATGCTGTGCAAAGGTTTAGATGTGGTCCTTTATCTCTCTTTTATTTCTTAGTGCTATCAATTGTGTGGGTGACAGCTGTCTTGTATTGTCAAATAAAGAGTCGAATTAATTTATTAAAGAAATTCAGTATGTCGATTGGCAAAACCTGACTCTTTTGTATAAAAGAGTCAGGTAAAAGAAGTTCAGTATAAAAGAGTTCGTACATACATACGAAGAAGAGTTTATGAGGATTTAAATTACATTTCTGCTTATAAAATATACTATTTCGTGTTTTTGTTTAAAATAAAAAAGTTTAAAGTTTATTTCTGCTTATAAAATATACAGTCATATTTTTGTTTACGAAAAAAAAAATGAGTTAACAGTTTAAATTAACTAAGTTAAGATATCAATTGTAACATTATTGGAAATATATACAAGGACCATTATCAATATTTTCTTTCTGAGTAACACGTGACTGGTTACACGAAAACCTTTTTCATAATAAAACTCATCATTGTCCACAAATGTTGCGGGATGTTCTGTTTTGTGGGAACACAGCCCTTTCGCGCGGTCATGTCTTGGTTACACATCAATCACTGACACCAGGACCTATGTTGTACCTTATGCAAACATTTGTATATCCATGAGTCACCTAAATAAAGATTTTATAGTGGATTGGTGACAACACGTGTAGCTTTATAAATCATTCCTGGTAATAGTATCAGGAAGTCTCCTGAGACCTGCCTTTGTAGACTATACTTACATTTATTCATGGGGACTGCTGATATAAGTAAAAACTTGAAGCCTTGGAATAAATGTGTTTTGTTTTGTTTTGACGTATAAGCATGTCGGTAACGCGAACCCATAAGTTATGCCTACACAAAAATCGCTCAACGCGGCTAAAGAAACTCATAAAATATTTTGAACGATGGACTTAATATGGCTAATATTGACAAGAAGTAAAAACCTTTCTAAAAATATGTTAGTTAAGAAATAATAATGGAAAAATCAGTTAAATGCGTGTTGTGTATTGTTCTATAGTCAGAATACATTTCTACGCCCAGTATTGATTTTATATAGTACAGCAAAAATAAGTTTGTATGTCATAATATTTCCCAAAGAAACTGAAAAATCAGACACAAAATAATGCCTTCATGAAAGCGCGCTGTTGTATTTTCAACGTTCGGGCCATTGCAGAGATTTTAAAATCCAACTGTGCAATAATACTAGGCTTTTATTTCGGTGTTACCGAGTGCTAGTCAAAACGGTCATTATAGCTGGCTCAGTACAGGATCATGTTTGCACTCAATGGAACCTTCCTGATAGGCACTATTAAATGCTATTGGTAACCAAAGTCTAATGATGGAGAGCAGAAAGGTGAACAATGGAACTCTTAGTTGGCTTCCAGTACGTTGTACTCTTTCTGCTTCATCACCAGATCCTTTTACCATGTATCTACTCATCTTTTTTTTTTTTTTTGTTCCGAGGCGGAAAGTCCTCATGGATGTCAGAGGGGTCTGTCAGACTCTTACTGACTAAAAACCACCCCGGTGTTCCTTCTCACACCTACGCGACGAACGTACGATCCTTCTACAACCCCCAGCTGGAACGACTTACTCATCTAGATCAACCCAGCGAGTCCAAACCTGGAGGCCACGTTCCTATGACCATCTTCCTGGCCCATTATCACACTAAGTTCACCATCTAAGTCAGTGGTTCAAAACTTTTTTGACCTGTGACCGCTTTTGATTTAGTTTTGTTAGTAGGGACCAGAAGGTTCAAGAAAAATAAACTATTTCGAAGTCAAATATTTGTTAGGCTTAAACTTATTCACTAACATTAATATTGTAATACAAAACGCAATATTTTTATAGAAAATTTAACTAAAGTGGTATCGGTGGCGGTGGTGGTTTTTTTTGTTAAAGAGAAGAGAGAGAGAGAAGTGGTATCGAGACTTTTGTGAGTTGAAAAGTTATAAATTTGAAACCTTCCGCGTACCAACTCTAAACTCTTGCATACCACTCATGGCCTGCGAACCACTGGTTGGAAACCAGTGATCTAAGTGAACTACACATCGAGACCAATTGACAGAACCCAAATATGCTATGTCTTTGTATGGTGTTAAGGCATATTGGTTGGTCTGCAGACTTTCCTGCCTGCAGCTTCAAGTCACGTTTACCAAATGATTGCAGGTATTTACAAATGTATTTAGTGT
Organism: Phlogophora meticulosa; assembly: GCA_905147745.2. Taxonomy (NCBI): domain Eukaryota; kingdom Metazoa; phylum Arthropoda; class Insecta; order Lepidoptera; family Noctuidae; genus Phlogophora; species Phlogophora meticulosa. The sequence continues at coordinate 10,936,159 of LR990522.1, read as the reverse complement.
ATGGAATTCCAACTCGATCGGACGAGTAAAAGAGAAATAAAATTACGAGAATCATGAAAAAAAAACATGACCCTAAAAGTGAGAGTTGCTTACTGGTGCCTGATTACACACTAAAAGCTTACAATACATAATATGAGTTATTAAATAAATAAATAAAAACTGCTGGACTATCCACATTACATCATCTAGCCCCAAGCTAAGCAGATCTTGTGTTGTGGCTACTAGATGAGTGATATACTTAATGTAATGTATTGATAGATATTTTTTTTATTTGCATAGAAAATACCTAGAACACCCGGAACAAATCTTTGAACAAACATTTGTCTAAGGCGGAAATCGTACCCGCAACCTCCTGCGACGCAGGCGGACCTTCGCCCGGTGCGCCACATAGGACGTCAAAAACAAATTAAAACAGTTTTAAAACATGAGTATGAGTTTACTAACTCATCGACACGCGACGACGTTTATAATGGTATCACATAAGTGTTTTTATTCCAAGTCATGTGCAGTTTCATACACTACTTTATCAAAACTCATGCAATGTAATGTTCAGGCGCCCAAATCTATAATTCCACCGCGAGGGTATGCGCCACATAGCAGCCTCCACAATAAAATCATTGGAAACTGTACTTTATAATAATACCAGCTTGTTACCTTCCCACTACAGCATACAAAGAACGCACGCGCATTAATCACCACGCTTGCTCAAGACGGGTTGGCGATTTCAGACTTATATTAATTAAAAGTCCTGGATTCCGCACGATGTTTTCCTTCACCGATGTCAGTGATGTCCAAGATAAACTTAGAAAGCACATATGAATTGAAAAAGCCACATTGGTACTTGCCCAGATTTGAACACAACCTCGTGGCCTAAACCATCGTGACATGTCTTTTATTAAATAAAATTTATTAAAGCATTATTTTGTAAGGGAAAGTGTGTTTTAATAAATCTTTATAATTTCTCGTAGATCCAGTCTGTCAATAAAATACTATTTTCGATTTCATAGAAAAGACGTATGGAGCGGAGATAAGGTTTCCTTTACACTGCCACTATTATCGTTACTTAGTCTATAATATTCTGGAAACGTTTGTAATTTGAAGTAAACTTATTTCATCTAAACAGTTACACGTGCCGTGTAGAATGCCACGAGGCCTCATTGATTCTTATTCCAAAAAACTTTAAAGCTAGCGAATAAATGATTCTGATTCATTTTTAAATTCAATATCTGAATTAACGCGTTTTACCAACAAAACAGACTATATTATTTTCAGGAAGAGCTAAAAGAAATACCAGGCTGAATGTGTTTTCGTATTATTTCTATTAATGTCTCTTTTACACAGACAGAGTGCTTGCTAATGGAGTTGAAGGTTTTAAAACAAAATAGAATAAACAAAAACGTTCCGCTGACCTTTCCCAGTTCTATTTTTAAATCTACTGACGTTTGACATTAAACGTACCTTCGAGTTTAATAAGTTTATAAACCGTTCCGTAGACAAAGAACAACTTTTATTCGCAAGTGGTGAAATGATATAAAAATAAGAGGATTCGAGTAAGTTAATGTTAAACTACGTGACTGGCCGGAAACAAACTTTACCTGAGTTGATCAACTCAATGCCCTCTCAAAACTGAGTCGTAAAGCCGTTAAACCAGTATAACAGGCCGATACAAATATCCGTACGTTCCGTACTAAACGTATCCAAATCCCACAGGGTCCGACCACAGGGCAACTTAACCCGAAATTAAATCAAAGAGGGGCTTAACCAATCAGGCCGAGTGGTATCATTGAATCGGCAAAGGAACACTAAAATTACTTCTTGATGCGGAGAAACGAAGATTCATCGTAAAAGTGGTGGGTGTGGGTTGAGGGGTGGAGGGGTAGGTGCGGGGGGTGTCTGAACGGTTTTCCGTGTTTGAGAGAGGTCCGCGCGGCGATTACGCCGCACGTAGCAGAACACTGGCCTGCCGCCGACCGGCCGCCCGGCACCTAATGCTGTGTTTTAAACATGAAAAACCGTTCCGGTAATGCTGTAAATGTTAACTTCGTGATTTATCCTCCTTTGTATTTAACGGCTTCTTGTCTTAGAGACTCAAATGTTTATGGTGGTGGTCGACAGGTGGAGCTAAGGTGTTAAAACGGACGTGAGCTATCTGCTGGCGTAGGTTCGTTGGAAATGGGTGTTCAGCGTACACATATGCGTATCTGCAGTCTATCAAGATCACGTAACGCGAACTCGGAAGGAGTTTGCTTCTTCGCAATATGCTTATTTTAAAATTAATGTTTTTTTTTAAACGTACATTTATTTGAGTTTGTTTGTGGCATATAATCTATAATTCATATCAAAATAAAACTAATACTAAGTAGTCGTTTATTTTATTTTTGGTCAAAGCTGGAATTCAGTTAGTAATAAAATGGAAATATTTGGTAGATAACTTTCTACTTGTTCCTCCAAATAGCATTAGAATTAAATATAAATACATTCTACTCTACTAAAGTCACCCACCCTGTTAAGGCACCATCGCGCAACTATTGTACACTAAACAATCCAAAAGCAATTCTAGACTGACCATAGACCTTTCTAAACATAACAAAAAAACGAGTACCTACACAGATAAAATTAATGTTATTAAAATTAAAACGCCTCCCAATTTAATAATTAACAGGCGGGCCCTTGTAGGTAACATTACAAAAAGACAAAGAGGCTACAATTTACGCGCGTGGCGGTGTGACTAGCACCTGGGTCATGTCTCCTTTTACTTTATCCCGTAAAGATTAAGTCCCCCGAATCTCCCCGAATACATGGCGCCCGCAGTGAAGTGAGTCATTTAGCCCCTGTTTACTAGATTAGGGGATTTTTTTACACCGCACAGCTTTCTGCGCCTCCCCTCCCACTGAGATGTGTCATACTACGTCTATATGCGAATTTCATGGCGTATCTTGAAATCATAGGGACGGATTTCAGGATATTAGATTGACGCCACAGGGAACATATTTTCCTTGTTATTATATCGAGGATGAATACAGGCTAAGAACTAGATTGGTTTATTAATTCATTATGATAAGTTAGTAGGGATTTAATTGAAAATGTTTCAATAGCGAACTGGGGTACATGGTACCTGTTGAACAAACGATGAAATTAGGTATTCAGTAAAGATAGTTGTTTTGGTACACTAACATCAGGGACCCTACTCTAATCCAGGTAGGCCTAATTACACGTAGATTGGAGGTGATTACCTAGATTTTCTATAGGAACAAAATTTCTTGGGGCTTTCTTCATAGTATATATTCAAGAAAAAAGTTTTCTCATGTCGTTGGTTTAATAGAGCTTGAGGTATTAAGCAACCGAATATGAGCGAAGGTAAGTATTAGTATTCCTTTTTAGTATTCCTTCCACACCTCGGAATATATACGAAATACTCTTCAATTGTGCAATAAGTCAAAACGTCCAATAGATTCTCCTGAAATTTACCTTTCTCGGCACAAACGAGAAAGGCGATCGTAAAACCACCCCACATTTGTACCTACACAAGGTCACTCAAGAATATACGTATCTGTTGGAATTGAAAAATACACGTACCTACCTACGTACTTCTTTCCTTGTGTTTTCTTCTTGGGTCATAATAATTTTGTGATCGTCATTTCACATTTGCCGTTTGGGGTTAAAACGCTAGGTCAAAGATGGGGTCTAAGTACCCATTTAGTTTCTCGGTTCATCGCCAAGAGGTTGGTTGATTCTTCAAGTGACGTTTTGGCTAAAGAATCAGTATTGCCATTCAACGTGACAATGCTGCCAACCTTTAAGGCACTTTTACCGTTAACTGCGAAGCGTATGATTGTTTTGATTCCTTTCTGCCTTTAAAACATATTATAATTTGATTAATAATGTTAGCTTTTAAATTACGAATAAATCTAAAAAGAAATAGAAAAAAAAAGCTTTGTCAGAAACCTTTGTTCTATAAATAAATGAGAGATCTCAGCCATATTATAAATGCGAATGTAACTCTGTTTCCATCATTTCACACCTAACCGGCGGAATTTTATGGATATATATTGCAGGAACAGACCTGGGTTAGGACATGGGACACTTTTATCTCGATGGCACAATTTCTGACCACTACGCAGGCGAAGTCGTGTTCTAAACTTAGTCTGATGTAACACCATTTTTTTTTAGAAGTGTATGTTGGTGGTTCATAAATTGACGCTCTGAGTAATTAACTCTATGATCTCAGAAAAGTTTCCGGGACGCGAAGTGCTTATTGTTAATATTAGTTAAAATCTTATCCTTTAAATTCTTTCGCGCAAAACCCTTTGCACAAAGAAGGAGGCGCTCAGATAATGCGTTAACGGGTTCAACAAACTCGTTTTCTCTTACAAATCGAATGGCACATCGTTTATCAATATCAGCCTGATCTCGAAGTTTCTAAGAAAATAACAAAAAACATCTAATTGGCCATACCCAGACGGCTACTAAGTATACCTATAAAAAATAACAAGACGTAGTAAGCGTCAGTTTTTATTTATCAGAATATAACAGTCTCTGTAGATCGCAGATGTTTAAAGAGCATATTTTTTTCACCCATGTACTCTTTTGTAATGTACCTATGTGCAATTTTGAGAAATTTTCCCGGTTTTCAGCCAGCATTCAGTTACTACGCATAACATTTTTGATAATGTCATCTGATGTTAAAATAGTGATTTGAACAAGTCATTTATCTCTGTCGTTTCAGTTTCCAAAATCTCCTGGGGCCTACAACAGGCGAATCTCCAAATACATGAAATACACCTAATCTAATAAACATGAAATTGTTCGATATCGCCCACAGAGTACGTATAGGTGACTTATTAGAATCACAAACACGTCCAACGCGAACAAATTTATTTGTAAATGAACACAATTCAACAGTCACGCATTTCTCATCTCAATTACAGCGAAGTTACCCCAGCGGTCGGCCGTACGTCGCAGAGACGTGGCGTGTCGTGGTGCAAACAAATCATCAGATAAATAGGGTATCCCGCAGAACAATGCAGTGTCAACACAAGATGGAATATAAAAGCGCGCGAAGTGACGGCCCGTACTTGCACCCCGTTTACATCTCACGACTGGTAGGAAGATGGACCTGTTTGTTTCATTTTTTTTATTTGAAAATGCTAATATAGATTTCCCTTTACTTTGCAAACGGCATCAACAATGAGGCTGTATTAAGATACTTTACCTATTATTTGAAGTTGCATGCGTGGCCACATTACGCATGTAGCAAGTATTTACCATCTTCACATTTTTTACTCACCTGTAACAAATAAAAAACATTATTAAAACTCCATTTTTATCATTTTATTTTTAAGGCAGGTTTTATAATTTACAGATATCCGAAAAAATGGTTGTACTTTGGAATCATTGCATTTATTCGGGAACACGTACGTGCGATGATGAGATTCAATCATCTAATATAGAGCTGTTACAACCATGGAAGTACCTAATTGCCTAATTTGTATTACCATGATTACAAAATTATATATTAACAACTCTATGCAATTCCAAAGATCTTTTGAGTGACAGAGAGATTCCAAGTATACCTACTCCTGTTGTACAGAGGGCAGCACATCAAGCTACCCTAATCTGTCAAAATTTATGACATTGTTTTTCAACTTTATTACAAAATAATGAGGTTCATGTTCAATTAGACAGTATTTTTGGCTTGATGTGCTGGCCTCTGTACATCATCTTATCTGCCTAGCCTTTTCCCAACTATGTTGGGGTCGGCTACCAGCCTAACCGGATGCAGCTAAATATTAGTGTTTTACATGGAGCGACTGCCTATCTGACTGGGTTGTGGAGGACAACCCAGTTACTGGGCAACACGATACCCCTTGGTAAGATTGGTTGTCAGACTTTCGGGTTTCTGACTACCCGTAACGACTGTCAAAGATGTACAAATGACAACCGAGACCAACGCCTTAACGTGCTTTCCGAGGCACGGAGGAGTCTCGATATGTTACGAACGGTCACCCATCCACAGACTGACCTCGGCAAGCGCAGCTTAACCTTATGCCTTTGTACATACATATATTATTCATTAAGTTGTATAATGATGAAGGTTTTTCTCTGTGGGGGGTTAGTCTGTGGCACGACGTTCGTGCTAATTTGTGCTCACGTAGATTAGGAGCCGAAAAGCATATTTTACTCTGATTTAATAGTATCTAAGTCGCAGCACAACAAAGCTGACAACGCAACGTTAGAACATCTGCCAGTTTTGCCACAGAATAAAAATACAACACATTTATTCGCTTGCTGACAAAATAGAATTTAGTTGAAAAATATCTCATCTAAATTTTGTGGCTAAACTTACACAAAGTACATATTAGGTCTTTACCTATGAAATTGCCGTTCTGCAGTACTGGCCATTTCAAATCAAAATATTTTTTGTTTGGCTAAGAATTCTAATTTCAAATTAATTTTATTTTAAAAACATGGTTTTTTTTTTCCAAAAGTAGTCATTTGTTTATTGATTAGTGTTACATTTTCATCGCATTTAAATCTTTTTCGTCATCATGGATACGTTAAAAATTCGAGTAATTATGGAATATGAGTACCGTCGTGGCAGCAACGCGGCACAAGCGGCACGCAACATCAACGACGTTTACGGAGCTAACACTACAAACCAACGCACTACCTGTTATTGGTTTGCTCGCTTCCGTTCTGGAAATTTCGACCTGAAAAATGAACCTCGCGGTCGTCCGAAGACTTTGGTCGACAATGACGAATTAAAGGCGATTGTGGAAGCTGATGATACACAATCTACGGCTTAATTAGCAGCAGCTTTCGACGTTAGCGTCAAAACAATATTGGTCCATTTGCGTCAAATTGGCAAGGTAAAAAAGCTTGACAAATGGGTGCCCCACGAACTCAATGATCGCCAGCGCGAAGTACGCGTCGAGACGTGCCTTGCACTGCTCAACAGACACACAAATGAAGGAATTTTGAACCGCATTGTTACCTGCGATGAAAAATGGATTCTGTTTGATAACCGCAAGCGCTCAGCAAGTTGGTTGGATCCTGGTTCAGCACCTAAACAATGCCCTAAACGAAAACTTACCCCAAGAAAAGTGATGGTCACTGTTTGGTGGTCTAGCGCCGGTGTGATTCAACACAGCTTCTTACCAAACGGGGTGAGCATTGCTGCAGATGTGTACTGTGAAGAATTGAACACAATGATGGAGAAGCTGGCACATCTCCAACCAGCATTGGTCAATCGCTCGTCTCCGCTGCTCCTGCACGACAACGCGCGACCTCATACTGCACAGCAGACGGTCTCCAAGTTGCAAGAACTGGGGTTGGAAGCTCTCCGTCATCCGCCCTACTCACCAGACCTTGCGCCTACAGACTACTACTTTTTCCAGAATTTGGATAACTTCTTGGCGGGAAAAAAATTCAATACCCGAGAGGCAGTACAAAATGCCTTTGAAGAATTTGTTGCCTCCCGTCCAGCTGATTTATTTAAGAAGGGCATCAATAAACTGCCACTGCGTTGGCAAAGATGCATTGATTGCATGGGTGATTACTTCGATTAATACAAATAAAAAATACATGAAAAAAATTCATTTAAATTTTTTCATACAAAACGGCAATTTCATAGGTAAAGACCTATTATATTCAGCAAATGCAATAGTAACCTGGAACACTCCACAACTCACATATCAACAGATTTTAATCTGATTTCACGGAAATTCATATAACAATATTTACACCCGAAGTAAAGGAGGGAAGGTAGTAATTTATAATTTTGCTCGCGCATACACCTTCACTATTAATTAAACTCACTCGTACAGATAAACCTTTTCTCGGAATGAACATTTATATAAATATATAAATTACACTGGCTATTTTACACTTTGTGAGATCAACTTCAACTCTTCATTAAGGGCCTTTGTAGAAGACACAACGCAGTTTTTCCAATATCACGTAGGTACTGGGATTGGTGTAGTTTGATGTGTTGACCACATCAAGCTACCCCAATCTGTCAAACATTGATTTTTCTTTCAACTATATTACAAAAGAAAAGTTCATTAAGAGGGTACAGAGGGAGAGAGACAAAATATGTTATTGAAATTACTGAACCTTAAAAAATATATTTTTCTGTTCAGATATTCCAGTGTTTCCACACGTTGTTGGATTAACCGTCCGTCTTTTCAGATTTTCCTTTAGTGCGCTCGCTGGCGATGGCGGCTTACGTGACCTGTCAAAACTGAACTCAGACGCACAACAGATTATCAACAAATCAACTCGTTAAATTCCTTATCTACCCTTCTTTTCTTTTTAAATAATACTGCGATACTAGTTTTAAGAATCCATTTTCTTTTGTCTAGCCTGTTTCATTTGTTCCAAATCTGAAAGTTTTCGTTTTCGTACGTTTTCTTACTTTTTTTTTTGTTAATCATAATACAACAATACTTACGTCTGCAAATTTCGTTTATCTTATTTTTGAAAGAATAAAGAATCCCTAAAAAATACTATAATTAGTGGAGTTGACTCAGTAGTTTCAGCATTAAAAAAAAAACGAAAAATACAGTCAACCGCTCATAAAAAAGGTTTACATAAAGCCTCCGAATAAAAAAATAATTCAACCAAGGAGTTAAGATTCAGAGAATCGAAAGCGTCGTGAGTTGTAAAAGGGGCTTTAGATCAGCGTGCCCCAAATCCAATCAGCTATTGAATTAACCCGGTCCGTGTGACGAGAATACGGATTCGCCCCATCCTCACGTCAAATGTTTATCTTTCATCTGGCAGAGCGTTAATGTAAGTGCGAGTACAGCGTGTAATGGCAGGGCGAGACTCATCGCCCTATACATCTGCTGAGCGAGCCCTGATCAAGGATTATACGCACACGATCGTCACCCGATCATGGCCGATTACTATCGCCGATATTTGAAATGTTTATTTTCTTCACTTATTACTACTTGACTAAGATAACATGTTTCTCTCGCTTTTCTGCTTTTAGTGTATTCAAATTTTCTAATTATAGACAGCATGATTTCCCGGTTCCTTTAGAATCGAATAAAACATTCCAATCAATATAATGGTATCCGATTTTTAGGTCGAAATACGGCGAATAAGTCTTATGTTGTCTCGTAAAGTAACAGAGAACAACATTATATTTGTGATAGACATATCTTTGGAGTAATTTAGATGTTTTATTTCCAATAAGCTTAAGTACCCCTTCCATAATAAGTGATCTAGGTTATAAATAAGGTTTTATTATGTTTGTTTGTCTGGCTTACCGTGTATGGTTCTCAATATTTTACGTAGCGACATCTTCGTATATCTTGAATCTAATAACGGGTCTCTCTCGGAGGCAAAACATACATATTTTCCGGGGTTCAGCTAAACACAGCGACCTCTGGTGGACAATATTTTGCTCGGCTCCCGCGATATCGGTTTATTCAAATGCTCCTTGTCCGACCCGAGCTCAAAGAATCAACCTGCATAATATTATACATATTGAAATTCTTCCACCCCTGAACATCTACAGTATATTATTCTATGAATAAGTTTATTGTACGCAGATGTGCGAAATACTTACCCAGTTTACCAATAACACTGGTTTGTGTCTAGTTTGTGTCGGGAAATTTCATCACAGCGGACTACTGTAATAGGAGAAGATGGGAAAAGCCAGTAAGTAGTTCCTGCACTCCGTAGAGAGAATTATAAAAAGTAAGAACGAAGAAAGAGCAATTAGTGAGAACTCCAATAAAGCGAACGAAGAAATCTTATTAGTTAAGTGCTACGTGCAAATTGATAAATAACAAAAAATAATACATTGTCGAGACTGGAGAGCGTACCGAGTCTCAGAAATAATTCAATGATTCCTATCAGATATCGCTCCCTCCTCTGGGAAATTCTGTTTATTATGATTTGGCCGAGGTCGACAGAGGACGGGTGGCGTGGCTACTGACAAACAATCCTGATTATAACATACACACCACATCAAAGCCGCCGACCAAGAGCCGACTACTTCAAAAGCAAAATTTTATTGGTAGCATTTACATTTTTATTGGTATGCTAGGACACCGCCTGCCGCCTTCGTCCTGAAACGTAAGTGATTTTGAATTTTCTGATGTGTATTTTATTATCTGATTTTATGTGTGCTCAATATGACTACATATTACCATAGGAAAAACATTACGGTCACGTATCTTAAGGCGTTCTCTATGTAAATGGGTTACATACGACGACCGATGTGGCGCGGCGGGCGAAGGTCCGCCTGCGACGCAAGAGGTTTCGGGTTCGATTCCCGCCTTGGGACAAAGGTTTGTACGATCTACAAATATTTGTTCCGGGTGTTCTGGGTATTTCCTATGTATAATAAAAATATCTATATATGTAATGTATTGTATTAAGTATATCAGTCATCTAGTACCCATAACACAAGCTCTGCTTACCTTGGGGCTAGATGATGCTGTGTGGATTGTCCAGCAATATTTATTTTTATTTTATATTTCATTTTTTACATACACCTACACAGGGAAACACTGCTGTTATCCTCAGACTCATTCTAAAGCTTATCATATAGCGTAGGCAATAGAGAGGTTAAGCAAAATTTGTTCAATTTAAAAATTAATCATCAATTTGCTTAACAAGTGAATTGTTCCTTTGCCTATTGTTATATCATACAATAGGTGAGCAATAATGGCGTTTTATTTTCACTAATTTGTTTTTATTGTACTCGACTTTCCTATTGTAACATCGTGAAATCGATTCTGATGAATACACAAACAGATTTATCAATACTAGGCCGTTTTTAAAACGTTTTCGGAACAACAGACAAAGAAAATCGTGGACTTTGGTATATATTGAGAAGAATAAAAGATAGAAATCTTTATGGGAAACCATTAGGTAAGAAAACCATTGTTTGTGCTATCTGTAAGGCATGTTTGGGCGGTTCGTGATTGATTCCACTGTAATTTCCATACGCGTGCTCTGCTCATATTAGCCACTTTATACACCCACCAGTTAAAAGGACCTTCGTTTCCCCTTTTGTTTCTTTCGTATAAACAGTGCAGAGGGGTAAACTGGTGTATATTCTAAGCTCAAGCTTATCTGGTCACCTTTTCTAGGACTATACAATTGTATGGCGGGCGACCTCGCGGCGCCTGTCGAGTCACGCACATATATTTCTTCAAAGCCTTAAATTCTATTGCCATTTATTATACTGATGGTACGTAGCTATTAATAAAGTATAAGAGATATATCAAGAATCTTTTAAAAATGGAAGTAGCTTTTATCCGGGTTGTTGCACGCAACCTCAGCGTCTGTCAGTTTAGGTTACTCGATTCGTTAATTAATTGAAAGGGAAATGACGTAGCTACCGTTAGGATTCTTAGCCACCAGATTTATCTTTATCATTTAGGTATGTGTTCATGGACACGCACAACATACGAGTAGAGTCGCAAGGTACAAAAACTATGGGTATATTCAACTGATTTTAATGAAATTTTAACCACATACGCTTTGATGATTATCAGGATCTAGTGACACTAAGTAGGTACCTATCCAATCAATATTTTTCAACTTGTTTAACCGCCTTCAAATACCAACAAATGAAAATGATAAACAAAGAATAAATCTAAAATTCTTCAGTTTCAAAAATACTAACTAAATTCATACACAAATAAGACCATAATTCCCTCACCATAATTGTTATAAAAGCAAAACACTTCATTCATTTTGACTCATACGACGTTCCAACAGTGAGCTAATTCGACCCTACCTTAATCTACTCCGGCGCGGGGAAATAAAAATATGATATTTCCACTTTGAGTAATCAACGTGATATATGGGCTGGTTGTACGTGCTTGTGAGACCGAGGCCTAACGACTGACGGACAATTAAAACGGACATCCCTAGCCCGCGCGCGTGTACGCGGGGATTGCCGCAAATGCAGTTTGGACAACCGGCATTCCAACAAGTATTTGTGAGAATAATTTTGTTTTTGTTTTAGTGTTATTTACACACACAAAAAAAAATTAAAAATGCCAAATAAAATTTAAAAAAAAAAACTTAATAAAAGTCAGTAGATACGTATTTAATATTAAAAAAGTATTGAAGTAAGTCAACTTTTAATAAAAGCCGCAAAGTCACAATACGTTACAATAAATTCAAAGAAGGTAATACTGAGCACATAAATAATAATACACGTACATAAGCCGAGGCCGAGGCGGCGTTCCATCGTGTGGCAACACTAATAACCGGCGTCGGGTGACAGGGCGCTGCCGACAGATATTGTCGTCAATTTGTTAGGGCTGCTCTTCTCGGTGCTGCTTAGGATTCGGCCGACGCCCGACCCGCGCCGCCCGGGCTTATGAACACACCACCAATAAGAACAACAAAGTTGAGATGTCAGCCGATTAGCCACGAGTCACGTTATCATCCCTTTTTTCGTTCAAGTAAATATATTTTGTTCTGGAACATTCCGTCCGAACAAATACTTACCTCGTTGGTGTAGCGTTCAATATGTTGTCATGGCGTAGGTGTACTCGTACTTACGCTTGGTGAAAAACTCACACTAGTGATAATTTACTCGTATGTATTTAGATATCAGACTAGACTCGTACCTACAGTTACACTAGATTAAACTGTCGGTTTAAAAATTGCAATATCAAAAAAATATCGAATAACATATGAATTTGTTGGCCGACACAACACACGCCGCCGCCAGCGGTTCTCTCTATTTCCAATATAGCTATAGATATCTTAATTACACCGGCCCGAGATGAGCTCTCTTACACAACTTTGTTCGGTTCTTATTAATGTACTTCGCCTCAATAACATATTTTGTTCTAAGTCTATAATAGTTCGCAATTAGTGACAGATCGCTAACCCCTCGCCTACAAGCTCCATTAAACACTCCACTTGCTTCCGGGAGAAATCCAATTGAGACTTTGTTATTCTTTTACTGTGAAACTGTCTGAAAGAGCAAAAATGTTGCGAAAATCCCAATGGAACATTGTTAAGTTCTTAGCTGCTGGGTACTTTGTTGTTGGTCATTGAAATTCAGACGTCAATGTTGTCACCTTTTTAGTAATTTTGTTAGCTAAGTTTACCCAGCAACATGGTGATAGCCGAATAGTTTTAACACGTAGATGCATTAGGTATTCTACAGTCTACTTTACACTAGGCGTCAGGGGTGGCACCAGCAGGGGTAGTAAGCCTTATTTGAGCCAAGCGCGCGTGACGTGAAACTGGAAACTCGACTTGTGTGTCGCGTCGCGTCTTGTCGCCCGAATTCTCATCAAATCATCCCGCGACAATGTCGTTGCAAATCCCAACACGGGATCAAAAGATATTAGAGCTAAATTGAACCGAAGCAGTGATGATACCTAATTGCATATGTTTGTCGCAGTACGTGTACATTTCATACGCGCTAAGAATGTTTTAGTGAGGAGCTTCTAGATGAACAACTTAGACTTAGATTTTGATTTGATATTGTTTTATTTGTAAAGAAAATATGAAAGATATCCGGATGAACAACAACACTAATTGAACTGAACTGAATACCAGTAATTTATGTACAAGGACTGCTTATCTGACCTCCCCAGCTTAGTTACTGGGCATCACGACTCCTATTGGCAAAACTGTTTGTCAGACTTTGTAGCTTTTGATTGCCCGTAACTACACACCCATCCATGGATCGACCTCAGTCAGCGTAGCATAACTTTGATCGACCGTGTGGCTGTTATAAGTCAGCCACGAGTTCCTTATACCCTGTTTGACTAATCTAATAAATTCCCTGGTTATACATAACGATACGCTTCCAAAGTAACATAAAAATGCTAATAACTCCCCGATTCAGAATTTATTAGCCTCTTAAAATCGCTAATACAGAAAAGTCGTTGCGACACCTGTTAGAAGGCAAGTTTAAATTATCTCTGCAGATAAAAAGTGACTAGATAATACAATGAGATCCTTCGAAGGCGGCTGCTGTCCTCGCGAATCATTAATTTTAATTCGTACCCCGTGACGACGGTCTCTCTAATGAATTATTGGGAATCGCTGGAGTGCCCCCCCTTCCACCCCTTGGACTTCCTACAGTTTCTCTTCGGGACTTAGCATAATGTGAAAAAATGTTACGCGGCCCTGCTGCATACTAATTGCTTGTTGTGTCGCCTCTCTTTAAGTAATATTCAGAACTTACGGACCGGAACTTTGGCGGCGCGAGACAAGATTAACAACTTCTATCCCTGATCGATCACTTAACATCGGCCTTTTATAAGCTTCGATTTCAAACCGCTTTTGTTCGCATCGCCCGTTAAATTATTGAAAGGATCATCCGAATATAAGCTCGTTTTTTCGTGGAGAAAGGACTTCTGAAAGAGTAGCTGCTTGTCATGCACTAAATCTTTGGATATTGTAATGGATTCTCATTCTTATTCCGGCTAACGTTACAGGGGATGGCCATCGGGGTTGGTTACCGCATACCAATTATAGTACCTACCTTTCCGAACTTATTTTTCAGTCTATTTTTGGAAGAGTAATTAGTTTCCATTTCTTGTAAGGTAAGTAAAACATATTTAAAGAGATGCGCGAGGTTGTCGTGGCGCGTACGTGCGAACGTTGTCATGCGTGTCCGCGAGCCAGGGGCAGGGAAACTTGTATTTTTTAAACTTTTGCCTTCCCGTAAGCCGGAGCAGGAAAGTTACAATTGTATTCCCCTTTTGCCCCCTTCAATATGTGACCTGCTTATTTATTGGAGAGGCGTCGGCGGAGTTCTCAGACAATATGTCGCGAGCCACCCGAGCAGACGCACGCGGAACGAGCGACTTAAACAAAACACAATTTAACCCGACAGAGAAAGTGAACTATTTGATTTATAATAACTTTTAGTTTTGCTTCCGCTTCTAAGCACGACTATTGGAAGTATTTGTCATAAGTTGGAGCACAGTCGTTCGAGTTAGATGGATGTTTATAGAGTGCTAGGTCGGTTCATGTGGGAGGCTGGCCGCTCAGTATTCAGAGCGCAGCCGTCATTAGCCGAGCCAGACGTTGGATTTCCCAGAAGCAGCTCGAATGTACCCTGTGCTGTTGAATAATGATGACATCGGACCAACTCAATTTCGAGTTCAAATTAAGCGATATTTTTCAATATTAGAGAGCTATTGTCAGGGCGTAGACTAGAGAATACATACAAAATGAGCGTAGGTCGTCGATGCGTTGGAGCGGCACCGGTAAAGTCGAAGTAATCCAACCGATAAATGGCAAGTAAATCCATGGAAACCAAAATGCCTTATGCATTTAACTTTCGCCGTTGTTTTACGGAATGCTGAAATTTAAATACAGAATCCATTTTGTGTTCAAATGAGTTTTCGGAATAGCCAATTAGTTGTTAGCGCCCGGCCGCCCTCGTTCGCTTTCATTAGGCTATATAGTTTCCCAAATATCTGAGCCCCTCAGAGATATATCTTTCGGTTGCTTTTCCATTTTCTTCTAACAGTTTGCTTATGCGAGAAGCGGGGAGCAACTCAGTTGTAAAATTTTACTAGTGTTTCGCGGTTTATTCGACGGCCGCGGGAGCGAACTCGTACAAGCCGACGATACTTTTATTAAAACATAATCAAATGTCGGTCTTAACTGTAGCTACAAGTGAGCTACAACAACAAGGTTGTTAAACTTTTAAAAAAATGTGATATTTATAATATGAGTACTGTAAAACGAAAATCTGTTCTGTCACACTGTACTATGTTACATTTTTAAAGTTTTTAAACAATGTGTGCTCAAAATGTAAACGATAAAGTTAATTTTTCATGACAAAATAAAAATATTGGTACCAGTGCTGCCACCGAAATGCCACTACACCCAAAAATTCTTTTTTTTATTAAAATGCCTATCTCAATATTAAACCATTTAATCAGCAGCTTTAGATATTGCTTATTAACTAAACCCGGTCCGTTAACAAAATTAATCGCAATCAAAAACGCACCAAGAACCACGGCGGAGTATTTATTCGAAAGCAACTCTTTATAACATGCAATTCCTTTCTTATTTCATAACGCAATCTTCTCGGCTTCTTATCTAACAACGAACATATCTCGCCCCCGCTCTGGAGGAAAATCGTCCAATATAAAATCGGTTTAATTTGCGCTTTTCGCACTCAATGGGATGGAATAATATCGGGCAATTTGGTTACCGCTGGCATAAATATGGCGGGCCGCGCAGTAATTGTAACGCGGGCAATTCGCGCCTCGTAACGACCGAGAGGAGAAAACTTCGCCCGTTTGAGCTGCTGCTCGGCCGACGTGCCGCCCACAGCCGCAGCCGCAAGCGCACGCGCACACAACACAACTCTTGACCTACATACGACTCAAACTTGCTCTGGAAACAACCATTAATGGCCCAAAACTTACAATAATTATGTCTCGTACGAATTGATGAACAAAAGTTTTAAAGCGGAATGACTGGAAACATTTTCCGTCTTAAATACCTACGTAAATTTCCAAGTGGGTTAATTCACTGAATACGTTGTACAAAACCTTAGCTACTAACTCCAAAAACATCAAACAAAAATGCGACAGTAACTCACCGAGAGTCGCACAACTACGTACTACGTAAATCGTGGAATCCTTTATCTGATTTCAGAGAGGCATGAGTAACAACAGAAAGGAACAATCTTCTCGTTCCGCATGGCGGGGCCGGGACTCTATCCGCACCACGACACAATGGCCGCACTCGCTCCCGCTACAGATTACTATTACGAAAACAGATCCTGTTGATATAATACCAACACAAAAGTAATTACCAGTGCCTACAGAGCTCTTCTTTGCTCCTTTGCCTAACGTAATAGAATAACGAATGTCATTTTCTTTTACTCTGACCCTTCCGCGGTTCGAGCGGGGAATGCAAAATTCCCGAAATTAGAGTGAATAAACCTGCGTTGTAATTAAAGTCGGGTGCCGGGCGCGCCGGGAGCGTTGGCCGCCCATCTTTCTTGGCTGGCCTACGAATTAAGCACCGAATTGCTTTAGTAATTCGAAGTATATATTCCTCGCTCTCAGTTAAATGTAAATCACTTTTACTGTCCCGATTTTCACCACTTAACTCCCTAATCTTCTAATATCTACCTTCTTTTATTTAGTATGTAAATGCGAGATGGTAAGTCGATTGCCTGTAATGCGATATCGGTATTAAATTACAAGAGCTCGGGTCTTTAAATCAACAGACAGATCGGCTTTGGATTCGTCAGGAAAAAATACAAAGTAAAAGTGGAATTTCACAATTCATTTTGTCTCCAGCTGGCGGTTCGATGGCGTTTTAACATAGCGTGTTACCGTGTAATGTTTTAATAAAATAACAAATTCTTCTGTATTAAAATTTTAAATGAAATACAAACGGGGTTTGGAGTTGTGGGGCTGAATTCAGTGAGAGTACTTGGCGCCGGTCGGCGGCGACAATCAAGTGACGCAACAGTTAAACTAGGAACAGCCCTCGACCACTTCCGCCCGCCCAGCGCCGCAGCCGCTCAAACTCGAGCAAACACTCGTCAATTGCCTTAGTGATGTTTATAAGAGAATTACAAAACTATCGATACAATGGAAAACAGTTGGCAAGAATAGGGAATATGCATGGATTTATGAAACGAAGTTCCTTATCTATAATATATAATATTTTTTTATGTTTTTCAGGCAACAATCGCACTTATACACATAAAAACGCAAAGAATTCCTTTTTCGGTTTAATAAGAATAGCCTTGTGGATGTTTACGTAACTTCTGGCACTGTCAAGGACGACGAATTTTGAGTAAACCCCATACTCCAAATTAATAAAAACAAACAATATTTTTACTGACCCAAGGCCACGTATCTATACTTCAATCATTAAAAAATACTTCATTACTTGCGTAAATTCCCTATTCTGTGTGAAATCATTCTTTAAACGACCTTTATTTTCTCTAGAAACATTCACAAGACCAAATCAGGCGCTCTACTTAATCTTTATTACGCGCTCGAAAACAGATTGATTTGCTACGAACGTCTTTCTCATCGTTCCAAATAAAAATAACATTTAAATTCGTTTCCAGAGAACACTAATATCAATAAAATTCAGTTATTGCAGCGCGGCCCGATATCAATACGAAAGAAGATTGGAAAAAAACATCGACACAGACCGCTAGCCCTATCGCCAGCCAGTCACATGGTAACAGTTTGCAGAACGGCTGATTGCTTTGATAATCGCCGCCTGAGACGTTACTAATGACGCAAGAACATTGTCTCGACAACCCCCACAAGAACGGCCAGCTTCTACAAGATACATTATTACTACAGTTATTCTAAACATAGCCAACACAGCAGTTTGTAAATAAATTAACTAAATTATTGAAACCCAGCCTTGGAGTGCTCTGAACTAGTTATAATGCAGTTAGGCTGTTAAGTGTGACCATTTTATTGTTTAACTGCCATAAATCTGAATTTTATGTTTGCTTTGGCCTCTAAAGAATTCAGGCCAACTTGGAAATAAAACTATTATAAATGGCACCTCGAAAACATTGGTCTATAGGTACTATTGTAACTGGTCGGGTAACGGCAGCTACATACATTCCACAGCTTACCAATCAATGATTTGATGGTGTGGATCCATCGAAAAGTTATTCTATTTAAGAGTTAAGAACAATTAATCTGACATAAATATAATAAAAACCGATATATTATGTAGTAGTAAGCTCAAATCATATTAGCAATAACGGAGATTTTAATACCGCTCAATTTAGTAAGTGTGCCACATACTATCTGAAAACCAATCATCATCATCATCATCCTCCTGCCCTTACTCCAATTATACTTTAACTTGCCGTCATCTCAAGAGTCACTATCGGTAAATCAATAAAAAAGATAATAAGTCACATTGATCACTCCAAAACCCAGCAAGTGTTCGGAACTAAGTAACTATGTTTTGTAATGTACATTAACCATACAATTTACCAAATTAACTTAATTAACCAATTTTTTTGCGTTGTCCTGGAGGAAATTTTTAAAGCACTTCTTGAATTTTGATACGGGACAGTCGAATTGTTGGAAAACTTCGAAATGCTGCCCAACCTTGTAAATACTTAAAACAACTTAAGAACCGTCATTTACATTCAAAAATAAGAAATATTGCACGTTGCAAGTTTTATAAAAGCTTTCCCGAGAGATGAAGACCTGCATAGAGTAGATATGTAATATATTGAATTGTGACCAGCGTCTCCTACTTACACCAACACAATGCAAAATAAGTTAGCAATGAAATTCAGTTGTGAAGCGGCGACAGCGTGAACTACTAGCTAAACTACATTTGCCAACTCAGTAACACGAGCAATCGAAAAATAGAAAGTTCTCCTGGCTGGCTAGGATCGAGACTAACTGAGTAACTGGCATTCTTCTCAAACTTTAGGTGAGACTTGCTTCTTTCGAGAAATTTATTCAGTTTGGTTTGTTTACCCATTCCTATTGTTCCTAGAAAAACCATCTCCGGAACCTCGCGCTGGATTTACTCTCTGTGTTAAATGTCGCAGAAAAATTTATTCATACAACTCATTGTCAGTTCTGGAGAAGTTCTCGGAATCTAGACTTGGGGTTTAAATAATGGTTCATTCGCACCGCTCTAAAGTATCTCCAGTCAAGTTATTTAGAGTTCAATGAAGTAAACAATAATAAAACCTTGTGTTTAGTGCCGTGATAAAACCACGTCTGGGTTGCAAAAGTACACTCGCTGAAAAAACGTACTTTAACGCTAAATTAGATCTTCAAGCACAGGTTTGATGAACCTCTTTCAGAATAAAACCTTAACTCCATTTAAAACTAAATCCATTAGGAAAAAGTGTTAAAGCAAAACAGAAAAAACAAAATTACCATTCCAAACAAAATAATTGATAAATCCCGAAATAAAAGTTGTCAGATTTATTTTTGAAACAAAAGTTAGCCTCTCCCGTCAGTACAATATTTGAAATGTTGGATATTCAAACCAAAACAACATCTTTCGGTCGTTTAAAACGGTATATTCGGAAGTGGCACTTAGCGCAACGGAATAAACTGTAACCGGAGTCGTGTAAACACGGAAATTCCATCCTGCAGGCGGTTTACACGACCGAGGTCATTCAAGTTTCATTACCAATAGCTCGGAGCTCATAACTTATTCAGTTAGGGGCAGGTAACGTGGTTTAACATTCAATTTGCAGGCAGAAGAAACGTTATGGTCGGCAAAAGTCGCGGGAGACGATACGATGTCATTGTACTTACGTGCACCACTCGTTTTGTGGTAACGAAGCTTGCTTGTTACTGGACATTATGGCTCTTTTGAAATGAATTGTATAATTTGAGCTTCAGTTCAGTGAGAATCATATTTGTAACATAGAAACATTCTTTAAAGGAAGACAAAAAAGAATGCTCGCTTATTTGTGTTATTTATCGAAAGTACTTCTTATTTAGTTTTCGTTTATGGTGTGGACAAAAGAGGTTATATTTAACATACGATTACGAAATATAAGTCTCTTAAAACCCTGCATGTTTAACCTACCCTGCTTTCATTAATACTCTGCAAACCTATTGGTATGTAACTACTTACTCCACCCAAATTCCGATCAGCTTATTGCTAGGAGGTGTACTTTCATAGCGAACATTGTAACCACTATATAAACACACACCTTCAAGAGTTACGCCCACCCACAGCACTTAGGTAATAAAACCAAGAAAGTAGTTTTAAGGAAGCCCGCGACAGCCATTGCAGCCCCATATTACCCGCTGCAAAACCCTCCTTAATACACGAGACAAACAAGTTATTCGTTTCAAATTGAAAACTTTCCACCCCACTAGCCATGCTGGGGCTGTGGCCCATAAATTCCCGCCAATTTTGTTTTATTTCGCGATGCAGGCACGGTAATAAAAGTAAGCTGGACGTGAGACAAAGCCTCTAGCCGGGATTACGCGGCCATCGCAATGGATCACTGCAGCCTGTGATATGGTGTCTAAACAACGACACCTGACTAACTGGACACGCCCACGTAATTTGCCGATGTGGATACAAAAAGGCTTTATGATACGGCCGACAGCCTTGTTCTCAAAAAAAGAAATCCCTCTTAAAACTCGTCGCACTTTGAAAAACATATCCATAAAACTATACTTCAAGTTTACGGCCGAATACATAAAAATATGTACCTTAACCTCGGCTCGGCGAAATTTGGCTAGAGAGAACACTTTTTTCTAAGCAAATAAAATCCCGTACCGTCATACTTTCGCAGATTCAATATTAAAGGACTCTGCGATGGAACTGAGTAAAATATCAATAAAATATTTCCGATAGCGTGGATAAGTACTAAATGTTTCAGTTTGGACTAAGAATAGTGGATTTGACGTCTGTATCAATAGGCAGGTGCATAGTTCTGGAGTTCCTCCAACCTCATCTGTTGTAGTTGGCAACACACCGAGTGGTCGCATGTGCGATCTTTCCTCGATGCTCATTGTTCCGTTCCTTCCTATAAGAAACGTGTCGTGTAAGCACGAATCCAAACTGTATACCTAAGTAAACAAATATTCTTTTGTTTTATTTTGAAAACATTCCTTCTTATTTTCTTTAGTCGGGATCGAAGGTTATTTTCAAACATTGCGAAAGTCGTTAAACTGTCTGGCGAATAGAACTCGAATAAAAAACTACAAAGTTTTATAACGCAACAAATACCGAGGCCTTAATGAAGTGTGTCCGCTCGTACCACAAGCTGCGCTTTAAGAAGTGCCAGGTGAAAGCAAGCTCTTTTTATAGGGACTAAAATAAAATCGCCACGCGTGAGTAAGGAACGGTCCCAATGGATGCAACCACAACAATGACAGTGTAAACACGAAAACATTCCTTAATCCAAAGCTCTAAAGTTGGTATTCACTCTCACCTCGAACTGTCTGTGAGCAAAACAATGCCTGGTTTACGGATAGGATTGCAAACAGTTGCTGTGTCCAACGGTTATGATCCGTCGTTTCAGCAACACGCCAAATTTGGTCCCGTCATAAAAATAAAAAGTAAAGTAGTCTGGATAACACATGCTCTGAAGATTATCTATACGACACACAGTGCCAGGTCTTGAATAATTCAGTCTTCAGTTCCTTACAAGCTTTAAATATAAAATGAAGTTGTTCTAAATATACGAACAGGAGAAAATAATGTTGTCCCACTAGAAATCAATATGAGCTACAAAACAACACGTAAAACAATAAACCCTGAAATAGTTAATGTGCCAAGAAGGAGCGTGGAAGCCAATTAATTTTTGCTGAGACCTCGGTTTATGTTTTCCCGGATAAATAAGGAGATTTAGCGGCGACGCCCAGAGCCGCCTCATAAAATGGCTTGCTCGTAACCGGCGGTGACCAGCTCCCTAACTAACGATTCTCGATAATGTTACAATAAGTCTGGATTTTGTTCACTGCAACTAGAACAGTATAAATATCAGCACCAATATTGACTTAAATTTCGATTTTCACAAGTGAGAGAACAGTTTACAAAAGCGATTTAAAGCATATGTAGATATAAAAATAATATTTAAACTACCAAATATTTTTTCACGACTTCATATAAAAGTTTTTCAATACGAACATCATAAACAAAGTTACGACTCACGGTACATTTGATGGTGCATGAAATTGCACCGTACACACAAGAGTCATTCAAATGCATTTTATTTCCTAGAGTAGGCGAGGAGGCCGGGCGATGACTAAATAATGACCAGGATAACGCAGTTTTATTGCCGGCTCCGTGTTGCGAATATATAAATGAACCCTCGAGGGAGTGTTAAAGACGCCGCCAAAGAACTCCTGTCGAAACAAGTCGGGCTCAGAGAAATGGCGCAGTAAACCACCCCATCCGCTGAGACGTCATTTTGCTCTTTGTACGAAACTGTTGTTAGGAACACAAAAAAAATAATAAGAATTGTATATTTGTAGCAACGAGCCAATTTTCAGCACCAATCGTTGTTGGCTAAATAAACTTTGTTGATACTTTGTATTTTCATGTGTTAATTTTATTGTGATAAACGTCCGCTCTGTATCTTAGAATATTTAATTATCTCTTTTTAGTAATGCTAGTCAACAATAGTTGATTGTATTTTTCGTGAAAATGCTTACTTGGAGAATTAAACAGCTTTTATATGTACATTCTGCATGAGAGAGATTGGCACGGCTGACCGTTAAAGGTTCTTCTATGGTCTACGAACTTCGAAGTAAAAACTGCACTCTTTTAATTAGTATGAATCATCTAAAACAAATAGCCAGAAAACCAGGTTTAAAACTAGTGAAGACTATAAGGAAACAAAAAGCAAGTGAGCACGAAAATTAGTTTATTTTATGTATTTAATTATGTCAGTTGTGTTCACGGCTCCAGTTTCAAATTGTGATTTCACGGTGTTAAAATATTAAAACTTTAATTGTATTCCGGCGCCTGACTCCATAGCCGTAAAGAAGTCGGCGAGGCGCTCCGTTGATACACTATTAATGCAATTGTTCGAAAACAGCGAGGGGCAATAAAATTTAGCCTTCAGGTAGAATATTCCACCCCACTTCGCAGCCGTAGCCATAATTTTTCGCATTGCGGATTTCAGGTAAATGTATTTCATTACTTTATTTTACGTTTTTACGACTAATGAGATTGTTTTAAAGAGGTGGAGATTGAATGCAGATAAAATTTGCAATTAAAAAAGCAATCTCATGGTATACCATGAGATTGCTTTTTTATTATTAACCTAACTATAGTTAGGCCCTACATTTAGTTCAATAAGTAAGTAATAAATTATAGTTAAGTGGAAATATAGTTTTTTTATTTGGGCTCCGATAATTTTGCAATAATTGCTTAACATACCCCTGTTGAGATACTTACAGCAATTAACCGCAGTGCGCATTAATATTCTCTGCAGGATGCACATTTGATTCCTTTTAAAGAAAACTGCAACCGAATTCAGTGCTACTGCTTCGGTACCAGTATTAATAATAGAACTGCTTTATTACACTCAAGAGCCTACTTACCCGTAACGACTGTCAAAGATCTGCAAATGACAACCAGGACCAACGGCATAACGTGCTTCCTGCTCATTTCACTCCAGTATTTAAAAATGTCATTTTTTGACAAATATGTCCGTCAAACCTAGCCAAACCTATCAGGATATCAAAAAGTAAAAGTGAAACTACCCGCGCATACCTATCAATCAGGCTATTGGTAGACAAACACCTACACACGTTAAAAGGCTAGTTTAAAAATAATAAAAAAAAGGGTACGCGGCTATTTTCAAAAAATGCTTTCCCATCAAAGCGTTCGTATTGTTGGATATAAGTAGTCAAAGCTCATTCATTTGATTCGCGATGTACAACAAAAACAGACGTGTTAAAAGGATTTTCTGTTGGAAACCCTTCATCATTTATTAATATATGTATGATGGTCTCTTTTTCGAATTGACAACATTTCAAAGTGTGTAAAAACCTTTTTAAATGTTTCTATCCTGAGTTTTTAATATCACTTTATTTTTTACTAGCGATTAGTTAAAGAGTAAAACATGAATCCCGAAATATGTTAATAAGTATATATTAATATATATGTATATATGGTTATAAATAAATAGTTGTATATGAAGATATTACCTCCATAGCGGGAGTACCCTGCACTACCATAGATCACTCAATTCATCGAAAACTAATTTTTATTAAGCTCTGTAAAGTATCAATTTCATAAACATTATTTTGTTAAGGAAAATGTGCTTTAGTAAAACTTTTTGATTTTACGTGTAAAAAGTCGGTTATTAAGGTCCTATTTCTAATTCAATATAAGAACTTAACGTTCAGTGATGAGAAATAAATGTATGTGGACGACTTTATATTAATATGACATATATTATTATTTCATCGTAATGGCTGATGTCAAATATACAGCTTCATACTTTTGTTTATTAGGTTTAATTAGAATAGAAAGGAAAGAATTCTTAAGATGAAGAAAAGTATATAAATTATGACATGTCATCTTGCGAAAAATCCAGATTCAAAGAGTGAAATACGGATAACTTTTGAAAACCTTACCCGATTTTCATCAAAAATAGCTAAGAAAGAACACTTCCGACTAATTTATGTTTAAAACAAAAACAAACAAAATCAAAATCGGTTCATCCGTTCGGGAGCTACGATGCCACAGACAGACAGACACACACACGCACACAGACACGTCACACTTATAATACCCCATCGTTTTTGCGTCGGGGGTTAAAAACAATAAATAAAGATTTGGGTAGTCTTAATTTAAGATGGAATTTCATTTAATATAATAGTATAAGAATCTTGGTAATTTGTTATATGTTGCCAATTGTCTCTGAGCTGGTCATATAAAGTATTAAAGTTTATGTGCAGGCCTACACAGCCGTCTAGTGGTGAATTGCGAGTGGACCTACCTAAAAAAATGCAGGCCTGGTCACGGAAATTAATTGTTTATTGGCGCAAGTTTGAATGTCACTGGCACGTCATCAAACGACGAGGGCTATTTATTTAGGTAATTCGCTCGCTGCATTTTCTTATAAAAATATTCACTGATCGTATCTCCAGCGTTTGATGGTCTATCGTAGCACAGAGGCTAGCACATCAAGCTACTCCAATGTGTCAAATTTCTTTGACAGTTTTTCAACTTTATCGCAAAAGAAATAAGGTTCATGTTCAATTGGGAAAATTTGACTGTTTGGCGTTGTGTTGTGCTGGCGTCTGTACCTACGTTATATTGGTGAAATTGTGGTGCCTCTTCCTCAAAAGCCATTAATGAAGAGTTGAAGTTATTTAGGCGACAGTCAGTAAGCTGCAACGTTACTGCAGTTTTAATTTACTGGGAATCGCTATCAAGAGTTACCTATACAATAAATTGTCCTGGCTATACTGACAGGCTTGTAAAATAAATTGACAGATTTCAATTATCCGTTTGATTACACTGGTCAACAAAAAAACACCTTTTGTATGTAACATGAAAACTTTTGACTAGTTATGTTTCGTACAAGAATAAGGATTATAGAAATGATATTAAAATGTATCAAATACAAATAGTTTGATGGTAATAACTATGTGTTAATACTTTAATGAACAAAATAAAGTGCCACTTTATGAAGTCCAAATGCAAATGTAGGGAAGACATGTTACAACCTAAAGCCTGATAAGCAGCTAAAAGCTCTTCGATAATACTAATATAGTCATTTGATCAGAGTGATTTCCGAGAAATTTTGTAGTCACAATCATGAATTATCAAGTTAATTTACCAAATAACTAAACTTGTCAGAAATATTTTTACACTTTCTTTGTATTATTAAGGAATCATGGAAATAATTAAATACAACTATGTACGTCTTTTTAGTAAAAAATGTTATTTAAAAATGACAGTTAAAGCGATAAAAATCTATTTTATACTAGCTGTAACACAAAAACTAGACCTGATCAAATCAAAATAAATATGGTGTTGTAATAAGGGTACGTAGGGAATTCCGAATTAGTAAGCACTTTCCTTGTTACAAAATTTTGTTGACCAGTGTTATTAACTCCAAAAATATATACACAATTTCCTCCGTCCAAAACTACCTTCTTGGAAGGGGAAACTGAAATCAATAGAGTATTTTATTAATATTGTAAATTTGACGGTCAAAAGTACCTTTTTAATGTAATAAAAAAACTCAAAAACTGTTTAACCGATTTTAACAGTTCTTTCACCTAAAGAAAGCTACATTATCAATGAGTAACATAAGCTATATTTTATTTTCTAAACTAAGCTTTAAAGGGGGGAGAGGTAATATTAAAGTTCGAAGGGAAAATTACGAAATCAAATGGAAATTGCAATGTTCCTAAAACTTAGTACCAATTTACTATTTCCTTTGAAATTACATTTAACATTGAATTTACAGGTTCGTGTCCGCTGCAAATCCTTGTAAGCCACTTGTGACTAGAATAACATAATAATAAAATGTGGCAACACCCATTAATGTCCACAGGAACATTTCAGGTGACACTATCAGAAAACAAAAGATATTTAATGTCAGTTTCAGAGAGCTGTAAAGCCACCGGACACCGGACTGTCCGGACATTGTAGCCATAATTAATTTGAGCAATTATTATCGTTTGACCATAACTTGATATTTTGAATGGAAAATCAATTTGCAGGTAAAATGGCCTCGTATGAGAATGTTTGATTTATTTGTACCTACACCCACTTAATAATGCGATAGGTATAAATATCTCACCTACAATTAAATACTTTTCTACCCAAGTTACATCACGCCTGTATTCTCCGAAGAGTTAGGCAGAGGTCTACCTATGGTACACAAACATTTCACCCGTTATTTTAAAGTGCCATGTAATAGGGGACGAGCCTATGATAATAATAATAATAATAATAATGCTGGACAATCCACACAGCATCATCTAGCCCCAAGCTAAGCAGAGCTTGTGTTATGGGTACTAGATGACTGATATATACTTAATACAATACATTACATAGATAGATATTTTTTATTATACATAGCAAATACCCAGAACACCCGGAACAAATATTTGTAGATCGTACAAACATTTCTCCCAAGGCGGGAATCGAACCCGCAACCTCATGCGTCACAGGCGGACCTTCGCCCGCCGCGCCACGTCGGTCGTCATGGCCATCATCCGGGCACATATCTAGACTCCAGGCCGCTATTGAGAAAATTCCCATTGGAAAAACCCAGGACCAGGCTGTCACGCTTGTGACCACTACACTAACGAAGCATACAAAGCTACACAATTAAAAAAATTAAATAAACAAATAATGAAAATAATACATTTATTTAATATGTGTAATTAACTGAACATTGACATTATTCACTTTACATCAGACGATATACATTTATTTATTGATACAATAATACTTATTTACAAAAAGGATAACACTAAATAACACTGTAACAATATACGTCCCATAAAATAATGACTGAAATTACCATAATAACATAAAGTATAATACATTTCCGAATAACGTTTTATCACATTTCTCGTACATATCGTAAAATTTTCTATTGCGATGCTTTGGCCATATCTTATTTATATCCTGCAAGAGTTCTGCTCTCGTTTTGCTGCTGTTTTCAATAAATCTTAAGTAACATTATTTTAGCATTTATTTTTCTCTATCCATTAAATCTTTCTTTGGATTTATCTACTACACTATAATATTAAGTTTTACTCCTGTACTCTTTGAATTTGAATATAATATTGCTGAATTCTTTACTAGGATTCTCAAGAAAGCTTGAAACTTATCTCGAACTACAAAGTTTTTTCTAACTGCAAAGATGTGTATGGTTTCAGCTATTTTCAACTTAGCATTTATTCGTACAAAAGCACGTAATGTTATAACATTAATGTATCTATTGTGATCATTTAGTTTACAATCCCGAGTACAAGGGATTCAATGGTATATGTATCAGTCGATCAGAAAATTTAAAAATGTTGACATTTTAATTTTAAATTTCTGACAATATTTACATCGTTTAAATTCATATCAAAATTTGTTCATATATCTTTGAGCTACATTGCCACATTCAAACACACATATTCACCGCAGTGTGTTGTTGGGAAGTTAGTCCTATTCCTTTCTCAGGAAAGTCAAGTGAATCAGTAGTGTTATCAGGTGGGACTCATTCGCAGTACCAGGTAGTTCTTCTAAATTTCTTCTCGACTATTCCTAGTCTCTTGCACTCTCCTGGCACTCCTCGTAGAGAATTATCTGCAATTAACAAGTTACTCTATTAATGGACATATACATAAACGAGATATAAAAGACATATACAAAAGGAACCGTTATTGAATATAGACCAGTTTAACCCAGCAACTGCCACCAAAAACGAAGAAAGTAAACCATTTGCGAAGTAGTCTATTAAACGAAAGGATACGGTAAAAAAACTATAGCCGAAAGATAGGTAAGCTAAGTGAGAAAAGATGTCAGTTTTATTTCCAGGCTCGAAGGGATGTCGGCTAAAGTAAGCTCTATACTGGCTCTATACTCTATACTCCTAGGCCTATAAATATTTAGAGTCGATAGCTTAGGCCGTTCAATAATTCAAGTGTTAAGAAATGTTGAATTTGGTTCCTAGGATTTACAGTGGAGGTAAAATGGGTAGATGTGATATCTGGCATTCTGAATCTTACTTAAATACAAGGATCACTGGACTATTGGTTAGAAAGATTCAGGACTGCTGCTTTTAATGGATTACTATAACAATATCACATGATTAACTTTCTTCCACCTATATTTCTAACGACAATCGTTCATGCTTGTATCTATTCTACTGTTACAAACAAAACGAAGTTATATGTGGTTTAATTTCTGCGAAAATACTAAATTTCCACTCCACTTCTTCTATTTCTGGTGGAAAGCCAGAAGTGATCCGTATTCAGATGACTGTGATTAGTAAATTAGAGTCATCTGAATACGGATCAACACATGCTTGTTGAATATCTTCAGTTACTGTGAATTTCAGTTACTGTGAAACCTCCTGAATTCCACTATTTTGTTAAAAATCATTAAAATAAATAGATTTTTGTTATTAAAGGAAAGTTTCCCATCCTCCCGTCAATCCACAAAAGCAAAGACAAAGAAAACGAAAGCTTAGCAGATACAAGGTGTAATGTTGGAAGCGTGCCTAAACTTTACTGACCTACAAAGCAATTCATTGGTGCAACTTCACGAGAACGTAACCATCTAATAGACCTGCAGCAGAGATGGTACTCAGTGTAAGTGATATACAGCACCCGACCGTTAATTTGACACATCGAGCTTTAGAAAGAGACAAGCAGATACGAGTGAAAGAGATAACTCTCTCCACATCCGAGGTTTTTCTAAAACTCGAGGTGACATAATTACGGCCAGTAACTGTACAGTGTTATTTACAACATTAACAAAAACACGAGAATATTCTAGAAACTTCTAGAAGGATTGGATCTGCGACGAAGATAACATTGTGGAAACACAATCGATCTCCACACATAATATTATCTTCGACGTAGATTTAGATCTATTGTAATTTCTTGCTATGCGTCATTTGAGTTTTTGTCAAGATCACGCTATAGTCATATTTATTTAAAGACGACAACAATGTACACATTTTGTTTAGGTTCATATTTCATCATCTTCCAAGGAGTGCATGGCGCAACTTTACACGTCTCAAATATCATCACGTAGTTTTCTTTATATATAATCAATCAATCACATAAAAACTGGGTAACACAGTCGGATTACAGTTACAAACTTTGTGTTCTATAAATCCATCCTTAATAAGTATGTTGTATGTATAAGGCCTGATAGTCCTGACACACTTATTGCGGTATGCAAAACAATGGTTAGCATGGCTGGACTGTGACATTAGAGCCTATACACACGGCGTGTTTTTAGGCGCCGGCGACGCACGCAGCACGAACGCGCGCTCACGGCGCTGTAGATGACCAAAAAGCAGATTCTTGCATTTGTAACGATTCAGGTTTCGTTTAAAGCGCGTCAGTAAACAGGCACTTATGCCTCTTAAGACGCGACAAAATCCATGACACACTGCCTTAACCATTAATGTGAGTTTGGCTTGTCCTATGTACATACATAATACTCATTAGCTCCGTGATGTCTAAAGTCCACTGCGAAACTCCTTATCGATTCACAAAGACATATTGTTAGTGGTACTTGTAAAAATGTGTGTGTGCTTACATTTGTCATTATCGTTTCTTTCTGATTCAGCTGACTCCTCGCTGTTCATGGACACCATCGATATTCTTTTGTTTCTCTGCTGTAGAAGTAGTTCTGGAAACCAAGAATATTTTAATGTCAAAAATAGTCTATTAGCATATTATGTGACAGTGAGCTAATCCTACCCATAGTTGCTTATTAACAGATTATAAGTAATATAGGGTTACAAATTACGTAAATTAAATATATTCCTTCAAATATTTATAGATAAGAAAGAAATAAATTGCCTAAATGGCACAAAACATTATAATTTATGACGACAACGTTTATAAATTTTTGATCTCCCAACTTCCTCCAATGAGACAATAATGACATCTCGTTTGTCAAAACAAAACTGAAGCGATTGTCGACGTTTAAATAATTTAGATGAATCTTATTTAAATAACTTTTCTTTCTCTTTACCTTTACGTTGGTTGTAACAAAGTAAAATAAAAATAGATTTTGATAATGTAGAAGGTCGAGATGAGACAATTTCAGTCAACAATAATATCATAATACATTATCAACTATAGGTATATCTATTGACCGCAAGCATTAGATTACACATCGATGGCCGTACCTATCACAGATAAATTTATCGGTATGTCATGAATTTCTAAATTGTGTAAATGTACTATTTATCGCGTTAACGAGTTGTCTTATCGTGAAGCATAATGTGATAAATGTTTAAGTCATTGTTAAAGCAATTCAAGTCTCCCATTCCACTCCTCTCTCTCTCTCTCCTCTCAAAACTCCGAAATAAGTTGCTACAAAAAACAACCAAGCAAAATGACAACAAACAAACTTTAAGAATAAACTATAAATGATTTCAGTATTTTAATAGGTTATTTTTATTACTATGGTGGGTGCTCCCTGCCATCTCCCTGCCCATTAGCTACCTCTATAATGCCTCTAAAGACTAACGATATATGATTATAAAGTATTACAGTGATCTATTCTTAAGTCAGAACATGGGGCATACGGCCCACGAATCAAGTGCAGTAAGTACAACAGGATAAACTCCATTGCCCATATACAAAGCATCATATCCACTAATATCTATACAACAGCAGTATTAGAATGTGATTTATAATAAGGCACCGCTGCTATCTCAGTTAAGCCACACCTGACTGCGTTAGCTGTGCTGATAAGAGCTCAGATAAAGCCTACGATTCCGCGAAAACGTTCATACCCCATTCAGAATAATATAACTATTTCTGTAATACAATTGACGTGTGTCGAGTAAATATGTATGACTACTTGGTACCTGTTGCTAATCGCACTGTGTTGATGCCTTGGATAGGTCGTTGATCGATGTATCAACGGATGACCGTCATGCGATTGTGATATAAAAAAAAAACGGACAAGTGTAAGTATGACTCACGACCTAAAGGTTCCGTCTCAAAGCTATTCCCGGCTGCCCGTGTTTTCACGGCCTATGAATTCCCTATTCATAACCGAAAGAAATTAATCTTAAATAAACCTAACAATTGTTTCCATATCAGTCCTTAAGCGTTTACAGCTATCAAAAAGAACTTGAGTTGTGATTAATTTCGAGTAGAGTATATATAAGAATGATTCAATTTACAACGGATATTTGAATAATTGGTATGCTAGCTTAAACCACATACTTGAAATAAAAATTCAAGAACATTAAACTCTTCGTCTTAATATTAATACCACATTACATGTAATACAAATAAGGGCTCGTGGCTAACTAGTTGCAGCCACATGGGTCAGCCAAACGCTTGCCTCAGAAAGTACATTAAGCCGATGTCATCAGTAGTCAGAAAGTCTGAATACCAGTCCTACCAATGGATATTGTTTTTTAGGCAGTTCCTCCAGGTATAATTCTGGTATCATACATCCGATTGGAACTTGTTGAAACGACTGGAAGCCAAACCCAATATAGTTGAAGAAACGCTTGGCAGATTGATGATCCATTATAAAAATGATAAGCATGGTGAAAAATGTAGTCCAGAATCTAAACAGTTCATTGTTCCTAATAATTTCGAACAATATACACATAAAATCTAATTTCTAAACAATCGTAGAACCAAAATAGAACCGTCTAAACTTAGTATCAGACTGAAACAGTGGGAACCAACGATCTTATTGTTAAACCAAAATTCAATAATTGCGCAAGTCGGCCAGCAGAGGCAGCTCAAACTACACTATCATCAATAAACTCAACTGTTGAACAATAATAGAACTCAATCTTAAGCCCGTCGTCACCTCCGTCGATAATTTAGATGATGTTCACGTAATGACGCAAAATGAACTCCGACAAGAAAACAATAAAACGCGACTGTCTCGGTCGCCACACACATGATCCGCATATACATCAAGTCGTCCAGACTGGATGGTACTTATTTTGCAATAGACAAAAGCCCATTGTGCATTTGAGGAAATAGCAATTGTCGCTAAATAGCGAGTAACAAAGAAACGCGTTACCAGAAAGATTTAAACACGAGTTTACGCTTATCGGGGTAATCTCAGCGAGAAATGTGGCATTGTAACAGCGAGAGTTCAAAACGATCGTACTTTCGACGCAGCATTCCCTTGTGATACTCCTATCTAATTATCCGTAAGGAAAGGTCGTTCAAGTTAGATAATGCAGACGTTCTTCAAAGAGGAATAAAGAATACGAAGATAAGGATCGTATGAACGTGTGAAACGTGTAGTTAACCGATACTTAATTTTGTTTTGCGTAAACCAGCAAACAGGGCGATCGTTGCATATTCGTTTGCATTTACAAAACAACGGCGTCAAAGAAAAACGTCGAGTTCCTGGCGTTCCCACAGCGCGATGCAACGCAGTGCACATGCAACTTGCCAACGAGTGTCCAATAAAAAAGTGTGTCGTCGACCCCGCGTGCGTCAGCCTGTGATAAAGAACCCCGCTCCTTCCGTCACGTATAATACGGGGAGCAGATGACGATCAATTAAAAAGTTTGTTCGCATTAACTAAGCGGGAATTAGTTTGGTTCAGCGTGCGTGCCACATGGACTCAACGAATTTCTTTGTGAGAAATGGGCTCTAAGTTTATGTTACTTATCTAAATGTAACGTTTATTATGTTGGTCATGATGCCTGAGAACGAATATTCATAAGATGTACAGTAATATAAATCGATATTACATTCATGAGGGCATTAATAGATATCAAAACATCACGTGGACATAGAATGTTCATTGATGGGGAAAGGGTTACCGAACTAATAAAAAATAAGCAGCTTCCTCGGTCATTAATTTAAAGCAGGATTTATTATCAATTGCTTCAGTAGATATAAGTACTTTCTACGGACAGAAATATTCAGAGAGTGTTCATAAATACAGACAGTATACCGTTACACTGGCAAAGGTAATGTTTAAAAGATATTATAATTCTGTCGACTTAGAACGGACTCGGTTTGTCACACCCTGTTCTATCGCATGA
Source organism: Phlogophora meticulosa (assembly GCA_905147745.2). NCBI lineage: Eukaryota > Metazoa > Arthropoda > Insecta > Lepidoptera > Noctuidae > Phlogophora > Phlogophora meticulosa. Next base: position 10,901,988 of record LR990522.1, on the reverse strand, counting down.
CGCTACACTCGTCTTTGCAATATTTATTATTGAACGTGTTTTGTTTGCAACTTCTATAATGTACAAAAGTAAAGTACGAAAATAAGTAGGTGTAGATGTATAATATTTACGACTGGTTGTTAAAACATCATGATGGAATCGAAGAGAAGTAGTAGATTTTCATACGAAACAACGTAGTATAATGAGACACTCAATGTAATTTGAATGTCATAGTTCGTCACACAATAACAGGTGCTTAAAATTGCATCATTAGTAAGTGCATTGTTTCAACGCTTTGCCCTTATCAACGTGGTATTATATTGATGTGCGCGTATCGTTGCTAATCGTTGAACAACATCTACATTTTAACCAATGCTGATAAATTGCCCCAAAACAATGCCACGTTATCTAGATGGGTTAAATTATATTTCAGCCATGTAACTGTTAGTGTTGATAGAGATAAAATGAGGCGTATTTACAGCATACATATATGTATAGGTCTGATCAGGTTGTTACGAACTGATTCCATCTATTCCTTGCCTCAATTCTCTCATCGTCATTAGGTAAACTTAGAAATGTTTCAGACGTTTATCTTGGAAAACCTATTCATATATTCTTCGTATCGTTTGACCATCGTATTTAATTACTACTTCCAGTTTAACTTATGGCAACTGGTCTCGCTCTTGCTAATACACACACAACCAGTTCTTTCATTCAAGTTGTACCGAGGTTATGATTTCCACGCGAAACCAGATTCTCACAGTAAGACTTATAATGTTATGAGTGCAACGACGTTTGACACTGCTTGCTTGCGGTGTTTGAAATATCGTTAAGACTTGAAAAAGGTATACAGGGTGGAATGGACATTAAAAATAGGGTCCAGAATCATTTACTGAACTTGTGTCTAGTTGTGCGTCAATATCGAAAGAAATTACCTTTTTTCTGCATAGCTTGCTCCCACAGTAGCGAAGTGATTCCCTCGACCCATGCGTTCCTGATTACGGGGTCGCTCGTTTCCAGCTTATAAGACTTGAGGTTCCTCTTCTTGTACCAGATCGTGAACTTGTGTTGGTCGTGCTCCTTCGCCGTTATCCCCAAGTCATCCACGGGGATATCGTCCTTGTATATGAAGTATTCCACTCTGGGTTGCTGGAAAGTATCAAATGGACTAGTCAGTATGTTTTATAGTTTAATATGCGTAATAGTTATTCTTAATTGGGTTAGTCTTTAAAACTAAAATGTCATTTACTGTAATTAAAAATTCATTGCTATCAACAACCATTATCAAAACTTAATTACTATCATAAAACCAAATAAGAGAATATAAAAAATGGCACCCAAAGAAAATGGAATTCACTCAGTTGGCTAAACTCAATAAATGGTTTTTAACCCGATTTTATTTACATTCACAATGTCACCATGTCAACTTTGGTTATACATAAAATGTAAAACAGAGTCATTGAATCTTTGAACAAAAACTCACATTAGGTGAGATTGGCTATAGAACTATCCAGTTGTAGAATGACGTTTATGGTGATATTAGTACTATATGTACAATGGGACGGTCTCCCAGTATTACGTATTTCCTGTATCATCAAACAGCTGAAATCGACGGTGCGTGGACAATTAGTCGTTCCGTAGCATTGGCAAGGTCATTTAACTCTCGCCACTACAATTGCTATTGTGTACACACTTCATTACAAAAATATCTCACAATATACTTTTGTATGTTCTAGCTTCTAATGTACATTTTTGTTTATGAGGCGTCAACAAAGTCCGTGACAATGACCGACTACCAACTCATTCAACATGGTAGGACCATAGTACCAGCAAACCTTTACTTAGACTCTGTGGAGACTCTCTGCAGTGTTTAAAATTATTTTAACTCCAGAGATAAGACTAAAATATTTGAGTTGTTACTCAGAATACAATCCTTTGTTATGTTAACTTCAAGACAGTCGACACTGATACAAACTTGTAACAGAACTATGAAGCTGTATTATACGCGAATTGTGAACGATGGAATACAGATAATTCCGTCGGGTACGACGCCAGTGCGTCGCGTCTGCGTAATAAACACTTCGTAACGTCCGACGCACAATATCTCATTATGATGCAAGTTAAGTGGCAGCGAATGGTATCAAATTAAAAGTACAAATAATAATAAAAAATGTAACTGCTTGTTATACAGACTTAAATAAGCATTACATGAATGTAAACCTCTTTTAGTTTCCGACTTGAAATTCACCGCGTTCAAGTCAATACTTGGCGAGTCATCTTTCTTTCAAACGTCACCCCTTGACTGATTTCTAAACGACTTCAAAGGCATCTCGGACTAACTTGAGTATTGAATAAAGCGCTTTCAACGTTTGTGTAAAGGAATTTAACTCTGCCCGCGCTGGATTTATTGTATTTCAGCGAAAATTAAGCAAAAACTTCCATAGTATCTACATGAAATTTAAGTGCAATTGAGTGTGGAAGCACAGGGTGGGCAATAATAATTATAAACACTTATCTGAAACTGAAATGTTAGTGCCACCTGCTAGTTTAATAAGATTTTTTTGACATCATTTCGATAATTCATAAAAGAGGTATTTGGGAGAACTAGCGCCACTGACATACGTTTTTTATACGTCAAGATTATTGCAATCTAATTCAAAGGTTAATCCAGTTATCTCAATGATACGGATATCACGGATAGTATACTCGTGCCTATTGGACTTAGTCATTCCTTAATAATCAATCGAACATCTATGATAACATAAAATAGACAACCGTTGTATTTTCCCTAAAATCAGGGCACAATAATTTACTTGAACAGCAATAAAAAGTCCCAACCGATACAGAATTACCATTAAGTTTGTCATGAAATAGCTACTTATCATATCAGTCGACAGTGGGCACAGACTGGTGTAATTATAATAATTTTATTGTTACATTGATAAGTCGTGACTCACTTATAATAATGAGTCATCAAAACAATGTTTTATTTCATCTATATAAGTAATTATATCATTCCATTACGGGAGTTGCCTAAAGTCGAACTTTAAGTTTTTTCTGGAAGATGGAAAACGTCATAGGGCACTATTAATTTCCAACCATATATAATATATATAATAAGGATAGCAGTGTGAAACTGGACAAACAAGAAATTCCTGACACTTTTACTTATCAGTTTAGTTGATTTAGTTGATCGACTATCATTGCTCATACAGTGTGGAAGGCACATCCATGCACAAGCTGATACAAAGCCCAGTGCATGATCCTGGATCCCCCAGATTTAAAGAAATTTCTCATCGGCTCTTCCTGATTTCTACGTTTTTTCTGATGTTTGTTTTAACACTAACTGTTAAAACCATAATTTCTACCTAAGCCAATTAAGTTTGTAATGAAAGATGTGATTTATTTACTGTATAATTAAATATCTTATGGGTTACATAACAATGATGTTTTTCTCATGACTCTTTGCAATTTAAAACAAAAAAACAGTCAAAATAAGGGAAAAACGACGAAAAGTTTTAACGCTGGGAGGTACAGAATCATGTACTAAAGTTATGATATCAGTTAGTGCGTCGATGACTCTACCCTGAATACGCTCATGTATTGATACTCATAACGATGTTGTAATTGTCTGGCTTTTGTCTCATATCATCAAAGAACGTAGGTTCATTGTCATCGGTGGAATGCATCTACTATCAATATTCCTTTAATCTATTATAACTTTATCAAAACACCGTATTGTATGTATGTATATATAATCAGACTAGCTGTGCTCCTCAGTTTAAACCGCTCCTAAGGATCGTAGCGTGATATCAAATAGCCGTAATGCTAAATATCTTCCTCAAGAATTGGGTTATCAAATGCAAAATTAATTTGTGGTTGTTCCTGAAATCAGTACGGTCAAACGAAGAAACAAACATGCTCTTCAACTTTTTGATATTAGTATAGATAGTTATATATATAGAGGAGCTCGTGGCTAAATTAAAACAGCCTCGCAGGATAATCGAGGGTAGTCCGTGGATGAGTGACATATCGAGACTTCTCCGTGCCTCGGAAAGCACGTTACCCTGTTGGTCCCTGCTGTCATTTGTCTGATCTTTGACAGTCATTACGGGTAGTCAGGATCCCGAAAGTCTGACAACCAATCCTATCAAGGGCTATCGTGTTGCCCAGTTACTGGGTTGTGGAGGTCAGATAGGCAGTCGGTCTTTGTAAAATACTGGTATTAAGCTGCCCCCAGCAAAGGCTACGCAGATGATGTTAAGATATTTATAGGGCAGTTGATTCTCTCCATAGTGGAGATTTGAATTTTGAGAAGAATTTGTAGAAATATATATCATCAATACTAATGTTAACACTAACCTCTCACATTGTATACAATTCCTAGTCTGTGCGTATATATCCAAAGACGTATTAGTAAATATTGTTTATGCCAAAAATATAGGTCAAGTATGATTAAGCAACCTTTAGATAACTTATGATGTACTAATATATACTCTACTTTGGTAAATTAATATGAATTGAGTTTATATATTAGTGTCGAAAGATTATTAAGTTATAAAGATCATTAAAACAATACTTCTGAAAATATACCTAGTCCTAAATAATAACAACAAAAATCAATTGAAATCTTTCTTTTTTTTCCTTTCATAGGAGAAAAGAATAAGCATTGTCTTATTTTAATTTTGAAACTGCAGTTTTGAAATAAAGTTGTTGTCTGAGAGACAGAGGTGGGGCAGTCGATTGTTTAAATCTGAAATCCAATCATAAAAACTGCAATTCACGTTGCACAACGAATACGCGAAATGCGGAGTGTCTGTAGGTATTGCTAATTACCGTCAAGTACTACTCTACTTCGCTTATTTGCTGATAAAAGAGCGTTACCATCCAGAAGTCTTAGAACTCACGTATCATACCTAAACTCTAACGCGTACTAATCAAAATATTTGTATTGTTACTAAAAATAACAATCAAAACCTTTTTATAAAAATTGTTAATTATCTCGCGATAATTTTTAACAAGGCCAAAACCACATACCATTTAGTCAAATTGCTGATAATAATTCATTTTCATACGACGTTAATCGATTAATACTTACGTCTATCACAAGTCAATATCACAATTTACGATGCCTGCAAAGTTTTCTTTAGGCACGGCTGTCGATCAACTCTGTTAGACGTCTTTTCTAGTCAAAACAGACGACGGCAACCAACATTATGTAATCAATTAACCACTTAGTTACTTAACTCACTACCGATCCATTGGTAAAGTATTAATTGATTCCTTTTAGAGCAATTTTAATGTGGCCACATTTAAATAATCGATGAGGTTAATTACCTTGTCATTTTATTGTACAATGCGTTTTAAAGACAGGGTTTTATGTCTCCAGACTTCATTAGAATGATCAAGATATTATTATGTTCATAGTCAGAGTTTTTAATTTTAATCGTTCGCTTAATGCTGTCCTAATGACTTTAAACCTTAAAGTCAGCCTAATGAATCCTAAAAAATAACTGAATTCCGTAAAGAGTTCTCAGGTTTTCAACAAAACTAAAAACAGCGGATTGAAAACAAAAATATCCAGACATTTAAAAATATGCAACAAAAAGAACATAGTTGCTGTCTGCGGCGTGTATCTACGAATACACATTTGTTGGTGTGCATGCAATTGTGTCTGTGTTGGACATCAGTAGAAAACGTAGACACTGACCTTTCTATAGACCACAGTGATGAGCACGAGTTTGTCGAAGAGGAATATCCTCATTAGTTGTCGGCGGCGGCGCGCCGTGTCCATCGCGTAGAACTCGTTCTGGCGCAGCAGTCGGCCTTGGTTCAGCAGGTTCAAATATTGCTGCAACAGGAACGATCAATAGTGTCGCGAATTCATTTTCAGCTCTACCAGACATTAATAGATATCGGATAACGATTGGGGGCCATAATGCCACAATTTTTACAATTTTCTGTTTTTAACAATAATCAATAGTAACAGTAAACAATGACATATCTAATGCTAATTATATAGTGCCACAATAACATGTTATTTATAATGCCAACCACATTGTTAATTTATAATATTATGCCCACATTCGTTTACCTGGTAAATGATACTATCGAAAGATGAAAGCATTTATTGTAAATTAAACATCAACCAGATTATTATATTGCGGATGTTCCGTAAAATTCGTCACGCTAATAATAAAATTATCTTTTAACATGCCTATCTGAGATATGATAAAGTAAGAGATTATGAACACTGTCGACGCCTGTGGCAAACAACGTGTATTCCATATGACTAACTAGCATTATTGTATATATAATTTACGGATATCTTTCTATCTACATTTAATTTATTACCGATAATGTTTTACATGTCTCCATTATAATCTATAGCACTTTCAAGTCATATTGTTTTGAAAACAAACGTATATATTTCACTCACCGGACAGTCAGTGATATTCTCCAGCGCCATGATTTCATCGACCGCTGTTAGTACACATTCGACCATAGTTTTGGCTAGCTTCAAACTTTCCAGCGGCGTCTCGTCATTCTCTGAAGACTCTCCATTGCTGCCGCCGGTCTCGTCACTATCCACGCTCAGTTTGGATATCCTCGACTCAGTTTCACACCTCTCGTTCTCATAATTTGTATAAGTTTTAACTAAATCCGCCAAGAACAACTTGTATCTCGGTATCCTCTGCACTGGTTCCAGAAGGTAACTTGATAGATCTAATCGATCACCTAATTCTAATTGTATTCCCTGGAACAGAAACAATAGACATTCATCATTTGCCAATCGAATCGATCGATAACTATAAATATAAACGTTTGCGGTTAAATTACATTTGGTAAACACATATAATTTAATAGCCTTTCACCGGCTTTCATGTGTAATTTGGGTCAAATGATATGTGATCGCGATCGAGGTGTGGGATAACTGGAGCAGAATTTTATCCGAACAAGTAGACTGAGAAGGTTCACAGAAGGGAAATGGCGCGCGACAATTATAATAATAAAATACAAAACTTTCACTCAACTTAGACGTTTATGTCGCGACATTTAGCTTTTTGGTCAAAGAAAGAAGTAACATTATGAAAATTCTAATTTAAAAAATAACGCGAGGACCTACGTTCTGGTACAGTCGCTAACAACGAGCGGAGAGAATTAAATTCATTTGTATAATTAATGACTGTTTATACGTAACGGAATATTATTTTTTGAAGCAGTGGCGGTCGAGTAATGCCTATGAATGTGCAAGTATAACGGTAGCACCAACAGTTAGGCGGTTGGTGAGCAGCGAGCTCCGTCCAGCACACCGTACACTTAACAGAAATGAGGAAATAACGCTCATCGTCCATCGAGAAGCGTGATGACTGATGCGTGCATGCGGCCAACCGATAATGCTTCAATCAATTTAGTTTTTACGGTAATACATACCACCTACTTATAACTACTCTATGGCACGGATATACGACTTCCATAGATTATGAACAGTTAAAAATGAAAATCTAATAGAGTGATGTAATCATGTATGTGGGAAGTTGATAGGTAAAGTTTTTTTTTCGCTAATAGGGAAATCCCATGAACATATACATAAACGGATGCGCAGTTTAAAATATCCTGAATTTGTGCGATAACTCTCATGATAACTGGCAAAATACTTGTTTTGTTCGACATCAGAATAATGTTCATTTAATTATCTAAAAAAACAAAACTGTAATGCCCCGCTGTCAAGAGGACTTTCACCTTTTGTTGTAATTTAATGTCGCAAAAAATAGCTGCGAAATAAACTAGGCTTACCTGGAAAAACTGTTTGTGTTCGAATACCAGTCTCGTAGCTCTCTTGTTATTCCTAGAGTACATTACGTACATATTGAACCTCTTTTCCTGCAAATAAAATAACGTGACTGTTGAGTAAATCCTTTCTCGTAATGTTTATATTAAATTCCATTTGAATCAACCTAACGTCACGTCCGTAAACCACTATCATTATTTATTTCTTATGGTACACACTCGTCGCTAGTTTAAGAGCAATTCTTATACTTTCTCCGAAGACAATCGAAGTAAGTAAAACTATCGGAGACTAGAGGCCAATGTGGCGATAAGCTGGGATACTGTGAATAATCGTTGGACACGTTGATAGTTATTGCCCGTCCATTTAAATATGAGCCGTGTTGCCGTGTTCTAGCCATTTCTGTGAATGAAAACTGTAAAGAAAGACGATCTTATTACGGCGGTGGAGTGAAAAAGCATAGAATCGTGCGCACTGCCAGTCCGTGACACCAATGTATTTATTACGATTTGCTCTTAATCGGTCATTACGCTGACTATTTACTCTACTTAGGAAACAATTATTTCAGGGTCTACATTGATGGCAGTTTGTCAGTTTAAAAATAGATGGTCATTAAAAAATGGAACATTAGCGCTTTTTAGCACGTACAGACGGTTCCTATGTACTGTGGTAGTTCATACTGTCATGGATATTTATAAATTAAAGGTATATCATGAGATTAGCACTGCGGCTTGCATTTTATATTGTAAATTTAATATAGGAATTAATTCTACTACTAATACGCCTTAAATCACCATCCTGGTAACTCAGAACTCATTAAGTTCCTACAGTACATACATCATCATAACAAAATATTTTCAAAAACAAACGAAATTATTGTATTGGCTAGTTAATGGAACAACACATATCAAGACCTACATTCATTAAGTTCAAAAGATAAGCAGAGGAACCAATAATTTTATCAGATATCTCATCACCATTTTAAGTTATCAGATTGTGACTAGACAACTAAAACGTAAACAAAAACAACACTTACGAATCTCCTAAAACACTGTCCTAACTTCCGGAGATCATTTTCACATTCTCTTAAAGCTGGCAGGAACTCTTCAGAATGAAACCTGAATATCCTCTCAATGTTGCCGAAGATCTCGGGTTCTAATGAACTGAAGGTGGGAGATAGTTCTGGTTTCCGCATGTTGGGGATGTAGTCGTCCACGACATGCCTTAGTCGTTCCACGTAGACGTTCTCCGTGTGTACCAGTTCGTTCACTCGTTCTGTTAACCGTCTGTAAATAAAACACATTATTGAAGGGTGAACCATTGTTATTGATAACGATTCGTATATTATACCCACTTGTTTGTAGGGGATTTTAGTTTTACAGCTGATAGTGAAAACCCTCTTTGTTATGATAGGGATATTACGAATTGTTATTGGGAAATACGTGCAAATTAATGTTACGCTAACTTTTCGGTCCCGAATGTAATTTTAGACCGTATTCCAAAATTATAAATAGGAACTGTCAAAAGAAAGCATATAATTCGGTCTGTCCTTCTTACCAGTCCCTCTGACCGTCTGTCCGTATGTATATTACACAGACATTATACCTACTAGGATTTTTTTACACTATATCGATAAAATTTGAAGGAAAAGTTTTTACTCTGTACCGCTAAAGAATGTTCAATTATTATGTTAAATATATTAGAGGTGGCACTTTGCATCATTGACGGACGATAAGTCGGATCCCATAATTTGAAAAATATGATGTTTCTAAGTGATTCTTTTGTTTCTGTCAATAGTCGAGGATATGGCGCATTTAAGAAACAACTGCAGAAATAAGTTGCTTGCTTAATAACTTGCTTGCTTTAACTTGCTTAGTCGGTTGTTTATTTAAACTATGGGTCTCATTGTAGTTTCTTGCATCATTTTAAAGTGTTGTTATTTGTATATTGATTTTGATCGCGTATTTCCCGATCATAGCATAAAACAATAAATAATAACAACTTATTGCTTTACAGGGTGTTTGATAGAACGAGGGACATAGTTTAAAAGCGTGTAGTACTTTTGAAAATAAACAACTTTGACAATGGAACAATCAGCTACTCCATACATTTATGTTGGCATGTGACAAACAGCTATTTTTCTTTCGCAATTTCAGTGTCGATCCCATAGAAAATTGGTTCGTTTTGATGACTATTAGCTTCCCTTAAAGTACGTCCTTCGTTCTGCCTGACACCCTGTAGAAGCTTGCTATCTTTGCATGTAGGCACAAGTCATAAACCGACTCATCATAAGTGTTGCTTTGTTTAGCCTCTATCGAATCATAATAAACATGTAGTAATTCTATATGTATTGTTTTTACAATTAACTAGTCTCTAATATTAAATTAAAAACTGTACGGAGGTAAAAGAACACGGTTATGCCTTAAATAAATACTTGGTACTCTATGAAAGCACAATGAACGGCCCCAGTAATGCTAAAAATATCTTTATCATATTATTTTATCAAACAGGTCAAGATTGTTCCACTGTCAAGAAGGACTTACGGATATTGAGTGCAAATGATAAAGTGCATCACTTCCTACATAAATTTCTTGTCTAGAAGATACTGCTTCGGACCAACGCCGTCATTGAGACAATTAATACAATCTAAATGTTTGAGCAATATTATATTACGCAATTTCGTAAGATTGCCTTGAAATATAAGCATAAAAAATGTATAACATGTTTCAAATGCCCAGTGGCTGCTTAGTTATTTAATTACGCAAGTATTTTTAGTTAATATTGCACTGCAGCTTCCACAAATCTTTGGCTTTTGGTCTTGCTACAGAGGCGGTTCCCTAACCATATTTGACCTAGGACAGCTTCGTGCAGTTTTTGTTTTTTAATTGGGACCCAAAAGGTTCAAAAACTGCCTGCGTCAATTAAAAAATCTTTAATCGAAACTTTGACCATATTCAACCACATGCATTTATCATTAAACAAAAAAGTGATATGGGTATTATTATAATAGAAAACATAACATTTATCACTACAAATTTTGACTCTGTTCGCTAGATGCATAGATACTATATTTTTATGATAATATCGTTTTTGGGTTGGTAAGCTTGTAAATTTGTATTATATAATATTCCAGGTATTGCAGAGCACTGGTTGGAAAACAATGTGCAACAAACCTATACTTGGTCACACTGATAGCAAGATACCATTTTACTTGATAACCCAAATATCGTTGATACCGCAATCGTATATGTATATACAGAGGTACTAATCACACGACCTTTAACTTGGGAAAACCCAATTTTAGAAGGCAAATCACGATAAACTGAATAAAATATTTACTGAACATAACACCACTTGTTTGCACATTTAAACTATACACAACCTAACTATTATTTGACGAACTATGTGGCGCAGCGGGCGACGGTCCGCCTGCGACGCAGGAGGTTGCGGGTTCGATTCCCGCCTTGGGACAAATGTTTGTACGACCTACAAAGATTTGTTCCGGGTGTTCTGGGTATTTGCTATGTATAATAAAAATATCTATCTATGTAATGTACTGTATTAAGTATATCAGTCATCTAGTACCCATAACACAAGCTCTGCTTAGCTTGGGGCTAGATGATGCTGTTTGGATTGTGTCCAGCAATATTTATTTATTTATTTATCTAAAACCCGTCGTTCTAAACAAAAAAATGCGCGTGTTTTCAGGTAGATAGTGTTTATTTTACCGTGCATTTTAAACATAATTGAGCCTAAAGAATGGTAACTTGATAGATAACACATTCAGGTAAATAACCTGCTTTGACCGAGATATTTGACAGGCTTCGGTCATGGTTAAGTGATACTTATCGGGTACAGTAGCCCTAGCACGAAGTTCTTGCGAGAAGTTTACCAACCGAAAACGTCGAATTACCTAGTTATTGGTAAAAAATAATAATTTCAAGTACGTAATGAAGAGGCGCTGTTTCAATCATCATCTGCCCAGCCTTTTCCAACTATATTGGGGTCGGCTTCCAATCTAACCAGCGAGCTACTGCCTATCTGACCTCCACAACCCAGTAACTGGGCAACACGATATCCCTTGGTAAGACTGGTTGTCAGACCTTCTGGCTTCTGACTACCCGTAACGACTGTCATAGATCTACAAATGACACGCCCGAGGCACGGATGAGTCTCAATATATTACGAACGGTCACCCATCCACAGACTGACCTTCGCAAGCGTAGCTTAACCTTCGATCAACCCGTGCGGCTGCTATAATTTAGCCAGGAGTTCTTCAATCTTAGTACAAATTGTTGACGTTTTCGTTTGGAAAACTTCTCGCAAGGAATTCGTGGTACGGCTACTGGTCCCCAAGCTACAAGCCCCCCTAAAGTAAACCCTCTTAAACCAAGTAAGTAGGTGTGAATTTAAAATGTTGGTAGGGGTAGAGTGTCCTTGTTCAAGTACTAGTTGTCACATGGCCAATGCGAAATGCGAATAACAATTTCCTAACCGCTGAATGCTATCGACCTCAGAAAGTGCGAAAGCCGCCAGTCTCTTGCATCGGAATAATATTATTTTCTCAGATTGAAAAAACTCCAAGTAAGTTTTACTTGGTTTATTAACTGCGTTTAGTTATGTATTTTGTTGATGATAATGTATTTTAGTTGTTTCAGGAAATGTTACTATCTCCTGACACAAAACATATTTTATCGTGATATCGGTAAGTTTTTTTCATTCGTAAGCATTTTGAGGTTTGCTTATAATATATTTTGAACTCTGGAACAATTTTTTGGGAATAGTTGTAGCAAAGAATTATTATTGGCAATTTTTTTTTAAGCTATTTGGACTTAGAACCCGATCAAAACAGCGTGAGCAGGGCAACAACAATTACATTAAAATTGAATATGAGACATAAGGGATACAAAAATCGAAATAAAAATCAAAATTCATTTATTCAAATTAGGCTGAGAATCAGCACTTTTTAAACGTCAAAACGTTTACAAAATACGGTTCCCCAAAACGCCCACCCTTCGCCACTTCCTGGTGTTGTTGCTGGGAAGAAGTGGTGGGACAAACTCCCCAGCAACACGTCTGTCTGATAGGTTTGAAGAACAATACGATTCGAAAGGTGTTTAATATGTTTTGAAACCCGGTCAAAAAGCAATGCAAGAAAAATGTGATAACAATAATCAATTGTGTAATTGGAACATACCAGCCAAAATGTAGGTGCAATACAAGTAGGTACTTCTGCCTAACCGTTAATTATGTATATTGTTTGCTCAAATCGGGATTTTATGAAGGCCGATAACACATAAAAATTGGTAGGTACTTAGTTAAATTTAATATACTTAAGTTACAATTTTTGTGATAAAGGAGAACTATATACTTAAATACAAATATTATTTTTGTCTCAAGCAAAATATTATTTAATTAAAAACCAAATAAACACTGACATTCAGAAAACATTTAAGGAAGTGTCCATATTTTTATTTTAGTAGTAAATTATAATCTGTATCAAGGTCAGCACAATTAAATTTAATCAAGTTTCAACAATTCATTTCATACATTTTTCCTTGTATTATCTAACCGATTGTGGAATCCATTTTCAGTACAAATTTTTTCGATTTTTTCCAACAGTACTAGGTATTAAAAGAGATGTTATTGACACAATATTTCAGATCTGGCGTCAATGCAAGGATTGCGCCGCTTGTGGTATTGAATAACAAACAAATCGTTTGAATTCGATAGCCTGGGAAGTATTACGAACCTAGAGCCTGGGGCAACACAGACGGACGATATCAATTTAGAAGTAACAACCAAACTTATTTTGATCTCTTTCTATTTCAGGTAAAATTAGGCATCGAATGATGTGCAAAAATTAATCTATTCATAGTCCCCTAGTCATGAGTAGCTTTGCCTAATTCGGAAGTCTCTCGACAAGAACTCCGGACACAGTTTGGCTAAAGCCGGGAAATCTTTCTCAGTTAGAAAATACATAGATACCGTTAGTCTTGAGTGCAAGAGCGGTGCCACTCCACAAACGATGGGATACCTGATAACATGTCCTGCATGCCCTGAGACCTGCACTCTGCAGAATTTGATGGACGCTACGGATGGTGCCAAGCTCGTGGCTGATTTCTGGGCTCACTCTTTACACATTGCCATCGAAACGCTAAGAAGAAGATTCGTTCATACCTACGTCTCCGTATTACAACTGGTTACAGTGAAACAAATAAGTGAATGAGCTTGGTCATAAGAGGCTAAGAAAGATTGTACAATACGAAAAGTTTTATTTAGTGACGTTTACATTAGTTCATTATCGTATTTAAACTTAGCTGCGATCGTAAAAGTGATTCAACAACATAATTATCTGTGGCTGTAACAAAGTCGTGAACAATGCGTGGTTTCTAAAACAATTCCGAATTAAAAGGATGTTTTTATTTATAATAACAACATTACGTGGGTACACTATCTTTAAATGTTTGTTTTCATGTCACATAAGTATCTCTTAATAAATATTTATTTGATGTTCGAATTGTCCGTATATTCTGTTCCGATCGACGATGTTCCGTATCATAGACATAGCTCATTCAAAACCTATTCATGTAGGTTTTTACTAACTCTTAACACCTTAACTTCCAAGCAACGAGACACAATAGAAAAGGTATTGCTTGTCGGTCATTTGGCGTTCAACATGTTAAGCTTCTCTTCCTTTCGATAGTTTTTATGAGGATAATAAATATAAAGAAATAAATAAACACATGGGTATACTTATAACTATTTTTATCTCTGATTTATATATTTAATCGGGAGCATAAATTATTACTAATCAGATAAAAATTGCTATCATTAAATATGTCTTGTAGATTCTACCGCGTTTGGGGAGAACCCACGTGTACTTATGACGTAATAGTCACCTGTTGGTTAGAATCAACAGTCATCGCCGAAAGTATAGGCGAAAGTGACAGTTTGACTCATAGATTTCACCGAAACAAACGATATAAATCGTACGTAACGAGTACACCTAACTGTACTGTATATAGGTACCTACCTACCATTCTGATAACATAACCTTCCAAACGTATCTATAAAACGTACAAAAATAGAAATACCTACATTCAAAGATATATCTAAAATGTATAATAACGAACCTTGACGGTTTTCCGCGATTCGACGTAAGCCGAGCATCGAGACCGCGGCATAATCTATAAAAGTAACAAGTGAGAATCGTATTTGTATTCTTTACACATAATAACAAAACGTAAATACAAGAACAACCTTGGCATCCACGCCGACGCTTGCGCATATATATAAAAATATACTCCGTGACGTTACGGAGTCGCCAAATAAGATGATGATGAATATTAACTTGTATTCACTGGTAATCAGTTCGGTATTCTATTAACATAATTCTATGAAACGGTATTCCGGAATTTATTCGGAAATAGTGGTATTCAGTCCGTTTGTTCTAGATACTAGATAATAAAAATCTTATATCTGCCATCACTTTTATTGTTTTGTTTCGAAATCTATGCTACCGATTTCTTGGAAATACCTGTGTCCAAATTATTCGACTCAAGTAACCCAAATTGAATGAGCAATTCATGAAATATTTTGTGGAATAGGGGGAACGAGGCCTTTGCCGATTAATGTGACATTACATATCAGGCTAGATAGATGGACAGATATTTTGCTTGAAATATTTTATTTTTTACTACAGATCATTAAGATAGAAACCCTAAATGCTCTCAACGTTTTTGGTCACTTGCTCAAGCGTCAGAACTGTTTTTTATAAAATATCAGTTAGAAAATAATCATCAATAAACGTATCATCTAAAAAAGAGACTAATGAAAGAAATATGAAAAAAGTCTTCTGTACTACCTAGTAAAATGTAAAACCTACGCGATAAAAATTTGAACAGCTGATTTTTCTTTCGTATAAAATTTCAGGGTTGGTCCCGTGGTGGAAGTTGTTCGTATTCATGTGTATGATGACTACTTAAAATATGTCGTGTAAGAAAAGATACACCTTATAGGTATGTATACTAATATACAATGAGTGTGTGTACTAGTGTAGCATATACACCAAAAACAGGCTACACTAGCCACATCTAAGATCATTTTAAACAACAACGAATAGAGTCGTTTAAGTATTTCATAATTTGACGTTCAATACATAGTGCTTTTTAATGGTCCAATTCAAATAAATGATTTGGTCCTTGAATTTAACATAGGATCTTTTGGAAGAGGTTATGTAGGCTCCTTGATATCACCGCAACGACATGAGATGAGACCCCTTTCGTTTGAAATAACAAAAAGACAGACATTACAAGATGAGACAACGTTTATTTCAAACCTATTTATAACTATTGCAGATATTCTTGTTTTGGATTTCCATTTGGACACGTGTAGGTGTACACAAACAATTATCCTTGTAACAAGCATGTTAATATTGAGCAAACGCCTATATTCGTTTTTGCTACAGTTTAAATGTTTCTAATACCTACCATAGCAAGCAAGCATTAATCATAACCTATACTATATATAAGTGGGTGGTTATCTGAAGGCTATAATATTGTAGGTCCTGGTCAAAACAAATGTTTATGAATTACATAACATCATGCCTATATTTCCCAAAGCGTTAGGCAGAGGTACACCTATAGGCGACCAGCATTTGGCTAGTTATGTTCCATGTAAAAAGGGGCAAGCCTATTGCTATCAAAATACGGACGGGTTCCAGGTGGCTAAACCCATTAACTCTTTGACGGTCCTGGGAATCGTAACCAGGACCTCATGTTCAGCACTAGCATTCGCGACCACTAGACCAACGAAGCAGCAAGGATTTAGGTAAGTACTCTTTATCCAAAAAACAACCGGTATCAAGAACCTCGATTTCAAGGGCTTTATTATTTATTATTTCAAAAATATCTATCGCTTTCACACATTTCTTTCGTACAGAGGCATATCATTCAAGTTCCGGAACCTTTAAGATAAAATGAGCACATTTTCCCAGTATATGAGCACCTTAGAAGTAAGTACTTATCGTACGAACTTATTAGATAGATTCTAAGTCATATACCTAATCTAAGCGGAGGATCTAACTCCTAACCAGGGTTCAATATTGGAATTCCTATACTTACATAACAAAATACTCATTTGACTTTTGATTCATAGCTAGTATGGAAAATATATGTTTCCTACACATTGATATACAGTTTTTTGTACATCAATTTTCATACGATTTAAATTCGACGATTTATTTTAGTATTGGACTTATTCTTTCTTCAGTCAAATGTTACTCCTTAAGATATCAGCTATCTGCCAGTGAAAATTGGTTAAAATTGGCCCAGCCATTTAGGAGATTACGTCAAGCAAACAGACAATTTTTTTTTTAATGTTTGTTCGGCAAAAATAGTGCATAGACTTTTAAATGCATGTAAAAAGCTGTTATTTTGATACTACAAATCAATTTTATATATTTTTACGCACACTTCACTTCACTGTACACTTTAATTTTAGATATATTAGAGATATCTCATGTCTTTTTAAAGCCCACCTATCTAATAATGCTATAAAATATATATTTCATATCGTTATTTGATTATTACACGCCCTCGATTTCCATGTTTACAAATGGGTACCCTGTTATTTCCATTCAATTTCGTTTCACAGCTGTATTTGGGTACACGTAGATGAAACAATGCCAAACTCCATTAAAAGGTGGTAACAAATTGAAGTAACTACAGACCCAGCGATACAGAATACTTTAGGCACTCTTAATTACTACGATACTAGTAAAATAAGACGTTAAAAATAACATAACATCACGCCTCTATATCTCGAAGGTTAAGACAGAGATTTAAGTACACAATAGGCTCACATTTTAGCAGATATATTTAGGTAGCATGTAACAAGGGGCTAAGTATTGCCATCAAACGGGCAAATATTGCATCTGCATAAATGAAAAAGGTATTTCTTACGTACAGAAGCACCATTTCTAGATAGCAAGATACATTAATATTTATTTGTTCTTGTAAAATCTTACCTGGGTTATAAAAAAACATTTTCAAAAGGGAATTTTCGAAGATCGAACAAATTCAAATTCACGGGATTAATCAAAAATATATTTTTAAAAATCACCAGTGTCCACACTTTTGTTAGAAACGAACGAAGATTAGCTTAGAAAACAGAAACAGGTACCTATCTACGTATATTTTACTCACACACATAATTCACATGCACAATGGGAGCACATAGCTTTTCACTAACTGTGTTTATAAACATCAGTACGGCAGCGTTTCGGCTGTCGTTATGATTCTAATACATCTTCTGCGAATTAGCAAACGAATCACCAGTCAGTCGATGATGTAATACTATCTTTATGGACGTAAACATTCTTTGTTTACTAGTTTCTACCAATAATAAAAGTAATTGACATCGATCCGCTAAGGAAAAACCTACCTAGTTTTGTAAATAGGAGACAGTCCGTACAATCTTCATCTATATCATAAATGTGAAGTATCCGCATTTTCTTTGCTTTGTAATACATAACTAATAACATAACTATTAGTAACTTAATACCTTTATGTTTTAGCATTGCTCAATGTCCGCCATATATATGAGTATAATTATAACTAACCTGTGAAAGCAAACAATGAACTGTAAACTGATAATATTGATTTTGTAGTACTAACACTGTTCATTGAATTGGCGCTGAAAACGATATGGTGCATTTAGGTTTCTTTGTTTTCAAACATATTTTATGCAACGGGTATTGAGCGAAAATAATCCATTAAGGCCTAGTTTCTGTGAAAAAAAAACTATTACAAAATTAATGTGACAAATTGTAAAACGTCCTTTAGCTACTACGATGGGTTAACTGATCTTTCACCATACCAGTACCGTACCATCACTAATTTAATTTGGATACCTTCAATCATTTAATTCCTGAAATCTTGAGTAAGTCTTCGAAACAGCTACCATTAAAGGTATTGATAGATAAGCACTGTCATCTAAACTAATATTATAATAAGAGGAACATTTAGTTTGTTTGTACCTAATGCATAAACAGAAAAAATTCTTAACTTATTTAAAAAAAAGTCTGTCATTCATAAAAAGCTACATTATCACCAAGTAACATAGGCTACTTTATTATTTTCATAACTACGCTTTTGAGGGGTGGTGGGGGTGTTAAAGTTCAAAGGGAAAAGTATGAAATTAACGCGGACGATGTCGTGGGCGAAACGGATGACGAAGTTTAGCAGATTCTAGTTTGAATTCTAGAAAAACCTAACCTATAACCTAACCTATATATTTCAGGGACTAAGTACAGTTTATAAAAAATGTAGACTATTAAAATGTCGCTGTGCTCAAACATTTTCAAATTTTGAGAACGGTATTATGTTTTATATGACATATAAAAGATAATATTTATTTCTTACAACAGATGTGTTTTAAAGAAATAAATCAACTATTGCAAGCAAGTTATCACTAGACCATACGATGGAGTACCATGTCTACTTTGAAGGGTGGAAGGGACATTGACGTACATCCTGAAACCATGAGTTCAGTACGGTACAGATTCTAGACCCCCCTGAGTGAAAATGTTTCATCAGCTTTTTTTATTTTACTTTAAATTTTAAATAATCATGAGAAAATCAGACTTTAAATTAAAAGTAAGTACATAACTCACTTATATTATTAAAAATCTCATAAGATTAGATAAAAATAATTATTCTGTACATTTTAATTAAAAAAAGATGAAGTCGATGTCCACTCTGTATATCTAATATATGTATGGTAGACATGGCGGTCTATCGTTACTATAACGTTTGCCGTTATTTTAAGTACAGAGGCCAGCACATCAATCTACCCCAATTTGTCAAATTTTTTGGCGTTTTTTGTTTATGAACTTTATGACCAAAGAATAAGGTTCATGTTCAATTGAGAAAATTTGACAGTTCGAAATAGTTTGGTATGCTGGCGTCTGTACATAGTTTGATAATTAGGTATGCTTCGCACGGGAAAAACTTAGAGCGACCTTGCCACCTACGTTGACGACTATTTATCATGCTGCTTATGTTACAAGAATCTTTGTGAATCACGTGCAAAAATAGATCAATAATTAAGATTTCATTATTTCAATAACGAAATATATACTAAATTACTTTAGATACCTACATACCTGTAATTGATTTGATTTAATTATTACACTTTATTTATAGTGAATTGTTTTTTGTTATTGATAATGTTTCGTAAACGTAAATTGCCGCCATGTTGTTTGTTTTTTTTTTACCTATGCCAGCTCATTGATCTCGGATGTTTTTATTCTGGCTTCAAGCAAAAAGTTTCAAATATGGAATCAATGGCCTGTATCTGTTATTTTGGCATGTTGTGTGTTGTTTTTTTAATATTCCTTGGACTTAAATTATGTTTTATTCATCGGTAATCGACATATTTAAGTACCACAGTGGAAATAAATCTAAATGTCATCAACGGTCGATAAATACGTATAAGCCACCTGCCCACTTGCCTCGCACCATATGAATAAACATCAAGGTGAAACCTCATACACGGTAACAAGCCATAAGTAGATACATGTGCGAGTTTGTATGCAGTAAGTGTTCTAGTTCATTTTTACGGTTTTGATATTATATAATTACACTATGATAATCGTAAAACGAATCAGTACTCATTCAACAAATCGCACATATGGCTAAAACAAAGACGCACTATCCATACCTACACGCACTTAAAAGGCAAAAGATATCTTATCTTTCCGTAACAAAGCCAGGCGGCGATATCGCAAATATTTCCCTCGATATCTTAAAAAAAAACTCGAGTGACCTCACCTGCGATATTTCTCCTTTTTCGATTCCACCGGCATCAATACCGGTTCCGTAGACTTGGAAATACACCATTCGTTCACTGCACTCACAGTAAGAAACTCTGAGTCTGGCGCGTGGCACACCTCAGAGCCAAACTCGTCCGAAGACACAGTAATACTGTCATACTTCTGGTACGGAACCATGTCGAAAGACGATATAGATTTAATACTAACATTGTCATAATTAGCACGATCACCAAAGTCACCTGAAGACACAGACACATCGTCTCCTCTTTCACTTAGTTCATCACTATTTTCTTCGTTTATCAACGTGTCCGTAGAATGATCGGTGGACAACGTATCCGCTGCACCATCATCTAAGTTCACTACGTATTCCTTGCCGTTGCTCAAATTTTCACTTGAATCGCTACTACTGTCTGAGCTATCGTTTTCTGACGATTCTCCAATAGGCTCTTCATTGTCAGACGGATCTGATCGTTTAAGTCTCAGCAACTTTTCTAAATCACTTTGCTTAACCCCGTAAGACCAATGTCTTTCCCCGGAGTGTCCTTGACCAGCCGTAGACTTCCTCCTAATGACAGGTGGCTGTCGTGAGCGCCTCTTGACGACAGGTGACGTATTTGGAGTAGTAAACGAATACCGTCTTTCCTTAATCCCGATTTCCTTAGGAACAGGGGATTTCCTCTCCGGTAGAGGTGAAGGTGAAGGCGGAGGTGAAGGTGATGGTGGAAGGGCATCTTTAAATTGATCCGGAGGTGGTGGGGCAGGTCTGTGGGGTACAAGCACGTCTCCTGACTTCCTATCTGAGATAAAACCTGATGAACTAGACTCGTAACTATGTTCTGAAGCATTAGATAAAATTGAATTCACTGATACGTTAGAGTTTCTGTCTTGAGACTTTGTCACTGGGCACAAATGCTGAAAATGGGATTGAATAGGATTAGCTACACTTGTCAAACTTCCCAAAGGTGATTTGCACTTGTCTAGCGACTCTCTCGAGCCACCGAAGTTGTTAAGGTTGCTCCTTTCGAAGCGGAGAATCATATCTCTGACGCTTGCTCTGTCCTTTCTGATAATAACACTGTCTTCATCGGAAGCATTTCCGGAAGACGACTGAAGCTCGTAGTCGAGCTGCGTGCAACACTCCTCTTGTGTCATGGCGTGGTGGTGGCAAGCACAAGGTTACACAAGCCGCGGGCACGGGTGAGCGAGTTCATATCAAAACGTCCGCGCTGCGCACCTCCGACACGCGCGCGCTTCTGATAACCAAACACGACTGACAGCGGCGCGCGCGCCACACCGCGCCCACCGCTTTCATAAAACACCAATGCACACAAAACACACTGCCAGCTGGAAACGGAACGCGCAGTTCTACTTATACTGGATGACTTTTAATGTACCCTAGAAAATTATCTTTATTCGGTTCCTAAACGCCAAATCGCGTTAAAAATACTTAGCGATACGAATCGTACTCTCATTATGCTCTAAAACATTATGGACTCGCGTTACATCGACTAAGTCTGTGCAATAATATTTCCATTTACATTATCATGTCAAATACCCTGAATTAAAAGAACTGTCAAACATTACAGTACTTATTAGATTAAATACACGTCTGATTTTTTCGTGCTAAATAGAGCAAAATCAGCAAAATCGGTTTATCAAGATCTTTATTTATCTTATATCGGATGCTATTGTCTTATTGCTAATCTGAGCAATACACTGGGTTACTAAACTCAGTGGCGGTAGATCGTATTTAGTTAGTTTTTGAGCCTCATGCCAAGGTTATCTCAGCCGCCTAAAATACAAGTGCCTGCCTGCTGCAAGTAAATAAAATCAGTCAATGCAATTAACGCAAGCGCTTGTTTTTATGACTTCTGAATTATACTTTAACTTAATTTCTAAATACCTGCACATTATAAGATTTTTTACGCCTTTAGAATGGCGGTTAAACATATGCATCAAGTATTATCTACATATTTTGTCCATTTAATATCGAACAATTTAGATTTATCCTTATCCGAATCGCGTGCTCAAAATGCTACCTGCTTGCGAAGCGTGATACGTGCTTATAAAATGCATCGTTAAATCATTACTGAGAGCGCTATTATTACTCCATATTTTCTAGATTCGAATCTACGGAGAAAATTTGATTGCCATGCCATAAAACGTGGACGGGTTGACCTATTTTGAAACTGAAAAAAAAATCTAAGCAATGCGGTATTTGTAATTTAACGTTCTTGCCACGTTTTCATGTATTAGATTTTTTTTTCAATATAATATATGAGAGTCTAGTGACATATCCAAACCAACAGTCAAAGTAACATGTGCTTCTGGAACCTTCAAATAATATGTAGGTAAGTATATGTTATAAATAAAGAGATCCTTAAATTAAAAAAAAAACTAATATATTATTTAATGTCTACAACACAAACGTACAACAAAATAAAATTACACTATTTGTTCATTATAATTAATCGAAGTCTAATTTCCTGAAGGATCCTTCGACTCCAAACAAGTTTGAGGAGTTCTTGGGGGTGCCAGGCCTCTTGGACTCGTCGGAGCGGGCCTCCTCTTGTTTCAAGAACCAGTCGCCATAGCTCTCTACTTTAGCTTTCCAGTGATCTGCGAAAATAACATTAGATGTGAGTTTCTAGTCGCCGCTGTTGTGTTATACAATTTGTTCACACATGTCATTTATTACATACTTAGCGCAATATGTTTTGCAGGAAATCGTTAAGTATTAGTTTTTCAACAATAGGTACAGACAGCCAGCACATCAAGCTATCCCAAAGTGTAAATTTTTCCCAATTGAACATAAACCTTATTATTATGTTGTAAAGTTGAGAAGTCATCAAAGAAATATGTCAGATTGGGGTAGCTTGATGTGCTGGCCTCTGTACATCGCATAGCGTTAAAAAGTATCAAAAGTATCTTTTAACCAACTTTGATTTAATAATATACTGTTTATATCCTCATCACATAAAGTTTTGTGCGAATACATTTACAATACATTTAAAAGTCATGATGGCCCAGTGGTTTAGGCCTAGCCTCTTGTGCACGAGGTTGTGGGTTCAAACCTGGGCAAGTACTAATGTGAGTTTTCAATTCATATGTACTTTCTTAGTTTATCTTGGACATCACTGACGTCGGTGAAGGAAAACATCGTGAGGAAACCTGGACTTATATAATTAATACTAGCTGACCCAGCAAACGTTGTTTTGCCATATAAAATGTTTGGGGTGGACCACCCTTATCATTTAGGGGTATGAAAAATAGATGTTGTTTCCGATTCTCAGACCTGCCCGATATGCACACAAAATTTTATAAGAATCGGTCAAGCCGTTTCGGAGGAGTATGGGAACGAACATAGTGACACGAGAATTTTATATATAAGATAAGTCTGAAATTGCCAACCCGTCTTGAGCAAGCGTGGTGATTTATGCTCGTGCCTTCTCTGTTTGAGAAGAGGCCTTTGCCCTGCAGTGGGACAGTAATAGGCTGGTACTACTACTACTACATTTACAATAGGTACTTATTAATTATTAAATGAATGTCCAACAGATGATAGAAGTGCTGTTTCCTAGCACCTAGCTAGGAAAGAGCACGTCTTTAAAAAACAATCTGTATTACAGAGTAACAGTTCCTGCCACAGCATAGTAAAGCCTCTTTTGCTGTTCTGTAGTTCTTGCCCCCTACATACACTTATTGACGTCCCAGTCCTATAGTTAGGAGAAATATTTTATGATACATTTTTTAATATAATAAAACTGGTATTTAATTTTAAGTTTGTGCGTGAGGGGGTGTTTATTGATATTCTATTTATTTATTTATTAAATACTACAATCCACACAATGCTATAGGCATTTTCTACCAGCCAATCTTTAGGAGATGCAGAGACAAACAGTACTAGGTGCAATTTCAGAAATAAAATCTAAAGGTGTATAAATGTAAATATTACAAACTAAAGTTAAGTTACCTGTTAATTCTTGTAAGTCGCCGTCGGTACCGCCATATTCAACTGGCAGGACAGACTTTGGTATTATTTTATACAGGGCCGCATAGTTTTTATTATGAACACGAATCTAAAATCAAAACAAAGATCGTACTTATTACTTGCATGCTTTTATTAATTTGCTTCCGAGAATCGATACTTGTTTTACATTGCAAACGTACGATTAGACATTATACGGTTCAGTTTACAAGAAATATGACTAATACACGACTTCTTATTACAACGATAGACACTAATTAGTGAATAAACTTACTCTCTTCTTTAATTTCTCTCCTAAAAACGCTTTGAATATTGTGAATGCCGTTTCAAATCCTGCTGGTGTGTTCAGGATGTGGTTTCCTCTTACTCGTACTGGGAGACCCTTCTCGAAACACGATATGATCTTCTTGGCTAAAGCTGGAGTCCATTGACTTAGTACATTTATTCCTACATCTTTCATGTCGACTATTACAACCTGAAACAAACGCTTGGTTTAAAACCAATCTGCCTCGTAAAATTTTGATTAACCATAAATCCATCTTGTGGCGGCATTTTTTCATTAATATAGATTCACATTTCTTGCTCAGTTCTTATTATGAAAAAAAGGCCTCGACACGACCCTTATAATCCCATCCTGACCGGAATGTCGGTAAAGTGATCCTACCTCGCCAGCAACAGAGAAATTGTCATCTTCAAGCAATAATATCTCGGTCACCATGAGGGCCACCTTAATTAAGTCAGCCAGGTGATACTTGGAGGGGTCGAACACCCCTAGCCTCATTAAACATATTCGTGGGGCATCTTCACTTGTACAATTCTTCAGGGGAAGGAAAACTCTGAAAGTAAATGAAAAATTCATGTTTGATTATTCAACAGACACAAAATACTACTGCTTGAATAAAAATGGATGAGATTCGCACAAAAATAAAAGTAGAACACTGGGGCCGTTTCCAAAACCACATTTTAGCCGAAAGTGCCCACTGTTCCACTTTCCTCATTTAGTCAGCATTGATTAGACGCTGGGGTAAAAATATTTTCTTACCCAAGTTTAAGTATTTCTTGAACCTTTGTCCCGCTGGGATCTCTGTTTGCGAAAAATTCTGGCACAATAGTTTTTAAAGTGTAATACATATCCAACTTCTCTTTCGCTCTTTCGAGGCTGTATTTTCCACCGCGCAAAAATCCTGTCAGCCATTGGTCCGCTGGAAATTTATTTTTATTTTAATACGTTTATTATCTCTTAATGATTAAATATAATACTCGTATTTATTAAAAGCAAGTATCACTGAGCAATTTCGTACAAAAAAAAAAGTCACGGAATGTACTAGCTAATGAGACTTACAGCGACATCTATTAAAATAATATGAAACTATAATGATTAAAGTGGCGTCATACACAGATGGTATGCTTTGAGTTGCCAGCGTTTTGTAGCAGTGCTTGCTTTATTTAATACAGTGTTGTTAACATAGATGTCGCTATTATAAAAATAAATTGTATGATAAATTGTTTCAGATGGTGTCAACGTATTCCATGAAAATATTAGTTAGCAGTAAGAATGTCAATAGGTGTTATATTTGTAGGTTTATACCTATTTGTACCGAACTTACTTGGTTGTACAGATTTCAAATGTGGTTGCTTTCTGAGCCATTCTCTTATGGCTGCAAGGTCAGACTGAACCCTTCGGGGATTCTCATTGATTTCTTTGGCGGCCTTCTTCGCGAGAGCAGCTGATAGAGGTCGAACTGCCATTTTCAATCAATAGTATGTTGTCAAACCTAAATGAAAAGATAATACGTATTATTGTTATTAGTCACGAATCCGAGCAAATACCTAACACCTACGTAGCTATCTGAATGACTCATATTTTATTGTGATTAATTTTAGTTTGATAAAACAGTAGCCTTACTATATTGTATCTTGTTCAAGGCCAATAGGTAAAAGTGAGGTATTATTTATGTATGTGTAATATCAACCAGTGTTTTTATCTTTCATTCCGTGATAGATGAGTACGTAGGTGATTTGAGTGAATCGCATGCCATATCAGAGTAAGCCAATATTAATTATTTACCATTAGCGCCTCATTTACTTCCCTGACATAAAAAAGAAGCTTAAAGAAAAATCAAACTTAAAAGTAGTTCATATTTAATATGTACGGAGACCAGCACCTACCACCCCAATCTGTCCATTTTTTTATGGTTTTCAACTTTATAACCTTAGACCTTTAGAACCTTACACTTATTGTAAGGTTCATGTTCAATTGAGATAGTTGACAGTTCGGGATAGCTTGATGTGCTGGCGTCTGTACCTCCAGTCGTTTGGATGGTACGTAGTACACGGCGTTCTGTAGTATCTGCCATGGGGTAAAGATATAAGTTTCCATATGTATCTATGTATGCCCAGCCATACCCTGAGTTTAATTGTAATAAAATGAGAACACGAAATTAAACGGAGAAAATAATTATCTACGAATAACTTTTTAATTATATGAACATAGTATTACAACAATACAACCTTCTTTGTATATTTAATTAA
This sequence comes from Phlogophora meticulosa, assembly GCA_905147745.2. Taxonomy (NCBI): domain Eukaryota; kingdom Metazoa; phylum Arthropoda; class Insecta; order Lepidoptera; family Noctuidae; genus Phlogophora; species Phlogophora meticulosa. Next base: position 10,874,862 of record LR990522.1, on the reverse strand, counting down.
GTGAGTATGTAATTAGAGTATCAGACGGTGTATTGTGATGAGTAACCAACGCTAAATATATACGCAGTGTGTCCTAATGAGGCAGTAGTTTATAATTAGCAACATATTATTATCATAAATTGTTTGATGATGCACCTACTCGTTACTGTGTTACATTCAAGGTAATAGGCGTGTTTACATTATTTAAAATAAGTAATAACTAAATTATTTTGTGACCATTATTGTATTGACTTCATTAGGGTAGGGTGTCAGGGTAGAATTGTCTTTAGTTTTCGTTGACGCATTGTAAAAAATGCTTAAAGCAGCGTAGAAGACGTGTAAAAAGAAAGAAAATGAGTTTATTTGCGCTTGTTTAGAGGCGCGTAGAGACGCAGCGGCGCAGCGTAAAGGCGCGTAGGCGCATCATAGAGGCGCGTAGGGTTACGTAAAAACACCGTGAAGGCGCGTAGATGCGCCGTATAAAGTTAGTTTCGATGTAACTACTGACAAATATTTTGGAGTTCCAACCACAATATATTACGTATAATAATTGCCTTTTTAAATAAATATAGAGTGTTCCGAAAATTAAACAATAGAAATGTTAAGTAGAGGGCAGTCAACTGACTGCCATGACTACTGTGTTATTTATTTTATTTCCGTTATGGTTATTTTTATAACACTGTGTTTACGGTGATCAAAGATATAGCGGCTACGTAGCTTTTACGTTGGACCAAAAACTTAATGCGAAAGCATTCTACAATACCCTTAATTAAGTTTACTAAGTCATAAGCCCATATTATTTAAAAAATAAATTTTATTCAGATTTTAGATGATTGAGAGTTACCTTGTTGCATAAATAAATAAATATAAATACCACAAAAATGTAGATAATTTTATGACACCACTCACCTAATTTATGTAATTATTTTAGTAAATATACCTTTTGCGTAATCATAACGCTAAAAACTGGAATAAAAACTTAAGTATTTAAAATGGCTTCGCTTCAACAGAATGTTTTGGCTTACAGCACTGTCTACACTATAATGCATGCAAGAAGAGCGCGATATTAATGTTATAACTCGATCACTGATATGATAACGTGTTATTATTAATAAAATAAAAACAAAATTAGATTAACACCTGCTGTGGCAATGATATAATTAAACACCTACTTCGTTTACTTATTAGGTACCTACCTACTTAAGAAGCTGATAATTTGAGTCTACATCTATCTATTCTATACTTTATTATACCCATACCAAATAATAACATACAGGAAACATATTAATAAAAAATAACAATGGGCGATTTTATTGCATATTGCCCCAGCGCTGAATTATTTTGTTGGCTTTTTCCTAATTTTTATGTTTTAATTCTGATATTTTCAATTTGAACCCAAGAGCTTTTAAACGTTGAGTCGATGGCTCATCAAGCCTGTATAATATAGTTTGCCTGTTGTGCCAGCACTTTTCTCCACCAAAAGGTTGACTGGTAGAAAATGCCTATGGCATTAAGTCCTCCTCTCTGTATTAATGTACTTGTTATAAATAACATATTGATTTGACATCGTGTGCAATTATTTTGAAAAATTATTTGTAAAATTCTGGCAATGCATATTTATAATTTTTTGGCGTTTTGCTTTATCAACCGTGTTGCTTTTATGAGTCATTCAACTCATAGGCAATACGGTACTCATAGATACTATTTACTTAAAACTTGTAACTATGAGTGTTGTAATTGTATCGCACATTTACTTACAGATAAAACTTTTTGCAATATTCATTTCCATCCCCTTTGTTTCGTCTCCTGGTTCGGTAACAAAGGTAGATTTACACTGATACTTTCATGAATCATTTTGTATCAATTTAGATAACCTACATGTTTATCATTGGTAATGATTCGTTACATTGCTTTATAGCATTTTATATAGAGTTAATACCTACTTTTTGATTATTATTTTTTTAATCCTTGGCACACTAGGATTTTCTTCTGTGTCGTGGATGCGATTACAAACATTTAACAGCCAGACCCGGAAGAACTACCTGTAGACCGTACAAATATTTGCTTTACATTGGTTCAGAGATGTTGCAACAGTGCAGATGGTGACAGTTATTTCAGTTCAATCTCAGATTTGCATCAGACTGCTTGAAATTTTATCTTGTGTTAGCATTCGGATTTATCGATACTTTAATTTTTTTATACATTTTATTGAATTATATTTTTAAATCGCCTCCTGGATACTGCACATTGCAATTTTACAAAGTACGACTACATTTAAAGGCGGACTTAATAATCCTATTTCATATAGCCAGTGACACTCAGGGTTTCAAAATGATCTATAACCCCCACTTGTTAAAATTCATTACAGAGTGTTCCAAATAAGTAGATATTTATACTTATATTCTGGAGGAAAAATTTGTTCTGAAGTGCTAATCTGACTTTTATTGCTGACCGTACAAACGGGACTATTATAATTGGGTACACATACCCGCACAATATACTTATGTAGTTAAATCACCTCATGGTGTAAACAAACTGAATCTAAATGTGTATCTTTATATCAACAAAGGAAACTGCAAATCCCTAACAAACCAATAAATTATATATTATCATGATTCTTAGTACTAAATACCCCACACTAATTGTAATATATTATAGTAGGTCCTTGTAACACAGTGTGGTCTCAAATTGTGTAGCTATCAACAAATGTAAGGAAAACATTATGGGTATTTTGGCGTTTCCTGCTTTGTTGCTATGTCGTGTTATTGATTATAATTACTCAAATACTTGATAATAATAATAATAATGCTTGACCAGAGGGCGGGCTCGTTTGTCGCCCAAATAATTAGTTTTGCCATCCAACGTGACAATGCTGCCAGTCTTTTGGGTACGTTTCCAGAGGACAGCGATGCGGAGGAGTACTTTGACGCCTGACGCCTCACGCCTTGTTTTGTTTTTGTATATACTTATATAGTAAGGTTTTTATATTATAATTGTTTATATTTAAAAAAAATATAAGAACTACTCCATACATAGTTAAATGACTTTAACGTTTCTTACTGATTCTTTCTTTCTCACTGAAAACTCGCAAATCAATAGATTGGAAAACAGTTGGTTAACAAACACCGCCTATGAATGGTAAGACTTCAGTTTCTTTATTACGATTGTTGCTTTTATACATTCGCGATTATTTTACTTTTGCTTGGTTTCTGACTTTCGTTTTCAATTTGTCAAATTAAAATTATAAAAGGCTGATTTTAATTACTATCATGTCGCTAACACCAGAAGAATGTACAAGTATCGTACTACCACTATTTACTATGTTAGAAGAAGACTGAAGTTAGCGAAGTACAGTAAGAACAATTGGCGTGTCACTTTGTAGAGTGCGGCGAAACTAGGCAGAACATAAGAAGATTTCGAATCAGTAGACTGTTTGACTTTTTTAACGTAAAAGAAATTGTTTTTTGTTTTTTTTTATATATATTTTTGACAATTAAACTTGAGTGTTTCCAATATTTGGTGGTGTTTTATTAACTGTTAAATTATCTTGAACATACACAGTTTCATTCATGCTTCTAGCTCTAATATTTTAAGGGTAATTTTAATTTTTCGCACTGACCCCATATTCTTTGTCCGCGAATGTAATTGCGTATGATACTGTGAAAAGATGGGCAAAAATGGTGAATCATACATTAATTTAATATTCTAATCTCTCATCATTATCATAATCGAAATAACGAGCTTTAATACACTGAGATAACAATCAGCTTAGTGTTTTTTATAAAGAAACAAATGTTTCCTCAAGTGAATGTGATATAAATAAATTATTTGACCTACCTTCACAATAACAATATTTCATCAACTTCACGGCACTCACTGTGGCTGAAAACTGATAGCGTAGAACCAAAATATCTTCGAACGGGAAGTTAGATGCATTTTACCGCCAAACAATCTGCACGGAATGGCCGGAGTATGCGCGCTTAATCTCGACTTCTTACTTGTAAAATGTAACACTATATAGATGACATTGAATTTGCTCGTTTCATTCTCCACGCCGACGTGTAACTATTCTATGTACCCTTTCACACCTCGCTTTTAAAACGGAAACGTGCACATCTTCGTTTACATGCAAATGTAGTAATTCTGGTGTATTTTAGTCTTTACAACAGATCAGAGAGGAAAAACATGCGCTTCGGCTATCATCGTCTATTTTCGGGAATACGATCTCGTGATGATCTAATATAGAGTTGTTACAATGAAGGAAGTACTTGCTTATAGGTATATGTTGTACTACCATGACATAGATAGCCTTCTCCAGATTCTGCATTGTTGAGAATCGTTCGCCGCTGATAAGTTTCCTAGCTTCGACACTGATTGATTTTGATGTGCCGTCATCCGCCTTTTTGTTTTATTGATCCGAGGTTGAAAATCCTCATGGATGTCCTCCACCCTGGGGGGGCGGAGGGGTCTGTCAGGTATCCGCCTATCCGCAGCATAAGTATAACAACTTTGCCGGTAATTATATTTTCCAGCTGTTCGGGGCCGTGGGGACTGAGTGCTCATCTTCTTTTTAAAGAAATTTGAAAACGTTTAGTTGATGCTTCTATAAACCCAATGGCTGACTCCTACTATGGCCAAAGGCTAAGCTTTGCCATTCAACGTGGCAATGTCGCCAGTCTTGTGCTCTGTACCCGTCAACAGCGATGGCGATAATTTTTGACGCCTTATTTAATTTACTGTTATGTTAATTGGTTTATTTTATATAATATACTAACATGCTAGTATTTAATTGAAATAAACAACTGTTTTTTTTTTTCATTTCAATCGCACAATATTCTCGCACGCAATAAAGAAATCATTAGTGCATTTTTGAATTGAGAACTTACTAATTTTGTTTTTGGTACATTTCAGGTTCCCACACTAAAAAATAAATTTGTGAATGTTCCCTATACTGGTATAAATATTTGTCCTTTTTCCAAAGGCGGCAAGGTGAACAAACCCATTCAGCCTGTAGCGGCCTTCTCCGTGACGGCTTTATGTCTGCAATATCGTGTTCTGACGCATTTCTGACGTTCATACTTCTTCTATACGATGATTGATCTGTGTCGTATCTTTGAGAGCACCGTGTTTTATTGTTCTTTAGTTTAAATAAGAAAACAACTGCAATATTCTTTGCTACCTTTACATGTACATTATATCTAAGTAACTTTTGTTCATATTACCATTACATAGACCAGCGATTGTTGGTTGATGAAGATCACGTATTAAATAACCTAACTAAAACAAAAAAAAACAAGTTTGTGAAATAAGCAAATTTAATAAAAAATAATTTTCTAAGACACTGTAATATTATTACATATATTACTCGTACAACAGTACCACGCCCGACTCAATCTATATCGAGCTTCCTAAAGGACCCATCTTCCATAAGATCTGCGGCGACCGGAGGTCCAATTCTTTTGGACTCGTCTGTACCCAATTGTTCCTCATACTTCATCCAGTCGTGGTATTCCTTGAATTTTGTCACCCAGTATTCTGAAAATCATTTGAAAACTAAAAGAAGTCGTAATAGTAGTCATTTATACGAGACTACGAGTCAGTGCTGCAAAACTGTGTTCCAACGACTAAGTCTCCGAACATGCGTTAAACTTCGTACAAAATCACATTAAAACTTATTTTGTTAGTAACCTATACACAGTTTACCTATATTTTCCGCAACTGTAGGCCCTGTGCCACCGTACTCAGGAGGAACAATTTCTTTTGGGATGTCCTCCATCATCTCTTCTTGTTTTTTGTGGATTTTCAACTGTGAATACAAGCGTACATATTCATTGTATCGACGTTACATTCAACACGTAATAATGCCTTTAAAAAATACAGTATTGCCAATAAATTATAGTGGTGTCTATTTAGCTGCTAATTAAATCTTAGAATAGCAAAAAGAACGTCATTAAAATATCAAAGCGCAGGCTGATTACTGACGAGACAATAATGCACGGTATTAAAGAAGTAAAAAATAATACTCTAATGGCATCCTCCATTATTTTACACAGCTAATGGCCAGTTCACGACGTTAAAATAAAAAAAGGGTTATATCTTTTTGCACAAAAACAAAGTTAAATACAAACCAGTTTCATTTTAAATAATAATAAACTAATGGAAATGCTGATGGTTTAATAATAGGTCTTTACCTATGAAATTGCCGTTTTGTATGAAAAAATTTAAATGACTTTTTTTCATGTATTTTTTATTTGTATTAATCGAAGTAATCACCCATGCAATCAATGCATCTTTGCCAACGCAGTGGCAGTTTATTGATGCCCTTCTTAAAGAAATCAGCTGGACGGGAGGCAACAAATTCTTCAAAGGCATTTTGTACTGCCTCTCGGGTATTGAATTTTTTTCCCGCCAAGAAGTTATCCAAATTCTGGAAAAAGTAGTAGTCTGTAGGCGCAAGGTCTGGTGAGTAGGGCGGATGACGGAGAGCTTCCAACCCCAGTTCTTGCAACTTGGAGACCGTCTGCTGTGCAGTATGAGGTCGCGCGTTGTCGTGCAGGAGCAGCGGAGACGAGCGATTGACCAATGCTGGTTGGAGATGTGCCAGCTTCTCCATCATTGTGTTCAATTCTTCACAGTACACATCTGCAGTAATGCTCACCCCGTTTGGTAAGAAACTGTGTTGAATCACACCGGCGCTAGACCACCAAACAGTGACCATCACTTTTCTTGGGGTAAGTTTTCGTTTAGGGCATTGTTTAGGTGCTGAACCAGGATCCAACAAACTTGCTGAGCGCTTGCGGTTATCAAACAGAATCCATTTTTCATCGCAGGTAACAATGCGGTTCAAAATTCCTTCATTTGTGTGTCTGTTGAGCAGTGCAAGGCACGTCTCGACGCGTACTTCGCGCTGGCGATCATTGAGTTCGTGAGGCACCAGGAGTTTGTCAAGCTTTTTTACCTTGCCAATTTGACGCAAATGGACCAATATTGTTTTGACGCTAACGTCAAAAGCTGCTGCTAATTCAGCCGTAGATTGTGTATCATCAGCTTCCACAATCGCCTTTAATTCGTCATTGTCGACCAAAGTCTTCGGACGACCGCGAGGTTCATTTTTCAGGTCGAAATTCCCAGAACGGAAGCGAGCAAACCAATAACAGGTAGTGCGTTGGTTTGTAGTGTTAGCTCCGTAAACGTCGTTGATGTTGCGTGCCGCTTGTGCCGCGTTGCTGCCACGACGGTACTCATATTCCATAATTACTCGAATTTTTAACGTATCCATGATGACGAAAAAGATTTAAATGCGATGAAAATGTAACACTAATCAATAAACAAATGACTACTTTTGGAAAAAAAAATCCATGTTTTTAAAATAAAATTAATTTGAAATTAGAATTCTTAGCCAAACAAAAAATATTTTGATTTGAAATGGCCAGTACTGCAGAACGGCAATTTCATAGGTAAAGACCTAATATATTATCTAAATATGCACCTATGTAGTAGTAGGTATATTTACTCATTAACTGAATGTATTTAAAGAGTCACGATGGTTTTACCTATTTAATAAATAAAACCAATATTTACCCGTTGCTTGGCTTTTTCATTTAAAAATCCAGAAATGAGCGTAAATATTTTCTCAACTCCGGACGGTAAGTTTATGTGGTGACTGCCTTTTAATCGAAGAGGCATGGAATCCTGTAAAAGTAGAAGAAAACTGTTAAGTTGCTGTTACTCCATTATTGAAAAAAAAACTAAAGAAAGACTCAGTGAATTGAATGTTCTTTCTATTAAGAGGTAGAACACATTTGCAATTAATCATTCTGTTATAATCGCATCATAGTGCATCTACTGCATATACTTGCGTACTTAACACATTACGTGATTGCAATTACAATTATTTAGTATTTTCAAATTGTATTATGTATGTCTTTTCCCCACTTCGTCAATAAGCATTTCCACGACTATATTCATTTAAAGTACAGTAGCAAATCAAGTCGCTATACTTCTCCATACTGATTGTTGCGTGCAGCTATCGATAAATGTGCGCGTTATAATAGTTTCATGTATAACACAACTATCGCGTTGCACTAAAGTTGCCATGCAATTTTAAAAATTGCACGCAATTCCTTTTGAAACTATCGCAAGTGTGAGCACACCTTGAGATATCGTTACTTTCCTAAGGTCCGTACAACTATTGTATAACAATTAATTGCTAGTGTGTAAGATTTCTTTAATATCTGGTTACGCTTTACGCACTTACTTAGGTATACCTATAGCTGTAGGTATTATGTAGATGTACTAAATTACAAGTCACACTCTCTGCCTCCATTCCAACAGAAGAAATCTACTCTACCAAAATGGAGGACTAGAAAGGGCTTAAAAAACGTAGGAAGTATTTCCTACATGTCGTGTATACGATTTGCTTTGATTCTGTTTAACACAAGATAAAGTGCGACAATACGTACTTGGCTCACAGCAACTATTTTCTTCAACATCGAAGGAGTGGCTTGCACGAAGTGCGACATCGTGACACCCTCGTAGTCAGTCACGACCTTAGTGCCCAACACGCAAGCAATATCGTCTTCTACCACCATAATCTGAAAACATGTGTGACGAACTAAATCATGCATAATATTCAGCACATAGTCTAGACTAACAGTTGAGGTAGATCAGCAGAATATGTGAATAAATATATTACTAAGAAACCCATTGTGCCAATTGTACGCACAAATACCTACAAACATTGTATGTGGGACTAAGATAACTCTTCACTTGAAGTGCAGTTTATAACGATGACAATGTCAGAGAGTGTTTTCGTAGTTATACGTATTTAATAGTACATATCTAAGTTATATCATATTAGCTTTACCTGGTAAGCGAGAAGATCTCACTTTATGTTCAGGCAATGACTATCCATTCCAGGACTCCTGGCAATGCCATGTCGCCTGTTGTGTGTTTTGTTGTGTACAATTTCCTTTCATAATGTATTTTCTAGTGTACAATAAAGTAGATATAAATAAATAACTCACAATCACCCTTTGTGGTCACAATCACAAACATCAAAAACGTCCCCGCCTTCAGAATCCAGGAAACATTCTAATCTTTTAGGAAAATTCCAAGTCTGCTGTTGGAAATACGCCCGATAAATACAAGGAATTAGACACGTCAGTTTTTCTGTTGTAATTGGTACTAATATAATCAACTCTAATTACTCAATTAGAGCAAACACCTGTATCATTTATCAGCCATAAAGATTGGCCTCTCTTAGGCTAACAGAGAATAATTACATCTACGCATGTTGTGATTGCAGATCGCAATTTGATTAAGTACGGTACGCTAAAGCAGATTTAGCGTACCGTACTTAATCAAATTGCGATCGCGAGAAATTACTTTGGAAATCATTTATATTTCTTCAGTTAGGACACCCTCGAAAGGACGAGTTAGTCTTCTTAGTCCAAAACCATGATCCAGCGAAGTAACAATTTGTTATTGAATATTCGTAGTCACCAAAAGTGATTCGATCCTATTGCCTAACAAATTTTGCAGCGGAGTCTAAGAGTATTTAGTTTACTCCACATCCCTGTTGCTTGATTATCCCAATGTCGTGCACTTTCCTTTGGTTCTGCAATTAAAGAACCCCGCTGGTACCAGAATTAGAGAGGCCACCTACTGGGACCGACAAGTAGCCACTTACTAGACTGGATCATAAATATGGACATGAATCATCACAATTACCTGTACTAAATAGTACAGCATGCACATGACGTCAGCCACGCTGTGTGTGGATGGGTCGAACCTTCCGGGTCGGATGACGATTACTCGTGGAAGCAGCTTATCTTTTGGATTCGGTAGAATAAAACATGTTCTGAAACAGAGAATGTATACGTTGACTGCTGTCTCAAGCACCTGAAACGGAGAGAGTATCCGAACACGGTTCGCGGTCAGGTTACTTCCCCTCTCTAAAGCCCCATAGTTTTAGTTGATGAATTGAATTGAACGCATGCGCTGCACACTACCGCCGGGAGCTGGAACCCTATCAAGGTGGGGGGCCTCGAGCCATCCGGCGGCCGGCGTCCTCTCTGTCAACGGTTTCATACTGTTCTTAATGTCATGCCCATTTTATTTTCAGACTTTTCAAGAGGGACTCGCTCCCTATAACATGGGACCACGGGACTTTTAAAAGTGACTGGTGAAATGTGAGTATTATAAAAACTCTCCTAAACTCTTTAGGGAATACGTACAGGCGTGTAAATGTGAAGGTGTAACGGAGAAGGTTATATTTAAAATTTAGTTTATCACTTTTCCTTACCCTACTCTGAAGAACTCAATGAACTTGGGATCTGTCGGTTTTATCCTTAAGGTCATGTCAGCAGCCGTGGTCCTGAGAGTGTAGTACAAGTCCAGCTTCTTCTTAACTCTTTCTAGACTGAATTTACAGCCTCGCAGTAATGCTATGAGCCACTGATCATCTGGAAATTAAACAAAGTATTTTTATAAACCAGTGGCCCGCCCCCGCTTCGCTCGTGTAATCATAAACTCTGACAGGGAATTCACAAATGCTTTTTTTTCTTTTTTCATTTATTCATAACCTTTATAAATCTATAAGTCACAGCACTATAAAACAAACCAGGAGACCCTACTTAATATCTTTATTTCTACACTACCACAGGAACACTTGCCACTGAAATATGCCTATATGTAAAGTTGTCTATCGACAGCGCAACCAAGTGATCAAGCACGCAAGTAATGAAAATGAGGCATCCTCTTTGGAAGGTAGTTATGAAAACTTTAAATTTTTATGCCAGAGTTAATTACTTCCTCACATATAAGTTTCTTATTTATTAACCTAAAGAATGAGATTTTTCATATTTAAAATACCCCTTTTCACGCGTATTAGAGATGAATTTTGATATCTCTCATCTCTTATATTCAAATCATTTTTTTGTAATTTTAGTAGTCTCGGCTCAGCAATAATGAGTCAGTCAGTCGCTCACAAAGTCACCACTTACCTCTTCAATTATGTATAAATATAAGTATTAAATGTAAACGATGTTTATCATTAAGTATGAACATTAATTTAACAAAACCGCCACATTAATCAAAAACATCATTTTTTATTCTCGTTACAAAAACTTCGCGTTTCAGTCAGCTTGAGACGTTAACTGAAATTAAATATTTTTTTCTTAACAAAAAACGGGATTTATAGACTGATCTGACCGTTAATATTTAACAAAATACGAAAACCGATTAAACAATTTGACGTCAAACAAGTAGAGGTAAATTTAAAAAAAAAATGAGAAGCAGTACCTTACTATGAAATGAAGTAAGTACCTACAGATAGATTGATAATGCCTAATCATGAAATAAAAAGTACCTGCATATTCAGTTGATTGATAGTAGGTGATCACGATAAAATAACACTTTATTACTTGGTTTTAGTAAAAGAAGGAATTTGTTACTATGACAATACATTATATTTACGAAACCCTTAACTATTCTGCTCGTCATATCATCGTTTCTATTGCATATATATTAAAGACACTTATTAATAGAACAACCTGCACCTATCCACACCTAAGACTTTGATTATCAAGATAAGCCCTCACAATTCGTTTCCATGTTAATTTACAGATATATCTTTACATTTCAGCAAATGCTGCTGTACCTTATGTGCATCTTTCCTTACATCTGAGAATGTAGGTGTATTTTTATGGTATAAGTCAAAACATTTCATACCTGTTCTAGCCTTCAAATGAGGCTGCTTCGAGATCCACTCCTTCAGATGTTGCAAATCATTAGGAACCTGATTTGGGTTCTCGTTCAACTCCGCTTTGGCAAGCTTTGCCAGTTCCGGAGACAGTTCACGAATCATTATTCCGTTGTTTTAGACCTGAAAAATACAATTCAAATTTATTATTGAGCAAACCAGGTTTACGTTCTGCCAATGAAAAAATAAATGCTGAAAATGACTTTCCTAACTGATGAAAATCAATACACCTATTCCCCACTTACCGTATATTGACGATTCAATAAAATCTTTTTATCTATCGTCTATCAATTAATTTGGCACTGATAAAGATATTTTTTTCATAAATAGTAAGTTAAAATAAAAAATAGAAAATATCTGTAATGATAATATAAAAGAAACAAATGTAAATACTAAGAATCGTGCACACATAATAAACATCATTTGTTTTAAAGTAATAGAAAGTAAGGTAAAACCCACCTTTGGTATCGTGCGCTGCCGGCGCGGGCGTATCGACTAACTGATAAAGAACTCGGCTGTTATCACAGTCGTGTTATGACACGGCGCAAACTGTCGATATTATCCAATCATGCGACGAGCACAATCAATGTCCTATTTTCACCATATTTACACGACAGCAATAAAACCGCTTTAGATCGACATAATTACTGTGAGATATTTTCCCCATGTGACGTTTTCAATTCATAACTATGTAATTTGTAAGTGTATCTTGGATATCATGACATCGGTGATGGATAACAATGCGTTGGTAACCCGACTTATTTTAAGTATCTAATATACGAGTAAGTCTAAAATCGCCTACCCGCCTTGAGCAAGCGTGGTGATTAATGCACCAGATTGTATGAGAAGAGGCCTTTAAAACAGAATACATAATAGTATCCTATATAATATATATCTATATAGATATATGGATATATATCCTATATCCTGCAGTAGAAAAGTAACAGGGTTTCTTTAATTTTTACATTTACCGCACCCCTACCCTTCGTTGTCTTACCTTATCCTCACTTATCGCGTTAAATGTGATATAATTATATTATATCAACCTATACTTAGATTGCCGATATCACCACATAATATATCGTCACCACCTACGATCACATATCACTTACACTGCAATTAATTCACTTTGTTCTCCGGGTGCTCTCCCTTTATCCACCAACATTGTGAGTGCTTTTGGTTTATAAAACTTTTCCAAATCTAGCTGCAATAAATCCACAAAGTCTTCCTTAATACTTCATCATCATCATCATCATCAGGCTATACTAGTCCACTGCTGGAAATAGCCCTCTCCTAATGAGCGCCATAGCGCCCTGTCTTCAGCTTGCCGCATCCAGCATCTGCCTTAATACTTCTGCTTCACGAATGACCCTGATTGGTGTTTACTTAAAACTTTATAAATACTTACTTTCAAAAAATTGTGTTGTTTATTTGACATTACACCCGGAAACCTCTTTACCTTGAGAGTTTGAGAAATACACAATCACTTGAGTACCTATGCACTTACATTAACGGAAATAAAACAGGATTTTTACTTTCCTTAAAATATTTATATTTGCACGAGTTTAACAATAACTATCGGGAAATGGTGTGACCTTTGAGTATCTAATACTCAATTAGTGAGATCAATGTTGACATTATATTGATAACCATAATCTAATGTCAACCTTATAATAGAGATAGACCTCACCGTCATCATAATTTAATTTGTTTTAATAATAGTCTAGTTTAATCACCATAATAACACGCGTAATATTACAATTACATAGTTTGTTGTTATGCAAATATCTTAACAGAAATCAGTAATACTTCGATAAGAAGCTAAACCGGGCTTGGCTTTTCAAAGGCTCTCAATGGTCGGCCCTGAAAGGTCGATTTTGATGACATTTAAAGTACACAAAGCATTAAACCTGGTACAATCAAGTGGCTGGGTCAAAACTATCATGTGATTCAGGAACTGTATGAGTTTGAAGCTCGAGTTTCGCTTTTGTACGAAGTATTTTTATTTCTTATTCATATAGGTTAAGCAAATTGCTAATCCACGTCAAGTCGTCTAAAGGATCCTTGGATCCCTAACATGCTTTCCGTAGTCTTGGGCTTGCCTAGTCGCTTTGATTCATCTGTTCCAAACTTAAGATCTTCGTCAAACCAGTCTCCGTATTGGTCTAATTTCTTCAGCCAGTAGTCTATTAACAAAATTAAGACTTGATAAAGGCTATCTGGTATCTATCAACTAAGTTGGTCTTTTAGCGAAAGTTAAGGTAAGTAATATTCATGACTACTACTTTTATCTTTGAAAGATTGCCATGAACACAAGACAGCATGTACTAAAATTAAGGAAGTATCGTACCTATGATTTCCTGTTTGGTTCCGCCTTGCCCTCCATACTCTTTTGGCAATGTTTCTGCTGGTACGTATTTATGAAGCACTCTTAAATCGTTGCTATACATATGAACCTGAAAAATTAAATCCATTAAGTCTTCTTAAGGCATTACTAGTCTTGTATGTTATGGACATAAGGGTTATGGTACTCACTTTTTTCTGATGTTTCTCATTTAGCAGTCTTATAAGTAGATTGAATAGTTTTTCGAATGCTGGCATTGTATTTATGAAATGTAAACTTTTCAGTCTTAGCGGTGAAGCATCCTGAAATATAATTCCGCAATGTAGCACATCTGTGTCGGTCATGAGTCTTGACGAACAAGCATGGTAATGAAAAATATACACTTTGTTTCAAAGTTTACCTGTCCCGCTACTACCAATTTCTTTAGCAACGTTGGTGTCATTTGCATGAAATGTGTCATACTTATTCCTTCAAGGTCTATTACATTGAGAGTCCCGTTTACAATAAAAGCATCGTCTTCTAAGTACATGATCTGTAAAATATGAAGAAGTTTTGAACACAAACAGTATTAATGTTGTTGCCTGACATACGCGTGACTTTTGTGGAATCTTTCTGGTCACTGTCGGGTTGTATAATGATAGAAGCCACTTTTGGGCAAATATTCTCCCTATGACTTCCAGCTGTTTCGATCCAGAGCTAGTTTAGATCATCTAGCTCTTTCTTCTGCGTAATCCCCAGCGACGCCAGCCCTCCAAATAGCCGTTATTTATAGAAAGTAGTTAAAGTCAAAACTTTTATAGTAATAGAAACTGAGTCCAATCTAAGTATGATATAAAATAAATTGTTCCAACCTGCTGAAAACAATGTGCAAAGGACACGACATCCACGGGTGAGATCTTGTTAGGGTCGTAGAGGCTTGGTTTGACTATGATGACCCTTGGGTCCAGGGGTGATGCCAGCTTCGGCAAGACTAACGCTGCTCTGAAACAATATTAGTGAGTACAGGCA
Source organism: Phlogophora meticulosa (assembly GCA_905147745.2). Taxonomy (NCBI): domain Eukaryota; kingdom Metazoa; phylum Arthropoda; class Insecta; order Lepidoptera; family Noctuidae; genus Phlogophora; species Phlogophora meticulosa. The sequence continues at coordinate 10,859,767 of LR990522.1, read as the reverse complement.
ACCGCATACCAGTAGCAACAATTGGACACCGACGCCTTTGTTTCGAAGCAGTAACGACCATTTTCGTAGTGCAGTGTACTGTCTAACACTTTTTATTTAATTCATTATTTCTTCTCCAAAACTACAAAACACAATTCAGCCTAAATCGCAGCAAGATAATAGTAATTTTTGTACCGTTTTTTTCTAATAATACTGCACAAAAATTCCTAATATCTTGTTGGGTAGATTATGGCATGTACTAAAATAAAATTAAGTAGAATTATCCACACTTAAAATGCAAACGGACATTTCCCATCTCCTTAGAAATATATGATCAGCCCACCATGAATAAAATAAAAATAATAACTTACCCCGTTTGCAGTAAATCATTAAACCTTTGTGTATTAGGTCTGAAACCAAATAAGTCCGGTGACAGTGTTCTTAACGAGTAGTACAAATCTAGCTTCTCTTTAGCTCGTTCTAGACTGTGCTTAGAGCCCCTCAAGAATGCTGCCAACCATTGGTCATCTACAAATCAATTATCAGTTACTACTGTGTATAAATAATAGTGTGTTGGCTGACACAATCATGGCAAATAAATTAAATTTCATGTTTTGTATACGTATGTAGAATTATTTCTGTCTAGTAATGTTAATTACTTCACATGCATTTGCATAGAATCAGTTTCTTTGTTGCTGGGGAGTTTATAGCGCCACTTCTTCTTCTCGGATTATCCACTAGGAAGTGATGAAGGCTGGAAGTTTAGGGGTACTGTCTTTTGTAACTTTAGATGATTAAAAAAGCTGATTCTCAGCCTAATATGAATGTGAAAATATGGGGGTCAAACAGCCAATCGCTCCATGCAAGATGCCGACATTTAGTTGCATCCGGTAAGTCCGGAAGCCGACACCAACATGGTCGGTAAAAGGCTAAGCAGGCGATAAGATCTTGTCGTATGAGTTAATTTTTCAGCATACTCTGACTCAGAGGTAAAACAGGAGGATTCTAAATGAACTGGGTCTACCTGGCTACATACATATATATGACAATACATATATTGGAACCAATCCAGACTTTAATCCCGCCTAGTCCGGAAAAACTCCTTAAAACAAGTTTTGCAAAAAGCGGTTTAGTGCGGCTGCAAAAAAAGTAGGATTGTTTTGTTCATTATAATGATGCATCAGTTAAATTGACAAGGCCAGTCAGTAGTGTTCAAATGTTGAATCGTTACCTGAAGAGGATTGAAAAAAAAACTAGAAAAAGTGCTTGTATTTTAGGAAGAATACGATAAAAAAGAAGACTTAGTTATTATTACAGTTGAAGTTCCATTGAATAATTATGAATTAGACGAATATAATAGTTTTCCCCAATTAATTCACCCCATATTTCATAATACCAATAGTACACACACATCAAGCTACCCCAAAGTGTCAATTTTCCCAATTAAACTTGATCCTTATTTATTTTAATCAAACAGGACTACAAGAGAGATTGTGGATAAGTTCTACCGGCACAGAATATATGAAAGTAAGTACCTACTACCGGAGAAAACGGGTCAAAAAAACAAAACGTGCATATTATGGAGAACACTTCTTTTATAATCGATATTCCCAGAAATCGTGATGTTTTGGCAAGATAGTGTGAGATCAACTTTTACAGTTAAATGTAAGATCTTCAAATTTAAATTTGGCTGAAAAATGCAAAAAAAACGATATTTGCCAGCTTTGGTTTTGAATGATTATTTTTTTAAATAAAAGATGGGTACTTTTGACATTTTTTTATAATAGTATTTCCAAAATTTATAACGTCTATTTTGACTGGACTAATAATAAAGTTAATATATTGGTATTATTTTTTAAATACAATACAATATGGATGTAGATAAAATTATCTTAATTATTAGTAATTACTCGTAATTGTAATGGTTATTTTAATAAATGAATAGAATTAATTACCTTTTTTTTATTTATCAAAATACCACTTAAATTTTTATTTTTGATTCAACTCTAGGTTTATTTTGGCCTTGTTTTATCTGGTACTTTTCCAGTACTACCTAACTAGTAAGCTTATTCTGATAATTGCCCTCACTAACGAAATAAAATAAAATTATTAAGGTACCTGCTCTAGCTCTCAAATGAGGCTGTTTACTAATCCACTCTTTCAAATGTTTTATTCCTTCCTCGAGTTTCTTCTGAGTCTCATTCAGTTCCACCGCTGCCTTCTGCTTCAAGTCAGGAGTCAAGGGTCTGACCAGCAACATTATCAAACAAGGTAGTTTACCTACGCACCCTTCACTAACAAAAAATACCACAGTTTGGTCTTATTTACGACACTTTTATTAATTTTAACAAATTCACACAGCCCTATAAAGTAATGTTTAAAGCGTGTGAGATTTAAAAACTGTAATTTGTTAAATAATTCACAAGGTCAGGACCAATTTAAACGAATATGCGACCGCCACTGTTTCGATGTACGAACATAATAAACAAGATGATAATATGTCTCTCCACTTCTACTAACAACTGTACCTATACAAGAAATGCGTTTATCTTATAAAGACCTTTATTAGGGTTCCGTAGTGAACGAGGTACCGTTACGTCTGTCCCTGGCTAGCACAAAGACTATTAGTACTAGAAAGCTATAATTTGGCATAGATATATTGACTCAATAAAAAGGTAAAATAAAATCTTTTTTTTTTTTGGGTTACTCCCCTAGAACGCTTTAATTTTTTCTCGTCTAACCCATGGTGTGAAATATCGTTGGAAACGTTGTTCAAGATAGTTATGGGTATGGGAAAAACCATTTTTCAACCATTTTTTAAATCAGGGGTTGTTTTGTGTCATTTTAGGGTGTAAAGTGCTGTTTTGAGATAAAATAAAATGTCCCCCCCCCCCCCACCCTTGCCATCTAAATGTTAGTTTTTGGATATGTGAAAAATCACGGCAGTAGTATATTTAACGAAATTAAAAGGAAAACGATCACTTAACGAGTTGACAAGTATTAAGTAAAAGAAGTATAAAGGAACGTCAACAGTCAATAGTAGTAGTGATATGTGTTTCTGAAGTTAAAAGAATTATCTTTCACAGTTTGAGAAATCGTATGCTTAAAATACAAGATTATCTATTTATGCAATCGTAAAAATCGATACTGAGTATGCGTGAGTATTCTTCTCGGCTACGGAACCCTTCCCTATGCGTGCCCCAACACGCTTTTGGCTGGTTTTTGAATTTTTACATGGTCATCGCACATATTCCAATCTAGATTTTTTTTACGGCTTGCTTACAGGTAATAAATGCTCGTGCCTTCTCTGTTTGTGAAAGGGCCTTTGTTCTCCATTGAGAGATGTGACGTATTTTTTTCCAGATTGGCATCTAGCATTTATTGATGTGTAAAATCTTTCCTCTCGATTTCTGCAATCCGCGGGAGTGATTTCGTGAAAAGGGAAAGGAGTTTGTTACAGGAAGCCTGAGAAGCGCGCTATTTTATTTGTCCAATGAGAGCGCGCCGTTACGAAAAATCATTTCAAAATAATACCTGAGCAATTTTTTCAGGATATAATTTAATGTTGCTTTTATTACCAAGGTGAGATGTCAGATGTATGCAACTACTGTTAGGCTCGCACGTTTTATTTTAAATGACTTCATACAAACAATAGTTTTTAAGGAAATAAAAAAACCACAATGATGTCATGTATAACTTTGATAAAAAAAAACAATATTTATTCATATTTCTGTACAAAAGGAAAAAAAAATCTTCTCAATCAACCTGTAGTTGTCTGAACGAGCCCTCAAGTCCGAACATATCTTCAGCAGTCCTGGGTTTGCCAACTCGCTTCGATTCGTCAGTGCCGAATTTTGAATCCTCATCCAGCCAGGAACTGTACTCCTTCACCTTATTCCTCCAGTGTTCTGAAAATTATTATAAATCCGAATAACTTTTGGTATTTCCAAATAACAATAGGCAGTCGCTCCATGTAAAATACTGGTATTCAGCTGCATACGGTTAGACTGGAAGCCGACCCCAACATAGTTGTGAAAAGGCTAGGCTGACGATGATTTTAAAATTTAATTTCACATGATTAAAACCTCAAAGGGAAAGCCTTTTAATTAGAAATTTTGGTTACAATGGAAAGATAGAAGTTATAGAGGTCATGATGACAAAAAGGTAAAAACTGGCCACTCATCAAATAAAAACATTTACAACATATTAATTTTAATTATTATCACTATTTCATAAACCTTGAGCAAAGTCTACGCCGGCTTAGATCTGTGTACGATAAGCGTTCCTAATACACACAGGCCGATGGACATTTAAAATTTAACAAGTTCCACATTATATTCAACTATTTGTAATTTTAATATAAGTAAGTAGAATTTTAATTTTTCTTTTTTATTAATTTTTCTTCCCCATTTTTCTCATATCATATCTGCATGCGTAGCATGACCAATTCTCTATCTATTCTACCTAGAATAGACAACCTTCTTTCTTTACAACTTGTCATCTTTTCTACTCGAAGACGGGGCGACCCATAGATTATAGAGAATTGAAAACTTTCTTCTCTTCAGTTTTTTAACATTGCTATGTACAGTAGAAATATTTCAACAATCTGTCATGTTGTCTATTCTTCCGTCGACAAAACCCGTTTCTATGGTGGTCATGCTACGCGTGCTGACATTGGCAGAATTGTCGACATCGGCATCTTTGCCATAGACAAAAATAGAATAGACACAAATGCTCCCAGCAATAAAGTCTTCTAATGGATTAGATGGCATCATTACTGAAAGCGCCTTGTTGTTTGCAGGTGCAGATAAAGGTTCTTTTATGTTTAATTACTTTGACCTGAATCTTTACCTGTGATCTCCTCCACTGTGCCAGCAGTCCCACCATACTCGGCAGGCAACACCTCTTTAGGAATGTATTTGTACAGTTCATCGTAATTCTTGTTATGGACGTAAAGCTACAAAAAACAACAATATTCATATATGCAACAAACTTCAATAATCTTTATCTATGTAAGAACATATGTATATCCATAAATATATTGCGATAACTTACTCTGCTTCTATTTTTCTCATTGAGCAACGCTTTGATTGCATTGAAGATTGTCTCAAAACCGGGTGGTGTGTTCAAGTAATGTGTCCCTTTCATACGCATTGGCGATGCATCCTACGGAGTATGTTAATATTAGAAACAGGCATAGCATCACATGAAATAACATAACATCGCGCCTGTATTCTTCTAAGGGTTAGGCAGAGGTGAATCTATATTACACCCGCATTTTGACATTTATGTTTAAGACTCATGCATTAGGGGCGAGCCTATTGCCACCAACTGAGCAATACCCGATGGCTAATCCTAAAAAGCCTTTGCCCGGCCCAGGAATCGAATCCAGGAATGCATGCTCATCAGTAGCGCTCGCGGCCACTAGACCAAAGAGGCAGTACAAAAGATACATCGTTTCCACAAAGATAGGGTCTTACCTGTCCCAATGTCACCATTTTCTTCATGGTACCTGGCGTCATTTGCACAAAATGCGCCATTGTCACTCCCTCTAAATCTAAAATACTCTGACCACCTGCCACAGTAGCGTTGTCGTCGGAATTCAAAAGTATCTGAAAATATACATGTTTCATTATATTTGTATACAGAGTAGAATGGAATGAATGGAAAATTGAAGGTACCTACTCCGTTTTCCACAAGACCACATACATAAGTAGAAACTATCATCTGCCTAGCCTTTAACCCTTTTATATTTGGGTTGGCTTCCAGTCTAACCCGATGCAGCTGAATACTATTATTTCATATGGAGTGACCTACCCTTTGGAAAGTCCAGTTGTTTAACTTCTGACTACCCGTAGCGACTATCAATCTATCTGTGCGGCTGTTATCATTTGGCTACAAGCTCCTCACATAAATAAGATGTAAATACATATTTCCATCAATAATTAGCTGACCGTCGCGTCAGCAGAGGCTATTTTGTCCAAATTTAGAAAAAAGACCTACAATTTTTCCCTGAATTTTTCGGGTATTTTTTCCATATTTTTTCCCTAAACCATTTCGGCGCTATTCCCAGGTAATCCCCAAAGTAATAATTTTTAAGTAGTAATATTTAAAGTAGTAATATTTTAAGTCCCATGTAATAGGGGTCAAGCATATTGCCATCAACCGGGTACAAATCCAAACTCTAGTCTTTTCAAGAGATGCGCTTACCAAAGATCAACATTTTTTTTAATATAGTACGAGTAAGAACCACAAAAATAATAACAACAACAATATAATACGGACAATAGAATTAATAGCATATTAGGGCATTATTATTACCTGCATCAAAACGTTGGTAGCAGACATGACGTCCATGATGTGGTACTTGTTAGGATCGTACTTTGCAGGTCTGATTATGGATGTCTGTGGTGCATCTGGTCCCGGTGCCTTGGGTAGTATGACAAATGCTCTGTTAACAAAATCAATGTATGTAGTGAGTAAAGGGTCTAGTTTGAATGTGGATATATTAAAGAAATGGTTGATTGAACATGATTTTTTCTGATGAAAAGGGGTGAAATTCTACTGAGATAACCGCGAAGATAAGCTACGCTGACTGTATTATCCTCCTGCGCAGTATGTCTTTTTCTTCCATACATCTTTATTTCATCCCAAAAGTCACCTCATTTCTAGCCATATCATCTTTCACACAATCCCTCAATCTTTTCTTTGGTCTCCCTGTACTCTTGTAGCCCCTGCTCATTCATACTCAGAACTCACCTCACAACATGGTCCTCATTCCTTCGCATACCATGACAACCGATTCCCCCACATCTTCTAGGTCGTAGACGCCACTTTCAGATTTGCTCTTACACACTAATTTCTTATTATATCCATTCGCGTAACACCACACATCCCCCTCAGCATTCTCATCTCAGCTGCATGAAATTAATTGCCTTTCATTCAAGCTACACTTACTGGAGCCCATCGGAATTGAGATAATTATAGGAGGATGATGAAAAATATAACATATTTGATGCATTACCCTAGACTCAGGATGTCCTCAAAAATTGGGTCGGTGTATTTGATCTTGAACAGGTCCGGCGCCGTACTGCGTAGAGTGTAGTAGAGATCCAGCTTCTCCTTTGTCCGCTCCAAACTGAACTTACAACCACGGAGGAACGCCACAAGCCATTGATCGTCTGAAAATGTTTACTGTCATCATATTTCAGCCATTTCGTTAGTCTTCTAGACTGTCGAGGGTGCTTCGGACACCGGATTAGCTATATTAAGTACTAGATTGTGCTCGTATCATAATTTTATTCCTAGTAAGACTGTTACGAACCGCTTTCAGATCATTATACTAGTATTTTAATCACCCTACAGAATCGATTTGCCCAAGTATGGCCGGGCAAATCGCCAAACGTCAAGCTTTGTTGTGCAAACGGTATGGCGGTTAATAAGATCTTCCCAGACAGATCTCGATCAGCCAAATTCAATCATTGGCATACGACAGGTATATAGATCTCGATATGTTTGTTTTGTTGTTGGTTGGAAAATCACCATGGATGTTTTGAGGGGTCTTTGAGGATTTGGAGGGGTCTGTCAGGCTAAAAACTTGCTGACTAAAATAGGTTTTACTGGAAAATGTAAGCATATGCATCATCAGTTCATCACATATCATTTATAGTGGTCTGAAACGATACTGCGGAAAACGTGGTCACGGGATTTTTTTTTATTGGGGTTTTCAATCTGAAATTTCTCAGCAGCAGCCCGCAGTCTGGATTTATTCCCGGTTGTGTAATAGGCAATTGTCATCAACCGGGCACAAATACCCTTATTACATGGGACTTTAACTTAACTGGCGAAATGTGGTGTAGGCACGCCGCTGCATACCCCTTCGAAGATTTCAGGCGTGATGTTATATTGTTGTAAAGTAAAGCGAAAAAAAAAATCTAGGAAGTTTGATCGGATTGTTCGTGCTCTTCAGTTCTTTGCTGTCGGTTTGTAGATTTGTTACTTTTAAAACGATTAAAATAACATTATCTGATGAGACTATTACATAAAAAACCATGGTCAACAAAAGATATCGGCATTATCTAACGAATTTTTTTGTTGATAAGTTAACTGATAATAAATTGTTCCTGTATGACTTACGCTTAAATAACATTTTGATTAACGATTGAAATATTCTCACGGGCCACTATGTAAATCCCATATTCAATTGCAAATAATACAGTAGGTACAGACGCCAGCTCATCAAACTACCCTGAACTGTCAAATTTTCGCAATTGAACATGAACCATACTCTTTTGTGATAAGTTGAAAAACTATCAAAGAAATTTGACAGATTGGCGTAGCTTGGTGTTCTGGCCTCTGTACTTTAGTATTGGCAACCCAATATTAAACTCTTCTTTCTTAATCTCTTTATATTAGTAGTGTATTAGACGACGAAGAATTACAATATTACAACGACAACAATTATTTGCGTTTCAGGGGCAGTTTAAAAACAAATGAATGTCCATTATGAATATGTTATAAAAAAACTACTCTACATGACACATCCTACTCCCTGAACCATTCAAATACACACAAAAACAAAATTGCGTCTTGAGAAATTTATGTTAATTTAGAAATTTACTATGCATTTATTAATAAGTTGGTATAGGTATAGTCAACCATATTTTGGCAATTGTCTTATTTGGAAATCGCCGGCAATAGTCGAAATCAAAATCAATCTTTTCATAATAACAGTCACACCGGTTGATAAGTTGCGTTTTCCGATGCCTGTCAGTGAATGGGTGTCCATCCACTCCATGCCGAGACACATCCATGAATCGGAAAGTATGTACGTTAAGCATCCCGGCTGACATTCTTCACCTGCCAACCACTATTACCACAGGCTGTGGAGGTCAGTTAGGTAGTCGCTCCATTTAAAATTCAGCTACATCCGGTTAGACTGAAAGGTGACCCCAGCATAGAAGGTAAAAGGTTAGACAGATGAAAAGTTAACAATACTTTTGAGTTTAACCTTTTATTAAATTGTATCCACCCTCTGTACAAAATATATATACTCGTATATCATCTGCTTATTTACACTATTTGTTGCATCATTTACTTGAAGTATTATTGAATAACTCACCTGTTCTAGCATTTAGATGGGGCTGCTTAGCTATCCAGTCCTTAATACTCTGCAGATCAGCCTGCAGCCTCTTCGGGTCCTCGTTCAACTCCACCCGAGCCTTCTCCTCTAGAGCGGGAGTTAATGGCCTCACAGACATTTTGATAGAAACGTCCTGCCACACAAAAAACCAATACAATTCTACAATGATAAAATATCGACAGTGTGATAATTGTACGTGATATTTGATTAGTTATCTATAAGTTAATCCACCAGGCAATATGTCTGTTGTATGTGTTATAACATTATCAGGCGGGCAGCAGGTTTTGCGTTACCTTTGTCTAATCTCCTATATCGTATAATTTTATATTAAAGTTCGGTTTTATTAACTAACTTTGTTATCGGGTTTGGGTTCCATCTAATCGTTGATATCGTGAACTGGCTCAATTTCTGCTCAAAATATGTGAGGTGTTAAGGCTGACGCACATTTAGGTGGGCCGCACCTCACCCTAACGATCCGAACTACATTACTTCTGCACATTATGTATTCAGACGCGCATTAGGTACCTACAGATGGGCCACGCCGCGCTTTTTTTATTGTTATGAGATGCGTTACGGCTATAATGTGCGCTTGCTTTACGATTACTAAATTGTTAATCATATTAAATAAATCATTGATCAACCAACCTTACCTTACTAACATGATGAAAGATTGTTATTACTTTCGTAATAAAACTTACACGTTGTCTACGAAATACATTATGTATCCTAGTACACAAAAATTATCATCTTTCATATCGTTTTCCAGCTCACGACTAGATAAATGTGAAGTGGTGATAGCACTAATGGCGACGTTCTGTATTGATACGTAAATAAAACAGCTACTGGCCACACACGTATTTTATTAGAAATTATTTTATGACCCGGTGACAAATCCCGGTGCCAAGAACAGTGTTGAAACCAAGAACAAATTATATAATATTGGTAGCCTACTTTTTTTATTAATAAAATAATCATATTAATATCAGACTGTTTCTGTCCCACTGCAGGGCAAAGACACTTCTCATAAAAAGAAGGCACGTGCAAAGCACCAAGCTTGCTCAAGCGGGTGTGCGATTGAAAACTTATATTAAGTATAAGTCCAGGTTTCCTCACGATCAGTGGTGTTTAGGATGAACTTAGAAATTACATGATAATACGATTATTGAAAAAGATTGACAGACCGAGTCACATTGGTACTTGCCCGGATTTGAAACCTCGTGCATAAGAGAGATCTTAACCAACGGGCTATCAAGATAATTAGCAGCAAAATGGCGGATAAATGATAACGTAGGTAACATCCATAAGAGGTTATCCAGACCACTATCTCCTACTGTTTTCACTAACACTAGACGACACCTAAATGTAATGCCCAAACAAAAGTGCACTGCTGGATTTTATATGAGCGCCAACCAAAATCAAAAGTGCTGTAAAAATTCAGGAATTACGTCTAGGAATGAAGTTGATAAAAACAGGCATACAACGAATTGTTCCATTATGCCTAGTATATAGGTGCGCATAAAAATCTGAAGACTGTGAGCAGCTTTAAGAATTTAAGAATTAATGATCCTTTAAACTAATTAGTTGCGATAAGATTAGTTCAGCTGTCAGCTCTGGATAGATAGATGATAGATCGTCATTCTCCTAAGCTAGATGCTTAGTGTACAGAGTATCAAACTACAACAAAGTGTCAAATTTCTTTGATAGATTTTCAACTTTATGACAAAAGAATAAGGATCATGTTCAATTGGTAAAATTTGACACATTGGGGTAGCTGATGTGCTGGCGTCTGTACATACAATGAATGTGTCGTCGAAAACTTTCCCCGTATATAAATATACTTGTCTTTAACTCTATGTCTTGTTTTGTCTCTCCCACGGGCAACGGAAATATTTAAGTATAACAATATGCTGGTAAGACCAAGCTTTATTTAAAAAAAAAAACAACTTTAATTTATGTTCTTTTATAAGCTCACGTTCGACCGCTATCTCACCTTACAATATGCAAAGATGGCGCACGCTTGCCTAGAAGCCACCTATTCAGTCTTGATTTATAGACCCCCCGAGTTATATAGTTATCAGGTTATAGGTCCTTAGCTGCTCACACAATGACCGTGTTCTCAAAGCGCTTTGTGTATACACACACGCGGTCCCATATGGGAGGGATGTACATGACACAACTTTAGGCGACAATCGGTTACAAAGACACATCTTCGTAACCCCTTGGTTCATTAAATAAGTTCTATAACGCTCGGATTATTCCGAGCTGTCATTCACCAATGTATAGCTCATTTCTGTTTCGTTACCGAATAGTTTATTTTTCATCTCCATTCTTAATAGTTTCTATTTCGAAAACTGTTGGCTCGCTAGTACAAGCAATAATCGCAAAACCACAATTGTTTACATCGAATCATTTTTTACGTTTGCTCGATGTGTTTACACTAACTCATTCAGAAGCCAAGACGAGTCCAAACATATTTTAATTGTTTGAAAATATTATACTACTATTTGTTTATAGGAAACAGAGCTTAGTAACAATGTATGTTGGTTGTTTTACAAAAGTTTTTTCTTTACTGATCTAGATTCTATGTGGTTTTACGTTAAAGATGTGATGACTGGTTCTCATATCTAGCCACCTTTGAGCCACCCACGCTCTTTGCAAGTAACAAATATCATCGCATTTCTGGTTTTCAGTACGGTAATTAATTTTTACATTATTTACAATTTTTAAATAATATTTTACTGAAACACTTGAACTGGAACACCTTTCACAACACATTCAAAAATTAAATTAAACACAAATTGTTTTAAACAACACATTTATTTTTGTGTATTTACAATTATTATATTCTTATCTACAACCCTGTTACATTAATTTAAACATTATGTTACTGGCCAAATCCGATTTTAGGGAAACACAGTTTCGCCTAGTTATCCTGTCAAGAAGTGAATGATTTCTGTTTTGCTGATTCCAAGTGCAGTTATCGTACAACTTAGTAATCTATTTTCTTGATGACTGGTATAATCAATCAACGTTACTCCATTGTGTTTGATCAACTATAATCACCACAATAACCATTTCCCATCTCGGTCAATCGCCACATGTTTAAGTTAATTTTTATCATAGTCAACCAAATCGAATGGCATTTTCATAAAAAATAAATCAAAAGCAGCATATTTTTACATGACCATCAAGAAGGACGTTTCCACTTGAAAGAATAATTGATTTTGACAATTTTTTTCGACTTTTTTTCTGCTTGTTCTAGAATCGAATTTGATTAGTAACATTTACATTATTTTTAAATTACTGGCTGTAGTGATTTTATGACACAATTGTTTCATAGTAAACAACGTCAATGAGTACTTTTAGTGAAGACTAAAAAGATCACAGAAATACTGTATGGCCTGTTAATTACAGTAACACGATTACATGACAATAAATAGGTAATACCATAGTGACATAATATTATGATTTAGTTTTTTTTATATATATATTAATTGAATGAGATCTTATTTTTAGTGACATGACCAACAAAGAAATGAACAAATCTTGTTTCATTTCCTAGTTGTTATCGTTGAATTAAAATTAAATGTAGACTCATTGTTTTAACCTCACTCACTAGATGGCGCTACAAGATTCATATTCAATCAATGTGCTTGGGGAAAAAAATCAAATATTAAAATTAAGACATATTTATTTCTAAATGATTAAGTTAAAGGAAAATACTATGACATACTTCAAAATCACAAACATTATTCGCCATTGATGGCCCCCTAGCTTATTTCTTATTACTATCATTTGAACTAGAAAGCATTGGAAATGTAATGCATAAACTTACAATTAATAAATATTTACACTTTTCTAATTAAGCCTCTGGGTGCACTTGGGTACTCACTGAGGCAGTACATAAACTTAGTTATGCGTAGAGGTAAATTCAGAGAAACTAATTGTTTACCGCTTTTGACAACAAAACCCAGTAAATTGAACCTTCATTAAGGTTGAAATTATTTGACTCTCACGTAGACAAGCGTTTTATGACGTGCAAGTAAGATTCAACCGTAAGGTGATTAACTTATTTCCTTGACGATACATACACGAGAACTGGGAGTGAAAGTGTAACTGTTCTGTTATATTTTATTACAATGATTTCTTTCTTTCATGTTTTCAATTAAACGCCAATCGTCCTTATAAATGCACACACAAGAAGAATTTAAGGATACACGACTGACCAAAGCTACATTGATAGCTATAGTTAACTGAAAGAATTTGGGCATCTACCCACATAACACCAATAGAGGAAAATAGGACGATATACATTTTTAGACTTTGATCTCATTTACATAGATATTTTATTAGGTATACAGATACTTTTTACATATAATATGAACGAGCAATTGTCGTTTTATAATGTGGAAGAGAGAGTAGACAGTGATATAACACCTACTTAGGCACTAAATTATTTAATACGATTACGAAAATTAGTGTCTTCAATATCAGCTTTATCTTAAATTCCATACCTATTTGATGTTCCTATTTTCAGTATACGTTTGAAGTAGTGCATGAGTCGACCCCGGAATGATTCCTTTACCGTGATTAGTTACTCGTTCAATCTCCCCGTTTTATTATAAATCCCTTGCCTACAGACCTACTTGGGAACTTTTAGACCACTTGGCTCCAGCCAGTCGCCGGCTTAACGCAATATTAAACAATCAAATAGGTTATTCATTAAATAAAAATTCGCTCTACTCTACTCAAATACGGACGGTTTCCTATCGACTCTGCAAACACAACGCCGCTCTTGGCCTCAATAACTAACAAAGATACCTACACTTAACTTAAGATGTTAAATATAATATGAAAATATACTTGGTATAAGTAGTTTCATAAATATGATTAGGTGACCTGTTCTCCACCTCGCATCTGTTGCGATATTTATCTATTAACTTATTTAAACCACTGTCGAAAGAAAGGGCCATCAAAAGTTGGCGAACAGCTTGAGCTCATCGGAGTCCAGTGAGCGCACTGCCTTCCAGTCCGTCTCGGGATATTCGTCGAAGTTAGAGGTGTCGCCTTCATACGACACTGCCGGGATGATAGGTGGCTGTGGGCAACACAAACACAGTTCAAACAACTATAACAAAAACAGATATTAAGTAAAATTGTCTGTTGTACCTATTTAGTACCGTTTCCTGTACAATATAAATCGGGCCATAAATAAGCACTCAAGTAGTATTTAACGTAAAGTATTGAAATTAGGTAATGTAAACTGCGTGAATCTCTGTCGGCCTCGCGACCTAATTTAAATCAGTTCTTAAATCGTACTTCGATGGTATTGCGCAAAAGTATATTGAACTCGAGCTTTTATTGTTCCACTTTAAAAACGAGTCTCATCTATTAGGTATTTTCTTCCGACAGTTTTTGCCAAATAGTGTTCAATTTGCGTTTGTAAGATTCCAAGCTTAGATCCTGCTTAAATCTGATAATATCGTGAGAACATAAACAAATTATTGATGAGCTTATAAATACCTGAAGTTTCTTCATGAAGACGTCAGCCCAGTCTATGTGCTTGAACCATCTGTGCCGTTTGACGTCTTCGGTACCGCACTGAAAACGAAACAAACATTGCATTACCGAGGATAAATATACAAGGAAAATGAGTACAAAGATCGTCGAACAACTCAAACGAAAATTACTTGAATGTATACGATGAGTATCAGTGAAAGATCAATCAATCATTACAGCGATATTGACTACGACCATAATGCGCATTTGCGGGTGGCCGGAATTAGAGCAACTTTGTTATTATTGGCGTTCGCGACGTTCCTCAACGGTTAGACATCGTAAATTCTCAGATTTAGAGTTAGCGGAGCATATCGGAGCTTAATTTATTATTGTGCGGCGATGCCAAGCGGGCCACTCGCTTTAATATCAGCAGGGAATTGTCCCATAACTCCTCCAAACCTGCGGCAATCTCGTTATTACTCCAATATAATAAAGTGTATTGATGGAAAGGTCGTCTCTACCATTTCCTACTTTCCACTTCTTTCTTGTTACGTAGTTTTTGTAATAAGTACCAGTTCCGTTGTGCTACTACCTGCGGTGTACCGGATAAGAACGATGTTGTACAATCAAATAGGTAGGAACTTGAAGCGTCTTTTTGAGGTCTCGTGATTCCTTTGACCTAAATCTACTTTCTCCTTTTAGCATTTCCTTGACCTAATATAAGTTCCATTTAATAGGTTAGCGCAGTAAAGGTTACGGTTCAAGGGGTTCTAGGAAATCCCATGACAGGTAAACATGTTAACCAGAACTTGTAACATATTCTTACGTAATCCATTCAAAACAAAATTATCTCATCAACATTGATACCTAAACAGTGTTATAAAATCTATCTTAAGCTCTATTTGTAGGACTAGGCTATCATAGGCAAAGTAGGACAAGAAAAATGCTTGCCAAAATGATTACACTATCGGATCAGAAAACAGATTTAGTTTGCGCAAGTCACCGCGGCTAACAAGGCACCCAGTTTTCTAGCGCATCGCGAGACATCGCCAATGTGTCGTATTTGCGTCGCGACATAAGTCAGCGGCGGGCAGCGGCTTTTGAAGTCGCCGGCAGACACCTGACTGATGGCTTTCTAAACATCTCGGCGACATCGCGGCAAAATGCTCGGTGAAAACAACCAACCACTAACTGCAACCGTTTAAAAATACATTCTCAGCGTGATAGCGCGACACTTTATTGGGCACGCCGCATCCCGATTTCTCGGTTTAGCCATGACCACATAGGCACGGCCGACGATGGTATATTTATAACATAGTACGTGTACTATAAAGAATACGACATGGACTTTCTATCCAATAATCAGCACATTTTACTCCTAACCTATATACCTCTAACTTATCATTCTATTACCTACATATTATGTAGTTCAGGTCTATCGAAGCAATAACGCTGAGGCCATTTATTTTTCCATTATCACGAGATAGAACCGCAGATAATTACAAAATGAACGTACAAGTAAATACAAATTAAAAAACGGTAGATAAACAATGATTCTGGTCAAGTGCCTAAACCTCAATTTAAATAATTTCTATTTCCATTATATTTTCATGCAATGTTTTTCAACTGACTTTAGAGGTGATTCCAATGTTTTAAGCCGTTCTAACCGTATTATGCAATGAGAATTCAAATATATTCTGATGAAAGCTCAATGACCTCGCTAAGAGTTGTTACAACTTTTCATTTAATTAGTTTCTCTGATTTTCACCGAAATGCTTCACGACTATTGGACGTCTAAAACTTGTGCAAATTGAAAAATATTTAACATTTAAAGTGTCAGGACTTAGATTAGAAGATATATAGGGAAACTGCTTGGAGTACGGCCAACTTCTAAAGATAAATAAATTTTCTTTTTGGACACAATCCACTGGATATAAAGTGCATGAAAGAAAAGAATTTTAAAAGTAGTAACGCAAAGTACAAGACAGTGATGTGGAAATTTTCTTTTATTTATCTTTTTCATGTACAGGAATAGGTGATTGCTTGGATTGAGGATCTTATTATCTTGTCATGTCTGAGCTAAAGCAACAAATGAATGGCCCACGCAATGCTCTGTTTGACATGTGGTTATATCAAATGTACTCGTGCGCAGACCGTCGCGTGTATAATCCAAAACTGGTGCCGAAACGGGTCAAGCGCAAGGCTAAAGTATTTTCAGTTTGCGTAAGCGTAAAGCACAGCCGGCCCGTGTCTTCGCAACCAAATCTGCAGTTTGTACTCGTACCTAGGTAGGTATTATGTGCATTGTGCCCTTAAACAATATTACGTTTGACACGCATCAAAATTGTCAACCAATTGTTGTATTACCTATATGTTCTAGAAGCTGAGAACAACGTATCATTTAATCTAATTAAAGTCCAAATAACGTACAAGAAAGAAAAAATAATTTTCTGTTAGGTGAAAGTCCAAACAGTACTAAATAATACTCTTAAAATAATGTCGTCACTTGACAAATAAAACCTTCCGCAACTAATCTCAATCGTCACTGGTCGGCTAATTATTAAAAAAATGTAATGTATTTCAATTTGGCAAGTAAACAAAACGTAGTAAGTGGTCATTAATTTGAGTAGCGTAACACCACGTGCATCTGCGCGTGACACAAAGTTGTAGCACATAATCTTGTACCAATAAAAGTGTTTCAATGAAAAGTGGAATTAGAATGTGCGGTTGGGAATATTCCTCTGGAGAAATCTGAGATGAAACATTTTAAATAAATAAATAATGCTGGACAATCCACACAGCATCATCTAGCCCCAAGCTATGCAGAGCTTGTGTTATGAGTACTAGATGACTGATATACTTAATACAGTACATTACATAGATACATATTTTTTTATTATATAGCAAATACCCAGAACATCCGGGACAAATTTTCGTAGATTGTACAACCATTTGTCCCAGGGCGGGAATTAAACCAGCAACCTCCTGCGTCACAGGCGGACCTTCGCCCGCCGCGCCACATCGGTCATTTTGATTTTAGTACAATTGTTAGTCGCAAGATATACGACTGAAAGGCAAAATTTAGTTCATACCTTCATGTTTCCAAGCCTCTTGGTCCTGTCCTGCACGAGCAGTTTCTTGATGACGTCCTTGGCGACGGGGTCCAAGTGCCGCGGCCACTCCACGCGACCGTTCAAGATCTTCTCGTAGATCCCGAACGGGTTGTCGTCGTAAAACGGAGGGTAACCCACTAACATTTCGTAAATGAGCACGCCTGAAAACGAAACACATAAAGTTTGTTAATTCATAAAATCGATAAATAACATCACTGAAATAACTTTATGATCGCTAACGATACGGAAACAATTAACTCGTATTTTACACAGATATTAATACCCCTAATGTTATTAATTGCGATGTGATACTCGTAAAATCAATTCTCACGAGATGATATTAACGTCAAGGTCTTTAATTAATGTTTCATTTAATTAACTAGTAGAGGCTTATACATTGTGCGCATTAGCATATGTGTGCCAGAACTATAAAGGTTGATACTTTTTTTAACACATCCAATAAGTAGCTATTACTGCTATTAGCCGAGAAAATAGCAATGAGCTTAATGAACAATGATCAATATTTGAAAGCGACGTGCGCAGAAAATACAAATTGTTACGCCACCAACAAACGACTGCAGTAATTAGCACCGAAAATATTGCTACTTATATTAAAATAGAATACCTACAACGAGCAGAACTAGCTCACTTTAGCGCTGGTATGTTTAGACTACAGTGCTACACAGTAACTTGATATTGGAAAATTGTGGAGCAATGGCGAAGTGGCAAGTATATTTAGTATTATTGTTGTAATGTAATAGCGTTAGATGCCAAGCACGGGAACGACGAGATACAAGCAACGTGTGCCGTGATAAATAATGTAAGTATATAAATTGGCAAGGAGGCACTGTACCCAAATGGAAGACACACCGGTAAATCAACAGACTACTAAATAACAACAACGATGTACACAATTCATAGTGACGGCGCCTGAATCTGTGCTTAGGTATAAAATGAATGTTTATATGAAACAACAATAACATTACGTCAAAAGACACTTTATGTGATGCATAACAATAATCAACTGATAATACAAACAATAAACTACTGTTAACAAATAATATCTATCGTGCTTATGTACACATTAAATGTTTGACAAATAATAGTAGAGCCATCAATGTCAATTAGGAACGAATCATGAGACTAATTATTTTAATTATGAGCCCTAATATTCATTCCTTGGTTCGCACGTTGTCTTTGTCAGATAATTATCTAGTATACTAATTATAGCAATACCTTTCAATAGACTTCATTTAGACTTGGGACATTCCAAATTGCGCACAAGCAAAAGCAAATAAAGTAAATTTAGTAGCGTGACAAATATGTCTGTCAGATTTGATTTTATCTGTTATATTATCACAAGATTACATAGTATTAAAAATGTTCTTGACAATTATAAATTCAAAATTGTACGAGGTCGATAAATAATAATGGTTTGCCTCGTAAACAAAGAGTTTGATGGCGTGACTGGAGCCCGTTTTTGCATTACATTACCGCAATGTCATTTATGACGACGAAATACGTTTTAGTGTTCGTTTTCTGAAAGGCAATTCGGTTGAAAGGGAGTATAATTATTTCCGTGATTTACACAAAATGATACCGTTATCATGACTAACAATGTTTGTACTCACCCAAGGCCCACCAATCGACGGCTTTGTTATGTCCTTTACTCTGTATGATCTCCGGCGCTAGATACTCAGGTGTGCCACATAAGGTCCAAGTTCTATCTGTCAGCTTTTTCGCGAAACCGAAGTCCGTTATTTTCAAATGTCCATCCTTAGCGAGGAGCAGGTTTTCTGGCTTCAAGTCTCGGTATACGATGTTGCGGGCGTGAAGATATTCCAAAGCTGACACGATTTCTGAAGCGTAGAAGTTTCCTGCGAAGAGAACGTTTTAAAATGCATTGATTTTTTTATGACTTCGACCTATAAACTTATACGATGCTACCTCATTTTGTTTTGGGACCATGAAGTGGGTTAAACAATTAAGATTTTACTTTTTTTTTGGGAACGATAACTATAAGATCTCGTAGATGTGTGTTTGCAGGGGCTTAAGAAAATGATTGCCAGTAAGATCTAGGAATAAGAAAACTCTGCGTGCACATTACTTTCCAGTACCAACTACTGAGGGAAAACAATCATAACGTTCTTGTTGACCGCATTTACGCAGACCCATTTGCTTTAAACAGAAATATAATATGTATTATTAATAGTTTTAGGTATAAGTAATATGTGTTTGCTAACATTTTTTATAAACTACATATGTGTTATTATTTTTAATAGGTTAGGTAATTA
The DNA here is from genome assembly GCA_905147745.2 of Phlogophora meticulosa. NCBI lineage: Eukaryota > Metazoa > Arthropoda > Insecta > Lepidoptera > Noctuidae > Phlogophora > Phlogophora meticulosa. The sequence continues at coordinate 10,839,740 of LR990522.1, read as the reverse complement.
ATTTTAAGTACATTTATACATTTTCTACCAGTCAATCTTTGGGTGATACAGAGACGTGATACGTTCAATTACGAAAATATAAGGTTCATTAAATAAGGATAAACATGCTTATATAAATATTATTATAAATTATTCCGTTCCAAATTATGTAATAATTTAATATATTTTTATTTAAGTTTAAGTTCTTAAATCATAAATCATTATGATGTTTACCTACTTGGGACGGTGTCGATAACTTCAGATGCTCATAATTTCACATCTGATACAATACTTTCTCCAATCTACAACGATTAAGTGTTTTTCCATTCTACTGGTTTAGTATGTATATTCACAACTATGACCTTAACTATTGTTTTCTCTTGTCTACGAGATACAAACGTTAAATGTTTTATAGTTCCGTTTTATTGACTCATTAAATTCTTCTGCTATATCTTTCTCACCTATTAATTCAACTTTTACTTTGGTAACATCATGTTTTGTTGTTTGTTCAAAATTAAACGCGTGTGAGGCCTCAATGTATGGAAAATTAAATACGAACTTTACGTGCCTATCCTCCGATCACTGTAAAAGATAACGGTGGATAGTGTTGATAAGAAGCAATGGTAAAACAAAGAGAAATTCAGTTAATTAGACACCTCTCATTTACTTTTATGTGATTTTTTTTAATTATCCGCCGGATGTAAAATGACAGAATTATGTATACATTAAAGAAATCAACTTAATTTATAATTCATCTATCAACATTAGTTAAAAAGAGAAATTTATTTAAATATATGACGGTAACTTTTTCCCGACAAACAAAAAACTAACCCTGATGACCGGTAATCAGAAATATTTACCAGTTATACAAATGTTATATTTCAAGTGGCGCCTCTATCAGACATCAGAATTTTTATGAGGTTTAAGTATACAGGTATTGTAAATAAGATTAAGTTTCCAAAAAGTTAACGAGCGGTGACTATACTGGAACCATAGAATAATAATTAACTTAGGTTTAACCAAACTATCTCACATAATATGTATTTTTATTTCTCCAAAATGTTTAACCTCACTTTCTCTGACGGTTGCTGTTGTTCAAAAAGTTATCACACATAAAATGCAAATTCTTTAACATGTGATTGCTTGGTTATATATGCATACGTAACAGTATATAAACATGTTAAATTGTATCCAGGATTAGCCAAATCACGTTTATTTTTATCATGTATAAAGTCAATGCCAGCTGGAAGAGGCGCGTCGACACTTCGTTCGCGTATCGTGTGGGCATCGCGTGCACGAACACCGACGATACTCATTTATTGCAGCATATAATCTACATGTTTCTTTTGAAATTCAAAGTTTCTGGTACTTAGGAATTGATTTCCATTATTTTCTCAAACGTTGAGCTATGTACATGAACCTACTCCTTACGAGATTAGCCTGTCAGTCAAATGTTCCTGTTCAATGCTCAATTTTATAGTAGAAAAGCTTCGTTATCGTTCGTTATTAACTTTAGGTTTTTTTAGATTCTTGAGAACGCCAGCAATGTGGGCGACAAGGTGCCACGCGGAAGCACATCGTATACGGAGAGACGGAGTCTCGGAGTCTTTGTGATCGCCGCATGACATCACACCATGACTAAACTTCCCAAACAATACTCATCTTATAAACCCATTAACCTAATGTGTAATCTCGACAAAAAGTTAGACCGTTCTACTTTTTAAAATAAATAAAATTTTAAAAGTTTTCCGCGCTTCTCGTAAACTTTGACTAAATCAGAGCAACCGTCACTTACGCAGGCGGCCTCAAAGTGTATAGAGTGAAAAGTAAGTTTACTTTTCTTTGAAATGCAATTTAGTTTACAAAGATGAAGTTTGCTAGCATAAATCTCATTTTATCAATCTTCTTACCTAAATGTTATGAATTTAATTTTTGTTTAAGTTTTCTTACATTTGGTTGGTACTTATTTTAAATCTCCTTTCAGGTGTCAGACTCTTTTTCAAGTGCACTTCATTCTTCTGTGTCACCTCATGATTATCGATATTTTATGTAACATATTTATACTTTTATCTAAAACCACTTTCCAAATTTAATCAGTGAAACTTATCTACGCTAGAGCTTGAGAGTTTGTTTAATTCGTTCTGTCGGAAATTCTGTTGTACATTATAAATATTTGTCAATATCAAATAAACAAATACGGAGAAAGTATACAGTTGCACAACGTAATTATTTATACATGTGGTTCACGCAGGAGCGCGAGCGCAGGCGCGGCGGGCGGCGCGGCGTGGCGGGCGGAGCGGGCGACGTAATGTCTGGTTCAGCAGCAGTCAGCAATCGCCAAATGGCGCAGACATTTTTATTGTCAGGCCGCTATATCCCGACGTCATCGTTGTATAAAACGACACCCATGAAAAATGGGCTGTGACACGTTCAAGCCACACGGCACCCAACACGTAGTAGGTATTATTATTTAATCTGCGACTGAAGCCCGACAGTTACTTGCTCACTCCTCGCGTCACTGAACCCACATGAGCCCCTATTTCTGTCTTGTCTTTTCTCCAGAAATACGAGGCGGTCGTTTGCCGTGTGTTTTTTCAGTGTTTTTGCAATTCTTTTCCTCTACACGATACATATCTATTTATTCTACCGTACGTGCGGATTATTACGTCAATTTAAAAAAAAAAACAAGGTAATTAAGAACGGAAGTTGTTTTACACTTTTCATATAGATATATTTAGATATGTAGACCGCGACTCCCAATCGCTACAAAAACCTAGTCTCAACGCAAACACAACAACCGCTACCTATTGATAATAATATTCACGCAATATTTCACAAATTAAATTAAACAGATCGTCCAAACCTTCATTTAAACTTTAACATGCTTCAAAAATCGTTAAACAATTATAAAAGAAAACCCCTCGCTCGATTTCGGTTCAATTTAAATATTTTATTACCTTGATTTGGAAACCAAGTCCTAAACAGTCACCATGTTGACATCATCCTCCACAAATGGTTTTCCAACCGTTAAATTCGTAAAAAGTATAATGATAAACTCGACTTCTTTGAAAGTTGTAATACCAAATAAAAACATACGTTAGATAAACGTGCAGCGTGCAAAACTACGAGAGTATAAACCCTATCTATTCTAATTTTATTATCTTTGCTCACATCAAATACTCCATTTCTTTATTAAATTGTCGTATTATGCAACCAAAAGTTATGCAACGTTATGCTTTTGTGCTAATCATACAAAATATTAAATGGAGTACTTCAAAACATCTGTCGCCTTTTCATTTACGGCTGAAGTTTATGTAGAAGATAGTAGCGTTTCAGTAACTGTCGTCAAATGAGTCACTGAAGGCACCAAGCGACGGGTTTCATTGTTTGAAATTCAGCTTTATTGTCCCTCACTTTAGGAATTAAATTGAATATGGTTTATACAGTGATGTGATAAAATTCAGTAAAAAGAGTGGACATCGTGGGTGATTGCAGAGCATCGTGCGCACAAATCGTACGGCATGGTACGGCTGCCTGCGTTGTGTTGGCGTGTTTCCAACCGTTATTTATTTATTCCGCTCCAGTATATTTATTTACAACGATTAATAAGCAAAATTGTTGCTGATTTTTGTTTTAAATCTAGTCATCAAAGGGAAAGTTGTGACAACTGAAGATACTGTGGTTTGGCGTAGATATAATCGTAGATTCAATATTGTTGTAGTTATTTTAACGTTAATTTGTTTTGGTACAGAAATTAATAGATCTATTATAGACAACTTCAATAAAATAAGTATAATTACCGATACTGTTGCTGAATCTGCCGGCATTCCTTAGATACGAGAAGAGCTCCCCACCGCACACGTAATCAAACAGCATGTAGATGCAGGAGTCGTCATGCGTCCACCAGCGCCTGTAAGTCATTAGTAACATCATCATCATCATCATACGACGCGAAGGCCAAGCTCAAGGAAACTGGAACCACGGTCATGACAACTGCAACTGAGATTACTCTTCTGTGCGCTAATTACAGTAACAGATGCGTGCCAGATACACTAGCTCTACTACACGCCCGTATAATAAGAGGGGCACTTCGGAGGATATTAGAAAAGTTATTTACTGTTCCTAGATTCCATCTTGTTTTTTTCCTAGTGTACGATGGAAAACCCCAACAAACAATAACGTCACGTCAAAACGAATAGGTCTATGCTATTTTTAGATCCGAAATTTACGTAAATCAATATATCATGGATTACTTATCAAGAGTGACATGAAGATATTTGCCAGATCGTCATCAATAGGGCACGCGGACTGAAATTTGTCGGCTTGCGAGACACGCACTTGGCGCTTATATGGCGCCTACAACTCTCTCCACAAATTAGATCATGCTAAAATAAATTTTAAAGACTAATCGATATAGGTGTAACTGGCACATTTTAACAGGTTATTGGGTTAAGTGAATCCAACACGGAAAGAGCTCGAGAGTCGAACAAAGAAGTTATGTGGGGCAATCTTAATAGAGCTTTAACTAAAAAAATATGTAAATGAATTAACTTTAGTACAATAGTTACATCAACAAATGAGACAGTAGAATGACTATAATAGGTTTGTTTTGGATTGGGAGGCTATCCACTGGAAGGCGGAACGCTTGGAATGAAAACAGGAGTAAGTAATGACATTGGCTCAATGCCGATATTTGGCGCTCACATAATTGACGTGCGTCACATGCACCCATGCACGTTTAATTAAAAGTCCCACTGTGTTCCAATGGTAAACATCGTTGTTATGATCCCACAAAAATAATTATAACCTTTAGACATGTCTCCATAAGTCTAGACGCTTTGGATAACCACCAAGAATAATAATTGCATCACATGATTGACGGGGACTTGAAAATGTTCGCTATGTAAGTGATGTACTTACAGGTTTACTATGAAGGGATGATTGATCTCGGCGAGGATGTTCTTTTCGTTCATGACGTGGTCCACTTGCTTTAGACGGATGACGTCGGCCATGGATAATATCTTCATTGCCAGATATTCATCAGCAGCTTTGTCACGACACAGGCACACACGACCAAATGTACCAGTACCTAGAATAAAAGAAATTACAACGTTATTCCATTGTACTCTGAAAAACTATAAAGGCTTACTTGGCTTTATAAATTAAATCGTTTCTAAACATTCTCATTATAGTTAGGTTCTGATATTCAACGACAACATTTATAGTAACCAGCAGTAGCTGGTCAGAATTGAATAAGTAGGTACTACAATAACAGACACGAAAGCAACATGTTTACAATGCTCAGCATTGTAATATATTACATGATTATCATTCTGTTAAATTGGGAAATCATTGAAAACACAATCTCATAACTGGGAATGTTTTGATGAAAACAATTCCGTGTAATGATATTATAAATAAATAAACCAGTAACGGAGATTCCCGACTCAATTGTATGAGTAAAGATAAGTGCAAACATGATGTAAATGATCTTAATGCGTTCGTGGTAGTGCGTAAACAAATTGAGAAATAAATTACTTATAAACAAAATTCACTCATCGACAATTTATCAGCATGTTTTTTGTCTTTCGATATACGGTTAGTCATTCGACTTTTTCGACCATTACAGTAGATAAAATATTTCAGATAGTCCTTGAAGGTCTAATCCACGAAACCAACATATTGCGTAGTGAGGGAGACCTTGCTGGAAATAAAAACTCAAGTTCGTTGATCATTCAGAGGTTCGTTATTGAAATACACAAAAATAAATAGTAGAAAATAAAAATAACGAGGCAAGTAGCTGTTTCAGGAGGTTAACATTCCTTGAAGGTTTTAACAAAAAGCCTGGGCGGAGCTGGAGGCAAGGTGGGGCGATAGTAATGATGTCTTCCTATTACGTTCGCGGAACAAGTGAACCATTAATTGACCCTTGTCTGTACCTACCTACCCTACTCTGTATAATAATTGAGTTAATTAGAGCAAATAAGCTACAAATTAATGTTGCATCTTTGTGAACATAAAATGCTTTGTACCTCTGCACTGACTGCTTTCAAGCTACATCTGCACAAGAGAGGTAGGCAGGCAGGTACAATTAAATAAGAAAAGATTCCAAACGGGTGTGGTTGTTTTCATATTATTTCGGCTACCCTGAGGGAAACCAGGTTTTTTTACCAATTTCACTGAAATAAAACTGAGCTTCGGACTGAATTCTTATTATCCTAACAAGGACACCCATTTTGTTACATTATACTTATTTATATCATTACATCATACGGCTGACTTTAACCAGCTTATACTTTTACGCGTGACGTGTAAGGCTTCTTTTCAATTTCTAAGAATTACGAAGAAAACGTTAGCTTCATTAATTCCAACCTTTTTCCAAGGACTGTTCTATGTGTCATTCAAGGGCATTCTTTAACACGGTGAATAGTGGTAATGAACTACTACTACTGCTGCGGAGGATGTTGTGAGTCACAGAAAGTTACCGCATAATTATGATTACAACATAGAAAAAACACAATTTTTGTGTTGTTATTGTAACGTACTCTGTTTTTCGTTTAGTTGGAGAGTGTTGTCGAAACTTTTCCTTTTAATGATAAACATATTTATTTAACAAGTAGCGTTAAATCAATAGACGGTCATAACACATTCAATGTTACGGTAACTATTATAAGGACACTAGGTACGTCTTAAAGGGAACAACTTCAAATTCTGTCTAGGCCGCAAACCAAGTTCCCTAAGTTCGCAAGTTGCTAGAATGAGCTTATTACAAAATTGTTTGGATAGTTTCTTAATGTGCTTCGATATTTTGTCTCAATTCTATTCAAAAGAAAAATGTGATATCTAGGGGCTGCGAGTTCCATTCCCGGATCGGGCCAAGTGTTTTTATGTTTTTCATCTGAATTTTTTTTTTTAGCAGCAGCCCAGTCTGAACGGCTCCCGGCTCGGAAAATAGTACATGAGAAAATGACTGTTTAGTTAAGTTGAGTTTTTTTGTTCTTTTATAATAATAAATATTTAAATTCATTCTTTCTACTCTGAGTTTCACTTAAACCTGTTTATCATTGTGTATTTATAAATACCTAATATTTAATTTCGTCATAAAACTAAAAATATGTATTTTTTTTTCTCTTTTATAATTTGGGGTTTGTCACACCCCACCTAGTATAGGACGAGACTTTTAGTCACCTGGTGCACGGAGGGTTAAACATAACTGGTGAAATGTGGGTGTACTATAGGTACACCTGTACCAAACTCCGCGGAAAATACAAGCGACATGTTATGATGTTGTATTATATTTAATCAATTGTTTCTGATGGTCTACCTATTATTTTCTCTTTCTCTTTTTGATGTGTAATGTTTTTGGTCATTTGATCTGACATTAGGACAGTAATCGTAGACTGTTGTTAAAACAATTGCAACATCAAGTTCTTCGATTTCTTTTATTTTAGAATCAATCTGTTAAATTGAAATACGCGAATCTCTATAAAGAGTATCATTTCTTAGCAATTGAACTCCATGCGTAACTTCTTCTTCGTACCCATTAATAAAATTTTATATTAATACCTCTTTACATATTTATGTGCTGTAGGTTACATGCGATAGAATTCAATATCAATGTTATTGAACACAACCTACAGGGTACAGAACAATAGGCTCTTGAACCTACGCGATCATAAATCTAGTTTATTATTGTGGTTTTTATTGAAACCTGTGAGGAACCCATGGCTGAACAAAATCAGCCGCACGGGTTGTTCGAAGGTTAAGCTGCGCTTGCCGAGGTCAGTCTGTGGATGGGTGACCGTTCGTAGCATATGGAGACTCCTCCGAGCCTCGGAAAGGCTTATATTTAGGTATCGCATAGTGTTGAGAAACGACCATAGGTGATTTTCGCTATGCTACCCTAGTATATTATGGTAAATATGCATTAACTGCCTCGTTGGTCCAGTGGTCCCAAGCGCGCCTGCTAAGCGTGAGGTCCTGGGTTCGATTCCCAGGTCGGGCCAAATGTTATTAAGTTTTTCTACAAGGAATTGTCTCACTAGCAGCCCGGAGTGTGGTCCCCAGTTGTGCCCAGTTGATAGAAATAGGCTCGCCCCCTATTACATGGGACTTAAACATAACTAGCGAAAAGTGGGTGTTACTATAAGTGTACCTCTGCCTAACCCTTCGAGGAATATAGGCGTGATGTTATGTGCATTTACTGCACACTTACTGTGGCCTGCTATGACATCATATACATGACCCATTGAAAGTGCAATACAGAGATTTATTTCAAAATTACGCTTAACGCGTACTATAAAAAATCAAATATGACAAATATACAAACAGTATTAAATTTCTTTTCAACGCCTTGAGCCAACTCATTTATTATGAAACATCTACGTATTTATGAAACGTCGTGCCATATTTCCTATACCTTGTTAAAAGGTTTATCACTTCATAATTTATTACCCCTCGGAGCTAATTTCTATAAATCAGCTCCGAGTGGAAAAGCTGTGTGTTTGATGGTCCGAGGTGATCTGTAAAACAACCACTAAGTACTAGAAATATGATTTCAAAAGTACCTACCAACTTACTAGATAAAGACTGGAAAAACACGTACAGTTTATGATTCCGTAGTCTATTCGGGATGAATATTAACGCATGTACAATATTCATTTTATAGACAGTTAAAATAAGTGTGTATTTTATAGTATGTCTGAAATAAACTATGAAGGAATATCCATATCTCAAAAACTACAAGACGTTTCCTCTCTAAAATAGTTTTAAGTTCTATTCAATGATATTTGTTTTCTGAATTTTCCACCGTTTAGTTGAAACGAAAGACACAATTTTACATACAAAAGATATTGACGACCGATGTGGCGCGGCGGGCGAAGGTCCGCCTGCGACGCAAGAGGTTGCGGGTTCGATTCCCGCCTTGGGACAAATGTTTGTACGATCTACAAATATTTGTTCCGGGTGTTCTGGGTATTTCCTATGTATAATAAAAAATATCTATATATGTAATGTATTGTATTAAGTATATCAGTCATCTAGTACACATAACACAAGCTCTGCTTAGCTTGGGGCTAGATGATGCTGTGTGGATTGTCCAGCAATATTTATTTATTTATTTATTTATTTATTTATTGAGAAACATGATAATCTTTTAATTATGGTATCCGATAACACCCCACATGCATACGCGGACTTAACTCAACAATTTTTTTTTTTTTTAAAACGTTGCCCCACACTAGGAATTTCTCCTGTATCGTGGGTGCGTTTACAAACATTTAAACTCACATACACAAACAGCCAGACCCGGAACAACTACCTGTAGGTCATACAAATATTTGTTCCGTGCGGGGATCGAACCCACAACACGCGGCGCAGCAGCCGATAGCTCAACCACTGCGCCAACCGTGTCGTCAAAAAATTATAAGGGCTCCGTTTTTGCTATTTGTATACGGACCTGAAGTTCAGTCTGAAGTTCACCACAGTGGCATTTAGTTTTATATCCGTAGTTTGTTACAATTCGGGTATAAAATATCCTGATTACGAAAACAGTCGACACTTGAAAGCGTTTTAGTTAAACATGAGTCGAGATGGAAATAGGATGGCCCAGTAGACGGGTTACAGTACCTACCCATCTGAACCAAAGTATCCTATTTGTGTCAGAAGGTCGTTCCGATATCTTATATTGGGGTTTTAATTTGCGTAACACTAGTTACAGCGTGGCGTGACGTAGCATCTTTCAATTTCCACGCAGTTTATTTTCTGCTGTCTCTTGCGCAAAGTTCAGGCGAGCCAATTACTTGGAAAATAGGAACGGAGCCCATAAAATAATCGTCGGCTTGAAGGAAACACGGGTGCTGCTCCCTGCATGTAAATATGCCGTAAATATTCATATTTAGGTTATAAATATTGATTTTACTGTAGCTCCAATGAGGTTGTTTGATTTATGAGCGATTTTTATTTTATCAGATGCTCTTTTGTTTGAAAAAAGAATCATCTGTACTGTTGCAGAATTCACAACAGCGAGACTGGATCTTATCATTTTTATGTATCTTCATATCTGTACCTTTTATCGACGCGTTTATCTAAACTTGAAATCTATTATCACACACTCACACAGTCTCATCGCATTACATGGAGTGCGAAGAAGAGTGATCATAAGTGGGTATAGGTATCTACAGTAATACCTAATTGTGTACATGAGGTTATCACACCGTAGAATGTCTTCTCTGAAAGGGATGATTCAGTTACCAAAATAAATTCATACGTTTCTTGCATAAATATATTACTTGTCTCCTATGGAATCTAATCTTGTAGAAAGACGGATTAGATTTGGCTTCAGTAATCTCATCGGAAGCCTTTAAACAGTAGGTACTTCGGTCTGGTTTTCTTGACATTGTGAAGTAGAAATTCAGTGTTCTACAAACAAATGACGATGCCAGTAGGGCTTGCAATCCGGATATCCGGATATTCATATTATCCGGATATCCGCCCGTTTTAAAATCCAGATTTTACTTCCATCAACATCCGGATTTTTCGGATGTTAAAGATAGCTGTATTTCTCTATTAAATATTAAATAAAAATATGTCATCTATAAAGTACATAACTGTTATTACTTTATCAATTATTTTAATATAGTAAATCGCTCTTGCAATTATTTATTCACTTCAAAAATCACAATAAGTTAATTTAGTGACAGCGATCATGACAACATTGACCACTTGTTAACATTAACTCATATCCATACTACACGCATTTTCAACATTGTATTGTATAGTAACGCACGCACGGTTGCTTCTCACTTATAATCTACTTTTATCGATAACACCGACCAATGTTGAAGCAGAGTGTTCTCTGCTACAGATTATTTATGCAATCATTTAAGAACTTCCATGATAGAAGATTAATTAGATAGCTTAAGCTTTTTAAGATCCTATTTAACAGAATTTGGACAAAAAACCTTATAATTACGTGTTTATTTATTTATCCATTTATTATATGTATTATTTTATTATCATCAAATAGCCCTTGCTATTTGATTATTTTGTTAATTTTTGTTCTATTATATTTTATTTATACTATTGTTGAATAATAATTGAGCTGAATTGTCACGAAACGTGATATTTTTATTTAATTATTATGTTTTAAATAAGTTGATTTAATTGGGATTTTATGATTTGTGATAAATGTAAGATCTCATTTTTAATTTGAATACTTTGTAGTATGAGAAAAATACACACATTTATTTTTGTGTGGTATCCGGTATTTTATTGTATAATTTTAGAAAGTGAACTATTTTTTATGTGATTTTTACTTGCAATATTGTTATAGTTTATTATTTCTTTGTCATCTTGAGAGACTCATTAAAACATGTTACAAAAGCTTATTAGCTTTATTTATAATAAAAACGAAAATTAATCCGTATTACCCGCATTATCCGGATTATCCGGATAGTAAAATATTAATATTCGTACTATCCGGATAGTAAAAATGAACGGATATTGCAAGCCCTAGATGCCAGTGTAGAGAATAGGTATAGAAGTGGTTATGTTACCTATTTATTAAGGCTGGCCGCAAATGCACTGTTTTCTGATTCCATTTTTTTAAATATTGAGTGCATAACATCATACCTGTATTTCCCAAATGGCTAGGCAGACGTGTACGTACCTATAGTAGGTACACCCACATTTCGCCAGTTATATGTAAGTCCCATATTATAGGGGGCGAGCTTATTACCACTTACCGGGCACAAATCCGGACTCCAGGTTGTTACATAAGAACTCCAGATGGAAATACCCAATACATCTTTACCCGTCCCGGGAAACGGACCCAGGACCTCATGCTCTGCAGTAGCGCTTGCATAAGGAGGCAGTACGGAATGCAGATTCGCGGAATTTCGTGATACGTGGAAGAAATTGTTTCCCAACGAAAAATAACATATCCATTTAATGAAAACGAATTAAAAAGGTACATGTGCGGCCAGCCATAAGTAAAAGATGTGAAGACTTCGCAACTTACCACTAGTCGCCTTACGGCTTAATATGAAGTCCTGTGAGTGAATTCACAAATAATGCCATGATCGTAATAAGTTACAAAGTTGGATAAGAGAGGATAAGCCTTTAACACTATCGCTATAGGTTGTAAACCTGTAATGATGGTTGTAAGTTGAAAAAACAAAGAAAAAAATATTGTAATACATAGATACTCAAAAACAGTTCTAAAATAACTATATGGCCCAAGCGATATTATATTATTTTTTAAAACACAGGATACGTTTTTAGGGACCACCAATGTGGCAATTCTAGTTCCTTTCAAAATTAAGCATATTGTATGTTGATCAAATGTCTCAATTTCCAAGGTTTTATTTCTGCAGAAACTCGAATCTTCACCCCGTGTCGTCATAGCTTTTTACACCACTTTGTATTTCGAAACTGAGAACAATACATACTCACTTAATGAATATTAATTTAATATTTAACATAACTGTTGTAATTGCATTGTGACTTTAACTTCATGTAGGTACCTACTTTTTTTTAAGTTTGACGCACGAAAACAAAATATTATTAATTGGCACTTCAAAGAAATAATAAGTAGTTAAATAAATAAATAAATAATGCTGGACAATCCACACAGCATCATCTAGCCCCAAGCTAAGCAGAGCTTGTGTTTTACTCAAATAATATGCATAATAATTAATCGATAAAGCCAGACTATAGAAAACATGTTTCTCCATATGCGTTCCTAGCAATTTGGAAAATTACTGATCCGCTTCAAACAACACTTTCACTAAAATTTCGTTTATTATTTGATTAATTCACTTTATTAATAACATGGCGTCTCAACATGTCACCGATAATCCGGATTCGTACTACGATGAATGAGAAACCATCTTGTCTTATGTACAGTCTAAGAAACAAAATAATGCTTAGACCTCTTAGTCTATAAAGTATATACAAAATTCTCGTGTCACGGTGTTTGTAATTAAACTCCTCCGAAATGGCTTGACCGATTTTCGTGAAATTTCGTGTGCATATCGGTTCGGTCTGCGAATCGGACAACATCTATTTTCATCCCCCTTAATGTTAAGTGTGGTCCACCCATTTATTTCTTGACAAAAAAAATGTTTTTCGTTTTTATGAAACAACATACAAAAATGATGTCATGATGGCCCAGTGGTTTAGGCCTCGCCTCTTTTGCACGAGGTTGTGGGTTCAAACCTGGGCAAGTACCAATGTGAGTTTTTCAATTCATATTTACTTTCTAAGTTTATCTTGGACGTCACTGACATCGGTGAAGGAAAACATCGTAAGGAAACCAGGACTTATATAATTAATATAAGTCTGAAATCGCCAACCCGTCTTGAGCAAGCGTGGTGATTAATGCTCATGCCTTCTCTGTATGAGAAGAGGCCTCTGCCCTGCAGTGGGATAGTAATAGGCTGGTGCTTTTTATACAAAAATATATACAAACCCTAATTTTCACCCCTCTACGATCAACCTCTATATGGCAAAACAACGTTTGCTGGGTCAGCTAGTAAAGTTTAAAATTATGGTAAAACTAGCTGTGCCCCGCGGTTTTACCCGCTCCCATGGGTCGTACCGTGATGTGTTTTAGTTGTATGCATGTGCACTTGTGGACATATGATTTTATCACTACTTGTTCCAATTTTAAGAATCCGTAACCAAATGACAATAACTGAATCCTTATAACTTCGCCCTCTCTGTCGTCTGTCTATCTATTCATCTATCCTTCCACATCTACAGCCATTTTACTTGGAGGATACGATTGGCACTATAAGAAGAAATGTGTATGCTATTTACTGCTAAACAATAGTATCGCGAAAATACGAAAAATAAATTAAAGCAGGCACTCGACATACATGTAACTATGGGATAAAAATAATCAATGTATTATGGGTAAGGGGTATTGTTAGATCCCATAATTAAAAAGAAAATATATTTTCTCGAAATACTATAAAAATCAGAAAGTACGTTAAGCCATTGGTCCCGGATGTAATTTGTAGACCTTCGACAGTCGTTACGGGTAGTCAGAAACCCGGGGGTATCTTACCAAGGGGTTTCGTGTTGCCCAGTAACTGGATTATGGGGGTCAGATAGGCAGTCGCTCCATGTAAAGGTATTCAGCTGCATCCGGTTACACCGGGAGCCGACCCCAACATAGTTGGGAAAAGGCTAGGCAGATGATGATGACCTACTACGAAAATCAATACTGTAGATGCGTACTTATTTAAGTACGCATCTATACGTAGTATTGATTCATATTCATTCATTCTATATTCATCCTGACCATGGAACCCTCCACTGTGAGTCTAACACGCAATTGTCCTGTTTTCATAATGTGTACATGGCGTTGAAAAGAATAATGAAAATACGAGTACATACAAACTTCTAGAAAAAAGTAAATATCTCATCTTGGCACATGATGCTCCACCTGAAACCATTTTCCGTTTAATGTTAAATGAGAATGACTGAACAACTGATTATTACATATACATAGTACGAACGTCCATTAAAAAAACCGGTCCGACATTTTGCGACACGTAGGTATCAAAGTGAACTTTAAGAACGAAAGCAGCAATATCGCAAGTACCTTTAAGACGAGTGACTTTTATATTACGCAAGAGATATCTTTGACAAATCCAAGACTGACGTTTAAGATCTGTGTATCAGTGAAGGGCGCTGTAACTAATTTATTCGTCCACAGTTGAACCGACGCGGGCGCACTCGCCCGACCACTTTCACTGAGACTGCGCATAACGCACGAGAGTGATGGAGTGAGGGCATTTACGTCACTATAGCCTAATTATATACCTATCCACTCCGCCAATAGCGGTAGTAGTCTACTACTCGACGTAAGCCTCTCGCAAGCCAATTCTTTTAACATAGTAAGAGCCTTATAAAATTAACAGCTGACAAGGAACTCTATGGGAGGTCCCAGGCTCTTTATCATAAAAAAAGACCAACCGGAATCTTGCACCCATTTCTGACGTAATTGGTCCCGTATTGGTCTTCATAGAGGTCAACACCTAATCCTCCTTAATTATATGTTAAATAGAAAATATTTGATCAACTTTTCTATTGTGATGACAACTTTCCACGCCTACTATACGACCCATGCATCAATCTATATGATCTGCAGATTGGAGTGCTGATATCAGAAAATAAAAATGTTTGCAAAACAGTGGAACTTGGCTCCGGCACAGTACAGGAGCACTGAACAACATAAAAATAGAAGTGATGTCTTCATCATGAAGTTAATCGAATTGAAATATTACATTCTATTACAAAAATAAAACTGATGGGTGACATTTATGTAATACAAAATGTACCCACGACCTACGTAGTACCTACTCGTTCGAAATCAAGTATTCGAGATTACGCAATCGGTGATAGACACGATACAGGTGTCGAGATGCTGATAAATATTATGTGTCTAACTGAAAACAAGGCACGGTTTTGACAATGACACCTACTAGGACAAATTGTAAATAGAAATCGTAATCATTTTGATATATCACTTAAGTTTGCAAAGGACAGGAAGAAAGAGCATTTCCGTAACGTATCGTACGCGTAGGAGCATCACCCATTTCTTACATGCCTTTCCACTTTCACACATACGTACCTAAATGCAAGTCGTTTATCAATATAGTTATCTGATCTATGAACCATAATTATCTACATGAACATTAATATAATATTACGTTTCATTAAGTACTAATGGATCTCTCAGCACCAAAACACTCGACCCTGCACTTGACCCTTATTCACTTTCTAATATTTAAATCTGATAATAATTTATAATGGTTTTCACTTCTACGACGTCTAAATTAATTGATATAACGTCACCCATAAAACTGGTAGTGTTGAGTGCGTAAGCGCGATGGCCCGATATCTTCGACCAACAAATAATTCTGACACATAATTCATATTTTACAACCATTCTAAATTTGTAGTTTATATCTTCAAACTTTTAAGTTATGAATAGTGTCTGACGAAAGTTTTCCTATAACTGAAGCTGTCATCTTGTTCATTTCTCTTGTATTAACTTGGCAGAAGAAAATATCCACATTTCAGCATTCACCTATATTTAATTTCTTTCATTTACAATGTGACTTTTTCAATTCATACATGTACTTTCTTAGTTTATTTTGGACATCACTGACATCAGTAAAGGAAAACAACGCGATGGAACCTGGACATATAATTAATATAAGTCTGAAATCACCGCCCTGCTATGAGCAGGAGTGGTGATTAATGCTCGTGACTTCTTTGTAAGAGAAGAGGCCTTTGCCCTGCGGTGGGACAACAACAGGCTGGTATAATTCATACAGAATATTGTTGCAATCTATTTTTCTCCGTATTCAGTATCATATTCTCGTTCACAGGCCACGTCTAAACTGAAGCATAAACAACTTATGATTGACTAGTAGCATTACCTTGTGTATTTACTCTAATGGCTAACACAGGTATCCACAGTATATTTTTTAAACCAATCACGTAGTAGGTCAACCAACTCTAGGAACATCATCTTACCGCTTACATAAGAAGCCGATATTTTATCATCACTAAAATTTACTGCCCGTTAAACGTTCAATGAAGTATCGCAGTTTTACACTAGTTGTAAACCTGGATATTAAAATATTATACGCAAATATTGAGCGGATCGGTCAAAATATTTTGGTTTACGTTACGCCCATAATAATAAAATTTATTTGGGAATGAGCCTTGCTCCAATTTCGTGTAAGTGCATCGTTACCTACATTACTTCATTACGTGGGCTACTTTTAACTTTTCCTGTAAAGTTTTCCTCATCAAGTGGTTCGTTAATTACCTTCGTTATTAAAAACAAAAATAAATAAGGTCGCCAAAAAAAAGATTTATAAATTGAAGTAAATTATTTGCATATTATTCGTAACAGCCAGTAACTTTCAACACTTTTCTTTTTTAATTTGTGATAAATAAGAAAGTAATAAAAATGTAGGGACATGCCAAATTCTAGCAATTAACTCTGGCAGTCGTGTACGTTGACAAGTGTCTGGGAAAAAACACTTATCTACTCGTATTTCTTTCTGTTGCTGGTTTCCTAGTCCGTCACGATCGTTTAGTCACCTCTGACGCAAGTGTCTCAACAAATTGATGCTAAACTTATGTCCACTGACAACCGCTCCAATGGCTTTCTAAAGTAATAGAAGACGTTTGAACTTCAAACATATCTTCAACACTTTGTTCTTTATAAGTTCTTTGCCCTCATCTCCTTAAATTCGATTAATTGTTTGCTACACACGGATTTTTGTGACTTTAGGCACGTAAATATGTTTATTTAGAAGTACATAAATTTATCATCATCATCATCTGCCTAGCCTTTTCCCAACTATGTTGGGGTCGGCTTCCAGTCCAGAACCGGATGCAGCTGAATACCAGTGTTTTACATGGAGCGACTGCCTTTCTGACTTCTACAACCCAGTTACTGGGCACCACGATACCCCTCGGTAAGACTGGTTGTCAGACTTTCTGGCTTCTGAGTAATCGTAACGACTATCAAAGATCTACAAATGACAACCGGGACCAACGGCTTAACGTGCTTTCCGAGGCACGGAGGAATCTCGATATATTACGAACGGCCACCCATCCACAGGCTGACCTCGGCAAGCGTAGCTTAACCTTCGATCAACCCGTGCGGCTGTTATTTTTGAGCCACGAGCTCCTCAAGTTCATAAATGTATCTATACAATAATACAAATAATCAAAACTTGCAGTGTCTTTTTGTAACACCAGAAGAACAGCTTTTTACTAAATGCATATTGAAAGTTTATACGGTAGTTATACCAAAAAACAATATTCTGTCTGACTGTCTGTTTGTTTACGATAATCTCCGAAACCGCTGAATCGATTTTGATAGGATTTTCACTGGTAGTATAGAAGAATAATAAGGGTTCTCCGCAAAAAAATAAAACCCATGTTTTGTTAAAATTCACGAGGACTAACTCGCGACGGTACAGCTAGTTAGTTTTAACTGTGAAACTTGTGGCCCTTAGCTAAAGGTACGACATTTCTAGTATTAAGATATTTTTGAATCTTATTTTAAGTGAACTATGTTTTTATGAGAAATCAAATATTTTATTCAAACCAGTTTAAAATAAAATATTTATTGCTGAAATTTTGTCGTAAAAACCTAGACATAGTGTCGTAATAAAATAAAAAGAAACGTTTTAAAAACAAAATAAAATATATAAACGATAATACTGATATTTAGTATAATAACAAACACAACATTCAATCATGCTCTAAACTTGTTTGTTTAACTCCTCAGATGGGTTCACGCCTCCCAGGAATATTGTTACATTGAATAAATCACTGGTGTAGAGAAAAAGAGTTGAGAGGTGTTTTCACAAGGTGTGACGTCAGAGCACAGCTGTCCCTCCCGTCGCGACGAGAACTTGACACACACTATTATTTATAATCTTAAACACTTTTATCAGCATTAATCTTCTGTTGGTAGCGACGCGCTGGTGGGAGACGTGATGACGTCCTGCCAGACCAACCCACGAGCCACGGGGACCTTCAAGCGAAGGTAACATAAAAACATCTAGCTACGAGTACCTACATAAAAACCAAGTTCATCCGCTGCTATACAAAGTTGCAATACAATTGATTGGCCATGCAACAAGAGTACAGGATTATATTTACTACACACTGCATCTGTTTCATAACGGCACAGCCATATTTGACAGCTTTAATATGTACATATACGTACATACATTTTTGTATGTACGTATATGTACATGTCATACATAGCTACATGTGGATTGCGCTGAAGTGTAATTCGTCCATTCTATTTGCATGTGTTTTTTGAGAAAGGTAAATAAAAAAACTATGTCAGCTGCTAATCAGCTCATGCGTGTTGAAAAACTGGACTGTAGCAACAATATTATACATAAGTACGTTATGTAGTTACACATTTTGGTTAATTACAGAAGATGCTGACTGTACATAACAGGTAAAGTAACTATTGAAATAAATAGCAATTTTTAGTTCCCTGATATATATTGGAGGTTTTCATAGATTAAGTGATAAACATTGGGTAAACTGGTAAACTCCGCTAGGTAGTAACATATACCATGGCGTATAAACAAGCAAGCAAAGCTATCGATCATAAGTGTATTTGTATTGGTTGACTGCAAAGGCCGACCGCGTTATATTTCGCTAATGGTCCGCAAACAAATCGTTATAGACAACAATAGATGTCATTTTTGTGATCCGAAGTCTGCCCACTATTGTTCAATACGCTCTTGACTACAAACAACTTGTTTGATCCGAGAATGTGGTTTTGAAATAGGTTGACTCATTCCTGCAGCTGGTGGTGTTCCGACAAGCAAGTAACTTATTTTTAGTATAGTCTCCCATAAAGCGAGTCCTGACACCAAACTGGGACAACGCTCCAGAGTTGCAAGAAAAACTAAATATATCATTGTGATATTATTCTGGAAATTCTGGAAAGTAACAAAAAAATCAGGTTGATATACGTACTTTATAAAAATAATTTATTCTTCTCGTCAAGTGGTCAACACCAGCCAGATTGCACGTTCTGAGAAACGATGCTGACATTAGTCACAATCAGCTCGTTATAGGTACTGTTTTATTAGAATACCGCGATCAATAACTTCGGTAGTTTTACCAAACCATAACTCCGGGTGACTGTTGGTTACATGCATATTATAAATATTATAGAATACGGTCGGTCTACCTCGTGTCAAGGATGAAAGTCAAAGTTGTGATTTTTGGACGAAACCCAAAGTGTCACCGATTCCATTACTTTAATTTATGAATGAACGCACTAAACGTTACCGGGGAAGTGCAAAGATTTTCTTTATGACACGCACTCGACTTTTTACGCGGAAAAGGAGTAGACACTTTACACATACGAGTCTGTCTCGGATCACACGACGGAAACCGAGTGTCACGTCGCCCTACACCGAACATGCGCGCGTAGGTGGCCAAAAGTAATATTTATACAAAGTGTCCTTTTTACAACTTTCAACGTTGATGGATATATTATAATTGTGTGCCTATCATAATATAGGTCGTTGACTTGAGAAAATTATAATGTATTCTAAAGCTGTACTGCGTGTACTAATCCTTACCTATAAATATACAAATTACAATGATTAAATCAACCGATAAAGGTACTGGCAATTACTGGAACAAATAATTTTGAGACCTAAGAATAGATAACAATTCAAGCGAAGGTTAAACCACGACTGTACGTTCCAATCGCTAGATTCTGAAAGTCGCGAATGGAACAGGAGCCAAATAATTTTGTCACTCATTTACATACCAATTTTACGCCACCATCGTTAGTACATATTATCTCATTAAAGAATTGTATTTATGGGGTTCTAGTCCCAAGATGTAAATATAGTATAAGTTTTTATGAAGGCTTAGGAGATGAGCTGAAGCGGGTAGCTATTTACTATTAATACAGATTGTTAGGTAGAACGATGGAAATACGTTAAGGGATGGAAGCATACCTAATAAAAAAACTGCGATAATATAAAATATGTTCAAGAAATTTAACAGCTTTTACTATATGACCTATAGAAAAACTTGCTGTTCTCTAAATCTTATCAAGTTATACAAATATCGATGTTACTGCTGATTTACTTCGCGATTTCTGGTTTGTGTTTCGGCAAAAACTTACATTATTATTAAACGTTCATATAATAAAGAAATCTCGACATTTTGTGAAGTCCTAAAAAGCAGGCAAGGGCGGGTCGCTAGTGCCATAATTAATAGTGTTAACATAGTTTAAACAGCGACTTGTTAGTTTATCCATTACTGCCAAGCGGTAACAGTATATATTATTTCAAGTTTAATAAACAGATGCATTCTCGAAGTAAGTATTACGTTCGATGACATAAGAGCAACAATAATTTTGTAAACTAGTTTTGCGAAGTCAATCCGCCTTCGGGCATGCCGACATACAATGTTGCTTGAACATTAAACATATTGAGTGAGACCCGTGTTACGAGTGCTCTACATAATTGCCGATTATTATTAGGTAAGTACGCAATAAAAGATTATTCGATCGCTTTTAAAGCTTCCTGTTTTTAATATATCTCCTTGGCGTTATAAGATATACTTTTTTATTGAAGGGCTTGTAAGTGCGTAATCTTAAACGATTTTACCATCACATGACATCACGCCCGTATTTCCATGTTTAAGTCCCATGTAAAAGGGGACCCACTTTGCCTGACCTGGGAACCTAGGACCTTATGCACAACAGTAGCGCTTTCGGCCACTAGACCAACGATGTAGTGATTTTTATTATCGTCAAAAAAAACATTACATAATATTATAATTACAAGAAAATATTTTCTTTGTTTATCGATTCATCGCCAAGAGTACCAACAAGACGTCAACATCATTACAGTTTCGTAATGTTCTAATGTTTGCAACCGCGACAGATCCTTGAATAAAACAATTGAAGTCACTGTTAGCAGTTACCAAACTATTGTGATTGTTGTAGAAACCGGAACTTGACGATATTATACTTGCGAAGGCGAAATGCAAAGCGACACGCAAAGTAAACATAGATAAGGTTACGTTTTTATATTTGTTTCACATTTTCCAGTGGTTTTCGTGCGGCTCGGACAAGGAAAGAAAATGAGCAATTCCGGTGATTTAACTTTAAACTGGATGTTGGCTAACACGTTGCTTGAAACGGTACAACATTATTTATCTAATAAAATTTCCAATGTTGCAATATTTACTCAGAGGCGGAAAATGGAAGTAAGCAACCGAAAGAGTGAAACAAAAGTGATTTTAAATATGCTGAAAACTTCCACTGCACGCCGATAAAAACCTATTTTACAATTTAATACACTTTTTATGCAGAAACAAAGCCCGTTCGTGACAAGGGTAGAGGTTTAAACACGAATTTGAACCGTGTTTCCAGAATCGCGTGCGCGCCGGGATCACGACAAATATTAATCACCCAAGCATACGTAATAAGTGAACTATACGTTTTTAAACGCTAGACTACGTCAAATTTATCGTTGTTTGTAATAAAGAAATTATGTTGGCAATGAAACAGACATCTTGGGGACTTTAACTACGTCTATTTTTTGTTTTGTTTCGCAAAAAAAACATTCGTGGATATTTTCGCCGCTTGTACAATATGAGCAGCAACTGTACTCTAACTGTTTTACATATATTTGAGGTTTTACACACGACATTACATCGGATTATGGTGATGATAGACCCATCAAAGCGCTTAGCACGATCTGAAAACCTTTAATAAAGACTTTGTACAAGATAATAGCGTTTTTAATCGAGGCACCAATCGGTATGTTAATTTCTTGCAGGTAAGCAATGAATATTTAATGCGTGTGGACATAATAGGTATTTTATATTCATGGGGAGCAAGTTCAAATGGTTCAATGGTCTTTGATCGCGATGCACGTAATCGCTAATGACGGCCCTACTCTACTGTTCGTCTGTACTTAAACGCGCGCTTTTTGTTGCTTTGTACCCAGCACAGAGCGTCTCTACCGGAATCGGATGTTGCTCACTAACGGTTTTGTTCAGCATCTTTTTTTATACTTGTTGTACACAAAGGTTAATTATACTTTTGCATCAAAGACTCACGTGAATCTTTGATATTACGTTTTGAATTTTTATTTTCAGACTATAAGTTTGTTGTGCTATTTTTTTATCAATTAGGTCTAAAAAATAAAAACAAATGAATCGAGGGCGCTGATAAAATCTACAAGTCTGATCAACTAATTATATTTATAAAATTAAAAAAATGTTAGTCTATACAGACTGAGACTAAACCTAAGTAATTGTTTCACTTTTTACGACGCAATAAAACAGATCTGGGCTAAGAAGGTTTACTTACGCATGTAGCGTGCTTATTTATTTCTGGCACTTCAAAAACGCTTTAAAAGAAAAGCGAAAGCTATGAAAAGGTTCATAATTCCAATGTGGCTATGCGTTCTGACTGTACGTATCTATGACATTTTTGAGTAGGTACCCGTCAGGGCAGGATAATAACTAGACAAACGATTCTATAGTCCAAAGAAACAGGAACTACATAACACACCGACGCGACGTCAACGGATAGAGTAAAATCCCCAAAACATTGTAGATATGTTTTCACTTAACTTCCTAACGGATGCCACGTTTGGCAGCATCCGATACAATAATCTTTCAAAACAAAGGTTAAATATATAATATTAGAATATCACTCGTTGAAATAATAATCTAAATATCGTACAAGTGATCTGGCTACGTGATGTGGCCACTGACGCACGGTGAATTAATCTATCATCGGGAAACCTTTCAAGTCAAACGTCAGACGTTGGCGTCGACAAAGCTGAAGAAAGTTGCGAATATTATAAAAATGGTAAACATCTTATGTGGTAGACATGTCAATGTAAATTTTAAACTAATATTCTCAAAAAGTTCGGTGATTTTTAACAAACTCAAGTCTGTTTTCCACATTTCGAAAAATGTCTAATATATTAACTAAAAATGTAAGGTATCACGTGTACAAAACAGTGCATTTGTTGTACTGAAAGTGGTTAGTCCATTATTTATTTTTCAATATGTCTGCAACCACATTCAGTGTAACAAATGCAAAAAATGTTTTGTTGGTAAACGGTGGCTATTAGTTAAAACAATATAGTTTTTATCGTTTACAACAAAATCTAAAATAGTTAGTTTAAAATTAGAATACGGAAGGCGTTAGGTAGCCTGTGGCATTGTTAACAATGGGTTAACCTCGCAGTGTTCCTACTATTACCATCGAGTAAAGTAATTATTACGCAGTAGCAATATAGGTTTAACACGAGTTCTTCAGGTATTTCGGAAATAAAGGTTTATTTTTTTAATTCGATCGCACACTGTTGTAAGTATCCAGATGAGCATTACACCAGCTTTATTTGTAAGCACCAACGTTGTTTAAACCAAACTGATTTATTCATTTGTTTGTGTCATAAACACCCATTAATAATACTAAACTTCAAACCTAAAATGAGCTGTTAGTAATTTTGTTTCAAAATCCATACTAAGGTCGTTTTATGAGGCATTATTATCAAAACTTTTTAACCATTGAGCATCTATTATTGGCATCTATGACGTACGTTGTGCTTATGACTGATAGGTATAAGACGTAACTCAAATCCACTCATACCATAACTGTTCCAAGAAAAACAGTATTGCACTACAGTGATGATTTTGATGGAACGCGTAATGTTTATAAGTAAATATTATATGAAATTCAAATTTTATAGCATTGTTTTATGACGTCCAATAGATCAAAGAGATTTATCCCGTAACACAACGGTATAATTTCGCTAAGGGTAAATAAATAATAAAACCTATAGAGAACACTATTTGGTAGCTAGTATTTTAATGACCAGCCATACAGATTATATCAGTCATGAAAACGTTATAAAATCCAGAAAACAACGTTTTCGTGAAATAATGTGTTTCTTCACTTCGATTGAAATGAAACTATCAAGAAATATCGATAGGCCTCGTCATCTACGATAGAGATTTCAATTGTTACTTCAAAAGTATACTTTACAAGCAATTTTGGACATAGTATAAACACAATGCGTGTGTTTACGAGAACCATTACGAATTAACTGTTTTATTAAATGAGGCTGTGCCACCAACGTGTCCTATTGTTTATAAGAGCTGTTTAACCTGTTGCTACACTTCGTAGCGTTAACTTATAACCTCACCACCCGTAGCGAACTAACGACGCCGGCGCAGCACACAAAAGAAAACGAGAGTTTAGTAAATCACTAGTTCGAAACGTCACTTTCAAATTAGGAACTCACATTACGGCACACGATGTAAATAAAATTAACGAACGTAACTAAACACGTGTGAATGTAAAATTGTAAAGACAAATAAATAAAATTTTAATAAGTGTAAAAATACAGTGACTGTTCAATTCTCACGTTTCTTTTGACGTTTTATTAAATTGTCAAAACAGCAAATGGACGTTTCCCAGAAGCGTGGGAGTGTTCCGTCGTGGTGCTGAAAGTAGGTCGACTTCACCGGAAAAAGGAACATCTTTACCTACTGCATTATCGGTTATAGTTATTACTATCGGATTATTGGGTCATCTATTAGTTACACGAAGATAATATTATTATGAATCATACTCAGAAACAATAATAACGGAATCATCGATAAATCATGTTTAGTTTATGTACTTCTACTTAATGGAATCGTGTAGTTTTGTTTGTTACGAATGTAGTAAAATAACAAATAAAAGCAACGAAGCATGCCAGTCACATTGTGAGATACAGGAATCGGTAGTTGTGAAATCTGTCGGCAATCAAGTTTCCGCTAACAAATACTTACTTCGCCTTAAATTGCTTGCGCCTGCGCTTCTCCACTTTCGAGTTTGTTGACTCTAGAGAACATTTCACTTTTTTCGTGTCTCTCAGCTGGCTCTTTGGTGTGCCGAAAATCTTATCGATTACGTATTGTTGCATAAACAAACCTGTCTTCGACCGATTGAACATTATGTTTTATGTATTTTTTTACACTTTATTTCGGTTCGAAGCACTTACCATGATATTTTAAATCCAAATAAAAAGAAAGTAAACATTTCAGTATTTCTATTATTTGTAATCCAATGGAATAAAATGAGTTCACTGTTTTGGTAGATTTTTTAAAGTCCTCGCTTACAATATAGGTACAACTTTAAAATAAATAATAAAGTAGTAGTGTGCAGTTAATGAAAGTGGATGGAACCACTTTCCGGAATTGTACTTTCAAACGGTTCCGATAATATAAGTACCTACATAAAAATAAAGTAAATATTCAGCTTAGTTTAACTTGCATAACGAAAAAGAAAAGCAGGTTCGCTAATGAAAAGTAGTTATAATCGCAACCATTGAAAATGAAGCGAGGCTATCAACCAGCCGCAGCACAAGCCTATTGTTTGTAATTTCGAATAGGTATTGTATTAGTTAGAGTTTTTACTGTGTAACCGATAAGCACGCAATGTCACGGTTGCTCTATACGACTCGTGATGGAGAAAGTACCTACATGCGAGTATGGTCCCCAACTACAGCCTAGCACGCACTGCTGTAACAAGACGTGTGTCTTAGAATCTCTCCTTGTGGACAGAGATCGGCAAAAACGGAGTCATAGGTCTTGGCACGCGTACGTAGTACGTCTGCTGGACTTACTCCAGCAGCAAATACAAGAAATACAGTGAGCATCGTTCTGTTACCAGTAAACCCACGCAATTAGGTTGTTTACACGCTTCTAAAGGTAAAAAGTGAACAATATACCAAAGAAAGAACAAGTTATAAACCCATAAACGTCCGAACTGATCTCTTGATGACCAACAAATCTTTTTATAAGTTTAGATCTGGTTTTACAACTACGAGATTCAGATTTGCACTGATCTAACGACTTATTTTTAGGATTCTATTTAAAGAAAGTGAAAAACCAGTAGGTAGGATTAAAATAATATATTCGTTTTTTTATTATTTCCTATCCATCATAACTGCGTAGGAAATAAATTGCTAACCCACATAGTTAAGTGTTATACGGGGAAGTAGAACTCGAAGAAAACGATGAACTTATCAAGCCAATTGGGACCACCCAACAAAGAAGAGAACCAGATGGTCTCGTAAAACATGCAACCAATTGATTTTGTAAATGCTGGCTGGCAGACACAATACGAGGGTTAAGAGATGGGACCAGTCACGAGTTTTCTCACTGACCTCGCCCGCATCCCAGTTTGCATGAATATTAATAATTATGACAGCTTAATAACGACACGATGGAAAACGGTCAAGGACGGTGCATCCATATGTGCCATACCTTGGCACTTTCTTGATAGCTAGATACATGCATTATTCAGTGAGGTTTATGGGTAAAGAAATGCTAATTTAAGAACATGTCTGTGTTTTCACGGAGCCTGATATCTTAGAAAGCTGTATTTCCAGAGATTCATGGTCGTAAAGTTAATAAACAAAGACAGAAGTAAAGATCTGATGATAGACTCATCCGCAAAATTTACATTTTATTGTAGGAATGGATGCCGCTAGTCGGTGCGAATTGTTTACTACAATCAACATAATAAAGTAGTCAAAATTATTTATAGGTCTACGATACGTCAGTAATTTTTTACCACCTTTTTTATGGATTTAGGGTACATAAATTGATGTTGATCATGATTTTCCCGTGTTGTTTATTTTTCTTGAAAAGTCAAGAAATAGAGCCTGAAAATTTCCCCTAGACTTCTGATGTGAAACCGTTATGGACTACCTATAAGTCTACAACACTGCTGGACTAGAACATGACACTAAAATTTGACATTAAGATTTATAGTGACTGGGCATTGTATTTCCATGAAAGCTCGTAAACTTCCATGTCTTGCCACTTTTAGTGCTTGGTTTGCTGGCAATCAGTGGGAACATTTAGGCGCATACGTGGTGTGACCGGTTCCATTTCCGTCTGGACCAGCGTCTGCGCACCTCTCCGACTGCGCATTGTTCTTAACAACTTTCTTTTCTTAATTTAACTTCACGCAAAAGTACGTACTTTCAATTGTTCACGAGTGCACTATGAGGTATGGGAACGGCCCATTTAGCCGATTTCACGGCTCTAACAAGATGTTGATTAACAACGATAACTGTCGATGCATTATAAATTTTCTATAGTTAAACATATGGATTAGATTTTGATAAGCACTATAGAAATAAATAATACTGGACAATCCACACAGCATCATCTAGCCCCAAGCTAAGCAGAGCTTGGGTTATGGGTACTAGATGACTGATATACTCGTACTTAATACAATACATTACATAGATATATATTTTTTATTATACATAGTAAATACCCAGAACACCCGGATCAAACCTTTGTAGATCGTACAAACATTTGTCCCAAGGCGGGAATCGAACCCGCAACTTGCGTCGCAGGCGGACCTTCGCCCGCTGCGCCACATAGGTCGTCAAAATATCATCTTTACCACAATAATCAGAACGTGTTAAAGCGCTTTGTTTAAATTATCTTAAATGAATCGCCTTCCATTATTATCTCATGGCTTATGGGAATGACAAAAATTTCATGAAATGTGGTAATAAAAATCATTTATTTATATGATCTGGTTAACATTTTAGTAGTTGTCACGCGACACACTAACCCACATATCTGCTGTTAATCACGCGTGACAAACACAATCGTTCGCGTGCGTAAACATAGGCACAAATGAATTCTTTTGTCTGTGCTATTCGTTTCAATTACTAATCGTCTCGCAACGTTGCATAGATGTTATAAACAATATCGTATGGTTGCATCCTCTTTGCTCATCTTACCCAGAGATATTTGACTGTGGCAGATGATTCTATATTCTGTACCCATCGGCCTATTCATTATTCCTTAATTTCATTTTAAACGCCGCCGCTGCCTCTGTCTGTCAGTAAAGTGATCATAATCCCCATGACTTGAATGAAGCTGCTATTATTCGTCATGTTTGTCATGGTAGTTAGTTGTATTTCAAACTGTATGTTTTGCGGTGGCACGGGCGGCGGACATACCGGCGCGGGCGATGCGTGATGGAGTCGTTAGCACGGTAACTGGAGCACCGAATGGCACCGCGAGGATAATGCACAAACAAGATCTGTGTGCTTAGTACCTACTGCCTAGCCGAGAGACTTTCGTGCTCTGTTTCACCTCCACAATTAACTGTCTGTCTCGCTGTGAAACATATTTTAGGTATGCAAGGCATACGACACCTTCGTCGTTCCAATTCCATTGTGGAGCACAGAAAATATGAAACCTTGTAGACCTACATAACCATTTCAAACATGACTGTAATCTCTTATATCGGTACGGGTGAGGCAGGAGTCTAATACGTCACTATCGACCAATAGCGATAATGGAAGGTCAAGTCCCATCCAACCAATAGTTCCTTTCTGCATGTTACTGAATACTTAGATTAAGGAAACAGAATGCATAGAGCTCAGGTCTCTCCCCGAGACTAATTAAGTTATTCTTAAATCATCCTTGGTGTTCAATTAACTAGTCCAAATAGTTGTTCACCATTTCGATCTTCAGACTGTACATGTTTTTCACACTTATAATTATACCGCTTGGACCACTGCCCGCCCCGTAATAACAAGCGTATAATTGTACAATAATGCAACGACACGACTATATTTATTTCATAACCATGTTCTATTCTCAATCCTTGTTTTTAGAAACCGTGTTTAAACTTTAACCTACCTGATTTTCAGAAGGCAGCTTTCTCCAACTTTCTTCAGGTAGGCACAGAAGAACAAAATGTAAATTTTTGACGCAGCATCTGCGTTGGCTTCACAACCGTAGATATGCGTTTTCGGGAAAATATCACACTAAACGCCCAACATATAATTTTCAGCGAGTGACGTAGAATAAACAATGCTTAATGGATTTTTCCAATAGATTAGATAGACAGCAACATCTAAGAGTACGCTAATAACAACAAGCACATACTTCTGTCAACAATCCGGACACTGATTATTGATTGCTCCACATGCCAACACGATCAGTAGATTATTAGGCTTGGTTTGTTGTAGTTAGGTATGCCAATAGACGAATTTTCTTCCTATTCATTCCTTCAAAACGAGAAGCCGTTTCGACGTACAGCTATAAAAA
Organism: Phlogophora meticulosa; assembly: GCA_905147745.2. Lineage (NCBI taxonomy): Eukaryota > Metazoa > Arthropoda > Insecta > Lepidoptera > Noctuidae > Phlogophora > Phlogophora meticulosa. Next base: position 10,810,055 of record LR990522.1, on the reverse strand, counting down.
GCTGATCATGTCCGTGTAGACAACCTAGGTTTGTTCCCAACCAGTAGTCCGCAATACCTTGAATGTGGACCGTGAAAGTTTACAATTCAAAAAAAAATTTTTTCATTACTTATTCATTTTTTAGATCCGACGGCAAATTTTTCTTGAAGCTTCTGTCCCCTTTTAACAAGAAAGAAATCAAAGTGTTCCCAGCTTAAAAATGGTTGAGATCCGCTGGTGTACACATGTTCTATAGTTCAATACTTACATTAAAATGTGTGTATCTTTAGTGAGTCTCCTGGATGCGTACAAAGCCATCATCTTATCTTTCTCTATTGTAAGGTACCTTTATAAGTACGTGTTTAAATCTTCGCTTACGTCAATTTTACTATGCTTAACACTTTTAATGCACAGCAGCACACATCTCGGTCGATATGAGTGCAATACAAATCTTTAGTCTTCATTCAGAATACTGATCAGACATGAAGCGTGTGTTATCGCGTCTCTAAACTTTCCCCGATTTTAGTATTTCCCATTTAATGTACCTATACTAATATAATGTAGCTACCTGTACCTATACTAATATAAAATAGCTCAAGAGTTGGTTTGTTTTTTATTTGTTTTAACGCGGGTATTAATCCCTGGATTTACAAGTCGTATTTGAAAATATATTTCTGCATTTGATAGCCCAATTCTTAAGAAAGCTTATAAGCTTTAGTGTTAGATAGCATAATATAAGTTATCTAACATCACGCTACGACTCTAAGGAGCGGGTGGATTTGATAATATATTTCTGCATTTGTTAGCCCAATTTTTAAGAAAGCTTATAAGCTATGGCATATACGTTATCTAACATCACGCTACGACTCTAAGGAGCAGGTAAAACCGCGTGGGACGGGTAGTTTAATTAGATTTTTAATAGGTGCCTTTGCGTTACGCCAAGGTTACAGTTATTGCAAGTTTTGATCGCGGACTTCGGTGAACTTTATTAGGTGTGCCTTTAATATGTAACTGGGTCAACAAGTAGGCAGCAGTTTTAGCATTATCATTTATCATTCATACTCCAGCTATTAGGTACTTAGAACATTCTGCAATTACTTGTTGTAGTAGTTTGTGATTTCCTGCAGTAACTTGGTAGTTATGTTAGGTAGGTACTACTGCATTCGGTTCACTTACATCTGTTTTAATATTACTTTACCGTTTCATGTAATCTTGGTATGTTTATGGTTCGTTTCAAATCTTAGATTAAAATTATAATTAAAGTACCGTAAACATAGGTCGCAGTGGACTGCGATAGGCTGAGTTGAATGTTGATTGAAACTTAGGTAAGTATTTTACATTCTTCCATTCTTAGATAACTTTTCCATTCAATAAAACAGGTAACTAATGCTTTGTGTTATATAACATCTATATCTAAATGAAAAATGATGGACACAATTCTGATAACATAACTTTAAACGCGGGGACAGTACGATATTTTCTGTTTTATAAGTTTAATTTTGATTGACATAGTTTACGGGCATCGAACCAGCCATTGACCTCAGAAGACTTGCCGCTAATAATTTTATAATTATCATCTGCTTAGATTATGATTAGTCAATAATTTTCTTATATTTTTATCAAATAAATTCAATCAAATGCTATCTCTTCATCATCTATCTATCTGCCTAGCGTTTTTTCTAGCCATTTTGTTCTTTTCCAACCAATGTCATGTGTGTATTGTACATAATAAAATAATATGCACAGAAAACAGGAAAGTCAATACCCGGGCCGCATCCTACTGGGTCACGGGTGGCTCGACCACCCTTGGCCTATATTACACTCTCCTAGAATCAGGTCGAGGTGATATCACCTGCATTCACATTATACACGGCGATAATGATATCAATAATTACATACTCATTGCGTCCTTGATCCATTTATGTTTGTTTCGCAACAACTTAAATACTCATCACGATCGATATGGCTTAGGTCCGATAATCACATGGCTTATGAAAATATATTCAAAAATATAATTTTTGGGTAGGTATAGTCGTTATGTTATTAACAACTTCTGAGTTTTAGTTGCGCCCTTATATTTAAGAACGCTGAATGTTCATCAATATCAGCGAGAAAAGAACAAGAAATAAGCAGATAAATTTAAGATGCAAAATTTTCTCGAGATCCATCACGTACTGATGAATAAGTGGAGAGCTTTTGATGTAGGTACACACACTTGAAGCGGGTAAAAGAAACTCGCAAAAATCCTTATTTCTCCCATTTTGCTATTCATAAATTACGACGAACATTTTTAAAGCAGACAGGAAAATAATCTTATGACATTTTTATGAAATACAACTACATGGTCCGACAATAAAACAACGTTTTGATTAATAACCCTAGAGCAAAAGTGGTCTTAATGCTGAGAGAATAAGTACGATTTTGTCTTTACAATTGTATTGTTCTGTTGAAGTAAGAGATTTAAATCTGTCCGATCAAGTGGAAACATACAGGCCTACAGACATATTAATAGTGTTAGACCATTATGTCATTCTACGTTGCTTTTATTTTTATTTCAGTTTAAGCGAAATTAAACGTTTTAAGCAATTGCCTCTATTATAATTCAAAACAGCACATTAGACTGAATGATGAATGGTTAGGCTTTGTATCCGCGATTTGTAACCCACTAAAGAGACGGCGTCAAACAAAACAGACCACCATGACAAAACAAAAGGTGATCCACGTGCTTCGGTCTGTCGTAACAATATACATTGATAAACCAGTTTTCACCTCGACCTAAACTTTAGAAATTTACGCTGTATTAGAGCAGTTTCTGGAGATATCTGCACTTAAACTTTTATTGCTATAGAATTTGCTGAACTTAACATCAGTTCATAGTTAAATCCGATGTCGTAGAATTATTGAAGTGCACAAAACTGCAGTAGCCAGCCATTGGTATAAGCTATGTATTGTTTATAGAATATAATGGAACAATAATAAAATAACTATTGAAAGAATGGGTAATACATCTAGCTAGTGTCGATAGAAACTGTTAAGAGAAAGCTACGCTAAAACTGCAACTAACATTTATGAAATTGTGTAAATATTATAATGTTAAGAGAACTTAGTTTCAGAAGTCCACCCTTTTATAACAGTGTCGCTCAAAACTCGTGGAAAATATGTAGACATTAAATAAAAAGTTATCGGCGTTATATATTATCAAGACTTAATAATCATCTGTCTGTATATCCGTGTTTCTCAACAAATCATTACAAATGACGGACAGCTAAGACAGCTCTTATAATAACGACGGACAACGTAACGATAGAAAATAAGTGATGGTTTAGAATAACACGCCAAGTGTAATTTGTTAAGAGTTACGACAATTACAAATGGCCAATAATAAGTTCCATATTTACTGAATTCCACAGAAAAGAAAATATATATTTTTCCAGTGAACGACATTCTCATATTTATCTAACTCACGTGGGCAGGGACTGGCAATGATTCATAGACCTAAGTTTTACTATATCGGAAGGTTTAAAATGACGATGACTATCTTGTAAAATTAGCAAAATGTGAGTATTTACTATTTATAGAGTTTTGGAGTCATGGAAAACACCACAAGTGTTGTTCAGTTTGCTTTGCAGACTCCTGGACTATAATTTGCGTCTTTTAATAATAAATGAAGTCACAGTATTTATTATAGGCTGTATTGCAGTATTATCAGCTGATAGATCGATCATTTTTATCTCATTTCGTCATCAGAGAGATGAAGGCAAGGATCAAGGCTACTTATCTTGTAAAAAATCCGACGTGTTTTTTGTAAAAAGTACCATGTTTACTCACCGATAGTTTTCAATATCTGGAGGTCTTCCAGTTCGTACTCCTTCTCTTCCTCGGTGTACTCCGAGTCCGTGGTTGTGGAGTCCTGTTCCTCAGTAGAAGAGGCCACAGACAGGGATCGCACATCAGAACTCAGCTCCGAGCTGCAGTCCCTCACCAGTTTTGCACTAGCCATCATCATTTTAAAAAGTTTCTCACTATCGAAATATCAAATTCAAAGTTTCAGTTACGAGCTCCTCAGTTCATATATTTGTTTTCCGAAGAACATAAACATCGCAGTTGGTTTTAATTAATTCCGCTTAACAATATTTTTTATGACTTGTAAATAAAATTTGTTTATTTATATATTTTATATTGGTATTAAAAATATATAAAATTAAATGTGTGTTATCGTGTAGATTCGCGCGTTACCGGAGAACAGTCGACAATGCGTTCCGAGCGCGCAGCGGTTTGTGTCTCACTGGCGGCCGTGCGGGCTCGGCTCGCTTCACTGCGGAGCCGAACGCGACGCGAGACGGGACGACGGCCACGATAAAATAAACGCTGACAAACTCTTGTGTCTGCAATGTTGCCGACAAAGTCAACGATGCTCTTCATTACAATAATAATTTAAATGATACAATTCCACTTGGTCTGCAAACCTTGTCTAAAATTCCTTTCTTCTCCAAAGCACCTCAATAAATAACTCAGTGTTTGTCCAAAAAAAATATAGTTAACTATTTTTGTAGTCGCTTTGTTTTCATCCTCCCTCAACGTAACAATACAATTTGGAGGAGAGTGAGACTTCACATTTGTGTAGTGTAAACAGCAAAGTCCACAAAGTTCACTGTCTGAAGAGTTAGGTCAGTGTCATACATGACCGATTTGCAATTTCTTTAAAAACAATTAATCTTTCTGTAAAATCTTACTTCAGGTCATTCATGTTGCTGAAACGGTATAGTAAGCCATACAATGCTTATTTATTAGCATAAATAAATAAGTTGGTTTAGAACTTTAGAACATCCGCAGGAATAATAATTTGATACTTACCTAAGTACTTCAGAAATACTGAGAAGCGCATGTATCCGATCCAACGTTAGTCATCTTTTTTTTCATTTGATACTATAAACCTTAAATAAAAGTCGCAATGCGAAGCGATGATGACTCAGAGTTCAACTAAGCTCTTTCACAACTTTCAGCAACACATTTTCTACGTGCTGTTGATATGTTCCATAAAGTTTACCTTTACCTATGCTTTATTTTTGGGGAAATATGATTAAAAGTACAAATTCATTTAAAAAGTTTATTTGCAACAAGCATATTATCAAAATCAAACAAGATATACAAGAAAGTTAAATAATAATATCACTGTAGAATCCGATATAAAGTTTCTGATATTACCTAAAAATAAATAAACTAAGACTACTTTAATTACAAGTTTCATTTGACATGAATTATTGCCACATTTTAATAAACTTTTATAATTATTATTATTTTAAATGGCAATGGAGACTTACATGTTGGAATTATACATTTTCAGATACAGTGTAGGTATGCTGATAACAAAATGATGACTTCGAAACCTAAGGAATAATAAAACGAACTCTTGTGATGGTCATGAAAACTAACAAACCTTTCTTGACGGGGTATTTACACCATAGTTTGCAAAAACATTACCCACCTTGAGCTTCGTTGCGTGTTTAAAAATATACTGAATAAGATAAAATATTGCCGTACAATACCCTCATACAAGGGTGTGTTCCCACTGAGGAAGAGACGAGCAGGAATCGACCCGTCACAGACGGGACGACAGGTGCTATTCAGTCATGCTTTGTTCACGTCTTCTTTTCGCTTCGCTAGGATCCCCGTCAGTGAAAACGCACCCTAATGAACTTACCCATAAGTTCCACTACAAGGCTCCGTTCGAGGTCTTATATTCGATCCCAATAAAAAGCTACTTAACATCGTAATCCGTCGTACATCGGATATGTTACACAATTGATTGAGTAATTGAATTTTCGGCATTGACATCGAAAATAAAGCATCGAGACGGGGCTAATCAATGACGCTACAGAAAAATATGTACACAGAGAAAGGGTTAAAAATATAGATGAGTTAATAATGACGCATTTACATTATTCACTAATCTCATCAAAGTGAGCAACTACGACGTACTCAGTAAAAACTTGTTCATTTCACCACAAATATTGTAAGTCAAATTGTGTGTGAGTTGCAAGTTTGTGCGCCATTTTGTGTACACGTAGATACTACGCAACGCCTTGACGCACACTTTGCAATTTTAGAAGACATGATGTAAATGCGACAAAAGTGCGCAGAACGTTGAGAAAAACATTCGTGTTTCAAGACTTTTCCTTTGAGACTAAAATAAACCTTAAACTTCAATGTTACAAGCTTGGAAAAATATTTATAAATGCATACAGTTAAACCAGAAAAGGTATGCGATTCGGTAATAGTCGTGTTCCCGTATTAACACGAACGTCCCGCCACGGAGTTGCAACCACAAAGAGGCAAAGCTTCTAAGTTTTGTACTGCCGCGCTTTATAGAAGCCTTAGTATAATAAAAACAAAATTTACATATTTAAAGAATGTGTTTTCACATAACATAAAATTCCTTATACATTATTTTGTAAGCTAATAGATACAACACAGGATATTATAATAATACATAAAATTTGCGACTTTAAATGGTTGTCTTAGATGTGAGAATCTACTGCCAACTACTTTAAATAAGTATAACAACATATTGCAAGAATTAAAATAGATAAAACAATGTTAAAACGTTAAAAGAATATTATCTTAAAAGAAACTATATTTATATATATTACAATCAATGAATAATATTTATTATATATTTATTAGTTCCTATCTAACACGCGGCTTTGCTGTCCGTTTCTACGATACATTTTTTCTTCCCACCTATCGCGCCGTTCGCGCCACTGTCAATACTTTTCATATACTTTAGGGTTCCGTACCACAAAAGCGAAAACGGAATCCGTATAGGACCACTTTCTTTTCCGTCAGTCGGTCTTTCATCGGTATCATGTTAAAATTAATTTTAAATACTAGGTCTGAGATACCTTGGAGGAGTGAAAAATGCATGCTTTTAAATCAACGCAATCAAGAGTGACCGTGGTTTTTGTCACATATTTTGATGTTTTCCTCACTTTATAGACGTTTCTGCTTACTTCCCGTTAATCTAGCAGCAAGAACTAGGCAAGAATAGCAAAGTCTTACAGTACACGTAAGGAAATGTGTAATTTTCAGATTTTGTAGTTATATCACATAAACCTATATTTTTTAAGGATAACAAATATATTGCACTTGAAACAACGACCGCGAAGTAGAACGATGTTTAAATGAAAACACTTTTTTCGGCTACGAAGTTAAGTTTGTCCGTCATTCCGAAATGAGATGGTCACAAGACTATATCTTGAAGTATCAAATTGGTAGGGTCTACTCAATCATTTTAACCGCAAAGTTAAGTTTTTCCTTCAATCTGGAATTAGAAATTCATAAACTTTGATTGAAGCTGCGGGCAGTCGGGTACAGCTTTGAGACGGAACCCTCAGGGCGCGAGTTATACACACACTTGTCCGATTTCTTCTTCCATAGACCATGAATACCTATTTCTCTTCGGCTCGATTTTTTTTTCGATTTATAACCCTCATTTAGGTAATCTTGCTTTTCCAATTATTATTGATAGTTGTATCTCTATCTAATTTACCAAATGTTTGTTTACCGATTACTATATATCACTTATGGTGAGAAAAAAAAACTTCTCCCTAGCGTACTACTTTTATTGCTACTCTCTTTTATCGGTCACAAACAACATAATCGTTCATAAAGATAACGTCAGTCATTTGATAATATGGACATAAAACACCGAACGGCGTTCGTCTTTACTCAGTTACATGAGTGTCAGAAGATTTCGAAGATTCGACAAACACATTTGGAGATTAGTTCTACACTTATCATTTTCTTTCACTTCCATATCTTTCATTGGTCATCCCGCATGCGATTATTAACTGAGTCACAAAAATATTTGCGAAATATAACACTTATGCCCTTTTTCACTAACATTAGGTAACACCTAAAGTCCTAAATTGATTGGATGTTGTATTTTCAACTCTCGACGCTGAGCCGAGCGTTAAAATTCGAACATTGCTTTTTTTTTGGCTTTACATTGAGGTGTCGCTTGGCGTTTGTGAAAACGGGCTTAGGCATTACATTTAGGTGTCGCCTAGAAAGCGAGCATTGTAGCCTTCATAAAATCCTGTGTAAAGACAGTAAAGGGCCCTGCAGATTTTCTCAATTTTAGACGATCGACAAGTGAGATGTCGAAAACAAAGTGATGTGTATTAAAATAAGTACTTAACAGGAAAAAATGATAAAACTGTGCAAATCTGCAGGGATCCTTAACACGTCAACTTGCCACTTCAAAGCAATCCTATAATAGACGTACGAGTACGGTATAGGAATACAATATCTATTTATTTGTGCTTGACATCGCTTTTTCCACGATCTCGTAATTTGTTTTCAAATAATATAAATAAGCGAATGAGAAAAACTGCAAATGCAATTTCAATACTTTCCACTGGTACTCACAACTTTATTAAGATCTTACGTAACTTTTTTATCTACAAATATATTTTCTTTGGTATGTGGCTTACTTATGTGTATGTGAATGTCGAAACGGAGAAAATATGTCACGTCATAATATTCAATTAAAATGTGTTTTATTTTTGCTAAATCAATCCAATAATTGTTTCGTACTGAATATTAGCTCTCTTCATGGCCCTTTCTTTCTTATTAGCTCTTATTATGTAATGAGTATGATGATTATATCATGATGACGTGACGATCATTCAAATAAAGATAGCTCTGACATATCAACATTGAAATCGAAATCATTCGCATCATATTGACTTGCAATATCTTGTTTGTGACTAAGGGTTTGTAATTTGGCCCCTCATTTTAAAATAAACATCTAAACATGGGGAAATTAAGTACCGGCGGGTGTAACTCGTATACACCACAATATAACACTTCATTCGTTTTTCGTTCACTCATTCAAACGTAATTCCAATTCAGAAATATGTAACTTACATCTGTAATATAAAGCTTACTCTTACAGTTATTACATAAATTACTTTCATCCATTTCGATAACAGTTGCTTTATATATCAAATAAATTCTTACTCTTCGAGTAACCCCCAGGACCCAGTGTCCGGCATTTTATAAGATTGAATCTGTTGTCAAATCACACATCAACTGACATAATTGGTCGACGTCATTGTGCTCAGCCAATAAAAAGCAACTTACATGAATTTTGACAAAGCGACCTGATCAGTAGGGCGTTAACCCCACAGATCAAGTCGCTTTGTCAAAATCAAAAGTGAACAACAATACAACTACTCTCTCTCTCAAGGAAATGTTTCTGTAGATTTGGTTATTTAAGTCATCATTTTAATATTTTACAATATAGAACTTAGTTAACTAATAAATAATTTCCTTTAGATAAGTATTAGTTTTATACATCTAATCTAAGGTATTCGTCGGGTTGCGAGGGGCATATTAGATATTAGGATGACGTTACAACTGTACAGAAATTAAGTTTAGAACATGAGAGAGAGCGTCGTCGCGCGTCTTATGTTAAACCTACAGGCTTTCAGAAGGAATTATGATAAGCCTATCTGACCTGGTGTCGCTGCCAGTAAAAAAAAATGATAGATCTTGTCAGTTTTAAAGGTGGTTTTGTAATTTATACTATCAGCCACCGAGTCAGATAAGTTTGTGGCACTTTACAACCATGTCTGTATAACAAGTGATTATAATACAAGGTATAAGTAAGCATCATACGTTGATGATGAACACGAGACCGGCGTGCATGGCGAGCGCTAGCTTGTGGTGCTGCTTGAAGGTGGGACAGAACTGCATGGCTGCGACGTCCGAGAGGGGGAAGCGCTCGGGGTACGCATCGCGGGGCGTGGCTGATAACTTCTGCTGAGTTGTCTGTTAACAAAAAAAACATGTTTTTTTTCGAACAGCAGCCGTGTAATTTCTTCATAAATAAATAAATAAAATAAATAAATAATAAATAATGCTGGACAATCCACACAGCATCATCTAGCCCCAAGCTAAGCAGAGCTTGTGTTATGGGTACTAGATGACTGATATACTTAATACAATACATTACATAGATAGATATTTTTTTATTATACATAGTAAATACTCAGAACACCCGAAACAAATATTTGTAGATCGTACAAACATTTGTCCCAAGGCGGGAATCGAACCCGCAACCTCTTGCGTCGCAGGCGGACCTTCGCCCGCCGCGCCACAACGGTCGTTCATCTTCGAGTTAACGCCTTTTCACAGTTGGTGCGGGATTTTACTTCTACGATGTTTTAGGTCAAGGTCGGAATGACGCAGGATGGCTATGACGTTTTCTTTTACTGATGTGCGATAATTATAATATTTATAGCATGAAATCATAGTACATCAGATTTGTTCGTTATTACGAAGATATCCATGCTTCAAGAAAGTATATATCTAACATTCGCTTAATTATATAATATTAAATCGTTTTCTTTTCATTTTTTACCCATTTCACTCAGACACTCATTTACGTCAGAAAGATTGTTTGGCTTATACCCAAATGGAATACTTAATAACAACTTTCTGTTTGTATAAATGAACTAAATGAACTAGAGAAAAAACGTATTAACATTCACTTTCATCAAATTCTGCGGATTTTTACATATCAAAGTTATGGATAAGTACATCACTGGATGAAATGAAAATAAAAAAGAAGTTGGCAAAGACGGAGAAATATTTTGGTCCAATTGGGCTAAGACAAATGAATAACAGTTGAATACCAACACATTACAATTTGCTACCCGCAAACAGCGCATTAATTTCCGTTGTTTTGTTTTAAATTTAGTTTCCGTGCATTTCTTATTTTTATTATTTTCAAATACCTACAGAAAGCGGAAAGCAGACCTCAATTATAGTAACCTCTATTCCAAATATTTTTATTGTTCAATTGAATGTGGACATTTATTTTAATAATTTAAATAAATAAAGTACGTAGCCGAAATGTGGCACATCGGATTTTAGAAACGTTTGCAATGCGGTCTGCTCTCTCACTTTCACATGTGATACATCTTTCTAAAGCTGTACTGTATGTATGTAAAGTGCTCCTTACCCGATCCCTGGCTGTGATCTGTTTGAACTCGATGCCGTACTTCTTGACGGCATCACTGTATGTGATGGGCTCTACAATCATGGACAGTTCGTCGTTCTGCCGCTTCCGTTTAGCTCCAAATGGAATCATCATGATTCTACCTATGACCTGTTTTATAGTAAAAATTGTGTGTTTATCACTTGCAATTAAAATGTAATCAAATTAGCGTAATTACATTACGTTACTTAGGATTTGGGTCGGCCAGTTGTCTCTGGCACATCGTGCGAATCTAGGTTAATCCTATAAATTTTTCATCGATCGCATTATGCCTACATTTTATAGTAGTCAATTGGGTACTGGCTGGACCGACTATTACCGAGGACACCCAAAAGTGGTCGGAATTAATTGGTCCAATGAACTGCGAGGGGCTGAGTTGAGTGAGTTAATTCAAATAATATGATTTGATTGTTTATCGTCAGTCATAGATCTGTATGCCAGATATTATAAACTATGACTAGTCGATATTGAGGGGAATATACCTGCTTGTGTATGTCAGGGAAGCAAGGATGCATTCTCAGCAACCTCAGCAATGGCGGCGCGGCTGTGCACACGCGGCCGCACCAGGCGCAGCCCGCCGCGCCGCACGAGCCGCCCAGGCGCCGCCCGCCGCCCCACCACTCCAGCTCGTTGATGGACTGATTCACTGTTACAATACATTTTTTAATGACTTTATCGGGGAAAATGACCGCAATCGGTTCGCATGTAATTTCTATTCCGACGCGCATATTTGTAATTTCTTCGAAATATAATGCTGAGACCAGTTGCATTGAGGTCCATAGAGAAAAATAGAAGTATAAAAACATATAAATATGAAAATATTGAAAAAAGAGCTGTTTAATGGGTTTTCGACTTTAATGCATCTTGATGGCGTGTTGTGGATGTGTGTGGACTTCAATGTTTGTAATTAGTTTTGATAAATAGTGCAACTTCATAAATATATAGGGGGGAAATGTTAATAATTTCAAAGGAATAAAATAGGGTTTGCAACTCTCAGTGCCTTGGATCATGCATACAGCACGAAGACACTTTTTTTGGGCTTTAAATGCCATTTCCCTGTCCGTAGAATAACCCCAGAATATTACGCCGTATCGCAATGTGGTGGAAACGTATGCATGGTATGCGGTAAGAACGGTACTGCGGTTGGCGACCTTACTCATGTTGTGTCACTTAATCAATTTTGCTTTGTCTTACAAAGCAAAATTGATTAAGTTTTTTTGTTAAATTATCAATGTGTGTTTTCCATGTCATTTGCTGATCTAACCAGAGTCCCAGAAGTTTTGTGCTTTCAACTTTAGCAACAGTGTTAAATATGAAGATATCATATCGCTTATGTAACATAAGAATAATAACGGACCAAGCCCACTACCATGGGGTACGCCGTAATTTATAGCTGTTTTATCAATAGGTAGGCTAGCTCAGATTTACTATTCGGACAAAGTTTTGCTATTTTAGTTATTTGATTTCTATTATTTAGAAGACTTAATTCATTATAGAACATTGCCCCTTATTCCAAGTTTATTTAATTTTGTGACAAGGATACTGAGATTCAAGAAGTCAAAAGCTTTCGTCATTTCCATAAATAAGGCTGTTAACCGGTATATTTTTGTGCATATTCGAAATAACATTATATTTATTAACTCAAAGATGGCCATATTAATATTTGTATGCTTTCTGATGCCCGTACACTTCTTTAGTTAGAATATTGTTTTTCTCTAAGAATGAGTATAGACTGTTACAAATATTTTTTTCAATTACTTTTGAAAATAATGGGACAAGTGCAATAGTCTTATAATTTTTCATATTTTGTGGATCATCCTTTTTATATAGAGGTTTGTTAACAAACAGTATTCGAGCTTCATAAAATTTACCGCATACGACATAATATGTGTAATTGTGTATGTCGCCAGACATTGGTATCCATTTGTATGCGCCACAAGTAGTTAGTTACCTAGACAGTCGTCTCCAGCGAGCAGTGCAGCAGGCCAGTGCGGCGGGTACAGCACCCTGGCGGCCGTCAGGTGCGACTGCAGCGGGCCTGCGCCCGCGCCGCCCGCACTCCCCACGCACGTCACGCCGCCTCCACGCGCCGTGCCCGCGCTCGATGGGTACATGTCCACATCTGTTAAACAGTTGCTAATACTATTAAACTATTAAGGGACCGATCAACAGTTCCGACATGACGGTGATGGCAGAGGCAAACCTCTCCTCACATCTCGACCGCAAGACACAAGTACATGTTTTTTATAAATTCAAATCAAAGTAAGCTTTATTTAACATTTTCAGTGACTCCGAACACGACATTCAATTGGCGATGCAAAATTTAAGACTAACTGTGTTCGATGTTTTTGTCCATTATGAAATCCGCAATACACACTAGATATGATATAAGTAACTAAAACAGCACTGTATTTATCTTAATAACAGATGTAACTCAAACTCCGCGCCAAAGTGGAAAAAATTGTGTCAATCTAACAACAGAAAAAAAAGAAAATTTGGAATCATAAACAAATCATCAATTCCAGTCACATTTATTCACATTTGAACAACTAAATACTTACATGAAAATATTATTCATCATGAAAATATTATTTGCCTTGCGTTCCAAGGGCGGCGTAGAATGGAGCGTTAACAACTTTATCAGAGTTCATTCAACCTAGCGCAAAAATGTGTTCCATACTATTGCAATGTTAATGTTCTCAGTAGTTACTTAATTAATGTTATCAATGTTTTCATCACGTCTAGAAGCTATTTCTGTCGGACACATTTAGCCTTTGTAATATGACTAAAATGTAAGTGTATGATAAAATTTTAAAAACTATTTAAAATGTTAATAATAATAGTTTAAATTTAATTGGAGCAGTTACATCTTTACAGTGTTATAAGTTTTATGGTAAAATATACGCTTTATATTTTTTTGATTTATTTACGTTTTTGAATGGGGGCTAAAAAATTAATTATAAATGTCTGTTCGAAACACACCTTTTTATGCTACAACGGTACCTACCAGTGCCAAGTAATAACATTGAACGAGTACCTGCTCAAGTGAAAATTATCGATTACGCCAGCGACCATAACGAGCCATAAGTCTTGGAATGCAGCCATTACATTCAGGCGTAAAATTCACCGACATAAAACTTTATTTGCACGCGCGTGGATTGTTCGTACGTGCCAAAGTTCTACTTACCCTCGATGCAAGAATTTTGAACACGTTCGTCATGATAAGGATAAAAAACTGTTCGATTGTCTTCTGTTGTCCTCAGAATTGGGGATTCTCCGTTTAAGTCATAGTATGCCGTGGTTCCATCTGCGTAGCCTACTACCACGTGTGAATGTCCTTTTTGCTGAAATATTTGAGTATTTTTTATATTCGAAACCATAACAGGGCACTTATTCAGCGGTCACTCTGTAAAGCGATGGCTTCGATGGTGAATTAGAAATCTCATCCTCTTGCCCTTATCCCAATTTCATTTGGGGTCGGCGCAGCATGTCTTCTCCTTCCATACATCTCTATTTCCCGTCATCTCAGAAGTCACCTCTTTCTTAGCCATATCAACTTTCACACAATCCATCCATCGTTTCCTGGGTCTCCCTCTACTCTTGTAACCCTCTACATTCATACTCAAAACTTTCCTCACAACATGATCCTCATTCCTTCGCATCACGTGTCCATACCATGATAGCCGATTTCCACACAACTTCTGGTGAATTAGAAATAAAAAAATATATCTACTTACAACAGACCATTTGATGGCAGTAGCCTGATAAGGTTTTCTATTCTCATTACTTGTTAACCTCAGTTCCACAACTGGCTTCAGTTTATAAAAAGACTTTTCCCTGCAAACAAAATTCATGTTAAGCTTGTACTTTACAATAAATGCGGGAGTAGTATAAAAATATCTAAAAGTTTCTTTACTTTTCTGTTATAGATGATGGATAAGGTACTACGAAGATATAAGCCAGTCCGTTAGAGCATGCTGCTGCCATTAAGCCCAGTCTGTGCATATTGCCAGATTCAGGCTTGAGGTCGAATATATCCCTCGCTCCGGATGGGCACCAGTCAACAGCCCATACACTTCCAAATTCGTGCGCTATTCCCAGCGCGAACTTTGGCATAGTCCTGAAATGAACATTAAATATTTATTATTATTACTTGAAGTGCATATGCACCAAGTGGGTAAAAAATGACTCAATTACCTCTATAATGGAAGAAACACCAATTTAGGTAACTATCACTACGAAAACCACAATTGTAAAATAAATTATTTCATATTATAGTAGGAAGGATAGGAAACTAGAGGGATCAAAGAAGAATTTATTAAAAATACCGGCTACAAAGGATGTTGAGGGTAAGGCGATTACCGACTGCTGCGGTACGTACATAGTAATTTGCAGCTCAACTCACGTTATTAAGTTCCCGCAGTCCCAGATCTGTATGAGGCCACGTCCGCTGAGCGTGGCGTCCCAGGCGTGGCGCGGCGCGTCGGCCCGGCGGTGCGTCACCACGCACAGGAACTGCGCCTCGCGCGCCCAATTCTCCTGCGTCGCCACGGGCGGCACCCACGACATGCACTGGATACTTGCACCCATGAACAGTACTAACGTATCTGCACAAGTCAAAATGTAGTGTTCAAATACGGCCACGCTTACTCCACAAACTGAGTGTTAACTTTGACTAAGCTAGTTATGAGAGCTTATTAAAATTTGAGACTATGAAAAGATGAACCACGGCTACGGAAACCTTCACATCTAGAATCAACCCACCGGACGCGATGGTCGAAAGTACACGCCGTGTAGACGGAGCGTAAACGCGTCGCTTACGCTGCGGTAACACAGCTGAGTTTCCATACGAAACCTATCGCATGACCCCGCACTTATTGTGCAGTCGGAGTATTGTATTACCCAGTTTTGATGCCGAAATTAAATATCAATGAAATCAACATCTTATCAATTCGCATTTAGTCGAAACAAATGAAACTCTGTATCACCTTTTACTCTGCTCGATTCCATTCGATTAAACGTCACCCAGTCCTGGTTGTCATCGAATCTAACTTTACAGGACTCTTCAATGGGAGGCATGTACTTAGCCACTGCATTTTCAGGCACTTCTTCAAGTTCACAGCTATGCCACAGGGGAAATAAATCTTCGTCCGTTAGATATGTGTCAATACTGAAAAGAATAAGGCCACGTGAATATTTACTTATCTGCAATTATAACATTTGTATTAAAGATTTTTTATTGATCTTGTAACTTACAACTCTTCAGTGCTTCTCTTCATGTAAGTGCTTACATTATTTATTTCATATGGTAATCGACATATTTTTGCGGCACCTGCAAATAATAATCAAAGGATTTTTAAATCTGACAACATTAAAAATTGCGAATTGGTCAGATAATACATTTCTACAAATATTTAATAGGTACTTACTTATTATTTGTACTACACTTGAGTCAGGCAAATAACCCATAATATTAATAAAATTGAGAGCCTCAATAGTTTTAATAAAGAATAACGAGAGAAAATAAAAAAATATTAAGAAAAAAATTATCTTTAAAAATAAATAACTAACTATACTAAGTACGGTATCACTTACTGGAATCCGAATGCTTTTTCTTCTTATTGGAGGCCTGTTCGCGCGCTTCTCGCTCCTCGTCAGACACGTTAGAATCGATGTCAGACTCGTCAGTTTCGTCACCGGAACAGCTATCTAAATGTACTGACTCATCTGTGTCGGTCGCTTCGCCCCATTTAACATCTACGCATACGTGATCTGACAGTTCCTTCTCAATTTCACAATTAAACCCGCATTTTGAACAATGGTAACTGCCCTGTAGAAGTAAGAACAATAATATTAGGAGAATAAAGAAAATATCGTACTCTGCCCCACAGTGAGTCAAGTGAGCGACAAATGCAATTGATATAAGCTCAAAATTAAATGAATCGTACTTACATCGTGGAATTTGTTCTTATACTTTTCAATAACGTTCTTAGCTCTAAAAAGAAAAAAAAAGATTTATTACAAGTATACCAAATACTAATAAAATTTAATGATGGCCCAGTGGTTAAGGCCTCGCCTTTTGTGCACGAGGTTATGGGTTCAAACCTGGGCACGTACCAATGTGATCTTTTTCCAATTCACATGTAATTTCTAATTTTATCTTGGACATCACTGACATCGTTGAAGGAAAACATTGTGAGGAAATAAATAAATAATAAATAAATAATGCTGGACAATCCACACAGCATCAGCTAGCCCCAAGTTAAGCAGAGCTTGTGTGATGGGTGCTAGATGACTGATATACTTAATACAATACATTACATAGATAGATATTTTTTATTATACATAGAAAATACCCAGAACACCCGGAACAAATATTTGTAGATCGTACAAACATTTGTCCCAAGGCGGGAATCGAACCCGCAACCTCCTGCGTCGCAGGCGGACCTTCGCCCGCTGCCTAAACCTGAACATATAATTAATATAACTTTGAAATCGCCAACCCGTCTTGACCAAGCGTGGTGATTAATGCTCGTGCCTTCTCTGTATGAGAAGAGGCCTTTGCCCTGCAGTGTAGTAGTAACAAGCTGGTATTATATACCAAATACATATGTATATTGAGGTAGATTGTATTTATTCAGTGACAAAATAAAATAATCTCTCGAAGCGATAATATTTTTCATAGATTTGTAGTAATCAATTTAAAAAAAGCTTACTTCTCAGCTGCCTTCCTGCGGCCAGACTGGATTACAACATCCTCGGGTTCCTCTTCCTTCTTCAGTGCTTGCTCCTTGGCGACCAGCAGCTTGCGTTCCTTCGCGTATTCTTTCTCTCGATGCATGGTCATGTGCTGACTCTTGTATATACGCAAGTACTTATTGTTACATATATCACACACGCTTTTGTATATCTCCGTTTCCTTAAATTAATTAATACAATTTCGAATAAAAAACATAGACGTTGTACCTTTCAGGTTCAAACGAGGATGAATCAAAATAAATTATCAATTTATTTCGTATTTTAAATCACTAACCTTTTCACTTTTGCCACAGACGATGATGTGAGCATAAAATCCAACAAACGATACCCTGCTTATTTTGCACACTTTACATACTAATTTATGGTGTACATGCTGATACTCTTTCAAATAACTTTCAACTGCATACGGATTATTTATTTCCTGAAAAATAAAACATGATCATGGTATTTTATGCATTTGATGACCATAACATAATTTGCGAAATAAGTAAGAAAAAAGTGGTGCATTTTAGAACTTACAATAGGATTGTCTCCAACCACCCACGCAATGTTGTAATGTTTCGACATGGCGTGATGCCGCCAATCTTTGGGCTCCATTGTTGCACCACAGATAGCACATTCAACAACATCTGGAAGAAAACATTAGTAGAAAAACACAATGAAGAATGAAACATAAATATATAAAAATAAGAAAATGTGTAGCTGCTGTGAACAAGACTTTTAACTTTACGATTTTATTAGCACACACGCCCGAGCGCATTATTGTTTTGTTTTTGTTCTTCGGGTAGATTAACACTAGTTTCTAAGTTGTGTGTTGTACTAACCAAATGGACTTTGCCTGAATAAAAAGAATTTTATTTATTTATTTACTAATTTTGCTTTGTTTTTTTGCTGTATTATTGTCATGAGACAGTGTGGAAGGGACATCGTTGTACAGGACGATACCATGACTTCCCAGCATTGAAAGTTTTCGTGGGTTTTTTATCATTTTTAAGTTTAGTACGTTTTCATGTATCAGGTTGTGCGTCGAGTCCCCTCTACCCTGGTTATCTTCATTTTGTACTACAGCCTAGTCTTTTACAGCAGTCTACCTAACATATAAAAAAGTCTATAGTCACCAGCACGTAAGTTGGCAAGGTTTTGGCGTAGTGGGGGTAAGTTCGCGCATCGTGCACTTAGTGGAACAAAAAAGTGGTGACTTTTATTGATCGTCATTATTTTATGGTTATTGCCATCATTTATATTTAATAATATCTGATTAGAAGAAAATTGAAGAAGGGAGTGGAATTCGTAAAGTTTATTGGGAGTTATAAATAATATGCATACGAGGAAAGTATGCTCAAAAAGTATGCGAAAAAAGGCATACCTTTTTTTGCCTTAATTTTTTAATTTAAAACAACAACAATAATATCAACTCGTAACAAAAACTAAATTTAAAAACAATAACAATAACTCTTTAACATAAACACAACAAAAACAAAGGGTACAATTTTCGTGCACGCAAGTGTAATCGGGAGTTCGGGAACTGTCGACTGTTGCACCAATCGCGCGCTCGGATTGACGTACCTCATACCCCGCGCCCCGCTTGACTACCAAAGAGACCTAAAAAACGACTTGTGCGCATCTAACGACTCTTGCCAAGTTACATGCCGATAATTATACAATAGCTTAGTAGTTTTATAACTTTTGTCACCTTTACTCATCAACGAGAAGGAGAGTTCGCCGCTGCTGACCTTTCCCTGGCACGACTCTACGTGAATCAGATACGATTTGACATACTTCCGCTTGACACCGCACTTCATACACATCAGACTTCCCACTACTTTACAAATATCATTCAAATGTTTTTGTACCATCGCAGCGTCTTTTAGGTTCTGAAATTGATAATTTTAGTCATGAAATTGTTTTTGTCACGTCTTGCTTGAGAAGTGCCTCCCGCATACAGTCATAATCAGAGCATAACGTACCCAATGCTGGGAAACAGGGCACAGGCTCCTCTCTGTGAGAGGAAGTGGGCCATAACTCGACCCACAAGACTGGCGAGTTATTGTTGTAGGAAATTCTGGTTTCCTCATTTATTATTTACCATTTCGAGAGCAGTGGTGACGTAAAAAACACACTATGGAAAGTGTCTGCTTTCGCCATTTCGGATTCAAATCAAACGGGCCGCTACCACGGAGCCACCACTGCTTATGCTTTCGTAATTATTTTATTATAATAGAGATGAATTTTTTTTCTTGCCCATAAATGAAAAATCTATTATTACATAAATACTCACGAGAGGGGGCTGGCTTTCCACCCAGGCCAAGTACTGGTGCTTAGCTTCTATGTGATTGATCCACTTATCACTTTCTATTTGATCCGCACACACTCCGCACGTTAAAATCTCATCTTTAATTTGTTTGTTAGTTAGAGTTTCGATCCAACTCGAAATTGAATTATCCAATTTACTGTCGGGGGACGCCTGTAAAGTAGATATAAAAATTATTTTTAGTAATTACTAATTGTCAACCACAGGTGAATTCTAACATTGACAGCGTCTTTATTTCGTAAGCAGTAAGGACGGTTTTCATAGTCCAACTGATTCTACTGACGTGTGGTCCACGACTGTACGCATGCGCAATAGTAAGTATTATTTGTCTTTATAGAACTGCATAGGACATGCTATGAATGTCTAATCAGAGACTGGAAGGATAAAAAAGTAAATAAAAAATAAAGTAAAAATATATACTTATGACACTTACGGTAGGCCCAGTACATTCTTTTATGTGTAGTTGGAAAGTTTTGGGGTACTTCATTTTTTTTTCGCATTTGTTGCAAACCAGCCCTCCGCTCTGCTTAGAAACTTCAAGGAGATGTACTTTTACCGCTAACTCGTTTTCTAGATTCTGAAATAAGATTTTAAAGAAAAATATACATACATCCAAAATTGGCCTTACAGAATAGGGATGTAGCCTGGGTGAAAAAGTTGAAATTATACGTAGTCCGTCAGTCAGATAAGTAAATAGTAGACACGTATTTCTTGCTTTATCATATCAGTAAAAAATGATTTAGATAAAATGCATTAAAATTGGGGAGAGCGGGCTCGCTACGTCACAACTCAGTATACAATTTACATAGGCGTGACGTCATGCCAGATTTTAACACAATGTATTTACAGATTTTAACACTTTCTGACGTTATCTTTTGATTACATAATAAAGAAAAAAATCGCGTTCATAGTATTTTCATAATCTACCTGACGGAACAAAATAAATAATTCCCTATTAGGAATTGCTATAGGAAATTTTAACGAACAACACCTGTAACCAGGTAACCGACTGTTGCTGATTTTGCAGTTTTAATAAAAACTGCAAAATCAGCAACAGTCGGTTACCTTTCCAATAGTTATTTTTAGTTTATCTAAGATATAAAATTCTCGTGTCGCAATGTTTTTTTTTTTTTTTTTTTTTTAAAAAAAAGAACGTTGTCCCGTTGTTTGTTACCAAACTCCTCCGAAACGGCTGGACCGATTTGTTTGAAATTTGTGTGCTTATCGGGTAGGTCTGAGAATCGGCCAACATCTATTTTTCATACCCCTAAATGATAAAGGTGGTAAAAACCAAACATTTTACATGGTAAAACAATGTTTGCTGGGTCAGCTAGTTTATGTATAAAATGAACAGTTACCAGTGGTGTAGCCCCATCTTGCCACGCCAAATAGTCGTGTTCCTTGCCTATATGTTGTATCCATTTCAAGATTGGCACCTCCTCACTACAAACCCCACATTTAATGATTTTCCTATCTTGCTGTTCCACTGTCACTTCAGGCCATTCATCAGTAGACCTAGCTGTAGTATTCAAACTGATATTACTAAACGAATTGTCCGCTTGGATCTGAAAAAAAAATACTCATTTAGTATACATTCTTCTTTAAAATAATGTTTTTTAACTTGATTCACATTCCACGGCAAAATAATGCTTTACTGTATGTAAGCAGTTTCATAAACATCGTTTTAAGGTGAAATCGTCGTTACATACATGGATCAGCACGCGTAGCATAACCACCATAGAAACGGGTTTTGGCGGAAGAATAGACAACATGACAGATTGTTGAAAGATTTTTACCGTCCTAAGCATAGCCATGTTAAAACTGAAGAGTAGATTTTTTTTATTCTCTACAGTGTATGGGGCGCCCCGGTCTCGGGTAGAAGAGATGTCAAGTTGGAAAGGAAGAATGTTGTCCATTCTTGGTAGAATATACATAGAATTGGTCATGTTACGCGTGCAGTGTTGTTTTTTGTATCTCTATATCATTCTGACTAAGACCCGTATTACGAAAGTTGACTCAAGACTGTGACATTACTTGCGAGTTTTAAGTAATGCTCGAATTTTAAGTAAGCTTCTGTAATGCGGGAATAAGAGGCGTTATTCGCTTTCTACAATTAATACTAGTATGTGTGAGGAGTACTTACGTTCGTGCCGTCGCACATTTCTACATGACTCAAATATATTTTGACGCGTTTGCGTACTAAGCCACATTTGTGACACGTTAGTCCTCCGTACTGCCTGATAAATTGCTGCAAATGGTTCCAGACTGCTTCTTCTTCTTTTAAATCCTGAAAGAAACACCCGATCACATGATATGTCATTCTAAGGTACAAACATTCAAATGGTCTTAGGAGAACTTAGGTAGCTAAGTGGGGCCGCAACTTTCAAAGAAAACCATGGCATGCTAAGACAGACCCCAGGGGTCTATTTGTGTGTGTGTTAAAAAAGTAGGGAATTACAAAAAAAAACACCAGAAAATGGGAGTCTGACTCGCGAACCGAGGGTTCCGTCCAAACGTTAGTTTATTGTTTAAATTCTTTCACCAAAATAATTATAAAGGTTCCATTTTTCCTTTCGAGGTATGGAACCCTAAAAAGGAGAAGAGTAATCAAATACTGTATATTTTGTTTTTAGTGTATACCTACTGTCCAACTGCTGGGCAAAGGCCTCCCCCAAGTCCCTCCAAGTATTCCCTTCCCGGGCTACCACGTGCCCGCCCTGATAGTATAGTGCAATGGAATCATTTGCAATCAAAAATATAAAAACCAGGCTTCTACACTTCCAAAATAACCGTTTGTGACGTAGGTACGAGCTGTTCAGCAGAGAATAAATACGTACCAAGGGTGTTTCTCCTTCGTGCCAGGCCAAATAATTATGTTCTTTACATATGTGCTCGATCCATTCCGAGTATTCTACATCCTGCTCACAGACCCCACACTTCACAATTGAGGGTACAACTGGTCCTTCCACGGTTTGAGCTTCAGAAATAGTTGAAGAGTTCAAATCGACGCTCATTGAGGATTCATCAAGACTTTTCTGAAGTAAAACACATTGAGGTTAGTGATAATGTGTTTTTAATTCTAAATTGAATGCATTCAAAGTCATTTCGATTTGTAACTTTCATCATTGAATGTATGCACACTCGTAAGACGAAAGTGTTAGGCAATTATACCTTTGTCGGATTTTGTGTACTTTTGGAACTTTATATTTATTTACTTATAATTGGAGTAAGTAATTGTAATGTAGCAAATGAACTTGAAAATTTTAACTCCTCCACATACTCATTATTATCAGTACTCACCTTACTACCATCACAAGTTTTGATGTGCGC
Organism: Phlogophora meticulosa; assembly: GCA_905147745.2. NCBI lineage: Eukaryota > Metazoa > Arthropoda > Insecta > Lepidoptera > Noctuidae > Phlogophora > Phlogophora meticulosa. The sequence goes on along the minus strand of LR990522.1, from coordinate 10,786,608 downwards.
CTGATACGACTTCACACGACTGCGATGTAACCCGCACTTGCAACAAGTCAAACTTCCATTCAGCCTGATAATATTCTGCAGGTGCTGCCAAACTTTTGATTCATCATCCAAATTCTGAAAAGAGAAGAACGTATTTTTTTTTTTTTAAACTGTGGCCCACATTAGGAATATCTCCTATGTCGTGGGTGCGTTTATCAACATTCAAACTCACATACACAAACAGCCAGACCGTGAACAACTACCTGTAGGCTATACAAATATTTGCTCCGTGCGGGAATCGAACCCACGACACGCGGCGCAGCAGTCAATCGCTCAGCCACTGCGCCAACCGTGCCAGACATTGTTTTCATTATGATTAGATATCAATCCAATTATTTACAGTAGGTATAGAATACTGGCTGCATTGGAAATATCTAATGCATATCTGAATTATATGATAGGCAGAGGCCGCTCCCCAATCCTGAAAGTTTTATCAAACACGATGTTATGATGGAAAGTTTAACAAGCACTGACCAGAACTTCTTGTCCTTGCTTCCAAGCTAAGTAATTATGGATAGTCCCTATATGTTCAAGCCACTTTGAAGACAGCATAGATTTCTGGCACACACCACACGTAACATTTTCGTCGATAGCTGTTCTTGATTTGCGCGGCTTATCTGGTTTTTTTTCGGAGTCTAAAATCTAAACAAAATAATATATTCATATATTAAATTATCAGAGAATTTGACTGCTTTAAAACATGGATTGTGCTTCTTCTTTTAAGATTACGTTCGCTTTAGAATAACAAATGATGTCACAAGGCAGTAAACAAACAACTACCTACTTAATGTGATTGACAGTTTATGGCGTAAAATGATGCACATATACTGTTTTACGGGATACTTTAGTAAAACTATAGTAATACGAATTAGACATGAGCGCCGTGAGTACTTTTGACAGCGGCGGCGTTATTTGATATTTTCCGCGACAGCGGGCGGCGGGTAACGGCGGCGCGTGTTAATAAAAGCCGACCGAAGATTCCTTGTCGGGATTAATATTTACACATGCTCTGTATTAATTTTACCGACTGCAAAAATAAGTTTGTATTACATAGTAAAGAAACTGTTGTTTCTTTAAAGAAACTGTGAATAGTAAAGTTATCCTATATTAACTTAAGAAGTGCATACCTCACTAACTATTGACTTTAAAAAGTAAAACACTTACTTACGAACATCATATTTTTTTATTCTGACTAATACTCAGTCAAAAATTAAGACAGTCTTAGGGCAAGACTCACAGATACGTCTTTAACTTTACTTTACGAAAAATAAGCGTCACACGTGAATATGAATATTATTCGTGAAATGTAAATGTTCATATTCCTGTAAAAGGCTTATTCACATTCGCTAGTACAATTATGAACCTTATTTGCAAAAGAATAAGGTTAATATTCTTATGACACGAGTACTCGGAAATGTAAAAATATTAACGTGTCTGTGAATCTTGCTGCACGGTGGCGTGCCGGGGCTTTCCCGCGGCGGCGACGCTCTCGAGCGGCGCTCATATCTAATACGAATTTATTCGTTGATTTTTAATAAACGCCGAAAAATACGAAGATTATGAAGTACCTAATTAAATATCGCTCAGTAGGTTCGAAGTAAGAAAAAAATAAATTAAATACCTTCTTTCGTATACAGTATTTAATGTGCTCGATGAATCGGTTAAACTTCTTTATTTGCATGCTGCATAAACTGCACTCCAACACGCCTAGAGTTTTTAGTCGAGCTTTCAGCTTTTGCGCTAATCCAGGGTCATCCAAATTCTGTAACAGCAACAGTCAGTGTGTTAAAATTGAGAATTGAGGTAGTTACTAATTTAATTTTTTGTTTATTTTTTATCACTATATAGTGATATAAAACCTCCTCTTAAAATCTTGGTACAATAATCGCGGCTATTTAATCCCGGCACTTAAGGGCACAAATACGCTAACGTACCCAATAAAACAAAAAAACCATCCAACTTATTTTATACTTGTTTACATAAAACAAAACATTTTAGATTGACACAATGTGAGCATAATATAATAACCTTACAAAATATTATATGATTTTTCAAAAGAATTATTTTAATGTGCTGCTAACCAATCCCGCGATTAAAACGTTTATTTTGAGATTTCAGAGGAGGTATTATCCTTATTTCCTAATTACTTCTTCGAAGTATAGGCAAATATACTCTACGTATTCCGATCTCTGATAATAAAATAACAGAAATAAGAAAGCACTTACGATAGAATCGCCCGCTTGCCAAGCGATTAAATGATGTTCACTGGCAACATGGTGTTCCCACTCCACTCCAGAAAATATATTATTGCATAACCCACACTTGACATTTTTCTTGAAAAATGGCTCAGTGTCTTGTGTCGTTTTTCCTGACAAGATGCGTTTCTGTAAATGGTATTTTTTTTTTTTAAATAAAAATCATTAAGAAACTGTCGGTTTCCGTAAATATCTAAAGAAACGTACTGTTGCAGTTTTATTAATTGTTTTAGATGAATCTAGTTTCACTTCCTTTTTTGATAATGTATTTTCATTGCTAGAAGATTTTCTATGTTGATAGGATCCTTTATCATCTATGGATGCCTGAAAAACAAAAAAACTCTTTATACTTCACATCAATGGCAGTTTGTAGGTGCAATCAAAAAACTAGGATTGTATTTTTTTATAAAATTTAATTGAGAATTTGAAAATATTTGTGTTTGAATTAAAATTAAAACGATTACCCATCCAAGGCTAAGGGGCTTGCTAAGGGGGCAATAAAACACAATATAAAATCATTTTCAGGTACAGAATCAGTTAATTATTTATTTAATACCATACAATAAAACAGTATTAAAGCTGAAATCTAACGGCAGTTACGCAACGAAAAATAATAGTTCACACACCTTTTCCAATTTGTTACTTATCTCTGACGACCCTGTTTTCGATGCTGAAGTGGGCTGAAATTGAATAAAAATAAATTAATACCTAACCTACCAACTTATGTTCAGTCATCATTGTTATCAATGGGCAATGTTTTTTTTTTTTAAGTTTAGTTTGCTCTGCCATTTCATAAGCATACATTTTGTATATGATATAGAATATGCATATACTTACTGTCAATTTGGTCGGTGAAGAGCTAAGGCCAGTATTTACATGCTCACTACCTGTAGCACTGTTATTATCATTAATATCAGTATTCAAAGGGTTTTCTGTATTTGTTAAGTTATCGCTATTTTTGGATTCAGCAGCATCAACCATATCATGGTCAATGGTTTCTAAAATAATATCAGAATTTGAATTATTTTTCATACGAACTTCATTATGAGTTTTGAGCACTATTCCATCAGCTACTTTCTGAGGTAAATTATTCAACACAGACACTTGAGGACTGTCACCAAAACCAGAATGTTTCAATTCATCTATTGCATGATTATGCCCTATTAGCTCCGAGTTATCTACATTTTCAGAAAACTCACTTCGAAATATATTCCAACAAACATTATATGCTTCTATTTTGTCTTCAGTCTTCTCCTCTTTTTCTAATCCATTTTTACTATTACTAACAATTGCCTCATCACTGTATATGGCAAATATTAAATCTAATTCACAATTTGCAGTATGATGTTGCCAGAAATGTATATGTTCATACAAGTTATCACAATCATAGTAAGCTAAACGGCCAAAGTCATTGCATAAACAGAATTGCTGCGTTTCAAATGTTGTTGAAATATTAACAGCATCAAGATCCAGATCCAATGCATCAACTGTACTGCATGTTTCATTTCTATGTAAAATAGGTGCAGATAGTTTAGACACTTTCGGAGGGTTGCGCCTAGCATAAGTTTTAAGAACTTTGCACTCACCAGTGTGTTCTTTATCTACTTCCATTCCACCAGGCTTTTCGACTCCTTGAATACATAATTTTGATTCGATCGTGTTTGTTTTTGAATTTATAGTTTCCTTCTTAGTAATGTCATTACTAAGAGCTGTTTTTGTTTTCTTTTTGTCTGTGTAAATGTGAGAAAATTTCTTCAAATATGCAGCTATCTCCTTAACCTTGTCCACTTTTATATCTGTAACGCCGGTTGAGAGTTTTTTGGTTGCAGTTAAAATACTAGCTAACTCAATATGCTCTGTTTTGTCTTCGCAAATTTTGGAAATATTGTGTTCTATTAATCTTTCCAGTCCGTTATCGCTATCAAGAGTATTTTTTGAATTGCCACATTGCTTGGTATTGCATTTTTGTTTTATTGTCTCTTTCGCTGTACTGTTTACCTCAATAACAGTTGCTTCTTGCATAGGACTAACTATTTCTGCATTACACTTATTACTTTTGTGCTCGTTTTCCGTAGGCTGTTGAATTATGATACGATCAACTGCATGTGCAGTGCCTTCGTCCATTTGGCCTTCGCAAATCGTATCACTTTTGTCTAAATCATTAGTCACAGCTTCTTCATCTCTATCAAAACCTATATCTTTGGCAGTATTTGCTGAGTTATCATCTTCTAAAATTTTATTTTGAACATATAATTCACAATCGCCTAACGCCTTGTTAATGTTATCTTCTTTGAAGTGTTTACTATCTGTACCAGTTGATTTCCAAGGAGTTCTGTGTGAGTTATTGCTGATATCCTTTAAATTTCTTTCATCTTCTAATAAATTAATATTTTCATTTACATTCAATATATCTGTTCTGGCCTCTTCAAGGTCCTTTGTAGAAACAGCGTTAGGCAGAGCAGTAGCCTCTGTTTGTTCATTGCTAGGTATGGATTTTATACTACTTTGATCAGTATTTTCTACATTTCTTACTTCATCTAAATTTGAATGTAATATTTTGGTGTTTTCCAAAGGCACGGTAGAAATTTCTGAGTTCTCGTTTTCAATATTTATTTTAGTATCAGTGATAGTCTGTATTGTCACTGGTGTAAGATTTTTACCATTTAAAGATTTTAATCTTTTGATTTCTTTAAGTTTTGATAGTGGTATTATTTCTTCAGATATATTTTTTCGTTCAAATGCTTCCGACGCAAGAATATCATTAGTATCATCTTTGAAAGAAACACAAGAATTATCACTGGCAATCGAATTTAAAATCAATTTGACATTTTTATCACTTTCAAATGGTTCATCATCCAAACTATTATTAACTTTGGTTTCTAATTTAATTAGATTTTCATCAAAAGTTATATTAACACCTACTAATGGTTTTCCATTTCCATCTAGGGTCATACATGGAGGACCTTTGTTTATATTTGACGAAGATGCTTGTTCTCCATTCATAATAATTTTATATTTTTCTACTTTGAGACATCCTTTCTGAAGATTATTAGAGTCGCAGGGTGTTTTTGTAACTTCGATGCCATCTTTAGGCTCTACCAATTTTGTCACAACAGCAGAGTCTTCAGTGATATTTTTGCTTGAAATTTCAAATTCACCAGCAATCGCATTTGCTGTCATAGAAACAAACGTCGGACTCAAGAGAACAGATTTCCTCATCAATCTTGCAGTTTCCAAAATTGATGCATCACATGGTTTCTGGCTTGAGTTGGGCGCCGGAATATTTTCGATGGGTTCATTTTTTATAATTGCTGCGCCTAGAATAAAAATTATAAACATCATATAAAAGTGGGTATAGGTACAGAGTGATGCATAGAGGTCAGTATAGACATGTCTGAAACGATTTTTTAATGGGCAATGAAAAAAAAATACATACAACTAATAAATAAAAAAAAACCTATACGTAACTCAGAAATCAAACCCACTTATTTTTCATAAGAAAAATGGTCAGTTATTGTGGTACCTAAGTATTCAAGTGTAAAATGTAAGGATTCTATGATTAATTGATACTATTCTGTTACTTATACTGTACACATTTGTTATGTACATATTTTTTGAATAACATATCACCTAATACCGAGTTGCAAATTGCAGAAAACCTATAAAAATTGTATATCCTGGGCTGCCACTTTTCACACACATACACACACACACATTCAACTTAATGGAATTATTGTGTTTTATTTCTTTTTCCCTCCCTAGGTATAAAAAATTAAACTTGATTTGCTTTTTTTTTCGGCTGAAAATTCAGTTGCGGATGAACACTGATTAGATGCGGAAGCTATTATACTTCTGAATGGGCAATAAATATTTTTTTTGTTAAAAATGAATTCTAGCATGATAGACTGTTATGAAATTAGCTGCATGTCTTCCACAATGTCAATAGTTTTCCGAACACTAATCAAGAGATCACACTGCTAATTTAAAAACAAGCCAAGTGCATATTGGACAATATTGCACAGTGAATGGTTATGTTGTTGGATGAGTTATTAAACGTGCAGTAAGTATTGATCTTATTGACTGTAAAAATAAGTTTGTCTTTCAAAGCATTTTAAATATAATTATCTCTGAGTAAAATGGAAGTGTTACATCCAGACTTGGTTAAAGGGACAGAAGGATTGACCAACATTAAAAGGGAAATATTTGGCTATGAAAACCCTGAGAACGTAAAATTGAAACTTACTTGATGCACCATTTGCATCGGCAGGAACTGCTTGGTTCCCTTTTATATTTCCAATGCTGAGGCCAAGTTGCTTTAACAGATCTGGAGGAAGCACAAAAACCTCATGGTCATCCTTGCTAGATTTCATCTTTTTTGGATGTTTACAATTCATACTTTGAGTATCCATTTTTATGAGTTAATAATTTAAAATTATTGTCATTTGGACATTAAATTCTTCAATTACCCTAAAAAAACAGAATAGTATTAATCTCATCTTAAACTTGATTGAGAAGTTGCATAAGTTAGAGGAATTTGGCAATTTTTATAACTTAAAAAAAAGATATTTATTTAAACTTTTATTACAACCAATTTAAATAATGATGAAATAGGTAAAAATACAATGCAACCTGAAGTTATTCCGAAAAAAACATTTTTAGACTGAAATTGCACCAATATCAGTGATTTTACATGAAGTGTACTGAATGTAAATTCAGTCAAAACTTAAATTTACTTATTTAAAAATACAAAAACAAAATGTAAGAATGGGAAAAACTAAACACTGAAACCCAGAATCGAACCGTGGTCACCAAAATCAATGATCACACGTGTTCTTAACTACGCTAAAGGAACCGCTTTACACATCGTTGTAATTTGCGTTGCCTTTTTATTTCAGTTACTTTTGTAAGAAAAAAAATATAACAATGATTTTAGCCATCTATAAAACTAACATGGAACTTACGAATCTATCTTGCGACACTCCTAAGAACATACACAGCCTTACACGTCGAAGAAAATTCTTGACATCACATTTTTCATGATACACACGAAACGCAAATTCGCGAAATATAAGTAAAACCGACGGTCACTCATACGCCAACTAGATTACAAAATTTAGTAATTCACTTCCGTTAATTGTATAAAATTACAGCAGACAGCGCAAATCGAAAACGAATTCACATGAAAATTGAAAATCGTTGAGGTTATGATCGCACATCTGAAGTTTACGTATTTCCAAAATTATGCTTGAAGTATGAAGCCCTTTACTTTGATACATTTAAGGTTTAGTTTTGACACGAATTCTAAAAAGTGACCGTAATAGTAAAGTGGTCATGGTCGTGAGGAACCTTACCATCTTGAGCGACAGATGGCGCTTTTACCGATTCCTCGCTGAACACTGCAACATGCAAACACAGACACGACTAGGCTTTTGAGTTGATAAAAAAAATTAGTTTTTCTTTGAAAGGCACAACACTAAAGGTAGTAAAGACACTTAAGACAATACGCCCAGTATCTCATTCTAGAAATGAGTGATTCGCTCTGTGTCTACCACTACCTAGTTTTTACCCAGCTATGTTAAGGTTGGCTTCCACTGACGTATTTCATTTACTGTGTAACACGATAAGGATAATACTTGTGAGACTAGTTGTCAGACGTTCAGACTACCCGTAATAACTGCCAAAGATCTACGAATAAAGTGATTCTCGTTGCAGTGTTGCTAAACTATTAATATTGATCCGTGCAGATGAAATTACTTAACCATGACACAAGCTCCTCGATCTTACTGTGATGCTGTGACCCATCACTAAAATATCTTTCCTGTTTTCAGTACACAGTCTCGCCATTGTCAAATCCATAGAGAATAGGAAGGAATAATACGCTCTAGTTTTTAGGTCGAATCTTAATGTCAAATTTTATATGTTACTTGTCAAATTCAAGTCATTCAAGTCGATGTGAATCTGATTTGATTTGATCTCTACTCAGTCAGTACGATAGTACATAATTACATACAATTTACAACTCACTCAGTATATTAGTCATTTAGGTTTGATCTTGAGATCCCCGTTCATCACCCAGATGTCATCAAAACTGTATTAATTAACAGGTCTACCCTACTAAAGTTTATGGTAGGTTTTAGTAGTGTGTTATGAATCTTCATGGTTGATATGATGTGATAAACTTGTGGTGAACAGAGAATTTCATAATAGTATTTGTTAGATTATCATTCCTTATTATATTATGCGTCATTGTCGTAAGGCAGCTTGAAGCTGTTGAAGTTGTTATTGTGAAGTTCAGTGCTGCTTTATAAACGAAACTATGTCATTCAAATCATTTGAAATATTCTGGAATTCTCAGTATACATGCCTCAGATCAGTTATTTAAAAAATAAATATTTTTTCTAACCAACTATCTTAATAATTAACATGTTTCATTTTAGGTTTACTAGAACTGCCAATTACAAAAGAAAGAGGAAGGAGATAGGACCACGAAATAGTCATTAAGTATTAAAGTTACTTACTACTTAAAATGGGTGCCAAATCATTAGCATTATCATTCCACGTAAAAGCAGAATGTAATGTATCTAGAGCACGTGCTGGCTTGATGAAATTACCTCATTATGAACTTAAAACACCAGTTTTTATGCCTGTTGGCACACAGGTGAGACTAGTTTTTTGTTTTATCATTATTGCAGCTGGTAGCCTGAATACTATTTTTTTGTAATAATAAAATGATAACTTTTTAGGGAACAATGAAGGGACTTTTACCTGACCAACTTGAAAGTCTGGACTGTGAAATAATTTTAGGCAATACCTATCATTTAGGAAATCGTCCAGGTACAGAGGTTTTGACAAAAGCTGGAGGCCTTCATAAATTTATGGGATGGAATAGAGCACTTCTCACTGATTCAGGAGGTTTTCAAATGGTCTCACTTTTAAAATTAGCTGAAATAACTGAAGAAGGTGTTAAATTCAAATCTCCCTATGATAATTCTGAAATCATGTTAACTCCAGAGAAATCAATTGAAATTCAAAATTGTATAGGTATGTCACAGTAATATATTTTCAGAACTAGTATAATTTAAGAAATTTGTGATCTGTATATTCATGTTATTTGTCAATTTCTAGGTGCCGACATCATCATGCAACTAGATGATGTAGTTCAAACAACTTTCCAAGACTATGACCGCATCAAGGAAGCCACTGAAAGGACAAGCAGGTGGCTGGACCGGTGCTTAGCTGCTCATCAGAGACCTACAGAACAAAGCATATTTCCAATCGTTCAAGGATTGCTTAATAAAGACCTAAGAGAGCAAAGTGCAAATGAGCATATGACCAAGGATGTAAATGGATTTGCCATTGGGGGTTTGAGGTAAATTTTGGAAATTATAAAAATAAATAAAATAATAGCTCAAAATTAGTTGCAACTTAATGGAGAGCTTATTACTTGTTTATTGAAGTGAAACTTCTTTATCAAATGTATGGGACACATGTTAGAGCAATATTAAAAAATAATTGTCACATTTTCTATCACTTTGGACCATCACGGCGCCATGAGTGTTTACTTAAGTTGAGAAGCAACTAATAATGAAATATTGTATTGTTAGATGGGCCGATTTGTTTTTATGTATGTTTTTTTTTTTACTAATAACAAGTGATATATTAAATGGTGTTATTGAAATTCGTTTAAATAAATAGTGAAAGTGAAAGATTATAACTAATATATCATGAAAAAAATTCACTTCATACATTGTGTACATTGACACACTTTTTTGTTTTAGTGGAGGGGAAGCAAAGGATGATTTCTGGCCAATGGTCAGTCTGAGCACAGGAATACTTGACAAACATAGGCCAAGATACCTGATGGGTGTTGGACTCGCAATAGATCTTGTTGTCTGTGTTGCCCTTGGAGTAGATATGTTTGACTGTGTCTTCCCAACTCGCACTGCAGTAAGTTGAATTAGAAATAGTCACAATTAATGAAGAAGCATGCTAATTGCTATTTATGACACAATTCCAAACCCTGGGATTGCTAAATAATATTACCATATAACTTCTTATTGATTTTTCAGAGATTTGGCTGTGCTCTTGTTTCAAATGGTCAATTAAACTTGAAACAGAAAATTTATGAAACCGATTTGGATCCCTTAGACAAGGACTGTTCATGCTCAACTTGTCAAAACTACACCAGAGCTTATTTACACAGCATAGTGACAGTGGAGACTGTAGCTTGTCACTTAATATCTGTGCATAATATTGCTTATCAGGTACTGTTGGTTTCTCTATGAATAATAAAAAAATATTGTTAGGCTGATCATATTGTATTCTATTGTCATCATGCTGCTTAGTAATTAGATTAGATTTGTAAAATCTGACTTTAGATTATTAATATACATATAATAATAAAATAATAATATATATAATAATATAAATAATATAATACTAAACATTTTCATTTTTGCAGATGAACCTAATGAGAAACATGAGGGAGAATATTGAAAATGGAACATTTCCACAGTATGTGCAAAAATTTGTTAGTGAGTATTATGTTGATTGTGAGTACCCAACATGGGTTGTTGAATCATTAGGATCAGTTGGAATAAACATAGTTAAAAACTAAAGCACTGTTTTCTTGACAATATTTCCTTTCTATGTACTTTTTGGAAATTTTTAGGTAACATGGTAACTAAATCCAAGTGTAGTTAAACCATCATCATCTTCCTGCCCTTAGTTGGGGTTGGCACAGCATGTCTTCTTCTTTTTCCTTACATCTCTATTTGCCGTCATCACAGAAGTCACCTCCTTTCTAGACACAATCCATCCATCTTTCACACAATCCATCCATTTTTTCTATGTACTCCCTCTACTCTTGTAACCCTGCTCATTCATACTCAAAAGGGTAGTGAAGCCATAAGGATAATACAATTTAGAAAAAATGTAAATGTTTTATTGTTTATTACATGAAGTCATCTGAATCATTTCCGTCATAATTAGTGGACATGTTTTCTGTTTTCATTAAAGTGGAATAACTTCTCAACTCTGCCTCCTCCTTCTTTTTCTTTTCTTCTTCTTTTTCCTTTTCTCTTTTATCTTTTAGTAGCTGCTTTTTGTCTTCTCTTTCTAACCTGTCTCTAGTTTCCCTTTCTATCCTCAAATCTGGGAAGGACTCTTTTTTAGTTTTATTAAGTCTGTTCACAATATCATTACATCTTTTAGCTACTCTCACTTTTCTGACATCTCTGTCCTTATGAAATGCTACTTGTCCAGCCTGGAAAATATAGAAAGATTAGTACCTACTACTTTTACTAGTTCAATTATTATAAAATTACAACAATTTTGAGACAGTTTCTATTGTACATAGAGTGAAACAGGAACTCAATACTAGACATGCTTTCCACAACTATATCACAATATAATTTTCAGAGATATGAATGAACTATAATAAAATAGAAACAATGTTGCCGAAATTACCTCCATTCCTGCTGTTTTCTTCAGATTTGACCACATTGTATAGACAATATCTATATCATTCATTTTATTTCCCATTATAGAATTTGCTTTGACTAACTGGCATGCATCATCCAAAACAGAGTTAGGTATTGCATCAATAGTTTGACCCTGAAAGTTAAATTGGGTTTGGTTTACACTGGAAACTTAACTTAGTCGAAAAGTAACGTAACCATATGTATAGTTGCCAAAGCATTCGTCTTACCGGAGCTAAACGAAGATATACATGAGCCGATGATACTTTATCTACATGGAACCACACATCTTCAGGCCATCCCCACTTTATCAAATCTTCATCTGCAAATAATATATGGTTAAAGACACGGCAACATAGAATGTAAGATATTATGAAAATGACTATTGACATGTTCCTTACTTTCATGTTTATCAGCACCCATGAAAAGTGTTACTGGTGGAGCTACTACGTTACTAGTGAAATAAAAAACCATTTTGACAACTTTTCTTTCGCCCAATGTATAAAACAACGTAGTGGTTCACGTTTTATTCTAAAATTTTACAACCAAACCACACAATTTTCCTTGTCTGTCAGCCTGTCTGTGACAAATTGACAATAGTGTTGTCACATCTGATTTTGGTCAATCGGAAGATTGCATGTCAAAAATTGGTAGAATTAGGTAGATTTTAATTAAATATAAACATATTTAGAATTAATAAGCTCATCTTATCATGTTTTAAAGAAGTTTTATTGGTGATGTTAGCATATCATTTTATTGAGTAAATGGAAATTTTCTGAAGTTGGTGCATCGCTTTTTGAAATAAACCCTTTCGCATGCAGCAGCAGTAAATCTTCTAGTGTATCAGTGCACAGGCGGTTTCTCTGGCATGCCTTCATATTGTTAATAGATAAAAAACTTCAGTACTGCTATGTGGAAGTGCAACTAATTGTTTCAGAAATCAACAAAGAAGAGTGAACACTCATGGTTGGAGTGGTGACCAGTCTCCTTTTTTAATGCTTGAGACATTCTTTAAGAAGATGTCTAGCGCGGAACATGCAGCTTCTGAAAATGGTGGGTCGTGTTTTTTTAAGGTCCACCAGTCTCGGTCCTATTCGTTAGTAACAAAAGTTTGTTAGTGGTTATAGACAAAAGATTTGCTCGTAATAAACAACTTTAATTTAAGTACATACCTACCTAGGAAATATTTTTTGAAAATGTGCCATATTTTGGGGTAACACGGAAAGAGCTAGGATAAATCCAAAATAAGAGGGTGACAATATATGTCCGTTCATCCGTCTGAGACGGGAGACCACGGCGCTTCCATTGTAAAATTGCGAACCGACGACGAGTCGGTAACGTTAAATTACAAGTAAAAGATGCTTGAACTGTGCATTCAAATTGTTTGTATAGTAATATTTTGAAAAATAGGACGATTTGAGGCTGAAGTGAGTAGATAGCAAGAGGGGACGTGAAATATGTATATCTACCAAAAAGTTGGTAGATGTGACAACGCTGAATAGAGTGATAAATTACGCTGACAGATAGAGACCCACCCAACTTGACAGAGGATAGCAATAATTACCATTATAAAATAAAATTAAGGGAGTTAAGGCAAGTCAGGATTATTAAGGAACAGACTTTGCACGCGCTAAAGCAATAAATTATCTCCTTTTTTTACCAGATATTTCTACCTAAACTTCACACCTCTGAAATATCCAGGTGGTTCGTCAATGCCCTTAGGTTTACGGTCTAATTTTTCAATCATCATACTTGTGTCTGAAGAAATTAAAGTGGTCAAGCTGACATCCATACATGTATGCCTAGTTTCACTTACTCCATGGTAGAGGTGGCGAAGCCCTAGATGACCTGCAATGATCGTTATTCCTTACATATTCCTTTTGTTTCGTTCATAGGTCTGGTCTAGTCAAACACGCACGCCAGCTGCGAGTACTGTGCAGTTGGTGGCCTTTCCGAAGAACATCACCAACAAGGTCAATGTATGTCATATTTATTCTTAAAAGTTATCTAACGATTGATAAGTTGTGATCCAAGTATCATCGTTATAAAATGATTCGGTAAGTACTTAAATAACTAAATTATATTCTATTCCATTTCTTACTATGACAAAGAAAGCCGATGTCAACCTTTCTGTTAATGACAACATTTAAAGTGAATATTGTTAAAGCAAGTGTCTATAAAAAATAAACGAATTAAAAAATAAATTAACTGTGGGCACAAATAAAATATATCTTTGACCAACTTAGCTTCAACTCTTCATTAATCTTCGATTGATACAGCTGACAGCTGAATTAAAAAAAATAGCTGTGACAAAAAATGACACTGACAGCAGACAACAAATATTGACATTGAAAATGACCGATGGATGACATTTAAGTGTTAATAATTAATTGTGCAAACAATCAATCGTGGAGAGAAAAAGGGTTGTTTGTTTAGCTGCTTGCTAATTGATTTTAATACATCCTTAACAAATTATAAACTTCCTAATCAAGCTAAAAATGGGAAGTCCTGAAAGGGAATTGTGCCCACCACCATCAGAGGAAGATGAACTTACTCTACCTAGAGCAAGCATCAATAAAATGATAAAAGAATTGGTCCCTTCCGTGCGCGTAGCTTTTGAGTCACGGGAATTAATTCTAAACTGCTGCACGGAGTTTATCCACTTACTAAGTTCAGAAGCTAACGAAGTTTGCAATCAGAGCAACAAAAAGACTATTAATGCAGAACATGTACTCACAGGTGCGTTACTGTTGTCTTTGTCTAATAGAGTGTTTAATTTAAATTATGTATTCTTATTTTAATTTACTTCCGTGCCCTTAATATAAGTAAAAATTCTAACCAACAAATTATCTTGCAGCATTGGACAGATTAGGTTTCAGTGATTATACTCTTGAAGCAGAGGCTGTATTGAAAGATTGTAAAGCTGTCGCTGCAAAAAGAAGACGACAAAGCACTAGACTTGAGAATCTTGGTATACCAGAAGAAGAATTGTTAAGACAGCAACAAGAACTATTTGCCAAGGTAGGGAACCAACTAAGTTTTGAATGAGGTGATCTAAGGCGAGCTATTTTATTTTTCTACATTCCCTGGAGCAGCTATGCACAGTATTGTTTTATGCAATACAAATTGCTATTAGGATCTTTTTCATCCATGAAAATAATATGCGTTACTGCAAAACTGTTATTTTGATTTGTGCAACAGCAGTTGGTAATTTATATTTATTTAACAGATAACTTCACAGCTGATAGGTGGTGTAGCAAAATTGTGATTTCAAATATTACACAAATTTATACAACAAAAACAAAAAAACAGCATGTAAGATATAGCAGAGAATAGCTAGTATATGACATTGTATCACAGTTATTATTATCAAGTATCATAGATACCAAATCAGAGCCCTAGTGTTTTGGTAATAAACATAATATAGGAATATCCTATGTACCTTGAATGAATACAGCACTGAATGGATCTATATAGGATTGTGTATGACATAGAATTGAGAATGTTTTATTCACTTAACTTGACAAAATTGAGCTATTTTAACAAGTACACCCAATCTGATTAAAATTGCCCATCCATACACTCTCACAGCCCATATCAATTCCCTATGTGTAACACTATTGTTTCTATTTCACTACTAGGCCTAATCCAGGATCCTAGGTACCTACTAACCTAAAACAAGTTATTTAAAAATTTAACTGTCTTCATTTTATTTCAGGCCCGAGAAGAACAAGCAAAGCAAGACCAACAACAATGGTTGTTGTTACAGCAACAAGGATTAGTGGGAGTCGAAGGAGCTCCACAGCCATATGTGCCGCCTCCCCCTGGACCTAGAATTGACGATGAAGAGGATGATGATTACTCATAGATCTAATAACAAGATTGTAAATTATCCATTAGATTTTCCTGTAAATGGTGAATTAAGGATAATAACACACGGAATTTTTGATTGGTGACTTAAAAAATGTATTTTGTGTTGTATGTACTACAGATAATAAATAACACCAACAATACTTTTTGTTTGCTTTCAAAAATTGACTGTAAGCATTCAGACTCTGTGACCCAATACGTTGTCATGTCAACAAACTGCTTGCGATAGTAATTTCTGACAGCTGGGTTTGGCTTGCAACTACTTCAAACAGCAGTCTTTATTTTCACAACATGGTATCTGCAAAATGAGCAGTGACTCTAATAAGAAATACAAAAGGCCAAAACAAAATACATTAACAACCACAAATCCAGGATCATCAGTAGGTAACACTCGTTATATAATGGTTCCATGACAGCTTGATTATTACAAAACCAACACAAACTGTGATCAACTGTCGTTTTTAACATTTGAGAAATTCTCAAGTAGTTAGGTCTCATTAAGGATCACAGATATGGCTGTTGGAAGTATAAGTCCCCCCCCCCCCATACCTTTTAAATAAACCTATTATCGAAGCATGCGTAAAATAATTGAGTCTATTATACCTACCTACCTATCTACATCTACTTATTTGTCAAATGCTCACGTAACAGTTGTATTACAGAGACAAAGAAATAGACGAAATGAAGCTGTGAAAAAACCAACTCACCCCTTATGTGCTCTGTTAGCTAAAGACTCCGAATGGGTAGACATATTACAGACATCCCAAACAGAAACCCCAAGATCATCTGCTAATGTGTCTGACGAGGAGGAAGTATTACAACTCGTAAATAATAATCTACCATTGTATTTACAAACTTACCAAACTCGTGTGAAAACGGCCTGCTATTTTTAGGTAGAATGCGAAGATGGTCCTCAAATGAAACCACTGGCTATTATGTTTCCGGGGTTACTAAACAAAGATCCCAAAACACTGCAAGGAATGCTGACCAGGGCTATGTCAACAACTGAAGTAACAAGACATTTAGTGGACCTTGGACAGAAAGCAAATTTTACATTCATGAAAAAAGCAGATCGTTTGATTCCGCCTGATAAGGTATCCACATACCCTGTTTGCATACTAGTGGGAACTGCTTAATTTCGAACATTTTGTTAGGGGAATGGTTTAAAATCTAGTAATGCTGCGTAGGAGAGAGGTCTTCTCTCATAAAACTACCTGTTGACAGTGTGTGGGCAGTCAAGTTTTGAGCTCCGTTCACGACCTCATCGACATCGCCTACGCACAACACGACTGACTGCGACCATTTCATTCCCGCACCATATCGCTCGTAACCTGTGTCTGTTGCGTTAGCATCGTAGCAACTCTTTCGGCGAAACGCCTGTTGCTATCTATCGTCGTAGTATTGGTCGTACATCAAGGGATTTGAACACTTTCGAGAGGAGACCCGATCTAAGGAGACATGAGCCTCTTCACTGCTCAATCGTGGACACGATTGAGCAGTGAAGAGGCTCATGTCATCGTCCTGTCTCTCATGTCTGCCCCTTTCACCTCTTGACCACACAGATTTAACTAGGTATCTGTTCAATTCATCAATAAAGGCAATTAATTATTAATATTAATAGGTACTTAAGTTATGTAACCTTGGGCACCTAGTAAGATTGCCAATTTAATGAGGATACAGAACTTAGATACGGCGAACCCTTATTTAATTAGTAGTGGCGTAGTTTCCATACAATTCGATTCCTACCGGCTTGCCTGTGGAGGTTCGGAAAAGCCACTCTACGAGTACCTCCATTGATAAATGGCATATTCAATAGTGTCTACTATCGCCAAATAATATTACACTTAGTTACACCATAGGTTTATAATACATACATAAACTCACGCATTTTTCCCCATGGGGGTAGGCTGAAACTACAAAACGCCACCTGCTTCGATACGTTCATATATCTGGTCTTACACGCATGCCGGTTGCGCGTAGGTACTACACATCTGACCTTTTTGAAGAACATCACCAATGCGGTCAGGTTTATTATGCACCATATCCATAACATTTACATACAAGTAACAAAAACAAGATTAACAAGTATTATTTCTTCGGCTTCCCTCTTAGGAAAATTGACGCCTCGCCACTGTTAGGTATATCGTAATTTTTGTGATATAGTAGCGTTTTCTACGCAACTGTCCCAAGTTGGAAGGTAACTAGGTAATTTTAACACTTTAAAACGTTATCGTTTGTTGTTATGGACCCAACGGTCCATAACAACAAACGATAACGTGCGGGAATTGAACCCCCAACCGGTAATGCAGAAGACAGCCGCTCAACCACTACGCCACCAACCTTGATTAATAATTTATTATGAACTAGCTATTGCCCGCGACTTCGTACGCTTGGAATTTAGAGTCATGTATCTATGTTATATGTATGGACCCTGCGGTAAACTGTAGCCTATATTTTAAATGAGACCTCCAGCAATTACATCGGTGAAAACTGCTTTGGATTATTTTACAGTAATAAAGACCCCTCATATTAGTTTTTCTTCAATATCTACATATAATGTACAGACATCGGCCTGTTACAATTTTATTTATGTTTATACTAATTTTGAATTTTAAGATATGTAACGGGGTAGCAATACTTGTGTATTTCGTCGGTATTGTAGTGTACTGAGCGGATTCCTTACATATTTTTTTTAATATTACGATCATAAACTAGAATCAGCGTGCATAGTGTTTTTTTTAACTTCACGCAGGACAAACCAAGCACACACATAATATGCTCCGTAACTACGCTCTGGTGCTGACGCGAACGTATACCGAATCACTATCATCTGCCTAGTCTTTTCCCAACTATATCAGTCTAACCGGATACAGCTGAAAACCAGTATATTTCATGGAGCGACTGCCTATCTGACCTCAACAACCCTTTTACTGGACAAAACGATATTCCTTGGTTGCCCATGGAAGCCCGAGTCTTTACGGGTAGTCCCGTGATGACTGTCAAGTGACAGCGGGGAGCTATATAGTAAAATAAAAGATAGGTAGGGTAGTTAAATAAAATAAAACCAGTTTTATTCTATAATAATATATTGTTGTTTACAGCAATGGATGGAAAGTTTGACTGAAAACAGCAATTCATATGGTTCTGTAAACTCTGGACTACTTAGCAACTGTAAGTAAATTTAACAATTTTCTGGTAATATCAACAAACAATATATCTATGTAATTATTTACTACAATTCCTTATTTTCCTCTTTTAAATAATATTATTTGTCAAGTTTATAACATAGTTGTTTAAAAAGGTATATCAAGTGATTACGAAGCTGACAGTGAAATTACTGACAGAGAGTGGTCTGAAGATAAAATAAAAAATAAAAGAAAACACACTGGAAGCACTAATCAATCAACCACTGAAGAATTGAGTTCACATGACATATTAGACGCAAGGTACCTCATGAAATAAGACATATTCAAAATCTTTCACGAGTCGCTAAAACAAAACCTTATAACTGTACCACTATTCTTGCAGATAATGAAGCAAAGCAAGAACAAATTTGTTATTATCAAACGATTTATATACAAAATAACAAATTGAAATTACTAGCATTATACCTATGAATTTATAGATTGCTTATTGTTTCATTTAGTAACAAACATATCCCTATTTCTTGGATGAAAACACACGATAGTATAAGGGTGACTGATCGACATCAAGCTTTTCAGCGCAGTTATCGTAACAATGGTTCGTCTGAATCCATGGCAAACAGCCGGGTTAGGGACTAACTACACTTAATCAGCTCAATTCAGCTATTGTTCATAGAAAACACCAGTTTTGTATAATATTATGCGTACGCGTCCCTTCAGCTGAACGGATGCGTACGCGTCTCAATCCAAAATTGTTATTTTCTTTGGACATAAGTTGAATAAGTGTCAGTAATCCCTTGAAGCGACATATGCTTTAAGGGATCACCACTAGGTGAGAAGCGAGAAAGCATATGTATATCCCTGTATCTCGGCCGCACATGCCGTAGTGACGTAATACTTGACGTGTTCCTAAGCATACCTGGCGCAGCATAACTTGATGTTGATTAATCTCCATTAATTAGTTATCTGAAAAGATGTGTGTGAAGATAGGTATATTTATCTGCATCACAGTAATTTAAGGCCACGTTGTAGCTGCGATCCGTATGCGTATCGCGCGTTCAGAGTGCATGAGTACTGAGAACAAAAATATAGATTTATGCTGCTCAGTGTGTTCTCATCCTAATTATTAAGAGTCAAATCTTAACACAATACACTTTCAATTGCTTTACTAAGTACAAGGTACATATAAAAGACACCACTTTTTAAATATTGTACAATGTTCATTATAACAAATATCTTGTAAGCAAGAACAATGGTATTAGATTATTAATATTTGAACTAGTTATACCTACACCTACACATTCCGTTAAATATTGGGAAACAATTATTAATGTATGCTGGGAACAGGCTGGAAACAACACCAGCTTTTGTTCGTTTGGCTTATTCCAGTTTTAATTTTCAGACGTCCCAGCTAATGTTTGATTGTATTAATAAATGTTAAATATTGCCGATCTTGTTCGTGTGTTAACCACGCCGTTTGTTCCCAGCATACATTAGACATAAAAATTCACTTTGTCTTTACCAGTAAACCCAAGTTGTGTTGATATAGTCTGCTCAGTTTATTGTACTCAGGTACTGGTACACTAAGCTACGTAATATAGTTTGGACTGTTATTAGAAAGGCACAAATGTAGACAGAGTGGATTCTTTTCTATAATTATTATTTGGGAAATTGGGATTGCTGGCTGAGATAAATATATCTTCCTTCAAGAGCCTCGAGTCGTTAGAAACCTTAAATAAAAAATGCATTAAGTATTGACAAAAGTAAGGTGACGCAAGCCACCCATTAAATGAAAAGCATTTCCATAACCCAAACTTGTAGCTGCATAATCAGATTATAATTAGGTAAGTAGTTAAAAAATATCACTAGCGTTTAAAATATTTAAAGAAAATAATTCTTAATCACTACAAACACATGAGCAAATCATTATTTTAATTAAGAATAAATATACTGATCGATTCCGTATGTGACAGAATTTCTTATTTACATCCTTTTCTATTGCATGAGCATACGTCCGTAAGGTCTTATTATATAATCAACCGGGGCGTGCGAAATGGTCGCTATATTCAGTATATTTTAGCTGCTCCTGGAATAGTCCGCGCGTAGCACACCAGAGCGTACTACTCTCACAGTGCCCTGGCCAATTACTATAATCAGGCCCTTATTTACAGAATTACATATACGTCATTTAGTTTTAGAGACTACTCACACTTATTCAGCTTATGTCCATAGTAAACAACGATTTTATATGGAGACGCGTACAGACAAAAACTGAATTGAGCTGAATAAGTGTATTTAGTCCCTTAATCATATTAAGCAGTTAAGGAGAATTACAATATTTGCCTGAACTATCATACCCAGCTGTCTTTTCCCAGTAACTGATTTTACACGAATACGAATCCAATAAGGCGTCTATGAATGAGGTGACCACTTTAAATAGTGTATATATTAAGGCTATGTATTGCTATTACATGATTTTAGAATTTATTACAAAGTTTTCGGTCTACGCGCTCTATTATATAAAGCTATTTCCGTATCGCAGATCCTAAATGGGCGGCTCCACCCAAAGGTACGTGCATAATTGATCAAAAGTAACGTATTAAGGTCACAACCACTTCAAGTTGGCAGTTTTTCAAGCCAAATGCCAGCTTGGAGCACTGGAGTCAATTGAGAAAGAAGCCAAGAGGTTTAAAGTCATGCAATGGTCGAGGCAAACATTAAGTCTTGAAATGGGCTGAATGCCGTTAATTTCATCATGTGCGTTGAAATTGCACAATTTAATTTACGATAGGCCATTTCATCATCAAAAGCGCCATCGTGACAATATACGCATCCCATGAAGCTTTTCTCTTTCATTCTTCTAGGCACATATGGAATACATTTTGGTAAACTAAAGTTTAGGCCTATTTTCTCTATCCGGTATTGCAAATATAGTGGTGGAATCCGTAATTCCCTCCTACCAGATGGAGCCGCCACTAGCCGACTAGTAATTTCTTAATTTATGCTATCAATACTACGTTCAAATTTCCAATCCGCTATTCATGACTATGATAATATAATAAATCACTACCGTATTACAAAAATACAACAAGTCTATATTTTGTTACGAAAAAGACTATCACACTTGAGGTGCCACCCATAAACCACTTCAGATTATTTGATGTAAGCTCTGTATTACATTTAAATCTTAGAAGCTATAATGAGATATTTACCTTTCATTGTTGAGCAGTATTTGGAATATCAATGTTTGCTTGTAAGCGAGCACTGTTAGGTTTTATATACAAGGTGTAATCGAATTAACGAAAATCCTCAAAAGGGGTCATTGTACTCATCCCCTTTCCAGGTTTTCAGTTTACACACTATTACACCTTACTACTAGTAGGTATTTATTAACTTATTAAAAGCGTATACTGATTAATTTCATCTGTGGTTTTAGGATGGGTGGCTAGTATATTGTACAAATATTAATTGTATTGTAAATAAGTGGGGTAACTATGTCAATTTAATCGTAATATACGCTTAAATTGACATAGATACCCCGTATAATTAAACTAGACATCCATTTACATCACATAGACATGGAACAAATGGAATCTTTCCGTAATAATTGTGTTCTAGGATCTTTCGTGAGGACGAAGATCAAGTCTGTTTTTATTTCCATGGTATTAATACTATCGATTACGCGGACGCGGAATCAATGTTACATGTGTTTATTATAACATAATATTTATGTCTTCTACTAGGACTGCACCAGCGTTTTAGTATATAATATAATATTATCAATTGTTGTTACAGGTGAAGTATTTAATAAAGCTAGTGAAGTACGCGTCATTTAAAAAGAGCGCTCGCGTGCACTGGTGTAGTACTAAGCGTCCAGCTTTCTTTTTACATGACGCGTAATTCAACATTCAGAAACGTATCTCTGTAACATACCATAAAGGTTTACATTATTGAGTTGTTAATTTGGAAACTAAACTATCTGTCTAGTCTACACATTCTTTGGATGATCTGGTTTCAACAGACTATACATATTAATACTCTTGTTAGAATGCTTAAAAAACATATATTTTGTGGTTAAATCTGAATAATAAAATACGATGTCTGTGCAATGAAATGCAGCATGTTTTTGAGTGGGTATTTATTAAAGAAATGTTTTGTTAGGATATATCTCAAACATTTAAATATGAAAATCGAAAAATAACTGCCCCTTTATTATTTATAGCAAATCCTACAAAGTTCTGTGGATCAAACTGTTGTTGGTCGCTGCAGATTATACTTGTACTATGGTTCATTGTAATAGTAAAAACTACTCTACCGGTATATTCAACTCGTAACTCTCATTTCAGTGCCAATATCGAATGTCCAAATATCGAATGTTTTTTGCTTCCTGATTAGAACATTATTCACATATAATTTAGGAATAATATTTATATTACCTTTAGGGTTTATAATGACGATAAACGACGCACTTTTTTGGCAGTGCAAATGCACAGTCAGGAATAATAAATTATATGCCTAAGCATATAATTTATTATTCCTGACTGTGCATTTCAGAGTTTGTCAGAATTTGTGTGCGCCCGCGTCGAAGACTCGATTCTCGATCGCAAAAGTATGTCGTCTGCATTGACCCATATACCTACAGAAGCCTAATCATGTAAGTTTACCGCAGATTTTTTTAATGTCTAATCAAAAAAGTATCTTGTTCAAGATTCTTTCCAATATTCAAAAATATAATTTTAAAGTTTTTGAATGCTTAACTTTCCTAGTTGGTTAGTGTTAGTTTATACAGCTTTATACAAGTATACCTACATTATAACACAACCATGGAAACCGTGAGAAGGTTTTAGTATCATAATTTAATACTCTTCCTTTCTAGCGCTTTAAAAAAAATATATATTCAGTTAAAAATGCTGCTTTAATTTAACGAGGGTCAGACTAAATGTAAATAATTTTATGTTACTGTTAATGTGCCTACATTATCTCTTTATTGAAGCGTAACGCTATTTAGCCTTAGGTAATAATTGGCCATTGTTGTGTGCAGATAGCTGGCACTGTTCAAACATAATCAGAAAATTGTCTCTGCATTACACACTATATGGCATTAATCGACGCGACGACTGATTTTAGTATGCGCCGGACAGCTGATTTGTTTCTTTCCGTACAAAATATGTTCGTGTAGACAGCAGTCGATTATTATTATTTTGTTTTCCCCTGGTTCGCACGCCGAACGTGATTCGCTCCGTAGGTGCAAAATCCGCGCGTGCGTGCGATCGTAGCGGACCAACAACCTAACCTGCTTTTACAGTATGGTTTCCAGAAATGTGAACAAATAAATCCCAAAGTTAATTTTGAGATAGAAATTCAAACATTTTAATGGTTTTTTTAATAGTACTAGCCATCTTGAAATTAACTTAATTTACGATAAAACAGTTGGTATTTGACTAAGTGAAAATAATGTGAATTGGAAATTAGTATTTGAATGTGGAATATAGTCACGATCGGAACGTCATGGTGACCACTCCTAAGTTCGATTCGGTCGTCTGTTGCAACCAGCGGATTCTGTCCGCTTTAACACATCAACAGTAACATGCATATATTTATGTTCACTCGCATGCAAAAAAATCGGCCCACACCGTGTTCATTTTATTATGAATATTTTTAATAATTTTATCTACCTACTCTCATATCGTAAAATTCTAATTATGAAACAAACTGATACCACAGACAGACTTTATCCACATACACACAACTATGTATAATTAAATTATAATTTGTTTTTTATAGACCATCTTCCCTGCTAAACAAATGCTTTATTATAACTTTTTTTATATTCATCATTCACCAATGAGTTCTCAATTTATAGGTTTTAGTTAAACTCGCGAAAAAATATACTTAATAGTGTTAAGTTTTAGTATAACGGGTGTAAAAAGACACTAAACCAAGCTGAGAGACGCTTGTTCTTCCCTCCATTGTAATATATTTTTTACTGGACCATAGGTACCTGGGAAGTGTTAAAGTCAAAGTGTGGTCCAGTCCTTCTGCATAAGAAGAGATTAAAGGTCAAACTTCCATCTTCTTTTTACTTTAATACAGAATGACAGGTGATGGGTCTTTTTGGACCCTGTATAATATTAGGTTATAGTTAATTTAACGTTTTCAGCTTTTTTGCTTCTAATCAAGAGTATGGGTACATTTTATTGCACACAAGTTAGATACCATTTACTAATTCTACATCATTTTTTATAAAATTCTCAACTGTACAATTAACACATCAAATCAACTTCAAAGGAACATTTACACTAAACATTACCTATAAATAACATTCAAAATCAACTTTTATTGCATCATAAAGATAACAACGTCACTATTTAGTAAATGTATTATGTACGTTAGAATTCACCATGATCGACACGAGAAAACAACTCCTACCTACCTGGTGGCATAAGAAGTTTAGATGTACGTTTAGGGGAGGAAGGACCGAGCAGGGTCAGACTTAGTGAGTATGACGCCACCGAGCAGCGCAAGCGCCGCGGCGGCCGCCAAGCGTCACGCGCGCGGCCGCGACGCGGGGCTGGGCGCGCGCACGCAGGCGCACCGTCATTGTGTCGGCTTTAGAGCTGCCATCTTGCGACCCCGCGCTCGCGCCTCCTGCCGCGATGTTGTGTACTCAAACCACAACACATTGGGTATCAGTGTTGTATCTCTTATCATCAACATTTCACATAGTTTCCTGAAAAATACAAAATATATTTTCTATCATAACTATCACGAATGAAAAACCACATGAATACATATTTCGCTTTAAGACTGATACATTTTAAATAACGGTAATAATATGCACTTACAGTGACACAAGCTGCGGAAACAGTGGAGTGAACACTCTGTGGACTATTGCAAACCATAGAGTTGCAAAAATGAAACCAACTATGCCTCCTACTACAACTTGTGATGTAGTGTGGTAGTGTAAATATACTCTTGCAATGCTCACTAGCAAAGATAAGACCACACAGCCGCCCACAATGATTACCCGCCATAATGCAGATATTATACTGTTATTATTTATGTGGTGTAATCTGTAAATAAATTATAATACTTTTAAATGAATTTAGGAAACAGATAACTATTTCCTAAATTCATTTAAACTATTTGGCCATCTAAATAGTATAAATGTATAGATGACTATACATTTATACCAGTATAATAAAGCTGAAGAGTTTATTTGTTTAAACATGCTAATCTATGAAACTTCCAGTAAGATTCAAGTAATATTTGATAGCCCAATTCTTGAGGAAGGCTATTTAACATCACAATACAACCCTAAGGAGCAGGTGAAGATGTGACACACAACTAGTAATTCAAAAAAAGTATATAACAATGGCACCAGTTTCAATTATTAACAGTATATGGTAATGTAGAATTATATTCAGATTTGGAAACAATAGTATGCAAGATGTAATGTGTATCAACTCACCTGACCAATACAAAATATAAAACATAAATACTAAAGAACCAAATAAATTGAGCATGTGATGATGGCATCCCATATTCATTGTACAAATTTCCTCTTGATAGTGGTCTGGCTTCACATACTATGTGTTTTAATATTATATTCAATATTTCATTAACCAATGTACCAGTGAAAAAAGTTATCTGTAAAAAAAAAAGTAATACTAAAAAACTTAAAGAATATTTAAATCCTATGTAATTTATTGGCATAAAAGATGACTGCTATGAATACTCAATCAAAATAAATAAGTATGAATGGGTAAGTGTCATCTTGTTAATGAAACCATTATTCTTTCTTTGCCTGTGAATATTTTTAGCACTTAGCATACTTATTTATATAATTCTTTAGTTTCAGTGAAGTAACAAAAATCAAGGAAGAGCTTAATTTATATAGGTAGTGTGGCTCATGGCTGCCAATAAATATTGTATGGTACTATCAAATTTCAAAACAAAAATATTTACTTACAGTGTGAAGATCTCGTCGAAACAAAATAAGCGCAACAAACCCAGCGCCTATACCAAATGGGGACAAACTTATCAGAGCGAAGAGCTTTCCCAACCAGTCTCCTAAAAACATAGATATTACAAATCGCAAGTGGTTTATAAATAGCGTAGTTTAAGACCGAGTTATTTTTTGTTAAACTTACCTTTTGGATACTCAACTAAAGTCAGTGCTAGTGGTTGCCATTCGATATCACCGTTATTATGCAAAACATCACTCACAGATACAGCTTCTTCCTCCATTTTCGCTTCATTTGCTAGAAAGCTAAAACAGTTATTAAGTAGGTTAAAATCCTGCATAAAATTCAAACGATAAATATTGAAACCAAGACTAGCTCACATCCACAACACAGTCGACAGACGACAGGACACGAAACAAGTTTTTTGACAATCTGATGATACTGTACTCTACAGACAGCGAACAATCAATCAAACCGATGACATTAACATGTGTTGCCAATGTAAATAAATATTCCGTGAATATAGTCTGTCCAATGTCTGGTCTGTACAGCGTAGTCATGGACGTACGGAGGGCAGCTGCGAACATTTGACAGTCACACACAAATATATGCTTCCTATTTCTACAAACATACACGATAAATAATAACCACATACTAAAAAAAAAAACATTGTCATTTGATTTATTGCGTATCTATGCAATTGTTACTAAACAACAAACACAAAGTGCTAGTGATGTGCCACAAACAATGAATAATATTTTCATTCTTAATGCATGAATTAATTAACGTTTTGTTCTCGTGTACACTTAAATGATTTTACGAAAAAAAATGTGTGCGTGTACTAGCGTACACTCGTAAGAAGTGAAACTTCTTTATGACGTTATTTTTCAAAAAATAATTTACTATATGCTACTTTACAGAAATTGGTTAAATAAAGTTAAATTAGATAAAGTTTAATAAAAGGCTTTTATTATCATAGACATAAATACAAATTCTACAATTATTTCATTTTAGCTTATTACTACAAAGATTATTATTGAATTTCATTAATTGTAATTGAATTATTACTATCATTGATGTCGTTATTATATATTTGTGTTATTAATGGCTTATGGTAACTGAAATACGAAATATATTGAGACCATAATTACACCCACGTGTTAGTGTATTAAAAAATACAATCAAAAACTGAGGTTAATTTTAAATAACGTGGAAAAATAAATACCATAATTACACCTAAGTATTAGAAAAAGAGATGTAATTACTTACTTTTTTTAGAAATTCACTGGAATTAAAATTAAAATAAACCCTTTGATTTTGCTGATCACTTCAATATAACATATATATATATATTTATCACGTCACTATAGAGCGTTGGGAATAAATAAGCGTGCAATAGAAAAACGGTCAAGTATAGTGGTAGGAGTAAGTCCGTTAAAACGATATGCTATTGGTAAATGACAATTGCACGACACCACCTAGTGGTCAAAGTCATCACTACTCAAAGCGGGTCATGGGCTCTTATGGAAGTCGATGCAATCGCCACCTTGATTTCAAAAATGTAACTACTCAAAACAAGATGGCGCGTAACGGAAAAATGTTACACTAAATTTTTTTCCAACCCCGATAAAGAAGTTTCACTTCAAAAACCATTTACGTTAAAAACCGTTCACGACCTTAACGCAAAGATCAGCCATCACGACCCTCGCTATATTTGATGGAAGGGATAACCCGACCACCGACTCTAGCATCTATGGAAGCATGACGAACTTGGTACCGGTTGCTCGGATAAAATAATCAATAATTAGTAGTTGTTCCGGGTCTTGCTGTTTGTGTATGAGAGCGTAAAAAAAAATCCATAGTGTTGAGCATCGTTTTTTTTTAAGTAAAAATAAAAAAATGTTCGGACGGATATAAAATAAGGACAGTAAAATAAAAGTAGACGCATAAATAAATAAACTATTAAACATGTCAGTCGACCATCTGTTCTGGTCGTCTAAATAGTCGTTGATCGAATAGTATGTTTTAGAACAAAGGTTTGATTTAAAGGATTTAAAGGAAATCCCACCAAAGAAAGTGTACATTGTTATAAAACGGATATCAAGACCCATAAATGAGGACTAAAGAGAAATCTGGACCTTATGAAACCGGTGGAAAGGAGCTAATAGTTTGTGCTGGTTTCTGGTGTTTAAATTATGGAATATTATGTTGCCTAAACTATAATATGTTGGCAAAAATTAATTGAGATGTCATACTGTGATTTCTTAGATATGATTCTGTCGCTATCGGGACGCATTATTTGCTTGAGATGCATGGTTCAGAGTTGGATAGGCTGCGAGACTGTTATGACTATGGAATGGATTGGCTTTGTGACATTATTTATTTTTCAGGTTTGGTCATAGCAATCCGTGCCAAGAATGTTTTTTAAAGTGGGCTTCACACCCTAAACTGATTTCTTTCTATTATTTACCAGTTCTTTAAAACTAGATGACGTAAAATGTTCTGTAGTTATTGCACTTGTACGCGTAGCACTTGCACTTGTAAGTGGTAGTGGTAGTATAAACGCAAGGTATCCTGCATTTTACTCTTATTACAGGATCTACAGCAAACCTGGGAAAAAAAAGAATAGAAGTATCGAATCAGTTAAATAAGTGCCTACACAGTCAAACGAAAATTATGTACCTACATTCATTTTAATCGACTTATTAAAAACACATTGAAAAACTCACATAAGAAACGATGCAACTTGTTTTTATTATGATAAACATTTAACAGAAAATGACTTATTTTGAATAACTAAGAACTGTTTTTTACATTTAGAATAATAATCATTTTTTTAATTGTAAACTAGACCTGTCCATATACATACAAACTAGTTACTGAACATATTGACTTAAAAAATAATTTGTTTCAATAAATCATTCAGTCGTAACAAACGTTATAATAGGAATGAACTAGTTTTATGTAACTTGCATAGTCATATGGCCAATCGACTTCGGCAGAGGGGTTAGCTCAGCTATGCCATCTCCTGGGCGGATTAAAACTCCTCACTCCTCAACCTGATCTGAGGAGGCCCGTAGAAGCGGGCCGGTACCAGTCGGGACTTGCGGAATTATCGTACGTTCCCGCGACATCTAGCGTAGGTGTGAGCTGGAACACCGGAGTGGTTTTAAGTCAGTAAGAGTCGACAGACCTCTCCGCCTCCCTAGGGCAGAGGACATCCATGAGTATTGTCCACCCTGGAAACAAAAAAAAAGCTATGCCATCTCCATAGGTTATAATAGGTTAAATCCTCGTGGAGTTGCGGAAATCGGCCCGTCTAACAATACAATACAATAGGTTAAATCCTCTAAGCGTCCAACTGCTCAAGTCAACTTGCTTAACGTAATCAATTGTCATTATTACGAGTTCACGCCAAAGATCGAAATGAACGTTGATATTGGCGGGTCTTGTAAGATCAAATCTGTAAAACTATATTTAGATCAACGTCAGACCGTGTTCACCATGACATGGAAGTAAGTATTAAAATATTTATGTGATTATATATTTTTAATAGAATTCCACGTAGAAAAAGGGGTGAGACAAGGTGATCCACTATCTCCAAAATTGTTCTCTGCCGTATTAGAAAACATCTTTCGCCACTTCAACTGGGAAAAGTTTGGTCTTAATATAAATGGGTTAAAAATGAAGCACCTCAGATTTGCCGACGACGTGTTATTCGAAAATCCCAGAAAACTTGCAAATTATGATACAAAGGCCGAGCAAAGAAAGCAAAAAAATTATTCTGAAAGTAAATTACAGCAAAACATAACGAATGACTAACTCTAAAAAGGTGAAAATAAAAATAAAAGATTAAGATTTGGCCTATGTAAACCTTGGTCAAGTCATCTCCACCAAAACCTCCCCCGATCACCATGTACGACAAGCCGATCCCCTGGGGGGAGCAAGCTAAGTACCTGGGGGTCATCCTTGACCGACACCTTACCTTCCGGACGCACATAATGACGGTGCGCTCGCGCGCCGCATTCGCTCTAGGGAGGTTACATTCCATGATTTATGCACGCAGCAAATTGTCACTTCGGTGCAAGATGCGACTCTACACCACGTGCATCAGGCCCATTATGACCTACGTGTGTGCCATATTCGCACATGCAAGGCCTACCTATATCCATAGGATGCAGATTTTGCAGAACCGTTTTCTCCGTCGAGCTGCGGCAGCCCCGTGGTTCGTTAGGAATGAAAGACTCCATGTAGATTTAAAAATCCCCACCATTAAACAATTCATGAAGCGTCTCACTGGGCGCTTTTTCGAATCAGCCGAGCAACATCCAAACCCACTTGTCGTCTCGGGCTCCCAATACTTCCCTACCAAAATTGGTAAGATTCGCCGCCAAGGCATACCCTAGTCGAGCCAGACAACGACATAACCGTCATCCAGGAGAGCAGTAGAGAAACTAGCACTCTTAGAAAACACACACGTACAAACCGACCCACATTCCGGCCTCGCCGACGAGGCCCGCGACGCGCGACGTCCTAATTAGTTAAATGTAAATTCAATCTTTAGACTCTACAAGGCCAGCCCGCGTAGCTGAGTCAGTAGTATATAAAACCCCCAGATAAAATAATAACGAGACCCAGCCTTTGTTTTTGGCCCAAACTAAAAAAAAAAAAAAAAAAATCTCCACCAAAAACCAAACTAGCCAGGATATTAATATGAGGTATAGTCCCCGGCACGTAACTTGGCAAGAGTCGTTAGATGCGCACAAGTCGTTTTTTAGGTCTCTTTGGTAGTCAAGCGGGACGCGGGGTATGAGGTAGCGTCAATCCGAGCGCGCGATTGGTGCAACAGTCGACTGTTGCCTCCCGAACTCCCGATTACACTTGCGTGCACGAAAGTTGTA
The DNA here is from genome assembly GCA_905147745.2 of Phlogophora meticulosa. Classification (NCBI taxonomy): domain Eukaryota; kingdom Metazoa; phylum Arthropoda; class Insecta; order Lepidoptera; family Noctuidae; genus Phlogophora; species Phlogophora meticulosa. The sequence goes on along the minus strand of LR990522.1, from coordinate 10,754,954 downwards.
CCCTTTGTTTTTGTTGTGTTTATGTTAAAGAGTTATTGTTATTGTTTTTAAATTTAGTTTTTGCTACGAGTTGATATTATTGTTGTAGTTTTAAATTAAAAAATTAAGGCGAAAAAAGGTATGCCTTTTTTCGCATACTTTTGGAGCATACTTTCCTCGTATGCATATTATTTATAACTCCCAATAAACTTTACGAATTCCTCTCCCTTCTTCAACTTTCTTCAAATCCGATATTATTAAATATAAATGATGGCAATAACCAGACTAGGCTGTAGTACAAAATGAAGATAACCAGCACCACACACGCAGAGTTAATTAATAATAAGTTCAATATTGTTGTCTATGATTTTTGCTACGAGTCCGGCGAGTCGTAGTCTGGCAACCCTGTTCAGTTCTTTTGTGAATTCGTCGTGAAAAAGAGGGCTAAAATTCTTGAAAAATTGGAATTTACTTGAAAAATTACAAAATATAAAATGGCAGACTCAGATGTAGTGGACTTGGATTTAACAATCGATAATTTAGTTCCAAAGAGTCCTGAAAGGTAAATATTTATGAATGTTTGTCTAATTGCACGTGAAAATATGCCAAAGTCCTTCATGTTTTTTAAACATAAAGAAATAGATAGAAATTCTCAAATATATACAAAGATGAATAGCTTTTCATGTTATTAATTAGTCTAAAGTTAATACAATGGGGGTGCCTTGACTTCTGACCTACATAAAGTACAATAGCCTGATCTGTGTGTGGGAGTGCATTTACATGCATATTACAGCAAAACCATATTTTGCATCATTTGTGACGCATATAAATACTAATAAATTACTGTTACAACTTTGATCATCATCCAAACATTACTAAGGCCTGATTCTAGATTCTATCTTTACTGAAGAATTATTACAAAATCAGGATCAATCAGCTGTGCAAGTGTATATGATCAACACTTGCACAACATTTTACAGTTAATAATAATCAAAAAAGTAAAACCATATTTATTTACATGATTGATTCCAACTGTTTTTCTTTGTTCTCAACTCGCAGAGTGGCTGAAGAAAAGAAAGAAAGTGGAAATCATCTGTACAAATTCAAAAATTACAAGGGTGCCCTGACTATGTATGATGAAGCTATACAGCTTTGCCCGGATAATGCAGCATACTATGGCAACAGATCTGCATGCTACATGATGCTGGGCATGTACAAGAAAGCCCTGGAGGATGCTCAGAAAGCTGTGTCTTTGGATTCAACATTTACCAAAGGATATATCCGCATGGCCAAGTGTTGTATTGCACTAGGTATGTACAACAGCTTGTTTACATGACTCAATTCTACAATGTCTTCACTAAATGGTATCCAAGACCATTGAACAAAACAATTGGACCACCGATTGCTATTGTTATTTCATGCATTTATCAAGTTCATGAAATGTCATGCTGGATTGAAAGAATTAATTTTCAGAATTACTAATCACTTAATGATACTGTTGGACTATTTATTATTGAAATTACAACATTGTGGATTCAGTAATGAATGGTCAATATTATAAGTAAATTCATATTGGATTGTTGATTTATTAGGTTGCTTATAGAAATTTGTAAAATGAACTGATAAATAAACATTATTATGTTGTCTCTTTAATTTGAAAACTAGCTAGTAGTTTTACAACAGCCGCAAGGGTCGAAAGGTTAAGTTGCGGTTGCCAAGGTCAGTCCTTAGAAAGGTAACCATTAATTACATACTAAAGATCCTCCATGCCTTGTAAAGCATGTAAATAAGTTGGTCCCTGCTGTCATTCATACATTTTTGAAAGTTGTTGTAGTTAGTTGAAAGCTCCAAACTCTGAAAACCATCAAAGGGTCTTTATTGTCTTACCCAGTACCTGGGTTTTTTTTATTTTCTCATGAGTTTTTGCTGTTCTTATTCAAAAACACAGAAAAGGTAAAAATTAGGTAAAAGTGAACAAAATTTGTTTACTTAGGGGTCCAGCATCGTATACTGAAACTCAGGACTTCAGCTTGTGCATGCCATGGCCCTTCCATCCTGTATTTTATTATGTCATTAACAAAAATATATAAAAAGTGTAGGATTTATTTTTATTGTTATTTATCAACTTAGGAAGGAACCTTATGTACAAATTGTTATCTTATTATGTACATGTGGTTTAGCCTTGTGGCCAGTAATTACCACTTTAGTATTAAGTATATTATTATTAAATAATATTTCAACTTGAAACAGCTGTCACTACATCCTTACAGTTAAGATAGAGAGAATTAAAAAAAACTGGTATAGAGCGTGTCAGACTCAGCAACTAGGGTTCCGTACCTCAGTAGTAAATATAAAAATCCATTGTCAAAGCAACATTACCTTAAGTTTATTTTGTTACCCAGGAACTGGTTTGTGGAGATTAGATAAGCAGTTGCTCCAATATAAAATGCAAATTTGGGAAAATATGAATATAAAAATATTAAGTTCATAATAAGTATTATGTTAACTACCAGGGGACCTGTTGGGAGGCGAGCAGGCTGTGCGGCACGCGAGCGAGCTAGGTGGTGCGGACTGTGCGAGTAGCGAGCGGCGCGCGCTCGAGACACTGCGCAAGCTGCACGAAGACGCCCAGCGCGCCATGGAAGCAAACGACTACCGCCGCGTGGTCTTCTGCATGGACCGCTGTCTTGACTACAGCCCCTCTTGCACTAAGTAAGTCATCCCATTTATTTACAATTTAGCCCATGTATTGGCTAAATAGTATATTTTTATAATAATAATTCAAATGTTCTTGAGTGGAGACTGAGACTCGGCAAAAATAGTGTAGGATGCCCTCTGACCAGGTGGGATGACGATCTGCGAAAGACTGCAGGCAGATGCTGGATGCGGCAAGCTGAAGACTGGACGCTATGGCGCTCATTAGGAGAGGGCTATGTCCAGCCGTGGTCTAATATAGCCTGATGATGATGATGATAGCCAATGTACTAAAATGGAAGTTGTTCCTAGTATATATATAGGCTAGTTCTTAGTATATATAGGCTATTTTTCATGAAGAGATGTATCTCTTCACGAAAAATAGCCATTCAATCCCATCTGCTCATAGTTAGAAGAACTGTTTGCAAGATTTAACATATATAAAAAAATATATACATATATTAATTAGGCTGCTGCTTATAACGTACCTACTGCTAAAAATAACAACATGTACAATGAATAATTGGAAAATGAATAAAATTGGATGTTCTACATTTTGTCAGAATCTTTAATCTCAATTGGAAGAACAGCACTGTGAAAATTATTCCTTGTTTAAATATTGCAGCATAATATGTTGAGATAGGACTTAGGAGCCTTTTGGCCTCGCACAGGTCCTTTTATTTTATATTTTTTTGTTTGTTTAGTTTCTCATCTTTTTGTGTGTTTACTACCTGTGCGTGTCCCAAATAAATGTTTTCTTTCTAACATGTTATGTTTCTTTTTCTCAAATTTCTATGATTTGTATGGTATCTTTATGTTTGAAAAGCAGCATGTCTGAATTAGTTTGTTATTCATGTTTCCAGGGCGAAGCTCACAAAAGCAGAATGTTTGGCCATGCTCGGTCGCAGTCAGGAAGCTCAGGAAATTGCAAATGACTCATTAAGATTCGACAGTTTTGATACCGAGGCTATATACGTGCGTGGCCTCTGCCTGTATTTTGAGGTAAACATTCATACATTATTTAAATTAATTAAATTACGGGTCACTGTCCAATTTACTACTTAAACTAATAAAATGTTTAATATTAAAGGATAAAGACGAACAAGCATTCAAGCATTTTCAACAAGTTTTACGTCTCGCCCCAGATCATAAGAAAGCCATGGAGACCTACAAAAAGGCTAAACAGCTTAAGCAAAAGAAAGAAGAAGGTAAACCTTGCTTTTCTTTTTAGTTTTGGTCATTAATAAGCAATTTTATTTGTCAGAACATCACACAGTTCTAATGTGTATGAATTTGCATGCATACATACTGATACAATGTAAATCACATGTATTTAAATATTTTACTTCATGGGCATTACAGGCAATGAAGCGTTCAAAATGGGCAGGTGGCAGCAAGCCCTAGGCTTGTACAATGAAGCCTTGACCATTGATAAGAGCAATAAGATTGTTAATGCTAAGCTTTACTTCAACAAGGCCACAGTATGCGCTAAATTAAACCAAACGAAAGACGCCGCTGCAGCTTGCTCTGCTGCCCTTGAATTAGACGAAAACTACGTGAAGGCGCTCCTTCGACGTGCTAAGTGTTACACTGAACTTGGTGATTTCGAAGAGGCTGTCAAAGATTACGAGAAACTCTATAAAATTGATAAGAGCAAGGAAAACAAGCAATTGTTGCATGAAGCCAAAATAGCTCTGAAGAAGTCGAAACGCAAAGACTACTATAAAATACTTGGCATTGACAAACGTGCTTCTGAAGACGAAATCAAAAAAGCTTACAGGTATTACTTCCACTATATAGAGAATATAAGAAAATTATGAGAGCTTCCATTTGGGAAACAATGCAAAATAAGACTAGCTTTTACGCGGGTGAAGCGTTAGGTCGTTTAGGTCTGTAAATATCTCACACGCTTACTATAGAGACAAAAGTATCGAACGTCCTAACCCAGGTCGTAGTCTGTGTCAAATTTCATTCACTTTCGTTCAGCCTTTAATTGAGGCGTAACTAGCAGATAGACAGACTTACTGTTACAATTCTAATATTTGTATGCATATGGATTTGATATAAATAAGTGAATTATGAGTGAAGCTTTATCAAATAATGTGACTTTACAGGAAGCGTGCACTGGTGCACCACCCGGACAGGCACGCGGGCGCGCCCGACACAGAGCGGCGCGAGCAGGAGCGTCGGTTCAAGGAGGTGGGCGAGGCTTACGGAGTGCTCAGCGACCCTAAGAAACGCGCGCGGTACGACCACGGACAAGATCTCGATGACGACGGCTCGGGCATGGCAGGTTCGTACATACTTCACTTTATCCAATTCCACACATGCAAAGCTTCGTAATTTTTTTATCTCCCTAAGGTAAATCATCATCAATGTCAATTAAAAGTCAAAAACGCCAGCAGCCTTGCCTCTACAAACTGACATAATAACAGTGATAACAACTCAACCAATGTTTTGTTGTTTGTGACATTTCCTTAGTGCATATTGATACATACATTACGGGCTTATCGCAGATAGAATTTAACTTTGTAGATCCTTAGGTCTATTTGTTTGTTAACCTATATTAAAAAGAACTTGGTTCTTGATAATTAATTACAATGTAGCTTAAAAGAGTGATATACAACTTATTGTTTTATGTGATAATAATAATTTAAGTCTGTTGCTGTTTCACTTTCCTAGGTAGTCTGGTATAAGATTCCATTTTTTGATAAATTATAATTTTCATCCGGTAAGCAGATGGGCAAGTCGATCTCATTTGAGCTCTTAGACTTTGCACACTATTCAAATACACACTTTGCTTGACATATACACACATATCAAGAATAGTTCAACAAGAGGGCCTTTTTATCGTTTAGATCCTCGATAGACGACAATTATAATCCGTTTTACTAGCCCCAAACCAATGTATGAAGTAGCAGTTGGCGTATGGGACATATTGGGGCTAATTAAAATTATTAAAATTTGTAAAATTCTCCCAGTCAGTTTAAAATATAAATACTTATTATTAGCAAATCAACATGGCAATTACTAGCATAATTCATCACTTGTATCGCATACTCACAGTACCAGGTCGATAGCTAACAGCAAGTATGATGTACCTAGAGTTAATAATTATTATGGAGATAGGACATTAAGAAAACGTTTACCATATTTGTTAAATAGCTTGCCTGTGGACATCAGAAGAGAAACTAATAAAAACAGGTTTAAAAGATTATTAAAGGTACACCTATTGGATAGTATACACACACACCATGAACTATAGTATACATAATATACATAGTAAATTATGCATAATCACACACTTAATTATTAAATTCCCAACCTAAAACTTAAAAGACTCACCTGAGTCCACAGACAAACTGTTTAGAACAGTTTTGTGGACCTATATATTAAACTAAGGTTAAGCACTATTTTGTAATAATAACAATAAATAAATCCCTATACTGTAATTGCCTAGCCATTGTTACTCTCAATACATTCTGTTTCACAAACAAACAGTTAATATGAAATTAGTCAACGCAGAGTCTTCAATGCAAAACTTTTGCCACTAAACAGGACTGATATGTAGAAATGTGACTCGACAGAAGATTTTAATTCGTGTCACGTGTTCTATGCGTACTATTTCGCAGCTAATAGTGCAAACACGAATAAAACGGTTTTGTGACATAGGTAAATGTTATTTTTTTTATTACTTATGATTGTGTTTTGTATTATTTTCAGACATTGATCCCAACGTAGTATTCCAGACTTTCTTCAACCGTGGTGGACAACATTTTGATTTCCACACAGGTAGTGGCTTCCCTGGAAAACCATTCAGCTTTCAGTTTGGTTAATATTCTTATTTCTGTTTCATAATAACATAATTTCGACAATCAGCAAAAATGTTATGCATAAATCGATAAATTTGTATGTGTACTTTTTATGTAGAATTAAAGGAAATAGTTCTAGCTGAACTCATATACATCATTCCACATTAAAATGTAAATGTTTTTGAAAGAGTGATTGATATTTGGCAAAAAAAATTGGTTTTATTTCTTCCTTTGTTCAAACAGTTTAAGTGTTCTGTTAAACATATGATTGCCATATAATATCACAACGAACTATGACCAAGTATGTTGTTGGGCACATAGAACTATTCACTGCATTAATATTGTTTCGTTCAGAACTTTAGTACCTAATTATTGTAATAATGACTGATTTGGTTAAGTAATTTTTTGATTGTAGCCCCCACATGCGGAGATGTGTGAACATGCTTTATGTAATTTTATAACAATAATTAATAAAACTAGAAAATAACTATAACTACCTCGGGAGTTTTTAATGAATAACCCGTGTCTGCCCGAAGGAAAATAAATAAAGATACCACACAAAAACACCACAAAAAAAATGTACAATTTAATTTTTTAAAGCTGAGGAACCCTCCCAAATGTTGGACTGCTTAATATGTTTTTTTGTTTTTTGTAACCTGGATTAGTTTAGGACGGTCCAGTCCCTTTGGTGTTTTAATTTGAATCGCAAATACATGTTTGTAATATTATATGTACGTGTAAGTAGATACAAGATTAATTTATAGTTGCAAATATAAAAATATTACTCGTTTCTGTATATAAAAAAGAAAATATGATGAAAACTTTAAACTTAGGAGTTATTTTGTTTAATCGCTTGTTTAAGATTGGGTATTGTGTTCAATCGTCAAGTAGAATAAAATATATAGCTATAGCTTAATCCTGAAATGATCGAAAAAACATTCAACAAATAAAAAGATTATAAAAATATAATCAAGGATTTCACAGTAGTTTTAATGTAATACATTAAACTTGATAATTACTTATTGCATAGAAATAAAAAATCCTCTTACTGGATGATTTTTTTATTTTGCTAGTCCCAACTCCCTGCAAGCTCCATCTAAGAAAATGTTATTTAATCAGTGGGTAAACAAACGGGTAGAAGGCAGCTTAAATTATTTTTACTTTGTGCTTCCAGCACTTTCTTTTTTTTTAAATTAGCTTATGCCCGCGACTTTGTATGCGTGCTTGTTTTTTTTTTAACCTAAAGTACATATTATATCCTATAAAAGTCAACAATAGTAAACCTTACAATCACAAAAATATATTTTTGTAATTTGATTAGTGATAATATGACAATATGTACCTTTGATAAACATATACAACGAATTTCAGCTCTACATTACGACTGTAGTGACACAGTACCCGTCATTTACCATTACCTCAGAACCAAACCAGCCGTAGTGACACAGTACCTGTCACAGTTACCTCAGAACCAGTTACCATTACCTCAGAACCAATTACCACGTTTAGACCACATCTGTTAAAGAAACAACTGTGACACCATACCTGTCACAGTTACCACGTTAGACGTCTGTTAAAGAAACACTGAAGCAACGTTTCGTCTGTCAAGAAATAGGATAAGCATGTACGCTAACAGGATCTTCACTTCGAACGTCGCAGCTGCGCAGATGGATCACGTCGTCTCGCGCAGAGGAGATCTTCACTCGCCGCCGTTGTCCTGCGAAAAGGATCGCGCTCTTTTTTTTTTTTTTTTTTAGGTAGGGCCACTCGCAGTTCAGCACTATAAGGCTGTTTACTGCTTAACCGGTCGATCCTGTGGTGACCTTACAAGAAGGCCCCCAGCCAGGGCTAACTACAAGTTACATTTAAACGACCGCTCGCTAAGGCCGCCCCCTGTGGGGCTCGAACCTCGGCTTAGGGCGTCGTTCACTTCTTAACAAAAACAAAAGCTGGGTCTCGTTATTATTATATCTGGGAGTTTTATATGCTACTGAGGCTAAGAACTCACGGAGTGATTTTCGCCCGCGTCCGCTGCGGTTGCGGGCCCGCAGCTTCTGTAGAATGCAAATATTTATATAAAAAATTAAAGCACATTTCACGACGCGTTTTACGCCCGCGGTGTATGCGGCTCCCGCTGTACCGGCGGGCAACTAGTAGAATCGCGCGGGCCGCGGTTACCCGCAGCCTCGGCGGGTGGCGCCCGCGCGCTTTGCGATCGGTTGGCGGGCGACCGCGGCGGCCGGCGGGCGGCGCGGCGGGAGGTACAGAGATCCGGCCATTTTGCATCATTTTTCTTCGTCCTTCTTTCATTCACTAAAAGAGTAACAAATAATCCATAACGATCTCTGTCCTTAATCAGTGGATGCACCCAGAACCTTTTGGGCCTTCTTTTTTTAATTCTTCTGTGAAGTAAGTATAACGCAACGGCTCGTTTCTGGTGTGTGTCCATGGCGGTCTGGACCTCAACAGATCGTTAACCGCCCGTCTTGCAATCTTGCGATCATCGCCCGCCACGTTTGCGGGCGATGATCGCAACCGCGGCTGCTGAGTAACCGCGCGAATAACCGGTCTCGTGAGTTTTGAAATAAAACCGCAGATCCACGACCGCGGCGGTTGCGGGCGAAAATCGCTCCGTGAGTTCTTAGCCTTACTCAGCTACGCGGGCTGGCCTTGTAGAGTCTAAAGATTGAATTTACATTTAACTAATTGGCGTCGCGCGTCGCGGGCCTCGTCGGCGAGGCCGGAATGTGGGTCGGTTTGTACGTGTGTGTTTTCTAAGAGTGCTAGTTTCCCTACTGCTCTCCTGGATGACGGTTATGTCGTCGTCTGGCTCGACTAGGGTATGCCTTGGGCGGCGAATCTTACCAATTTTGGTAGGGAAGTATTGGGAGGCCGAGACGACAAGTGGGTTTGGGTGTCGTTCGGCTGATTCGAAAAAGCGCCCAGTGAGACGCTTCATGAATTGTTTGATGGTGGGGATTTTTAAATCTACATGGAGTCTTTCGTTCCTAACGAACCACGGGGCTCACGTAGCTCGACGGAGAAAACGGTTCTGCAAAATCTGCATCCTATGGATATAGGAAGGCCTTTCATGTGCGAATATAGCACACGCGTAGGTCATAATAGGCCTGATGCACGTGGTGTAGAGTCGCATCTTGCACCGAAGTGACAATTTGCTGCATACATTAATCATGGGATGTAACCTCCCTAGAGCGAATGCGGCGCGCGAGCGCACCGTCATTATGTGCGTCCGGAAGGTAAGGCGTCGGTCAAGGATGACCCCCAGATACTTAACTTGCTCCCGCCAGGGGATCGGCTTGTCGTACATGGTGATCGGGGGAGGAGGGGATGGGTTTTTACCCTTCCTGGAGTATAAAACCGCCTGGCTCTTGTCGGGGTTCACTTCGATTCTCCATTTCCTGAACCAGACGCTTAGGGCGTTGGCAGAGGATTGGAGGGCCTTAGCAATAGCTGGACACTTGAAGCCAGAGTAGTAGATGGCCGTGTCGTCAGCGAATAGGGCAATGTTTGCCTTAACTACTGAAGGGAGGTCGCTTGTGTACAGCGTGAATAATAATGGGGAGAGAACTGAGCCTTGCGGGACTCCTGCGCGGATAGGACGAGGCGTAGAGTACGCCCCTTCTATGCGATAACGGAAGGTTCGGTTCGACAAATAGTCCCGTAGTATTAGTACGAGACGTTCTGTCACACCGAGCTGGTACAGCTTGTATACCAACCCGTTGTGCCAGACCTTGTCAAACGCTTTCGCGATGTCGAAGTATAAGACTCCTGTCATCATGCCGCGTTGGAAGCGGCCGCTGATGTGTTCGACGATTCGGTGCACCTGTTGTGCACACGAATGCTGGGTTCGAAAACCAAACTGTTCCATCGGAATTAAGCTCTTAGTTTCTACGTAGTCCTTGAAGGATCGCGCTCGGCGCGCGACTCATATTTATAGATTCGCGACGTGTACTAAACCGCGCATGCGCGGTAAGCGGCCGCGCAGTGTGTTGCGTCTGCAGCACGTGAAGCGCCCTCTGTCCGAGGAATAGCAACGCACGCTTGTAAATATATTAGACTAAGCACTACCTTCACTAGTACCAATGTAAATATAAATAGGGTGTAAATACTGAAAATATACAGATCTGGTTCAGACATCAACGAGTAACTACGTGTTCTATTTACGAGCCACTACCACTCCCTAATACGACTATTAAGTACATAAGATTCATGAACACCAACCGTTTAACCTCACAGGATGAAAATGTTGTTGCAGGATGATGATGTTTTGCCATGAATATGAACAACTCACTATGTGACCAACGATATTACGTAAAAAACCATCTGCTGTTTCATACAAAAATCTAAAACCTACTCGAACAAAATTTATGAAAAAAACAAATTTTTTTTTTTCGTGATTATGGTGGAAATTTCATGGTATAAAATATATTTGTATTACAAAACGAGCTGTTCGTGCAATACACCACCTAGGGTCCAGTATCCTTGAGAGATCTCTTTAAAGACATTGGTATTCTCACAATCGCATCTCAATTCATTTTTCCAACAGTATACAGGTTGTTAAAGAAATTGCGTGCCATAACTTGGGGTAGGTTCAGTATCGATCAGCGAGGAGGCCTGGAACGCGGTGGTGTCCTTCTGCGAGACGGTTATCTCGCGGAAGGAGGCTGCGGAACGGGAAAGGGAGATATCTTCCTCCAACCCGGCCCGCAGCAGACGCACCGGGCGTCGGCGGAGGGCGGACAACGCCCTCTTCCAGCCCCCCTAAATGGGTCCAGGGGCGACGGACCTGGGGACGTCTGTCGCCCCCTTAACACCAGGACCCGAGGTGGTGGCGCGTGTTCCACGCGCGCCCCTCTTAGACGTCGCGGGGGGAGTCAAACACCTCACTCCGCCCCTCGTCCTGAGGAGGCCTGCATAGGCGGGCCGGCACTAGCTGGGGGTTGCGGAAGGATCGTACGTTCCCGCGACCCCCGGCGTAGGTGTGAGACGGAACAACGGGTGGTTTTTAGTCAGTAAGAGTCTGACAGACCCCTTCGCTCCCCCAGAGCGAAGGACATCCATGAGGATTTTCCAACCCGCACCAAAAAAAAAAAAAAAAAAAAAAGGTTCAGTATCGATAATAGAACCCAGGAAAAAACAAAAAAATATTGCAAGATCAACCTAATTTAGTACCTACTAACTTAAAATGGCAATCGTTTAGAATTTAAATTATTTTATTTGTTTTAATGCATAATTACTTACTACTCTGCTATCGAACGCGTTGTCATTTTGTCCTTCACTTCTCGCGTCCGAATTCTAAGGGCCGGCGCATTTTTTGCTATTGAATAAGTTCAATAAACTATTATTCAATTTAGCTTCAACCTTAAAATGTCGATACCTACATAGCTTACGTGCAGCGATAACGGCGGCGCGCGCCCCTTACTGAGCAGGCTAGGTCACAGACGAATTTTATTTTTTGCGCCAGTGTATAAATAAAATGTTTATTTGGGAAAGTTGTTTGTTCTCATGAATACAATCACGTGTTTAAGTATCGGTCACTAATTACCAGGCACCCTATATAGCAAGCTATGACTAAGCCTGACCATCAGCGGCTAACAATGACTGCTCTTGCATCGTTGTGTAGTGCGCCGTTGAATCACCAGCGCCATTTTTATTTTTTAAGTTGACATCTTCTATCATGGATATTGAATTATTGATGAAGATATTATTATCAGTTGCTGTTGAAAGATGAAGAGGAATGTAAAACTAAATGCCGCACGATCCACGCGGTGAACTAATCCGTGTGACGTCACGGGCACGCTACATAATAATATATCCTGTTGGCCGGCGCTCCGTGCGCGCCGTACGGATAGCTAGTGAACGCAGTGAGGTGCGCGTTCAATTGTCCGTGCCTGACGCACAGCACGCATCGTACCATTTCTTGTTCGGCCGGCCCCTGGTGCTAGCGGTATGGATAGTGGACGCACGCAGTACGGTACGATACGATTTCATACAAAATCAGTCGCGTGCCGTGCGTGCGTTGCGACTGGCGCGGGCTAACGAACAGAGTGCACGCGCAGCTTAAATGGCACCGATGTGCCCACCAGCTAGAGATTTCAATATTTTTTATGCTGTACTTACAGATCAGATGGTATGTCGAGCAACTCATCAAAATTTATTTTTTTATGTTGCTATTCGCACCCTTATTGCAATAATTAATAACTCTGTATTTTTATTTATTTCATAGTAAATAGTTCGTGTGATTTCATATAGGGGTCGGTACAGTGAAAGTACCTAGTCGAAGACCAAAGAAAAGATGGATGGATTGTGTGAAAGATATGACTAGGATGAAAGACTTAAGATGTCGGGAAGAAGAAGACATGCTGCGACTTCCCCAAATAAAGTGGGATAAGGGCAAGAGGATGATGACATGATAGCACGTATAGTAACACGACTAAACAAACTGAAGCGGCAGGTACCTACACCTAATACAGAACCAAACTACCTACAGGAATAAATAAAACAACTTCACAGTAAAGTAAATGTTTTTTTGTACTGCAGTTAATTTGGAAAACTATTGTCTGCAGAAATAGGCCTTCATTTGGGTACGTTATTTTATTGGGTTGCTTCTGCTTGTTTCACTTTTACAGAATCTTTTTCTCTTATTGCTTTATCGTTCGGGGGACGTTTATTTTCGGTTTTGCTTTTTATACTTTCAAATCTGAAATAGATAAAAATCGTTCCAATTAGTCTTTCAAAGCGACAATGATTGAGGTCTTTTTTGTTGTTACTGGAACGCAAAACTAAATAGTACTATAAAGTCCCTGCAATATGAATTTTCTATTCTTTGTGAGAGTGAGCCGTAATGCATCACTTGGGCCCAGTAGGTACCTACTGGTTGGTGGATATAGACATCGTAGAACCAGTGTTCCGGCGCTAAACAGCTGGTACATGTATAATGATATCCGTCTAGTTCCTTTGCGTCTCATGGATGTCCTGCCGAAATGTAAAACCCCCGATTTGCTTACTTTTTCATTTTAAACGGTTTCTTTTTTTCTGGTTTTGGAGGTTGGTGATCAGTCTTGAAAGTCAGGACGTAACGCTTCACAACATCCACGTTGACCGTTGTGTTTTCTGGATATATTCTCTTTTTCCAAGCTTCGAGTTCGTCCATCCACATTCTCTGGTACTCGTATGAGAGTAACCATTCGACACGCGATTTACCTTCCTGTTAAAAATAATTAACATTACACCACTTGACTTTTATTAGAAGATTTAATTATTGAGAAGGCAATCCCGTTTCAGTTCTGCCTAAATACGAGGACTACGAGTAGGTATCTCTAAATATGCGCTGCTTATCATTCGAATTATATCGCAGTCTTTTTTATTTCTATGAAATTAAGTCGCGATCTAGCAGTCTTATTCCTGTGGTCAGAATAATTTCATGGTCCGGCTCTAGTTTAATACCTGGGAGTTAAAACTAGATAAGGCTGTTGGCTTCTCTTACCACAGTAATACAAACACTTAAAAGTCTTGCTAGATAGTATCGCCGTGATGGCGCCCGTTTTGTGAAAAATGGTCATGAAATATTTCAAGAAGCCATTATATTATCATCATATGGTTTCCGTCCTATTTTTTTAAACGCACTGCGGGGCTTGGCATCTCTTCGCATCTCCATACGATGTGACGCGCACGACGTTGAAGGTTTTCCGTACTGAGGTGCGGGGACGGGTTGTTAGTGTGTTACATAATGCATGTTTCCATTCAAACTTTAGTACTTACCACTACAAACAACGCTAAAACGCTCCGGTGTGCGTTCCAGTATGATGTCCGCCCAGTATGTAAAATGCAGCTGTGAACTGTACTTAACTAAGACTAACTTCGCTTAGCTTTTGGGTGACAACCCGCTTTATTTACGTAGGTGCGGCGCGACTTACCATAAACTTCCATGGCTGGGGATTGTACTTGGGGAAATCCGAGGAAATTATATTATGCACAGGTCGACATTGTATAGCTTTATCCCATCTAAGAACACCCATTCGTCCCATTAGTTTTATTTATATGTCCATGAGGCAAATAAATTATAAAAATTATTTAAATAAATTGACTTCAAAATGTGACAATGAATGAAACATGTCTTTAGTATGTCGTTTAAAGTCGAAACAAGCTTTGAAAAAAGAATCCAGTACCAATAAACAGTGTACAAAACCTGACGGCAAAAAAGCGAATCTACGGCATCACTGGAGTCAATATCAACGGGTACTTAATTTTAACTATGAGCTGTATTAATTACTTGAATTATTAATCTTGAAACCTACACATTTCTTACGGTCGTAAATAACTTTCTTATTACCATACAATCTATTATTGAGCTGCAAATTGCTAAAAACCGATGAAAATATAGATCTCGCGGGCTGCCTCTACGCATTCGCCTTAATATTATTAATCGTTTGAACTTACGGGATCTAAATTCAGAGATAGGCAGGTAACGATTATTAATCAAAGAACAATTCTTTAATTCCAAGTACCTAGTTTTTATAGGTACACTGTACCTACAGGTACATTCGTTTTCAGCCAACCTGACATCGGAATAGCTGGTCACCTTAAAAAGTGATTTATTCAAAAAAATACTTAGGTAGCTAAAGCTATACCTACTAGCTTAACGATGTTTAGCAAATGAACCCTATAAAGTAATTTGAATTTAGAGGGCTACCTTGGAGCTTTCGTTTTACTAGGTGCATTAAACGCTTTGCCGCCTGAGCATCAAAAACGTATAAAGGTTACGATGTTTTATATTCATAAACATCATACTGGTGTAATATAATATGTGACAGATTGTTTTAATTTACTAGGTTAGAGTGGCTAAACAGAATTCTAGTAAACCATTGTAAAAAGAAGTTGGCCCAGCGATGTTTGTATAACCCTCAGCTCTTCTTAGGACGAAACCGCACACGTGTAGTCCACTCAGTACGTGTAGTCAACTCATATTTATTGGGGATTTTAAACAACAACAACCGACGTATTTAAACAAACTTAATTTTTCTTGCCCCATTCAAAAACCCATCTATGTCTGCCTAAAAGCGCTTTCCTATCTTAACTAGCATGTAGTCATTTTAGATGTCAGCAAACAACAGGCACTTGGCATTCCTGACGACCTCAGACAATACATTAATCACAATTATAAATTGGAGTGGTCCTATATTACTCCTCTGAACTCGTAAGATAGGGCTTCAGATTTGTACCTAGCATATTCGCAATACCGCTTTTACTCATGATCAACATTGAATTTTATTTTATTTAGGAGTGCATCCGGCTGCCGAAGCTTTGATTATAAGATGTCTTTATCGACCAAATCAAAACCTTTTTTAAATCCAAGTTCGCAGAATCGACCTGCGCTCCCAATCAACGCTCTTATTGTCTTAATATGTTGCAGTTTGTAGTCGTGCTGCGAGCTGGCTGGAACCCACGCTGTGAGTCGGACAGTGACTGAGACCTGATTTAAGACAATGATGGAATTACTGACTCACGAGGTTCTGGCCCAGGTCGGCCACCTAGAAACACTTTATAAACTAGAACCTGCATTCTGATATTTGGCGGCTGATTTACATATTAGCGAAAAGTCATAACTTCGCTAGGTACAGAGGCCAGCACATCAAGCTACCCTTCCTTGATAGGCTTTCAACTTAACAAAGAAAGAATAAGGTTCAGATTCAATTGGAAAAATCCTGTCAGTTTGGGGTGGGTGTGCTCGCGTCTGTACCCTAGCTTTTGAGATTCAAATGAGGCCACCTAGGAATACCAAAATCTTTTATCAAAATTAAAATCGATGATGGTGCACATGCCAGTCACTTTTAGTTCCAGTTGGTCAATATCCAATATTGTTTACAGAGGGGATTACTGCTTTCTAAAATACATGGATACTTAGTTAATAGATCAAGTCTTCCAATGTATTGTACCTAGCCAGATTATTGTCTATGCATGTATTGCAAATACAGATATAAATGTAGGATTTATTTCAATTAAGTATTTTTTATTGGTAATGGTGACTGACTATTACCAATGCTGAGCATGAGGTCCCGAGTGCTATTCCCAGGTTGGGCATAATAGTGGCATTTGGATTTTCATCTGGAATTTGTCTCAGTCTAGAGTGGATATATGAGCAGTTGCTAGCAATAGGCTCGCCGTTTATTACACATGGGGCTTAACATAACTGGTGAAATGAAAGTATACTATAGTGTACCTCTCGTCTCACCTTTCAAGGAATACAGGCATTGTTAAAAATTAAAACAATATGTTTTTTTTAGTTTTTATTTGATACACTAGTAGTTATAGATGATCCTAACTTCCACATGTGTACCTGAAACAATAAAATAAATATTATTATTTAGCTTCAAGTAAAGAAAGCATTCAGAAGTTGTGTGTGCGTAAGGTGCGATCTCATGGCAACAATTCAGACATTGATTGTGCTAAAACCAAGCACTAAGAGCAGTTTTTATAGTAGGTGTTTGTATGCTTTTCTATAGTCCTTGCAATACAATCACATAATACAAGGGTGGAGCAAGCATACTTATATTCCCTCCAATTCTTAGCATTTGTCTCATGATGAGATAATGACTGCCTCGGAGGGGTAGATTAGCATTAATTTGTTAATATTCTTCAGAATACTAAACAATACAATGACTCAGATTACGGGGTACACACACCTAAAGACCTAAAGCATGCTTAACAAGGGCTAACTGAAATATGCACAAAAGATAAAATCCCCAGGTAAGGTAGGTAACCCTTCTAGAAAGTTTCGTGTCTAATGCATTTCAGAGTAGATATTTTCAAATTACATCTTTGGTGCACAAGATACACACAGTGTAGAAGTGACTTTTTCGGTTCTTCCTAGTTCCAAATTTTTATATCTTTTTTAGGGTTCCGTACTAACGCAAAATACGGGCAGAGTCGCGGATATCGGCCCGTCTAACAATACAAACAATAGGGTTCCGTACCCAAAGGCCAAAATGGGAACTTATTACTAAGATTCTGCGTTGTTATAATAGATAACGGTACAGAACCCTTTGTGTAGCAGACCAACTCGCACATGGCTGGTTTTTTTTTTACTTTAAACTGTACAAACTCATTATTTATATCTAAACCAATGAGATTTTTATTGAAAGAAGTGAATTATTAGCTTTTCAATTAAATATCACATTGAGTTAGATGGAATTTATGATTTTATCATGATAAGTTAAAATTAAAAGCAAGCAACATTAAAATTACGAATAAGCTGACAAAAAGTTTCTGCTCTCGGGGTGCTGAATCCCTTCCAACCTGTACAGCATCTTTAATGAGATTGTAATGAAAATAACTACTGAATCCGGTCATGTGTATGCAAAATTACCTAACCATGTCTCATAATAAGTTACTTTCTGTTGTTGTTAGATACTAGCATTCATCAAAATATTTACTTTGGTTTCGAAACAAATGTCTACTTGTATCATAATCATCATTTACTTAGGTTTCAGAAATGCAAATTTGGTAAAAACCAACAAAGTAACTAGCTATCACATGGTTTAATGCAATCACATAACCTCCAGATGAATTTATAAACATTCAACTTGCCATGATAACCTCCAAATCACAATGGCCCACCCATGTTTGAAATGTTTATGATTTGACAATGGCACTTCTCTTCATGCTGTTTCGTGGCTATTTTAGACCCTGAACTATTTAAGACAAATCTGAGTCCAAGTGATTCCATAGAGGTAACATTGATTATATTATATGTCAAAGTAAAGCATTGAGAATAATATTGAGATTAGTACAAACAGGTCAAACAAAATGGTTCTCACCTACACTTATTTAGAGGTTAGAAAACATGTACATTTTATTATTATTTGGTAAGTTCTACTCAGAGCACATGTTAATTGAACACTTCCAATAAGTTGTCCCGTTTCATCTCATGATGAACAGTATTACTAGAAACAATACACATAGATCCTGGGTTGGGCAGTTTACATACGATATTATACGAAGAACACGAGGCTAAATTATTTAGTACATTCCGAGATTTCTACGATCAAAACATGAACAGTGAGAGGATGCCGCCGGTTGGAGATTTGCGAGTCTTGAAGAGACCAGGCAATTATATGGAACGTGCTAGAAAATGAGTTATTAATACATACCATTTTATTTGGACCTCGCACGCATCTTCCTCCTTTTACGCTTTAGCCTTCGCATGCGCTTCTTACGCCACTGAAACAATTGAAACACCACATCAAAACGCGGTTCAGCCAAACATAACCATGATGATAAAACATTTTGCTAAAACGTATTTGTACTACACAAATAGATATATACCTTCGCTCGCATGTTCGAGAAGGAAAAGGTTTAACTTTCCTCCTTCAAAAGGAGTTCGTGATTAATACTAAAATTCACGATGCAGATATCGGTCTGTGCTCGAGACTCCGTTGAATGAAAAGAAGGTCGAAACCTAAACTGCTTAGCAGTTTGACAAAATATTCTAATGTTGCCAACATGCTACCACTTTTTATCTATGGTTCCCACTCGTAGAAATAAACTAGCAACACTAGAAGGGCGGGAGCTCATAAGAGTGATTTTTAGAAAATGTAAAAGCTCTCGTACTCGGTAAGGTCTCGGGATTATAATCCATATATTGTGTACTTCATAATATAATAAATTATGTTACGGATACGTAGTGTATAAATACCTACTGAAATACAAACAATATCTTTAGAAACCTGAGTTTCAATCAAGGTGCAATTTACCGCACAAAGTAAGGGACCCCAGAGACAATCAAAGTCAAAAAGTGTGATTCAAACTTCATGCGTTTAAAGCGAATGCGTTGAGGCAGCCCACGAAATTAAAATGTCCTAAGGTTTTTCGCAATTTGCAGCTCTATTTATTGTAAATGAAACAGTTATTCGCGACCGTAAAAAACTTACATTCCTTGAAATGTATTACTGAAAATCACCATTTTACCTCTATCAATTAGCAATTGTTCTCAAATGTCATGATTTTATGAAAAAGTTCTTCAATCGCGTAATTTTAAAAACGAACAACCTAATACTAAGCTGTAAATTGAAAAATTTTAATTTCACGATCTGCTTCTATCCATTCAATTTAATTTAACTGTTGTTCATTGTCTGGTTCGTTCAGACAGATAAGCTGGGGCGCGAGAGGCATATGGTTGAGCCTGGGAGAGCTGAAGGGTTATGGTCGTTGATGGCTAAAAAGCCATCAGGCCATTGGCTGTCACCATGATCGGCACAATGACAGCTGGGTCCACATTCCACATGTCGACCACCTCATGTTTAGCACATGAGGTTCTCATCATGCGGGACGTTAACTTCGATTATCATTTAGCAGCGCGCTAATTGATCTCCACTCAGAGAGCCAGATCATCCATTAGGCAGAGTAGGTAACTGCCTAGGGGCCCCGCATCGGCTAGGGACCCGAGCCCCGAGATTTTATTTTGACATGTTTCTTCATATGTGAAATTAAATTCAAAGACCTCTATGTAACAAATCTAAAACTGGCCTTTTAAATTTCATCGTCACATTTCAGTACATTTCTGCACGAATTTCTAATTATTATAGATTAATGTTACGTTTTACCCAACAAATCAAAGAACTACACGGCAAGAGACGCTTTTTGATGCAATCC
This sequence comes from Phlogophora meticulosa, assembly GCA_905147745.2. Lineage (NCBI taxonomy): Eukaryota > Metazoa > Arthropoda > Insecta > Lepidoptera > Noctuidae > Phlogophora > Phlogophora meticulosa. Next base: position 10,734,798 of record LR990522.1, on the reverse strand, counting down.
GCTGCAAACACTGCATTTTGTAATTATTCATACCTTTCTTTCTTTCCTTTCTTCTTTATTCCATAAAAACTAGCGTTGTTACGAATAAAATTGCGTTGTGGTGGAAAAATATAAATATTAGGAAAATTGGAAAGGGTAAAAGGGCCCAAGACATGTATTGACTCGAGGTCCCGTCGAGATTAATACGGTCTTGTTTCCACTAAATTAGGCTACTTATCGACAATAGTCCTGTCAGTAATGTAATGATATACCGAACCCAGACTAATGTGACTTAGTAATTATCAGAAACTGGGTAAAACGCATACTTGTAGTACGGTATAGGTTCAAATCTCAAAGCAACTTAATAATAACTTAAATTTTATTACGGGTTGATAGCTTTTCAGTTCTCGCAAAACAAAATGAATTTTTGAGACAGGGCAGTTACAGGTACCTCAACCGCTGCAGCTAGAGAAAAACCATTCTACTATCCATCTAACTATCGATCAAAGTCTGTGTGAGGACATGAGACTTTGAAATCGTCAGTGAATTGAGTCACTGTGCCTTTAGCGCTATGAACAGTAAAAAACCACAATCGTAAAATGCGTTAGAACTAGAAGCAAAATTTTATTTTATTTGTTCATTTGACGTTCAGAAGTATCTTATAAAGAGTGGTCTAATTGAAATAAATTATTTGATTTTCACTTATGGTTTTGATTTTATATTGTTTTAATGAGTTTGACCACAGTTGTCACAGAGGCGGTGGTGGACTATAGTCGTTTGACAGTTACATCTCCTTAACCTTTTTACCGCCATCGTCACAAATACGTGACATAAAAGGCGCGCTAAAAGTACTAAAACACGAAATAAACAATTAAATCTATATTTTGATGTGTGATTATTTAAAAATGTTAAAAATTGAAGCTCCCGTACGTATTTAATTGCATGAAACAAGTTAAAATACACCACAGATATTTAATAAATTCTTGAAAAGATAAAATAAATTAAATATCTTTATTAAAAAGGCTTGGCGTGGAGGGCACGCACGTGCGTTTATGCTCTGGTGGTCAAAAGGTTAAAGAGCTGCAGTTAAATGACTGTAACTAATGTCACTTAAGACACTAAAAATAGATAAAGTGACCAACAAAATAGATTCTATTAGGTACATTTTAGAACAGTTAAGGTACTGGTTATTTTATGTATGCACTGCCATAGTGAATTTTTAGTGTTTTATTCGTCATTCGTTCTGCCACCTTACTGCATTAAATTATAATTAATTTACTTTAGATAAAACTGAACTGAATAAAACTTAGCGCTCGAAAACAGAATCTGGTCGGCAGGTCTTTACAGCCTGTTTTCTTGTTTATTTTAGAAGTCTATTTCATAAATAGCTTGAAGACACTCACTTGAAACAGTTATTTAATTAGGTACATATTCAAAGTTTATGAGAAACTAATTTAACCTGGGTTTTCATCTTAAAATTTAACCCAGTACCACTATGATTTATGACAAAAATCAGTCTCTTTCAACTTTATTCATGCCTTGGAGCCCTTGGTATGAACAAATATTGCGTGATCCCCCGCACCCTTCGATGTTTAAAATGTTTGGTTAAATAGAAATCGACAATATTCGTAGTTAAGTAACTATATAAACACAGTCTCTAAGGATAAGCAATACGACCATGGAAGCTAATAATGAGCCTCTTCCTCGTGCCATTAAAGGTAAGGCCTGACTTTTGCAAACGTTTTCTTAAAAATAGAACATTATGAACTTAGAATGCTTTTATTTTTATTAAACTTTAAAAGTTTCTTTAGAGTTTAGGGGGTGGCATTTACTTGAAAACTCTAAGTAACTGCGACTCCTTCAAAGAAAAGTCGTTAAAAGTAAGTTAGAACTTTTCCTCGAAGTGCAGGAAGTTCTATAATATAAGTCGTCTACTGTTTAAACTACGTATTTTTATATTTGTAAAAATATTTTGCATGTTTTTTTATATTTCCTGTAAGTCAAACGATAATAGTGCCAAGCGTCGTGCCTACATATGTATGTCTCTCTGACGCTTACAACTATAAGCCACAAATATTCGAAACCGCATTGATTGCAAGGAACATAATTGATCGCTTTGAATTAAAAATTCTTCCGGGCTACATCTTTTCCTGACAAGAATTTTGTGTTAGGCTGCATTGCTTTATACCCCGATTAGGTTATTTTCCAATTAAAAACAAAGTGTGTACCAACATCAGGATTTTTTTACTGAAAATTGACATTTTGTGCATGGTATACTCAACTTATTCGCGCCAAAAGTTTTAAGAAGGCATTAATTGCTGTTTCAGTGTTTAAATTGTTTTTCACAAGATATTTTCATGGTAAGTGTTTCCAAATAAAAGTAAGCGTTGATAAATATTCGTGAAAAAATGCAATTATGATTTTTGTCGTGATTGAAACATAAATAAAGCAGTGCTACCAACATAATCGATGTTCATGGCGATAAGCGATGCGAAGAAGTTGAGTCTTCTAATTTTTATTGTACGGCTTTGTCCGTAATAATATTGATTGGTTTTTTTATGTAATGAGTGTCATAACATACGAAAGTGTCGAATATATAGTGCGGTAGTGATAAATACACGATATATGTCAAATTATGTACTGTTCATTAGCTGAACTATTAGCAGCTACGTGTGCCCATACATTATTATTATAGTAACGGTGGATCCTGAAAATGGTTACGTCTAATAAACAACCCGATAAAAAAGTAGTGAAAATGGCTGAGCAGAACAGTGCTGTAGTTGTGCCTCTGAGAACCTTACTTGGTGAAGTCAACGAACACATAACATGTCCTCTATGTAGGGGCTATTACATAGATGCAACTACGATTGTGGAATGTTTACACTCCTTTTGTCGAAGCTGTATTATAAAACATTTGCGTGCGAAGAGTTACTGCCCTGTATGTGAAATGATGATCAATTCTGCCAAGCCAAACATTAAATTAGATAAAGCACTTCAAGATATAGTTTATAAACTTGTACCTGGACTATTTCAAAAAGAAATGGAGAGGCGACAGCAGTTTTATTCCTCAAGACCAGGCCCTGCTGCATCAGCTACTCCTGAGCAGAGAGGAGAAGACACTGAAAGAATAATTTTCAGTCCAGAAGATGTGATATCCTTCTCTTTAGAATATGCTGATGCTACTGACACTGATAGTATATCTAGTAAATCATCTGATAGCAATGAACCGCAAAGTGTACCAGCAACACCTAGAAGGTTTTTGCAATGCCCTGCTGTTGTCAACATAAGTCATCTCAAAAAGTTTTTGAGTATGAAATTTGATATTGACAGCACTCAATTTGCAATTGATATTTTGTACAAGAGAGTTCCATTACCAGATTACTATACATTGATGGATATAGCTTACATATACAATTGGAAAAGGAATGAACCAATGCGCTTCTTCTACCAAATAATAGATTATGTAGCTATTCGAAACAGGCTGTTTGAAATCAATAAGAAAGACTCTGCTTCTTGTCATTTAAGAGACAGAAAGTCAAGTCCTGCTTCAACTGAAGATACAAGTACAAGCAGTCCAGCTCACCATTTGAATGATCAAGCCTCTGAAGCATCTTCTGGTACTGATAGTCCAATGCCCGATGATGGTATAAACCATGCAAGTGAAATGTTGAAGAATAATGAAAAATCAGGACAACAAAGTAAAGATTTGGTTGAGTCTATGAATCCTGCCAAACACTCTGAAACACCTAAGAAAAATGATGATGAAGTTGAGAAATCTCAATTTCTAAATTCTTTTGAGCTTACTGCAAAAAGTATGCTGCCACTTAAATCATCACCAGTAAAATCTTCTGATGAACAAACTACTTCCAATGATTCACCATCTAAGAATCAATCTAATACTGCAAAAGTAGAAGAGAAGGTTGGGGAACCATCCAAAAGAAAATATCAGGCAACTCCACATACACCAGAGTTAAAAAAACTAAAAATTGAACTTGAAAAAGCAAAAATAAGTAATTTACTTAGTACTCCTTGTGTTTCAAATGTGGCTGCCACCGGCCAAAATAATAAAGCGGTAGACAATGCAACAAAGGGCAAAGAGTTAGAAGGAACCTCTAAAAATTCCCAAGTAACTCCAGTAACAACTAATGTACCTTCCTCTATGCCTGTTCCAACAAAAGACATAAAGCAACCAATGACAGGTACAAAGCAGCCAGAAAGTCCCGGAGTTAAAAGGACAGTTTCAGTGCCTCAAAATATATCATCTCCTAAACGTAAACTTCCAAATGAGGTTCCTCCCACTATGCAGCCACACCCTGGGACTCAGAAAACCATTTCTCCACTTAAACTTCAAATACCAAAAGCTGAACTAACAGCCAATTCCAAACCTCATGAAGTACAGAAGCCTCCAGTTAAAAAGATGCCTGATCTAAAGCCTAGTGTTCCAATGTCAAACAAAGGACAGGCTGTTAATAAAGTAAGAATGGATCTATTAGCAAATAACAGTGACCCTACAATTGATAGAACTAAAATACTATCTCAGGTTAACTCCTCTCTTAGTTCTCCAAACACAGGAACACATTCATCTGGTGATCCATTAAAGTCTTTATTTGATTCTTGTAAAATTAATATACCATCATCATTATCTATTACACTCACTGATCAAAAGTTAGATTCTAGAACTCCTGTTGAAACATCTAATCCTGATCCCAAGAAAAGTATGGTAAATAAAAACCTGGCTAGTGCTACTACCACTACCCATAAAGTCCCAAGCCCACCAGTACATAACTATATAGAAATATTAAAATTACCAGACACTGAAACAAAAAAACTAAAACTAGAAAGTAATAATGAAACCAAGTCTGGACAACCAAATAAAACAGATAACATCTCAGCACCCACTAAACCTCCAACTAAGTCGTCAGAAAGCTCTGCTAAAGGCCCAGTTCCTAACTTGAAGCCTATTTCTGATACTAAATTAGGGAAACAAAGTGGAAATGTCTCAGCTCCTATTACTTTTCAGCAAACATTTGAACAGCAGTTACAAAGCTTGCAATGTGATAAAAAATCCAAGTTGCCGAAAAACAAAGCACAGGTTCCTAAACTTATGCCTGCCACTCCAAAATCATTTAATGCTGCAAACAAGTCCAACAATCCTGTGAACAAGTCAAGTACCAATCACATGCCGGTAATAGAGACCAAGCCAAGCACTGCTCTGGATTTATCGACTCCTCACAACACCCAAAATCAACTAGCACAGCAACAAACCTTTCATAAAGCATTTGAAACTATGCAGTCTATTGACAATTTGGCTAAAAAACAAAATCTCCCAACTAAAAGCATGCCTCTGACTATGCCGCAAGTCTTTCCTAGTGGTATGACAAATAGACCTCTGACTTCAGGTGTCAGCCCATTAAGAATTCCTTCAACATCCAATATAAATCAATTAATATTGGACAAAGGTGGTCCAGGTGGATCACAGATGAACAACAGACAGGATATGGCTAGCACCAAAGGGAATCCAATGAAGCCAACCAGTGGGAGTCCCAATGTTGCAACTCCAGTTTCTCATGTTGCTCCTCATACACCTCCTATTACAGCACACCCCTCCCCTAGGTCACAAACACGGTCACCTAGTTCTTCTCCTAAGTTAGTAATAGCAGAAGAAAAACAAGCTGGTAGTTCTGCTCTAGAACCAAACATGAACCAGTCAAACCAGATTACTAGTACTCAGATACCCAATATGAATTCTGCAAATAATGATCTATCAAAAGCATCTCCAGGTACTTCTAAACCTGGTCTGAAACCTATGCCATCAACAGGAAAATTACCAGGAATAAGACAGTCATTAACACCAAATCTAAAAACGATTCCCACTATGAGTACCTCAGCTGATTATCGAATAGCTCAAACACGACCACAACTGATGCCCCATCACCATGTGCTACTTAGGCATCAAATGGAAGTAAATGCCTGGCTAGAAGCCAAAAGGCAGATAGACTTATTCAAGAGTATATCAACAAACATTGCCCATCAGACCCAAAACGAGTTCAACAATAAAGACAAACAGCAATGATGAGTGCTTATATACACTATTGAAACATTTTTGCATGGGGCAGGAATCCCTAGTGAAGTTCTATTGTGTTGTAGTGATACAAACATTTTTGTACTGATGTAATTATACATATTAAAATAACATGCAATGTTTGCCAGTACATTAACACGTTGCTGGGCACCAGGACACTAAACGCATAAACTTGATAACAATAAAACTTCTATTGTGTCAAAGTGTTAAATTTAAGGAGAAAAAGTATTTAAGTTCATGTAATTTTTTTAAGTACATATATTTACTTACCTGTTTGTGTAGATATAGGCAGTATTATGCTCCTATTGATTATGTTTATTAATAATTAAGCCAACAGTCTATGGCTGCTGTCCAATCATTCAGTTTATCCTCAGGGTGATCCAGCATCATATACTGCTAAATGCAGGTTCAATTTTAGTGTATGAGATACTGGGCTTTGCTATGTAAAGTGTTTCATACATATCCAAACCTTGTTGTTACGTTAACAATGTTCATAATCAAATGTAACACTTGTTTGCAAAGTAAATTCGAAGTACCATCTGTGAATCTCACAATACAGAGGCTGCATTTCATTACCACATTTACTTTAGGAAATGAAGGTAAAATATACATACCTAATTTATTTAAAACTATTTATTGTATTGAAATGTGAAGGTGTGTCATGGATCCTAGAAATTGAAATCTGATTATGGGGGCTGAGATTTTTGATAAATAGATCTACTATTTACTACTCATGCATGAAGGTTGGTTTTTTATATTGAGGGTTTAGACTCAGAAACTAATGTACAGTTTTGAATCTATATTTTTTGTTAACAATTATTATGTTCTATTTTATAATTTTGAAAGTACTCACTGTATAATTTCATCAAATTATATTTAATGACGACAAAAGAAAGAATCCTTACTGGCTTTTAAAAAAGATTTTAACTTATTATTTTTGTACATAAAATCAATTAATATTACGTAAATTCCAGCCTAATTGATATTTTTATAAAATGCAATATGTGATCTGATAAATTGTATGTTACTGTTATATTTCTTTTTAATAATTTCGGGTCTTTAACATTATTTTAATACAAATAAATTGTGGTTGTTAATGAGCTTTGTACCCTATAACTACTAACAATAAAAGTATTTACTAGTAGCTTATCATTTAAGCGCTCGTGGGACTACATGGATAACAATTAAAGTGTTCAATGGGTCAGTGTGGAAAGTCAACAACTTCAACTTCAGTTTTCGAAATCACAAAGAATGAGGATAATATTATCAAATAATTCAAACAGATGGAAATTCAAATAATCAGTCAATTTCGATTATATGTATAAGTAGTAGTATAGGTATAAGTTATCCACTTGCGGTGCTGACCTTACTGCAATACACATACTCAATTAATACTAGTGTGTGAGTTGACCACATGTGCTAAAAATTGAGAAATGCTTAGAATATATTCAAGTTTTTTTTGAAGGGTTATACAAGCCTAAAAACACATTTGTTCAGCAACCTCCTAGAAATGTTTTTCAGTCACTTGCTTGTTGAAGGTCTTGCAGCCTTTTCTGTCATACTCAAGATACGCATCTGTACTCTGAAATGGGTTTGATCAGTTTCTGGCCAAAATAAAATAGTTTTTTTTATTATAATTTCATATCCTAACTATAGTTGTCTGCTTTTTTTTGTATTTTCTAACTGTATCATTAATTTTATTCATAATGCTTTAAGTTTTATGAAAAAGGTGTGTTGGAAATGTAATTGAATTTGTAAAATAAATATAAGATCCCAATGATATTGTTTTTCTTATGACCCGAAAATGACTCCCATAATCGGAATTTCCAATTCACGTTTATGTTTAATTGAACATAAAGCATCGAGAAAAGGTACCTACTTACATTTAGTGTTGACTTCTTACTGTAAATACATCTATGTAATTGAAAATATTTATTGCAGATGGCTGGTGTTCAGGCGACTATTCCATTCAGGTCTCGTAAGAAGGTATATTTGGATGATGAAGATGTTGGCTCAAACGAAAATAAAGACATACTGAATATTAGGAAATCTAGCGAAAGGAAATTGAAAAGACATATAGAACATGATTTAAAGAAAAATGTTGTCGACGGTAAGACATTTGCCAAGTCCATTATTGTCCATATCTAGAATGCTACCTCTGAGTCCAAACTATATTCATATCGGTTATCAATTTCGCATGTATTAATAGCAATCGCATAAATCATTCTTTATATGAATTGAATCTGGGCGTGTTATATGGTATGCCCTGAAGCGTATCATACGCCCAAACAGCTTTGCCGCAGTGGGATATTTGTAAATCATTACCAAACACTGTCTTGGCTACCTGTTGAATAATCGCTATTATATATCGACATTGGCCAGGGCCTGCTATATTCATTTGTAGTCTATTTTTATTAAGTTTTCTACCTAGTTGCCTGACAGTAGTTGGCGATCTCGCCAAGTAATCCAACTTACTTTTGATTATCTTAGCCCCAGTACATGGACTTTTAATCATCTTGGGTATCATAATTTTCAGATTGCACGCCAGTAAAGATTTCCCGAAAAGACACAAAGGTGAACAACGTTATGTCAAGGAATAAGAGGTACTTACCAACTAATACTTTTACCAGTTTTCAGAAAAATTTAAGGTTCTACGCCATTTATGGTGATAGCCGTATTAACATTTATTGTTTATTGTAAGTACCGTTTTCCTAAAGTAATATTGTCTTTACAGTGAAGAAGATAGCCTGAAGCCTCTCACAAGTCGAGAGAAAGAAATCGAATGGTTAGAAAACTTTTTAGATGAACATCTTGAGAAAGAACAGTCTGCATCTTTGTATGTCTCCGGACAGCCAGGCACCGGGAAAACTGCAAGCTTGTCGTACATTCTGAACTTACCAAGGGTATGTAAAAATCTGAATGACCAATCATATTCAACTGGTAGTTTTATCTCGACGGATATAGGGATAATATAAAAAAATTCCCTTGCAGTCGAAAATATAATCAAGAATATTGCTTTGTTACAGTTTAGAGAAGGATACAAACAAGTATACATTAACTGCACAATGATGAAATCTGCTGCTAGTATTTATAATAGGATTTGTAAGGAACTTCAAGTGCCAACATCTGGATCAACCGAAAAAGCTTGTTTGAATGCCATTGAAAAATATTTGAAAAAGAAACATAAAATGATGTAAGTAAAACATTGGTGCCCTGTCCACCACCTTCGGTAGAACTTACAAATCATTACTTTTAATGTTGATGATTTATTGCAGACTTCTAGTATTAGACGAGATAGACCAGTTAGATAGCAAGCGCCAATCAGTTCTGTACACGATATTCGAATGGCCGGCGATGGGCCAGTCGCGCGTGGTGCTGGTGGGCGTGGCTAACGCGCTGGACCTCACGGAGCGCACGCTGCCGCGCCTGCAGGCACGCTGCTCGCTGCGGCCCGAGACACTGCACTTCGCGCCCTACACCAAGCAACAGATTATCAATATATTCACGAATGTACTCGCCAATGAGGACAAGAGCAATGTGTTTTCTCCTGTTGCTTTACAAATGCTTGCAGGTAATTTTTACTAACTATTCATAAAAATAACTAGTTCATTCTGTCCCACTGGTGGGCAAAAGCCTCCCTCAAGTCCTTTTAGGTTCCCCTTCCCGCGCTGCCTCTAACACGCTGTATAATTTAGTAAGTTCACAGTGAGTGAAGTTTATTCATATGCTATCATGTAATTGATTCCAGCTAAAATCTCAGCGATATCTGGTGACATGAGGAGAGCTTTAGATATAGGACGAAGAGTAATAGAGCTCGCGAGAAGGACAAAATTCGCGGATAATCAGTCCATTGACAGCATGATGAAAGATTCTACAGTAACCGTGGAATTAAAACAAGTACTAGAAGTTCTTAACGATGTTTACGGCGGTTCGAGGAAGATCGAGTCGGACGCTGAAGACGGGTTCCCGCTGCAGCAGAAATTGATACTGTGTAGTATAATGTTAATGCTCACGAAGGGGAAGGTGAAAGAAATCTTAATGGGGAAACTGCACGATGTTTACAAAAAGTAAGTTGCTCCCGAGCCAAAATTCATTAAAATCCCTGAATATGAATCTATCTAGAGAACCTATGCATTGGCCAGGATTATTACGTTAAGGTGGTTTTCACACGCGTCCTAAACAGCTATTTCTACGTCCAAAAATATCAACTTTACGCTTTTGTAAACAAAAGTTGATTTTGCTTTTACTGTTCGAACGCTAATTTTACCCTTGTGTTGATAAAGTTGATTTCAAATGTTCCTCTCGAAGTTGTCTCCTGAAGCGCAGAGCGAATTAAACGCAATGTGGCTTTATTTTTGTTGCGCTTGGGTTAGGGTTAGAGTATCGTATTGCTGGCGCCATGTCAAGCAAGACAGTAGCAAGGTCGGCAAGAGTGGTTATATTATTGCATTTGAACAAGTGTTCGGCATTGTTGTCAGGGTGGCGGCAGCGCGGAACATCGTGCCGCTGGACATGTGCGAGACGTGCGCGGCGTGCGGCCTGCTGGAGGCGCGCGGCGCGCTGCGCCTGGGCGGGGGCGCGGCGGCGCGGGCGCGGCGCGTGCGCCTGCAGTGGGACCGCGCGGAACTTGCCGCGGCGCTTAGAGATAAGCCCTTACTGTCCGCCATACTTGATGACGTCAGTTGCCTGCCTTCCTAGCATCTACTTCTAACTCTTATTGTATTTTAGGTCAGTTAACACATTTGCATTTTTGTAGCCTTTCGACACGCCCAGTGTATAGTTGGGTCAGTTTTGTATTTTAGTTTTTTTGATTTGTGTTTGTGTTTTTATTTTAATTGACTGACTTGCAAATGTTTAGTGTTATTGCAAGTTTTAAACTTTCAATCAAGATGTTTGATTATAGACTTAATATGATTGTTAAGTGTTATTGTTATGGACTTATACACGCCTGTTAGTTGTTGGCCTTATAGGCTGCATAAAATCGTGTTAAGTAAAGAAACACTAAAAAATACTAGGCTGTGTTTATAGTAATTACGGTCATTGAAACTGATTATATACCTAATGTGTTAGATTTGTAAGTGTTGATAGCATTTTAACTCTCAAGTTTTCACAACAAGTTGCCTAGTATACAATTCGAGATCATAAGCCAGTGATCTTTGCAAAAATATTGTATGATCATGTATTTGATAGTAATTTATTTTTACAAATTTGTAGGAATTTTAATTTCCAATTCTTTTTATGACTTAAGTACTTTAATATTATCTTGCTATTATTTATTGATGCCAGTATGTGTATGTGTGTATTTAATGGCCGTGCTAATTTTTAAGCTATACAGGCTGATGTGAAAAATGTTACAAGAATAATTTTACCTATCAATACATACGCGTTATTTCTCACGGTTTTACGATTTATTGTGTGTTCAATGATTCAACTTCCCTCTGGTTCATATAATGGTCATAATGTGCACGTTCTTATTACTTTAGGTGCCTTGTTGTGCATTATGTAGTTATGTACCTACAGTACAAGGATATGTTCAAAAACTAATATTTTTGCACAATGCAGGCAATATGACTTTGACGGCACGGTTGGCACAGTGGCTGAGCGATCGACTGCCGCATCGCGTGTCGTGGGTTCGATTCCCGCACGGATCAAATATTTGTATGGCCTACAGGTAGTTGTTCCGGGTCTGGCTGTTTGTGAATGTGTGACTCTAAATGTTTGTAAACTCACCCACGACACAGGAAAAATTCCTAGTGCGGGGAAACGTTTTGTTTAAAAAAAAAATATCTTTTGCATGCATGATAGAAACAGCATTAGTTGGGAAAAAATATAAAATGCAGATGCAGGTTGATTTAGGCTGCACATTTTTACAAAATAATGTATAGTTATCCACTCTAGTTAGACTTGTTTGATTTCCAGAACAATCTGCATTGATGAATGAATATTTTTTTTTACTTAAAGCACTTAGCAAATCACCACAATTTAGGTTGCGCTTGTAAACTGCAATATAAACTAAAATTCGTTGATACCTAAAATAAATAGCAGCTATACAATTAATATTTAGCTTTAGAATTTAGACTTGATATGTATTTAAATAGCCAGACATGTTGCCAAAAAGTGGAGGAGGCCAATACTCAGCAGTAGATGACTTTTGATGAATTATAAGTACCTGATTTTGATATTGCTTCGTATGCGCACATATCATTAGTTTCAAATCTATGTCCTACGCCTAAATAGGTAACAATAAAATCATTATGAATATTTTTATCATAAAAACGGCAGATATCTATAGTAAAAAAATATTTTTTACCGATAAAAAACCGGAAAGATATAATTTAAAAATAATTTCGTGAGGTCATAAAATTCAATGTTCTCTTCACAATATTTATCGAAAAATATTGTGAAGAGAACATTGAATTTACAATAATACGCAACAAAGTTCGATAGTTTATAATCTTTCCGTATTGTATCGAGAATTTGTGATCGGACATGGACTGGTGTTGTGACCAATCAGTGCACAGTTTTACTATCTATCTGACTTTGTGTAATACTTTCGACCCGTTATATTGTGAATATGCCCCTGATTGAACGGTGACACTTCAATAAGTGTCACCGTTAAAAGACTTAAGGAGACACTTGTTTACATCCCGCCTGTAACCAATGTTACAGGCGGGATGTAAACAAGTCTCTTTAACTAACTGTTACTTGCTATTTCACAATTGCTCGGCAAGGCACGGAAAGGTTAACTATCGAGTTATTGAGATGCATTATTGTAAATGAAAGGTTCGTGTACATAATTTCGCGAGAGTTTATAATCTCGCAACGTCTATTGTAAACTTACGGCTGTCAACAATTACCCGTGACATTAGCACTATGATGAGTATGTAACATTTACTTATGTTCGAGTTTATTTAATTAATAATGAAAAATGAGTTACATATTTTAAAAAGAGTATCTTTAAAAAAAAAACTATCTTTATCTTTTATGCGCACGGTAATTGGTTCAAAATTACGTACTGTTATTCCTGAAAAGTTAGGTACTTAAAATTGCTTGTTCTAGTTGTTGAATTAGTAACCTCTATACTTCGAACAGAATGTTCAGCCGTCAGAAAGTCTGGTTGTAGGTACAGTTTTATTACGTGACGAAAGTTTCCAATTATGTAATGTTTTGTGTTGTGTTGAATAGTGTTTTCAAGAATTTCTTTTTCGTACTTCTTTTATAAACGAGTGTATTCAAGCATTTTTTATCGTTTGATTGACTGTTCAAGTTTTCTGTACCGAAGATTTTGTTTTTATTATTTTGACGTGTACTATTTTAGTATTTAAGTAGTTATGTTTAACACGGAGAGGCATGTTAGATTGGTCTTGATGTCAACTGTATGAATTATGTATGAAATGGTACAATTCAATAAAAATACTTTTAACACCATATTTCAATTCTTTTTATTAAAGCTAACACTTATAAAGTTAATCCTATTCGTGCAAAATAATACTTTTTACAATTTTTTAACACCTACTTAGAGTGAAATAATTATAGTGTGTAAAGTAAGTGTGTAGCTTGGAGGGGATGGCTGACGAAAGTAAATTAATACTGATAATAACAAGAAAGAGAAACGATTTCTCTGTATCACTTGTAAATTGGTTCCAATTATAGAGTTAATCTCAAGTTAATATTTGCTTGTTAAATTCTGTCAGATAAATTTGAGCCTGTTCTTGCCGTTTTCTTTTTTTAAATATACTGTTGGCTCAAAAGCTACAAACCTACTTAATTGCGGCTTACGTAAATTCTTTGTTCAATTATTTCACTCTGTATCGTATTAAGGATGTAGTTATGGCTATCATTGAGTAAAATATCCAAATTTTGATTCTTCTTTTTGATTTAATAAATAACTTAATAATAGATAGACACTTGGTTTTGTACAATGTCAGCCATCTAAAATACTAGAAGGCGAGAGTGCGATAAGATTGGAGTCTCATAGGCGGAGGCTGGGGTTGCGCGAGCGCACGAAGTTGAGCAGCTCGTCGCTGTCCTCGCACACGAACGGTTTCACATGGTGACAGGCGACGTCGTGCCACTTGATGCCGTCGTTGTAGAAGTTGTTCAGGATCGCCAGACACGACTCATCGTTACCCTGCACAGTAAAAATGAATTAAAAATACTGTCAAAAAGTGAGACAGAATTGCAAATCAAGGGTTCCGTACTTTTGGTAGGAAAAAGATTTTTCATAAAGCTACATTTTCATTGTTTGCGACTGAATAACTAATTGTATTTCCTGTAATATTTGTATAAACCTTATTTACTCAATTTATTTCAGTTTTTACGCTTTGCGATCTTCGGAGATAAGCGGTTGATACCTATATTTTCAGACATTTTTCATAATTAGGCAAAAAGTATGCGGCATAAACCATTTCTTTACTTTATAGTAAAGAAATGATTTATAATGTGCAAATGAAGCCCATTTCGGCTCTTATTGTCATAACAAGCATTGTTTATTATATTCCGTGCAGGAATGGAGCAAGTGCGTCTACCGTGCCGTCAAAAATAAATTTAAAAAATTCAAATTATGTGTCATAATTGAGTGTTTCAGTAGGGAACCCTAATAAATTCTGCATATTTCAGCATGAGGACATATCTACAAATTTGAAGATATAAGATATTTAACTGACCTGAGCGGCTTCACGGTTGTCGGGCTGCGCTTGTCCGTATCCGCCCGTGTAGGACCAGTCACCGGTGTTGCGCTGGGTAGTGGATCCGATCTTACCGCCGGAGCCCGACCAGAACCAGCCGTTCACATTAGGAGGCTGCAGGTCGGTGCGGTCGCAGCCGGCGAAGTTACATTTACGTCCAGAAGTCCAAATGTATCGGACGTTTCCGCGTGCGATCCTTTGTTTGACGAATTCATTTTCCTATAAAAAAAAATATATATTATTAAAAAATCGTAAAGTACTTATATCGAAAAAGTAATTATATGGGCCCTGATAAAAAATATTCAATGAGACCAATCCGATTTCAAAGGAAATCAAATTTAATTTTTTATTTTTTTTATTTTTATTTTCTTATGTTATTTTTTTAAGAACCGCCTTAATACCTATGCCAATTTAACAAATTATTACGATTTAAATTTCAAGAAAATCTGCAATTTCTTTAAGCGATGCCTTAAAAAACATCGCGTGAGGTCTCAATAATTAGGACGAATTATGAGTTCAAGGTATCACAAAAATGCAAATGCAAGTTATCTTTTGCGTGAGGGGTCCTTATTTGGCAATCTAATCCATATTTCACGCATAGGTCAGTATCGGCAAACTTACAGCAAGGGAATACTTGTGTACTTGCTTGCTACCGGCTTATATTTTTGATTGCGAGAGTTAAGTTTGACACATTGTATACACATCGAAAACGTAAAACTAAGCTAAATTTTGGTAAGTACCTATTTGGTCATAATTATGTTACCTTAAAAATAAAATACTTAATTAGGTAAGTACCAAATTTATTACAAAAAAAACAATATCTAAATTACCTACACTGTAATGTTAAACTTTGCTTGATTTCTTGCATATTAATGACTTAGTATGCTGAAACTTGCAAAAGCCATCGATTTTATACTATGTAAATCTGCTATTTGGTATCAGGTATGCATGAATGCCGCCTACAAATTTACTTGAAACCTTGAAACTAACAAGAGTCACGGACGCGATCGATGACCGATTAACATAACCAAGCTTGCCTCGGCAATAAACCAATAAATTATGTTGTAGCATTTTCTCCTGTTTGTGTAAAACAATGGTGTATCTTGTTAAGGTAGGTAAAGGGTTTCGATAGTAAGGCATGGTGTCATGTGTGTTAATGTCAGTGGCGGGAAGCCCACGTCCGGCGCGTACGTCCGGCACAAGAAGTGGGCAACACGGCTGCGGGAGGAATTTGTGCCACGTGCTACTTGTCGGAGCGATCGCCTCCGCGCACTCGGCGTGACGCACTAGGCCGTTGCACCCCTTTCACGCGACGTCTTCAACGCTCTACAAATCGGATCAATCTATCCTAATGAATATTGATGCGCGCACTATAATTACTCAATGGATGTAGGAACTTTATTCTAATCTACGAGAATTCCGGATGCATCGAGTTCTGCACTGCTATTGTATTGGATAGAAGAAAAACAGAACCGAAGAAAATACTCAAAAGGTTGTTTTGCCACTTTCATAACAATAGACGTGAGCGTTCGTTGCCATCTTACAACCGACAGGAAGTGTTTAGAGAAAACTTGCGTATTTTCCATTGATGATAGTTACCCGGATGAACTTTAACAATAGATACCTACCTATTAAAACAATGTGCTAAATGTTTGTATTATAGCCTATTAGTTTTTATACATTACAACAAAATTGCAAACATGGTCTCCTTTGTTCTCTAATTCTCATATGCGTAGGCACTACCTACATAGAAGAATTCATTAGGATAGATATCATTACACATACCTACTTAGGTATTTCTTAATAATCTGGGTGATGTTTAAGTGCAATCCAAAATGATGAAATAAGGCAATTCCACGATATGAACATTAAGCCTCATGCAACACCTACATCGCTTTAATCTGAGAGTTCAGGTGCTTTGTTCCCAAGATTCAACATTGTGAAATAAGTTTTTGTAGCAGATATACCACTTCATGAAGAAATACAAATTGCTATTCAAAATTAAATTGCTCCTAGATACCTAACGTTCTGGCCATTACATTTGCAGGTGGATCATGGCGGGTAAAAGACATATCATCACGATCGACCTAGTTGTTCGTGTTAAATGACCACATGGATGTGAAGATGATTATCTCAAGGTCTACATTCGCTGGGATAGCTACGTACAATTGTTCTAAACTTTGGCCCAGACATGTGAGCGTACTTAATAGACTGTACTTAATTTTGCAATGGGTAGATAACCTTGAACATGTAACTAATCGGATGTCTTCTATTTTTTAACCTTCTAACTTCACCTTCATCTCAGGTTGCTCAGCCCATGTAATGTAGGCTGTTTTTTTATGATTAATATTATGGTTTTTATTGACTTACCTGTGGAGTTTCCAGCGAGACTGCGTCCATGCAGTGGCGGCGGCAGATGTTCCTCGCGTCGAGCCAGTCTACCTCCAGGTTGCGGGTCGGGGCGTGCTCCCAGCTGAAGAAGTACGAGTGGAGGACTCCTCGAGCGTCGCGGTACGTTGAGTGACGGACTCCTATGAGAATAGAAACAGGTGGTAAGTAGAGGAAATATTTCACTTCTCACAGACACTTTCTTTATAAACAGACAGATGTATCTGAAACATAGGTCTTGAATCTGCCCTATCAAATCCAGGACCTCTGTTTGTCTTGTTGGTTTTGTGTCTGTTTTTTGTCCTATAGGACTAAAGTCGCGTGAGGAAAAGTGCATATAATTGTGCAACATTCCGTATGTAAGTCACTGAACTACTAAGAACTTTGTACAAAAGCATGTCACCTATTGAACAGTCGATGACGACAGATGTAGGTAGTTACTTTGAATTTCGAAATGGTGTTTATCTAAAACGTCTTGTCGTTCACAAGTTTGCCGTTTGCACAACACCGCACGTTGTCCTGATTCACACAACCATTGCGGTGAATCTATGCAAGTATTTTAGACATGTCTATTATTATCTAAGACCTTATTTGTACAAACTATGTACAGATCAATGGAACGAGTGATTTACTCTCATTCATAATTCTGCCAACAAATTACCTACCTAACTGATATTAATGAATGATGAAATGCAGATATGGGGACAGCGCAATGGTTGATAAAATTTGTCAATTTTCTGTCATGTTCTCAGATCGATCTTGCCCACAAAAGGTTAATAAATACATTATGTTCTTCGTGGGTATTAAAACTCTCGCTTTAATGCGAGACATTATCGTTTACAAACTGCAATCAAAATGAACCCATCGTCATGTCGTTAAATGAAGCGTTTCTTTCGTAACTAGAAAGTTCATGGATGTATTTTCACATGGTTAATTACATACCAGATAAAATTCGCGTTAGTAATATTGACATCAACTTATTCAACAAACGAGTATTTGGTACCGGAACCGTTATGCGTATCTTCCGTGAAGAACGTAATTTTAGGAATGTCACCTTACGTAACAGTGAATGGCGTGAATAGATAAACTAAAAGTCATAGATCATTGGTAAATGTTTCCATAGTGGTTACTTACTACTTCCGGTGGAAGTGCAATTATGTGATTGCCTAGAAGTAGGTACGTACGCAGGTATGTGCTCTTACAAGAACTTCCCAAAGTTAACCAAGATAAGAATGTGATTATATGATTATTGTTTATCTCTGTACCTACCTACGTGTGTACCGAACATGTAAAACGAGCATTGTTATTTCGCATTTCTGAGGAGAGAAAGTTGCAAAAGAAACCAACGTGTCTAGCTTCTCATTTTATGTGATTGCAAAATTATTCAAAAACAAATTATAATAAATGGCTACTTATGTATTCAATTTATGATGATTTCGGCAAATAATTATTTTGAAAAAAACATTCGGCTGATGCAATATTAACGACACGGTTGGCGCAGTAGTTAAGCGATTGGCTGTTGCGCTGCGTGTCGCGGGTTCGATCCCCGCACGGAACAAATATTTGTATGGCCTACAGATAGTTGTTCCGGGTCTGGTTGTTTGTGTATGTGAGTTTAAATGTTTGTAAACGCACCCACGATACAGTAGAAATTCCTAGAGTGGGGCAACGTTTAAAAAAAAAAAAAAAATTGAATCCTTGGTATTTTTGAGATCGAGTCTACGAGCAGACTTATGTAGGTAGGTACGTACTACGTAATATGTGGCTACATAAAACTAACAAAGAATCTTTGTTCGCTTTGTGAGAGAGTTTACCATGAATACATCGTTCGATTGTGATTGCCAGTGCGCTCCCAAATGACATCGCATGGGACGCGCCACGCCTTCCATGCGGGCTCTGAATTGCGAAACAACCTCTGATTTCCCATAAGGACAAACTGTTCGTGTACTCTAAATGTTGACAACTACAAAATAACAGAGTGCTTGGCTTGTATGTATCACCAAGTTATACAGGAATGACAGCGTAGACTCGTAGAGCTTACCTTACCATTTAATATCTCCTGAATCTCCTTTTATAGATTTCTCAGGAGGACCTAGCTAGTATCAACTAGCACCTATTGACCTAAGAATCCTCTTTACATATAAGGAGACTCATTACTCTGAAGGCAAGCCACTAGTTACTACGTTCGTAGCATCATTCTTTAGTATTAAAACATTCTGTGTCTACAACGTTTCGTTGGTTAATTAACATTTATTCACTACAGAAATGCTTAGCTTAGTTATTTAAGTGTGTAAATGGATTCGAATGAAGCTGTTGCAAGGCATCTGCTAAGGTTTTTTCCTCTCTTATTATTGTATTCCTTGCTCTATAGGTACTTTTGTCAGCATCGCATAGATTGATCGTACCTAAGATTGAATAGTTCGATAAAATGTAAGTACTCGTAGATAATACCTCGCCTTTATTTACAGGCTATTAGCTCATTTGCTCAGTAACCTGTTTGGAAACTTCACCTGTATGCAGCTCAGGTTATTATCGTAATTACCTCACGCTATTTAGATTTATCCGATAACAGGAACCAGCCTGATATAACAATTACAGTCATGAGGTGAGGGGCCTTTTGAATTGGTATCAGCCCAAATTTATCCTTTGACACTGGTCCACGATCAAGAGAAGTCACACTAAGCTGCTAGTGCTAAAGGCAAGAATCAAAATGTATTGCAATTGAGTTCATTCAATTACCATTTTCTAAGTTGTTTTGTAATTTGTGATCATGAAGTACATGCGTGCTTGCTGCTTTTTCTAAACTGATGTCGTATCTAAGTGACTTTTTTGTTAAACGGCTAGTTTCAGTAAGTATCTCAATCCCAAGCTTCTTCAGATCTTTGTGTGTAACCAATCAATGGCCGAGTTTTAAATCTGTAACCTTGAAAGGTTGAATTAGAAGCAGCAGTTCAAGATTGTTGATTGAAATACGTTATTGATATCAGACGTAGGTCAATAGTTGGCGATGCGCTTTTGAAGGTTTACTTTCCAGCATGGTCTCTGAAATCGTAATCGTGTGCATGCGTAAATATTTGTCCCGTAACCGTAACGTTGAGCGAAAGCACTCCGTGAAACTACGACTAGTCTTATGGATCATGACATGCGTCACAGCCCGGCCTTAAACTACCCAATAATTGACAACTTCAAAGGAAAAATAATACTATGAGAAACGTAACATATCACACAGTTACTTATTGGTACTTTGGTGATCGTGGGCAGAGCATGTTTCTTACAAAGTACCTAAGCAACATACAGAAATATTTGTTGGTACCAAGTTATTTACTTAGGAACAAAGTAAATTTTTGGCAGCACCGGATTAGGTAGTATGTTCACGCGAGGGTGGCGATCGAGGTAGCTTTAACCAAGTGCTTCCTTCAGGGACTTTACTTATTTTTTGGTTAATATAAGTATTGCGTCTCATTATCATGCTTTTCTTTCTATATCAGTCTATGTAGTCTGCATTAATTGATATCTAAGTAAAAAATGTTTTAGTTCTAGCGAAAATTGTACAATTCTCGCTATTTCTTTAGCGCCGCACTTTTCAATTAGCACTGAGCAAAAATGCTTAACTGAGTTGCGTGAGATTCAATGTGTAGTGACCTACTTTATTTGTGATTAATACGCAGGTGCAAAACGTCTTTTCAAAAAACTGTTAGCGAAAACTCCAAAGAAAGAAACAGTCTTTTATTTTGAAACCCATATGTAGCGATGATGAATCACGCCGTCCATATCGTAAGGATCAATTTCACTACCTACAACGAATGTCGTATCTTATTATTATTTTGGACCTGTCTAATGTTAATGTCTTGCATCTCCGCATTCTGTTTCGCGTAGGTATGCGTAGGAGTTCAAATGGCATGTTCTAAATTTGCTGTCTGCTACGTGCGGACGTGCTTTGATACATAATGGACAATGGCACATGCTACTTTAAATCCATGGTGTCCTATAACCCGGCACGTCCATCCATTGAATGCAACCTCAATATAACAGTTAAGGAGAACCACGAACCCATAGTGGCTACACCTACACCACAACATCACTAAAGTAGAATAATCGTTTACTTGCCGATGATGTTCGAATTGACAAATTGGCACTGCGTTACTCAGAATCGTGTCTGTGCCAAAAGTCATAACCCCTTCGATTATGTAACCACTTCATTTTGCTCAAGTCTGCGGTATACTTACTGTTTGCACAGCTCCTAGGGTCCGGCAGAGCTAGACGCCTCTGGGCATCTGCAACGCAGAGTACGGCCATCAAAGCGACGGCCGCCAGGCACACGTGCCGGCTCATCTGTGTAGAAAAGAACAATCAGTTACTGTCCGTTTTAAGTACGGATTTCGTGTCGAACTCATAATGTTTATTATAGACAATCGCGGTGGTCAAGACTGGTGATGTGAGACGATGGCTCCCCAATAGGTGTGGTGGCCGCAGACAATGTTACTCGGACGCTGCGGCCGTCCCTCAGCGTAGAGTCGCCGACACTCAGCTGGTGGTACTGACTCCGGTGTCGGGCGCTCGTTTTGACGAAAGTGGTCACGGGTGAGCCCGTATTGCAAGTTCGCTTTCTTTTAGTTATGCAGAGCACGAATGCTCGAGGACAATCGATACGTGAGATGAATTTATTTTGTTGTATTTGTGAAAGCAAAACCCGCCTCGCTGACCTCCTTGCTGCGAGTTTAAATGTTTGCGTGAAAAGCTACTCAGTGCGAGAAATCGTCGATTTGAAACGCATTTTATGGTAACGGAAAGCCGCGTCATTCACTGCATGTCACGAAGCTTGTTTAAACATAAAATTGAAACGTCTTGTTATGTAAGTTCACAATTTTTTGTTTGGCTATTAAATCACTTTTGGTTAGACACCTGCTATGGAGAAAATTATTATGTAAAACGTCGTGTCTGCTTGGGGTACCGATTTCATTAAACTTTTTATTCATCACTTAGTATTAACAGATAGATCTACTTCAAGCTCAGTTCAATAACTATGCATAAAAGTTCCAATGTTTTCACTATAAGTAGCTTGTCGTTATGAGAGTTTTAAGTTTCAACAGTATATAATTATTCGGTTTGTGTGAAGATTTCACATTATATTATCATGTTGGTTAGTGATTTAAACATAAAAGGCATAAAAACACTCGTTTTTATGCCTTTCATCTTTATAAAGTGCTTTTCAAGAAGCGCGAAAAACACGATTTCACTACGAAAAGTTGTAACTTTCTGCTTAAATAATCTATTGTTCAAATTGTGGATCGGGCTGTTTCAATAAAAAAAACACTCACAACAATAAAAGATTTTTTTTAAAGAGTTAATTTCACTTCAAAAATAATGATAGCGTCCATAAAGGCAGCGCGTACCTCTGAAATTATGTCGAACGGAGTAAATTGATGATGCGCTTGCGTGCGGCGGAGCGGATGCGCGTGCGGCTGTGTCGGTACGCGGGGCACAGGTGTATAGTGCGACGGTGTCGGAGGGACTGACGCAGCCGCAGCTCTCCTCTCTAATTAAGCCTCCGACATTCATTCACTTTCACTTCCAATACCAGAGAAGACCCACCCGCTACGCCGCACCTCTTCACGATACAGAACCTAAAGACCTTCTGGAGGTCGTAGCCGGATACGATAGTGAGTTTACATAACAAATACTAGTATCGTACACAGTTACAACTCAAATTAAATAAATTGCTCAGCTTTGAGTTAACTCGTGACCTCAATTCAACAAAGCTTTATTTGGCATTGTGGAGAGAAACAACAAAAACTTCAGGCACAGCTCAGTCGCACCATCCCCACACGTAATTATATCGCCCTGTGATAAGTACCAAGTGTTCAAGTGAGCATTTCTAACTTGTTTTTTTTCTTATATCTGTGTAGGTACAGTAAGCCGCATGTTGGTGTTGACAACGTGGTGCCGGTCTGGGTTAGCCTCGCATTTTATTTAAACTCCGTACTATGCCAGGTTACCTCAAGGTCAAAGCGTTACCACCAACGGGAAGCCGAACTAGGTAGCTACCGAAAATAGATAAATGGAAAGAACGACTTCAAATGTTTTTATGTGAATAGTGAATGCAAGTGAATGCAAAGCTAGACTTAATTTAGCCAAGATTCACTTCAAAAACGACCTTGTTCCCCAAAATTAAACGTGTTGTAACGCTTGCATCTTTAACATTTTCAAATGCATTTAAGATCAGTCTAGTACTATTCATACTATGTTTTTTACAAAAATACTTACCTTACTGCCTACGGTGAGAAAGATGGGGGCATGATATTAGATAGGTACTTATATTATGACATATTCTTTTAGTTGGCTTTGAGCAGTTATGTTATAAAGTCTTACCTTACCTAATGAACGCAAATCCTACAAGTATTTAAAGACCGGATGTTTATTAAGGATCCTTGAAAATTAACCTACAAAATGAAGAAGTCTCCGGTCTCATGTATGACTATGTCGCTCACTCGCCATTCACTAGCACATAGCACATCGCAAAATCAGCAGCAAGCGGATAGGTGAGTTAAGTGACCGCAAATCGAGTACTGTTTACCCATAAACTATAAGCAAAAAGTAGTCTTACAGTAAAGAGAACTAAACAAGTCTCGTACTGATCGCACCCCTTCATGAAACTAGGGCTTTGTTTCACTTCATAAAAGTCAGTTGTTCACTTTGCACGGCTTTTTAAAACCGAAACTTTGTTTAATTTACAGCATAACTACGTAAAAACAAGAGCTTTGTTGTACATACATGACACAGTAAACGCAAGAGATTTGTATTAAAACATAACTCCGTAAAAATATGAGCTTTGTATTAGAGCATGACTCAGTAATAAGAAAAGCTTTTGTTTTTAGGTAAATCCGCTAAAACAAGAGCTTTATATTACTTAAAGCATATCTCCGTAAAAACAAGAGCTATATAAAAAATTATAGCAATATACCGAGCAAGTGCTTTGTTTTATAGCATTACCCTGTAAAACCAGAGCTTGGTGCTAACGTATAAAACTTCGATAATATGAAAGCTTTATAGCATAACTTGGTATAAACTGCTGTGCTAGAGTTCAAGCTTCCCTGTGCCCACACAAAACCGGCTGTTTTCTTCAAAATATAAGGTTTAATTTATTTGCGGGATTCCAATACGATCTTTTGACATGTTTTTAATTTAACATTGATTTCCTCTGCCTTCAGCTCCCCGAACCTCAATTCAGTACAATAGGTAGGTAGGTAAATTTAACAACGCTCTCGCTTGGCTACACCACAGAATAAATAATAGTACTGTATTACTTCCAGAACGTAACAGGTGTGAAGTGACAGGTCCTGTCAAATAATTTAGCACCCCATGTAAAAGAGAAAAGAAAGAAAAGTTTACGACTATGGTATACAAATTTATGTGAGCATATTAAAGAGTCTACATCATTGCAGGCTACTGGCATAATTAAAAGACTTGGCAAAAGCCTTTTGTTTGTTGAGTGTTCTTTAAGTTTATACGAGCGACCTAGTCGCGATGACCGGCTACCCAACACATGTAGGATTGCTGGGTAGTTAGAAAGTTGTGGGATGACCTACACCAGTTGATGAATTTATAAAGTATCATTAGTATAAACTCATTTTTTTATTTCAACAATTTGCAAATTCTACGTTTGTCAGAAGTGTCGACTGTTTTTTTTTTCATATCTAATGAGGTGATAGCTAAATAAAGCCGTTTTCCCTGTTAAATTGTATGATGACATAAGATATCTTTTATATAAACGTCTACCGTCATAATACAATTTTGAGAGATAAATGGCTTCCAAGTTCATCTATGTGTATAACGATGTTTTTTTTTTTAAATCGTTAATTAACTTCTTGTAGTAACTTTTAACTACTTAATATTTCTGAAGACTTGGTTACGTCGACAGCTTTGTTCGTCTATTAATTTACAATAAATTAATAATAAAGGCCGTTGAATTTGAAATTTTAGGGAAAAGTAAATTTAAATTATGAATTTTAGGAAAGCAAAAATACTTTTACTTTTCTCCAATCTCCAGAATTTTCGTGTGAAATAAATGGGGTGCTTAATTGTTGCAAAGGGGTATTTCTATCACGCCCTGGAAGAAATACGCCGAGTTACAGTTTTTCCTAAATAAGTCTGAATTCAGGAATCAGGGTTAAATCTAACTTAAGACTTTTATTTTTTTCAAGATCGATTGTATTAAAAACTAACTGTTCCCGCGACTTCGTACGCGTGGAATTTAATAAAATTTCATGGGTTTCAATTCTGTGCGGAATCCTAACTATTTTTCTAAATAAAAGTAGGCACCACCTACTACTCCGTAAAGCATAAGCTAGGTATAAATTAGTGAGTCCCATAAAAACAGGTACAGCGGTTTCAGAGCTAAAACAAACAAACAGACATACAAAATATAAAAATGGTTTTCTTGGTATAGCTACGGTAAATATATAGTAAGTATATAGTGCATTTGATAAAAAAATGATATTTTGACATTACCTACACTTCAATTTTATTTATTTGTTTGTTTGTTAAGATATAGGTACCTAATAGCCTACCTAGTTAGTGTGCTTAATTGAATTATTGGATGTTGTTATCTATTATAGAGTTAAATTCTCTATCTCCGAATTTAATAATCATGTTTCAAGCAATGTAAGAATTTATAATGACCACTTACGTAACACCTTAACTGCCAGAAAACGAGACACAATAGAAAATGTACTGTTTGTTCGGACACTTGGCGTTTAACGTGTTAATATCTATTATTTTAAAACTCAACGGGGTACTCCCATAAATCTGTATTTTGCATAAAAGCAGCGCACTTAACGGTCGGGCGGGTCATGTCATGAGAAGAATATGTAGATTGCGATTATGACGAAGTAGATTTTATAATATCAAATAAATGTCAAAAATTACGTAGTATTTTTATTGCACTTCCTCTTTTACCTCTGTTTAGTGTATATGATAGATAGTAAGTATACGTTTGTGTGTGTTGCGTAAGTTCTTGTGAATGTTTGCCAAAAAAGAAACGAGTTGTTAAATTAGTTTTTTAATCGCTGCATACTTCACGCGAGATTGAAAAAAAATGATTTATGTATATAGGAATATTTTTAATACACATTTAAAAAGCCCCAAAGTTTAAAATACCTATTAAGTAACCATTTATATTTTGCAACCATCTACTTACTACTAACATGTGATTTACATGTCGTATGTTACACTCAATGCATTTGTGCAATATACAAATGCAATAGCATCCGATGCGAGGTCGTGTTACTGAATGTTTTGATATAACTAACTATGTGGTACCTACTGCGAGTGAAAGTCAAATAATACAGAGATAGTATAATAAAGTACTATGTATAAAGGTATTATAAGAAATAATCTGTTCTTAGTCATTACGTTTCAGTCGTTTTTACTTATTTTAAAACCTGCTTGCGTAAGTAGGTAGGTACATGAAGTTCATGACCAGCGGGGGATAGGTAGTATTTCGGCAATCGTCATAATTATACATACTACTTGACTTAACGAGAAAGTTTCGTGTAAGTAAGTAAGTAGGTTATAAAAAGTATCGTTTCCTGAAATAAAATTAAAATAAAGTTTAGCACTACCAATATTTTATGTTGACGTTTTCACTAACTTTTCACTTGACGTTGTGAACTTGTGGCCGAGCGGCCGCGCCCGTTGGCTTTTGCGCTATTATACTCAGGTACTGGGTGCGGGTTTGATTACCGTACGGAACTAGTAGGTATTTTATAAATTTGTGGTTACAAAATCGTAGGACAAACTGACAAAGGAAACCTAGCTAAACGCGGCCTTACCTCAAACCTGTCGTAGAACCTATCTACCTATACTAAAACAAGTATCTAAGTAGATAAATATTTATCTACAGACATGCAAATGAATATGCATAAGCATTCAAGCTTATATGGAAATCTTAAACCTACATCCTGCGAAAAACAAGCAATGCTCGTACTCGTAAACTGTCTGTGTTTTGACTCTCAGTAATCGTGTTGCTATCATTCGCTACATTACATCT
Organism: Phlogophora meticulosa; assembly: GCA_905147745.2. Classification (NCBI taxonomy): domain Eukaryota; kingdom Metazoa; phylum Arthropoda; class Insecta; order Lepidoptera; family Noctuidae; genus Phlogophora; species Phlogophora meticulosa. The sequence continues at coordinate 10,707,614 of LR990522.1, read as the reverse complement.
TGTTTTAGAGGCTAACTGCACGGTTCGCAGTCTTGCAATATTCTCGAAACGTCCCCGCGATATCCTCGACTTAGATAATTACCCACGAGGTTATTATCGAAAGGCTTGGAGAAGATGAACGTCGAGTGCCGTATGTTGCGTAACGCCAGCGATCGGCGCCCGCGCCGTAGTCGGGCACATGACCAAACCGTGAGGTTATTAGTGCCCCGTGCCCCCTGCAGAAGTTGCATTCCACCTTTTACTATTTCTATGAATCTAGAATTCTAGATATTGAAATGCGCATCTTCCGTATTTGAGTCTAAATCTTAATAAATTTATCATACCATTAGTTACGTAGGTACTTAATTTATATTATTAAGCATGAAACTCAAATAATCCATATTTGGATTTTCTCGATTTATACATGATACACTCGATACCCTGAGTCACCCCAGCCGTACCTAGTTATAGGCCACAATACAGATAAGTAGGTACCTATCATACAGTAATTTGACACATCAGAGCCTCCTCAGATGTGCCTAAGATTTTTTGTTCAATCTACGTACGGTAGGGCAAGCCGCACGTCAGCGATAACAGAACCTGTACAACAAATTATTTACCTACAAAAAATAGGTTTATGGGTTTTTTATGTTAAGTCATCGCTATATTAAGCATACATTGTATCGGGCTCGAGCGTGTAGAGTTTTTTTAAATCCCGGGGGATTTCAAAAATATATAAAGAACATCGATAGGTAGGTTTTTTTAAATATTCTAACTAGTTAGGTACCTAAGTGCGTGGTATACCTACTATACCATATTGAAACCACCGAAACCTCGAATATGAAGTGACAGACCACTATTTTAAAATCATGTCTTGCTAGTCTTCAATTTTATCGAATGTTTGTTTAATCAAGCAAACGATGCATTGAATATAACGATATAGCCGCATAATGAATACTTCAAATAATTATTGAATAAGTAATTGTTTGTAAAAATAAACTCAACGTACGTGAGTGCGTAATTGTTATAGACAATAAAACAACGCTACGGCCAAATAACAACAAAGCTTAAGTACTTTAGTGCTGTGTCCTAATTTTTCATTATCTCATATCTACTTCAAACTAATGTTTAATCGTTAAGTTTAGTAAATAGTCAGCCTGTTTATCATTATCAAAAGGCTTGAATACCTACTTCAAGTCTCTAAACTCAAATTTCCTGATAAAAGCACAGTACCTACAATATACACATAGCTCGATGCGCCTATACTTGCAGAGGTACAGAGGCAAGCACATCAAGGTACCCCAATCTATAAAATATCTTTGATAGGTTTTCAGCTTTATAACATTTGTTTAAGGTTCATGTTCAATTGGGAAAATTTGACGAGCTGGCGTCTGTGCAAGTGTACATCGATACCTCATGGGATTCTTCCTAAGTTACATAATTTAACCAATAACGGGTTCGATCCGAAATTGCAATGGGTACCATTGCCCATAGGCATACAAGGTGATGAGGAACAGAAATAAATATTGGAACTACTACCTAAATATATTATGTGTTATGTATGTAATGTGGGAAGAATATTTTAACCAAAGATAACGGTAAGGTATGGTTTAACACTATGGTATCGGAGGCTTCTCATCTACCATGCATGTTTTGCAACACTAGACAAAGTAGAAAACTTATTATGATCTAGACACACGGCGCTCAATAAATTTGGATATAACTACTTCACCAAACTGTGATGTGTGCGGAACGCTCTATGATGTTTAACCCAAAAAACAAATGAATTAGGCGCGCTGCGCAGGCGCATCCCCTTAAGTTACTTGCTTAGTATCGGTTATAGTCTACGACACACTGATTTCAAAATCAAATAGCACATAACAAACATTATTAAGTATTACAAGCCGGAAATATGGTTGGTAACTATCGATGGCGAGTGACTATAGTGTCCATTTTAGGACGTCAAAAGCAATAACCATCATGATCATTCGTGATCAGCCGCAATACACTGGCCCATCAGGGCCCACAATTAATTTAAAAAGTTACGTAATAGGTATGTACGTTATGCAGGTGTGGAAACAGCATGTTTGATTTACTCGTAACCCTAACGCTTTCATATCACTTTCGAAGAATCTAAGCAAACACGACAGCATAATAGCCAAGTTTCGGGTTGTCCACCAGCAACGTGCAGTGTGCTGCTGTGTGCAAAACGTTATATTATGTTATTACGAAGTTGTTAAAGGTAAATACTTAAGGAATGCCAGATGTCTTCCGGTCCGGAGCGTCTTGAGTGAGTCAACCGCCGGGTTGCAATTGCAAGTTACTCGCCCGGCTCGGCTGTCGTTCGCTCGGGGCGAACTTTCACAGGTAAGTAAGTATAGTGCCATAAATATTTCACTGTATGACGTCAGAAAGGTAGGTATGTGTGTTAACTTGTCTTATATGACAATGTTTGAATGGTAGGTATAGTAACACGTACACTTATAGGTAAATACTATGATGTACTGTATTTGTCAATGGATGTACCTGTTCCTACTCTTCTTGGGGTTTACACAGTACTTTGTAATTCTAAGCGATACCTTAATGGCATACTTAATCATTCGAATCAGGAGCAGTATCTAATATTAAGTGAACTCTTCATGTAGAAACACTCACAGTATTGAATTCTTTAATCAGAATAACATAACATAACATTGTAAGTAGAAATTGCTTCGCTATCTATTCATCATGCCTAGCCTTTTATCAAGTATGTGGGGGTTCATCATCATCATCCATCAACATCATCACGTTGTGGTTGGTTTCCCAGTATAAACGGATGCAGCTGAATATAACATGTTGGACCAGTATTTAACATGGAGCCTGCCTATCTGACCGCTACAACCCAGTTACTGGGCAACACGATATCCCTTGGTAAGCACAGTTGTCAGACTTTCGGGCTCCTGGCTACTACAAAATCGCTTCGCTATTATGATTTAATATTCTTAAGTAATTAGGATTCGCTGGCGTGATGACTTCGTCGGATTGGCCGGAGAAGGCAACACACAAAGAATAGTGGCAGGCTATGGGCGAGACGTTTGCCCAGCGGTGGGACAATAGAAGGTGCGGTCAACGATGGTGCACTTGCCTCTAAGTTGAGTAGCCTACTTATCTATCATCTATTCACTCATTACCTGAAGATTCGTGTAACCATTGAGAAACACAGACTTCAGTGAGGAGTACTTAGAAGGAATTGTCAATTTTATTTCATGACTAGCTGTGATGTGCTAGATTTATTCTTTTTCCTAAATAAAAGTAGCCTAAGTTACTCCTTATAATATTACCAGTGAAAGTCCCGACAAAATTAGTTCTGCGGTTTTGCAGATTAGTCCAAACAAACAGACGAAAACAATTTCTTTTTTGGTATTACTACCTTAAATACTTCTTTCATAGGCTTTTAGTAAAAAGTTGTTATTTCAACATTACAAACAGACACTTCAATTTTTTTAATTTGTATGTACAGATTAAAAATTTAATGGGTGGTTTGACACCTTTTGTAGAGAAAATATATTATATCAAACCGCCAAATTTATTGATCTGACTACCTATTACTACCTATTGAATAAAAACTAAAACTACTTTGCAAACAAGTGCTGATAAACTTTGAATCATCCACAAGCAGTTGTTTTTGCTTATTTTCTATTTTAAAGTGACCTAAGTACTTAGCGACCTGGTTTTTTGGTAACTCTTGTTTGTCAAGCTGCATTAAAGGCTAATGCCGAACGTGAGGCAGTGTGAACAACGCCAAAGGCCGTTCCTAACTATAGCGATGGTCGTGCCAATACCTAAGCTATAACGCCAACAGACCAAGCTTCCGCTTTGTCAAACAAATAAGTGATGATGATAATCATGAACCATGTATTTTCGCGAGACGGGTCCCTTGGTCACGGGGTAAGATTGTACCTACTCGTACAAGTTTATATAAGACCTGCTCTCAATAAAAACCGCTAGGTTTGCTAAATGTTCTGCCATTGTCGCTCTGAAGCGATTCAGGGTTCATTATTGTTTGTTATATTAAATAAATAATAAAATAAATAAATAATAAATATATAATGTTTGACAATCCACACAGCATCATCTAGCCCCAAGCTAAGCAGAGCTTGTGTTATGGGTACTAGATGACTGATATACTTAATACAATACATTACATAGATATATTTTTTATTATACATAGTAAATACCCAGAACACCCGAAGCAAATATTTGTAGATCGTACAAACATTTGTTCCAGGGCGGGAATCGAACCCGCAACCTCCTTCGTCGCAGGCGGACCTTCGCCCACCGCGCCACATCGGTCGTCAAAATTATTGTATTAGCGAGAGCTTTGACAGCATAAAGAGTTGCTGATGTCCTTGTTCAGATGTGCCCTAGTCACATGACAGTCATGTATATTATTTTATTTGCCTCAGGTACAATTAGATAAAATAGGTGTATCTACCATAGCAAGTGAATGTTGTAGGCCTTGTATTGCATGTAGGTACCTCTCGGTACAAGTACATTGCGCATCAATTTTATGTTCAGATGTTCAGGCTATCAACACACCTCGTTTGAAGATTGGTACTGATGAACCGTGCTTCATGTTATCTAATCATAAAAGGAATTTAAAGGGGAAAAAAAAGAGAAATTATACGTAGGTACTTATGTTCGTATTTTTTTTTTTGAAAACTGAATTTGATATGATACACCAGAACTTTATTATCTTTGCATAACTATGAATAAGACAGGTACTGTCAGCAACGAAACTAATAACATTTCAGATTTTGACATCACCATTTGATTATTTTGTAAACTTACACGACTACTTTCGTTGCTAACCGTACGTGTGCATGCAGTATTGCACCTATATTCGAAACACAGCGACTTCCATACCATAAAAAACGACTACTATTACTAGTAATACATTAAACTATAACAGAAATATAAATTTACATGCTGCTCCCACGATTAGGCTCCAGAAAAAAAAAAACGTTAAAATGTACGTCTCTACAACTAACTCCACAGCCATGTTAAATAACTATAGGTATAATAAGCCTCGAATATTTACTTAACTTAATTATTGTGTATGTAAAAACTATATTTTGTTAGTATTTTTTTACTTACCGATTTCAAAAACGGAGGAGGTTCTATGTTGGCCTGCATGAATGTTTTTTTTTATGATCACCGATTTCACCGTCAATTGCGAAACAATTTTGAAAATTATGTTTTGTTTGACAGGGTATAATCTCGAGGTGCTCCCATTATCATCAGGTAAGGATCTGATGATGGAAACCTGGAGAAATAGAGGGAAACCTCAAATATTACAGGCGGACCTATAGCGATTTCAATATGTTTATATGGTAACCCGTGCATTTGCTCTCGGTCAGTACCATTTGTTGAAGTAGAAATGATATTGAAGACCACAGATGGCCACCGGATCAATTCAATAATAAGTATTCGATTACTTTAATTTGGTTGCTAGACAATTTCTGCTCGACACAATGCATATGATGAATTGGAGCTGATGGTGAAGCACCAGAAGAAATCCTCAACAATTAACGTCTCTGCATCGGGAAAAGCTATATTTGGTGAAAGGTGATGAGCAGTTGACATTTACTGCTATTGTCAGTTGTCACTTAGATAAATTATAAATTGACCTGACTAAAAAGCGAAATATAAAACAGATTCGCATTCAAAATAACCGTCTTCAAAAAAAAAAACACTAAAAGATGTAAAGTAACTATATAGTCGCAGATTTTTTTTGCAAAAAAGATTTTAAACGTTTTATTTTGAATTATTATTTCTACCTGTACAAATGAGATCATTGAGTTAGGATAGTGAGAGACGAGAATATAAGATTAGAATTGAAAATCTCATTGGATGTGATAGAAATTATGATTTTATCATGTTTACTGATTTAAGTAAAAACACATCTGAATAAAACGTAAAAATCTAGAAAAAGACGACGAAAAATTTCAACACTTTAGGGTCCAGAATCATGTACTTACCCCACACAGTCATGGTTTCAGTTCATTCCACACTGTATAGGTACTTATGCTAAACACTTCGGATTAGATACTTTAAAAAAAGTACCTATTACTGTGTAAACTGATCTGATTGTTACCTAGTTTTGCTTCTGGCTGGCTCCTCAAGGGTGCCTATCTAAGTAAGTAGGTACAAGGTCTGAATTTGCAAGGGAAACTGTTACCATTATAATTACCCATACATTTGCCGACACACGGAAATTGTGAGACTTCTCCCATGCAATAAACAATAGCACGGTATATAGAGATTATTAACTACTCAGTAATTACTTACTTAAGTTAGGTACATACCTATACATACAATAGATACATTTTCAATCAAAGCTTTCTTTAATTAATAGGTACAATCATACTGTAAGGATGGCGGCCTGTGGGTTGTGGTCCTTTGAAATAAAAACACTTTTGTTGCTTCTACATGAACTAAATTTTAACTCAAAACTAAGCCGTGCGTAGTTCGTGGCTATATAAAAACTGCCGCACGGGTCAATCCAAGGTTAAGCTTGCCGAGGCCACTCTGTGGATGGGTGACTGTTCATTTAATGTCGAGACTTCGGAAAGCAAGGTAAGCCCATCGGCTTAGCTTGCTTCATTGCATTGTAAAGATCTACAAATGACAGCAAGGACGATGGTCCTTGCCTCCTTCCGCGTGCTGATGGTGACCACCATGGTGGTTTTAGTGATGTAAGAATTTTTCCCCCGATAACAAAAAAAAAAGATACTTACAACTTAGCGGCCTTTTCCAGGCAAGTATCGGACTAGTTAATGTGATTGAGAGCAGTTTTATTTAGCACTTTAATTAATATATCAGTGAGTGTTATTATTTATAAATACAATACGTTCGTTCACAACCTATCCAAATAAATTAAACCTACCTAATCATAATGCACCGCCCTCCAGCCACGTTGGTCGAGTGCAAGCGCTACTGCTGACCAAATTTCTAGATCTAGAAAGGCTCAAAGGTCTCTCATCAAAGTAATGTACTTTAGACCCTTCCGTTACTCTACAGACAACCTATACAAGATTAGTAATCTTCTTACTGTAAGGAAATTATACCTACGTATTAAATACTACCATACATCTGCACAAGGCCCTCTCATTTGATCCTTCTAAGCTCGATAAAAGACGTAAAGACATTGTGGCCCACTCCTCTCGGGTCCGTACGGTATTAGCCAGGCGTCAGTATAACACTCAATCTATTTATATTAGGTCTTTACCTATGAAATTGCCGTTCTGCAGTACTGGCCATTTCAAATCAAAATATTTTTTGTTTGGCTAAGAATTCTAATTTCAAATTAATTTTATTTTAAAAACATGGTTTTTTTTTCCAAAAGTAGTCATTTGTTTATTGATTAGTGTTACATTTTCATCGCATTTAAATCTTTTTCGTCATCATGGATACGTTAAAAATTCGAGTAATTATGGAATATGAGTACCGTCGTAGCAGCAACGCGGCACAAGCGGCACGCAACATCAACGACGTTTACGGAGCTAACACTACAAACCAACGCACTACCTGTTATTGGTTTGCTCGCTTCCGTTCTGGAAATTTCGACCTGAAAAATGAACCTCGCGGTCGTCCGAAGACTTTGGTCGACAATGACGAATTAAAGGCGATTGTGGAAGCTGATGATACACAATCTACGGCTGAATTAGCAGCAGCTTTCGACGTTAGCGTCAAAACAATATTGGTCCATTTGCGTCAAATTGGCAAGGTAAAAAAGCTTGACAAATGGGTGCCCCACGAACTCAATGATCGCCAGCGCGAAGTACGCGTCGAGACGTGCCTTGCACTGCTCAACAGACACACAAATGAAGGAATTTTGAACCGCATTGTTACCTGCGATGAAAAATGGATTCTGTTTGATAACCGCAAGCGCTCAGCAAGTTGGTTGGATCCTGGTTCAGCACCTAAACAATGCCCTAAACGAAAACTTACCCCAAGAAAAGTGATGGTCACTGTTTGGTGGTCTAGCGCCGGTGTGATTCAACACAGCTTCTTACCAAACGGGGTGAGCATTACTGCAGATGTGTACTGTGAAGAATTGAACACAATGATGGAGAAGCTGGCACATCTCCAACCAGCATTGGTCAATCGCTCGTCTCCGCTGCTCCTGCACGACAACGCGCGACCTCATACTGCACAGCAGACGGTCTCCAAGTTGCAAGAACTGGGGTTGGAAGCTCTCCGTCATCCGCCCTACTCACCAGACCTTGCGCCTACAGACTACTACTTTTTCCAGAATTTGGATAACTTCTTGGCGGGAAAAAAATTCAATACCCGAGAGGCAGTACAAAATGCCTTTGAAGAATTTGTTGCCTCCCGTCCAGCTGATTTCTTTAAGAAGGGCATCAATAAACTACCACTGCGTTGGCAAAGATGCATTGATTGCATGGGTGATTACTTCGATTAATACAAATAAAAAATACATGAAAAAAATTCATTTAAATTTTTTCATACAAAACGGCAATTTCATAGGTAAAGACCTATTATTTACAATAAATTAAACTGCGTATATTATAATATTTATCCGATTTTACGGTATGAATGCAAAAATTCTCTATCGGAATGGTTAAAATCTCAAACATACGACGAAATTGAACGTTTATTAACGAGAATATGATAAGGCAGAATCTGTACCCATCACCTTTACATACATCAACCGATCAATCAGTAACACACACACACCTACTCACACCCACACATCCACCTCTCTCTCACACACACACATACACACTCATACACACATGCCTGAACTTGAAACAATAATTTTGTAACATCCTAGAACCTTATTCATTTATATTTATATTATAGTTATTTTTTCTTTTCCTTTTTAATTATGCCTCGACATTGAAATTGTAACCCATGGGAAGTTGCGAGGTAACCCCATCACAAGTATTGTTATAACTTACACAATTTAGTAAAACAATTTCATGAGAAACAATAAAAACTTTTTATTTTTTAATTATTTCTAAAAAAATATTTTCATTCATCCTAATTAATTTTATCACCTTCAAAGTATGCTTCTTCAGAAACGATACACTTACGCCAAAGAATAATCCAATCATCAAAACATTTATGGAACGCTTTTTCTCGAATTGAGTTCTGTTCTCGCCGCGAATTCTCCTTTATCTTCTACCTAGTTTAGAAAAGAGCAAGAAATCGGCTGAAGCCATATCTGGCGAATAAGGTGGTTGCTCAATGGGATTTGTTAAGTGTTTGGTAAAAAATAGTTCACAATGACGAACAACACACAACGACCCTATTCGAATACGCATTATTGTGGTGCAAAATTAAAGAATTTCCTTTCCACAAATCTGGCCATTTACGTCTAATTTGCTCTCTTAAACGCCGCAATAATGCTCAAATAATATTCTTTATTTATCGTTAGACCTTCCGGCAAGAATTCCGAGTGCACAAAACAAAAAAAAACAGTCAAAATGACTTTTGATCGACTTTGGCATGGTTTTTTCGGTTTCGGTTTATTTGGAAGGCGCCACTCCGAAGATTGTTGACAAGTTTGGATGTCAATCTCGTGAACCCACGTCTCGTCACCAGTAACAATTCCTTTCATGAATGTTAAGGTCGGAATTGACTTATTCGAGCATGTCCTCAACGACTCTTATGCGATTGAGTTTTTCAGGTCTTTTAGGACTAACCGAGCGGCAACATGTTTCATACCCAATGGCAAGTGATTATTTAAAATGGTATGGATCGACTCGTGACATACAGAAAATTCGGCGGCTATCTCTCTCAATCTTGAATGAGGACTTTTAGTCACTATTTCCTTCACTTTTGCGATGTTAACTTCAGTTGCAGAAGTTGATGGTCTACCAGAGCCAGGCAAATCTTCCATCACATCTCGACCGGTTTTGAAGGTTTTGCACCACTCTTAGGCACGTGCTTTTCATAAAGTCGATTCACATTTCACCTAAGTAAGCCTTCTCTAACATTTTCAGTGACTCCGAACACAAAATTCCATTGGCGATGCAAAATTTCGTTTGTTCGATGTTTTTGTCAGTTATGAAATCCACAATACACATTAGTTAGGATATAATCATATCACTAAAACCAGCACTGTATTTAATGTAAATAACAGATGTAACTCAAACTCCGCGCCAAAATGGAAAACAGTTGTGCCAATTTAACAACAACAATAAAAGACAAAAAATTGAATTTAGAAACAAATTATCCATTCCCGGTACTTTTTGACTGTATGTATATCGGCCAAGAAATAATTTACGTCATAAATGGAGCGAAAACTACGAATCCCTTTTGAAAAATATTGCACGTAGGTACGGAGGAATGCTTTGGCATACCATTTTAAGCTATCGTTCTTATAATATATTAATATTGGCAAACCGCGCGCCGCTTAAAACACTTAACGGTAATCTGTGCGCCGGAATCAATTACCCATCTAGTGTTGCTAAATTAATAATTGTTTACTCATTGCTTACAAATTATTTATTGTTTACGAATAATATAATTTTGAGTTGCTGTTTTGTTGTTACACTAGAAATGAATATTTTCAAAATTGAGCTGGTTTTTAGGGTAAATCCTACACTATACTTTAAAAAAAAATCGAGCTTTGTGATCCTCGATGGTGCGAATCCTCCACTCCACAGTCCACTTATAGGAATCCTCTTGCCAAAGAGGAATTGTACTATGCTGTGCCCTATCAGGGTCTACAATGGCTATTAGCTTTAAGCCTTTTTGACATCTTATTTTACCTAGTGGAACGCAAATAAATGAATATAAATATGAGTGCCTATAAAAACATTATCAAGTGTGTAGCTCTTGTTAACAATATTGTCTATTACCACTAGGCCTGACGCTCACTTACGACACGACGTGGCAAGGGATTTTCAAGTGAAAAATGACTAATCTCAAATGGAAGTACAGGTCACGATTCGATAATCTCAGTCTACGTAATAAGCAGATCTTTTAAAACTCCAATACTTCACTGATAGTCAGCCTTTGAAATACCTAATAGTTTTAATCGACTACTTAGTAAAATGTGTTTCCACCTTTACATGCTTTATTTTTTTGCAAATCAGCGGACTGGTACAGAGTTATTTTTTAAATCATTGTTAAATAAGTTAAATATTTCTTGTTAATATGGTCAATATTAAAACAATTTAAGATAATCGAGATTTTTATAGTTTTAAGTAGTTCCATAGACTAAATCGATACTGCTATAACCGCTGTCCGCTACAGTCGTCTGTCGTAGGCTGAATGTAGATACGACCTTTGTGCTTAAAAAATTAAGAACCTTTTCTAGTGCACACTAATCACAGCTTACTCCTGATTCTTTCTTTCCTTTTTATCTTGGGAAAAATGGCTGATAATAAATTATATGAGATTTTGGGGGTTTCTAGAAGTGCAAGTGAATCTGAAATAAAACGAGTAAGTGTACTTTTGCAAGTTTCTACAACGAACAGATCGCACATGTAATGTCATCTATTCGTTGCATGATTACTGTCCATTGTTCTCATCGTCGTCATTTTGGTATATTATTCCTTATTTTTTGTTTTCAGAGCTATCATAAATTGGCAAAAGAATTCCATCCTGATAAAAATCCCGCTGCAGGGGATAAATTTAAAGAAATTAGCTATGCATATGAAGTCTTGTCGGATACGAAGAAAAGGCAAACTTACGACAAGTATGGGTTGAAAGGTTTACAAGAGGGTGGGCAAGGTGGAGGATTCCCTCCCGATGATCTGTTTGGACACTTTTTTGGTGATATATTTGGCATGGGGGGAGGTGGTGGCAGCAGGGCTCGAGGACCTGCTCGTGGTGAAGATACCATGCATCCACTTAAAGTTACTTTAGAAGACATGTACATGGGTAAAACTACGAAATTACAACTAAGTAAAAATGTCATTTGCGGGCCTTGTAAAGGCATTGGAGGAAAACCAGGATCTGTTGTGATTTGTAAGGACTGTCATGGGCAGGGTGTTAAAGTGTCTTATCAGCAGATTGCACCGCATATGACTCGTCAATTCCAGTCTCGCTGCCCAACCTGTCACGGTCAAGGCGAAACCATTAATGAAAAAGATAAATGCCCAAAATGCAAAGGTAAGAAAGTTTTAAATGAAACGAAAATCTTGGAGGTGCATATTGAGAAAGGAATGCGTGAAAACCAAAAGATTTTCTTCAGAGGAGAAGGTGATCAGCAGCCTGACACTCAGCCTGGGGATGTGATTATTGTGCTGCAACAAAAGCCTCATGATATATTCCAGAGAACTAATGATGACCTTGTGATTAAACATGAAATTACACTAACTGAAGCATTGTGTGGTTTTGAATTTGTTATAAAGCATTTAGATGGCAGGGATTTACTTGTTAGACATGCTCCAGGAGAAGTGGTCAAACCTGGAGACCTCAAAGGCATACAGGGTGAAGGAATGCCCCAATTCAAAAATCCATTTGAGAAGGGTAATCTTTATATAAAGTTTGATGTTGTCTTCCCTGAAAACAACTTTGCTACTGAAGAGCAGTTGAAACAGATAGAAACTGTATTACCAGCCCGCCCAGCTTTTGTGATGCCTACTGGAGAAGATGTTGAGGAGGTTAATCTGATGGAGTACACAGCCAGTGAACGTAGCAGGGGCCGAGAGGAAGCTTACGCCAGTGATGATGAAGAACACATGCACACTGGGCCTGGTGTGCAGTGTGCTCACCAGTAGTTCAATTATCCACATGGATTTTTACTCAAACCTCACACTATATAATTTTATCATAGGTTATGTAAATTAAACTAAGTAGGTATACACTATACTGTTATACTTAGTTCACAGAATGCTAGAATTATTTGACTATTGCATGCAGTGTATTGACTTATTTGAAGAACTGTAATCCTATGCCTCTAGTTAAATTTGTTGCAGAATTCAAGGAAGTTGTAAGCTTTAGTCACAATGTATATTGTGGTTTGACTAATATACTGTAAAGATAGTGAAGTTAATTTGTTGTTAAAATTGGCTGTACGCTTTTAAAATCCAAAAAACATAGGTTTAGAAATAAAAGTTCAGTTTCAAGTAATAACCTGCCTGTGATACCTCATAGGTCTAATTGCTATCATTTCTAGGTGGTGTCAAAATTGTATTGTTTGTAATTTACAAAATGAGCTAGGTGATTTCGCCTTTCAGTTGGAGCTGTCTCTCAACTGCACTAGTTGGCTCAAACTTGGCACTAGAATAGTATTAATCCACTAATGGGTTATTGGATTCCATAATAATATGTATTATATGAAATGAAAAATAAAATTTAGTGATACCTTATGAATATATTTTAATTATGAACTACAAATCAAATAAACATTTTCGATTTAAATGCTTCAAAGAAATGTATAGTTCAATATTTAATATTATCTCCGCTTATTGTCAACCAAACATGATGTGACAGAAACAAAATCGCATTTCAATGCTGATAACGTAATATTTTGTCATCATGAAAATCAAGCAATTCAAAACTTTTATTTATTTCGGATCAAACTTTCATTATATACGATATTTATCCATAGACTTAATGTGTTAGTAAATATACTTAGAAACTATGTTAGCAATAAATACAAACAAAAATCCTCATAACACCGTACACCAGGTACACAAATTAAATCAATTGTAATGGAATCATGTTTCGAGTTTTGCAAGTCACTACTAGAAGACTTTTAGATAGCTTATTTCTTTCAAAATGAATTGGTAGGGGATAACAACTTCTGTATCAAGAAAATGTTGCTTTTAACAAAATAAAGTTCAACACATTTGTGAAGGTTTTGTAAAGGTTTTTATTTATAAATATAATTTTGTTTTATTTGGTTCCATACAGAAAATATCCTAAATAATTTTTTGTTTTGCTATAAATATAAATATTTGCACTAGATCTTTAACTCCAGTCCACTAGGCATTACCTGAAAAAAAGATATTTTATTTTACTAATTTTCTTTATTTCTCTAATACATTTTCTTTACAAAGTTCTCTTGAGTTCGTATAATCTAATGAATTCTTCGTCGACCCAACCGCCTATTGCGTCGTCAAGCGCTCGGGCTAATTCTTAGCACTCAATATTTAGTACTAAACGGATCTACGGTGGGGTACACTTGTGGTAGGGACGCCGTCGTGCCCTAAGATGAGTAATAATCTTGTGTGTGCGCGCATGATAAGACAGCGCGCGGCCAAAATAGGAACTATTCTTTTGTCGACATCATTTTTTGTTGTTTTATTATTAGTTTTTGTAGCAAATAACTGCTATAGTTAGAGTGAATTAAAGTGCTGGCAGGGATATTATATTGATCATCATCATCTGCCTAACCTTTTCTCAACTATGTTGAGGCGGCTTCCAGTCTAACCGGAAGCAGCTGAATACCAGTGTTTAATTAACATACAGTGACTGCCTATCTGACCGCTACAACCCAGTTACTGGGCAACACGATGCCCCTTGTTAAACTGGTTATCATCTGACAACCGGGCTATATATCCGCCGGATATCGGGCTTCAGGCAGCTGGGACCAACGGTTTAACGTGCTTTAGGAGGCACGGAGGAGTCGATATGTTAGGAACGGTCACCCATCCACAGACTGACCTCGGCAAGCGCAGCTTTACCGTCGATCAACCCGTGCACCTATTTTTATTTAGACACGAGCTCCACTTTCCAAGAAGAACGAGACAATAACTGACATTAAAATCTAATTTCAGAGTGTGCAGTGTTTTGTTTGCATATATTATTTAAATACTTACTTCCTTTCGATATTGACTCAATTGATTCACAATACTTTTTGAAATCCTTTTTACTTCTGCAAAGTACATTTAAATTGATTTGGCTTAATCCCAATTCACGTAGTTTATCCAATCTCTGCTTTACCGTCTTTTGAGATGCTGACAAAACTCTAGGTTTACTGGCAATCTCTTCTACATCAAAACCTTCCGTTGTAAGGAAGTCTAAAAAAAGTTTCACCTAAAAATACACTGCAATTATATAAATTACTTGGCACATATACAGGTTGGAAGGGGCATCGACACACAACCTGATAGCATGAGTTCAGGACACGATTCTGCATTCATTGTCTTTCTAGCATTGAAATATTTTATTGGCTTCAGGTTGTAAGTTGATTGCTTTTCCACCTTGTGTTATGGAATAGTTTAAAATTGTAATTTTAGTTATTATGGCAACCTTTGTTACACGAATGGTTTTGAGTGCGGGTATTTTAAAACACATATCTTGAATATTATCAACAGACACATTTAAACGACTTGCAAGATATGTCTGTTTTGAATTGCTTTTACCCAAGATGGTCTTTGTTTCTTGTGAAATAGTTATAGATCTGAAAAAAAAAAACAATGAAAAATGAGTAAACTCATCAAATAGAACTATAAATTATTTAAATACCAGTCGTTGTTATAATGCTGTTAGTACAATCACTGAGTTTATGCACCCACAATACAGGAGAACTTCCTAGTGTGGGGTAATGTTAAAAAAAATATATTTACATACTAGATTTCTGTACAACAAGTCTAAATAAGTTTCAGTTGAGACGACCGATGTGGCGCGGCGGGCGAAGGTCCGCCTGCGACGCATGAGGTTGCGGGTTCGATTCCCGCCTTGGGACAAATGTTTGTACGATCTACAAATATTTGTTCCGGGTGTTCTGGGTATTTGCTATGTATAATAAAAATATCTATCCATGTAATGTATTGTATTAAGTATATCAGTCATCTAGTACCCATAACACAAGCTCTGCTTAGCTTGGGGCTAGATGATGCTGTGTGGATTGTCCAGCAATATTATTATATTATTATCCCCTTTATTTAAAATCTTTCTTATAAATTATATTTTTAAATATTTCAATATTAATACAAAAAAAAAAAACATTTAAAAATATAAAAAATAGTGGCCCACCGGTATCGGGAACAGGGTCCAAGCTACCGGCGGTCAGGGCTCCAGAGAGAGGAATCGCCTAACTATACGCGCCGTGTCCAGAAGAACTGCTTTCTGAATCAAGCCCTTGATCCAGCTGCCTAACGCGAGCCTCCTTAGATGTTGGTCAAGGCTCTTAGCTATTAAGCCATTGGCTGACACGACTATCGGTACAACGATTGCTGAGTCCACATCCCACATGTCGACAACCTCGCGAGCCAAGTCAAGATACTTGATTTGTTTATCTTTCTCGGCTTTCACGAGGTTCCCGTCATGCGGGACCGTTACATCAATAATCGTTGCGCGCCTCTCGATTCGATCCATCACCACTATATCAGGCTTATTGGCTACAATAGTCCTGTCAGTGATGATGGATCGGTCCCAATACAAAGTGACACTGCCATTTTCAAGAACTGGGTCGGGCACATACTTGTAGTATGGCACTTCCGATTCTACAAGACTGTATTTTAGAGCAAGTTGCTGATGGATAATCCTGGCTACTAGGTTGTGCCTATGCAAATACTCTTCGTTAGCAAGACGAGAACAACCAGAGATAATGTGGCGGATTGATTCGCCTGGACGGTGGCATGCCCGACAGATGTCAACCGTACCATCCTTTACAATAAATCTCCGATAGTTATTCGTCATGATAACTTCGTCCATAATTGCACAGACAAAACCTTCGGTTTCCCCAAAGAGGTCACCGAAACGCAGCCAAGATACGGACGCTAACTGATCTACATCAGGCCCATGTAGGGCCTGGAAAAAGCGTCCGTGAAGCTCCTTACTCTGCCATACTTCCTTGCGATCGTTAGTGTCAAGTACTACAGGTTTGCGCCAGTTCTCTTTAGCCAACGAGAGCGGGGTGAGGCCCTGGTCCACCGCGACTACATCTCGATGCATCCCCACGTCGGTTTCTAGGAAATAATCCCTGAGACTACATATCTCGCGATTATGGAGGGTCTTAGCATTTAAAAAGCCTCGACCCCCACACTTTCGCGGGATATACAGTCTCATAACCGATGAACGTGGGTGATGCATTCGAGATGCCGTCAGGAATGTACGGACTCTCCTATCCAGGGCGTCAAGTTCTGTTTGAGTCCATTTGAGTATGCCGAAAGAGTACATCAAGACTGGCATGACCCAACCGTTGAAGGCACGCACCTTGTTACCGCCTGACAAAAGACTATTACATACTTTCTTCAGGCGGCCAAAGAAGCGCTCCTTCAACGATTGCTTCATGTCAGCAGCATTAATGCCCAATGCTTCCGACATACCCAAATACTTATAGGTTTCGATTGGAGAGAGGGCTCTAAAGTTTATGAAATCCGGGAGTTGGGTTCCCACGGATTCCACAATCTTCCCTCGCTTTACATGCATGACCGCACATTTGTCCACATATTATTATTATTATTATAGTTTCTGCAGAAACTGAGACGAGCTCAGCTTTCTGAGCTTCTGCAGAAGGTTCAGTTTTGGTTGGACACTAATAATATTTATTATTTATTTTGTTATTATACCTATTTAATATATCTTCAGAACATCTAACCATCCATGGATATAGATTGTCAATACCCATATTTTGAACGCTTTGTAGCCTCTCATGGATTGTTTCGTGATTATACTTTAACACCCAGAGGTCCCTCAGTATCCGATCTGCTGCCACATTGAAATCTGAAATAATATTATGTTTTCCTGTTTAAAAAGTATGTCTAACAATACTAATAGCTAGGCTTAAAGATTGTTTTCCCAAGCTAGTTGATACAATGCATCCTAATTTCTTACCTATTAACTCATCTAATGCTTTCTTAATCCAATTAAATGATAAACTATATATGAAAGTTCTCTTAGCAAGCTTTTCACTTAGTACTGATGGTGGCACCTGTAAAGCACACATGAATTCACTGAAAAGATAAACAATAAACACCGAGATATTCTGAAAACTGAAAAAAATATACCTTTAAACGAGATGCAATATAGTATAATCTGTTTTTGCAAAATCCTTTACTTTCATCATCTTTTGTGGTTTTACATATATGAATCAAAGTTCTTACTGGTAGTCTATAAAAAGGTAAAGCATCCTCAGCTGACTCAAAATTGAGAGCTAAAACGACTTTTGCTTTGTGGGCATCAAATCCTAAAACAAGGTTCAACACACAGAGTTAGAGATACGGTTATCCGTGTCTCATTAAATAGAGAAACAAGTCGTAGAACATATATAAAGTATTACCACTTTTCTCTACAGTCCTTGTTCTAGTCTTGGTACTAGAAGTTATTGTATTAATAGTATTACTGCACGAATATATTTTTAAAATACTTGTTAAAGTTGATGCAGATTTAAGTTTATAAATCTTGTAATACGACAGATAAATTGGTCTTGCTAAAATCATAGAAAATACTGATCTTAAAACCATTGTTTCGATTGAGATATGTTATACTCGAAATTAGACGCTTATCGGAAAAAATGAATCGGAAAACTCTTCACTACAATGGCTTTTGTTGATTCGTTTTTCATTTAGGACCAATAAAGTACAACCGTCGGTCAACTCGACTGTCAACTGTAATCCTGAATTCCTGACTTCTGCCAAATGTGAACAGTCAACAGGGTTGCCAGATAGCGAAATTTTTTTTCTAGTACCAGGCCTGCTAAATATCTCGTACTTTCAATACATAATTTCGTGTTTTTTTTTATTATCCTTAATAATTATACACCATAATGGCGTATACAATTTGAGGCTGACAAATGAAAAAAAAACATCATTGATTCGCATTTTTATAACAATTTGACTGGAATTTATATAAAATAATACAAATTATTCACTTTTCTTTACACAATACCTACTTATATTTAAAATCATTTTATTCATATCTTTAAAAAATACAAATTATTTACGTTTTTTGTCACAATTTGAATTTTCTACTAGTAAATTTGTTAATGATTTGTAATGTAGCAGGGATATTGGTTAAATCTTTTACATTTTTATTGTCAATATTTAAATTGTCTTTGATGCTTTGAAAATTTGAAATGAATACAATTTCCATTGCGATTTGGGCGTTTAGCACTTTTTGCTGCTAAAAGTATACCATTTACTGAATCCGTAATAAGACGTGTTCTAAGGTTTGTTTTTATTAAACTGTTTTTGCTGTAAACCCGTTCACAGTCTGCATTTGCTTGAGGCAACTGTGAGAGCAAATATGGCCAACTCAGAGAAATCTTATTTTAATGAACATTTCCCAGAACTCATCAGGTTCTTTAGTATCTAATTAAAGCTATTCAGTGTAGTCCTAGTACCTCTTGCAATAGGCCATATTCTCCATTGATTCTCTGAAGAAAAGAAAAAATAGGGTAAAATTCTGAAATACGCTGGAACTTTAAATTTTGGAACTACAAATTGTAAATATATTGCCCCACCCACGTTTCAGTTACAGCAAAAGAGATAAGAAATCAATGTCCTTAGTGTCATCTCGTATAGGTATCATCATAAATACATCTTGCGGGTATTCCCCGGTCAACGACTCATGATACATTTAGTGAAGTACTGAGTGGATCGTGATGAGAATAATCAAAAATGTATATAGTTATTGTTCACAAAATTGCATTCCACGAAATAAGTAATTCATTTGTTAAGCACCGTGATTATGATTGAGTTATAAATAAGTATAATAAGATATTAATGAGTACTAATGACATGAGCGTTAAGTAGTTAAGCGTTTCAAGGGTTCTGCTATTAAACACACCAACCACCTAGTGCCATCAGTCGACCGATACACTCCCTCGCATATCAGTAAGGTCCGTATACCAAGGCATACCCTAACAAGATCCTGATGACCTTATAACTTTCCTCCGGGAGAGTAATATGGCCACCAGTACTCTTCGCAAACCCCGACCGCCGTCCTTCCATGCCCTCCCAGACCCTCGCTCGAGCCAGTGATTTCATCCCTAAATAATACCTATCGATCAGGTTCACATAAACATAGTAAACTACATTCATTCCGAGACATTGCTAGTAACAGTTGCTAGAAATAGTAGGTACCTACACGGTCCCACAACAAAAAGCCGAAGTGAAATAACAACGAGGTAGGATAACAACTAGGTAGATTCATAGCTTTTCTAATACTTTAATAATTTTATTTTTGAACTTATTTTCGTATTTGCCAACAAGTACTTCAAGTTTAGAACATTTTCTGATTAGAACATTTTCTCCTAAGATACTTCGTTAAAAATATCAATAACACGCAACTAATGACGGTCGCTTCGTCGAGGTGAAGTACGCCGGTGATGTTTATCATTTTCCTCGCGGTGTCGAGATCTTCGACGTCGTCTGTCACTACTTTCAGAACGTCTTGAAGTCATTCTTTTAGATACGTCCGTTTCCGGTGATTCAGACCACCTCCATGATCGCACTGAGGAGCGGGAAGACCTGCAAAATAATATTTAAATTTATTATATTGTAAGTAATTATTATTATGTTAAGTTAATACCCTTGACTCACCTATCTTTGTCTTTTACGATTTTTTTAGTACGGTATCTATTATATAAGCTAATTGGATTTCTGAACACATGAAGAAGATTACAAGCACGACCCTTTGGGCAACTCTTCTGTGACTGTAGACCTGTAAATAATTTCACATTAATTTCATTTCCGCCACATTGCATAGTTACAAATTATATCCACACAAAGTATTTATTATTTACCACATAAAGCTTTTTTCCAGGAATTTATGCGACAAAACCGTAAAGAAAGCTGCCTGCCTCCATACCAGCGTGTTTGTAAAGATCGATAAGCCGCTACAGCACATCGTAGCTCAGCAAATTCTATGTATGTGTTTCCTCGAAGATGTTTTTCATAATTATTACAAACCTACAATCAGAAGAAATCTTTACTGCAACATTTTTTTAAATAAATATACTAGGTAGGATATTTGAATTCAGGTAGGTAAATAGAACTTGTAAGACTTGTATACGAACCTCATTTCATTCATTATAAAATGGTCAACCATGTGTAGAAGATCCCTAAAAATCTGAACTTGTTTGAGTAGATATATTTAATTTGTACAATAAGTAATTCTTAAAATAATCCATTCCTTAGATTTTGGATGCCTATTATGGATATTTAAAAACATTTAGGTACCTATGTGACAACTATTACGAAGTCAACAACCTGTGCTAACACAAGATGAATGATCACCTGCTTTACTTGGCTTGATGAGGCTTTTAGAGTTAATTTGATTGGATTTGTAGGTGTACATTTTAAGCAAGCTAATACTATCACCATAATGGCAAGTCAATCTTTAAGTTATCATAGGTCTCTCAATGGTCATTACAATGCAAAACTATGTATAATCTTGCCATAATCAGGACTGACACGATAGATAAGGATACAGCTGGTTATAATAATAAAAATGTATTGTATTGTCTTGCACATTTCAGTTTGAATTATAATTTTATTACTCACCATAAAATGTGTTATTGTACCAAATTTTTCAAATTCAGATAATACATCAAAGAAAAAGTCTTTATATTCATTATATGTATCACTATCCTCAAATTCTAGCATAATGTCTGTGTCATATTCATTGACATTTGCATTACTTAACCCAAAATGGTTATAAAAATTTGTACCTAGTAACACCTAAAATAAAAATGTTGTTTCATTAATGCTTTAGTTGTACTCTTAATGCACATAGAGTAATATAAATTTTGCCCACATGATGGCTTGCAATCAAACATAAGTGTCATTAAATATTTTCTATGAAAAGGATATACTTTGCTGATGCCAGGGTATTGATGGTTCCTTGAACATAGATTGCCAAATCGACAACATGCTGTTTTAGAGAAAAATGGACAGAGTTCAGCATCAGGCCTCGTCTCATGCATCACTTTCAATTCCGACGGAGGCTCAACCGAATCACCACATAAAAACAAATCTAATTTATCCATGAACATGTCTTGTTTTCTTTTCATTTTCTCTTGAGCTTCCTTTATTCTCTGTTCTTCTATTTGTATTTTCTTTTGCTCTAACTCCCATTCCTGCCATAAAGCATTGTAATGATGAAATTTATTAGATATTTATGGTGTAGACTACCTGCAATCTACATCCAGTTTAAAACAGTAAAAATTAAAACAAGATGTGACAGACTAGACAGCAGAGCAGTGGTGAGGTGTGTATATTTGCAAGGGGAAAGCTAAAGAAAAAATCTGTTCAGTTCTACACATAACAATAATACAATGCCCTCCAAAAGAAACCTAGAACCTTCAGATTTTTATCCCCAGCACTTGTTTTCTATTTCTGTCTCTGTCATTAGTAGACAGACAGTACTTATAGTGCCATGGCGGTAGAGTGGGTCTTATCAATCTTATAGGGAACCCGGTAGGAAGTATGCTATGCCATAGCAAAAGAGTGATATTCAGAACATTTGTAGTGTTGTGTTTAAAAAAAAAATTAAAAATTTGGGTATTAAATTTCTTAAATATAAAAAAATTACAATGCAATATTACCAGTTTTAGCTTAGCCTCTTCTTCAAGGCGCTTTTGTTTTAGTCTTTCTTTTTCTTCTTGAAGCTTTTTCCATTGTGCATTTGCAATTTTTTCAGCTTGAATCCATTTTTCGTTTTCTTCATCATTCTGTTTATTAATTTGTTCAAGTATCAATTTCTCCTCCAATTCTTGTTGCTTGATAAACCATTCAGTTAAGGTATTTTTTTCTGGAATGCAATTTTAATTATTTCAACATTAATTATCTAAATAAGCATTTTATTACCTTTGCATTCTTAAATATGAATTGCTCTCATGTAAAAGCTTTTTGAAATTTAAGAATATGGCATGACAATATCATACAGAATTATGGTGGGCATTGAAAGAGATAGGTTTACTTAACAAACATGTGGAGCTTATTTGTGCTATGTACAATTAATCTAGTAACTACATCAAGTTAGCTGCTGGCACCACTTACTAGGTCAGTATAGCTTGCACCAAGGGTTTATTTTAAAACCTTGCCTCTTCCAGTTGATGGCCGTTCTGATGGCGGATATGCAGGAAGAGGCACCCTAATGCATGCTGTTTGCCAAAGAGATCCAGAGCAGACTGGAGAAATGACAATAAAATTTGGAGAATGTATTCTTGAAAATCAGCAGAACCAAATACAAAACTATATTCTGCTATGTTTACTTTTTAGTTTGGGAGACATAGAGCTAAGTGGCATGATGCCAAAGTAAATCAGACTGTCAAGCAAAAGAATAGCACTGGATGGATGTAATGACGGGTCATGGGAGCAACCTGCGACTTTCACATTCCCCTTAAACACATGGGGAATATTTATAAAACAATGGTTAATTCTGCTGTCATTGCTTGCATTGATTGGAATATTAGTTTACAAAAGGGATATATGAAAGGCAATTACATGAAATGTGATGTGTTACTCAATGAATAAAATACTGATGACAAATGACATGAAGTATGGAAGTGGTACTGGTGACTGAAAAGTTGTGTAAATCAATTATCTTAGCGAGTGTGGGACAACTGTAAACAAGGACTACAATAATGTAGAAGATGAGGATCCAAAAACTTAAGAAAGAAGGCTAATCAGAATACAACACAATTTATATACAATGACTGACAATGATTCTTACTGACTTAAGTACCTCTTTCTTTAGCTTGGATTGTGCGTATGCGTTTTCTTCTTTCTTTTTTCGCAATTTTCCTCCATTCTGCATGCCTGAAATGTAAAGAGTATTATTTCTATCACTATTTAAGGTAAATAAACAATTACAGTAAGCAGTTTTTGTCACTATTCCTACTTGCCTTCCCATATTTATCTTAAAAATACAATTGATCATAGGCTACCGCCTCTACTCAACTCTCTGATGGGAACATTTTGTTTTCCTCTCTGCTTTTGCCGGCGACTAAAAAAATTATGGCTAAGAATTTTTTACTCATAACATCTACACAAACCATTTGTGATTTGCTGTCATTTTTGAGTTTTGACAGTGTTTGACGGGTGTCGTTTCACTTCACTTGATTGCAAGAACAATGATTTGAACCATAGATGTTTTGATAAAAAGTGAACTGGTTTGACTTGTTTATTTCCGTTTGAATTATAGAAGTTTGTTCTTTTTAATTGGTTCGTTCGAATACCAAGAATAATTGTCGTCAGACAATACTGTACAGTCAGATATACGGACTGAACTAAATGCGTTGTCCGGCCAGAGCCAAGTTCGATCGTCTGTTATCAGTAGTATTCAAAAGAATTCACTATCCGCTACATGTGGGTAGTAAGTAGTAAACGGGAAATAAGTCGTTACTCCGCAATCGTTAAAATGGAAAGCGACACGCACAAGATCAAGAATTTAATTTATTGTAATAAAGAGGATGATTTTATTGAGCTTTTGCGCTGTGGCTTGGACCCTAATTTCGAAGGTGGTTGGCCCATCAGGTTAGCGGCCCGATATGGCTGCACTACAATAGTAGAAACATTGTTGCAATTTGGAGCGAATCCTCATTTATTGAGCGAATCTGGTGAGTTACTTTTACATATTAAACATAAGATCGGTAACGCTGTTCATTTATGGTATAAAAGTTAATACTCACACGACTTAACACTTAAGTTAACTTATCTAGTTATATATACCTACGAATGCTACTTTTACACCGGGAGCAATCGAAGTTTCTATTCTTTTTTTCTGATTTGCTGAGGATTCCGGAATTGCTTATGCTTAAATACCGATGTACCTATGAGAAAATTACTGTGGTGGCCCTAACTTAATATGCTGGCTGTGATGAAAGCTTAAGGTCTTGGGTTCGATTCCTAGGTTAGGCAAAGTATTACTGCATTTTCCATTATGAATTTCTCATTCACAGCTAGGAGTTGAAACTCTTGACCGGTTGATAGCAATGGGCTCGCCCCTAATACCTACATAGGGCTTTATGTATTACAGACGTAATGTAGATGTAGGTACACCGTTGCTCATCCCTTCGGATAATACACGTGTGAAATTATGTAATGTTCATAATACAGGTGCGTCAACTTTACAACTAGCAGTATTTTCTGGTGAACACTGGGACACTGACAAATGGACGCCTTTATTGTCATGTTGCGATTCATCCCAACTAGCTGACGGAGCAGCTGTGGCAATTATTTTTAATAACGTCCTAGCTTTGAAGAAGATTTTGGGTACTGGAAGATGTAATACTAATATTCCTACAACTTTAACAGGTACCTACCTAGTTACTTATTTTCAGGTTTATAATAATAACTACTCAGATCACTTAATACACTACTCAGATCTGTTAAGTACATGCCTACTTGCACCTTGATGGGGGCGACTGCGAACCAATCAAGTGCACTGCTCTGTAACTACTCTTCAAAATTATGGAATTGACAACGCTTTCGTCGCTCATTAAGCTTTCCCAGCACCATAACTTTTTAAATTTCAGGCAAAACATTGGAACTATTGGCAAAAGGCTACAAATTGACTCATTTGATGAATCCACCTACTATACAAAATTATAATGAACATACGATAATGTCACCAAGGATATCAAGACATCCAGATCGAGCGGTAACTAAATATATTTACTTTTTTGCTTTCTATACTTTAGGTTTCAGTGTTCCAATAGTCTAGGTACTCTAGGTAGGTATTATGTTGCGGATAGTAACGAATAGAGGAGTTATTATTAAGATTATATAATTTCGTTGTTAAAACTGATCTTTTGCATTTTGATACTTTTTCAGGAGCCAGCCAGAGCCTTATTATCTCCATACCACGGACATAGAAACTTATCACCGTCAGTAGCCCGATTTTTTCATCAAACAGCAAGTCAGTCGTCTTTATCACCGTCAAGAAGAGGAGTTTTGTTGACGTCCTCGCCCACAAATGAGTCTAATAGCTGATCTTATTCATCTCATCTTTATTCGATTCATCTTCCACGATATCCATACTTTATACAATTTATACTTACTACGTTGTTTGGAAGGCGGAGTGTTCTGGTCTGGCTTTGTAGATAATCCCGGAATATCTAAACGGTAGGTATCCAAAGTACGACTTTTAATAAGCTGGTTTTTAATATATAATGTGATCATAAGAAACGAATTTATGAAAAAAAACACACAGTACATAAAAAAACCTTCATAAGAGATTCCAGTACAGTACCTTGTTGGTTATTTTATTAACATATTCAACACCATAGACTTTTTTTCAATGTTTTTTGAGATCTAGTTTTGTCAACTTATTGCATCGAATTAAAATTCGTACTTTAACTACTACCTGAAACGTTAATAATATTTTAATGTAAGTAGGTAAGTACATTTGAAGAACTTATTGACTTTTATTAATTTCTTATTGTATATTACTAAAATATTCCAATATATAATCAATTGTTTGTACACTGCGATTAGTTTTAATACTGACTTAATTACAATGACCAATTTATTAATTGCTATTTTTTTAAACGTTGACTAATTATTAATCTGTAAGAAATAATAAAGACACTAATTAAAATAGCTGCTTTGTTTTATTAATTAAGTACATTTTTAAGCGATATTTTTTAAGTGAAAGTAGACGTAAGACATTGACCAATTTCTATTCTACTCTTTATTTTTCTTTAAAAAAACATTACCCCACACCAGGAATTTCTCTTGTTTCGTGTGAGCATTTACAAACACTTAAACTCACCTACAAAAATAACCAGACCCGGAACAACTGTAAGCCATGTAAATATTTGTTCCGTGCAGGAATCGAACCCGCGACACGCAGCGCTGCAGTCAATCGTTCAGCCACTGTGCAATCATGCTGTCAATTATTATTAATATATAGAAAGTTACACTTAACTTAACACTAATTAAAATGGCTCCTTTATTTTATTAAGTATATTTTTAAACATTGGTAGTCTAAAATAAGGTAGATAAAAAATTGGAACAAACGAAAAGTACAACATTGCACTAGGTTTTTTGTTCACCGTACGGCGGCGTCGCGTATCGCCACGGATATTGTGATTATGGTTTCCTACAGACTCTAAAAATTAAAGATGTTATACAAACTATGCAGTTCATGCTTTTATCTCCATGAACTTCCCAATGATACGACACCTCTCCCTGGTTTCCGGAAACATCCGAATGAACCAACGTGTTAAGTCCGCCTCTGTACATCTGTGCGCTTAAAGTATTAAATAAATAAACCAACACAATAATAAAAATAACTGCAACTAAATCCACAAACAAATATTCGTGGCGAGTAGGTAAGTATGAAAATGTTGTTAAATATAAAATATTCGTATTCTAGGGATAAGATGAACACTCAAATTCAATTTAAGTATGTCTGTACACTCGAGATTGCTGTGTTGGAGTGCAAAGACTCACTGCTTGCGTTTCTGGTAGACTATCGTTTGGCACCTAAAACAATGCACGTGATTAAGTAATTAATAATTTCCATTCAATCCTAGATCTTTAGGACGAAGACCGCTATATTGTGTTCACTGTGTTGAGAAATCGCCACCTCAATGCAGTTAAAGTCCGTTAGTTAGTAAAACTACTGCGAGAAGAAGACTTGTTGAATCAAACCTTAAGCCAAAAAAAGCCTCAGCCTCAGTCTCTTCCATCAGGGCCCTGAAACAGGCCCTAAGAATACTCCCCAACATCGCCTCCAAAACCTCGTCTTTGCCATTTTAAAATCGCGGTACCACGGTGTATAGTATAGAATTAAGTATAGTACCTGCTAAGTTTTGAAAGGCCAATGTACCTATATGAAACTAGAAAAACGTAGACGAGTACTTACAATCAGGTGCTCATTTTCATGATGTATTTCTTGTATTAGAATTTTTAGTGGCGTACCGAGAAGATTGGTCATTTTACTGTTAAGGCAGCTCAAAAATCTTGAGATAATTACTTTCTGAAGCAAGAGAGTAAGTCTTGTATTAGGTACGTGCTTTAATTGTAATACAACTATGATCTAAGAACTAGGTGACTGGTCCTAAGGCCCAGTAAATCGATATTTCCGTGTCATACTATGAAATTTGTGGAAATGAAAGAAAACATTTTATTTATTATCATAGTTGTTTAACGTTCTTTGTATTTTGTTTTATAAAGTAGGTAAGTATCTAAAATATTTGACTTTATGTTAATTTTATTATTTAGTTACTTTCAATTGTTTTACTTTTTTGCGCGGAACACTAATTTGTATTTCTAAAATAAAATAGTACTACAACAAATAGGTATCTACCTTCTTCCTTTTTGATTCTGGTATTAACCTAACTTACCTCTAACGGTTTTGGAGTCGGAGTCACAATAGGAAAATTTCTGACAACACATAGCTTTGGGTACAGTAATGGCTCTCCGCGCCAGAACTGAATTGAGTAATACGAAGATTCTTCTTCCGGCAGACGATATCCGTGCTGTTAACATGGCAAAAGGCACACTTACTATCCTGACATTGTCCCATTTTGAAGGATACAGAAACATATTATAGATTGGCAGACAGTTCATCAATATGTGGGCAATATGGTCAGATAGTGCGCGTCGATAAAAAGTCAAATATGTGGTCGTAGCCAGGTTGGTTAGTTCAATGACGACTAACTATACAATACAATAAGGGTCTGAAGAACTAAGCAATTCAGGAGCAATGCATCTGCATGCCTTGGAAGAGTATGCGGCAATGTAAAGCAACACTTTATGACTTACGATATTTTTCCAGTGGCGACGTAAATCTTTATACGATTTGAATTTAGAAATTCCGGGGAAATCGTTGTGACTCTCTTCGATGATAGCTTTGTTCAGGCTGGAACAATAAGGAAGTTCGGTGCCTTTGCG
Source organism: Phlogophora meticulosa (assembly GCA_905147745.2). Classification (NCBI taxonomy): domain Eukaryota; kingdom Metazoa; phylum Arthropoda; class Insecta; order Lepidoptera; family Noctuidae; genus Phlogophora; species Phlogophora meticulosa. Next base: position 10,678,869 of record LR990522.1, on the reverse strand, counting down.
GTAGCTGCGCGGTGTAGGATGTGTGTTGCCGCCTGTCAACGAACGACTGTGTCGCATCACCACACCCCACACCCACAATCGTCTCAGTTAAGACAATGCGTAGAGACAGCCGCCTAATTTAAATATTCTTAAGTTTTTTGCAATTTGCAACTCATTATAAAGGTTGTAACTTGTAAGTTATTAGTGACCGTAACAAACATACATTTCTCAAAATATAATATTATCTACAACTCTCTACAGCTTCGCTTTGTTATGGGGTGGCTCTCAGAGACTGGACCACAACCAGAAGCAAGAGGTCATGTGCTGTACCTACAGGTACGGTCGCAGCCGAACACTTCGGGGAGGGTCACTACTTGAGGGGAAATAATTGTCTATAGAGGTTTTTCAATTTGAAGCTGTGCACCAAGCGCAGTGATAGAGTCAAAGTGTTCGATGACCAGGTTGGGCACTCCGCCAGAGTTTACCACAATGATAGCACCCGGCCTATACGCTACAGTACTTTCCGAAGAACCCATGCATGTCCGGAGAGCACGTGTGTTAGCGGGAAAGTAATTAAAGCGCGCCATTCCATATCTCCAACCAAATTATCATCACGGGTCTAACCGCCGCTATTGCGGCGTTGGTAAGCAGGAGGGTATGTCTATAGTTAAGTATTTAGGTAAATTTAAATTCCTTCCCTAATTCGCTCTTCAATTGCGAAATTAGTGCTTAAAACTAGTGATAGTTCACAATGTTAGTGTGATACACACTAACAGGAAACAAAGTTACTTAGTCCACACCTTGGCAGGACTCGTACCCATTCGCCAGGCTCTAAACCTTCTTCGGATTTCGTTAAGTTTATTTTCACAGCATTGATTTCAATAATAGTGTTAATTTCTGTAAGTAAAGAAGAACCTACGTTGAAATCACCGTACGTGGTATTTATTCATACTTAGTAAGTAGGTAGATACTATGTTTTAGTACCTACCTACCTACTAATTTTAAGGTAGGTGTCACTAATTACTAGGCAGGTATCTACTCTTTTGTCTTGTGTCTTGGCCACCATTACAAGAGAACGTTATTCAATAAAGATTAAATTTTATTCAGTCAATCTATTTTATTTCTCTAGCAGCCAGTTTCGACGTGATACAAAGAAGAACTTAAAACTAGATTTCTGAAACGTACGTTTAATTTGGACACATTGACTGACATGGACGCGTGACAAAATAATGATTGGATTGACTTTTGATAATTCAATCAACATACAAACGACTAAGTGGCGTTGGCGGCCGCTGCTACAGGCGGCATTTTCAATACCATTGACGAAAGTATTCTATCGTTCAGCACTTTGGATACGAACCTAACGTGTCCCAATGGAAAAAAACTGACTGCTTTGAATGCGGTCCAGAAAACCGGCGTACGTAGGTAAGTATGTCCTCAAAAAACCCAAGATAAGTAACGTAACGTACCGTTAACTGAAATATTGTATTTGACACCTTCTTGAGGTCCCTTTGCAGTTAGAAATTCTCTATTATTGATGAGATAATTGTCTTCCAATGTATTCCATACAGGTGCGATTCTTGCGGTCATAGTGTAATGGAAACATTTTTGATATATTTCTGTAGTGACCGATTTAATTCCAGCATCCTTAAAACCACAAGTGGACCTTTTACTTAATCATTAGAAAAATATCCTTACTTCCATATCTGCGTAATAAACTCCATTATTTAAAGATTTCTATACAAATTTTAACACTAAAATGCAGTAATTCCAACAATATAACACAAGTAGTAAGTACATACTTCGCAAGCGACTTGGTGCGCGTCGAAGTCGTATTTTCTCTATGAACTTTAACATCCCCTCCACCCCCTTTTAAGCATAGTTTCGAAGTATAATATATCCTATGTTAATCGTTGATAATGTAGATTTCCATAGGTGTAAGAATATTAAAAGTTTTATTTTCCGAGAAGCTCGAAAAACTATTTGAGCTTATCCATTACAAACAAACATAAAGATAATCAAATCTTTCCTCTTTTTCATTTATTCAATGAAGTATAATGTAAATAAAAAACAAACGCTAATTGAAAAGGTATCTTACCTGCATTAGCGAAAACTTAACAAATAAAGTGTTTAATCTATCAAAGTCATCTCCGGTTTTATTGAAAATTATATGCACTTGCTTAACGTCAGTCTTGTCTGGACAAGCCAAGATTGATGAGTTAGAGAATATTATCATTCTGAAAAATAAGTATGAGGCGTCGGTTGGTAATAAAAATAAATAAAAAATAAGATTGAGTAAATTAATAAAAAATAAGTTGTTGAATACGAGATCATTTACCTGCATTTAAGTATCTTCCAATGGTAATCTGAGGGTGTGGATCTGTCATGCTTATCACTGACATTCGCAATAGCAATAACGTAACCCAGCTTATTTATATCGGGATTTACTATATTTATTCTCATCTTGCCAATACTTAATGAATATTTATGTTCTGCTAAAAATGAATACTTAATCAAGTTTCAGAAACTTCAAAAAAGTGGCGCCAATTTTTTTTTTTTACGTGACTTCAAATAGCTCAGGTATAATAATGTCTTCGGGAAAAAATAACACACGTGCGTTTCTTTAACGTTTTTCGTAATTCACTAATCAATTTGCGACGAGCTTAGGTAGAAAAGTTTCCTACAAATAAATTTGTAGAGTACCTTCTAGAACTACAAATAAGAAAACAGGCAAGGAACGAGTCGCCCACCGAAATTTCCGGACCTCAGCGGGAATTTTTTTTTTCCGATTTCAATTTTTTCGTGTTTTTTTTCGTATTTTCACCGATTTCTTACGTAAATTGCGAATCGAAAAAAGAAAAGTTAACTTTTCTTTTTTTTAAAGGTATAATTATCGGCATGTAACTTGGCAAGAGTCGTTAGATGCGCACAAGTCGTTTTTTAGGTCTCGTTGGTAGTCAAGCGGGACGCGGGGTATGAGGTACGTCAATCCGAGCGCGCGATTGGTGCAACAGTCGACAGTTGCCTCCCGAACTCCCGATTACACTTGCGTGCACGAAAATTGTACCCTTTGTTTTTGTTGTGTTTATGTTAAAAAGTTCTTGTTATTGTTTTTGAATTTATTTTTTGTTACAAGTTGATGTTATTGTTGTTGTTTTAAATTTTAAAATTAAGGCGAAAAAAGGTACTTATGCCTTTTTCCGCATACTTTCCTCGTGTGCATATTATTTATAACTCCCAATAAACTTTACGAATTCCACTCCCTTCTTCAACTTTCTTCTAATCAGATATTATTAAATATAAATGATGGCAATAACCATAAAATAATGACGATCAATAAAAGTCACCACTTTTTTGTTCCACTAAGCTAAGTGCACGATGCGCGAACTTACCCCCACTACGCCAAAACCTTGCCAACTTACGTGCCAGTGACTATAGTCCCACTGTCACAAACTCTGATTCTAATTTAGTCATTAGAATCTAATATTGGGATCCAGGAGAAATTGAGACAACGCCTCAACTATGCCTGTTATAGTAACTCGTGTTTTTGCACTTGGAAAGCACTATTTGGTGAAGTGGAACGATGAAGTGATGAAGACCACAGATGGCCACAAGAACTACTCAATATTAAGTATTTCATAGTCAAGTCGTAATAATTGTATAATTTAATATTTCGAGGCAATTTATGCTCTTCACAATGCATATGGCGAAGTACCACGAGAAATCCTCAACAACTATATTGAAAAAAGCATTATTTTGTAAAAAGTGATAATTAGTTGAAGCTATTGTATCTTGGAAAAATTAAAAAGCCACAAAAAGAAAACTTTTTATAAACTCAACCGAAACTAAAGTCATTTTATACCTTTTAGTATCTTGTCGTTGTTTTAAGATGTTAAATAATAGTTTTTTTTTTTTTTTTACTCTACAATAATAGTATAGGTCAAGTGATAGTTAATTTTACACGCCTTGATAGTCAGTGGTCGAGAGGACATTGAAATATCAGGTTCATAACAATCTCAAGTGGTTATATCGTCTTAGACCTTCGGTAGTAAGCTTATTATTTGAGAGGTATTAAATAATTACTATGTACGATCACATTGATAATTGCCAGGTTTGATCCCACCAATCATTAGCATCACTACTTCTTGACTGCAAAAAATCTCTTTGAATGAAAGCCAATCTTCAAGTTAGTTTTTTAATCATATTAAAATAATATTAGGCATGGTTAACTAAATTCGGTAAGTATTTTACACAACTAAAGTACACATTATCAAAAATCAAATACATTATTTTAGCTTGATCAGCTTATCTAATTTTACACATAATCTCAATCACAGATCCCTTGATTGCGAAAGTTCAATTAAAAAAAACTGCAATACATACTAGCTACCCCATCGTGATTTTTAGGGCTAGTTTATTCCTTATTTATTGCAAGCTATCACTTATTGTAATCGCCTTTCGTACTGTAAAAATCATTATAAACATACAAAAATACTTTTTTTCATTCGTTGGACACGCAATAGGGATGACATTTTTTCTACTGCCATATGTATGTTATAAAAAATATTGGACATGTATTTTTTTCTTTTTATAAGTAATCAAAAGACTACATTCGAGTTAAAATGTAGCAAGATGCCACGCTTATGTAGTATGTATACTGAGTTCTGACGCTTTAAATGCGTTTTATCTTATTGTTTATTAATATTACAAAGCAAAATACGTGTCTAATATTTTTTATTATATAACTGACAGACTAAATAAAAATACCTAATTCCTTTTATTTACCAAGGCATCATCTCTGTTTCATTCAAGCTGAAGTTTATTTCTAAGTCAATTCAATTAATAAATTTACCAATCAATGTTATTTATCTTACAATGTCATCACTTGCTTTGGCAAATTGGCACCCTCGGAGGTGGGGAATAAATGAGATTTTTTATACATTAAGACACATCATAATATTATTAATTGTTAGGTTGATTTTCAAACTGATCACGAGCTTTGCGTAGCACTCCTTGAGTCTTGTGAATCTCTCTACAAATAGCACGTTGAACACTTCTCTTGCGTAAATTAGCGGCGTTTAGTTGCATCAAAGTTTCTGCGAGTGTCGCCTTGGTACGTGCGAGCTTTTGCTTCAATGTTACATTCTCCTCATATAATGAACCTGCAAAAGAAAGTTCACATAAATGAAAGTTACATAAAGACTAGAAAAGTTATGGTTGTTTAATATTTTTGGGCAATTTTACAAATCATAGTTTAGTCTAGAAGAGTACCTAAATTATCTTTTCAATAAGTTATATTATGCGTGACGTCAAGGTGTATAGCAGCATAGGAATTGTAAATAATAAAGCTATTTAATACTTACGAGGTGACAGAGCAACAGGATCGTTTTGTTCCAAGCTTGATAGCCTATCACTATCGATACCTTGATCTGGTGAAGTAGGTCGGTCTTCTTCCGAGTGAGGACATTCGTGTACAATAGCTACTTTATCATTGGCGTCCAAAGCCATTTTACGCGTAACTTCTATCTCAAGTTGAGAGTTCACTTCCAATGCATTAGAAAGCTTTTCACGTGTCTCTTCTAGCTCTCTTTCAATCCGCAGTCTATCGTGTTGGGCGCGTGCTCTTTCTAATGCAGCTTGCGACGCTTGAACGGTAGCTTCATCTGCAGCGCGCCTCAAGGAACGCTCCGTCTCCATAAACGTAGCTTCCAACTCTTGTCTTTCAGATCTTAATCTATCAGCAGTTTGAACAGAATCAGAGAACTTCTGCTCGACCTCCTTAACTCTACATTCTAGGCTTGCGACAGTACTCCTCAGATCATCTAAGGATTTATTGGCATCAGCCAAACTTGATTGTTCAGACACTAAATTTTCTTTCAATTCATTATTTTCTGTGATCAGTTCATTGATTTGATCCTTTGAAAACTCAAGTTTACTATTTAGGTCATTGTTCTCCTCCTCTAACTGTTCAGTTCGCTTAGTGAGATGGGTCAGTTCCTCAATCAAGGTTTCAGTGGTAGGTTTATTGTCTTCTGATCGGGATCCATACGATACACGTGCTCGCCTAGAGCGAACTTTACTAATATCAGTACTAGATTCGCGCAGACCGACACCAGTATCACACAGTCCTACGCGAGCGAGCGATACATTCCTATCTGGCTCTGACCAACATTCAGACTCCGATATGATGTCTGCTTGAGGGAAATGTTTGAATAAAGCTTTTCTTTGTACCGAATATCTGTTGTCGTCGCTACATGCCACATGGTGACCAAACATCAAAGTTAAATCTTCAATTCTCAACGACTGCGATATATCCATATTACTCTCGTCCATGGTGAATTCCTCCGGCGCCATTGATTCATCCAACTCCAAACCAACAGGCAAGGCGAGACTTTGTTCTAGAATACTTTCAGCCAACTTTTTCTTATCCTCACCAAGTACACATCTATAACATAATAAATAATACAATCAAAATAAAATACGATAGCTTTTTATTGTATTATAACTACGGTGTAATTTTTTGATTTAAAGTTTATAACCAGCTCGCACAATGCTAAATGTTAATTACACAATTGAATTTTTACTTACTTGTGTGATAGTAGTTTATCGAGGAAATATGCCAATCCTTGTAGTCTTTTAGTAAGCAGCTGTTGGAGATTTCTGAAATTATGAAAAGAATGGTATAGCTCAATCAGACATTGAAGCACTGTTAAAACACACGTGTATACGGCGTTTATAAATTATTGTTACCCTGCATCGACATTCTGAATGGTCTCGAAGTGTTTCTGCAAATCCCTGACTTTGCTTTCTAGGTCCTTGATATGTTCGTCTTTACACTTCAGTATTTCCTCGTATTTCTCTAATTGTGAGTCGCTTACATGCGCATAAACTAATTCCTTGTCCTAGAAAAACATACATTCTTAATAAATCTGCAAAATACATTTATTTGTTTATTAACATGCCTGAAAAAATATGAGTAGCCACAACTTACTAGTTTTATTTTTTTGATTTCTTTGTCTTGCTGTTGAATTTTTTTCATACATCCTTTAATCATTTGTAAAGCCTTTTTGTTTTCCCTGCGTAATCTGACAAGTTCATCCTGTAACAAAGTATTTAATCTTATTAACATGTAATAAATTAATTCTAATATTTGTAAAAAAACAACCCGATTCGATGTATGCGATGATGCCTTTGAGACCAGTATAAACATTAAATACTTATGGGAAGTGCAAATAGGGATGATGCCTATGGAGAGAAGCCGTCCGTTTTAGCTTGTGGCTAAATAAAAACAGCCGCACGGTTTGATCGGAGGTAAAGCTACGCCTACCGAGGTCAGTCTGCGGATGCATGACCATTCGTAACATATCGAGACTCCTCCGTGCCTCAGAAAGCACGTTAAGCCGTTGGTTCCGGCTGTCATTTATACATCTTTGAAAGTCGCGAGAGCCCGAAAGTCTGACAACCAGTCTTACCAGACTTTTTGGGGTATTGTGTTGCCCAGTCAATGGGTTGTGGAGGTCAGATACAGTCGCACCATATAAAATGGTATTCAGCTGTATCCGGTTAGACTGGAAGCCGACCCCAAACATAATTGGGTAAAGGCTAGGCAGATGATTTTATTCCATTTCCATTGATTGGAACGTATTTTTTGCTTTAGCATATTAAAATAAATAAAACTGATTAAAGTGGAGGCTCGCTACGTCACTAGAATTTAAAAACTACATACGCGTGACGTCATTCCACAATTTAAATCAATATATTGACGTAATCTTTCGATAACGCAAAAAAAAATGGTCATCATCAGTATTGCAACTATGTTTATGTTTGCTTCCGTCAGATCCTTTACCAGATTGCCTGTGGTATAGTTAACGGCACCGGGCACGGATTTTGAATGCTGACCTCGAGTTGCGTAGTAGTCGATTTTAGCATTAAGTGCCTATGCACCAAATTACCCTCGTTACTGCGTCCAGGGCTCAAGATCCTTTCCGGTGCTTATACAGAAGTAATCTAAGGTCCTAATAACATAAGGCCAGTATATGATTTGGTGCGATATACTTACCAAGTCGTCGTTATTAACCGTAACAGCCAAATAATCCCTGAAACACAATTTACAAATGGTAATCACTACTGAGCACAGAGAAAAACTAAATAAAGAATATCTTAAATGTTTCTTACCCAGCCGATTCCGATTCTGCACATGTATCATCAACAGGCTCTTTCTTTTCAGTCTCCTAAAATATAAGTAAATTTGAACAAATTAAATAGATGTATGGGTCATAAAATAGCGGCCGCAGCGTATCGGGTCCTAGTATTTGTTTTGGCAAAATAAAAACCACGTTCAACGGTTTTTTTTTATTTTAGCCATCTATGTAAGCTCAGCATTTTGGCTTGGCAATAAACGTGTTAATGTATGATGAGCTTAAAAAAAATTCGGTGCCCGAGGAATTATCTACGGTTGAAATAATTCTATATTTAAATAATAATTTATTTTATTACATCAACCATTCGCTGTAGCTGGAAAATTGATGATTTGATCATATACCTGGTCCTGTGTTGTTATTTCTTTTTTTATAATACTGCTATTGTTCATGGATATTTCTACACTATCCGTAGATATGGACCCCTGTAAAAAAAAGGCAGTTCAGATTAGTTATTCATCAGAAACATTATTTATTCAAATGGCAAACAGATATTGCTTGGAAGTTTGTCTTCTTCCCAGCATATTTATACAATAGGGAATAATTAAGAGCGAGGCGTTTTTGGGGACGGTTTTAGGGTTTGTCGTCAAAAAAGTGCTGCTTCTTAAACAAATTTGAATAATCGATGTTTGATTTCATTTGATTCCATGTTTAGATAGTATATACCTGTTGTTCCAACACATCAATGGCTTCTGCGGCTGCGGCAAGAAGTTCTTGTTTATCACTTAGTTGCCTTCTTAATTCCTCTACTTCCACTTGAAGTCTTACATTGTGTTCCAAAAGGCCCTAGAAAAAACATAACACGTATTAAACAGAAATAGGTATAGTCGAATTCTTTACCAGCTACCAAAAAAAAAAAACAAAATTGATTCTATCTATCCGTCACATAGACTTTGTCGTTTTATGACGTGCAAGTCAACATTAGTGTGATAAAGCAATTACGAGGTCGATTTTAGTACTCTTATTCAACAAACGCAATCGTCGCGCTTGTCGATATATGTACTCTTATATACATGAATTTGCTTTGTATAGCGCGGGTTTCTCTAACAATTTTATTTAGCTTAGTCAGTGAACATACAATAGACATGTAGATGTATGAACTGAACTCTAGAGCCCGTCTTATGCCCATTTTCAATAACGCTAGGCAAAACCTAAATGAATAGGTACCTAATAAAATAAAGAGTTTTTATTTAGTTGTCGCCTAGTGTTAGTAAAAACAGGCATCAGTTTCACAAACACAACTTACTTGAACAGCTGGTGGCGATCCAGTTCCCAATTTCTCTTCAAGAAAATATATCCTCAGTTTCAAATGAAAGTTTTCTTTTCTTAAACCATTGAGTTGCTCTTCATACTGTTTCATGCTAATACCACTAGCGGCTGTAACATCTGTCGAAACATAATTTTAATTTTATTGTCATCATCATCTTCCACCTAGCGTTTCCCCGACTATGTTGGAGACGGGTTTAAATTTACCCGGATGCATTTGAATACCAATGTACACGGAGTGACCGCCTATCTGACCTCTACAACCCAGTTACTGGATAACACGATAGCCATTAGATATGAGCGCAGTGAGTAATTTTGATGGCGGGGCGTCGGAGACGTGAGGTAAAAAGAAACAAGGTAAGTGTGGGTTGGACCGCGCACAGTACAGAGTTCATAACGGGATGAATATTTACGCATGCACTGTATTGAATTTAAGGACTGCAAAAAGTAAATTTGTAATAGTATTTCTTAAAGAAACTATGCAAAAAAAATATTCATGCGGTCGTAACTTTAGAATCGCATATCTCAACAACTATAATATTATACGTAAATAAAAAATCGCTCCGAGCCATCATGACGGCACGGTTGGCGCGGTGGCTGAGCAATTCCCGCTTTTATGGCCTACAGATAGTTGTTCCGTATCTGACTATTCGTGTATGAAGGTTTTAAATGTTTGTAAACGCATCCATGATACAGGAAAAAAAAACCTAGAGTGCAGAAAAGTTAAAAAAAAAAGTAAAACCACGCTCGATCAAGGAGGGTTGGCGATTGCTGACTTATACTAAATATATTTTTTCCAATATTTATGATATTGAGTTCCAACGATAAGCCACACTATATGTACGGAATCTAGCCCGAGGGCGTCCTATCTACCCCGTACGTATTTTTATTTTTGGGGATTTTCCCTTTACTTTTGCTGTAAGACCTTGCTTTTATCCAAAATTGACAATTCTAGGTCAACCGGAAGTACCCTATAGGTTTTGGGTCGAAAACCTATATGGTAGTTTCCGTTGACCTACACAATCACGAAATTTGGAAAAAGGCAAGGTAAAAAAATAGGTAAGGTTAGGTACGGAATCTTCGGTGCGCGAGTCCGACTCGCGCTGTTGGCCGGCTTTTTTAACTAGGGAAGGGACTGATTTTAATTTTATCATGCTACATTTTTATCCGAGTTTACTTTCAATTCTAGTTTTAGGAACTTGCAAATCTCGTCACCGTAAATTCTAAACTAAGTTCGCGGAATAATAGAAAACCTACGGTGACAATCATAAAGACACACAGGTCAAAGAAGGACAACTTTAAAGAAGAAAGAGTAAAACGTCCTTTGTATGTTACAAAGGAGGTTTTACTCTTGGAAAGGTTCAAAATATATACGCACCATGTCCTTCAGAAGAGGGTAACGCCATTTCTTGTAGTTTTCGCGGGCTGGTACTGCAAATAAAACAGAATAATTAAGTAAAAGAGAGAAAATAAAACACGTGTCCAATTATTATTTTAAATACACAACATGTATTTTTTATTAAGTGCACGGATTTATTTTTTCATCCGATTGTATGTGATTGTAGTTGGAGTTATTATTAACTTAATTTCGTTACACCATTGCTATGCAGTACATTGTATGTACCTTTCGCAGCATTTTATCGATATATATATTTAAACAAAATAAATAAATGTGTAACATCAGGACGGACAGACGGGACAGACAGTCAGACGGTCAGAGCAACAGCTAGACAGATGGTAACACGGACAGACAGACATACTGGAATTGTAAGGGTTTCGTTATTTCTATTAGGCTACGGAACCCTACAAATTGTCGTTTACCGAAATATTTATAGAGTCACAAAAATGAGATTTCGATTCCTGTTTTTTATTAGTAAACTTAAGCCATTACAAAATGAGTTCTTACTTTGGTCCAATACTAAACCTTTCAATCAGTTTCTGTCTTCCGAACTTTATTTTCAACTGAGATTTCAGTGCATACTCAGTTTAAAATCAGTTACTATCCGGCTTTAAATAAAGGAGGAGTATAGGAGATTATGCATTCCACGATGATTTTTTGAGTAATTACAATTATTTATCTGTAATTACTAGGCCCACTTTCGCGATTTTATACATTTGGTAGAGGATGTAATAATATTAACATGTGGAACCATGAATTTGAAAATTAGTCATTAACTTCTTGAATGGTCTGAGTTCAATAATAGGTTTTAGCTTTTTACATTTAAACCTTTCAGTGTCGGAATAAAGTTCAAAATTCAATATTGTCTCGATAGTTTAAACCTAGGATTAAAGGTATTTTTTTGTTGAGTTTGAAGAGGTTTGTTTTTGTATTGGTACAAAACACTCGTCATGTGAACCCCAAAGCGAATCGCATTATACTGTCAAAAAATATATAATACATAATATTGAAACAGCTATGCCGATGCCCCGACGGCTGATCGCTGCGTAGTTACGAGCCCCTACGATCGAGTAGAGGGGAAACGTAGTTATATTTAAAGATAGTGTTATTGTTTTCTTATTTGTAATGTGTTGTTATTAGAGTTATTTTAGTATGTATTTTGAACTATATGCTCACCTAAAGGGAGAAGATATACCAGCTCCCTGTTTAGAGTTATGCATCCTAGGCAATGTTGCCATTGTATTTGTGCAAAAACTTGTTATATAACCACACTACCAAATGCACATATCACATATCGACAATAACTATAGATACTTAACAGAGTTAACAGAAACAAAAACACTACATTTAATGAACGCAAATCGACGACAACTGGAAATTATTTCTGTCGTATACCATTAAAGTAACAGATAACGATTGTTATTATGCGTATGAAACACGATTGCACATTAAAACACTTCCAAGTGTTACCAAATAACTTTACAAAATTGTAAATAAACAATAGCGTAATTACTAAATCACATTGTATTATATTTGACGTTATACACGATAGGTTACTGAATTTAGGACGAATGGGATACGGGACTTCGAGTGGGATTCGGGAACGATCGCATATCATCGGGAGTCGCTGAGCGAGTTACGCAGATAGCCAGCATTTTGGTACATATTGAAGGGGGAATAGGAAAAAGAAAGAGATAGATGCTGCGTTGTTAGACAGAGATAAATGGACCGAAGGCGGATACTGTGAACTACACAATATACAGAAATAGAAGTGGTGGCGCCATTAAGCATGCTCTGTTCCAAATTTTGAATTTATGCCTTACTTCCTGCATCAACGCGTTTAAACAAAATGTTAGGCGAAGATGTTTCATAATATTAAAATATCATTACTAATAACTCCAATAAGTGGGTAATGAAGTTAAAGCGGACTGTTTGTGTTTTACCGAAGTATTTTTTTATGTAGGTACAGTCGAACAAGTAGTTATCAATGTTACGAGGGTGTTAAGGAGTCAATTATTTTACGTCACTCTTTAATTACGCCATAAGGTTAAACTAAACCCAATAAATTTAAAAATAGTAGCATTATATATTTTTTTTTTTCACATTCGCTTCATGTAAAATACATCCTTTTTCAAATTAATTATTCACCTACATCTGGTTTGACTGGAAGCCGACCCCAACATATGTAGTTGGGAAAAGGCTATGCCAATGATGATGATTTTCTTTCACGATGGTTTAGTGCCTAGTTTGAAATGCCCTGAAGAATTAGAGGTATGGAAAAGTTGCATTATTTTTGCCCAGTATACCAATTACAACAAATAGCTTGTTCGACTGTACCTACCTATCTTTCTACGTTAGATTAGATTACTATCGCGATGCTCGGATTAGTATCACTCCGCTCACTCTCAACTCTTAAGCCACCGCAGAAGCGAAGTGGAGTTAAATTCCATTTTTTTTTGTTTTTATACTTTGATGGATGCTTTGAGAAAAGACGCATCATCTTATACGTTCCGCTTAAAATAAATTATAAAATATTGATGACGGCAAGTGCCTTTCCTCGTCAAATCTTACCCTTGCGATATAATATGCACAATCATTTCATATAGGGCTGCCAAAAGGCACTAGTGCATCATCATCATGATCCTCCTGCCCTTATCCCAATTTATTTGGGGTCAGCGCATCATCATAAGTCACCTCCTTCCTAGCCATATCATCTTTCACACAATTCAACCCACTGTTCCTTGGGTACCTTCTACTCTTGTAACCGTCCACATTCATACTCAAAACATCCTCACAACATGATCCTCATTCCTTCACATCACATACGAATGCCATGACAACCAAGTTCCACACAACTTCTCAGTCACAGGCGCCATTTTCAGGTTTCTCCTGTATATACTCGGTATATACTCTGTATACGGCGCTGCTGGCCTTTCTCGGGGAACTGGGGTGGATCGGATAAGGTATTGTCCCACCCTATACGCAAAATACGCGCTACGTCGTGGAGTTGCGGAAATCGGCCCGTCTAACAATACAATACAATAAATACTCTGTATACACTTAAGTATTTTAGTCACTTATGAATTGCCCTATTTGTTAAAAAGTTGAATGCATGAATTTCATTATATATAAATTCAAACAGGTTCGAGAACCATGTGGATTAAGTGGAAGGCTTGTAATTAAATTAGTGAATGTCAAGTATACTCAAACAGAAAAAAAAGGTTATCTTAACTTTTCAAGAAATAGGGATCCCGGTGATGCTCACCCCACATACACCAAATATTTGGCACACATTTGCTCAACCACTGTGATTGAAAATAATTAAGTAAAGGTGCCATTTGATGAGAGTATTTAGCTTTGATATATTATCTAGTATCTACTCACACCCCTTGGAAATATAATGAGACAGTAAGGGTGTAGATGTAGTTGAACATGATGTTAACAAATTATAGTTTTTTATTACCTGTCACTCAAACAAATAAATCAGACCTCAGATTTCTAAACTCTAAGGTAAAACCAAACATCAATTTAACACAATTTGTACTGAATCCTAAAAAAAAATACTGTTGGATAATAATGACTGTAATTTACCAATGTCCAAAAATTGTGATTCTTTAATCCCAGTATTGAAACGTCAATATTATTAATTCGGGAATTCAGAGATATATTCCACTCAATGTTACTTTGTTCCTTGTAAAACTAAACAGTTCAAATATTGATCTTCTAAGTTTAGTAAAAATATTGATATCTCTTCCGATCTCTGATGACTCAAATACTTCCGACAAATAGAGTGGTAGAGAGTCTAGATTCAAGTTTCTGTGAGATTCCCAAGCTAACTAGATGGACTTATACAGCGTAAAGTCACAGCAGGATTTGAGGAATCAAGAGACAAATTACAACAGTTTTTTTTCAGCCATTTTTTAACATGTGTCACAAAAGGAGGCTCGGCAAACTTTGAACACTACTAAAAATAAGCCGAGAGAAAGCAGTTCTATGTTAATACATTCTCTTGTGGATGGACCATTACATGGGCAGAATCCAATGTTTAGAGTATACTTTGACTACTGCCTGTGCTGTAGGATAGAACATTATGATACTCGGATCATATTTCCTTTGTTAGTTAGTCGGGCTGTCTTAGGGGCAGGTCGCTTAGAAATTATGTGTAAAACAAACCTTTCGGCCTAAGTAATAAAATAGCGATAATAGGCCAAAATAGTGTCAGATGGGCAGGGTCGCATTCGGACAGATACAGGCTGGACTGTGGGGTGAGGCAGGGGGGAATAACCTCTCCGCGCCTCTTTAACCTGTATTTGAACCAATTGATCGAGGAGCTCAGCAGCACCAAAGTCGGTTGTTCCGTTGATGGCGTTTGTATAAACAACATAAGTTACGCGGATGACATGGTGTTGCTGAGCCCGTCTCTTTCTGCGATGCGCAGGCTTTTGAACATTTGCGAGACCTACGCGGAGGCCCATGGGCTTAGATATAACCCAAAGAAGAGTGAATACATGATCTTCAAAGCTGGTACTAAAAGCTACTCAACTCAACCACTTGTATCTCTTTGCGGGTCAAATTTGAATAAAGTAGATCGTTTTAAGTATCTGGGTCACTGGGTCTCTGATGATCTGTCTGACAATGCGGACATCGAGAGGGAGCGAAGGGCGTTGTCCGTCCGGTGCAACATGTTGGCTCGTAGGTTTGCACGTTGTTCTTCACAGGTAAAAACAACCTTGTTCAAGGCATACTGCCAGACTTTTTACACGTGCAGCCTGTGGACCAACTTCACTCTGCGGGCGTACAACGCGCTTCGTGTCCAGTACAACAACGCGTTCAGAATTCTGATAGGGCGGCCCCGGTTTTGTAGCGCATCAGCGATGTTCGCTGATGCTACTACCAATGACTTCTACGGAATAATCCGGAAAAGGAGTGCATCGTTTCTGCGTCGCTGTAGGGGCAGTTCGAACGGAATCCTGAGCGTGTTGTCCGAGCGGTGGGATTCTCCTTTCTTACGGAGATGGCTGCAGCTGCATGCCAGCGCCTGCACTTATTACCATCTCTGAACGTATGACATTTTATTTTATTGATTTAAATTTTTGACATTTTAGTAATTTATTATATTTTTTGACATTTTTTAAATTTTTGTATTTGATTTATAATTTTAATTTCAATTTCTGTAATTATTTTGTAATTTTTAATGGAATGTGTTGTGTATGTGTTGTGTGAATTTAACTTGTTATAAAATTATTATTTGTTGAAATGTATATGGGTTATAGACCTGAAATAAATGAATTATTATTATTATTATTATTAAGTAGATACTAGATTAAAATTCAGGTAAGTACTCACATAACACCAACTTCTGCAGGCATTAGTTCAGCCATTTCAAAGCAACGTCTCAGTTTATTTATAATTCAGTCAAATTCCCCAATGTGCTGAAAAAAAAAGCACCAGGTAGTTATAAAGGTTTACAAATGCCTACGTGCTGAATTAAAAATTACGCTGCGCTTTAGTTAGTAAATAAAAAGTTATGTCAACACATCTGTTTGATATTTCTGCAAGCAGTTTTAGTTGACATACGAACTAGTACTGGTACTAACAAAACATAACGTTGATGTAATATTATTTAATATAAATAATAAGAGTATTCAATAAAGCTACCTTTTTTAAATTCTCCGTTGTTCAATCACTCACTTCACTGTTCACTTTTTAACTTTTCAAACAAGCAACGAGTCGTTATTACTGTTGCTTACTAGTGTTACTCCAACTAACTCTACTACTACGTACATTTTTTTAACGTTCTTTAGATGTTTTAGTCGATTTAAAGTAACTTTCGCCATCTTTTAAGAATTAATGAAAGAAGCTAACCTATCTGAATAAACCTAATACCTAAATCATAAAACCTAATATAATGAGACGATGAAATGTTCATTCTACTGCATGGCGGTCCCGCAAGCTCACGAAAGCCATACAACCAACTCATGGTTACTACACGAATGTCACCAACGATCAAACCAGGTGTGCTTCAATCCATTGAATGTTATTGTGAATGCCCCACAATAATATTATTGTGGGGCATTCACAATTGCCCGCCTTTCAAAGCAGGGAGGGCCTATCTAAGCAGCAACTGCGCACAGTCACAGCTGCCGTAACCGGCCATGAGACATTTCAAAAAACATCTATTTGTCATATTTCGTTCTATCGTATCGTTCTGTGTGGTCCCGGACTAAGAATAGGACCACCCCATTTCATCCCGTGGGTGTCGTAAGAGGCGACTAAGGGAACTTTGAGACCAGGTGCATAACAATAAGCACCTTAGGTCACCCGCACGGTGGCGCGTAAACCACCAACGATAGCATTCCCAAGGAGGGTTGGTGTCAGGCAGGCGGCCGACTGTAAAAAAAAATATGCCAAAACCATTGCAGCATGGAAAGTCAAAGAAGACATGCTGCGCCGACCCCAAATGAAATTGGGATAAGGGCAAGAGGATGATGATCTATTTGTCATATTAGTTTCAGACAGCCCACTATGCAGAGCCTGTATTGAGAAGGATAAGACAGCATCCCATATGCTACTCAACAGCAGGTCGCTGCATACAGATCAAAATACTTTGGTAACCCAAGTATTCTTCAGGAGATTGACCACATCAAATCGGTGTTGTGGCCGTGTGTGTTGGTGGTGGCCGTTCTTGAGAAGTGGGGATGGATCGAGGAGTGTCCCACCAATTGAGGTGTTGTTGTTGTTTGTCCCCTTGTTTTACTGAAAAGAAATTGCCAAATTTTCATTACCCAAACAAATTTTCGCATAATTTCATTTGCCAAATATTATTACTTACCAAAAAAATTATTTAAATTAAATTAAATTCATTTATTTCAGATTTCAAAAGATCCATATTCATATTAAAATTATAAAATCCATATTAATAATTATCGGTAAAATTAAATAGAAATAAATCAATCAAAATAGAATTAAAATAGTATCAATAAAATTAAAAATAAAATAATATAAAATAAAATTAACCACATTACATACAATTAAAAAAATTAAAATAAAAAATAACAAACAGAATTCAAATCAAATAATAGGACAAACACATTAAGCACAGCTCGCAACATGTCTGCTACAGCATCGCCTGATATACGGGCAGTCAAGCCTCCCGGCAATCATCGCCAGAACTGTATTGGAGCTGCCCCGCACCCTGCGCACCAAGGACGCGCACCGCTTGCGCATGGTGGCGTGAAAACAGTCGGTGCGCGCTTCCGCAAACATGCCCGAGGCGCTGCAGAAACGGGGCAGCCCCAACACTGCCCTGAATGCGTTGTTGTACTGAACGCGGAGAGCGCTGTACCTAGCCTGCGTATAATTAACCCACAGGCTACACGTGTGTAGTGATGTGCAATATGCTTTGAAAAGAGTGATCTTTACCTGATCGGAGCAACGTGTAAACCTGCGGGCCAGCATATTTGCTCTCACCGACAGGGCCCTCCGCTCGCGTTCGATGTCAGCAAGATCTTTGAGGTCAGCAGTGACTATGTGCCCTAAATACTTAAATTGGTCCACCCAGTCTAAGGGCAAACCGTTAAGAGGAACAGCGGCACCATTTCGAGATGTTTGCCACCCCTGGCCTCAAAAACCATGCACTGGCTTTTTGCTACATTATATTTAAGTCCGTGTCTACAGGCATACTCTTCACAGGTCTGTAGCAGCTTCCTCAACCCACACACCGACGCGCTGAGCAACACCATGTCGTCCGCATAACTAAGGTTGTTAACACACACGCCATCAACATGGCAGCCGACATGCTGACTGCTGAGCGCGACGATTAGTGCATCCATGTACAGGTTAAACAGAGTTGGCGAGGTCAAACCACCCTGTCTCACCCCGCACACTAGCCGATACGGCTCCGACATTGCCCCCGCCCATCTGACAATATTAACCTGATGCATATACCAATATTTAAATATACTGACCAACTCAGGTGGCAAGGCAATACTGTTCAACTTTTCCCACAGCAGGTCATAAGCAACCAGGTCAAAGGCCCTGGACAGGTCGAGAAAACACGCGTACACAGGAGTTTTGCGCTCCGTATAGTATCCGACGGTATGCTTAAGACACAGTATCGCATTTTCAATGGACAGTTTGGGTCTAAATCCAAACTGGTTACTGTGCAGATTCACATATTTGTCTAACTGTGTATTAAGCAAACCGTCAAACACTTTTGCCACAATCGTGGCAAGGGAGATTGGTCTGTAGTTGTTTTTATCAGCCAGGTCACCAGATTTATTTTTTACCACAGGTACAACTACAGATTTCATAAGATCCGATGGCAAGTAAGAGTGGCCCACGCATAGTGATAAGAACATTGCCAATATTCTGAAAATATGCGGGCCAGCATACTGCAGGTGCTCAATGCTGAGGCCATTGTGCCCCGGGGATTTGCCTCTCGTCATGTTCCTAATAAGTTTAGAGACCTCTTTTGCAGTGAACCTTACCCCGACTGCCACATTTGGTGACTCAGCATTGTGCACCCCCCCAGCTGGCCCCAAAGGGGACTGGATAGAAAAATGGTCCCTAAAGACATTTGCAATGTCCCCGTGGTCACTTATCCCATCGATGCTCACGGGAAAACTAGGCCTGATGTTGGTTTTGTTCGTGCTCTTCCAGAAACCTCGGAAATCCCCCTTAGAATGCTTCTCCGCAAGGGTGTCCATAAGTCTCTGGTTTTGCAAATCTTGGCATGCTTTTAATCGCGATTTAAACCTTCTTCTGGTGTCACACATATCTACATACATGACACCAGATTTAGGCTTCCCACACGATACCCATTCAACAAACTTCAGCCGAGCCTCCCTATGAGCATCTCTGACGTGTTTATTCCACCCCACCACACGTTGCCCACTCCTACCTATATTTACAAATAATTGTTACGTTGTGCAAAACGGCAGGATCCCGAGGTGTTGACCCACCCAAACGCAAAATACGTCCAGAGTCGCAGAGACAGAAATCAGCCCGTAATATTATTATACAAGTTTACCTTTTTTCACGTCCTCTGACCGGTACTGCTTTTACCATTTTATAATTTGTCAGTGAAGATTGGAGTCTTCTAACATAGGTATATCGTTTATTTAAAAGAAGGTCCCTTTTTTTTTGTTAACGGGGGGAAACCTTCAAAAGGCGCCTGGACTTTTGGGGAAAAGACCGGGGAGTGTGGGATTCTTACCTCACTAAAACCACTCCAGGACCCCCTGTGTGCAATGCCTGTTAGGGCAGGGCAGGCAGAGCATCCCTGAGGAGACGGTTAAGGTGTCTTCCCTGAACCTCCCTGCCGCCGTCTTCCCTAAGGTCACTCGGTGGGCGAACAGAGTCCCCCCCACTCTGAGCACCCGCGACACCAGAATCCCACCTGCGTTAAATGATGCAGGTGGAGTCGACGTTCTCGACGCCTTCTTCTCCGAGCGGGATCGGCCTTTCACGATCCCGCTCTAAAAGGAGGTCCCTACATAAAATTTAATGCAATAGTTGCAGAATTTTCTACATAATTTTTCCCTTATGCTTTTAGTCGAGTAGTGGCTGTCACTACTGCCACTGTCAACTCTTTGTGTCAGTCAGTGTAGTGTAATGTCTCATGTCAGAATTTTGAGGTTATGTGTCGAAAACTAACATTCGTGAAGAAAAGATAATCTCCTCACTTGTTATATATCGCTATGGCCCTTTCTTTTAACGTTCGGTCTTTAGTGAGAAGATTAGTGTTGTCTGATTTTCGTCCCTCTATTCGCTTTTACTCAGATCAACCAGAAGGATCTAATGAAGAACAGAAAGAAATTGATCCTACCAAGGATAGAACTAAAATAGTTCCTGTTGAAACTAGCATAAAATATATGCAGAGTAAAGCTTATCAGCAAACGTACGGAGAGAGTGCTGTTTGGGCCTTGTATAGACGTAACCATAAAGGTGGTTTTGCCCCAAGGAAGACAAGAAAGTCCTGCGTCAGAAATGGTGTGATATCTACCGGGAATCCTTGCCCCATTTGTCGAGACGAATATTTAGTTTTGGATCACAGGAATACAAAACTCCTGGAACAGTTCATATCTGAGTACACTGGACAGGTATAATATCATCATCTATTCCACAATTATATAAATAAATATTGCTGGACAATCCACACAGCATCATCTAGCCCCAAGCTAAGCAGAGCTTGTGTTATGGGTACTAGATGACTGATATACTTAATACAATATACATTACATAGATAGATATTTTTATTATATATAGGAAATACCCATTACACCCAGAACAAATATTTGTAGATTGTACAAACATTTGTCCCAAGGCAGGAATCGAACCCGCAACCTCTTGCGTCGCAGGCGGACCTTCGCCCACCGCACCACATCGGTCGTCAAAAGACAATAAAATTGATTGATTGAAATAAGATTGATCTTTGTACAACTTCTTGATACTATGATCATAACATTACTTAGTTATCTTGGTGTGCATTAAAGAGTATTGTGTTCTACTCTATCAATAAGCCTACTTCAAAATAATTGTCTAAGGCGGGCATAATTAAATAAATAAATAGGCATGTCCATAGGCAGTGACAGATTAGCCCTTAATCAAATTAAGCAAAAGTAGGCTATTGCTATAGGTCTGGTTGGTGCTGCCCTAGGTCATCACGTCAGGCACCAGCAGAAGCACAAAAAATCTGTCCTTAGGGCATCACGTCTCACTCATGTCACCAAAAACCACACCAAAAAAATGTTTCTAGGACAAATTTGAAAATTCGCGCGTTTTGTACAACAAATGTTTTTAGGTGGTAATGGTTTAAAGATCGATTCTAGTTGACATACGGATCGGGGGACCCACAGGCGTGGATTGCTTAGGGCATCAAGTAGCCTTAATCCATCACTGCCTGTAGGGCTGATGCTATGACAAAGGGTCAATGTTGCATTAAAATAGCAACAGCTGGCAGATAAGCCACAAGCCTTTTCAGTTATAGAGCTGCAGTATTTAAATAAAAATAAAATACAAAGTAAGTTTTTGTGGCAATGTTGGCGATCCGCACTTTATCCACTCTGAATATTTGCTCTCATTCATGGCATTCAGCTGTTGGCAAGTCCCAGAAGGGTAATAAGTGATTCCTTAAAATAGTTATGTGTGAACACTTGCTATGCATGTATTACAACTAATACATTCTATTTTTTTCCAGATACTGGATGCTTTCAAAACCGGACTTTGCCAAAAGAAACATAAGGAGCTATTAGTTGCCATTGAAAGAGCCTGGGACCATGGCCACCTTACTTACGATGTACCATTAAGGGAATATGATTACACATTATACAATAAAACTGCAAATTCTGTTTAAAATTGGTGTAATAATATAGTTTTAGTTCCATAATATAGATTTATAATATAGTTGATTTTGCATTTTCATTGCACAAAACTCTTTATTAGGAAGCCCCAAAGTTATCTTATGGCACTATTCTTAAAACTAGGTATTTGTTGTAAATAATTAATATCTTACTCTAAAAGAACCTTACAATCTTTTATTAAGGTATTTATAACTTGTTAATAATTTCTATTGTATCTCACTTTTCGTAAGATTGACTTGTTTATGCTGTTAGTGACCAGCTTGTTGTAGTCTAGTCTGTAATGTATTACAAACCAATGTAGAAATACTGTCACTGCAATAATGGTTATTTCGAACTTTAAATAAATTAGCTTTGTGTGAATTTTCTTGTTTTAACATAAAACATCCTGTTACTCTAGGCAATAGTGTTGGAAGAAGTGGAGGAATTTTTGAATTGTGCCAGTACCTCTAGAGTTTAATTTTTAGAAATATATAAATTCAACCTCTGTATACGTTTAATATTATATTACATTTGATGTGGCCCTTGCCATATTGCAAGCGAATAGGTTCATCATAATCTTAAGGTGAATGCGTAGCGGCAGCCCGCATTATTTAAATTCAATTCATTGTTTTTTTGCAATTTGCATCTCAGTATTAGGTTACAATATGTAAATAAAAAAATATGCGCAACCGTAAAAACCATGTATTCCACGAAGTATCAATCACTAAAATCATAAATATTTACCACTTTTTAAGCTTGGAAGCCTATTTCATGAAATCATAACTTTTGAGCACAATTCTAATTTAGAGAGTTGTAATGATGATTTTATGATTATATTTCGAAAAATGTATGCATTTTACAGTCGTGAATACTACTGAGCTGTAACTTGAAAAAATCAAAGAAAATTTTAATTTCGCTGACTGCAACTACGCATTCACCTTAAGCCCAATAGCTGTCTTTCCACAATGGTTTCAACACAAATACTCTATATCACATGCATACTTTTTTAGATTCCGGTAAATTTTGGATATGTTATTACCTATGTATGGCACATTATCATAAAACAATAACAATCTATTACCGAAACCATTGCACACCCTGTATTTAAACATTAGGGGAAAATAGTGAATTACTATGAAATTTCATCTGGAATATTATAACTATGCACATCAGTAATGTTGCCACAGAGACACAATAGTCAGAACATATTTCTTTGTGAGTTACTTAAGTAAAAGTATCAATTAATTTCGATCTGTTTCTTTGAAGTAGCAATTCTCTTATAAGTGCTGATTTTTCTCGCTCCAAAACTGTTATCCTCTCGTTTTTTCTGTTGACTTCCTGAAAAAGAAGCAAGCATGATTAAAACATCGATTTTCATGCATGTTGTTTCAATCAATGAGGTTTGTTCTTCTGCCTGACCATGTACCTACCATGATACTCAGTCGAGGCAAAATGGCTTCTCTCCTGTTAACTGTTGCGTTATCATTCATAACTTCTCTTAGTCTATCCTTCTATCTTTTTTATGATCGACCTCTTCCCTATCCTATGAGCCACATTATTTTACTTCATGTAGACGCTTAAGCTACGGACTAGTTCGAATAACCAGCACCAGATACCAGAAGTGTTTGGATACCTACATAATGTAAGCTTTCCCACGTATGGGCAAAATTTCGAATTCTTATTGATAAGAGGCCCATTTTTAATTAATAAGGACAATATTTTTAGTTAACTATATCCGAGTCAAGATGGTTCATTCTGTCTCATTCTCACATGGTGATGTTAAAATCAAAAACTTTACATATCCAAGTATAAAATGCTCCAAGTATTGATTTTGCTTCGGCCCCTCGTTAATAAAGCACTAGCCAATCCTAGTCAGGTAGCTCCAATTTTCTTGCTCGCTTTGCTCGCTCGCCAATGAAAACTTAACCAATCAGTGTGCTTTCATGCGTAATTTTCTGCTTCGTACATCTTAGTAAAATTTATAATTATAGATCTCCGAGTATGTCATCTATTTTATTTATTTTGTTGAAAGAAACATTAGCTACCTTTTGGATTTCATGGAGAATCGAATTTCTTTCTACAGTCAGGCAGCCCCTTTAGGATCAACTACGTCACTGGTTATTAATTATTATTTTATTATTATTCATTTTTAAAAAACGTTACCAACACAAGGAATTTCAAAAATTCAACTCACATACACAAACAGCCAGACCCGGAACCACTATCTGTAGGCCATATACATATTTGTCCCGTGCGGGAATCGAACCCACGACACGCGGTGGAGCAGTCATTCGCTCAGCCACTGCGCCAACCGTGCCGTCATATACTTGAAATAATTAAATTAACAATAATGCATATTAAACATACCTCTGAAAGAATACGATTTTGGGATCGAAGTACTGCCGCATTGTTGGGCGTGGCGGTAGTTCCGGTCCCCGACAGCGATGTCGCGGGTAATGCTAAGTTCATATGAAGCGACAGCTGCCCATGCCGCCAACCGGCCGCTAACGCCCCCAATTGACGATTGAGTTCCAATACACGTGCTTTTAGTAATTCCAGTCGCTCTTGATGTGCCTCACTCCAAGGCTCCTGAAAGATGATAAAATATTATGGGTTTGTATCATTAAGTTTTCAAATGATTTGGCTGTGGTTGAGAATGAGTTGAGAACTCAGTTCCCCCAAAAAGGCCTTGAGGTCGGAGTTTTGCGCTGCGTTTAAACGGGTTCTTAATTTGATATCTGCACGGAGAGACGATAGAGCGAAGCTTTGCTAAGTTGTCATCACTGCCTACGTGCCAACCTCCAAGCACAGCACATTCACTGTCTGGCCTGTTAACTACTTTATTTGAGCCTGCCCTTGCCCTCTCCGGGTCGTATTGTTGTACTTCCCAAAATTCATATACATTTTGCACCATTATACAATGTTATAATTATAAATATATTCTTTCCAATGCATTACAAATTAGTAATACCTACCTAAATAAATAGCTACTGATGTTACATTCGCTTTGCTAATTAATTTGTCTATGTAAGAACTTATTTATAATTCATTCGAGAATGTTACTCTGGTAAGCAAAAAACTTGTGCGGCCATGACCCGAAAACTTGTATATTCAAATCCTTGTTTTCAAATTTATGTTATTTCTACTTATAGAAGTGTCGACTTTAAGTAAGTAGAAATTAAGTTGATTTCAGAATTACTGGTACCATTAATGAAGTCATAAAGATGCTTGTAGTTTTAGCGCAAGCTGAAGTGTGGATGTTAAACTAATTTTTTGCATACCTACTTGCGTGGGTTAAATGTTTGAAAACTTAATTACAAACTCTGGATAGGTACGGCAGGCTGCACATCAGTGGTAACCAAAACAATATAAGTTGGTCTCATATTCTATTGATACTCCGTACTACGCGAGGCCAGCTGAATACCGAAGTGTTACGCCTGACGTGAGTAATACTGTAGTGTAGGTAGGTACCTAAGCAATGATAAATATGATACCTCTTGTATCGTATTATAAATTTTAATTAGCTGACAAACACGAAATATAATAATTATTGAAGAAATAAAAAAAGCATCGGTAAGTATTCATGTTAGATAGGTGTGTTTAATTTACATTCAAACCGCAGAGGTAATATTTTTAGAGTTCCGTACCAAGTGGGGTAATGTAGTTCAAATGGGGTATCAAAATTATTAAAAGGCTTTTTGCACATTAAAATTCTTAGGTTTACATAACTGGGCTGGATTGGGCAGAGGCACCTTTAGTAACACCTAAATTTTGCCTGTTATTTTTAAGTCCTATATAATAGGGGCGAGCATATTGCCATTAACTGGGCACAGATACAGACTCCGGGCTGCTGATGAGAAAATTCCTATAGGAAAAACTCAATAACACTGCCGACCTGGGAATCGAACCCAGTCGCGCTTGTAACCACTAGACCAACGAGGCAGTCTTATTCTTACTTACATAACATAACATCACGCCTGTATACCCAGAAAGGTTAGGCAGAGCCACCTCTGCCTCACCTTAATAATGTTCTTCCTACCAAAGTAGGTAACCCTCGTTGGATGAATCCGACTCTTCCTTTTTATTTATTGTAAACGTAAGTAAGAGGCATTCAAAATATCTACATGCAAACATTCAGCTTTCTACTTCAGTAGGTTCCTAATGCTACACTAATGTGATGTTAGTTACCCCTATGTGTCAGATTTTCCCAATAGAACATGAACCTTATTTCTATTACGATAAATTCGAAAAACTATCACTGAAATCTGACACATTGGGGTAGCTTGATGTGCTGGCCTCTGTACAACGATGAAAAAAAAAACCCTAAAGCATATTCGAAATTATAATTACCACATAGGCACCCATTCTACCCGCGTAACGCATTTTTTCTTGAACTTCTGCTAATTGCTTTAGGTACCATTCGCGAGCTTCCTCTACTGCGGATAAACCTTGCAGTAAAACGTCCTTTTCCTGTTCTATCTGTTTCATGCGTTTTAAAAGGTTGTAGTCGACACCGTTGTGTAACGTGTGACGCCGAGGTTCCCGCCGACGAGAGACGCGACGCAATTGCGATTGAGTCTCGTTGGCTGATCTGCCGTCACCAAGGCCTCTACTCTGTTCTTCAACAGCTCGAGTCATTTCTTCGAAATCAATCTTGTCAACCGATATTTCTTCAGTGTCAAACACAGTTTCTTCCTCTGATTTGTAGCTAGATTTTGACGTTTCATTTCTTTCTGTAGATTGCTTTTCAAGTCTTGGTGGTTTTGGGGGGCCATAAACTCTCCGCGAGCCATCATGTTTAGAAATAGACACCGTCCCGAGGTGACGAGGCTCTTGGACCAATACATCCTTACGACCTATTAGCTGAGGCATACTTATAGTTCTGTGCTGAGCTGAACTTTCAGAGCTTTTTAAAACTAGCCAATTTCGGTCTATGTTTTGTGTATCGTTTACATCCAACAACGGCGCAGAAGGTGGTCGGTGTGTTTGAGTAACTATTTGAGCATGTAAACCTGTTGTATCAACGTCGTCATTAAATCGATCCTCTTTGCCAGAAGGGCCTTCAACTTGATTACGTAACAGGCATATTTTAAGGCCAGTACAGAACCTTTCGAATGTTAGCAGGCCATCGTGAGACGCTACCTTCTGTAAGCTTTCGACGACACCGCGCGGCAAACCTCGGGTACGATCGTCCCTCCAACGGTTTTCTATATCCGTGACTTTTACATATCCGGTGTGTTTGTCGTCCATAATATCAAACAAAGTTCGCATCGCCGAAACAAATTGTTTCGGTAAAGACTCCATATTTCTTGAAGAAGCACGATTCATGATGTTATAGTCCAAAGTACCAAAGTAGTAGTAGATTTTCACATTTTAACTTTCACGTATTAACTTATACCCTAATATAATTTAACAATTATCACCAAATCACAACAAATAAATATTTTCAACGTCACACTGTGCAAACTGTCGAAATGAAAAGGTTTATTTACTTTCGCGGTCATTATTTCAAATTATTTAAATTGGATTCCAATAGGTGTATTAATGATAACATAATTACACGTATTTGTAAATACCGCAATTTTGACAGAAGGCTCGATTATTCCGCCTCTAACTACTAACTTATAGCGCACGGAGCACCATCACCGTCTCTTGTTTGGGCACATGAGGACAAAAATCTGACCGTTTGTCAAACGGTACGTGTATGGTGGGCGAACCAATCGGTCGCTCTGAGAGGGAATTTGCAAGAGATAATAGCCTACGAGTGCGAGCAGGAGAACCGGTCAAACGACATTTCGGTCACTTCGGCACCGAGCAGGCAGGTAAGCTAAGCATAGGACGGCGCATGTAGGTCTGTTGTTGTAGTCTGTAGATATCTACTACATGGAGTGATGAAATAAAGTTTAGCTTGAATACAGTACATTAGTGATAGTAATACCTAACGTTGCTTTCGGTTAAACTATCAAATGGATGGCGAAGATATGTAGGTACTAAAGTAATGTATTGTATATGTTGGTTCATATCATATATGTTCAGCAGTATGTAGGTGTTTCCATGTAGGTAGATGTCAATCGAGGA
The DNA here is from genome assembly GCA_905147745.2 of Phlogophora meticulosa. NCBI lineage: Eukaryota > Metazoa > Arthropoda > Insecta > Lepidoptera > Noctuidae > Phlogophora > Phlogophora meticulosa. The sequence continues at coordinate 10,650,607 of LR990522.1, read as the reverse complement.
CATTGACCTAGTCTTACGCATTTTGCATAGGTATCTACTTATGCACATTGTATGCTTCTACGTTGTAATTATGTGTACGAATTGTACGGACTCATACTTAAACCATAATTGGACGACAAAGTTTTTAGGTCACGGATTGATTTATAGATACCTACTATATGGAAAAGAATCGATTGGAATTTCAAAAAAATATGAGGAAAGCCATTTTTCGAGATTTCTGAGTGTAGATTATAATCAAAAGTTTGGTATTATGTGACTTAGAACGTTTTCATGAGCCACCCACACTATCATCTCGGTCGAGAAATGCTATTGCCAAATACAAAATCTCAAAAACGCGTGGTCTCCCACAACCTAGAATATAGGCACCTACATATTACTAACATTTATTTCAGGCAAGCTGAACCCATATACCTACAGAACACTAACAGTGACTATTTAAATAAATTACAAATATTAATAAACAATAATTAAATTCAAAAATGTTATTATAAATAGTTAATATAGACATTGATAACTTATTATCGCATTAGAATACCTATGTATAGATCCTATTGACAGATAGCCCAGTTTTTTTCAAGTGGGTTGCATTGGCCATGTTGGCATTCCTTGATACTGAAATGTTTATTTATTTTTAAGAGTCTGCACTCACTTGGTACACGTTTTCTATCACGGACTGTGGCCATGGAATCGAACCCCGGACCTCACGCTTAGCAGTCGCGTTTGCGACCACGAGACCAACGTTATCTTAAACGGTAAGGCGCATAATTATTTGTTTTACGAGATTCTTATGCGCTACTGCTGAGCATGAGGTCTCGGTTTCGATTCCAGGGTCGAGCAAATTACCATTATTGGTTTTTTTTTCTATGCGGAAATTCTCAGTAGCAGCCCGGGACCCGGTGTCTGGATTCATTCGCGGTGATGGTGACAGGCTTGCCCCCTATCACTAGGGATTAAAAACAACTGGCAAAAATGTGGGTGCACTACGGTACTCCTTTGCCTAACCCTTCGTGGAATACAGGAGTGACGTTAATAAATTATAATAATAATAGTATTTACCTACAGTAATTTTTAATACAAACTGCTCCCAGGAACCTGTCACTTACTAGTAAATAATGAATAGTGAGTATGAAGTGAAAGATAGTGACCTAAAACCTTCAGGGGCTTTAGTTTGTTCCATGGTGGTTCCATGAAAGTAAAAAAAAAATAGATTTTTTTTATTTAGCTGTAAATCTAATTAAGACAAATAAAACTATAAGTATAGATATTTTGCGTCACACTGTTAATGTCAAGATCATGGATTGAATTCATGCCGCATAAGATTGACCGTTTAAGGTCTCGCCCACAGTCTGACGTGGATCTTCTTACGCCAGACACAAGGTCTTCCGCTGGCGATGGCACGTGACCGAGAGCCTAGTAAATCTGATTCCTTTTGAGCTCGTCTTTAAAATCGTAATCGTTCTGAAGTCCATTACCTATCCATGTCCACACACCACGATCACAGCCCACAGAAGGGGTTGCCCACAGAATTCTCCCTGACACACCATGGCTGTTCTCTGTGGTCTGGTTTTGATTTCATGTCCGATCCATAGACAAGTCTTCCGCTAATGAACGACCGTTTGGCGGCTGTGGCCTATGTATTCTGTGCTAATGACATCGACATGTCATGACCATGACATAACATCTGTCTTTATTTGTACAAGTTTTAGATTCCATTCCAGTTTTATTCCAAAAATCCAAATCCAATAAGTTTCTGTTATTAATATTCCATTTTAAGTACATGCATACGGTAGTAAGGGTCATCAAGGTCATAGGGTAGTAATAAATTGGATAAATTACCACTCTGCGCAACTTTAGTCAAACGAAATAAATAAATAAAAATATGAATAATGCAGAAATTACAAGTGATTTATCTGAAGTTAACGAATTAAATGGAAACGTAAATCAAGATAAAGTGCGCAAAGGATGGGTAAAATTCGACGACGAATCTCCAAAAGCCGCTGGAAATGAAACACTACCGAGTGTTTTACCCTCAGCGGGAGCGAGTACATCTGTACCAACTGAATCTGCCGCTGTTCTAAAAACTGAATCAGTCCATATTAATTTGGAAAGAGGTGACAAAAATGTCGAGCCCATATCATTAGGAACACTATCTAAAAATGTTGAGTTTGTCAATGTTCGTCAAGGTTTCTGTAAGTATTGTGCCTTTTCTAGATCAGAATATAATTACGCCATAAAGATCTTGACTCTAACCTTACATCTTTATAATTCATATAGCTAATGGTGACATTATAGTCACTCTTCTGCCTGTGAATACAAAATGGCCTTGGGTGACAGCAGCACACTTTCGACCAGAACTTGTACCTGAGGAGTTAATGGCGCAAGGTTTAACCGTGAGTTGTTAATGTCATGTGATTTGAAAGCATTATAACAGTTTGTGTTTTGGCATGTTTAAAAATGTGTTGTTTAATTTCAGCTCACAGTTGAGGAGTATGTTCATGCGATGGAACTGCTTATTAATGATGCTCGATTTACAATGTACAACATATGCTACAAGCGCGTGCTTGTTTGTTGGATAACGCTTGCATTCCTTGTGCTGTTAGCACTTTTGTTTTCGGGCCTGACTGGCCTTATGTTATTTTCACTGGGTGTATTATGGCTGATTCTTAATGCAGCTGCAATATTTTTATGCATGTGGATAAAGTTGAAATTATCAAAAGGATTGGAACAATGTCTAGCGAGAGTTAACAAACTACTCAGTAAACATAAGTTGATTCTAGCTCTTGATGATAGAGGAAAAATTTCATGTCATAAAGTAAATCTCTGCTTTATATACTTTGATGCTGGACCTTGTATTGCACACATACAACAGTTCATTGAAAGTGAAGAAGGTAAATCAATAATGCAGGGCTGGGAACAGAGGCTTGATGTACCTACTAATGATATTGTGATTCAAGGAACCCAGTCAACCAGACTGTCCAGAAAACAGGTATGTGTGTTTTATTGGTTCCGTAACTTGACAGTTTCATAAGAGTTTTGACCATGAATACATATACTTTTTGAACACTACAGTACACACTGGGCTGCAGCATTCAGCTGAAATAAAACATTAAAATATTGGTGTGTACCACCAATATTTTAGAATATTGTTGGAATTATTCTTGTTAATTGGGTACTTATCTCTTGAAGTTAAATGCCATACCTAAGCATTCTAATGCTATAAATTAACACCCAATATCCTACACAACTAACAGCACTTATTAAAACTTAAGCAAGCTCAAGTCACTAACAACATGATTTTTGGGAACTGTTGTGCATGTTATTTTAATGCTTATTTATATGCTGCAGGTACATGGTTTTAATTTTTTTTTCTTTTGCTTTATACATCATCAATATTTTTATATTTTATTTTTTCTATAAATTCAAAAATCCAGTATTGGGTTAAGAAAATAAAGGCACAGTTTTAGTAATTATTTCTTTAAAAATGTAATCTAAATAAAAATAAATAGTTCTAAGCAATATGTTGGTGTTCCAAATATAAAATCGTTGTGGCAGGTTAGCGGTTATAGCTTGGCCTATCATTCTTGCTTGCTTGGTTTCTTGTTCTCTCATTGGCTGTGCATTCAAATTAAGTACCAGTGTGAATTTTGCAATTCATAATTATATCATCTTTTAGTTTATCGTAGATATTACTGATATTGGTGGAGAAAAACATTGTAAAAATCAATCACCAACCCACCTTGAGCAAGCATAATGATTAATGCTCATGCCTTCTCTATATGAGAAGAGGCGTGTGCTCTGTAGCGGGAAAATAATAGGCTGGTATTCTTTTTTATTAGTTACTAACTATGCATCTGCACTCAAAAACATTAACCATGCACATATTTCAAAACTTGTCTAATGAGAAAAATCTCACTAATTAGTTTGTTGAATTAGTGTTGGCACTACATAAAACTGAGCATTAAGACATTAAACATTTGTTGCTGGCTGCAATAACACTGTCTAAAAACATAATATTCAATAGACATATTTGTAAAGAAATTCATCTTGTTTGACGTTTGCACTGTTTTTATTTCACAAAATCACAACTTGTATAAAGCTTGTTTAGTGTTCTCCAGATGTGTTTAAAAAAATGTTAGATGTTGTGTGGTAATTCAAACAAGTAGCTGAGAATTCTACACGTTCTGAAATGAATGTTTCACATGCAAATGCATGGTTCCATTAAATTAAAATTAGATGTAAATGAAATGCACTGAGACAATGTGAAGTTTGTATGTATGATCCAACTCTATTCCTATTTTGATCTGATAGTATGGTCATCAACAAAACTTGATTAGTACTGTTTCTTTCACAATTTCCCACAGACTTTTGTTGCTGACTGTATTTACTAAGGGCATAAGGTTGTATCTAATAAATATCTTATTTTTTGCATGTATCTGAATTATGGATCTGGGAAGGGGTCTAACTTTTACTTTGCTCTGCTTGTTCCAAAGTTCTGTAGACTTTAAATAATCCCCATTTGATCATTAATTTCCACAAAATTGAAGGATCTCAATAGGTAATCATTTGTTTTGTTTTATTTAATGAAAGTGTGACAAAATACAAAAAAACAGTTAAAGCTACTTGTTCACATGACTGTGCTAACACCACCGTCAAACAATCCATAAAAACTGCGCATTTCCCAATAACATCAGGTTTGCATGTTAATGAACACAAAACACTGCCCTCTTAAAAGTCATATTTATTAATTCTTTAAAATAAGGTAAATTTTTTGTAAGTGCGTCTTTGCTGTACAAGCTGATAATCAAAATTTTGTTATTGAGAGTAGTAATTAAAAAGAAAACTCAAAAAACTCTCGCGCAAGATTAGAGATACATGATTTTTAAGGTCAAGCCAAATCGTTTCATAAATATCTGTTTTATTCAGTTGTGTGCCACCAAACAAGTGAAATCGAATAAGTTACGATATAATTACTTTTGTTGTTTAGTAAATCACTCTAAATGAAACCAATCTTACTAATAATTCAACATTGTTGGGTGCTAAGTGAATTCAGCTAGTTAATGAAGTGTGTATTTCACTGGTATTCTATCCATCTGTATACATAATTGATTGCATTGCATTGTGAAAGTCTGGTATTCGCACAACACTCGAGATTTAAATAATTATCCTGATTATTGCGAATTTGTTTTCATTAGGGGCTTAAATAATGCATGTTGAATAATTATGCTTATTACTTCCTGAAAACTTTGAATCCTTCTCTTTTATCCTCTTCTTTTTTAAATAGCTTCGTTTATTACTATGTAGCATATATATTAACGAACTTAGTTTTAACACATAACTAGGTTGGTAGAGTCAATGTAGTTTTTGATGGGTAAGCAAGGCATACGAATGTGCAGGGTATGGCAGAGCAAGTGTACCTCCGGTACCTGCAGCGGTGGGGGAAAGACTTCCTGCGCCGCCGGCTCGACTGGACTCTTGACGAGGAAGGCGGCAACCCCGCCGCCCCGCGACATTTAACACAGGCGCTCTGTCCTTGTCAATATGTTGAGGAAGTATTGCGGAACAAAGAGCCCGGAGATACACGCGCTTGTTGTCCGCTCTGCAACGATTGGCTCAGGCGACGCGGTCTTGATTGACCAAATGTCTTCACTTTTGGCAAGTCTTCAGATTTGTAATTGTATACGAAACCATTAATTAATTTTACTTACCTGTAATAATCTTATATTTGGATTCTCATCTTTTACAGGAAAGGGGGGCTCTTCTATATTTACGGTATGCAGGACGCTGGGGATCGCATGCTGCTAAAAATAGACTTAACCTGAGCAGCCTCGTACCTGGACGCCATGGTGAGAAATATGTGTGCCCTTGTCAGTTTATAGAAGAGCACCTAAAGGTAAAACCTCCCGCAGGTATTGCAAAATATTTTACCCTTCCAAATCAGAATGTTCAAGTTTATTAATCTATTTAGCGGTAAACAAAATCGTATTATTGAAATGTATTCGTTCATATATTACACTTATGAAAGTAACCTTTCCGTCCTTAACATATCTTAATATAAATAACATATCATTATAACTAGCAATAATCAAAAATGTACTTAAATACATCATTGTTTGTATTTTAGTTGATAACATTGTATACGGCTGGATAAACTGTTACAATAACATCGGTCGCGTACCGTCGATCACGCGTATGTACTAACGAGCATAGTGTAAGTTAAGGGAGGTTGATAATTAGCTCTCGTCGTTCATTTCAGCGTCAACTGTAGATAAAAAGAAATCTTACTAGCCAAAACTGGGTGTGGTACCATATAAGAATCTGCTATGTTGACTTAATACTTTGGTGTAAAAAATGTAGGTAAGCAACTATCTTATGTTAATTTTTCACAACCACAACTCTGTTTTGTGCCCGTGTTGTATTAAATTAATCAGGCTTTTATTAAAAAAAAAGTTACCCATGTATTAATTACTTTTTGATTAGATAGCTACCGAAGCAATTCTGGCGAGAGTTATTTATTAAATTCAAACTTTCTTAACGCTTTGCTGTAGGTACTTACACACTTGGCTGAAGTTAAGTGGGAAACTAAGTTTTTAAGTATAAAATAGTGTAAGTATCATCGTCATTGCTCATTATTGATGTCAACACAGGTGTTTTAAAAATTTAATGTAGAGAAATAATGAATAAGCAAAGGGCTAGGTAAATTTATCAAAAACCAAGCAATCTCAAATTACGAAAGCCTAAAGGAATAGCTCCACTTGATTTATATGATATTATTGTAGTTATAATTTTTATCGAGAATTCATGTCGAGTGGCCATACAGTTAAGCTTTTACTGTTGTACAGATCTAAGTAATTTTATTGGAGTATATTTTAGTTTCGTAAAAATCAAATTTCTTGTAGTGTTTTCATATTATTAGGGTAACTTATTATATTACTTCTTTTTTTACATTTACAAATTTTGTATTGTATGCAGCAGCTGTATATTTTTTCATTTAAACCCAAAATATTAAGGTTTTTTCAAATTTTTATTACAAAACAAGATTAATATTTTTTATCTATGTTAATGGTTTACCATTGAACCATTTTTTTTATTCCGAACTTTGTTCAGATAGCCACATAATACTAAAGTTCTTAACACCTTAACTGATTAAAAACATGTCCAAGTAGTTAAATTGGTATTGAGCAATCTTTCGAAGTTGGAATAAGGTTCGAAATACAAAAAGTAAGGTTTAAGTTTCGACCAAAGTCGGAGCACTCGTTTAGTAATGAGACTGTTTCGGTCAAGAATTATTCTTATTCAGAATTTCAATAATATACCTATTTGATCAGAGTAAATGTACGAATAATCGCTGTTGTAAGAATACACTATCGCGAAACAATGGAATCACAATTGCATAGACTAGTCATCTACATTAGCTGGACTACACACATCATATCAGTGTGCTGTAATGATTCATAATAAAACCAAAGCTCAAAGTGTGAAATTGTTTCAGAACTTTTTATTTTCAAATGATTATTTTTTTATTATATCGAATCATTAATCATTTTAAAATAATGAACTTAGCATTAATTAACATTAAAGAGTATCATATAGGTAATAAAATATAATTAGGGATATTGTTACAAGCATTATACTTACTATTTTAAAAATAATATGCGTAATGTACCATACATTCCGTACGTTACATTTCGGTACGTTTTAACATAGTATCTAAAAATAAGTACATACCTACTTACATAAGAATTATAAAAAATGCTGAAGCATCTTATCTGGAATTATTAGAAATATAAAAAATAAAGAAAACCTACTTATAAACACCTGCAATGTATGTATTATATTGAGCGTATTACTGAAGTCCAGAAATCTCTTAGTCACTTTTAAATTAATATCCAAACTCCCAAGTAAGACAACTTAATAATTATAAATTGGTCACCTACATTTTGTTGTATTCATTGCGCTTCTAAAGAAAGTGCTAAGTTAATAACAAGTGTATGTAATTGACTAGGTATTCCTTGTCAATATTAAAATATGATATTTATAGAACATTGTCTGACCATTCTACATAAAAGATGTACTTTAAATTAAATAAGGCTGACATCTGTTAAGATGTCAGCCTTATTTAATGTTACGTTAATTGTTATGTTAATGAACGTTAGTTCTGCCTTTCGTTTCCTATCTATAAAAGAATATTTACCTCAAATATTAATACATACACTATTCTAACAGGTTTTCACTGCTTTATTATGAGCCATGTTTTTTAGTTATCATATCATATAGTGGAGGACAGAGCTAAGGATGTTCTTATGACTTTGAATAGAACAGTTATAATAAATGTCAAAAGTATTAACATTTACCAACAAGAAGAATGTGTAAATCAATAATAATACTTACTTATTGGATATAAGGTTGGTCATCAAAAACTCTTCTGATCTGCATTCTTTTTTGGTCTCCTCTGTCAGGATATTTTTTAAATGTGTTCAGATATAAATTCAATACTTTGTTTTTAAAAGTGTATGTAATGAATTTAAGAAATATATAACTGTGTAAATAAAGAGAAGGCGTTACACATCCTTCTCATTACCGAATCTGGTAATACCATACAATGTATGTTTAGTAAAACAAGAAAGTATTTGTAATGTTGTGATTAATGTAAACATATTCCGTCCTAAATTTTAAGTAAGTATAGGTACTTAGTTGTAAAAATCAGTATACCTTTACTTACATATTATTATTTTTATGTAAGTACGTTGAAAAAATAATATATACATATTTTTTGAAATACTTGTTTTTATTCGTCGTATTGCTTGTTTCCCTAAGTGCAAATTTCCAACTCTACTGATTTATTATTATCGATAGAAAATAGGGGAATAAAAGTGATAAACTGTCTACAATCAATAATATTTATTGGATAACTATTTAACTAACGAGGTACAAGAAAAACAAATTAAAGCTACAATTTTTTTCTTAACTTATTCAAAACTGATTGATTTTCAACGTTAGGAAAATTACCTATACAATTGACAAAACAGTACTTAATTACAAAATCCCTTTTATGTTATTCAATAGTGTGACAGCAGGCGTAGTGGGAAGGAAAGATATCGAGTTCCAACGCAGTGTCGCCCGATTGTTCTCATTTCTGTTAATGTTATAAGCGATAAAATATTAAAGGTAATTCTAATACGTAATCGTATGGTTACTAAGCCTGTGTCTCATAGGAGTACTCTACAAGCAAGGTAAAATAAATTAGGACTCCTGTAGGATATATTAGACATTTAACACGCGGGCGAAGCCGCTGGCAAAAGCGAGTTATAATAAAACGAATTTGATTTAAGTTTTATTGTCGTACTACGTAACTATCTGTATAAATATGAGCTCTTATACTATATAAACTGACGGCACGGTTGGCGCAGTGGCTGAGCGATCGAATGCTTCGCCGCGTGTCGAGGATTCGATTCCCGCACTGAAGAAATATGTATACAGTCTACAGGTAGTAGATGTTCCGGGTCTGGCTGTCCTGGAGTGTGACTTTACATGTTTGTAAACGCACCCACAACACAGGAGAAATTCCTAGTGGTACGTATACGTTTAAAAAAAAACACGGAATAAGGTAACGCCATTCTAATACCAAACTCCATCGCACTGTTGGATTTACCCAATTTTAATGATTAATATTCAACGGGTTAGATATTAATAACTAAAATGGATCGAACTTGAAAGCTAAAAATTGTTTTACTATGGTTGACATGCCTTTGTTCAATGGAAAGGTTAGCAGTGAGACATAAGAAGCATACCGGAAGTGAACTACCTACTATGTACCTGCATCGAAATGTTGATATTAATATGGATCTTCCCGGGATTTATAATACAATCCCGTGTGGCCAACAATATTACAAATAAATAATAAAAACCTCAGAGATAGATAAGACATTCGGACATACTATGTCGGATGGTTTAAATTGTGTAAAAGTAAATAACTTGTTTATTTAATAAATCACGGGATTTTTCTGGTCTTTATAATTAATCCCGGGATTTAAGGGATATCCACTTTATTCCTTCGCTGTATGAAATCAGTGTAAGTACATAAATAACTCTACCTAATTCCGACCTCTGGTTATTAGTGATCACTTTAATTTCTACAATTCTTTCCTAAAACAAGCAGTGCCCAATTCTGCGAAGAAGTAACCCACTGATTACTGACTAATATTACGGTTGGTAACTGCTATTGTCTACCTGCCCTGCCCATGCCACTCGTCATCAAGGCAAGCAATAATGCTAACTCTAAAGGTAATAAATAGAATATACCTACTAACCCATAGATTTTTGTGGTTGTACCTAAGTATTTCTGCTACGAGGTAGCTACCCATTAGATATTTCACACAATAGACAATTAGTAGGTACTCTATACAAGGGTCCTACTAGTTAATTCCCAGCGAGTGCGTATTGGACCACACACTGTGGAGGGGGTTGGGTTTATAGTAGGGATGAATATTTCCGTATGCCCAGTATTGATTTTACCAAGTGCAAAAATAAGTTTCCAAGTGTTTCATTGCTTTTTCTCAAAGAAACTAAGTCATTCCAGCAATTATAACTTAACGTACCTATATGTAAACAACTATTTACGTCAGTTATGTAATTGAAAACATTTTATGTTGTTAAGGGAGGATTCCTTGACGCACAGGGTTATGTGCCCTGATTTTTTTTCATAATTTTACTTCACCTTTTTTAAGCGATAGGTACTTACTTAGAATACACCGTTCCTCCAAATTTCTTAGAACTGTCTGTGTAATATCCGGACGGACAGACGGGCAGGCCGAAATTATAAGGGATTCGTTTTATCCATTTGGCTACGGAGTTTTAAAAGTTACTATGTGAATTGCTACTACATAGTATATCTTATATGATATTTGCATCAGCAACTAGCTCTAAGAAACTAATGTTGAACAAGTCCCTACAATTTGGTAAATAAGTAGAAGGTATTAATAATAGATAGAATATAATCAAAGTTATTAATCTACAAAAACCGGTACCTTGATGAAAAATCTTCTAGATCCTTTGCGCAGACATGTTACAAAAAAAGAAAATACTGTGTAAAAGTTGTTTAAAAGTTACAAAAAACATAGAGTAGTAGGGTCACAGTGTGAAACCACTTTATAGAAAACTTTCTGGCAAATAAGAAGTAAACATTTCCTTAAGTATGTTAAATCTTGTTATTGCAGCATAGTTATTAGTTCTATGAATACCTACTTAATACATATTTCTACACATTTTGATTATTTTCAATATTTTAACCCGCAACAAAAAGTAACTTACTGTTGCAAAATTTTATATGGTGAGAGAACTTGTCAATAAAAAAAAAACATTTCTTGAATCACATACACAATTTATTTCAAAATAAAGGTTACGAAAATATAAGGCGTATCAAAGCCTTGTATCATTGAGATAATAATGACTACTATAAGTTTTATAAAAATATCACCATAACATGGTGGCCATAGTTATCATAACATTCCTTTTAACGGTTGACTTATTGATTTTACAAATAAAACAAATATCACAGAAAATGTCTATCAAATCTCGAATTGTTTGAAACTGTAACATATAATTTTAATTCTGAAATTTAATAACAGCTTTCCACGATGCTGAATTTGATAAAATTAACACATAATTACTTAAAGCACTAACTACTTATAAGCTAATAGAATATAAGAATAATAGAATGGGCTAGACTCATATAAACTGAACACTATCGCTGGGTTCAACCATAAAATGTCATATTTTTACTGAAAAAAAAAACAGTAATCGCGGACTTTGCCTTGAGTTTGACCATCCCTAAAATACACCCTGTATAATATTGTTTTGTTACTAGACTTCTCAAACTTGGGACCACCAGCCCCAAATCAACCATAACCGGGAGATGATGATTCACTTTCCCAACAATAAAATCACCGTCAATTCTATTCTAACAACTTATTTATACGATAATAAAAAATAAATTCGTAGTTATTAACAAAAACATCCCATAACAAGCTACAAGCCCTTAGGCAGAACGGAGCTGCAAATTACTAAACAAAATCCAAGAACAAATGTGAGATGTAAGTAATAGAGATGGATGTTAACTTGATTAATTATAATCGGTTTAATTAACAAATAGGACGATAGTTATGAATAAAAGGGCATGACGAAATCTCCTCTCATTTAGCATTTAACCGCCCGTTAAGATGATTAATCAAACTTGGACTGGTTTAGTTAATTTATATAAATTACAGATTTTATAAGAAATTAATGCCTTCTCTTTTTTTTCGGTAACTTGTCCAAATAGTTGTTGCATGGGTGTGTACAAACATACAGACCCTTGAAGTTGTTAGGTTGGTCTTTGACTTGGGACTCCTTATCAATAAGCTCAATATTTTCCTCATCGAGGTTATTTTTGTCTTCAGAACACACAAGAGACGCCAGTGATGTGGCAGTAGACCGGTTTTGTAGTATTTCGCGAACGGAAAGATCAAGAAATGGTTTATTTTCCACTTCTTCGACACTGGCAGAGTGCTCCGAGGTTGAGGGGTTGGCAAGAGCACCATCTTCAAGAGCTGCATCATCGAGCGCAGCCTTCTGCATAAGGCCATGCTGCGACTCACGTGCCTCCATTAGGAATATACTCTCCTGTTTATTGCCACAACATAATTAAAACAACAGTTAAAAAAACTAAGTAGGCACTACCGACAAAGTCGACTCGGTACGGACTTTCCCATCAAGATTAAATGATTTATGAAGTATTAATGGAACATTGTTAGGCAGCTAGTTGGCTGCGACTATCTGAAGCTCCATTGGTCCATGAAGTTAGTTTACGGAGATTTTATTACTTATATACTAATCGAAATCACCCGTAGGTATATAAATGTGCCACCCGGGTTATAAGCAGTGAGACATCGAGACATACCGGTGAATCTTATCAGGCAGCTTTAAAGAAAATCTTTGATATGTTTTGTATGAAATATTAATACAAAGAAAACACTCCGCGATTTTTGTATGAACTTGTAACATTTAATAAATATTATTATAAATAAATTAATCGTACACCATAATTATTAATTTTAAAGGTTTAGTACAACCGAGGAATGGAATTGCCTTGCATATTGCATGCAATACCTAGGTACATACATTTTCATTTTCGCAGAAACCACAGAAAGCCACCTGCTACGATCCTTACCTTCTTTCGCTTCCCTCAAGTAAATACATCCGCTATTACACTACCTTACAAATAATAATTAGCGCTTTATGGCGTGGTGTATTTAGACTAATTCATATTATGTACATTTAAGAGATCATCAGCGTCAATGGTAAAACATAACCAACCATTATGGAAGTCTATTATTTTTTTTTACTTTAGTATAATTATATTAAATAAGCTTGCCGTTACTTTATATCTTTACCTTAATTGAGCTTCGTGGGGGCAAGCAGAAGACAGGAAGAACTAAATCAATTTTTGCTTAGCTTTTTATTTGTCTCCAAAAAATTCATGGATTTAAAAGTAATTCAAAATACTACATGTTTAGAGACTTTAATATAAATAGAGGCAATACAAGTAGGAGTTTCTCATTATGTCTCACTGCTATAACAAAATAATAAATTTATTTACCTTCACTTCTTTGGTGGTATATTGGTCCAGTTTATCATAAATAACTGCATGCACTCCCATGTCTTTAAGCTTCTTGATGACGCTTTTATTGTCGATGTCATCTCCCCAACAGAATATGACCAAACCAGCATTTGTTGCCAGCTTTACCTGTTGACAAAAGATAAGTTACAATATTGGATCAATTTAATTTGTTAAAGTTCTTAAGGGGACATTGCACTCATTATACCAACCCGGAAATCACGAAAAAGTAGTCAGCTGCTCTATACATTTTATCAAAGAACTTTATACTTGTTGAAATAAAGTTGAAAGTACGAAAACATGCTTGGCGGTTTAAGCTTCGACGGAAGATACCCCTTTTATGTAACAAGAGGGTAAAAGTTTATTGATCATAAATAACCCCTTTACTTTGGTTATGAAATATTCCATCCTAAATATGATTTGCCAAAGTACAATAATACCAGCCTGTCCAGTAACAGACAGAGAGTAGGACAGTCCCCGCTGGGCCTATTTTCATACACAGAAGGTAATAAATCCGACAGCACGGTTGGCGCAGTAGCTGAGCGATTGGCTGCTGACTGCGTGTCGCGGGTTCAATTCCCGCGCTTAAGAAATATTTGTATGGCCTACAGGAAGATGTTTGTCCATCTCAATCAATCAATCCACGTCAATCCACGATACCGGAGAAATTCCTAGAGTTGGGCATGGATTAAAAAAAAGAAATTCACACTCGATCGAGTTTAGAGGGATAGCGATTGCCGACTTATACCTATTGATTCCGGGAAAATAAACAGGCGACCCGTAAAAGAAATGTATGGAAGTTAATCAAAGATTTCGGGGACGCCGTGTCGTTAACTAACTGAGTTCAGATGTGATGGCCTCAGTTTAAAAACATGCCTATTTATTTAAATAAAAAGTAATTATATATCAAGAATAAAAATATTTTATTAATCTTACACCGCCTAAACCATAACAAAGCGTTAATTACAAATACTTAAAGATTAGTAAAAATAATTGTCACTAACGCTATACGATTGTGACGTTGGCAAACAATCGTTCCGAGAATATAGTCACTCACTAGCCGACGACATTGCGAGAGTCACGTGAACGAGTCGATTTATATAAACAGGTGATATGGATCAAGGTCACCACTGTATAGACACGGGGTTTTTTTATCTTGGTATTGATCTGAAACCTGCTACCTAATCATATCTACTTTTCGATTTTATGATTTTTATGATAAATAAATCACAGTAAGTAGGTTCAATGTAAATTATTTCTTTACTTGTACAATGCTTGTACAGACATAGACAACGACACCTACCTACCTTTTATTTGATTTATGCGATTAAAGGAGGTTTATTATAACAATTATCACCTGAGAAGGATCTCTAAGCAAATCTTCAGTGTGTACAACAATCCCCAATATTTCCGTACTGACTGCGCTTTGTACAGCTGCCAGTATAGAGGAGCATCTAGGATCACGATATGGTTCATACTTTTCTGTTACGCCCTGAAAATGAAATTGCAATTCTTTTGATAAACATACTATTAGTCAAATAAACTTTGCTCTAAAAGATATACTTACAATAGTCAAAAACATGACGGGATATTTATTTTGCTTTTGTCTGACCATGGTGCAAATATCTGGATTGAAGCAGGAAAATACTATACGGCGTGCACCAGCGTGCTTTAAGACAATTTCCAATACCTGGAATCAAAAATGTTGACAAACATCGTATTCTCGGTAGGTACTATATATACCTACTCCGGTCAAAACACGCTAAATAAATTTCAAAACAGACAATTAACGTTTCGTACAATTAAATATCAATATGTCTCTTACCTTATCAACGTAAGTATTCATATCAAAGGGGTTGTTCAGTTCAAAGGTACCATCTTTTAACTGCATGGTCCACTTCAACTCAACGTTAAAACCGACATTTGGGTCAATTTTCTTCAGTGTTTCTTCTAATGTAGGAAAGGGTTGATGTTCCTCTAAGTCATCATCGAAAAATAATGATTCTCGCTTACGACCTTCAACTAAGTGATAAACCTTAAAAAAATAAATTAAAATAACGATATTGTAGGTACACACGCATGGAGGTAGATATCTATTGGTATATCTACAAATTGACATTTTATAAATTCGTAATTCTTTGTCAACTTTTTTATATAAGTTGCCGATACTTTTGTTCTGTCTAGAGTCTTGACAGACTTACAGCCATCTTCTTCAATTGTTGGTTTTCAAAAGAGCATTCCGATAGTTAGTTAGTACGTGTGTTATTTTTACTTAAATTAATAAAAGGTAGTAATACAAAACCAAGAAATACATTAAAATTAAATTGAACTACTGCATGAGCTCAAGAAATTATAAGCAAAGTAAATGTAAAGCCAAACATTAACCTCGAAAAATGTATGGTAAATCGTAAGGTACAGGTACTGGTAACTCTATTTCACGTTTAATAATGAGGGGCCTTCCTGTTTATAATGGTGTTCAAACGTCCGCCACTCAGAGCTATACAGCGCAATGTTATGAACATCGATGCCCGACAATAAACGGCCCCTTTGGGTGGCATCCGGCCGTCCTCGTGATCTTATAAATTGGTGATGATTGGTGTGCCTGTGTCTAACGGCCGATTTCAATAACGTATCTCAATCCCTATCTAGAGATCGAATTTTGTTTGTAACCAATCAATTGAGACAGCCAATCAGAAGTAGCAGTTGAAGGTTGCGGATTGGGATTGAGATACGTTAATGAAATCGGCCGTAAGGCAGCTCGTACACGGTCAATCTGGATAACGATCAGGGCTACATATTATATGATCGCAAGCACAGATCACCGGATCACAACTCAACATTACACAACCCTTTGACTTCGTCAGTTAGTGTATCGTAAAACCCACGTTGACACCACTGTTATCATGTATTTATATAAGTTATATATATTTATATAAGCTATAGTAGCTTTTGCGCAACAAAAGCTACTATAGCTTTAACTTATACTATAGCTCCAACCTTGAAGAATAGGATTTGAAAACGGCGCTGGGTTAAGCAGTGGTTCTTAAGAGAGAATTGTACACTCATTTGATTTAACTGCAAATTACTACTGGAGCTGACGATCATAAAAACTACCACAGGATGAAGGAAAAATGTTTCGGCGATTTACTACAAATAATAACTCCCTTTATAACCAAACAAGATGTCTGAGGAAAAGTATAAATCCAGAAACTTTGCAGTAACATTATGTTATCTTACTACTGGCAGAAATATTAAAGATCTAAAATTTTCAGCTAAACTGTCATTCGTCATCTGGGCATTCCATAGCCTCTGGTAACGTTAGTAGGGGAAGCGAAGGTTCGATCGGATGCGGGAAGGAACGCGGGTCTTCGGGGCGTCCATCTTTAAAAAGCACATAACGTTAACCGATGCGATCCTGCGCTAACATTATCAATCCTGATTTCAATATACATATTATGTAGATAATTTGTGAGGCATGCATCGATCCACCAAACTACATCGTATAACATTAATCTAGATCGCGACTATTGATTTCGATCTCGGATTACGATCCAGATTGACTGTGTACAGGCTGCCTAATGTCAATTTCTTCAGTTTCAGTTTATCAGACTTGTGAATTAATATTATAAAAGTCCTCAACATTGTGCTCCCCTTTGGTCGTGTTGAACCTTTGAAAAGCAAAATGACGTTTTTAACTAACACAACTTGTTAGTGATAAGTCAAAATCCTTCACAAATTAATTGAGCTTTTTCTTCACAAGAAATAATAGTTTTACTTTTACAATTACCATGTTACAACAACAGCAACTTAGGTACATATCAAATCAACATTATTTAATTGTACCTAGGAAGGTACAATTATATAATGTTGATATAATTATAAAGATGATAAATATGCCAGAGGGCGTACATATGTTGGTGCATCCATTTTGCTCTTTACCGGTCTTTTATTTACTGATTTAATCTTTATCAATATGATTGTATGTATATGATTTCGATTCGTATGTAGCTTTAGACAATAGCAGCAAAGACACAGCTAAATAGCTATGGACATGGTTTAAAATGTTTCAGAATTTAAATGATTACTTCAAATGAATCATACTAATTATTATCTCATTAAAGCTATGATTTGATAGCACATACCTTGAGTTTCTGTAGATGTTCCAATGTCAAATCCTTCACAGGTACTTCTAACATTTCTAATTGGTCAACTTCCCTCTTTCTTTTCAATGATATACATACATAAAAATCATGATAAATAACTGGTACCATGTCTTTGCTTAGCTGAACATCAAATTCTAGCAAGTCTGCACCACTGGCAGCTGCTTTTTTAAGAGAGGCTATGGTATTTTCACGTATAGCATCTCCACTGAAAATGATCATAATGATTATATTATTGAAAATTAATGCTAAACCAGGGATGGGGAAACTTTATCCTTCTAGTGCCAACATTTAGTAACAAAATATATGGCGGGCCGCAAAAACTTATTTTTTTACATTTTTGGCTATATTATTTACTGAAATAAAAATATTGATAAGTTAGCTGCGAAGTAGAAGGTTGGTGAGCGTTGATCTTTGTTGGGACATGTGAGATGTGGAATTCTTTTTGTTTCTGCATGATTTCATAATAAGCCGGCTCCATTTGTGATGCTGAGATTTTTAGCAGTGAAGAAAGGTGGTAATCCGGAAGCCTATTACGAGGATTTTTTTTTCTTATTTTCATTATTGAAAACGTGATGGTCGTTGATGGTCGCGGGCCGGATTTCAACGCTTCGCGGGCCGGACATGGCCCGCGGGCCGTAGTTTCCCCATCCCTGTGCTAAACAATAACACCGATCCTGTTGACCCTATAACCCTCCTCCAGGAGAGTAGTAGGGCCACCAGTACCCTACGCAAGCACCGACCGTTGTCCTTCCGTCCGCAACGCCGAGACCCGCCGCGATGTCCTCGTCCATTCCCTCCCCACCCCTTGCTCGAGCCAGCCCGCGATGCTGAGCCTGTAGTTTTCTCTGTAAATTCGTCCCTAAATAATATCGATCCGATCCAGCCTGTTCCTTTGTTGCCCTCCCCCATCGTCGCCCTAAGCCGAAATAAGTACCCCACAGAGTTTACCCTTAGCCCATAGTTGCTTAGTTTTGTAAGTTTTATGTCCTGGCCAGAGGCCATAATTTAAATAAAGGCAGGAGGCTCCATAGGATAGCTCATTTAAGCAGTAGACAACCTCCTACCTAGGTGGGACTGAGAGATGCCATTAAAAAAAAAAGTCTAAACAATAAAACAAGAACAAGTCGCACCTCCAAAACGACGATGACGTAAGTGCGAAAACATAATTTTCTAGAAAAACGCTTTTCAATCATTTTTGCTTTCACAGAAATATTTTATTTGGAATGATATTTATTATTGTACTTATTGTTTTTTTACAAAAAATCATAAATAAGGATATAGGCTTATTTGTAAAATTATTTAATTAATTATTATGTACTTGTTATTTATATTTATTTTGGGGGTTGCCTACAGTTGCGTCGTTGTTCCAAATAAATACTTATTATCTATCATCAAGAATCCTCAAAGAACAATAACGAAAATGCAGGACATAAGCCATAATCCATACTAATATTATAATGGGAAAGTGTGTGTGTGTCTGTTTGTCCGTGTTTCACGACAAAACGGAGCTACAAATTGACGTGATTTTTTAAGTGGAGATAGTTGAAGGGATGGAGCTTCGATCAATAATAGTACTAGATATCGGGTCGGCGCAAAAAATACGTCTCGGTAAATATAAGCGCACTTGAAATGTGAGCTCTTATTTTGTTTAGTTGGCTTGAGACACAGCCAATATAAAGACGTCTCACAATGCCGCTGTGTGTATTTAAAAGATGCAAAAATAATCCCCGAAAAAGCAATATAGCGGCCGGAATATCTTACTTTCAGTAAGTACATGAAAAATAAGTTAAGTTTAAACTAACAAATAATACCAAATTTTGAACAAAATGACTGATTTTAAACCACCGCTACAAATGTTTGGCCAAGGCTCGCCAACATACGCACAAACTTTTGTTCAACGGAACAGTAAATGCATGGAGTAGATTTGTATTGTAATAATAATTAAAAAGAAATTGTAACTAGAAATTATAACTAATATTATTAAAAAGAAATTGTAACTAGATCTTCAAAATTGGTTGGTTAAAAATTGGTTGATGCTACTTTTGTGTATGTTTGTTGGACTCTCATTAGATACTTAGCTTTCCTTTTTTATTTTAGCTTTCCTAGCAATCCATTTACGTGTGCAGAATGGTTCTCGATTGTCGCCAGAGAAAGAAGAGATGACTTTTATAAGCCAGCTAAGAATTCGGTTATATGTTCGGATCACTTTGATAAATCCGATATATCCGGAAATACTAACCGACGTCGATTGATTAAAACAGCAGTTCCTAAATTACAGGTACATTAATTAATGACTATGGCGCCTTGGCTATGACTATTCTAATGTAAACGCGCGAAGTTAAAATAGAAGTGAAGTTTTCCAATTTTCTGCGCAATTTTATTAATTTTTCTTTCCTTAAGAACCTTCTACAAATTATTAAAAAACTTACAAAAAAAAAGAATGAAATCGGTGAAGTCGTTCTCAAGTTTTGGCGTGACCAAGGGAAATAGGGATTCATTTTTATATGTATATCTAGATTAAAGAGTCTTTTCAAAAACACAGATTCAACCCCCGTCGAAGGACCCACAATTGGCAGCACCCAATACTAAACTCTCAGTATCTGACGTTGAAGTGCAAGTGAGTAATTTAGCAGTAGGTGTCGTCAAATTATTTTGTGAGAAGATAAATTATTAATTTATTTAGAAATTAAGTATTTTTTTTATTTAATTTTAATTTACGCAAAATCATTTCAGTAAAAAAATTGGACTTAATATTTTCTTATACTCTAACAATTTCGCTAAGTGATAATAATTTTTATTTGAGATTTGTAATTGATTTCAGTAACGTATATTCGCGCCTTTGCAGATAATTAATTGAGGACAAACATTATTTTTTCAGCATCTATCATCGAGTTATCTCCTAATGAGCGCCATACTAGTGTGATAACTTCTAAATCGTGTACATATCTATGTAGACGCACTCATTTCTGTATACGGGTTGATTACAATGAGCCAACCAGCAGACAATTCATGGCAATGTCTTCATAAAATATTTATTGTACTAATTTAGCCCTACTACTTTTTTAAATCGGTCAAAAATATTTGCTACCATATATAAAACGAACCTTAGCCTAAAAAAAAATATTATTATTCTGCTACTCTACGTCTTTCAATTCTTACTGTGTTCTGAGCATTGAAATGTCATACCAAGAACTACGTCTAGTTTCAAGATAGAGTAAGCACTAAATCGTCAACAAAATGTTTTTGACCTTATTGCTTAATGTTTTAAGTTTAATTTTAGAATAAATATTTTTGTACTTATTATAAAAATAACTATTTATTTTCAAGCGATATTTAAAATTAAATTCTTTTACCTTTCTCCGATGACAGAAAAACTTAAATATAAATATTTTGCAATCGTAATTAAACTTTATGCTTGAGTGTTAAGGTTTATAATGAACTGAAGTTGTTAATAATATAAAACTTTTTTCTATATTTCGTAGTAAGAAATGTAAATGTCTATGTGTGTGTAAACGTGGCCACTTTAGCGACGTATTTTTGTTCCCAATCCTGTATCTAGTACTATTATTGATCGAAGGGATGGAGAGTGACATAGGCTACTTTTTGTCTCTTTCTAACCCCCACTTCCAAACGCGAGCGAAGCCGCGGGCTAAAGCTACTATAAAAATAATTTGTAGTTTAGTGCTAAATAATTACTTAAGTATATCAATTCTTCAATAACCTCCTAATCATATTTTAGTTTCTGATACCAGCAGTAAGTCATATTTTAAGAGTTCTCTTAATTTAATGTATCTATTTAGTAGGTACCTAACAATCTAAATTAATTAAAACTCATGATGCAATTATGTAGATTTTTGCTCTACATGAAATGAAAATATTTCACCAAAGTTTATGATAGAATGACATGAATCACAGTTATGTAAGGTTTAAAATTAAGAAAATAATTGGCACAGTTACCCGAGCATTGTTTTTG
Organism: Phlogophora meticulosa; assembly: GCA_905147745.2. NCBI lineage: Eukaryota > Metazoa > Arthropoda > Insecta > Lepidoptera > Noctuidae > Phlogophora > Phlogophora meticulosa. The sequence goes on along the minus strand of LR990522.1, from coordinate 10,628,820 downwards.
AATTAATATCCTTCTACAGTTACACAATGATGCAAGTTCCCTCAAGCCACAAATATTGCTATTATTTAGAAGTCAATTTCGCACACTTAGTAGTATTTAAATCGTTTTTCACAAAAAAAGGTTACTCTTTGAAATTTTAGCACTTACATCATTGTCATTTTGGTGGTGCAAAGAGTTAAGGTTGATTTTCAAAGCATTAATCTAACTTAATGGCTAAAAAAACTACTCACTCTTTGGTTTTGAAGCTAGCACCAAGTCCTCGATGTCCAACCTCCAAACCAGTCCAAGCTGGATCCCAGTATTTTGCATATGACACCTTAAGGTTACATAGCTGCTTGGCCATAGGCTGCACAATTAAATATCCAATATTTATTGTTCCTAAAGGGCGATGTTTCACATTGCATGTCACTGGTAGATCTATATTACCCTCAGAGGACTTAAACATATTTGGCAGCACATATGTGTAGCCCACATGGCATGGAGGGTCTTCAGATTCAGCACGACTGCTGTAGCAATAGAAATCCACAAGATACGCAAGAGATTTTATATCAGGAGCCATGACATTTATCAGTAACACATCATCTGGTTTATAATCTCTCCCAAACTGCTCCTGAGGCTTCATACCACAAGCAGATGGATCATTGTTGAGTGTAGAAACATCAACAGTCACTCCTGTTGCAGCTCCACCTATATCCATGCTATGGGAAGAATCATCACCCTGCACTTCAGTCCCAAAAGATAATTTAACAGGTGTAACCTTTATACTCATAATTCTTTTAGCCAGGCAACTCTTCAGTCTTAGTGGATTGTTCATGAATTTAAACTGCAGCAATGTAGTTACTGTGAGCCAGCCAGAAGATACCAACTGTTTGCCATTGTAATCACCATATGTATCAATATAAGGGTGTAGTACTGTTTCTTTAAGCATGCGTGGCCGTCTATGTGTCTCCCATTGTTGAATGGTGATATGCCTTGGGTTAGCTTCATTCAGAACACATTTGCCATAGCGGTAGAATATGTTACAAGTGTTTGGAACTGTAATCGTTTTCCACCACAAATCTGTACCTTCTTCACGGTCAAGCACAACTATCTTATTATGGTTCCACTCACCAAGCGCTGGAATATTTCCTATGATAAACATTGTTTCCTTGGGTCCGACATCTGGCGCGGCTACCGTGAATTTCCATTGTTGTGATGTTACTATGCCTCCAGAATCTGGTTTTGTCTCTGCCATTTTTTTTGGTGGTTTGTATTTTGTTTTTTTCGGGTCCTCTAAAAAAAACCAGCGTTGCATCTTGATAAAATAGGGATATCTTTTTTGATTTAGTACATCGCAAAAAATAGATTTAAGCATATGAAAAAATACACACCAGAATATTTTAAACACTAACTAAACATTGTTTCCTAATCTATTTGGTCTTTCTTACTTGACTTCGATCTAACAGCGTGCCAACACAGGTAGCAGGCAGGTAGTTTCCTCTATAGTTATTATACTCTTTGCTTTGGTAGCCAGCCAGCTTTACAAATTCGCAAAATCAAGTGTCACTTGTGTCATGTCATCAACATCGTGAGTGCTGCCACCCTCTGATTTTAGATTTCCCCTAGCTCCTACCGAAAATCCCCTAAATCTGACACTTTTTCAAATATTGTTACCTAATCATTTAAATTAAAAATAAAACACGAATTAGGTTTGACTATTATTCATTTACACCTTTTACCTTTGCCCTGAAACAGTCTTGAAAGGCGTTCACTGTTAACAATTCTGTTAGGCCACGTTAATGGAGACGAGGAGCGTGCGGCACGCGACGTGGCGTCTCGCGTTGCGTCGGACATTTTTTCAGTTTACAAGCAGGCGGCACGTCCGCTGACCAGGAACATCAGACGCGCAAACTCAAACTGTCTCAAACATAATAATATAGCCGTATTCTTGTAATGGTGTGAGTGAAGCCGCTGGTGTCTAAGCAAACGAGTGAAAAATCACTTCTCCGTAAACGCTCTCATACAACGCCTTAGGTTTGTCTGAATTTAGTGTGTGAGTGAACGAAGCCTGGTTGACGTGGTTACTTTCTTTCTTGAATTATTTTAGATATTTGCTGCATAACTTTATCTTTAATCCATAAACAAACATTTGATTGAATAGCAGTCGATCATATTGCAGTCCAAACGTCCACTGTTGGATAAAGGCCTTCTCTAAAGATTTCCACAACGATTGGTCCTGCGCTGCCCTCCCTCATCCATCGATTTTCTGCGATATTTTTCAGATCGTCGGGCAACCTTGTAGCAGGCTTACCCATGCTGCGTCCTCCGGTTTACGATCATAACACTAGAACCTTTCCACCCCAGCCCCTTCCATCCTTTGCATATAAAACTATATTCACATAAATTAAATAAATAAAAACGAACTAATATGCAAATGGTTTTTAAAGTATACTTTAATATTAATCATAAACAATTTTATACCTTCCACATAGGGTAAAATACCCCAAGCTGGAAACACTGTATATCGTGTCAGTCTGTAATGTTACTGTCAACCAGGGATTGAAAACCGGTACCAATTTGGGTTCGGGTCCTTCGTTTCGGTTCTTAAAAATGTTCTCGTTTTCGGTACAGTTCCGGTTCAGGTTCCAAATAAAGGTTCCAATTAACCGGTTCCATAATTATCATTCGACTTAAAGGTTCTCTAGGAAAGAAGTTTGCAGTTTGAAACTGGGTGGCGTATCTTTTTTTTAGCTGACTTTAAAAAAGGAGTAGGTTCTACTTCATCCATAATTGTACAGACAAAGCCATCCGATTCCTTAAAGAGGTCACCGAAACACAGCCAGGATACGTACACTAACAGGTCCACATCAGATCCATGTAGGACCTGCAATAATCGTCCATTATGCTCCTTTTTTCTTCTTTTTTCTTTTTGGTTTCTTTTTTTTTTAAACGTTGCTCCACATTAGAAATTTCTCCTGTGTCGTACCCACGACAGCGTTAACAAACATTGTATCGTAGAAAGCCACATGCACGAACAGCCAGACCCGGAACAACTACCTGTGGACCACACAAATATTTGCTCCGAGTGGGAATCGAACCCACGACACGCGACGCAGCAGGTGATATGTCTCAGCCACTGCGCCTACCGTGCCGTAACTTCCATACTACCTTGCGATCGTAGTGTTGTTCCGACATCTATCTCACTACATACAAGCTAAATCTAACGTCTCCTTCATCTACTTTATTAAAGTTATCCAAGCGACTGAGCGTATATACCACCTACCTGTTGTTTTGCATCCTCTGCACAATTCAGGAAGTTGTCGCAAAAGACATAAACTATCAATTTATGATGATGGTACCTGGTCAATAATTTATACAGTTGCTGTTTATTTATTGTTTGTTTGATTGCAAATCTGTAGCAGTAAGATACCACGCTTATCAAATTATCTAAACTGGAGAATCTATTACACAGATCATTTTTCTGAATGTCAGCTGTAGTTGTATGAATCAATTTGATTTCTTGGTTCGGCTGCGGCATACGTTTCGTGATAGGAATCTGTTTGGTATTTAATGTGAACCGTTCCATCATCAAGAATAGCTAACCATTTTTTCCGACTCAAACCCTATTGAAATGCTATCAGCAGAAATTACTGGGTTCCATTCTGCGTTTGGTAAAAGTTGATTAATTTGTGAAACCCTATTGGCTACGAACGTTTGAAACCGTTCAGGCTCTCTTTTTATCCAGCCTAAGGTGATCATAGAATCCGTCCAACAAGATATCGTATTATTCTTGCAGTGAAGTGCTTCCTTTACTTTTTCCATTAAACCGGCTACTAGCAGTGCATTGCATAACTCAAGTCGAGGTAGAGGTAGGTCTTCTTTGGCGCCACTTTCGATTTCGCTTGAAATAATGTAATGTTATTGATTTTTACAGGGCTATATATATCTTAATATATATATTTCTTGTGTGCGTGTGTATGTGACTGAACTCCTCCTAAACGACTGGACCAATTTTGATGAAATTTTTTGTGTGTGTTCGTGGAGATTCGAGAATGGTTTAGATTTAAAATTGGACCCAGTAGGTGGCGCTGTACGGGCAGGACGACGTCTGTTCGGTCCGCTAGTATATATATATATACCATCACTCCGTACGCTTTTACGGAAGCGTTGTTGAAATCATATAGCTCAATCTCGGTGCTGTCTGTTATGTAACACTACCGTGGAACTTAAATTTCCTCTACACTTTTTCTGGAACTCTGGCCGTGTAGTCCTGCTCAGGAAGGCAGGTGCCCTGCGGACTTTCGTCTGGTCTTTCATCCTCATAACGCCCATAGTGTTGTTAGACCAGGTGGGCAAGCTGTTTGAGAGGATAATCGCAGCCCACCTCTTGGACCACTTGTGCAGAGAGGGAAAGGACCTGGATAAGAGCCAGTTCGGATTTCGGCATGGGCGCTCCACAATCCACGCAGTGTCGCGGGTGAGAGTCTTGGTGGTAGAAGCGGAGTCGCGGGGCGCGCTGGCGTTGGCAGTGTCTTTTGACGTCCTTGCCGACGGCTCTCGGCATGGCGTGGAGAATGACCTTCATCTGAAATTTCCACTAAGGAGTTAAAAGGCGTCACCGCCTCACTCGTGAGCACGAAAGCAGTAGATAACGCCGCAAAACGTGCTCAAAGAAGAGCGGTCGCGGCCGATGAGGTCACTGAGATGGCCGGGCCAGAGAGCGGCGTTCAGCTCAGGCGGCTAAAAGTGAGAGCTTAACAGCAGAGGCTCTCAACCGCCAAGTATTAGACGGCGTGACCGTTGTCCTGATCTGAAGGGCTCGTTCATTCCCGCCCTCAACGAGGCGGCAGTAGAGATCAGGGAGGCGGTGGAGGTTCTCCTCAAATGCACGACCTCGGAAGAGACGGTGAAGTTGTGGGAGGAGAACACCCGTCTCTGATCCGAGCTAGAGGACCTCAAGCGGGAGTTTGCTGCTCAGCGGACAGTCTGGCAGCAGCGGGCAGGTCCTGCGTCCACCGGCCCTGCCCTGGCACGACTTTGTTGGCCCCTGCAATTGCGGCGCCGCCTCCTTCTCTAGCCATGTGGGATAACGACGTGGAGAGGGTGGCAAGCATCTGCATGGTGCGGTGTGGGGGCATGGTGAGTGCCCGGCTGGAGGCCATAGAGTCTCGACTCCCCCCGGTCAAAATCATCCGGGCCCCACTAGCGGTGGCTAGACGGAGAGTGGAGGAGTCCGCTAAGTCAAGGGTAGTGGCCCAGAAACCAGCGGAGGGGGCCATAAAGCTCGCGGAGGGGCCCAGGAAGACCGTGGAGGGTACGTCTGCACCCTCCTCCCAGAGGGTCATTCCGGCGGCCGCCCCTGCCACCCAAGCGCTGATGGGAACAAGGCGCCGGCGCAAAAAGAAGGCGACGGGTGCAACCGCAGCCCTTTCTACCCAAGAAATCGCGCTCCAAGCGACCGCACTTTCCACCCAGGAGACCTGGTCGACGGTAGTGAAGAGAGGCCGTAAGCTGCGCTCCCCAAGGGACCGGTTCCAATGGTCACGCCCCCCCCCCCCCCCCCGCTCCGAGACTGTAGTTATAACCCTGCAGCCCGAATCTTCAAGCAGGGGAGGAATGGCAGCCACGGGTGCTCGAGGTGTCGGGTGCCAATAGGTGGCAGGGGGCGGCCATTTTGGCCGCCAAGCTTCGGGAGATCCTGAAGGCGGATGACGCCCAGGTAGACCTACTATCACCGCTGAATTACGCGTGGATGGGATGGACGACTCGGTTACTCCCGAGTCCCGAGGAAGTAGTGGCGTCCATTGCCCGACACGGCGGCTGTCCGCCTGAGAGCGTCAGGGCGGGCGAATTTCGCTGCAGCGTGACTGAGTTGGGCACAGTTTTGGTGCGGTGCCTGGTACCGTACTGCGGCGAACAAGGCCGCAAATGATGGACAATTGCTGGTGGGATGGGTATCTGCACTGGTCAGACTCCTGCCAAAACAGGTCATGCAGTGCTACAGGTGCCTGGCACGGGTGAATCGTAACAGTTTGTATTTCCGCTGTGGTAAACCCAGCCATAAAGCGGCCCAGTGCTCCGAGGCACCAAACTGCAGTCATTGTGCAGCTGCAGGAAAGCCTGCGGAGCACATACTTGGCGGGAGGGCCTGCATTGCCCCGAAGATCAAAAGGAGGAAGACTAAGACTATCGGAGGACCTGCGCCCCACCCACAGCTTGATAACCCACCAGCCGACTTCCGGCCTAGGGAAGGAGGAGCCGAGGAAATGGAGTGTCATTGATGGCACAATTCCGTTTCCTCCAGGCAATATCAACCACGCTGCCAGAGCTCAGGATCTTATGCTCCAGAGCATGCCTGAGTGGTCGATACATGTGGCCACCGCCACATGTATCGACCACTGTCGTCGCTGAGCCGTATTTTGTCCGAGCACGTGATAGCTGGGCAGGGGACCTGAACGGCTTGGTGACCATCATAGGAGGACCGAGGACGCGGCTGGTTGGCCGCCCTTGTGGATGGAATTGTCACGATTGGGGCATACTTTTCGCCCACCAAGAGTCTCGCTGACTTCGACGGGTTCCTTGTCGTGCTAGGTGCTGTCGTTAGCCAGTTCCAACCTCGCCTGGTGTTGTTGCTCGGGGATCTCAACGCCAAGTCTGCGGCGTGGGAATCCTCGATCAGCGACCCAAGGGGCGAGGCGTTGGAGGAGTGGGCGGTCGAGATTGGCCTGTCCACCCTAAATCGGGGCTCGGTGCACACGTGCGTGCGGTACCGGGGCGGGTCCATAGTCGACGTCTCGTACTCAAGCTCCGCTGTTGCTAGCCGTGTGTGCGACTGGCGAGTTGCCGTGGGGGTAGAGACGCTGTCGGATCATTAGACGTCTCCACTGAAAATGCGGGTGGAAGTCGCCCGTCGGCCCTGCATACGGATGGTCCTCGCTGGTCGCTCAAGCAAATTGACAAGGAACTTATCGAGGAAGCCGCAATAATCCAGGCCTAGGTCCGGGAGTCACAGACGAACGAACTCGTCGACGTCGAAGCAGAGGAGCAGTGGTTCCACGAGGCAATGACGCAGATCTGCGACGCGTCCATGCCCCGTGTCACCGCACAACCCACAAGGCACCAGCTAACTGGTAGTCCACCGATATTGCGCAGTTGCGAATTGCGCGGAAGTGAGACGCCAGTATACTCGATACCGGCGGAGACGTCGTTGAGTTCCAGAAGAAGAGGCAGTGTACCGATGAAGCGAGATATCAAACTGCGTCGGTCGCAGCTCCGAGGGGTCTTGGCGGCATGGCGGGACAGGCTTTTGCGCCCTACCACCGTCCTCGCTACCGTCGAGGCAATCGGACCAGTGCTCGACGAATGGCTCGAAAGAGGGCACGGCTCCCTGTCGTTTCGGGCGACGCAGGTGCTTTCGGGGTTGGTTGGTTCGGGAAGTACATGTATCGCATAAACAGGGAGCCGGACGCTCGGTGTCATCACTGCGTCCACTGTCGGTCAATCGATGGTCGGAAGCGCAGAGTCGTGGGATAATGTGATTTCGCAGGAAGAAGCTGTGGAATGGTTGAAACCGCTCTCCCAATCCGTAACAGACGTACCGGACGTCGGAGGAGGGCTGACAAGGAAGGCTCTTCCAGCCCCCCTAAATAGGTCCAGGGGACTTCCCTCGCCCTCCATACACGCGCCCCTTTTTGACGTTGCGGGGGGAGTCAGACACCTCACTCTCCCCTCAGACCCGAGGTGTCCCGCAGAGGCAGGCCGGCACTAGCCGGGGATCGTGGAAGGCGCACTAGTTCCCATGATCTCCGTTTCAAGTCTAGGATGGGAACACCGGGGTAGTTTTTGCCAGTAAGAGTCTGACAGACCCTTCCGCCCGCCCCAGGGTGGAGGATACCCATGAGGATTTTCCACCTCGGCAACAAACAAAAAAAAGGTTTTTTTCTTTCTTTCTGTTAAGAAACAGGTCTTCCATGGCTACGGCGGGCATACGGCCAGGTTATTCCGTTTCGTCATAACAGCTGTGATGGGTTTCCGACTAAATTTGGGTCAGTATTGACTCGGTTCGTAGAGAATACTGTGTAATGTCTTCGTTTGGTAGCTGTTTGCAATGTTGTAAGTCCGATAAGAGATGTGTTGCGTGTTTTTTTCTCCAAAGGTGGACTTGAAGATATTTAGTTCTGACCATCTTTCGAATAATTTTAGGATGCAAACTACTTGGCGAATTTAGTTAAGATGGACAGTCATTTTATCGTTTTCTTATTTAAGTAACATATGTGTTATGATATACTGGACAACTTATATTATTTACCGACACGTACCTATACTCGTATATAAATTAGTAATACGATTCGGAGGCACGATTTTAGGAACCTTTTCAATCCCTGCCGTCAACCATCATTGCTGCCATGCCCACTTTTTTCCCCAGAGTTCTTACCGACGGTTTTTCCAACCTTCAGAGAGATCCACTACACTGTTCAGTTATATATTTTTTGCCAATAATTGACGATTTGGTCGGAGTTTTGGAGGTTCACTCGAAGATTTAAGAGAGAAAATAAATTGATGAATTGAAATAAAATAACTCAGGATTGGAATAGGCAATTTTATTATTTTAATGAACAGAATACATTAGCAGATGACACGAGGTTTTACACAACAGGAAGAGGCAGCTATACTAAGTACCGCCGCATGTGGCGTATTTAAGTACCTACCGATAGACAAGAAGAACTGTATGGTTTATACATTCCTTGTAACGTATTCTTTGTTTCTAACAAATATAATTCTTAACTACGGTACGGTCAAAATTTCATTCAGTTTCCCTGTTTGGACTTAAATATATTGTATTTATCATGCTGAACAATCTTTCCACATCAACATTGGCAATACCTACCAGCTTATTATTGTCCCACGAGAGGATATCTTGTCATACAGAGTAACTATGAGCATTAATCGTCCCACTGCAACAAGCGGATTGACGATTTAAGACTAATTAATATAATTCTGATGTGTCTGATGTACAGAGGCCAGCACATCAAGCTATCCTAATGTGTCAAATTTATTTGATAGTTTTTCAACGTCAATGCAAAAGCTTAAGGTTCATATTCAATCGGTAAAATTTGACACATTAGCTAGCTAGGGGAAGCTTTATGTGCTGGCGTCTGTACCACCATTGAAATAGGCGGATCCTCCGACCCTTACAGACTTTACTTACAGAATTGTGATTGATTTGAATCATTTGGTTCACAATTTCGTGGGTCTTCATTTCCTCCCTAATTTAAAAATATTTAATCAACCAATAAGTTCCATTCGGAGATTAGCCCGAACAGGCCGAAAAACACTGATAATGATGTTTTTTTTTTGGTGGGTATTGCTACCGTAAACACTTTCACGTGTGTTAAGTGAAAAGCTAATATTTTGACATTACTTACAAAAAAAAATTGTGTCATTGTTAAATGAAATCAAACAAGTATTCACAAATAAATTTGTATTTAGTAGAAACTTAAAATAAATTTGTGTTAACTAATTTTTACAAATATTTACATGTTTTAAACCACTATTACTTACATTTACCAGTCTTCTCGAGTGCCTAACTCTAAACTAAGGCTGTGCTTACATATTTGCAGCGCACTTGCAAGTAGGCAAGTAGGTTTGGAATAGCTGTTTCAGTTTTCTACGACCTCACATTATACTTGTCGCTATCGCGTAAACGCAGCCCAGAATATATGATAATGACTTAATATTTTTTACAACAAACCTAAAATCTTTATGTACTTACTTATTCTTAAAACGGACAATTGACGCCGGGATGTAAAAATGTACAATTATCACCTTGTCGACACGAGCCTTTACGCTGGAAATACATACAAACTGCTTTGCGACTACCACGAGCACCACCTCGACCCCGCGGAGGGCCATCCCAGCCTCCAGCGTTTTTGCCTCGCCAATGTCCGCCAGCGCCACGGCCCCGCATGGCTCCTCGGAAATTTACCATACCAGGAAAGCCATCAGGGCCAGGCGGAGGCCCTTGGGGTCCAGACATGGGGTTGAAATCCATTGGAAACATATTTTGCTGCATATTAAAGCCTTCTGGCGGACCAGGAAACATCGGATTCGGTGCTCCAAACATTTCTGGAGGCATCATCATTCCTTCTAGGGGCATCATCATTCCCGGGGGTAAGTTCCCGGGGGGAATGGGGCCAGGCGCCATAGGACCTGGCATACCGTTGCCCATCATATGCGGCGGAACTCCACTTGGCCATTCACCGGGAACCATAGTGCCCCCTTGAAACCCAGGTACACCAGGGAATTGTGGGTTTGGAAAAGAATTAGGAAATTGATTCATGTTTGGTGGGAACATATTAGGAACAGTAATGGTAGCCGATGCTGGCGGCGCATTGCCCTTAGGTTCAGGCCAAGGCATAGTTCTAAAATCGCTTATATTATCCTGGTTACCGGTAACATCCTCTAAAGGTATAATTGTCGGTTCAGTATAGGGATGAGTTTCAGGTTCAGGTTCAAATGCAGAGTCGGGTATCATTGATTTGGAGAAATAAAGAGGTTGTAACGTTCCTTTTTGACGTATTGCCTGAATGTCCTTTTCCTTGCTGCTCTTACCATGGTCTACCGGCACTTGACCATCGGCGTCAACGAGGATTAGTGGCCTCCAATTAGTCTTTTCTTCCATGACGTCATCATTACTGATATTCCTTCCTTTCTGGAATGCGTCTCTTTCATGGATCCTTTCTAAATATTTCATATCAGTAAAGGTCTTCGTCACATTTACTCTTTCAGTTTCATCAAGTTCAAAGTACTGAATTTCCTCCAGTTCAGAGTCTGGTTTCCATTTAATACTTTTTTTAGGTCCTTTTCGTTTGTGGTAGCATAATACTCCTTTAAGTCCATTAATTGTTATCGTATGAGGTTCCGATGTATCCATTTCCTCTACAATCTCTTTTTTGATATCCTGTTCTTCAACTTCTTCATTAGTATCGGTATCTTTTTCTGAAACCTTTTCTTTGTTGTCTTCCGTTTCAAGAGTGTCTTGGTAAAACCTCGGTGGCACTGATTTGCTTTCACTATTTGGACTGCTCATGTTAGTGGGTGTGTGTGGTGGCGAAGCATCATTTCCAGAATTCCCATCCTTAGATCCACTCGTTCGTCGTTTCCTTTTCTTTGGATCTCTTTTGTTAGTCGCGGAAGCATTTAACGCATCCATGAACATATCACTTTCTAACAAAAGAATTGCTGAAACAAAAAAAACTTAGGTTAGAAAAAAAAATAACATCCTCATCTTCGAAAGAAACATTGGAAGTAATAGTATAATTTAGTGATAAGACTAAAATGTATAACAACGGGTTCTCTACATTTGAAAAATACAATTTGTCAGGTATTATATATTATATATTGCAAGATACGGTAACGGAACACAGGTATGTGAGTGGCAATATTAAGGTACCTAGGTAATCTCTAAGGACTACTGTATACCTAACTAAGGATCCCAGGATAGAGCAGGCGACTTGAAACCTTTTATACAATAATCATTTTCATTGATAAAACCAAACTAGATACCTACGTAATAATTAGGTAAGTATTGTTTTTACAAAAAAAATAATTTTATAAACAGCGCTACACTGATGGTTATGACCCGTAAGCAGAGACAGTTGCCAAACGATAGCTAGAGTAATTGGGTGTCGTTATAGCCATCGTTTCACCGTATAATAGCGTTAAAAAAGAAACGACTATAAATATTGATCCAATGTTATCTAGGTATGCAAAACTTGACGAGAGAATACAAGTTACCTACCCATGTGTCGTAAACATGATTTATTAAGAAGCCGGTAGGTGGATTGGGTACCTATACATCTACGCGTGATATAGGTACATAACAATTATGCAATAACCCTACTGAATCATAAATCATACTTACGAAAGATTCTTCAGCAAAAAAACTACTTATTATATGGTTTGACAGTGGTAAACATTCCGAACTACGCTTCTGATCGAGCTACGGGTCTCGGTAACTAGTCCTTTACCAAAACCATTTATGTATCTACTGAATGCAATGCTACCTGTTTTTATGATGTTCTTTAACGAACATTAGGTACTCTTGTCAACGACCACAGGACTCTCGTAGGTTTTAGCGGGAAAATATAACTAATTGATGGAGTGGGTGAATATAATATTAATGTAGGTTTGGTAATCATTTATAAAGTTAGTAGAATCGTGCTGAGGTGCGAGCTTACATACTAGACTTTCGATGATAACTGAACAAGCAATACCTAAATTGTTAGTTTCCGTGTACCAATACAGATGACTTGTTGTAGGTATAATAATGTAAAACTCTCATTTTTAATTACATTGTTGTTGTTTGCGTTTAGGTTTCGGAGTTCTCTGGATATTTAATTCTAATGAGGTCAATGGAGTGAAAGTCAACTCGCTGAGTCAGTGTGATTATAAAGTGTAGGTACGGCCTGTCAGCGTGCACCTTTCACTTTTTATCAAGCCTTAAAATAGGTTAATGTTTTGCCAACTTGCTTGCCCGAGTCAGTCTCTGTTTCCGACTATTGTTTTTCCTCGCGACTGATTGACAAAAAATAAGTGACCAGTACCGATAGTTTTCACCCTTTGAATATTGAAAGTAGGAATTCAATCAATGCGTATCAGACAAAATAGGTGCGATAGGTAGGGAAGATTTATGTGTACGAACAGTAGGTATCCGATGTCAGCGTCTTATCGTCAAAACCATGACCAGCATTTATTCAGTTCAAGTTGCTAAACAAAAGTAGAACAAATAGTTAGCTATACCGTTCTTTACCAATGCTACTTTGTAAAAATAAAACATCATGTAAAAACTTAAGTGTTCGCGGGTTCCTTAATATTTTTTTTTTATTATTATCGACAATGAGAGATTGGCACTAAAATCTCGTGACGAATAACATTGTAGTGTTATCATAATTATATTTGAGTTGGACAGACATGCGTTCCGCAGTCGCTAAAAGCCGTGCGACAACGACTTCGCTGATGACGAGGAGGCACTAGGCAGCTCTGCAGGCTGCCAACCGCGTCTGCTGCGCATCGTTCATCGATACAAACGACAGCAGCACTTTTACACGCAGCTTATTTGAAGCTGCTAAATACCTACGTTTATTTTTACTGTCAAAGCGTGTGGAATTGGAACATTTCTTTTAAATCCACGCTCTATTTTACATGAGGCTTGGAGTTGAAACAAAATTTTCAGTATAATATGGAATAAGCCACGTTAGTTTAACTTGTTCAAATTTTACGGGATGGTCGCAGACAATCACGACGCGACTCTGAGACACGATTTTGCTATACCTACGCATATCCGTAGAACAATTTAGATGAACACGCTCGCGCCTCTACGACCCGGTTTCTGGAAAAAAAACAACCGACACATCACAAATTAAACGGCCAAATTCATTCAACGTATCACAGCAGGTGAGGTAACGCGCATTTGACTTGTCATATTCATTTTGCGTCGAATTTCATTTCAGAAACTGTTTCTAAATGACGTGTCGCGCCTGTCTGCGAGAACAATAATTATTCACTAGGTACACGTTTTGTGCGTATGTAGTACTAGGTCAAGACCTTGAAAAACAAACAAACCTTGAAAAATAGATTCATTTTTGGAAGACTGGGATGATGGCTTTTGGTAGGTACGTTCTTTTTTTTTTGTTGTTTGGTTATTTGGGTAAATTTTAACATCGATACATGGGACGTTCACTCATCCGCGCAACGTGCATAGGTGCGTACGTAATCTCACGCCTTTTTCCAATACGGGTAGGCAGAAACTACAAAACGCCACCAGCTACGATCCTTATAGGTGCCTACTCCTTTTGTTTCGCTTACATTTATACATCCGATTCTCAGCCCCTATGTATGCGTATGTCGTAGCATTAAAACGATTTTCGTTAAGCAAGTTTTACCCCTGGGGTGCGGCCGTGCGGGTTTATTGTTGGGTTTGGTTGGTTGTTGCCTATAGCATTAAGTCCGCCTCTGTACATTTGTGTGCTTAAAGTATTAAATAAATAAATAACTAGGTATTTACCTACTGGGCATTTGGGAAAACTTTAATGAGAAATTTCAATGCTCTTAGTATTTACCTACAAACAAACAAACATAATGTTTTTACAATATGATAAATGAACAATAGGCGACCTACCTACAGATTAAATACAATATAATTATATTGTACCTACTAGATACAGTATGGTATAAGTATGAATACTTATATTATTTAAATCTATTTACCTACGTATCTTCTTTATCGTATTTCATTTATTTAATACGTACCTACTTTTAAAAAAAACCGGCCAAGTGCTAGTCAGAATCGCACACAAAGGGATCCGTACCATCGTGTAATGTATAAGAGCTATTTTTAATCATTTTTTCAACTTGTAAAGTTGGGTACTTTCGGAGCTGAAGGGGGGAGGGGGGGGGGGGGGATTGGCCAACATATACAATACGTATATATTAATAATAGTAATACAATACGTTCCAGGGTACAGTTCCCCAAAAAAAAATATTAAAAGGCCCATAAGTGACTTCCATTTTCAAAATTAATTTACCTACTTTACACGTCAGTGTTTGGGTCACAGAAATTCATTTATGTGCCAAATTTCAACTTAATCGGTCTATTAGATTTTAACTTGTTTACTTTTTGTTTCCTTTTGTATTCCCTGTGCGTTAATAAATGTTTTTCATTCTTTTAGATTAGAAGAAAACTATGTGTGACAGACGGAAGGACGGACGAGTAATCTTATAAGGGTTCCGTTTTTTCGTGAACAAAAACTAATTCTCCATTTTCAAAGTTAAATAGTTAATTTTATTTTTTCCTAAAACCATATGCTATTTTAATACGGAACCTTAGAGAGAAAAGAGAGATGAGATTCCGCATTAGCCGCGTTTATCTATTCAACTATTTATACCGGACATCGTTCTCATCGGGATTTCTTCATAGACGCACAAGATCCGTGTCGCGTACTTGGGGTACTGTATGACGTTGGGCGCACCTTTTTATTTCAACATAATTATTTATTAATAAATGCGTTATTTACCAGACATGAGTGTAGGCGGTGGCAGATTACTGCCACCGTTACTGTGATTAACAGTACGTCACTAGGTACTTGATACGGTAATTGACTGTAATAATAATAAAGGTACGTTATGTAATCCTATTTTCTTTTAAGGTGATTTCTAACTATTTACTTGGAAATAATTAACGTTTTTTTTTGGAAAATATGGAATAAATAGTGGGTTAAAATAATATACGTTTTTTGCTAACGTGATTGCAAATCGCACTATTATTAATAAAACAGAGTGGCTTTCGAATCTCAAATGACGTATCTACTCTTTGTCAACAAACAATTGTGATTGCTTGTTTGTGTTCAAAATAACAGCTTTTTAATGAATATCGAAAGTTAATTTGGTAGATAGTTATACGTTCCAAGAACCAATTCATAACAATTGTATGTCTGTCAGTTCGTTTCGGCTAATCTTTCACTAGCAGATAGGTAATGTAATAAGGAGTTACTTAGCTACTATTTTAGAAACAGACAAAGGGTTGTGCGCAAAAAATGAAACCCATGAAATTTTGATTAATTCCACGCTGACGAAGTCGCGAGAAAGCTAGTTTAAAATAAACTGTAATTTACTAAAGTACCTTCTCCGTAATAGAGTCCCTATTCCTATTGGATAAAAAATGCTGACAATTAAAACGAAATTTAATTAAATTATATTACAGGATCAATACCACGAGTTCAGTACATGATCCTGGACACCCCCCAGCCTTGAAATTTTTCGTCTGCTTTTCTTAATTTGATAATGTACTTTAAACTGTTAGTAAAAAAATATGCTTTGCAATTAACCCAATAAGATTTTTAATAAAAAAATTAACTAATTCACTTTTTTCATTAAAAATCTCAGAGTTAAGTCAGAAATGATGATTTGTGACGGTTTAAAGTAAAAAAAATATAGTTTAAAAAAACTAAAAAAACACGCTTTTATAGAAAATCAACTAAAAAATAGAAAATAAAATTTAATAAATTTGGATTAAGAAAAGTGTAAATTAGAAATAAAATGTATATTAATGGAAATAAGCGTGGGGTGCATAATGTCAATAATTATAAACATTTTCTATTTTTCCATGGTTACGGTCATTCACAGCGGGCTCCATGTATTGGAGTGTATTCTTCAATATTAACACTATGCACCCCACGCAAATCATAAGGTGTCGTACCGCTGTCATAGAAACTCGCAATTGCATTAATCCTTCATTTCTTAACTCTTTGTACCTACCTATGGTTATTGATTTAAATTAATTACTCATAAGGTAGGTACATACATAGTACCACTACAGAAAGTGGTCGATGTGTTGAAAGAACGATTTCATGTAAAATGTCGTGAATATACCCGATGTACAGTAGACCACACGTCAGTGGTAACACTTTAGATACTAAGCTGGCCTAGCATAATACAGTTTCAATAGAATGAGAGGCCAGATTATACTGGTTTTCTTACCACGGACGTGAGGTCTACTGCACCGTTACTTTGTGTTGTAAATAATATTGGTGTAGGTATAGATAGCTACGTATCTTGGTAATTTTATGCGAGCAAAATGGTATGGGATAATATTTACCTAAATTTCATTTAATGCCCCCTCATCGGGTACTGTATAGTAAAAAAAAATTAAGTACTCCATCAATGAAAACAGATAGGTATTTATAAAAATGTAACTTGAAAAATTTAAAATTCCACTTAGATCTTTTCCTTGATCCACTTAGGGCTTAAAATTACCCGGAATACACAAACATATAGAATACGCTTTCGTATTCTTCACCTGCTCCAATGGTTACATTAGGCTTTCATAATGCCACCATTGGAGCAGAAAGGTGAGGTTCACCAATAGGATATATATATTGGTAAATATTGGCAGTTTTACGATCCAATAAACACGCAGCCTACGTAACTAGTCAAACATAGCACAAAATGTGCTGGTGTCGAATTATGGACTACTTTTTATAATTTTACGTGTTAGCCATTGATTTACCCAATTCGATTTTTTTTAATACTACGTTATCAATCAATGGGCAGCATAATTTATGTACCTCCTACCTATTCATTTTAATGAAAACAAAAAAAAAACAGCTAAGATCCAGTCTGACTCGCAAAATTAGGGTAATGGTCATGATAATGAGTTGGCTCCCTTTAGATTTAACTGAATAGGTATATGATTAAGCTAAGTAACGTTTTTAATTTGCTACAGATTAATACTACATGGATCAAAAGGCCTTCCTAAGTATAGCTACCTTTTTTTTTAAAATTACGCACTCCCTTAAGATAAAATAAAAACAAGTATGTTTAGAAGGCCATACCTGTCTAGGTGTAGACGGTCAAATATTAATGCCATAACAAAATATAAGGAGGTGATGCAGCAGGTTCTTATTGATAGAATATTACTTATTTTATGAAACAATCAAGACTAAGACAACCTTCAGATTAAAATTTAGGTTCACATCGATACCTAAGTAGGTACTAGTGATTGGTCCGGGCTATCGATTCGTTTGATGGACGTGTTTCTTTTCTATGATACATCAGTTACATATTTAGGTAGGTACCTACCTACATACATACCCACTCAATTTATACAAAACCTTGTACTATTTAAACAAAATAATAAATTCTATGGTTTTATCGAAATGAGAAGGTAGGTGTAGGTAGGTACAAAACATACAACCGCAATCAAACAATCCAGAGGAAAAATGTATAATTAGTTGGGTAAATAACTTAAAATACAACAGATTTTAATTACGTTCCCTAATTACCTACTACAAAATTTGTAACATTAGTTGAGCAGACCAAATTTGTACGTTTCATTATATACACTAAATTGTAATCTACCTACACATAATTATGCAATTTTAATTAAAGATTTAATTACGCATTAAAGTTCTATATGCCACATTGTTATTACTGTAAGTACCTATACGGCCAATAACCTATTCGCCTACTCAATATTTTTTACCTCTAATAAAAGTCCAAAAAAAGGTAAGTAGGGCAATGGACTTTTTCAATGTGTACCTACCTACGTACCGACTATTGCCTATTTATCGAATCGGAATAAAATATTCCACAGCCAAATTCAATATACTTGGGTACTCGGGTCCCACAATAACTACAACGGTGGGTACCTACTTATTTAGTACCTTTCGAATTTGTTTTCATAATCTACCTAATCTGTCTAGGTATATATACGTATTATATTATTTATAATAACTATCGCTATCAGCTGAGCTGGACATAGGCAGCTTAAGTTTAAGGTTAGTAAGAAACGATTTATTCATACAGTAAGTGTGCTTCATGCATACTAGGTATATTAGTATATATAATTATGAATTTATGATGCATTTCTGCAGCTTCAAGTAAAACCTACTTGAAAGATTTAATCATCACAGGGTAGTAAATAAATATACCTAGTGTAACGGTTCTCAGTTTTTTTAAATATGACCAATAGCTTAACGAAATATTTACCTTGTAGGTATGAGAAAAGGTAGAATGTACAGCAAATTAGGTAACTAGGTACCCAAGTACATACGTTCATCGAACTACCTACACGTAAGTTCAGAGCGTACCTGGAAATATTAAATGATAAATCCGTAATTTATCGTGATCATCATTTTTAGATTGTACCTATTTGACTACTGTCCATGCCCGGTTTTTATCTAATTATGATAGGCAGTCAAATTGTGACCGTGTTATGGCTGTTGATTCAAACCGAACCTATACATACTGAAATTGATTAGAGCTCTAGGTACTAGTGTGACTAATTATTTTAAGCATAATGGAGGGCACTGAACATGGCAGTAGATTAGGCACATGTAGACGATCAGTTTTCATAACTTATGATATCGAACCAATTTGACAGTTTTCAAGAACAACGATACAGTCTCCGGCACGTAAGTTGGCAAGGTTTTGGCGTAGTGGGGGTAAGTTCGCGCATCGTGCACTTGGTGGAACAAAAAAGTGGTGACTTTTATTGATCGTCATTATTTTATGGTTATTGCCATCGTTTATATTTAATAATATCTGATTAGATGAAAGTTGAAGAAGGGAGTGGAATTCGTAAAGTTTATTGGGAGTTATAAATAATATGCATACGAGGAAAGTATGCCGAAAAAGGCAATAAGCACCTTTTTTCGCCTTAATTTTAAAATTTAAAACAACAACAATAACATCAACTTGTAACAAAAAATAAATTTAAAAACAATAACAAGAACTTTTTAACATAAACACAAAGGGTAAAACTTTCGTGCACGCAAGTGTAATCGGGAGTTCGGGAGGCAAGTCGACTGTTGCACCAATCGCGCGCTCGGATGGACGCTACCTCATACCCCGCGTCCCGCTTGACCACCAAAGAGACCTAAACAACGACTTGTGCGCATCTAACGACTCTTGCCAAGTTACTTGCCGGGGACTATATGAAGTGTATGAAAAATATTAGCCTTACACATAGCTGTTTATCATTTATTTTCAAGTTTTGATATTTTAAGATTTAGTAAAGATGTCGGTAAACGAGCATTTTAAGAATTTTTCTTTTATGGATGTATATGGGAAATCTTATTTAATTCTTCTTTTCTTTTATTTAATTATCCATGTTATTGTGATCATCCATGATGTTGTTAACACCAACTTGAATGTAAACCAGATAGTAAGCTAGGTACCTAGTGCACCAAATGGTTTAAATGCTGATAAATATCCGACTGGAAACAGAATGACGTGAATCTTTTTAATATTATTAAAAAGTTAAATAAATCGTTGTTCTAAATATTGGCTGTTAGAATTTCAGATAATGTATCATCATAAGGTAGGCGATAGACTACATGTGTGTACCCACTTCATATATATTATAATTATTAGCCACATTTTCGTATGTATATAGTAGACCACCGTTTCCTATGTAAGTTTGCAGTGCCTTTATTTCAACCACAGCTTCACGCCTGCGGTGTGGATGGCAGGGTACGTATGTAGGGACCACCTATATAAATAATGTAGGATGTCGGAAAGGTTATTACCTTATACCCCCTCCTTCCCCGGGATGGTTTTGTAGGACTACATCTAGCAAGCGCTATTCGTATAGTAAAATGTAGGAATGTCCACATATTAGTCCTACCTTTAATAACTTCAGAAACGAAAATTAAAGTAGACAGGTATAAAACCTATTTATACCAGTGTCCACTTTAATTTTAAATTCCATGTTAACTGTTTTGGTAAGGTTAATAGGACAATATGCGTAGGAATACCTTTACACTACATACAGTATTTCTTCAAATTGATTACTACTTTCGATAGGTAGGTACTTTATTACTGTTCTCCCAAAATTGTTCTTTCTGCAGTATGCTGTGCAGATGCAAGCTGGTTGGCCACTTACGGTTGATGACCAAAGTTTTGCTGTCAACTGCTGTATGATATCTTTTCATTACCTATTTGCCGTTGTTATTATCTACCCACTGTTCATATATTATTAGAATTCAAATACGTAACATAACTGACCACGAATCTTAAAACAATACGACATAGAATTTTATAAGGCAACTGGTTACTTTTAATTCACGATTACAAACATTGCTTGTGAATCTTGTGGTTTTACAAGCAAGATCCTATATCAGCTACCAGTATGTGCATTTCTTGAAACTTATTTCTAGAAATTGGAAACATAAAATAGGAACCGTATGGAATGACGTTGTGCAATCAAAGCCTTAGCAGACTTCAGATTGCAACGTACTAGAAAGCCTAGACTTTCATGTAACCTCCTTACACAATTTCTCCTACTCCCTCTTTGGTTAATCACTATATAAGGGGTTAAGTCTTAATAATTACATAGTTATGATGCATTAAATAGATATTTCATAAATATAGACTATTACGCGTCTGTGACATGAAACGTTTTTTAGGTTACGCTAAGACTACTATAGTTCTTGGATTTTTATGTAAAATAAATTAACTGGTCTGTTTAACTAACGCAACAAGGTAGTGTTCTAGTTGTTCATCTTTGTAAATGCTGTTGTATTTTTGTT
Source organism: Phlogophora meticulosa (assembly GCA_905147745.2). Taxonomy (NCBI): domain Eukaryota; kingdom Metazoa; phylum Arthropoda; class Insecta; order Lepidoptera; family Noctuidae; genus Phlogophora; species Phlogophora meticulosa. The sequence continues at coordinate 10,607,752 of LR990522.1, read as the reverse complement.
GAAATTTATAGGAATATCGCTAGAATGTAGAGTCGTCAAACAATCTTGTACATTTGTTTTTATAGTAGGTAATTCTGGATTTTTCAATAATGCGAGGTTTTTTACGTGATTTGCTGAAGAATCACTCCTGGAGCACCAGTTGTTTTCCTCAGCTCATCAGCTCTGCGGCGTGTCCACGGAAGGATCCAGTAGGTATAAGTGTAGTGTGCTGGTATTTTCACCTCACGATTAACTAAACAAATTTAGGTTATTAAATTTGAACTATGAAGTAAACGGAAAGAGGAATATTGATTTCAATATTTATTTGAAAAAAATACTTTACAGGTGGTAAAAACATTTTAGAACCCGTTAAGTTATACATTTTAGACTTACCACTGAAGATAATGCTACCTAAACAATTGTTATGGACATTCCACCACCTTTGTAAATCTGGAAAAAAAGAAACTATTAAAAATATGTCATATATCGTATGAACAGTAGAATACTTACGTTTGGGTTTAGGAGGAATCAATTTGATTGCACCCGGTTTTTCAACAATTTCAACTATTGTTTTAGGCTTTTTTTCTGGAGGAGCCTCATTATGAACTGGAGACGATCTTTTTGGAATTGATACTGTCGGTGGCAATACAGGCGTGGATTTTTTTGTTAATACTGCTGCGCGAGAAGGTGGTGGTTTAACTTCCTCTTCTAATCCATGTTTCCTAAACTTGGAATTAAAAGTTTTAACAGTTTTTGGTTTTGGTTCATCTGGTTTTCTGACTTCTATGGATATCGAAGGTTTTTCTTTCTTGGAATCACTTAGTTTCGGTATCTTGCCCAATTTATGAACTGACGGCAACATATCATCAGGTTTCTCAGATGAAGATTTTCTTAGTGAAGTATCCTTGCTCTTTTCACTTTTATCTCCTCTATCTCTACTCTTATCTTTTTCGGATGATGACCGTGATCTCCGGTCCTCTTTTAATTTACTACTGGAAGACGATAATTTATCGCTATTTTTCCTGCTACTGCCACTTCTTGAACTAGAACTATGAGAGGAATGTCTATCCTTATCTTTTGACCTATCTTTACTACTGTTGTGTCGGCTAGAACTGCTTTTATGAGTTTTATGTTTTTCACTTGAGGAATGTGACCTATTTGAATTTTTTGAAGAACTGCTTGACTTTGAAGCGGTAGTACTATTTTTATCGTCTGATTTATCTTTACTTCTACTTTTTGCTTTATCTTTAGATTTTTCCGAATCGGATAAAGTTTCACAAGTTTTACTTTCACTGTCATCCACTTGCGATATGACTTGTTTTCCATCTCTTAAACTGATTTTTAATACCGGCAAAGTTTCCGGTTCATCGTCCGCTTCTTCTTTTATTTTGATATCCGTATCGACATCGTTAGAAATAGATTTTTCCAATATGATACATACTTCACTGTTTGTTATAATTTCAGTATTATTGTCATGTTCCGCTTGGCACTCCGTTTTAATAGAGGCTTCGGCTTCTAACTCAGATATCGCTTCAGATAGAATTTGAGGTAACGCTGAAACCTTGGGAGGTACTACTTCTTCGCCCTTAACAGTTCTTAACCATTCTCCAACTAACTTCACTGCAAGGGCTCTGATAACTGTAATGAAAGAAATTAAAGATGCTTAATTTACAATAACAATAATAATATTGCATGGTTGTTCAGAAATAATAAAAGTCTAATCAATTTCTTGCGTAAAATAGACAATCGAATTTCAAACTGAAATTTCAGTTCCTAAGCTACAATAAGTAAATATGCGATTATCTTACCAAAATGGGTACCATCCTTTGACAACTCCTTTACTAGTTTCGGGACGTTATTGCTCTTCAAACGCTCTAAATCAACAGGGCACAATAACAGCAGCTCCAGTAACTCTATTCCTAGAGGCCAGTTTTGGGTGGTTATACTTTCGGCCAGCCACACGTGTAACAAAAGCCATCCCCCAGAACCCATAAATAACCCAAGTAATTCAGTTTCTGTATGTTTCAGTATTTGTACATAAATACATTTAGATACCAATTTCTTCGAAAATTTAGTCATGAGGCTGAAAGCAAAAAGTCAACATTTTACAAAAACTTCGAAATAATACAGTCGACTCTATCGCGTATTCTATACCGGTGTGCTTAAGCATCGTATCAGAATACGCAACTAGTAACACTTGACAACATTCGGCGAGTTCGTTCACTCTACTAGTAAAAACTAGTTAGTGCCAATACTACAATAATAAAAAAAACCAATGCCACTTTTGAGAATTAAATAAGAAATGTTTGCCCTAAAATTTGCTGAGACTATACAGTTTATAATTTGCAAGACTTTTTATTAAAAAATAACCAGGGCCTAAAGAATATCGAAGTCCAATTAGTCGAAATATAAATCGAGTACTATTTTTAATAGCTATTGAAATGTGCCTAACCGTAGGTAAACCACATAATAATAATTATGTTTGTATTAAATGGTCTTAACCGCTCCTTTACAATTATAGCCCATGTTTAGATGATTAAAAAAATCTAAGAACGGCTAACTTATAAAACTTACCTAGCCAGCCTCTGGACTTCATCCCTGCTTTTGATCCCGCCACTCGGTGACAGAAGCACACTCAGGCAGTTTAGTAATTGACTTGGATCTATACGCGGCTGTAACAAAGAAACGAAAAGTTATAAATTGCAGTTAGTCCTACTTTAAAAAAGTATGTTTCCATCGGTTATTATTTCTCGATATATATAAGAATTCTTTTTTCATTTCAATCAGCGGTGCAGTAGTGGGCGGCTGGGCTGGCTGCATGAGATAAGCCACGGCATGTCAGATCAGTGTCAGTCAGATATGTTTGAATTTGTTGTAATTGATTTGATTCTTATATTTATAGATAACTAGCGATCCGCCCGGCTTCGTCAGTGACAAATTATTTATATAATCTTTTAGTTTCTCACTCTTTCTATTGGTGAAAACCGCATGAAAATCCGTCCAATATTTTTTGAGTTTATCGCGCGATTACAGATGCGGCGGGGAGACTGTTTTATTCTATGTAGTGATATCACTCCGAAAAGCAGAGCAAGCGTTAGGGTCAATTTATATTGCCGCGGAACGGAATGGAAGCGAATTTTCGTAACGAAATTGTACAAAGAATAATGAACTACGTCTATTGTTTAACGTACAAACTAGCCACGAGAAAACGAGCCAAACAGTTTGCGCGTCTTTCAGGGAATTCTTAAGCATTTCCGGGAATTCCACAGCTACAAGCTCGTAGTTTGACGACACGGTTGGCGCAGTGGTTGAGCGATCGACTGCTGCGCCGCGTGTCGTGGGTTCGATTCCCGCACGGTACAAATATTTATATGGCCTACAGGTAATTGTTCCGGGTCTGGCTGTTTGTGTATTTGACTTTAAATGTTTGTAAACGCACCCACGACACATTCCTAGTATGGGGCAACGTTTTTTATTAAACAAAAAAAAACAGGTGAATACTTCTGTTAGTATATACAATGCTATAAGTAAGTACTATTGTTCAATTTAAATATTTGTTTCAAGTCGCAAACAGTGACAATGTGCAATGTACGACTCATCATGCACGAGACGCGTAGTTCGGTTCGTTTTGACCGTTTGAAGAGTAGGTCAAGGTGACAGCTGTTATGAACGTTGAATCGTAGGGATCACAAGATCGCCTAATTGACCTGCTACAGAAGTAGTGAATCGTCTAGGGCGCTATACACCAAAAAAGGAACAAATAATTAAAACGCGTCGACTTCTTCGTAATTTGCGAATTAATATTATCTATGAACGAGAATGTCTGTCGCCAAGTTAGGGTCACAAGACCAATAACTGTAATATTTGACGACAGGAAAACTCAAAGGTTTTATTACTTACCGGAAAAAACTGCTTATTAGCTTGACTGAGACGGTTTTTTTTTATTTTAATAGAGCATGACGCCTGTATTCCCCGAAGGGTAGGACAGAGGTGCACCTATAAGTATCACCCACATTTTGCCAGTTATGCATAAGTATAGTCACCGGCACGTAAGTTGGCAAGGTTTTGGCGTAGTGGGGGTAAGTTCGCGCATCGTGCACTTAGTGGAACAAAAAAGTGGTGACTTTTATTGATCGTCATTATTTTATGGTTATTGCCATCATTTATATTTAATAATATCTGATTAGATGAAAGTTGAAGAAGGGAGTGGAATTCGTAAAGTTTATTGGGAGGTATAAATAATATGCATACGAGGAAAGTATGCTCAAAAAGTATGCGAAAAAAGGCATACCTTTTTTCGCCTTAATTTTTTTATTTAAAACAACAACAATAATATGAACTCGTAACAAAAATTAAATTTAAAAACAATAACAATAACTCTTTAACATAAACAAAGGTGCAAACTTTCGTGCAAGCAAGTGTAATCAGGAGTTCGGGAGGCAACAGTCGACTGTTGCACCAATCGCGCGCTCGGATTGACGCTACCTCATACCCCGCGTCCCGCTTGACAACCAAAGAGACCTAAAAAACGACTTGTGCGCATCTAACGACTCTTGCCAAGTTACGTGCCGGGGACTATACTATGAAATAGGAGTGAGCCTATTGCCACAAACCGGGCACAGTTCCGGACTGCTAACGAGAAAATAACTGATGGATAGACTCAATAACACTGCCCGACCTGGGAATCGAACCCAGGACCTCACGTTTAGCAGTTGCGCTTGGCACCACTAGACCGACGAGGCAGCCAAACTTAACTAACTCCCAATGTTTAAAAACTGAAAAAGCACACAAAAAATTAAATAATTGAAATGATCGTAATCTCATTCGCTGCGGATTTGCGTTTTTAATTTATTGAATATCAGACGGGGCACCGCCGCCGATCAAGGGAAAATAATAACATTACGCAATATCTTTAGCTTACGTTAACTGCCATGTGACAGGGCAATTATACGGTCACAATACACTCAAGGCTGCTATTTAGAATTTCTTGACGAAAATGCAATTAAACTTTACCCGGTCCGGGGATTGAGCCCATGATGCGCAGCTTATGAACATTGTGGTTTTGTGGACAAATTCATAATAAAGATTCAAGCATGCTATTTAGGCACAAAATATTTTTTTCATGCAGGTTTGTCATGGTGGTATGTCCTGTCAGCAAAATAAAGTACCTAGGTAGATTGATACATATTTAAAATATATAAAGTGTACCTCATCCGGACTAAAAATAATCCAGATCCAAACGGATAACTGCTTCTGGCATTGAAGCCAGTGCATCGATCTTCGTCAACGCTTGTTGTCATAGTACTCATAGGCTTTTAATATTACAATTAATTATTGGACGTTTCAATGTTAGCTCTATTTAACATACAGGTTCAAATTTCATTAGAGCCCAAGATTTGAAATTTTCATTGCCCCATCCTGAAGTAGTAATTAAATCGGTGAACCAAAATGGACGCCGGATGGTCGTGCAAGAGCGAACGCTTACGTCACTACTGTATAAATACCACACCACGTCATATTGTTCTAGAAGCTACCTATGTAAATTTGTATTTGATGATTCATATCATAAGCATGAACATACAATGATTGATAGAAAATACTTCTGTGGATGTTTAAGAATGCGTTGGAATATGTAGGTATGTATTATATTTAGAACAAAACTTACCATTTTATAATTCAATTTTACTTCAAAAATAACACGACACCCGATTACACAATGGTATGCCATGCCACGCCTTATGCTCCAGATACAACATGGCGTCTTATCATTGTATAACAATTTAATATACTTGCACAGAGGAACACTTATTTTCTAGTTATTACGTTCTTTAACAAAGTAATTACACTATTTTTTAACATATATTACAATAAATCGTCTGTAATCACAAAAGTGACATGTATTTAAATCCGTTGTGGTGTTCTTATTATGAAATTTATATCATTTTAAATTCCTACATCTGCTATATATTATTTCAATAAAATCCTTGTAGAAAGGGATTTGGTTACATTTATAGGATACTACAACACTTTCTAGTTCAGTGAGTTGGCAGAATTCCTAGCCAAGGCCAGCTAAGACGTTCGATCCGAGTAAACGGCTGGCAAGCGTAGTGATTGCTTGAAGAATGAAATGAAATGAATGTTGAAGAAAGAGAGCGTTAGCCAGATTGAATGGAGGAACGGAGAGAGCGGAAAAGGAAACCGAAACATAGACAAAAATTGAATGAAAGAATGAAAAATGTGTTACAATGTTGCCAAGTAATAAATTTTAAGTGGGTTTTTTGAAAACAGATTTTAGTCGATTACTGAATACAACATTTGCCAAAAAAATAAAATGGCAAGAATAATCTATACTCTTGTGGCGAGCTGTTGGCCAGTATTAACCTCACGGACCCAATCTCCCGAGATAAGTCTCATACTTTATCTCTGTCTTGCCTTTATTGACCAGCCGGAGTAAACATTCGAAGAACAAAGCTTGGGAGCTTTGTTCTTCGAAAGCAAAGAAAAGATGTTTTTTTTTTTTGGAATGGGCATCTCGCAGTTTATCCTTTAGGGATATCTACTGCTTAACTGAACTTTCCCAGCCAGGCGTAAAAACTTAAAAACTAAGCGACCGATCGCTAAGGGCACCCCCTGCGGGGTACGAACCTCGGCTTAGGACGTCACTGAATAGGACAGCAAGGGACAGGCTGGATCATATAGACATATGATTTAGGGACATTTTAATTATTTACTGGCTCAGCTTCGCGGGCTGGCTCTAGCAAAGGGTCGGGAGGGGATAAGAAGAGATGGGCCTCTTCCTTGTTTTTATAGGCCGATAACCGATTGCCGATGGCTGATGAGTGAAATTTACGAGAGCATAAATGCTCAGAGAAAGGAAGTTTTCTAATAGCATGCAGGTATGGATCTTGATCGTAGAATACTACTCTATTCCTCAAGCACCTCAATATTTGTTGCCCCCTTGTTGCGACATCCATTTTTGATTGGCCGATTATTGAGTGAGCAAGCGTTCTGTCATTTCATCTGTGTATTATTAAATCATTGGCTAAGACAGGGGACATAGCTATTCCATAGTTCTAGCTAACAGTTCACCATAACCACCCAAACCTTTAGTCCAATTTATTTATTTCCAAGTCTCGCAAATACTTCTGTATCAACCGGGGGTTATATTTTGCAAACAAAGGCTCTTTTCGGATAATTACCTTACATGCTACTTTTCCCATGAACCGAACGTGATTTCAAACTATTTTTTTTGCAATACCAGTCTAGGACCTGTATAAATAACACGGGACGCCTGGCAGATGTAAAACATTGAAATTACTTTGTACAAATAATATGCACTTAAGAACAGTTTATGTACAACAGGAACTAAATTTGGCTTAATGAAAAAATAAAATAGTACTAATTCTTCCCTTAACATGATGACTGTTTGTTTAATAATTATTTATTTTCATTAAATACAAAAAAAAAAATACTATTGCGACAAGTCGACAACTCAATTGTTTTAATCAGTGACTTCAGTAATAGTTATATTCGATGTTGCCCCTGACGGTGGCGACGCGACGTGTCAACACGCTGACAATTGGTTTTACCCGCGGCTATAGATGTTTCTCATCAAAAGGAAAATGGGATGCCACAGTCGTAATGTGTTGTTGATACAGTCACGGTTGTGTGTCCAATATCACTTACTTTTCATAAGTCTATGGTCTATGTGATGAGTCAATGTCATCGCACTACTATAATACCCAACGGTTTGAGTCTGCTCTGTACACCACTATCCTGATTCTGCTGATCTGACAGACTGACAATGACACTTATTACTTTAATGTGGGACAGTTGGACGTTGGTTGTTAGAAGAGTCGAAGCTGTAGATATTTTTTAAGAATCTGAAGATCCATGCATTGTTGTCTAAATCGGATAAAGTAACCTCTGAAGAAGCTCTTTCACTGAACCTGCTACCGTCGTAAATATGTGGAGTGATTCTCTGCTCATCGTATTTATTTCAATATGTACAGCATTTTTAGGAGAAGGTATGTGTGCAGGTGCAGTTTCAGCGAGAGCGGTTAAATACCGGAACTTTCTGAAGTCTTTGGATCTATCATACTTAAGGTACCTCTATAATTTTATAACATCTCACTGGTTTCATTTCTGGTTTGTAGGTTTAACTTGGATATTGGTGTACAGGACAGAAAAGTACCAAAAACTGAAAGTCGAGGTTGAACGTCAAAGTAAAAAATGTAAGTTTATGAAATCAATAAAAGACTTCCTTATTTGGGATGGAATGGACTCTTTAAAACCCAATTACGGGATGATTGGTGTGCCACAAACAAGGCATGGATGCATTTGTTCCCATTTGATCAATGCTAATAGTGATTATTATATTCTTGCAGTAGAAAAAAGGAAAGAAGCTCATGGAGACTCACTGGACAAACAACATAAGAAGAAAATTGAGAGGGAGGAAGAGAGACTAAAAAACAACAATAGAGACCTTTCTTTAGTTAAAATGAAATCAATGTTTGCCATTGGCTTTGCATTCACGGCCTTACTCAGCATGTTCAATAGCATGTAAGACATTATTTTATTTTCTTTAACTATTTATGTCCTGGTATGACATAATTAATAGCACCCCTTAAATGAAAGGAGACAACACACAACAATCTGTAGTAAACGCAATTGGTTAGCTAAAAGTAATTCAAAACCAAATGAGTATAAAGACTTGAAACTATAACAATCATTATGTGTTTTACAGATTTGATGGAAGAGTAGTGGCTAAACTCCCATTCTACCCTATATCTTGGATACAAGGTCTCAGTCACAGGAACTTGCCAGGGGATGATTACACAGACTGTTCCTTTATTTTCTTGTACATATTGTGTACAATGAGCATAAGGTAATTTTGTAGTTCAATATATACACTCAGCGTATGTGTAAGTACAATTGTTATGGAAAAAAGAATGATTAAAAATACAATATTATCTTTTTGGAGGTGTAATAACTTCAATGATTTAAGTGAAACATCCATCCATCGCACATTAGGATATGATGGTTTTCAGTAACCTAACAGCAATTGTGCATTTATCCAAATAGTCTTACATTAGAGTAAGTAATATTTTCCTTTTTGATAAAGCAAGTTAACACTTTCGCTGCCCAGTTCAAAAATACGATTTAACTTGTATGTCATAATGTTTGGCGAATTACATAATGCGTAGGTACATGGTAGGGGGTGATGGGCATGTTCACATCTCATCTATAGCTTTTTACATGTACGACTCGGGAAACTATTTTTCGACCCGGGAGCTTGGTGCTGTGTGTTAAAAAGCACAAAATACCTTCAATTTGACTAGTACAATAGCTGTCCCTCTTCATATTTTGAACGATGTATTTAATTACTATGAATTTTAACACATGACAGGACTGATGATGGATGGACAGATGATGTACATGACTTCTGAAAAATAAAACTTTAAAATATGATAACATAACAAAATCAGTAACTTTATAGTATATTTTTCATGAACATACATAAAACCATATAAATACAGAATAAAACATGGTTTTGATTGATTATATAATAATCACAAGTTGATTTTTTAACACATTTTTATGAAAGCTATCCTTGTCCGAGTAGTATATAGGAAAACAAACCGGACAATTGCAATCTGAATTGTTCAGCTACTTTTATCAAAAGATTATAATTAACATAATAAAAAGTATTATTTTATGTGATAAAACCACAAATTTTCTATTTTCGTACATTCTCCTTTACTTGTGCTATGCGACCTTGCCAAATTTCATGATTTTAAGTCAACCTGTAGTGTTAGCGACGATAAGTAGATTCACCCTTGTTAGCGGCGATAAGCAGATTTTTATTATTTAATTTCACCCTCTTTCTTTATTAATCAATTATTAGCTTATTTCTTAACGCGGGTATATTTCTTATAAAGATCGTGTGTTCATTAAGTGTTGCACATTTCAGCCACTAGAGGCGCCACTTGTACCAAATTTAATAAGAAGCTTAAGTACGCGGAAACTTTACCGTATCGAGAGCCGTTTTCGTATTTTTAGTAATTTTAAGGTGTTAAATAAGGATTTTAAGACTGAATTAATGTAAAATCAATAAAGATTCATTAGCTCTAAGGGTAGACGTAAGGAAGGGTGTTGTAAAGAGTGTCCTACCACAGAAAAGGGCTAAATTTAGGTTCCCCATACAAAAGAGCACCTATGCTCTAATTGGCCAAGGGGCGGGGCGTTAGTGCCGAGTGCAAAGGTGTAGGGCCCTGATTGGTCAGGGCCTTACAAATCTGCCTTTAAAAAGAGGCACTTTTCTGTGGTCCGAGCATTCCGAATCCAGCAGTGTACACTACAACATCATCAATAAAATAAGAAGAAGTCAGCAAGTACCAAGCGTTATTATTTGCCTCCACCCCCGGCTACCATCGATCACTCTCTCCAGACAACATCCCGCCAGCGAACCCTCTCCGCAAAAGCATAAGCAAGTTACAACCCCCAACATTGGTCCTTCGAGAGCCGGATCGGGTTCAAGAAAACTGGGAAGATGAATAGGAGCACGAGATCAAGATCGGCGCAACCAAAAACTACAAGGAGCGAAAGCCACACAACCACTGATACCTCGGGCACCGGTACGTCGGGTACAACTGATTGGAGCATGAACACGCCGAGCGAGTCTACAAGCGCGGCCAATACGTCGATTTCTAATCGATCAACACTCACAATAAGATCGCCGCCGGCCAGCGCGCACGGAAGTCAGCCACCCGTACCTCACCCCAAGAACACCGCTGGAGAAGAATCAACACAGGGGGAAGTAATTCTTATCACCCCCCCGACCCGCACTATCGAAGCGTCAAAACCCGCTAGTCAAGAAGAGAGTCTACAGCAGCCTCACCCTAAGAAGACGACCCGCGATCCAGACACCCTTTCTGTTCGCTCGTCGCATAGGAAGAGAGCAGAAGCGCAAGCAAGAATGACAATAGCTCTACGGGAATTGGAACTGGCAGAAGCACGATCAAAAGTTGCCCAAGCTGAACTCGAGCTTCTCGCCGCGGGGTCAGAAGGAGAAGAAGAGCTGTATGAACAAACTCAAGAAGTCGAGCACTGGATCACTGAATCTGGGGAAAAGCCTAAAGACCTGAAGCCGATCAAAACAGAAGGAAAGAAGAGCGACATCCAGGAGTTGGCTTCAGTCATACTTAAGCTATCCGAGAAGCCACGTGACAACGGTTCATCGAAACATTTCGAACTCCCTCATTTTAACGGTTCCTGTGAAGAATGGTTAGCCTTCAAGAGATCATATGAAGATATGGCCGCTTCGTTCAATAAAAACCAGAACCTAGCGCGCCTCAGAATAGCAATCCACGGAAAAGCAAGAGAAGCCGTCCAAAGCCTGCTGTTCACTGCTGAAGATCCTCGCGAAATAATCAAGGGACTTGAAGCAAGATTTGGAAGACCTGGAGCGCTGGCACTAGCAGAACTAGAAAAAATGAAGAACCTGTTAAAAGTCGGCGAGAACCCAAGCGACATCTGCGTATTTGCAAGCAAAGTAAAGAACGCCGTCGAGACGATCAAAGCCTTGAAGAAACCACAATACCTCAGTTCTCCCGAAACACTGAGAATTATTGTTGATAAGATGCCAACGTCCATGAAATTTCGTTGGTTTGCTTACCATAGAAGCAGAAGAGATGAAGAAATTCAAGAGCTACTACTCGTCGAAGCGTTCTTAGAAACAGAAGCCGACATGTGTGGGGACTTTGCTCCACCTGAAGTGTCCTCGGAGCAAAAGAAGGCAATAAGAAGACCCATACACTCGGTGCAAGAAGCGTCACAAGAAAAGTACAAGAAGTCATGCCCATTTTGTACAGAAGAGCATTTCGCAATAGAATGCAAGAAGTTCAAAGAAGCAGACGTAAATGAAAAATGGGACATGATTAAGAAGGCGAAGATATGCTTCAAGTGCCTTAAATTCAAGCACTCAAGAATCAACTGTAAGGCCCCAGTTTGCAAACAGTGTAAGAGATGGCACCATACCATCTTACACTCCGACAAACCGCCAGTGCCATTAGAAAAAGAAGCGAACCAGGGAAACACATCAGAAGAGAAGGTCGCCTCAATCCATAACGCCAAAGGGGAAGAGAGAGCCTACCTGAAAATCATCCCAGTGGACCTCTATGGTCCAAAAGGCCAAGTTCGCGTACTAGCATTGCTGGACGAAGGGTCAACCGTCACACTCTTAGACGCGTCAGTTGCTAAGAAGATTGGAGTAGAAGGAAAGCAAGAAAAACTCACAATCGAAACAGTTGGTGGGAAGGTGTTAAGAAAAGATAGTTCACAGAAGATTGAGTTCAAAATAAAAGGGGCTCACAGAAGAGAAAAAAGAACTATCTCTGCAAGAACCATCGACGACCTGAAGCTGTCCGAACAATGCATAAATAAGAACACCGTGCAAAATTGTCAGCATCTAAGGGCAATTGAAAATCAACTCTTCTACGTCATCGAAAGGCCCAAGCTACTGATAGGCCAAGACAACTGGGGGCTGATAGTAACAAGAAGACTGAAGAAGGGCAAACCATCCGATCCTGTAGCCTCACTCACCAACCTAGGGTGGGTGCTACACGGATGCGAAACGGGGGCGACTGCTTTAGTAAACTTCACTAACTATGGCAGATCGACCGCCGACGAAGGAAACATAGAAGAAATCGTCCGAGAACACTTCCAGTTGGAATCTCTTGGGATTCAAAATCGGTCACCAACCAATGACAGCGATAGAAGAGCACTAGAAACCCTTGAGAAAACTACAAAGAAACTGTCAAGCGGTCAATACGAGACAGGTCTCCTGTGGAAGAAAGAAGACGAAACCCTACCCAACAACTACAATCAAGCGATCCGACGTTTATTCAGCATCGAAAAGAAGTTGGATCAAGATAAAGAAGCTAAAGAACACTACGAGAAGCAGATCCAGACTCTAATTGAAAAGGGTTATGCAGAGAAATCCCCAGTAACTTCAAACGAAGGAAGAACATTCTACTTACCCCACTTCGCCGTTGTGCATCCAATCAAGAAGAAGCTTAGAATAGTTTTCGACGCAGCTGCCAAGTTTGAAGGGAAAAGCCTCAATGACGCCTTACTCTCGGGCCCCGACCTTCTGCAATCACTATTCGGCGTGCTACTACGCTTCAGAGAAGGACCTGTGGCTGTCATGGCCGACATCCAAGATATGTTCCTTCGAGTCAAGGTCAGAAAAGACGACCGAGACAGTCTCAGGTTCCTGTGGCGCGGAAGCCAAAGAACTGGCAAGCCCGAAGAATATAGAATGTCGTCAATCATCTTCGGCGCAGCGTCATCACCGGCAACGGCGATATACGTAATGAACAAAAACGCAGAAGAATTCAAGGTGTCTCATCCCGAAGCAGTGAAAGCAATCAACAGAAATCATTACATGGATGACTATCTACAGAGCTTCGCATCTACAGCCGAAGCAAAAAAGATTTCCAAAGAAGTCAAAGATATTCACGCAAGGGCAAACTTTCATCTAAAGGGGTGGGCCAGCAATGATTCGGGAGTACTATCAGAGGTAGAAGACACAAATAAAGAAGATTCCCTGCAACTAACAAAAGAAGAAAAGACTCTGGGGCTGCGATGGCTGGTAAAAGAAGATACACTAGCCTTCAATGTTGGGCTGCGCAACACGTCAAAAGACCTACAAGACGGAAGAAAAACTCCAACAAAAAGGGAGGTCACGAGTGCAGTGATGTCTACCTTTGACCCAATGGGATTTGCAACACCAGTCTTAATACAAGGGAAGAAGCTAATTCAAGACATCTGGCGAACAAAAATAGATTGGGACGAAGTAATCAACGAGCCACAAAAGGATGCCTGGTTGACCTACTTAGAAGAAGTATCGGCATTAGAAAAGTTAAAGATTCCAAGGTGCGTTTCGCCCCGCGGCAGAAAAGGGCAGCTGCACACATTTGCCGACGCAAGCGAAGAAGCCTACGCAGCGGTAGTCTACTGGAGGACAGTCGAGCCCGGAGGAAAAGCCCATATTTCCATGATCGCCGGCAAAGCAAGAGTGACGCCAACAAAACCAGTATCAATTCCGAGGCTGGAGCTACAAGCGGCGTTGCTCGGCAGCAGACTAGCTACCACAGTGGCAGAAGAATCAGGGCTCGAAATAACGAAAAAGGTTTACTGGACCGACTCAAGCACAGTACTGCAATGGATAAAGGCGGAACCAAGGAAGTTTAAAACCTTCGTGGCCAACCGCCTAGCAGAAATCGAGGAGAAGTCCAAGCCAGAAGACTGGAGATGGGTACCAACCAAAGAAAACCCAGCAGACGACGCCACGAGGGGAACCCCAATCGAATTCAACCATAACGCAAGGTGGTTCAAAGGCCCATCATTTCTCCGTCAACCAGAAGAAGAATGGCCATTTCACAACTTCAAACCAGAAGGTATCATGCCAGAAGAGAAGAATAAGCAAAAGGTGATGGCGATACAAGCTGCAGAGGACGTCCTTCTGGACCCAGAGAGGTTCTCAAGCTGGGAACGACTACTACGCACTACGGCTAGAGTGGTCGCCTTCACACACTATTTATTGAAGGCCCGCAAAGCAACCATCACTGCCACGCGTCGGAACGACGAGTCCTGGAAACCTCAAAGAAAAACCCAGAAGAAAGACGCGCGAACCTCAACTCTACCAGCCATCAGGAAAGAAAATAAGCGGCAATACCTACCTCTGGAAGAAGATCATTTAAAGAAGGCCGAAGAATTATTAATAAAGATGAGCCAAAACAATAGTTTCGCTTCAGATATAAATAATTTGAAGTTAGAAAAACCCTTAGAAAGCGCAAGTCGGCTCAAGAAGATCGACGTTTACGTGGGGAACGACGGAATTATTAAGCTAAGAAGCAGGACAATGAAGTTCCACGACAGGAGCAACAGGAAAATGAATCCCATCATTCTAGATGGGAAACAGAAGATAACGCGTCTCATTATACAACATTACCACAAGAAGTTCCTTCACGGGAATACCGCTACAGTAATGAACGAGATTCGACAAAAATACTGGATACTGGGTTTAAGAGCGACTCTAAAGGCAGTCGCACACAGCTGTCAATGGTGCAAGACAAGGAAGGGCTTGCCACAGATACCCCCGACGGGAGACCTACCGAGCGAGAGACTACAGCATCATCAGTTCCCGTTCTCTTGCGCGGCCGTAGACTACTTCGGGCCGATGCAAGTCACTATCGGGAGAAGAACGGAGAAGCGCTGGGGGGCATTATTTACCTGTCTCACCACCAGGGCCGTGCATCTGGAGCTAGTGCCCTCTCTTAGCACTAGCTCCATGATTATGGCACTTAGACGAATGGCAGCTAGAAGAGGAACCCCGAAAACCATACTCAGCGACAACGGGACGAACTTTATTGGGGCCAAAAGGGAGCTAGAAGAGGCCGCACAAGAAAAGGGCATCAAATGGAAGTTTATTCCCCCGGGGACTCCAAACATGGGAGGCGCCTGGGAGAGACTCGTGCGAACAGTTAAGACGGCACTAGCAGTGGTTCTCAGCGAAAGAAGCCCGCCCGAAGAAGTGCTCCATACGCTGATGACCGAGGTCGAACACATCGTCAACTCCAGACCTCTCACCTCAGTCAGCATGGATCCTGAAGAAGAAGAGGGCCTGACACCGAACCATTTCCTACTGGGGAGGTCGTGCGGAGCCATGGCTCCGGGAGAATTCAACGACACAGAACTAATCGGGAAAGCGGACTGGAGAACCACCCAAAGGCTGGCAGACCACTTCTGGAAAAGGTGGATCAAAGAGTACCTACCGCTCTTGATGCCGAGAAAAGTCGAGGGCAAGGATACTAGAGACCCGAGGGAAGGAGATATCGTCCTAATAGTAGACGCTACATTGCCACGAAATTCATGGCCTCGCGGAGAAGTTACCAAGACGTATCCTGGACCAGACGGTAGAACCAGAGTGCTGGATGTGCGGACATCGGGAGGAATACTTCGCCGCCCGACTCGACGAGTCATCGTGCTGGTTCCTGCGGCATCGTCGCATACAGAGGATGCAGTGCTGCGCACCGTGGGGGAGAATGTTAGCGACGATAAGTAGATTCACCCTTGTTAGCGGCGATAAGCAGATTTTTATTATTTAATTTCACCCTCTTTCTTTATTAATCAATTATTAGCTTATTTCTTAACGCGGGTATATTTCTTATAAAGATCGTGTGTTCATTAAGTGTTGCACATTTCAGCCACTAGAGGCGCCACTTGTACCAAATTTAATAAGAAGCTTAAGTACGCGGAAACTTTACCGTATCGAGAGCCGTTTTCGTATTTTTAGTAATTTTAAGGTGTTAAATAAGGATTTTAAGACTGAATTAATGTAAAATCAATAAAGATTCATTAGCTCTAAGGGTAGACGTAAGGAAGGGTGTTGTAAAGAGTGTCCTACCACAGAAAAGGGCTAAATTTAGGTTCCCCATACAAAAGAGCACCTATGCTCTAATTGGCCAAGGGGCGGGGCGTTAGTGCCGAGTGCAAAGGTGTAGGGCCCTGATTGGTCAGGGCCTTACAAATCTGCCTTTAAAAAGAGGCACTTTTCTGTGGTCCGAGCCCCCCGATCACCATGTATGACAAGCCGATCCCCTGGGGGGTGCAAGCTAAGTACCTGGGGGTCATCCTTGACCGACACCTTACCTTCCGAACGCACATAATGACGGTGCGCTCGCGCGCCGCATTCGCTCTAGGGAGGTTACATCCCATGATCAATGCACGCAGCAAATTGTCACTTCGGTGCAAGATGCGGCTCTACACCACGTGCATCAGGCCTATTATGACCTACGCGTGTGCCATATTCGCACATGCAAGGCCTTCCTATATCCATAGGATGCAGGTTTTACAGAACCGTTTTCTCCGTCGAGCCACGGGAGCCCCATGGTTCGTTAGGAATGTTAGACTCCACGTAGATTTAAAAATCCCCACCATCAAGCAATTCATGAAGCGTCTTACTGGGCGCTTTTTCGAATCAGCCGAGCGACACCCAAACCCACTTGTCGTCTCGGCCTCCCAATACTTCCCTACCAGAATTGGTAAGATTCGCCGCCCAAGGCATACCCTAGTCGAGCCAGACGACGAAACAACCGTCATCCAGGAGAGCAGTAGGGAAACTAGCACTCTTAGAAAATACACAAGAACAAACCGACCCACATTCCGGCCTCGCCGACGAGGCCCGCGACGCGCGACGCCCTAGTTAGTTAAATGTAAATTCAATCTTTAGATTCTACAAGGCCAGCCCGCGTAGCTGAGTCAGTAGTATAAAAACCCCCCCGACATAATAATAACGAGACCCAGCCTTTGTTTTTGTTAAGAATTCAACGACGCCCTAAGCCGAGGTTCGAGCCCCACAGGGGGCGCCCTTAGCGAGCGGTCGTTTAAATGTAACTTTTAGTTAGCCCTGGCTGGGGGCCTTCTTGTAAGGTCACCACAGGATCGACCGGTTAAGCAGTAAACAGCCTTATAGTGCTGAACTGCGAGTGGCCCTACCTAAAAAAAAAAAAAAAAAAAAAAAAAAAAAAAAAAAAAAAAAAAAAAAAAAAAATGTGGTCCGAGCATTCCGAATCCAGCAGTGTACACTACAACATCATCAATAAAATAAGAAGAAGTCAGCAAGTACCAAGCGTTATTATTTGCCTCCACCCCCGGCTACCATCGATCACTCTCTCCAGACAACATCCCGCCAGCGAACCCTCTCCGCAAAAGCATAAGCAAGTTACAACCCCCAACATGTAGGCTTTGATTTATTTGTGGGTATCAATATAATATATCTTATAAATGGCCATATTTTATATTATATTGCCTTAGAAGTTTGATTTTTCTAGTGATCTACCTGTACCTGTGTATTAGATTTTAATTTCAACTTTATACCTCTGCACATACCCGAGAAATAGGGTCCTGAAACAATTTTCCTATAAGAGTTTAGGTTTTTCCTTAGGTATGGGACCCTAACAACAAGACCTTTTTAGATGTGTTTACAGCTTTTCAGGTATTTTAAATAAGTTTCTTTTTCTAGACAAAACATCCAGAAGCTTTTAGGATTTGCTCCATCACGCGCTGCATCAAAACAAGGTGGAGCATTGTTTGGGGCACCTCCGGCTCAATTTAAGTAAAATATTGTTTTTAAAGAATATAATGCAGTGGATTTTATTGTGAAAAATAAATTATTAATATATTAAGTAGAAAGAAAGTTTTCGTTTTATTTGAAATAAATAATTTTTTGTTAACAATTCCCTTAACATCAATAAACTTGAACATGGTTACTAAGTATGTTCTAAAGCTGAAAGCTATTTCTCTAATAGTAGTTAAAATAAATAACTTTAGTTCAGTATACATTGAAATCAATTATTTTCTCATCAAGTAATAATCTATCAAAACCATATCTTGTTAAATCCACAGTTGTGTATTGACTGTCAATAATCAGTTCAGCAATCGCCCTTCCAATGCCTGGTGCATGTTGACATCCTGAAGACAAAAATATTATTATTATTATCTCATTATTACTATCTTGTCTTTCCTCACAGCTATTTATTTTGAAGTGCTTTACTGAATGTGATCAATGATCAAAAAAATGTGTAAGTACTTGAGTGTGGCCAAAAGTAAAGTTAAATTGTTAGCAACATGTGACAGCTTGACACAAATAAATTAAATATATACCTAGTTTGCCAAATCCAGCTGCAATATATAAGTTATTGTGGTAAGGATGTGGTCCTATCACACCAGTGTTGTCAAATACAGTGCAATCATATGCTTCTGTATGAATCCTTTCTATCTGAAATTATAAAAAATAAATATAATATACATATAATGGCTTAATTATTTTATTTGCATTCTGCCCATCATAACCAAACTTGGTCCCTGACCGAGTCGCAAAAGTCCTAACTCAAGGTTTGCCGAAAGACTATGGAGCGTAGCGTATTGGGTATTAAGCTCAGAATTCGCAGTATCAAAATACGTTCAAAAACTGGAATTGCTGATGTGGGCCATAAGACTGCAGGGTTGAAGTAGGATTGGGCGGGCCATTGTCTGTAGAATGCGTCAGGGCCGATGGGCCAGAATACATGCCGGAATACGGGCGTCGTAGCCGAGGGAGGCCCAAAAACGCTGGCATGACGACTTAGACGCATTTCTAAGAGATGGGCCGGAGAAAACCGCACAGAGAGAAGGCTGGAAGGCTATGGGGGAGGCCTTTGCCAGCAGTGGGACAATATAGGCTAAGGAAAAAAAAACATGTTATATACTAGTGTTCAATGATGCTGTTGAATAAACTGGATCATGTCTTTTTCTGGTATATTCGTAAAACTATAAATAAAACTTTAAATAACGCGTATAAATCTCATTCGTCAATAGGAAGATACCCTCATCACTAATGTTTACTATATATTTCGTTATACATTTATAGATTGGCGCTGGCGAGGCATCAATTACACAGGCCTGCAAAATGAAGGTCATAACTTCCTCTCTGGAATTTGATAGCTGATTCTGGAGTATTTTGATCATGCTGACATTCCATCTTCCTTGATACCGGACTTCAAGCTCTTTTAAATCTTGGTGAAATCTTTCACCTTGTTCTTCGCTAACGGCTCCTAGATTTTCTGGGAAGTAATCAATGTGCGAATTCAGAAAATGAAGTTTAACGCTCATATTACAACCCATTACACCAAAATTCGTTATCATTTTGGCTACTATTTCTTTATAGTCCGAGCTTTTATTGTTCCCCAAAACGTTTTTTACCACTTCCTTATAACAAAAACAATTCGAAGAGTTTAAACAACTTCGCGACGACATTTTAAAGTTTAGGTTGCAAGATGCGCACTTCGACTGTTAGTTTTCTAATTCAGAGTAGGTACTTATACAAAAAAAACCTTTTGTTTTCTTCATTATACCCTTTTTGAACAACATTAACAACAATTAGGCAATATCACCTAAACATCGTGTATTAATGAGCTCATTACTAAATGAAGCCAAAATGACCCGTTTTCGAAATGGTTAATGCGAATTACTTACACTTATTATGTAGTAATTAACAAATTACTGATTTGCATTCATTTCTATGTCCTCTTAAACTAATTAAATGCAATAAAAATTAAGCTGAAGTAATTAAGTGACGTTTTATAGATTTTAAAATGTATGCGCTCAGACATTTTTAGTTAAAATCTTAAATATTCAATATCAAAGAATCCTGACGTGATAGAATTTTTTTATTATTTTTCTCGTAATCAGCACATCAGAAACTATAGAAAACGTTAATCAGATCTCAGAGAGGAAAACCATTGCAGACCTGTGTTATTATTAAAAATGATAAATATTGACAACATCATTGTTTACCTAACCAATTCCCAACTATGTTGAGGTCAGCTTCCAGTCTAACCAGAAGCAGATGAATACCAATATTTTACAATACAATGTATAGAAATATGAATCAATTATGAACTTTAATATAGGTATGATTTTTTTCGCATACTTTCCTCGTGTGCATATTATTTATAACCCTCAATAAACTTTACGAATTCCACTCCCTTCTTCAACTTTCTTCTAATCAAATATAAATGATGGCAATAACCATAAAATAATGACGATCAATAAAAGTCACCACTTTTTTGTTCCACTAAGTGCACGATGCGCGAACTTACCCCCACTACGTCAAAACCTTGCCAACTTACGTGCCGGAGACAATACAGGTTGGAAGGACATAGACTGATACCATGACTTTAGTGCATGTTTTAGACCGCCCGGGGTTGAAATTTTCCGTCGGCCTTCTCATAATTTTTACATTTTGTTTTTGATGTGTTCTTTACTTAAAATAGTAGAAGGTCATGAGAAAATTATCATTTACATCTATCCCATGAGATTTTAAATTAAGAACTTATTAAATTAAATAGTTCACGTCTAAAATACCCATTGAAATATCATGGTAGAAATCATAATATTTACAGTGAAAAATAAAAACACCACTAATAACGTAGAAATTAGGATATACGAACGAATATATATATATATCTTATAATTCTCATGTCACAATGTTAGTTACCATTCTCCTCCGAAACGGCTTGACCGATTTTCATGAAAGTTTATCTGCAAATTCAGTAGGTCTGACAATCGGCTACTATCTATTTTTCATACCCCTAAGTGATAAGGCCACCACTAACATTTTTTTTTATAGACAACATTTTTCTTTTTTGATTCTTAATGTGGCATTATAAATACATACAACCCTAAATTTTTACCCTTCTATCACCAACCCCTATATGGCAAAACGACGTTTGCCGGGTCAGCTAGTATTTACATAGAAACACCTCGTCTTCAGGTTGATCAGACATGGTGAATAACCGAAATGATAGTCACAACGTGTGTTTTAGTACAGACAGCTATTAATCCACTAAAGTTAACATAATTTAGCAATATCACTTGATTAGGAAGGAAGAATCTGATTAGAATATGGTAAACGCGGTGAGTTCGATACAGGATGGCAGAATAATCTCTTGCACCATTTCTCTATCCAAAAGTCCAATCCAACATATTGTTTCACTTCAAAAATCAAACAGGCATGTTTCCCATGGCAACAGTCAATTCATTGTTGCTACTTTCTGAATCGACTTCACCCATCTAGGTAAACTACATGACATTTCCGATAAGTAATAAGCAGACAATGTTCAACAATCAACCTGACTCATAGCTTCCTCCGACGTATATATATGTACCCTGTATAATATATATAATTTAAAAAAAAAGAGATGTAATCCTATACATATATAATAATAGTGCAGTATACTGCTCTTCCATAAATATAAAAAGAGGATATTATGCTGGAAAAAAAAAGAGAATATCCTCATTTTTTAGTTCAGTTGCTTAGTTCAAAATATACTCACTTTTGTACTTTTACAGCTCGGTATACGATTTAGCAATGATGGCTCAATTACTGCTTTAAAATAGTCACTTTGCGACATTTTGTTTGTGCCATCGCTGATAAGTGGTAGATTTCCACATAACATATTACTTTCTAAACCATTTCTCATAAACCATAGTCCAGTAGTATCTGTAACCAGTGGTGTGTTCAGGCCTAATTCTGTTGCTTTTTCTTGAACGGAATATATATCAGATTCCCTAAAAAAACGAAAAATATAAATAATATAAAAATAAAATGGTGAAAACTGCATCAAATTCATTATGTAGTCTAAAAGAACATTGGGGTTACAGATGGACACGAAAAGCATCTTTGCTTATAGCATTTTGAGATTAATGAGAGACATTAAATGAGTGTACCAATTACAATAAGTTGTGTCAGCATTAGAACTCACCTCCGTTCTATTGGTAGTGGTATACTTAAAATCCCATCTCCTGTTCCTATTTTAGCCAAACTGGCTATTTGTCCAGAGTTGTCACCAGCTGCTAAGACACAAATAGCAAATTTAATAGTATATTCTTCTTGTTCTTCTGTTTTGTATACAATCCTCTGTATTCTTTCATATCCTCCAGGAGTAACACCTTCCATGAGCACATCTTTTTGTTTTTCTAATTCAAACCCTGTTACTTCACCATTAACATAATTGGTTCCAAGTTCTTTGGATTTTTTTATCAATCCCCGTAATAAAGCCCATGAGTTAAAGGTTCCTTCACCTTCTGTCGCCATGCATCCTATTGAGAGCAAATAACATCATGAACAAGTTACACTCATCAGACATCTGAAAATATTTTGAATAAATTAATAATTTCAATTATGACTATTTACTACTAGATATTTGTTTAAGGTAAAAATGGGATTGGAAGAAAAATTAAAATGAGTGCATTACATAAAGCCCTACAGGCTTACCAATTTTGACATCCTCTGTGTTCATCCATGGGTATTTGCTCTTTAATTCAGCCGCTGTTAAAATATTATTTCTTACACCAAGTTCATTTAGCAGAGTAGCATTTTGTTCTAGTCTTGGTGCATATTGGTCACTTGCTAATATAAGAGCACCAGTCGGGGTGTATTGAATGTCAACATCAAGTCCCAAGTGCTCATTAATATTCCTCAAAAAATCAACAGAGTATTGAGATAGATAAACATTTTCAGGCAGGGAGAAATGCTGGTTTAATGTACCTAAAGATATATTATTTTGTGATTCTTTGTACTGAAAAAATAAATCAAATTAGTCACAAGAAAAATATGGTAATTATTTTTTGGGTCATGAGGAACCAATTGATAGTAATTTATCACTCACTGTAAAATCCTTCTCTAGAACTACAACTGTTAGACCATCACCAGTTCTCTTTTTCAACCAGTAGGCAATTGCTGATCCAATGAAACCACCTCCTACAATAACAATATCTGCATGCTCTGGATATAATTTAGGTTTATCTTTTGAACCAAAAAATGAAGGCATATCGTTTGCTAGAATATTTAATGTTTTTTCGAAGGGGTTACGGCTTCTTGCATACTGGCGAACACCGAATAGTCTTTGGCTGCGGGTCACTTGGTGGAATAGTTTGGAAATCATAATTATTTTTCTTTTAGTGTTATTACTTAAAACTTCTATTCATAATATTATATTTTTTTAATTTGCCAGTATCACCCAAGCCCTGCCAATGATGTGTTTTATCCGTCCTATCTCCTATATATCTTTATGAGTATAGTCTTATTCAGTTATATCTACTAATTATGTTCAAGTTGAAGTGGTTGAAGTTTATCAAACGACAAACAGGGTCTATTCGACATCGACACCATAGAGCAGTGTTACCAGATTATAACTGACAGATAGTTGTCTACTCACACAGAATGTGGCCGGCGCGTATCAAATCATGATTAAATCTGATCGTTTAGTTTTTTTATAGTAGAATAATTAGTCGGTATAATAATAATAACTTCGGTGGCTTTGGTTGTTTCGTTTGATTCGTTTTTCATACCTTTTAGTGTTTTTAAGGATTTGATTGATTTTTCTTGTATTTTTTCTTTATTTTTTAGCTTTTCAGTTGGTCAGTTTGTAATTTATTTAAAATCCAATAACCTAGTGTTGCCAACCACACGTTTCTAAAACTAGGATATTAAGTTGGAAAAACCTGGACAAAAACAGGACGCTGTAGCAGAGAAAGAAGTAAGAAAGAGAAAGCACCCCTCGGCAATAGTAGAGAGAAAGAGACATTGGGACCAGAGTGGCATACTGCGTCTTTGATTGACAGCACGGGCCGGGCAGCGCGAACACTCGAGAGCCTTGAGACCGCTCGTAACGTAAGGATTGCAGGAAGTGGCGCAAGAATAAAAAAAAGGTACATGTACTTATCAGGGCGCTAAAGCGCGAAACCCTGGACTTTGATTGAAACCTATCCAGGACATAACAAGACACTAGAAAATCCAGTTCATGTCCTGGGAAAACAGGATGGTTGGCAACTCTACAATAACCATATCTTAACTGCTCATCACCTTTTACAAAACATTGGTAATGCGTATAAATTGTTTAGCAACCATCCTATTATTAGGTAGTTCCGGTGGCCATCTGTGTTCTTCATCATCAGTTCCACTTCACCAAATGGTGCTTCCCGAGAATGAAAGAAAATGGATGAAACTAGACCATTATTTATCAACAAAAAATTGGATAGAATGTTGGTTGCTTTTTTGTTGGAGAGTAAATAAGTGAAGTAAAAACTGATTCAGGGATAAAATCAAGAATGAACTGGTTTCTGCAATAGTTCATGCCAAATAGGCAGCGAAAGTACAGGATGGGTCCATATATTTTACGCCAACCAAAAGCTTGATAAAGTTATCCGAAAACTGGTCCGCTCTTTATAAAATATCGACACCATAGGCTGCCCGAAAAATTATTGTGATACAAATCCTCCATAATATAGTCTTAGCTGTCTTAGTTGTTAATATAGAAGTTCAATTAGAATTATTAAGCTTTTTATTTTTGTATATTGTTGATGTCATTATACACTTCAGCACTAAAAAAAATTAGCATAATTTGGCCGATTCAAGCCATGAAATTAGACGCATATATAAAATAGCATAATGTTCAATCTGGTCACACTACAGTTTCGTTTTTTGACGCAATTGACGCATTTCATTGCCGTCGGTCGAAATCTGTCCAAATAAAAACAAAAAGATGAGATGGAATTTCATAGCACGTGTTTTAGATTTTATAAAATAAGCAGTTGGTGTAGAACATAGATATATAAATTAACTGAGAAAACAGCTGAATATACCTATAATGTACTTGTTATTGTAGTGATGATGTAGGTGGCAATGCTGTAGTATTGCGAATTTAAGACTCGTCTCACGTGTGTTTTTTGTGGCCCAAGATAAGAGCAAGTTCCAAGTAAGGATTATTTACATATTATTTTTCAGATTAGCAAGCATTACTTTGCATGTATTATATTGAAGAGATGCTTATATAATGTAAATGTAATAATATAATGTCTAGTAAATAACAATAAATAATGATTGCGACAGGTTGTTTTGATTGACTCCGATCATTCTGTCTGCCATTCTACCATGACCATGAAATTGAAGTACACATTGGTAAACAACAACATTGTTAAAGAACCTGGATTTACAAAATTAATATGTAGCTTCTCTGTATGAGTGTAGCATGCTTTAAGGATAAGGAGGCTTTCTTAGATTGGGCATTGCTTGAAAATAATATTATATTACGTTTTTTACAACCTACTAAGGATGGATTCAAAATATACTTCTGTTGGTGTGGGAAACAGTCTTAAATCAAATGGCCTGAAAAGAAAACTTGCCATTGATAACATAAAAGTGAAAAAAATAAAGTTATCTAATGATAATGTCTATAAAACAAACAATATTAAAGTTGATACAAATGGACATGACAGTGCTCAAGAAAGCAAGATTGTGATTGAAACTGTACATAACTTACAAGAAGAAAGACAACAGCTGCCAGTTTATATGGTTAGAAACAGGTAAGTGTATCTCCACCATTAATACCCTGCCCTAAGAAATTGTTTGTCAATAATGATGACAACTACATTTAATGAATGCTTAAAAGAAGTCACTAGTAAAATATTTTGACAAGTAAGGCCGGCAATACACGGACCGCTTGAAGCAGGGGCGACAGCTTCAAGCTGCGACTGCACAGTGAAGTGCAGAGTTCTATGGACGCACTTACATGAACCGCTCGAGCAGTTGCAACTGATTCGGGCGGTCGACAGCACGGTGAATTTTCATCGTGCGGCCAAGCAGTCGCCAGACATACACTGACTGCTCGAGCTGTCGACAGCTCGAGCGCAGCCTCCGCCCGCGCTCTTCATTCCCGTTTAGTGTAACAACTAGCCTTTCTTCTGGTGGAATACTTTTTCTCATAATAGTATCTTCACGTTTAATTTTATCCTTGAGTATATTACAAAGTTTGTCAAAAGATGTAATTGACATTCTAAAATAATTAAAAAACTTTTCTCCATCACGTCTTAGTTCCAAAAACAAGTGATTAAATTCTCCATTATAAATTCTTGTTTTTAATATTGGATGAACCCACCATTTTGTATTTTTACGCCGCCGTCGTCGTCGTCGTATGAGCAAAAGCAGCAGAAGTGCTTCCTCTTCAAAATCCATGGTGCTACTGATTTGAAATTGCCCACCGCTCAAGCTATTGAACCAACTGCTCGAGCAGTTATCACTGGCAGCTTCAAGCTGTTGACTCTTGACTGCAAGAGCGATCCGTGTATGTTGATAGCTGGGTAACTGTTCCAGCAGGCCGGCCTAAGGATGTGACAGAATCAATTAAGTGAACTTCACATTGCTGATTTTCACAAGCTTACACCACTTAAATATACTTTATCTCTGTTTTAGGCTTCTAGAAGAGATAAGAAAGAATGAGACTATGATACTGATTGGTGAGACAGGCAGTGGCAAAACAACACAGATCCCCCAATTAATACATGAGCAGCGTCTTGAAGGTGTTGGTGCCATTGCAGTGACCCAACCCCGCAGGGTTGCTGCCATCACTATAGCTATGAGAGTAGCTGCTGAAATGAACACAGAAATAGGATCTGTTGTTGGGTGAGGGATCAGATTAATAAAAAAATAATCTTTACATAAATGTTGTTTATTATCACAAATTGCAAAAGAAAATAATTATATTTAAGCAACTGTCATTTAGACACTTTATGTGTGATTGATATATATTTTAATTTCATTTTATAGATATTCAGTAAGATTTGAGGATGTAACAAGTCCAAGAACTAAAGTCAAGTACTTGACAGATGGTATGTTGTTGAGAGAGGCAATATTGGACCCTTTGCTCAAAAAGTATTCCATAATAGTGTTGGACGAGGCTCATGAGCGCACTGTGAGCACCGATGTACTGTTTGGTATTGTCAAACTTGCACAGAAAGATAGAGCTGAAAAGAAATTAAACTCTCTGAAGGTAATTTTGTTTTTTAATTTGGCTGCATCATCCAAATGCATGGTTTAAAATAGGCCTCTTATTCAGCTATGTTTCAATCTCATTATATAATAAAATAATATTTGTGTCTTTGGTGATGCTCATGATCATGTCATGGGATAGATGATTTATAGAATAAAAAACTGGAAGACGTTTTCTAAAAGAGTATTGATCATTATTTTTCTTTTCATAATCTGTTATTTTTCTGCTTCTTCTTTCAGATAATAATAATGTCTGCCACAATGGATGTTGACACCTTTAGAAAATACTTCCATAACTGCCCAGTGATATATTTGGAAGGAAGAACATATCCAGTTACAATTTATCATTCAAAGATGAAACAAGACGATTACCAGTTTGCAGCTGTGTGTACAATATTTCAACTTCATGCTACGACACCTGCAAAGTAAGCAATCCTTAATATTTGAAAAGAATGTATGAACCTACTTTGTAACTACAAAGGCTTTTAGTTACGTTTTTTTTGTATGTACAATTTCTTGTTGCTTTATTTAATACTGTATCTATTTTATAATTACAGCCATGACTTTCTTGTATTTTTAACGGGACAAGAAGAAATTGAGACGGTCATGTACAACATCAAGCAGATAGCAAAGGTAATACATATTTGTAATAAATAAGTGAATTGTTTGGCTATCCAATAAATGAGCTTTGCAATATCACCAACCACCAATATTACCATTGTATTTGCTTTTATGCTAGATCGAACATTCCAGGAAGCCACAGGTCCCCCTATTAGGGTATGTCCACTGTATGCCGGACTCCCGGCGGCCAAACAACTACAAGTGTGGAAGGAAGCGCCGCCTGGCACTAGGAAGATCATACTGGCCACCAACATAGCGGAAGCCTCCGTCACCATACCTCGCATCAAGTGCGTCATTGACACTGGCGTTGTGAAAGAAAGGTGCGTTTAATAGTGAGTGCCTTGCGGAGTTTTATGACTTATTCAAAAATGCAAAGAAACACACTTTTTTTAAAACAGCTGTTAAAATTATAACTGGACATATTTACTTTTAATCTTTGATATGTAAGTTATTGTTATCCCTCAGAACCTCTAACCAAATGATAATATGAAGTATTTGTCACTTTTATAGCCTGCTGATATAGATTTTACAAGTAACCTATGACATGAATATGTTGTTGTGGGTATTTCATGAATGTAAACGTGTGTGCACGTCCCGCAGGACGTGGTCGGGCGGCACGGGCGCGGAGCGACTGGCGGTGCGCGCGGGCTCGCAGGCGGCGGGCTGGCAGCGCGCCGGCCGCGCGGGCCGCACCATGCCCGGCGTCGCCTACCGACTCTATACTGCCGATGACTTCCGCTCGCGGCCGCTGCATCACACGCCAGAGATACTCAGGTCACATTTCTTGAAACTAGTCATTGGCAGCGCCGTGTGTCGACCTCCATAGTAATGATTAGTAAATCTAGTTCATGACTATGTGAGAAGTACCTAAATTACGTAAATAATTTAGTTTCATCAAATGATTATGAGACTAAATTATTTCTCTCGGATCGCGAACGACAAAAGTTTTCGAAATACGCAAATCGATTTGACTGATTGCCTGATTACCGAAAGTAATTTAAGCAGTCAAACTACTGAAAACATTGTTTGAAACTGAATACTTACAAAAATATGCCAAAATTTGTTAAAATCGCCTCATCTATACTATAATATAATAAACCTGTTGAGTCTGTTTGCTTGACCGCGCTCTTATCTCTGGAACTACCAGTCTGGCTGTTTAATATCACACTACGACTCTTAAGAGCGGGTAAAATCGCGGGGTACATCCAGTTATAAATAAAACGATTGGTTTCTACTACAGGTGTCCACTAGCGTCGACATTGCTGCTGTTAATAGCGGCGGGAGTAGAACCCAGCACGTTTCCGCTGATTGACACGCCCCCACCGGATTCTGTCAAAGCTTCGCTTGCTTTACTCAAGGAATTGGGTAACTATTTACTTACCTACTATTGGCTGATACAATTTTTTCGAATTGAAGTCGGTTAAGATTAAAATCTCTCAAAAATCTCCTCTACTGTGCATCTACTGTTACTCACACTTATCGCGCATCGCCATCCAATTTCAAAATCAGCGAACGCGCAGCGAACATGCAGTAGACATATTAAACCCGGATTTTCTTTTTAAGCGTCAACTAGCCTCGCTGAGTTGCGACGATCGAACCCTAATAATTCGCTAGCAATATTAATTTACTATATACCAGCACCTAATCTCCGACGCGCATTTTCAGGCCATTTTGAAAAATAGCGATTAATTAAACTTTACTTTCACGATCACTCTAACAAACTTTGACAGCTATCATTCAGGAGCTTATTCCACAGTGGTACCGGTAGCCCTCATTGCACTGTCTGTACTCACGTAAATTGTTTTTTTTTCTTTTACAGGCGCTATCGACAACGAGACCAACCCAAAACTGACAGTAATAGGGAAAAAGATGTCGACTTTTCCAATAGAGCCGAAGTATTCTAAAGTTCTACTGTGTGCGCCTGATTATAACTGCTTAGATGAAGTATGTATGTCCTACAAATTGATATTTGTTTGTTTATGTTGGTTTGGTATCAATTTGATATTGGTTTGTTCAAAGTTAATGTGTTGAACCAATCTAGTTTGATTTTTAATGTGATTGCCTACTGACTCATCCAATAATCTATTAGAATTTGTGGATTGTTGAGATAGTAGCCATAATAGAAAGTAGTGATACTGAAAATGTGTACATATTAGGGGATTTTAATTTTAACTGCACACCCAGCAACACAACAATATTGGATTTGTGCCGATTTAATTAAGCTGGCGGCAGATTCTCATACCTTTATAATCGATTTGCATGGTAGCCGTCGGTGACTTGACGATTGTTTGGTAACCGAGGCTTGAAGTCTGTGACATCCGTTAGAGTACATTATGATAGCTACTGGTCTAACTACTGAGGGACAACCACCGGAACTCAAGGCAAAAGTTTACAAATAGGGTTTGGCATGGGAAACAAGCTCCCGCTGTGTTAGGCGTATCTTATTCTCTATTCAATACTCATATATTTATTTGTTTTCTGTTTTAGGCGCTAAGCTTAATAGCAGTGTTGTCCAGTGAAAACGTGTTCCACACTCCGATGCACAAGAGAGAAGAAGCTATAAAAGTGAAACAGAAGTTCTTGTCACCTCTAGGAGATCACATAACTCTTCTAAATGTATTCAAAGCTTTTTTTAAAGCTCCTTTAAAAAAGGTCAGTGTCAGATATCTCACAATCTCAGGTCCAGTTGAAATCCAGCGTCAGGCACTAGTTGTCTGGCATTTTTGCTGAACTGGACCCTTAAATAGCGCAGCTGAAGGCACATACTTAATAATATATACTTATATATGTTTTTAATGTATTTCTTGTTACTCGTTTTATTTATGTTTTTCTATGTTTAGTATTGTCGTTGTGTGCCTGAACCTGTGCTGAATAAATGTTTTTCTTCTTTTTCTTTCTTTCTTTAGATATGAAGTAAGACCTATACAAAAGTATGGTTCAAGTGTATGCAAGCATTCTTCTGTGGCCGTGTTTGAATCATCTTATTATGAATAATTGGTTGTACAAATGTTTCGCATTGAATTATCTCCAAATCGACACAGCAGGGAACATTTACTGATCTGCTGATGATGTACATTATTTTTATGTGAAATTTTTATATATAATTTTCACAGCAATGGTGTAAAGAAAATTACCTGAATCACAAGAATTTAACATATGCGTGCGAGGTTCGACAACAACTGCTTGCAATCTGCCAGAAACTTAACTTGACTGTCTCTAGTTGTGGACAGGCGTACGATCAGGTACTGGTACATTCCTATACTTTAAAATTTTATTCTATGAAGAAGATACTAGAACTGGGGTACAAAAAAACTTTGTAATTGTTACAAAGTTCAACAATACTAATGGATACATTCAGAATTTTGGTAAAGTGCTCTCACTCTCTCTCACGTTTCACATATGAAATGAGAGTACTTTTACATGGCCTTGATTACCTCCATAGTCCATAGACTATGTAGGTACCTAATCATGGCAATGTAATGCACGCTACACTCATTTGGAGTTTAGTACCAATTTCTTGAATTCTTAAATAAAGAACATAATTGAGATTATATGTGCCTACCCTTTTAAATTATACTGATATGCTAACATACCTCTTTATATGCTTTTCAGGTATTAAAATGTCTATTGTGTGGTTTGTTTACAAACTGCGCTTGGCAACGCGGCGGCGGTGCGGGTGGTTCGGGTGGTGCGGGTGGTGCGGGTGGTGCGGGTGGTGCGGGCGGTGCGGGTGGTGCGGGGCGGTACGTGACGGCTGCGGGCGCGGCGGCCGCGCTGCACCCTGCGTCGGCCCTGCACGCCATGCGGCCCGCGCCTCCCGTGTTGCTATACACGGAGCTACTCTCCACCAGCCGTACATACATGCTGACGGTGTCGGCGATTCAGCCGCAGTGGCTGCACCAAGTCGCGCCCGAGTACGCACGTCGCTGTCGAGCCAACCGGTGACGACGTCGCCGATCGGCTCGACTTGACATGGAGCTGATTATTTACTCTTTCATCTGATGCGATTGGAGAACAGTTGCCGAAGAGTAAGAGAAACATGGTCGTCCTTTGTTTGCCTATATGGAAAAAGTGAGACAATGATTTTCCGTGGTTGGAGAGTGAAGAGTTATCGTTTTCCGCTCTTGTATGTGTTTATGATATTGTTGTTTGTTTAATGTATAAGCTCGATTGTCGTCTCGGTTATAAATGGAGCGACGCATTTCAAAAGGACATCGTATACCAGACACGTTACATTTAGATGTACTTATGTGTGTGTGATATAGGAATAAGAAGATGTTATAAGATTTATTGTATTGTTTTAAGACACAATGTTAATAGTATAAAATATTAAGATATACCAGTTATTCCACCGTTCGAAGTACTTACAGCCACAGTAAGTAATAATGTATGCGTTGAGAAAGTGTGTAATTATAAAAATAACATCATCAACCCGGACTACGACTTTTATGTCGTTTGTAGTTTTATTGCATACTTGTTTGATTATTACCTGGTGCTAAATGCCACGCTGAGTAATAGTAGCTTGGTGTTAGAACGATACGATTGTAAATAGTTGTAACATACTGAATAAAGTTTTATCAAAATAACGTGTTTAGTTTAAAGTCATTTAATGTGATTCATGTCTAAATTATTATTTTACTTAATCTTTCTCGCTAGAAAAGTTCCCATCGTTATGAACATACTTAAGGCCTGCGCAGACTAGGGACTATTCGGGAGGTACTTTTTTGTCCACCAATATATCAAATAGATCCCTCATAAACTGTATCGAATAGCGCAATCTCCGGTTTACCGAGGACATGGAGAGACCGGACAGGACAAATGGACAAAAGTACGGAGGAGGGGTATTTCGCCAGTTAAAAATAGGCGAGCCTAATATAATTGACATCATAATTCCTTATACGTGGACTGGGAGGTGTAACAGGCTTAAATAGAATCCACTTCCGAATGGCCTCCCCAAGGTCACCTCAAGGCACAAACCGCAACATAATATGTTGCGGTTTGTGCCTTGAGGTACTTTGAACAGCTACATATTATGTAGCTGTTCAAAGTTATAGCAAGCACTACCAAACAGGGGTTGTTGTTGCCTGTAACGAAAGTAGAGGCGCTGTATTAATCATAGTACAAATTGCTACCTTTTTGATTGGTAAGCTCCTCACAAGAAAATCGTGCTAAAATAGGTCCCTGCGTATTCCATTTAGGTGGCTGAATACCGGTATCCTAACGAAACCTGCATTGAACCCCAGAATTACCGGTATCCAATGCTGGTACGCGCCACTAGTTTTTGTTGTGCTTTCTCACTTGCACTTATGGAATTGGGTACCGTGAGTACCAGCGTGGATTTTACCACTGCAGGGCAAGGTCTATTTCCTTTATTTTTACTTCTCTCTGTGTATAGCTATTTAGGACCAGTCCTAACGAAAGAGCGGAGCACATCGCGCCATCTCCGCCTGAGCCTGCCACGATTTCGATTGCCATTTAAACTAGGGTCATGCGTTAGGCCCACTTATCGTCTCACATGCGTCATGTCCGACCATAATCCCCTCTCGACTATTGATATTAGTACCCACATTTTATGTATACCTATTTCCTGAGAGATATAAGATGGGCTTACGACCTAAAATAGTCAACGGTACGAATTTGTTCGTATGCGTGGCAAAAGTCGAGTTAATAATTAAAAATCGCTTTGATTAATACTACCGACAAACGAAATGAACAGATCCCTCCTTTTAAAGCCTTTTAGATGCCA
The DNA here is from genome assembly GCA_905147745.2 of Phlogophora meticulosa. Classification (NCBI taxonomy): domain Eukaryota; kingdom Metazoa; phylum Arthropoda; class Insecta; order Lepidoptera; family Noctuidae; genus Phlogophora; species Phlogophora meticulosa. The sequence goes on along the minus strand of LR990522.1, from coordinate 10,573,973 downwards.
TCGTCACATAACACGGGAAGCGAACGCATGCCCTGTACGCCAACGTCACAAATACGGTCTACGTGAAAAAAAATGTGCACTCAAAATAAACATTTAAATTTTTACTTTCATGTGTGTTTATTAGTATATCTTAAAAGTTGAAGCTCCCGTACGTATTTAATTGCATGAAAAAATAATACACCGTGGATATTGATAAATTCAAAAAGAAGAAATTAAACGTTTTTACTAGAAAGGCTTGGCGTATAGGACCCGTGCGTACATTTAAGATAGATAGATATAATCACCGGCAAATAAGATGGCAAAAGTCGTTAGATGCGCACAAGTCGTTTTTTAGGTCTCTTTGGTGGTCAAGCGGGACGCGGGGTATGAGGTAGCGTCGATCCGAGCGCGCGATTGGTGCATCAGTCGACCCTTGCCTCCCTCACCGCGCCTTCGTCCCGTTCGCTCCCGATTACATTTCAGTGCACGAAAATTGAACCCTTTGTTTTTGTTGTGTAAATTTAAAAACAATAACAACACTTAAGTTTACTTAAGTGTTGTTATTGTTTTTAAATTTAGGATAGAGTTCCTGAAAAGGCATAGCATACGAGGAAAGTATGCTCAAACCAGAGTTATACAAATTAATAAAATTGGAAAAAGAACAATTTAAAACATACAGCATTGACCAAACACTTGCAGAACACAATTTGATTTGATTTGATTTGACTAGTTAATTTTTTTTTTTTTATATAAACTTTTTTGAATTTTAAATGCACGTTATTTATAACTCCTAATAAACTTGAATTCCTCTCCCTTCTTTAACTTTGTTCTATACAGACATGATTAAATATAAATGATGGCAATAACAATAGAATAATGACGATCAATAAAAGTTACCACTTTTTTGTGCCACTAACAAAGGAATAAATTGCATTTATTTTTAGACGACAATTTATGGCCAGAGGGAATTTCTTTTCGTAGATACATAGATTTTAAAGAACGAACAGAAGGATTACACAAAAATATCAACAATGGATTGCGACAATAACTATATTAATTCAAAAGCAAGTACATTTGTGAGTTTTAATTGTAAATCTATTACTAGATCGGTGGATTATGTCAGACTATTATGTCAAACATCTGATATAATCGCATTGCAAGAAACCTGGTTGCTGCCACACGACATTCCTTTTCTGAGCAGCATAGACCATCAGTTCGACTTCGTGGGAAAATCGGCGGTAGATACGTCGTCGGGCATCCTACAAGGGCGACCTTATGGCGGAGTTGCTATACTGTGGCGCAAGAGCGCCTATGAAAATGTGTCTTTCGTGCAGTGTCAAAGTGTGCGTCTTGTGGCTATCAAAATAACGGTAGGTGGTAAAGCTCTCTTAGTGTTCTCGGTTTACATGCCGACAGAGTCGATGGATAATCTTGGTGAATTTGTCGAGTGTTTAAGTGAGATTCATGCAGTGATAGAAAGTAGTGGTGTAGACGCGGTCTATATTATGGGGGATTTTAATGCTCAACCGAATAGTATATTCGGCAAAGAACTTTTGAGTTTTTCGGCTGAAGTACAGTGGCGGTGCGCTGACGTTTGCATGCTCGGTGGTGAGTCGGACACGTATACCTACGTAAGTGATGCACATGGTTCTACTAGTTGGTTAGACCACTGCGTAGTGACAGAAGCGGCGTGGAATACTATTAGAGAAGCTAGTGTGCTCTACGACGTGTCTTGGTCGGACCATTTACCTCTAATTGTAATGTGTGATCTTAATTTATTAAGGCCAAAAGTTGCACCTGGACTAATTAAATGTAACAAAGTAACATGGGGTGACAGAGACTTGCAGCAGACTAAGTTATATAGCAATTACTGTAATGATCTCTTGAAAAATGTAGACTTTCCCTTAGAATTTACTGAATGTAGTAAAAATAGATGTAGAATTAAGGAACATGAAAGCATTTTAGATAATATGTACGCGGAAATTGTGCGTATTCTCTGTGAAGGTGCAATCGCCAGTAACTGTAAGAACGGAATACAGTACAGAAAGCGTTACATAACGGGCTGGAATAAGCATGTGAAGAATGCACATGGACAGGCTCGGCTTGATTTTCAAACATGGACATTGTTTGGTAGGCCGAAAAATGGTGATTTGTATGAAAAAATGATGGAAAGTAAAAGGATTTTTAAAAGTAAATTAAAATGGTGTCAAAATAATAAGGACAAAATAAAAATGAACATCATTGCAAGTCATCATGACGCAAAGAATTTTGGTAGTTTTTGGAAAGCCACGAACAGGTTGAATCCCAGGTCGAGTCTGCCTGTGAGTATTGAGGGCCTTAGTGATCCTAATGATATAGCCAACCTATTCAGCAGAACCTTTAGGGTTGGGTCTCCCCTAGGTACGTCGTCTGGCGGGCCGGAGGTGGTGGGGGGGTCCGAAGACATGCCTAATAGGTTTGCGGCCAGGGAGATAGCTACTGTCATACGCAACTTAAAGAGAGGCAAGTCGCCGGGTCATGACAGCCTAAGCATAGAGCATTTATTATATGCTGGTAAGCACGTAGCGCGAGTTCTAGCAATGTTTTTTAACTTGTGCCTGAGTCACTCATATCTTCCAGCTGATTTACTTAAAACTATTGTTGTGCCCATTGTTAAAAATAAGACTGGAGATGCGAGTGACAAGAGCAACTACAGGCCTATATCCCTGGCTACCATCATTGCAAAGGTGTTGGACAGTCTGATTGATCAGCAGTTGGATAAGCATTTAACACTCAACGACGCCCAGTTTGGGTTTAAGCCACATTTATCCACGGAAACAGCTATACTATGCCTGAAACAGACTGTTCAATACTATGCAAGTAGGAAAACACCTGTATATGCATGTTTTCTGGACCTCTCCAAGGCTTTCGACCTTGTATCTTATGATTGCCTATGGAGGAAACTATCAAATGTTAAGAACCTCCCAAGCGATATCATTAGGATGCTAAAGTATTGGTATAAAAACCAATACAATTATGTTAAATGGGCGGGCGTCCTGTCGGCTGCATACGGGTTGGAGTGCGGTGTAAGGCAGGGGGGAATCAGCTCACCCAAGCTATTCAACCTATATGTAAACGAACTGATCTGTGAGCTCAGCAATACCAATATCGGGTGCTCCATTGACGGGCACTGCGTCAATAACATCAGCTACGCGGATGATATGGTATTGCTAAGTCCATCGATCAGTGCACTTAGGAGGCTTCTTCGCATCTGTGAGGACTATGCAGTGGCTCACGGTCTTAGGTACAATGCGACCAAGAGCGAACTACTGGTTTTCAAAGCGGGAAACAAATGTTACAATACTGTCCCACTAGTGACCTTGGGGGGCGCTCAGCTTTCCAGGGTCACGAAGTTCAAATACCTGGGGCATTGGGTCACTGATAGTTTGTCCGATGATGTGGACGTGGAGAGGGAACGCAGAGCATTGGCAGTTCGATGTAACATGCTGGCTCGTAGGTTTGCACGTTGTACTAGGGAGGTGAAAATTACGCTCTTTAGAGCGTATTGCCAATCTATGTACACGTGTGCCCTATGGGTCAGCTATACAAAAAGCTCGTACAATGCTCTGCGAGTCCAATACAATAACGCCTTCAGAGTGATGTTGGGGCTGCCACGCTTTTGCAGTGCATCGGGGATGTTTGCGGAGAATGGCGTGCCAGATTTTTACGCACTGATGCGGACACGGATAGCATCCCTGATGCGGCGAGTGCGTGACAGCTCTAACAGCTTGGTGGCTATAGTAGCCGACAGGATGGATAGTCCAATGATGTGGCAATGGATGACCAGTCATCGTGCTTCCTTCAAATATTTAAAATAAGATGTTTTGTGTTTTCATATATGTATTGATGTTTTGTGTATAATATTGTAATGTGTGTTTTTCTATGGACTTATGGTCTGAAATAAATGTTATTATTATTATTATTATTATTATAAGTGTACGATGCGCGAACTTACCCCCACTTCGCCAAAATCTTGCCATCTTATTTGCCGGTGACTATACTTAATGTGAAAACCTACTGATAACATTATTCATTATTTTTTAATAAGTTTAATTTCGGATCCTTTTAAAAAAAATGGTTTACACGTAGGACTGTGAGAAGTGGCATTGTTATAGTTTGTATGGAGAAACAGTGCAGAGGCTAAATCAGACGATTTTCGACCACTGACCGATTCAAAATATAGTTAAGTAGGTATTTATTTTGCGTTCCACGTTCGTATTAAAATAAATTAATAAAATAATCTCGGACGAAAGCGCTAGTACGAATGTACGTTATATCCAAAGTTAAGTCTATATTAAGTTATAATTAAAGAAACTTAACTAGTTTTGAAATATAAATGCCTCACTAACGCATTAGGTTATAAGTATCTGTAATGTTAGTGATAAGGGTGCTGAATAAATAAAATAAATAAATTAAGTAGGTTAAAGTTGCCTTTTGCAACTGCATAGGTACCTTCTTGAAGTTATCGCTAATCCACGATTTGGCTGACGATGTAACATTACGTTACGTTCGGGTATGAATATCCTGTTCTTGCATTTAGCTATATAGAACCTTATTTCACTACTAATTAGTACCTATCTAAGATCAAATTGGCGGGATGACGTAAAGACTACGCCAGCTGCAACGTCAGATGCTTCTGCGTAGCAGATAAAGGTCCCGTTCCGTAACACGTCGAGTAATTCCGTATTTTTGTTGAATTTCTGTCATCCTTGATACTCGATATCTGGAATCCGAATTTGAGAGACTAATAAACCACTTTTTAATGAATTAAGGAGCATGACGTTCGGTATCCAGACACTGCTTTTCAAAAAATTGTACGTAAGTAAATATTTTGTTGGAATTCACTGCTCTATTTTGTTGATCTGATTTACATAGGTACCTACCTACTACCAGATCGAAATGTTGCAGTCAGATTAAATGAGATCGTAAAGTGGATTACTTTTATGGCTCCAGTGCCACATTCTTGAATGCTGTGTAAAAAGTTTCCATTCCAGAGTCTAATTAAAATAGCTCCCTGCCAAATTTAATTTCCTCGCGCACTTCTTTAAAATTTATTCTGTAATAAGCAGCAATGGAAGTCGTAAAAAAAGGATCCAAGAGAGAGCTGCGACGTTCCCCTCATTAAAATGATTCCAGCTGGAAGCGGAACAATGTTAATTCGATAATTATGCAAATTTCCAGAAATAATTCATTAAAATTTATGACGTACAGTAGGTGCCTACCAAACAGAATCGACTGCTCTTGATGATGCCTATACCTCTTCAAAGAGTTTCTGAGAAATGTTTTGAGGGATGAGATCATAAAATACTAGTAAGTCCCATTTCATTTATTTTACATAGGTAGGTGTAATGCATATCAGTTTATGAAGTTTTAGCAGTAGCACTAGTGACCAGTAGACCAACGGTAGTGGTAATGGCGAGCACTACTACTGTCCTGGGTTCGATTGCCGAGTGAAGCAAAATGTTTCTGGGATTTTCCGTCTGGATTTGTGTGTGTGGTCGATGGCAATAGGCTCGCCCTCTGTTACATGGGGGCCATGGGGCTTAAACATAATTGGTGAATTGGTACTTAGGCACTCCTTTGAAACCAGGGAAGACAGGCGGGATGTTATAGTGTTACGTACGAAAAACACAAATAACAATTTAGATTTGGGTTGAGCTTTGGTGAGTCGATTGTTTTGCGTGTAACTAATGAGGAGAGTTATGCTATAGAGAAACCCTCGTGTTGACATATCGATTGTCTTAGTGAATCAACAATTTAATGTTGGAAGTATTTTGTATCACAATAGCCCGATACTACCTAGCTACTCCAGACCAAAGAAGCATCAACAATTTTTATTCAATATTCCGTTCAGCCACCTTCTGATATTTATAAAGGTTCAACATTCTAATTTTGTAAGTCAAAATACCCGGTATCATAATTTACATGGCAAACAGGACTTCCACAGCTCATAAGTGTAATGTCAATGGTTTATTCTTTACACTGTCAACACGTTTAATTTAGCGTATTTCATTTATTATGCCCGTACGAAGAGAAGTTAATTCAAAAATGAGTTTTTACCAAAAACATTTGAGTAGCAGGATGGTACAGAGATGACATATTTTATTTACAAAAGAAATACCTAAGCTAATGTGGTAAGCTTAATTTTTGTGTTATTTTAACGCATAGTTTTATTTAGTCTATTATTGTCATACTGCAGAGCAAAGGTAATCACTACGCTTGCTCAAGGCGTGACTTGAAATTAAAATCCAGGTTTCCTAGTTTACTATGTTTTCCTTCAGCAATGTCAGTAATGTCTAAGATTCACTGTCACTTACAAAATACATTTTCATTCAAACAGTCACTTTGGGATTTGCCCGGATTTGAAGCCAATACGAACTGAATACTACTACCATCTAAAAAGGTTACAATAAAAATACGTATCAACTTTTCGATTTGTGAAGTAAGTTATTTGTTAAGTAAATTAAAATTTCCTTGGAACCTTGAACTGATAGGTGGCTTGCACTTCATTCTTTTATAAAATTATAACTTTGTACTCGGTTACCTCATCATGGAAATTTGTAAAAAAATGGCTTATATCAAAAAAGATTTTAGGTTATTCTTAAAGTTTTTCTTTCAAACTTGTAAGTATTACGCTTTCAGTGACCATTTAACCGTCTTTCTATACAGAATTAACATGCCTGAGAAAAAAAAGATGATGTATTGGACCGTATTAAAAAGATAAACGGTCTTGAGGGTGAGTAAAATTAGCGTCGACGAATGATAAGCAATTATCTATTTCTGCTAGACTCCTGGGAGTCTCACGTCGTTTGTGAATTAATGATAGAAGAATTTAGTAAAAGTTGAATTGTAGGATTGCTCGGCTTTGTATTAGAAATTACTTTCATCTTCTATGATTTACGAATGTCACGTTCAAGTACGTACTTTCCTTGCAAAGCTGATACACTAAAAATATGCCAGAATATTTAGTAAAGGTGCACAAACATCTGTATGCAGAACTTAACATTTACATTGATAAGTTAAAATCAAAGTCAAATAGTTTCTATGATTTAGATTTAGACCATACTCTTCAAACGACACAATTAGCAAGAAAAATAACAATAGTTTACCTACTACAATCGACGGGTACAAAGTATTTGTAAAATACCTAAATATAAACTAAGAAAGAACTACTGATTGTTCTTGGTTCATTATTATTATTGTATATTATATTGCATTTTAAAGTGTTCGTGTGATCGTAATCATTGAAATCTGAAACTTAAAATAAACTCACCCCATTGCGCCAACCGTGCCGTCAAAATGAAAAACCGTGTTGCACCAAAATTAAAACGAAACAAATTTATTACAAAGTTTAAAGTTTTTATTTCTATCGGCAGTCCCTGCTGACTATGCTTTTTTTTCGGTACCTCTGCATCTCGCAAGTCAACTTTTGAGGTTGTCGGCTGCTTAACCGAACTATAGTGTGCTGCCTAAATAAATTAAGGCCTCCAACCAGGGCATAAAACTTATAAACTACATGCCTACTGGCTAAGGGCATCCCTTGTGGGGTACCTACGGACGTCGGCTTTGGGCGTCGCTGATGGGAGGGCAACAACATTTAGGTTGGATCGGATAAGTAGAACACTGGGATCGCATCTATGTTATATTTATAATTGACAACAAAGAACTCAATTATATTAATAGCTATACTGCTCACATATTCACAAATTTTGTAACTTTAAACAATTATTACTAGCATTTCAAGTAACAATGAATCCAGTGTGAGTCAAAGTAATCACAGAATGTAATGATATTTTCTTAAAAAATATTTGGGTTTGTCTAGGTGCAAACGCTGCGGTCCCATACGCGCTGCGGCTAATGGGACTTTGGAATGGATGTCGTCGTCGATAACGTTCTCCCTCGTGTCTGGTTTTTGTGTTTTTAGCGCTAATTGCCCAACTTTCTTGTAATAAATTACTTGCTTTTGATATGCCATCAATTATCACGGGCCGTTGTAATGAATCCGGGTTGCTTATACCTACACCATCATTTTCAGGATTTAACCCTTGTTTGTGTACCGATTTATGTGTATTTTCCGTTGTTCTTTGACTCATTAATTATGTGGTCTTTTCCTTTCTCACTTTTCCTTTATCAACTTCTGCACCTTCTATGTTTTACACAATAAGATGGCACGATACTATGAATGAATAACAAAGTAATGTTTAAGTGACATGTTAGCTGCTCGATCGCTGTTTGTTAGGTGAAGATGATAACAGAATATGAGATGAGTCCGTGGCCACGTACTCGCGTCTATATTGGCACTCGTGCGTACAAGTGGAAATTGTATAAAAGCTTTGGCGAGCAAATGGAGTAGGTATAGATATTTCTACAACGGTTACCTCTCGGAAGGGTCCGGTGTCTCGAGGGGCCGAGTTTGGACCGCGCTACTCCACAAGGATCTCGTTATGTGTATCGTTCCAATATATCTATGTCTATAGGCCTACTTTGTTGTTATAGTAGGTTCACATTTATACAGAGTTCTTTTTACAGAAAAATCATAACTACTAACGTATATAGGATTCTCGACGGTATGGTACGGTATTAACTTTTCTTTGCCTGTTCCCTATATAACGAGTTAGTGTAAAGGTTCTGAGATTAAATTAAGTAAAAAACAGTTTTCTAAAAGCACAAAAGAAAGGATCTCTTGGAGAGAATTCTATGAAATACGACAAGTGAATTGCTATTACGAAAAAGTGATCAATAGTTAGCGAAAGAATAAATCAAAATACGGGTTAAAGGGTATTTTGAATTTTCAGACCACATTCCACGCCCTGATTCCATTATACATTGGTAAAATCTAGATGCTACTAGCGTTTTCAGCTGGACACTGCTGTCCATCTGATGCATCGCATTGACACGAGAAAACAACTAGCTGCTTGACCTAATTTTACCCCTCTTTGTCTTTGTAATGCCTTCACGGGCAAGCGACACCATATGTTGTATTGCATGAAGATAATATTAATAATAATAGTCTTTCTTTTGTTTTTCTTGGAATTTATTGAAGTAACGATGAACGAATGAACGTCATTATGACGTCTTCACATTTCGGTAATTATGGTCAAGACGTTCATTTTATAGGTAGGTGAAAATTAAATTGGTTTGCGCCGACAAATTTGGAGAAAAGCAGACGCGCAGGATAATAGGTTTGTAAATATAGTTACATGTTTTTAAGCCCCGTTTTAACATTGAGAGCTCCGAAAAGATACGATATTTTTACACAGTGAAAAAAGAAGTTTACCTAATTTTCATGAGTCAAATTATAAATTGCATTTTTCCACTCTTTCACTTAACATGTACCTTCATACCTACTCGGAAAACATGCAGTGCCTCCGTAGAGTTACGAACAGTTCGTGCATTAAAATGCAAATGTAAGTAAATAATAGCGTTTGTTTTTCAGAGCGGTTCCATCAGCTGCAGCTTTAATTTGAGTTTAATTAAAATTCACTCGCTATAAATTACCTTCTTCCGGACAAGTTGCGTTTCACAGTACGCGAGCATACATGCCATCATTTGAGTTGCCTGTGGTCTACTTAATAGGCTTCTATACTCAATAATGTAAAATGTGCATGATGCACGTAGCGTAGCCGGTAGTTTAGAATATTTTGAACATTTATTTACAAGAGTATAAAACGTCAGCGTCCCGGAATACCGACACATACCCGAGGGAAATAACGGAACAATTTGCAATGGAATGGTAAACGTAGGTGCGTAGGTACGAATACTCGTATAAGTGCCAGCAAAATTTTATTGAAATATACTTTTCATATCTAGCCATATGATGTGCGTCTCCAGTAAGCACACTCGTTGCGAATAGTACAGAAATTCGTTTACAAGCTAAAAGTTTTCCATTTGGTGGGTAAAACGCTGTGAAGATACCTGTCGTCCTGTTCGGCCAACATTTTCATTGACATCGGTTTCAAGAATTTATGTATTTCTATAAATATTAGTCCTAATTGCAATTACAACATCGGAAAGAATGTTTAAATATTCAAAGTCTACTAATATTACTGTGCTGTTTAATTTCTTATTCGTTTGGTTCACCACAATTATATACACTAATAAAAGCAAATTAAACATAAGCAGAAAACAGGATAAAGTGTAACAATCACTTACAGGTAAACTCTGCATGCACACAAAATGTTGTTATTACTTACAAAGGAAGTAAACAAAAAGACTATTTAATAAAGTTGCACTGAAAAGAACTTAATAAAAAATTTCATCTAAGTTAGAGCAAAATTAAAACAGCAATTAAAAACAATATTATAAAAAAATTACCACAGATTAAAATAAGTAAAAATAGGTAATACAAGAGATAATTATGTATGAAGTACATATGTGTGCGTTTGTAGGTACGTGTATTGTGTGAGTGTGTGCCTGTGTGCCATTGTGTTTAGACTACAAGCTAGTGAGTGTTTGTTATTCATATTGTTATAGTCACAAGCTTCTATTCGCACAGAACAAAATTAAATGAAAATGAATGTCATTCTATCCGCGTGTTCATGTTACGGTTTTATAAGTAGAGTAACTAGTGTACCTAACTGTCATGGGCTACGAAAAATCATAAACTTACGTGCACAGTTTACAATATCTACAATGATACAAAGGACAAAAAATAATAACTGTTGAAATGAATAACCGATACAACCAAAAAACCAATAATGAAATGCCTACAATAGAAGACAAAAGCGCGCGGCCTCCTTCTGAAGAAGTGGTTATTAACAAAAGGAAAAAAACTGGGCAACTTTATTTATCTAATCAATTTCCCTAAATGCTCGTTATTTTAAGTTGCCTGCTAACCGTCTTAGCATTAATTTGTTTCTTCTCTGAAATCCTATTGTTTATAAAATCTCATTACAATTTGTTGTTGTAGAAAGTCCCGCGGGTAGTCTACGGCAAAATGTAATCAAATCGTTACATATTTATATAGATATTTAAGAATTCTTTTAACCAATGACGCGAAAAATGGCGGCGCTTAGGTAGAGATCCTCACGAAAGTGCTTATTTGCATCAAAATGAGAGAGAATGAGGAAAAATGAAGTGTTGAAAATGAAGCGACCCAAATTGTTAATTTAATTGTAAATTCATTAAAATGAATAGTACTTAGCATACATTTCTTTAAGTGATACTTCTTAATAATTTATTGATTAATTTCGCCATCCCTAAAAGTTTAATCATAATTTTGAGCCAACAATAACCAGTCTATACATTTCAAAATTTGACACAAATGATAGCATCATGCTGATCATTTACTGAACAACGAAAGGTTGGAAAGTGTTACGTATACAACTATTTCATGGCGAATACAATAAAGATCTATTAAAGACTGTTATTACCAGACGTACTTTATTACAGATTTCGATTCTTCAATATCAATCGAGAAGAGTCAGGAAGTGCAGTTTCTGATGAAGTGGTTCGTCTCGGTCAGTAAATCAGGCGACTCTCCTCCGGTACACGGTACAGGCGTGCTCCGCTGGCTCGCTGATTGGGCGCTTCCTTCCGAAGGCGTCGGCCACACCGGCAAACCGCGATACTGACACCAGCCTGCACCATACTTGCTTTGTTGGGAATACCGCAACTTACGTAGCTTTAGCTTTTAGATAACGTTTTATGAGACTTTATACGATATAACAAGTTTTTACAGAGAATGTATATCCTACTTTCGGTCCAAATGAATGAAAACTTCGAAGAATACTAATAATGCCATTGTTTATGTAAAGCTAAAAAGACGATAAATCAAAGTAAAAAAGCTGTTTTAGGGAAAAGCTCTTAAGGAATTCCCAAGCTCATAGATATAGACCGGGATTTTACAGTAGTAACCGCAAAGAGGCGTAACCTATCTATCTTGGTAGACAATGGGTTTATTTCTCTGTCGATCTAGATTTACTGTTATATACCTACAAGGTGGCTTCTGTCTGCAACGCGTTGGAAGATTTGTCGAATGACTCTCTCTTTGCATTTGTAACAATCACTTGGTTCGATGTGACTTTAGTTCAATATACAGACATTGTAATTGTTATCAATTTGTAATGCCTGCGCATCACGTAGATAATGATCCGTAATGATATGTATACCGTAGCACGAACACGTAACTTTTGTAGCAGGACGTTGACTTGGCAGTTTACCAGATTCAGCCACATACGATCCGGCAAGATCGGGAGTCATTACTATTGGAAATGCACATAGAATCGAGATTGGATTGAGAACCTCCAACTATATGCTGCAAATGAATAATTTTGCTTCGTTTTTGTTGCAACCTTTAGTAAAACCTAGAATGGCTATCTCGTGGAACAAACTAGCGGTGTAATGGATATCTACTGCAGTTTCCACACGTTTGGGTGAATGGCAAAAAGTTTTCAGCACGTTGTTTTGTGTTTAGTATTTATTATTCTGTAGCGCGAAAGTGCAATTCACATATCGTGCGAACACTGTGCTCTGAGCACCGAGAGAGCGGTCATAAATGGAGGCAGTTCGCCTTACATTACATTTACATCGCGTCATTCCGAAGAATGTTTAATACTTTAATAAAATGTAAAAGAATTTTCACTCTTAAATTGCGGTGCTTCTATTGAATTATCACACCCCAAGGAACAAGTAGGTAATTTACGCGTACATTACCATTATATAATGGCATAAACGGATTTACTCGCAGGTGAATACATAAAGGTATTTGTCGCGTCGCAAGGGCGGGTGCGGCGGGTCCACGGTGCGGCGCGGCGGCGGCGCGGCGGACGTAGGGTGCGGCGCGGGCGAGGAGACAATCTCGGCAATGGCTCATTCACTGCTGCAACGAGCCGAGCAGAGAATTGAATTGGAAGCAAATGTGCCGTACGGATACTGCCGTCGAATATAAACTGAACCACTCCCGAGTAAGCGACTCTGATCATGAAATAAAGAAAGCCTCAGAAATAAATTTTCTAAACGCCAACCAATTTTAAATTGGATAATAAATATTGGACGAGATCTTGGCGACTCAACTTAATAATCATCACATAGGAAATGAATGAGTGTGTTATTATTTATGCTGGGGTAGACAGGCAGAGGAAAGGTATGTAATGAGAGGAGGGTGACTCAGTTGGCTGTCACTCCAGCCTGTCAGCGCGCTGACTCGGCTTCATAATAAGATATTGCTTGTTTAGAGATGCCGTTTTGACATAAGCAATTGGCGATGCGGTTATGGAAAAAGTAAAGAGCTTTCCGTAAGCATATACTTTCTTACTTTCCCAATTATGGATAAATATGCTTATGGACCGACTAAAATCATCACCTTTAAGTAGTTAAAGGTGATGATTTTAGTCGGGTCATAAGCAACATTCTATCAGTTTACTTATCAGATCGAACTGATACTGAAAACCTTCTCATCACTTAAAACCTAAAAATTCAATGACGGTGCAGTTGCCATTGTTTATTTGTCCACTTATTATTTACATCTGCGGGATAGAGGAGGCTCAGTGGTCGCAGTGTTCCGGAGTGAGCTTTAACAAACGGCTGCGTGCAGGCCCGCCGAGGAAGCGTTTGTGGGCGGATTCATTTCCGTGCGTGCGTCCGCGGCTATTGCCCCATTTCCTCTTCGCTGATAGTCCGTTTACGACCACAGCTCCTTTGGAACTGATTCTGCATTTGTATGAAACCTTATGTGCAACGTTACAATGAATACAATTTCGTGGGTGAAAAAATTAGATGTGAACTTGTCGAACCTGATTAATTATTTTATAAGTAATAGTCATTTGTCTCGAAATCATTATCTCTATCAAGGTAAATACGATGTTGAGAATAGATAGACTAAGAGACCGTAGGTGCTTGTTTTTAGGGTTCACCTACCTCAAAGGGAAAATACTGAAACTTTTTTGTCCATTTATGTTTTATCTATTTTCTCAGTAAAAACGAAAGTCTGCGGTCCCTTAGCAGGGGTAAACATTTCAGCTTTTAGTTCAACGCATTCCAGAGCTAAAGGTCAATTATACAACATATTTTAATAATTTTCTCACTTTTACACAAAACTTTATAGACCGAGATACTTCCCGTTGACCTAGCAGTGTGAAAATTGATGTTAGTTATATCACACACTAATATTGCATTGAGATTTCTTATTTTATATTATGTTTTTGCCATAATAGGACATTCGAAATGTCATGTAGTTACTTGTGCTATAGATCTTCTTCTCGAGATACTCCCCGTTGACCTAGCAGTGTGAAAATTGATGTTATATCACACATTAATATTAATTTTGTCATTACAAACTAGCCGAGCATTAACCGAATGATTTTGTTTAGTAAACATTTTTTAACTGCAAATATAAGTTTGTTCATCAATCCAAAATTGCTAATTAATCTCATCACTCTTCACTCTCACATTTTTTTTTTGTGAAACTGCAAAATTTGACAGAAATTAAAAGCCGCCGTTAGCCGGGCACAGCTTTGAAACGGAACCTTTATTACACGAGTCCTACTCGTACTTGTCCGGTTCTTATGAATAAGAAAAGTTAAGACAATAGAAGTGAGAGAGAAGACAAAAGAGTATGTTTTTTTAAACAAAGGTAGGTACAGTCTATTTTCGACACACACTTTGGTCTCACTTAGTTTTGTCACTTAACTTAAAATAAACTTTTATTAACTTTTACTTTTCAACGTACATAAATAACATCACGCCTATATTCCTTGAAGGGATACGCAGGGGTGTTCCAATAGTGTATACACATTTTACGTCCCGTGTAGAAGGGAGCCCATTGCAATCAACCTGATATCCATAAATCCAGACTCTGGGCCTTTAAATTTCTGATGGAAAACTCAATAACAATGCCAGACTCCAGGAATCTCAGAATACCCAGAAACTCATGCTCACTAGTAGTGCTTGAGACCACTGAACAAACGACGTAAATTTACAATATAATTAAGAACGGAGTGCTAAATATTTAACCAATATAACCTTCATAATGTCGTCACCAAACTAGATCGATGTAGAAATTGAATCACATTCCAAGTAATAATACCAGCCTGTTATTGTTCCACTGCAGGGCAAAGGCCTCTTCTCATACAGAGAAGGCCAAATCATTAATCACCACGCTTGCTCAAGATGGGTTGGCGATTTCAGACCTATATTAAGTATAAGTCCACGTTTCCTCACGAGGTTTTCCTTCACCGATGTCAGTGATGTCCAAGATAAATTTAGAAAGTACATAGGAATTGAAAAAGTCACATTGGTACTTGCCCAGGTTTGAACCCATAACCTCGTGCACAAGAGGCGAGGCCTAAACCACTGGGCCATCATGACATTTCAAATAATAATATAATATGTAAGTATTGAATTCCAAGTCAAGGAAAGCCATTGAATTCGAATAGTACCTATTTCAATATTCGTTCGTCTCCGATTCACTCTACATATCTCATATAATCCAATGTGGATTCCTATGAAGCTCTGATATTTCATGACAAATGAACTCATATTTGAAATAAATTTGAATAAGAATATTCTCCATCCACCCATCCATTCCTACTGTGTAAGTAGAAATGGACAATATGAAAATGATAACTTTAGTCTGTCATTCCCTAAAGTATAAGTAGGTAATATATGGAAATGGTTCCACGAATGAAGTCTTGGGTTCGATTCCCAGGTTGGGCAAAGTGTTATTGAGTTTTTTAAATTTGAATTTTCTCACTCAGCAGCCCGGAGTCTGGATTTGTGCCCGATTGTTAGCAATAGGCTCGCCTAAAAACGTAACTGGCGAAATGTGGGTGTAGTTGGTAATCCCTCTGCCCAACCCTTCGGGGATATAACCGTGATGTTATGTTATGGTTCCATGAATGTATAACTTTGTTTTTAATTCAGGCTCTGTATGATTACTTAGTAGGTATTACGGTAGATACTGCCTTCTGTTACATATGTCTATATGCTTAAAAGCCTCTACAATATACTTGTTAAAATCTGTTGATTACGAAATAAATAAATGTATAATTATTATGTAATTTTTTTAGACAATAGTATCTAAACTTGTATTTTTTCGTACGTGTACATTGACCATACAACTCAAAAGTTAGATGCGATCGAAAAGGACAGTAATGCCTCCACTTTACCTTTTGGAATAGGGACTAATGACTATGGCGGCCATTTGCTTTATCCCCATAATGAGCCCGTAAACGTTCATAGTCCTTCTTGAAAGTAAGTAGTTCATCCAGGGATCTAGAATATATAAGCCCCCTCATATTGCCATAATCACTAGAATTAGCAAACGAAATGTTGACCGCAATCAACGTTGTTTTTGCTCAAAAGGAAGATGCTGCTGAACCTCTAAAAATAGATCCGGTCGCCATTTACGGCACCCATGGGAATTAGCGGCCAGTCCTTTCCCGGAGTCCACGGATGATTTGGCCTTGGGTTATGTGTCGGGAAGAGATTTATAGACGAGTATATCAATGGCGAAGGCTTTGCAATTCTTTTTGGCTTCTCTTTCTAAAATGAGATATTTGGTGGTCGATAATTTGCTCTGAGTTGACTTCCGGTATCGTAGCACTGTCAACATTATCTTCTTGTACACACATACTGTGTACTGTAAATGGAGATCTCTTTGATTTATCAGCGTACTGAGGGAGGGAGCGCTCATTACAACTCGGCATCATTACAAGTCCCACGGCAGGCCCTTATATCTCAATGGCTTGGATCTCGGGGTTACAGATAACGGTCGCGCCCTCGATACGTGATTTGCAACCCTTATTATAACATAATTGTATGTACATGTTTTGTAGATGTGTCTTTAAACATCAACAAATCGTGTACCCACATGTAAGCAAAATCAGAGAGCGTTCTCGTCGATGTTATTAGTAAAACAAGCACGAAAACTTTCAAACTATTTTTGGAACTCTAAATCATTTTCGAGTGCAAAGTAATCACAGGTCTTTAGAAGCTACAAACTTGGATAAACGCTACTGGTCCTAGCCATCAGTTTGCGATTTTAGTGTTTTCTAGTGTTAGATATAACTAGCCTAACATATACTTGCTTAAACTTAAAAGAGTACGTATTTTCTTTATTCTTGTGTAAAGGAAATGTTGCCTGTGCGAATGTTATCGTGTCCTCGATAAGTAACAACAAATTGGTTTGTATTTGGATGGGTGAGCACGAGCGCTCACTGGTTTTGATAAACACTCATTTTTTATTCACATCATTAGGTTTTTTCGTATAGAGAATACAAACCACGTACGTATATAGAGTGGTTGAGTGGTGGTGGTAGATACTCTGATGCCATCTTCACTAACACTACGCGACACCTAAGTTAATGCCTACGTATTTTTTGCTCTCTAGCGCAGTGCAATAACAGTGCGCTTTTATTTTGACATAACATATAGGTGCAGCCTATTGTTAGCGAAAATGGGTATCACTTTTACAAACAAAGTATAGTTTAAAACAGATAGAACCAAATGTGAAAGTGTAAATGAGAGCAATGCTTGCGTCGTGGTCAGCAAATATACATATAAATGAGTTGGCTCACCCCGGTCCGTCTTATCGGTTCACTGTCGCCGCGACTCGACATGAATCTCTACGAATGACTAGACATTCCAAACCTTTATAGAGACGGTAGAGACTCCCGCCTGTATGTTTCTGTACTTGTGCGTATGTAAAAACCTTTACACACAAAATACTGAGTCAGAATGACAGCTACAAGGTTTCGAAGGCTTTGAAATTTTTATGTATTCCTAAAACGGGAAAATACGAATCTGTGACAGTTTCGTATTTTCCCGTCAATCACGTAGGAGCCGACCAGATTCGGTATTCGGATAAAAATAAAAGAAAGATATTCGTTGAGGACGGACACAAAACACGCCCCGCAGCTGTATTTTTGGACGAGTAGAGCACTAAGGCCCCGATAGCGCTAGACAAAAGAATACTTACATACAATAAAGAAGTCAATGTAGAGATCTAAAGCGGACAACGGTTTGTTGAAAACCGCCTTTCCTTTGTGAACGGTTCTCTTTTATGCAAGTTACTATACCGTCTTCCGTTTAAGCAATGCCATTACCTCTCGAATCGAATGTGAAGTATTCGCTTTAATGAATCCACTCGCCTCGAGAATTTCTCAACTCGATCCCTATTTGCAAGAAAAGAGTGCATTACCATTGTAAGCACAATAATGGTTCGTTAGATGGCCTACTTTTTCGAAGGACCAGGGTGCGTGTGTACTGCTATTTTTTAAATAAATGCCCGTTTTCATTAAAACTAGGCGAGACCTAAATTTTATGTCTACATAAAAGCGCTCTGTTTGTATTTAGGCATTACATTTAGATTCCGCGCAGTGTTGGTGAAAATGGCTCCCGCATTATACGATTTTATTCACATAATATATTTATTTAGTTAAGATTATTATGTTTTTTTGACACGGTTTGACGACATTTTGACACGGTTGAATAATTATTTTAAGACGTTGTTAGTAAGAAGAAATTGTGACTATAAATACATATATGTGATATAAATTGACCCTGTATCTGTTCTCGGTGTGTAAAATAACGTGTTAACACTGTTTAGCCTAAACAACAACAAAGCTCAACATTGTCGTGAGACCAATATTGTATTGTAAAAGCTAAATGGGCGATAGACAGTGTATTTGCATGGCGCAAAAATTAAAGAAACGTTACATCAGCTATTGTAAGCTGCGCTGATCCAGTGAAATATGAAACATGTAGGGGAGCTGGCAGTCCGCCAACTGCTTGCATCACACTATAACAAAGGGTTTCATATCAGGAAATTGTTCCTAGAACAATAGCAGAAAATATAAGCCTGCTTGTATTACAAGCTCGAATATGCCGCACTTGAAAATATTATCGAAGACATCCAATGTTGCTCATACTGCATACATTTATTGAGAGCATTCTCTATGAAAGGTGAATGTTTTGGAATAATTTTACTGCTAATAAATGGAACATTTTATTTTTTTATTTTTTACAGTTCGTGGAAAATATCTCACACCTGAGTGCCCTTGATGAATAAAAATACACACCAAAAACAAGTTTTTCTTTGACGCCGTTATTTTATCCATTTCGTTTTCAAGCTTTGGGTGTCATTGTATATATTCGTATATACATCAAAAGCATGCACTTGAAGTGCATTAATACTTACAGTACAGTAAGTAATGTAATATTAATATTCTTTCATGTTGATATTGCTTTGGGTATAAAATAAGCAAATGTACTGAACGCTGGTTTTACCTCGCAAATAGCATGAAGCAACTGAGGAAAACGGCTTTTATTGGAGCTGGTAGGCGAAGGAATAACAAATAGTCAACACTTGTGGACTACTGCAATCTTTTAAGCTCAGTACATATTGCTATAATGGTTGTAACCGCTGCTCTATGTAATAGACGTCGCTGATATTGCTTACGAAATAAAGATCTCTTCGAGACTTACAGGAACACATGCCCCTAATTATCATTTCGTTCACGACTGTACTCGTCTTGCGACGATAATAGCATTAGGGTGCAATTTTCAATGGAACCTTAATAAGAAAAAGCTAATTTTAGTTTGACGATGTAAAATGTGGTAGTGGAATTAGTGTAGGTCATAGCGTCGTTTGTATTGAGTTAAGAGCGTCGCAATCCCAGCGAAGCCGCCAGTTGGCCGGGAGCCATCCTGCCGACCGGATCTTTTTATTGCTTTTTACAATACAACAACAAAATATCTGTTGAGATCGTTATGTACTGGAAAATGTTCACTTCGGACACGAATCATTTAATGCACGAGGACATTGTCACATAAAATACTTATTGTTTTGATTTAAAAAATAAAATGACATCTAAATTATATAACTTTTGTTACTTTTAACACTGTACTGAACCAACTATAATAAAAAGACTAAGTGTATATTATCGCAGTCTTAGGATTACAGTAATATATATGATTCGGACGAAAGCTCGTTTGTATGTACCGTAGCATCTTGCGCTTTCTTGCTACGGCGTAGTCAAGTGCACGAGATGCTACGACAGCAGCGTAGCAGCGTAGCACTCGTAACAGACAACTTGTTTGCACAATTTATTTCTCCCCCGACTGGGATATGTTTGACTGGTTGTTTCTGAGACAGCGCCAGATGACGAGTGCTTTTATTTTATACAGCCAAGCTTAGCTGTAAGTACTGATCTTTGTGATCTGCCTGAAGATGTTTTATTTAATGGCCATTACTGTTCAAGATGCTTCTAGTTTATGACAGTAATAGGGTTTTAAGGTTATAAAATAAATTGTTATAACTTTTGGTGTTTGGTTCACACCTATTTTTCAACTACAGCTAAAGTTCATCAATGACAAAAGAATGTCTGTATTTTTAAACACATGTATTTGAATACAGCGCAGTTGATACGAAGACGAAGCGTAAAAGCGATGAACGTTTATGATAACATATCTGATTGCCATGTTTCATGAACCAAGTCTGGCTGCAGCTCCAATAAAATTGAAAATTACTTTATTCTGAGAAAGATAAATACTTTAGTCAGGAATATAAATGTTGTACGTGAATGCTGACAAATAAAACATATCTTAATAAATACTGGCATTATGATGCGAGGTTTGATAATATGTGTAAAACAAAATACTAATATTCTATCTGGTATCTGGGAAAGGTGGTAGCTAATCTTAGCATCTTTATATATTTTCATGTATTATATATTTGAATGTTCAGTTTAAACATCAGGAACAAACTACTTTCTGTTTTATTACACAGTTATTACGTATTTTTATTAAAGAAATTGGATTACTGAACATATAATGTTGCTAATGTGCAATACATTTATTCATATCTTTATACCTAGAGCTTGAGCACATTACATTTCATGGTTGTTACGAATTGAACACCTTATTATTTCCCGTAGCTGCCGTCTAGCGTGCACCTCGGGGATTATACAGGGTGGAGGCGCCATCCCGTAATTTAAACATTATACTCCGATTAGCAACATGTTACAACTAGTAAGCGAGAAGATTATAATAATCTCCCACATAAACGTTTGTTGTTATCTGTGGGGCGTCTGATATGCGCTGTTGTGATTGTAATATTATCACCCTGTATTATATTAAGGCTGGCTTAGACTATATCTTTTAAGAAGATTGATTTTGCTTAAGACAACAGAGTATTTTTGCGACGAATTATTTTGAGCTAGTTATTTAAAGAACTCGGAAATCGGAATAAACAATACTAATAAGTAAGTTTTTATTTTTCTTTATTCTGGAGTCTCTGACAACTATGAAATGGTTGGTAATCTATGATTGTTATTGCCTACAAGTTAGTAAAAGTAAATAGTGCCATTGACTGGTCTATTTTATAAGTAAAACAGAATAGGGTAGTGTCCTTAAAAAATCTGTTTGGTCCGAAAGTTGGATTACTCAAAAATACTGGACACGTATTTTTTATTTTGTCACGTAAACCAAAAATAACGACGATATAGTGCGTTGAAATTTCGCGTGACGTCACGCCGTGAAACACTTTTCACGTAAAAGTGACATCACTAGCCCCTTCTCTTGAACTTTGTCACTTTTGATTGATTTGAGTAAGCAAAAAATGTCGTGTCCAATATTTTTTGGTAATCTAACTGACGGACCAAATAGATTTATTATATTTTAACTAGGACAAATACCTATTGAATGGCGTAACCACCATTATGGAATATTAAATGTAGCACTAGGTACCATTGCAAAACACACTCAACATTACTTTTTCAGACTTGTTACATTATTAAAAAAGTGATACCATTTCATCTTCCATTCTTTCCTTATTTAATATAGAACAGTTAATATTTTCGCTTCGTCATTGAGGATATGATAGTCCCTTCCTGCTACGATACAATAAAGAAATACAATATGAGCTGCACTGATCGCGAAAGAAAAACAGTATTTTTTTTTTTCAACCGCGGGAAATATCACTATAGAATTGTGCACATTGTATTTATGAAATCTATTTCATAAGTATCCTCTGATAAAACGTTTTCAATTTACGGTTTATGATGTTTTTATGACGAACTTTGTGATGATGTATAAACTTTATGATTAATATTTTCAAAACAACAGTTTGTTATGGACCATCAAGAATTAAGGGCATTGGAGTCTAGTGATTTTATATTTTTCATTCTATTCCTAAAATAATTGTACCTAACTTAAAGTTTACATAAAATTATAACTTAAGACCTTTAGTAAACTTATTCATTTTCTTTGTGTTCTCAGCTGTCTGTAGTATTTAGTTTAATTAAATTTTAACGTCTATGCTCCTAATGACGTTAGATAGTAGAAGTGACGTTATCTCTTTATAACTTTAGAGTTCGCGTGCATTTGGATTGCAAATGAGTTGATTTTGAATCAGAATGATCAAAACTTGCAAATATAAACTTTAAAGTTCGTTGCCTTTTTTTGAAAATAAAATTGAAATCTAACTTTATCAGATAAATATGTAGACATTTTAATGGAAATCCTAAAATCTCTGCTAAAATAGATACGATATATAAAAAAATCGTTGTAAGCCATTTATATAGAGCTCATGTGGCGGAATGAGAGCTGAAGGACAAAAGGACTTTGGGCAGTAACCCGATCTGCTTGTTTGAGATTAAACTAACCCGAAACTGGATGCGCGTTAATGCTTCTAATGTGTGTGTGTGAGTGTGTGTGTGATATTAGCTTAAGTGGTTAGAGCAAAACAAACACTCCGGTACCTTCAATGCTTGGTGAAATACTATTAGGAAACAATGTGGTATGTATTTATTAATACTAGGACACATTCATATTTTCATACAGATGAATTCACGGCAAAGCCATAGCTCCGGCGACCTAATACGGTTTTCCAATAGCATTTATACTCGGGAATGTAATAATAAAATGAAATGGAAATCAGTAACATACTGACCTCTTTGAAGGGGATTGGAACCAATTTTCCCGGAGGAAAGATCGTGGAAGGTCAAGAAGTCGATTATATGATTGTAATACCAACGCAGACTGACAGAGCTACTACGACTGTCTATAGATATAGTTGACTACTGTAATATGTACCAAATTTGAATCGTCAAGTCAGGAGCCTTTATAATTAGGACATGTCGAAGTACTGAATGACTTCAGCTTTGTATTTTTCCATTTGTCTGTATCGTTCATGTTATGCCCAGTGAACCAGAAAAGCTGTCAAGAAATCAAAAAGTAAGAACGATCATAATTTACTAGATGAAAGGAGTCGTGACTCGTGCCTGTCGTGTCGTGTGCATGAAGACAGGGGGGGGGGGGGGGGGGGCTAGGCAGAGCCTCCAGTTTATTCCTGTCCACGTAGATATATAAGGGCGTTAGTCGTAATAAATGGTGACGTAAAGATTTAGCACGCGCGCCATAGTCGTTCATGTTGCGGAAAGATACAGGAACTAATGGTATTTAAAGATAGTATTGTACGAAGCTCGCTTCCGATACTATTCTACGATTTATGATTTTATAGTCAGTTGCGTATTTCATATTTTGACTTTTCCTTTCGAGATTGGTATGTGCCTAAGCTGCTGAATCTGTTGTACAGGGTGGAAAATAAGTTGCCGTACAGTTTAAGTACCACTCAAACACAAGAATTACAGCAGCACCGTCATAATAGAAGGAGATAATAGAAAGTACTTTCGATTGTATCGTAACGTGTACATCGTAAACATAACGTTTATATTTTATCTTTTCGGTAATGCCAAGGTGATTGTTAATATTAGTAAAAGTAATTTACTAGGCTATTCGCCGCCCAGCACAATGTCATCTCAGGCTGACCTCTCTACCAGCGTGCCTACTTTTACGGCCCACATCAAACTTTATAGGTTCTTACACCCACTTTATTATGTGTTAAATATATAAACTCAATTCTACTATTAGAACTTATCCATTTGTTTAATAAATCGAGTCGGCTAAACGGCCATCTTAATGTTTAATTAGCTCGATGTTAAATTGTGAGTCCAAGTGGAAATATTGTAATTGGCTCCCCAGTAAAAGTGATTGGCTGTTTTTCTGGGTCAGATTATACAGAATTTTTAAAAGTTGCCGGGATCGTTTGCTTGGCCCTGTGTAATTAAACGAGTCAACATAAATCTGAGAAAACGAGACGCGGAATGGTCCCCGGCCAGCCGTAACTTTGTTAGTGAGCACACGCCGCCGCACCCGCCGCGCACGCCGCACACGCCGCCATCATCGCCTTCATCCCTCCACGCAGCGAAATAATTCTCAATAAAATCTTTCCACTTCGACGTAATATTTCTCTCGGATCTTCCCTTAAAAGGAAAGTAAGATGAGGGATTTTATTTGAGTTCTTTTTTTATGCAGTCCTGGTATAATGGAAATGTATATTAAGTAGTTTAGTAAGGTTTTGTTGTAAAAGTAGAATTTACTACATCGTGTGCATTATGTTTAGTTAGTGTTATACTTACATGAGCGGAGAAAGGTAAAAGAATATGGCAAACAATAAATGTTACTGTTGGGACAGAAGAATAGATACAATCATTTTTTTTCTTACCTTTGGAGCTTGTGTTAATATTAAGAATAGTTGTTGTGCAGAGAAGTAGGTGTCAGGGTGGCTGGTGGGGCGTGGTATCGCCACCCTGCAGCGAGATTACTCGTGGGGACGCTTACCAGCGCCAGTTTATCTGTGAGAATCTTTGCGCTGCGCCAGCTTTACTTGATACATGCAACTTGCAGCAGATTTGACACAGAACAGAGGGACAATTGCCTTGTCTTTAATAATTTTCGTATTTTAATCTCAGTTTTTACCACGAATTTTTGACATTGATAGCCGCTGAGATTAGGCTGCGACTACATTTTGAACGTATTAATTTGGAATGGCCTTCTGAGAATGAGTAAAAGCATTTGAAATAAGATAAGTTAGGTACTTGAACCTTTACTTGTTGTACAACAAGGAATAATAAAATAATACGTTGAACTTCTTGTGCAGGGCGGCTTATATATCATAAAAGCCGGGAAAGGAAAACCTGAGAAATGGGAGAAACGTTATACAAACAACACGTTTAAAATGAATATTTACTTCGAAAACGCCTTTGATTTGGTAATTTTTTTACCTCTTACTTGCAAGCTGAAATGGTCTGAAAATGCCGGAGATAAACAGTGAAACTAAACAAAAATACACTTGACTTAAGAAGACCCTTCTTTTTGAAGTCTATAAATAGTTATTAAAATCTCTTTTATTTATAAAAAGTATTAATGCCGATGTTTTTGATTCAAGAAAATAGAATTTGCCTGAATTAATTTGGGAAGATACACTTGAGTCGTAATGGCTGTTCACCCTCTTTCCAATGACTCGTTAGAAGTCAATACAAATGAAATGTCATGAATAACGAATGAGATGATCAAAAGTGGTAGGGAAAGTACATCAATACGAAATCAAAACGGGAACGGTGTATTTTGTAAACAGTTCAGATATAAGTATACATGGTGGAATCATCAACGCACGATCTGATCCCATGAGTTCAGCACATAATTCTGGGCCCCCCAGCGTTGAAACTTTTCTTCGGCTTTACCTAATTTCTACGTTTTTTAGCTGACTGAGATATTGAATGAATGAAAGATATGAATTATGTTTATACTTCATAACTTATTAAGGTGGAATAAATTGAAATAACGTTTTTTTGCATGACTTTTTACAGTTGAAAGTATAAAAAACATCAGAAAAAAACGTAAAATCCAGGAAAGAATCTTCAAGAGTTTAAATGGTGGGGATTCCACAATAATGTACTGAATTCATTGTAAAGGTTGTGCGTCGATATTCCTTCCCCCCTCCATAGGACGCACTATATTAATTACATAGATACTAGTGTTTAACTGATTTCTGAACTTTATTTAACTGATTTTTAATATCAACTGAACTTTATCTTGACATGCTTTTAGATACTGTTTTGCATGCCTAAGCTAAGGTATACTGTATTAGAATCATCATAAACTATCTTGTAGGTACATGTCGGTCATAGTCGGTACTTTCAGTGCAGATTGACGACACGGTTGGCGCAGAGGCTGACCGATTGGCTGCTGCGCTGCGTGTCGCGGGTTCGATCTCCGTACGGAACAAATGTTTATATGGCCTACAGGTAGTTGTTCCGGTTCTGGCTGTTTGTGTATGTGAGTTTAAATGTTTGGTAACGCACCCACGATACAGGATACGTGGGGCAACGTTTTTTTTTTAATAAAAAGATAATTCTATAATCCTATCTATTGGGCTTCCTATTTCTTGATCTTATGAATCTGCTTTGTAAAGCTATTTATATTTTCCTGTAACGTATTTTCGTCACTTCTTCGAATTTCAATACGTCGCAATAGAAATACGTATGTTCGTAACTTCATCACGCATACATATAAAGCTTCTTTCACATTAGCAGCTGTTATAGCCTCGCTATATCTTACTGTCCGTGTGTCACGGGCACGTCGTTTCTCTATTCGTCTTACTTACAGATCATCGCACTCTTCTCTAATGTCGTCGGAATGTGCAGATGTTTAAATTGCTGCTTAATGTGACGGAAACCTGATATAAGCAGTTAAATTAAACGAAGAATAAAATTATACATCGGTGTTTAGATGTGTTATTAGTTTTTGTACGTTATTTACCGTATCATTATAAAATGTTCATAGTTATAAACTACTTTCTTCCACATCTGCAAAATGATAACATCTTATCTTGAAAAGGTTTAAAAAACGTATGGAATAGAATGCAAAAGAGGCATAAGCAAAAGCTAATAATAATTCTGAATCCAATGTTGGGATACCGGCGCTGAAGCAGCGCAGATTACTGGGACTTATATTTACGATAAGCTAACTTGGGTATTAGAATTATGCCATAATGTTTATTTAGGTCGTATTGTTACCTATTTTACAAAATTCCCATTGAACCCTACCCGAATATTCGAGAGGTTTAAATGTTCGGATATGTTCTAAATAGGAGGAAGATAATGAAATTGCTTTAATAATATTTTAAGGTTTAAATAAATGATAATATCAGGGTAACTTTTCGATTCGTGTGCATATTGATAATAATAACAAAAATATTTGAGAATATTTTGGTGTTATCGACGAGTTATTTGTGCTTTACAGTGATTAGGTTATTACTGTTATGTTGTTTAAGAGTTGCTGTTTATTATTTGTTAGCTACTACGATGCAGGAAGTAATTAGTTTAAACTTCTGTCGCGAGAACAACTGAAGACAAGAATCGTAGATATAATCAATCTAAATCGCGCGAAGATCCCTCTGACTCCGTCCTTTGTGGTCCCATTCGGCAGTGTAGCTTATCTGTAGCATTTTCTTTCAATGACCATTGGACATGGCACAGGCAAAAAGGACTAATGTAAAGGCGTGGAATGACAAAAATGTATCCCTCGCCGTCGGACCTGCGTCACTCAAGATTTTCCCTCAGACCCTTTATTCGGGCCAACTTACAGAAAACACGCAAATCATCTTGGGGCACGTAGTGTAATATATTGCAGAGATTGCGTAAATATTTCTTCGTCATTAAAACGTTTAACAAAACATGGCGGTTTGTCGTCTGACTGATTGCGGTTATTTGTTCTGTATGGAATGACTCATTGTTTCATTAATTATATTATTTAATGAATGAATGTTTATGTATATCCTGTTCTTGTTTCATGGTTTGTTACTTTTAAAATGGTGCCAGGTCACGTTAAAAATATCCATTTCAGGCAATGTTCTTTAAATTAAATTAACAGAATGTGCCAATTGGCCTGTGGCATGTTCGGCTAAGTTCAATAATTGTCAGTGGCGAACAATGATATAAACTCGTTGCGCTATTCCCATCACGTAGAGATTATATGAGACATCGCCAGTAGAACCGCAAATGAAGAAGTTCGCCGCACGTCGATGGAACATGGCTGTTTCTATTTCTGGAAATTTATCCAATCAAGACGGAGTTGGTCATTAGTTTAGTTTCGGTCTGACAGCAGACGAGTTTATTACCGTCCTACATAGCTAAGTCTATAGGTTAGGATGCCTTCACTGTACAAGTTATTGCTGACTATTATTGGCAATACTGGAGCTTGACTTTAGGGGCACTGTGTATCATCAGGTGGGTTTGTGGATGGTTACCTACATGGTTACCCACATGTTTAATTTTATGCAAATAACAAGAAGATTAGTCTGCAATGTATCTTCAAAATCTTTAAGTACTACTCAACATGGTTTTTATATCAGCTTGAAAAAATATCTCTTTTAAACTGGTCACTATGAAATGCAAATGGTAATGGTGGCTCGTGGAGAGCACTCCGAACAGATTTATAAAACCGAGTGATTTGTGGAGCTATTGTTGGACCTGTGTTCGCCAGTGAACTGCAAACGGGGAGCGAATGCAGATGGAACATATTTATCAAGTGCACCTCTGTCTGCGATTTCATAAAGCGGCCGCTATTGGGGAAATGGAGTTCTGTCAGAGGCATCTTGGACTACGTTTTGATTATGTTACTGAATAAACATCCATACCAATATTATAAATCTGTAACCAACTTTGTTTGTCTGCCTGTCTGTTACGCTTTCAGGGCCAAACTACTAAATCGATTTTGATGAAATTTGGTATGGACATAGTTTGAGACTTTGCGAAGGACATGGAAGTTTTAAGCCTAGACTACGTACGTCTGCATCCGCGATAACCGACTTTCACGCGAACATAGTCGCGTGCTAAACGAGTTAATGATAATAATAATGTCTTTAAAGAATTAAGGAGAATAATAATAAGTTCATTAGTACCTAAGAAAGAATACTATACATAGTATACATAGCGCATAATAAAACAGTAGGTTTTACAACCAAGTACTGTTACTGTAGTGTTGTTACTGTAGTATACAGAATTATTGCCTTTTTGAGACAGGAGATTTTTGGGCTTCATTGTTAAATGATAAAAAGATTAGAATACTCTTTATTGTACACCATGAAAACTCATGATCAAGGTAGTTCAGTTAAAATATTCAGTTCCAATCACTAATTCCGCTGTAAAATACTTATGCTGAAGAATTAAATGACTTTTGATTTGAATATTATGTTACTCCTTTTGCTTCGATCACGTTCATTAATCTGGTCAATTAAACATAAGCTTATGAAATCGAGTCTTCAAATACAAATCGATTTGAAAAAACTGTGGTTTATTTTACTGAACGATTTATAATAGCATGGTTGTTTACCAAGCAAATAAAACGTTCAGGTAAAATATGAATAAATAATTCGAGCTGTGTCAGAAATCGGTAAGCGATAGAGTGTGGTGATATGGGGGCGATCCGGAAAGAGGTCGGATGTCCATATTGAGAGAGCATGACGCCTGCGGCCAACGAGGGGTTAATCAGTTCCTGTAGGTATCTATAGCCCGAAATATATATCATACTAGAAGAGCCACTGATACACTTCTGATATCTTAAAGATTTAGTTAAAACATTTTCTTTTTTTTGTAGGTTATACTGAGAAAAACTGTTTATTGTTGAAAATAAGAACAAAGTACTTGACTTTATCCTACATTATCATCCTGTATGTAAGTAATAGATGCGTAGTTCATGTTATTTTGAAGGCACACGCGACAACGCGACACTTTCGTATCGATATATTGAAGGCGCCCGGGGCTGTGTTGTGGAGTGCAAAGCGGAATAGGATATGATGTATCTACATGCTAATCTCTACGATATACTTTCCGCTTTGAAGTGTGACAATAACTTTGATATTATCTTTCATATCAAATGACTGCAAAAGGGCCCTTTATGTAATAATTTTCAGAGAGAACATACTCGTACATTATCGTTGGCTCATATCAAGTATCTACATATTCATCGCGCAATATAGTAATAATCTATTGCACAATGACTGTTGTTATTAATATTATTATGATAAATACTACATACTTACAACAGTGTTTTATAATAAGAACAAATGGATATCATTTCATAAAATTGTATTACTGTATCTCTGTTTGCCTATACGTATCAGGTATCACGCAACAAGTTATCCTTCTAAATACATTAGCTTTAATTAAAGCATTAGGAGCAAAACATCATGCGTTTGCAAATATGAGCTAAATACGTTCATAACCATGTAACCGGGTCGGTGGGATGCCGGCCGCGTGACATGCATAGCACTCTCCGGGCATAATCAGGCGAGCATCGAATCATTTGCGCGGCACTCACTTCATTTGCCAGTAATGACCGACATCGCCTCTCGGCGCCGACCATTGCTTCCCCAATATATTATCCGAATATTTCCAATCGAACCGTGTCTATACCACCGTTATGTACGCTCGAATGAACGAAAATAAGTAGAATATTGTACCTAATCTTAGTACAAAGAATAAGTTCCATATTTGAGCACAAGGAAACAATCAGTTCTTATTTATTATTATTAATGAACGATGTATCGTTTCGTGTACGAAAACGTTAGCAAATACAGATCAAATAATTTTCTCGTATTTCTGTCTGTCGGCATCGGACTCGACGACAATAAATGGAAAAAATTCGGGATGGATTGATTCCGGGTTGTGCGCGTTCCGTTTGTCACGCTATTTCATCGCCACAAGGAAGTCCTTGTTCCTGTTTTTTGTTATGTCTCTATAGATACAGTTTTATTGCTGAATTCATCGGAATTATTATTTGTATTCATTATGTGAGACATAAAAGGTTTGGACGAGAATATATCCCAGTACGAAAAATT
Source organism: Phlogophora meticulosa (assembly GCA_905147745.2). Lineage (NCBI taxonomy): Eukaryota > Metazoa > Arthropoda > Insecta > Lepidoptera > Noctuidae > Phlogophora > Phlogophora meticulosa. The sequence continues at coordinate 10,543,273 of LR990522.1, read as the reverse complement.
CTTCCTTAACAGTGATTCTACAGATTTTTGTATGTCTTCCTAATGAATGTTACTAGCCGTCACCGTATTATCATCTTTAATTCGAATCGTAATTAAGTATTTTTACCATTTAAGTATTTTATGGTTATTCGAACAATCCACAGAGTTTGAAGGAAGTGAGCCCAAAATTAAATTTAATGATCCGGGGAAAGGGACCTATCTGTGGAATTTTCAATTTTTTTGTATTATGTAATATTTATTCGTATTATCGTCAAGAACTTTACTAGATTACAGTTTGAATAAATAAAAATAAAATACAATATCCATGAATGTCGTGTTGTACTTAAAATGTTAATGAAGCACAAATATACCACATGATTGTTTTAAGAGTTCAGAGAATTTAAACTTGTGTTTCATTCCAAACGTTCAAAGTTCAAGCTAGCTATAAATACAGGTACTATACACTGTATAAACATAGTTGCTGAAACCCGTGTACGGTACGAAGTCAATCTTTCCACTTTAGAGTTAGTTCGGCACTCAAGTTTCAGCACTTGAGTTTTATGCGTAGGTTCGTGGAGGGATACAGCCCGCGGCGAGGACGCGTTCTAAAAAGATCCAGTGGCATCGGGCCTACGTATAATTACACAATTACGAGACATAATGAAACGTAAATGTCTACGACAAAGTTTCACACTCGTGAAAACCGCTCGAGACAAGTAATTAAAAAGCTCGGTGTTTTAGAATGACAACCCGATGCCACATTTGCTCATTACTTAGCTTTCTGTCGATGCTAGCATAAACCAAAGACCTCACCTATATATGTATGTTTGTAAGTGTTTTCATAAGTCATAAATGCTGCTTGTTTAGGCTGTTTGTGTATGTGACTTTAAATGTTTGTAAACGCACCCACGACACAGGAGACATTCCTAGGGTGGGGCAACATTAAAAAAAAAAAAGTGCTTATTTTAAAAGTGTAGATGTTTCCGTTGTCAAAAATATGAGTTGCTCGTAATATTTCCATGAACGTAATTTCCGGGACCTTGAAATATTCAGCTGTCTATCAACGTTGTGAATTGAAACTTAATATTGAATGTATATCGCAATTTTAACTAAAGAATGAGTATTCGTGTTGTCAATAGTAGTTTTGTATATCTCGGGTGGATTGAAACTTGCAAACTCCCAATGTGGCTGTCCATCGTGTTGCCCTAACTGTCTAACTGTGTAGCTAACTGTCTTTTGTTAAAAGTTAAGTCTCTGAGGTGAGAAACATTCTTAGTGAACACCCGAGATTGATCAGAATATCGCTTTCTATTTCGCTTTGTCTCCGTACCTTGAGTTTCACAGTCCTGGTATCACACCGCCGTTACAGCCATGTTATCCTGATGATGTACATGTATGTATGTGTGTTATAATGCAGTTACATCCTAAGAGGGCAAGTTTGCGTCGTATTTAATCTATCTAGTTTCGCCATATATCGGGTTATAGGCGTATCTGTAACTTGTAAACGTGGCTTCTCGGCGTAGTTAATTGACTGAATGTTAAGGAAATGTACATTAATTTAACGTTTCTGGATAGTTCCTGTTATGAATATATATTTAAAACTGGCCAATGTGCTTGACCAGATTTTGACATCATAATGTCATATATCATAATATATAAGCTGACTCAACGAGAGGTTGCGAAGTATGTCATGAATTGCAGGAATTTACACCAACTTTCAGCATTATAATTATTAAAGAAAAATTGTGTGTTTAATACAATAATTTTGTTGCAAATACTTTTAATTATCAGTTCAGGTTGGTCAAACTTGGTCAGTCTAGAGCCAAATTTATATAAATATGTGGTACTACACCTAACCAGAAGGAAAACAACTTAAAACCGCAGGAAATATGTACATAAACAACGGTTTCACTTGCTGAAAGGACTGAATACTTATAGACTTAATTTATCTATTCACGTTGTTATTTTTACCATTACTCATCACACGTTTATATAAACACGATAATATTTGGAGACAATATGTTAAGCTTAGCCAAAAAGAATAGACACTGAAAACTCTTTGGTCCTAAATTTTTAAGCATTTCTTAATTTTAAAACATTTAAATACACCTTAAGTATATATGACTGCTTTCATTCTAAATTTAATAAAGTTACCGACTTCAAATGGAGGGGAACGTTCATAATTCATCTATTTCTTGCATAACACTGCCAAATATGAACGAAATTGTTTTTTTAGGCACCCTTATAATTCGCCATGACTGACTGTCTCTCCGTCGGTCTGTCACCACCTCTCTAAACTCTAGTTTTTTAAGCAATTTACGCAATCTAGCAGCTTTACAGAGTGAATTAGTGCATTGGTTTTGATGGAAAGTAGGTGAAGCTCATGGATTTAAATTAGATTTGTACCAATCTGTCAAGTACCTACGGCCGTTTGGCACAAATATAATTGTACTTACTTTTGACAGTTCCTGCTATTTAATTAGGATGACTGTTGATTGATGATTGACGAGAGGAGGATCTGCTACCGAGACGGCGGAGGTTCTTGAGTTCGAGTCCAATCGTCGCCGCTTCCGTACTATAAGTATATAGTATATAATATTAAGGATAATATAGTACTATACTGCTAAGAAGAGATCAGAATGAAACTGACAGTTGAAAACGATATTTATATTTGTTTCATAGCCTTCTTAATTTTATTTGCGTGACTTTACGAAAACAACAACATACGAAATAAAAATGTTATGGTATTATAAAATATAATAATAGAAACGTCGCTAAACACACAGATGTAGCAAACGCCAGTGAAGGTATAACACTTGGTGCTATCCCGACACTTCTCACCGTGTCGAGATGTAATGAGAATGAGACAGATAATAATAAAAACTGCGAGGTTATGGCTACAGTCTAGACGGCTATTTATACAGATAAGTTTCTGTGGAGGTGTGTGTGAACAATGTGAATATGAGATTAGTTTACTCGCCCAGCAAAAGAATATAAACTACCTGGTGGGGAATACTTATGTTTATTTTAGGAGGCAATAATAGCGTAGCTGGCATGGTTTCAGCTCAGGTCGCGGGCCCACTGCATCGTAAATTACGCCAACGTGCATTGAATACAATGAACTATTCGTGACTGTAACGGCAACAGGTACTAAAAGGTATCTACTTAATGTGTAACAGCTTAAAATATTTATTATAATCTGGTTTTATGCACGGCTTCAACTACGCGATCTAAAGGTTTGAGTTGGGAGGATTATTTGGATATGGGTTAGTGGAAACATATGCGGAGGTATGGCATGTGTTCGTGGTTATTCGTGCACGAATAGTGGCAACGATTTAAATTCATGGTTTCGAAGCTAAACCGCAAAATTAAATAGTGTATTTTTGCACATCAGTATGTGTTACATATAATACGTGTACGCCTTGCACGCCCGGGTCTGTCAGGCCTAATTGTCACTTGTTTATTTAACTCATAGCTTCTCTGAATTCAATTAAGCGGAGTACGAACAAAATTAATGTCGTAATCGGAGTCGTCTTCTCGTTTTGAATTAATTGGACGTTACTCGCCAAGGTTTAAACGATAACTTGTTTTACTCAGTGTTACAATAACTGTTCATTAAGTACTGTTGGTATTTTATAACGATAGAGCATTAAATACCCACTTCATCAGCTTTGATTACAGTTTGAAGGCTTAATTTATGAAACAAAATTAATAATAAAGCTGGTTATAATGGGATGGTTAAAATTGATACGATAAAACAATCTGTTAGTGCCCTAGTGTCAGTAATTAATTGAAGTTTATTCAATTGTCAGAGTTAATGCTGAAAATTGCCAAGGTAGCAGAGCGTGCCCGTTTGAAATTATGAGGAGCGGCGGCGTTTAATCGAAAAGTACTCTCCTTTGATCTTTGTCGAGTTGCCGTCTGCGACGACGCCTCAGACTGCCGCGTTCGTGCTCGAATGAATAGTGGCTTGGAATAAGCTCTAGCAAAAGAGACGCCCGTGCAAAGACCTTCCATTAATTCCTTCCGCTATGCGAGATTGCAGGGTCGATACTCGTATGACTTCATAGAATAAAATAATCAAACACTATACAAAACTCAAAGTCTCAAACCCTCAAACCATATATTGATTAAATTTATTACCTAAAGTTGGCAGTCATAAAACATGTGAACACACACAAAAAGCACACACAGACACACTATACACACTTTGTTTGTGTGTACATTAAAATGTATGTACACGATTTGGTTGGGGTTTCGCACGAAGTTGGTGAATTATATCAGTAAAATTATGCGTATATCAAAAAATTACGAGTAATGTCAGGTACATGAACAAATAAATCAGCGGCATAAATAAAGTTTTATCTGAATTATGAAAATATGAAGCCTTTGGGAGTAGAGATTTATGAGATTTTTTTAAACTCCGAAGTTTGCTCATTGTGCTGGTCTTGTGTTAATATATAATCAAATCAAATCATTTATTATCAGGTAACAAAAGACCCATAGATAAATACCTTAACCTAAGTATACATATTTAATATATAATCCCTAGTGTTGCATGTTTATCACTAAAGACGGTGGCCAGCCAAACTTATTGATCACTAATTGTACGTCAAATATCCACAGGCTCCATAATAGCTGCTTCCAAAAATACCACTTACAAATGAGCATTGGCATTATGATGTAATTATTATCAGTGAAGTACCTAACGTTAGCCTAACTTGCTTGCAATCATTAGAGAAAAATAAGTCGTCTTTTCTTATCAACCTATCTATAGACAAGGAACCCGGAAAGCCTTGACCCTAATATGTATAATCTCTTAGCGTGCAACTGTATTTCGAAGCCTATAGTTACTGAACGGGAATAATTTTCACTGACAATTTTTTTTTGTTTTATTGTCATATAAAAATGGTGATGACTTCAAAAGCCTCTCTAATACTGTATTTAAGTCAGACTAGTTTTTCTACAGTTTCTCGAGATACACACACATTAAAAAAATCTGTAAGACTAAAGTTTTCGTATTCATCGTCAAATTAACAGTATTTTTGAAATTAATAGACTTGAAAGAAGGATTAAATGAGGTAGTGTGAGTTTTGTGTTCCGTTATGTGGCTGTAACTATGTGAGAACGTTTCAAGCATTCGCCGCAGTCGTTAAACACAGGTTATGTTTGATCCCTATAGCTGTTAGCAGCTTCAACTCAGTACCTCCGGCGAGTATTATTAAAGCTTCTTACTACTACTATTTGATTTGTTTTTAATCCAAATAATGGTTGATTTAAATAAAATATTCGAGATTGATTTATATGATGAGATAATCTTGATTGTTGTGCCAGGGCAAGTCCAAAAATATCGAGGAGTCCACAAAAGTAAAGCCATGAATTTTCTTTAATAGTTTCTAAGCATACAAATGTTATTAGAATAACTAAATACTTTATTTCAATAAACAAGATATAAAAAAAACGTTTGCGGAAAGTATTATACTACGAAACCGATTTTCCTTATCTACTAATATAAAAGTTGTCACATGCCATCTTACACACACAAATACATATCAAAATCCATTTTCTACATCACTCCGTGCAATAGGTTATCGGTCAAAAGGGGGTCAAGTAGTTATCGTAATTCGAAAGAAATCACATTTATTATTTGCACGACCATAAAAAGATAAATCGGAGGTATAAGGCGATGGTATCGGTGTAACGCTGTCAACAAACAGTGTTGTCCGCTATCGCGCACGCATCTGTGTCGGCTAATACCGGAGATTTATAGAGGCGAACAAACACTATAAAACTTACTTTATTATTCCATCAAATGTGCCGCTGACTCATACACTCTCAGATTTCATATATCCAAACATGAGGCCTCATATTTAACACGGCAACTTTTGTTTTGTTTTTAGGGTATGAACAAAAATGCTACTAAAATTAAGGTTCATCCTCGCATAAAATACAAGTACTGGAATATTAAATCTTATGTAGCACCGCATAATAATTATCTTTGTTTGTATCTTCACTTAATTATCTTGAAAAAGCTGAAAACTCCGCACTTGTTTATTCATCTAATAATGTTTTGTTGGGTCCGGGCCGTCGCGTACCCGTATCGTAGCTGGCGTAGCCCCTGCTACAGTCAGTGTTGACGTAGCAAACATTTAGCGAGCTACGAGCCGCGGCCACCGCTACGGCTAGCGGCTACGCGGGCAGCCCACTCACTCGTGCCGCGGTGATTACTTATTCTTGCTACCTGCTTTTATTTTATATTTGAAAAGTAAACATTGTTTGATTTCCTACTTTGTGAATAGATTGTTGAAAGCATAAGCTGTTATAAAGATCATCTGTGATGCTGTTACAAACATCATCTGTGTTTAAAACATACAAATGAATTCTACGATAAGTTGTTCGAAAAGTGTCTAACAAAAGGCAAAATCAATACGATAGATTTATCGTTATTGGCAGGTACCGAGAAGCTATTATATTAATACGCAGTAAAAGCGTGAGCGGCAAGACGAGTGTGGACCTCCGTTCATTAATATTCATGGGGAAATTATTCCTTTCTTTGTCTCCTACCTAACGAATTGAGACCCAGAAAGTAAAATAAACGCGTCGCGGTAAAATACTGGCAATTGCGTACTCACTGTGTTGTGTCAGCTCAAGAGCTTCGCATCGAGCGATCGAAGCGCGGGAGTTAATTACTGTACCGCGGCGCGCGACTGTTTTCTTTACAACGTGTTTGTAGTTTGAACTCTGCCGAGCACGATTATTTTTGTGTTCTCAAGTTTATCTACGGAACGTTTTCTAAAACAGTTTTCTATAAAAAACGGTAGCGGAAAGTTTTGCGTGAAAGTTTCGTGTTCAGTTTTACATAAATGTTGGTAGTTAGCAGTAGGTGAGTTAGCTGCGCGGCGAAAGCCACCTACATTTTAAGTTGGTTAACTGTTTACCAGAGACGGAAAGTTTGCGGGATTAATTATGTATTCAAGTTCTACCTGGTTATCGCTACTGCATGAGCTATCCGTACTTTGTTAACTACACCATACATGTCACAGAGATTTCCACGATGGAATACATAGCAATCAAGTGATGATTATACGCGATCTGTTCACTATAACGAACTTTCATAAATTAAAGCTTCGATACACTAGATAGAGATACAATGGCCGTTTTCGTTTTATTCAAAAGCTGCACGGTTAATCACGGTTACCAACATCGAATCGATAGCCAAAAACCCGTTTGACAGTAACAAATTAAAGGAACAAAAAGTTTCACTGGGGATATGATGAAACATGAATGTAATCAAAACAAAAAGTGGTTGATGGGAAAATGAAAAATGAATACCGCCATCGTTTGGCGCTTAGCGCGAATATTGATGATGTCAAGTGCGCCTGTTTGGTCCGCTGGAAATAAATCGTAACAGTTGTTCTGTGAAAGTGTTGTGTTTGTAAAATAAACGCGTGAGATGAAGCGGCGCGCGCCGCATTCCTGCGTTTGTGTCGATTCGTTTACATTTTTCCACAGATTGCTTACAAACATTACGCGCACGTTAACATTCCGCTTGAGATGAGGCTGATTATTTCCAAGAGCATCACATTGTCTATTCGAGAGAGGAATGACAAACATGTTTTTAATAATAACCGTCAACAAGCTGTGACGCGGCTAACAAACCAAGTAGTATTTACTGTTTTTACTCACAATAAGCTTTTGAACATGAAGGTCTAAATGAACTTATTTCTCATAATTAACTATACTATGGCGTCAATTCCATTGTTCACGAACTAAATTAAAGTTAGAAAATTGAGGACTTTTATGATTGACAAATATATATACCTAAAGACCGTGACCGATAAGAACTAAATCAAATTAGCTACGCCGTGTTAATGGGTCGCTGCGAACAGAATTGTCTACTATGTTTGTATGAAAGCTTTAGTTCTGCTAAAATTTTCTTGTTTATTAGAGAGAAAATAATTTTTAGGTTTTCGCCGAGGCTATTAGTACCGATGACTACCTAGGTATATTTGAATCATGCCGTTTGGTATCATACGGTTGTCTGTAAGAGATCGCTTTTAGCGAAAAGACCGCCCATTATATTATAACACCCTATCAACAATCAAACATCTCTTAAAGTTATTATTTGTAAAAATTAAACAATAAAGAGTATTCTATCCATACCTATTTGAAGTAAAAAACATGAAACCAAACATACGTTCATGATATAATAGTCCATCCATGGAACAGGATGAAAAGTGCCATATTATTAGCTAGTAAAAACACGCAAAAGTAAATAGCACAGTCGTTATTTACTTTTAATTTTAAAATCAGCATGAAAATGGCGATGAACATGTAAAACTTATTCTGAAAGTCGGCTACAACGCAGCGCAGGACAACATACCGAGTTCGTGCCAAAAACTTTAATATTTTGTTATTTCATTTTGTATGTGGCCACAAGTTTTGTGCTGAACATTTTGTAGCCCGAAATACTTAATTGAATAGATAGGACTTGGGATATCCTCAAATAATAATAAAAAAAAAAAAAATTGCGAACAAAAGGTTGTAGTAGCCATAATGTAACAATTCCACATCACCATGTTATTGAGACAATTACGTTTAAAGTAAAAAATTGTCATAAAATTTATAAACATTTTTTCAGAGTTTTTAACCATATTCTATCTTCATTTCTTTTTATTGATGTTCCTTTTGCTAAAAGGTGTGATGTGATTGATACGTGAATTATTGACTTCTTAATTTAAAATCTCATTTAGTGTGATTTTCTTATGACTTTTTACTGTTTAAACTAGGGGGTTCAGAATTATGTACTGAACTCGTGGTATCAGTTTGTGCCCCGATGTATACCACCCTGTATTTTGCCAAATTGCAATTTGTATGGAACTGTACTGTTCTGAAAGGTCAACTGTTCAGTGTTTTGGTTGTTTAATTTTTGTCTAATTAGTGAGTTTTATTTGGAGTATAGTTTATTCATGTATATTGTACACTGCATATGTATGTACGTCACTAGGGAATCAGAACATATAACTATTCGGCACATCCGTGTTTATTTATGGCTATAGTGAAGTTTGGGCAACACTGAAAATAAATACCGCTGTTATTTAAATTCCCACCAGTAATTGAGGATAAGGTAGCAAGCACAACTAGTTCTGGATTATTTTTTGTAAAGTTTATTATATTTATTTTAAAGCTGCTAAACTATAACTTTCATCTCCGAAACCACAAAAACGTCTTGCTTGCACTGCAGTAGTAAAAAGTCCTATATTATTGTCAGGATAAAAGACCAGCCACCCCTCACCCTAGTATTGTACAAAAGGATTTTATGAACACATACCTATACCTACCAAAAATAGAAGTGAGTGCAATTCTTTGTCGCTAAGTAGCGCGACAGGTGATAGCCTGATGGTTAGCGAACGGGGTGCGGCGGGGGAGGGTACGCTCCGGGAGTGTTTGTCTGGCAAACAGCGCGCGACTCGAGCACGCGGCAAATATCGCCCGAGCACTCGTTGCGTTACAGTTATGCTTACAGCGACTACGCAAATATTGTACCCGTAAACTCACCTTTACAACATTTTAAATTAATACTCCCTTTTATAGAGAAACGTTGAGATAACGACCTTATTCACGTTATTTAACTAGACACAGCGTTTTAACGACTTATGGTCTCGTAGGTCATGGTGGCCCAGTGGTTTAGGAGGTCATGATGACCCAGTGGTTTAGGCTTCGCCTCTTGTGCACGAGGTGGTGAGTTCAAACCTGGGCAAGTACCAATGTGAGTTTTTCAATTCATATGTACTTCTAAGTTTATCTTGGACATCACTGAAATCGGTGAAGGTAAACATCATGAGGAAACCTGGACTTATATAATTAGTAAAAATCTGTTATCGCCATCCCGTCTTGAGCAAGCGTGGTGATTAATGCTCGTGCCTTCTCTGTATGAGAAGAGGCCTTTGCGCTGCAGTGGGACAGTAATAGTACTTTACTATGTTCTCGTAAAGACGTGTGCAGCATTCAATTTATTGAAAGTAACCAACTAAAAGTACATGCAAAGACTTTTTTCAAACAGAATCGTATGAAAAGAAATAGAAGTCAAATGTACTGAAAAATGAACGATGTTCGTGGACACTGAACTAGAGTCAGTGATGTGTGACGGTAGCAAATGTGCATCGCTAGCGCGCCGCTAGTTAATATCCAATGCTGTTTATTGATCTGGAGCTGCCTAATGTGGCTTTTGTCATCTACTAAGCCGTGAACCTATGGAATCTGTGCTACAAATGTCTCTCTCTCTCTATTCAAAGTTTAGCTATTTATTCCCAAAAGCTGAACATATTTCATTCCAAACAAAATTATTATTGTGAGTACCGAAAGCGTGTGGCACCTTGCGAAACAATATACATTGTTTTATTGCGTCTGGATACAGAGGTAATAGTTTTTACTAGCAAAAAAACACACCATGTAGTGTCCATTACTTGGATTACTTCCATAGATTGATATAAAATGCGCATGGTAAATACACAGGTATACTGGCGAGATGCTAAAGCTTTTACCTACAAACCTATACCTATTTATATTTAAAACCTTTAGCTATCGGTTTTGTCATATGATGTGCAAAACAATTCGAATCCTATTTACCTGAAACCAGTTGGTCTTTACTATTAACAAAAGTTTCATAATATACTACATTTGTTTGTCCAACTCATAAATCACTGAGACAATTTTCCCATCTGTAAACGTAGATGAGAATGGATGGCAATTTATGTCGTTAAGGTTTTCACGGTTATTTTCTTTTATGAGTTTACCGCGTAAAGTCACGTCATTTTAAAAATAGGCGGGTAAATTAATTACTCTCACATCTAGATGGTCTTCCCGTTTTATAAAGCTACAGGTGTGCAATAAGGAGCAATTTGGTATTTTTTCTCATTAAGGCTTTTAGGATGTTGTGTTTTTATGACGGTGCCGTTTTATCCAAGATAAATTATTATTTATTTATTGTATAAAATCCTATTCAAGGCAATCTATGTAGACATTGTATGATACTGGAAACTCAAGTAAAATATGTCTCAACGCTAAAGAATGGAATAAGTAAACAGTAAAAGAAAAACCAATAAAAGTTATTTTATTGGCCGTGGAGCGAAACACCTGCCACATAATGAGTTTTTAGTTATTCTTGGGTCCCATTGATTAAATTCGATAAACATTTTTATGCGAAAAGAATTTGAGGATGTAAAATGTCAATGTGAATGGAACCATTGATAGTATCGCTATAATAAAATGTAAAATAGGATCACCTTGAATTATAAATGTGGAAATTGCAAATGTTTGTGACTTTGTCCCTGTTTCACGCAAAAACCACTCAACGGATTTTGATGAAACTTTACTTCAGAATATGCATAATATGAATAGGCCATAATTTATAAAGATACATACGTAGCCGAAGTCGCGGGTGGCTCCTAGTAATATTATATGTGTCACGATATTGCATGGCGGCCGACGAGCTCTATCTTTACTAACCGTGGGTGAAATTGTATTATCATTGTACCTTTCTCTTCACTTTGCAGCTGTTTTCGGCACGTGGGTGCACTTTACTTAAAAGGTTGCGAGGCAGCACTAATAATCTGCAATATTAATCGTTACCTTCGTTTATAACAAGTTTTTCGTTTGAAAGAAAACCATGCGGGTTTATCTCTTAGGAGTTAAACCATCATCTGACTAACTATTTTCCAGCTCCTAGTCTAAGCAGATGCAGCTAAATACCAATACAGATCGACTGCCAAACTTAAACTCCATAACCCAGTTACTGGGTAACACGAAAACCCGTTGATAAGACTGATTTTCCGACTTTCAGGCTTCTGACTACCTATAGCGACTGTCAAAGATGGTCGTTTGATTCTCTAAAATATCTTATGAACAGCTTAGGTTCATAGGACTATAGGTATACGCAGTATTTTTTTTACCTGAAATCAACCAGCACGGAGGGGTACTATTGATATGTAATGGTTAATCACCCATCCAATGACCGATCTCGCCAAGCGTATCTTAACGTCCAATCGGCCCTGTGCAGCTTAATTGCACTTAGTCACTAGCTATTAAGAGTTGGGACCATTAGATGATTAACCGTTAAAAACAAATAAAAGTGAAATAAATCATGAAAAGTAGATCTCTCGAGTGTTTCAACTCGCCACAGTATATATTTTACGCTCCAAAACAAAATACATAATGTATGATATTGCACGCATTTGCGATAAACATTTCGAGTCTCGAAAACGTGAAAAAAGTGCTATCATTTGACGATTTCCACTTTTTTGGGTCGCATTGCAAAATATAAAGATGATGTTTAGCATCTCACCTTGTAAGTTCAGCCAGATGTTACACGTGTCCTCGGAGTGCACAGAACCCTGGTCACGTCCACACCGGAGTTTGGGATAATGGTTGAACTATCCATGTGTATTCTATTTTAAGGACCTTAAGGTTGATTTTTTATTTACAGATTGGTTAGTAGGTGGGGAGCCATCGATTAGTTTTAAAGGAATGTTCATAGTTTCCTGTGCCAATGATTCAGCCTTGTAAAAATGTTGTATAGTCTCTTGCTCGAAGAAGATATTATCATTCAAAAATATGTAGGTAAGTATGTATAATTCATATGACATAAACTTTTTACTGCTTAGAAGATTGCTAATATAGAAAATGGGATGTTACTTTTAATAAATAGAACTTTTATTCGTTCGTTTATTCGACATCGTAAAATTTAAACAAAGTAGCATCGCTACAGAAACAAAAAAAAAGACGTCACTCGCATCGCAAGTCCTTCTAGTTTAATGAGAAATGCATAAATTATTCGCAAACACACACATATTTCTATTATGAAATGACGCAAGTACCATATCCTCCTTTGTTAAGGGTTAAAATAGCTTTTCAACGAGTCAACAGTCGACGTACGGCGTGTCTAAATTAAATGACAATTGTGCCTCGTTTGTGCGAAGGTAGGTAACAGGTGTTCTGTTTAGCCGTATGAAAAATGAGCTCCATGATATTTCTCTAATTCAGTATTTTATTTAAACGTTATGACAGAATTTCATGGGAGTTATATGAGTTTGAAACTGTTTAACTTGTTTACATTTTGACGTAACATATTTAAAGGACGTCATGTGTGTAGAGGGTGTTTATTCTAATCGATTGTTCGTGACTGATAGACCTTTTAGCAGATATAAATTTAGTCTAATTGGATGGGTATGTTTGCTGCCAACTGCTGTGCTTTAGCACATTGAACCTTATAAATAATAAAATAAATAAATAAATAATCCTGGACAATCCACACAGCATCATCTAGCCCCAAGCTAAGCAGAGCTTGTGTTATGGGTACTAGATGACTGATATACTTAATACAATACATTACAAAGATAAATATTTTTTTATTATACATAAATAGCAAATACCCAGAACACCCGAAACAAATATTTGTAGTTCGTACAAACATTTGTCCCAAGGCGGGAACCGAACCCGCAACCTCCTGCGTCGCAGGCGGACCTTCGCCCGCCGCGCCACAGCGGTCGTCAAATTCATTCTTTGTAACGTTAACATCGATAATGTGATCAATTATAAATTTCTTCTACAGCAAATTGTTCTAACTTATCAAGTGCTAAGAAGCTGACACACTGGAAAACAATTGTTACAAGTGACTAATATCCCTTTTAATCACTCAAGCGGTTAAATGACACTCAACCTATGTCTAGGCGACACCTAAATCTAATATTTAAATAAAACGCACTTATTTTTGCACTGTCCCACCGTGCAAAAATACTCGTATTTCATCATTACGAGTAAGTCTAACGAACATTAGATACATAGAACATTGTAACAAATGCTTATAATACAGAGCAAATGCCAATTCACTTATTTGTGAATCCTAATAAGTACGAGTACATATTAAATGAAAAAGTTGGTTGGAACTTCCCGTATTTGAACCCACAGCCTCGTGTATCAAAGACGAGGCCTTTACCACTGGGCTATCGCGAAACTATCTTCTAGAACAATCTTAACAAGTACTTATAGCAAACTTTAACTATTTGTATGACTTGTACAATAAACTTTAGCATAAAGTTCAGTGCTTCTTAATCAATAACAAGGGCCGGAATGTCTGTCCGGTCTGAGATTCCGTATAAAAGATTATCGAACGGAAGAAAAACAGTGTTCATATTGCTGCGGCTCCAGGGTGTCCTTTCATCACGTTTTATGTACTCCTCAGGCAGTTGAATGGAAGTTTTTTCTGGTTTAGTGGCGGTTTTTGTCGGAGTAATGCGGAGGGCCGCGCCTCCCGCGCGCCTCCTCACAGCCCCGCTGAATATTTTGTGATTTTTACGGGACAGCTGGCCGGGATATTTATTTGATCAAAACTTCTTGATTAGGAACCTTGCCCACGATTGAGATGTGTTACGCTAACGTATTGATACTTCACTTCTTATGAATGCGGCGTCTTGAACTTTTTATGGAGTCAATCGCAACTCTTTTGTATGTCATACTTGTAACAGTTATTGAGTGCTAGGATTTAGGAATAAGTGCCAACTTCCTTACACAATTAAAATGTGACTTCGTTTACTTGTAGTATAGATGTAGTTATTGGTATCTGAATAATTTATCAAACTTCAGAACACAATAAAGACAAACAGATTTAAACTGATGTCCTAAAAAAGCTCGAGTTACTTTAATAAATTAAATTTTAATGAAATAAGTCCACGTCTATTCGTTAGTTTTCAGTAAGGTTGCATAACGCTAAACGTTAAGCTTATCCAAGCCATCAACGTCAAGCGATAAGGCTGCATTGTTATTTGTTACTGACCTACGACGTCCGCTCTACTGACGGATATTGGGGATACCCATCACACTAACCCATATCGGCTTAAATAAATCGGCCGCAACAGTAGGGGTGCACCGCGGTCATCGACTTATTCCATGGAGAAGTGGAATAGCAGCCACGGGTGAAGATCCCTCGTGTGAACTAAGCATTAACTAAGAATAATTTATAAAGCTGTTTTTACACTTACATTACTATCTAGCTAGATGACTAAAGTCTTGGGGTTGTGCTTCTTTATTAAGATTACCTATGGTGATATTTTAGTTTTTCAACAATTAATGTCTTAATTTTTTCCTCACAGTGACATTTCACGATTATTTTGTTAAATATTGTGTTCAAATTTCTGACATTGTTGAGTACTAGAATTTCACGTAAAGTATCATTATATTATCGTATTTGACTTGATATTTCTTGGGGCCGGGATCTTTGGAAGACGTGTCAGGGACCACAGCTAACTCGCAAAAGCATATTAGACGTTTTTAATTAAATGCGCCACCATATTATTATAAACTATATTTTTTGACAATCTGTGACTAAGTGGGTCATAGCTTTTTTATTAAGGCTCCGTGTTCAACACGGTACCCTTATAATTTCGCCATGTCCGTCCATCCGTCCATCCGCCCATGTCAGCGGCTTAGCTCAGAGATTCTAAGTACTTACAACAAACCTGTAATTTGACATGAGTATACATACGAGTATCACTCATGTTTCTTCTCAGAGTAATAAAAACAAAATTTGTAGTTTTTTTTTTTTGTTTTTTTTTTTTTTTTTTTTTTAAAACGTTGCCCCACACTAGGAATTTCTCCTGTATCGTGGGTGCGTTTACAAACATTTAAACTCACATACACAAACAGCCAGACCCGGAACAACTACCTGTATGTCATACAAATATTTGTTCCGTGCGGGGATCGAACCCACAACACGCGGCGCAGCAGCCGATGGCTCAACCACTGCGCCAACCGTGTCGTCAATTTTTTTTGTCAAAGTATTATTTGTAACTTTGCTACATATCCGTAATTTACCTACATCCGGAGTACCCAGCTACTCATCTCTGTGCATTGCTGCATAGGCGATGATTTTATACTTAATGTTGCATATACCAATTACGTAGGTAGTCTACTAGAATCTTCTAGTTTACATTTCGCTAATAGAATCACGAGATTTACTTCAGTATTTGATCGCTAAACGAAATCTAGGGAACGCGAAGCTTCACGAGACTGATTTCTTGCTATCCGATTCAGTGTAACGGTGTATCGGCGGTGGAGGGAGCGGTTATCGGGAGCTGATTGAGCGAGCAATAAATTCGGATTGCTTTCCTACGTGTACACCACCCCTTTGACTCGCGGAACGCACTAATACATAAATAACTATTACTCTGTTACATTACCAATACTGATGTAATACCGAGGTAGGCCTTAGACATAGTGTATGAATAAATAATAGACATAACTAATAAGTTATCGTAATAGAAGTGTGACGTGTGCCAAGCTTTTTGTATCCCTGAAAATTGATGTTGACACTTAACGTTAGAGCCGATGGAACAGGACAACCTATGTAACAATTTTTCGCGGATTTATCAGGACTATCGCATGTTATTATGCTCTCCATAGTATTTTAATAGGATTTACGCTTCTAAGCTTTGCCGAAAAGAGGGAGAATAGCGTGAATAAATTAAGCCAATTACCAACTTAAACATGAAAATGTAAGCGCGCGTTTGTTTCATGTAGTCACTTCCTGCAAGTGGCGCGAGTCGCACGAGATTACGAGGTACGTAGGTACTAGGCGCACATAAAAGAAAATCGTAACCAACAGAAAGGTGGTAATGGAATTAACCGAGGTTGGGCGAGAGACTACATTTAGTACACATAAATATAATCGCCAACGTTTATTGTTGTTTATATTTTCAGGTTTCTCCTTATTTTGTGAAAGTAATTACGGGTCTTGTCATCCCATCTTAGCTCACTTTCCCCAACCACTTGAAAAATAAAATATAGCAGCAACCTGCGCGGCAAATATTCAGAGCACACATGGTGGTGCTCAATGTTATATTTGGTATATAGTAAACCAATATGTTTATGATGTAGATAAAGTAGAGGATATAGTATCGTGCAGTCGACAAGTCGAACCGTCTGGTGGTGTAAGTAGCACGGGCTTGTAGCTGAACGCTTTCGAGCACAAATGTTAATATTCTGTATAACATTAAAGACGGTTTCTGTAGTGTAATTTGTTATTTCCTTACCTGAAAAGTCGTAAGTCGTCATATATTTTTTTTTATTATTGAAGTAGAATTGAATGTTGTGCATATTCATACGCCTTGTGAGAAAATGAATAAAAGTTAAATATACTATTAAAGCTAAAATAACAATACTTTTGAATCATTAACTGGCGTGGAAACTTTTTGTAAGGCTGCTATTTATATTTTCTCGAAGTTTTTGTTTGCATTGACTAAGAGGTGGCTGTGGACGAGACTCAAAAAATCAAGGCACGCGAGAGAAGCGGCGCGAAGTGTGTGTGCGTGGTGACGAGGAGAGCCTGCGTGGTGTGGGTGCGGGCGGCCCCAGCGGGCGCGGCGGTGGACTGGGCCGGGGGTATCGATCCCCGCGGGGCGCGTGCGCCGAGCGTGCGGTGCGAGCCGAGCGAGCGAGCGCCACCCGCGCAGTCCGCAGCCGGCCGCCAGCCAAGCGACTGCCGACACCGCGGGGACTCCGCGCCACGCGAACCTTCCCTCGCAACGTTTGACATTCAACGCGCGACAACACTCGCACAACCTCAAATCGCCTCTCTCGCAGGAATTGCTCTAGTGTTATCACTTCGCATTTATTGAAAACTGGTAGATACGACAACGTCTTAGAATATATCTTGACTTTGAATTGACACATTTCAAAAAGTGATAAACTTTATTTATTTGCATTCTTTCATAAATTATCAACATAAAACCATTATTAGCAGAGGATCTCTGAAAGCTTATTCAAAGTTAGTGTTGTGGTGAAGGTTGTGGTGCAAAGTATAACAAAAGCGGTGCCTGAAAATCTTTTGAAGTGATCGTGTTTGTGACTGAAAAAATAAAACAGCCGCTGGGAACGTTGCTCACGAGTTCACGGGTCGTTAATTCGGTGGAAGAGAGAATCTGAAAAAAGAGGTCTCGCTTACGTCCGCTCATCGGAGTGATAAAATTTATGACAAACGGTAAGGAGCGTGTACTGATAAGGGTTGGGTGCGTTATCTGTGCGGCGGCGCGCGTGTGTCAGCCGCTCGGACACAGCGCGAGCGGTAATTACTGCTCCACCTCAGGAGGCGAGCGTCTCCATTCATTATTCTTATCACACTACAATTACATATTGCCGCCGTTACTGTCCACTGATAACTAACCCTCCTGTAATTTAGTGTAAGTGAGCACAATTGAGTAGTTTTTTCTTTATTGGCACTTAGGTTAGCAGATTATTGTAGTATATTTCAGAGTCCGGGTAAGATTGGATAAATGTCTCACAATGGTAATACCATTATTGAAGTATCACTAAGGAGTAACATAATCTTTTTCAAGGCCTCATGTTCCCGCCCTACAAAAAATATGGAGTTCTTGACTTGTTTCACGGTGTCTTATCAATTTTTACGCACCTTTTCCTTCCATATATCTACGCAGATATTATTGTCAATAGGAAGTAGAGGTTTTTTGTAGGTTGGGTTTTAAATTGCACTTTAAGTAGAAAAATAATGTTTGATTATATACTGCTGCTGAATATTTTCACAGTAATTTCTGTGTAAGTTTCTCTTCAAATCTCTCAATATTGGTTTAAAGCTTTTCTTATCTATTTGCTTTCCTTTGCATTACCTTCTACATAAACATTATAATCTATATATAGGTATAAAAATAAAGGATCACGGTATGTTTGTAAGGCTCTCTCAAGGCACAACCCAATTTGATAAACTTGAGTCTTGGACTGTACAGTTCAAAACAAAACTGCGTGCTACACTAGGAATTTGCGAAAATCAGCCTTTAAGGGGATGATAAGAGGACACTGAATTTTTGAAAAAGAAAATCTTGGGCGATATATATTTCAAAATTTGCACATCAATCAATTCATCAACATCAATTTCAATTGAGATGTATAGTTTTTCTGAACTACTCTCGAATGGTGGTGCAAAATTTTAACGCATGGTCAGATTATAAAGATTAGAAATTTGGTAACAGTAAACTTGACAAAGAATAAAAGCTGCGAATGTTTGGAGTTTTTGAAAATCAACCCCTAATTGGGTGAAAGCGGCTAAACAAGTTATTATGACTTGAGTCTTGGAAAGTACAGTTCAAAATAAAACTGAGTGCTACACTAGGACAGCCTTTAAGGGGATGATAAGAGTACACCGAATTTTTTAAAAAGAAAATCTTGGGGGATATATATTTCAAAATTTGCACATCAATCAATTCATCAACATCAATTTCGAGTTGAATAGTTTTTCTGAACTACCCTCTAATGTTGGTGCAAAATCTTAACGCGTGGTCAGATTATAAAGATTAGAAATTTGGTAATAGTAAACTTAACAAAGAATAAAACCTGCGAATGTTTGGAGTTTTTGAAAATCAACCCCTAATTGGGTGAAACCGGCTAAACAAGTTATTAGGAGAGGATCCAGTCGAAAAATGGTCTAAATAATCTCGAAGCTTAATAATGTCAATATACCAAACTATTTTCCAAAAATCAACCCAGGAAGAGGGGGTATAGTTTCTCTTCTCATCGGTTTAGAAACGTAAAATTTGGCGCTAATAATTATTTAAATAATAAATTAAAAGATAAAAAGAGTTTTCGAAACTAAACCCTTAAAGATTTGTACCTTCACTCGAACGGGTAAGGTACAAAATCTGCGCGGACCTAGTAGCCGAAGAAGTGGTAGCTACGTATTTCTATTATGTATAGTACTATGACTACATATACTGTATGCATGTACCCAATTTGCTCCGTGGGTGGTTTCTGTAAGTCTTGTTACAAGAAAATAGCAACAATGATTTACAATGTCAGTAAATAACACAGACATACAAACACATCCAGCAGTAGTTGTAAGTACCGCCATTTGTCACATGTTAAGTATATCCCAGAAAATTTATTTTACACATATAGCTACAATAATTCCGCTCCATTTAGCTTAACGTTATACAGGATACGAGAATGACCACTATGTTTGAGTATATTTTGTAACGGAAAAGCGGCTATTTTAATAACATACGTGAATAAAAAATTTCGATGTAGAGAAACGTCACGGGTTCAAATTTGCGTGAAAATTTATGCGTGCGTCTTAGGGAAGTGTCTCGATG
This sequence comes from Phlogophora meticulosa, assembly GCA_905147745.2. Lineage (NCBI taxonomy): Eukaryota > Metazoa > Arthropoda > Insecta > Lepidoptera > Noctuidae > Phlogophora > Phlogophora meticulosa. The sequence goes on along the minus strand of LR990522.1, from coordinate 10,523,144 downwards.
CTGGTGTGAGTGTCGGACAGCGGACACTGTAGCGTCGAATTACACGAGCGGTGTCGGCCATGCCTCAACCGACCTTTTTAGACGTTACCTCTTTGTACGTGTCGTTCAGATTAATCTTGTTATGTTCGGTTTCTAAAATTAACTGTTCAACCTTTTCTGGACAAATAATTAGATCAGTTGTTTTGGCCGTGCCATGATTAAAATCATGGTTTGGAAAAATGGCGTCTTAACAATGGTTTTTGACTGATATCAATAAAACAACAGAAGTAATGACTATCACCGACCTTTCAACTAGATGAATACAGTAAATCCAAATAAACGACACACAATTAGTCACAGTATTGGAAAGTATGTAGAACCATTCATGTGTGGTAAGTTACTATCGAACGATGACTCATCCTCTGGGAGCTGCGAAAACAGACAAATCGCCAACTGCTTTCTGTACGTTATTGATAGACTTTGGTCTTTAAAACTACTTTAAGTCTACGGATTTCACAAAAAAAAGTGAAACCAAGCTTTCTATTTCTTACTGTTTATAGTACAGTAACAGTATTATAAACACAACAGAACCTTTAAGATATTCGGGTAAAAAATCTATTTGAGAATCCCGTTTCGGTTGGAAAACTTCGAACAATAGAACGCACCAGCCATAGACATAAAATACCTCATTACTTTTTATAACTCGGAGAAATAAAAGAGAGGTCGCCCTGGGGAGCGGCAACTTTTCATCAGTCGTGTTACTGAACAGTATCTGTTTGAAGACGTTCTTATCTTCAGACGAGACCCCGAGCATGTCCACAAAATAAATCGTGCGATGACGCCCGCGGTTCAATTTTGTGTGAAAATTACGAGTTTAGGTACGTATCTTCAGAAAATTTGGTCGTACAAATAGATAGCAGGCCGAGGGCTCACCGTGATTCGCGTCACGTCTCTCACGACCACAAGGTACTTTAAAAATTCGTTTCCCGACCTTCCGACAAGTTCGTATGCTGCGGCTGCGACCTTTTCTCAAAGTGCTATGACCCTATCGTGTGGTGAAACAAATTACGAGTTTTACTTTTAATGCATTTCATTCAATTAGCATTTAAATGTTTCCTAAACATATAGCAAACAAGGCCGTGTATTGTAAAGGCAGAATTGACATAAATCTGAACCCGAAGTGCCATTCATCCTTAATCTATAAGTTTGGAGAGATTTCAATGTTTAGGTACTATTTCAGTTGTTATAGTAAACAACTAAGTATCTTTTCTGAAGTACTACATACTTCCCAGGTTTCCAAGGACATCTCTTTAACGTTCCCATAATTTGGCAGAAAACGGAGAAAAATTGGCTGTTCATATTTCTTGACCGATTATTTATTTAATTTCAATAAGTAGTAGGTATCTGCGAGTCCTAATAACGTCAAACTGCGGCCAACAATCAGCCTGGCCACTATGATTATTATGGAAATGTTGACCTCTGTCCCTTTCTTGTATAAGGGCACTTTGTGAAGGGTACTAACGGCTAAGAGTCAAGAACGATTGTGATTGAGTTTTGATTAAGATTTCTAAATGTATTAGATAATATTTCCTTTAGAGCGTAGTATGTAGATTAATAGCACTCGGAGCGAAATGCGGTGGTAATTAATTTGGGAACTGAAGAAAATTAAAAGGCTCTTAAAATAAAGCTGGAGCCCGTCTGCCAGTTTCGTTGTTAACTTAATTATTACAAAATCCGTGTCCGCTTTTAAAGACACCATCAGTATTACGAGCTCGTCGTGTTGAACATTCAACCTTCTCTCATGAGGTTTCGGCTCGTTATTTTATTCAGGTCGTGAATCGAACCGTAAGAAGGTGTTAAAGAGTGAATTGGCAAAAGGAGCGAATGAATGGAATATGCGAACAGGTCGGCGCGGTGGTTCCGATCGCCATTCGCAGCTGAATAATGAATGCGTCAGGGACGATAATACTCACCGTGGCCCACCGCCGCCGCCACCCCGCGACACATGTTACCTACGTACACTTGAATAGATTCACTCTACTGGTACAAACATCACTCTTAAGAGTCTACGAACAAACCATAAAATACTTTTATTATTATAGAGAAGATTTATAGTATTCAGATCATCCCTGATCTCATTTATAAGCGATTAATGATTATGGTAATGTACGTAAATCGGAAACAAATCTGGTGTTGTGGTAGATACATATTTAAATTATGTAAATGAATCTATAACCCAAAGATGTTCCTAAATCCTTAATTTTTAATTCGAGTAGAATGCGACAAAAGCCTCTTGTGAAAGCTGTTGAAAATATTGAACATAATATGAGCATTAACACGAAGTTACGACGTTACGGTACGATCAATGTCGTGGTGTAAAATAATGGAGCGGTATCGTACCTAAACTATTCTCAGAATAGAATTAGTGATCAAATATTATGTCAACATAGACGTTTGGGAAAAGTACGCAAGTTTGACAAAGACTCGGAGAGAAGATCTACCGAGTGTCTTGCAACCAAAATGTAAAGTTGTCAAACGGTCATTACTTGTGCTGTCCGTCAATTATTTTACCAAGTAGCCAGCAATATAAAAAATATTCACAGTGAAAAACAAGACAACAGACTTTATTCATTGGAAAGGGTTAATATAGACAAATTTTATAACAACAACCATAATGAATAGTAAGTCCGTCAAATTAACAAACGTAGACTTGTAATAATTTGAAATGAATAATAATAAACGATCGCGAACTTTGTTTTCATCATATGATTTGTTTTTTTTTTGTAAAATTAATCAATATGTTTAAAATGAAAAGTATGTATATTTATGAAATAAATTACTTGAACTCGAACTTGTACTAAATTATTTACTGTAAGTATCTTGGCAGAGCTCCTGGCTAAGTGGTAAGTCGCCCCAGTCGATCATAGGTTAAGCTAGACTTGCCTGCCTTGCCTTGACTTGCTATTACATATCGAAACACGAAAAACGGAAAATCTATAATATGAAGATGTTCGACAGCCCGGAAGTCTGAAAACCAGTCTTACGAAAGGGTATCGTGTTACCCAGTAATTGGGTTGTGAAGGTCACTTAGGCAGTCGCTCCATGTAAAATACTGCATCCGGTTAGACTGGAAGCCGACCCCAACATGGTTGGAAAAAGGTTAGGTAGATCCAAAAGCATTCGATACTAAAAGGTGTATAAAAACGTAGTCGTAATAACAACTCGTCTGATATTGCGTGCAGTGAGGCGGGAATCGTCTCACCTTGTCGACATTTATGTCTCATGATATACAGCATCGATAGCAGGCATGCCAGATTTCATTTTTATAACAGAACAATTGTTAACATTTTCTAGTGCTAGTGCTGTGGTTGTTCTGACTCTGTTCAGACCGCATTTAAGATTTTTTCGTTTGATTGTCGTGAAAACGCAATACAGAAACTATTTTCATTCAAATGAATCTTTATTTTACGAATTATGTCGTTATTACTGTTTGGACGCTGTTTGTAACATTTTAATTATTAGTTCTAAAGCACCTACATTGTTTTAACTGAATTTTGTGTTTATTGCTGGTTTTCTGATACTGCTTTTAAGTTTAATGATGTAGAACTTTCAATGTAGTTAAAATGGCAATTGTAAAGCAAAAGTAAGATGAGATTTTACTATTTTTCAGACGTATTTTTGTGTCTCAGCCCGCAGTGTAGAAGTATTTTCTGCGCTGCCCTTCGTAAAGGTCATGTATAAAAAGATGTCAAACTTGGGAGAAATGTATAAAATATTCTTTCATTCATTTCTCTGACGACAACTTTAATGATAAAAGAGATTCATTTCGATAGAATATAAAAGTACCAGCCTATTGCTGTCTCACTGTTGGGCAAAGGCCTCTTCTCATACAGAGAAGGCACGAGCATTAATCACCACGGTTGCTCAAGACGGGTTGGCGATTTCAGACTTATATTAATTATATAAGTCCAGGTTTCCTCACAATGTTTTCCTTCACCGGTGTCAGTGATGTCCAAGATAAACTATATACTTGCACAGGTTTGAACCCACAACCTCGTGCACAAGAGGCGAGGCCTAAACTACTGGGCCATCATGACCTATACAATATACATATGTTTACATCTCCAAAAGTGCACACATTGAACTACATTTTTAACTTCCATAAGTGGAAATTTTCCTTCAAAATTTTCCTGTTTTTAGGTCAAACAAAGCATTTTACGAGGAGGTATCGTATTGAATAAAATATAAATATTTTTAGAACGTAAACCTTTCACAGTATCTCGTCCTTGTGAATATTATGTAGCTATTCATTCAAGTCACGCGTGCCTCTGCTGTTTATTCACATTCGCATTGGCGTACGTAAATAATGGGGTAACTTTTCCAAGTCACCCGCCTCGTGTCGACATGCTTCAATAACCTATTTGCTTTAAATCATATTTTCACTAATAAAATCCTCCTTTTCTCGACTGAAGATAATTAACTGTGAGTCTAAACCAAATGGGCCATATTCTATGGTTATTTTGGATAATAAAGACCATCAATCAATGCCCGTAAATAATGTCAACAAAAGACTATGAATAAAATCCTAGGCTTTGTCAGTATTCGTATCAGTATTTATGTACGTAGCGCATCCGATGTTTTACTCACTCATAATACAACCACGTCTGGTATCCGAATACCTTAAAATTGTGTCCATAAAGATAAGAATTTTTGCGACTTCGTTTCGCTAGGCTCGAGGTTCCCTAAAAATTTATGATCACATTTCATGACTTCGTAAGAGTTCTGTTGGTTTTTCTGAAAAAAATGTGATATCCGATGTCCTCATTTAAAGGAAGCTTTATAAATTGTCCGTAAAGTTGAACTAGAGCCATTAAATTCTGCTACGAGTGCTACGCTTTTTCGTAGCACGTGCGTAGGCCGCAATATAATTAAGATGACAAGGTACTAGCAGTGAATGAATGTTGCTTACCTATGCCATTGTAATGTAATTTTGTTGACGTGCCTACATTTACACGAACATTAAACTGCATTATTCATTGTCCTCAGAAATTATTCGTGGAGATTTTTGGTGAACAATAGAATTATGAAAATTTTCGTGAACCGCGGTTTTGTTAATGGGCCACTAAAAAGGGACGGGTTCTAATTGCTTTGAATAATGTAAGCATATACATAGGTTGAGGTAGGTAGGTACTCATCGGTACCCCACATGGAGCTGACCACTCGGTCAGCTAACCTTTTGTTACTTCGAATTTAATTAAGGGTTTGTTAAATAAAGTACTTATTACACATACACAGGTCTAATTAATAAAAATATGCTTATAAAATCACGGCTTCATATTGAGTAAAGCTCTGCTCACATTGCATGTTGGGAGTCTTAAGTACATAGGTACCAAGAGTGAGCTCTTTAGTTCGTCTTATGAATTATGGGCGCCATGCAGCGACGCCTGCGACGCGCGCTAATTGATTCCTGAATTTAACCCTCGCGTAACCTCGTTACTCCAAGTTCACGTGAAGAATGTCAGTTCATTCTCACAGTAATGGCACTGTTCTTTAATCTTCGTTCATATAAGCTAGCAACGTGAATTTCCTTCTGTATTTTTTCTTTCACATAATGTAATTTTCACCCCAATCCGCCTTCCGGTAAAAGAAGCCACTTGACACCATTCCTTTAATAAATTTCGTTAAAAACAATTGGAATTGGACGCGCTACCAAGGTTAAGTAATGCGACAATCTGTGATTTATAAAGTCAGACATTAACATTTAACCTTGGGAGGAAAGTCGGTAAAGCCCGATTTTATTGGTAGTGTTTACTAGTCCTATTTTAGATGTCTTTCGTAAATTGTACCCATGTACAAACTTGTAGGGAATTAAAATATTACTAAGAAGTCATATTCGTACTTTTCTAATCGTTGGGTTAGATACCAATATCTGTTGTTATTAATTGGTAGTCACTGTAATATGTTTTGTGTCACTTTACCTACATATAAAATTGTGTGTTATGATTTTGATAAATACGGTGACGTCATGAACACATCTTAGTATCAAAGTTCATTGCACGTTAGTAAGACGCTAATCACGGAGCGCGGCGTCTGCATAGCAACTACACATACACTAACTTGGTTGTGACAATGGGTGACGCAAAGTTGTTCCATTAAGTTTAAAATCTCAACGTTTCGCGTAACTAAGACACTTCGGAGTCGTCGAGGCAAACTGGCGTCACCCGCAATCGTGCCAGATAATAATAATGATAAATATGGAGTGAGCAATAGGCGTGTTTTTTACAACAATGATTCAGGGAATTACAGAAGTGTGTACTTTGTACTTATATACATACGTAAATGAACTCACGCCTTTTCCAATGGGTTAAGGCAGAAACTACTGAATGCCACCTGCTACGATCCTTACAAACTCCTTTACTCACACCACACACCATCTCGAGAAGTTCCTCAAGGAAGAGTTCTGGCCGAAAGGTGTTGTGTATCGCCGGTTTCGTGGCCGCCTACATGACACTAGTCAGCGAAACACGACGCCGACACTTCGTGTGCACTAGTTGTAATTATTATGAAATATATATTCATAGTATTTTTAAGTTTTATATTGATAATATAGTATTGTATATGTTTATATGGGCCTAGATGCCTGAAATAAATGGATAAATAAAAAAATAAAAAAAATAACACTCTCCCCACTACCTCCTTCTTTATAGTTTGTACTTGTAAGTATTAATTAGTCGTGTTCGCTGACTTGGTTGAATATCTACATAATGTTTGTGTCTGTGTCGATAGTAACTGACATTTGACTTCTTCCTACTCCCTGATGGAAATTCACAACAGTTTTCACCTTCTCATTAGGCATCCGATGATTACGTGTATCGTTTGAAAGCCTAAGGAGCTTTACACACGAACGGCAGTGTGACGCTGCGCGGCTTGGTGATGCTCTTTCTTGCGCTGCTATACCTTTTCAGTGACACTTTACATGAAAGACATGTATACATAACATCACGCCTACAGTCCTCAATGGGATAGAGTAGATGCGTGCCTACAGTTCAGCCATCCGGTTATGTTGAAGTCCAATGAAAAAGAGGTCAAGCCTATTGCCATCAACCGGGCCCAGATCCAAACACCAGATGAAAAACCCAATAACACTCTTCCCGACTCGAGAATCGAATTCAAGACCTCACGTTTACAGTAGCACTTACGACCAACGAGGCAGTTATATGAAGTACGAGTATAGTACAGAAAGCAAAACATAATCATGGGCATGGTTTCAACGCCACGTCGCAGCGCATCGCATCCCCCTGTGTGACGCTCCTTCGTGGAATCTACCATTTGCTCAGCTTTAAGACCTCGGTTTATTAAATCCATAGCAGAACTGAGTCACTTGAAGTGTTATGATTATTGCATCCGTACACATTATCCCATGAGGGGGAGCGATGCTGCTTTAAAACGTGAACCCTTGTTTTTGTGACGGGCACATTCACTTTAACCATTTTGTCTGAGGAAATTTTGTAATTTTTATTTACTCAGCGGTTTTCCTGTTGTTTTTCCTTAATTTTGTCACAGCTTGATCATTTCTACGAAAAAATACATCCTTATTTAACGATCCGTAGCGGGTGTGTTTTATTAAAATGGTTTATGGCAAATCATTATGTTGCTTTCATTGCTTTGATCTTAATAACCTAACAGGATTTTTACTGTTTTCTGATTATTAAAAATGAGATTTCAATCAACTTGGCTTAATTAAGATTGTTGAGGGGGAAAATTGTCTTTAAAAAATAAAATCAGTGTACAAACATTAAAATGTAAATTTCTGTCTCATATTGCCACGCCCGCCGCGTGTTGGGCATTCTAGTTTATTACTATAATTTCATATATAAAACATGTTTATTATTAACATTTAACCGCCGCTGGCAGACGTGGCAACCAGCTTGTTAGCAACTGCCTTTACATATCTCTTTTGCAAGCTACCGCGATTCTCATTAAGAAAAACAATGAGAAAACGTAATATGTAACATTCACGCAGCCAAATACCTACGTGGTACTTTACCACCTTACGTAGGTATTTGGCTGCCTATTATCTGATATATAATTAGCAATGGTAATTATATATCAGGTAATATATGTGCATATATTCTAACGTTATCTCCAGTTTGTTCTGAGCCCCGTTCATGCAGTTTACTCGTCTAAGTTGGTAAACTATTCATGATAAGGATAACTTTACAATGAATCTATGCCATGAATGAAACTCCAGAAACTTCAGAAAAGTTCCGTTACCTGTTGTTAGACGTTTGCAGCATAAACAACAAATAGGTTTCTGAGATACCCATGCCAGTATGACGACGATTGTCAACAGGAGAGGGTACACTTAAATATGAAAACAATTCAGTATGTCACGAAAATATAGTTATTCACAAATTAGTGTGCGAAGCGAGCAATTTAATTTGCGTTTCCCGGGGACTGTTGCCTTCGTCATAGTTTGATAAAGTTCTTCGAGAATTCTGCCTAAGTAGGCCAATTGATAATCAAGTTTTATTTGTTATGAGAGTCATTAGGAGAGGAAATCTTGTTAGAACAAATTTCAAGCGAAGTTTGTTTGGAAGCCTATGTGCGGGCTCTGGCAATTACTGACGACGATGTTCATCTTTTACCTTTGGCGCCTCTTTTAACGCGCCGCGAGAAAATTTAATTGTTAGGCTATTCGCTCATGCGTGGATTTTTGAATCGTTTTCCTTATTCGGGTACTCGAATCTACGCATTTCATACAAAGTGTTTTACATAGCACAAAAGTACGTTCGAAAATGTCGCTTTCAGAAAACGAATTAGGATATCGGAAATCTATGCATGTGATGTCAGCTTTTTATACTATGTAACTAAACAATACATATGTATGTATATGAGAGAGGTACATTTTTAAGGTACCTACTTGAATGTATTACTATGACGTCAGAGTGGTCCTATTCTAAGAACAATAGGGTCTGTTGATGTAGGTATTGTATGCGAGGGGTTTATTTGTGTTTACTGCTCTTAAAAGCATTTTTGGTAAAGGGACGAACGTTATTGTGTGTAACAAGTAGAAAATATTACATTAATTACATTATTATTAGTACACGTATTGTTTTGGGTCTCCGGTCTCCACTAAACGAGTGCTCCTGTTTATTGCTCCATAAAGTAACGTTTCATTCTAGAACCATCCGTATGTACTTTATTGGTCGTTGTAACTGATCGAGCACATCACTTTTACACTTTTACCTGTTTTGCACGGTGACATAATCATGGTTAAATTTTTGAAAGCGTCATAAATTCTTTAATGTGCTTCATAAAGTTCGGTCATTCGTGTCAATTGTTTTATAGTTCTATTTGAAAGGTACTATAAAATTGGTATTTCTGAACGGTTTTCTATCTGTCGCCAAGGTGATATAAAATTCCTCATAGAATATGAATAACAAGTCGGAGAAGTGATTGGCAGTCGATGTACGTTTGAATACAGGGTTTATATGACTAAATATTCCAGTGGTCGTGTTGTGGCGTGTCGTATGAGTCAATACGTATGCCGAGCAGTCATACAGCGGTGTAGAGCAAGCACATAAACGTTATTGGTAACGTACGAGCGTGGAGCGGGCGGCGCCGCGTCGCGGGCCTGTAATGTGGTTTACTTTTGCAGCCGCACGTCCACGTGGTGTTAAGTGATGAGTACTGTGCACGTACTCCTACTTCACTCGACGTAACTGTATGTTACGATGAAATTACTTCATATTGAAATCATATTATACAAGCGTATTCATAGCTGAAGCTGTAATATAGTTTTTAAGACTGGTGAACACTGCAAGCTATCTTAAAACAAAGTTCGCGTTAACAATGGTGACGTGGTATTTGTGAACTATTTTGAACTTTTGGGTAAATAAGTAGTCGTAGTTTATGTTTCTCATACAAACATAAACTACAACTACAAGTATTAGAATTATCGCGTCATGTGTCCAATTTATATTAATATTGAGTCGCAACTCATTCAAATTTCTGAAGAGAATAAATATTAGGAATCAATCGATATCTAATCTCATTAATTACCTTGAACCTACGTGTTTTTCTGGCACTATCGAATGCATGAAAAATATGTTTTTTAAACATCTAGTTTACTGGTAGAGCATATTACACAAAAATCAACTTTGCTGAAGGTATTAAGTACTGTACCGATCGTTAATGCTTCGCCTACTTGTTTCTACACATTTCTCGAAATCGAAGTATTTGCCCTAAATTCCTCTAAAGCAAGTCATGTACCTGAAACTTGCCTGCCTTATTACTTAACATAGCTAGGGCGCCGGTAACACATATATTAAGAGCGTCATAGTTACGAACAATCTCGAAGGCTAGTTGAGGGGTCTCGGAGTGTCCTGTACTTTAGTAATTTAACTTGAATGTAATTAATGAACTGACCGTCTGCGGCGCACCACTTCTCGGTCATTAGTCAAGTGCTTACTCATTAGCACACAAACGTTACCATTCAGATACTATTAATAAATTACCCTTTCATATTTCACCGGATGCTTCGCCTTCTGTGGCTACAACGAAGTACTAACATTACGTACTCCTATCGCGAATTCGTGACACTAAACGACTAAACAAATTGTGCAAAACATAGGTTTTATGATACAGTGTAGGTATAATTCTATTTTATGGACAATAAAAGAGACTAATTTAACATATGACGCAAAACCATAGGAGTTGGTTGTAGTAACTTTGTTGGAGCCAGTAAACATCGGCTTCGTATGAAAAAATTGAAAGAAAGAAAGTCATTGTATTTATTGGGACTGGTACAAGATACAAACTTAATAGTACAACTATGATACAAACATAAAAACGACAGAATAAAAATCAAAGAAAAATTAAGGTCCCGACGAGACTAAAAAGCCTATCTCAGCATGATGCTCAGAAATTAAAAATAAATATCTCAGCGCTGGTATTGTGAGAGGGCCCGCTGTCATGCCACTGGCAGAATACGGAAATAAATAAGTGAATTAATATTTGTATGCGGAATATACCCACCAGATATGTATACGTCTGCCTAACCCTTCGGGGAATACTGGTGTGGTGTGATATTATGTAGGATATTGTGCTTGGTTGAATTCAGTAACATCTAATCACTATTTCCAAGGATTTGACGTCACAGTTGACAGCAAATGTCAACTACAAATTAGTGTATGAACAACCTGAAAGCGGCATGAGAACACAACGGCTGTGGTTTGCATACGTGTAGGTACTAATTATGTTCCCATATTATTATTACAATCACCGCCTTGTTAGGTATAGGGAGTCTAACATGTAAATTAGTTACACACTTGGTATTACCACAGCTCACTTTAGTGTGTGTAAGGCACTATCAATTTGGTGCGGCGGCAGATAATAAATATTTTATTATAGGCTCGGGCGTAACACGTGAACCGCAAAATCACTGTTACGGCGTTGTTATACGGATAATTTGCAAATATTATCGTAAAACCGGCAATGACGCCTGTTACAAATCACTACGGTAATATATTGTTATAAAGCCGTGCATTTAATATCGCTGTGCTTTTCAACAGTGTTCGGGTAACGTTTGATATTGCATGCATGTGTCGTTCGTTTAAACATGTATTTTCGTTCCAGCAGTTATAAAGTAATAGATATTAAGATTATACGTAACACTATGGCTAAAATATAAACACAACATCAAATCCAGCGCAACGGGATAGTTAAGCTACTTTATTATGTATTAACGTATCTAGCGAGCTCCAAGCAGTGAACTGCAAGCTGTGCTGATATCGGCACGCCCAATAGAACATTAATTTTGATTGTTTGTTCAGTGGTGAGATGATAATATTATGCTGTATTGGTCAGTGGTGTGGTGTTGTGAGTCGACTCAGTGAGTCGTCTGCTAAATGGTGAGTGGTCATGCAATTATGATAACGGGTCGGTAGGGGCGCGCGTGCGCTGCTGATGTTGCGAGGCACACAGCCCCGAGCGCGCCAATTATTTGATCGCCGCCTACAAACCAGATTAACTACTGTGTTTGTTTACACTACTGTTGGCTTCGCTCTATATAAAGTATCCCAGAATTTATGTGAAAATAAGTTGTGCATTATAGGTAGATTTTGGATAGAGGTGCGTTCTCTGCGATAGTACAATACGACTGTTTGTTTTCATATAGAACAGTTTTAATTAAAGTAGCCATGTTAGTGGAACTAGTTCAACAAAGACAAACAAAGTGACAGGAAGATTTAACAATAATTTTCTAACTTTGTGGCTCTTTTTGTTTATCAAATTACGCAGAGATAGGAAGGAAGTGGCCTGGTGTCTGAAAAGGCCGTACTATAGATACCTACAGCACTGCCTAACCCTTAGGGGGATACACGCGTTATGTTACATGTTGTAAGTTTAATTACAAACTTAAAATTCGTGAATGGGTAATTTTAAGGTAAGAAAAACGATATCCCACCGGATTGGTTACACGAGCCTAGATGAAAATACTGGATAGACATCGATATAACAACCAAAACATCATCATCCTCCTACCTTTATCCCAATCTAATAGGGGTCTTCTTCTTCCATACATTTCTGTTTGCCGTCATCTCAGAAGTCACCTTCTTCCTAGCCATATGATCTTTCACACAATCCAACCATCGTTTCCTAGGTCTCCCTCTACTCTTAACAACCAAAGCAATTGAAAAGAATCGCACTGACTACAGAAAATATTTCTTAATATACTCCTATTAACTAACAAAACGTACAAGATCGCCATAGGTGAGAAAGCTAGTTATTGGTCAAACACATTAGTTAGTTATACAAGCGTTAATACATTAATTACTAGCATACGTCTTAGCAGGCGACAAGGTGTCACCTGTCAGCTCAGCTCCAAGCGTCAAGTGACGCCCTGTGGATATGCTGACGCGAGCGGGCATGATCTCTGCCAACACAACCGTGATGTATGGCATTTGAATAAGTTACGCCGACAGATATATGAAACTGAAGCTATTGTTATATTAGGTAGGTAGTCTTTGTGGCTTGATATTCTATCGCTTGAGTTATGACTGATAGATTATTCGATTAGAGGCATTTCAAAGGTAGGTTTTATCTTTCGTTACTTATTTTGCCTTTGTGGAAAGAATAGTAAGGAAGAAAAATTGTTTATTTGCCACATAAATAGGTAATTGCGTATAAAAAGATAGTGCTTGCCAAATGTGCCTAAGTACTTTTGTTTATTTTCTCTGCAGCCCATCGATTGCTGGAATATGTAAATAAAAGTGACAACCTATTGTAGGTTTATTTTGATGGATTTACCATTTATTCATCGACTAAATTTCACTTCTACTTGAATAGTTTGCGTGTCATAAATTCTGATCATTTTCATTTGTTTTCAAATACAATTTCTGTTGTCAGTAAGTGAAGCTGAATGAAGGGTACATCTTCAATTGGTTACTGACCTATTTTAAAAAGCTATTGGTATTTGTAATGTTAACGCGATTTACTAGGGTGAATGGAAATATTTGTCATGTTTTTTAAACCTGATATGTGAGATTTTTATAATCTCTTTTAATTTCGTTGAATTTATAACGAAAAGTTTACAAATCATATATCGTATCTTATACACCGCAATACTAGTTTATACTTAACATTTTAACTGTCATAAAAGTTGTACTGAATCCATTATAATTCTTTAATTTCTATTTTACGATCGAGTTTAGTTTTAGTTCTCATAAAACGTTCGTTTACGATGCCTACATGCGAGAGCCTTCTAGTAACTGTTCCATTGCGCGTTTAATACTATATTTGATTTCCCTGTCACCTTTATACTGCCTCGTATATACATACAAACATTACAAACACACATACACATCCATATGTGTGAAGTGCCTACGTGTGTTTGATATGAAACTCACAAATCAATATGTGAACAAATATTGACTTGTGAGTTTAATGAAATATTACTGAATTCTCGGAAATAAGATCCATAGATATTTTTGATGGATTCTTTACTTCGTTAAATATCTAAACATGAAAACCTTCTTTTGGAAACGTAAGCAATACGTTGTTGTTCAGAAATAACAAATAATTTAATTAATTTCATACGTTTCGGGAGGCCACGAAATTAAATGAACCGTTCTAGTATTACTTGGCACAAGTTAAGGATGAATAAATAAAAAAGTACGAACTATGAACTGTAGTAATTTTATTACAGCAATAAAATAAAGAAATTTTCTCCAAGAACATCGTAAATTTTTATATTGCTAGGGTTTACGAGTGTGTGTCACCAGTTTCTACAAGCTATTATTAAATTACCAATTACTTGAATTTAATTCGTACTCGTATCATCTTTCAACTCCATTTTGTCATGTTTGACCTCATTCTGTATTGCCTTAAGATTTTAAAAGAACTTCTTTTATTTTCATTGGTGCTTTACTTTACTGGTGAAAACCAGTATCTTGAGAACCAGTCAATATATCTTTGCCTGTGGATTTTGCAATAAAAACAGCAGATATTTTCCTATGAAAACGACCTTCAAGACTTAAAATACTGTATTGTAATTAGTCAGCTAACGGCGAACACATGTAAGAATACATTTAGTACTCATACATACATCCTTTTGCCCTTATCCCAATTTCATTTGGGGTCGGCGCAGCATGTCTTCTTCTTCCATACATCTCTATTTCCCGTCATCTCAGAAGTCACCTCCTTCTTAGCCATATCAACTTTCACACAATCCATCCATCGTTTCCTGGGTCTCCCTCTACTCTTGTAACCCTCTACATTTATACTCAACACTTTCCTCACAACATGATCCTCATTCCTTCGCATCCCGTGTCCATACCATGACAGCCGATTTCCACACAACTTCTCTGTCACAGGCGCCACTTTCAGACTTCCTCTTATATACTCATTTCTTATTCTATCCATTCGCGTAACACCACACATCCCCCTTAGCATTCTCATCTCAACTGCATGCAACTGCCTTTCATTCATTCCTTTTGTGGCCCAACATTCTGATCCATACAAGACAGCAGGTCTAATCATTGTCTTATAGATCTTCCCTTTAAGTTTAAGGGGAACGTGGGAATCGCAAGTGGTTCCCGTTACCTGCCGCCATTTCATCCACCCTGTGTTTATTCTGTGCTTGACAGTCCGATCTATTCCTCCGTCACTTTGCACTAGTGAGCCGAGATACCGAAAGTCGGAACAGATCGGAAGGAGCACGCAATCAAGCGCAATGGCTTCAGGGCTGGAGAGACCGCCGAAATCGCAGAACATATATTCTGTCTTGGTTCTGCTGATTTTCAAGCCTACACTCTCCAGCTTCTGTTGCCATTTCTCCAATCTACCCTGGATCTCAGGTCCATCTTCACTGACAAGGACAATGTCGTCGGCAAATAGCATGCACCAGGGTGCCCCTTCCTGTATTTCCGACGTCAGTGCGTCCATTATTAACAGGAAGAGGTAAGGGCTTAAGGCCGACCCTTGGTGCAATCCTACAGCCACACTGAACTTGTCAGAAATTTAGTACTCAATGAAAGGATTATATGTCCTTCGTAGCAATTTGCTCATCAGTTACGAAATCATAATTGGCGTAGCAGTGTAGGCTGCTACGTCGTAGCAACAATGTAGCAACAGCTTATCATAACGTATTCCACTGCAAGGTTCTCCTTCTGAGGGCCAATTTCACCGGAATAAGGTGAATTGGCGATTGACGGTATCAATACAGATGAATACTGTTGCTCAATGACCCTTGGGAAATAATGGGTCGGTCTATTCGTAGCTGAAGCCAGATGGCACCTCTGGAATAGTAGGTACCTCATTTGTGATAGTCTAGTAATGTACCTTATAAGATTTATTTATTCAGTAAATGGTTGTTTTCACATTAATTGAAAATTATAATTAATCTCTGAGTCGGGTACGTGGTGAGAAAATGATATAATATTGGGAACGTGTTTATCATCTGGGTCCAATTAACTAACTGTACCGTCAGACAGTTTATTACGCCTCGTTATTTTAGGATTGTTCGACTCGATGTAGTTTTTCCTGACTAGATAAGTAAGCGTGTCACGTACGATAGAGTCGGAGAAACTATAGAGGTGTCTAATTGGGTTCCGCCGGCGGCAACGCTTGTATGGTCGAAACGGCTCCCAGCACCGCACGGCCACCCAAATCGAAGCCTTTCGATAGCCTTCCCCCTCTAATCGATCAACAGCACGCTCCCATTCAAACTTATCCTTTGTTATCGATAGAGAAAAGGCTTTTGAAATGAGATTCTAATCTCATTATGCGTAGGTAGGTACGTAATCCAATAAAATGAAGTATAACACACTTGAAAAGATCGTTTCGTTTAAAAATATACGGTTTAAGCCACTTTACTTGAAGATTTAGAGGCTTAGGGTTTTAATTAACGCGCGGTTTTAATGGAAAATTCACTTGTCTGGCGCAGTTATGTGGTTTGTATTCACAAAATTACGTACTTCTTTCATTCTTTATTTTATACTGCGTATTTCATTATTCTTTAGTTTTAAATATTACTCGTAGTATATTACGAGTAGTTTGCATTTAGACTGATGGGTGTGATCTGAGTTTTTGCTTCATTTTTAACTAATCTAGCTGTGCCTATTGCCCGTTGAAAATTTAAACAAAATGCACTTTTACTAACATAATTATGTATAAAACTCAATCTGTAGTAAAATAACTGTTAGCATCAAACTGTTCTAGTTAAATAAATATTTATTGACATTTACGGATATAAGACGAAATAAACCTACAATTGACTGTGGTGTTGGAATGGTGACGGTGATAAAAATAATAAATGGAGTTATTATTGGAAAACACTTAATAACGACTGCATTTCATGCAAATGATACTAATTAATTACCCATAGCTTTGGTGTTTATCAATGAATGGCATCTTTGTAGTAAATACAGTCTGAGAAATATTATATTGGGACTGATCTTAGAACCAAAGAGAATCATTTTGAGGTGGGATTATAGAGATGTATGATAAATATAGATCTGATGATTTGTTTAATTTATTTTCGGATTACACAAATCAATGACGTCATAAATTGATGGATAGATAGATGTCTAAGTTAATTTATATCTAATATTACTATGAAATGTTGTTTTTTTTAATATACTTTTTATGTGTATATGTTATATAACAAAGACTATCCCTGTGGATATTTTAAAAGAATGTAACCTTTTCCATTGGTCCATTGGCAGCTTTACTGTGCATACTCTTTAAAGGTTCTACGCTAAAAGGCAATCCACTTCAACGGCAATGAAGGCTCATTAAGAAAGAAATCGTTTTGATATTCACTTGAAGTACAAGTACGTACTTAACGTATTTTTATCTTTTCACCTTATTTTTTAAGACTGAATAAATCACTTTTTTATCTTTGAATTGCGTACGCAACTGTGATGATCTTCTAAAGCGATCCTCTAATTGGAATGGCACTTATGTAAAAAAATGTAATCGAAATGTGGCCTTTACTGTCCTTGGGTACAGTTATAGAATAATAATATATTAAAAGAAAACCTGTTTCAACTTATATGTAAGTTAGTTTTGAAAATCTTTCTTTAAAGTAAAAAATATTTATGGAAACTGATATGCAAGTCATTAATGGCCTAGGAATGAATAGTTTAGTTTATGCTGATCAGTGTACATAATAATAATTATGTTTACCAATCTCTGTTACAAGCCTTGCCTCAAAAATGTCTGAGATGGCTGCTAGTCTAAGCAGATCCATTTCAGCATCTAGAATATACATGAACCAATCTAAACTTTGCACCCTCACGACTTTCAGTCTCCATTTTGAAAAACACAGTTTGCCCACCTTCAGCTGAACTTTATCGGGTTTTAAAAACTATTTGCTACCAAAAGCATTGGTATTCGTACAACGCATGCGATTGACAACTCAACTTGCTAACAAACAATGGCTACAAAGTAACAACAGTGTGCCAGTGTGTAAAAAGAGACCACACATGCAAATCTCGATAGCAGGAACGAGCTCTCGAATGGTAAAATAGAAAAACAAAACCAGAAGAAAAAAAGAACAAAAAACAAAAAATGGAGCCCGGAATCGAGTGCAAACACATAAAATAACAGAGATAAGGACGGAATTAACGTCGAGCGAATTAAAAACAATGAAATTTTTAAAACGAGTTGCGGGGAAAACCGGAAATACTGTGGATCCGTGATCCCACTGTCAACAACACGTTAAATAACGATAAGTCATATTGTACAGCGTGCAATCGAGCATTATCAATTTGTGGGGATACGTGGCTGACAGGAGCGGCCGGCGACGGCGACGGTACATTTGTCAGCGTGATTAAATGACGTCGCACACAGAAAACCCACACGTTGAATGTTTTTTAAACTGACAAAATCATTCCGACAAAACGTTTAACAAAAGTCAGAACTCGTAGGTACCGCTACCGCTTGCCGCTTTTACGAACTGAAAAGTTGAAGTTCGCCGAATTGTTTTTAAGACTACT
Source organism: Phlogophora meticulosa (assembly GCA_905147745.2). Classification (NCBI taxonomy): domain Eukaryota; kingdom Metazoa; phylum Arthropoda; class Insecta; order Lepidoptera; family Noctuidae; genus Phlogophora; species Phlogophora meticulosa. Next base: position 10,504,662 of record LR990522.1, on the reverse strand, counting down.
TATGTATTTAAGTTGCTCGAAATAAATTGTTACTGTCAGGTGTACCCATTTGTTGCTAGTTTTGAAAAGAAATAAAAGCAATTTAATTCGTTCTTCATTGATGATGAGCTATGAGGAGCTCGGGGCTAAATAGAAACAGACGCACGGGTTGATCGAAGGTTAAACTACGCTTGCCGAGGTCAGTCTGTGGATGGGTTTGATTCGAAACATATCGAGACTCCTCCGTGCCTCGGAAAGCACGTAAAGCCGTTGGTCTCGGCTGTCATTTAGAGATCTTTGACATTCGTTACGGGTAGTCAGAAGCCCGAAAGTCTGACATCCAGTCTTACCAAGGGGTCTCGTGTTGCCCAGTAACTGGGTAGTGAAGGTCAGATAGGCAGTCGCTCCATGTAAAATACTGGTATTCAGCTGCATCCAGTTAGACTGGAAGCCGACCCCAACACAGTTGGGAAAAGGCTTGGCAGATGATGATTGATGATGAGCTATTTGATTTGAATAAAACGGGATACTTTCATTCTATTTATATGCCATTTATATACCCGTATGCTATAAACATTTTATGTTTCCAGACATTTGGTGAAAGAGGCGGTTCTCAAAGTTTAAAAGAACTTGCTGCGAGAAATAGTTATTGAACTACCTCAATACTAGGGCAGGTTTCTCGCTGAGTAAGACGGATAGATTAATAGTTTCACAATGGTTTCTCTTTACACAATAGACACCGACTTTCTGCCACAAATAGATACTTATATATTTTCGCAATCACTCGATTCTCACCCCGGTTTCCTGACCCCAATTCACTTTAACCCAAAGTTAAATATTTTCTGGTCCGCACTGAATACAAACAGCTACTCAATTCTGCTAATAAGATATCTGAGTCGTAGTGGGAACGTAGCGGTTAGGCGTAATTCCGTCAATATTGGCAAGGGCTACCAGACGCTAGGCTTTTTTTTGGAATGTAAACCTTGCGTGTTCTAATTGCAAAGCATTGGGAATTAACTATGCGGACTAATATGTACTTTAAAACTATGATGATGTGAGGTTTGGAATCTATGCGATTTTGCATATTGTTTCAGAATATCTGTCAAACGTAAACTACGTGTGTCTATTAAAGTGAAGACAAGAACATGTTAAGTTAACTAACTGTATATTCCTCAAGGAATCTCAACGTCAACCTTTTCAAAAGATAATGTTAATAAAGCAAGGCAGAAGAAGACTTATAGTAAGCCACCACTAAAGAATATCTATGTCACTTTCCATCCGAGAAATATAAGAGTATGCTCGCATTAACCGCTTGAAATATTAAATATCTACCTGCCTATTTACATAACTCCTTTAAATAAATAAGCTCCTACCTCCCAACGTACGTACTTGACACAAATGTAAAACAACGCACTTGCCTTACCATATTGTAATTTTGATCATAATAAAATTATTAGCTAAGGCGACACGTACAGCGAGCCCACAGTTTATTACTTTGAGCAAACAAAATTAATAAGGATCTCCCCAAATCCGTAACTGAATATTGATAGACACGAAGAACAATTCCGTTTAGAATTTCAATTAAGAAGTTAGACTCCTATTAAAATTCAGGAGAGCGTTGTGGACGCGAGAGCGCAGCGTGAATGCGATTGTACAGAAATAAACGTTAGTGTTTGGTAAACGAGTTTGAGGTCTATTAATGAGAGCGACCCTCTTTTACTCTTTAACATTGCCTCGCTGTGATTTACCGAGATGAGATTAAATGTGTTTCAAAGTCAATTGTACGTGTTTCTTACACCTTCCGCTTCCACGCCTTTGTTTTTATTCAGCTACTTTGTTTTACAAACATTTAGAATTGACTTGCTGTTTTCTGTCGTATTTTTTTGAAGCAGCTTTTAGACGTAGCGAGGAAGTTATTTATTCCTTGTCCCACGAGTGAGGCGACCTAGACTTAACGGCTCACTGTTCACATCGGGTAATGATTTCTTACGCAAAATCCGAATCCGATGCTGGGAACTGGATCCGCGTCTCCTGAGAGTCGGCAACCCTTTTCAGAGGTCGTTACTTTTTAGCGGTGGGTAAGTCACAACTCTTTGGGGAGAACATTTACATTATTATGTTTAAAATGCTGGTACGTTGGCAACATTTAATATCGTGACGCGACGAGGTATATATATTAATTTTTTGAAGGCTCGTCCTTTAGTGACGTCACTTATCGGTTTGATAGACAATACTTTTAAATGTTGTTTAGCTAATACGTCAATGGAATAACGTTAACTAAAAACCTTATGTAGGCTTGTTGTATTGTCTTCATCAATTATCTGATTAAAGTTTACTAAATAATATTTTCTCTATAGCTATTTTAAAAGAGTAATATTAGAGTTTCTTGCCCATTCTTCTCCATACGAAACTACCTATTGGAAGGGGCTACTAGAAGCATTTCAGTATTTTATTTCAATTGTTATTTTTAAGTTTAAAAGTGCCTTTTTATTGGTCATAAATGATTTGACTTTGACTTTTTTCTATGTTGTCTGTATTGCCTCTCGGACTTTAATAATAACATCTTCTTAAGTATACGAGCTGTTTACCTCATCAAATAGGTATGTAAAGTTTGTTTTTCACCCTTGACGCCATCTACTGGATTGTTGTGGTGTTAACTTTTTTAACGTTTGTAATTTACGAGCACAAATCTCGGTACGTTCATAAATGTTTATGACTTCATGCAAATAAGAAAATGCCTGGGAAAAGTGATACTGCCTACTTACCATTAATAATATTGTGTTGTGAAACATAATATAGTTGTCAACACAGTTATTATGTACGAGTAGACATAAAAAAGTTATCCGGAGACTTGAACAGGAATAGTAAACATGGCATCTTATGAAGACGTAAATATTTTTCATAATACAAAACCCATTATCCCTTATATTTAATAACTATACTTACTACTTAATTAGTTATTACTAACTAATTGCACCTATTAAAGAAAACAATATTATATTTGAACTAAATTAAACCTACCAACAAAATTAAATATGGCCTATATAGGTAAGGATGTAGTTCAACTCACCTTTGTTGCCAAATACTGACTATCCGGAGCTTCTTCGTCCTTTGTGATCGTCCATTTTTGTCGTCATTTGGTGACAGTATAACCATCTTAGCGTCTTTATAAATACGTAGTCAGTTTTGACGACGTCTGATGTCAACACCATGTAGGAACCTTAGAATAGATACTTCACAGGCTTCTATTTATTTGCCAATGCATTATAGTAAAGCATTAATATGCATTTTCCACATCCCTGACTAGTATTTATTGTACTGGGATTTTTGTACCTGGGCCCATATCGCACGAGTACGTAACGCTGAAAACAGCACGCGTGTTTGAAACCCTGCATCGTGAGGCTTAAAGCAATGCAAAAAGAGCTCGTTTTCGAGTGACTGTGTTGACAAAATATTTAATAACTACACTACAACATTCCCGTGTCAAAGGCGACATAGGCAGGTCTCGAGAAAAAAAACAAGAAAAAATTCATTCATTAGCAAGACAAATGGCAGAAAGTTATTTAGGATATTCCGTTTCTGCTGAAGAAATTTTCATTTTCTGTTTCATTAGTAAAATTTAATCTTATTACGACGGAGGGTAGAAGCTACGTCTTGAAGGAATCCTTGTAACGAGTGCGGGGAAATGTTTCTTGTTTTCTTCGCTATAAATTCTGAGTGCGAGTTACGGCTGAAATTGAAACGCTTTAGCAAACTTGTGATTAGGAGTCTACCGAAGGTAAACGTGTGGTGATTAATTTTCGTGTTTATTGGATTATGAAACAATTGGTAACATATGTTTTTCACCTAATTGGATAATAAATCATTGATAATTCTGGCATTCTCAAGCTGACATTCAATCCAAATAGGATAGCAGCAAAATTATGAGTTCATATTAATATACATACAAAATACCTAAATGCTTCAGTCTACGATTATCTAAGGCAAGTTAAGAACCTACATAGCAAGATATATATGAACGCCAGCAAGCTAAACGAGGTGATTTAAGAGATATGTCGCAGTACATAAACTTATGCCACAGAACGTTTACCGCTTCCGCTGTTAAATGCGTGGTCAGGCTAGCTAACAGCTAAATTACTAGTTACATACCTAATGCCCGGATCAAGAGAGCCAGAGTCTCTTGATACGACATATATAAGGTTATCTAGGTTAAGGTCTATCTCGTACTTAAGGTCACTCTATTTGTAACTCACTGTTTGAGATGTGTGAGAGTAGCAGTTTCTGATGTCATTCCCAAAACGTTAGTTCTTTTGTTTGGTTGAATCATTTTTTTAAAACATTGAGACTAATTGAGATTCGACCCACCACATAAAGCGAAATAAGCTTAAAACAAAAAAGATTATCAAGGGATAAAATATCCATCTATTGTGATTGAAGGATATTCATTAATCGGTGGAATAGATCAGGTGCGAGCACGGAGGGATAATCGGGTTTATTCGAGAGGGTTTTAATGAAAGCCATGAGTCACGGAACCGCCGCCACCGGGTACATGCCGAGTACCATGTCCCGTTAAGCTTGGTACTGTCTACTAGATACCAATCTATATATTTACTACAGAACATTTAGCTTAATGAGCGTTGTCGACATAGACCGGGCCGCATCAATATTGGATAAGCTCGGATAGTCCAATCTTATCAGCATTATCTTAGATAGGATTGGTTAGCCATTTGTGTTTTTTTCATTACATTCGTTTTAATGGGTATATCGATAGTATTGAAAAGCATATCAAGTTAGGTAGAGGTGTCTTATAGTAGGCAAACGAATGCTTTAAGCGGTGCTTCGTTGTGTGTATTGTTCTTTGTACACTGAGTTTTATCTAGAAATATGCACTATTTATATATTCCTGTAGCCTCTCTCTTTCTGATCTCTCTATCATGTCGAAGTGAGTAAGCTCACACGACAAGCTAAATTAAATTCTGTGTTGTGTTTGGCAATTAATCTTCTCCCAGTAGTAAACGTCTTGGTGTTCGAGGCAGCTAGTCACCGGTAACGTTACAGATACACAGCTATCCACACCGAGTCTGATTACGTAGCATTTAGTTTCATTCATCTCGTTTCCTTAACACAAGTAACTTAAGACAATCAACATAGTACTGCTATAAAATAAGTTTCCACGGCCATATTTTTATATCTTTCGAAGACAAAGGGACATCAGAGCCCTTGACAGCAGTAATGAACCCTCACCATTCGGATCACGCCGCATATTAATCTTCTAATAGAAAAAATATCGTGTCAAAGACAATAGCGGATCACGAGCAAAGATAATAGAGGAAGTATAATTCGCAGGCGAAGACAGCCCTATTATATTTTCCCGTGAACAAACAAACTTCGACACTATTGTTGGTAAAACAGTTACAGTTCGTACGGCCTCAGGGCATTTCATTCCGAAAATATTTTTCCTTATGTCAGGCGTAAAATGGGCTCCAAAGATATCGACGCTATTCTTTTTTCTCCTACAATTTACTCACAAGTAGAGGTCAGGTACTCACTTATATTTATGAAGCTATTAAGTGTCTTAAATAAGCACAGAATTTATAATACATCTTTGATCCCATTAACTTGTCAAGAAATTCTCTATTCATAATTAAAATTGCATCTTCCAGACTATAATCATTTATTCACGACGTTAAATTCTGCTTACAACAATAATTGTTCTGCGCTGTTCTGTTGAATCTTTTAATAAGTTGTCAATTATCTTTGATGTCTACGACCCTTTTTACCTTTGACCCGCGCTTATTCAAAGGTCCCTTGCTGTCCGGCGACTTCAAAGCGAACTATCTCTAAGCTAGCCTACCCTTTGTGCGACTAGCTGGTAATCCGGGCATTGTCTGCCTCAAATTCCGATTTGACAGATGTTTTTTGGTCGCGTCGTCAAGTATTTTGTCGTACCGTACTTAACCTAATTGGTATCGTGCTGGAGACTTGCATAACGGAATTCATACTTCACGCTCATTTCGTGAATAGAAATGAAGTATATGTACTCGTAGATTCGGACCGGCTTGAGGGTTTTAGAGTGTGGGTACGTACTACAATGTATGTTTTTCTTGGAAGCAATTTGTACGTAAAATATAGGTACTCGTAAGCATTTTTATCCTTCGTCATGTCCCTACCATATATGATTTCAAATTTGTTTTATTAATGTTAGCCATCGCATCAATATAGATCGGTGGATGTTCGAAAAAGTTAAATCGAGGGACCAAATCGTTTGAAGCAAGCGAAGCTTTGGTTAAATTACCCAATCAACATATAAAGTGGCTACTCAGTAAATGGCGCTTGAATCCAGTCACTAGAGATAAATGAATGTCACTGATTAGATACTAAAAGCTCAGTAATCGATTCGGCTGTTTGCTGGCCAGAACTAATTTTAACAGTGTGATGACAAAGTATCACGCGTGCCTATCAGCATTGCGGTAAAGTGCCAATTACCTAGAGCACACACACCAAACACATAAAATGTTACTACTGGGTGTAGTCATATCACTACGTGTAGGTATACAACTAAGCACCAGCAATCGGAGCATGAAACTGAAAGTAATTCAATATCAATAGCATCCATAAAAAATAAAAATGTATTTGGAAAAATAAGTAAAGAAAATCCAACAAAAATATGACCGTGATACCGAAAACCGAACTGTTTTTCCTATTACGCTTTCCACAACAATGACAATAAACTATGTCGCGATGGCTCCATTTCGGGTGTTTTTATTTTTTGGGGCTAAACTTACATGCGTGGTCGATATTGTTTCTGAGTTTAACATACAAAGCCAAATGCCACAGTAAGGCAAAAATCGCAAAACCTACACGACCACATTTGGTTGCGAGTGAATATCGTTGATTTTCAGTGGAAGTCATCAGTGTGTCACGGTACATTAGGCAGTTGAATCGCTGTCAAAGCAATCACACGTTTTTGGTAGCATTTGGCTGATACCAACTCATTATGTTGTTCAGTCATGCGGCCGAACAAACAGCGGCGCGTCGTCGGCGGAGGCCGCGCGGCCGCGGTCTTATCGATGCGGATAACGGCCGCCAGTAATTACCCGCCCGGATTTTATTTCCATAGATAACATCAACAATGTAGGGAAAATAATAGTGATTATTGATTCATTCAGATTAAACGATTACTGACGGTTTTTCGATACTCAAACTTTTGTATGAAAATAGTTTTGATTCATTAAGTACCTATTAGTAGTTAATTCCGAATGCTGCTGCATGCGTCTTGTTACCTTTTCACATTTACGTTCATTCTCCACTTTGAATGTTATAGAGGATTTCCATGGCAACACAATCACAACCTCAAACGTGTTGATTGCAAAATAATCCCTACAAGATTGCTCATTGTAGTGGTCCATGGGACACACCCATGTTTAGTGATGGACGAATAGTATACATTTACTCAAGCACCAATTAATACAAGTAAGAAAAGCTGTTTGCAAGGGTATTAGTAATTATATTACCACCTAATTATACAAAACTGCGTAACAAAGGCGTCTTGCTACAGAGTTTATAGAGCCGCAACAAGTAATTGGCTAATTTAAGATAAGAATTTGTTTTCCAAAGTACTTGTAACACAAAGAAGGTGGGCGTGGAGAGTGTAAACTTGTGTACCTACCTAAATAAACATGTTGGGTGTATTACGCCGTAATTAGTTGACGCCCTGACGTTAACTTAATGCGTACTTACACTAGAGGAGGTATCTATTGGATGTGTATCTTTACAAATTACTTGCCGCAGTATGTTGTTGTTGTGCCCTAACAAAAGAGGTGTAATTAACGCACGAACTCTGTACTCATTTTATTGATTTATTATACACTGTGTACACCAAATAATAAAGCACAGGACAAGCATTTATAAAACAAGTATACAATGGGCTGTTTTATCATACTGATCTCTTACAGCCAGCCTTTGGATGGAATAAATGAAAAAAGATTGATTTTTGTCTGTCAGTGTGCAAAAATTTAAATGTAAGTACAAATCAACTCAACAGATGCTTTGCATCATACAGCTATAAATATAATATAATAATATTTGTAGACCCTTTACCAATTAAATAATAATAAATATTGCTGGACAATCCACACAGCATCATCTAGCCCCAAGCTAAGCAAAGCTTGTGTTATGGGTACTAGATGACTGATATACTTAATACAATACAATACATAGATACATATTTTTTATTATACATAGCAAATACCCAGAACACCCGGAACAAATATTTGTAGATCGTACAAACATTTGTCCCAAGGCGGGAATCGAACCCGCAACCTCCTGCGTTGCAGGCGGACCTTCGCCCGCCGCGCCACATCGGTCGTCAAATATTCTATGATAGTTACTATTAAGTTTCTTAGAAGTAGTACCAATCGTTTGAATTGGATCGATACGGCTATAACGATATGCAAATCAAGCGATACTGAAGACAAATAACAATATACAACTACTCAAACAGTGACCCACTTATAGAAGGAATCAACCGATCGTAGCGTCTTAACTTCCCGTGCAAAGTTCATTACACGACACAAGGATGTCCGTAAAATAAACCTTATTACACAACAACACCACGACGCAGCATTCGGCAAATTAATAGTAATACAAGCGTTGTTAAATATAATATAACAATTAGCAGAGAGCGCCAGACGTAACCAACTTACCCTGGTAATATTCGTATTGCAATTTGCACTGTATCTACACACATTGCTGCTGTAACATTCTCTTGATAACGTTATGTCACAACGTAAAACTCTAACTTTGAGCAAGATTAAATACGTGTACAACTATGAAGATGGAAATTGAAAAAGCTTAAATGGCAGGATATTGCAACGTGATAGAACGACATAGAAATAAGATCAATACACCTTTTATCGGCTTTAGTAACCGCGTTCACGGCACGAGGTGCACATTTTGTGTTTTTTCACTTGTTTCAGCCAACTCTTCGCCGTGATGAATGAACGGTAAACGTTCAAAAAGTTACGAATTCAATATTTCAACGAAGTCTGCGGAAACAATGAATGTATTGTTCATTCTTCTTGCATTCAGTTTGTGAGGAACTGAAAAGTTTTCATGCTATTACTGTATATTTATGTGTGGTTATATAAATAAGTATATTTAATACACAGTCCTTTAAAAATAATACTATACATATCCATGAACCTGGAAATTTATGAAAAGTTCTCGGCGTATTCAATTTAAACCACAACTTTGTTGTAAACTTGTTGTTTATGTTTGCCAATAGGGCCCAATTTTGCGTAAAGCTAAATATACATTTGAAATCGCAGCAACAAGCCACAGGCACAGCGTGGGCGTGCTGTTGTTGTGATATTTATCGCCATTGTGTGTCCTCCCTATACGCAACTACATTCGGCTGCAAATACAATGATAGGGTTTGCTGAATTGCGATATAGTTTCATGTGGGAAGCTAAATCTGTTGAGTAGTTCAAACTTAGCAGTTTGCGTGATTAAGTTAAGTAATATGTTATTTTGTTCATTATTTCCTTAGTTACACAATTCAGTATCTCGAATCTCGAAGTTGGGAAGCCAGTAAATAAACCGTATGTATGAACAACCATAGTTGCACATGCAATGAAGAAGTTTTAGTTTGTATCGTGTTGTTGCTCCAGGCACGTAGGACACAGTTTCGCCGGTGATGTCGCCTAATTTAGACAGCTGTCCTAAAGTCCAGCATCCTAATTTGGCACTATACCGTTCCGGAGCATGACCGTGTTCTTAATTGGTTTTACGGAATCCCTAGCGACTGGATAAAAGATAGCAACTTTCTTATTGCCTCACATCTTGTCCTGTGAGGCACCTCCTGCCTGAATAAACTCTGATTGTATGCCAGCAACCAATTGTTATCCCAAAAATAAAAGACCTTTCTCTGATAAAGACATTGTTAATGGGATACAATCGGAGCTCAATCAAGAATGAGACCTTTTTGAGCGCTCACTTACTTGTTTTGTAAAAGTTTAACACATAATTGAGTAGGTACAATAGTTTGGGGCTAAGAGGTATAATATAGGACCTAGTTATTCGGTATTCTCCATTTTTTATTCCCTAGCTCAGGTTATGAATACGGGTGAACTCTCTCGTCTCTCTTGTTGCCTTTTGATATGAATGTTAGTACCAAAACTTTATGTACGACTACATATATGCGTAACCCAGATACGCAAAAGGTTTTGACTAACATTGTACGTACATAAATGTTTATTGCTTTATCTAGACGGGACAACATAAGTAACCAATATCGTGAAATATTAGACGTGAATTTTGGCCAAGTAATAGACTCAGAAAGTATTGGTTCACTAATAAGTTATTTATTAAACCTTCCTTTGAACGGAGAGCCATTACATGTGGGTTCAAAAAGTGAAACACTATATTTATTTTAGAAAGGTCGTTTTACTATAACTAAAGAAGGATGATGTAATAGACAATTTAAGTACTGACAGACGACACACGTATAATAGAATTTACAATGTGAGACCGTCTCGAAGGACAATTTACGAAGATTCAGCCTCATATAAGTTAAAGTTGACCTTGCCTAGATTTGGCTTCACATTTAGTTTAAGTTATTTCGTAAGGATTGCCCGGGATTTAGGAGTTTTATTTTCTCCGTTTATCCGACGACAACGAAACTGGATTACATGAAGCAGGTAGGTACTTAGTCTCAGTCATAAGGATTTGTGGATTCTTCTACTTTTTTGTACCTATATTAATTATTTATCTAGGATTTGTTCGAGTTACTTCTAATAAAGTCGCTGTAAGTTTACACTACGTTCATTAACTAGTTTTTAATGCCATACGATGACGCAAATGTGGTAATTATTTACCAACCTATTAAGGTACCGATACAGCTCTTAAATAAGTGAATACTTACCAAGAAATTGGCCATAGTTTCGTTTTTCCATAACATTTTAGATATGTTCATTAACAAGGTAGTACGACAAGATTTGTTTGATATTAGTTTCAACGGCTGATGCCATTGCGCTATTGCTATAGATGTTTTGCAAGTGTTTACATCCATAACTGAATCGTTATGAAACATGCTTCAAAACAATAGTTAGGTACTTGATAGACAATCTTGACAGTATTTTCTTGCATTAAAACTTCCAATTTCATGTTTAGAATAGAATAGAATACTTTTTATTGTACGCCATAAAAAGGTACAAATACTTTATGGTGGCATACTTAACTACTTTGTCTTCAAGTAAAATACTTTCAAAAGTTATATTTTTCAAAAATATTTAACATGCAGAGAAAATTCTCGAAACAAAATACATATTTTTAAAGAAGATATTCTTACCGTACCGTGTTATATCGAAAAACTCTTGGGATTTTAAAAATGAAACTCCATTTTATACCGTTCGCTGTGCTCTAAGTAGCAGAAATGCTAGGTGACTGGTTTGAGTTTATCCAGATACTAAATCTTGAGCTTAGCTGCTTGCAATGATTTTTAGAAAGTGGTATTTGGGACTTATAATTCCGGTACTGAGTTTTGCTTGCTGAGATCGAGCCATGGATACACGGCTCAATCTCAGCAGTAGGTACATACTGAAAAGAATAATATGTGTTCTGTGATAACGACACCCCTTCAGCTTCAGGCCACAAAAAGCACGTCAAGTCGTTGGTGGCTGTCATTCGTAGATTTTTGACAGTCGTTACGGGCAGTCAGAAGCCCGAAAGTCTGACAACCAGTCTTACTGGACTTACTTAGTTACTGGATTGTGGAGGTCAGATACCCAGTTTCTTCATGTTAAATCTGTATTCAGTTAGACTGGAAACCGACCCCAACGTATTTGAGAAAAGGCTAGGTAGATGATGCATTCCGGGAACATTTGGCGCGAAGTGCTCTTTACAACTTACGGGATGCTCCCAGTTAAGCCACTAAACGTCAGACTGAAAAGCTTTATTTCTTAGAGCTTTTACAAAACCCAGAATCTACGAGCTACTAATATTTTATTGAACCAGGTACCTATGTGCACTATATTGTTTGTCGAAAACTATAAAGATTTATGCGTAAGCAGCTAAAATGAAATTTATTTGAAGATAAATTCAGGTACAGTAAGGTACGCAGGCTTTAAGCAAGATAAATCTGTCGGCACCGTTTACAGACGGTATGGGGAAGGCCCTTAGTAATTTTCTACGAAAAGGTGTGGCGTGGCCTTTTGTGTCAGAAGAGATAATACTTACTTTTCGTGAAAATTGCACAAACTGCGATCACCGGTTCAATGTGCTCAAGTAGATTAGGACTACGATAAAAGTTACGTATAATAAAGGAGTTAAAAGGGGACTATTAGCCACAGGTTTTTTTGATGGTTTGCAATTCCTATTTATAGACACATAAAAAAATGTCGTGATAAATGTACGTTGGAATGATTAGACAGATGCGACACTGACAAATGGCATTGTAAGGACGCTGAACATCTGTTATTCACAAGAATAAGATAAATACGGTATGTTTTTGTAACATGAAGCTCGCCACTTTGGGGACTCATTGGACAGATAAAGGTTGCCATGTACTGTTTGCAAGCGAGTACATTTGTAGTTTTATGTAAAAACTAATATAAGAGCGGTTCGAGGTCAGGACCCTTTAAATCTTTTTCCATTATGTAAAGCAAACAAAATTGTATCATAAAGTTATTACAGTGGAGCAAAATGGCAGCGACAGTTGTTTAATATTGACGCAGGACAGATTTACTTAATCGAGTTTAACTCGGCGCTATTGTCTTCCTTTGTCCTCGTTCCAAATGCGTAATATCTTGCGAATAAAAAACCAAAAATATCCCTAACTTGTTTCATTATTTTCAGAGTTCTGTGAGTTTAGTGTAAAACCAGTGCCGCTGGAATCGCGAATGGTCCACCAGAAATTGTAACGTCAAAGAAATAGAAGAGAAAAAGTAAGTTAAGCCAAACACTGTTGGGCAACGTTCTGACTTTAAACATTAATATAGCATTGTGATTGTAATTAGTTAGGTAATCGTAGAAATATTTATGGAAATGAAAGCGTGAATAATGTTGTACAGTACCCGGTCGTTTGTTGGCACGTTTGAGAAAAAGTTCGTCTGTTACTTCTTTGAGGTTTTTGTTCTAGAGCTCAATGAACGTATACTAACGCCTGGATGCCGATGCCGCACAAGATATTTTAAAGTCCATAATACTTATAAAAGTGAAAGTTACTTTTTCTGTCTGTTTGTCACGCTATCCCGGCTAAACTACGGAAATAACGATTTTGATGAAATTTGGTGGAGACTAAGCTTGAATCGCTAGAAGGGACATAGGCTAATTTTGAATCCGTGACTTCATCTGCATCTGCGATAACCATCAATCACGCTGGCGAAGTAGCGAGCACAAGCTAGTGAGAAATAAAATGTTACCTCAAAAACAACAAAACGACAGAGCACCACACCCCTGGCCAGTTTTTCGATTCTCTCTCCGAATCGTAACGTACATTTGCATTGTTGTCAAACTTTATGGAAATTCCAATAAACTGGTATTAATATCATTCAAATGACATTCGGAAATGTAAAAAACACTCATTTCACGTTTTGTGTAAATATTGACGTTTCAGACATCAATGTTTGAAAAAAGACTTTTGATAACGATGGTGATGGTACCGATTAAATCACAAGGTCCTGAATATTTTAAAAATGGTATACATTTTTATGACTTATTTCATATAAAATAATAATAATAATAAAAATAGTTGAAATCGTCCGAAGTTTACGTCATTTTTTTGTGCTGGGCATACTAAAGATAAAAAATGTATCGAGTCAACTTTTGTACCCGTATTATCAGTTCTTAGCTCGGTGAGCACAAAACCTCTAGTATTCTTATTAAAACAATGGCAGTGGTGTAGTGTCCTCGTTAACGAAGCGGGTCTGATGAAACTTGAAAAAGAACCTGCATTAGCCGATATTGTCCGTGGCTATTTGCAAGAATTTTCTTATGCAATATTTTTGCTCTACTTTATAAAGCATTCCCTTGAGAAATAAGTATGTTTCTAGGAAAAACTGTTGCTGTTGGAGTAACTTTTGTGAATTCGTTTTGAACTTAGGTTATTTAAAAAGAATATAGCTGAATATTAATTTATGCTACGTCATCATCTACCTAGCCTATACCTAACTATATTGGGGTCGGCTTCCAGTCTAACCAATTGAAGTTGAATACATGTATTTTACCTCCACAACCTAGTTACTACCTAGTTACCCCCTGGTAAGACTAGTTGTTAGACTTTCCGTCTTCTTACTACCCATATAGCTGTTAAGGATCTACAAATGACAGCCGGGACTAATTACTTAACACGCTTTTCGAAGAACGGACGGTCTCCGTATCTCAACAAGCGTTGCTTCACCTAGAAGACCGACCCAAGTTGCTATTATTACTTAGCCACGAGCCCCTCTTATCTGCTAATTTATGATACATTTATCATCATAAAAGTTGAAATGTGCATGATGTCATTTGACGAATTAGATATATTTAACAATCAATTGACGATTTTGACGACACGGTTGGCGCAGTGGTTGAGCCATCGGCTGTTGCGCCGCGTGTTTTGGGTTCGATCCCCGCACGGAACAAATATTTGTATGACCTACAGGTAATTGTTCCGGGTCTGGCTGTTTGTGTATGTGAGTTTAAATGTTTGTAAATGCACCCACGATACAGGAGAAATTCCTAGTGTGCGGCGTCGTTTTAAAAAAAAAAAACTGACTGACTGTGTATGAGACTGATTGTGACCAAGTGAATTAATCATACAAAAATGAACACTATAAATAGTATAGTGCGTACTTTTGAATGATTAATTATAAGCAATATCTTAAAATCTCTATACTCTATTTTGGTATAGAAGCTCCTTATAATCAAACACCTGCAACCCCCCATTAATATTTGTCACGTTGATCTTTTGACAGCCTTTAATTTACATTTGTGGGATAAACTTAGTTACTTTGTAACCTGAATCCAATAAATAGCTTCGTCGGTACTTATTGATTTTGCACATCGCGGCCTCTACGTATTTCCATATCAGCATTGACAAATCCATTATAACTATCTAAAAATAAAACCATTTTGTTGAACAAATTGCGCGACACGCTAGAACACGTCGTAACATAGATTACCATAGTAAGTACCTACCGGGGAAGATTTTTTATTCTATTGTTCCCGGAAGGCGGGAGAGTAATAGTTTTTCCATTAGGAGAATTGCGACGCTGATTGACTAGAGATGTGATCGCCGAGACTCCAATCTTTTAGCCAATTTTGTATTATTAAAAAGCTGTTTCCTTAAAACGAGTTCGTGTCGGGGAAAGTGAAAAATTGGATAAATGATTATGAAATTAAGGAGATGATTCTTCAGAAATGTCTCTATTTTCGTTATTTGTCAAAGAAACAGACGGTTTCGTTAACCATTTTCTTTGCAATACGTCGGCGTGAGAGGCATTCTCGAGCTAACATCATGATTTTAAATGACGTGTCTAAAATACGTTATCCACACAAAGAAAACATAAGATGAAACAAACATATCTAGAACAAAATTCCGATTTAGTTGTAGGATCAGACACAATAGTCAGTGGAGTGTGAGCCGCAGCGGTGAAAGGTTGACACCCAATGTGTCCAGTTTGCACTGCGGTTAGTTCAGCTCAACGTGACACACGTCGGTACCTTTCGCCGTTTTGAGCACTGAGCAGCACACCCACTCCCGTTTATATGGTTAGTTATTAAAAGAATGTGTGTGTGTGAGTTTTCTTCAATTGTTTCCATTCTCGTTTAAAACTGATCACAAGGCGGGAAGTCCGCCAAATGGGGACTTGACCGTGGGTACGGGGTATGTCAAAAATAGACACAGGAATCTAGTGACTAAGAGCGTTTAGTAATTTTTTTTGAAATTATTTGCTGCAATGGAATCTAGACTATAGTTTTTATACTCTTATTTTTCTACCACCCATCATCAATTACCTAACCTTATCCCAATTGAGTTTAGGTTGGCTTTCAGTCTTACCGCATGCATCTGAATACCAGGAGTTACATGGAGTGGCCAAATATCTGACCTCCAAAACCCAGTAGCTGGGTAACACTATCTTGTGTTATCCTTGACAAGGCTGGTTATCAGACTTTTGGACTCCTGACTAACCGTAATACCAAAGTCCTAAGAATAACAGCCGGGAACAACTGCATTACATGCATGGAAAAGTCTTGGTATGTATGTAATATAATAGCTGGTCATCCACGCACCCACCAACCTTGGCAAGGGTTGCTTAACCTTAACGATTTAACATAAAAAAGATGACGTGGAATCGTCACTATTTTTTTTGTATTTTTTTTTGGTATTTTTATTCTAATCTCTATTACCTCGACCTAGGTAAAATAAATCAAGCAATTTCTAAGTTTGGTTCAATTAAAGGTCAATTTATTTAACGGTTCACATAAACAGTCCATAAACTGCTATCTACCTGTTCATTTATTACCTCTAAAGTAACCTAGAGTCATTAAGTGAGGGTAGAATCACGGCAAAACTTGTTCTTAATAATTCAAACATAAGTTACGACTCCTGAAGACGTCATTGGCGTCTTGGGCACGATTATTTAGACTACTTAAGTCGACGTTGGCATTTAAAGGGTTAATAGTAATTACAGCTTTTAATTGTTTTCCCCCATCAACTTAAATAAAGTTTGTTTTTTATCCGTCTGCTTCGCGTAATGGATGTTTTGGTAGTGAAATGGTTTTATCAATTGAAGGTCTGGCAATTGGCTTCTCGTAAACTTCTAAAGGCTAAAGTGTTAATTGGTCTGTGTCGAATTACAGGGTTGAAAGAAATGGAAGCTGTATTTTCCTGGAACGGATTTCAGTTTTTATTCGTAACGGAATAGGAGAACGAAACATTTGCTACGTTAACATGCTTTGTATCTGTCTGCTACGTCACAGTTTTTTCGAAGTCCTCTTTTGTTTTTGTCGGAAACGCAAAATGAATGGGTTTTTATTTTGAAAGATACTTATTTGCACTGTCTTGTTAGTTTAGTGTTCTCAAGCGCTACTGCTGAGCATAAGGTCCTTGGTTCGATTTCGGGGTCCGGCAAAATCTTATTAGGATTTCTACCTGGAATTCTACAGTAGCCACCCGTAGTTTGATTTTGCCTAGTTGCTGGCAATAGGGTCGCCCTCTATTACATGGGACTTAAACATTACTGGCAAATGTTAGCTTAAGTGCTCTTGGTACATCTCTGCCTATCCCTTCGGGGTACGGGCGTGATGTTTTATGACGTTTATTTATCATTTTCCAGTATTATGATCGATGTTCATCAAGGTTTGGCTTCGAGTTCATTCTTGTTCATCGATAGTGCTCAACGTTGATTCGGCCGAATCGTCATAAATCAGCCTCAATGGCTTTTGATGTCTTTCCAAAGCGTATCTCTCATTCTGTTTGGTAAGTTTACAAATGTTTGACTGTATTACATCGGTTTTAATAGGTTTCAACCAATCATTTCAATTCCGAACTTTAATAAAAATGAAAATGTCCTTTGCCAACGTCCTTCTATTTTGTACAAAGAAGAGACAGAAATATTATTTACAAATGTATTATTTTCATATCTATGCAAATATTCGTGCTCTGAAAAGGAAAAAACCATGTCGGCCGGAGAATTGCGTGTCGTACACGCAAGGGATTCGTAACTTGTCAATTAGTATAAATTCTACGAAAGATAAAGAAAACAAACAATGTCAAGGAAAATAAGCGACAAAACAAAAGATATTAGAAAAAATATAGGCTGTACGATGAATTCTGTAGTCTGGTTTAATGTGACATTTAAAAAGCGTAGACCGGAGTTATGGTTTTGGCGGGAAGTCTATTCATGTTGTTCTTGTCTCTTGTATTTTTTTTAAATAATGGATAAGCAGTATTGAAATATTACAAAATAACGTCGTAAATGAACTAGCGCGGCTATAAATGTGTGCGTTTTGGTTTGCTGTCTTCAGTTAAGCAGTACTATGCTCAAGCAAACCATTTAAGAATAATCAAGTCGAACTCGCACCCAAAAGGTCCCGTACTATCTCAACCCAAAAACGCCGAATAAATAACGTTTGTATTATGAATACTTCGAATATTACCTACACTGACGAAAAGATAAATAGGATTGAAGGACAAACTTAACATTGTAGTTTATTAAATGAGTTCGCATATATCGAGATACGTCATAGTCAATTCGCCAACTGCAAATGTAAGTTTGTAATTGCAAATGTAAGTTTGTGAATAAACTACAAATTAAACCCTACCTGCCTGCTTCAACAGCAAGTACCGTATAGGTTTTCACTTATTTGTGAGTGTCAAAATATGTCGCATAAATTTATCAATTTTTATTGCGTATTCTAAGAAACTTGATTTAGAGCTCGTACGTAATTGGTATTAATTGATACCTCTATGCATACCTGAGAAATATGTTCTGGACAGACAGATGGACAACGAAGTGATCTTAAAAGGATTCCGATTTTTCCTTTTGAGGTACGGAATCCTAAAAAACAAGATGCCCGTTTTCACTAACGTCAAGCAAAGCAACGTCTATCTACGAGTACGTAATCAAAATGTTAGCATTTTCTTAAGTAGCCACTCCCGTTTTACCATTCGTTTCTGAGTAGGATTTGGCAACAAGTACGTTTTGAGATAGATCTATATTTTTGACACTTGTCTTAGTTTTTTAAGTCAAGTTTGTAAAATTAATATTATATGAAACCTGTTTCTAGGCAACCAACAGGTTGATGAATGAAATGTATAAATAACAGTGCACTTTGATAGAAGTGGGAAAAGTTTATCTCGACTTCATAACGAAAAATAAAATACATAGCAACTTTTTTATTTTATAAAATATTTTAACGTACTTACATATTTCTTTCATAAAGTTTCTGACTATTTGTCTACATGCACCAGTCATAGAGTTATACCCTGCTTAAGTACGTTTAGGCGATACGTAAGCTTTTTACAAAATAACATAACATAACGGCTGTAATCCCAGAAAGTTTTGGCGGAGATGTTACCTTTTAGTGTAACCACATTTCGCCAGTTATGTTAAAGTCCCATGTAATAAGAGGCGAACCTGACTCCAGGCTGCCACTAGGACATTCCAGGTGGAAAAACACAAAATTACTTCGTCTGACCAGGAAATTGGTAACTCACATTCAGCAGTCACGCTTCCGACCACTAGACCAACAAGGCAGTCAAACAAAACATATAACATAATATGTATACATAGATTGGAAGTTCAACTGAAACTAACTAACCGAAGCTCAGATACCGACTAACCGGAGCTTCCTTCATTCCTTTTGAACTATTCATGACGATATAGCTGTCTCAGCGATTTTTTAGCGGTTAGGTTGTAATTGAAATATGTTTATTCCAATTCTACGGGATTCGTTTATGGTCACATCTATGCTTGTTAACATGGGAAAGATACACACACATACACAGCATGTTAATCTTGTATTTAATTGTCAGTTCATTAAATAAGTCAGCATACATTCTTAGAAAATGACAGGCATTTTTCTTATTTTTCTACTGAAACAATTTTTCAAGGTTGTGATGGATATCGCCTTTGCTTGTAATGGCATATGGCTACATTTTGTGAATCGATAAATATATCCCGCTGCGTTGATTCTAAAAAACTTCTTCATTACTACTTGAAGTCTTTATTTCAAAAATAATAAGCGTTTTACGGGGTTCTTATCTTATGTAATTTTTGACATTTAAAAAAATGCTGCTTCTGAGCCTAATTCTAAGTCCCAAACAAATATTGTTAAATTTCTTATTACATTTTTCTCGCACCGGAAAGGTAGAAGCTGCCACACAGCCAAATATATATTTTTTTTTTTGCATTTTAGAACACACATACACTCGTATTTTTAGAACGCAAATTAAATCAATGTTCGTCTATACAAATAATAATTTGATGTATCTTATGCTTTTATTCATAATACTATTCCAAGTAGTAATAATATCATGACATGGTTGACTGGTAGAAAATGCTGTGGCATTAAGTCCGCCTCTGTACATTTGTGTGCTTAAAGTATTAAATAAATAAATATCATAAAAATATTTGTGAACTACGTTTTGGTGTTACGTAGTTTTAGTGAAAATGGATAATAGTAATGTAAAATGGTTGTTTAGAATACATGGGTGTGTAGAAAAACAAAGTGTGGTATGCATCGCATTTATATATCGAATAGAAAGCGGATATACAAGTGGTGATAGATTCTACTATTGAGTAGACAGCTGTAGGTGTTTGTGAATAAGCGTGGAAGGGTCAGTGCGGCTCAAAGTGGCTTTGTTAAATTGATTTTACGTGTATTGTGGACTTTGTTGGTCCGCCCGCTCTAGATTGTGTCGGGTCTCGACGACTGGCGACTGCCCCGAGAATCTAACAACTACTTGGGATTTACTAAGCAATGTTTTGTTTTTCCCATTTATTTACAGTTTGTTTTATCCGCTTACCGATAAAACGCACTCCTCTTTAGACGAAAACACATCAACATTTGCTAAGAGATTTTTGTTATTTTTCATAATATTTGTGGGCAACACTGGTTTTCAACAGTACAAAGTTCTGTTTGAAAACCCTTGTGCTACTCGACTATGAGTGTCAATTAAATGAAAAGGGTCAGTGACACGGTTTACATATTATTTTCATTAAAAGTTTGAGTAACTTAATCCTTTTACTTTGACCTTTAGCAAATACCTTTTCGCCTCGATCTGTTACTTTTATAAATAGGTATTTAGGTAGAAGGGAAACCAACATGTTAAAGTAAGGAGTCTATTAATAGCACTCTCAGGTTCGGAAACTTGTTTTGCTTTGACCGTGTGGAAATGTACATATAAAACGGTATACAGATGTTAGCATAGACATCTTTTCGGAAACATTGTAATGGAATTTGTTACAGGCTGGTATCCTAGATATTGCCTCTTGAATCTACCCACAGTAACGTTTGTATTTTTAAGATACGCCGACGTATTTTGTTGTTGCTGGAAAAAATATGTTACATCCGTTTGTTTTTGTTGCGTACCGACCTAATGGTTATCAAAGCGAGCATTCCAAATATTTAAAAATTCTACAACTCGTTTTAATGTTATACCCAGCTAAACCTATAATATGTATGAAGGTTTCGATGACGTTACCTTGAAGGTGTATTAGCGTATATTTCGTATAAAATTAAGATCTCACTTTCAAATATCGTTATCTCGACTTACACACGACTTTCCATTCAATTTTATGGGTTTTCCTGCATAATATAGTAATTCCGGGCATAGGGCCTATAAGGTGAGGTCGCCTAGTTAATCTAGTTAGTGCGGTGAGGCGCGGCCGCGGCCGGAGGGTGCTCGACGCGAGAGCAGGCCTAGCACAAATAGCCTCACATTTCTTCCCGCAAGCCACTCGAACCGACAGCCGATATCGACCGAGCCTCTCCACCTTTATGAGACAAGTATCGAAAACCTGTGTCACAATGTCCGTGTACATAATGACTGGAATTAACTACAAACGTCACTCGTCATACTTTTCCAATTATTCAAAAGTGCAAAATTTCACGAGCTGCATTAAAGTGTCAATTTCAGTTGTCAGTTTTGTTTGTATTTAAATTACTTATTTAATCCAGCTAAAAAGGCATAATTTAAGCGATAAGCCTGTCTATCCGCACATGTCTATTCATACGGCTTCAAGGATTACCGTCTACAATAGTAGCGGTCGTGAGCGGCCGGCGCGCCGCGGTTGGTTAGAATTATGTAAACGGCCGTTGGTTTCGAGATTTGATTAATGACACTTCATTTAGAACAGCTATTTCGCGGGATTCTAATGTTAGAGAAACTGGTAAGCGCAGAAATTTGAGAATAAATTGTATTAAATTAACTGTGGAGGCACAGCTTAATACAATTTGTAACCCAATTTCATATTACATTTAGTCTTACAACGTAGACTTCGCATTGAAATTGTATTGTTCAAATATAACTTAAGTTAATTTAAGTGTTTCATAATTAAGCAAGGCTTTAAATTTATGGTGCCTGGGATGGTTGTCAAATAGTAGTCCCACGATAATGGATTATATCGCACAATTTCAAGAACCAATCAGATGTATGAAAAGCTTATTTGGTAACAAATAATAAAAGTTGTGTCAAAGAAGGAAAGATTTATGAGCCCTCGATGACTGAACGTTTATTATTTCATGAGAATTTTGCGGAACTTTCTTGTTTATGTTTAACATTTTGTAACCACTAACGTTAGAATTTGAAGAGAACTTTGTTCTTAAGAATTCTTGTAATATATTGATTAGTATGCCGAGGAATTTCTTACTAAGCTAAAGCTTAAAAGTAAATTTAATTGAGTGCTGATAAGAATCTCCTTGTCAAACTTGCACACTTACAGCATACCAAACAAAGCGATGTCATGTGTGAAGGTATCAACAAGTAAATCGTCCGCAATTGAAATTAAAATACCACGAAATATCCAAGCAGCAGCATTCGCTAGCATTTGAGTAACATTGTCCGTCGTAAGGCTCGTAAACATGACGGGGCTGATATGCTATGGAGCTGTGTTGTGTACATACCGCTCTTTAAACATAATTACCCGTTCATGTATGGTTACGTCAAACAGTAACGAATGTGGTTGTTGCGGAAAGCTTAAGGCTGCCGAGGTTTAGCGCTATGGCGGCCATTAAGATCCCGTCGACAGTTAAAGTAAAACTGAGAGACGCTTTGAATTTTCATCCCAATTTGCAATGCAAATTTGAGCAGAAATTGTCGTAGATTTTTGAAAATGTTACATTCCTGCTCATAACTTTATGATGGTCTCAAAGGTATATAAAGATTTCACTGCTTTTTCAATTCGTATTCAGGTACGTGCGTTGTATACCTAATGATAACATTGCTTGTAATTCTCCGTCATGTTTCGTCTAAAACACTGTTATCTATGTTTAATTAACTATTAATTGGTACTAGGACTTCCTGAGAGTTACAGTATCATCATCCTCCTGCCCTTATCCCAATTTTATTTGGGGTCGGCGCAGCATGTTTTCTTCTTCCATACACCTCTATTTGCCGTCATCTCATGGGTCACCTCTTTTCTTGCCATATCCTCTTTCACACAATCCATCCATCTTTTCTTTGGTCTTCCTCTACTCATGTAACCCTGCACATTCATACTCAAAACTTTCCTCACAACATGGTCCTCATTCCTTCGCATCACATGCCCATACCATGACAACCGATTTCCACACAACTTCTCGGTCACAGGCGCAACTTTAAGACTTCCTCTTACATACTCATTTCTTATTCTATCCATTCGCGTAACACCACACATCCCCCTCAGCATTCTCATCTCAGCTGCATGTAACTGCCTTTCATTCATGCCTTTTGCGGCCCAACATTCTGATCCATACAAGACAGCAGGTCTGACCATTGTTTTGTAAATCTTCCCCTTAAGTTTAAGGGGAATATGGGGGTCACAGGTTGTTCCCGTTACCTGCCGCCATTTCATCCACCCTATGTTAATTCGGTGCTTGACAGCCCGATCTATTTCTCCGTCACTTTGCACGAGTGAACCGAGATACCGAAAGTCGGAACAGACCGGGAGAAGCACGCTGTTAAGCGACATTGCTTCAGGACTGGAGAGACCGCCGAAATCGCAGAACATATATTCAGTTTTGGTTCTGCTGATTTTCAAGCCCACACTCTCCAGCCTCTGTTGCCATTTCTCCAGTCTGCTCTGGATCTCAGGTCCATCTTCACCGACAAGAACAATGTCGTCGGCAAATAACATGCACCAGGGTGCCTCTTCCTGTATGTCCGACGTCAGAGCGTCCATTATCAACAAGAAGAGGTAAGGGCTTAATGCCGACCCTTGGTGCAGTCCTACAGCCACACTGAACTTGTCGGTGTTGCCAGCAGCCGATCGGACATACGTCCTAGACCGGCTGTACATTGCACGAATTAACTCCACATACTTCCCAGGCACACCTTTCTCTTTCACGGCCCACCACAACACCTCCCGGGGCACCCTATCATACGCTTTCTCCAGATCAATGAACACCATGTGCAAGTTTTTATGTGCACGTCTGTATTTCTCACACAGCTGGCGGAGTGCAAAGGTGGCGTCCATTGTTCCTCGACCTGGCATAAACCCAAATTGACTTGGGGTAATTTCACTCTCCTCTCGCAATCTTTTCTCTATCACCTTCTCCCATACTTTCATACTATGTGACAGGAGCTTTATCCCTCGATAGTTGTTGCAGTCCTGTACGTCCCCTTTATTTTTGAAGATGGGCACTAGTGAACTATTGCACCACTCTTGTGGGATCACTTCCTCATGCAACAACTTATTGAAGAATAAAGTCAGCCACATACATCCATCTTCTTTTAATACCTTCCATACTTCTGCTGGTATATCATCTGGGCCCATAGCTTTTCCATTTTTCATACTTCTAACTGCATTCCTAACTTCATCTATGCTAATTTCTCTCACCAAACCCATATTTACCTGTGTCTCTTGAAGCATACCATTCCATTCATTCTCCTCGTTCATTAACCTATCAAAGTAGACCTGAGAGTTACAGTACAAATATTAAAATTAGATAGATAGACACATTCAAACAACGTAGTATTCGCCATTAAGGCTATCCATCGGCTAAATGTTATGACGTTGCTCGGTAGTTAGTCCAAATATTCCGCCTGCGGAAGTAATCGACGTGGAGTTGATCAGAGGAGCGTGTCGGGGATGGAAGACGAGCGTGTGCCCATTAAAGCTCTGCGGTGGACGGCTGGCCGACACTGGCCGTGATTGATGACGCCAATTCGCCACTTGTCCAGCCTCGGCCAGTGCACGCCACTCTCGCTTCACCGTCGCCGTCGTTATGCGATTTGGCTCGCTCCATTCCGTCTAATTGGATTTTTTTACTCAAAATTTCGTGTGGTTAATATGATAGTCAATTTTTTTTTATTTAATGCACAATCAACAACACAAACACAAACATTTACAAATATCAGAGAACAGAGACATTTATTCAAGTTTACACGCAAAACATTACTTAAGGCGTTTGAACATAGCAGTGTTACCTATATAACAAAAATAAGGTACTAATTAATTAATAGGTTGAACATTGAATTCATACTTCTCTATATTGAGGATCTGCTTATCATATGTAGCGCTCATGTATAGATGAACCACTGTCTCATTGTCAATCTCTTTTATTATGGATTTTGATCTAGTTTTACGTATAGGTACCTAATTGTAGGTTCTTAATAATATTGGATACATTAAAACACAACCGTTTCTGTGACACACAATCTAATTATGATAATTATAAAACATTTCATCAGCAATCTCCTACAAAGTCATTCATTAATTTAATTGATTACGGTAGAACAAAGAGTTTACCGTTTATTAATAAAGTGAGCTTTCAGTGTTTTATCAATGTGATGTTACACAAAACAAATACCCCTGTATATAAATTAATTAACACTTTGTGAACACCTGCGCGACGAGTTAGATAATCTAACTTTGCGCATTGAAACTTTCGCAAATAAATTGGGACACCAATTACAATCGCACCACGTACTCTCGTTATACCTACACTTTGAAGCACCAACTTTGCTAAGCTAAATGTTAGTTAGAAGTAACAAATGGTTTCAATAACCCATGGGTAAAAAGTAAAGTGAAGAAGAAATACTATTCTCGTTTAAATATAGGGACGGATGAACGGCTACTAACGAAACGACGGTGACTAAGGGGGACTCCTTAGAAGAACATACACTGGTTTTATTGGTGATGTTCAACTCGCAACCGGTGTGCGTGTATGAGCAGATGTATGAACGTAAACAAAACCAAAAGGAATATATAAGGATCGTGGCAAGTGACGTTTTATAGCTTCTACCTACCCCCATGGGTAGGAGGCGCGATTTCGTGGCTGTATGTATGTATGTGTATGTTTATGAAGACATACTGTAAATGGAAATAATTCTTCCTTTTCTATTTACATAAATAGAAAGGAAAGAATTAAATCCATTTGCAATTTGTCTTCACTATTCAAAATATATAAAAGAAATCCATTTTCTTTAACATCGCGAATCTTCCCACGTGCTTAATTCCCTAAAGTAACTGTAATATTTTTGATATCGGTTATAACGTTTATGCATTGCTTGAGTAGGCAGGCGATCGATCACAAGTGATCCCGGGAGCGAGGGCTAGGTAATCGGCGTGTTATCTTGAGCGCAGCGTGACACCCAGGGCTCGATCACGCTTAAAAAGATTAACATATTACCCGCAGATTGATGCCGACACTTTCGAAAATAGAACGTCGAGATTTTAGAGCTCCACAATATGCAATTAATAACAGTATATCAGTTTTCCAGTAAGAGAGATCGTTCAGTCTTTAAAATTGGCTATTACAGAAATGAAGTAAGTGCGTCCTTCGCTCCAGATAGGTTGTAAAAAACTTTAATCAGCTTTTATGAACATTGCGTCAGTAAGGTACTTGGAAAACCACTTTACTGTATTTAATTTACAATTGCTTACCTAGAAAACTGTCTTTTATTCCTATTAGTAAATTATTCCGCTTTTTATATCATTATGACATTATGCAGACGTAGTATATTGAAATACTTATGAGGATAATTCAATACTTAACTATCTATCTTCTGGCAAGTCTAACTAGATGCAGCTGACCTCCACGAACCAGTTACTGGGTAAAATGATAAATATCCCTTGTTTAGACTGGGTTTCAGCTACCGACTACCTTTAATAACTCTCAAAGATCAAGAAATTACAGAAGAGACTGACAGCCTTATGTGTTTTCCGAGGCTAAGAGGCGTATCGATATGTAAGGGATGGTCACCCATCCGCGGAGCGCCCAAGAAAAGTGTAGCTTAACTTATAATCACCCTGAGCGGTTAAGGGTCTTAGTAATAATGATTGAGATAAATTTATTTCCGTACACAGATTTATTTTGCTAAAGCATGTTACATTTATACTAATTCTATAAAATTCTATACTATATTTATACTAATTCTAAACTATTTTGATTATGGAGAAATTCTCAGCTGGCTATTATTTTTGTATGAAAGCCCGTCGTATAACCTGTTATTCCAAGGGATAATAGGTATAACTTAAAAGATTTTATCGAGTCATTTTCACCATCTCTATAACAATAACAACGTATTGCGTTTGTTGATTAAAACATTCGCAATGGTTTTGTTAATGCTGGCGACTTCTGAAAGATTCATAATGGTGCTGCTAATGTCTATGGTATAGCTGTCATGAATTTTAAATGTCTGTACCCATTACGAAGGATGACTTTTATTATGCAATTTAAGCTTTAATGTTGCTGACAAAACAGTGAATTTTATTAAATTTGAAGCATTGAAAGGTCAGCAGTGACATGTTATCAATAGGCGTGCTGCAAAATGCGGGTGGCTCACAAAGCTTCTGCATGTCACGTGGGTGATTGATGGTGTCGTGTCCCCTCGCTAGCCGCGCTCTTTGTGGCCCCTTGCGCAACCAAATGCGCCCGTAAATACCACCGCTGTGTCACCAATAAACGTCTGCTTTTATATAATTGATGTCCGTCCGTGTAGCCTTCGTACAACGTGACAGTGATGCGATGTAGGATTGCAAGATTTGTTTCGGATTTATGGTTTCAAAATTGTGATTAATCTGGATACACGAGTACTTTGGTCCTCTTCTAAGTTGGTTTGGCAACTGCTGTAGGTACTCTAAACTAATATTTTTATATATAAAAAGGTAAAGTTTGATTGTTTGTATGTTTGTTTGTCTGGATTTTTGCCTTTTTTTGGGGTCTATAACTTAAAAAGTTAATTAAAGTAATCCATTCAATATAACAAGATAGAGCTAATAATTGAAATTATTTATTTAAAGTAGTACAATTAATAAATGACTGTTAATCTATGCGACAAACATATTTTTTTTAGAATTATAAATTAAAAATTAATCATGTAAAGAATTTTTTTTTTTATATATTTTATTTTTTTGTTTATTTTTTCATAATCTTAAAAAATAAATAATGTCTGCTAAATTGACAGTCATTATTAAATGATGATTAATTTCAATTAATTAAAATACAATTACTAATACTTACAATCAAAAGTGAGGTTAACATAAAAATTCAGTTTCGGGTTTTCGGTGTGCGCAGTGGCTGAGCAATCTACCGCTGTGTTGCGTATCGTGAGTTTGATTCCCGCACGAAACAAATATTTCTGTTTTTTATTCTAGGTCTAGCTATTCGTGTATGTAACTTTAAATGTTTGCACACGCACCCACGACACTGGAGAAATTCCTAGTGTGGGGCAACGTTTTAAAAAAAAAAACAAAAAAAATAATACCAAAGTCACCATCACGTGATGATTTTTCATTTTTTTTCAGTACAATAAAAATATCTGTCATTTTCACTATTTATTTAAATGAATTTCAATAAGTTCATTTATTATATTACTTGTTATCATTAAAATATTTCTTAATAAGTCATTCCTCAATTTAAGTAAACACGTATGGTGCCGTGACGGTCCAAAGTGACAGAAAATGTGACGGTTTTTTTCAGGGTGGCGTCGGAAAGTGTGACGATTTTTTAACATTGCTATAAGATTTCTCACATACGTCGATAAAGAAGTTTCACATCAAAAATAATTTCATCCATAGAAAGCTACATTATCAGCAACTAACACAACTATCTTAAAGAAGAGGAGGGAGTGATTTTATTAAATTCGTAACAAAACCAAAATACATGACTACTTTCTTATTAAGTACGACGAAGTTTAAACTAATAACAGATAAATAGCAATGGGTAGAGGAAATTCAATTAGAGCAAAACAATAAAAATTGCTACCTTACAAACTTAACCGCTAATGGATTGAACGATTCAACACAGTCTATTTATATGTACGTCGTAAACACTGGAGCTTGTAAGACGCCATTGAATTGTGTTCACATTTAATTGCAATGAAAATCAGTCTTTGGTTACATAAATGAAGCGGAAGTGAACGTCTGCACGAGTCCCGCTCGCGGTGCGCGGTGCTCGGCTGAGCGGAGGGCCGCCACGGAAACGGCAAATTTCGTTTAGAAATGCGATGTTGTTGTCGTGTTTGTGTTACATTAAATTACAAACGTCGGGTTAGGTCTGTTAGGTAAACATTTTCCGTTACCTACTCCATTGTCCGCGGCCCGGCTTACTCCGCTCATATTTGATTAAAATGGATATTTCATGAAAATTTTGCTTCTGCTATATCATAGTCGTTAGCTTAGTACTTACCTTTAAACAAATTATTTTATTTTGCCTTTGTTTACCCACTGCTAACGAAGCATTTTATTGTTTCAGGTTGAGCAAATGCTTGCGGTTTGCAAAAGTATTGGTAGTGCAACAAAACAATGATTCGGGTAAGTGTTTCTATAGATTTAGTAGTGAAACAGTGGTTTATACAGAGAGTGAGTAACAATATGTAATGTCAGTGTGCGAGGGCGCGTGAGAAGGGTGTGTGATGAGCTGGAGGCGCGTGGGGGAGAGCGCGCGCGCGTGATGCGAGGCGCGCGCGTCGCTGGCGGCGCGTGGCTTGCGCCCGCGCCCGCGCCCGCCGCGCCCGCGTGATGCGCGCGGACCGCGCCGCGCTTTTCGCGTGGCTCGTCTGCTGCGCGGCCGCGCTGTCGGCGCACAAGTACAGCACGCGCGTCGTCCGCACCAAGTACGGACCGTTGCGTGGGATCGTGGTGCACTCGCATCCGCAGGTCGAGGCCTACCTCGGAGTGCCGTATGCTACACCGCCGCTAGGTAGCCTCAGGTAATTGATTATTTCTATTTATATTCGAACTAACTAGTAGACACGTGGGTGTTTAGTTGATAATGGTAGGAGTGATGCAAGATCTTTTGAATGAATAGTACATTTGCTTCCACATTTGTACTATTTTCAGTGTTATGGACGACTTATTTTGCTGAGACAATTATGACATGTACTAGATGATTAATGGAACATCTAAAGAGTTAATACCATTAACAATAGCTGCGGCAGTTACTTGTAACGTACATAGCGTTAATATAGCAGCCCAATGGCCAAAAAACCTACTGTTATCAGTTACATTATATCGTTTATAGAGCAATACATGTAATACTCGTATGTATGTTTGTGATTTTCTACGGTTTCATTCGGGCGTACATGGAAACGCCGTGAGACTTACTTTTCTAACTAACTTCTCGAGAGCTTCTGCTTCGAAATCAGCTGATGAAGGGGGCTGAGTCCGAAAGTAGACTGAGAAATCTCGAAACATGCACATGGGGCGAAACTGTAACACGTCACACATATGTTTGTGTGCTACTAGTAGTAGGTATGTAGTTTTGTTAGGTGAATGTGAAATCAGATTACAGTTACCTAGTGTATCTTATTTGCGCCGGTCGAAATTATTTACACTTTCAAATTAAAGCTGAATACTAACTTTGCATCGAGTCTGACAAAGTCACAAGAATGCATAAAACCGGTTGAAATTGAATCTCTCATAAACTGAAAGAGGTTCTACCGTCGAAAATACCACTTAAAATTCTTACTTACACACGTACAATTCTTACTCAAATTAAATAAACGTACGCCTTAAAAATGGGTGTTGGCGCTGGACTTACCTTCGTTTTTTACCGTAGTTCTTTTACCTTAGTTTATACCCAATGGAATTCAACGTAATTCCATAAAACACAGATACATGCCGCCGGTGACGCCGTCGCAGTGGCGCACGACGCGCCTGGCGGACGCGTCGGGCCCGGCGTGCCCGCAAGTGCCGCCCGCCGCCGTGCCGCGCGACGACGCGTTGTTGCTACACCCGCGTGCTCGCATTCGGCAGCTCGAGCGTCTGCTCCCCGTGCTAGCCAACCAGAGCGAAGACTGTCTATATGTCAACCTCTATGTGCCTGTTAATGGTAAGAAATCATTTACTGAATTTACTGACACCCTGAACGTCACAATGATTTGCAATTCGTGTGGCGGACCAATTCTAATTCTATTTCAATGACAATACAGTCAATTGAATGATTAATCTGGTTTTGTATTGTAGATGAGATTGAATACTGATTTACTATCATAATAACTGATAGATAGGTATGTTTAATATAATCATAAGCAATTCACTTGTTGTAAAACCATTATTTTGTTTATTACATAGCTGGTAGTATTAGGGGTGCATCAATATCCTCTTAACTAACTCCTGTTCTTAGCCATGTAAAAAAGCGGGTGATCTGTATGAAAACTAGTGGATTAAGCCACGAGATTGTATATGAGAATTACAGTTAGGAAATTCTCAAATATAGTCTCGCGGTTGGCAACGTGCCCGGTAAATGGCGATACCTTTGCCCTCATCGTATACACTCTCATATCGCAGTCGGCGAACTGTGAGAGTTCTGAAATACCTCTGCCTAATCCTGTGGGATTACGGGCGCGACAGTTATGTATGTGTATAATGTGTAGCTCGCAGTCTTTGTTTCCTCTTTTTTCTTGTGTGGCACTTGTCTAATAGAGCAGAACAATGGTATCAACATAATAGAGCGGCCACGCGACGAGGGCTCGCTGCTCATTAATCCTTGCCAGCGGTTTATTCATTTAATTTATTCACGTCATTCCCCAGTTAATTCACTGTCCGTTAAACATGACGCTTTAAAAATGTATCAAGGTGGATACTTTGTATGATACGTTTTCTGTACCTGTGTGGGATTTAATTTTGCCACAGGGTTTTGTTAGCTTTCTAATTTTACTGTGCTGAGTTATGATCATTTTGAACATTTTTTTATGAAGGGACCTGGGAATGATATCGCCAAAAAATCGAGGTTCGATACATTTGTTTTCACTTAAATCGACAAAATGTATGTAGCAGCAGTTTTAATTTGCGATTTTAGGGTTGCTTCCAATTTAGAAGTTGTTCGTAATGATGAGTACGAGTGTAAACATAACAGCCGCATGGGACGATCGAAAGTTAAGCTATGCTTGCCGCAGTCGGTTCGAGGATGGGCAACCATAATATACTGTATACCGACACCCCACGCGTGTACCGTGGCTGTCATTAGATCATTGACAATCGTTACGCGTAGTTAGAAGTCCGAAAGTCGGACATCCAATCTTACCAATGTGTATACTCATATTAAACTATAACTGTGATGTGATTGTATAATGTCTCGTAGCAGCGTAGCAATGATGTTTGTTGCCTACGTCTTTCTAGAGCTCGTAGCTCCGTAGCGCTCTCGTAGCGTGGTCTAGTATTAGGTCTTTACCTATGAAATTGCCGTTCTGCAGTACTGGCCATTTCAAATCAAAATATTTTTTGTTTGGCTAAGAATTCTAATTTCAAATTAATTTTATTTTAAAAACATGGTTTTTTTTTTCCAAAAGTAGTCATTTGTTTATTGATTAGTGTTACATTTTCATCGCATTTAAATCTTTTTCGTCATCATGGATACGTTAAAAATTCGAGTAATTATGGAATATGAGTACCGTCGTGGCAGCAACGCGGCACAAGCGGCACGCAACATCAACGACGTTTACGGAGCTAACACTACAAACCAACGCACTACCTGTTATTGGTTTGCTCGCTTCCGTTCTGGAAATTTCGACCTGAAAAATGAACCTCGCGGTCGTCCGAAGACTTTGGTCGACAATGACGAATTAAAGGCGATTGTGGAAGCTGATGATACACAATCTACGGCTGAATTAGCAGCAGCTTTCGACGTTAGCGTCAAAACAATATTGGTCCATTTGCGTCAAATTGGCAAGGTAAAAAAGCTTGACAAATGGGTGCCCCACGAACTCAATGATCGCCAGCGCGAAGTACGCGTCGAGACGTGCCTTGCACTGCTCAACAGACACACAAATGAAGGAATTTTGAACCGCATTGTTACCTGCGATGAAAAATGGATTCTGTTTGATAACCGCAAGCACTCAGCAAGTTGGTTGGATCCTGGTTCAGCACCTAAACAATGCCCTAAACGAAAACTTACCCCAAGAAAAGTGATGGTCACTGTTTGGTGGTCTAGCGCCGGTGTGATTCAACACAGCTTCTTACCAAACGGGGTGAGCATTACTGCAGATGTGTACTGTGAAGAATTGAACACAATGATGGAGAAGCTGGCACATCTCCAACCAGCATTGGTCAATCGCTCGTCTCCGCTGCTCCTGCACGACAACGCGCGACCTCATACTGCACAGCAGACGGTCTCCAAGTTGCAAGAACTGGGGTTGGAAGCTCTCCGTCATCCGCCCTACTCACCAGACCTTGCGCCTACAGACTACTACTTTTTCCAGAATTTGGATAACTTCTTGGCGGGAAAAAAATTCAATACCCGAGAGGCAGTACAAAATGCCTTTGAAGAATTTGTTGCCTCCCGTCCAACTGATTTCTTTAAGAAGGGCATCAATAAACTGCCACTGCGTTGGCAAAGATGCATTGATTGCATGGGTGATTACTTCGATTAATACAAATAAAAAATACATGAAAAAAAATCATTTAAATTTTTTCATACAAAACGGCAATTTCATAGGTAAAGACCTATTATTATAGTCTTTATCTATGTATTTTAAAGTATATCTACAAACACAATAATCGTAAAACAAGTATGAAATGATGCAGTCATTAGTCTCGCTCACACTTAGTTCTACAACAGTACAAGAAGTTGCGATACAACACTTGTGTTTGCAACATGATTTATGTGATAACCTATAAGGTGCCCAAAGCTGAAACTTGTTACGCACACTTTTTTTTTTTCTTTAAAAAAACGTTGCCCCAAACTAGGAATTTCTCCTGTGTCGTGGATGCGTTCACAAACATTTAAACTCACATACACGAACAGGAACCCGGAACAATTACCTGTAGGCCATACAAATTTTTGTTCCGTGCTGGAATCGAGCCCACGACTCGCGGCGCAGCAGTCGATCGCTCAGCCACTGCGCCAACCGTGACGTCAACTTTAGGTTGAATATACTTTGTTAGTAACGTGGGTAGGTAAATTTATCAATGGCGTAGGTAGGCGAGCAAAAATAGATTCTTAACTTTAAAAGTAATTTAAATCTTCGAAGCTTTCCTATGTTATTTTGTAAGATTTGGCTTCGTATAATAAAGTTTTTCTTTAAGTCTGATGTACTTTAAGAAAAACTTTATTATTAATGTTTTCTAGAATAGTGTAAGGCTTTTTTCTTAAACACACACGAGAAGGGTGCGGCACTTTTTTCTGAGATGAAAACCAGTATTTACCTTTGCAGCTAAAGTCATGTGTAACAAGCATGCTTTCGCTAACCTTGAAAGTAAGATACCAACTGCCCAGCCTTTTCCCTACTATGATAGGATCGGTTTCCAGTCTAAACGGATGCAGCTGACTACACGTATTTTACATGGAGCGACTGCCTATCTGACTTCCTCAACTCGGTTATTGTACACAGAATAGAATGGAATGAATAGAAAAATGTAGGTACTCCGTTTTCCTCAAGACCTCATACATAAGTAGAAACTATCATCTGCCTATCCCTTACCATTCTATATTTGGGTTGGTTCCCAGAAAAACCCGATGCAGGTGAATACCATTATTTCATATGGAGTGACAGCCTATCTGACCTCCTCAACTCAGTTATTGGGCAACATGATACCCCTATATAAGATTGCCAGACTTTCGGGCAACTGAGTACCCGTAACTTCTCCCAACGACGGTCGCCCATCCTCAGACTAACCTCAGCCAGCGTTGCTTAACCTTCGATCGGCCCGTGCGACTATTTTTATTTAGCCACGAACTCGTCCGAGCTTAGTTGAAGGCAAAAGAATTTTGTAAAAAAAACTATAAACTGTAACATCTGTTATACACTAGTTTTTTTATAATGTTTGTTTATTTTGTTTTTGATTAATTGGAAAACCTTGGATGGACTTCTCTATGTATATTATTTAATTTAATTAATTATGAGAAACACTACTATACACATACCATATTACCTTAAAGTTCATATTTACTTATACCTACTTAAGTTCGAAATAGGTATCATCTATTAACAGAATCACTATCTACTTATAAGTGCGTTTTCTTATGCTAAGAACACGTTAAATATTGATGTACCTACAAACCAAATTTAAGTCCAGAGACCATTTTAAGAGGTTACTTTGAACAGTAACCTCCGTCTAAACTTGACACGACTATAATTTATGTACGGCCGGTTCATCTGCAGAGCACTTAAGGCCTCAGAAGTTATACGTAAATACGTACGTAAGAGCACACTCCACTTGTGTGCGAGAGAAATGAAAGCAAGCACTTACGGCGCATAAGATGACACAGAAGATGCATCGGGAAGAGGAAGCGGGGGCTACTAGCGGCAGAGGGTGTCGAGGCCTCAATTCCGTAGTGCATTGCAGTGCATCCTGCCCCCTGCAAGCAGTGCGGAAGTGAGGCTGAGACACCCCATATCTACGGTTCACGCCGCTGCCGCTGTTTTGTCATCAATAACGTGAGTATAATACATGTGTGGGGACCGGTATTGTTATTGTGACGTATTGTTATTGTGTGCTCTCAAATGGTCGCGTAATGTTTAATGATTATAGTTTGGAAAGTTGTGTTTGACTGTATAATGTAATTGAAAATATTTACCTTATATTGTGTGTGTGTGTACTCGTGTATCTTCTGAAATTATTACAAAATTTATGTAATTACTTTTGAACTCACGTTCCTAATAAGTTGAAATACGATTTTCTCAGTGAAGCTGCTATTTAAGCCTTATTTTGTTAACATTATTTATTAGGATACTTAGGAAACACTCCCTAATAATCGTTAATTAACAGTATCAGATACCAGTTCGTAATTTATAAGCTGCGAGGAGAAGCCTCCACGTTGTTATTAATCCAGAGTTTCATAGGTAGTTATAACCTACATGAAAGATATTTATGTAAGATTTTTAAAATGTTATTTAACTTGCTTTTACTTTCTTAAGGTGAATTACAGTAAAACTCTAGTTGGTATAGTGGGCCGTGCCGAACATGAGGAACTGAGTTAATTTCCCGGGTCGTGTAAAGTGTTATGGGGTTTTTCCATCTGGAATTTCTTAGTAACAGACCTGAGTCCGGATTTGTGCCCAGTTGATGGCAATTATATGTCCTATTACATGAGACTTATTCGATGTGGGTGTATGTGGGTGTCTTATATATATAAGACTAGCGGACCGAACTGCGCCACCTCCTGGGTCCAATTGTAAATCTAAACCATTCAGGGCGCCACCCAAACGCATTCAAAAAAATCTTTTAAATCGGTCCAGCCGTTTAGGAGGAGTTCAGTGACATACACACGTACAGTAGAATTATATATGTAAAGATAAAGAATCATCAAATATTTATTTAGAATGTTTGAATCTCATGCTACAAATCTGCTCATTGTGTTTCTATGCTCAGTGCTTACGTTAAGCAAGTATTAAGAAACCACATAATAATTTTAATTAATTTCATGAATAAGTAACACAGTATAATTTAACTTTGTAATTAATAAGCCAACAGCTTCCATTGCGATAATGTATGATCTAGAGTTTTCAGGGTGTTCACAAATGTTTTCGTGTGCAGGGGGTGAGGAAGGCGAAGGCGGGGGGCTGCCGTGCCTGGTGTTTGTGCACGGGGAGTCTTATGAATGGAGCTCCGGCAACGCGTACGACGGCACCACTCTGGCGGCAAATGGCAATATCGTCGTGGTGACCATCAACTTTAGATTAGGTGTATTGGGTAAGTCATTGACATCACTTCATCATCCCTCTATCTATTATAGCCTTTGCCTATTTAAACTGGGTTACAAACCAGATGTTGATGAACCTATAACGATAGTTAATCAAAAAGCTCGAAATATCCAAGTCCCTCAAGGGTGAATGTTTTTCTTTAGTCTCATAATTAAGTGTATTTTACACAGTACGGTTGTTTTACGTCAAACTCGTGAAGATACCTTCAGTTGGAATTAGCGTAATCAACACATTTGTCACATAATCATATACACATGTTAGTTGATGAAACATAGTGATCAAAAGAAAATGACGGTCCGAAAGTAATTGTAGAAATAAAAGTTACCGCCAGAAAAAGCGGGCTTCGATAAAGTAGCGGTTTACTTCAGCGTTTTAATTACAGACTTAGTTATAAAACGTTTTTTAATAGAGTAAAGACCGCTGTAATTATAACCAGTTAATTTTAAGACTACCCTTTAAGGTGATTCCTCCAATAAAGCCCGCGTAATTTAAAATTTATTTTGTCTTTTGTTAATTACTACTCGTATACTGATGGTTTAAATGATTATAATTTCAACACTAATATTGATGTTCAATTGGTTATAATTTAGAAAGTATTTTGCAAACATAAGTTTGCCGCATGTTGAATTTGATCAACGATAAAACATCGCAGGAAATTACGAGTGCGTAACAAATTTTGAATTTCAATGGATACCTTGATAGATCCCCTTAATGCCGAGTATTAGGCGGCTTGTTTAGTTACATGTAGTTAGTTTTAAATAGATTTATGAGTTTAGTTACACGTATTGTAAATACCTGACACGTGCAAGATTCCTTATAATTAAGAATCTGAAAACTAGAAACTTTAGTTCGTGCGGATAATTTAACATAACTATTCCAACCAAAATCTCTGAATCTATACTGAGAACACTAATAAAAGAAAGAGTCCAGTTTTTGTAACGTGTGCGAGATGAATGATCAATTTCAAAGTTATTTTTGGCTTAGTAACCTCCTAAAAATCTCGTAAAGTATCATGTGCTGCCTTTACTTTAACAATCCAAGAAAACTAACCCGAAAAATCTTATGAACGAATTTTAATAGGGGTACCTATTCTCGTATTTTTATATTTTACAGTAGCGAGCGACACTTGATGCAGCTGTAAAAAACCGATTTCGAAAAGAATAAAACGAAGTTCATTTTGCATTTCGTAGTCACGAATATCATTCACCTACTCGGCGCCATTTTGTTTTAGAGCCGTAAACTCATATTGATTTTATTTTCTCAAGAAAAAAGACATCCAATTCTCAACTCGACGATCTTTTAGTAATCCTTACTTTTTTGTATGTTATTGTAAAAGCCTGAATATTGGTAAAGCTTAGGTTTCCTTTATAAATCTTTGGATTTACTATCCTCATGCCCTTATCCAAATTAAGGCTTTTGGGATCGGCGCAACATTTCTTTTTTGATACTCTTCTATTAATCGTAAACGGACTACCTCGTTGTTCTAGTGGTCCCAAGTGCGAGTACTGAGAGTGAGGTCCTGGAATCGATTCTCAGGTCAGGCAAAGTCTTATTAAGTTTTTCCAATTGGAATTTTCTCATTAGCAGCCCGGTGTCCGTATTTGTGCCCAGTTGATGGTAATAGGCTCGCCCCCTATTACATGGGAATTAAACATAACTGGCGAAATGTGTGTTATTATTATTATATTATAGGTGCACTTCTGCCCAACCAATCGAGTAATACAGGCGTGACGCCATGTTAAGTTAATCGTAAATCATTATTTTTCTCTTTCTAGTAATATATTCTATATCTTTCGCACAATATAGCTATTGTTTCTATGGTCATCCCCTACTTTTACAGAAAATAAAACCTTTCTCAAAAATACTACTTACCTACGTTGGATAAGTTATGATGGGTTTTCAGCATTAACTGTGCTCTGATGTTAAACCTATGATTTGTCGAGTGAATTCTAACAGAAGTTCGAAATTAACAATTATCTTAGAACAGGTCGATAACTTTGACCGGTAATTTTTAGATTTCACTGGAGAATCTTAAGATTTAAGGTAGTTAGAGTGAGGGAGATGTCGCACACGTTAACTACCTTAAATCTTAAGATTCTTACAACGCCTACGCAAATGTTTGTTATGGAAATACTTTATGTCAAACTACATCTAGTTTCACAAAGTATTTCTATTAAAAAAACGTTTTAATATTGTTTTACTTTTGAAATGTGTTCCCCTGTAAGGGTATATTTTGATTATAAATATCAAAAGAAGAAATAAGGTCCAATATTAACTGATTATCGGTATGTTCCCAACAGACTTGTGTAACAAGTACGCACAACTGGACCGCTATTGTTTCTATAAATAAAGTCGTTTGTCTGCAAAATTGTACTTGTTTTCACTTCTTTCTATTTGTTGTTGTAATGTAATCAGAAAGTTTCCAAGAATGCTTTTAACGTTTCGACAACTTAAATACGTCGTAGAGCGAATTATTTGACCTACCTACACAAAAAAACTTATGATATAACAGATTTTTTTTGGTATAAAAATACCTTTAAAAATAAAAGTTTATAAGATGGACCTACTTATGAATAAAGAAAACTGTTTTTGTATTTACATCTGCGTGAAATGTCATAACAAAAATATTGAGACGATACACACCCTAACACAATTCCAAATATTTGTTTTCGAAGTCACCATACTTGAAATTGATGTGACAGAAAATATTGATTCACTTGTGAACAATATTCGTGAGAGCGAACTTTGAATAACGATGACACATCTTGGGGATTGTATGAAATGTGTAAGTTTTCGTATTTACATAAGTGTCACCATCCACTGGAGTGTATGTTCTTAGGCAGACGTGTTCGTGTAGTGCGCAAAAAATACATTACATCATAATTTATTGAAGACGCTCCATAACTATTTCCGGCTCTTGTTCCGCGGGCGACAGTGAAATATTTTGCATTATGAGCCACTATTTCTCAGCTGCAAGGCATAGTCGTAGTCATAATGTTTATTTATGTGTACATTTTATATTTTGAAATGGTTTAAATTCGTGGGAGTTTAAAGGTTTTGTAAGTCACTTTATATTATTTTAACTTTTAAGTGTTGCTTGTTTGTCGGTAGGTTTTTTAAAGACTGGTGCTAAGGGGTCGGCGCAGGGTAACTTCGGTCTGATGGACCTGGTGGCGGGGTTGCACTGGCTGCGGGAGAACCTGCCGGCGTTCGGGGGCGACCCCGAGCGCGTCACGCTGATGGGCCACGGCACGGGGGCTGCGCTCGCCAACTTC
Source organism: Phlogophora meticulosa (assembly GCA_905147745.2). NCBI lineage: Eukaryota > Metazoa > Arthropoda > Insecta > Lepidoptera > Noctuidae > Phlogophora > Phlogophora meticulosa. Next base: position 10,464,633 of record LR990522.1, on the reverse strand, counting down.
CTCGCCGTCTCGCCTGTCGCTAGGGGTAAGAACTGCCAAATTCATCAATTAAGAAGAAAAAAATTGGTGGGACACGATATTATTCGACAACTATGCAATGTTTTGATTAAATTATGGCACGCAATATGCAATCCAGTCGTTTCATATCTTGTTGAGGAGAATCCTGGCGAGTTATAGTGTGTAATTGTTGTACCTAGTTGTACATACGTGGGTCATTCGAAAGTCTTAGTAAGGATGAATTTTTCCAACATTTCATGAAATAAAATGGATTAAGATTATGTTTAATAACTGTCGGCTGAAACGGGATGGATGTCTGAAGACTCCAGGGGAAAGCGAGGGGCGCGCGGTCCGCTCACGTGCGAGTGTACGCGCGTGGGACACGTATTGTGCGTAATTATACCGCTCCGGGTAGATTTCATTATTTCGTGTCACCATCCCGTTTAGATCCTCCGTCACTTAATGCGATTAAAAGGGTCACATCAGACATGCACAAGAGCCCGCAGCTTCCTCCGCGTAATTTGAAAATAAGGTCAACATCACACTCGAAGACTATTTCTGAAAAGTTTAATATTCAAGAATACGAGAAACGGAGGGAGAAATAAAAATGTTTTTCTTTAGAAGAGATTTCATTATCTGGGTGATCCTTGTTCAAAATGACAAAATTAAATTAGGTTATCTGTTTCAGAACTACTGAAGCGCGTCATCTTGTTAAGTGGGTCGGGGCTGAGTTCATGGGCGCTGCAGAGGGAACCGCTCACGATAAAAAGAAAGGTACCTTTACGTTTAAGAATATCGGGTGTGGGCTTTCTGTTAAACAGGCGAGAGGACATTGTTTAGAAAAAATAAGGGGAACCTAAATTGGGGACAAGGAAAGTTTTCTTGCATTCGACTTATCCAATTTGCGAGCGAAAAAAGTGGAATCTTTTTATTGTTTTTATATTTTCACTTAAGTTCGCGTTATGTATTTGTTTCATACGAAATAATGTTTAGTGGTCCTCGAATCTCGGCAACAATTCTGGACTGTTTATGAGGATTTAATTTCGGTCATCTAGATTACGTATATTGGGGTTTGAGAAAAGAATAGAGACGGAAGTAAACCTTTAAGACCATCATGATTCTTGTATGTCCAGGTGGCGGAGCAGACAGGGTGTCACGGGGACTTGATGGAAGATGATCTGGCACCATGTTTGAGGAACAAGCCGCTGGCTGAGTTGCTGGCGGTGCGGCTCGACCCACCGCGCTTCCTGCCTGGGTTTGCGCCCTTCGTCGACGGCACTGTCATCGTCAACCCTTCCGTGAGTTTCCAATTCTAGACTTAGTTGTGTTTTTCTTTACTTAACTTTACGTAAGACAATTTTAACTCACAGTTGGCGCCGAATTGAAAGCAATAATGCCTAGGATTTTTATGCTTTAACGATATGCCTTTTTAATAGACTTTACACAGTGCTCGTATCAGTTTTCTAATTTCAGCTCAACCTAGTTTATTAAAACTAGGACATGATTTTAGGACAAAATAGTCTTTTGAGCGTCACTTCACTGTGCGCTCAACTTTCGGGAAAGCCGTATATCGCTTTCCTTTTGCACCTCATACGGAAAATCGCTAATTAATGTACCGGCTTCGGACGAACAACCCCTTTGACGAAATTAACAGGATGTTTTCGCTAACAAATTGGCGTCACACCTGCGTCACAGTCAATGTTGCGGAAAATATGACGCTTGATTGTACATTTACTCTTTATTTTGATTTCCTTTTACGTGTGTTGGTGTGATTTGTTTATTTCAGATTTATATTTGCTCCTTTTGATGAATTGAAACGTTAATAGAACAGTATGTGAAACATGAGCAGGCATTTAAAGCGTAGAAAGAGTTTGAATATAATAATTGTAAGGGGAGCAGTATGTAAAATGGTGTTATTTTATGTAAATTGTTAGCTGTATTTTATTACCTACCTTAGTATTATTTTCCCCAATTGTGAGTCGCAACTACGTTTGCCTGCCCTATTACTTTTTTTAATTCAAATACTCTTATATTCTTTTCCTCTTTCTATTAGTAGCGTTTAGAGTTCACAAGGAAAAGCTTTTTATTCCTAATTCTTATAAAAGAAAATTAAATTTTATGTTGAGCATTGTTTCAATTAGCAACTTCATTGAAAATGCTGTTTGTTTGTTTACCGTCGTCGGTGCTAACTGTAACGACTTGCATTTATGCTTATGTTTATTTTCTGATGCTAATTTTCTTGTTCAAAAGTTTAATTTAATTTTGACTGTGTTCTTGTTTTTCTTTCATATAAAAAAGAAAGGAACTATAGCTTTCATACAAACATAATTGACACAACAAACGCGTGGATCAAATCATGGCCAATGCGTTCGACGACATAAAATAATATGACTACTCTAACTTAATTCTTATCTGTCATCGTCTTATAGTAGTATCCTATATCAGTGAGAAATGTCAATTCTTTTTTATATAAAAATAAACTAGCTTCCAACGCAATAATCAGATTGTCTCAATGATTAAATTGTATCGTCCTCATCGATTGTATCGTTCAGAAAAGCGGAAATTACAGAAAACCTAGAAAACATTGTCTCTTTTCTTGTGTCTTAATTTGAAAAACTTTGATAATATGGTGTGTTGTTAGGCGCCGCCACCAACGGACAGTTCACGACTAGGCGCGGGCGCAGCGGCCGTCGCCAGCGCAGCTGGACACGAACTGGCCGACTTCTCACACAGAGAGCTGCTATTCGGACTCACCACCACCGGTAACAACACTAATAACAACCAGCAACTGTACGCTCAGTTGCTGGTACACATAAACGATAACAGCGAGCTATTCTAAGCTCCGTAATTGTCTTGGAACCAGAAAGTATAGGCAGAAGAAATATAGAAGAAAAATAGGATTGCATGAAAAACCTGTTTATCTTCATGAAAAATGAAGAAATAATAAAAACTGATAAAGATTTTTCACGGAGAAGCTGCATAAGTACTGCTTGGTGCCATACAAATAAACAGTAACCCTTCATATTCATTAAGTGTGTCAAGTCTCAAGTACCTATGTATTACTCTTCTCCTTACTTGTACACGAGGTATTTCTTGTCGTTCGAATAAACAGCTGTAATATACGGTGTTAATATCTGTCTTAATTACGTCTCCATTTAAATTTATGAATTAGACTATTTATTTCAATTCTCGCTTTATGTGAGCCGTATAACAGAACGACATAATAGTGCTTGTGTTTTATGGTTCCAAGTATTCAAGTTGTAATTCGCATAGCGTTAACATACTTCAGAATAAATTGAATGAGGCTTCCGAAGCGAATGATAAATACATGCAAATGAGAGGCATGCCTTCCTTGCAGAATCTTACCTGGAATTTAACGCCCAAGACTTGGAGTTTGGCTTCAACGAGAGCCGACGGGACCGCATTCTTCGCACATTCGTCCGGAACGCGTACTATTACCACCTCAACGAGATCTACTCGACCTTGAAGAACGAGTACACGGACTGGGACAAGCCCGTGCAGAACCCGCTGAGCGTGCGCGACGCCACGCTCGAGGTGAGTCGCGAGTTCACGACGCGTCTGTTTATGCCACGCATTATGGATGCCAAGACATCAAGTGTGTGCTGTTTTTGTTGTAATTTGTCGTAATTTGTCTGAGCAGAAGCTACCTTGACTTCCACGTGTAACGGTTATAATATAAATCAACGGAAACAAGTCCCTTTTATAGGTCTATTCCAAGATGTTATTGCAAACAAAGCCAGTATTATTAAAAATAAGTGGATAATTTAGGATAGGTATAGCAACACTTTAACGCACTTGTTCCCAAAACCCGTCATTTACAGACGAAAATATTTAAAAAGTCATTACAAATGTAATTGGATAAATCTTTTGATATTGTGAATACAATAGAAATAACATCGTAATATTAGCCGTGTACACTGGCGTGCTTGAATATAAGACCAGCAGTAGGTAATGGTGGAGGGATCCTCTGAATACAAATAGCGCAGAGTTTCCTACCCCTGTTTTGTTTTTGTTTCTGTACTCTGAATATAGAACAAAACACGATAAGCATCGTCGATAGTGAAATTGCTGAAAGTTGATAACTGTCGGCTGAGTTGACATTAGTCGAGCGCGCGGTCTGGGCGCGCGGCGAGTGTCGGCATCGCAGACGATCTCAATTTAAGCCTCAAGTGGTTTTCGCTACTCACCGAACGCTCCTTCGTCGTACAAAGGGAGTTAATGACGCCCGCGCACGCTAATACGCGATAGCCACGTTGAAAAGCTTTATTGGAAAATACAACGCCTAATAACACGATGACATTGTTATGAATTAGCTGTCGGTATTACTTGTATAGTAGATTGTGTTACATTACAAGATGTTTCGGCAAATGTCAAATTGTATAAAGTGGGTATAAAATGTGCATTGTTGTTATAAGTACTTGCCACAATTCTACGTTAGGTAAATTATTACGAACATGGTGTTTTAAATAAAGAATGATTACTTTTAAAATAAATTATGCTTTCCAATTCAAGGGAAAGTTGTGTGTTGGAAACGCTTTGCTTATAATAATGTTTTTTTAAGTGGTTTATTCCGTACTTTTGCACAAGTTGGAATATTTTTTTCCGCGAAAGTATTGAATACACAATAATAATAAAATTCAGGTGCTAAGTGATGGACGGACCGCGGCGCCACTAATCAGATTGGGCTATCTTCATGCTCTACGAGGAGGCACTACTTACTTCACGCATTTCCACCACCTCTCACAAGACAAGGATTATCCACAAGTAAGCTTGACATTACCTAACACCTTTTTTTTTACTTTTCCCCACACTAGGAATTTATCTGTTGACAAACTCACAATAGTTATTGTGAGTTTGTCAACAGCCAGACCCGCAAAAACTACCTAAAGGCCACACAAATATTTATTCTGTGCGGGAATCGAACCCGCGACACGCAGCGGAGCAGCCAATCGCTCAGCGACTGCGCCAACCGTGCCGTCTACAATAGAAGTTATCATCAAATTCTATATAAAGTAAAATTAGTGTACTAGTACGTCTAGTACTGAGGGCATTACTCATTCGTAATAATTGCAAACTGTATAATATTTTTTTCATCCAAATAAAACCTATGTGATACTGCTTCATATAGATATATTAGCCAGTTAGCATGTATATTGGCGACATGCACACTCAACATAACGTGGATCTTGGCAACGGCTTATCAGCTAGGATGGTGGCGTAGCGCTTTTCTTCTCCAAAGTTGTTAATCTTCGTTTATGTCGACCATAAACTCTGTTTGAAATAGATTTCGTAAACTGAATGGACAAACAAACAGCTATACTTGGAAAGTAACTTTTCCAAGTAAACAGACTAAAGTTCTTTTGATTGAACGGAACGTCAGTAAGTTTTCTTTTGATTTAACTTTTAAAGCTTTGATTAACAATGTTTAGCTAAAAGTGCCTTTGACTCGAAGCCTAATTTAAAAGCACTTCCGTTCAAAAGTATTGAATCAACTTTTGACCTAACAAAATTAATTGTAATTATATTAAATTAAACGTTGACTACGATGTTTGTTAGGCTGTGACATGAATTAAACCAGACCCATTATACCCGGCGGTTTGAGTACCCCTCACCTACCAAAATATTGCATTGAAATCAATGTTATATGAAATTCTGCAACATGACGTACAGTAAGTTGTTAGACCAGCCGTTGACAGGGCTGCGGTTGTCAAAACGTGTCGACGCACTTGCGGTTGCCATGTGAATTGGGCGAAGTCTCTATACACCTGTTTGTTATTTCGACAACCCTAGTGCTATCACTTGAATGGACTTGTTAATAGGGCTTTGTGGGCATTTCGCTTAGATTGGGGTCAAGTTTCATGGTTAGTGTTAAGGATAATATGTCTAGGTAAGTGTGGCAAGCATTAAGAATGTCGGTGCAAATCTCATCCTGCTACAGTCACAGTATTCGTAATGATAAAATTTAGAATGGAGGAGGAAGCCAGTCAAGGGCGTTTTTACATATTATTTTTAGTAGGTTGGTATTGTTTCCAATCTCGCGGAATGAAAACTGCAGTAATATTGTTGTTATGTGCAGAGGCCAGGTTCGGTGCATGGTGAGGAGCTTCCATACTACTTGGGTGTCCCCGTCTCCCTGACGCATCACCAGCAAAACTTCACGCAGCAAGAGCAACGTGTGTCCAAACTGTGCATCCATTACATCTCGAATTTCGTCAGATATGGGTAAGTAAAGACACTTAGTTTTAAAGCGTTTGTTACATTTAAATACATTTTCATTGTTTCATTGCAGTTAGAAACAAAATCGATTAGGTAAATTAAACTTTTAAACCGCCTGATTGTGTATCCGTTGCTGTGCCCCTCCATCCCTCTCAGAACTCAGCTTATAAACCGTCAGTACATTTATCATCTTACCTGAAATGAGATATTTTGGGTAGAGTAGAATGTGGTAGAACCATGAAATCAAATTGAACAAACGAAAGTATATCGGATAAATACGACTCCGGTAGAAAAGACACGAAAATAAATCCGACTTAAAGGGTTAAGTGTTCAGGGCTTTTCGTTTCGATTCAAAAGTTTCCATCAAAAGTAATGTTCATAATTCAAATGTTTTCAACAAATATCCATAGTAAAGCAAAGCTTGGCAAGTCAACACGTATGGCAATAGAATTTATCCTGTTATGTAATTTTCAAAATGTTAATGTTTACGTTGATAGTTTGTGGTACTTCTGAGCATATTATTTTTCATATGGAAGAATGTCTGGGGTTATATCCTGATTTCGGAAAAATCAAGAGGTCTCAATATGTAACGAACATCCCTGTGCGTGGGTGAGCAGATTAACCTCCCGTACCTAAAGATCAATCGGTATGGAGGCCAAACCACTACTAAACAGCTCTACGTAAAGACTTACCTTTACCTCGTAGACGTACAACAATTTTAGTGGGATAAGTCAAGAATTTTGTGGTAACGGAAGGCATTCCAAATTAAATTTCTTGCGAAACAAGATCTTTCCATAAGGGTTTAATTACGTTAACAGTCTGCAGTGGAATATTTAATTAAGGATCTACTTAAAAACTTTATGCTATCGCCATTATATCTGACTGAAGTTTGAAGTTCCAAAAGATCGAAAACATTCTCCTATAAATATTTTTCTTTAGTAATCCAAATGACCCATCGGCAACACCACCTCCGAGTCCAATGCTGGGCGAGACTCCTCGGCTGGGCCCCGACCAGACGCCGTACTGGGACACCTACGACACTATCAACCAACTCTACATGGAGATCGGTGCGTAATTCTCCATATTATGTTTATGTTACTGCCGACGGAAAACTTCCTCTCTTCTCCCTCGATCCCTAGTTTATAAACCTTACGATTTTCCTTTGTAGCTCAACTACTCGATGACAAATGGAGTTTCGTAGCTCTAGAAGTCGTGAAGATCAGCATCTGCAACGTTTAAATACAATTAGTATGGATTTAAGCTTTTCAGAAATTTCGAGTTGGTCGTTTAAAACTTTAGGGTCGCATTCGTGACCGCTGGCTGTGGTTACGGTTCAGGATCATTTATTTCAATTGTGTCATGACCGGCGCGCAGGTAGCAAACCGGAGATGCGCAGTCACTATCGCGGGCACAAGATGTCGCTGTGGCTGTCGCTCATCCCGCAGCTGCACCGGCCCGGCTCCGACCTGCCCGATGCCGCCATGCGACACCATCACTTCCAGGACGACAACGCCAACTACTACGAAGGTACGTTAGTTAATGCCCAATAGGTACTAAATAAAATGACACTCTTGGTTGAATGATGCAGTTGATTAATGGGCACGTTTGATGCAGGGGTGGTGCGGGCGCAGTCGATGTCGCGCGCGCACGTGCCTCATGTGGTGGAGCTGGAAGGGGGCGCGAGGGCGGGCGCGCGCAGCACTGTGCCCCCGCGCGTCTCGCCACCCCGCCCTGCTCCCGCCGCGCCCCCTTCCACCGAGTGTCCGCCCAACGCCACCGCGCCACCTGTCCATCCCGACGACGCACTCTTGCGCCGACTCGCGTCCTCACATTATCAATCCTACACGGCGGCACTCACTGTCACTATTGCCGTGGGCTGCTTTCTCCTTCTGCTTAACGTGCTCATCTTCGCCGGCATCTACCACCAACGTGGCTCACACCCACGCCGCTCCAAAGACGACCTCGCCGAGGCAGGTAGCTCCTCGTCTTCAGACAACTATGATGGAAAGCTCGACTACGAAGTGCGTGCGTTTGATGGCAAAGGGTTTGGGTTCGAGTGCAAATCGGCCCATGTGCCGCGCGGTGTGGGCTCTAAATTTGACCTGCGGACGTTATCGGACTGCGGTGAGCCTACTTTCGGTGAATACAGCTGCTACGACGAGAAGCACCGCGCGGCACGCAGCTCCATGCCTGACGTGAGCGTGGGCAGCGCCATCGAAGCGGGTAGCGTGGTTTGCATAGATACGCAAAAGCCCGACATCCAAAAGGTAGACGGGCGTCCGGGCGACCCGGTGGGGCGCACTAGTACGTTCGAACCACGGGTCGTGGACAGCTCCACGCAGGTGAAGTTCGGGCCGGATGGCGCGGAGTGCTCGGGCGACGCGGGCGCGGAGGGGGAGGGAGGCGGCATATTGCGCGCGCCCCCCGCGCCCGCCGCGCCCGCGCCGCCCGGCATCATGAAGAAGCGCGTGCAGATACAGGAGATATCTGTATGAGGGTTCCTCGACGCCGCCGCCGAGGTCGTGGTTAATAAGCGGACTAAGTTGTGATGTGTGATGTCATTCGGACGTGTATATAGAACTGTATGTACTCATCTCGTGTACGTGTAAATATAATCGTATCTATTAATAATTATTTGTGAGTGCGCGTTAAATAGAGCCGAGGCCAAGTGTGACAAGTCTGTTGAATCCTGCGGTACAGTGCTGTGACGTAGTGCGACCATGTCTTCATTTTCCGCTCTATTTCCCGTTGGATTGAGAATGTAACAATATTAAAAACGGGTAAAGTGAGCGTCGATGTGATGTGATTCATAATGGAGGATTCGTTTTCACATTATGCCATGAATAGATACCGCCAGGTGTGACACGAATACATTTCGGCTGAATGTAACAATCTCTATGACAAACGCATGCCTGGGGTATCACTAAACATTTAATTTGATGGCCTACTACTAAATGATTGGATAATTATAATAATGGTGTGAAGGTAAACTCGTCTGATTCACTGATGAAGGCTTACTTGGCTCGAATCCTACTCTCTAATCTTTGACTTGTTTATATGACTCGACAGAGATATTATATGTACATGTAAGTTGCCTTTTGTGGTAATACATAATATGCCGGTTATAATTTATTTCTACTGTCGGATATAGAATGAAGGAATTGTAGGCTCTTGTGAATATATACGTATTTAATAAATGTGAATATAACAATAAATTAGTGACAAAAGACTTAACAACAAACCGACATTAGCTGTACATACTTATATCAAACGAAGTGTTTCAGGTATTTAGGGTAAAATAAACATTGTTTAAAAAACATCGCATATGTTGTAATTTTTTGTAAAGTTACTTTTAAGTGAGGTGTATTAATTTTGAGTAGTTTTTGATAAGTAAATATTGAAAACTTATTACTTAATGGACGAGTACACAGAGAGCTCTAAAACATTAGTCCACGCTTGTTTCCAATAAAGTCTCAAAAAGGTAATCAGGGTAATAGACGACACAGTCAACTCTTCGGTCCTCCAAAATAATCCCCATTGAGTATAGATATACCAGAGGTTCATATAAAAACGATAAACATAGGTATTTTATATCGCAAGGGTTCCTTTTTATAAACCTAATAATTTTCTTCGACTCATACAAAAATGGAATCAGCAGAGCTGTCTATTCAGCAAATCACCAATTAGTCCCTCATTGTGCGTGAAATACGTCTCTTTTATATTACTCTGTTACCAGCGATCGTGCTTTATCTTCGTAAAATGTATCTATTGAAACTTACTGAAATGTTGGGAGATTTTCTCTTATGACTAAATCTTCAAGAAAATTGATAAAAAAAGCGCTGATTCTTTCCAAATGTCAGGTATTGTACTCTCATCTTGGCCCACAGTAGATAAATTCCCGGTACTCGTCCATATTTTTATCTTCACAGGAATTGATGACGATTAACTAATGGTGAGTACTATTTAATACTTACACCATTTTCCACATTGTGACAAAATGTGAACTGTAATAGATTAAATTTATTTACCACATTGTTGTACTTATTATTAATTATTATTGATGAAATGTAAAACAATTTAAAATGTAGGTAAACTGGAATTGACTATAAGTGTAGTACGACTGTTTGTTAAATTGCATGACTTAATCAAATGTACCTATCTCACTCATATTATAATTTATAATTATACACCTATTTTAAAATGATAAAACAAGGTGTAATTCAAATATCTATAAACCTCTTTAGGGGTCGTTATACAGATTATCATAATGATGAGTACCGTGGGGGCATTGTTGTCGTCATTACGAAAATCTTAAAACGATTTTAGTTATTTCAATTTCACCTTAAATATGCCAAAACTTTTCCACGTGCCAAATTGTACGTATAGAAAATATTTATTAATATAGTGGAAGAGTAAATTTTAAATTGTAAATGAACGCCAAACAGGGTTCTTTCTAACCTACGCGGCGCTGTTTTCAAATAAATGGAAATGTACTGAAATTAAATATTTAGTTGATTTGTCAAGGAGTTTTGTAAGATATTCGACATATATCAGAAAAATATATTTATTTAAAACACAAAATGTTACAGAACTTGCCAGATTTCAAGATGCTATTTAATAAATCACGTTTATTACCCACATAATACTAGTAAATAGTGACGATTTAGGAAAATATTTATGTACGGAACGATGACGTAGGTAATATTTACATACAACAATGTATAAAAATATCATTTGACATCCTTAGAGGAATTGTGTACCTAATTAAGTTGTTACAAATTACTAATATGTTTATTAATGTTAAACTATAATTTTATGGATATGTTAAAAACAACTAGGTTAAAGTAGGCAAATAATTTCAAATGTTTCTATACTGCTGGACATCAACATTTTGTTACAATATGGTGTTTAATGGAATGCATAAAATATGGTGTCGAATAAAGAATTGAAATTTAAATGTTTTTCATTCCAATATTTTTTTACCATAACATTTCTACGAAAATAACCGATAAATATTGCAGAAATTTTATCATCCTTGTGTTTCTTTTTTCAATTTTAATTGAACTCATGCTTTACATTGATTACCGTACTATATTTTCATTTTGAGCTAAAACCCACGCGGCTTGCTTTCACGCAATCCACAAGAATTAATAATAAATTGAACAAGGAATAAATGAAAACGCCGGGGGAACTACAAGGTAGAAAGTTAATGAAAGTGCTGATTCCCGAGCTACCGCTGTGTGATAATTCCTTTTGTTCATTCACTTACTTTGCGACAAAGCGAGGTGCTGTGTTTGGAATTGCAGCAGTCTAATTTGCCTCGACATACACCCACGGTGATTAATTCACGGCGAACCAACTAAATCCATTCCCACTGTTCAGAGAGATGTATGACGAGGGGAATCAGAGGTCATTAATTCTGGCCGCACCATCACTTGTTGCTTATTCAAACTTCAAACACATAAATTATCCCTCGGATTAAAAATATCCGTACTCGCTTCAGATGGGTAATATGAATAAATTAGTTAATCTTACGGAAGCTCTGTGCAGTCCCTCGCTGCTTGGATGTTCCCGGATTAGGCGCACATGTAAGCTTGTTATGTTCGCAATATTGGAAAAGTTTACCGAAGAATACAGGATTAGAAAAGTTCTAGACGGCACTGAAACGACCGAACATCAACTTATAACTTTGTAGGTAATACTGACCTATATGGTATCTCTCTTTTAAGTTTGTCAATGCTTATTTTATTGTGTCATGAAACCAATAGTACTTCGGCATTTATGTCACGGTGTCGCTCGAGAATCACGGATGGATTTATTGCTATTATGCTAATTAAAATTATGCGGGTAATATTTAAATTCATAGAAGTACTCATCAATTTTCAGCTTGAGGAAACTTGAATTTATTCCGTAAAGTTTCATGAATCTGAAGAAGGGAAACTTCGTCTAGTAGTTATTTCAACTTCAAATTCTTCTCGAGATAGTACCCACCACAATCCCGCTTTATTTTAAGAGCTCGTTTAGTTTTGTTTTGTTGTTCAAGTTCCTATTTTAAGCGACCACATAGCGATTTTAAGCATCACAGCGAGGCGGTGACGTGTACTTTACGTAAGTTTAATTGAATTAAAGGCCGTGATTTCTTAATGAAACAGCGTTATTTCACGTTAAGAGTGCGTATTAAGATAGGAAAATATACCTAAACCTCCGATTTCTGAAGCAATTAGAATACTTTTAGTTACCGTAACATGTGACGGAAGACGATTTCTTCCTTGGAACAAGAAAATAGTACCAAATTATTGGAATATTGCGTTTTATGGCAATTTCAGAAATATAAGGAATTCCTTAAAATGGACTTGATAGAATTTCTTGATAGAAAAAATAAAGATATTTTTTTTATTCTATGAGTCATCAGTAGGTATGCTGATAATTATAAATCGAAAATATATTAAGCTAATTTAGTAATGATTTTTCCACATAGGATACTTTATTATTTTATGTATTCGCATTTTGAACTGATGAACTGTCTTGCTTATTTTATGTGACAGCAAATTTACGATTGGTATTTTACATAAATATCCCATAATTTATATCAAATATTAAGCTGATCTAGGTACTGACACCAGCACATCAAGTTATGCTAAACTGTCAAATTTTCCCTAAAGAGCATGAACCTAATTTTTATGTAATAAAGTTGAAAAACTGTCAACGAAATTTGACAGGTAGGGGTAGCTTGATGTGCTGGCTTCTATACATAGCTTGACTCTATCAGCTGTCTCGTCGTACATAAACAAAGTTACAACCCAAATTTGCTATTTTCAAGTACAACATGTTACAATTTGTTATCAACATGAAGCGAGAAAGTTACCCGTTTTAAATTGATAAAACTCAGGATTTACAAAACCATAAATGTTGTAATCATGAACACCTACGTATACCGTAACCCCATACTGATTCAGGCACGCACATGTAAATACACACATGTACATATACCTACACATGTTAGGATTTAATCTCTCAATTGATTTGGCTGTAAACAAGCAAACTTCCAACATATGTATGTGTGTGCCGGCGGCGATAAACATTTAAACATACCAAGTTACAGCAAAATAATTGCGTTTCCATTTGGATATGTGAGCGAGTCCAGCTTGTAACGAACGGGAAGAGCGAATGAAGCGGACCGCGAAACCTTCAAATTGAATTTTAAGCATCCAATTTGTTTGCGCGGTGGTGCCGCCGCCTGTACCGGGTTATATCAACGCGGCATCGCGCTACCCGACTACCCGTGCCCTGTGCCTCCCGCGCGCTCCCACACTCGTAAAGCGATTTTTGCCAGCCGCACTGTGACCTCCAACGAGATTTCGATGAATTATTTATGCACCTACTGCGCGCATGCATTAAAATAAAAACTGCGGTCTCATTACAAAATATGAGGTTTCATCGGATTTAATCTGCACTATAGTGATTTGTTTTACCTGATATTCTATTCATCCTTTTCATCGTCATGTCAAAAATTAAATTATATATGTTTCAATAAGAAATCAGGTTCGTTGACCGTCGTCGTTCTTGCAAAGGTTTTTCGTAGTGCAAGTGTAGCACAGAGAGCACGACAAATGAAACGTTAACTTGTTTGTTTGCGTTTTGGGTTCTATAAATATCTATATCCTCATATCCTGCGTGTGTCTTAGTTTAATTTGCAAAGGTCTGTTTAGATTTTTATGGTTACATGACTGAAGGCCTCGAATGGCCTAACACTGTCTCCTAAGATACAGGACTACCTAGTTTAGGGGACAGGGTTACATAATCTGTGTAGATTTATGTAGATGTACCATGTTATGTACATGTACATCTGTTTTTGTGTATCATGAATCTTGTGTGTATCGTAATAAACATTATTATTTTTAGATATACCGATAATTTCTAACGATTTAATTCCGGGAGCATTAAATTCCCCCATGTACGTAACTAAGTAGGTCGCTGAGGTAAGGCTGGTATTTTATATTTCGTGGAACTATTTCACGCCCTCTTGGTATTTCGCTCCAATATCAGTTATCTTCAACTCTCAAAATTCTCTACACAGTTGGAGGCGAGCGTATTATACTAATGTAGATCGTAAACGATTTTGCACATCATATCCTATAATTTATTTTGGACAAAATGTTTATTAACTATATTTTACTAGTTAGGTATATTCTTAGTACCCTAGTGACTGATATTTTGATGATGATAATGAAGAACTACTTATGATGATAATGATTGAGTAAATAATTTTGATAATTTCTAGGGTGAACAGTATGTAACAGTAAATAAACGGATTGTACTGCGAGATATTTACTAAGGCTGTCTATAGCGGCCGGGTTAAACCTAAATAAACAATCATACATCTGAGCTTTGAACTCTAAAGATTGTTTTATCGGTAGATTTGTTATCCTGACGTAACCCCTTTCATGAAATATAAGACGGAAAAATATACTTTGGAAATGTAAAGGATTGATAGATGATTTCCATCGTTTCCGATTTGATAGGTGAAGGAAAGAAAATAATAGTTTGTATTTTCCTTTTGACCTTCTGGTACTTGTAAAACTCAATAAAAGGAATATCTCTTTCTTTGGTCCGTATTTTTATGATAGAGGCTGCATTTGTTACGTATAGGTACATAGAAAGATAGGTACATAAAGAAGATTATTTTGGGTTAACAGAAAAAACAAGAAAAATGCGAGACAGTAATGTTCTGAGTAAGAACTCAGAACATAAAAAGTAAGAACTTTTTATTAAATATTTTCGCACTGGAACTACATACAGAAATTACACCAATGGAGCAAATAAAACACATTTCCATCCATCCTGTGTGCGGTGGATGTAGAACGGGCGGCGGTCAGTGGGTCACGCTCGCTCACGCAGCATCAGGCCACACACAGGCACATTCTTTGATAATACTTTGGCTACATACCTACCAACACGTTTTCCAGAGACGTTTAAAAAACAATTGAAATACAAAATGAAGCCTGTACTTATACAAAACGCTGCGAGCGACGGTCACAATAAGATAAAATAGTAGATAGTGAAGTGCTTCCCAACTACGCTTAAGACCGTCAACGCGCTGAAATAAACTTCTAAAGACTATGCGACGCATTAGAATTTCAAAAATGCTTTGCTTTCCGAAGTGTCTTAAGACTTTTGCTTCCTGGCCAGTACAGTTCTACTGTTAGAGGTTCTTTAGCTATTACGTAAGATAAAATAAATTCAATACTTTTCTTTGTGTGTAGCGAGAAATGTAACTTAATTAAATTAATTTTAACTAAATCTTCTTAAAGATATTCCTTTCAATTACGTGATTCTAGTCCAACAGGGGTGGAAACTTTAAGGATAAGAGAGTTTATCGTATGTTAAGCATTTAAGCCTATATTTACTTCGTTGACTGAAGTAAACGCACGTAGTAAACTTACTAACATTGGTACCAACCTACATAATGCTTCTTCTTTTGATCTTGTTAATTTGTACAAGTTCTACATACCTAAGGAGAGTCTGAATAAAAAAGGCGGGCAAAGCAAGTCATTTGCTCACATTCGAGCAAATGAGTCCTGTGTGCAGGTAAGACAGCGAAGCGGCTGAGCGCGTTACATAATTCACGCCTCTTCAAACACTCACTTTTATTTTACAGCTTACGCGCGTCGCTTCTGATGTGCTCACAAAGTGAGAGATCTATTTACAAAGCGCGCGAGTTAGTTATTGCATCAGCATTGTATGTGTTTATTTAACACTGTCAACTGAGAGTCACTCGTGCAGTCACTTACACAACAGCACGCCACCATTATCTATACACCCCATATTCTTTACATTAGAAACTTTCAAAACGTATGTTTTTTTCAGCTCGTAACCAAATTGTAAGAACGGTCGAAGTATCAATGTTACAAAGGTTATTCATACAAATTTAATAAATGAACGGCTAAGATTAAAGATGAAAAAATTATTTATTTGCAAAACATGTGTATATAATAATACATGGTGGGATGCTTGTCATAGGTGGTACAGATATTTTTGCACAACATGTTTGACCATGGCTGGTGTACAAAATAGATCGAAAGACCAAAGAAAATAGGCCAAGTTTTCAAAAGGTTTCTTAAAAACTTGGATAGCGTTGTCTACAGGCTCAGTAGCTTCTCTGTAAAAGGCATGAATTAATAAGAATATCCTTTCATAGATTAATTACATCAAAGGCAGTTTATTGTCAAAGGCAAAATGGACGTAAAATATTTTTGTAAGCAACTTTATTACAAAATATTAGGTGATATTTTTTATTGAATCAGGATAAAGTTGGTGAGCTGAGTTGGAATAATAGATCTAATAAATTGATTTATACTAATGTCAGAAATGGGAACTTGTGTTGTTGCCTTTACATTTTGTTTTTGTTGCATTTGCCATAAAAAAGAACTAATATCTGATAACAGATGTCGAGACATTATTTTTATTCAGCAGATACTTTAAAAGCATGTTAATTTGGTCACGGAATACAAATATCTCTGTGGATTAGTATGCGAGCGGTGGCTGCAGGTGCGCTGAAAACTGATCGCGGCATACGACCATACGTGATGCGCCTTAGTCAGGCTATGAGGAGCAAAATGACCGCGTTATCGCCTCACTGAATTTCTTAACGATAATCTGAGAATGAAGGGGAGAATGGCTTTTGTGCTGAGCAATCGGTCTACACGATTTAGCCATAATAAAGTCAACGTATCGAAATGGCGGACGACCAATGTGGCGCGGCGGGCGATGGTCCGCCTGCGACGCAGGAGGATGTTTGTACGATCTACAAATATTTGTTCCGGGTGTTCTGGGTATTTCCTATGTATAATAAAAATATCTATCTATGTAATGTATTGTATATCAGTCATCTAGTCCCTATAACACAAGCTCTGCTTAGCTTGGGGCTGGATGATGCTGTGTGGGTTGTCCAGCATTATTATATTATATATGTTATAGTAGTGCATAACAGCCACCATGTTATGATACCTAAACAGATTGACATCCATTTTTATTATGTTGATCAAAGTTTACTTCTAACATAATAAACAAGAGAGAAATCTTGAATATTGATTCAGCCACAGCCTGTGAGAAAGGGACATCCCGATATGGGCTTTAGAAGAATGTAAGTAGCGATGTAGTGTTATACGTGCATTTCACACGTAATGAGACCATTTACATAATAAAAAAACAAAGTCAAGTAAAATAATATAAAAAAAAGTAAAATAAAAAATCCTTCATCCTTGTCACCTAGCAACGTGTCCAGAAGACTGACAGCGTTGCCACAACACATAAACAATTTTGCATAACCTTACCTTGTCTGTAAATATAAGAAAGCTGTGATTGTGAAATCGAACCCGAAGCGTTAAGCTGACGTACTTCCATAACAATAGACATCAGACAACACTGACGCGCAAAAGAGTCTACTGCATAGTCTACTCCGATCATCTATAATAAACAACTAATGTCAACGTAATAGGGGGCAAAAAAATAATATTAAAATTCCATGTAGGCGAAGTCGCTTGTAGTTTTTAATAAATAATTCAAGTCAAGATCAACATTTTCTGTACCCATATATGAAAATAATAATATTGTTATCTCTACATAAAAAAGAACTTAACTAACTCTTAAAAACTGGTATCTCTTGAGATGGTCAAAACCTTTAACCACTTTGACGGTTAGACAGCAACTTCTAAGATTTTGGTCCCAAGTGCTAGGATTAATAATAAAAACGTAGGATTTACTGAAAAAGGCATGTTTAAATAGATTATCGCACGCCTTGTTGGCTTGGTACTAGAATAAACTAAGGGAATGGTTTACCTATTCTATCGAACCGGGTAAACTAGCAAATTTGTCAATATGTGGCCAACTCCGTCTTGGTGCTACGCAAGAATACAAATGCATAATATTAAAAAAATATGCATCAGCAATACTCTACCTCGTTGGTCTAGTGATCGCAAACGTGACTGCTAAGTATGAGGCAATGAGTTCGATTCCCGGTTCGAATAATAAAACTCCAATGACATATTTGTCATTGGGATTTTTCATAAAGAATTTCTCACTAGCAGCACGGAGTCTGGATGTGTTCCCGGTTGGTGGCAATAGGCCTTATTTCAAGGCACTAAAAACATGACTGGTATATTGAGTGTACTGTAGGTATATCTCTGCCCAATCCTTCGGGGAATACAGGCGTTTTTTTTTTGTGAATATGTAACTACGAATTATACTATCGTGTGCTATTTTCATGTATCAACACAATAGTCAACATCTCGTTCTGTTATATTTATTCATTAGAAAAATATCTATCGGGACCTCATTAACTATTCAACTAATAAAACTTTATTATCAGTAGTTTTAGTATCTCTGGAAGGGAGAAAATGTTAACCATGTTATTGTTTACAATTCAATACAGTACACCATTACCTATTGTTCAGGAGTAATCTTCCTACGTGTTGTTTATTTCGTTATAAAAGCTAATTCGATTCGAGTCAAATTTGTTTAAATCCCCACACTGCAGCGTCAACCGGTATTACCGGTAAGTACTGTAACCAGCCTCGATAACGTTTCATTGTTAATATTTTTGGTACTTGCAAGTTTAAGTAGGTATTGTAGAGGTTTATAAATAATGCTGGACAATCCACGCAGCATCATCTAGCCCCAAGCTAAGCAGGGCTTGTGTTAGAGGTACTAGATGACTGATATACTTAAAACAATACATTACATAGATAGATATTTTTTTATTATATATAGCAAATACCCAGAAATCCCGGAACAAACCTTTGAAGATTGTACAAACATTTGTCCTAAGGCGGGAATCAACCCGCAACCTCCTGCGACGCAGGCGGACCTTCGCACGCTGCGCCACATAGATCGTCAAGGTTTAATGTTTATACCTTATTATATACAGGCTGGTAGAACCTAAGTTATCTATGGTTTCAAACACTCAAGTAAGAGGCGAATAGTTTCAAAGATGAGATATGTCGACCGTGTCAGGGAAGATTCTTGATTTGTAATGAAGTGAATTACTTAATAAGGCCATACAATCAGCAAAGCCCTATTTTTTTAATAATTAGATATGCCAGTCAACAGTATTCAATGGTAAAAGCATAGCTAGACAATACTTAAAAAGCGTTGACGAATTTGCAGAACTAATATTTTTGGGAAGAAGACGAAAATACTTTTTATTTTCGACACCTATCCTTCTAACCCTGAGGTTAAGCTAGCAGGAAATGATCTGTGGCATCAAATCCGTATAAATCACTACACAAAGTTTAAATAAATATGCTTTTAGCACTTTTAATGCCTGAATAACTCATTGTAAAGAGTTAATATCATTGTATCATGTTAAATTGCATCAAGAGCCAAACAATAATTACGGCTGCCGAAATTGCATACACCGAATATTCAATTTCGTTCTAGTTTCAGCCAAATAAACAGATAATAGCGCATAGTTACACAACATATTATTGAATATATTAATATTTGAACGTTGGTTTTGAACTTGCAAACAAAATGAATTTTCTAAATATTAACTGTCATAATAATTTTAAACTTGATCTTCTCTTAGTATTTTCATAGGTAACCGTTTCACCAAGTTCCTCTTCATCTTTATAGCCAAATCTTCAAATCTGTCTCTCTGAAGTGTAAGGAACATCATCATGTTGTTCCCAACTATGTTGTGGTCGGCTTCCAGTCTAACCGGATGCTGCTGATTACTTTTACAGGGAGCAACTGCCAATCTGACCTCCACAACCCAGTTACTGAGCAACCCGATACCTCTAGGTAAGACTGGTTGTCAGAATTTCGGGCTTCTGACTACCCGTAACCACGGTCAAAGATCTACAAATGACAGCCGCGACCAACGGCTTAACGTGCTTTCCGAGGCACGGAGGATTCTCAATATGTTACGAACGATCTACAGACTGACCTCGGCAAGCGTAGCGTACCTTTAATCAATCCGTATAGCGGTTTTTATTTAGCCATGAGCTCCTCACGATGAAGCTTATGGCTATTATGGTTTATAATTATAACTGGTAGTTTTATCTTTAAACGATGACAAAGCGAGCACAAAATAGAAGAAAACTTGACAAAATTATAACATTATAAAAAGGGTAAACTGAGTTACATGAGCACCAACAATCTTCAAAATGCACATCTACTTAATGGTAATATGCAACACACTCGTCCATACATTACAAGTACACAGGCACCACATACTTTGTTCTACCACCCACTGGTGTCGCCGTGTTCGGGTAATAGCAGTATCGTTTGGTACGGCTGAGTGCATAATTTATTAGGTCTCTCATCAAATTTATGTTTTAAACATGGAACATGGTGTGTTTTCTGTGAAAACACACATGCCCCCGTCTTCTATGAACGAATCTTTTAAAAATTATACTGCTGTAAAAGGTACACTTCGCTAGAAAAACAGGACAAAATAATCTTCACACAAAAAACTGATAAACAATTATTTTTTATGAAAAAGAAAAAGTTCATAAGAGAGGATCGCGAACAAGCCAGAGCCCTCGTGATTAATGATGAACACGACACCATTCAATTTAATTCCAGAAATTCCTGTCCAATAAGATAAAAAGAGAAAGTTTTATGCCTTTTTTATTTATTTTTAATGAAATCCCCACTTTGTCGTGACGAAAGGTACGTCGCTTCAATTAAGATTTCAGTATTAATGATGGGGCGGCCGCCGGACTTTTCCAAAAAGCATTTTAGAAATCATAACAGTTTGTCTATCGACCGGCTTAATTAATGCATTAAAAGTTGCGGAAAGGAATAATTAAATAATAGGGCACTTTAATATAATACTTTTACTTCTCTTCATTGGTTTACACGTTCAAGTAGATGCTGCAGCTTGAGGCCTGTTGTAAATTCGCTGGCAAGGGCTTTTGTTTCAACCATTGGCAGTATAAATTTGAAGAAGGCTAACTGCACATTAACACCTTCACATAATAGAAAATGAAATGTTTGTCGGTCACTTGTCGTTTGAGGTGTTACGTTAGGCAAAGTTTGAAGGCTAATTTAATAAGCACGTTTTGTCCCCCTACTGAGCAAAAGCCTCCTTCTCTCTTTTTCAAGCACGTTTATAGATGATTGCGTTCCAGTCTTTTTAGAAGGAGTTGAGTACGTAGTGCCATCTTAGTATTTTGATAAATTAACATAAAAATAAACGAGATCATGAACCCTATAAAGGTATTATCTAGCTCCAAGTTCACGTGACCAAACCACGTACAATACGTATTCACGGATCGAGCAATCTAATCTACACATTTTCAAGACAAAATAATCGGGTCTCCGCCCAAGATAATCCGACCACGTAGATAGCAGGTACCTACGTAAGCAGGGCACATAATTACGTGTAGGCAATACTACCCATCCCTGTCCTTATAAATGGAGACTGTGACTCAGCTATCTGGCTTCATCAAGTCTACATCAATCTTTTTGCTCGGCGCAAGTTTTTTACTTTCATGAAGTTATTTGGCAGTTCAAGTAAAGTAGCCATATAAATTGAATTGTAAACTAAATTCATTCTAAGTATATAAAACATCAAACGGCGAAAATATAACAACCTAATTGGGAGTTATATATTTGAGACTTTTGGGTTAGAACTAAGGCCATGGGATTCGTGTGCCCATTTAGATTTTCGGCACTTCGCTAAACGTTTGGTCGACTCTTGACGTGACCAGAGGGCTTGCCTTTTTTGTGGCCAATGAATTAGCATTGCCATGCAATGTTAAAGCATTGCCAGCATTTTGGGTGAAAATTTCATCACCCTGTTTAACTAGGTTGTGGATTAAAGATTGAAGCCTACTTTTATATAAAATACCAACTGGTGTCTGCTGCAGCTGTTCAGGGGTTAGATTGAGATCAACATAATATATAGGCGGGAAAAAGTTAAACATATGATGAGACTTTGCGATTCATAATAATATATGTACCAACAGTATGTAAACTATACGCGTTCGAGTTGATTTAGTTACCTGTAGTCAGAGACTGTTTAAACCCACCTAAGAGTTAAACTGTTCGAACAGTTAAATGCTCATTAGTTCACACTAAGGAATACAATATTGTTGGCTTGACCCTTTCTATCCCATGTAGCAGAAATCCAATTACCTATAACTAGCACTGTGAACGGGTTAACTTTATTATTCTGTATATCGATAAAACAGATAACCCGTTCAAACACCTTCAAGATCACTTGTAACAATTACGGGTAACTCCTTTCCCTCGAAACGGCAAGGGTAACCTTATGTATGGTTAAAGGTTACGTTTATACAATAGCTGTTCATTTGAAGAGGATCCATTAAAATATAAGATTGGGTTAAAGGGATAAACACAGTGTAACGCATATTTTAGAAGTTTTTTTTATCATCCCTTTACATAACTCTCTTGAAAATCTTTGATACGGATAACCGAAATGGTTGACGGTTATTTTTTGTAAACATATACCTGCCTCCTTTACATTTTGGATTTGGGCGTTGCCATTTTGGTGAAATCAACTGTTTATTACACGTAACCGGTTTTTGGTCGGTAAAGAATCAGTATCAAAAATATACATAGATTTGCCCACAATGTAGGTACTCGTACATCTTCGGCCATCTTTGTTTTACTCACATCAGTAATTTGTGTTACATTTAGAGTCACCTTTGTTAACAACTAGAAAAAAGGAGTGTAACCCTTTATTTTACGTTATCTGACTTACGTATATTGAGGTTAAAGTCATAAGGTCGAAAATTATGTTAATATCAAACCCACGCCACGCCAGTATCGATTTATTATTATCTTCCATTTGGTTTTTAAATATAAACTCTTACATTTTGTTTCCCAATAAACAGTCGCTCTATCGAAGCGTTTTCATATCAAAGTGTCATTTTTTGTATCGTTCACCGTCATTTGGACACGAAGATAATGCGAACAAATGCGTGGGCTCGGGTTCTTGGAACCTTTTTCAATAAATGTGGAAAAGCCTTCGGTAACCGCTGAACTGGAACTTGTAGATGATGCAGGGATTATGAATAAAAAATGTGATTAAAAGAGTTCGAAAATACCGGATTGGTTTTTTTCAGATGAGAATAAATTATTCATACTCTTCTATAAACTTTGTATAACGTCCAAATTAAGTTTATTTTTTATTTTCTTAAGAACAGCTTTATATTAGGTACTTTAAGATACTTACTACCTTTTTATTAATGGAGTCTAGTCGCGAACTCGCTAATTAAATTTAACTCCAATTTAGGGTGGGAACTATCGGGTTTAGTACATAATAAAATAGACTTTGTATTTGCGCTACTTTCATAATACTTAAATGCGTCCGACATTACAGACTTTTAGCTTAACTTCACATCTTTACGGTCGTCGTTGTGACATTTTATGGGCGTCGATTTCACTTGTCAATTGTGTAATAAACTTCCGTCTTATGCCTCCCATTCCTATTGGATTTAAGCTCACTCCCTACGAAATTGTCTCCTGCTTATTTTGTTTTTTGCTTTATACTTAAAATAGTACTTTGAAGCGTGGTTTCTCGCTTCCAACGACAAATGTATGCATATGAATGATAATTATGTACATGAATGTTGAAGTTGCTAAGAACGGTCCTATAGTTCTGAAATGTAACATGTTCTTTTAATCTATGCCTGAGATAATTACCATTTCAAATGAGAATACCGCAGCTATGTTAACGAAATATCATGTTGTTTACTTAGTAACAGCGACATAGCAAAACATTACGATTAGTATACTCACATACGAATGTATGTAATAAACAAGATTGATAACATTTCCCGAAACTTGTCCACTAATAAGTAACAGAAGTTGGTGAACTTTTATGGCAGGACTAAATATGGTCATGTTAAGTTTCTTTTTAGAATCTATTAGACACCGAAGTTATAATATCGGATCCCGGGGCAGAGCGTCGTTTACTATCACTTAACTCATTTTTATATTCGCCATTTTGGCTTGCTCGCTGTCCCAGATTCGCTATGAATACAGAGTGGAGCCACCCATAATACGATACATGGCCTACTTTGAGAGGGATCCTCGGAGCTGCGCCACTTGTTTACATTGAACTTACGTGTCTTGTGCGTTTGTAGCGTATCGCAGCCGTAATATTTGTGTTTTTCCGTCGAGCTACGATCGACACGTAATAACTGTATTCTAAACATTTGTCGAGGGTATCCAATTTGAAGCTTATAATATGCTGACTTTATGGGTACCTATACCAAACATACAGGGTGAAAAGTAGAAGCAGGCCCTAATATAACAGTACAATATAGAAGTCACCAACTTTAACACAAGAAAATCCTTATTTTTTTTCGAAAATAAGTCGGACTACATTTAGAAATTTATTGAAAAGTTACCTGAACCGGGACTCTAACCAACTCAAATGCTCAAACGAAAATCATGTATTTTTATTAGAATATTAAATTGTGTCATCCTTGAGGAACGAAACTCTAAAATAAATATAGTATTTAATTTTAAAGGACGGTTGTGTCATAAAAATATACGATGTTCTTATTCGCATTTGACTTTGTTCGGTTTCCAGTTCAGGCAAGCGATTAATCGAAATTGGTGGTTTTAGACTTACTTATATTCCTTATGAGTGCAGGTTTCTTTCCTCATGATGTTTTCGTTCACCAATGTCAATAAAGTCTGAGATAAACTTAGAAAGTAAAAATTATGAATTGAGAAAGTCACATTGGTAATCGCCCGGATTTGAGACCACAGCTTCGAGTATGAAAGACGATGCCTTAACCAATGGGCCATCACGTTACTACTAATTAATAAAACAAGCTGTATGTTTTCTTTAAGTAAAAAAAAATCACATCAATATTTATGGTAGGTACTTACCCTACAGGGCCTGTTGGAACTTTCACCCTGTATAACTGCGACAAGGGGTTCATATATCGATATCTATGCGACGTATAGCGTTAGAATGTTGAATCTAAATTTGGTTTACCGGTTTACCGCATGCCCGTAACCCGTTTCCCTTACTTACAGTGAAACTCAACGGTTGAATATATGTATAGTTATATAGACATGTTGTAGTTGGCGCAATGGGTAGCACACCCAGGTTTTTATACGAAAGAGTTTTTGCGCGTATAGAAACTATTTAATTATAACTTGTGAATATTATATTGATAAGCCCCCGTTTTATACGGTTTCACGTCTTGAGTAAACATCGAGATTTATTTATTATAATGGAATTTTAGTATGAAAGTTACTTGAAAAAAAACGAAAAATATATGTAACTGATGGTGAAAACCGCACGAAAGGCTGTTGCGCAAGTAAGAAAACCAACGCAGACACACAGAAAGATACGAAAAACGACTTTGTTTTAAAATATTTTTAGACTATTATATTATGTATTATTATATTATGATAAGTTTTAATTTTACTGTTAAACTCATGAAACATGTTCTTCACAAATAAAGCGATATTCCGAAATATGAAGCTACGTTTTCTACGTGATTCCAGGTAAAACCAAGCATTTTAATTGCAGAGGTAGGTAATGATACAAAAAAGCTCATGTAATTTGAATATTAATTTACTGATACAGAAAATAAACCCAAAGCCACAGAGAGCACCGAAGGGCACGTCGGCTATAAGATTAATCAGCCGCGACAGATTACTATCACCAGGAAAGTTTCTAATATTGTTGGTATAGGCCTCTAAGGTGGACCGATAACCTGGTGACGGTCGCGGGAACCCGCTGGATGCGAGTAATACCCCGTAGTAGTAACCCGCTGGGGAGGCAAGTATGTATGTCTGGTATGCCCAACAGTGGACGTCTTTCGGTGGATGACTAATATTGTTCCTTAATGAATAAATAAGCCTCTTGTTTTTTCTCAGTTTTCCATGAAATTTTACTATAATTTGATTAGCATGCAACAAAGTATAAGTAGCAATAAGTTCAATTATTGAAATTACTTTTTTGATTTCTAATTTATTCTTACATTTAAATTATTATGAATTACTTAGTGAGAAACCCTCTACAAGTTCAAGGTTCCTCCTCCATTATTATTCATTGTTTTCTATCTCTGTCTTTCGTTTGCCATATATCTTTGTTATCGTCGAATGTTACCATAAGAAAACGATAACGTTTTTGGGAAAGTATGAGCATTGGTCAGTTATAGGTTAAACAAGAAAGCAAAATACCAATTCAGTGTAATAATGATAGTTAATATTCATAATGGTTGTAAAGCAGGGTATAGTGGTGTGACCTCTCTAAATCCTTAGAGTTTATAGGTGCAGTTTATTGAATAGTGAATATCTGGAATTCAGTCGGGTGGCAGTGGGCGAGTCGACCACAAGCAGAGCAATAAGGCGTGTGAAGCGGTCGGGCCTTGTCTTAATTGTCAATAACCGTGAGTCCCGGCGCGCCCAAGCCCGCTCTCGCCGAATAATTAACGAACTTCCGCGATTTTCGAGTTTGTAAATTGCCTCATGGTCTCGTCGACCCGCGTCCTGGTTTGCTGATATAAATTATGTGCGCAGAAAATTAATCTTAGTGATTTAAGAACACCCTTTATTCTCAGGCTTCTATTTAAATCTTATTCTTACGAAGTTCTCTAATGGCAAGTTTCTGCATTACGGAAAGTGCCTTTTTGTTTTATCAATAGATAAAGTAGCTGTAGCACAGAATACAGATTAGTGTAGGCGTTATTGTGAAATGAAGCCGACATTTATCGGTAATGTCACCTCTTGCTGATTTTCCTAAAAGATTTCGAAATAAAATCCTGATAAAAGGTAACGGAAGTCGACGTTTCGTATATTATTTCCGTTTTCGGGGAAATTATAATAAGACTTAGCAGCGCCTCGCTCGGCTCCCGTTGTGATTGTGTGGAAGTGTTTTCAATAATTACGTTATTGGAGTAGTAGGTACGGTTGTGTTTATGCTAGTCGATAAATACTGTGCGCGTATATATTGTATTAAATTACAGAGACATACATGACGTAACTTTAACACTGAGCACGAGTCTCGGCGAGGAGAGTTGTGGGATCCGGCGCGAGTGCGAGCATAAACTGAGAATTTACAAGCCCACGCCTTTCATTAAAATGTAAACAAGCTTCCATATAATTCGTGGTACGTAAATACATCAGCGGGGATCACAAGGGCGGGGTGCACACAACCTAACTGCGGGAATGTTTTATGGTCAACATTAACCGCAATACGGTTGACCCTGAGAGCTCATCTTCCCGAGACTAAATGCACTTAAACCAGCGTTTTAATACTTTAGGGCGTGCGTATGTGAAATTTGTTATGAACAACGTTAGTTTTATGATTTTGCTGCGTAATCAATGTTTCGTCGTCAACTTTATAATACATAGTAGACGATATTTAGATAGATAGTTGCTTTTGTTTAGAACTCGGATCCATGGTCCAGTTTTAGTAAGTTACGAGTATTTGATACAGATTTCTTTTCAGAAAATAGGTCATTGAATTCGATTTATGTTTCCAGGTATTTTTTTTATAATTGGACACTTGAAAAGGTTTCAGCCATGTTATTATTACATTATTATATTCATTTAGTTTCTTTCCATCCAAAATTCGGCTATCCAAACATTTTGCGCGAAGACTGTAGAAATATAATACCTAATTGATTACAGCGGTGTTTATAATAGATATTATTTTAGTAGCGGGTTTAGGCGCTCTGTCTGAGATTTTTATTAGATCGAATACTTTATTATGGTAAGACGTCGGTAGATATATTACTTTTTGCTGGTAGAGAGTAGAGGGAGACCAAAGAAAATATGGATGGATTGTGTGGAAGATGATATGGCTAGAAATGAGGTGAGATGCTATTGAGATGACGGCAAGTAGAGATCTTTGGAAGAAGAAAACATGCTGCGCCGACCCCAAATGAATTAGGATAAGGGCAGGAGGATGATGATGATGATGCTGTTTGTTAGATCCTCAGCTATGTTCTGTAATTGCTGGTTAAAGGGGTTCCGGCAAAACTGTTGTAAGGACCACGGAAAATAACTACACTCCCACATATTTTTGAGTCTATCTATCGCTTTATATTGTACATTTATGATTATGCCACTTTTTGTTTCCAGCAAAACATTACGAAGTGATGAAGGGCGGGCGTTTTCGGGGACTTTTATATCACGGACATTACATCTTACGTAATTATTGACGTCCAAAAAGTGCTGCCTCTCAACTTAACTCGAATAAAAAAAAAAACTATTATTTATTTTTACTTTACCCTTAAGAGACACAAACTCGTGCCAGTTATTATACATAAAAGTAACAATGCGACCGCACAATTAATTACTTAATTGCTGTACCCCGCACTTTTACCCGCTCCTTAGATTCGTAGCGTGATGTTAAATAGCCTATAAACTATAACAATTTTTCAAATCGACTGGTAGTTGCAGAAATTAGCGCGTTCAAACAAAAAAAAACAAACAAACTCTTCAGCTGTATTATATTACTTGCTGTTGCCCGCTCATCCGCGTGGATTATTGGGTCTTATTGTTTTCGCGTACCCGAATTCTTTTCCTAAAACGAATCAGCTACCTGCCAGTGAAAATCCTGTCAAAAAACAGAAATATAGATTAAAACATAAAAAGTGTTTTTATATTCTTAAAAACCTACTAATGTATTTATATTCGTACAAATGCATTTGTAGGGTGCCTACGTAGTATATAGTTTATTTATATAAATTCTAAACACACTGGAAATAAACTCAGATTAGAACGCAGCGAACTCGCGCAGGCGAACTCCATGGTCATAACGACTCGCGCATGACCGTTTACCTGATAGGTTTCAGGTTGATTTTCAGTAAAACTTCTTCTTGTCAAAACGTCAATGGTGAAAATATTATTCATTAGTTGTGCAATCTTTGTTATCCATATTCAATATTTCCCTCGAACTGAGCTAAGGTATACATGGCTCATACCATTACTGTTGTGTACTCCTTCTAAATGGACGTCCGATGTGGCGCGGCGGGCGAAGGTCCGCCTGCGACGCAGGTGGTTGCAGGTTCGATTCTCGCCTTGGGACAAATGTTTGTACGACCTACAAATATTTGTTCCGGGTGTTCTGGGTATTTTATATGTATAAAAAAAATATCAATCTATGTAATTTATTGTATTAAGTATATCAGTCATCTAGTACCCATAACACAAGCTCTGCTTAGCTTGGGGCTAGATGATGCTGTGTGGACTGTCCAGCATTATTTATTTATTTAAATATATTCGCGTTTACATTTAGTAAAAATATGTTACAAAAATCTGTTGTGGTTGTTAAAGCTGTCTTGTGTTTACATTACAAGCAGAAACTTCATTTTTATTTATTTGTATAGACAAGTGTAGATTCTTCTATGTAGAAACACAAGAATGACTTGTGTTTATTTATTTTTCTTAGCCAGTACTCCCACTTCAAAGAAGTTCTTATTCTTCAAGTGATATGAGCGGAAGTTGTATGAAAACCGAGAAGTTACTCGACCAACGTTTAATCTTCATTGAAAGTTACTTGTTTTGTCCGTTATAAAGGTGGGAGAACTCATAATGTAATAAAATAACACGGAGCTGGTCTTGCAACAGCGGAACTTCAAGACTAGTTCTTGGTAGGATTGTAATGAGAATAAAGGAACTCAACAGGGATAGTTACTAAAGTTTAGTATTGAAGATACTAATGTAAGTAAAAACTGAGCGGTAAGAAAATCATAATCCTCGTCTTATGTCTCAAATTATGTTAACATTTACTGATAGAACTAAAATGATGGAAACACAAAGAGCATAAAGGATGGATTTAAAGGTTGACCTTTCATACGCCTGACTTTTACTGACCTACTGTATCAGAGGGCAAAGGTTGACTGTAAGAAAAATATAGGATGAAAAGGTTGAGCTAAGACGTCCTTTCCACCCTGTATTTTGCTACGAGTTTAGTACACGATTAGGGGCAACGAATTAAACAAAGAATTAAATATACATAATAAATTAAAATGTACACAAAAACGAATTGCTTGTTATGAAGACTTTAAAAAAAATCCTCTTATCTTCATCTTATTGTAACTGTTTCAAAGATGATAATTCTATCTTTCAGGGGCCCGTGGTGTCCTGAAATACAGGCCTCGATTTAGTTTAGGCACCATTTTCCCACGAATAAACATTGTTACGAGTAGTATCACATACATAATAAATCCAGTTAATAAGCGTAATTATAAAATAAATGTGGTTTCCGTTTTAACTAATGCAAACCATATTGGGGAATCCTTGATCAAATACTGAATTAAGTATAATTTGATATTTCCAACAAATAGTAGCAATTTGTTGGAAATATACACGTTACTTCAACAACACAATGTTGCATATTTCTATATATAGTATATAGTTTTTATTTATTTATTTTGGCATATTGGTGTGTGCTAGCTAACATGTAGCAAATTATTTAATTTAATGATTTATAAAGATGATTGACATAATTATTTATTATTTGACATAAATGTTGTATAGCTTCAAGTTCTTCAAACTATCAGACAGAGGTGTTGCTGGGGAGTTTGTTCCGCCACTTCTTCTTCCCAGCAAAAACACTAGGAAGTGGTGAAGGGTGGGCGTTTTGGGGGACTGTCTTTTGTAAACGTTTTTTTTTGACGTTCAAAAAGTACTGATTCGCAGCCTAATTTGAATAAATGAATTTTGATTTGATTTGATTTGATTTGATTTATATTCCAAGAAGTATACTCTCTCAATTCCCAGAATATTCTGCCGATATTGAACTATTTAGTCAACAATGCTAGTTTGTAATAAATTTATAATATTCTCGGTAGAACATAACGAAAATCCACTGAGGTACTACTATAGGATCGCGAGCTCTAAGTACCTTTAATAGGTAATTAATTAAATTAGCGTAAGATCCAGAGGTGCATGACTATGCAGCTCTCCTTAGTCGGAACAATATATTGAATTTGCAAGGTTAGTAGAACTATATAGCAATATATTGTGTTTACTTAGGTGATATCGTGAAGCAAGGTTGTGTGTGTACCTGTATTGTTCTTTAACCTGTTTTAATACATTTGTAAACATTTCTCAATCACGGCTGCTACTCATTAGCATGTACCAAGCGAAGTCACATATTATAGTGACGTCACGACTTATACGCATACCCGTCACAAATAACGTGACCGTCCCTCGTTCGGTTGACCGAGATAATATGGCAATTTACAACGTCATTTATTTTGCTTCTTCCTTTTATTAAATTATTCATGTACCTACACTAGTAACTCGGAAATAATACCCTTGTTACTAGTAATAAAGTCTCGGTCACTATTTATAATGGTTTGTTAACTTAAGGTTTATGACGTGTATATCTTCTTAAGCTCCGCAACATTATAATGTACAGTGTCCAATATTATGATCGTTTACTGAGGGGGTCGTGTTCAGAGCTGAACATAGCATTACATAAACATCACGGGAAGACACAGGCTTTCAGCCCAAGCACATTTTGTCAGTTATTTCGTGGCTAAATAAAAGCAGCCACACGGGTTGGTTAAAGTAAAAGCTACGATTGCCGGGTCAGTCTGTGGATGGGTGACCGTTCGTAACATATCGAGACTCCTCCGTGCCTCGGAAAGCACGCTAAGCCGATGGTACCAGTTGTCATTTGTAGATCTTTGACAGTCGTTGCGAGAAGGCAGAAAACCGAAAGTCTGACAACCAGTCTTACCAAGGGGTATCGAGTTGCCCTGTGACTGGGTTGTGGACGTCAGGGACCGTGTAAAACACTGGTATCTAGCTGGAATCCGACCCCAACATAGTTGGGGCAAGGCTACGCAGATGATGACATTTAAGTCTGATGTAACCGGGAGCGAGCAGGCAAAAATTTATGGTGTAATTGTGGTAAAAATTTAGTCATGCTGCCATGGCCCTGTGTCTCATGCACGGGGTTATAGGTTTAAATAAGAGCTAGTACCAATGTGACTAAGTCAATAAATATGTACTTTCTAAGTTTATCTTGGAAATCACTGTCACCGCTCTTGTAACTGTCACTTAAAATACATATGAGTCTGCAATCGCCTTTCCGCTTTCAGCAAGCCTTGTGATCTACGCTAATGCCTTCTCTGTATGAAAAGCGGCCTTTGACCATCCTCCTTGTCTCTTCGGATTTCTAAATGCTGAGGATCGTGACCACCTCCTCACAGCAAGACGCTCGATGCCATTTGTTCCGGTCTAGTACCAAGTGTAGAGCATCGTGGACTATCGTGTCGAAAGTGGTGCGGATTTGTTCAGTCCAACGTGGGCTTCCACGTGGTCTGTTTCATTGCACTTTGTGACCATGAGGCCAAAATATATAATAAATTGGGGCAGTAATAGGTAATTATTATTATTAAAATAAGGGATTATTAATACTCAATTAGATAGGCAGTGTGAGGTCAAAGACCTTATCCTTTCCGATGAAATGAGCAGATTCAAAACTTTCAAACAAAATACAATTGCAAATTACTCGTAACAAGCTTAACAAACAAGATTATTTTTAATTGTATTACAAGCAATTACCAAAACTTGGGCCCTTAACAAATAGAATTAACGATAAACTAAAATAATCATATAATTAATGGGTTTATCTAAGGTATTGTCTGGTACAGTCGAGTTTATGTTTAATCTGTGTTACGTATTGCGTAGAAACTAGATTACCATTAATCATAACAATACGGTTCCAGTTATAAGTAGAGTCACATTAGTAGAAATATAACGTAGGTAATTGACGAAAATAAATATTCACAAATTGACGATGACGAGGTTTTAAATGCCAATCGACGTGCGTGTAATGGTGAAACCTCCTAATACAATATTTAACTATTTGTCCCATTAAACACTAATACTGTATACTGCCAGTGGCCAAAGAAAAAAAAAAGAGGCGTATATTTCGTAAACTGTAAAGTTGCAATTTTTCAAATAGAAGATATTGGTAGTTCGTTGTCGAAATACTCCTGTTAATTGCTGTTCGTGTTCAATCATAGTACCTACTGGCAGCGCGGCTATCTGTTTGCTAATCGAGACATCGCGAGTTTCAAAACCACTGATTGCACTAGTGATCTCGGTTCGATTAGTATAAATAGGGAAACATTCTGGTGCAGTTAAACGTTCAGACTCGATTAAAGATCGTCGAGACGAACACGATGACAGTGAACGATAATGGCACCAGAGATCACCACCTCACTTTATAATACAAAAACACCTATAGAATGTTACTGTGCCACTGAAGGCAAATGCTTCTTCTCATATAGAGAAGTCACGAGCATTAGTCACCACACTTGCTCTGTCCGGGTTGACGATTTCAGAATTATATTCAGTATCATCACTATTAATTTTGAGTATGGGTACTCCCATTTGTTCTGGTATTTCTGTTCGTGAAATTATTTGCACCCCCGCTCACCCCATCTCCCCGTGGGGAACCAAAACCATGACAAGCTTGTAAGTTTTTAATTCTCAAAAGTATCACTATAAACACTCAAGGCTTATAATCCTCAAGCACAAGATACAAGAATAATTAATTTAGTTCCAGACATTACGAAATTCTTCCAGTTTCTACAAAAATGTTTGAAAGACAACACGGCCAAAGCTAAAAGCATAAATTAACCCTGAAATATCTGTTACGCAAATGTTTGTATACTTGGGTTGTTTGTCTTTGTAGACACAGTAATTTGTTGGGAAGACAATCAAAGTACGTATTGGATATCGCGTCGTTCAGTCCGACCATATTTTTTTCTTTCACAAAGTATTTTGGGAAAGGCACTATTATATTGGGATCCGCATTGTGTGATTGACCCGCATGGCGGTACCGGGTCCCACTAGAGACTGATAACGCAATAATGAGGGTCTGTTTCGCAGTCCACTGACTCTATGACGCGAGTTATAACTACTCCATTGTCCTCAAGGCTCAGACCCCGGCGCACGTCGGGAGATGATGGAAAGAATTCCGAAAATATTTCTTATGTTGTAAGTACAAGTGACAACAAAGACGTCTGTTGAAAGGGTGTGTCTCCCAGATTTATTCTGCGAGCTTTACCTTCGTCCTAATAGCTTAAAGTCCGGTGCACACTGTGTAGTAAGTCGCATTGTGTTCAGTCGGATGTGCAGCCGCGCAGGAGGATCTGTGTGCCACTGAATGTGAACATCAACCAACTGTACTATGAAGTTTGTATTTGCGTGTGTGCCTACACAAATATTCAGTACCATACTACGAGTACTTGAAGAGTCACTTGCTCATATACGATGCAGTATGTATCAAATTGTTGTAAGGTTATGAATTCGGGATTATAGATGATGTGATGATGACAACATCAAGAAAACAGTGGAATGCATTAAACAATTTCACGTCCCAAAGCTGCATAGACATGAAACTATAATTGTCTCAAACGATTCTCAATATTGACTTTGTATAACATACATGGAGCCATAATGTTTACTGCTGACTCCGAAAAGGTAAACGAAACGAACTTATTTTAGAATGTAAACATGGTGGATTTATTTGAAGTTTAATTACGTGGCTAAAATACCCACATGGATTAATTAATTATCCTGTTATTTCTTTCGTTCTGAATTTAAAAAAAAAACAGAAAAGATGACCATTCTTGCTACTTAAAAGGAGCAAAGAACTAGCAAATAAAGTCGTTGGTTTGTATTGATCGAGTAATTTGGTTTTCTATTGAACTATTTTTGCAACAGTGTGCAGTGCTTTCGTGTAATACTGATGCAGAACACCATAGAGGAAGGTAGCATGAATATATGTATATTGACAAGTTTCATAGGTATATATTATATTTAACCACGGGCTTCGCGCACGTAGAACTTCAGCGAGAAATTGTAATTTATGTACGAAATGTGGTTCTGATATAACTTTTCATTCGGTAGTTATTTATTAACGCTCGGATTCAGCAAGCTATCCCGCTTTTAGTTCACCGTATCTATGTTTTATATCATTATACTGCTGAAACTGATATCGTTGGATCCTTTCGAGAAGGACATTTATATTCTTGAGTCTGGTTATTTTGTGGTATCACGTTGATCCTGTGAAGAGTTGTGAGTTGTAAGTTGTTGTTTAATATTAAATGATTATCTTGAGTGGTATTATATTTATCTTAATTTTAAACTTCATAAATAAAATAATATATTTATTTAAACAATGATCTTGTTCTTGATTGTCACCTTCACAATACACAGTAATAGTTTAATTAGTTTTATTGGGCCCATACAAAATTCTCCTGCGTAACGTCTTCTAAATTAACTCACTCGGCAAATTGTTTTACACACTTGTCGACCCTCGTCAGCCAACAATAAACTGTATCTACTCGTAAGTTTCATTTCGTATCGACACAGTTCGAATCGGACGACCTCGAATCAATACATCACGCAAAATTGCTTCCATGACGATTACCTGCCTAAATGGAATTGATTTCGTAATTCGTATTACCGGGTGTACCGATTGTGTTATTGTTCCAGATTTACGAGGATAAAGGGATATGCCAGTGAATCCTACGTACATATTCCACTGTTCATATTTGTAATACCCAAAATCAATACACTCATTATGTACTTGAATTTCCTTTTGTTTGCCTCCTCAATATTTTTGCATGGAAAAAGAATAAACCTTTTTTTCGATAAATGATATTTATGGGAGACATCCTTTGTTTATATATGTTTATAATGATACCCTATTCTTAAACGCAGACTAAAGTTACAACCAGTGTACGTTCAGATTAATCGTAACTTTTTCGAGGTTTAAATCTGGCATAACTTTATTCAACATTTATTAATAAGGGGGAAATATAATATTCTTATTCCAAGTCTAAGCTCAAATTGAATATAATCTACACGCCTTAGACACGTGCACTGATAACTTTAAGACGACGACGCGTAACTATCTGCTACGACAGCGTAGCAGTGTGCTACGGCGTAGCAAGTATATGATGCATACATATTTCTGTGTATTTAGTGGAATTCATATTTGAGTTCCTACCTCAAAGACCAACCAAACATCATTATAATATTATACTATGATCAGCTTTGTCAGTCCATCGCCGGCGGCGAGATAGGAGGCTCATCAAAGTCAATCCAATGATTGAGCTCAATTACAAAGGCTAATTTAACCATATCAAATTACAAGGTTAACTTTAAATAAGTCCTGTTAAGGCTGTTCCGCATTGCTTTAATTCGTCTTTATTGTTTAACGGTTTTTGAAGAAATTGGCACAACAAATATATCAGAAAATGAATGGTGTTAAAATCAGTTAAATTGTAAAGAAACAACCACTTAATACCGAGTGCAGATTGTAAATATCACACGGCCTTTAGAGAGCAACATATTAAATATTAAGCTTCCATTTGGATGTTATGATAAATGCGATTCGAGCGCAGCACAAAGAGGTCTTTATGTTTAAATTCGCGTGTGGTTTGGCCTGAGTCGGTTAATCTGGTGCGGCTTAGTGCTTGTACTCGCTGTGACTCACTATAAATTATTGTCTTTGTGCCTCACTTGTGTGAGAGAGGATAAACTTACTACTTTCGCCTTTTGTGCGCTACTCGGAGCTCGAGTGGCTAATAACACCACTATTTTAGTGCGCTCGTTTTGGGAACTACACGGTTACGTACTGTTTACTTGTAAAAGTACGTGTAATACGAAAGTATAAAAAAAAAATACGTTTTTGTATACCATTTGAGACAACTAAAACTTATACCTTTATATAAAATACGTATTTTAGAAAGCTTGGGTGATGATGTACAATGGTTTTGTTATTTTCTTTATTTGTGATAGTGTCCCTTCTGGAAAGTTTTTCTTATTTCTTTGTTAGCCATATAACAAAGCGTATAAGTGAAAAGTCAATAAAGGATAAGTAGAAAAGCCGTAAAATCTATCTTTATCTTGCGAACAAAGGCACAAGTGGGTCGCTACTAGCTAGTTACAAACAGTTAACTTGAGGAGTTTAACGTGATCTAATATTTACCACCTTAGACTCATAAGAGCGAATGGCAGGAGTTCGCAATGTTATCATGATTAATTCATGTAGTAAAGGCTCACCAAGTCGCTTGCGTCCGACGGCTTAAGTGTTTGAATTGTTAGTAAAGTAAGACCACCAGAAAATGATGTACGATTTGGTTGAGACTCCAAATTCGTCAAGACTAAAGTACACGCCACTTAGGAAATATGAGAAGGCCATAACTCCAGTAAATGAAGGACGGACGGATCAGAACGACCTTCCGCGTCGGAAACGTAATGGAAGTGACAAGGGTTCCTCAAAATGATGGAAGAAATTCTGAGGGTTACGCTGAAGAGGTGCGTTTTATGAGTTCCCACTGAAGATATGTATCAGTCGCTGCTCACATCGATATCTGCAATGTTTATATCCATCAAAATGAGCTACGAGACGAGCGATCACAATCGCTTCGAATCTCGCTCCTTAGTCATCTTTACGACTCATCTGACTGTGCTTGTTCAACATTTTAGGTACGTGATACTTACTTAACTCCCGTGAACACCCATAAAATGGACTATACATACATGTATAGGCATTTGTACCTAGACATGCACAGCTCTAAAGGTATAAGGGATGAAACCATAAATGCCACTTCCAGTTGACAGGTGATCGCAGTATTTTGTAATTTTCAGAAACAGAGATGTACATCATCCCCCTGGGCACGCCATAATTATGGCGGTAAGTCCCCTCTTTGAGGAGTGGCTGGAAAGGCAACACGGCGTCCTTACCTTCCGCATGACGCAGGTCCTCACCGGACATGGTAAGTTCGGGAGGTTCCTGCACCGGATTCGTGCGGAAGAAACGCCCGGGTGTCACCATTGCGTAGACCACCCGGAGGACACGGTGGAGCATACAGTAGAAGTGTGCCCCGCTTGGGAAGAGCATCGCCGTGTCCTCGTGGGGGCAATCGGCGGCGGCAATCTCTCGCGCCGGGCCTTGGTACAGGCCATGGTCCGGAGCGAGGAGGAGTGGCAGGCGGTCGCCTCCTTCTGCGAAGCAGTAATGCTAGCAAAGGAGGCGGCCGATCGCGTGAGGCAACGGTCCTCACGCCCCAACCGCCGCCGAAATCCCGATCCCGATTACCGGCCACCGTAGGCGCGGGCTTGCGGACGGCGAGCAATAGGTGGCTCGTCGTCCGCCCGTCCGGTAACCATCCGGACCGAGCCCAAGTCGTCGACGGCGCGTATTGTTCCACGCGCGCCTCAAGGAGATGTCAGCAACTGTAGGGACCCAGCAGGGTCGAAGCCTACCGGGGCCAAGGGTCTGATTCTGAAAGGAAGACTCGGCCCTGGTACGAAAGGCAACGAAGGAACAGGAGTGGGTTTTTAGTCAGTAAAAGTCTGACACTATCTCCCGCCCCGCCCAAGAGCGGGGGATGTCATAAGATGATTTTCCCACCACAAAAAAAAAAAAAAAAAAAAAAACATCATCCCTAGTCACCTTCATTGTTCACTTCGAAACCATAATAACTTCAAATAATTCCTTTTCAAGACAGGAAAACAGATTTCCAGTAGTTTGTATTTCGTCGCTACAAAATGAATACCTACTTATTGCAGTCCACGAAAAGTAATTATTTCGTTGTGTTCAACCCGTTAATCCTATAGCCATAGTTTGTTTCTACGCCTAAGGGAAGGAATAAATGAGCCCATTGTCCCAGACTCGAGCCCAACCCATTTAAAGATAGACAATACCCATTGTCGTACAGTCAAATAATCCTAAATTTGTTGGGATGTCTTTCTCCGCTTCAAAGTTTGCAGACAAGCCGAGCAATGAACAATTCAACGCACATCCTCACGAGTTTATGATTTGATGATGGATGACCGTAATATTAATGAAGTCATCATTAAGAAATTTCGTTTAAACTACGATGAAATACCTACCTATTTATTAAAATATATGTGTTAAAGTGATCATCTTATATGACCTGAAACGACACATCAAAATGTGACATAAAAAGTGTGAATTGTGTGACATCGTTGTGACACTATGAACTAACACGTAAAGACGATTTTATAGCGCAGCTAAAACTGCGCTCGTAAACTTGAAAAGACGCGCACTACACGACGCCTAAGTGAATGTTCGGGGGTCAAATCTCGCTCAAAGTACTGAACTTTAACTTCCAGTTGATAACATGAGCGCTGTTTGATCTGAATTTCAGATGAGTTGTATTAAAAATTCGTTTCGGCGACAAAGAAAAAATACACGACAAATGGCTAGGAGAAAAGTTTTACGTGCGTCTTCAGGCCGACGACGTTCTCATTTCTGAAAGTAAGCAGCAGATTGGACGTCAACTTTTCCTCTTTTTCCTCTAGTGACAGACAGTAGGTATACACAAAGAACTCGCATCTTCCGATGAACAGAACTTTACCCATCTACCTTGGGGCTTCAATATTAAAATTTTACTGACGTTCATAAAGCTAGAACAAGTGTAGCTCCGACGAAAATATATTTCTATAGAGACTTGCTATTTGTTTCACAATGTGTTTACTTTATCTGAAATAGATGAATCCACCTAATGTGATTGGACTGGCTGTTGCACCGATCTGAAAGGATATACCTCCTCACTATGCACTGTTAATTGATTACCCCGCCTGTATGTATGTGCGGAGCTCGGCGCTAAAATGTTTGTACTTGTGTGAGTTTACCTACGTATATCAGCATCCGTAGACTGTATAGGTACTATAATAAGACAAAATTTCACCCTTCACTGAATTGCCAATAAAACGGAGATGAAACGTACTAGTGATGTTCATTTTGCGACAATTTGATCACGGGCGGTCATTTACCATAATGGATTGCGCCAATTTTCAACACTGTTAAATTTTAATGGTGGTATTATTGCTCGAATTTGCGCTATTACATCATTTCGTATTAATGACCATTTGTGCAATTGTATAGTTGAAAAAGCCTATAGCATAAATGGCAAATGAATTTATACCAGC
This sequence comes from Phlogophora meticulosa, assembly GCA_905147745.2. Lineage (NCBI taxonomy): Eukaryota > Metazoa > Arthropoda > Insecta > Lepidoptera > Noctuidae > Phlogophora > Phlogophora meticulosa. Next base: position 10,424,448 of record LR990522.1, on the reverse strand, counting down.
TCGCAGCAATTGCCTTGACGTCATGTCCAGAAGATTCGCCCAAGGCAATACGTTGCAGAGCGGCGCTGAATACTTTGCACCCGTAATCCTATATTTAATTAATGTCTCATTCAAATTAACTACTTAAATATATACTAAAACGAAGGAAAATATAAAAGGGAGGAAAACTGATACTTACTTAAACGAAATGTTTTAATATTATAACGATTTTATGTAGATTTCGTATGAAATGATTTTAGATATTTAGTTCAGAAGTTTTGTGGTTAAGAAAGTTTAGACATTTGTTTAGCGAATGAAGTCATCTAGTTAGGATCACTCGATTTTCTTAATTGAATCTCATGAAGAAGACAACAAAATCTTGATAAAACTTAGACGTTTCTTGAGCAATTGTTCCTTTGTTACAGGTAAATTTAACATCAGAAACTACATATTTACTTGACAACAATGCCTCTCTTAGGGTAAAATTTCATCCGAGCTTGGCAGACGACAAATTATTGACAAGTGAATTTTGCGGCAAGTGGAGACGTAAAGACGCGGCGGCGGCGCGAGGTCTCGAGGCGCCTCGCGGCGAGGCGCGCGTGCGATGGCATAAGCCCGAGGCGCACCCCGCGCCGCGTCACATCACCACTCGCTGACACTCGACACGATGTCTACGTGACCGCGCAGACAGCTGCACTAATCTCATTCCCGACATGTGTAAGAGCCGTGCTAAATACGGTTATAGTTCCGAATACGACCTACATTTTGCTAAAACATTGATATCTATTTTACTTACGTACCATACGTGTTATTTATAGCGACAACGACTCCAGAAAAATAAAGTTTAAGTGTTTACTAACATGTGAGGTCGCTAATATTATACGGAAGTTACGCGACCATTTTATTTCTAACAACCGATATAAGTATAGGCTCAAATACTAAATTTGTAAAAGGCCGGCAATTTTTTTGGTAAACGAATTTCGCTCCTGGTCACGTTCGAAAACACACTAATGCACGAGTTGAACTTTTTCAGTGCCCCTTTATCGATGACAAAAAGACCAGCCAAAGTGAGAAATAAATGGTGTCGGAATGTCGAGGCGTGCTGTTTTTGTATTCAAACTTTGTCACTAAATCAAGAACTACCTTTTGTACAGTCAAGTTCAAGATATGTGAGACATGATTAGGTTTCTTTAATATAATTCTTTACCGCTAGACGTAGTAAAATGTTTTATTCCAAACGTAATAAAATATTTGTGCAGAAGCCGGAGTATTTATTGAGTTCAGACCTTTTGCAAGTCAGGCGCGGCTTCCGGGTGATGAATGATAAATATACAATCATATTCTGTATGAAGGATTGAGCCCTTATTTGTGTTGACGAGGTGCTAATATAAAATGTACATATTCCTCGACACCGTATTCTGAATCGTGAATACATGTACATATACCTTTATTAATTTGTCTTCTCAGCTTTGCCTTGTAATCAGTCTTGTAATAATTCCACGGATCAAACTGTCACAGTACTAAAGAAGCAATATTTACCTTGTTAACTAAAGTTTCGACAGTTAGTAGAAGTAATGGCGTGCCAAGTTTAAGTAAACTGACTAGAATGAAATAGGTTACCCTTCATTAAATAACTTTGTGCTAATTGTAATTTTATTATGGCTTGAACAAAGCTCATAATTGGATGTGGGAGAAAACTTGTTGTAGTTTCTTTTGATGCCTGTAATATAAAACGATATCGTGTTGGTCAAATAGTACAAATTCAATTAGTTTTCTCACTTCAGTTTCGTGTTTTCTAATGTTTGTTATTGTTTGTTTCTATTTGTCGGCTATCTGTTTTGATTGAATATGTTCATCTATACAGTCTGTTCTTGTGTTCTATATTCTTAAGTGATTATTACCTGATATAGTTAATTTAACATATGTAAAATACTAGTGGAACTAACAACTCCCCTTAGACAAAAAAAAAACTAAATCAGGCCGTTTCGGAGGAGTTCAGCACAGAAACACGTATAAGTGGATATACGAGTATATATATAAATATAACAGAAGTTAAAATGGCAGTCAGGCGTAATTTGAAACTTTATAAACTTTCTATATAGTATACCAAATAACGTCTGTTGGTTAGATTATAAATATATGTATGTAGGTCTTTCTCATGAGCGTTCGATGAACCACACTCTTTAAATGGCGCCTGATTCGATTGCGCACTTTACGATCTACCGGCACCCGCACCTGAACGAACAATGTCATTTGATTCCTATGACAATATAAAATATGTGATGACTGGACAAAAATCGTGTTACATTGTCCCCAGGATTTATAGCGTAAGGGCGAAGGTGTTTTATTTTTTTAAAATTAGAATGTCTTGAACTCACGCGTCGCACGCAATTTAATTATAAGTAACAAAAAGATTTTTACTCAGTTCCCCCAAACTCGGAGCTTAATGTTTCCGTGGGCGTCCTAGGAGGCGACTTAAAGATTTTATCGCTTCGGTGGGCAACAAAATTTGGGAACTGATAAAAATAAAATTGCCAGATTGTTCTAGTTAAGCAAGTACTACGCCTAACATGGCGTCTACTGATTTATTATAAGGTTGGATTGTAATGAGATTTGCAGCGGTAAATAAGGGGCCAGTCAGACTTGTTTTACTAAAAACTGCATCGAAGGAACGAATTACCTGAATAGGGTAACTTGTATCTGAACTCTGCTTTCCATTTGATGACAAAGAAAAAGTGATACTGCTAAACATATATCACGGGAAACGGAATGGCATTTTTAATTAAGCGAATAGTTCTTTATTAGAAATAAAGGTCGTGTATAACTGAGTCAAAGGGCTTCCTTACAATGAAGCCTTTGTGCAATCACCTCAAATGACTTTCAAAGAAGGAATTTTATCATCGAACGAGAAAAAAAGTGTTTGAATATTAATATGAGACAGGGAATTTAATATTTGACGTAGGACAAGAATACAGGAGGGAATTTCGTGTCTGAATTTCGTGTGTATTATGAATTGTGTTGTGGTGCATAAGGAGAGGGGTAACCGCTAGCAATTCTTTATGAGCACCAAGATATGGCGGTACATTGAGTTAATAGGCATATAACTTGCTTGCTTATTACCTTGTACGCTCATTTTATCTTAGGTATAGATAAGCTGAGCATCTGAAATCACCAGAAAGAAAATATTATGTAACAATTAACCTACCAGTTTGTCCCGGTTCCCGTAAAGTACATTCAGAGCGTATATGCAATATTTATACATTTCTGCTCCACAATAAAGACAATAAATATAGAAGTTGTAAGTTGTTGGAGAGCGTTATTGTAGCTCTCAACACAACAGGTGAGGCTATTCTTTACTCAAGTATCTACTCACCGTAAGTAACCTTTTACGTGGCCACCATTCGTTCTTATTACACCTCGCCATACGTTTGCCCGTCCGCGAAAACTTTAAAATTCTATACGTATGTGTGTAGTTTGAAAACGGAACACAACTTCGTTGATGTGAAACAGAGGGGATGTGTCGGGAAGTTGGCGAGTGCTCGCTTAACAACGTAAGATATCATATTAATTTCACGTTTTCAACGTTGTTAGGAATGTAAACAGCACTGTTGGCCGAAGACTCCGACAACAAACCATTAGTGCGCTCGTTTCTCATCGCAAAGTGCGGAGGACATTAACTAGGTGAGTGTAAGTAGCAATGTTGATGCGTCTCAACCAAATCGCTCGCTCTCTAATTTACGTGCCAACTTCGGTGGCACGTGCGTTCTATTGATTTGGTCTACTCGCCGGAGTCGGGTTAAGTGCGTAGCTTTTTGATTGTCATCCAATTTTGGACGTGATCTAGAGAATGCTATGCTTGAAGATAACCTTTGCACATATACTGCTTAGCTTGTGGTCATACGTATGTGCTGATCTTTTATTATTTATTATTATTATTTATCTGTATTACTGAATAGCTTTAAATGTTGATCATACTGTTTTGATTTAATGTCCCCTTATGTTATGTTTGTGAAATTGCAATTCTTCATCACATAAGTTTATCGTGAAGTCCTTGGAAAGACAGATGGTTCACATTGTTCCAAAAACTACTTGATTTCACGGAACAAAGCTACCTATTAATGATTATTCATATAAATATGAACTTTTAGGATGTCTATCTGAATGACTACAGTAGGATCAGATTTGACAATAGAGTGTACGTGACTGAAATCAAAGATTCCTTAAATCCACGTCGCCTAAGTCGCGATAGATGTACTGTACAGGCAGTCAAGCTAAAACAAACTGACAAATTTTCCCAATTGAACTTGCACCTTATTCTCTTGTAATAAAGTTCACAATAAACTATCAAACTAATTTGACAGATAGGGGCAGCTAGATGTGCTGGCCTCTATTTTTATTTAACATACAGTTATGTATTTGTGAAACACGAATAGGTGTAATAATAAGTAAAACAAGTAAAAATATGTAGAGTTCCTACATATTTTAACTTGTTTTGTTGTTTATTCATTTATTTATATATTTAATACTTTAAGCACACAAATGTACAGAGGCGGACTTAATGCCACATTTCTCAATTATTATTTATTTTGCAATTGTTTCTCCTTTTAAATTATTAGATTAGTTGAATCTGATAATTTAATAGGAGTAACACAGCATCGCCTCTTAACTGAATAAATGCTATTCCATTACCATTATAGAAAAACTAATTACGTCCAGTAAGTTAGGTGTCGTGCAGGCAATGAATTACCAGTGGGAGCAGAAAAAGTGTAGGTATCGAAGCGCCAGCATCCAATCAACGAGAAGTACATTTAGCTATGGACTCAGAAATTAAATTGCTCCCCAGTGTGAATGCTTTAATTTATGAGTAATTTGTTAAGTACGTACATATAAATTGTGAGTGTGTCTCAGGTGCTTTTGAAGATGTATGTGGATTGTAGGAAGCTTATTATTATTAAATGCGTCTCATTATACATTTGAGGTGTCATCATGCTTTGAAACTGGCGAGGTTACAACAGGATTGGTTTAGCTTTATGAAAATAAGAAAAATATGAATCCATTATCAGCATTTTACAGTTTGAAACAGTATAAATGTATGGATAGTAATTATTTGTGAAAGTTTAGCAAATTGCTGTGGATAGTAGGTAACTCAGTTCTACAAATATTTAAGTATGAATCTCTGATTTTCAGCTTACATTAAAGTCTGAAACGTTTCATCTGTTAGAAAAAGAAAGCATCCATTTACTTAAACTCTAAAACAAACATGCAAGAGGAGATAACCCAGCGTTTTTATTTGGCATATTCCTTCATGACTACCTACCCCACACCGTGTGGCGGGATGTACATGTAGGTACCTCGTGCAAATATGTTTGCATTTTATTCGTAGGAAATTAAGATTCGCGGCGCACCACCCCTCGTACACCCTGCAACCCGTTACCTCAACAACGCGGTGCAATTTCCATCCGCTGCAGATAAGCAAAGCAATATTTCACATTACGTATGACGTTATTTCCCGAGATAAACTGTACAAGCTTATGTACGTTTTGTAAATGGTCATTAACTATACACTCTCGGACTGCTAAATAGGGCCAACCTGCATTTTTTATTTATTTAAGTCTGTTACTTTTTGAATGGTCGTGAATGGAACTATGATGACGCCGGCTTCAAAACTACCTTCAAATTGTATAAATACCTTTTCAACGGCGCTTCATTATATGGATGTTTTGGGCTTAATACGCGGTGGTTCGATTTCGGAGTCCTGGAGTGTATTTACAGCTGTTTCGTCTCTGCATTTGCGTTCTAGATAAAAGAGACGGCATGTCATTTCCTGTATACTGAACCAATATTTCTTAAACGATTGTGAAATAAGGAACTAAATGAAGAAGCACTGAATTTGACTTATAGTCGACATAAGTCTTTAGAAATAGCCGAGAGTGTCTCTATCTATATAGACACACAATAAACAATTTCCTCGGGAAAACGTCGTCAGTTTTCCCACACGACCGCAGCCCTAATACAGAAGACAATCGGCTGGGTTATCAGTTACGTGTCAGATAGAAGTAAAAAAAACCTCAAAATGATTCATTGTTGTTCCCTCACTTGAATTTAAGCGGAAAAGATTTTTGTGTTTTAGCACACCAACTTTGTTGTTATGAAAAACGGTTGACTTTTTATACAAAAACTTATTAGACTCTCTGTTCAGCGAGCATTTGAATAGAATTCCTCAACAAGCGTCGAGTTGGAAAAAATACTTAGCCTCAGTATTATGATGAACATTACGTCAGAGCATCCTTTGGATTGCGTAATCCTATTCATAATAAATATCCTTCCTTGGTACGAATACTAATTATACTAAATCAACTTCTGAGGTGATACAATGGAATTATTTAAATAGAAAGTCAATAGAACCGCCTTTTTACGCTCTGATAGTGTTAAAACCAAATATTGAAATTCGGGTTACTTGTTAATAACCACTTTGGATTGGTTAAAGATACCATACAAAGGATAAATGTATGATCAATAAATGAAAAACGATCTTATATGGTAGACAAATAACTTCAGGTAAGCGACTTCGAAAGATAGTCATGAATAAACAATTTATGAAGTGTGAACGTTACTCTACGTGCTCGTATTTTATAGTTTACGTCTCATCGATCACTATTAATTTAATTCCGACCCTTTTTACGTAAAATTTCGGGCCTATTTCAAGCATACAAAAATATATGAGCTACGCACCTGTATCGAAACCGAGCACTCGTTAAAAAGATAAACAGCCTTGCGGTTTTATCCCTAAATGTTAACAAACAACTACTGTGAACATAGATGAGATTCCAAAACAAGTACTCAAGTTTGGCGTGATTAAAACAATTTAGGTGAAGTACATAAGTCTTCGAGTTCTATCATGGAATTCTGGAGCGAATTCTAAGAAAAACCGCTTCTACACACGCACTTTTTGTTTAATCAGCTGCGGTCGTGTCGTCTTTCTTCGTTAACTTATTCTCATTAGTAGTTTTATAATAAATTGTTTGTGTTAAAATATACAGCATCAAATTACTAAGTCTTGTAAATTAGGCTTAAATTAGTATTCACGGGTAATAAGTTATACTATACAAAGAATGTTCTCGTTTAATTAAACTTAAGACAGCAGCAAATAACTATTATAATTTCATTCCCACAGAATATAAAATTTTAGCGAATTAGATTGCAGGTAATAATGAATATTGCTTTGCAAAAAGAAAACAATGTTAGCTGTACTTTATATGGCTCATAGGAATAATACGGTCACACGATATTTTAGACCATTACGTTCATCATTAAATTCGCATATTATGTGAACAGTGCGTGGCTATTTCATACCTCGACTCGCATTGCAAAATGAATGCAAATTGTAATTTAAACCACTGTTTGTGAATTCTTAAATATATTACTGGATATTAAATCAGATTTTAGTAGTAGTTTACGAAGCTGTTACATAACAGGGGTTATTAAAACGCGAATATTGTAATAGTATATTACACGAGTGTTTAATACCTAGTTTCGTACACTATACTTTACCTGAACTCATGTAATTTCATCAAAAAACACAAGTAAAATAATACTAGCGGGGGTATGCTCCGCAGTAGCGTTCACCACAGATAACACTGAAATCATAGAAAAGTGTATTTAAAGAAAAGTGTTACAAAAGTAAAAATATATTAAAGGAATAGTAGTATAAAAGTATTAGTATAGGATTCGTTATTTAGGATTTATTTTGGTAGGGAAAGTTTTTTTTTTACATACAGAGGCTAGCACATCAAGTTACCCCATTCTATCAAACTTTATTTGATAGGTTTTCAACTTCATTACAAAATTATAAGGTTCATATTCAATTGGGAAAATTTGACAGTTTGGGATAACTTGATGTGCTGTCGTCTGTATTAAGATAACGTCTGTCATTGGGGTATGTATTTTTGATTCCTATAAAATTAGAACTTAACGGTATGAGGCAGACAAATATTGATTAGTGTTGCATAATAGTGTGTGTGTTAAGTGTTGCATAGTGACTAATTTTGGAATCAAACGGAACCCATAGAATTACAGAGAGTTTTTTAAGAGAGTCCATTATTGTTTTTAATTTGTTGAATATAAAACATTTATAAAATTAAACAGTGCATGTAAAATTGGGATTAATGCTGCGTCAATTACACAAGAGCCCGCAGCAATACGAAATGTGAAAAATTATTGGTTAATGGGGCGCAATCACGAAGTATGAATTTGTTTCACTTCGCGATGGTAATACACGAACACATTACTGTGGAGCTTGCAGTCCTGCACAGGGAGCGCTTTTATTGTTTGTAATTTTAATTAGATTTAATTTCTTCATTTATCCAACTTCAGAAAAGGGGGAAACTTTGCACTCACACACTTTTTTTTTTCATTTAACTTGTTGATATTTTTTGATGTCGTTTTCGCATACGCAGTTCAATCATACAACCGATAAACTGTTTTAGAACTAGTTACAGAATATATGTTCGTAGTTGCATGATCATGATGATATCAGAACAGCTTTGCACAAAATGTCATAACAAACAGGCATATCGCTGCAATTCTGTCGTGTCTGTTAAAATGGTGTGCTGTTACGCTGTTTCTGTTTGTGGTTTCATTCAATTAACGTCAGGACAACTGTAATGGTGAGATCTTCAAAAGATACAAAACTAATTTATACAAATATTAGCTAAAATCTAATAGCAAGTAGACTTATCAACGTATCAAACTTCTAACACAGCAACCTACTTTTAGTAGTGGGTTCAATACAATCATTTCCCACTTTATTTGACTTGTACTTAGTAGCAAGTGCGACAACTGATAAATACATATCTTTGTCAGCTGGATGGATAGTAATCACGAAGTAAATATACTGATAGTAATCAATGGATAAATGAATGAATAAATTAATGGAACCCTATTTTATACGACGTAATAATAATAAAATTGAAATCTAATTACATTTATCTGGATATGGACTGTTTGTTTTCGATACCTTGAGAAAATTTAGTGTCGACCATAAACTAGAGTAGTTAATGAATGAATAAGATATAGTTTTATTATTCTGGGCAGACCGTAACTCCTTAGCGATAACGAGACCTCTGTCTCATCGCTATGTTATTTACGCACTTGATTGATAGTGATGAATATTCAGACGAGCGGCGCGTCGACAAATCCCGCTGTTTTGTCTATAGTGGGGCTGTTTTCCTCACACCTTCTGGGATTGCAACATAAATCTTTGTCGAAAATGGATACTTTGCTTCGCATCATTGCCCTTGTAGTCATAAATAATACCCTGTAACAGTATTACACTGTCCGGATTAATCATTAATCTCCCCTTAGTGATCCCGATACGGACAGACGGCGTTGCTGTTTAATTGTATTTTGGAATTGCCAATATACAAAGTCAACCACTTTTTATTTCAATTTATTAGCATCGTTTATTATACTGATTTGTTATTCTTTTATTTAGATGTTAATCTGGGAATTGAAGAAAAACAAATGGGCAACCATGATTGCTTTCCATTTCGCATCCATTTCCATCAGGTGTTCGGACACGGCCGGAGTGCCAGTTTTATGTGACGTGTGAAGCTGTGGGTACACAATGACGCACCTTGTACAATGTCTATCGATGAACTACATTGACGGCACTCTTGTTTAAGTCAGCGACAGATGTAATTCGACCACCATTACGCACCATCGCCCACCATTGCGCACCATTATGTAGAAGCAGTGTAACGTAATTCAGCGTATAATGTAATGCAAATTGTTCGCTTGCACAGCGATAAGGGTGGGTACATTTTAATGTGCGCCAAACTTGCGCTGACCATCAGCTGGTTTTGTGGATTCACAATGGCGGACGTAACTTAAGTAAAGTTCATGTCGCTTGAGCCTTATCCGAATATTCAAGAGTAGGTACTCGACTGAATGAATCAGACATGCTTATCTTTTTGGTGGTCCAGCTGTATATTCTAATTATATTTACTAAATTTATTCGGAATTCAAATGTAGGTAATTATTCAAAGCACTCAATCTTATACACTTTCATCAAGTATTATGAGTATGTCGTACGTGTCGTATGTAACGTAAATGTAAGAGTATGTAAGGATCGCAGCAGAAGGCGTTCTGCAGTTTCTGTCGACCACCATTTTAAAGAGGCGAGAGTTTATGAATGTGTATGTAGGAAATATTATGCAGTTGAATAAATATTCGGTAGTCACATAAAATACTTTCCAATTCGTGAAATCTAGGTCGAATCAAAAGCGTTTGACGAACACACTCGTGTTCATTGATATGAAGGATGAATTTGATTAGATAGGTAGGTGCTTCTCAAATTTCACATCACACTCGATAATTGTAAGTGCATTCACAAGTTACTGTCACCTCGCAATATATCCTCATCGTTTAGTTCAGTGTCAGGCCGAGCTCATAAATTCACCCAAGAGAGACTAGAAAACGTTGGCAAGGACTCCACTTGGAATCCTACCAAATTTAAATATCCTTTCCGAAATCATAAAGAGCCCATTACGTAGGTATGACAAAGCGTACTGCAACGTGTACTTTACTTTAGGCTAACGAAAACAGGATCTAGAAATTTTAAAACAACTTATTAGTAAAGTCAGGATGGCCCAGTGGATATAGCTCCGCCTTTCATGCATGAGGGTTCAAATTCAGGCAAGTGTCTTTTTTTCTTATCTACGTTCTAGTTTAATCTTGGAGATCACTGACATCCAACCTGGATTTATAAAGAATTATCTTCTTTATAAATCAAAGTCTGAAATCGCTATCATAAATTGAGCAAGCGTGATGGTTAAAGCTCGTACGTTCTATCTATGAGAAGAGGCCTGCAGTGGGACATTACGGCCCTGTTACCAGTTTGGTATTATTATAAGTAAACAACTTTTCCGGAAACAAGCAAGCTCGCCCTCAACAACACCGTTCCATGTATATTTTATGTGTCTACAGTAAGTTACCGCTCCGAGTTTAGAAAATATTCACAGTAAGTAAGTTGAATGGTCATTCAGTGCAGACAATACCGTGTCTCGGGACCCCAAACTCGGTTTAGAAGTACACTCCAGATGCAAAATACGGCAACAAGAGATTGGAGGCAGCCTTTGCGGTTTAAGGCGTTTTCTCATAACGTTTTATGTCGACAATTTACTGAGGTTTAGCCGGAGGGATCTGTACAACAATTTGTTTGGACTCCCGCTTTCTGGGCATCGTAAATAAGCCCCAACATAGAACAACGCAAAACTATCTAACACGTAGATTCGGTGCAGCACTGCTACAATAAAATATTTTATTACATTTTTATATTCAGTTGGTATTACAGTGCCTAGTAAAGGAACTTTCTCATTAGGTAGTATTTTTGTGTTTCACGAACATGGTGGGTAGGTAAATACAGTACGCGTGGGTGTCGGACCTCGCACAGTAAAGGGTTCCGTAGTCGAGATGAATGTTTACGCGAGCACGATAAATATTGATTTTATCGACGGCCAAAATAATCACTTTATTTTCAATGAAACTGTGAAACACAGTTATTTCTGTGATTGTAACCGAAAACGTCCCATATTATAAAAAAAAAACTATTCCCTTAAATAAAAAAATCACTTAGAAACATCATAGACTTCATAAATAAATAATAAATAATGCTGGACAATCCACACAGCATCATCTAGCCCCAAGCTAAGCAGAGCTTGTATTATGGGTACTAGATGACTGATATACTTATTACAATACATTACTTAGATAGATATTTTTTGTTATACATAGCAAATACCCAGAACACCCGGAACAAATCTTTGAAGATTGTACAAACATTTGTCTCAGGGCGGAAATCGAACCCGCAACCTCCTGCGTCGCAGGCGGACCTTCGCCCGCCGCGCCGCATCGGTCGTCTTTTTTAAGTGTGGGATCCAACAATGCCCCAGACGCTAATGTGGAAATTTATTTTTCCTTTCTTGGTTGTGGTTTCATTCAATGTATGTAGGTGTGGAGAGTGCCAAACATAATACGTTTTTTTCTGGATTTCGCTAAGTCATTGGTTAGTGGTTCAAAGAATACAACTTCGGTTCAAATATCATTGATTTGGCCAATTATTCCAAGATTCCGAATAAAATGGCTGTGGCATTTGGTCTGACAGATGGACTGAATGAGAGACCGTAGACAAACAGACGAATAGGACGATATCATAGGGGTTCAGTTTTTACCATTTGGCTGCGGAACCCTTAAAAAGAATGCCTAGTTTTATACCTGTCATAAAATATCTCATCGAGAGCGTTGTGTACGTATTTTATTTTTGCATGGAAGCACCTGATTCGTTGCTTATCCGCCCACCTACTCGTCTAGACTAAACGGATATTTATTTGTTATTAGTACGGGTAACCAACAGTGTATGGGCGTTAATGAGTTTTCTTGGTAACAGAAGATAACATGTGTTCTGTCTTGTCGCCCACCCCAAATGCACCGTGGGGAGCGGTTCGGGCCGTGAGCTTCGGGCGTTTATTTCTATCTTGCGAAGTCAATCCAATTTGCGGTGACAGCTGAGTGGCCGCTACACCGCCGGCTTGATTTGTTCAACGTGTTTCTCCCTGAGCGAACCAAGAGGGCCAATATTGCCAACTTTCCACCCTATTATATCTGAAGCAATTTAACGCTACAAGTTATCACGTTACTCTGATATGTTGGTATATGTTACATCACAGACGAATAAACGTCCCAAATTGTTTCCCAACTTGGTAACAAATTACGATAACTCTCGACTTGAAAACCATAAAATTAGAATTCGTGCTTGTAACTTCAATGAATGATAGGCACCTAGCGAGTTTCATTACAATCCCTTGTATTTTCATTAACTTTATGAAGAAACGCTGTTGGTGTTTGTCTTTGTAAATTTTGTTTTGTCTTTATAAAGTTTGGATCTTTCTCTACTTATTTGAAAAGATAAATTAAACTGGAATATAATTTTGAATTTAATGATGATGCTCCTTGTTTGAATTATATAAATCACTCCCTTCGGTACTGAATGTTAAATCAGTGTTTATGTCATTTGCTCCAACTAGTTCAGTGACAGGTCTCTAGGTAAATAACATGAAATCCATGAAACCTATTACTATTTAGGGCTATTTAATTAACATTTAATACAATATGAAGTTGTTAAGTTTGGTTTTCCAAATGAAAGACCGTGAAATTTATATAATTTAATGTGGGCGCAGCCTATTACTGAATTGTATATGAAAAATAATGTTGGATTTTCCAACTAATTATACTTTATAATGTTTACCCTTGCGAACAGACCATTACAAAAAAATAAGATAATATTTTTCCTTGTAAAAGAAAACAGTAAATAAGGATAATAAACTCATATTTTTAAATTAAATCTCGATCTTGGCGAAGTGAAGGTAGTTAAAAAGTTTTATCTAGAAAGTAAAGAGTCCAGGATCGCCTTCTGCGAAGCTCGCGGTGGCTGGCACACGTCTCTGGGGCCCGCTTCCAGACCGGCGCCACTTCTGTGAACAAAATTGCACTTTCTTGAGAATTGTGTAGCTGATACATCTAAACTGTACTTTTGCGTAGCGGTTATGACTTTTGTTCATAATGTATACTTAACATTGTTCCGCAGTGGAGCCTTCAGGTTCATAGATCGATGAAGGGGCAAGCGGGCGGCCATACCAGGAGCTAACGATGTGACAAAATCTACCTAGATGTCTTAGAAAATTGTCTGCCCGGTGCGTTTATACGTTATTAGATATTGTTAACTTTTTTTTCTTGTTCGGATAGGTTTCTGTGGACCGTACTGGGTCTAACCTTTCTTATATAAAAGCCTGTCTCGGCCTATGCTTCATTACCTTGAATGGAAAATCGATTTCTATCAACATTACAGATTCTCATTCTATTTGTATGCCAGAATATCAAGGCGGTGTATTACGCCGAAATATTTTCAATTTGTACAGCATGTATTAGATAGGTCAATACCAGAGAGCGTCTAAAACGGATAGAGTCGCTATTTATTTTCTATCGAAAACGATCTACTCCGAAATTCAATACCTACGATAAATTACACTACTGCATATTTCATGAATTTTAATTGATATCGCGGGCTTGTAGCTAATAAATAACAGCCACTTGGGTCAGTCTTCAAGTTTAAGCAATGCTTGTCGATATGGGTTCGTGTATGATTGGAACCATCCATTATTATATCGACATATTTCAATACTTATTGATTTATGACAGTCTTTACAAACAGTCGGATGCCCGAAAACCTGACAAACAGTCTTAGGGGTAACTGTTACTCAGTAACTCGGATGTGGAGGTCAGAAAGACAGTCACTCCATGTAAAATACTAATATTTTGTATACCTCGAAAGCCGGCTCCAACACGGTTGTGAAAAGGTTGTCGTCGAATAAGTAGATAATTGAATAAATACTTCCCATTGCATCCTATTTTGCAACTTATAAGTGGACATGAAAACGTTTAATTAAAATTTTAACGCTGGGATTGTAAATTCATAATTATCATTTTCATTCATTTGTATTCTGGAAGCGAATAATCAGAAGCAGTCCCGCTGTTCCAATTATTACAATAATCACGTACTGAATACAGGCACGCTAGGGCGCTGTGACGAACCGTTATCAAAATTTCAGTCGACAGTACCATTGACATTGGCTGCTCTATAATAATTGTGTATTCATGTTCTAATAACATGCTATACGTACCTCGAAGTTTATTGGTCTTCGAGGAATGCTTAAACTGTTTTCACTAGGATATTATCAATTTAATATATTTCAAACTGTGTTTATAACGACAAGGTACTGATTCGCGATTCAATACCCCACCGTACATAGTTTGACGGCACGGTTGGCGCAGTGGCCGAGCGATTGGCTGCTGCGCTGCGTGTCGTGGGTTTAATTCCCGCACAGAACAAATATTTGTATGGCCTACAGGTAGTTGTTCCGGGTCTGGCTGTTTGTGCATGTGAGTTTGAATGTTTGTAAACGCACCCACGACACAGGAGACGTTCCTAGAGTGGGGCAACGTTTCTATGAAAAAAAAAATCGCGATACCATCATGGATAGCGGTGGCAACGGCGGCAACGGCGGCGGGTAAGGTAATAATTTGCGACTCCCATTTGCCTAAAATTTATGGAGAAGATTTATAAAACAACGGTAAGACCTGCTGTCTTGTATAGATCAAAAAGTTGGGTGACAAAAAGGATGAAAGAAAGGCCGTTGCATGCAGCTGTTACTCGAAAAAGATAGAAAAGAAATGACTCTGTAAGGGGAAGTCTGAAAGTGATGCCGGTGACTGAAAAGTTGTGTGGAAATCCGTTGTCGTGGTATAGGTATGTTGAGGAATGAAGATCCTGTTATGGGAAAAGTTTATGATTGTGGAGGGTGACAAAAGTAGAGGAAGCCCAGCAGATAAAAAATGTTTTTTTGAGTCAACCTCAAAAGAAATATAGATCGAAAACTTCTTTTTGAACTTTATGAGAGGAATAGTTTTATGATACATTATTTTCGTGTACTTTTAAGCATTTACACAGCGCAAAGCACGGAAGCTCTTACAACGGAGTATTCCGAGTAGTTCGCTAATATCATCATACTTTATATCTTATTTTCACAAAATATTCATAAAGTATTTCCTATAACCGTCATAGACAATTCCTCTATCAACGGATCCGAATCCGTACAGTAATCCGAATCTGGGATTAGTGCGAACATACCCAAACTCAGCACGATGCGGAACTTCAATGAGTAATATGTAGTAGATTTATTGAGACACGTACAAACATTTGAATCATGTTTTTACAAAAAATCAATTCACTAAAACCTATCAATAGATATTATAGATCTATTTCATAATAAATTTTTTTCATGTTTAGTATTGTGTCGTTGTGTGCCTGAGCCTGCGCTGAATATTATTTTTTTCTTTCTTTCTTCTATTGACAACCATCGTCTGAAAGGTAATTGGCGACCAAACCTATAACCATTTAGGCTGTCTGCATGTTTCAAAGGTAACATTGTAAATTCAGCTGTGAAATCCCATAAATCTTTATTATAGTTTAAGTTGGCATGCACACATAATTATACATTATCAATAATGCATACTTCATTTCCATAATCCTTACTGATAATATTATCTATGCGAAAATTATTACGTCTACCTCATTGTCACGTTTAATAACGAATTATCGCTGAACTTGATGGATAGGCGATTAAGTTTATAAACATAATATCACGCCTGTACACCCCCAAGGGTTGGGTAGTGGTGCACCTATAGTACACATACATTTGACCAGCTACGTTTAAGTTCCATGTAATAGGGTCACGACCATCAACCAGGTACCCACATATCTAAACTCTGGGCTGCGACTGAGAAATTCTTAACGATAAATCCCAATAACACGTTGCTCGACCTTTGATTCGAACACAGGACCTCATGCTTAGCAGCCACTCTTGCGACGACTAGACCAAGCAAGGCGTTGCAAGTAAGTCTATTGATTTATTTTATTTTACATACTCGTATTAAAAGGTTTTAGGCTTACTTTGTTATTTGGTTATCTCTGGTTGCAGTAGATAGCTCAAAGTTCAGGCTTGGTCCAATAAACGGCCAGGTTCTCATAATACATGAAACTAAAAACCGTGTTTAACTCAGATCGAGTTACACTCGACCGCACGGCGGTGGTAACACTTTCAGCTTGAGCTGGTGTAGCGTAGTACAGAGTTGAAACAGAATAAGAGGTCATCTAATACTTGTTTTTAACAGACACTTGCGACCTTTAACACTCCGGCCGAACACTTCCGAGGATACAGGTGGAACGTGTACCACGAAATTTCAACCAAAATTGACATATTGTATCATCTATTTAGCCTTTTCGCCACTATGTTGGGTTCGGCTTCCAGTCTAATCGGATGTAGCCGAATACCAGTGTTTTACAAAGAGTGACTGCTTATTTTACCTCAACATCTCAGTTACTGGGTATTGTATTGTTGTTAAACGGGCCGATATCCGCAAATCCACTACCATGCGCATATTTTACGTAACAGTTACTGGGTAACACGATACCCCTTGGTAAGACTGGTTGTCAACCTTTCAGGATTCTTACTACCAGTAAAATCTAATAAAATGACTGTAAATCTAAAATGACAAAGAGGGCTAACGGATTAACGTGCTTTCCCAGGCACGTAGTGATGTCAGCAACGGATAGAAACCCATCCCGGTACCGACCTTAGTAAGCATTGATTACCCTCGCACATTCACTCGTGCAGCTGTTATTACTTAGCCATGGACCTCTGGTAATTTGCATATCTCTCATCATACATATAAACCTGATGGTATGGGGGGCAAAACAGTTTATTCATTGAACAGGGCCAGGATATAAAGAAAATCGTTTTCACCGTATAAAAGGCCGTTAAGGTGCTTTAAAAATACTGACGTAAGGAAGGTGGAGGGTTTGGAGGCCAGATGGCATACCGCATAGGGGCTATAATGTCAATATTACACAAGAGCCTTATTACTTGGGATATTAAAGTACTGCTTATCTGTTACGTAGTTATGCTTAGACAGCGATTGGTATTAGATGGAAGGTCGTTTAGAAAGTATGTCTATCTGAAAAATATTTGAGAATGTGGTATACTTTTTTCAGCCACTACTCAACCTGCATCACTTAGATACTCGTAATGTACAACTCCGTCGTTTTGTCGCCCCATCGATAATTTAGTTTTGGTCGTTCATTGCATCTGCCATTGGGACATTTGATGCTTGTCCTTGAATGGGTGACAAGGTTGTAATTTGGTCATATTTGATTTTTGACTTGACTTGGTCAAAATGTAAATGTTTTATAAGCTTATTTATAAATACCCAAGCATTCTCTGATAGCTCGGAGACTGTCATTCAAAGAAATTCAACTGAGTTAGGTAAGTACTCTCTTTACGTCAGCCCACAGTAACGACAGCCTTTTGTTTCCCATTTTACGATATCCACTTCATTTCTACGAGCTTGTCATTTGATAGTTAGGTGCTTTTGTAGATGAATTGTAGGGACATCTGTGCCAATATTGATTTCGTAATATAGAATTATGACAAAATATC
Source organism: Phlogophora meticulosa (assembly GCA_905147745.2). Classification (NCBI taxonomy): domain Eukaryota; kingdom Metazoa; phylum Arthropoda; class Insecta; order Lepidoptera; family Noctuidae; genus Phlogophora; species Phlogophora meticulosa. The sequence continues at coordinate 10,406,359 of LR990522.1, read as the reverse complement.
TGGGCAACGTAGAACGGATTTAGATATCAATCAAGTTCCTCAAACTGTTCGGATCTACCAACTAGGTATACAACCGAGATTATTTGCTGAAACTATTATTGATATCGTTATTCGTCTTGAAATCGAATTTACCTGTGTGTTGGCAGTTTGAGATATTGCGTACCAAGCAGCACATGTACACAAACAAACGCTGGAATTATTACGGTCCGGGCCCCCGATTTCCATAAAGTTACCTTAATACATTGTATGCGATGGGCACCTGAATAATTTCATATTTGCATGGGGCTCTAATTCCTATTCCGATTGAATTCTGTTGTGAATAAAATACTGTTTTTATTTCATCTGTTTGAAAATTCCCGTATTTGTGTTTGTTTTCAACAAATACTATTTTCATGTTAATGCCAGAGAAAAAATCTCAATTTATTTAACTTTATTAGGAATTACAATAAATTAGGAATTACAATATTAACTATTATCAAGAATAGTCGAAGTTTGACCGATACTGTGTCAAAAGTGACGATTACACATGGGGCACGATGTCCAGTGTCAAATTGCATCACTATGTGCTGCGATAGCGCATCATGTCCGTAGCTATTGTGATACGCAGTAAGAAGGTAAATGCTTATCAGCGTTTTATAGGTGCTATGCAAATATGCAATGAATGTTTGATGGATAAACTTAATTTATATTACCACATAAAGCCGAAGAAGTAGTAACAACATATTTACTAGATTAAATTATTTGCTAATTATTAGCTCATTCACTCAGTCTTCTCACAATATGGTTAGGCATTACAACAGCACATCTTCCCAAATGGGTAGGTGGTCTAATCCTAAACTACAACTAGATAGCTAACTAGATCTTATCCGATCCTGGATCTATTCGTTGATGAATACCTATCAGCGAATAGGTCCAGTTTAAGATTAGGTTAAAAGAGAGCATCATTTGCGGAATGGGTGACATAGATACCTACGAGTACCTCGTGCAACATTGCGACAATGCGGTACTATTGTCAAAATATGCCGCCTTGTCATTCAATAGTCGTCTTGTACAAGAATACTAAACAGTTCAAGTATATTTACATATTTTAATACCGTTGTAGGTAAAAAGATATTGGTTACCCCTCTTAGCCGAAACAACATGAGAAAGGGGCACTCATGCACGGTCAAAACTTTTGTCGAAGTGTTAAGATTAGTACGTTTTCTCAGCCTTACTTTTTTGTTTGTTTATTTACCGATCTTTTGTCACTTTGAAACGTGTTTTGAAAACATTTATTGTTTCATTGGAACACTGTTGAGTAGTTTGCGTTAAATGATTATGTAAATGTGAGATTATACCCCAAATGCAGTCACTTTCAGTAACATTTGCAGGCGATAACGACATATACTACCCACCATGGGCCGAGGGTCGTTATGGTGCGGAATGGTCACTTTTATGAGGGTATAAAATAAAGAAAATCTTCTCATACTTCAACCAGATCCCTCGTGACACTAATATGAAATTATAACGATCGTGTGATCCAACGCAGACCACATACGGAAACTATCGTTAACGTAAATTGACCCATTATCACTATAGGTTACATAATAATAAAAATAAGATTACCGGGTACAAACCTGAATATTTTAAGATGAATGCCAAAAGTGGAAGTTATGAACAGGCTCTTATATTACCTTAAAGTTTAGCTAACACTTATTTTATAGAGTAATAAACCTTTTCATAATTATTTACACCTTAATAATGTCGGTTCGAGAGCGAGGCCGGCCGGCAACATAGTTTTATTTTAGACAAAAACGAACAATATGGAATTACGAGTTCTGCGAATCCCGACGGGCTCCATTAAAAATAATCTTTCTGGGAACAATACAGTTTTGTTTTATAATGACCATAATGACTGTGAAAAACTTTGTAGATAAATGCCTGGATAGAGCATTCTTTATCGTAGTTAGCTACATTAAATAAATACAATCAGATCAGTTAATATAAATTCATTTTCACATTAACACATGAAAGAAAAGATTAAATAATCATTAAATATCACGCTCATTGCGATCTGCGAAGTTCCAGTATCAATTCCTGGTTTTCTAGTGCTCTTACACAGTAATGATTTCTTATCAAAAATTCAACATGAGACATGAACATGTTTTTGATCCGCTAAAGAAACGAGTCTTAAACCCGACTAAAAAGATTTTTAAACGTTGCTTCACACTAGGAATTTTCTCCTGTATCGTGGGTGCATTTACAAACTTTAAAACTCAAATACACAAACAGCCAAACCCGCAAAAACTATCTGTAGGCCATACAAATATTTTTTTACCGTACGGGAATTAATCCCACGACACGCAGCGCAAAAGCCAATCGCTCAGCCACTGCGTCAACCGCGCCGTCAATTTGTTACAGAGATTGATTATTTACAAAACCAGAGAAGAATAATTCCACCTTTGCCTACAGTAGGTACATAAACTATATAATAAACAAAGGCGCGGTAATTCTACTTAATTATAGAAGGGGTGTAGTTTGCATGGTAAATCTAGTCTACCGCAGACGGGATTCAAGGTCTTGCTTTAATATATGTATTTACATTTACTTACATTACTTGGTCTAGGGTTTGTAAACGCTGCGTGAGGTCCCGTGTTTTATTTCCGAGTCGGGCGAAGTGTTATTGGTTGTTTAACATCTGAAATTTCTTTGCAGTAGCCTGGAGATTTGGGCCCGGTAGTTGAATTTTGAAATCTCGATTAATTCCCGCGGTTTCAGGATGCAGCTCAGTTAGTGGCGTTGGGCCAGCTGCCTACTACACGGGACTAACATAACAGCCGAAATGTCGTCATGTTATACACTCCTGCTTAGCCTTATAAGGGTTATGTTTTTAGGAAAACCCAAGTTAAGTTCCAGGAAAAGCAGCTCATCACGAGTGTTTTTGTTCCATCAGGCACAAATGTGGGCCACATGAGCTTTGCATAATACTTCGAATTGTCCGCGGTTTGCTCAAGAGGAAGTTTTCAAAATAATTGGAAAAGTTATCTCATTTGTACGAATAGTAAGTAGGTATGCCCCGTATTAATCAAAGCTTTTTTATATAATTTAGTTGAATGAAAGTAAAATATTGGGTTTCGCACAAGACGTTACAAACATAGAGATATCGGAAAAAAGCCAGTTGTACTCGTGTGGATAGGGTTTCTACGAGTACTATATACCACATACAAATTTAATAATAATAATACCAGCCTGTTACTGTCCCGCTGCAGAAGATAAGCCTCTTTTCATACAGATAAGACACGGGCATAAAGCACCACGCTTGCTCAATTGGGTGGTGATTTTAATTATACTAATTACTAGCTGTGCTCGCGACGTCGTCCGCGTGGAAAAGTGACTTTGGGCAACATTTCTTGTATTTAATTTTGGTTTATTTTGGATTATAAACACCATAAATCTACTTTTCATGAATGCTTCTCTATACACGATATTATATAGCCTTCGGGGATAAAAAAAATACAGGCTGCTAGGATTGCTACACGATTACATTGGATTGGACGTGACAGAGTTTAATTTTTTATTGTGAAGTTTAGTAAAGTTTAGTCAATGCTACTGAACAGAGGAAAAATATATAGATGTATGTTATATTTAAATCTATATACAAAATATAAATAGTTCAACAAATGTTCGACGTGATTCAAGCCGTTTCTGAGATCAGCTTGCACAAACACACAGACAAAAAGTCTAACTATCAATTAAAAAAGAAGAGTAAATATGAATTTAAAAAGTTACATTAGTACCTACCTACCCGGATTTGAAGTCACAACGAAACCCTGTATGAGAGTCCATGCCTTAATCATTGGGCCATTATGACGATGCAAATGTAAGTATATACGAGTACTGAGAGATTTTGCATGTTATTTTTAAAGACCATAGACTTTTCTGTAATCTATAAGTAAAGAACTATTCTCACAAGTGACCCCCATGTTTAATATTCATTCATGTTCTATCAGTGTGTTGTGTTGACTTACAGGAATCCATATGTGTACCAAATTTCAATAGAATCGATCTAGTAGATTCAAAGCAAATTGCCTGACAGATGGACAGAAAGACAGACACACGAGTGATCCTATAATGGTTCCATTTCCCATGCGGACGTAAGGAACCCAAAAACAAAACGACATTTTGAATGTAAAGTGAAGGCTTCTGAGGATTTCGCCAGGGCGTTGCGATATTTAAAAAAATAAAATATTATAGTGCTGGTATTCTGTTATGTGAGATTATAATACCAGCCTGCTACTGTCCCACTGCAGGACAATGGCCTCTTCTCATACAGAAAAGGCACGAGCATTAATAACCATGCTTGCTCAAGACGGGTTGGCGACTTCAGGCTTTTAATAATTATAAGTCCAGGTTACCTCACGATGTTTTCCTTCACCGATGTCAATGATGTCCAAGATAAACTTAGAAAGTACATATGAATTGAAAAAGTCACATCGGTACTTGGCCAGTATCGAACTCATAACCTCGACCATGTGAGATTACATGACATCGGTGGGTATACTATAGGGTTCAGGCGAGGTGTCTCTGCCTAATCCTTTAGGGATTACAGGTGTAATGTTATGTTAGGTTAAGAATACGGTTACTTTTATATTTTTAAAATACCCTCAAAATTTAATTTAAAACACGTCAACATAACCTTTTGGTAGCAGACAATGGCGTATACGGAGGCGTGTCGGTGTTATTGTGATAAATATTCGCGAAGCACTGCCTTCCTCGACATCAATTTATCTTCCGGTTATTAAGCTGCCAATCTTTTCAATTGACAAACACATTATTACCCGCTTTTCCTCGTTTTTTAAATGTTATTAGCTTGCTTTGGGTATACCATATTCTTTTCAATTTCGGGACGTATAAAAAAACATACCTACTAATACATACTATATAAATCAGGACAGGGGTCGCAATGATGTAGAAATGCATTTCAGACTAGCACGCCTATTGTTCCTAAAAATAAAACAATAAGTTTATAACTAGTATGCTAGCTGGTATTTATATTATCAATGGATGCATTAATAGATCGTTATCTTTATAAAACTTGTAATGGAAGAAATGTATCTATATTCACTTCGTTGGGAAGGTTCATCTTGCTCTAAATAGCATGTCATTATGTAGCTTATTAAAATTAATTTACAGTATAAAACCGCATATACAAAATACACACTTTAAATCGGTATATACTAACACAGTTAATTTCGCGTTGTGTCAAAATAAAGGCATCCAAAGAAAGCTGGCATCGGTTAGCCGTGCGAATGTGACCCGGTTAGCACTGTCCCAATTGACGAGGATTCCGGGAAAGAAACCGGTTTACGGACCGGACTTGGCAAGCTGCTCTAGTCCGTACTTATTGCACCCGGCCGAATTAACGACACCGCCCATTCTACCGAGAAATGGGTTTTAAACATTGTGTAGTTGAAATGAAAAGAGAATAAATTGAAGGTATTACACATGGTAGAACACTTGAGATACTAAGTTACATGAAATTTCGTCATCATTTGATTACAAAGACATGTGAATACTTATTACAAGTAGGTACTTAACTAGCCTACCTAACTTAGCCTTTTCCGAAGTGTATTTAGGAGGGCTTCTAGTCTATCCGGATAAAGTTGCATACAAGTTTAAAATGTAAGTTTTACATGAAGTGACTACCTGTCTAACCTTTACAACACAGAAACTGGGTAACATTTTTTTTTTTTTTTTTAAACTTTGCCCCACACTAGGAATTTCTCCTGTGTCGTGGGTGCGTTTACAAACATTCAAAGTCACATACACAAACAGCCAGACCCGGAACAACTACCTGTCGGCCAAACAAATATTTGTTCCGTGCGGGAATCGAACCCACGACACACGAGAAATTCCTAGTGTGGGGTAACGTTTATTAAAAAAAAAAAAAAATGTTACCCAGTTTCTGTGTTGTGAAGGTTAGACAGGTAGTCACTTCATGTAAAACTTACATTTTAAACTTGTATAGTTGAAGTGTATTTAGGAGGGCTTCTAGTCTATCCGGATAAAGTTGCATACAAGTTTAAAATGTAAGTTTTACATGAAGTGACTACCTGTCTAACGTTCACAACACAGAAACTGGGTAACATGATACCCCTTGGAAGACGGGGCTCAGATAGTCGGGCTTCTGACTACTACTGTCAAAGGTCTTCGAATGTCACCCGGGAGCTACGGTTAACCCAAAAATGCTGATTTGTAAGTCAGCATTGTTAATATATGGCAGAGGTCGCTCAGTGATTGAGACTCGACCGATTTAGCTCTCTGCATCACGTTAATACGTGAACTGAAAACTTCGGATCCCGTTGAAAGATACGTATATATACGACGACACGGTTGGCGCGGTGGTTGAGCCATCGGCTGCTGCGCCGCGTGTTGTGGGTTCGATCCCCACACGGAACAAATATTTGTATGGCCTACAGGTAGTTGTTTCGGGTCTGGCTGTTTGTGTATGTGAGTTTAAATGTTTGTAAACGCACCCACGATACAGGAGAAATTCCTAGTGTGGGGCAACGTTTTTATCAAAAAAAAAAATATATATAAGTACGAAGGAGAGTGAGATTTGACATAAGTTAAAGTTTATATGGAGGAGAGCAGAGAGCTAAAACGGCATAGTTTCGTCTACTAGTAATATTAATTAGATGAACGCTTATTATAGTTTATCCTATTTTACCTTCGAAGATAAAATGCCCAAAATGTCCAAGAAAGGCTAGTCCATACCAGCGCAACGAAAAGTAAGATGTAACACAAACGGTGCTCAGTGCTCTGAGTAGCAGTAAGACAGCGAGGACGCTCCCGGAAGTGTTGCAAACTTCTTAAAGCCTTTAAATCATTTAATGCAAATGGGTAATTTTGTTTTTCCTAATTATAAGCCGAAGGTGAATCTCATTACGGTACTTAGATTAATAATGACGGTCGGCCTGTCCCAACTTTGTCTGTTAGTTAACTCTCACTGAGTAAAATTAATTGAGAAAATTTTCACTAAATTTGTGTAGGCGAAACGTGATAAATTTCTGAAAGTTTGGAGCACCTGTTTTGGACAAATATGCAACTACCTGTCGGTAAGCGGAGATATATGGGCCCGATTTATCTAAAAACCACGATATGGTCGATGTAATGGCTAATAATTTAAATCTTTGCATGTTGGTACACACAAACATAATTAAAGGTGACCATATTCTGGTTCGCGCACAGTATTAGATCGTTTGTTCGCAATTCGGGAACTCAAGGGCTAAATTATATTGTAGCTGCTGTCATTTGTAGATCTTTGACAGTCGTTACGGGTAGTCAGAAGCCCGAAAGTCTGACAACCGGTCTCACCAAGGGGTATCGTATTGCCCAGTAACTGGGTTTTGGAGGTCAGATAGGCAGTCGCTCCATGTAAAATACTAGTATTCGGCTGCATCCGGTTAGACTGGAAGCCGACACCAACATAGTTGGGAAAAGGCTAGGCAGATGATAGGGTTAAATGATATCAGATAAGATCGCTCAACACTTTCATAGTATTGCTCATTGCCGTGACCTCAGCTTGCTCGTACGTGACTCAAGAGTTTAACTCGTGCCTAAAAAAAATCGATTATTATCATTATGTTTCGTGAGATCGTACAACTCAGTCCGAAGTCAGATAGTCAGTTAACCAGCTCTTTTCTCGTTCTTAATTAGTTTTTAAAGTCAATCAAAACAATTTCGCGGGGCCTGCAGCAGTTTTAGACAGTGTAATTACTGAGCTGATTACAGTAAAAAGGCAGTGTTTATGAATTATCGGCTATTCTTCTTCTCGTTGATTTTCTATCGTGTCTTATCACTAACTCTTTGTGCTCATCTAGTTATCCGAGAATTTCCAGAATCATGCACTAAACGCATTGTTTCAGGTTGTCCGTCGATGTCTCTTCCGACCCGTATTTCTTGAAATGTGTAGCTTATAACTCAATAATCCACAATAAACACACGGTGCAAATCAGGACATCCTCCAATATTGAATTAGTTCGCTGAAATAGGTACAATTACGTAAGCAAAACAGATATACACTGAATATTTAAGTCAATTTCAATCTGCTCGAGGAACATCCGATTGATCGGATTTTAGCGTTTAGGAATAGATTCGGAGCGAGATTTCCACGTGAGTGAGGTCGGAGATACGTCGCCTTGGTTCCTTGCAGGTGCTACCTCGTAACTAGGGCTGCCGCCGACCCAAGTTTGACCTCTACGAAACAGGGTGTTTGGTTGACACGACAATGGTTCCGTTTCGAAATATACAACCCAAATCCTACGCATAGTGAGCTTTGCTATACAATCTTCGACGCTGGTTTTACTGTCTATGAAAACTGCACAAAAAAATCCAAATAGATATCCAAAAGTAGCGCAAGAGATTTCTTATTGTAATGACAAAAATGATGAATTTAAATACAAGTACAGGTTATTTATTCTGCACGCTTCAACAAAGCAGACCAACAAAGAACATTTGTTCCACTTTACAAACTATTCGTCTTGAATAGTGCAATAATTAACCTACATAGTGTATAGGTACATTAGTTATTAATTTACAACCAGCTGATTTAGGAAATGTTTTTCCTTTATTTGGTTCGTGTCGTTTTGTGTCAGATGTGAGACTGCAGAGCGTTCATAGCGCCGGATATTGGTGCTGTCCATCACTAATATGACTTGATTCGAAAGAAGATATTATGTGTGGAAAATGTGAATACATAATCGAATGAGACGCTTTTTGCCTTCTCCTGCGTTGTTCACTTCAGCTCTCATACATCTGCCTAGACTCGCCCAACTATGTTGCGGCCAGCTTCTCATCTAACCGGACGCAGCTGAATACCAGAATTTTACATGCCACCTACTACCTGCCTGCTACCTCAACAATCCATTCTAAATTCAAATTCGAAACACGCCAAAGTAATCTCTACGTACTTAATCTTAGAAGCGTGCCAAAAAATGGCCCACAAAGATTTTCTTAAATCAGAAAATAAAAGTAAAATAAATAAGTAACTTTTAAAGCAATTACTCAAGACCATTCAAATAAATACAATTGTCGACTGTGTCGGTAGGTACATAAAAAGCTTAACGTCCCAGCAAATATGTAATTCCAGCGGAAAAATGTTATCCGTCGGGAAAATGCTCATAGCCGCTAAAACTTCTTATATTAAAAGGTTTTTTTAATCTATTCAGAGAGAATTTAGAGGGCCGTTAGTGTCAAAGCTTGCCTTCACTCCTTTCAAGTCTTTTCTTGTGATGCGGAGAATGTTATCGGAATTTTTTGGGTATCACCACATATCATGCGTGATAACAATCGTTTTATACAAGTACTTTGTACTAGAGCAATATTAAATTTTCATAGGTTATACTGTGAACGTAAATCATCTTTATACCGGCAAGATAGCGGAGACAAGTGATTAGAAAAAAATTGTGAATGTTTTTTTGCCACATAACATTGAACCACCGTACCCAAAAATGACGTCACGGCGTATACGTCATTTGTGTCGTAGTGCAAATAAATAGTGACACGCTTAGTTTGTATGGAAAGTGTTGAAAATGCCACCTCTAGGAGCGGTACCCGAGACGACGCCTAGCTCTGTGATTTTCGCAATAACATTATTTTGTCATAGAAACAAACGGAATATTATGAATTCTAATAAAATCTGAGTAAAAAACGTTCCACATATGCTGATCATTGAATAAGTATTTCGTAAAGAGAGAAAGTAAAAGGAAATGAACGTATTTTATACAAATGCGGTCACCGGACTAAAAGGTTTCTATGAATAGGACATAGGTTTATACTCGGAGGATTCATTATAAGGATAAAAATGGAATGTGGTAAAAAAAATCTTAAGGTCTTTTTCAATAATGTCTGAATAGAGAACAATAACAATATCCATTCAACAAAATCCACTGTTGAAAACAAGCCATATTTTGTATCACATAAGTCGTGAACAATACAACCCATGACCTAATCGGATTTATTTGAGGAAATCGTGAGCTTATTTCACAAAAAACATACCTTTTATCAACTAAAGTATTACAAGATTTTTTTCATACAGCATGCTGCTTAGCTAATAAACTTTTAAAAAAGTAAGCACGTAACGAATGAGACGAGTGCGGCTTTAATTAAACTAATAAATGACCACAGTCCGCGTGGAAGCACTTATCTGTCTGCAGTGCACAGATCCGTAAAGTGAATCCTCTTAATTGCACCCTGAAGTAATTGGAAATCTTCACCACATAATATCGAACTGACCCCTCAAAGAAACTAACCATGATCCGTTCATTAAGATTTCAACTTCTGATTAAATTAAAAGTTTTAAAACTTTGCTACTTATATTGTTTTTGCTCTATTCTTGTTAAAGAAGTGTCTTTGCCGCATAAGAAAAAAATCAATCTATCGAAGTTTGTGTTTTATAATTAAAGCCCAAAATAAATTTTAACAACTTACAAATTACTGATGAATATCTTTAATGTATTGCTATATTTTATGTGAACATTCACCAAATACAAAAATATTCTTTATTTTTATTTTGGTGCTATACTCAAACAAAAATATAACGGTTAATACACCAAAGCCCATTAAAGAGGAAATCTGTTTCACCGTCAAAAGAAGGTCAGTCACAATGATATCCATTCCCAGCTCAACGGTTTAAAATAGGATATCATTTATTTCGATGGCCAACAGTTTCTAGAGATGGCGTGGCCGGATATCGGCTTATAAATCAAGCGATGTGCATCCGGGCGCGCGTCAGCAGTACACGGCGCGGTGCGGGCGGCATGCGGCGCGGCGCGGTGCGGTGCGGCGCGGGCGAGCCGCCAGCCGCGTGTCCGACATACTACCTGCAAGCTAACCAACTGTTTGTAGCTGCACCGGAACTGCTGCTACAATTATGTTGTATGTACAAATAAACGCAGTTCAAAGATATCGCGAAGTTTGCGATATTAGTATTTTGAAGCAGATTGACATATTAAATGCAGATATTTCTTGTCATTTTGTATATTTAGCTAGGGTATTGATTAAATTGTATTGCGTTCTTCATGATAATCTTTACTTAATAATATTAATAGGTGCATTTTTTTTGTGTTTGAATATCTAATAATATGATTTGAATGGATGTGGAATAAAGGAAATATTAATAAGGCTAGGAGACCGGATGCATCGATCATTGGATATGAGACTCTTCTGTGTACTTTTCCACACTTCCGGGTAGGGGTCGAGGCTTATCAGATGTTAGGACCGTTCATAACCGTGAGGTGTGCAGCCTGCCAAGGGATTTTTTTTAAAGTATCTTGTCATATAAAAGCAAATAGCACATGCACATTTAATGGTGATGATGATATTTAGTGTGTTACAGCATGTAAATTGTTCATACGCTATTTGTTATATTTTTGTGGTCGCATGGTTTAGAAGATAACATAAACTAAGAAAATACCAAATGAAAATAAAATAAATCATTGCCAGCGATGCGACGTGGTGCAAGTACGTTAGGTAGCCGTGGCGTACGTGATTTTTAACTTACATGTCATGGTGGAAAAGTGCTATATCATATAGTAAGTGCTATATTAAAACTTTGACGCAGACAAAGTCACGGGCAGAAGGTAGTGTAAGTTAAATCTGTTGTTATTGAACATAAAATGGACAACAGCTAACCAAAATGGTCGGATCGAAATTATAATTGTGTAAAGTTAACAGACAAAATTGTTCATTTCGAACTGATGGCTTCTATTTCAATAGACCTTTTAAATGAGCTTCACATTGTGTTCAGTTAAATGCTAATTAGACCTTGTTTTCAATTCGCATGTTCTATAGAGATTAAACAAACGATCCTTCGAAGGAAAAGTGTGTAATTTAAAAGAACACAATACAATGTAATTGACTTGGCTGTTTGTTTCATAAGACAGGACTGGAAAGTATGATACGGCATCATATGTTGAGTGATGGTAAGTGAGGAATGCAAAATAAGAAAAGCGAGTACCATGAAATATGCAGACGTGCGCTACACAAATTGCGCTAACTTGAGAATGAAATGCAAAACTTGAACGTTGCGGAGGCCAAGCGCGAGTCAAGTGTGCGCCGCTCTGTAAATAGGACGGACAGACTTGGGCGAGTGCACCGCTAACTCGCCTACAATATTATTGTGTGCCGCTAACTAACTTGTTTGTCATTTCAGACACAGGCATGACTAGTGTGCCACGGTCCGTACGGAATGCCTCGAGGAGCTATTCGGTCGGTTTACTCGTGGCCGCTATCCTTGCGGAGTACAATGTAAATCACTTTGATTTATGTGCTCTAAGCGATTGTGCGACGGTAAGAGTCGCGTCTTTTCTTTGTTGGCGTACGTCTTGCATTTACTTAATTTATGTAAAACATATCACTGCTTGGAGGGATAAGTAATGGTCCGGGGAAGCTGCTGACCTGTCTCTCTACGTCAACTCGTGGCCTCAAAGATTTGGAAACTGTGCTAGCACTACTCACGCCGTAACGTTGCTCTACCTTTACTGACTTTGATTAAGCTCTCATCATCGTTAGGTGGGTAAAACTAAAAAAATATTAAATAAAGTTATGCAAAATTATTAGACAATTTTTTATTGTCTAATAATTTTGCTAACGAATGCATCAATTAATACCGAGCCCCGAACCTGCTAAATGTCTAGAAATATTATGTTCACTATAAAAGGCTTAAGTGTGTGATTATTGGAGAAAAGGTCCCGATAAAATAATAACGAGACCCAGCCTTTGTTTTTGTTAAGTATTCAACGACGCCCTATGCCGAGGTTCGAGCCCCACAGGGGGCGCCCTTAGCGAGCGGTCGTTTAAATGTAACTTGTAGTTAGCCCTGGCTGGGGGCCTTCTTGTAAGGTCACCACAGGATCGACCGGTTAAGCAGTAAACAGCCTTATAGTGCTGAACTCCGAGTGGCCGTACCTAAAAAAAAAAACAAATTATTGGAGAACGAGGAAGACTAACCTACCGTGATACAGTTTCTACTAGTACGGAGGTCAATGTGAATTACTCTCTAACAACCATATTTCTGCGCACGACATGAGATCATATTTTTTGTTTTGTTTTTAATATCTTTCTTTTCTTTATAAGTACCTATAAATTGTTATTCTTGTTATTGCGATGCTGGAAATAAATGTTTTATTTTTATGTTTATCCAAATACATCCGAATACCTCCTACTCCATAGCCATATTTATCATCTTTCACACAATCCATTAAACCTTTCTTTAGTCTTGTTCTAGTATTGTAGGTATCTCTATAAATTCACCCTCCAATAATTTTATTTAATAAGCTAATGGCTAAAAAAATTTACACTTCTAGCATGAAATTATAAAAGACAGCTTTAAAAAAGCGTCAACCTCAACGGATACGGACGGAAACAGACACATAATTGCAAAGTTCAAACATTTCATATCTCCCACCCGTCGTCGGTCATATTTCAGCAATCTTGTTGTTCATTGCAGTGCAAGTAAATCTTTTCAGACGCGGGCGTGTTCCACTTTTTTAACGTTGTAGTAATGGCGTCGACTTGAAAGACTTTTATTGGAGTCCATTCGGTTAGGATTTAGGGGCTGTTAGCGTCATATAACAGCAATTTCGCCGTTCCGCGTGCCGTCACCGCAATGTTTTCAAATAATGATAAAATTACCACATTTCATATGTTATGAGTCTCTCTCGGGTCCTTATTCTCAGAGAGAACTCGTCTCTAATTTTTTTGATATTTCAAAGGGCATCCAGTAACAGCTTAGATGGATAAAAAATGCTCTCTATGCGCTCACTTCTACATCTGAATAAAAACTTTTTCCAGTGACAGTGAGGTTACAAAGGCGGGTTTATAAAGAATAGCCTGACAAAACCGATGAAGGTAATCCTTGGGTGAGTGAACGTCAAAAATATGTGCATGTCAAATTTTGTGCTTCGCTGTTTTCTATTTCACCGCCTACTAAAAAGTACTGGGGGTTTTTGTCGGTGTCTAAACTAATACTATAAATAAAGAGGAAAGATTTTATTGTTTCTATGTTTGTTTGAAATGGATGAAATCTAAAACTTGAAAAAAAAAGATTTTTAAAATTAGAAGAGAAAGTACTAAATCAACGCGGATAAGGTCACGGGCGAAGCGCTAGTCCTAAATAGTATGTTAAGTAGATGTTTAAATAATAACACCATCGGTAATACATTATTAACATACGTTATACTGTATAACGTACGTTGTCTTAAAAGAAATACGAGTGTCCCTTTGATAATAAAAATCTCGTCGTTCCCAAAATAGAGGTCACTATCATTAATACCTACAATAGCCAATAGTTATTTGTTCATAATAAACAAACAGGCTATACTTACTATAAACTAACTAATAATAGTAATAAGAATTCTTAATATTAGTTTTTCCGTATTCTTTTAATGTATTTATTTTTTTAAATATTTTATAAAAAAAATGTTATTTTTTATTTTGTTTTGTTAAAATAGGTATAAAAATATTTACATGAAAAGAATACGGAAAATAATAATAATAAAAACGTATATAATAAGAACGTCGACTTAAAAAGTGTATACAATTAAATAATAGGTCTTTACCTATGAAATTGCCGTTTTGTATGAAAAAATTTAAATGAATTTTTTTCATGTATTTTTTATTTGTATTAATCGAAGTAATCACCCATGCAATCAATGCATCTTTGCCAACGCAGTGGCAGTTTATTGATGCCCTTCTTAAAGAAATCAGCTGGACGGGAGGCAACAAATTCTTCAAAGGCATTTTGTACTGCCTCTCGGGTATTGAATTTTTTTCCCGCCAAGAAGTTATCCAAATTCTGGAAAAAGTAGTAGTCTGTAGGCGCAAGGTCTGGGGAGTAGGGCGGATGACGGAGAGCTTCCAACCCCAGTTCTTGCAACTTGGAGACCGTCTGCTGTGCAGTATGAGGTCGCGCGTTGTCGTGCAGGAGCAGCGGAGACGAGCGATTGACCAATGCTGGTTGGAGATGTGCCAGCTTCTCATTCATCATTGTGTTCAATTCTTCACAGTACACATCTGCAGTAATGCTCACCCCGTTTGGTAAGAAGCTGTGTTGAATCACACCGGCGCTAGACCACCAAACAGTGACCATCACTTTTCTTGGGGTAAGTTTTCGTTTAGGGCATTGTTTAGGTGCTGAACCAGGATCCAACCAACTTGCTGAGCGCTTGCGGTTATCAAACAGAATCCATTTTTCATCGCAGGTAACAATGCGGTTCAAAATTCCTTCATTTGTGTGTCTGTTGAGCAGTGCAAGGCACGTCTCGACGCGTACTTCGCGCTGATGATCATTGAGTTCGTGGGGCACCCATTTGTCAAGCTTTTTTACCTTGCCAATTTGACGCAAATGGACCAATATTGTTTTGACGCTAACGTCGAAAGCTGCTGCTAATTCAGCCGTAGATTGTGTATAATCAGCTTCCACAATCGCCTTTAATTCGTCATTGTCGACCAAAGTCTTCGGACGACCGCGAGGTTCATTTTTCAGGTCGAAATTTCCAGAACGGAAGCGAGCAAACCAATAACAGGTAGTGCGTTGGTTTGTAGTGTTAGCTCCGTAAACTTCGTTGATGTTGCGTGCCGCTTGTGCCGCGTTGCTGCCACGACGGTACTCATATTCCACAATTACTCGAATTTTTAACGTATCCATGATGACGAAAAAGATTTAAATGCGATGAAAATGTAACACTAATCAATAAACAAATGACTACTTTTGGAAAAAAAAATCCATGTTTTTAAAATAAAATTAATTTGAAATTAGAATTCTTAGCCAAACGAAAAATATTTTGATTTGAAATGGCCAGTACTGCAGAACGGCAATTTCATAGGTAAAGACCTAATATATCAATAACACGTCTCGGTGCACTCCGTCTTCCTTCAGTCTCGTAGTTCAATGAGACGAAATTCCGACACGACCAGGAAGAAATCAGCCACAGTACCAACGGCTTACCGTAAATACACGGTGAAGCGAATGTGAGTTAATGCTCAGCCTCAGATAATAAATCAGAATCCTTACGACGGCACCTTTGTTGCATTATCCTGTTCCGCCAGCATTTTCAATTTCTCTCTTAATTAAAAATCATGCATCTCACGTATGCTATCTTATCCTGGGTATAAAATATATGGGTTACATTGGACATATAATACCGTCTAAAACAGCGGTTTATAAAAAAAGGCTTGAAGATGTAACCTAATGCAGAAGCTCTACGCGACATTTTCCAAGCATCATATTCGGATTGTGACGTCATCCGCCCCTCGTGAAATCTCGCCGCCGTCGTGCCGCTCATTGTACCCGTCCCACTTTTTAATCTGGAGACGTCGAATAAAAGCACAATACTAAGATACATCTTGCTCCGTATTTGTTCCTCTTTTAATCAGCGAGTACTCAAATGTTTATTTCATAAAAAATATCTTGAAACATATTTGTGTCAGTGTACGTCGTTCCGGTCGATTGTCTTCAACGATACATATCTAGTGGGGAGCACATTATAAATGACGTCAGAAAGAAGAAAAACTACACGTCCAATATTAGCGCCGCAATATTAATCTAAGGACGGTGGCAGCGTCGTGACGACAACACGTCTTCTAGTGCAGGATTGTCTGCGGCGAGGGATAAATCATAGCTATATTACCGAGTCAGTATGTGGCGACTCGTGATATATCAAGAGGCATGAAGGAGCAGTCTGAGTGCTGCTAGAGCTTCCACCTCGACGTACAATCGCGTGAGGGGAATACGCTGCTGTCGCGAGCCCACCGCTCAGACAATTGAGATGAATGTTGCAACGGCCCGGCCCGCCGCAGCGCCTTACCCACCCACTTTTATATTTCATTTTGTATTCTCACATTGTTGGTACAGTCACCAGCCTCAGTTTCCACAAACGTCGATCGCAACAATCCGCAGTGACACACAGCTGAGTTATTAACATGTAAGAGGAACTGCGATGAGACAAAGTTTTTGCAAAACCATCTGTATGTGAGCGAGCGCTTTGTATTAGCAACAAAGCCACACCGGGACTTGCATCGCTGGAGCTTTTAGGCGGGCAGTTATCGTGCCAGCCACAAATGCGAATTTACGCTTTGCATTTTGAAAAATTAAAAGCGACATTTTCAATGCAATTGTGAGCGTTCTTTCCGCAGTCGGCGCGGGTAATGGCCACTCCAATCCGAAATTGCGCGGTCTTTTTTGTTGCCGGCGCTTTAGTAAACACTCATTTGTACCTACTATTTACAGAACTCTTCACTTTTACTTAATCACAAATAAATCACTCCATTTTCAAACGATTTTCAATCAATCACTGAATAATGACCGAATCGGTTGAGATTGTTTGTCAATTTGAACACAGCTTCAACTCGTCTTGTATTAGTCAAGATAATAAACAACTCAACATTTTATTACCTAAAATAATGATTCGCCGGTTTTTATAAAGTAAACCAACCCGAACCAGTCTCTAATACTATTCTACTTCTTGTAATACTAAGTTTAATATCTACTTCTTGTAACAGATAGCGTTACTACAACTCTAAATAAACCAAGTATCAAGAAGAGTAGGTAGACTTTATAACGATAACGCACAAATGTAAAAAGCAACGAGCCGTTGTTATTGCCCAAAGAGTAATTCAAAAGAGTTACAGATTTAAATTAGTAATCAACATAATGTAAACAGAACTTACTTCGATTTTTAACCGTTATTTTCATCATAAAATTAAAGTACAATCCATTTTGAGGCACCCTTTCAATAGCAACAGTGTAATGATGGCAATCAGCCTAAATACTCAATTTAAATAGCCAGATGTTGGATGGGGTTGTTAGTGTGTTGGCGGGCACTGCGCAGCTGGGCCGCTCCGCCGCCGCTGGCCTGCCGCGCCGCTCCACGTGCGACTCCCACCGAGAGCTACGGCCTCCTTAATAGCCACTAATAATAAAAGCAAACGAGCGAACGACTTGTAACAAATTGCATTATCTGCCGAAATGGCCCTCGGAAAGCATTCATGTCGCCGCTCCGTAACGTTAACTCTTTTCCGTTTTGATCTTCGCAAAATTGAGTTTGGAAAAGCGGATCAGGCCGCTGTGTTTCTAAGAAAATTAAGTAAATTAAACTTGTTACTTATTGGATTAACATTTCTGTAGGACTTTCCGCCACGCACACTAAAGTTAATTTACACAAATGCTGCATTAGCTCCACTAAGTGAGATAATGTATTTAAGCGTATAAACCAACGACATTTTTTCCGCCTGTGACATTTAAAAACTACTCAGCTCTTTTTATAGTGAGACATTAAATTTATCTTCTTAATTTTTTGCGAAGAGGAAACCTTCAGTGGGGCAAGAGATTAAATTAAAAAATGGGATAAAAAGTTGACTCGCCGGGCGAGGCTGCATTGCAACGACATTAATTCAAAAGTCGCCGCGTAGAGCAAATTGTCAAGCTAAGTGTAGACACGCTGCGCCTTATTCCCAGCCACGCTTAGATAGCTAGATAATGTAGGTGGCAGTCTGAACCTTATTTCAAAGTTAGTATTAATGTGAAGTAATAAACTAACTTAACATCTGGTGCCGAGTAGAGCACTCAAATAATGGTACGCTATGTGGTTTAGGCACACTTCTATGTGCTCTATTATAGCGCTGTAAATTCGGTAGTTTAATTCTAGTACCGCAAATAAGAAGTTATATAGCAATAAATGAAGCTAACAAGGTGCGAATGTATCGACATTCGGTTCATTATTATCGGCGGTGCACGTTCCAACTCGGCAAATACTTGCCTTATGATGTCGTGCAGCGACACAATAAATGTTTTGTTAAGAATTCTTCATTCTTGCCAGCGGATTGTCGTCGCTGACAACTTTAAGAAATATGTAAGATACATAAGTTGTCGAAACAAGTTGGTGCAACATGATGCACTTCGTAAAATTAAATAATAATAATACCAGCCTGTTACTGTCCTGCTGGAATTTTCACATTAATCACCACGCTTGCTCAAGACGGGGTGGCGATTTTAGACTTATATTAGTTATATGTCCAGGTTTCCTCACGATGTTTTCCTTCATCGATGTCCCTGATGTCCAAGATAAACTTAGAAAGTACATAATATAAATCGAAAAAGTAACATTGGTACTTGCCTAGATTTGAACCCACTCACATCTCGTGAACAAGAGGCGAGGCCTAAACCAATAACATTATGCCATGATATTTGGTAATAATGTGGTCTTGAACAGTTATCATGATATTGTTTAAGACTTCATTTGTTATACCATTTTCTTCACTGACTTATGCTGTCATCCAAATGAATGCTTAGATAAAACTACAAGGTTGGATTTTCATCCCTCGGCTTAGAGCTTACGTTGACAATCCAACAGTGGACAACAAATTTATGTAGGTGTCGCCTAGTGTTATAAAAACCGGACATAAATAATGTAGGTACTAATGTACCTACATTAGTTACGCATTGCTACTTATCGGTATAAGTTAAATCTGGAAATCCTTTACAGATCGGTTTTTCCGTTCAGTAATTTTACATTTATTCATCCAAGTGACGTGTGAAGGTTAGCGAATAAACTCCATATCTTCAGAAAAAACTTTTGAAATATCTTCGGTCTATAAATAAAGGATCAGAAGATACTTTATTTACATTCGAAATAAATATATTTTCAAATATTTCACAGCTGAGTTAACCCTCTTTGATCCGATGCTCATCCTTCCGACTGTAATTTTTAACATCTAAAATGTATAAGCACTGGGATCAGTCATAGAGTGGGGAAAAGTGGCACTTGTTCTCTTCGATTGCTGCAAGACCACGGATTCAATATTATGTAACTTTTATGTCTTTCAATGACCAGGAAAAATGCGAATTTCTTGCAAAGCGATGCTTGAAAAAGTATCCCTTTTTATCTTATTTACTGGGAATCTTCTTTTGCCAGTAGTCCCTACTCAGAAAATCTTTAGCCCTTAGAAGAAAGGCACTGACAAGAATTGCAGGGACCTCTTCCAAGGTTTGGCCAAAGCTCGTGAGTTTTGTATCTATAATACCAAAATACAGCAGAACTCTATTTAAACCGACAAGCGTTTCCTTTAACATTGTTATGTAGGAGGCTTAAGAACTAACAACCGGATGTGTTGGCTACAGAAAGTCGTGGAATTTCTTCAGGTTAGATAAGTCGTTTTATTCCTACATTCCAAAAGGAAGTGAAAGCAGAAACATTGCAGGTGCTTATCAGGAAATCTAGTTATTGTCGCGCTCCGACGCTGCGTTATAACTATATTTTATAGTTTTCTATTTCTTCCGTAGATAACGATCACTGTAACTTGTAGATTTGTGCCAATATGATTTTGTAGGACAGTATTTTCTGCATAAAAAATATACCTACATAATACGTATTGCCCATGTTTCAACTGGATATTTCTTGCTACAAACAAATACAACACAGAGACGTGACATAGTTATATTGCGAACTACTTGCAACCTACAGCTTTAAAAACATTAGTATAAGGTTCAAATTGCAAAATTAAAGTATGAGAGAATGTGTATCCGATACAATGCACGGTAACAAACTATAAAAACAAAAAATATCGCTAAAAGCGTGTGAAATCTGCGGGTGCAGGTTAGTTTCAGTTTGGGAGGTTATCGTAGCGCGTAGCGACTGTAGCGCGTAGCAACCGTAGTAAATGGCCGTAGAGATTGTTTTGTCAGAAGTTCTTTTTAATTTAGCTAGATTTAGGAAAACAATTTTTAGTAATTAAAACATGTTGACACTCGTTGGCGAAGAATATTTTAAGGTTTCCACATTTTGTGGAAACCTTAAAATATTCTTCTGAAGTCGCGAATTCTGAGCGTGAGGTCGATTTTCGGGTTCAATTCCCAGCTCGGGCAAAGTGTTGAGTTTTTCCAATAGGAATTTTCTCATTAGCAGCCGTGAGTCTGGATTTGTGCTTGGTTGATTGATCAATATAATCGCTTGATTAAACATCGGACGAAAAGCATAACTGCCGAAATGTGGGTTTTACTTTATCCCTTTGGAGAATACAGACGTGATGTTGCGTTCTAGATCTTTCAGCAATATCATACGGAGTGTAAAACCACACAGCATCTCCGCATTATTGTGGATAAATCACAGCTAATGCCTTCTTACAGTGGGTACGCTGTGCAGAGCAGCTTTGGACCACAGGACAGCCACAAGAAGTGGTTGGCGTACTTAGAGCGACTTACACACCTACCCACTTACTGTAAGCTGCTGTAAACTTTACGGATAACGATCTAGTGGATTAAAATGCATGACAGTGTTTTGTTTTGTTTTTGGTGTTATTGTACGTTTGGGATCATCGTTTGTTTATTTTTACTTGAGGATAGTAATGATTTTGTTAAAAAAATCAAGGTAAGTAAAACTAAAAACAATGAAAAACAGAATAGAATACTCTTAATTGTACTATGATAACTTACAAATAATGAATTTAAGAGTTACATTGACAACAGATGTTACAATGGACGGCCTA
Source organism: Phlogophora meticulosa (assembly GCA_905147745.2). Lineage (NCBI taxonomy): Eukaryota > Metazoa > Arthropoda > Insecta > Lepidoptera > Noctuidae > Phlogophora > Phlogophora meticulosa. The sequence goes on along the minus strand of LR990522.1, from coordinate 10,384,837 downwards.
AAGCGATCACTTTCAAACGACCTTTCGATGGAATTGATAGAGAAGGAGAAAATATATGTTTTTAGTTCGTGGTGTTCCATATAAATATATACATAACTATTTGAATACAGAATAGAACGGTTTAGTATTTTTAAATTAAAACTAAATTTGAAAAAAAAACTGCCAACTTAGGATGACTATAGAAAAAATATTGAATTAAATCTACTTACTTAATCCGTCAGAAAACCCAGCACTAAGCCCCAAAGAACTGGTCCTCGGAAACTAGGACGAATGCAATTAATCAGCTTATGATTGAAATACCTTTAAAGAGATTACATTTCTGCAACCATTTCACTATTACGAATACCTATCAACTACTTATGCAGAAGGTACTTGACAGCTTTGACGTTGAATGCGAATATGCGACAGTCGATACCTATTCACTTGAAATATCGATGTTCATTTGTAAACCAGAAGCCCTATCTTGTACGCTTGACGTAAATACTACTATTCTATGGCATTCAGGTTTCAATTTATGAGGTATTACTCATCATGTACCTGCTTTTTCCTCTGTGTGTGTCTTGGCTTCCAGTCTAACCGATTGCAGCTGAGTGTCAGTATTTTACATGATGTCACTACTCTCTTTTCATTCGTTAAGTATCTAGAGGTGCGTGTTATCAATTATATAAAAGATAAAGGAGCTCGTGGCTTATTAAAAAAGACGCACGGGTCGATCTAATCTATGCTTCCCAAGGTCAGTCAATCGTTACGGAGAGCAAATATCTCGAAAGTCAGATAACCGGTCTTTGCAAGGGGTATCGTGGGTATCCAGCTATATCGTGGAGGCCAGTGGAGGTTAGATAGGCAGTCGCTCAATATAAAATACTGGTATTCAGCTTCATCCCGTTGTACAGGAAGCCAACGGTACCATAGTTGGGAAATGACTGGGTGGGTACGTGAAAAAAATTTGGAAACAATATCATTTCAAAATAGCAACGACACGGCAACCTCGGCACTACACTGCGTTGCAAAATTACTATCACCGCTTAATTATGAACGGTGGTGTGATGTATAATTGTAAATCAGACGATTGGTGAGTTGTAATGATTGGACGTGTCATCGCGCAGTCTGTCACGGCTTTTGCGGATGTAGCAATGAACGCGATGATGTAATTGCTTAATTAATTATTACTTTCGGTAATGCATAGCCCCTTTATTGTGTAGGCATGATAATGTGTCACTATAGATGGTGAGGCAAATCGACCTACATTTCGAAAAAACTTGTATATTTCAGCATATCTCTTAAAGTAATTAAATAAAAATAGATTAATCCACGAATAAATATATTTTCATTTTGATTTGATTAGCAGTTGCATCAATTATAAAGTTTAGCTTGATAATATAGTCTTTTTAGTTCTTTGGTTTACTAATATAAAATACTCTTTACACTTATAAGACAAGTCCACACTTTCAAATGCTCACAAAAACTAACACACAAAGCGATGTAAGAGTATGTGGAAGGTCTTTAAATTATTTAATTCTTACGGTTCCGTATCAAAATGGTAAATACGAACCCTTATAGTGCGACTCAGTCTGTCTGTTCGTCTGTCACAGCTGGATATCTCTAAGGGATGCTACCAACTTGAAACAGTTTTAAATAACGAATACCTACCACTCCTCCCCGTCCCCCCCTAATCTCCAAAGTTTTGCAAGGAAAATAAACTAAAATTATTCTAAATGATAGAATTGTATGGAAAAATGAAACGATGTCTCTAAATAGCACACTTTTTTCATTTATATACGACAGTACGGAAAGCTCGGTGTGCGAGTCCGACACGATCTTGACCGGTAATCTTGGACAATAATCTAAAATCAAACAATTCATCCCTCGCTTTGTTAGTAAATCATGAAATATTTTTTTGATTACCAAGAAAAAATTAAATTTAATGTGGAATATCTCTTTGGGAAATAGAACCATTATCTTTAACACCGGTTAATATGCTATCTAGCTAAGAGGCCAGTATTATAAACTTTATAAATAACAATATTATAAAACTAAAATCATTGCTAGAGTAGATTTTGTGCAATGTTAAGGGTGTATGTTGATAGTATCAAAAAAGGAATAATTAATAGCTTTTTCAAAATAGAGAAAATCAAAAATCTTATATTCTTTGTTAAAACTAACAAATACAGAATACATCCGACACATTCAGTATCCATTTTAAAACAAAGAAATAAAATAGTTACCGCTTCGCAGTTTTAAAACTGCTAAACGATGTTATGATAAAGTATGTTACTCTGCGTAGCTATAAATTAATTTGGCAGGGTTCCAGCTGGGTTTAACTGAACCTCCTATAATGGCAACTTCCATTTTAATTCAAATTTGACTTCGTAAATAGTGAAAGTTGAAAAATACTGCACATCGCTAAAAGTAGATATGCATATTACCCTGTCCATAACAGACTCTCATATATTTATTTCTGGTTTTTATAATACTCTTCCGGTACCAATCAGGTGCATTCTTATGTAGTAATAAAGCTCCTTTAGAAGTATCGTGTTTTCTTTTCCAGCTCATATTTTGTAGACGTGTTTGTTCTAAGTTTTAAAACAATATCATGTACTATATCGATACTTAGAACAAACACGTATAGGTATCTTAACATGAGTCGATACTTATGTTAAGATACCTATAATTAAATAAATGTATAAACAACGTGGCATTTTAGTCGTCGTACAAAGGCGGTCCACTCAATCTGACATAAAATGAGAATCATAGAAAAGAAGAGACGCAATCATATTTAAGTAAGTACAGAGAACATTAAAATTTTAATAGTAAGAAACAAATTTTTGCGCTAGGGTGAATGAACTCTGATAAAGATGTCGCCGCTGAATTTCACACCGCCCTTGGAACGGAAGGCTCTGACCGCGCTCTTAACAGGGTGTTCAGAACGCGCCATTGTTATAGAACAATATTTCCATGTTTTTAGTTATTCAAATTTTCATAAATAGATTTATGGTTTTATTAATGAATTATTAGTATCTAGTCATTCGATACAGGAAATGGGCTGCCGTTGTCAGTTGTCACGTTTATATAATATATATCAATGTATATTCCAGGAATAGTTTATAAGGAAAGCCAGTGCTTCTAGTTTATCTCACGGCAATCCAATGGTGACTTCATTCTAATAATTTTTTTTTACTGTTACTAGGGTACCTACATGACAGATTCTTGACCCCTAACGTAGGTACCAACACTGAAGTTTTATTTCACAAAATAATAAAAAATCTTATACATTTTATATCTAATAGAATAGCTTGCGCTTGGTAATTGAAAACGTTTCTTAGATAAAATCTTTTATCCATGCTCCGCTATATCACTTGTGGTAATTCTCGAACAGTAAGCAAATAGAAAAGCTCTCACGACAAAATTAAATTCCATACTTGTCGCCAGCATTCAGCTGCACCATCTGAACCGCTTTCGGCGCGCATAAATCTCATAAATCTCTTCTAATAAAAACATTCTCATTCCACTTCGCATTGCAAGAGAAATATTAAAGTATTAGCAATATTAGGATTACGTTCTAGGTTATTTTGGCCCAAACTTTCAATATCTCAATACTGATATTGTAATTTACTGAACGTCTGAAAAGTTATTTACTAAGTACTTAAATATAAAAAAACTCATGAAGTTCTTCGTCCAAAAAAAAACTTATTTTTAAAGAAATCTTCAATATTTTATAAGCAAATTTCCAAGAATATCTTTTTATAGTCGTACTGAATAAAAAAGCTTTGGTCGATATTCGAGCTTTTAGATCATAGAATTTAATTTACCGGTGAACGTAATTCGATTTATCAAGCGTTCGCGTATCAATTTGTCACAGTCCCGCACAGTGACAAATAGAGATAAAACTCAATTAGATATAAATTTTAATGTGTAATCAAATGAGGATATTTGGCAGCTGATTGCATTATTCGGTAAGTTAAATTTAAAATTGCGAGCCATTTGTCCCAAACCCTCGTTAGTAGTGAATTAGACTAATTAACCCCAGTGAGAGTAATAACTGTTTACCAACTCCAATTACAGCATTCGGTTCAAATTATTGAATTGGTAACATATTAAACGCAACACAATTGTTTGGATCGTTTACTTGAACGACCGCCGTGATTCGCGTCCGCTAGAACAGCTATGTTTTATGAAAACATTACTGATGTTTTAATGGAAATGTTCCACTAAAAGCACTTAGATCATCTGAAGCTAGCAAGATTTAGAATGTTGTTTCTGCTAATAGAATCCGGCTTGAATGTTACCTGAGTTTATAAGAATAATATCTTTTATTTTTGTAATGTCTGATTTCTCTATTGGTATAACATTATCTAAGTAAGTATGCGTAAGACTGCGGACCCGAAACGAGCGGCGGCTGAACGATGTGCGGCAGGGAGGCGTCAGCGGTTGTGGAGGTTAGATGAGCAGTAGATCTATGTAGCATACTGGTAAATGTAGGTGAATACTTGAAGTCAACCCCAAAATAGTTGGGAAAATGATAGACAGATGATGAGTCGCGTAGAGTCGCAAGCAATGACAAAACGTAAGGAAACAGGTAACTCCGCCAAAAATGTAGAAGCCGAGGTACGATTTCTTGCGAAATTTTCTCGTTTGTGGAGGTCGAGGCAAGGTTCCGTTACAACTCTAATTTATACTCAAACTGTGACTACAAATATTTCGTAACGTTTCTAACAAAAGAATATTCAACGTCTCAAGAAACATAGATCAGAGACGATTTGTGAAGATTAAACAGTATGCACATTTAGAGAAAAATAATATGGATACTCACATATTTTGAAATATATTTCTAAGAAATACTCTTTACCTATTATTGCTCGTCAAATTTTTATTTAATTAGTAATTACACTAGCATATACCTAGTCTGTTACCTCTCCCACTAAACTTTATATGTATGTCCTAGAAGTGTGTTTGATCCAACAACCTTTCAGTAATAGGCTGGCTTTACCCAACCCAAAACTGTCGGTTATCTTAGGCCAGTTAATACATATTAATATGTTTTTGTTAAAAAACGGGCAGTAGCGTAAAGGTTTTTCTCTGTTTTACTGAATAATCGACTGTTCTTAAAAAGCCTTTTGTAAAAATTTCGAACATAAATTTGGTAACAAATAAATAATAAATAAATACTATTTTCGTTTCCAAAACGGCATGCGGTAGATTCAAATTAAGGATTTACAGACGATTTGCATATTCATGAAAAATGCTCGATTCTAAAATATTTTAGTGTGACTGACGTCAATCACGGGTGGACAGGTCTGAAACACTCGGTGAAACAGTGAGATTAATTGAATTCTATTGCCGCTAAAAAATATCTGCAAACCAATAAAAATATTCAGGTTCATTTTTCACTGACCGAACCGAACCGATGGTGAAAAAATCTACAAAATCAGATGCCACTTGTTTCCTAATACTGGAAAAAAAAAACAAACTATAGTTTTGGCCACATGTCTGTAATAAGTAAAAACAGTTTATGCTGGCCTCACAATGTACAGAAACACCGTAGCTGCTAAGCAAGGCCACCTCAAGGCGTTTATTGTTAATTGCCATCTATTTTCAGAAGGTCCCAAATGTTGGATATATCCTTGCCTCTCATGCACGAGGTCGTGAATTCAAATCCGAGCGAATCCCAATGTACCTTTTTCCATTCATATGTGCTTTTTTAAGTTCACCATGGACATCCTTGGTGAAGGTAAAGAGCGTGAGGAAACCTGGACTTATAATTAATATAAGTTGAAATCGTCAATCAATGCTGGATGTGGCAAGCTGAAGACAGGGCGCTATGGCGCTCATTAGGAGAGGGCTATGCCCAGCAGTGGACTAATATAACCTGATGATGATGTGAGTGTGAAATTGCCAATCCGCATTGAGCGAGCGTGGTGGTTAATGCTCCTGCCTTTTCTGTATGAGACGAAGCCTTTGCCCTGTAGTAGGACTGTATCGGGCTAATATTATTTTCGCTTTTTTTTTCACACACACACTTCCTGATCCACTGCAAGTCCTGAAAATCAAAATCAATTGTGACGACCACCATAAAAGCGTCGAGCCAATGAAGACCAACGAGACCCGGAGAGACGATTCAACTGTCTTGGATCCCGCAACGAAATTAACCAGAAAATAACAGTGGAAGAGTTAGAAAAATAGGTAAGCATTTAGCATGTTTTGTGGTATTCGGGTGGTGTACATGCACACTTACGTACAGCTAACTACAGTTCAGTGTTAGCCGGGGCAAAACATCAGCCAACAGTACTTAGGTCTTCTGTTACAAAAATCTAATTTGCATCACCGCCGTAACAACCTGCTATTAGCCGTTTCGCTTGGTGACGTCACAAAGAAGTCGGCTAATTAGTTTATAGTTTTATGTAAATTGCGACATTATTTACTGAAGTGCTCTAGTTACTCATGAATATTACAGTTATTTTACTCGAAACATTTAAAGTGTAATTGGTAAAGTTTTGTAAGTAAAAAGACTTTCGGTGGCTTTATGAAACAGAACTACGAAGTCTTTATGGTACATAACTACGTTTGAAGTTGTAAAACTTTCTGATTTTAGTTAAAATTTTCATTGAATACAAATACTTGTAATTGTTCCCCTACTACCTATATTATAACAAGTTTGTGTAGAAATCATCACTAAATATAGATGTTAACCCCTGGGATAATTGAAGGAATCGTGATCCAGCTGTTATCATTCGCGGACATAACAACAGCCGTCACATTTAATCTGAACTATGATTAAGATAGATTAACCGCGGCCGGAGGGAAGTGGAACCTAGTGATTGATACAGGCCAAGAGAGCAAGGTTCCATAAAAGTCACATTTGACTGACCATTATATTAAATACAAATAGGTACCTATTACGAACTATGTGGCGCAGCGGGCGAAGGTCCGCCTGCGACCCAGGAGGTTGCGGGTTAGATTCCCGCCTTGGGACAAATGTTTGTACGACCTACAAGTATTTGTTCCGGGTGTTCTGGGTATTTTATATGTATAATAAAAAATATATATCTATGTAATGTATTGTATTAAGTATATCAGTCATCTAGTACCCATAACACAAGCTCTGCTTAGCTTGGGGCTAGATGATGCTGTGTGGATTGTCCAGCATTATTCATTTATTTATTTTTATTGTTGTTAAACGGTTTCTTTCTTTGGAATCGTGACCTTCGACATTGCAATGTATTATCTAAATAGCATGTATAGAATATAAAAAGTATATCAGTGTAAGCAATCCTTAAAAAACCTTCCTTTTTTCTTGCATTTTGATATAATATGCGTCCCTACTTTACATTATACGGAAAATGGACATGTAGATGTATCCGCCATTTTCCTTACTTCCGTTTTTGTTTTTCCAGTAGAAGGAATGAAGGAAGTTAGGGATCGCCTTTGGCCTTCGGTATTGTCTGTCTTTTGTGAAAGAAATATGGCGGCTGGATTTTTGTGTAAGTAAATCAAGATTGGATTTTTTATTGAAATAAAGATCTTTCAATATTATCGCTCTAAACAATGTTAATACAGTCGTGTTTTGTTTTTATCGTCTTATATATTATTAATTTCCGTTCTGGAGTTTCTGCCTATTCATGGGAAAAAGCCGTCATGTATGTAGGTATGTATTTTAATTCACGGTCCACTATAAGAACTAAGTACGGAAACCTAACCCAATAGAATGGGATGTTTTTTTTTGAACGAGAAGAACCACCATCCAGTCTGAAACTTTTACATCATATCACACAGACAGCAGCACAAATGAATTGGATAATGCGCAACTCAAATGGCTGCCAAATCGTGATATTATGTCGCCAAGAGGTTATAATAGCGTTATAAAAACGGATTTCAGCACCAGACCCAATTGAATTTTGCATACGGCTAATTAAAAGATCCTGGAGATAATCCAGTCGGTGGCCAAAAGTGGGTTTATTAATATTAGGCCCGTTTTACACATGAAAGGGGTCTTGTATGTAACGATCTAGTTGGCTATCTTTCGGAGCAAAATGGTTTACTTCTCGCCCCTATTGAAGAGAGGATCCTGGAGGCAACATCTTTACAAATTTTGTGTCGTATCGCCGAGGGACGGAACAGTTCTCCATGTAGCCGTACGGGCTTTCCGAATGCGAAACTCCAACTTGAATAGAATATCCAGTTTGTGAATATACGATAGACTAGCGGACGTACGCCGTACGTACGGTTATCGACATAAGTCAATAACATTTTTTATTTACCTACGAATTTGGTTTATTTCGTGATTGAAACGGTTTTGGAATCCGACCATCAGCACATTAATTCATGTTCAAAGCCAATACTTCAAGTTTTGTTTAGAAACTTATTACAAAGCGAACTACAACTCTAATTAAATTCTCCCTAAAACCGACACAATTTAGATTGAAATATCAAGCAATCTTTTCACGTCAATGACTTTTGTTGATGATTGTACCTACATGTGGATATGTGTAGTCAAGTACCTACGACACAGCATAAGACGTATTCATCTTCCCTATTGTATAATACAGACAAAACAAATTCATGTTGAAATTCGGCTACATGTTTACATTAGAAAGAGCTAAATACAACAACGTGTACAAATAGTTATATATGCGTATGTATACACATAGGTATGTCTAGCTTCAATAGCAGTAGTCAGGGGCTGGCCAGCGGACCGCTATCGTCTCTCACGCACAAATAGTTGGTTATTATAACTTCTAAACTAGCAATTACTCCAAAGTAGTTAAGTCTAATTTGTGTTTAAACGGTGTAACAATGTCGATGGAGGAATAACATACATACGAGTATATTAAACACAGAGTTCATAACTTTAGGTAGTACTTTGAGCACTGGCTCAAAGTACTTTCACTGGAAAGTAAGATATGTTAGAAATAAAGGACCTATTTCATGAAGATATCTACAAATTACAAAAATACTTATTGAAAATAAAATGACATTCCTACTATAGGTAACTTTCTATATTCACTGCCTGAAATGAAAAAGCTGCGGATAAAATGTAGGTATGTCATGTTCATCCAATGACGCATTCGTAGGCTTTTTGTTAATTTAGATGGTCTCGAAATGCCCAGTGGATAAAAAAATCTGGGAGCCAGCCACATAAAACGCAAAGCCAGAGGCTTAAAAAACTTTTGCGATTGATATTCATGTGAAAAGGATTTTAATGGAAAAATATATCATTCAATTTGTTTTCAAAACCACGCATATTTTGGTGGAAAATATTGGACTAGTTAAAGATTATTTTCGGTTCGTACAATATTGTTCTAGCCCGCAAAGTTTCATTAATATTCATCGTAAAAAGCGCAAATTCCATTTTTGACATTGATTTATGTGTGGTGCTGGCAATGCATGCACCACTGTGCCCACATAATAGGTCTAACTGATCAAAATGTTCTAAAAGTTACGCACAAATTTATGTATTCTTCGTTGATGGTTGTAATAACACTGTCCTAATATTTTCCAAGTTGCACTTATCATTAATCATCATCATTTCAGTTTACATCCATTCATCATGGAAGCAGTAAAATGCGTTTTTTAAAACTAAAGAGGGAAGAGAATGAAATATAGTGTAAACTATGGTCACTTATAACGTGTGTGGAAGTAATTACCCGTAACATTTATCTCTTTTTCCTTTACAAATACAGACAATGCAGAATTTCACGATACAATGGGAGTTTTTATTGGAATATGCGACGTTTTTTTAATAGTTACTCGGTAACCGCTTTGTATTTTACTGATCATTTTCATTCAATGTTTTCCTTTGCTTTTAATTAATATTGCTGGTTGTAATCAGACATAAATAGTAGAACGTTCGAGGTGTTTTTGTCGCTTTGGAGCTTTTTTTTTTGTATTTAATAATATCTATGTTTAATAAGTAAGTGGTATGATTTCGACTAGTTGAGGACCAGTAGAAGTCGTAAATATCCATGAGTGACAGGTACCTTCTATGGGAGCACGTAACGCATACTAGCTAACTTACTCCATCGGTTTATAAGTTTAGAATACGTACCTATAAATCCACCTTAATTACCAAACTCTTTGCAGTAAATACAGTTGGCAATCAAGTTAAACTTAAGATTGCCGCTTGTAGTTCAAGTAATGTAAATTGTGTGTGTCTCCGAACGCACGGAGGTAGCAAATTCTCCCGTATGCGACTTACGCTTCCTTTGAATGATTTGCCAAGTTCCCTCATAAATACCAGTGCCCGTCTCCAAACTACTCGGGACTTATGAAATACTGTTACGCGTTTAAACTAATGTCGTGACATCGTGGTCGCTTTCATGTTTCCCGACAGGCTAGGCATGTAATTGTGTACGTGGTTAAACTATTTATGTTAGGTTTTTTATGGCAGAGTTATGAGACTGATTTGCATGGGATGAATGGATACCATTTGTAGATAAGCCGCGTAATGTGTGTTGCATGTTTTAAACTCTGAAAAACTTGATTAAACCGAGCAGTGTCAGAATGAACTATATGCATAAAGTCTAAGCTTATTACATCAAAGGGGGTTTGGGAAACTAGGGATGTCAGTTAAGTGATTATAGTGGGTTTAAAACCAGTAAACGAGAGAGAGAGACTAGTGCTGAAGAGAGAGAGGGTGAGAATAGTGTTGAAGTAGTATAGATTTGTTTTCGATATAATCCAACACGCCCCTATAATTTGTTACTTTCAAACGTATGCATTGATATTTGCAATGTGAAATCAAATGTATCAATTCAGGTCAAATCTAATCGGTATATTTTGTTGCAGGCGAGGTATTAACAATTCATGGAAATGATTACCAATATTAAATTGTCATGCCTAATGTACTGAAATAGTAATTGGCTAGATGTTTAATACACAAAATTTATATTTAGCAAACTAGCACTTCGTGTAAATCAATCATACTTTTCCCTTTGAACTTTAGCAACCCCTTTAAAGCGAAGTTTTGAAAATACAATAAAAACTATGTTACTCGCTGATGATATAGCTTTCTCTAAGTGATTATTTTTTCTTAATCGGCAGGTTTTGAGTTCATCCATTAAAAACCACAATCATATGTTTCCTATAATTTTTACTATAATTTTACTAGTTTAGCTAAATATTTTGGGTTACTAAAACTATTTACGTTTATGACCACAATGTTTATAGAATACTTACCGTTGTGTCCTTGTAAAAGTCATATTTATTAATAAATTAGTCGTAAAATATTGCAGAGGTAGTTATTTATAAAATGAAAATGTCCTCCAAATCCTGGTTGTCGGCGAACACATTCACATTTATCTTGATCCCCACGTGCTGTTTGATGTTTGAAAAAAATGCAAAAGCTCTCTGTAGTCCACGTTCACACTATGTACTAGGGCTCGCACCATGATGGAGATGCATATATACTCAATGGTACCGGTTTTTGCTTCAATGTTTTTCGTACATTTAATATCAGATATACGAAACAACAAAACTACGACACCAGATTTTTTGTTATGTTGAAAATTCTATGTTACGACTTGTTTTTGGGCTACCTCCTTTTCTTTTCATATCAATAATAATAATAATGTAATCACCGTGACACCATCATTAAAAGAATAAAAAGATTTAACATTGATTAAAAACTCTTTGAAATATATTATTTCACTACCTTCTTCTTTATAAATTTTTCTTCTTCCATTTTTCTCTTTAACTCATTTTCGAAATTCCGCAATCTAAAAAAGGAAAACGGGACTGTAACAAGATCACTCTTTTTTCTGTCGTAGTCAATTTTCTCTAGCTTGATAAGGGTTGCTGCGCTGAAACATTGGCGCACCTCTTCTTAGTTATAAACATCGCTACCACATTCGCAAGTTAGGGAGACAAATATTAATTTAGCCGTTGGAACTGGTGAAAATAAAAATTCGTGATTCCCCCAAGGGTTAGACAGACATGTACCTTTGTTACACCCACTATGTTTAAGTGATATAAAGGCAAAAACGATTGCCCTTAACCAGACACAAATCGAGAAGTCAGGCTGCTACCAAGACATTCACAGATGGAAAACCCTAATAACACTTTACCCGACCCGGCCTTCGAACCCAGGACTCGGCATTAGCGCTTGCTAACGCTAGACCTACAAGAAAGTGGTTTTAAGGTTTTCTAAATTTTGTCATAATGCACTGACTAATGCTCGTGTTGTGGGTTCAATCCCCGCACGGAACAAATATTTGTATAACCTACAGGTAATTGTTCCGGGTCTGGCTGTTTGTGTATGTGAGTTTAAATGTTTGTTAACGCACCCACGATACAGGAGAAATTCCTAGTGTGAGGAAACGTTTTTTTTTTTTTAAAGAAAAAAAAAATATACGAGTATATAATAAACCCACTTGCAAAGTGCCTACAGACATCTATTTGGTGTTTTCCTTCTTTAGCATATATAAATTATTTTTTGATTTGTTCAATTTCGTATTATTTTTTACATTTGGATGTTGCTTTACACTTCAATATGATTTCTTGCGTGGTTTTGGAAATACTAATACAAATATTAGTTGCATCTTTGCATTGCTCGTCAGTGTAGTTAAACAATTGTTCATCTATAAAGTCTCAGGCTTTACTTATTCTAAAAGTATACCACATCTAGAACACACACTTGTATGTAGCCGAATACACAACTGTGTATAATAACTGCACCACACAGTATGCAGTACGCAGTTGAATAATAATTTCCCACTTAGTTCATTTCATAGTCATGATTGCCAGACTCCGGTGTCAAACGCTAGCAACAATTCAGTTTAATTACAGGGTAACAACTTGCAAGTTATTTAAACTGTCTCCCCTTCCAGTGATACTCGAAGTACACGCCAAAGAACACTGTAGCGCTTTTTAAATAAACACTAAATGTATACACAATAATATTCTTTTTACACGACAGCAATTAATTTTGTATGCTGATACCCTTTTAGGTTGGTTTTTTGGTATAAAAACGACTTCTTTGAGAATTAAGTAAGCTTTGCTTTGCTACTATACTTTCGAAACCCTGATTTAATGATGTCTGAAATGTGTACACAAATTTCCATGATGCCTTTTCATATTTTGTTTCATCGTAGTACACTCATATTGTCATGCTACGAAAGTGTAGTTACTACGGCTACGGTTTCGTAGCAGCGTAGCGTGCTACGACGGCGTGTTCTTTGAACGTAGTAAACCTTGGAACATGGGTATATACCCCCCGATGTGTGTGTTGGGCATGGGTATGTAACTACCAAAGGCTGTCTGTAAGAGATCGCCTTTAGCGACAACGCCGCCCATTATAACACCCTATATAGCTCTTAAAGTCATTATTTGTATGTTTTCAATGTGTAAGTACAATCAAGAGTATTCTATTTTATTCTATTCTATGTATGTTGTATCGTAGGCACATAAGGCACAATTTTCATGTAACTTGCCTTCTTATTGTAATTACGTCGAATCACAAATAAATAAGTACAAGATTATTGAAGATAAGAAATATCCAAATAATAGAATATACACCAATCCACTGTTGATATAAGAAAAATAAGAACATAAATAATAATAATGAAACAGGAACGAGAGATAAAACATAGTAGGTATATATTAGCTTGGCAATTTGTAAGAGTCAACCGTGGTAAATGAATTACAGGGGTGCTCTTGTACGTTGGTAAGTAACTACCATCTTCGACTTTATCATATAACATTTCGGTTTATCGAGAATAAAAGCTTTGATGAAACCGGTTTCTTAAATCTACGGGTCCTTGTTAATTTATGAAAGTACATAAACTGATTGGTCCCTTATACATACACGTTTCGAGATTATCGGAACTACGATTAGTAAATATGGTGAAGTATTTTATATGTTTTGTAACAAAACTATTAGTAAAACCAACCTTTTACTGTCCCACTGCAGGGCAAATGTCTCTGGTCATACAGAGAAGGCATGAGCATTAATCACCACGTTTGCTCAAGGTGGGCTGCTTATATCAGACTTATATTCATTATAAGTCCAGAGTTCCCTCTTGATGTTTTCCTTTACCGATATCAGTGATGTCTAAGATAAACTTACAAAGTAATGAAATAAGTCACATTGGTATTTGCCCGGATTTTGATGTAACTACCTCCTAACAAAGTCAAAGTCTTTAATGAAACGAATCTATGTGCACAAACACATTGTAAGTCAAAATGCACATCTTATTAATCAGTTTAAGCATGCATGCATGCAAAAATCGTCTTAATAAATGAACACTAAAATCGGTGCAAAAACATGTTGTTTTTTTCCTTCTACGCCTGTCACTTTGTTGGATTTTAGTGATTTTTAATAAGACGGTTTTCAGTGGGTCGGTTTATAATGTAACTAAGATAGAATAGCAGACTAATTTCAAGTGCTCGTTACCTTTTACAAAATTCGGTAGGTGAAAAATCAATCATACCCATTTTCAACACTGATTTTTTGTTTCAAATTTAAAGGGGACCAATTTTGAGGTTTACCCTATCCAATTATTATCGAAATTGGACTACACTATAAAATTTATGCGTGGTCAGATTAATAAAAATATTACTGTCAAATTGAGAATGCCTTTATTTTCGTCGGTTAAAAAAAAAAGGATATATTTTGACTTCGGATTGCATTTGTTTAAAGGTCCCTTTTCCTAATAATGAAGTCGACATACAGGAGAACTTAATTCCACGAGGCAGACGTGTCTGTTTTAAGTACAAATTGGAGCTGCGAGTAATACCCGCACTGAAGGCTTCTCCACGAACGTCATTAACAAATAGGGACCAAATATTAGTTTAAACTTACTCCAAGCCATGTTCATTCGCAGCAAATGAAGGGAAACTGGATCGCAGTCAGATCAGTTTCGAAAACAAATTAATGTCCATAATGATTTCATAACCAGTCGTACCTGTGGGTATCGTGTTCCCAGTAACTGGAATGACGAGGTCACACAAGCAGTCATTCCATATAAAATACTAGTACATTTCTGTATTTATAAAAATATCAACGCTGCGGTATTTATTCATTTTTAAATATTCTCAGATTCTTGGCCTCGCAAAGGTCCAGATTCTCTTATTTTTTATTCATAATAATAACTTGTTTAATAAAAAAAATATTTGGAAGAATTACACAATAGATAATACAAATAAACAATTATACTTAAGGCTAACAATCATGTAATCAACAACTTTATTCACAGTATACACACAGAATATTAATAACGTGCTTCAAAGAAAACTAAAAGTAACAACAAAAAAAAACAGTCGTAACATAACATGTAAGTATACCAAACAAAAAACCAAAAAAAGGATTATAAAAGTTTTAGTTATTTTTAAAAGCTTTAGATTACCTTTTGCGTTTGGATTTCCTGTGCGTGTCTCATATAAATGTTTTTCTTTCTTTCCTTCCGGTTAGACAGGAAACAGCTAGGTAGATGGCGCAATCTTAAAACAAAGATTCTTTTAATAAGTTTTTCGCTCACCTAGGTCAAACCATTATCGCGCGAACCAGACTCCTCCAGCAAATCCTTAAATATTTTAACTACCGTACTTAAAATTACAACTCGAGTTAATTACCTACGACTTGAGCTCGTTATCACCCTACCGCCGTCAATTTCTTATTCGATTCCGATCGTTAATAATGGAACTTAAAACATGCAAACTTCTCTCACAAACGTTCGCAACGAATCGAAAAATCTATTATAAAACACTTAACGCTAGGAAGTTGTTGGTAGTTGGCACTACTCCGCGATCACTTCACTTCACATTTATTTTAACGATTAAACTCCAATTATAAAACTCTTGTACAGCGTGGTATTTGATTTTTACGTTTAGTGGAGTTCGGCGTGCATTCAGTACAAATGAAACTCCACTGGTAACAGCCTAATCGCTAAAAAATCCAGTTAAACAATATTTCACTTAGAAGAATTATATTTTTCAATCTCTGCTTATGCGTGCCCGTTTGCGAAGCACTTAGCATTCAGCCGGCCCGACCGGTTACTTTATAGACAAATATTTCACTCTAACATACGAGCAACGCAAATAAAGCCGAGCATTTTTTCTCCACATTTATATTTTCCTCTGTCCTTTGAAGTTGGCACTTTATTTAATACCGTGTTAGTTGTTATTATTCCACTCGGTGATACAGTGGCCACCTTAGAGCTTTACACCATGCTCTTACTTAAAAATGAAATTATTGTCGTACGTGGTCACTGTTAAACATCATATCTATTATTAAACACAACACACCCACACTCTCACTCATATTGTTACGCTTTCAACTCTACTCGTAACGTTTTATCGGTTGAAGTAGTGGCACCCCTAAAATACTAAATAAGACTTAAGCTCTCCTATAATAGACACCGCTATTTGTCTCAGCACTTAGTCCGCGAGTTAATATTCTAACAAAAACAATAACGTAATTTCGCCGTCTTTGACTGACTGAGAACTTAAGTACGACACAGTGTACCATCCGTCTCTCGAAATACTGACACTCTATTAAAGGCATCGGGGTGAATAAAATGGAACTAGTAACGGAACCTTATATTTTCAATGCTTCGTTGGTCTAGTGGTCTCAAACGTTACTGATAAGCGTGAAGTCCTGGGTTCAATTCTCGATTTTTCCAGCCCAGAGTCGGGATGTGTGTCCGATTGAAGGCAATGGGCTCGCCTCACATGGGACTTAAATAACTGGCAAAGTATTTGTGTGCTTTAGTTACACCTGCCTAATTTTACGAGGAATACAGGCGAGATATTATATTATAGTTGTTATGTTTATGGATTTCTAATTAAATGTTTTCAGGATTCATTATTTACTCAAATCTAGATGGTGCTTTAAAACACTGAAGGCAGTATTTACCCATGCAAAAATCATATATAGGGCACAATTATTAACACGAATTGACTGTCATGGTATAGGTATGTGATGATGTGGAGGATTAAGGATTGGGTGGTAAGGAAAGTTTTGAGTTCGAATGTACAAGTATGTATGGATACAAGAGTAGAGGAAGACCAATGAAATGACGGATGGATTATGTGAAATATGATTTGGCTAGAAAGGAAATAACTCATGCGATGACGGCAAGTAGAGATGTTGTAAGAAGAAGACATTCTGCGCCGACCTACGGCTAAATTGGGGTAAGTGCTGAAATAACAACATAAGTAAGTGACTGGGTAGTGAGAAGCTTGAATTGAACGTAAGAACTTACTTACATCCAACAAACAGTTGTATAATGACGTTTGTAAATCCACAGACATTAATTAGTCCTAAACAACTAAACTCCGACTAGAATCGACGTCAAATTAGCGGCTCCTGCACAAGTGTCGTTGTTATCGCTCATTATAAACACAATGATAACCATAATTATGAGCATCTGTCTATGAAGGATGATGTTATGTACTGTGGAGTGGATGCTCCCACCGGATGCCGAGGGTACTTCGCCCACAATTTACACTGAACATTATTCGGTGATGCTCAGACTACTTGTCTCGAACCACTTAGTACCAACCTCAATTGAGCGAAAGAGAATTCAAATGTATTTAGCGCTCAATACTACCGCCTTTCAAGCGATAATTTGTGAAATAAAAACGTTCAGTCAGAGCGCTAAACGATAGCTGTTACTTGCTTACCATTTAAGTGTTTTTTTTGCTTTGCAGACTCATTTCGCATGAGTTACTCTTCGATATGAAAGTGCTGAATGAATCTGGGCGATTTGAAAGCTAATCTTGTTATCCTAATTCAGTCGTAAACACTATATTCATACGTTTCCCACCTGGTTAATTGAGTTGTAATAAAAAGCTGAACAGAGATTAATCTATCTATTTATATTAAATGCAGAAAATATTAATTTATCGCCGGCAATATCTGTTACACAGCAGTGTTGGCTCGGTCAGAACTCATTAGTAATTTAGAAACAGGTGATGCCAATTGTTTGTTTACTGTAATAAAATTGAATTAAAAATAACTTGGTGCATTGTTTGCATTGTGTGCAACGCATACAGTTTTTTGTTGCGCCTGGAGGCAGGGGTAGTCAATCCGTGACCGCTAGCATTGTAACGGATTCGGGAAAATAAATACAAATAAAAGGAAGAGTAATGGTTTATTTCATTGTTGACAGTGCATCCGCTAACATGTCCGTGGGTAGGTGATATGGTGGTGTTTCGGGTAATGTCAACCATTTTCCGTAGGCAAACAATAATATTAACAAATAAATAAATAATGCTGGACAATCCACACAGCGTCATCTAGCCCCAAGCTAAGCAGAGCTTGTGTTATGGGTACTAGATGACTGATATAAGTACAGTATGTTCAATCGTTCAGTCGGCTTTCAGTCTAACGGGATGCAGCTGATACCAGTATTTTACATGGAGCGACCAGCCGACTCCAGTCACCACAACTGGGCAACACGATTCCCCTTGGTAAGACTGATTGTCAGACTTTCAGGCTTCAGACTACCCGAAACGACTGATTAAGACTACAAATGACAGCCAGGACCAATGGTTTAACGTGCTTTTCGGGGCACTGAGGAGTCTCGATATGTTACGAACGGTCACCCATCGTCTCATCGTCATACGCACAGTCTGACCTTGGCAAGCGTAGCTTAACCCTCGATCAACCAGTGCGTTTTTATTTAGCCACGAGCTCCTCCCCCTCTAATGTTCAATAATTTTAAGAATACCTGAAATATTATGTGGCATGATCCTAGTCTTTGGCTACTTCATTTATGTAGATTGCTTTTGACGCGATTGACTGCTGCGCCGCGTATCGTGGGTTCGATTCCCGCACGGAACAAATATTTTAATGGCCTACAGATTGTTGTTCCGGGTCTGGCTGTTCGTGTTTGTGACTTTAAATGTTTGTAAACGCACCCACGATGCAGGAGGAATTCCAAGTGTGGGGCAAAGTTACTTAAAAAAAAAGCATTACTGGTCTAAGCTAAATCAATCACGTACGCACTCATCTACACTCGGGATCATTGTAAGAGAAATACAAGTCAAGTGGTATCTGGTCTAACAAACTAGGTGTAGGTCATACATATGACACAAAACGGAAGATATTACTTCATAACATTTCTATCCTCTCTCATACGAGGTGCTTACGCGTTGTTAGCGAATGCTTGAGGCTCCGAGTATTGAGGACACGCCTTTATGTCGCTGTAGCCCTAGTGTGATACATGGCGCTCCCTGACACCGTAAATAATAGTAAGTGTTCGTATAAATATCCGTAATCATTGAGGGACACCCGCAAAGATATTCTAAGAACTTCGCCATTAACCAAACAGGAAAATTTGCTGACGTACTTTGCGAATAGTTTTAATTTGTCTTTACCTTGCTCTCGGCGAGGGAACGATCAAATAACAAAGAAGAAAATAGGTTAGAAACACACAAAAGGACTGAAGTGATGCGAATGAACAATTTGACGTATTAAGTAGTGCTGTTGTGAAATAAATTCATTGAAATGGTACGTTTGTAACGGTGTCACTGGTAAACTGAAAACAACAAAGAGTAATTTGGTCTAAAAAAAAATATTTGCTACTCAATACTTACAGCGTTTATTTGTTTTTATAAAATGCATCTTTAGTCTAACGGTCCTAGGTCCGGGTTTGATTACCGGGTTAGGCATAATGTTATTGGTTTTTGCAATCTGGATTTTTTTTGAAGCAACCCGGTTTGTAGTATCTAGATTGGTGCCCGATTGATGGGAAAAAGATCGCTCGCGATTACAATTTACATGGGACTTAAACGTAACTGGCGAAATTTGGGTGTCTTATAGGTACACCTCTGTCTTACCCTTTGAGAAATATATGTGTAATATTATGTTCATGTTTATTAAAAAAAATATTACCTACTTCAATCGACTCTCATTATGATTATATTATATGGCTTGTTGTAAAAGAGATACGTTACATTTACAGAATATTAAGCAAACCACAGTCATCAAAATCCGTTCAGTCCTCGACGTTGGGTGGGTGGGTACCAACATACGATTTAAGGGCACTTCCTTTTATATCACTCGACGAGGTAAACTTACAATATACAGATGCATAAAAGATAGAATATACCTACCGACCTTTTCTCATTTTATTTTATTATATGTTTTTGTGTATACGCTCACTTTATTATCGCTCATTCGAGTACCGAGCACCTACCTTTCTTCTTCAGTCATAAAATAGTAATTTCGTTGAAAATATGAAAAAAAACCTAACAAGTTATTTTTAGTTTTTTGCAAGTGATTTAGATTAAAAAATCAAGTATAAAAGTCTTTACTCCAATTACTTACCCAATGGAAAAATAAACCCTATTATTCAATAAAAGGGTTTGAATTTCCCAAACAAACCAATACTTGCGATTGTTAATTAGATTTAATTCATTACCCTTTGTGTAATTGGAAAAGTACTTACACCTACGTATGTTTACTCGCTCGTCGATGTTTCTTTATTTACGTGGCCTCCACCTTTTCTAACAACAGTGAAGTTCTCACAGACGAAAGCTGATTTAATTAGTGTTGTTAGTACAGTTGCGCGGTGCTTGCAAATAATCTGAGTTTAGCTACGAGGGGTTCCACCACATTACACCTTTTTCCCTGAAACTCCTGGCTTTTTCATCATAGCAAATAAACTCGTAA
Source organism: Phlogophora meticulosa (assembly GCA_905147745.2). Taxonomy (NCBI): domain Eukaryota; kingdom Metazoa; phylum Arthropoda; class Insecta; order Lepidoptera; family Noctuidae; genus Phlogophora; species Phlogophora meticulosa. The sequence continues at coordinate 10,364,226 of LR990522.1, read as the reverse complement.
CTGGAAACTCGTTACTTAAAACTAGGCGTTAATTAATATTATCAAGCAATGTACTGTAAAAACTGCTTTTTGACTAATTAATCCCTTTTCCATTTTAAAGTCTGACTCAACTTCCTTGGAATTCGGTTTTAAAATTAGATAGAATGTATTCTGGGTGTTGGTGCTCCTAGCGAGATTTAACAAAAGTTTGCGAACCATTTAGATAATACTGTTTATTAGAAATCGTCTGTAAATAATACCAGTTTACGAGTTAAAAAAAAATAGCATTCTTTTGGGTGTCGTCAAGGGTTAGTAAAAACGGGCATTTCTTATTATATTATTATTGGTAGAAACCCCCTTCCTACTTATGAGCTGGCGTAACTCCACACAACAAATCCACTCATAAACCACAAGTTTTCTTACTTAAAAGAGGCTTTACAACCCTTTCAAGCAGAAAACTTTCTTCATTGCACCCTGAATACAATAAGTATCGTAGCTCTCCCCTCAGACGGAATTTAAAATACCTGATAACACAGCGGCTTTGAGAATAAAGTTACTTTATCGATAATAACCGCATTTCCTACTTTTACCTTGCAAGCCACTCTAGTTAAGTAGACATTTATGACAATGGCACGGGCGTAATAGGTACTCCTCTGTCACATTACGGTTTCACTTCATGAAATATATTCGCAACCCTGTGGTGGGCAACATCGACTTCTTTCAAAGTAACTAAACTAAGTAATTATGTACTAGGCGCTCAAATAAAGCAGAGAAAACAAATGTCACAGTTACAATTTTCACTAAATTAAATAGGTGTGACATTAGAAAGTAATAAGATAATAAGATAATATGGACGTAACCTAGAATTTTGTCTTTAAGGTAAGGTCATCTTTTGCAATTGATCATGGCAACAAAGCAGTAAAAACTCTGAAAAAATCTGCGAAATCATTGTTATTTTTTCCATTGGGTTATCTCGACGACTATAACAGTGTTATCTTTGACATTTCTTGAATGACAAAGCGGGGAGGCTCAATAACCATCCAATTTGCATAACCTAATTTCTCGTGGCTGCGTCAAATTGCTGACAGATCTCAGAGCCCGCACTCCGATCATAATGGATGGGACGTCGATTCCGATAAGACCGTAAACTGACAAGAATATATCTGGTCATTAACGTACGCTCAGATGTTACTAGCCATATATTGTTTATACTGGCCATATCAACTTAAATAGGTTATACGTACGTAGGTAGGTCTGACCGCATTTGCCGAGAAGAAAAAAAAATGTAGTGACTATTATTATTGTTTTGCTTCCAAGCACATAGATGATTTCTATACATTTATGAGGAAGATAACAGAGTTAGTCGTGAAAACTGTGTGAGGGAGTGGCAACAGCATCCTGAAAATGATAGCTGACAGGTTGTGTTCAATCGATTCATCAATCAGCATGTGAAAGGTGAGAGTTGATGAATCGACATTACTATTTCCAAATAACCTACTAACATACTTTTGAATTTCTGTGACTAACACTATGGGCTTTGCTTGTCTTGTTTTTCATGTCTTATTATTAATATATCTGACCTCTACCACCCAGTAACTGAGTAACACGAAACATATGACAGGCCAACGACGTAATGTGCTTTGCAAAGCACGAAGGGATCTACGGATCGACCTCCGCCTAACCGAAATACCGTCGCGACGGTATATTACGTGATTGCCTAATGCATTGAAGAAAACACCTGGGTTGTCTAGAACAAGCTGCCAACATTAATAATGGTTATTACATTGCATTCAATGAAAACATCTGCTTAATTGATAAGCCGCCTACTGTTCTATATTATAATAAATAAATAATAAATGCTGAACAATCCACACAGCATCATCTAGCCCCAAGCTAAGCAGAGCTTGTGTTATGGGTACTAGATGACTGATATACTTAATACATTACATAGATAAATATTTTTATTATACATAGGGAAAAACCCAGAACACCCGGAACAAATATTTGTAGATCGTACAAACATTTGTCCCAAGGCGGGAATCGAACCCGCAATCTCTTGCGTCGCAGGCGGACCTTCGCCCGCCGCGCCACAACGGTCGTCAAGTATTGATCGTTGACTGTTCCATAATTTTAAACAATTGGAAAATTGGGCCAGTCGTTGTGACCGCAGTATCTGACCACTTGATTTCCCCCGTCCCGGCTGTCCCTCCTGTTTACAACCTGATGCGAACGGCTGATTGTTGTTATGGTTACATTTTCTTCAACTCCGAATAATGTACAAAAAGTTAAGAATCTTTTTCATGTTAAATGCTTATCTGTGTCTCTTTATTCTCTTGGGACACAAGATGTTTCGAGAAATTGGACGGCAGCCTTGTACAATTTACAATAATTATATATTTTTATAGGACGGACTGAATATTAGGAAGGACTTTTTAGTAGTCATTGAAAATAAACACATTTTTGTTAGAGAGAAACAATCAAACTTTTAAAGGTTTACTTTAAATTTTCACATTGACTGGCACGCTACTAATACAATAGAAAAACTATTGTAATCACGAGTTAAATCATAATCTGTCACTCAACGTGTTAAATGGCAGTATTTTAAGGGGTAAAATAGTCATGAGTAGGTAGGTACAAACGACGTTTCTATGGGATCAAGTTTGAAATATGAAAGAAATAAACTGTGTTCAGTAAATTAAATATTGCACAACTCGAGAAAAAGTAAAGAACGGCTATTTTTCTTTTCCTGTTTCAGAGTTGATTTCATAACAAAAGTTGTTTATATTCATGATTACTTTCCGCCCTCGAAAGATTACCAACGCATTAAAAGTCGCCTTGTATACTAATAACGAACAAAAATCTTGATCCAAACAGAGATTTTGCAGTAGGATAGAAGTAAACACACTTCGACAATATGGTAATAGAATAAGCAAACAAAAAATGCCCATTCTATTGTTTGCCAAATCACTCAAGTGTTTTGTTTGATGTTTCGGGCACGTTGTATGTAGCTGTTTCTGTGTTTTTTTCCCATGAGATTTCGTTGGACAGAGAGCTCGTAATGCGTCCGGTGAATGGAAGGTTCGTGTTTAGCAATACCTACACGTAGACATGAGAGAAGAGATACGGTAACCAATTGACACTGAAATCATAATAGGAGGCTCCATTCATGATTTTAGTATCAATCGTCGTGGTCAAGTGATTCTGAAATACATAGTCTAGGTACAAGTAATTTTAGGTTTTGCTAAAGCCACGTCTATCATACCTGCGTACACCCGCGTGACATTTTTTTTTCAATTTTTGACATGGAGTAAGCGCTTTCAAGGCTTCATATCAACTAAGATTCGAATGACGATAAATTGAAATACAAAAAAATTGAAAATAAAAAATGAATATTAAAAAATAAGCCCTAAATTGATAAAACTAATGTTAATCGATAAGAAAATATTTCGTATTTGCACACCTTTTAAATGCAAATACAAATTTAACTATCGAGCCAAGAGTTTAACCCTATGGGGTAATGGTTGTTTCTGAATATTACTTGATCACGTAAACATATCATTGGACCTTAAGCCCCATAAGTACATGCAACATGTACAAATACCATGAGACTGGAAGCTCGATAGACGCAATCTATTGCTAGCAATATCTCGTAAAGGATCGCTGAAAATAAATGATAAGGACAACGATTGATTCAAGAGTCAAAGATAACAGCAATGTTTTCATGCTCATCATCATCCTCTTGCCCTTATCCCAATTTCATTTGGGGTCGGCGCAGCATGTCTTCTTCTTTCATACATCTCTATTTCCCGTCATCTCAGAAGTCACCTCCTTCTTAGCCATATCAACCTTCACACAATCCATCCATCGTTTCCTGGGTCTCCCTCTACTCTTGTAACCCTCTACATTCATACTCAAAACTTTCCTCACAACATGATAGCATAGCATTCTCATCTCAGCTGCATGCAACTGCCTTTCATTCATTCCTTTTGTGGCCCAACACTCTGATCCATACAAGACAGCAGGTAATCTCGTAAAGGATCGCTGAAAATAAATGATACGGACAACGATTGATTCAAGAGTCAAAGATAACAGCAATGTTTTCATGCTCAATGTTTACAAAACACAATATGTGAAATAAATATAATACAGCGTATAAGGTATGCAAGTAGGATTCGGATCTTTGCTTTTGCTTTGGTGTATGGGTCTAATTAGTAAAAAAAAATGGAGTGGTCCATCACGTAACGAATCCGCGAAACGTTATCTTTGTATACAAGAAAAGCAATAGATATACAATAAATGTTATACTTTGGTAATATCAAAATGTTTCAGTTAAGTTCGAAGCTTGTTTGGCTATCTGCTGTGAAGTAAAGCCGCTAACGACCCTCAAATAGTAGGATTAGTTACGAAATATATTATTATGATAGTTAGTTAACGATCGGCTAGTTAGTTCGGATTTTAAACTAGGCAAAGTAGAGTTACGATTTTGCTTTGTTTAGTATTCTATCTGATACAGTAACTAACTGATTAACTTCTAGGCTACCTGTCATGGATTTGATTCATGCGCAACACACATAACTGGGAATATTTTTTCAGAGTTTGGCCGTCTATGTCTGTATTTCAAACAAATAAACTAACATAACACACGAACGAAGCTATCTATATGTTTCAATAAGTTTTAATTAATGATTAATTCAAACATTGTCCATATGTACACAAAATTAAAATAAACCAAATAAAATATTACAAATAGTAGACACTAAAATTACATACACAATGATACATACAATTAAATTAAATACACAATGTCATAAATACAATTAAAATTAAATACAAAATGTCATAGATACATTAATGAAACATTCTTTAATGAATACGAACCAAAATAAAAGTTCCATCTCAATTCACTTGTTTTACATTTTCAAAACAAAATGATACTAAGATGCTTTTCTTTGCAGTCTAGAGCTATAACTATATACTATATATATATATATTTGTTGTCCCAAAGAAATAAAAATAAAATAAAAAATAAAATAACGTGAAAAATCTATTTTCTTTAAGAAATATTCTGCTGAGAACGTTTCACAGCTCGTATCGTGGAAGTAGGTGCTAGTCTCGAAAGGATTTAGTTTCGGAATTCAGCTTCTGTTCGAATCTTCATGTTTGCACTTAACTCTGCTGTTTGAAGGTAATTCGTAGGATCTACAAAATTGCTATTTAAGTAATTTTGTTCAAGATCCTGATTCCGTTTCCAACCACACTTGAAACACGTAGTAAGTTATTAAGTTAGAATTAAACTTAACATTTCAGATTCCGTTGAGTTAGGTTTGAGCTAAAACGTTGGAATAACAAAGTTGTAAAGGGGGCGGGTTGTAAGTAACCTCGTATCTCGTATGTTTGAATACCAAAATGAGCTACTGCAGTCGAACTGTGTGTAACCTTTTCATAATAATATGAAGTAAAATTAACCAAAAGTAATGTTTTTCTACAAGCCTACTCAAGCAAATGATAAATGCAATTATGCTGAGATAGGAGCCTGTTTGGCCTCGCCCAGGTCCTTTTATTTTATTTTTAATTGTTTAGATTTTAGTTCCTTTTTTATTTTTTTATTATCTGTGGGTGTCCCAAATTACTGTTTTTCTTTTTTTCTTCCTTTCGATTGGTCAGAACCATACTTCAAGGATACGAGCACCATTTGACTCGCAGCTTTGCAAAAGTATGCAGTTACACTATCCCGACATACACACGAGCAAAACTCATACATATTTGACATTGGCCGTCCGAAACACTGTTGAAAATTTCTCACAAAAATACAGTCTAAAAGTATGTATGTCCTTACCGTGAACGAAATAACTGCCCGGTAACATACAACTATTCTCGGATTATGGAAAGCATTTAGTTTGAACATAAAAGGTAGTATCAGACATTTCAATAGTCAGAATTTGGCACATTGCGGTTGGATTACACGCGGTGATTGCTCTCTCAATTGCTATTGATTTTAAACATTTCGTATCATGTACTATCGTTGGACATATACTCGTAAAACCAGAATTGTCTCTGAACCCATCAAATGTGTGAATGAGCTATTATAAAATCTATTACAAAACTAGCTGCGCTCGCGGTATTGTCTGCATGGAATTCAAACAACATATTGAACGGGTGTTGTACATTACGTGACGCTGCGCTGCATAATTTTAGAAGTCTAACCAACCTCGAAGCGGAAAAACCGAAACTGTGATAGAGACATGATCTTATAAAAACCGCCGAGCCTGGTTTTCTACGACATGTTACTAGACTTCCGTTGTTTTCATATTTTGAGCTCAAGTAAATATGGGACAGTCGCAGATAGAAGGCTCTATTGAATATCGTCGGACAAGAAATCAGTATTCATGTGTTAGCTAGCAGTAAATTGAATACGTCGTGACTCCGCGGCCCCAGTCAGGAATCCGAGGGGAAAAATTAAATTCCTTCAGACGGCTAGCGTGCCCAATGCGTGCACTCACGTGCCGGCGGACACAGTGTGCCCACAGATAGTGAACATTAAGATGTGGCAATGGTATACTTACTAAATAATGTCTTGAGAAAGTCTAAATTAGTAAAGCTTTAGATAGTTTACTCTGTATAGAATCGGCAAGTCTTATAACATAAATCACATTCAAGAGATGACACTGGAAGCCCATGGGCTAGCTTGATCGAAAGATAATGCCCAATTATATATAAAACAACGGAAAATAATAAATTTCAGACTAAAGTTAACCGCTAAGCGCTGTACCATCAGAACTTTTACAAGCTTCCCAAGAAATATCGTGATAAGCTAAAAGGTAATCTATTAACTCGGCCTGTACAAAATAAGGAGACAAAGAACTTTAAAGACTAAAATCTTCAGCAAAGTGAGCAATATGAGGAGACTCAAGGCGACTCATTGTAATCCGGCTCGGTTGTGCAGACACTTCATAATATTCTTTTTGTAATGCAGTCAAAGTGGGGCGGCGGCTTAGCGTCCGCTGTAACTTGTAAGGCGCTGAACAAAATTAATGGCGTCCCAGCCTTCCTGCAGGGTTCTTGCGCTTGCAGGCTTAATCCCGGCAACACGTGATGCAGTGCCCGCCGCCGCCTTCGATCACGGCGGAAAAAAACGTTCTTCAAGTTTGCCGTTCAGAACTTCCTGAACTTACAAGTTTTAAGCGAAAAAGGCAAAGTTACGTCAGCAAAGTATTTATTCGTTTTTTGATCGATGGCTTCGGAAGTATTGTGAATCTTTTGTGAGTTGTGGCTTGCCTTAAGACGCAGTAATAGTAGAAGTTTGATATAGTCAATCAGATTGTACGCAGTACTGAAATACTGCGCTTTCTGTGCTAGGATTACGTATTATGTTATGTTCGGAATATCCTTGTATGTACAACTGCCGTCTTCTATTAATACAATTATCTATGCACAGTTAAAGCACGTGCTTGCATTTCGTGGGCCAAGTTTTAATAGACCATAGAAGCATGAATAAACGATAGAATATATAAATCTAAGCAGCCACATACATTATTCGGTCACGTTCGCTAACTCTGCACTGGATTGTAACTAAACACGTAAACACTATCATTCATTTCATTCCAACTCTGCACTACAATGTAAATATCAACCTTGCAAAATGCAACACTGTGTAAATATGCAATTAGTTGGGGATAAAAATAAGCGAATAATGTAATGCATCTACTATTAACAACATTAAATAAATTCTGAACAGAGTGACTCCCGGGATATGACTGTTCGCGAATCATAAGCTCGTATTTATTTAAATTGATTAAATGACCGCTGAATAATGAAACGAGTTACTTTCATTAATAATTAATCGGATGTACAGATAATTCGAAATGATCAAATTATGTAACCGAATGAACATTCGAGCCGCTACGCGACTACGCTTGATACAGCTACGCGGCTACGCGCGATTGCTACGGCTACAAAAATTCACTTAGGGGTGTCTTCCAAAACTTTTAAGCACAATTGCACACCACAGCACCAAAGCCACATAGTTATATGGTGATTCGTTATTCGTCTAAAAGATTTATTACAACAGACGTTGAGTTACACGTTTTGCACGCAATACGGGTTCAGCCAGTGTCGCAAGTGGCGTTGTGAAACCGCAGCGTTGTGCGTGGGAGGCAGCTGTGGAGTCTTGCCTTTACACTAATTACGCACAGAGACGACGAACGTGACATTTTTTTCTTTATTCATAATATAAATAACTTACGAAATTACGTTAAGAAAAGTTAGGTTAACGTTGGTTTTCGTTGACGTAAACTACCTTTTGACTTATTATTTTTAGGAGCACGAACAAATAAAGCTTGCATAAAACAAAATAAGATGTTGGTAAAACACTAGTTCAGTAATAGCAGGTGGAACAGGGTAAAAGCGGTGAATTTCCCACCATTTCCTTTCAGTGGAAAAAATGCTGTGTAGCTCAAAAAGAGCGTGGCCTTACACACAAATAACATTCATCCAGGTTTTTGTGACATTTTTTTTTTAAAGGGATGCTTACTTACTTTTCAATATTGCTGTTGAATAATCCACTGTTAGTCTATAGTGCTTGATATTGGCTTCTATTTAATACGTTTACATTAGGGAGTTGTATGGTAACTCGGTCCTGGAAAAACGTTGACAAAAATTTATTTGTAACCAAACCTTACGTCGTGCAGAAGCCATCAACAAGATGAAACTAATGGCCGAATCGAATCGGTATGGGGCCCGGAATCGGAATAAGTGTATCAATTCACTTCGTGGTGTCGTTATCACCTTATGTGAAAACGCCTATAGGCCGCTAAAAAGAAAAAAAAAATATCGTTCACGGGTCACATTTATTAATATACTAGCTTTTGCTCGCGACGCAACGCTTGGAATGTAGAATGATAAAATGGAGCCTATATTTTAAGTAGTTCATCGGTGAAAATTTCATACAATTCCATGCAGTTGTTGTTTCGTGCTGCGTGTCATTACGAAAAAACGACCGCAACGACTGCTAAAATATTTTTATTAATTACAGACATTCAGACGGACAGACAAAAATTCTAAAAACTGTTGCTTTGGCTTCTGTTGCCCTATATTACTTTTTCTTCAATACATATGTACTTTTCCTATAGGTATAATGTAGAGACAACTGCCTGTTACAGGAAACATGGATTTAATATTGATCTAAGTCTGAAATCACCAACCCAACTTAAGCAAGCGCGTGATCATAGCTTAGAGCTTGTCTGTGAAAGGAGGGGTCTTTGCCCTGCAATGGTACAGTGACAAGCTGGTTTCCATTATATTATTACAATTTTGATTGCACAGCCTCGTTGGTTCTGTGGTTGCAAGTGGTGAGCATGAGGTCGTTGGTTTCATTCCTGTTCTTGTTTGGTCGGGCCAAGTGATATCCAGTTTTTCCATCTGAATTTCCTTAGTTGCTGCCCAGTGTGTGAATTGGTTTCCGGTTCATGTTAATAGGCTCATTGCGTATTACATGGGACCTAAAAAACATAACTGACGAAACGTGGGTGTACTCCGAGTACACGTCTGCTTAACCCTTTAGAAAATTCAATCATTATTTTATGATTATGTCATTTAAACATTTTCAATTTGAAACTTGAACTAACTACTTTAGCACAGAAATATTCGAAGGTAATAATTATTACTTCCTGCCCACTGTGCGCTGGTGGATGTTCAGCTGCAGATACATTGCATTTGTCCACCCGCGAGAAAGTAAGTATGGGCTGAGACAATGACTATTTTGTTAATTTTCCGCATTGGGAAAAGGAGTAACAATACAATGTTATATAAGCCAGTCGGTCAAGGTGTGGGAATTAGGTAAGGTTCTACCGAATTATTGTTCTCGTTAAACTATATACAATCTTCATCATCGTCTTGTACTTGTCCCAATTTATTTAGTCGGTACTTAAGTTAATGATTTTGGGGTCGAGGGGGATCGAGTGCACGTCTTCTATATCAAGACTTTTTTTGACGTCTGATCGACACTTCACATGACCAGAGCTGGCTCATTCTTTTCCCAAAGAATTAGTATTGCCATCCAACGTGGCAATGCTGCCAGTCTTTTGGGCATGTTTCCAGATGATAGGGATGCGTAGGAGTACTTTGACACCTGAGTGTCATGGTCGGCTTTTTTTTTATTTTGTTTTTGTAAATATGTATGTAGTTAGTTTTATGGCATAATTGTATATATGTGAATACTTAAAATTATTTTATTTAAAAAAAAAAGTTAATGATTATAATTTGCCGTCATCTCAATAGTTACCCAATTTCTAGCCATGTCATCCTTTACACAATCCATCCATCGTTTCTTTATGCCTTCCTGAACTGCTATAACTATCCTCGTTAATTCAGTAAACTTACACCACGACATGTTCCTCATACTAGATATCCATATTATAATATTATAAATGCGAAACTAAGTCTTTTGTTCGTTGGTTATCTTTTCGCGACTAAACGGCTCATCGGAACGCAATACAATTTGGCAAAGAGATAGATAATATCCTGGGGAATGACATAATCTATCTTATGGTTTTTAATCTGCGGCAACCGATATTCACGCAAACGAAGTCGCGACAAAAAGCTAGTTCAACATAAATATCAAATGCGTAAAACTGGGAAAACAATATTGAGTCGCAAGTTTTTAAGCATTTCAGACTCGTTAGTATTTTAGATAGTACTAATTCTAGGGAACCTAACTAAGTTATAAAGTATTAAAGGCACGACTAAAGGGCACGAGAGATTAAAACTGTGCTCCGATTAGAGACATCCTATTCTAGAGGGAGATAGAAGTTTAGAAATATGGTATTTTAGTTTAGGATTAAAAGTTATTTAAATTTTAATGTTGCTCCAAAATACATATAATCTACCACTATACTAAGATTCGTTCAACACAGCCTTTTTCATTTATGACGCAGTATCGCACAAAGGCAGATAAATTTTGGTTCAATTGCATACTAACTAAGAATTCGGCCTCTTCGAAATAGCACCGCGATAGCCACTATATGTAATGAATTATGTAATTAATGGGTATTTATACCCCAACTACCTATAGTTTTTGAAAAATATTCCTTGTACAGTCAGCAACAAAGATCGATTAACACTTTAGGTCTTTAAATTTCGATTGTAGATTCACATATTATTATAAAATCGTAATAGATTTAAAGTTTTAGGAATATTAACTCTTAGCTTTAATATCAAAAGCGTAAAAGCTGTTTATTTTAAGATATTATGCCAATTTCGATGATATCTGAAAGTGACAGTATTAATGAACTTATGTTTCTGACCGTACTAACACTCACAGTTTTGTTGGAGATATATTATGCTCAAGAGAAGATAAATTAACACTTTCACAGGTGCAGCAGCTGTGACAGTAATAAATTTACATTAGTTTCTACTAACAACCTACATTTATCAAGTAGTATATATTTAGGTCACTGTGATTCAATTTGTCAGAAAAATATCGTTCCCACCACCAAGTCAACGTTTGCTCAGCAGGTTCCGTAAAGATACAGGTGGGTGTTATTTTCTATTTTTTTTTTATTTAACTTAAAATAAATAAAAAGTTGGCGTATCAAGCAGTCTTCTGGGCGTCACTAAATAAACAATAGATGACCGTTAACAAAAACATATCACCATCTCTCGTGTAGGTATGATTACCGCACAGTCACAAAACTAGGTATCTTCAAATGTTTATTATGCTATCGCTATTGAAGTTTATTTAATGGGTACTATAACAAGGTAATTGAAATAACTGTAAACCCTTGACAGTTCATTGTGCTCACAATTATTACGATAGGAACAGCACTGAAACCGCGAATAAAAAACAGCTGTTCCGAGCGAGTTATGAGATCGTAATCATGTGACTATTTTTCCCTATATCAGGTTTGGCACCATTGTAAAAGTTGTTTATAATGACGAGTACAGTGATTCCTTCAGAGATTTTCATTCATTAAAATTAAACTTTGTGATATGCATGTTTATTAAAAAACGAATTCTCGTAATTTTGTTTAGTACAGGACTCAAACGGGTGCTTTTCATGTTGTAGTAAATATAATGTCAGATAGCAAGTGATTGTGGGACATTTCTAGGTCCTTATTATAGTCACATGGAATGTCAAGTGCAGCTATCAATATCACAGTCACGCTTGATCATAACAATCCGGAAATTTAATCATAACAGCTTATTATACTAAGGGAATAACATCTTTCTTATTGTTAAGTATTATGTTGAATGTTTACAAAAGAAAACAAAAACGTAAACTAGACATGAAAACGGCTGAACTCTTAAAGCGGATTCATATTGCAGCTTTATGATGATTAGAGAGACAAAAAATCTTCAGGCCGATTTCGAATGTGGTTTAAAACTACATTTAAGATAACGCTGGATAACGCGGTAGATAGCGCCATCTATCTTGTAGAATATGAATTACAGGGGCGACACCCCGAGGTCAGGTAGCGACCACGGAGATTTACATTCAATTAGAACATCTCTGTCTGTCCACTGGTCTATCCTGTTGGGGATTATAAGGATAATGTTGAACCTAACCTATTATTACTAGATATAGGATTGTGGCTAGTTTTTGTCAAGGGTGATATTAAAAGGAATGTTATGAAAAGCAGTTTTCCTAACGAAATGTAAACGATACTTTACGTTCTCCCAATTTCTTTACGAAGAACTTGTTATACCAACTTCATTTGATTAGATATCGGACAGTCGATGAAGACGACTGTCCGATATCTGATTATACGTGATTCTTGATATTATCTACGTGATTCTTACGTATAAGTACCTACTTCTTTATCAAGTAAGGAATAAATTGTCACAAGTAGGTACTAGTGGCCACAAGGCCAATATTTCTTTATACAGAAGTGTTAAAGAAATATGAGTAGGGTAATTTCAAAGTGTCAATCACGCCAATTTATTGCATATAAAAATATTGCATTAAATGAAATAATTTGTGAAATGTACCAATCATAACTTATATCGTTAGCTGAGTTTACTAATGTATTTAGCTGATTCTTATATATTTTGTGTGAGTAAATAACTATTTAATACAACTATATTCACGAACAGATGTTACATTACTTGTAGGTACAATTCAAATAATGATATTCTGTACAAGGTACAAATTTAGACTTAGATAATAGTATATATATTTTTGTTATTGAAAAATGTTATTACCTAATTCATAATATTTTTAATTTAACAATGTATGGACTAGTTCTGATATAAATAAATAAAATATAAAAATAGATCTTTGTTACTATAACCATTACTGAGAAATAGGCCGGTAGTATAAACGTGATAGTGAAAAGACATACCTACCATAGACCTACGACCCCCACGCGTTCTTCGTCTTGACAGACAGACAGATAGACCGACAGTTAGAGATACAGGCAGAAAGACAGGCAGACAGACAGTCAGACAGACAGGAGGACAACGAATGAATCCTATAAGTCTCCCGCGTTTTCCTTTTGAGATACCCTATATAGAGGAACCCTAAAAACAGAATCAGAGTACATTCATTGCAATAAGTGCTTGAAGCCACGTACAACTGTAATGTACTGTGCAGGCAGCAGGGTTGAAAGTCGTCGTCGTACACGTCCGACGTACCCGCACTACCCCTACAGCCCACGAGGGTAGTTCCTCCCTGTTGACTTCACAACTTTTCTACTATATTTCGAATTAAAACACGTTTCGCTTTAGGTACTTCACGGTCGTATGAAACTACTGTGGAACTTAAAACCAATCCAATTATCCGTTCCGAATATTTTTTTTTTTTTAAATGATGACTCACACTAGGAATTTCTCCTGTGTCGTGGGTGCGTTTACAAACATTTAAAGTCATATACACAAACAGCCAGACCCGGAACAACTACCTGTAGGCCTTACAAATATTTGTTCCGTGTGGGAATCGAACCTACGGCACGCGGCTCGGCAGTCGATCGCTCAGCCACTGCGCCAACCGTGCCGTCAAACGTAATATAATATTCTGAAAACGTAAACTGTTTTGCAATTAAACTTGAAAATTTACTGAAAATGATATTTGGTCCTTGTGGTTGCTTAGGACCAAAATATTATTATGCAGACTACCCATCATTATCTAACATTTAAATCAAAGAACCTGATTTAGCATAACTACATCACTAGAACCTACAGACAGCGCCAATACTTTCGAATCGCCCTGCCTCGCCTGCCGCCCTGTCTCGACCCCTAAGCCAATCTAGCAATCAAACATAAAATTTTCGAAATTAGCTACGATGAACGTTCTTTTTCCCATCTACGAAACACGGAATTAAATCCATTCAGTATTGGCTCCGAGATTCAAGGGGGACGTCACTACGCCAAGGAGATTTGATTTATTACATCAGGAAATATAAAATGGCTCTCATTGTAATGTTAAAAAGCTTTTTCATCGCTGAAATGCGACACATAAATGCAGACATGGCTTCTCGAATCTTTTCTCCATAATTGATTCTGTCCTGAGATATATTTATTTTTATTCGAATACAGTAAAGCTCAAGGGAGCCGCTTTGTTTTCCTAGTTTTTGTTTTCTTACCGAACTTGTGTGTATAGTTATTACAATAAATCAACTATACTGCGAGAATTATTGGGTGTAACTTGTTTAGGTGTTCCGTAACATTGCAAGTTTATTAGACTTTGGTAATTCTTATAATTAATCGGAGTTCGAAATGACTGAGTGGAAACCTTTCTATTGGATATTTCGTGATATATTTCGTGCAAATAATATTTTGTCTTCGATTAAGAATTGGTCACCCCAGCCTGATTATCAGCTGATTATTAAGATAGGCTATTAATAGCATTATATTCGTACTTATTTAACATCTTTCTTGTTGGTGCAGTTGAATACCTACAGTATAGCAAGATGGATTTGAGCGTGAAATATGTCATCATTTGCCTAGCCTTTTCTTAACTATGTTGGGGTCGGCTTCCAGTGTAACCGATTTATATATATGGATTTGAATATTTTACATTGAGCGACTGCCTATCTGACCTTCACAACCCAGTTACTGGGCAAAACGATATCCCTTGGTTTGTTGTCAGACTTTCGGGCTTCTGAGATGTTCCGGCAAAGATCTCCATATAACAGCCGGGACCAACGGCTTAACGTACTAAAAGGCGGTTAAGAGTCTCGATATGTTACGAACATTCGCCCATCTACAGACAGAACCTTAGATCGACCCGTGCGATCTTTTTTATTTAGCTAGGACCTTCTCGAGAGTGAAATAAGTATAGTATTAAAATACCCAGTTAACTTTTCGAAGAATCCAACAATACCTGACTAGTAGTATCAGCCTATTACTGTCCCACTGCTGGGCAAAGGCCTCTTCTCATACAGAGAAGGCACGAGCATTAATCACCACGCTTGCTCAAGACGGGTTGGCAATTTCAGACTTATTTTAATTATATAAGTTCCTCACGATGTTTTCCTTCACCTTAATACCTGACTACTCGCCTCGAAATGTGTATAAAATGAACGAAGGAATCTCTATTAGGAACCGATGAGTTGTAATAATTTGTTTAGGTTATACAAATTATTACACCCCATCGGTTCCTAATAGTGGCAAATACAAGCAAAGTAGTGCTGGGGCGTGCGGGTGTTAACAAAGTTCTGCCGCTAAGTTCTATTGGAACATTCGATTACTTAGTTCCGCAGGTTCTGGTTGTTTAAACTATGACTTAGTAACTAACGCCTCATTTTTAACAGTCACACACTGTTAAAAATGAGGCGTTAGTTACTAAGTGGTTTAATACGAAAAAGTTCGATCTTGAACATTGTGTGTGTGTATGTGTGAGAGGTAATTCATGACTTGACAAAGGAAAACGTTCTCGTAGGTGCTGAGTACAGGCTGTTGTAAGTGCAAAGGCACTGACTGACAGCGGTTCTCCGTATTCTGTGAACGTGCATCCACTCCATAGTTCAGCAAAGCCAGCCAAGCGTTTGTTAGATGTTGGGCAATTCATGTTTTGTAGGCACCTAAGTGATAACTGTCTCAAAGTTTTCCAGGTATTTATTAAAGTGCTATAAATGAGTTCGGTGCAGTCCTAGTAACGAACAGTACCCAAGCCGGTTAGCACTTAAATAAGGTCGGTGGGAATCTGATAAAAATTAATGCATCGAATATTTCATTTTATGACAAATCTGTTACATAAAGGGACCGAGGAAGCCGCCCCGGTCGGGTCCCACCCACGCGTCCAAATTCGGTTTCAGTGGTATTTATGAGCGATGATAAATAAAACCGCTCAGAAATAATAACTACTTCACCAGTCCTGTACGGTACGGCTTTTAATAATTTTGTAACACGGATTTTTTGGTAATTCAACCACAATATCCGCAAAATGTGGACGTTTTGACCTGGTTTCCCTTAAATCATGTTGTGTTAATCGCCCATTTTCGCTGACCACAGTATTATTTTATATAAGCTACATGACTATTATTGTGTACGTACTTATCCATGGAAACTGACATTGTCTGTGCCAATGGGTAAAACCGCACTGGAACCGAACCGAACCGGTTAGATTCCGAAAACCCGTGTCTAGCCGAATAGCTGAACGTGATTGTACCTTTGGTGATCACTGAAATTCACTGTTGATGTTGTGGGTCCCCCATGGCACAGCAACATGCTGAGTAGTATCCTTCTTATCACAGTAATTATAACGTGCAGCTGCCGACCATTTTTGTGTTTTTCCTATACTTTTTTGTTTTGTCTTCATTAACGTTTCTAGTATGAACTCTATATTTTATTCGCACATTGCATTCTGTGGGAATTTTTTTTTCTTTCTTTGCTTTCTTTATCTTTTCAACAAGCAACTCGAATGCTCAAGTCAGAAGCGCCAAGCTTAATGATAAATATATAACCAGGTCATGTAGGAGGTCCAACAATTCTCTGTTACATAAATTAAAAATAAAACGCTGTGTCTACAAAAAGACGTCACGTTTTGCTACATTTGTAAAATAGTGAGTTAGAACGTGAAGTGCGCGGAGTTTACGATGCGCCGCGACAGATCAGGCCGCCCGTAAATTACCCGGTTTCGGAACGACGGACGTGCCTCTGCCGTGTGAATAATTGTGTGTACCTGCGTGCTGCACCCCTGGCTTGCTCACTAACAATAAATGTAAGCCCGTAAATATTTAGAATCCTCAACAATGGATTCTTTGACAGTTGTTCTAGATAACAATGCATTAGCGTACACATTGTTGCATGAAAAAAAGAACATGTTTTCAGTAAATAAATACCTACCTCGTGCGGAAACTACATTAACAATGATACCGAATGGATTCTTTACAAAGTCATTTGATATTTCACCAACAAAATAAATAACCACTACAACTTGAAAACAGCTTTAAAAGTTTTGAAGTCTTAACAAAATTCAAAAGGAGCACTAAAATATTTTTGTATTTACATCGGCGTTGTACTTACAACGTAAACCGTTTGAGTAAACTCTGTTAGCTGGATCTGCGTGGAAGTTTGCGGTAATAGGGCAACTCTTTCCTCCGTGCCACACGATTCATCCGCGCAGTCTTTGAACTCACTTTGTTATAGCACTTTCGAAATTACACTCGTAACTTCCATTTATATTGCTAAGAATAGGTGCGGACTTCAAATAGTGTAGTGAAGACTTCACTAAATTAATAAAATGTAACGATTATCTCGGCTTAGTCCGTATTTGAATTGCCCACCGAGGCAGATTTATTAAATTAATTCGTTCCCCGGCCACTAATTGTCTTTTGTATCAATTCAATTGGAGGATTAAATTTGAATGTTATTGCAAAATAGTTCTAAGGATATACAACAGCTGTTTTGCACAGATATGAAACGTAAATATGTCGATTACATAGGTATTCATAAAGTTAATACGCATTAAACAATGAGCGTTGATAAAAAAACATTCACACGAGGATTATTAAAAAGTATATAGTTTTCGTTCTTTTAGAGCAAAATGGGGAAGCGATCCCTACACAATATTGACTGGTTCAGCAGTTACTACAATAGCTGTAGCAGTTAGAGAAGTTAGTTAGACTAGTCGTTAAATTCACGCAAGTGCTTTGTTCCACGGAGAAAACTAAGTCTAACTTAGGGTTGTTTCTAGGTACTTGACTCGGAGGCCTCAAATTTCCGAGTAAACTCGAGAGCTACTTCAAAATGCCGCAGTGCAGTGCCTTTATCATGTAAGATTGTGAACGGTTTACGAGATTAATATTTTATTACACACATCCACAAAAACTGTGTTCCTTTGTTGCTCTGAACATTAAAAAGATACGCAATGTCTTACGGTTCTGAAGATAGATTTATTGTTTTATATGTAAATGTTTCATAGCAGTAACTCGGAGATAACTCACATCGTAAGTGAACGTGTTTGTTTTGCAATACATAACAGATCAGGCTCAAATGTTTGACGCGGACTTATGCATTCCACGGGGCCTAGACAAAGTGACATACTGTCAGCGATAACGATTGTGAATAAGTCCAAAATGGTTTTTGCGGAAAAGACACCACCATTTTGTCAATATCAAGTAGGTACGATGATAGATCATCAAACGCTGGAGATTAAATCTGTGAATGTTTTATAGGAAGGTTAAGTGTGAGAAAATATATTTAAAAAAAAAACTATACAGACATTCCAGTGTTACCAGAGGAAAAAATCCAAAATCTAAGGTTGACAAGCACTACCGAAATGTCACGCGGTCTTTTGAAAGACAAATCTTTGGTTGACAGTCGGTATCGCTGATAGAATATCACTTTGGCTAGGCCCTCTCCAACTATTGCCTAGTAACTAAACAAATTAATTAATTATATCTGTCGCCAAACAAGTTTGTAATAACGGCTGCACGTTTGACGTCACAGATTGCCTCCATGTAACTTGCCTTTCAGAAGTTGCGTGACAAACTGACCGCTAGTTGGTACATTTATTTATTTTTATATGTTTTATGTACACAAAGTTCGGGCGTAGTGCCCAGTTTGTTTTAAACATTGACTTAGATTTATAACTGCAGTTATGTCGTTTTGACTGACTCCTTTTATTCCAGATAGACTAGATTTTTTTTAAGCAGCTTTTGTGTATTAAACCATAAAGTAGCATGAATTCATGAAATTAAGTCAATGATCATTATCTGTTCGTTCATCATTTCATCATTCATCATTTGTTGCCTTGTTGGTCTAGCGGTCTCAAGCGCTTCTACTGAGCCTGAGGTCCTGGGTTCGATACCCAGGTCGGACGAAGTGTTATTGGGTTTTTCCATCTGGAATTTCTGAGTAGCAGTCTGAACTCTAGATTTGTGTCACATTGATGGCAATACACTCGCCCCTTATTACATGGGACTTTATCATAACTGGCGAAATGTGGGTAAAAAAAAAACACCTTTGGAGACAGACGTGATGTTTGATGTTATAGGAAGTGTCGGAAATGCTTAGATAATGAAAGCATTTCCGACGCGTCCTAGATAAAGAGCAAAGCAACTAACTTATCTAACCGGTTAGGCTTTATAAACTCTTTACAAAAAAAGATTTGAATATTTTAGTGATTACAAAAAGCAAATACTAGCTGGGCTCTGCGGTGTTACCCGCGGTTAAAACGTCAACATGAGACGATTCGAAATTCATTCATAATATTTCGTTGTCTACTACATTCTAGTCCAAACCGTCACCCGCATTACGAGTATCTTACTTTAAATTAGCAAGAAAGCAATTAAAATGTTCCTCTCCCTAACCAAATGAACTTCAATGTCGTTACGAAGGGCACTTCAGTTCTTTTATTACTTCAGATTGTATTATTATCAGATTTAGTTAATCTAAAAGTACTTATTTTGCTATAAACAGACTAATTATATCTCTATTTTTAATCCAATAATTAATCGCGTTGACTAAATAATGTAATTTAATATCGTAAACCTTCATTCGCGGTATTCGGCTTTACAAAATCCATTTAACTTTATCACAAAATCTACACAATTTTAATTTTGCTACGAGGTTTCCGCAAGATGGAAATGGCTCAAATGAATTTCTGGTAAAAAGATTCGTGGTCGAGTTTCTCTGAAACGGATAAAGATATAAATCTAAGCTGTTTGTAGTTTCCAATTCGTCTTTCTACGATTCTAGGCGAACCTCGCATGACCCGACCCAGCGGAGAGGTACTTAATATTTGGTAGCATTTTCGAATAAGGATTTCGGTATTTTTACCAATCATGGACAAGGCCTAGACCGGCTTCAGTAACTTTAAATAGATCGAGGAAATAAATCGTGAAAATAAAATTACATACACCCTATTTACGTCAAGAAGGTTGCGTTATCATATTAATTTTAAAGTGGCTGTAGATCCACACCTTAGCCACTTTTAGTCAGCTAAAAGGTATAAACAAACAAAAAAAAGAAACCACTTGGTAGTAAGAATAAGAATATTTAAGAAGATTCATGGCTCAGAAATCTTTTATATCTAAGTTCGTGACATTCTTGAAACCAACTTCGATTTGGTGCCATTAAAGAGAATGGTGGCGTAATGTACCGTGAATGTACGACTATTAACGAAACACATTTAGAGAAAAAGATAAAAGTTCTAACAATTCCACTAGTAATAGCTATCAAACCTTCATATAGGTATGTTTATACAATCTATATATCAACATTACATCTCCTTGACCTTTAAAACATTTGTAACAATAAATAAGTCCCCTTGACTGGACCTTGATCAATGAATGAAAAGCAATGGATGAAGTCTACAATGGGACGGACAGAACCAATCGATTTCTATTCACTAAGTACACACGATAAATGAGAAGAAATAACGACAAACTCTACTCAAGAAGCCTTGTTCCTTGCTAACACATTGTCATTGTTCTTCCTCCTGTAGTATCTAATACGAGTCTAAACGAGTCGGTATTGAACTTTGTTCACTGTTTCTGTCACTACAATCGATCAAGTTACGCTTTATACGATTCTCCCATTATTTATTGCAATGTATTTTCAGCAAGACCGTAAGTTTAGAGTCTATATGCTTTATCGAACGGTCGAAATATAAAAGCAGATAGAAAAAGTCTTTGGATGAGGCATACTCATGAGGAGGCTGCTGGGCATCTATGAGGAATATTCTAGGACGCACGGATTGACATAAATGTCAAGAAGAGCGAACTGCTGGTGTTTCTGGTGGGCCACATGACACCTTCATGCGCACCGCCTGTGAGGCTCGGTGGGGTGGCGTTAAACAGGGTTATTCAGCTTGTGTACCTTGGTCATGTGGTTTATGAGGACCTGATTGGTGATTCGGATGTGGAGTGAAAACGCAGGGGGTTGGCGGTTGGGTGTAACATGTTGGCCCGCAGGTTTTCAAGGTATAGTAAGGAGGTAAAGAAGGCTAATTAAGGCACACTGCCACTTCTACTGTACCTATAGCCTGTGGGTTAACACAAATCAAATCAAAATCACACAGCGAGCCGTCAGCACCCTGCAGGTGCAATATAACAATGCCTTCAGTTTGTTGATGGGACTGCCTCGCTATTGCAACGCTCCAGCGATGTTTGCAGACGCACAAGTGGATGGTTTCCATGCCGAGTTTGAAAGAAGTGTCGTTGATGTGCAGGGTGAGTGACAGTCCCAACAGTCACCTGAAGGTAATTGCTGGAAAAATAGAAAGTCCTCTATGAAGGCAATGGATACCAGTACATACGAAATAGTTCCTTATGTATTACTAACATAGTTTGTAAAATTGTATGTACTCTAGAACACTATATGGACAACTTAGCCTGATTCAAATAAATTGAATTGAATTGAATATGTCCAGCTGAGGACGCCTTTTGACTTAAATGATTACTACGTAGGTACTGAAAAATTAAATATTGACATTTTAAAGTAGTCGAGGCGCAATTCTTACTTAAAAAGGAAAAAACTACAAAGGTTAGACATTTAACAATGCAATTCTTGCATCGTGTAAGTCGCTTACGGTTCGTTAGGCATGACTTTACTCTGAGGACCAATTGCTCAACGCAGAGCACTGCAGCATAACGATACGTTGTAATGCTCCCGAGATAATACGAACATCCGTAAGGAGTTAAACGGGTAAGTTGGAAAATCGGGGTAAGCATTACGTCATGTTCGGCTCAGGTATATAATTCTGAACTAGAACTATTTGGTGCAGGTCTGTGAGTGCTGTAAGGCAGTTTGCTGAAGAGCCTCACACGACCGGGTTGAGAACTTTTAACTATAAACTATAAGGTTCCGCTAATTTAGTTATATTTATTTAGTGTAAGTCTTTACATTAGAGCGTCCGAAATCAATCTGCTACGCCTTAAACAAATTTCACGTTCTATATTTAAAACAATTCTGAAATCACTTGAGTAACCGAATCCAGCCAAATGTAATATTATTCCAGCCTGTATGTCATAAGTTTCCTTTTGTCAGACACACTTCACAGCACTGCAGAGATGAATGAATTCACTTGCAGAAGTGTACTCATCGTAGAATTACATTCCAAAACATTTTACCATCCTATCATCAGGGGTTATGATGCCTAAATCTTAGTTAGCCTTTTTAATAAAATAGTTTGGAGAAAATCACAAAAAAATCCACCCATTTTCCGCTGTAACAGGTCCTGATGCCATCTACGATTTGTTATCGCAAGTTCCAAGGCCTTGTCTAGAGGACAATTGAATCACATTTGTCTCGGTCTCCTTTAAATCCTAGATTTAGATAATATATTTAAATTCCAAACAAAACTTTTGGGTTTATAATAAAATCTGAAAATAAATTAGATTTGAAAGTAAAATATGGTTAGGCATTGATTTACACAGCGCCACGTCTATACTATCGAAAGGGTTGGAGATATTTGCGAACCACAGTTACCAGCCAACTCAACAGTAGAGTTTAGAGGAATGAGCGGAGCATTTTCTGTACGGTCTCAGTACATAAAAGTAGTTGAGCTATGACGTTCTGACTACAAATATCCGTAACAACATCATGAATATTTAAGAAAGGTACATTAAAAACACATTAACCTCGTGCTATACCGAACCCACACCCTCTACAACATACCTATAACATAATGATACATTTTAACTATGACTTAAAACGTGACAGTTCAAGAATGTATACAAAGCTGTGGTAGGTAGGTAAGTACTATTTTCTAAAGTCCAAGTTACTATTAATCCAATAAATTTAACTGTAGATTTTTAAATAAAAAATCGATTTGTGGTTCGGATCTCCCCAAAGCATTGGAAAGTTAAATTATAGTTTGTTAATCTCTAATAAAAAAAAAAAGATACTAACCTTATTAATTCAACAACAGCTGTACTATTGAAAAAATAAATAGGAACAAAAAAGAACAGGTGTCGCATATTTTAATTACAAATAACTTTTTTTTTTATAACACAACAAAAGATATATAAAAAAAAAGACTTAAATAACAAACTTAACTAATTATGAACTATTAAAAATCTCCCTAACATAACCTTCTTCACTTCATATGTGTTTTCAGTAACTTGGTCAGTTAAAGGTCTAAACTACGCCACATTGTTGATACAACATTTATTCAAATATGTAGATAATATAAAAACCACATGAATAAACCAAAAAAAATTGTTCACTGCCGAAAATCACAAAATTGTTTTTTCCGGCGGCCAATATGGTAACGCGCATGAGACACTCAATTAGGGAGCATGCTGTCACCCAAATACAACCGAACCAGATGCCGCTATTTCAGATCAGATAAGCATTTCGACGATGTGGAGCATTTCTCCAACCTGGACAAGTCTTTCGGTTTTCTCCTACCTATTCGAGAAAACGTACAAGTTTAGTCTTTCTTTCTTTTATTCTATAAATTAACGTCTAAAATGCCGACCCGTTTGCTTTATTCACAGATTTTCCCATCTGTACCGCACTAAGGCACACAAACCTAACCTTACCGAACCCCAAATCAACACACTCACACAAACACTTCTCACTAAATATGTTAACCTCAAAAATATGTTACCATCAGAATTATAATGTCAACTCAAATTAAAAATACTGTAAATGTGTCAAGCCCGCTGAGAACTGTCCTTCAAGATACCGGATTCTCTTAGCTTGAAGGACGGAGATCTTACTCATCTGTAATTTACATATTGATACAATGCTGATGTACCTAGGCTAAGCTTTTTGGTGAATAAATTACGTAGGTAGGTACTTACTTACTTTCTGAGACAACTCGATTTAGTTTAACTTGACTTTACACATTTCGACCGAGCAACGTCGTCATAACAAAATGGCTGCCTTTCATATATAAAAGTTCACATTTCAACTCTTAAATTTTAATGGCCAAACCCTAAAGTTCGGATTTTATTACTATAACGCGGGGAATTAAAATATTTACTTTGTCACGATAGGTACACAAGCGGTGTTGCGCTTCCCTGGCGTCAGGTGGGCCTAAACAAAATGTAAATAGGCCTTTTTATTCTCTCTCAACATTTTGTATTCGTTAAAGTCAGCGAAATAAAAGGCTAAGTACGTTTTACGCTTAATTTCAGTTCTTCGTGAGCAGCGGGACAGTACCGCTGACGACTCGGCTATAGTGTAAACAAAACTGATTTCGCTGGAAACAATACTTTCAATAGACTATTGAAATTGGAATGATTACGACCGATTAGTTCACCAGAAAGTCCAAGGTTGACCATGAATCACTAAACGCTCATTCATGGTCAACCTTTGAATTCCTGAAAACAACAATTGATTATTGAATATTTTACTTAACACAATAAGTCAATAATAACATAAATATAAAAATCGTTTATTTTCAGGCATCGAAGACCCATAGCGTGTTAGTATTAAACTTAGAAACTATGTTAGTTTCACTTAGACACACATGACTGCAAAAACAAACATAACCAAAAGACACAGCATCCAATTGGAGGAAGATTTATCAAGTCACCCATGTCTGACATGTAGCTTGCTAAACCTATTCACTGTAGGCCCTGAATAACTGTGTTTTGTTTTGTTCATGTCGGTGACGCCCATAAGTTTTGCCCGAACCAAAATAAATCAACGCGGTTTTAGAATTTTTCACTTCAAAAATGTTTACTCAAAAATAAATTGTTATTAATAGTACTTAACAATGCTAAATAACTATCATTACGTTAAAATTGAAACTTAAATATAAAATTTACGAAAATAACACATTTTAAATTAGTAAATTGCGCAATCATTACAATATTGTATTGTTTGAAGGGCCGATATCCGCAACTCCACGAATCTCCACGAATAAAACTTACAATCCTTGTCTGATGAAAATTGATGGACTCTGCGACGAGTTGCTGACTGATTGTTTGTTCGTAAAACATACATCATAGCAGAAACTATAACGGATTATAGTTCTAAAGTCGGTTATATACTTATGACTTTCCAATATTAAGGCACAACTACGGTTCTCTCATAAAATTTAAGGAACCACAGTTGGTTTTTAGTAGATATAAACCTAAAAATCGATTGGAATAACAGGCGGAGAATTGTATATTGTTAGTTTTAGACTTTCCGCACATTTTTCGGTTTTCCGAACGCATGTGAAATATGTTCAACACTTCGAAAAGGAAAATATTAAACCGTATGTACTATGTAGGACACTTTGTGTGTAATGCCTGCATTTGGGTGCCCGTAAAAGGCAAACGAATCGAAAATCTGTGCATGTGAGGCTTGCTTTAAAATTGGTAACGTAAGTACTTGTGACTTCCAAAAATTAAGTCCCCACTATGATTCCTAATCCTTCAAGGAAACAGGCGTTGATTATGTGTGTTATTTTTCTGTATCTGGCTCTGTAATAATTGGTTCAAAGATATTTGCAACTCTTGAGGCCCATCAAAAATAAAAGCAGACAAAAGCTCAAATATTATAAGCATAATATCATAACAAGTACCTTCTACCCACCATCTTTCTTTTTTCACCGCTCAAGAAAATTATCCGCTGGCTGTATTGTGTACTATTCTGTATAAATAAAGAAGAAGTTATGTGCATAAAGTATTGGGATAATATTAATAAAATTAGCATAATAATATAAAAAAGACTGGGGAGAGGTTCGATACAATATAGTTTATTTTAAGAATGTAATTCTTTGACTTAAGAAGAGGCGTAAAAACCTGAGTTACGTAGCCTTGAACTAATATTTAATGAAGCCTGAAAAGCGTCTACTGCTGTACCTATATACATTTTAAGAGATTGCTGCGATATTTTTAGGTCTAGAATAAATATTCTGGGTCTTGTTTATATCACCTACGACGTCTATAAAATTGATTGGTAATTGTATTATGTTGCCAACGATACACCTGAATGTATAATAATAAATAAATATAAAATAATTTAATAAAATTCCTAATCAAATGAAAAACTTACCATTGATGAAATTTAAAAAAAATGTTTTACAGAATTACTCGTAGATAAATGTTATTATTCAGTACAGGATTTCCTAGGTGACATATTCCAATAACCTATTTGCCCTATAACTAAATTTTTATAATAATTATTGTATTTGCATGCCAACAAGGCAGAATGTACACGGATCTTATTATGTTATTTACCATCCTATTTTGTATGTACCTGCATTCTAAGTAAATAAAGACATATTTTTTACTCTTTTTTTACTTTACTATTCTATTATATACTAAATAAATTTTTGGTTGGTTTCTCATAAATATTATTAGGAAAGTTCTGCCTCCCTGCAAGCCACATAATTCTCTCTTAAGCCTCTTGTACCTAACAGCATAAGGTAAGTGTTGGCTTACACGGAATTAACAAATTCTTGGCCTAATTTTGGACTTTAAATAAATTCTGGAAACTGCTCCTACAAAGTTAAAGAAGTATCTATCAAATAACACAACTTTTATATTTACATCGTGCAGTTCATGAATGTTATATCGACTGATTTTAGAGTTTCGAAATCTTTAAGTATTGCATCTCTAACAAATAGCTTCTCATAAAAATAAAATAACTTGTTTTAGTATTTCTTGGATTCTCAGCTTTTATTTGTTGTAGCGGCTTACAGAGTCGGAGGTCGAATGCGGGCGAGGTTTAGCTCGATGAAACATCGGATGAACCGGTAGATGCACCTGTAATTGGCAGGTTCCGCGTCCGCACCGCCGCGCCGGCGCCCGCATTCTGTGACTTATCAGCAAATAGCTTCGATGCCTTTATTAAATAAAGTTCTAAAAGCCCTGGCAATTAATTTAAAAGCAAGTTCTATAATCTCTGATCTAGTTTCTAGAAGATTTGTGGGCAGGTATTACGTTACGTTTGTATAGAATTCAAGACTGAATGTCAACCTAAATATTAGGAGTACTATATAATTATAACATTGAATTATAAGACGGGTTTGTAATGCAGGTCGATATCATCACAATCATTAGTTCATTTTAAAAGCGCACAAATTAAACTTACTGGCGTAAAAGTGTCATTTTTGTTTTGACTATCTCTTTATGACTTTTGGTTTTTAGTTTTTTTTTCCTTATTTGGAATGGGCATCTCGCACTTTATCCTTCACGGATATCTACTGCTTAACTGAACTTTCCTGTGGGGACTTAATTAGAAATTAAGGCCTCCAGCCAGGGCGTAAAAACTTAAAAGCTAAGCGACCAATCGCTAAGAGCACCCCCTGCGGGGTACGAGCCTTAGGACGTCGATAGGAGAGGACAGCAAGGGACGGGCTGGATCTAACAGATATATTAATTGGGAATTAACTTGCTCAGCTATGCGGGCTGGCTCGAACAAAGGGTCGGGGGGATATGGTTTTTAGTGTACACAGCCGTACGTCACACCGCAAACTCGTAAGTTTCCTGGCTGGAGTTTAATATTACTAGTAGTTTATTAGGTATTTAAATATTTATATTTGAAAGACTCGTAGGGAACATCGTTTGAAAAGATCGGCCTACAAGTTTAAGAGTACCCTGGTTTCTATTCTATCAAATTCACACTGTGCATTGAAGAGCACATGAGTCGTTATAGTCAAATCAATTTAAAGAAAAATATTTTTGATAGTTTGTGCGACGATTGCAAACAAAATGAAATATTATTGGTACCTAAACTAAATGTTTAATTTATTATTTAAGTGTAATTGTACTTACGTACCTAATAAATAATGTACAAAAGTAACCTGTGGAAACGCTGTCACTCATATTTTATACCATATTGTATTATGATACGCATTGTACAAATGTTTGTTTTCCCAAATAAAATGAAGGCTTTGTAAAAGTTCTGTAAAACTTGTTAAGTAGCTTAAATTCAGTAACTCTTTTTTATACCAAGTTGATTTTAAAGGTTAATAAATTAACTTTTTGATAAAATTTTAAAACGTAGGTTTTAAAGGTTGCATCTGGTAAAATTATAATTTTACATCGACATAGCTGGGTAATTGCTTCGCTTACGTTCATACATCTGGTCATACACTCCGGTGCAATTACTACGCACCTGACCTTTCTGAAGAACATTACCAATAAGGTCAGAGTATGTCTTTCTAGGGCGTATCCGCCCAGCGAATGGTAATTAAGTACCTATATAATATTCCCATTCCCATCTATCAAAGTGAGATTATCCCGTGACGGAATGGCGGCAGCATCTTGATATCACATTGTCACCAAAAGTTATATAAGGATATGAAGAGACCAAATCTCTTATTTATGGACCCCTTAGTAATACAATACGTTAGCAGTAGTGGTAGACGTTGTTAATTATCATCATAACATACGTAAGGCAACCTTGAAACCTTATTTATCTGACTAATAGATTGAGAAAACTGAAACTGAATGATACTGTTCTGAAACTGGAATAGAACTTGACAAAAAAAAGAAAATAGTTAAAATCTAATAATGTAAAAATAATGTAGTCAACAATTTGCCCAGGACCTGATGCTCAACACTAGCTATAATATACATATGCTAGCAAGCACTAGACCAATCAGGTATAATGTAAGTTAAATTATGCCCACTTAACTTAGGCTAATTCGAATCGATCTCTTCAAAAGTCACAATTTCACACTATCTACAGTTTACTTCGCAAGCTTTGTCACCGTTACTGAGTTTATATTCATTAGGGCAGTCCATCCCCTTCCAACGTCGGTCCTCATACATAAACTCGGTCACTCAACAGGGCATAGACAACAATGCTCCAACTTCCCCTTAGTAATAAAATACGAAAAGGGAAAAATTGGCGAAAGAACCAAAGTTACTGTCATAGCTCAAAGAATTAGTTAGGCCACATTGCTCGTAGAACCGATAACAGCTGGGGAAAAAAGTTCTGCATATCGACCACATTCGGGGAAATATTACCTACTTCTAGCACATGGGATGAAGGGGACCGGGGCCATCAGGGGCAATTCGATTCTGATTTACTTGAGTTGATAGATTACAAATTATCTGCATTTGGCTTTTCTGTCGAGTAATACAAAACCAGTCAACTGCGTGTCCGGCTATAAAAAGATCAGAAGTGG
Organism: Phlogophora meticulosa; assembly: GCA_905147745.2. Lineage (NCBI taxonomy): Eukaryota > Metazoa > Arthropoda > Insecta > Lepidoptera > Noctuidae > Phlogophora > Phlogophora meticulosa. The sequence continues at coordinate 10,334,783 of LR990522.1, read as the reverse complement.
GGATGAATATTTACACAGAAATTTACTCTTGCATATGTTTAAATCTCAATGAAGGTAAAAACAAAGTTACTTTTGCGGTTGTAACCGAATATATCTCACATCTCAAAAGGATTGACTCAAGATGATTTAAATCATCTTGGTATTTTAAATTATGGGTTTCAGCAATACCTCATAGTCCTCGCATTTTTGTGCACTGAAGTCACATGACCCATACACGAACTACGACACTGTTTGGTACATTTAAATTTAATCAATATACTGCAAATAGCCTCCGAATAAAATGAGCGATGTAACATGTAATGGACAGACGGACAGGCAACTGACAGAAGGAACAACCAAAATTTAAGGGAAACCGTTTTTGTAATTTGGCTGCGTAACCCTAAAACACACGTAAGAATATCAATTCGTCTCGAATCGCAATCAGCAAAATGGTGAAAACTTACGATATATTTCAAAACCGAAGCGGGAATACTATTTTCAAAATCAATAACTATTCATACGGGCCGCTCGGTGCCTATACAAACATTATTCAAGAGCTGAACTCTTTGATAAATAAGAGTATTCTTCAAGCCGACGTCGCGGTGTCTTTACGTACCGCAAGAAGATCCGTCGGAACAAATCGTGGACCGACCGGGGTTCTAATACAACCCTTATAAAATGGTTTAGCTCGCTCAAACGTGCTATTTACTTTAAAAAACTTACGAAGGGTCTAATCGAAATTATCTTATAAGAAGCTGACGTCATTATCCTGTTAACATGAAGCTGCTAGTTTAAAGATTATTTTTCTTAGGTACCTTGATCTTTAGCAGTTATTCTGTAGTTGTTAAGTTAACTAGTCTACTTACTGATTCGGAGTAAACTGACACTGACACAATTTTTTTTAGTTTACGTCGGACATAACTTTACTTGACGTTTATTGAATGTTAGAGTTCATTCAGAAACGTTGCTTTAACTTAAGTTTTGATTAACCTCTATTAACCACGATACACTCTTGACTCTTTTGAACGTCTCTGAACCATAAGCAACATTTGTAAATAAAACCACCACTTACCCGTTATCAATAAATTCTCATATCAATAATTTCTCAGTAAATTAACAACCCTTATGACCTTCGGATTTACAATTCATTTTTCAAGGTTTAACTTTCATCACCATTTGACTTTTGACGACCAATGTGGCGCGGAGGGCGAAGGTCCGCCTGCGACGCAGGAGCTTGCGGGTTCGATTCCCACCTTAGGACAAATGTTTGTACGATCTACAAAGATTTGTTGCGGGTGTTCTGGGTATTTGCTATGTATAATAAAAATATCTATCTATGTAATGTATTGTATTAAGTATATATATATAGTCATATATAATTATCTAGTACCCATAACACAAGCTTTGCTTAGCTTGGGGCTAGATGATGCTGTGTGGATTGTCCAGCATTATTTATTTATTTATTTATCATCATCATTTCAGTCAAAAGACATTCACTACTGGACATACGCCCCCCTGCAAAGACACTCAATACTCAATATGGTAAAACACAAATTAAAGATACAATATGGACCCTGTCGGGCACGCAACAATTTAGGAGAGAGGAAGAGGGCTGAATAGAAATTTTAAATCAAATCAAAATTATTATAATTGTGTTAGGTGTTGATTGCCACAACGATCGGCTTCCTGCGATATAAACCAGATCGTCGATCCACCTTTTGGGGGGCTGACCTACTCTGCGTCTCCCTCCTGATACTATATGTTAATTAAATAAGGAGACTAATGTTAAGGATACCGTAGCAGTAATTAGTTACGCAAAGCAGCCTTAAATAACCATGACGGTTCTTTTCACGCAAACTTACACGGGCTAGCTATCTTTACAGCAGTATTTATTGACATAAACCTATAAATATTAAACAGTTGTAACACACCTGCATAGGTATGCCAACTTGGACTCACTAAACATGGTGTTTCTAAGCTTTTTCATTCCAGAAATGAATAGCAAACATTATAGACGTTTCCTAAAGGCTATTCAGCGAGATGAGTTGAAAAATGTAAACAAGTTGTCTTTCAGTGGGGTTTCAAGCGAACGAGAAGCATATCCAAGTGTATGTCCACTCAAACTGAACGGCGTTTGATGTTTAAGAGTAGCAAAGCTAGGGGCCGGTTTTGGCCCTTTGTAAAAAAATGTTATATGAGAATATTTTTTATGTATTTTCCCTTTGTTTATTTGCAAGTAGGTAGCTCCGCTAAGCGTAGAGTCCTGAGTATCACCTCTACCTACCCAAATGAGCAAACTGACGAAGCGTGATTTCACGGAATTGCTACATTAAATTTTGAAGATCAAGACCTGCACCTCAGGTTCAGGCAATGTACCAAACCCTCTAGAGTTTACAACACACAAGCTTACGTAGAATCCTTCACTAGCACGGGGCAGCTAGTAATACTATTCCACCATGTAAGGATAGTCTAATACTCAGTAGGCTTTGTGTCGCAGGTGTGTACCAAACGGGCGATCATCGTTTGTTGTTGCACAGAACCTATAGACGTGTTTGTTCTATTTAAACACGCTATCGTTTAGCGTTACGTCGAACTGAATTGCACCAGGCCTTAGGCTTTTAATTGTTCTGTAGGTCATATTTGTATCATTCAAACATACCGTCTTTTCTATGAGCGCGGAATAGCTGCCAACCATTTGTTTTGAAATTTGAATCAACCATAGGTTTCTCTCTTTGATTTGATGTTTACACAAGAAGCTTTTATCCATGGCCGAAACGATGCGTGTTGTGTTCTGCATGATGCACGGTAACTACAGGTCTGACCCATGGAATAAGTATTCCTTTATTATTGTTGTTAGTATTTGAAAGACACAGAGATACGTCCTGTAGTCAAGCCTGTCTTTACAACGGTCTCGTTACTGGCACTGCAAGCTTTACGACATTTAAAGAGCACAAAGAAAATCATTGTATTGCAGTGAGTCCTTTTCTAGCGAGCGTAGAGATAAGTATTTTATAGCCAATGGCAGCCCACAGTAAGTCGTCATTTGAAGATCTGATTAGCCGCGAGCTCTCCGGCGGTAACGTGGAGAGCATTTGTAACCAAAGAGTTCATGCATGTTAAATATGCTAAGGAGGTCTACTATCGCCATGATAAACGATTCCCCGTCTTTCTTTTTTCCTGAAGGGAAAGTAAATTTAGTATGTCAACATGAAAAAGCTCAACTCTGTCTGACCCAAATAAAAGTTTATTAGGTTTATTTACTAACAAAATAAAAGTAACATAACGATCGAGTGTGCAGTTTCCCTAAGGTTAAGTAAACACATAACATTCGTGTCGCTTAACAGGCTTCTATCTCAGCTACATAGCGATAACAACTATTCGTAGCAAAGTCACCCTCTTTGCATCTTATAGAGACCTGTAGATTTCAAAGCGGGTTGCCCTCGGCCTGTCTTTCAAAAGTTTACCACTCCTTTCATATCTCCGCTTCAATTTCGCAGCGCAATTTATATGCACTTTGTAGTGGTGGCCGTTCAAAAGCACCTCACCGCACCGTTTATTCGTGGAGAGTGCTACTGTTAAACGCCGTTTTTTCTGCTGAAGAAGAGTCGTTGATGACGGCGTTCATAGTTAATGAGCAGCCAGTATCCGGCGGGTGTTACCGCGCAAATTGCCCGCTCTTTACAGGCTTGCCGTTTGCCAACTCGACGCAGCCGGTCTAGCGTGAAAGACGTTTCCGAGCGCGCGTTATTGTTTACCGCCGGAATGACTTCCTTTTGCTAGCGCACCTAACGAACACAGAGATTGCAAGGTTGTTGCAACTGCACAAACATATCTCTTTTAGGCGCGAGAGGAACAAAATATAGCCATCAATGTGGAGCTCTCGACGTTAATAGCCCGTTTTGTGTGGCCGAATAGCCTCTGGCTTTGAATACGTTTTGTCAATGTACACTATTTTTTATCAGTTGGAAGATTATATAACACTCTCTAAATGAAAGTTCAGTGTATTTTTTACTTTATTTTTACTAATAAATATAGGGATAAGCGGTGAGTTTATGACATCGCTAAGCCGTAACTACTGAAGTAACAAAAAACAAATTTACACCGTTGGTTATTTGTAAACAGAACACGAGATTTAACAAAGGATTTTAGAAAATTCATCTGTTAATTAATTTATAATATGAAAATAATTATTTAAGTTAATAATTTTGTTTGGCATTGTTAAGTTTCCAAACAAAACATTTTATTTTAAGTTTGTATTGTAGAATCTTAACTTAGTTCGATTAAGTCGAAACTTGGTGTTCGTTTAATAAGAAAATAATTATTACTTAGGTATTTTTAAAATTTTCGAAGTTTACTGCGTGACTGACTCAAAAGTTAAGGAATACATTATACAAGTATAGTACATGTTTTTGATATTTTTTCAAAACCATCTCTAAACAGCCGCACTCAGAGACGTGACATTGAGAATATTAATTTTGACATGAGCTCTTCAACATGTGTGCAACATATGTGTGTGCTAGTATTTTAATCAAAGATAATTATAGTTTTTGTACGTATCGTCTCTGAGAACTAGGGTTAGGGAACAAAGGTAGAAAAGGAAGAGAGGAGAGGTAGTTTGTAGGGTTAGGTAGTTCTGATTTTTTTTATCATTTACTTATTATTTTATTTTTAAATTTGCCCCACACTAGGATTTGTGGGTGCGTTTACAAACACTTAAACTCACATATACATACATACAAACCGCCCGATCCGGGACAAATAGGTAGGTACCTAAAGGCCATACAAATATTCTTCCGTGCGAGAATCGAACCCGCGACACGCACTGCAGCAGCCAATCGCTCAGCTACTGCGCCAACCGTGTCTTCGAAATTTACTAAAATTTAGTTATGAGTTTAACTTTTTATTTTAAGTTTGTGTAGTAGAATCTTAGCTTTAAGATAATAATTATTACTTAGGTATTTTTACAATTTTCGAAGATTACTGCGTGACTGACTCAAAAGTTAAAGAATGGTGTGGCTGAGCGATCGACTGCTGCGCCGCGTGTCGCGGGTTCGATTCCCGCGCGGAACAAATATTTTTATGGCTTACAGGTAGTTGTGCCGGGTCTGGCTGTTCGTGTTTGTGACTTTAAATGTTTACGCACCCACGACACAGGAGAAATTCATAGTGTGGGGCAACGTTTTCTTAAAAAAAGAAAAAATATATATACAAATATAACTAAAAATAATTAGATTTTAATTACCCACGCTATTCTCTGAATTCCCTAACCCTCATCAGGCCTAAGTCTAAAAGATGGTATTCAAAATGCTTGAGCTAAGTTCATCGCGATATTTGTGTCATTATTTATGTTCTCCGATGTTTATTTATTTATTTATTTGGGACCAACAAACAGTAACACATTATATCTGCGCAAATAATGTAAACAAAGATATTATATAAATGTGAAACTCACACCGTTATCCACAGCATATAAAATGATGTTTTGGATGTTTTGGTGTGTATGTAGCCTAATAAGTGGTCCAGCGTCTGATCTGCACCGCACTCGGACCGGGTGTCCTAGGGACGTATAATCCCCAATTTTATTCAGTTGTATCCCAATTTTAGTCTATGGGTGCGCTTTCGACTGAGAACTTTCCGTATGGGCTACTGAACATCAAGTCTGATTGACAGGTGTATCTGGAGTAGAACGAAGTTGGGTCAGGATGAGTGGTTTTCTTTCCACAACTTCTCACCTTAGATGGTTGATAACAATATTTTGATAGCAACAAAATAGACAACCTTGCAAAAGTTAACATACATATTACGCCTGTAATTGCCCAGTCAAGTTTTTTAAGCCCCATTATAGGGGGTAGGCCTATTGCCATCATCCAGACACACATTCAGACTACAGGCTGCTACTGAAAAATCCCAATAACACATTGATCGACCTGATAATCGAACCCAGGAATTCATGTTTAGCAGTCGCGTTTGCGACCACCAGACCAACGAGACCGTTAAAAAAATATCAATAGCTAAATAGCTTATAAAGGTCTTTTTGAAACAACAACCGGTGTTGCCCTTGGTTGTCATAAGACTAATTCGGCCTAAGTCTAGCCTAAGTCCCCGTTCTAGGCAAAAACTGTATCACGGGCCTCAGAACAACACAATCTCACAAGTTCATTCAAGTCGTGTTACAAACTGATGACAAAGCAATACTTGACAAACTCTAGCGATGTAGGTTATATGCGTGGAGGTTGCGTACCATTTTATAACAGTGTAGGTATTTTCGTAGCTGGTTTCTGGTTGTTCTTGGGTGGCTTGCGAGGCAGTTGTATATTCCTAGAGGGTATTTCGGGACTCGGGTTCTTGGTTATGTTTCTCAATCGTGTATCCGGCTTACCGCGGCCTCTTTGTGCGTTAGGTGTTGGTAATCCAGCCAACGGGTAAAGCTATTGCCAGCCCGATATAATTCGTTGCTTTTCGTTATGAGCCACTCTTCCCTTGGTTCTACAAGGCCAGCCCGCGTTGCTGGGTCATAGTAGTATAAAACATCCCCTATTTAATAATAACGAGGCTCTCAACAACGCCCTAAGCCGAGGTTCGAGCCCCTTAGCGACCGGTCGTTTAAATGTAACTTTAGTAAGCCCTTCTCGACCGGTTGAGTAAACAGCCTTCTAGTGCTGAACTGCGAGTGGCCCTACCTAAAAATAATATTCACGCAAACCCATCAGCTGAGATACTTAGAGACATTTGGTTGTGTGAAGAATATCGGGTGCTGCTCCAGAGTTGGTAGAATTAAGTATCTGTAGAAGATTCTCTTGAGTCCTGTTCGTTCTATATTTTTTGCCTTGTCTGTCTGCCGGCAAAATTACATAAACAATTAAATAAACATTCTTTGTCTAGTTTTTCATTTCCCACGCGTTATTGTTTCAATTAAATTTCGTTCATAAATCTTGTTTGTAACGACTCGGAATAACTAAAAATAAGTCTATTGAATTTGTGCCAATGCCAAGTGGGTTGAACTAACATGGATGACTATCTTTATGTAACAAGGACGTTGTTATAAATTTAAATATTTCTTAAATAAATTAAGAAGGTATATTGGATACCTATTGGTTAGTCATTGAAAAATACAAAACGTTTGTACGGCAAGAAGCATGTATCAATAACACTAATGACTTTATAAACAACGTTCCTATATTGTATGAATGTATAATGGGTCTGTCGCACAAAGGTCCGTGCAATGATGAATGATCTGAAGTTAATTCATTATAACATATTTGTCTTAGACTGAAATAGAACCGTGAAGTGGCAGCCCTGTTTTTTATCAATGTAGGACAACTAGACGTTCTTTTTTGCAAGATAAATTTTGTCATATGATTCTTCATGTTTAGGTGATTTCTATGGAGTTATGAAATGTTCCGTGCCAATTGACGAATACTAATGCATTTAATTTACTATTAGGTTCTAAAGTCCATTAAATAAACGGTGGTTTTTGTAAAAAATATTTCCAATGTCTTCTAATGTTTATAAATATATTTTTAATTTAAAAACTCAATACAATCAAATTTAGACAAAACCCAGATAAATTAATCATACGACATTATTGTGCGCGAAAACGGCAATTTGACAGACACAGACATTTTTACCAAGCAATTAATTATTTAACGAAATAAAATAATTGACGACCTGTGTGGCGCAGCGGGCGAAGGTCCGACTGCAACGCAAGAGGTTGCGGGTTCGATTCCCGCCTCGGGACAAATGTTTGTACGATATACAAATATTTGTTCCGGGTGTTCTGGGTATTTGCTATGTATAATAAAAAATATCTATCGATTTAATGTATTGTATTAAGTATATCAGTCATCTAGTACCCATAACACAAGCTCTGCTTAGCTTGGGGCTAGATGATGCTGTGTGGATTGTCCAGCATTATTTATTTATTATTATTATTATAATTTATTAATAGGTTTTTTATTAATTTAATTAAAGAATTGTTTTTTATGCAATTTGCATTCAAAGAATTGCAATTAGGTATATACAATTATACATATACGGACATTGTTATAATCAGTACAAAGAGAAATAAACATGCTATAAAAACTTCTTCTATTGGAATAATATGGATTGCCATTAAAACGGCAACAGCTAACTTCCATTGTTACGAACCTTAGAATTGTGAAAAAAGTAGATATAAACTTTGGTACCTATTTTATTATATCGATATGAAAACATAGACTAATGACGCTAAAGGTTCGTCACCCGCGCGCCTTGTACACGTTTCATGTTGAATAACTATTACCGGCTTATTTTCAAACTGTGCCGATTGTGCGGCACATACTTGTAGCATCGACATATTTCGACGTCCAGTGATTAATGTATTTTCTATTATGGCAATTGAACGCAGTGCGCATGCGGCGAATAGTATTATTGGAGGGACGCTAAACGAGATCACACGGCTTCCTCGGTCGCTTTCCGACTCCCGAGTAAACTGTCAGTGCTTTCAATATAAACCATGTGCATACGCTGAAGCGCTTTCAAGTTTCGTGTGTTTGTCAATTAATAAACAAGAATTAATTGCGTGAAAGTAACTGTTTGTTGAGTTGTGCTCAGTGTCACGGGAAGATGACCGCCAATAACTGTGACGTTGGTAAGTCTATTTTTAATTCACATTTTTCTATTTTACCTAGGAATTTCTTAGTTAAAGTTTTATTATTATATAAATGTGCTTGACCCAAAAATCATTTGTCTTTAATACATCTGGTTATCCATAGTGCATGGTGCGAATGTGTAAAATAATACCTCCCTTTTACTATCCCACTGAAAGGCAAAAGCCTCTTCTCATAAAGAGGAGGCATGATGATAGATAACCACGCCACTGTTGCTCAAGTTATTTTAATACGTCCAATACGGTTCAATGTTCAATGTTTTTGTTTTAATTACCAGCAACAATGGTCTGTAAATGCTCTCTACGAACGGCACTTAATTATTATAATTGAAATCAGCTTCATACTGATTAAAACTGACGGTTTTAAAATATTATTTGAGATCGTGGATAAAAAACGATTGAATCGTGCGCTGTTTTTTTAATGATATGCGTAATAATTCCTATTGCCAACTGCATGTTTTTACACTGAAAGTAGTTGAGAATAGTAGTAAAGTGTGTAAAACAGAAACGATTATGCTTCTGTTTTTATGTCCGGGAGTTGATAGACAGCTGCTGATTTACGTACTATAATCTCAGTCAACCTGACTACAACCATAGAGGTTAGGTTAATGAAGAAAAAGTAACTTTTTTAATGTTCACTTTCAAAAGAGTTTAAGAACCTACAACACTTGTCACAGAATTGGAAATTTACATTACTTTCTTTTCTATTTTTCTATAACTATTGCAAGTTGTTAAAATCAGACGAGAGTAGCTTTTTTTCATTTGAGAATTGGTAAGTAAACAATTGGGCATGACAAATGCCGACTTGTATTAGACGAAGTATGTCAAAAAACTTGCAAGAATAAAAAACTGTTTTGAAGCAAACTTTTGTTATAAAAACGGCTAACAGTTTTGTTTTTAAGTGCAGCAGCTATACCTTCGTATTAGGAAGGAGAGGCACTGACTCAAAGCCTTCAATCAGCGCATTATTGAAACTGATTCTAATACATATATACATACGTAAACTCACGCCTTTTCCCGTGGGGCTAGGCAGAAACTACAGAACGCCATCTGCTACGATCCTTACATACTGATTTTGTTTCGTCTATGTTCGTATATCTGGTCATACACGCACGCCGGTTGTGAGTACTACGCACCTGACCTTTTTAAAGAACATCACCAATATCACGGCTGATTCCAATTTAGTAGAATATCATAATTAAACACCATATTTCATATTAAAAATTAATTTGTGTTCTTCAAATTAATGTTGTGAATACATTTTTGTATTTAGAAAACCAATATTCTATTCTTAACGCAGTTTATATATTATTAAAACTTATGGACCAAAAAAGGCAAGGCGTTCTTTGCTTAGACAATAAAGTTTATCAATGCCTTACGAGATACACTTACAAATAATCATTTTCATTCACCTGCATTTTTTGGAAAGCTGTCAGTTAAAAATATGGAAGACTAAGAATATTTTTTTTTTGTTGACATGATGTCATGATATTCGACGGCACGGTTGGCGCAGTGTCTGAGCGATCGACTGCTGCACCGCGTGTCATGGGTTCGGTTCCCGCACGGAACAAATATTTGTATGCCCTACAGGTTCTGGGTCTGGCTGTTTGTGTATGTGAGTTTTAGTGTTAGTAAACATATCCACGATACAGGAGAAATTACTAGTGTGGGGCAATGTTTTCTAAAAAAAACAAAAAATATATTTTAGCTACTCATTTTTTTTAAGTAACATCCTGGGTAAGAAATAAAAACAGAAATAAGTTATTTTCTAATTATTTTTTCTAGTTTAATTAATGATGTCAACGCGCCTTAAACAATGCCTTTGTTAATGATGTTTTACCCCGTCTCAAGTGTCAATATCTCTAGACAAAAGAGTTCGATAAGTGGCGAATGGTTAAGATAACAAAAACTTAGTTTGATTATCCCACTTAAATACAAAATTACGTCATTAGCACTGAAGTCCTTACACGTGTGATCCAAGAACTTTGTCTCAAAAGTTCGCAAGGAAGGGAAATCTGATGATTTATTATGTTTTAATAAAAAAAAAAAATATCTTAATAATTAAATTAGTCAAACAATTTATTTTGTAACTTCCGGTTGAATTTAATAATCATTTTAAATCGACATCCGTTTCCGACAAAATGTTTCTTTATTGTAAAGTCTTGATACCTTGGTAGTCTTGCTCTCTCCGTGCTAGAAGTCAGACATATATCCTTAATAGTGTAATAGTGAATATATTAAAGAAAAGATAAATATAAAGTCTTTCAATTATCACCCATAACTTATAAAATCCCTATGGTGATGCAGTTAGTGAAAGCCACTTTCCATTAGATAGGCCAGTGCAATGGCCTGTTTGACAACCTGACACATACAGGGTGGAAGTGGCATTGGCGAGCAACCTGTATGAGTCAAATCTGTTACCTGTATGAGTTCAGAACATTATTCTGAACCGTTTTACCTGAAAATGTTTGGTCGGGTTTTCCTAATTACTACTTTTTTTTCCTTTACTTTAGAGTTACTATAAAAAATACACAAATCGCGGTGTAACTCACCGTATAATATTTGAAGAGTTCCCTCGATTTATCTGTACAAAGAATCTCTTTTTCGAAGTCGGTTTAAAAACAAACACAAACTTTAAAACAAGGTAATTTTAATTATACAAATATAAGGTAACGTATAGGTATTCTTTCTTTCTTTTTTTCTTTCTTTAAAAAAAAAAAAAAAAACGTTGCCCCACACTAGGAATTTCTCCTGTATCGTGGGTGCGTTTACAAACATTTAAACTCACATACACAAACAGCCAGACCCGGTACAACTACCTGTAGGTCATACAAATATTTGTTCCGTGCGGGGATCGAACCCACAACACGCGGCGCAGCAGCCGATGGCTGAACCACTGCGACAACCGTGTCGTCAAATATTGTTGTTACAAGTTGAAAAGTAGATAATTCACTCCTTTTGTGAATTAAACAACTTATTGGGTTTGATAGGATCATGATTTTCTATATTTTTTTTAACATTAGCCGCAAACAATCATCGCATAGCAAAACATCCAGTCAAATATTAGTATAGGTATTATAAGGTACTTCATGTGTTACTTTAGGTAAGATTGATATTGACAAAAATGCCCCACAATACCTATCCAAAGTAATACCAGTCTTAGTACTCGTAAATCGATGATCATTAATAAAAAGTGTGCCAATGACGCTTGAATGTGTGCATAATGCAATGCAGATAAAACCTTATACGTTACTTATAATAACAGATATGCAAATTAAACCGGTATAAACAGTTGAAAAACTACAATGACTTGTCAGTGAGTGGTTTTAAAAATAAAGAATTTAAGACTCAATTTCCATAATTGAAATCTAACCGAATTATTTTTATTCATATCTTTAAATATCACTGGTTTTGTCTTCTTAGCGTTTGTTCGATAAATATAAGACTTTTTGATCCAACGGCTCTGTTATTGCGTACACGTAAGTTCATTTTTATGCTGACAAATGAATAATTCCAGGTCGCAATGCTTCACGAATAAAGGACCCAGGTTCTTAGACTCAAAATATTTAAATTCACAACATTTTCTTACTACAAAAATGTGGGACGCAATTTTACCGGAACTACCGAAAAGATTGTTAGATCCAAAAAGATATGATCATGCTGAGAACTCCGCGGTCCCGCCTTAGAGACGCGTCGCACTGGTCTTGTGCCAACTTTATCCTGATCCTTGAAGAATTCTATTCACCATACATAGCGATGTGTTTTGCCATGAAACTCTCACGTATTTATTAATTTTATTTTTTACTATAAACTAGCTATTGCCTGCGACTTTTGCATACTTAAGCATGACTTAAGAAAAAAATATTCCGGTTACAACCTCTGTGGTTAAGATTGCGAGGTGTTAGACAAAGGTCTATATATTTTATACACCTACATTGTAAAGAAACATTGAAAGATGCAGTTTATGGCCTGACATCGATCGCAGGTGGCATTGTAGTAACCGTATTTATTTTTCATTGTTTTGCCTACCGGCTTCGACTTGAGGCAAAACATATGTCGACTATTTGTCGAAGACACAACATACAGTGGCATCACGATCTGTATAGGTGAACCAATGTCATAGATCATTCGGTAAGCCACACAATACTTAAGACGAATGGTATTTTTACACAGAATGATTTAATTAAAATTAATTTTCCTACGATTTACATATTTCAGTAACTCCAATACGTCTTCGTTATAGATTCAAATGATGTTTTATTTTGAATATCTCCATTGTTCTTTTTTCAATTGACTCTCATAGAATAGGGGATTAATATTATTAAACACTGCATAGTTTATCACCCTTCCCGAACTCTCTGTCTCTCTCTCTCTCTGTCTTGTTGTCTCTCACTTTCTAAGTATAACTATATAAATGAAAATAACATAGGTACCTTGAGTATTTCAAACATATGTACATCCATAGGTATAGCTAATTACAGTATCAAGATCACAGAAAATAAAAATAAAACATTGCAATGAGTATAAAGTCTGAAATCGCCTGGAACTAGAAGAAGAAGGCGTTGCTCTACAGTGATACAATGGTAACAGGCTAGAATTATCAATCACATTATAAAGTTAACAATGAGAAAAACAAAATTGATAACATTAACTCGAAAAGGATTTATGCATTACAATATAATACGTTTACATTTCAGCAACAATAGAGCAGAAATTTAATAGTTTTGTTCGTGTTCATTATGATGGCGGGCTATTCTCTTTATGCGCGCTCATATTAAAATTACTCATGATACATAATACTCACTCATAATAATAAATGCCACTCCCGTTTCAATGTCATTCATTTAACGACCTAAATAATGATATACGCCAATACACATTTCTTGCGACCTTTAACATTAATTTTAAACTTTCCTCGTCGACACCTCGACAAAGTTAATAATATAATTTACAATGCTTTTAACTGGTCATAACATTCGTCCCGCATAACGACTTTTGTTCTACGAGTTTTTGGAAATAAGTAAGTAAACAAATTTCATTTGTTACTTCGTTTGATGTGCTCATAGGTTGCGTAATCTGGAATTATTGTAATGGATATTAATTACTCCTTGCTACAATTAAATAGTACTGATTGACCCAACTGTTGCTCTTGTTTTATATATTTTAACAGTACTTAGTTAGTATATAGTTCCGCTAGGGTAATTTCTGGAATTTCAACGGGAAAATAATCAAATTAAAAGTGTGTATAGGGTAGTGGTATTGAGAATTCCCGAACTTTATTCCACAAAAATGTGATATTATTTTTACATAAATGTCATATACTTCCCACATAAATGTTTTAAAAACTTATAAAATAGGTTGGACAGTAGATATTATGCTACCAGGCCAAAAACAAGCTCTTATTATAGTTACTTAGGTATGTTCTTTTAATAGAACTCTCACCAGAAAGGTTATTTTATTATAATTTTGTTTCATAATGAGGTTATTCGATTGTGTCAGTAATACTATAGCAACTTACCCAAACATAACAGCCGTTTACTCTAGACAAAAAAAGTAAAAATACTATTTTCCTTATTTTTGTTTTTATCTTATTTTTGTGCTCAGACCTTAAGGGATTTGAACCCACAACCTCGTGGTTGTGGGTCCAAATCCGGGCATGGAATCAATGGACCATCACGACTTATCGTATCGTACTGACCAGTGTAAATCTCAAATTAACTACCTAATAGTCACTGACATAGCAAATAATAAAAGGTCCGAGCCCAACCCTGTATGACGAACCTCATTATTTTTACATTTTGTTTATGGTAGGTACGGATCCCTTACTCCGACTCCCACTTGGCTAGTTCTTGTAGGTAAATCTATATCTTGTTCTGAATTGGGTTCATGATTGGCCACTTTATTAGGCGGTAAAAACAAAGAAGTCTAAAGTCCCTTTTAAACGATGAAACTATATTGTCTGTTGGAACAAAATTAAAACAATAATTGACTTGCACAATCTCAGTATACAATCATTGTTGCTCAATACGAGCAAGTCACTGATCAAAACTGTTAAGTATTTATGTTAAAAAGCGTATACAGTGAAATAACTTATGCAAGTACTGTATGAGGATTGTCTTCTCTCACTCTCTCTTCTCTTTCTCCTCGAAATTGTGCCAATCATTTCGAAACATGGGTGTCGTAAGTGGAGTATTTCGTACATACGTATACGAAGTTTCAGCTTAAACGAATGTCAGAAATGTATCACTGTAATCAGGGTCTAATTGACATCGACACACAATCTAATAACATTAGTTCACTGTATGATTCGGGAACCCCCAGCATCGAAATTTTTCGTCGGTTTTTATGATTTTTCTGAGGTACTTTATCTGTGAAAAGACGTTTGTTACAAGTTGACAAGTAGATAATTCACTCCTTTTGTGAATTAAACAACTTATTGGGTTACATAGGATCATGATTTTCTATATTTTTTTTTAACATTAGCCGCAAACAATCATCGCATAGCAAAACTTCCAGTCAAATATTAGTATGCAATTATATGGTTAACGCTCGCGTGGTCACTTGCTTACAATTCTTGAACGGCAATTATCAAACGTACCATATGGCATATAATTATTGCTCTTAAACGTTCAAGAAACTTGTATCGTGTCCTAATCCTTTGTTACGCAGAACAGTAGTAAGATCGCCAGCGATTAGAGGTAAATCATACTTAATTATAATAAGCATCCTTTGTTATTCGGTATTTTGGACAGAACTGGATATACATATATAGGTAGCAGTCTCAGCCGTATCATTATTTCCCTACCTCTCACAGTCTTTATTGGTTGCGTCATCTCAACTTTTAATACAGCAAAATTAATAATATCTTTGACACAGTTTGGTTCTGTGTGTTGCGATATTTGCTGTCTAGCTATAACGAATATAAATTAATATAGGATTCTGAGTGCACATCCCTATGGATTTTATTGAGATGTGAGGTGTAAAATGGTTAAATTACAAGTACAAGGAATATTTTTCCGATCGATTTCGGCTGGTAAGTCATGCACACATTTAAAAAATACATAGAAACAAAATAAAAACACTACATACTCTAAAGTGTTTTACGAGTTGAATACAAGTATTGTAAACGATCACCACAATCAAACGCTAAGTGAATAAATTAAACCTGCTTATTAGTTTTATTATCTCTAGAGATATCTATCTGAATACACACAGGAATCAATATTATGACGAGTAACTAACATGTAGGTGTCAATCGGCTTTGAAATAAAAGCTGGTGTGCCGTGTGCCATTGTGCATGTGACATGATAGATGTGTACGAATTAGCGAGTCATATGGTATGAATTAGCACTATTATCACTGTCTTATCATCAACCTGTACAAACTTCAAGATCATGACCACCATCACCCCTTATTAATCAACTTGAAGTAAACTTACAACCAACATTTCTCATATTTTTTTCGAGACTGTTAGGCAATATTAGGCGTTGTTATTATTTTACTTTAAAATAATAATAATACCAGCCTGTTACTGCCCCACTACAGGGCGTAGGACTCTTCTCAAACAGAGAAGGCATGAGCATTAATCACTACGCTTGCTAAATACGGGTTACTTATATTAATCGGCTTTGAAATAAAAGCTGGTGTGCCGTGTGCCATTGTGCATGTGACATGATAGATGTGTACGAATTAGCGAGTCATATGAATTAGCACTATTATCACTGTATACTCCACCATCACCCCTTATTAATCAACTTGAAGTAAACTTACAACCAACATTTCTCATATTTTTTTCGAGACTATATAGGCAATATTAGGCGTTGTTATTATTTTACTTTAAAATAATAATAATAATACCAGCCTGTTACTGTCTCAATACAGAGCAAAGGCCTCTTCTCATACAGAGAAGGCACGAGCATTAATCACTACGCTTGCTCAAGACGGGTTGGCGATTTTAGACTTATATTAATTATAAGTCCAGGTTTCCTCACGATGTTTTCCTTTACCGATGCCAGTGATGTCCAAGATAAACTTAGAAATTACATATGAATTGACTCAGGATTGAACCCATAACCGTGTGCAAAGAGGCGAGACCTAAACCACTGGGCCATTTTACTTTACCCCACGTTTATTAGGAAGGAGGCTACAGAAAAAAAGAAAGAAAGCCTTTGTGTTTTGAATTTGCCTTGGGATTCTGTAGAGCAAGATAAAATGTTTCCAGATCTCATAGGTTTACAGTAAATTTGTAACAAAGCAAAATAGTATAATAACTTATTTTGTGAGCATATAAATTATTTGTAAAAACTATAACAAATCATTTTATAGGATTCTGAAAGTATCAAATTAAGACTTTCCATGACTGTGCGTCGATCTGTAGGTAGTTTCGTGTAGAATCCGCACAAATATATGACTATACATTATTGAAGCTGATTAGTTTTGTATCATCATAAAGGGACATCGTGGACCCCTCTACTTTTGCCCCCTCTTTACCTTCCTTTATTAATACCAAAACCTTTCATTTTTCAGATAAAAATGAAAACACCAGAGCGACTAATGTAACCACCTTTGATCTCGGATCCGCCAAAACGTGAGTAAGTACTTGTATGTGTATATAATTTTCCATTCAATCGCCTTCCTAATCACGTAGATCGTTATTGTTATAATATTATAATAGAACACCTGTTTAACATGCTACTAATATTCTATGTTACAGAAATCATCCCGAGAAAAACGGAAATAATATATTCTTAGGAAAGTTGTTGGTGGCTCTTCCGAATATCGCCGAATTAAAACAATACGTTGGCGTCTTCCTATGTGGTAAGTTTGTGAGCCATTATGGTGACAATATCCTGGCAAACAATGGGCCTAAGTTGTGCGAAAATTATTAGAAACTCCCACACAACATTATTATAGTTTTTATCTTTGAGATAGTTGAATGATTCATGATTTAATAGTAAGGCGATGAGAATGCAAAACATAATACCTTCAATCACGCTTCAGCAATGATTATGAATGTCGACTTAGCTCCTCAAACAATATTACCTATTGGTCGAAACTTAATGCACGTTTGCACAATAAAAGCATTCACTAGATAATATTATCGTCATCATAGCCTAGCACAGCAGAATTTTTTATAATACTACGTTGTTCTTGCCATCCTTAGGCTGCACACGATGTGGAAACTTTTCTACGATATAATAACCGCGTTATTACAGAGAGTTATATAACATAGGGTCACGCCTGTTTTTGCTGAAGAGTTAGGCAGAGGTGTGACAGTAGTATACCCACTCAGTTTTGTTTTTAAACTGCCTAACCTTGCACAAATCCAGACTCCAGGCTGCCACTGAGAATTTTTTTGTTGACCCAATAAACTTAAATAAAACCAATAACACTTTTCCCGCTCCGGCAACTCGTGCTCAGCGGTAGTGCTTGTAAGCACCACAGATACCATAGGCCTCTGTGGTGCAGAAATGAGTGAGGAGAAATGAGTTTTAGACTATACTAATAAAATTCATAAATTAGAAAAACTGATCTCTTGCATCCTACAAATTGTGCGTGCATATTGACAGTTATCAAATATTATTCTTACAGTAAAACTGAACAGGTAAATAATCTAACAGATTCTATTGATCCGTGTAAATATTCAATTGATCTCTGATGTATTTCATATCTAAGAAGGGTTGTCACCTCCGAGAATCGGTTAAACCGGCTGAGTGGGCACTGGCACTGGCCTGTGATCTAATAACGTTCGGGGAGATCACCATGTTACTCGCTAAGCGTGATGAGTTTATGCAGATATTCCATGCGAATACCCCTACAGGAATAGTAGAACTTTATTGAAATGAATAATGTTTCTTTACGGAATACCTACTCACGTTTACGTTTGCAATCCGTAAACTTCGTATACTCATTTCATTCCAGTTTTCTCGGGGCGATTTTTGTAGAATCGACAGGATTAAATACGCAACAAGTTTCAGACTTATTGAGATGAACTATCTGGCTATTTATTTTATGAAAATCACAATGCGAAAAGTTAGGGGAAGTGAATTATGAATCCCTAGTATTAGTATGGTATGACAGTTCAATTCACCTACATTCTCACGTGGAGATTTTTACAGAATGGCACTGCTGATCAACCTGTGAGATCGAACGAATTTTTGTTGTTGTTGGATAACATGTTTTTTTCGAAATGACGCACGGTTTTTTGGACTTCAACTAAACCTTTGAATAAGTTGTTTTATGTGAATTATAAAAATGTTTTCTTTTATTTTAATTCACTTAAATAGTTGTCTTAATTGCCATTATGGGCAAGGCTATATGACTGATAACATAACACATGGTTGATAACAAGCAGCTGTATGAAGGTTTTTCCTTCCGTATTAATTTGTATTATTTTACTCGAAAGTAGAACACCTTCGTGTCGCTCTACTTACTATTATTTCCGTTTCATTCATTCATGGACATTGCCGAATATTTTATAGCTGTTTTGCGTGTATCGATAGTATTATTTACGAAGAATTGATTAACTTAAGTCTTCCAGTTTTTACGTACAGAATTTTTAGCGCCCAGTTTTTGTATGAAAATCAATAATTTTGACGAAAATTGGCTAAAACATTGTAAAACGTGCGTTGGATCTGTTGAAAAATTATCAACAGTCAATGGCATCACTTTGCTAGCGTTTAATTTTGGAGACGATATTTTTCGTTCAAGAAACCTACACACAATTCACATCACAATTTTCATAATAATTAATTTCATTGTTGCATCAATTAAGGAGACATAACCTTGTCATAATATTTGATGCGCATATTAATTAATTCTACCTCGCTGCAAGCTTACCTAACTTCGGACACACCTAACTACGACACTGTAACGCCAAGCTTAGCCCACAAGATAAACTCAATTCCAAGTGGCGGCCAAGTTAGCTTTGAGCCCACATACGTACACTAACATCAGTTTAACGATCGTAATAGCTAGGTAGCAACCTCATGCTGCAACCTCTTTATACAAAACGTTACTGTAACCTTACACTGCAACATTACACAGGTAAACATCGGTAACCGCTTTGTCACTTGTGTTGTGATTGTGAAGACATTTTCCCGGTACAAATAGACAAGGATTTTCCAAAATGTTAATGTATTTTAGTGCTTTTGGCAAATAAATTGTAAAAAATGTTATCCGTGGTTCTAAACAGGCATAAGAAGAAACGGTATTTGCTAGCTCACACTCTCTAGTTGCCTGGAATATTATAAACTCTCATATATTGTACCTCATTTATGAGAATAACATAAAACAGTTATTTATTTATCATTACGTAGAGTATGATATGTGTTTCTAGTGTAAATTATAGACTTCTGAAAGAAGCTACGATTCTTATAATAGCATTTGTGAACTAAAACTAACCTTCATTAAAAAGGGTATTCGACAAAGAATATTCCCACAAATAACGCTAACTAGTTATTATCCTTAGCCAACTTCTTGGAAAGATTTTTATACTAGGAAGAGTGCGTGTTAAGGTAGATAAAAAGGCGCAAAGCACCGAGTTCTTCCTCGAAAACAAAAAGGTAGCATTTGAAAATAATAAATCTTAAAATAGAAGGAATTTCTTAAAACACTCAATACAAGCACAATTGTACCATTTTTCAAAGTAATTCCACAAACTTTTTTCTGCGCCAATAACCCAATGAATAAACCGACTTTCATGCTATAAGTCATTATCATATCTTAGTATAAATCGAAAATGCATAGAAATTAAGGGTACTTTCCTAATCTTCTGTCAAGATTGTTTTATTCTATTCTGTTTTTTCCTTACAAGGAAGGACTTTAGAAACTCATACAATTTTATACATTGGTTGTACTTCATGTAAAATCTAATTTGTGATTGGCAATTGGGATTCTTGTGGAAAAGCTTATTTAAGCCTATTTTATTTATGTAGATCCCAGTATAGTTTTGGAAATAGGCAGCTGTGGCAGACAGACAAAGCCACACCATGGGTTGCGCTTACTTTTCTGATACGGACATCTAAAACAAAGAAGAATCTCTGAGTACATACACCATAAATAATTACGTGATATAGATAAGCAAACAAGAGGTGCAGGGTCAATTGGCAACACGCCCCAGGCAATTTTATGGCAACAATAAAACAGAGTATCTTAAACTGATCTCGGGTACAACCAGATCGATGCCGTTTATATTGAAAATAATTAAAGTCTCGTGAGCGCAATAAGAACGAAGTACATTTGTCAATTAATAAGGTAATAAAATGGAAGCAAGAGTAGGAAATTCGGTTCAAAGACTTCTCAGAGACAATATCGAGAGCGTTCAGAGAACTTAATATATTTCCCGAGTTTAAGTTCAACAGAGACCTTAGAAAATAAAGGCCACTTCCTCACTTTTAATTACCTTTGAGTATAAACTTTGCAAATTGGTTTAATATTCGCCGGCAATTGGAGGCGGGAAATAGTTTTAACTCGACTTTTAATAGTGAGATGTTAGATGACCGGTTTTATCCTGTGGTGCTGTGCCGCCGTTTCAGTGGTAGCGATGTTATGTAAACGATTATTGTTTGGAGTTACATAAGTGTACCTTCTTACAATATACAACATACTATTGATACCAAAACTAAATACAAGAGTAGGAACTTCTATAAGGAAACGTAATTAGTTGTTAGTAAAGTATGGAATTATATTCAAATATTTGTTTATTTTATCTATGTTTAGGAAATGAACAGCATGTTTATAAACAATGCAAGGAATTAATAATCCCCAAAATAATGCGGATAATACTAGATGTGTTGATTCAATTTAGTCCCTAGACCCGAAAAACACCAATGACTTAGTCTAGTATCCAGATATAGGTAGGATATCCAAACTGAATCAATTTGAATAACTGGATGTTACATTCGCTTCGGGCGCTATTGCGCTGGCGTATGCAGAACTCAGGCGTTTGCCGTAAATATCGACTGTGTAGACGCTACACAAACACGATACGAATGTGTCCCATACATAATACAGCATCGTGTCCACACTAAAACCGCTTGAAACCATACAAAAAAGTTTTGAGATAGCGTAATATCCTTCCTGTGGAATATTCACTAATTCACCGCAGAGAAAATGTGGGAAATACTAGATATTTGTACAATTCGAATAAATTTTTCGGATTGGTAATATTTGGATCGCTTTGTATAATAAGTGGTCAGCATTTCGAAACCGGGCAGTAATAAAAATAAAATTCAACTCATAATAAAAGTGGCTGCAACAGATAGAATGTACGAGAACAGCCATAATACACAACGAATTCAGTTTGCAACAAAAGGAAAAATAAAAGAGTAGCCGATAGAACAATGTCGGTCAATCGTTTTTATATTGTTTTTAAACCATTGTATGCCAACCCAACTCTTATATATGGTTCAATTTTTTTGTGGATAGTCACACCTTTGGTCATCCGTCACATACATAGCTATCATTGCATAATTCTGGTGCATTTTCATTTCCGAATGTCCAAGCCCGTAATGATTTACTACTGGATATGAATACAATGACTGAAAATGAACTGCGAACTATTTTGTTGACTGGAGCATTCTTTTGTTCGCTGAAGTTATTTGGACGCGTCTATCCGCTAAGTATCATAGGCCATAAGCTAAAGGCCAAGACTCCTTAGTAAGCTTTTTCATATTACTTGGCAGCAGATGAAGTTCTTTGGTAGAAACGATACAAAACTTGTGCTGTGATGCGTTTATTTTACAATTCTTAACGTCACCATTCTGTAGTAAGTCCTCTGTTGCCACTGAAATAGTATTTAAGGAATATTTCGCTTCCATTTCAAGCACAATCGGTAATTTACACTTTTAAGACTCTTCACACAGAACTGAAGAAGATTCTTCTCACAGATGCATTTGCTAATATACTTAATTATGACTACAAAAGAGGGCAAGCATTGTTTATAACTGATTTGTAATTTGGCTACTCCAAATTACAAATCGATTGCATTAGCGTTCCTGAAATTAGCAGCTATGACAGTCAAACGAAATCGTACCACAAAGCTTTATGTTTTGCTATTGTAGAACGGAACCGTAAAAATACCAGCTTTCATTATTATCAAAGGCTTAGTTTGGATTTTTATGCAAGCATACCATGTTTTCGTCGAACAATATGAACAAAGACCTCTCCAGGGTCCTTAGTGACTTGACTCTCCGTCGAACGGAGCTTTGCGGCGCGTTGATTATGGGTACACTCTGACTATATAAGGGAGTATGTCCAGCAGTACTTTTAACTTAGAGTATAATTGACAACAATGCAGCGCACCATATATATACAAATATCCATGAAATACGGCATGAGTCTGCTGTTGAAAGTGGCTATATATTAACAAAGCGATGCTTGACGAGGTCAGTCCGTGGATGGGTGACCGGTCATAACATATCGAGACTCCTCTATGCCTCGGAATGAAATACTGATATTCTGCTGAATCCGGTCAGACTTGAAGCCGACCTCAACATAGTTATGAAAAGGCTAAGCAGACGATGATGATGGTTGAGAGTGGATACACGAAAAACCTAAGCCCAGTCCTAGAAAAGTAAAAAAAAAAATACCAAGCAAGTTACACAAACAAAAAACATTTAGGTACGGTCGCGAATGAAACCAGATTGATCGCCAAAACGACTTCATTGCCAATTGGCCTTGTTGACATATTGTCCACACATTGTTATTACGTATTACACACATGGTACGTACCACCGCATAGCTTCCATGTTGTCATGTAATCCAAATAGTAAATATAGAAGCATACGGCCACTGTCTATACAACCACGCTGTAGGACCGTACCTATTGTTGATTATCGTAACACATTATTACGACTCGTTAAGTAAGAGAGCTTAGTTACAGGGCTATAATACGGATCGTAGCATAAATACACAAGGGACAAAATGTTCAGCTTTCAAACATACTATGTGTCCGCGCTAGGTTGTCAAATGACCACCATTTTTTTTTATCCGTGGTGGAAAACTCGGATGGATTTCCTCCACCGTGGGGGGGCGTCTGCCAGACTCTTACTGACTATAATCACCCCGGTGTTCCATCTCACACCTAGGCTGGGAGTCACGAGAACGTACGAACGGTAAAGCAAATGGTCTGAAGTCGCCAATCAAGAGGCGATCGTTTTAATCAACGCTCAATCCTGCTTAGTATTTTTTATGGTATTTGTAGTGAGGCCATAACTAGCTGTTAATACTGATTCTAATATTTTTTTCCGGGTAGCTAGGTAAGGTTTTTAGGTGGGGGTTGCGGAAGCATCGTACGTTCCCGAGAACCTCCGGCGTAGGTATGAGATGAATACCAGGCGAGACATCTATGAGGATTGCCCACACCGAAAACAAAAAGCCATGTACCATTTAAGTAACTATGTAAACGAACACTAAGACAAAAATAACACAAAAACCATATTGTGACTATTTAAGATGTAAACAATAGTGAGTGATAGTTAGATAATGAACTTACACACGTAGTGTATACAAATAGAAATGGTAAAATACGTCTCGTATATATGTATTCGTATGTAATTTTTATATCGCCTAAAACTCTGCAGAGTAATGGAAAAAACTTGAGCACCACATTACATACATTATACTTTTATTCGTTTTCGTCCCTATTTCATGAAATTGTCCTATTGCTGAAATATTCTTTCAGCTGAGACATAGGCGCGGGTTATCACCAGGGATATAAAACAGGAACGTGGTTTTATTACACTGTTCCAGTTTCGATACCTGCTAACACAAACCGTCTAGTTATATTACGGAATGAAAAAAGGAATTCACAAAGGATTTCGTAATTTGGATATTTCAATCTGTGCAACTGCAGTTCTCTGTGACAGTTTTACTGTTTGGGTGTTTTTAACTCAATCGTTTTGTTCGCAGCGAAACGAATTTGTCAGGGAAATGAAACATGAACCCTATTAACAAATAACTCGTACGTACGTTAGTTGCGACACTTAAGACCTTTTACATTTTTAAGGCCTAATTCGTTTCTTACATTTTAAAATCCATTTTTAACAATGGGTAATGCAGACGATATTCACGTTTTACAAAACTGGAAGTAATTCTATATTTTCTAAAAGACATTATTATCGCATTCTCCTAGGTGATTCTACCAAAGAGTATTATAGTAGGCCTCCCATGCTCTACCTGTCAGTGTTACTACTTCCGTTCTTAAACCAGCGGACCAGTAAATCTGCTGAACTGTAAAATCTAATTTAAGCCATTGTAATTGGACAGCAGGAATAACAACAGCCAATCAAATCACTTGTCACGAGAAATTCCAAAGTATTTAATTGAATACTCCTTCAGAAATGGGGTGTAAGGGATCATGTTACGATTACATTGCTCCCCAATCCATCTGTCAGATTGTAGCAATTCTTCTTAACAAACATTAAAAGGTCTACTTGCTACAGGGAACGATTACGGGCAGAGATTATGAAAGCAGCGCAGTTGGTAAATTGAGTCCATATTTTATTTGAGAGATTAATAATATTTCTTGGTTGTTTTCATGTCGCCATAAATTACTTTTCCAACAATAAATTTAGACTCTACAAATGGCATCAGACAACAGCTGTTTATTATGACCCTCGCTTCTAAATCGTGATATAACCTGACCTTGTTCTGGAATACTGGGTTAGTTGAAATTACTTTTATTATTAATAAGTACGTATCATCATATGCGTAACCTTTACCCAGCTATATTCGTGTCGGCATCCGGCCTAATCGGATTCCGTTGAATACCAGAATTTTACATGGAGCAAACACCTGTCAGAGCTCTATAACCCAGTTTCTGGATAGTACGATACTCCTTGGTATGACTATAGTTACCAGACTCCTGGGCTTCTGACTACTCCTAACGACTGTTGAATCTGCATACGACAGCCCAGACCGACGGCTGTTAAACTAATAATAATAATGTAAAATTACTAAGTACTTAATATCATATTTTTTAATGTAACCGGGAGTTTATAACTGAAGGTAATTTTTGAACGCAATTTCTAAAATGTTTGCTATTTTCAAAACCATTTCTGAAAACAGTTTTGAAAAAATGTTAACATAGTAAAAATACGGAGGTGTATTTGCACTATTTTAATTACGATTCGTCTACCTTTCTCTATGTTAACTTCAGTCCTAGAATTACAAAAGTACCTAGTCTTTCAGTGCATTTCTAGTTTTAATTAAGTAAACCAACAGAGTACTCTATCCTGAGGTTAAAACGAAAACAAGCTTGCAGTGACATAGATTTAAACTGGGTTTAATACTAAAACATGCCTGAAGAAATGAGGGTTTACTGTTGATACACCTCTGCCTATATCCTTCCATAACATCACTCCTATAGCCCCCGCTATAGGAGTGATGTTATGTTTTATCCTAAAATGAAATTGCGACATCTTTAAATAGTCCAATCTGCCCTAAGTTATGAGTAAAGCTCAAGTTTATTGTTAATGATATTTACTTATCATTCAGCTCAAACAGTAGAAGTTTGCTGAGAGAAACAAATGGTTCTAGCGCTCTTCGGAGAAGAACTAACGATCTACAAACTGTTAAGTACTTATGTTACGAGTACAAACAGTCTTTAAAGCCATTTGTTGTACGGTATTTACTTACAGTTTGGTACTTGTTATAGAAAACTAGTATACAGAAATGTTATGAGATTATTTGTTCAGCAATCAATTTCACTTTTCACTTCTCAATAGAAAATATACTAAATCATTTTTAGATAAATCCGCTTTTTTAAACACACAAAACATAACTGGCGGAATTTAGGTGCATCATAGGTACACCCCTTATCAACCCTTGGAGAGTATAGGCGTCGGGCTAACGGGTTTGTATTTTAGTCACAACTGTAATTTGGTCAACACAAAATCATGTTTAAATTGGTTACCGGTTCATTTATGTTATGAAAATTGGTGACAGTAATCTTCTACGGTTCAAATCTTTGAAATATAATGTCAACAAGAAAGGGTAGGTTTTTACAAAATAATATTTAAAAATATCTTTTTAATGAGAGGACTGAAATAATTCTTCTATGAATTTCGACCAATAAGAGTTTGAGTTCGAGCGGAGCGTTTCGTTTGTACGTACAAAACGTACTGTATATTAATTTTACAATTTACACACAATGCACGGATTTAAAAACTGTGACCAATTTGCAAAGTACCCAAAAAACAATTACCTAACTAAAATTCTATTACTTTTAGGTGTCGTATAAATAATGATACTTGTAATTTTATATTTCCATTTCGCCTGGTATTAATTTGTATTGAATTTGTCCATAGGTGGTTTTTGGTTTTCACATTAAATCAAATGGCCCGTTCACCAAGCCAGTGTACAATTATCGAGAGTAATTAAGCATGTGCCTTATTTTTCAGGATTAACACTATGGGGCATTTCATGGTTCATATTCAAAGATGCCGTGCTCCCGGACGGATACCTGTTCAATATGTGCGTGGTGGTCATAGCAGGGTACGTGCTGGGACACACGATAGAACGATACACCACAATCAACCCAGTCGTTGGAATGACGTTGGCAGGAGCTCTCTACCGATATTTCGGACCTCCAAATTTTTTGGAGAACACTTCCGCAGACCTCATCGATTTCCATTTAAGGTTAGTAGAAGGACCCTAGCTCCCTTTTAGGTACATAAGACCTATTAGAACATTATTGGTGATGTTCTTCGGAAAGGTCAGGCACGTAGTAGTCGCAACCGGTAGCGTGCGTGTATGACCAGATGCATGAACGATAACGAAGCACGTGGCTTTCTGTAGTTTCTGCCTTCTCTCACAAGAAAAAGGCGTGAGTTAATTTGTGTGTAAATGATATAAGAATATATTTTTCGACAAATGTATATGCTACGCTGCCTTCCTGTTCCCTTTCAGGAAATAATACAGGCGTGAATGTACCCTTTTCAATTTCAAATTACTGTAATGGAAAATTGACATCTAAACAAAATAATTATCTTAGTGCAATAACTCCACCGTCGACGTAGCAGCACCTGCAAAGAGAACTTTGTTAATTAATTAAACAAATTGTTAAAGCCTCAGCTTACTTGATGACGTAATAAATGACTACGCTTAATTGATTCGGATCTTACCACATCGTCATTTTGTAACGTAATTATGTACTCGTAGGTACGTACCTATATTTATAATGAGTTACCGCTTCACAGAACGGTTGATAATTTAATGGGGATTCACATTAATTTTGCTAATAGAAGCACTACATGATACTAAGGTTGGGGAGCCATTACATTAATTACTGCACGTCGACGCACCATCCTCCTCACTTGATTTTACGAGTGGAAAATATTATGGAGTAATGAAAAATTTTGGACAAACATTTTCAGTTTCCAAACTATATTTTAATGTAAAACTATAGAACATTTCGTGTTTTTATTGGACATTTTATGTTCACTTTAATAAAATAATATTTTCGCATCAAGTAGGCGTAGGTACGTTCAAACAATATTTAAAGTGTTTGTAGACACGGCGGTTCAATATGTTATTTCGAAACTGAATGCTTTTACCATGTCTGGCTATATATTTGCATAATTTCAGCATTTTCATTGCAAACTAAAAACGTCAAAGAACTAAATAAATACGTAACTTTTACGTATTATTAACATTTCACAGGCAGTTTATAAATTATCGTTCTGATTCTAAAAGCTTAACCAGATAAAAGCTAAAATTATTAGTCTCAGCATCAACTCTTTATGTTTTACTTCATCATCTTCGTCATCATCACCATCAGGCTATATTAGTCTACTGCTGGACATAGCCCTCTCCTAATGCGCGCCATAGCGCCCTGTCTTCAGCTTGCTGATGTTTTACTTAGGTGATTTTTAAACCTGGTCATTCAAATTGTTATAATTTCATAAGAATCAATTCAATGAACTACATTTATTTTATTCTTTCAGGCGATTCTACCCCGTCATTATCCTGACGAAGGGCCCGCTCACTTGGAACTGGGAATATATAAAAAATAATTCGGTAAAAGTTTTCTCATTGGCCACTGTGCCCTGGATCGTCGAGTGTTTATCTACTGCCTTCTTCGCCCACATATTACTCGAGTATCCTTGGTACTGGGGTGAGTAACATTGCAAACTTTCAACCTCCGTAATGATCGTAGAAATTCGACATGAAAGATTTGACGACACGGTTGGCGCAGTGGTTGAGCCATCGGCTGCTGCGCCACGTGTTGTGGGTTCGATCCCCGCACGGAACAAATATATGTGTGACCTACAGGTAATATTTCCGGGTCTGGCTGTTTGTGTATGTGAGTTTAAATGTTTGTAAACGCACCCACGATACAGGAGAAATTCCTACTGTGGGGCAACGTTTTTTTTAAGAAGAAAGAGAAGAAAAAGATAAATTCTCAAATATAATTCTTAGTTTCTCTCTTGATCCCATTTACTCTGCTTACCAATAGAAAATACTCAGATGAAAAAGCAGCACCGGTTATTGCTTGGAAACGGCTCAGTGAGTTCATTCACACAAATCCCCATTCATCTGACGACAATTGCGCCCTGTGAGAGTCGAGAATGTTGAATAGCACAAAGCTGAATATTTACAAAGAAAACACCTATGTATGTACAAATATTTGATATCGATGAAGGAATTGTTGAAACATATTTACTTGTGGTTACAGGTCTCCATTTAGGCTCCATTTTAGCCTCAGTGTCACCAGCTGTCGTGGTACCGATCGTGAATAATTTACATGCTAGAGGCTTAGGAACCAAAAATCAAATAGCACTCCTGGTGGCGAACGCCGGAGGGCTCGACACCGCCTTCACGGAGGGCGTGTGCGGAGTCATTAACAGTGCCATATTCTACCCTGCACCACTTGTATATAGGATTGTAAAGGTAAATCAAAAGACAAAAAAGAATTTACATTTCAATAACTTTCAACAAAAACAGTCAATAAATATTTTACAACGCAATTGTGACGATTTATATTGCATCATTTATTTTTTATCACTCAAGCTATTAATGTTAATGGACGAACTGAAAATCAGTTCAAAATTCATAAAACCATAACACAGAACCTGAATACCCAAGTGGAATACTTGATAGTACATCTATCTCTAAAGCGTTTCTCTTTTATCGAAATGTATTTTTATCTTCAACAATAAATTCAAATTTCTAAATCCGGCCGTACTTATCCGCACTTGAGATCGTTTCCAAGACACACTCGAACTACGTTTTCTTTAAAATCAAACCGCTTTCTCTTAAGGTTCAATTTGGATATAGGGCCCTTAACCTTTTTGTTCGTAATTCCGCAGGGTTTGCTAGCTATATTCGTTGGTATCGCCCTCGGAATATTCTGGGGAGTGTTATCAGACAGTCTGCCGGATCACAGTGACATATACGCGCCTACTATACGAAGCCTGCTTATTTTTGGCGGAGGTGTATTGTTGACTTACGCCGGTGGATATATCGGATGGGGTGGCACCTGTGAGTATCTCCGTGTTTATATATTTTGTGTTGCTAAGCGTTTCGTCAACGAGAGAGTAATTTTACGAAGAGTGACTTTCGTAACGCAGCTATTATGAGCGTAGTAGTTAGATCAATCTACTTAGAGCTCTCACATCACTTCAGTCAATTGAAGTCTGTGATTAATTAATCTCGGAGTCTTTTAGCATCATTGCTCTATCATAGATACTAAACTATAACCAATTGCTAATTTACTTCTTCTACTACTACTTATCTACCGTGTCTGACATAAGCGGCGGTAAATCAATCGAAATTGCATAAGTTAATTCACTATAGCTTCCATAAAGTATTAAAGCCAACATATTACGCCTTACTAGTCCACAAATCTATTAATTGCATCAATAAAAAGTGTATGCGTGCATTATCATAAAGAAAACAGTACCTACTCCGAAGCATATCAGATGGCAAAGTTTCCGCTTACCAAATATGTAGTAAAGATAATGATATTTACAATACAAAAGAAACGTCTTTATTACAGAGAGCTACTGTATTTTATAAGTTTACCTGAGTAAATACGGTAATACGAACGTGTTTGATAAGGAATGCAAACATGTTGTCTACGTCTTCATTGGGGAATATAGGTAGGTAGCCATTGTTATGAATTAGTCCCTTTGGCTCTGTAATCAGGCAAGTTGTCAGTACAGTACCTACAGACATGGTACCTTAATATTATTAAATTATAAAAAGGTCTCATCCTAAAATGTATGTTTATTAACATTTTTTTATTCATTTTAAAGTAGCTTTGTTTTTTAGAACTTACTCAGTGATTTAGAGAAACTGTATGCTTTTGCCTATAAGGACATCGTTAGCCATCTATCCAGCACTAATTTTCTCTTTAAAAAATAAATATTATACACCAAGCTCTCTTCTCACTGTTACTATAATATAAAATACTAAAAGTTCCTCAAAATAGGATCAATGTTTGGTCAGATTTCTGTTCAAAGCTTATGTTCGATCTAGTGTGTTGGTAAACCAAGTTAAGTCAGCCAATCATTGACGTTGACATCAGGTTAAATTGAAAAGCTAGCATAAATTGCAGAGTTCGGAAACTAGCTTTAACTTTGATAAATCAAAGTAAGTTGTAACTGTGTCAGACAAGTGAATGAAACACTGACTATTTTCTACGCAATGCGATAGAGTTACCGTCACACGCGCTAAGCTTAAACATACGTAGTATTTGATTTGCCAAGCCGATGGCAAATAATAATATGTACTTATGCGAGTACGACAAACATACTCAACGACATACCGATGTTCGTAAGTACACTTGAGAAAAAAGTCTGGTTAGCAAGTACAAAAGAAACAAATTTCCATTTTGGAGGCACAATATCTTGTAATCAGATTTGTAATAAACTTTTAAATGTAAGACACTTCTAGGCGAGCACTGTAATGTTTTTTTTATCAGCACACAGGTTATTATAGTAAAATATAATTGCATACTCACCTTTTTCGTTGACTGTACATTATATCTCTGCAATGTCAGTTACTTTTCCATCTAGTGAGTTCCATTCTCTTAGCTGAAAATATTATACACAGTTATTGTAAGATATTGTGCATAAAAATGGACAAATGCGTGCGGGTTCCGCGTTACTGCAGGGTTCCGCATCGTTAAGAGCCGAATAGTCTTTCCCATACAGGTGTTCGTAACATCAATGGGAAAGGGACATGAAAGAGGGGAACTAAACTTTCTTGGGTATAAAGAACTGGCATTATGGGATGCCTGGTAACAGTATATTGAAAATAAAAAGACTTTGTAGAGTTTAATAATAGAACACTCGCTTTTTGTTGCTATTTTGCTCACATCGTCACGGCAAAATGTTAAGCTAGTACGTAGAAAAATATATTGGTGATTATAAAACAGAAGCTGCGCGTTCAATCCATTGGTCTGTTAACGCCTCATACTAACCCACTAGCAATCTGACATGGGGAATGTTGCTGTTATGATGACTGATATACTTAATGCAATACATAACATAGATAGATATTTTTATTATACATAGCAAATACCCAGAACACCCGAAACAAATATTTGTAGATCGTACAAACATTTGTCCCAAGGCGGCAATCGAACCCGCAACCTCCTGCGTCGCAGGCGGACCTTCGCCCGCTGCGCCACATAGGTCGAATTATATTAATTTCGCCTCAAAAGTCTTACCGATCTATGCATGGCTTTCTACAATTTTGTTATTTTGTAAAACGAAGGAGCCTAGTTTCCACAACACAGGGAATCCTAGTGTGGAGACTTGTCGTATTAAAAGTGTACCTAATGCTGTTTTGACAATAAAGATGAATTGATTTAAATCTTTGTCTGTAACCCAATTTCTAGTCTCCTAGTCTCGGAAACGATGGGTTCTTATTTTATACAGGGAATCGCTATGGGTATCAAAATATTTACACACAAAATTAAAGTTTTTGATCAAATACATAGTTAATTTTAACGGATAGGTTCAATCACTGTTGTTATCTTATTTACACTCCTGATATAACTCTGCGCCCTTTATCAAATTTTCCACGAAATTTCATTAAACTAATGAGAGAACATGAAGATAGCTTATCCCTAACTCGTATTGTTTGAATTAATTGCATTTAGGCTGAACGAATATCTAAATACAATGTAAACCTAAGAGCTTATCCTGAAAGCAATTTGTTTAGAATCCACACAGAACCTAGTTCAGAGATTTTGAATGTGTTTTTTTTCCTGAATTGAATTCTTAATTAGGAAAGTTTAATGAAAGCCACTGTTTTGAGATAGTTAATTTTAATTTGTTAAATTATCTTAGCAATAGTGTATTTTTAAAGCATTATAGTATATTAAAACAAAACACAAGTGTCAATTGTAACAGTGGAGACTATTAATATAATTTAGTGTTCAATACTAACAAACAGTCACATAGCGTCGTTCAGTAGATGAGTTCCTTCTGCCTACTTTAGCAAATAAATAAATAAATAAATATTGCTGGACAATCCACACAACATCACCTAGCCCCAAGCTAAGCAGAGCTTGTGTTATGGGTACTAGATGACTGATATACTTAATACAATACATTACATAGATAGATATTTTTTATTATATATGGCAAATACCCAGAACACCCGGAACAAATATTTGTAGATCGTACAAACATTTGTCCCAAGGCGGGAATCGAACCCGCAACCTCTTGCGTCGCAGGCGGACCTTCGCCCGCCGCGCCTCATCGGTCGTCAAATAACTAATTGTAATCAAAGAAACTTATTAATTGGCGATACTCCTCAAGTTTCCTAACAATTAATATAATTAAAAACGACACAGCTAATGGTACAAATAAACAGTGTTTCTATATAGGTACCTACCAACTAATTATTTTGCCAATCAAGTAAGAAATTCAGTACAAGGTATTTCTAAGAATAGAAGATAGCTAATAATGTAGCTGTTGGTTGTGTAGGTACCTGCTCACTGTTTTACTAAAGTACGGTGTAAAACGGGTACCAGTGGCGAAGATTGAAGCCTTTTATAAGTGAATCGGCATTATGTAATGTAATTTGCATCTGTAATTTTCAATAAAATCCCAATTAAAATAAAAGTTCAGCAGTCTGAGATTTCTTAGCTGATAAGTAGAGATATCTAGTGCGTTATTATTCTAAAATCTAGTGTTTGTATTTTGGTCAACAATAAGGCAGAAGTTGTCTACTTGGTATCTAAGATTTAACCTGATTTTTGTACCTTCATTCATTGCTAATAAATACATTTATTGTATTCTATTCTATGATTAGCAATAGGCACGTTTCCGACATATTATTCACATGAATTGCAATATTACTCAGTATTTTGAATAAAAACGTACGATTTTTATTGATTAGATAACGCAAACTGTTACGTTGTAGGTATAAGGAAAACAATGTAAACAGTTTAGAAGTCCATACCAGCAATATCACTAGATAATTCTGTTTTGAAACTAGTTCATAATTCAATTATTACGTTTTTTATTGATTAAATTTCAATTATCATGAATTTATTTATACATCATTATGTCCATTTCTTTTTTTTTACTTAACTTTGAAGTACAATTAAGTTGCTTTTGAGTGTGTACAAAAAACAAAGAAAAAAAACAGGGATTGATAACAGTTTAAATATAATCAATGAAGAATGGCTTAATCTTTATAAACGTTTAAATATTTTCCTATATTTATTTATAGGATAAAATTTGTGTTTGTATGTATTTGTTTGGGTGTTATCACCAGGCTTAAAGAAGTATGATCTATACTTATGTTAGGTAATACGAGAAGAGAAAACTTTCTACTTATCTCTTTCAAACATATTAGGTACGCGCACGGAGGAGTGTGAGATTTAACATACCTAGCAAAACTTTGTATGGAGAAGACTGACTGGGCGACCATTTGTTTAGATTAATTGTGTCATTTGTTATGTCAAGATTTCTCAGAGGTGCTAAGTGGTTAGTGATTTCGTTCATAGGTGTATAGTGACTTCTAATCCAGTAATAAGACTTTGAATTTGACACTTACACATTAACTTTTGTACAAGTTTTTCACACTCTTTTCAACCTCTATAACTAAAATCGCCCATTATATTTAAGGGGTAATAAACTAGAAAATAACTGAGACAAAATATGTGTTCCACAAAAGTGATTCGACGAAAATCAGAGAAGAGTAGTGGAAGGTTAAGAAATAGCATAGTTTTGGCTTCCTCCCATATTAAGCAGGAACCTGTCATTAATACTCTAATTACGAGAACACAAAGGCTAACTAAACCTGCGATGTCTCCGAGGCACACAAAGTGAATCTTTGTCGCCAACCCTTCCCAAATTATTTTTGGGTTCGGCAGTTATGAAGCGACGCGAGGATTTGGCTCCGGGGGTTATGAGCCTGAGTCAAGTAAATGCGTATAAAAAAGGAATTTCACTCATCGTTCCTGTGCGCTGCGAAGGTTGACGTTAAGAAGTGCCTCCAGGAATTCCGTCGCGAAATATTACCGAAGATATTCGTGTGAATACCTATGTGTAAAACGGATAGAATTTTGAAACTTGATTACTTATTTAGACCAAATATTTTGCTTCGTTATCATGTCCTTACTACATGGTGTTCGTTTTTGTATTTTGGATAATATGACTACTTGATGACTGTGCAACGGAAAACTATAATAAATTACGTCACGACGCGCGACGCAAAGATACGTCAAGCACATAATACCTGAATATGAATTGAAATATTACACCGCGTCGTATCTAAAATAAGTATATAAATGTATTAATAATACCGTGACGTAGAACGAAACTTACCCATTAATAAATTCAATTGACTTCGTCTTTACGTTGCATTATTTCAATTCAGTTGCTAAGCCTAGCTCTGTTGTAAGAAAGTGTCGAGTTACTACTATAATAAATTACAATTATCTAGTAAGCAATTAATGTATTATGTGTGAATAATATATCGCAATTTAGAGGGCATGAACAATTTATTAATAAAAAGTAATACACTCGACTAGCTGCTACGTCATTTATTACTTGTAGATAAATGTGAATTGACATTTATTTCTGTGAATGAGTT
The DNA here is from genome assembly GCA_905147745.2 of Phlogophora meticulosa. NCBI lineage: Eukaryota > Metazoa > Arthropoda > Insecta > Lepidoptera > Noctuidae > Phlogophora > Phlogophora meticulosa. The sequence goes on along the minus strand of LR990522.1, from coordinate 10,299,091 downwards.
TTTAAAAAACACTTTTACACATCACTCAATAAAAAAGTAATTGGAACTAGATGAGGTCAATATTTTCTATCTGACTACTTACTCTGCTTAGGAACACCGAAACATACTCAGAGGTTGTTGCTATGTTTTGCTTTGATCAAAGAAAGTGGTCGTTACATTGAATTAATTGCATTTAGGCTGTATTTATACCTACCTAACAACAATCTAAACGTGATCAATGAAAGTGGTCGTTACTCCAATAATGTTATGATCAGTTTTCCATAAATATTTCATTAGATGACAGGTGTGTAATAAAGTGGCATTTTGTTGGTTTGAGTACCCGTCATTTCAAGGAAACAAGATTCTTTTAATATTTTGCGAACATATAAAAATGATTCAATAACAATATACAACTACATACAATAAAAAAAACAAAATAAAACTAAAAAGAGAGAAATACTAACTAAAAACCCAACCAAGAACGCATAAGTTCTATAGGACTCCTATGCTTCGCTGTCATCTATAAACGTGCCTAGAAGACTGGCTGCATTGCCACGTTAGATGGCAATGCTAATTCTTTGGCCAAGGCTAGGACAGCCCTCCGTTCACGTGAAATGTGTACCAGTCGGCGAGAAATGTCCTTGGCGGCCCCATGACAGGCCCTAACGGCTCAAAACTGTAATTGCCAATAAGGTTACAGTATTTGCGCCGTTTGAGGGCCTCAGCAGTCGCAACGTAACATAACATAGCATTATGCTTGTATTCCCCGATGGGTTGGGTACACCCACATTTTGCCAGTTACATAACACTTTGACGACCTATGTGGCGCGGCGGGCGAAGGTCCGCCTGCGACGCAAGAGGTTGCGGGTTCGATTCCCGCCTTGGGACACATGTTTGTACGATCTACAAATATTTGTTCCGGGTGTTCTGGGTATTTTCTATGTATAATAAAAAATCTATATATGTAATGTATTGTTTTAAGTATATCAGTCATCTAGTACCCATAACACAAGCTCTGCTTAGCTTGGGGCTAGATGATGCAGAGTGAATTGTCCAGCATTATTTTTTATTTATTTATTATAATAGCCTATTATCACCAACCGGGGACAAATTCAGACTCGATTCCAAATGGAAAAACCTAACCTGGGAATTTATACCCAGGATCTCATGTTCAGCAGTTTAGCGCTTGCGACCCTTGGCCTAGGTTATGAGATCGATGCGCAGGTTGAGCTAAGTGTTACTGGGTCCTTTTATTGGACTGGAATTTTTCAGTAGCAGCTTGTAGGTGTTGTAGGTTGCCGTTAGTTCTGCGCTGGATCTCTCCCCGGTCATGTCAGATTGACGTCCTATCAGACTAACTGCCGTATTCAATAACATATCTCACCCCCAATCTAGAGTACGACCTGTGTTTGTAAACAATCCATGATCGAGTTAAGATTACGGATTACGATTGGCATTGAGAAACGTTATTGAAATTGACAGTTGTAGACTGAGGGAAGTGGGGCCTGCGTCTGCTGACACACGTATACACTATAATATCTCCTGTGTAGTTGGCTAATTTCCGGTGAGATTGGCCGCCGTGACCGCAATTCGGTCGGGAGGATATTATTATTATTACATACCGCTACACGAGCAAGTACACACTTGAAGTCCATAACATCATCACATTAATTAACTCCCGTCTTATGTTAGCCTTCGTTCCAATTGAAACCAATGAAACAATAATTTTGTTTAAGTATCTCATGATGCAGTTTGTTTTATCTCTATATCTTTCTGGACATTTCCAATATTTTATGATACAATTTTTAGATCAACGTCTTAGAATGCTACGAACGGCTTTCTGTTCCCCCCTCTCCTAAGGGTCGTATCGTTATGTTAAAAGACTTAGATCTTCAAAGAATTGGGCTATTCAATACAACAATATTTAATATTTGCAATATTTTTACATCACCAGTAAATTTTCTGGAGATTAGCGCTTTCAAACAAAAAACAACAACAAACAACTTGATTGTTTTAGAATAGATAGGAATCGTCTGTTTTACTGATTACATGCACGTGTTAGTATAAAATGAAGAATTTATATTTACGAGTATACTGAAGCAAGGTGGAACAAAAGATATTTAGTGATTCAGGGAAGGAATTTGTATACATAAACCGCCATCGTTATCTTTTGGTAACACCTTGTGTTTATTCAAATAAAATAATCCTTGATATTTCAGTTATTGAGGAAGTTAAACAGTCAAAGGACACTCTCAGATGCAATTTATGAACGAGGTCTTTTTCTGCTTGCACTCCTTATCTTAAGTCACAAGATTACTTTCTATTTTTGTCTGTTTTATATAGGATGACAAAACGAGTCATCTCAACTCATCAACTTTATCAGATAGTACAAATACATAACATTTTTTTATTGTTTTAGCTGGTGTAGCGATCATGGTGTGCGCAGGAGCAGCGGCAACGCGGTGGGCACGCCGTGATTGGCCCCTTGCCAACAACCCCGTCTGGGAGGTCTACAAGCTACTCTGGAGGATATTCGAGCCAATGCTTTTCACCCTCAGCGGGTATTTCTTAGATGTACATATCGCTTTTACAAACGTTTTTGTGCTCGTTACATTAATTCCCACGAATTTGCTCCCACGAATTTTGGGGAAGGTCAGGCGGGGGGGGGGGGGGGAACGAAACGTCACTCGTTTCGTCGTTAATGATTGACTATTTTAGTAGGTTTTCAAGAACGGGGTGTTATAAGTTTGACTTGTCTGTGTGTGTGTGTCTGTCTGTGGCATCGTAGCACCCGAACGGATGAACCAATTTTGATTTTGTTTCTTTTTCTTCGAAAGTTGATTTAGTCGGGAGTTTTCTAAACCGCCACTGGACCGACAACCGAGAGCAAGCCAGACAACAGGGTATCTAATATAGCAAGAAATCGATGATGCTATTCGAGATTATCAAATAAATTAATAACAATAATAAAATCGATCAACCTTCAAAGTGAGTCCTTTAATACCTCCATTGTTAAAGGAGGATTAGGAATAACGTTTCCTGTATGTACTTTATTCCATTTTTCCCCTTCATTTTTAAATGTTAGTTTATTTTTATTATTTGTTATTATAGTGGCAATAGAAATACACACTCAGTAAAAATTTCAAGTGTCAACCTATTACGTTTCGTGAGATACAACCCGCTGACATACGGTTGGACGGACGGACAGCGAAGGTTTAGTAATACCCTATTACTTTACTACCGCACCGTACTTTGGATACGGTACCCTATAAACAATATATCGATAACTCAGACTAAGTTACCCATAAGTTTCATAGGGTATAATGCCTTATCTTGGCCTCTGTATTACCAACACGCAAAACATACGTATCTTTTTCTTATTACTGTCAGTTTGTCTAGACATAAAGGTTTAACTAATAACTTATAAAGCACTCGAGCACATGATTGATTGACACAGGCGTAAAGAAAGGTGGGAGCAACATAATCTTAGTTTTATTTTACTGTCTGGAACAACGCAGGAACTGGTTCTTGGATTCTCGGAAGGTTAAGAGGCTCCTTTATTTTTATACGTCTGTAAACGGTATAGCAGGCAGTTTTAGCATTAAGTTATCCTTAACCCGTTGTTACTTGAAAACTTTTTTTTTCTGTCAGTTCACCGTCTTTATTTTAGGAACTTCTACTGATATATTATTGAAGTGAAAACTTCTTAAGCATCGTTGTGATTTGAAAGTTTATGAAACGAAAAAGCGACAGTAAAAAGAGACAGACACATAAATTCATAAGATTTAACGTGGGAGAAAATGACATAGGAAGCATTATAGTGTTTCTTATGTCATGGAAATTTTATATATACAAATAAAATGTAAAATAATTATCAAACTTTGTATCACTATGATCATTACTAAAACCTACAACTATCCTCTTCCCAAAATATTACATTCGTCTCATTATCTTGAAGCCAAAATTTTTGAAGGTTTCACTTCTACCACGTGTGAATTGCACACATGTTTTTTTTATAATTATGATACAAGATGACTATTTGAGAGACAGATTAACCTTGGTAGGGAGGTACTACCAAGGCCCTGTTAATTAATATAGTTGATAATGCGACATATTTGTCAAAAAAATACATAGGTAATTGTCAGTTTCGGGACAGATGCTGTTTAATAAAGCAAAAAATAATTGTTACATTTTCATTTCATTTTCCAAAAACTAGGTAATGTTTGAAAGCTACTTACAAAATTGCCTGTTACCTGTCATCTATCGGTTTTATTAAATAGGCCCCAGAAATTGGGCATCAGACCCAGTAAAATCAACACTTTGTTTTTATGTTAAATTATGTCCCTGACCACCAAACAATGTTGTTCTAAGCTCTCAAATATGTTCTGAACGTGTGACCACTTAAAGGAAAATGAGGTTTATTTAAAGAACGACGATTTCAAACCTACACTTTTTCTAGGTATCGCAAATAAATGGGAAGGAGCTGTGCTTGATCCTCGGATGCATCTCCTCAGCGTTGGTTCTCCGGCTGCTGACAGCTTTCCTAGTTGCACTCGCTAACGACCTGTCCATCAAGGAGAGCCTTTTTATCGCCGTCACCTGGATACCGAAAGCTATTGTAGAGGTACGCCATTTATTTTCCACTAGTATTGTTTACGGTAAAATGTTCCAGACAGGAAACATTGTTAGAGCATCATTGATTGTTATTGTGACAACGGTTCCGTGCTTGTGAATGGTTTTGTTTATACTTTCTCTTGTTTATTTTTTATTAATGAATGACAGTTACTTTCTTTGGGTTTTGACTGAGGTTTTTGTCCTCTGATAACTTTTATTATTATTTATGTTCGCGTCAATTGAAGCTCTCGGCTCGGAGCTCAATTGAGCCGGTAAATTGAACTAAATGTCGGTCGGTAATCAAATAATGAGTCACTTGATTCGCGGAATAGTATTTTTACTCTGATTTTTTAGCGTTCTTTCAAGCGGAGATTCAATTAAAAAACCTTAATTGGTTGGGAAAAGTTTTACTAGAGAAATTGAAAATTAAAATTGTAAATGTTCCTTTAAGAAAGTCGAGAATATTCTCGGTGTAGGTACTTCAACAGTAACACGTCCTTTTTACCCCTTTTTTACAATAACAAATATATTTTTTTAGGGTTCCCTAGCCAAAAGGCAAAATCAGAACCCTAATAATTTAATTTATTTTAATCGGTAAATAGTCACCAATAGTGGCACTAGATTAATTTATTTAATATTTTACACAAACAAATGTAAACAGTCGGTCTGAATGCCATTGACATTTTCTACCACCAAATCTTTGGGCGATGCAGAGACAAACAGTGGTAGGTGTTATATGAATACATGTATTACACATACTGGATTCGTGTGTTCACAATTGAAAAGATTATGATGTTGAAAAAATGTTCCATCTTGGTACCTACACTCTTATAATGAATCGATGTGGTTTATACAACATTTTTGAGGTTAAGTGACTTTCTTAGTCATTATTTGGTGAGATATTCGCTTCTAAAGCTATGACTGCAGAAATGTAGAAAGTCTTTCGCAGTATCATCTCGATCACGGAACCCTTCACATTGCGTACTTCCACACGCACTTGACCGGTTTCCTTTTATTTATTTGCACGTGCTGTATAAAAAACCATCAACTTTATTACCACGAATTAAAATTTCATTTTATCAATTAATTTAATATCAACATTTCACATCGTCAAAAAAGGGTTTTACACGTGGCTAGCTATAATTAATACCGTCACTCGATCACCATCCATCACCACGAAGAGACCTTGGGACCGCACCGGTGTTAACTTCCTAATTCTTTGATAATGTGCGTGTGTGTAACATACATGTACATATTAAGAACGTTTTATTTCACTGTCACTAGATTACTGGAAACAGAAGACAAAACACTCATATGAAAAGAAAAAAAATTGAATATTCTAATTCAAATATTTATTGTGCATCATACGTTTATAAGATGTTGTGTTAGTTATAGGTAAGTCTGCTATGTACCTCCATTGAGGTATACCAAATTCAGATACGAATTAAGTACATAGTTTAAGTACAGTACATCAAATTGTCATTTTTTGGAAAATTCTTTTACTTATAGGTACTTAACCCGGAAATGTGCAAAAAGCGCAGTGTGTTTAGGAGCCTCTTTAGCCTCGCACAGGTCCCGTTTTTTTTTTCACGGATCTTTCCACGGTTTCTGTGTGATAGGTCACGGTAGCTAACTAGTAGAAACTGCGGAAAAAATTTAGTTTTAAAATAAAAAAACTTCGCCATATAAAGCTGCAAATGATTGCCATTTAAAGTTCGCCATTTGGGAATTCCGTCAATTTGCAATGCTTTCTTTTTCAATGTTATTATTGGGATTCTCTTTTACCACTACATGAAAGAGCAAACAAATTAGTTAGTTTGAATAAAGAATAAATTTGTATTGCGAAAGGTAGATTAAAAAAAAAACAATACATGCCTGTATTCTCCAAAGGGTTAGGCAGAGGTGTAACTATAGTCCACCCCATTTCACTTGTTTTAGTTATGTTTAAGTTCCATGTTACAGAGGGCGGACCTATCGCCATCAACAGGGTCAAATCCAGACTCGAACTGAGCAATTCCAAATAGACCAAATCCCAATTACAATACAATTTCACAAAACCTCATTGTTTGTGTATAAAAGTTGAAATTCCTTTGTCACCTTATACCCAATTCACCATACAAAGTGTTTCTACGGTAAAACACCTTCCATTATTAAAATACTACACTGTTTTATATCGGTACGGCGCCGCCTGGAATACTGCTTACCCCTTTACGGAAATACGCGGCGAACATAAGCATTATTATTGATTTATTCACACTCTTATTGCGTCGCGTTACTTTTGTTTGTCCACTGTTTGTTTTATATGAAGATTAATCATAATCACGGGGTGCGTTCTAGCCCAACTGTACTGGACTGTGGACTTTCCCATCCAACTAGCTTTTACCCTCGATACTACATCAAGTTTAAAGTGATCTTTTCATTAAAGAGTAGTAAATACAAAGTAAACTTTAATTCACTTTGAGTACTCCCAGACCCACTTTAGTAATTTCAGGCTTGTTAACATCGAAGCGTTGACAAATATAGACTTAGGTCCGCTTTGTAGAGTAAAAAGTAATTAAAATGCACCACACACTACTAGCCTTAGAAATCATCTAAATACCTAGTACCATAAGATTTTCGAAAAACCATTATTACTCAAGGTTGCTTAAGATCCCGGTTAGATAGTCTAGCATAAGATAAATCGATAACTAAGCCTGATCTCACTTATACAAATAATGAATAAACGAAAAACAACTTAAGCATTTAGATACTGTAGACCGGACTATTTAATTGTTATAAAATAATAGGGCTTCGCCGATTTAATTGTATATTTATTAACTTTATCCATTCACTTTACGAGAATTACTTATCAAGAATCTCGAACGAAGAATTAAGAAGACGGGCGACAGATTTCATCTTCTAAAGTTTTTTAATCTTTCTAACCATAGAGATCCAAGGTTCTACCAGCCTGTATACAATAAGGTCTGTTATTGCATTAAACCTCTACAATACTTAGAAGTATCTAAATGCTTCAGTTTTTTTACGTTTTAAGTTAATCTTTACTATTATAAACTTCAAAATAATCAGACCTCTACAATAGTCTAAATCTAAAGAAGTACATTAGAAACCATTAGCGAATAAAATGAAATGAATAAAATTCTCGTCAAATATAATTTTGAAACTAATTAATGTTATGAATTCCTAACTTAACTTTATTATTCTATTTAAAATTATTTTGTATCTTGGTTTTACCTAGATTTTTAGTCTGAGTATAATCAGCCATTCTACGAAATATTGATCAGTATTCAAACTTTTAGCTCGCAAGTCCAGACAAATAAGAAAGCTTTTCAAACTTAAGTTAAATAGTTCTGAAACCTTGAACTTGTTAAATAATACCAGCCTGTTACTGTCCCACTGCAGGGCAAAAGCCTCTTCTCAAACAGAGGAGGCACGAATATTAATCACCACGCTTGCTCAAGACGGATTGGCCATTTCAGACTTATTAATTATAAGTCCAGGTTTCCTCACGATGTTTTCATTCACCATGTCAGTGATGTCCAAGATAAACTTACATATGAATTAAAATAGTCACATTGGTACTTGCCCAGGTTTGAACCCGTAACCTTGTGCACAATAGGCGAGGCCTAAACCTCTGGGCCATCATGACCGCCTTGTTTAATTAGTTTTTTTTTAATGGTCAGGTTACCTATAATATATAATTGGCGAACATGTAAATAAAAAAGAGCAGGAAAAAAGCGATGCCAAAAGGAATGAAAAAAGGCCGAAACGCGATTTCAAAATACTCCCTCACCGCTTTCAACGGGTAACGTAAAAAGAAAACAAACGACAGAAGATTGGCAGAATGGCATTTTTCTCATTCAACGTATGCTTTGAACATGCAAAATACGGCACTACTGGGAAGAAGGAGGGTACTTTGTAAATTACTTGAAAACACCTGAATTCCGTTCAATTAATTATAATACTCTGAACATCTTTGTTCATTTTGGTTAATAACCTAAAAGCCCACAGATACGCCACCGTAGTAATGAAAATGAATGATTTACGTCAAACAATTGAGAATCGTATTTCCGCTTACGGGAACGATCATAAATCGGTCGATATCATTAACTCGGCTGCAGACTGCCAAGAGAGATAGTCAAGTCAATGCCGACAATACTGGTATTGTTCTAGCGAAAAAACCTTTGCTTTGCTATTCAGACAAATTCATTGCAAACTGGTGGAAACTTTTCATTCAGTTAAATGAAGTGGCAACTTTTTTTACGCTTACTGTTTTCGCGTTTGAACACTGCTTTGATAGTGAGTAAGCACGGTTGATGCTGAGTGAAACATTAGTTAAATTTAAAAACGTCGTCTATATAAGCAATACTCTAAATGTTTTGTAAGTACTCTGTAAACTAAGTTACTTGCAACTATAATAGCCGTGGTTATTATATCATTATTGTCTACAACATCGCCTACACGTACTCTATCAATGCAAACGGGTGTTTATATTAATTGTAGCCAGAAGCGTCTACATACATAGATAGATACAAATTGTTTTCTTAGCCAGAAGTACGGTACCCCTTATAACGCGTCGTCAGCTCATTCCCTTCATCAACGAGGAGCTTACATGGCGAAGTTGAATGAGCCCAACAAGATTAATACGCGTGCTTGCTAAGCAATTATGAACTCTGTTTCATTTTCAATCCGTGCAAGGAAGTTTCAGAAAACGATTAAACACGTTTATTTGTTTTAAGATTAGAAGCTTTTGTATCAATAACTAAGTATCTCCGTAATTATGATTAGAAGTTGGTTTACGCGTCTGCCTCACTCTCTTCGCGGAATTCACGCATAACATGTTATGGTATGTTGTATTAGCCATACTATATATTCTTACTATTAGAATGTAGGAAGGAATTTCAGCTAATCATCAACGAACACAAATATCGTATACACGAACTAACAGACCAGGTACATTTAATTTTAAACACGAATGCAGCTATCCAATAATAGGCATGCATAGACATATTTAGATTGGAAATCGAACTGGGGTCCCTGGTTTACCAAACTTTAAAGGAACCGTATGTTCTCTAAACACAAAGTTATATTTTTTTTTCTAATTATAAGTATTCTCATAGAAGCAGTAAACTCTCGGAATTAGGAATCAAGAAGTTCCAAATCCAAGCACAAATAACAAATTAAGGCAGACACAACATAAGATTTATGGAGCATAATGGTTCACTAATTGAAATAAAAATCTATAAACAAATTTAAAATTTCGTTTAAAAACTATTTAACACAATAGTTGTTGTAACATACGAAAATCCGTACTCACACACACATACAAGTACATAAGAAAACACGCACAAATATTTGGTATATGCTACAGAATTGAAAGAGCACAATAATATTATAAGACTTTACGTATTTAAACTTCATCCCGAGGTAGAATTCGGTGTAAGATAGTTAGTTTTGTTGTTTCTCGTATTAGAGAATATTGTAATTTTCTTTGGAGAAATGAATTGTTGAAACCGGAATACATGAGTATGATCATCTCCTATATTTATCTTACTGAATATATGTTCATAGCCATTGTACCTATGGACATATATTATTAAGATAAGATTATATTCAGAAGAAGCAATATTTTATTTCTTAGTATAATAAAAAATAAAAATGCTGGACAATCCACACAGCATCATCTAGCCCTAAGCTAAGCAGAGCTTGTGTTATGGGTACTAGATGACTGATATACTTAATAAAATACATTAAATGGATAGATATTTTTTATTATACATAGCAAATACCCAGAACAAATCATTGTAGATCGTACAAACATTTGTCCCAAGGCGGGAATCGGAGCAATAATAATACCTAACTATTACTGGGTAGGTGGAGCACATAGATACTCGTAGTAAATGCAGTTCTGTGTTTTAAATAGTCTCTGCACTCGATCATTTTCCGTGAACCGGTCATTGTAAAGGATATCAGTTAAAAGTAATAAGTCAAAAGTAGCGTTGCTATAAACCTATTTTATTAATTTCTTTGTTGCTGGGGAGTTTGTTCCACCACTTCTTCTTCCCAGCAAAAACACTAGGAAGTGGTAAAGGGTGGGTGTTTTGGGGGACTGTCTTTTGTAAACGTTTTGACGTTCAAAAATTGCTGATTTTCAGCCTAATTTGAATAAACGAATTTTGATTTTGATTTTCTCGTTCAGCAAGGCATGTGAAAATTAAATGTTACCACTTTGTTGAATACATGAATATCCAAGAAGGACATACACTGACCTTATTGGTGATGTTCTTCAAAAAGGTCAGGTGCGTAGCACTCGTAACTGGCTTGCGTGTATAACCAGATGTATGAACGTTAACGAAGCAAAAGGCATACGTAGGAATCGTAGTAGGTATTCTGTAGTTTCTGCCTACCCCCATGGAAAAAGGCGTGAGTTTATTTGTGAAGAATATAGATCTCCAAAATATCTCTACAATACACTGTCATAACCACCAGTCTTGATAGACAACGTCTTGAAAGACGAAGCAGGAAAAAGTTGCTTCTCATTTTCAAAGTCCCTAACTCGTCTTTCATGGAACTAAGGATCAGGAGGGAAAAGCCCATTCTATAACCTCTTCAACCACACGAAACCAAGAAGTCATCTTAACACAAGGTTATATGTATAGCCATAGAGTACAATTTAGTAGGTAGCTAAGCAATTTATGTAGGTACCTTAAGGGCCCAACCACGGGCAATAAATGGCTGAAGGTGAAAGCCACTTACCAACTAACTGACTGACTTATAACCTTATCTCACTAACCTTAGCCCTTACATCTTTGCACTTGACAGTATAATGTGCCATTTACATACGACGTACAATCTACGTAGGTATCTACTATGTAGATGGTACAAGTGAGTTGCTAACTAAACATAGAACATCACAGAATCAAGAACAAATTTAAATATAGGCTGCCTTGTTGGTCTTGTGGTCGCTAGCGCTTCTGTTGAGCATGAGGTCCTTGGTGCGGTTCCCAGGTCGGCAAACTGTTTTTCGATTTTTTCATCTGGACTTTCTTGGCTCACCCCCTATTACATGACATTTTAACATTACTGGAGAAATGTGGGCGTACTATGGGTACACCTCTACCTAACCCTTCGGGGATAACAGGCGTGATGTTATGTTTAAATATAAAGTGGGTCAAGATATTTGGAAATTAAAACTTTTAGTTATCTAAATGCATATAAACAACTGATTATAAAAAGGTACGCATTTCTTTTGTAAAAGATAATAAACATCCTTAGATATAATCATTTCTGTATGATGTGTTCATAGGAAAATTTCGTTACATGGAAATACATTGATATTACGAAATATTCCTATATGTTAATCTATAGTAATTCATTTTTATTGTGTATTTTTGTCGAGTAGATAAATGATTATCTTAGACGGTACTATTCCATTTGATATCGTTAATATCCTTTACAAAAGTTCAGTCTACGGAATGTCTATATACATCGGGAAACGATGATCGCTTTAGTGATTGTATGTTTTTTTCTTACAATAAATACTCTGTTTAACGTCCTTCGGTTTTATATTATATTGTTACCACAACCATGTACACAATAATCGGTTTTTATAGAAACCGAATGTATTGTACAAACGTTAACACAATACCGTTCATTGTACATTTTTTCTACGCAACTTTTTATAGTAGGAACATACTACCAACCTACAAACCAACGCGTTTGCAAAATTGTGTATTATAAAACTGTAAACACACTTTACCCTCACAGCTACCTTTTATTTTCACAAACATAAAGGACGGAATACACCAAATACCTGCGCAGATTCACTAAATATCGGCAAACGCCACTATCTACCCAGTGTACGTACGTGGTGTAATATTCGAAAATGTCATTGGAGCATCCGCCGCCAGCTTTGACGTTCCGAAGCCGAGTCCATAACTCGATAGGTGCCTAATTGATTTAACGGTACCAGAGTAAACTACACACTGCACGAAGGGTGACCAACGTCTTCGGACAAAGCGTATTCTGTGGTTTAGCTGACCCGTCGGCTAATCGTCGTATACGGTTTAATCGGCCGTGCTCCCGGCCAGGTTATCGCAAACTGTCATACGCTGTATTGGCATGTGGTTGTATAATTACTTGATTGGAGCTACGGCTGAGCAGCATTGATTGACGCAGTATCAGAACCTATTGAGCCCCCGGGACTTAATTTCCGTACATAGACATTAGACTGACATATATGTACCTACTCTATGTAATTCTACATATTTCTAGGTGACATTAGTCTATGTACCTATGTGTGTGCGTCCTGTGAATCGAGTCAGTGTTAAAGAAAATGGAGTTTTGAGATAGTTTCTATGAACTGTATGTATACTATAAAGTAGAATTGCTGATTTGTATTAAAGCAGCACATGTAAAGTTTCATGACCACTTTTGTTTCATTTCTACATCATCAACAGAAACAAAATAAATGCCTCGGCCTCAGGCAAGTGGGATACAACATTAAAACACCATATTACCAATTATAAAAATTGTTAATTAACCCCTTAGAGAATAAATGGTACCCTAAGCTGTTATAATGAGAAGAAGATAATTAAAAAGTCATTAAATAAAAACATTAATTCCAGGCTGTCCTCGTGCGGGTCGCAATAGATTCCCTGTGGGTGGAAGCCACCTCAAAAGACAGGCGGATAGCGTTGCAGCACTCGAATATCATCGTTATTGCAATACTGATAACATCCACATTGGGATCTGCACTGACGGCGGCGTTAGGTCCTGTTCTACTATCGCACGACTCGAGGGTCGCCCCTGAAGGTTAGTATCTTTTGTATGGGACATTCATGGTGTCACATAAATGCGGAGATTTTCTATTAACAAAGTGCTCGTGGGAATTCCATAGTATTTGATCAAAGATGATACGTACCTTTGGCAGAATGTAACAAGTAACTAGGTACATCACTCTTTCAAAAACCAATCCAGCGTAAAAGCTAAAAATATGTATTGTTTTGTGTAATGATTGCACATAGGTTTGATAAGATCTTTAAAGATATAATCTTAATTGCAGACGAGGAACAAATATTTTTGTTGATAGCCAATACCTTATTTTTTCTCTTATCAGTGCATTTACAAGGTGCGCGGGAAAAACCGCATACTGTCTGAAAATAAAAACAAGCGCCTAAGGTACTTAAAGAAACTAGACTTTTACAGGAAAATTTAAAATGAACACATTTAAGTACTGTCCTTAGTAGCCATTCTGGAAAGAAACAAAACTATAAGCTGCTTATACGGTAGGCAGTTTACTGATTTATCTTTCTTATTATTATGTACTCAATATAAGCAAAAAGTAATTGACTGATTGACTGACTGACACATAGCACAGGCCAGACAAATTGTGCTAGAAACCTAAAATGATTATATTCTACAAAGATTGTATCGTCAATCATTTAAATTGATAATATTTATATATCTAGTGTGTTATATATACCATTGCCCAGTAACTAGGGTGTGTAAGTCAGATAGGCAGTTGCTCCATGTAAAATTTGACGGTTAGACGGATAGACGACTCCTACATAGTTGGGAAAAGGCTAGGCAGGTGATGAAATGTGCACAATGCACGTATATTCAAAGTATCTGTTATATTAAGTGATTTCCAATTACTGCAAACCTTAACTCTGTCGACTAAGTGGAACAGCAGCGGTCATAACTTTATTATTGCGACCACTACACAAACTCTAAACACAGGCTAATAGAGCCCGCATTTCATGTTAAATTATAATAGTTTCGCCATGCAAATACCATGCCATGCGATAGGATTATACTGAAAAATTCTTGTTTGAATATATTCTGTTCTATAATATTCAGGAAATATTATCTTGTTTTATTTTTACGGAGTTATTCATTACTCTCACAAACTTTATCACTAAAGACGATTTATGGAGCAGTTAAATGTAAACAGCTTAATAGGTATACCTATAGACGATGTATTTGGATAAACAACTAAACAGGAATTAGTATACTTTCATGGAGAGAGCGTTGTGGCCAACATCATTCTTTTTAATACACTACACTAATTCTTAAATAATTAACTCTTAAATTCATCATCATCATCATCATCATCAGGCTATACTAGTCCACTGCTGGACATAGCCCTCTCCTAATGAGCGCCATAGCGCCCTGTCTTCAGCTTGCCGCATCCAGCATCTGCCTGCAGTCTTTCGCAGATCGTCATCCCACCTGGTCAGAGGGCGTCCTACACTACGTTTGCCGAGTCGCGGTCTCCACTCAAGAACACGTTTACCCCAGCGGTTGTCGGTTCTTCGCGAGATATGGCCAGCCCACTGCCACTTCAACTTGCTAATTCTTTGAGCTATGTCGGTGACTTTGGTTCTATGTCGGATGTATTCGTTTCGAATCCTATCCTTCAGAGAAACTCCGAGCATAGCTCTCTCCATAGCTCGCTGAGCGACTTTAAATTGGTGGACCAACCTTACCGTAAGTGTCCATGTCTCGGCGCCGTAGGTCATGACGGGTATGACGCACTGATTAAAAACTTTCGTTTTCAAGCATTGCGGTATGGATGACGAGAAGACTCGGCGCAGTTTCCCAAACGCTGCCCAGCCCAGCTGGATCCTCCTCTTGGCCTCCTTCTCGAAATTGTTTTTACCTAACTGCAGAATCTGCCCGAGGTAAGTGTATTCGGAAACGATTTCGAGAAGGTGGCCATGTACGACGACCGGTATTGGATCAATGTGGCCATTGATCATGACTTTGGTTTTATCCAAATTCATGCCAAGACCGATACGTCGCGAGGCTGAAGCTAGGCCGTCCAGCATCTGGTTCAGCTCCTCTAGCGACTCCGCCATTAAGACTATGTCATCTGCGAATCGTAGGTGTGAGATGTAGTCGCCGTTTATGTTTATGCCCTTTCCTTTCCAGTCCAGCATCTTAAACATATCTTCCAACGCGCTTGTGAACAGTTACCCAAGCTACTTCGTCGGAGAGGTCAGACCTGAACAAGCGAATTGCGAAGATGGTACGGCGCGACCTTCGGAGCTCCAACACACGCCTCATCGAAGAGGCGATTGAGCGAAACCGAGGGTCCAAAGTATTCACTCAGCAGCTTGGCAGGAGCCACCTGACGAAGCTTAAAACGAACGATGGGAGGACCGTATTGTCTAAACCAGAGATCTCCGCTGAGATAGAGGATTTCTATGGCCGATTATACGCTGCACATGCACCTCATTCCCGACGAGATGACCACGATTCCAGAGCCACCCTGATGCGCCACTACACCGACGAACTGCCTGACATCAGTCAAGACGAGATCGTGTTAGCTCTGAGGCAGCTTAAAAATGGAAAAGCCCCCGGTGAGGACGGAATAACATCAGAGCTTTTGAAAGCTGGAGGAGCCCCTGTTATAAAGGAATTAACGAACCTCTTTAACACCGTCCTTCACAGTGGGAGAACTCCAAAGGCGTGGAGCGGGAGTTTGGTGGTGCTCTTTTTTAAGAAGGGTGACAAAGCCCTTCTTAAAAATTATAGACCCATCTCGCTCCTGAGCCATGTCTATAAGTTGTTCTCACGAGTGGTCACGAATCGTCTCGCCAGGAGACTCGACGAGTTTCAGCCGCCGGAACAGGCCGGGTTTCGAGGAGGATATGGCACCATAGACCACATTCACACGGTGAGGCAGATTATACAGAAGTCCGAAGAGTATAATCAGCCCCTGTGTCTGGCCTTTGTGGACTATGAGAAGGCCTTTGACTCTGTCGAAACCTGGGCTGTTCTGGAATCCTTACAGCGATGCCAAGTAGACTATCGTTATATCGAGGTGTTGAGATGTCTGTACGAAGCCGCGACCATGAGTGTCCAAGTACAGGGCCAGCAGCTAAACCGATCCAATTGCGCAGAGGAGTGAGACTCTTAAATTACGGGCTTTTAATTGCAATAAAGTTGCTAGAGTCCACCTTGTCTATGCCAAGATCCTGTTTGACGTTCACAAGAACGTTTACGTTCATTACGTTACGTTCGTCATCGATACGTGTGAAGAAAACGTTTAAACTCAATTTGATAACAGCAAATAAATTAGGTATAGTGTGAGTACTTAATACTAATCTTGGTTCACGAAATCGCCTTATGCATAAAGATTGCGTTAAATCCTCGACTCCGTAATCCGAATTATCTATCAGATAACTTAAATTGCCCAGTCAATTAAGATAGGTATATTAATAGGTACAAGTGTAAGTGTCTAAAAATATTTTATATTAATAGTATTATATCGTATATGTCGTCACATAAGTACATTTTATATAGGATAATCTATATTGATACGATTCCTTAGAAACAATGTGAAAAATATTTAATATTGTAACTTAAAATATTGTCTGTTGCTTCTTACATAAATAAAAATAAAATACTAGCTTCGGCGAACTTGGGTTTCTAAATTTCCGATTAATTTACCGAGCACTATTTGAATTATAAGTAGACCTCTCTACGTATAGATCAATAACTTTCAAATTTCATCGCAGATAAATAGGCAGGAGTTTTAAAAGGTCCTCCTATTTCATTGTTTCGCTATATACCTAATCACAAAACCTTATAATCTGTAAGTTTTATAACAGTTTAAATAGAGAGTTTACATATTTCTAAAAGAATAAATTCATACCGACTTTAATATTCACTTCGTTCACAATCGGCCTGTGTTTGTATAGTCTTGATCTGATTTTTTATCGGTACTACTACTACTGTGCCGTCACCATGGCCGTGACCTTAGTCTGATAAAAACGTTACGGTTATGTAAGTAAACGGTTGTACATGAAAACACAACCTGCACTAGTTTTGATACCATTCTTGAATGTTTAATAAAGGAATTTATTTCCAACTGCATTCCCGTTTCACATATAGATAGTGACATCACACTGATCAATAACTGTTAATATTACCCACTCGTGTAAACTCCTCCTAATATTTGTAAGGATTTTCAAGAATTTTAAACCCTTTCCGTGTACGTTAGTGTACAGCCACCCAAGAGCGCATCTCTTAAATGATTCTGTCAGTTACCATTCTTTATTTACCTCGATGTAGTAACTACTCTAGAGTTAATGACAAATAATTGATAAATTAATGACTAATTACCTTTTTACATTTCCAGATTTTTACCGCACGCAGACGTTATCACCGCCGGTGTCATCGAACATCGTCCGACGAAACAATACTACAACCTCCCTCCAGTATTAGATGATCAATAAATTATGTATTAGTCTATACAACGCCTTTATTTTGAAAGACCTGTCTGGGCTATGACCTAGCTTCTCCTTGCTATTATACTAAAACCTAAAACAACCAATAAATATTAAATAAGTGGTCAGGTTCGCTGAATCTAAGATTTAATACGAAAAGGGTATTTATTAAAAAACTTCAGATCAGTGCCTTTTAGAATGTTGAACACAATAGAGCTTGTATTGATTGCCCTCTATTATTTAAAGCCAGCTGCTGCTTAGTGAATACATTAAAAGAAGACTCGATATGAGATTTATTTCGCGCCATCGAATTTCCATTTTAGATTTGAGTCATAGAATTTTAAGGTTAATGAAAATCATGTGACCGACGGAGGATTGCAATATCATAGGTAGACGAAACTTATTGAAGGTCAACCTAACGAACGTACCTTTTAAAATGTTAGTCTATAACTTAGTTCTATTACACGGGCAGAAGTTATATAATAGGTCTTTACCTATGAAATTGCCGTTTTGTATGAAAAAATTTAAATGAATTTTTTTCATGTATTTTTTATTTGTATTAATCGAAGTAATCACCCATGCAATCAATGCATCTTTGCCAACGCAGTGGCAGTTTATTGATGCCCTTCTTAAAGAAATCAGCTGGACGGGAGGCAACAAATTCTTCAAAGGCATTTTGTACTGCCTCTCGGGTATTGAATTTTTTTCCCGCCAAGAAGTTATCCAAATTCTGGAAAAAGTAGTAGTCTGTAGGTGCAAGGTCTGGTGAGTAGGGCGGATGACGGAGAGCTTCCAACCCCAGTTCTTGCAACTTGGAGACCGTCTGCTGTGCAGTATGAGGTCGCGCGTTGTCGTGCAGGAGCAGCGGAGACGAGCGATTGACCAATGCTGGTTGGAGATGTGCCAGCTTCTCCATCATTGTGTTCAATTCTTCACAGTACACATCTGCAGTAATGCTCACCCCGTTTGGTAAGAAGCTGTGTTGAATCACACCGGCGCTAGACCACCAAACAGTGACCATCACTTTTCTTGGGGTAAGTTTTCGTTTAGGGCATTGTTTAGGTGCTGAACCAGGATCCAACCAACTTGCTGAGCGCTTTCGGTTATCAAACAGAATCCATTTTTCATCGCAGGTAACAATGCGGTTCAAAATTCCTTCATTTGTGTGTCTGTTGAGCAGTGCAAGGCACGTCTCGACGCGTACTTCGCGCTGGCGATCATTGAGTTCGTGGGGCACCCATTTGTCAAGCTTTTTTACCTTGCCAATTTGACGCAAATGGACCAATATTGTTTTGACGCTAACGTCGAAAGCTGCTGCTAATTCAGCCGTAGATTGTGTATCATCAGCTTCCACAATCGCCTTTAATTCGTCATTGTCGACCAAAGTCTTCGGACGACCGCGAGGTTCATTTTTCAGGTCGAAATTTCCAGAACGGAAGCGAGCAAACCAATAACAGGTAGTGCGTTGGTTTGTAGTGTTAGCTCCGTAAACGTCGTTGATGTTGCGTGCCGCTTGTGCCGCGTTGCTGCCACGACGGTACTCATATTCCATAATTACTCGAATTTTTAACGTATCCATGATGACGAAAAAGATTTAAATGCGATGAAAATGTAACACTAATCAATAAACAAATGACTACTTTTGGAAAAAAAAATCCATGTTTTTAAAATAAAATTAATTTGAAATTAGAATTCTTAGCCAAACAAAAAATATTTTGATTTGAAATGGCCAGTACTGCAGAACGGCAATTTCATAGGTAAAGACCTAATATTTGAATATAAATTTAATAAAAAAAATATACAAACATAATGTAATACTTATATATAAACATAAATATGATTGCTTTTCTACATCTTTCTGACATCGATATTTCAGGCGTCCCAAAACTTTAACCTGAAATGATATTACCATAGACAGGTAAAATCTGGGCACTGTTCCAATATTTTCACTTACAGGCGCATATGGGTTGATATTCAGAGATTTAAATTAATAGAATAGTCCACTATGTGTATGCCTATCGTCGCAATATATGACAACTATTTAGTAGATCAGACGATGATCAAAACTAATTTAGCATTCGAAGATTACGCAGTACTTTTTTTCTGATAATGTCGAGATATTAATAAAAAAACCGGAGAAGTGCGCATTACTCCCGCCCACCAAGGGTTCCGTCTCAGAGATGTGCCCGACTTCCTCCGGCTTCACTTTCAAGGTTTACAAATTCACAATTCCGGATTGAAGAAAGAAAGAAAACAGAAAGCAGTTGAAGGAAAACCCTTGATCGAGTGTAGACCTGCGAGGTGTCCATTCAACTCAAATTCTACTGGCTTCCCCATGGATTAACCTACCCTTATTTCATCATCTCATCATCTGCCTAGCCTTTTCCCAACTATGGTCGGCTTCCAGCCTAACCGGATGCAGCTGAATACCAGTGTTTTACATGGAGCGACTGCCTACCTGACCTCCGCAACCCTGTTATTAACCCACCCTTATTTATTTAATATAAATAAAAAACACCAAACACATTACCCCCTCATTAATAAACACGAGGTAAAATCATGCCCAAATGAATCCTGGGAAAATGTATGGGCAAAGAAGGTTCATTTTGGTTGAAAGTGTTGAAACCGTTTTAAAAATTACAACGTGGTCATTTTAATATTTACAGAGTAAATAAGTAAGAGTAGAAAAGTATTATTTAATAGGTATGTAAAGTACTATGACATAAGGATGGCGGCGTTAGAACTTTTCAAAGATAAGTCTCATTTTGGATGTAGATAGATGTCGTAACAATTAAAAAAAATACTAGGCACATGTAAATAGTTTTTTTTATACTTTTTATAAAACAATAAAAACATTGGGTGATATGTTAAAAATCCACGGTGTCCTATAAGGCCATGCTTCTTGCTAAATCCCTTACTATTAAGTCTACGGGAAGTACCCTACGGGTTGTAAAAAGTAAGAAATAAGAAAAAAATAAAATAAAGGAAAGACAACGAAAAAAAAAGAAAAAAAAGAAAGAAATATAATAAAAAAGAAAAGAAAAAAGAAATAAATATAATTATGAAACATAATTGACAGTACCTCTTAATTGCTCTGACTTAGAACTTAGAACTATATTTTCACCCGTCCCCTTGGACTGCAAACCTTAGATTTTGATATTAATGTCAACTTGATGCCTCTACATCTTTCTGAAGAAAAGGGTTTTGATGGATGGAGATTCTATAGTTGTTTGTTTTTTTTTGGATTCCTTATCTCAAAAGAAGAAAAAGCGGCACCCTTAAAGTATCACTTCGCTGTCCGTCTGTCTGTTAAATATAAAATTAATAGCATGTAAGTAGTTTTGCGGTTCCTTGGAGCTCTAAAAAATCTAGGTTCTAAGTCAACGCAATAAAAAATACGGCTATTTATGCTAAATATTTTTTAATCAAAACTTACAGGGTACTTCCCGTTAACCTAGAAGCACGGAATTTGGCACAAGGTCGTGGGACCTTGTGCTAAAAGCACGAGAAAAGGCATACTGCCGGAAATCGTAGTTCATCTCCATATATATATTTAAAATTATTTTGATAAGCCAATTACAAGTACTACATGGAGAATTGACCGTGACGTATGAATGGGAGAACAAATTTTTCTACTACAAACTTAAGTTTATCCTTTAAACCTCCTTATCTTTTTGTCAGAGTAATGACCGGTGCTTTCATTGTTTATGAACTTCAATACGTAATGGTGATTGTTTTGGTGAAAGTAGCTAAACAATTATCCACCTGACGTTTATATGGAAACGTCAGCTGTGAGCGAGTCACACTCGCACTTTCGTATCCCTTTTGCGGTGCAGAACCATAAAAAACAAAATACTGTTAGAAACACAAACTTTGTCGAAATATCGCATCAAAGAATTTAAAATAACTTTTAAAGAAACTGCAAGTCCTACCCATCTGTGTCGTACTTACTATTTGTAAACTAACCTCACATTATGCTGGTAAACTCGAACTTTTTTGCAGATATTATCCTCATTTAATACAATTTATTATTTCTTATTAAATAATGTATGTAAAAGCAAGTTTATTAAATTCCGCTAACTACCTATCTAATAAAATACATAAAGTCATATTTATAGGAGAAACAGGGATGCCGGCTGGTTTATAAATACATAGTATTACTATTACATTTAGTTTTAGTAGAAATTCAGAAGATTTCGGAATTTTCATGAATTCTGCTCATAGCAGTGTACCTACTGAACTATTTATTCTGAGAAAACAAACAAAACTAAACTTAATAACATTTCTACAAATTGTACTCAGTTCAGAACTACTTTTAATTCATAATGAAACACAATTCCATTGCATTATTTTGAAATGGGAACTTGCAAGTAATAGCAAATTTAATTAACGTCAGGTAGGTTAACAATTAATCACTTAGTTCCAGATATTTTGTTTGTTTCGATCAGTAGGTAGATTTAATAAAAAAAAAAAGATTTCGAATACACAAGCCTTAATATCGGGTACCCTTATGGTGGATGAAAACTTATCTATAATCAGACATGTTTTCTAAACCATTAGGTAGCTGAACTATAACGAATTGATGAAGTGAATGTACTACCGTTCTTGAGAAACATGACTTAAAATAACTATTTACTGTCATCACTACCACCAGTGCAAGGCAAATATTCAATGTAATTTAGGTACCTAATATGTATGGTGATGGCCGCAAGTCACTGATTAGGTCCCAGTCAGTCATGAACTTACGCACTATAGTGTAGTCTGCACACCTAACTTTATTGATCCGCTTGTCTCAGAATAACGGTGGCGTAGAAGATGTAGGGACTTTTTAATAGCCAAACAAGGCAAGCATCGTGACACTGAAACGCCTTGAAATTAGTTATTAAAAATACATTTGTGTAAACTGATAAGACTAACAGTGATAGTGTGACATGCATCTCTACCGTTTCAGCATTGCCTACGCTTAATCGGACAGTTTGGTATATCAGTTGCAATCTTTATAAAGCAGTGAAAATTACGTAGCTAAATGATAATAATGGGTATTTATTGGTGGTGTGTGTGACGTGCCCGCAGGCAGCACGATCTGCGACCCGCGCCGCTCGCTCGACGTACTCACTCAGCTAATACCACGTAAACCATGTTCCTGTCCACCACTGTCCGTGTTTACTGAACCACAGTTTTTTACAAGTTTTTATTCTTTGGAGAATATAAGTGATCGACGCTTTTATTTTTATTCAAAATGACAGAAAGTAAGTTTTTATTTTTATTTATTTTTAATTGATCCATTTCATACTTAGTTTATGAATGGTATGGTGACAAATACCTTAATGAACTCGAAAAGAACCAGCAGATACCTACCAATTAAATATTAAAAGAGTTTAAAAGAACAAAGATTTGAAATATTTTACATACATTGTGCTGTCCCATTTTGTTGTCTTGAATTTCGTACGATACTGGTTATAAATGAGTACGCCACTGTAATTAATTGTCTTGTCGCCTATATAAAGTGTTCACGAGTAGAACTGGCCATTTAAATCAATAATAATATACGCTACGTCTTACATACCCAGCAATTCTGAATCAATGTCTCTCAATGTTACTTACATTGAGATGATGAAACACGCTTATAAATAATTACTAACTATGATAAAGGTATCGAAAGCACATCCGTCTTCTCTTCTATTTACCTCTGTTCTGGTTAACAATATCTTCTTTCGAATAGACTGGTGACTATTTCTTCAGTTCATTGATTCGTCTGATTGAGAAGCCTGAAGCAATTTTCCCGTTCAACTGAAGTTCGTGACATCTTCACGCTCTAATTAAAATCGATTTATAATGCGGCCATTCTGATAAAATCAAATAATGCATCACTTTTTTTTACATTTGAGATTAATATCAAGGCGATTAGTCAATAGGATAATGTTGTTTTTGTTGTTATTTCCTTAAGGACATTAAAATTTATCTACCGAACTAAATCAACGAACTCATTTATCATGTTCATTAAACTTGTAAATTACTGAACGAATGTATATAGCGGAACATCTATCCTCATCAATGCATAAAATGATGTGACTCTCAGCCATTGTTCAAGCCATTGCGTGCAGACTGTTGTCATCTTCTCATGAGCCGTCCTCGCCATGACCCGACGTAAACTTAGTCATTGGCGGGATCATTATGGTCGATTTATGAGGCTTGTTTGTTTAAATAAAAGTATATAAATAAAATTAAAAACCTAAGTGAACTTAAATGATATAAACCTTGTACAAATAATTGAATGTAACTGACGTCTTTTTTAATTTATAAATTGACGTAGCTAACTATAAATAGTTAGCGTTTTATTGGGGTATTTAGGTCTAAAGCCTAAAGTCGGCAATATAGATCCTACACAAATGTCAAGTACTGTAATTTTTGAACACCGACAGAGCTTAGGGCTATAAAGGCGCAATGAAAACATCATGTTGTTTTTAAAAACGTATTTAGCGATACACCACATTTTTTTTTGTCTCTTCTACCAGGGCTACCATTTTGGTTTTATTAAACATACTATGCCCAGAAGAATAGGTAGACAAATCCAGCAGCCGTTAGGATGCTACGAAAGTACAAATAATCCCTCATGCAAAAATACATAAATACGCGCGAAAATATAACCCTGTGTTTGCTGGAGGTCAGTTGTGTAAAACAAAAGAGTCTAGCAATATCAAAACGGTTTAATATCACTGCTGATCAAACTCCAACCAGTTCAGTCGCCGAAAGGTTGGTCACTGCGATAAGGGTACGCGAATACAATCGTCATGACATTTTTTCGTCACCAAATATCTTTATCGCAATAATATCTTTTTTATGACACACAATTTTACGATTAATATTCTCAAGTCTATATGAACTGAAGTGGGAAATGTAACCATGGTTACTAAGTTAATTACCATGACAGTCTGATGCAAGTTTTCACCATCACTAGGCGAGACCTAAATGAGTGAGGCTAAATAAAACTGTTGCATTTTCAACGTTCGGGTAGTTGAAAATGGGCATGAGAAGTCTTCTGATTTACATAAGCTTACTCATAGATTTCCATAGCGAAAGGTTTTAAAGGAAGGTCAAGCTATGGCTCCCATCTATGGATATTCAGTAATCGAGACGAGGGTCCCCATCGCGATTAAAGTTTCAGTACATTGACACAATATAAAAAAAAATGTATGTCAGATATTGAGTGTTATGGCCTTCTATTGTTTTGTATTGTCATCACCTAGAATAATGTAGCCACCAACATAACATAGGTATTTCAAATTTGATACTTTGTTCACAAAATCGCTATTGGATTTGTGAAAAACCAATATACGTCCGCTGTTTTATTTACTTAAACATGCTCCATTTGCATTTTATTCGGAATCCGTTTTATACCTCGCAGCGGACAAATGTCCAATATGCATTATTAAGGGAGTACGAGGAACATGTCCAAGACTGACTTCTGGCTTCCAACCGACTGCCAACATTGTGGTCAACCACTCTGAGTTATTGCAGAACTACCCACTAGTAGTATTTCGGACGATCTCTGGCAATTGACTAAGAGCATCAAACCAAAGAGCTGCCTGCTAATTTATTTAGGGCTTAGTTACCGCACTTTGTCGAAGAACTAATTGGGAACTTGTTGCATTTAGGTACAAGTTTCCTGTTATTTTGCTAGAAGTGCTCTAGGAATATTTCCGCGTTAGAAAAAATGACAGCGCTTGCAAAACATGCATATATTCTATAAACTCACTAGGATATCACGAATGTTTTCCTGCTGATTAAATGCGATTTTAACTACCTATCTGAGGTATCTTGTTTAGGTCAAGTTAAGCAACTTCTTGGAATTATTAAAATGGCCTAGGTACTGTCAGGTTCACTTATAATTTCGGAAATCCAACTCGGATGCCGTTGAATAGAAAATGATTTAGGATAAATCACTTTTGTATCCAAAAACACCGCTGACACGCAACGGGTTCGGCCGTCAACCCTTTTCCTATTCTAAATATGGAATCGTGCTTGTTTTATAATGTGCCATTATCTTATAAATATTCCTGGAGCACACTTTTAACAAATAAAACCTCTACAGTACCTACTCTTTGATATCTTCATGAATATTTAAAAAAAAATCACAACAAAAGTATATACTCGTAGCTATAATGTAAAAAGCTTCCAATAAAATGTAACTTCTTTTTGAAAAATACTTTGTGCCTACCCACAAACATAACCACGGAAATAGATAATTTGTATCTGAACCCAAGAATATTTCCGTAATTTATTAAGTTTCTTCTGACAACATTCTGTAACAC
The DNA here is from genome assembly GCA_905147745.2 of Phlogophora meticulosa. Classification (NCBI taxonomy): domain Eukaryota; kingdom Metazoa; phylum Arthropoda; class Insecta; order Lepidoptera; family Noctuidae; genus Phlogophora; species Phlogophora meticulosa. The sequence continues at coordinate 10,272,951 of LR990522.1, read as the reverse complement.
GGAAAAGGAAAACTCGAGGTGGTGTAGGAGGCTCGCATTTGGAAAAAGTTCAAACGCTTTCCAAAATTAATTGTCGGGTTCAGAAAGCCGTGTTCCCATTGTATTAAACCTTAATAAAAAGCAGTCAAACGTAAGCGTGTGGCTTTTAATTTTAAAATATTTCTTTGCTCATTCTTCAAAAATGAAACACGCTATACCTTGAAGCAGCGTCTCTAAATAATAATAATACAAAGTCGTCTCATAGTTAGAAGATGAGTGGAGTATTAATCGTAGTAATTGGCTTGAAGTTTGTTAAGGCCATTTGCGAGGAATGTGGTGACGAAATGATGAAGCGTAACCATTGCTAACTAGGTATAATTAATAATAAAAATGTGTATTTAATAGAAAACCTTTTTTAATAAAAAATAAATAAATAATCAACCCTGCCTACTCTCTGTCAAGTTTGACCACGAAGACAAGCACACGAAGTTTTATTGTTGCTAATTAAATCTGAGTGCTTAGGCCTCCTCTTAGTCCCTACTCTTTCCCCGCATCAACTCGTGATCACCTTCGTCTTAGTGTTCTCGCCATTTATAGGCGCTGTCTATATTCAAACACCAATAGTAAGAAGGCCATAATGCACAACAATGGTCTAGGAATCCTACTATCAGTTAACATTAGATTATTAGTTTACATTAACGCATCACGACACTAGACGGTAGTTTCTGCTATTATAGTAAAGATTCAACAAACAAATATGTGCACTGAGTATACTTACTTATTCATACAGAAGATTATAATGATAAGTTTTACTACATCAATTACTGCCGGTACTTTCACGTGCTGTTGGTTTAATGATTACAGGATTAGACTTGATATGTGTTGTCATAACTATTATATCTTAGCTGTTTTTTATCTTAAATATGTAGCTGAAAGTAGTATTCAATAGTCAAGCGCGCAATGAAAAACAGAACCCGGAATGCTGTATGATTTTTGACAGAAATTTACCAAATTATCGGTTAACCGTAAAGTGCCGTTGCCGTTTTAATCATTGGGTAATTGAGTTTCATTTTAGTGTTGTAACGAGGTAGACTTTTCAATTCATTGATCCGCGGGATAATTACTCAACGCACAATCAATGGGAATGCCTTTCATTTTGACAGTTCAACAACATTCATTGCGTTCTTTACGCTGTCGAGCAGACGCATTGTTCAATCTTAAGGAGCAATGGTTTAGGATAGTCCTTTAAAATCCATCGGATTATGACAGGAAGTGTGACTCTATTGGGTTGCCGGTAGTTGTTTGATATTTGCACAAGCGAAGTACACTCTTGTAATGAAATGATAAAAGGTTAAATTTAGCAAAGCCGTATGTAAAGAAACATTAAAACGATCTACCTACAACTATCACTGTGACTATCTGGCAATAAAATTGTGTGCCACTGTTTTATAATTACACATAGAAGTAATAATGAATAATAATAAATAATGAATAATGCTGGACAATCCACACAGCATCATCTAGCCCCAAGCTAAGCAGAGCTTGTGTTATGGGTGATGACTGATATACTTAAGACAATAATTTGTGGCTATTGTGAATATTACAAGGGTTATCTAACACTTACGCCAGGTTAAGGTTTTCTTCTTATTTTTCAATTCATATACTACCTTCTAATGTCTTGTACGTATAATCACACTTTAATGGGGTTTTCCTACCCAACCCGCACCTGTCATGTCATTTTACAAACTCAAATAAAGTTATCTTTGACATACACAAAGGAATGTTAGATGTCGAAAATTAGAAGTTATTTACTTTATGAATATTTTCCTGTCAGTTTTATTTAAATAATGATTCGTTTTATTTAAAGTAATAGTTTATTTAATTACAGAGGCACATCAAGCTAAACCAATCTATCATTTTTTATGGTTTTTTAATTTTATTACAAAAGAATAAGGTTCATGTTCCATTGGCAAAATCTGCTGCGTTGTAAGGTAGATAAAAACAGCCAGAAATAAAAGTGAAAATATATGGAACCGCCATATTTTAGTGAGGCCAGAAATTACACAACGCGGTCCAGATAAATATTTATCCAGTACTTCACGAGGTCAATAGACATTAATCCGATTGTTTCAGCCATAGTTAGCTTTGCTTTAAATTCGGTAATATTTGTTTCTTTGATTATCATCCTTAAGTACGCTGAGATAAACTTCTTTTAGGTACATTGAGCTAAATTGTATTTGTGTTTGACATTTTTTTCATACGGTAGCTGTAGGATAGACCCTCGTTATTCGCCGTATGTTATTTCTTAGATAAAGAAATAGCTATAACGGTTCGTTTATACATGTTTACACGATACAGATAGGGACCAATCAAAGCAATCGTTGTCGTTTGTTGATTGATGCGTATCGACAATCACAGTAGGTACTAGGCTTACATAGAATATTGATCAACCGATACTTCCCTTGTATCTTTATTTTCTATTATTAACTAGCTGTAACCAGCGGCTTCTTCCGCATGTTAATATACCTACTTTCCTAATTAAATCGGATATTTTTCACAATTTCATGGATGTTCTATTTTTTTTTGTGCAGAGCCCGTATGCTTTTTTCAAAGTTGGTTTAACTACTCCCTAAAACTTCAGCTGCCAGTGAAAAGCCCGTAAAAATTGGTCCAGCCGTTTCGGAAATAAAACAAACAGACAGACAAACACGTTCAAAATGCTTGCATATGCATTTAGTAGAATGCTGTTATTTTGTCATTACAAACACGCACTTTCACTGTATTTGTTTGTATGTATAGAATAGATAGACGTAGTCTTGATGTAACTAGGTATAACTTTATTTCAAAATGTGGATACCAAGTAGACGTGAAAATTTGAGTATTAATGATGATGATTATGAAGATGCTTTATTTTCATTAAATCGACGACAGGTTTGAATCGTGTATCCTTCTTAGTGACTGTAATTATTTAAATATAATTATTTACAGTCACTTTCATCAAATTTTTACACCCACCAGTAGCTACAATAAATATCAAATAAGCAAATGTGATCTTAAGAATACATGAGATGATTAATTTTCAGATAAAAACACAACAACTGCCATAGATAAGGGTGTCTATATCATACACAACGAAGACTTTAAAACGTAAGTGAGTACTTTTTAGTGTGCGTACCTCATTAGATTGCACTTATTAAACAGTATGAACGAAGACGACACGTTACTAGTTACTATAACGAGCCGTCAAAGTACAGTTATGAGAGAATCTGAGTGAGTGTTCGACGTGATCAATTCAATTGAATCAAAAACCTAATTGATTGGAACAATTTAATTGGTTCTATCAATTATGTTCGAATAAACAATGTAGTTTTCCGTTTATTTTCAGAACGCCAGAATTAACGTTCACTTATAGTTCAGAAAAGAATGCCATTGACGATGTTAAAAAGGAAAATACTGCATGCATTGCAGCAACCGGGACTTTTCTTCATTATTTCCTATTAATATTACTAGGTAAGTACTACGTTGCTTTGTGATTTATTTTACTGGACTTCTGTGAACCTTTTCGAGTGAATAACCAAGTTAATGATCGTTTATATCCAAATATATAGAAATATTAAAGTAATTCTCCCATAGCTTTGTGGTGTAGCTGTAACCAAGCTGAAAAGTTTAGGGCTTTATTTTAATATACTTAATTCAGTAATGAATGCTAGTCTCTAGTCTGTTCCCACCTGTAAAACAATTAATGATCTACAGGTGGGAACAGACCAATGTCAAAAATAAATCTGATTCTACTGCTAAGGTTTCCTATCGTTTACTTTAAGGCCATTTTTGTTTGCAGTGTTAATCTATTATCCCATGAATCTCCCAAAACGCCGCTATATCGGCATTGAACTTGAAGCTGCGTCACTGCCGCGCTCTAGATAAATAATTATTTGTTAGCTTCTCACATGACTTTTTGTAGACTTTATATTAGTAGCGCACAATGAATATTTGCGACAACTATCTAACCAAAAATAACTAGCACTAATCCCTTTTATAATCGTCATGTGCACAAAGTATGTTTCAATAAGCGAATTCTTCATCATTTTCTTTGTATACAATCTGTCAGAAAGGGATTTCATAGCCGAATGGAGGCTTTGATATTAATATTTATTACAATTTCTCAGTCCTTTACTAATTTTATTCGTATATTAGACATCAGTATTAAGTTATCAACTTTATAGGTCACACAGCATAGAACCTTTGTTCACAAACCTTGATTAAAACCCAGATTGATGCTAGTCTTCATTAATTATTCTAAAAAATTGTCTGGTAACTGTGGTCAATACGTATTTTCTGATAAGCCCTAACAAAGCCGCTGTAACAAGCTGAACAAAAGCTTAAAACTTTTTAATTCATGCCTCTATGCTCGGGCATAAATATCAGGCTGAATAGTGTATCATATTCATGAACAATTGTCACGCAAAGTTCGGAAAGCTCACGGAATTATGCTAATTCAAAACAATGTGGACATTTATTGCAAAATACAATAAATGTCCACATTGATGACAATAGATACATATACATTTCAGAGTAAATTTTTTTTTTTTCTGTATTTGACATGTCAAGTTTCGTGATCTGTAGGTTTAGCATCATGGGGCCTTCTATGGTGTGCATTCGGGGACGAGTGGAGTTGGAACGGCCGGTGGTTCAGGCCAGCGGTGGTGGCCGCTATAGCCTGGGCCACCGGGGAAGTGTTGCAGATGACCACGACGCTTCCACCTCTGCTGGCGGCCATCTTAACCGGCATCACAGCGCGAAATATTGGATACCTCGATATGCGACATTACACGGAAATTGATGGGTTTATGAGGTAAGCCATATCACCGATTTAAATTTTAGGAACAATAGGTACAATAGCAGTTTTTATTCATGGTAGATGGTAAAAATATCGGACACTAATAATATTCACCATAAACGAAGACATAAATACTTAGAATTCATAGAATGGCTAATAGCCTAAACCAAAAGCATGCCTAACGCTCATAAAACCAGCAACGACAGCTTCTTCAGCGGAAATATAAGCACAGGATATGATGCTAAAATTAATCACAACAAATCATTCACTACAGTCCACATTTCAACACCGACAAAAAATTTCAAAGTCAAATTCACAAGAGGAATTCTACTAGAACGAAATACTGAACATTTTCCATTTGTTTCAGAAAAATATACCCAGTTATAATTCTGGGTAAGGGTTCTCTGGGCTGGAACCTGAGCTATATGAAGACCAACTGGAAGCAGGTGGCTTCGCTTGGAGTACTGCCCTGGACTGCCGAGGTCGTAACCGTTGCTGTGTGCATGAACCTTCTGCTTGGATATCCCTGGCTGTGGGGTAAGAATTTACCAATAATTTACTAGATTTACTCTCTTACTAAAGTGGTTACCCAGCGATGTGGTGAGTGAGGTCTTCGTCCAGGTTATTTTGTGGCGAAGGGGAGATGAACACTGGAACTAGATCTAATCAAGCTTATAACTAGAATATAGGTAGGATTATGAAATTATTTGACGACCGTTCTGGCGCGGCGGGCGAAGGTCCGCCTGCGACGCAAGAGGTTGCGGGTTCGATTCCCGCCTTGGGACAAATGTTTGAACGATCTACAAATATTTGTTCCGGGTGTTCTGGGTATTTCCTATGTATAATAAAAATATCTATCTATGTAATGTATTGTATTTAAGTATATCAGTCATCTAGTACCCATAACACAAGCTCTGCTTAGCTTGGGGCTAGATGATGCTGTGTGGATTGTCCAGCATTATTATTTATGAAAGCCTTGACTAGTTGAGGTGAGTTGAGAAATTGTTTCAAATAAACTAAGTTCATTGCGAATATCAGGATACAAATTCATAGGTCCTAAAAATCTTGCTAGAGTTTGCATTAAAGCAGGAAATTCGTAGAAAACGTTGTTAGTGTGCCGGAATCCTTTTCTATGAACAATGCACATTGCATCCAACACTACATGCTGTATTATATGACAAACCTCAATTATCATGTCACTCTATATAATTCAGACCTGTTATTATATGACATTGTGAGAATTGGAGTACAATGGAGGAATTATTCACGTCTTTTTCATAATCTTGTGTATAAGTGAAATTATAACAAAGAGGATCTTCGTAGCTCTACGTCATTTATTTGATCTTGAATTAATTACTTACACTATGACGCCGTTGGTAGCTTCACTGCTAGCCTTATATAAACAAAATAAAAACTGGTACTCGTATTTGTAGATATTAAGCATTTAAATCTATAGGTGCCTACCAGATGAAATAGGTTAACCAACCAGAACAAAGCCTAAAATAATATTACGTAGGTAAAGTAAATCAACTGGGAAGGTACCTGGTACCAACTTTCAGAAGCCTATTGAAACTATCCGCAAAAAGAGAATAAAATCTAGTCCATTACTAAGCCGGGGAATATACGGCTTTCTATTTTATTCACGGAAAATGACCGTTTCAGAAGCTCTCATATTTTCCAGGAATTTCAACATAGTCCTTTTTGTTTATCAAAAGCCTTTGATGGATTTATCTATGTATTAGTAACATACATGTTTGATATCCGATTCCATTAGAACAAAGAATGAGAACACTTGTGTCTCGTCGAGGTTCAATAATGTCCAATAGCAGATGCTAAACAGTAATGTCTTTTAAACTGTTCTATTTATAGAAAAACGTGTCACACATTCGTTCTGATAAATCAGCGCTCGCATCGTCCGTTATTAAAACGTCCCAACCCATTTATTAACTGGCGGCAAGTCGATGCGAGAAATAAATTTAAAATCAACGTCAGCTTGCAAAACCGCGAACTAACATTCGATAAAACACGAAACACCTCAAACCGTGTAATAAAATAAAATTTGTCACGAACGCTGAACACAATGGAGCGCGGTGTGTGCGCGGTACAAAGCCAATTCAATATATTCTGGTGCGGAACTCGTATTGCAAAAGATTTGAATGCATTTTGGCCGCATGACGTGGAGCGTGGAGCGCACTATTGAGACGCGCTGCTGCAGCCGCCGCGAGCCCGCAGCCGCCACGCAACCACCACGCTACCACGCCACGCCGCCGCGCCGCACTACCCGGCCGCTGCGTGCGCATACCTGTAATTACTGAGTACACGGAACGACACCGAACGCACAAAGGATCAAAGCAAAAAAGTTTCCAACGGCGACTTTTTGTTTTACTTTCGCGCTTATTTGCCCAACCCGTATGTATTTCGCGCCACATCAACATGGACGCGCATTCACTGATAGTGTAATGATTTTACTATATTGGACTTTTATCGTACGTACGACTGCGTAAAATACAAAATGACAGAACTGCCTTCAATTTGCATAAGTTAATTATATTTATTAAATAATATTTATAAACAATACTCACTGAAGCCTGACACTGTAAACTGTGCCGTAAACGTTTACGCTTCCATACTATTATTTATCAACGTAAAGAAAAACAAGGTTCCTATTTTATACCTTTTTTGTATATTTCATTGTGGACGCTACCACCTACTGTATGTATTATTTCGAAATAAATATTTGTTAAAAAATGTCTCTATGTTGACTCAGAATGCTTGTACAACAACTCTCTCATTGTTAACGTACTTTACCGTTCCTTCTCATTTTTTAAGAAACATCACTGATGCAAATTCTTTATATGATTGAAAAGCACCTGAACAGGCAGTACTCTGTTTCTATACTTTACGGTAACGCAGAAATTAGATACCTCTCTCCAAGTAACTAATTATTTTACATGAGATATTAGTTAGGTGATGACAGATTAAAATTTTTGAACGTAATCATCAATAAGTTCCAAGCTTTGATTTACAGGTGATATTAAAAAATACAGCTACCTTGTGTATAATAATTAGTGTAGTTTTCAGACTCGTCTAATACATAGCTCTACTCCTCAGGCTTCCTCCTAGGGTCGATCTACGCATCTGTATCATGCCCTATCCTGATGCCGACGGTGACGCGACTGACTGCTGGCAAGAACTTGGCTCAGAACTGGCCACAGCTGATATGTACCGCAGGGGGGACAGACACCGCGCTTAGTGTTGGAGTGTTCGGCGTCATCCACAGCTTTATCATGTACGATGGTGATGATGCGTACCGGTATGCTAGGGTAAGTAATACTTACTAGTAACTTTGTCCAGTTACTTCAAAAAATACTTATTGCAGCTGAGTTTACAACAGAGAAAGAATTACGAAAATACATTAAATATAATATCATTGACATGTAACTTAGACAAGATTTTGACATTATACTTATCATTACAGAACAGCTACTGTTCTGTGCTTACCATTATAATTTCCATCATATAGATAGTATTATAAAATGCAGGATATCTTGAACTCTCCTTCAACTAAAGCATAACCCCAAAATCTTACCAAAACACCAAAGGGCACAAAGTTACCGCAATAAGTTGAACAGAATGTAGACTAACTTTTGGATCTTGCAGGCAGCGTGTGCGCTGTTGTTGGGCGCAGTTGTGGGCGTCATCTGGGGCAGCCTCGCCAAGTTCATGCCGCACTCACGAGACGCTTACGTCACGGAGTTGAGGGTCCTCTTCGTCGTGATTGGCGGGCTGTTCGCCAGCTTCATTACCACGCAGTTCGGGTGGGGTGGTACAGGTTAGTTGTCTTTCTATTTCATACTTGCTGTCACCCATGACCCCTATGTTTATAAAAATTATAGTTCAAATGTTTTTCTTGAAGCTAATACCTGCTTTAAAGTTTCTTCATAATGCATTCAGTGGTTTTTGCCTAAAAGAGTAACTAGCAATACTTAATCTATTAATACTCACAAACTTTCACGTTTATAATATTGTTCAATTCGCCTGAAAACTACACTACTCGGCCCCAATTACTTACATACACGAGCCTGATGTTTAGATAGTTGATGAAATTTGACTGCGAATCACAGGCGAAGTGTCCACACAACTCGATTCCTACCGGCTCATATGGAAGTTTGATGAATGAAGAGCAACACTACCTCCATTAATAAAAGGCACAGTTATTAAAGTCTTATACTGCCAAATCATATATAAACGGTTGCACTAAAGGTACTTGTACTTAATACTCCATAAAATTTAATAAAACTAATAAGTATACTCTTAAATATTTTTTTCTTCAGTTTCTCTTGCACGAAAATTGACGCCTTGTCAATGGCGGGAAAGTACTTACTAATTACAGATCTGATAAGTTACAATGAGTATTTCGGGAAAGTGTATAAAGCGGGCAACACGGCTGGCTACGTGCTGCGGTATGTGGACGTTCTCATAGATAATAACTATACGTCCGGGCTTTCCTGACGTAGGTATAGTAGGTGTTTATGAGAACGGTCACAGAAATAAAAGAAATGCACATGATAGAGGCGACCTGTTGCTATTTACAAAGCAGATAAAAGCCGGGTGTTGCAAAAAAATCTAATAAAAACTGACACGAACTTCTGCGGTGTACTGGTCACTTGAGCAACAAAACGGTTATTCACGATCGTAACATAACCACGTGCACCACGGAACAAGGCACTACAAACTTCGCACATTGTAACTAATGGCAAACAATTAAAAAACGGGCATTATTTGTACATAAATAAAATTATTGGTTGTGGTTTGGCATTACCGTTCCTATGACGACTAATATCTATCTAGCCTTTTCCCAACTTACTGCCAATTTCAATTACATATCTCAATCCCAATCTCAAACCGCGATCTTAAACTGCTGCTTCTGATTCGCCCTCTCAAGTTTACAGAAATAATAATAAGTTATATTTTAACAACCGCTACATCGGGCTACTGGTAGAAAGAATATTGCAACGCTACATGATTGTATATACGTATATTCCTATATTTCCCATACATTATGTACTTTATATCGTTACATAAAAAGTGGGGCGATAATCAGAAATAAGATAGGTACTCTTTAAACTAATCACAAAGAAATAAGACTTAATGCAACACGGTCCCTAATAAAAAAATTGCGTGACACAAATCGATCACACAATCTTATATTTAGGTATGTGTATGGTAGTTGATACAAAATAGTTAGGTACAATACCCGTGTTACAAACTAAGAGGTGTTTGAAACGTGTTTCTTTTGCAACTAAGCTGCATTAGGAATATACGAAAACTCGACAGAATACTGCAGCGAACTTTTTTCTTGTAACACATGATAGACAAGCTCCCGTGGAATTCTTTTACCTCCCTCCTACACTTTAAGTTCAAACTTAGTATAAAAATACGGAAACGTAAAACTTTTAACATTGACCTTTCCCAAATGTCTCAAACGTTGAAGTATCTCGTCACATATAAAACTAATAAAATACTTTGTGATAGTTTAAGTTTAGTTACTGCCATATTTTCTGTGCTTCAAACAGCTGACGTTTCGGATCTACGGTCGGTCTCTGCAACGTTTTACGTTTCAGTGATTTAATATCAGGGGACAACATAATATTTTAGAAAACCACGGGACTCAAGTACATTGCATTTTTATGTCATCATCATCATCATCATCATCAGGCTATACTAGTCCACTGCTGGACATAGCCCTCTCCTAATGAGCGCCATAGCGCCCTGTCTTCAGCTTGCCGCATCCAGCATCTGCCTGCAGTCTTTCGCAGATCGTCATCCCACCTGGTCAGAGGGCGTCCTACACTACGTTTGCCGAGTCGCGGTCTCCACTCAAGAACACGTTTACCCCAGCGGTTGTCGGTTCTTCGCGAGATATGGCCAGCCCACTGCCACTTCAACTTGCTAATTCTTTGAGCTATGTCGGTGACTTTGGTTCTATGTCGGATGTATTCGTTTCGAATCCTATCCTTCAGAGAAACTCCGAGCATAGCTCTCTCCATAGCTCGCTGAGCGACTTTAAATTGGTGGACCAACCTTACCGTAAGTGTCCATGTCTCGGCGCCGTAGGTCATGACGGGTATGACGCACTGATTAAAAACTTTCGTTTTCAAGCATTGCGGTATGGATGACGAGAAGACTTGGCGCAGTTTCCCAAACGCTGCCCAGCCCAGCTGGATCCTCCTCTTGGCCTCCTTCTCGAAATTGTTTTTACCTAACTGCAGAATCTGCCCGAGGTAAGTGTATTCGGAAACGATTTCGAGAAGGTGGCCATGTACGACGACCGGTATTGGATCAATGTGGCCATTGATCATGACTTTGGTTTTATCCAAATTCATGCCAAGACCGATACGTCGCGAGGCTGAAGCTAGGCCGTCCAGCATCTGGTTCAGCTCCTCTAGCGACTCCGCCATTAAGACTATGTCATCTGCGAATCGTAGGTGTGAGATGTAGTCGCCGTTTATGTTTATGCCCTTTCCTTTCCAGTCCAGCATCTTAAACATATCTTCCAACGCGCTTGTGAACAGTTTCGGGGATATAACATCCCCCTGTCTCACTCCTCTGCGCAATTGGATCGGTTTAGACTGCTGGCCCTGTACTTGGACACTCATGGTCGCGGCTTCGTACAGACATCTCAACACCTCGATATAACGATAGTCTACTTGGCATCGCTGTAAGGATTCCAGAACAGCCCAGGTTTCGACAGAGTCAAAGGCCTTCTCATAGTCCACAAAGGCCAGACACAGGGGCTGATTATACTCTTCGGACTTCTGTATAATCTGCCTCACCGTGTGAATGTGGTCTATGGTGCCATATCCTCCTCGAAACCCGGCCTGTTCCGGCGGCTGAAACTCGTCGAGTCTCCTGGCGAGACGATTCGTGACCACTCGTGAGAACAACTTATAGACATGGCTCAGGAGCGAGATGGGTCTATAATTTTTAAGAAGGGCTTTGTCACCCTTCTTAAAAAAGAGCACCACCAAACTCCCGCTCCACGCATTTTTATGTAAACGTTCATTTTAAGTATTTGCTAAAGCATGATTACTTGAACATCAAAAGAGTGTTTACACTTACATAATTATTACTATCATTCTTAACAGTTACAACATTTTGTTTGACAAAGAATAAGAATCATGTTTGCTTGATGAAAAGTCAGCTGAGTGTGAGTCACCAATGTAGATAATACAATACTATTTTGTGATAACGAATGTGCAAATATTGGTTTACAAGTTTGGCTATTTCCCTACTCTAAGCTATACGTGATTTTTAAATGCTGTCGTTTCTTAAAATAAGAGGCTCCACATAAATTAGAAAAAATAAAACCGGGCTGATCGAGGTTTATGTAACTACGAGTATTAAAGAAAAAATAAAACGAGTTCTTACGAGCACAGTTTTATAATAACCAGCAAAACCCTTTACAAAAACTTTTGTTAACTTTGAACCTTACCATGGTAGAAAACCGTCTGTGGGCGAGTCCGACTCGCTCTTTAATGGTATTTTTATTATTTCTTCTAAAAACTTTAACACAGAGAACTGTTAACGTTAATAGGCATCGCCGTACTATAGCACATTGGGCGAAAGTAGAAAGATTTATTTAAAAAATAAATAGAAAATATAAATGTTTATTGCAATTACATACATTGTTAACACACTTGAGTTGGAGATCACCTTTTAAGCAAAAAGATGCTTGTGTTAGGTGAACTCCGATCTTCCACATATCACGAATTCACGACAATAAAAGTATGCAATTAAAAAAAGAACAAAAAAAAAGAAAATCAAATTAATATAAAACAGAGTAATCAAGTGAAAAGAAAATACAAAAAAGAAGTCAGGAGCGCACTTGTGTGATGGATGCGAGTGAATTCTTGTGTGAGCGTGTGTGTACATGAGTGTGTAAGTAATAGTGTGAGTGTGCATGGTATTTGTTAAAAATCATCTACTATCAAATGACCCGAGCTATTAAATTTTGCAGGTGGAATAGCAGTCCTGGCATGCAACGCGACAGCAGCGCGTCACTGGGCGAAGGCTGGCTGGAAACTCAATAGTAACCCTGCCTCCACCGCGTACCGCCTCATGTGGTCAGCGGTCGAGCCGGCCCTCTTCGCCTACACAGGAACCTTTTTCGTGGTACGTATATTGATTATTCACAGAAGCGAATTAAATGGACTGAGGTAAATAGAAGCCACTGCAATATAAATACAAACCAATGGCAAAAGGTTAATAAATTACGGTTCCTTCCGCCTGCTAATTCTAAACCAGAAACCCATGATTTTTCCTCACACTTTATATACTTAGATTTCTTATAAATAGGTATCTCTTCTTACCTAACATCATTACATAGATATAAACCAATTTAAATATACTAAATGGGTCACTATCGAAAATGGTAAATGATTTAGCAAGATTGTTTGATATCAATATAACTGGGCTTTGAGCTACGATTGCCTTTAAGATTAAAGTTATTAAAGTATAAATCAAGCATTTTAATCAGGCACAATATTTATATTCGGTACATGACATGCACATAAGTATTTTACTAAAACGTCGCAGTTTTAACGTTGGTTACTCTTTATAACAAACTAGCACATCGTCCGCGACTCCGTCCGCGTGGATTCCGTACATTTCCCTTCGAATTTTCACATCCCTTCCATCACCTTTAAAGCGTGGTTTTGAAAATAAAATTAACCTACAGCACTCAGAAATAATGTAGCTTTCTAACAGTGTTTTTTTTTAAGAATTGAATCATCAGTTCCGGGGATTACCTCCTACATACAAACTTACAAACAAATTTTACTTCTTTATAATATTCTTTTTTTTTTTTTTTTCTTTTTTTTTTTTTTTTTTTTTTTTTAAAAACGTTGCCCCACACTAGGAATTTCTCCTGTGTCGTGGGTGCGTTTACAAACATTTAAAGTCACATACACGAACAGCCAGACCCGGAACAACTATCTGTAGGCCATACAAATATTTGTCCCGTGCGGGAATCGAACCCACGACACGCGGCGCAGCAGTCGATCGCTCAGCCACTGCGCCAACCGTGCTGTCAAACGAATTTCAATTTCAATCAATATTAGTATAGATATAATTATATTAACAAATCATCAACCTCTATATTATATCTACGAGTATTATATGCCATCTGGTAATATTATATCACTTTATAAACTCCTTAAATTGTATTCTTATGACGTGTTTTATTACAGATACAGTCTGAGATATCAAAAGTGATGCTTGTGGGGTTCGGCATACTGTTTGTCTGCCTGGCAGTCCGGCTGGTCGTCGCGTTCCTCGTGTGCTCCAAATTATCAATAAGAGAGAGGTTGTTCGTCTGCTGCACTTGGGTGCCCAAGTCTATTGTTGAGGTATGTATCTGAAGCTGGCTGTGTTTATTTGGGAGGTATGGAATAAGGCGGCCCGTGTAATAACAGGAGGGTCTACTGCAAGGCAATGGTCTCTTCTTATAAAGAGAAGGAACAACTGCATGGTCGTGGTTAGACGCACAGAAGATTATAAAAAAAATCTCTCCAGGAGTCTGCTGCGTTGAGCTGTTGCTAACCCTTATATTCATCAGATTAGAATAAGATTACATTTAGAATTAGATTGGAATATAATTAGAAAGGAACCTATTTGCCTACTGAATTTAAGCCATTTTGCTAGTTGGTTTTTGGTTTTGTAAAGTGGATTTATGCCACTAAAGATCACATAGGCTTCTAACCAATTTCAAACACGTAGCGTCGAACTTAAGAAGCGTGATTATAAACCTTTGATCTACCAAGACTTTAAGAAGATTTTAGTAAACGTTAAATCCTATTTAAATATTGTTTCGGATAATGAACAGTGAGCGGGGACATCGCTTCCAGTTAATCCTTCCCTCCTAATGGATTTAAATGCGAGACGTTAACCCGTCACCCAAACTTCATACCCAGTTCAATAAATAATGATACAATAATAATTTAATCATATCTTAGTCAATAAACAAGATATAACTAGAGTCTTTTGTAGTCTTCTGCGCAGAGTTTAAGCCATGTACCTTTGTAAGGGCTACGATCACAAGAATTTACAAGGGCAATCCCTGTATCTTTAAGAGAGTTTGCACTGTAATATTATTGTCAATTTGTCAAAAATTTGTATAATTTACTTACTTTTTTGACATTTCCTTGTTACACATTGTCGCTGAGATGAGATTGTGATTATATTCGTGTCTGAAATTCGCGATCTGATGGTTTTATTGATCAATTGATTAATGGTCGATATGATGATTATCGGTTTCGTAATCACACCTTCCCGAATTTTTGGATAGAATGAATAACAAAAAGTGACCAGTAGTGCCACCTATGATCTCTTTGTTGCAATAATTGTCTTTGAATAAAATTGTCAGTCGTTACCCATAGTGTGTTACATTTTATAATAATGTAATGGGAGGCCTGAAATTCTCAAATGCCTGGGTTTGAACCCACAAACAATTCCCCACTCCACGGCTATGTCCAGCTGTGGAGATCGATAGGCTGATGATGATGACGTTGCTGCTAGGATAGTTCAGGTTCCTGCAAATCCGATCTATAGTGGGTACCGATTCCCTTTTCCACAAGCTAAAAAAAAATACAGAATTGACATCTCTTTCCGACAGATAGTTTAGAAAAGGACGGTGACAGTTATGTACTAAGTTAGAGATGTCAAATTAGGTTACGCCTTGAACTTGACCATGTTTTAATTCCATGCGTACCATGTTTGTTTGGCAGTTTCAATTCTACTAAAATTGACAGCTCTTTTAAATGTCCCTTTCTTGTTTTGTAAGAGAGAAAGAGATGAAAGTAGACTTTTAGTTTCGCTTGTCAACAAAGGAATCGGTACCATTGACAAACTTCCTTGATCATTACATAACAAGATATATTTATTATATTTTCAGGCGGTGCTTTGTCCAGTAGCAATCACCGCGTTAATAGCTCGCGGTGACCCTGACGACGAGCGGGTGGTGTACGCAGAACACCTCATGAGGCTCATAGTGCAGGCCATATTGATCACGACGCCTATTGGCTTCCTGCTCACCAACCATTTGGGCCCCATACTGCTGAAAGAGAAGCATAAAAAATGTGAAAACGGTAATACTATTTCTAATTAGTCTTTTTTTTCGATGTTGTGGTGGTAAGCATTTTACTTAATATCCGAAACAATTGAATATTACCCAGTATTGTGGACATACAGCATATTATTATATATTATATTATTCTTTATTTCACCAACTAATTCAAATAAACCTTTAAACTGCAGGTCCTCTAGCTAGTAGTACGTATCCAAAGTTAATTTAATTACATAAAATGTATTTTATAATTCATAATAAGTATATTCATAAAAACTAAGGAAGAAACGAGTTGTTAACAAGTCAGTTGGAAAAGATCCAACTAATACTTTTGCATTATTACGTTTTTAGAAGCTCAAGCTATTACAGCACATTGCTTCAGAACCTTTTAAGAAGAATAGTAATAATACAAATGTACGATACAATAAGGTTAAATGAACTACAAAAGTTTTACCCAATTTTCATTGTTCGAAGTAAAAAAACTTTCTCGTTAATCTGTACGTCAAAGAAAAGTTTAAAAGTATTACGTTAGTACGTTAGTTCCGACTTCTTTGCCTTTGTTTGAGGTTCATAGGTACTGTGAGCATTCAAACCTTCTTGGTTTTTTTTTAACTTTATGGTATATCAATGAGATAAACTTTAATTTATATTTAGAAGAGATTATGTATCCGTTGGTTGATATCTAGAAAAAAATCGTATTATCAATATATTAATACGTGAATCGAAAACTTCGGATCCCTTTTCAAACATATTGGGCGCACTGAGGAGGGTGAGATTTGGCATAGTTAAGTTAATATTGATAAGGTGTTCAGAAAGCTAAAACAGTCCATTTTCGGCCACCAGACGACCACTAGTTAATATAAATACGCCTTCTACTGCTAATCCGTATACCTATAGAATCAGGCCAGTTGTTATAGTACCGGCGACGTCCGACATTAGTTCGGAAATAATGTTTATCACGGTACCTACAGTGTACAGTGATGGTTTAGTGGACTCATGACATCTTTTGTAAATTTTATAGAAGAAATATAGCGTACCGAGAAATAAAATCGTGCAAATTATTGTTAACACGATACTTATGGACGACAGATGAAATTTGAATTCCTCCACTGTCGCTGTGTTTTTAGCGGCGCTATTTTGATTGAGAAACACCTCCTCATTGGTTACTTTTGAGTTACATATTTTTGAAAGTCACTTTTAATATATC
Organism: Phlogophora meticulosa; assembly: GCA_905147745.2. Classification (NCBI taxonomy): domain Eukaryota; kingdom Metazoa; phylum Arthropoda; class Insecta; order Lepidoptera; family Noctuidae; genus Phlogophora; species Phlogophora meticulosa. The sequence continues at coordinate 10,255,803 of LR990522.1, read as the reverse complement.
TCTCACTTAACAGTTGCCGCGCAGAGCAAGGTCTATACTAATCGCGCACATGATTCAAGCCCTGTTTAGTGGCAGGGTCGCCATGTATGGTCGGGTGTCAGATAGAATGAAACATCCCAAAATATGGTGTAAGACTGCACTTTATTATGTGATTTTCATGAAAAAATACTACTACTCGTTGGCATAGTGCAGCAGGTGTTTTGACTGAGCGTGGAACCCATGAGGTGGTGGTTTCAATAATTGAGTTCGGCAGAATGTTATTGGATTTTCCATATTAAGTTTCTCAGTAGGTAGTCTGAAGATTGAATTTGTGCCAGGTAGATTTTGCCCATATTATTAAAAAAAAGTTATTGTGACTCAATTATTTTGGACAATGGAAACATAACTGGCAAAATGTGGGTGTACTAGAAGTAGGTACCTACAGCTTTGCCTGACCCTTCGGGCATTAAAAGCCTGATGTTAGAACATAAATTCACTGTATTTATAATTTTTGTTTCAGAATCCGAATCATAATAGAAGATAATCTACCAAAGGATCTCATTATTAAATAGTTTATTTATTGTACAGACGCCAGCACACCAAGCTATCAAAAACTGTTAAATTTTCCCAATTGCACAAGAATCTTATTCTTTGTAATAAAGTTGTAAAACTATCAAAGAAATTTGACAGACTGGGGTAGCTTGATGTGCTGGCCCTCGTACATAAGTACTTTGTACTTATTGCCATGATGTCGTCCCCTGTCAGTAGGCCACCTCTCATCTCTTATAGAGAACCCATAGGGTCGGAGGGGACGTCTGTGAGATTATGTGAGCAGAAAAAGTGGCATTCGACCTCCACACTTATAGTGTATTTCCAACGGGTTGCTGATTGCACATGCCATTGCTTATATAGTGACGTGCAAGTGCTATGTATTCCCGGCTTAAAACCCAAACCAGCCATATGAAAGATAAAAGACAAGCCTAATTACTTGAGGCTAGCAATAGGGTAGTGTCCTTAAAAATTGTGATTGGTTCGAAAGTTGGATTTCTCAAAAATACTGGACACGTATTTTTTCTTTTGTCACGTAAGCCAAAAATGACGACGATGTAGTCCGTTGAAATTGCGTGTGACGTCACGCAATGCTACACTTTTAACGTAATAGTGACGTCACAAGCCCCTTCTCCTGAACGTTGATGTGCTATATCATTGTCACTTTTTATTGATTTGAGTAAACAAAAAATACGTGTCCAATACCTTTTTAGTGGTAATTTTACTGACGGACTAAATAGACTTAATATATTTTTACCTACGCCGCATCCTTATTACAATCGCTTTCATTTTGACAGTTAAGTTTTTGTTATTTTTGTACGTTTAAAAATCTCATTGCTGCGCGTTGGCTGATACTATGGAAATTATTGCTAATGAGTAAGAGACAGAAAAAACTACAGTAAAGCGTAGCCAGCGTTTTACTGTTGTATGTAACCTTAAATATCTGTTCTTGATAAAGCGCTTCACCACCTATATTTTTAGTAATACGAGTATACGCTGATTTAAACAATCGCAGCAATTTCTCAGTGATTTAGTCAATGATCTTATATGGTAATCTGTTAATTACTTCTAAATGTTTAAGATAGATTTAAGTTTATTTTAAAAATAAGTAAGTGAGATTAAGTAGGAATTTAAATAAAATATAACATGAAAGTTTTCGTTTTATTTTCTATTCAAGATTGAAACGCTTATTGGATCGGTCGAATTATTGGTGAAGAATACATATTTGTTAAATAATGTATATCAAAACAAGGTGCACCATCAAAGCCTTTTCGCAATAATGTTAGAGGCACAGCCCGGTCCTACCGGAGGTAGCTAAATACCGCTATGCATATACATAGAGAAACTGCCTATCTGACCTTCACAACCTACGGAGCACTTACTGGGCGTCACGATCACCTTTTGTAAACTGGTTGTCAGACAGCTACCCGTAACGACTGTTAAAGATCTACCAGTTTCCTGAAGCGCAGAGGGCTCCCGATATGTAATGGATGTCCACCCATCCACCGGTCGACCTAAGCAAGCGTAGCATTACAAATAAATGTATGGGTTATGTTATAACTTCCCCATGTTTTTTTAAACATAAACGTTGGTGCGCACTCATGCGCTATGCAAACCACAGTTACTATAGCAAATTTATAGTAGTATAAATTTGCTTCGAATTACCATAAGGTTAACAGGTATTCAAATTGGCAAGCAATTTTAAGTATAAAGTACCAAAGTAACATTTCAAAAAGCTGTTTAATGTTAAGAATACAAATATAACAAAAAGACAACGGTGTATAAATTGCAGTAAAAGATGCAGTATTCATGCTTTTTGATCACATTTAAGTAGTATGTATGGATGTTCGTACATTTTTATCCAGTTCTAGCAAATTCTTCGCTTCCACAACTTTATTTGAGATGTTCACGAGTCATTGAGCTCTTGTCAGTAATGTCCCTGATGGATATGATACTTGTGATACTTTAATATGATGGCGCTGGCGTGTTTTTTCTATAATAAAGTCCCTAAAACAAAAGATCAAAAACAGTAAAAAAATATATGAGGTAGGTATTTGTGCATGGACCCGCTACACTAAATGCATGTGAAATTATCACTATCTTGTGTAACTATAACATACTCTGTAATTACGCAAAGTAAAACTTCTACAAAAAAATTGTGCGTTAACGCCATCTGTTAGCATTTTCCGGAACAACCTACAGGTTTTTCACTTTAAGTGGTTCGCGTACCGGAAGAGACAATTACCTCGATGAGTTACGTGCGAGTCTTACAAGATGGCGACACTGTCACCACAAATAGGCATTTCGTAGGTTTATCGAAATTTATTATTCGGGTGTAAATAAAACTAGTTTAGAAGGAAACTTTCGAGTGCATGGATCGTTACCAGATAATTGATTTGTACATGAGGTGTAAACTCAAACTTGTGTTTTAGGGTATTGTCACTTGGCTAACGCATGACTTTGCATTAGAAGTTCGGTAGGTTTAGATCACGTATTTACAACCTTTTTAAGTACCCTTAAACTAAAGTCTATACGTTCCATACTTTGAAGTTATATGTAACTTTATTTTTTTATTGTTTTACAAAACCTAATGAGGCCAATATAACGTAGTTTTCTAGGTCAGATACAATAATTGTGATACGCATTAGTGTTAATGATGTTGTGATAGTATCTCATCTAATAGTGTCATACGAGATCCCTTCAATTAACCAGCAGAGATCAAACAAGTGACACAGGAGTGCGGCGCGCTGCGCCCGCGCTCGCTGCGCCCGCGCCAGTCCGAGCGGACCCCGGCACCGCCACGCTCGACGGCTCGACCACTTCATCTCCACAAACGTAAATACTGAAACACACGTCCGCTTGCAACGCGCCGCCGCGCCGTCACCACGCTCCCGCGCCGGTTCAAGGACTCTACGTGTCCACTTCGAGGTGCTAACATAAAGGGCCTTTTCTGTCACGTATACGGCCACCTGATTTGTGTACAGTTTTTTATCTAAGCTCTTTCACCTTCAACACAAATATCTTATCTCACCCAGCTTCCGATTGGATTGTATTCGACGCTAGTGAGCGTATCGGTCAATGTTTGAGTGAAACGTTAGAATGAACTTTGGAAAATATTTAAGATGAAGACGCGCGATCGTCGAGCTAAGCAAGATTTTCGGGGAAAGCAGGACAAAAAGGGAGTGAAGCAGGAGATTTCACGCGGTGGAAAGCGCCAGACGAACAGTGCTAGTGCCATCGAGGCGGCGGCTGCGGCGCGCGAGAAAACCAAGCGATCCGGTGTGGAGGCTGTCAAGCTACACCTGCAGGTGACCGGTGACGTCGGGAGGACATCTAGATCTGCTACATCGGTAAGTTCATATAATTTAATACATACACACAACAGTCCCAAAGAAGTGAAGTCATTTAGGTACCTAATCTAAATTCATTGTCGTGTTTGCACATATTTATAAATATTAATGTGTTATTTTATAACTATAAATTAATTCACAAGGAAGGTATTATAAGCTAAATAGATGACTGTCGCAGGTCCTCGTGATTCTGACGTTCCTATGCTCAGTCGAGAATTGTAGACAAAACAATTAAATTAGCGCTTCCATGTAATGCTTACGCTTGTTAACAAGACTACAGCACGCTCATTGATGTAGGTACCACAAATTATAATACAATCGAACATGGTGAGACTGACAAACATCGTGTACCTCAGTACACCTATTGACTCTACTACTTACTACTTTCTACTAGCCTTCGGGATGCAATCGATTAAAAATATTTACAAGTATTTTATTTCTATGGGTATAATAGTGCCATTGAAAACGAGTAAATTCGAGACAGTTTTTGTATGGTTGTTTTTGTTTCTTGAAGGTCCAATGACTTGATATGCGATTTTATTGCTCTCAAGTGTAGGATCTATCTATTGCATGGGTTTGCACACTTTCTAACGTCTCGTTAGTGACGTGTCTTTCATAACTTGAGAACTGAGTATTATTCCTAAACGAATAATAGCACTATAAATACCATTTAGTTCAAAAAGGGACATAAGTTTCTGAAAAATGTTGAATTCAGTTGTCAGTCTATTAAATTTGAATACATGTACTGACCCTATTGTTATCATAATACCTAAGATAAATGATAAAATGCAATTGCTTTGACTTTGACAAGAAAACCATGTGATCCATTTATCACATTTACGAAGATCGTGACAAACGGAGATTAGGTACCTGCCGATGTGCCGGCTTATCACCGGCGGAATGACTGAACATAATAATTTTAAAACAAATCTCAGTCACCTGCTTACTAAAGTTAGAATTTTTCACCAACAAATATTATTATTAGAAATAAATGTTTAAAAATCATCGGAAGTTCTATTATAAATATTTAAGGCAGGACAATAATTCTGCATAGATATCAGAAGTGGTTACTTACATGAGCCCCTCTGTGGTTACAGAGGGGCTCATGGCAGAATATCGACAGCCACACAGGTGGCTACGCTTGCCAAGGTCGGTTCGAAAATTAGTGACCAACCTTAACATATCGGGACCCCTTGCCTTTGGTTGGCTGTCATTTATAAATCTTTGGTAGTCGTTACGAGTAGTCAGAATCCCGAAAGTCTAACAACTCCTAAGAGGATTGTGGAGATCAGATAGGAAGGCGGTCCTTGTAAAATACTAGTATTCAGCTGCATCCGGTTATATTGAAACCGACCCCAACAAATTTGGGACTAGAGAGATGATGATGAAGTGAAAATAGAAAAATGGGTACTAATTATAACTTGTGTAACATGTAATACCTGGCTGATAACCGCAGGTAATAACAGCTGTGAGAATAACATACTTGAAAATAAATCGTTAATTCCACTGAACAAAATTCACTGATTCTCGATAACAAACATTGAAAATTGGAAAGGTTTCGATAAGACTAGGAATAGGAAAATATCCGTTCATTTGCACTCATGGAAAAGTGGTAGGTACCCGTCTTATCATAATACAAAAGTGCATACTTATGGCTTAATTGTCTTTATTGTTCAATTAACTTATTAATTAAACCTAAGTTTCAATGTAGATCATTGATAAAATTCATTGACTGCAGACAGCGTCTGCATTGCGAGTATTCTTCGAAGCGTCATTTTTAATTTATCAAAGTGTATGCTAATGTTTTTTGCAAGTGTAGTGTAATAGTGGTTTCCTCGATATAAGTTGGCAATCGCAGTGCATTTAATCATACCATAACTAGTAAAAGAAAGTGGTGAAACCTGCCCAGCCAACTATCCAATATGCCTGACGCTAGAAACTCGTTGGTTAACGTTAGTATTACGATTTATTATGTGGTTTTACTTACATTTTTCCATTATTTACATTAGATAACACTACGCGGGTGTTTGTATGTAAGAAATGGAGTTTATATATAAATATGTACGATTTATGTTAACATGGACCAACATATACTTACTGGCTACTGAATCCATAAATAAATAAAAATCAATTGCGGCATGATCATCACTTGAGAATGACTCGAACTATTTAGTAGATTTTTTACTTTTTAACTGTCAATACAAGGATTTTAAGATGGATTTTCTTATTGAATTCACAGTAAAAGTCTGAAATTTGGATAGTACATGTATTTGATAATCTCAGTTACAAAAATGTCTGCACCCGTGCGAAGCCGGGGTGGGTCGTTAGTTGTTAAATGAATTAGGAGTACGGAAACACTACACTGTATGTCAAATTCCAGTATTAAATGCTAATAACAAACCCTTCTGAGATCATTTATGACGTGTTGACGCTCGACTAATCAGTAGCTACAGATTTGGCCATGGTGAAAACGGCCTGGATACTTTAGACAAGGTATTGAAGATAAGTTCTACATTAATTTTGTGTACCTCCTGACCTCATGTAATGATATGTGACGTGTCTTAAGGCAAACATTTTTAATTGATAATCCCTTTGATCCCATTGCCATGACCTGCATTAAATTATACTTGAAGTAAGACAGTAAACTCTTACTGCCAATAGTAAACTTCAATAATAAAGTTATTCCAACGTAGGTATGTCTTAACTAATTTAAACTAATATTATAAAGATGAAAGATTTGTTTGTTTGTGTGTTTTTTTGTAATGGATATACTCATTAATTATTAGCGTGTAACATAAGCTATATTTTTTTAAATTAAAAGCTTTAATGGTGGTGGAGGGATCATTAAAGTTCAAAGGGAAAAGTACGAAATAAACGCGGACGAAGTGCATTGTAATGTTACATATTTTCTTCTTCAAATAATTGAGTAACACTTACGAAAATCTGAAAGTATCCCTTACTTTCAGATTTTCGTAAGTGATGAAGATGCAACCCACGCTTTTTTCCAATCATATACATTTTTTCCTAATTTACACTTTTCTTAATCCAAATTTTTTAAATTTTATTTTCTATTTTTTAGTTGGATTTTTTAGTTTTTTAAACTATAATTTTTATTTATAAATAGATTATATTCGAAAGCATTATTTTAAATTATATAATCGTTCGAATTGTCGCTATATGCATACGTTAACGTTAAGCATACGCGCTTAGCTCATGTTGACGACACACTTTCCAAGTTGGTGCGTCATTTTAATCCTACCTACTAATATTTTCCTCATTTTCTTCTTGAATGTGGAGATATCTGGCCAAGAAATATCTTTGTACAGATATGTTGTCTCGTGATCGTGTTAATATATGCGATAAGTGAGTGGTAGAGTGGTCACACTCTTTAACCAAAGTGCCAGCCATAATCGACGTGCCACTTCAGATAACTGTAGTAACGTAGATTAGGAATGGTAAAAGTGATGGAAAGACCCACGAAAAAGCAAGGAAGAATGTTTTGCTTTTGCGAGCAGGAAAAAGCTCCTTGTAAAAGAGGTTGGTCAAGAGATGCTTCCTCTGCTATATCTTTAAACTACTTCAAACTTACTGCGCCGCGTGTCGTGGGTTCGATTCCCGCACGGAACAAATATTTGTATGGCCTACAGTTACTTGTTCCGGGTCTGGTTATTTGTGTATGTGACTATAAATGTTTGTAAACGCACCCACGACACAGGAGAAATTCCTAGTGTGGGGCAACGTTTTTAAAAAAAAAAAAAAAAAAACTACTAGATCAAATCTGCTCCAGTCCTGGAAATAATTTTACTCAGTCAACTAAGTGGTAGCTGAGCTGAATACTATAAACAGAGGCTAGCACATCAAGCTACCCCAATGTGTCAAATTTCATTGATAGTTTTTCAACTTTATCGAAATAGAAATAAAGTTCATATTTCATTGGGAAAATCTGACAGTTTGGAGTAGCTTGATGTGCTGGCGTCTGTACGTACCGACCGTAAATTCATAGCTACTAGTGGTCGCCCAGTGGTCTAAATTCGACCGCCTTAGCTATGCCAAAACCCACTCCTCCCTGCAAGTAAGGGGTACAAAGTTTGCTCTTAATATAAAGTATCTTTAAGTTATACAGATTTCTTACAGATTTAAAAATCGTACGATTCTTCTGTAGAGATTTGTTTCTAAAGATCCTTCGATTACTGTAGTAATCACCACAGTGAACAATTAGATTGACAATTAGGTACCATTCGTTATTGTATTGTAAAGATCTAGCAAATTGTTAAATTGCTGTGACCATGTATTGCAAATTCAAGCGCTTATCTGCCATGCGGCTCATAAAACTCACATGTGACGGCCATTCCATAACAACTCAGATTTGCTTGAAATTCTACGAAGGTAATTTTGCAAAATTACTTGTGTATGTTTTTTTCATATGCCTATGTAAGGTACATTTCCCGCCTGGCTGAAAACAAAACCAGGTTATCGCTTTATTATTGACGCATATAGACCGGTAAATAAGAACACGATAGCTGGTTTGACAAGAGACAAATTGTGCGTAATATCTATAAGAAGCTGTGATCACCAGTTCAAAAGAAAAATTGAAAACGTATTTTCTTTTTTCTCTTAATTGACTAGAAAACATGCTTGAACACGAAACATTATGCCTATTAAAACAACGAACATATCACGATAACTATAGGATTACTCAAGTGAACAAATTATGTAGCGGCTTCTTCTTTTCTTTGAGTAGTGTATCACTGGTTACTGGTGGCCTTTAGTACGTAATCCATCATACTCAGGAATCAATCCCAATGCCGTCATTAGAAGTAAACAAACACATTTTGATACGACAAGTATTCTCACGTGATAAAAAGCCAATGTGACGGCCACTTCAATCTGTCCAGCTGGTTAAAAAAATATGAGATTATCAATGAGATATATTTTAAACAAGCACCTATGTTGGTATAAAACTATCATTCCATCATCCGTTGCAGTTTAGACAAGTGTCCGCGTATGTTAACAGGTACTAAAGTGAACAAATAACTAGTAATTATGAATTAGTTCAAGCAATTTTCTTGTTTCTAATTGTTTGCGGTAAGTTAACTTCGGTAGTGTTAATAAGAAAATTGCACACTTGGTGGGCGCTTGGTGGATTGTACAAATATTTTGAGTAAAGGTATGTAAATATACTTATGTAATTAGTATTGAATTGTTCTAACTATGCTTGATTAATAACATATCGTGACATAAGATCAGGCCTGTATTCTCAGCAGGGTGAGGCAGAAGTGTGCTTATACACAAAAGTACACTCCCATTTCTCTAGCAATGTTTAAGTCACATTTATTAGGGCCCGGGGCACATCTATTACGATTAAATGACAAAAGTCAAACTATCGGCTGTTACTGAGAAATCCCCAATGCAAAAACCCGATGCCACTTTGCTCGCCCTGGAAATCGAACCCAGTACTTCTTCATGCTCAGCAGTAGCAATTGCTACTTTACAAACAAGGCATAATTTTTTTACATGAAGGAAATTAAAATAACACATTAAATATAAACTTACCTCACAGTAGACAGTTGTGTTATCTAATCTGCAGATCTTGGCTCGTAAGTATAAGTACCACATGGTAAAAGAAAAATACAGATCCATATTTTGCTTAGCTAAATATTTTTATCAAGTTAAAGAACATAAAAACAAAAATCGTCAAACTTATGTATTACATATTATTATGTAGAATGTGTCAATAGGATCGTGTGTGTACGTAAAAAATAACACGTCGATTTCGAAAAAAAGGTAATGAAACTGAAGATCATAGTCTAACCGGATGTGACAAAGTTTAACAAAGCTATGCAAATTCGTGCTTTTACCATATTATTTACCAATTTATTAATTTTGTCGTCATCAACATGGCTTTACAAAGTCGTGAAAATGCATTTAGTGAATGTATTGTTTAGATTAATGTCTGAAAGTCGTGAAACTCGTGTTACGATGCGGATTCTTTCGGAGTAGGTAGTTTTTTTTTTATCTCATTCTTACTCCTTTACTTGCCTATTCTTGTTATCTTAACTTTTTTTATTCGTTTTTTGAGAATGTCTTTAGAGACGATTCGAAGAAACGATGGATGGATTGTGTGAAAGATGATATGGCTAGAAAGGATGTGACTTTTAAGAAGACGACAAATAGAGATGTATGGAAGAAGAAGATATACCAATCAATTGCGATAAGGGCAGGCGGGTAATTCTTTCTTTTTTTTTAAAACGTTGCACCACACTAGGAATTTCTCCTGTATCGTGGTTGTGTTGACAAACAATTATACTCACATACTCAAACAGCCAGACCTGGAACACCACCACCTGTTGGCTATAAAAATATTTCCGAAATTCGAACCCACGACACGCAGCGCGACATCCAATCGCTCAGCCACTGCGCCAACCGTGCCGTCAATTACGATGATGATTCGACAGTCGACATTCTCAATTTATATTTTGTAATTCCAAAGTTACGACTATTTCTACTTACCTAGGTAAGTCTGACATAACAACAGCTGTAAATGCCTAATCAAGATAACAACACGGAATGACAAGTAGTTAAGTAGGAGCTTAACAATCAAACACTAATGAGTAAATGCAATTTAAACTCCAGTGCCTACGATTACCTATACTGATGTTTTTTACGATGAAGACTCTCCCCCCGGACCGCCGTAAGGTGTAGACGTGCCACCAGTTATATACGCAATTATTTTCCCATACAAATAAATCATTTTGAAAGTTTTAATTCGTCACAATAAATAGGAGTGCATAATTACCGAAGAGTTCACAACAACGTCAGCTACGTTTCGCGGCACGGTGAGTCAGTGACAATAATACTTACTCCTGAGATCGTGTGCGCCTGGTACCTGAGCCCCTACTCCTGCGAAGACTACGCCCAATTGAAGAGTAAGATCCAATAATTACTAATTACTGCGCGGGCGCACCTCCTCCACGCTTTGGTGACGCACAGGCCACATCCCACTGTTGAGTGATTAGACAACAGGTCTAATTAGTGGCCCACCCACCTGCGTATGCTCCAATTATACCCGAAACTTCGTCGTCATATACGCATATCTGAGTACATTATTTTAACTTTTACTAAGCGCACCGGCGATTACACCTTTTCTAGTTTCTGGTAACTTAGTAATCATGAACTCCTTAGTAAATAAATCTCTATCAGACACGGAAATTAATTTACTGGACAATGAGAATAAGACGCCGCCTAATTATGTAGTCAAACGGGTAAAGAGAAGCTGGGAAGATACCATGATTAGTGATCAGCTTGATGAATTTAAAAAAGAGATGAGAGAAATGATGACAATTTTCTCAAGTAAACGTGAAAACGAGATACAACAAATTACTCTCACTCTGAAAGACATTCAGCAATCCAATCTCAAAATTGAAAGCTCAATCTCATTCGTAACTGCACAGAACGAGCAGCTCCAAAAAAAAATAGACAAACTAGAAATCCAGGCCAAGGAAGATAAGAAATACGTCACTTTGCTAGAGAACAAACTTGAGGAACTTCAAATGGGTTGTCGCAAATCGAATTTCGTTATAAATAACGTACCGAAAAAACCAACTGAATCAAAGGAAGACCTCGTAGAAATGGTTATGTCCCTTTCCCAAAACATAAATTGCACGATCAGCAAATATGATATTAGGGACATATATAGAGTACGTGGAAAAAACCTGGAAACTCAAAAGTCGCCTATTATTGTTGAGACTGGATCTACACTATTAAAGGGTGAAATTATGAAACTGGGAAAAGCCTTCAACTTAAAACACAAGTCCAAGTTATGCTGCAAACACCTAGGATTTAAGACACAAGAAGACACCCCTATATTCTTATCGGAACACCTGACCCCTAAAGGGTCCCGCCTACACTTCCTCGCTCGCGATTTGACTAAAACTGGAGCCTACAAGTTCTGCTGGACCGCCTATGGCAAAGTCTATCTTAAGAAGGACGAGCTATCGCCAACTTTAGCTATTAGAAGTGAAGAACAGGTACATCAGCTAATATTAAAAAAGTGACTATTAGATCACAACTCTATGTTCATCCAATACCTAACTCTAAAACTAATTATGCTATTGCCCTATATTATTCTTTTGTTACCTACTCTTTGTTACTGTTATATATCATCTTGTATTTTGTTAATTAACCACGTTTCCATAGATACCATAACAAGTTATTTTTTTACACATACACTATATAACACTTTTTCTGAACTTTACACACACAAACTACAAATACATCACTTATTTACTCAAATTCATATTATACATCTACTACACGACCTCACATCATCATTCATACAAACGTTATTACTGCTGCGCTATTTATACAAAACCACTTCTATTGTCTTTAACCCAGCCCGACTACAATCAGCCTATATTTTTTCTGTAAATCTTGCTCGTGACGACTATTCTATTGGAACCATGTTAAATGGGTGACAACCTACAAACCATAAATGAAATTGACAATATTGAAATAGCTCGTACAATGGAATGTGATTGCTCTGAGATCTCTAAATACATTACAGTAAATAAAAATGATTTAACGATTGTCTCTCAGAATATTAGAAGCGTTTACAGTAACTTCGATGATTTCTCCCTTCTGTTATCTACTTTTAAATTTCAAACTGACATCATAATTTTAACAGAGTGTCGACTAAACGATAACAAACCAATTCCTAAACTAAATAATTACCACTGTTTTGCTTCTACTCGACATTTAAACCAAAATGACGGAGTAGTAGCCTATGTTAGGGACACATTGAAACCAAAAGTAAAGGAAATAAAGTTGGCCCAAGCGTCCTGTCTCCAGGTAGATGTTCTGAATTACCATATTTTGTGTATATACCGCTCTCCATCAAACACAAACACTGACAATTTCATTGAATCTCTTTGCACTCACCTTGATACTATAACATCGCAAAAAAACATAGTTATAGCGGGAGATATAAACATTAACATTAGAACTAAAGACATAGAGACGCCACAGGACAGTAAAAATAGAGTGAATTATTTAAATATGTTGTCATTACATGGTATACTCCCTGGACATACATTACCCACTAGGGAAAGGAATTGCTTGGATCATTTTATGATAAAAATTAACAAAAAAAAGGTGTCCGTATTTATCGCTATCCTTCATACCACTGTCACTGACCACTACACTACTTTTATGTCACTGCGTAAGCAAAAATACACACAAGTTGCAAATAAAACCACTACTCGTATAAATTTCGAGCAAGCTTTAAATCAAATACGTGAAAAAAACATTGCGGAATTATTGTTCTGTGACGACCCCAATTTATTGACGGAGATACTCATTACTGAACTAACTGAAACAATTAATCTCAACACTACCACAGCTAAAATTCCAAACAGTAAACGTATAATTAAACCATGGATAACCCCAGGCATACTTCGTTGTATTAAGAATCGGAATAAATTGCAAAAGATATTTAGAAGTGACCCACACAACGAAGTAAATAAAATAACATACAATCGGTATAGAAATCACTGCAACGGACTCATAAAAAAAATTAAAAGAAAACATGATCGAGAATTACTTGCTAAGTCAAAATCAAACAATAAATTGCTTTGGAAAAATATTAAAACAATAACCTACATAAATAAATCTAAAAGCCAAAACATTGAACTAACTAATATTAAATCAACCCCTATTGAATCGGCTAATTGTATTAATGATTATTTCGTAAATATTGGCAAACAGCTGGCCCAACACATTCAACCTAGCGCAAATAATGACCCTAACTATGTACCTGATCGACTGTCAACACAAACTAATTCCTTTGTACTCTTGGACACAGGACTCAATGAAGTAGACAGAATCCTGATGAACCTAAAGTCGGATAGTGCCGCTGGCTGGGACAATATCCCCACAAGATTTTTAAAGCATATACGCGAGGTGGTTGTCCCAATTATAGCACATCTTGCAAATCTCTGTTTTAGAGATGGTGTTTTCCCAGCTTCCCTTAAAAAATCTATTATTACCCCGGTTCACAAGGGTGGGGACAGAGACGATCTCAACAACTATAGGCCGATATCTGTCCTTCCAGCTATATCGAAAATCTTGGAGAAATTAATAAATAGTAGACTTCTTAAATTCTTAGATAAATATAAAACACTATCCAAAACACAATTTGGTTTTAGGCAGAATATATCTACCGAAGACGCAGTTACCGCCTTAAACTCGCTAGTTACCAATCAACTCGATAAAAAAAAAAAATGTTTAACCATCTTTCTGGATCTTAAAAAGGCATTTGACACCGTCTCTGTGCCAATCCTTGTGAACAAACTAGAAAACATTGGTGTAAGAGGAACTTCACTCAACCTGCTTAAAGATTATCTCTCTAACAGGATGCAAAGGGTTAAGCTGGGGCAATACGTTAGTGATGATGCAGAAGTGTTGTACGGCGTGCCTCAGGGTAGTGTTTTGGGACCCACACTCTTTTTAATATATATAAACGACCTCTGTAATATGAAAATTAATAACGCCAAAGTCTTTTCTTATGCAGATGACACTGCTGTCGTTTTCTCGGGGAGTTCCTGGGATGACGTACAGCAAAGTGCGTCATGTGGTATGGCCCAAATTTCTATATGGCTAAATAATAATCTACTGACGTTGAACACCTCAAAAACTAATTATATATGCTTTAGTATATGTAATCGCACACAACCAGATAGGGACCTCACAATTAAAGTTCACAAATGTGGTGACACTCAAAGCGAAACCTGTGACTGCCCTACCATCAATAAGGTCACCCAAACTAAATATTTGGGTGTCATGATTGACCAGAGATTATCTTGGTATCCTCATCTTGAGCAGGTCTCAAATAGGATTCGCAAACTCAGCTGGATTTTTAAAACACTGAGATATGTTGTTCCAAAAAATGCTACTGATACCGGAGACCCATTTGGAAATCTATTAAAGGATATTTATATTGCTTTAGTGCAGTCTGTTTTGGTGTACTGCATCCCAATTTGGGGAGGGGCAGCTAAATCCAAATTTATTACTGTGGAACGAGTTCAACGAGCCCTAATAAAAATCATGTTCTTTAAAAGGATTAGATTTCCCACCGAGAGTCTTTATCAGATAAGTGATTTGCTTTCGGTGAGAAAACTTTACATTGTTCAGACTATTTTGAAAAAACACAAAGAGCTGCCTTATGATACCGCTATCTTATCAAAAAGGAGGAAAGATGTTATAGCACCGATTCCTCAAACAAAAACCAGGTTTTGTAGCAGGCAATACGAGAAACAGTCATCTCAACTCTATAATAAAATAAATAAAGAAATATATGTCTACACCAAACAATTTCTAGAATGTAAAAAACTTGTAATCCAATGGATAAAACCACTATCATATGAGGACACTGAGGCCCTCCTGCAGCACACATCATAACTCGAGTGAGTTATGATGTGTGTTGTGATGATTCATGCACACACTTACTCTCATGCACAACCTTTACAATTACACACATACAGGTCACACACACACACACATCCTACACTAACATACATCCCATAACACAGATCACATAATTATGCCCACCTCACCTCACATTACATACACAAAACGCACACTAAGTTATATTAAATCTAATCTAATCTAATTCTTAAAATTGTAATTAATTATAAATAGTAAATAGTAAACAATGGCATTTATTGTGTACATTATGTAAATTTAAGTTACGGAAGAGGGGAGTGTCCTAATACAGGCATTTACTTGCTTAAAGGGACACTTCTATCACTAGTATGTAGTACAAGTTTGTTAAAGAAAATAAACTATTTGTATTTGTATTTGTATTTGTATTTGTATAGACTGTAGGTAGTACTTACTATACAAATCCTAGATATTCTGATAACCGAGTCGCACATCATACAAAGTAAAAGTTAAAATATTCTAGCGCACTTAAATGAAACTGGCTAAGTGCGTGTCGGACTTCGCACATTTAGGATTCCGTACCAAAAGTATTGACCCCAAAATCAAGTTGGTTGTAAAAGAAAAAACTGAGGGTATTTCAAAGAAAAAAAAACGTATTTCCAACATATTGGTATTTGTTAGTAAAATATACGTAATAATATACACCATCACCAAATTTCACAGGGAATTTGAAATTGGGAAGTTAAACAATTCAGTACAACATTTTTTTTAAGTCGTCGTTGGTGTTTACTCGATCCTTTGTTTTTAAATTTAAAAAGTTTTGACAACTGATTGCTTATACTATAAAAAAATTATGAATGTAGCTCCAACCGTTCGGCTGTTAACCTATGTAAGTGACAGCAATAGGGCTACGTTGGACCCTTCGGTTATGGAACCCTAAAAATGAATATCTTTAACTTGGGTCTTATAAATCTGAGAGGTGCTTACACAAGGATCAAGTTTTCTTTAAAAGTTTAATATAAATAGATCAATTACGAGTTTCCTGAAAGAATCATGTCGGAGACCCATACCACAACAGTTATCAATTCATGCACTTACGTCTGTCTCACCTACGAGCATGCGTAGTAACACCGTATAGTTCGTGCTCTTACGCATTCTGTGTGTGCTAGTCAAGTGGATAGGCAGTAACGTTCTCTTGTTTAGTAATTAAAACAGAGTGCTTTTCCCTATGTGGTTTCGTGCACTGCAGCATTTATTGGTATTGGGAGTCTCATATTCACGAGTACGTATACATACAGGCATATTGATGAGCATATAGGTGACCAGGTGTCATTATACTTTTCCGGGTTCCACACACACAACTTTAACTTCTTTCTTCGAGTCGGCTCATGGAGGACTATCCTATTGCGTTCGATGTTTTTCAATCTAGTCATAATAATTCCTATCACATTCACATGATGCTCTTTTGTCATGGGTGCAATACAGATGACAGATGCTTTATCAGGGGTATAGATATCCGTTCCACCAGCCTCCTCTTGACAGATAACATGAGGCTGTGAAAATCTACATAAGCCTTAGGGATTACGTATCGCAGACAGTAGTTAAATCATGTTGGATATCGGTATTTTTTTTTTATATTATTTTTGCTAAGGAAAATAAAAGGTAAACAATTATTTGAATTTCAATTATTTTGTATAAATACATACATAAACTCACGCTTTTTCCCATGGCGGTTGGCAGAAACTATAGAACGCTACGCTGCTACAATCCTTACATACTTCTTTTGCTTAGTTTACGTTCATACATCTG
Organism: Phlogophora meticulosa; assembly: GCA_905147745.2. Taxonomy (NCBI): domain Eukaryota; kingdom Metazoa; phylum Arthropoda; class Insecta; order Lepidoptera; family Noctuidae; genus Phlogophora; species Phlogophora meticulosa. The sequence continues at coordinate 10,238,680 of LR990522.1, read as the reverse complement.
GTCATACACTCCCGACAGTTGCGAATACCTACTGACTTTTTTGAAGAACACCTCCAATAAGGTCAGTGTATATCCTTCTAGGGCATCCCCTCCCGGCGCTTCCGCTTACATCTGCCATTTAAAAACATTTTTCATCAGTTGTCTTTACTTCATCCTCTCAACGTGACCAAACCATCTAAGCATACTACTTTTTCCGTCTTTGTACATACCTACCTACATTACCCAAGTAACATCACAAAATTCCTTCGAAATTCGAACGATATCGATTTCAGTTTCATAAAAGTAGCTCATGGGAGTCGAAGTGCATTTTACAGAATAATACCAGAGAATATTTCCATTCTTGTAATGCATATAGTTGGTATGGAGACAAGTAAGCCTAATTGTTCCACTCAAAGACGGAGCACGTGACGTCTCCTTAATTTTCCTCCTTCCGCTTTACATATTATTAAACTGGATGCCGTCATGTGATCGTTTGATTGCTTCAGATCTAACTTCTCAATCAAAACGTTGAAAGATATTTGTGTTAATAGTCGTATTTATTGAACCTGTGTCGATGGCGACCGCGGCGGTGCATTGGAATAACAATGAAACGAAGTCAACTGCATCAGACCTCTATAGTTTATGTGTATAGAATGCAAACCTTGTAATAAAAACCAAATTCTTGTAATAAAAAATATTAAATATACACAGATGAATTTGATAGGCAGCTGGCGGCTGTTTTCTTATTAAAGTGGAATGCAGAGGTTGACTTGATAAAAAAATATGATTTTCCAATAATCCGTTACCAACTCAACTAATGGTGCAAAATTGTAACTCTTATGTTGCGACTTCTTCTGCTTGTCACAGATGCTTATTTCAGCAACCACTCATCCTATCGACTTGAAATTTTAAAGTGTTTACAGCAAATAAATATACATATGCAACAAATAGACATACAATGCTTAAACACTAATTGCTTAGTAACTGGGTGGTGGAGGTCAGATAGGCAGTCGCTCAATGTAAAATAGGTATTTATGGAAAAAACAACCTAGGCAGATGTAGAAAATGCTTATAAACTTACATAGCAAGTGAAAGAATACAAAATATTGTAATTTTCACGATACGAGGCGCAGTGGGAAATTTAAACTGGGTTAACTAGGTCAAGTGGGGTGGCCTGTATATTTATTTTTATTTATTTATTTCGCACTTTGATTATTAGATAAAAATGTCCGTAAAAATATCCTAAATGTAGTTGATGGAGGTATATGTAAATATTACATGCCTTTAGACTACCAACGCATCTTAATGAGAAGCGGTATTTCTCATGACCTAATCAATGGTCTACGGTTTGACATTCAATGCGCGTCATAGACGTAGATAATGTTGTGAGATTATGACTAGAGGAAACAGATGACAAAATAAAAATACTAGGTAGCCTCGACATGCAACAAGGAGACTACGAACCTAAATATAATAATTATTATATCCATAATGTTGAAATCATTCTAAATGAAAAAACTAGGTATTAAAATAGCCGATATAAACCAAAAATCATGTATAGTATATGTACCATTTGGAACCTTAGGTACCTTGTGGTCTCAAGATATTATCAAATATTCAGGAAGACCAAGTTTTCTCTTCGTTTGTCACATTCACAATTTAATCAAAGCAGCTGAAATTTTGCCCTAAATTTCAGCTGAATGTCAATTAATTCAACTTTTAAATAAAATCTGGATGATTCAATTAAAAGTTGAAGCTTAATGAATAATTTAAACTTATGTCATACGTGTATATAAGGCCCAAATTCAGTTTAAGCGGTGATGGAAAAATTCAGCAAAGGCTTGGGATACTCAAAGCTAACCATGTCGCCTAAAGTCCCTATTAAGTAATATTTGAGTGCGATTTTAATATTTCATGAATACTTAGTAATTTCATTTTGCTCTCACTCAGGGAATTTCATATGTTCAAACGATGAGGGCGACGCCCGTTACTCGCCTCCTAATGTACCCTCGTAATATCACAAGACGAGATTGTAAACGACTTAAATATATATTTTATATGTATGAATAACCTCAGATACATCAGAGGACGACAATCAATGTAAATACAACGTCGCTGATTGCAGTTTAGAAAAATCATGCACTGTAAGTGGTCACTGTTCAATTTTAACAACCATTATTCGATGATTCAAGAAAACGACCCATTACACTATTAAGGGCCACGGACTTCTTGGAAATTATAGTCCTACTATGTAAATATAGTCATCATATTTACCATAACATGCTAACACAACGTTGAGCTTCATCTCTTTTGTTTACATAGGGAAGTATAAAACCAATGATAGAGGTGGAAATGCAGCAGTAGCGTCTAAGCTTCTATGTTTTCAACTCGTTTTCCGGGTGTTAAACGGCCACCATCTCGTGACTCGATAGAATTAACACTAACCTCATAATAAGTGAAACAAAGACAATCCTTATAGAGTCCAAGAAACTGACGTCAGCTTTTGATCGGTATTGTGAACTGGTGCTTTACAAATAGGTGTGAATTCAGGGTGGCCACGTGTTCCCTAAAAAAACTGAGGTCGTGTAAGAAGTGTAAACGTGAGTTATTGTCGAGTACCCTTAGTCGGGGCGAGCACGTAGCCAGTCAGCTGACGAGCGCCGAGATCCCGCCGCTGTGCCGCCGCGGCAGTCCGCACCGTCCACACACGCGCTGAACTCTCGTCTCGTCCTTACCCTTATCGCAAAAGGTATGGCCTCGTGATTGGGGGATCACGCCTGTGATCACCTGCCGCCGTCGTAGTCGCGAGATAGCATGCTATCAACCGTTTGGATCAAATGTTTATTGTGCCTGTTTATTATTGTATGTATCTGTGATGTAATTTACGACGTTCGGCGTTATATAGAAAAGCGATTCGAATCACATCACTACTTTTAAGTTGAAGTACGTTGTTTGACCATGTGCCTGACTAGAGTATCCGCGTAAATGGGTGGTATGTAATATTTTTATCGTGAATATTGCCAACGCTTTTTTGTCAAAAGTGAGCAGTGTGCTTTTCGTTATTATTATAAGGTTGTGTTCTTTTTTTATTTTTCTTTATTAATTTCTATCCATTGAGTAAATACAACACATGCGATTCAAATGAAATTGTTATCTCAAATTTAGTGAGTGATTAGCACAGCAAAAACTTTTTAAACCAGTTCTTGTTTTGTTTCGAAGAGAACCTACATCGACACTACTACGAATCGAATCATTAGCAGGAGTATATTGTTAAAAGATGTGGATACCTGTAGGTACCTGATACCTAATTTTGAACGTTACTATAATGTTAACATAATATCAAATAATACACCCAGTCATTGATTTTATTATGGTACTGTTTTTAACAACTTTCATCATTCAGTAAAAATATTTTAGTACTAAAATATCCATATTTAAACGAACACACATTTATAAATTTTTACAAAGCGTCAGATTTCAAATTTATGAAATGTAAGTCGGATCAGGATAACTGAGTTCTGGTGGTAAAAGTAAGCTATGCATACTGAACATAACATACATTTACAGTCATAACGAGCTTGTCATGGCGCCACATAAACTAAGGAATATATTTTGATTGAAATGAAGATCCCCATCCCACGATGACAAAACAAAGGGACTTATTTGCTCGTTAAAAATAAGATACAAATTTTCCATTAGTATTGTCGTAAAATCACTAGGAATGTTGTCATAAAATATGGTAGGCCAAGTGAACTCAATGGTACGAGTATATTTATATAAATAGCAAGATAAAGCGAATAATTTATTATTGATCTGTAAGAAAATGATGTGAAAACATGCATAGGTGTTAATTTCTAGGCCCATTTACGCGATTCTTTATTTTCAATTGGTAGAGGAAGCCGCCATGACAAGTTGAAACATCTAAAATAATATGATTCTAATCCAACTAATATGATATTACATTTTTAATAATAATACTGTAACGTCATGGTGAATGGCTGGCGTTTCGAGGAACTGTCTTATGTAAATTTTGGCCTTCAATTAGTACTGATTCTCAGCCTTATTTGAAACATGAATTTGTTTTTTTTGGAGTGCATGCATAGATGCTCTCTCTGTTCATTTCCTCTCATGGTCCGTTGGGACGCAAACGGACAGGACCAACAGCTTTATTTGCCAAACTACGTTAAATTTGGACTCCTATTGGAATGGGAATAATAGAACTTTTTCAATTCTTTCACTTAGTATGTGGATATATATATAATGGATAATATTTTTTTTACTCTGTCAAATTTTAAGACGAAAGCATTATCATTGCCATTCAACGTGGCAATGCTGCCAGCCTTCTGGGCACTTTTCCCGTTGACAACGATGCGGATGAATTTTTTAATGCCCTATGATTATTTATTTTATTTTATTTCTTCATATATTAATAATTGTATTATTTTAATTAAATAAAAAGAGTTTAATACTTCTACAATATAAGAAAAAAAAAAAAAAAGTCGAAAGCATTAGTAGTTTCTTTAAATAACAAGTATGATAGAAGATATAAAGTCGCACCAGAACCGTGTTGGTACGGACTCTAAAAACAAAAAAGCATAACATAAAATAATAATTTGTAAAATAAGTAAGAACCCAATACATTAAAAATATAAAAAAACACTTTTGTATTCGTTTCCTACAGAATTTATACTTAAATAAGGAAAAAGTTTTAAATTTCTTGCCCATTCATGATGGTGTGTTATGTATTATAAATGGGTTCTGTATCTGTATCAAGCATTAATTCATTGATTAAATTAAGTTCTTTACATACGTAAGTAGGTACTATTAATAGGCATAACAATAGATTTTGCATATCTACGTAAGAGATTGTCAGTGGATTAATACGTAATATACAGCCATGGATTATCTGTACAACTTAATGACCCGTTTAATTTTAATTGTTTTAAGGGCTCGATATCATAACGGGGGTAGATATCATACCATTATTATTATTCGAGAATATTATTAAAGCATGAGGTATGCTTAAGAAATTTTATTCAATTTCTATTTAACAGTATCGAGTACACTTGTGACACATTGTTGAGTGACATCATGATCAAATAATAATAAACTTTATTCGATTTAGTAGATCGATACTTCGATTAAACAGTATTGAGTACACTTGTGACACATTATTGAGTGACAACACGATTGAAACGATAATGTCAGCAAAGCGCCACCGATCAAACAAAATTGTTCGATAAAATCGATTCTTAACATTAAAATCAGCGGTCGTCTGTCAAATCTTGACAAGCCATGACGACTTTACATTTCCTTAAGGTTATTCGGTCATTTTTTCATGATTTTGGACATGCCTCAGGGCTCAGGCGCTGGTCAGCATTATCATCCCCTTTTCTCACACAGATACGAAACCAAACCAACATTATTCTAGGCATTCCTTGAGGCATATTTGAACCTATTTTTCGGCTCGAGTGGAGCCTGACTGGATGATTGGTGAAGGAGACCGACTTCTTACGGGGTCCATATTGTGTTGAGGGTCGTCATTCGCCATTGTTTAAAATAAAACTGAATTTAAATCGAAATAATTTTAATAATAATTACAAATGATTATAAAATAATAATAAACACAAACAATCATAAAACTATACTAATAATGATGTGATTCAGGCGTGATCTGTGTCACAATTAGAGTTGTGGACGGGGCGCACGCTAGAATCGGAATGACCGCACGTACTCGGCGCTCCGTCTTATAAATGCCGATCCCTTCCACAACTCGCCTGATTCACTGAGTGGTACGATGACGTCGCAGCGTTCCGTTTCTTTTCACATGGCAATAATTTGCTCACGCCGACACGGCCATTCTGCTAAAAGGTCGTCCCTGACCTTATAACCTTGTAATATGAGAAAAGATACCACAGTATTAAATCATCACATGATTACTACCTACTAGATCCTTGCTTTCAACTCGAAACACATTTAGAGTAAGGAGGCCCCTGTCCTCAACAAACTCGTAACAAAAACATCAAAAATTTGGAGGCCCCTGTCCTCAACAAATTTTGTCAGTCTCATAACACAATAGAGTAAGGAGGCCCCTGTCCTCAACAAACTCATAATAATAACATCAAAAATTTGGAGGCCCCTGTCCTCAACAAATTTTGTCAGTCTCATAGAGTAAGGAGGCCCCTGTCCTCAACAAACTCAAATAGATCATTGCCATGACGGGTATGAAATGTAAGTAGTGTAACGTACCTTTATTGTTGTGCATTCATTCTTGCATCAGGACACTGGTACACTGACTATCTTGATTTTGTTCTGGATCGGTATTTGTAGAAGATTCCTGTGGCAAGGAGGTTTCTCCTTCCGACGTTAAAGAATCATCTTCCGCCGACACGGTATCCTGGTTGATGCATATTCCAGGTTTTGGTGCTAAACGTAGCTGGTCATGAGCTACTTTCTTGGGTCTTCCTTTGCCTGTTATCTTCTTAAGTTGGTAGCGATCATTAGGTAAAACTTTCCAAACTTCATAAGCATTTGGGAACTTTAAATCGAGTCCAATTTGACTTCTGGGGTTAGTTTTAAAAAGAACTATCTCTCCTTTTTGAAATCTCTTTACTTTCGCTTTTCCTTTATCGAATCTTTCTTTGTCATTCTTTCCTCTTGTCTCAATTTTCCTTTGTACGTAGTTGTCAAGCTGATTTCGATCTACTGTGCCTTCTACTTCATTAATTAAAGATAGCAATTCGGCAGGTACAGCACATTGCCTTCCAGTAAGAGCTTTAATTGGACTTACGTTTGTGGTCTTGTTCTTGGTACAGTTTATTGCCAATTGCAGTGCATCCAAACCTTTTTTCCAGTCTTTTGTCTCGTAGTTTCGGATGATAATCAAACCATTTTTGACAACAGCCATTATGCGTTCGACTTGTCCGTTGGTGCGACTTACCCCAGGTGCAATAAAATGTTGATGAATACTATACTGTTTACAGAATTCTTCAAATTCAGCTTTAAATGCAGTATCTTGATCGCTTATGATTTGCTGAGGGGCTCCAAAGAGAGCTACGACATGTTTGAGAGCGTTAAGCATAGAACTTGCAGTTTTATTTGTTGCGTAAGTTAAGGTCACGAACTTCGTATAAGCGTCGACAATAACGACGACATACTCGTGCTTATTGTTTCGTTTTGTAAGGTGGCCAGTCATATCAATATGAATGGTATCAAAAGGAACTGGTTTCTTTTCTATGGGATACATTTGTACTTGTCTAGCGCCCGAGGTTCCCTTACTTGTTTTGCAAATGATGCAGTTGTCGATGAATCGCCTCACTGTTGTGCTCATTTCAGGAAACCAGTAACTTTCACGAATCTTGGCGAGTGTCTTCTCCCACCCGAAGTGTTTGAGTGCAGTGTGGTAGGCATTAATGATGCTCCATTGGTAGGATTTTGGAATTATTTTTTTCCATTTCTTGCATCCGGGCTCATCCTCATGGCATTGACGTTCTAAAACAAAGTCATGAATGCGATAATCATTAAATTCCTCACCTTGCTCCAACCTTTTTATCAGATCGGCCAACTCCTTGTCACGTCTCTGTTCAATCTTGAGCCAGGTGTCAATATTCTGGGTTAGATTAATACACGCCGCAGGGTTTCGGCTAAAGTAATCTGCATGCTTCATACGGTTTCCTTGGCGATATTCGACTTTAAAGCTGTAGTGTTGCAAAAACGACCACCATCTATGAATCCTGGGTAGAAGTTCATGTTTGTGAGATGACAATTTTATGGCGTTGCAGTCGGTGACAATGGTAAATGTTCTGCCATAAAGATATTGCCTAAAATGTTTAATCGCTCGAACTATAGCCAGTGTCTCAAGCTCGTAACTATGATAATGACTTTCTGGTTCTGTGGTCCTCATGCTCATGTACGCCACAACATGTTGCCGGTCATTTTTTATTTGAACGAGAACAGCACCAAATCCCGAGCTGCTTGCATCAGTATGGAGCTCGATTGCCAACCCTTCTTGAAATATGGTAAGCACTGGTGCTGATGTAAGTCTACGGATAATATCAAGTCTAATACTTTCACATTCTGGTGTCCATGTAAATTTAGCGTCCTTCTTGGTCAAGTTATACAAAGGAATCATACGTTCTGAAAAGGATGGTATGAAGCGCCTGAAGTAGCCAGCTAGTCCACAGAACTGTCGTACTTGTTTTACATTCGTAGGTACTGGCGCCTTCTCAAGAGCTTCTACCTTTCTTGGACTTGGACGAACAGTGCCATTGGAGATCAAGTTTCCCAGATATTCGATTGATGTTTTGAAGAAAGAGCACTTCTTAGCGTTCAATGTAAATCCAGCTTTGGTTAATGCGTTTAAAACCTTGTCCAGTATTTGTAATCCTTCAGAGAACTTTTTACATTTAATCAGCACGTCATCCATATAAATAAGAATGTCTTCAATCAGGGGTCGTAATGCTGTCATTATAGCGCGTTGAAATACTGCTGGGGCATTCATTAATCCAAACGGCATTCTGACATATTCATACAGTCCATCGGGAGTTATAAAAGCCGTCTTTGATATTGAGGCCTCATTAATAGGGATTTGATAGAAGCCCTGGGCCATATCGAGACTGATGAAATAAGTAGCTCCCGATAGTCTATCAATTTGGTCTGAAATAATGGGAAGTGGGAATTTGATGGGAATTGTGTTTTTGTTCAGTTCCCGGTAATCAGTACACATTCTATCTTCTCCGTTTTTCTTCTTTACCAGAATAACGGGGCTCGCATAATCTGAACTACTTTCTCGTACGATCCCATTAGCAATTAATTCGTTGATAATGGCCTTTATCTTTTGTCTCTCTATTGGTGCCATTCTGTAGGGCCTTCTTGATACTATTTTAGATGGATCTTTAAGTTGAATATCCAAACTTCCAGTTGTAACTTTAGTTTTGGGAATTCCAGTAATAAAAAAAGCGTTGTATTTTAGTAATAAACATTTCAACTCACGTATTTCCTCTTCATTAGTCAAATCGGTGTTCAGATTTTCCATAGTGTCCTCAGTTGCTTGAATGTTTGAAATAGGCGAGTTTCTCATTACTTTAGCGCTTTGTTCAGTAACCAGGACATTCAAGCCAGTGCCTTTTACAATTTCAGCTCCAATCATAAGATCACATGGTGTTTCGTGATCTTCGATAATATGAAACGAAATTTCAACGAAAACACTGTTTATCTCGCAAATCGTGTTGATTTTTTGGCAGGACAAAATTGGCACACTACTGCTTCCAATGCCCTTCAACAGCAAAGAACAATCTTCGCGTTTACCTGGTAGAGAACAGCTTACCGATCGTTTTATCAAGGAACGAGCTGCTCCGCTGTCATATAATGCTGTAAATTCACGGTTACCAATGCAAACGATCATTGGGGTAAGTATTTGGTCGTGTTCTTGTACCAGATTGACTTTTTCAACTGTGTTGTTCATCTTCTTAAAACATTTATCTTCAACATGGCCAAGTTTGTTACAATAATTGCATTTGAGCTTTGGGCGTTCTATTTGAATCGCAGATGTTTCACTCAGTAATGGCTTTGGGTCATTTACTTTGTCGTTTCCTTTGTTGCAATTTGCCTGAACATGCCCAGTCTTGCCACACTTGAAGCATACTATCGATTCTTCTCGATAGTTCCTAAGCCTGGGCCGTTTGGCAGGTGGTTCGCCTTGACGTGCTTCTTGTGGCTTGATCGTGGCTGCAACAGAAATCAATTCCGGGACAGTTGTGCATTTACTAGACAACAATCGTAAGCGAAGATACTCATTATCTATGCAGCCAATAACGGCTTCGACAGCGTGAGTATCTTTGTTGCCGCTTACTACGCGTTTCCAAATATGCCAGGCTTTGGTTATTGATTCTGCTGGATTCGATGTATCAAATTTGAAGTTTCGCAACTTAAGAATATCATTGGAGTAGCGTGCTTCAGGTTCGAACGTTTGTATTAATGCTTCTCGCATCTCACTCCATACAGGTGATTTTACAAGCCACGCATCACCAATAGTCTTGGCTCGCCCTTGTAATAGACTAGCTATCTTAGTACATACTTCGTAGTCAGCCAATTCCCAGTGCGTTTTGGCTCGATCAACGTGCTCGCACCAGTCTCGAATTGGAACATCACCATCTGGATTGTAGGGTGCAATATAGATGTCGCATAATCTTGGTCTCCGCGTCGGAGCTACAGTCCGATTTATTAACCCTGCCAAAAACTCGTGATTATTTTGCATACTTGCTTGCTGCTGTCGTGACAGGCTTTCCAGAATATTGGCTAGCGTGGACAGCATCTGATTTGAGCCAGAGCCATCTGTTCCTCCATGATTGAGGGTGGATGGGACCGTAGACATGCCTTGGTCGATCCCACTTCTGATTTCGGCTCGAGTGGAGCCTGACTGGATGATTGGTGAAGGAGACCGACTTCTTACGGGGTCCATATTGTGTTGAGGGTCGTCATTCGCCATTGTTTAAAATAAAACTGAATTTAAATCGAAATAATTTTAATAATAATTACAAATGATTATAAAATAATAATAAACACAAACAATCATAAAACTATACTAATAATGATGTGATTCAGGCGTGATCTGTGTCACAATTAGAGTTGTGGACGGGGCGCACGCTAGAATCGGAATGACCGCACGTATTTTTTTTTTTTTTTTTTTTGCAATGGGCATCTCGCAGTTTATCCTTTAGGGATATTTACTGCTCAACCGAACTTTCCTGTGGGGGGCTTAATTAAAATTAAGGCCTCCAGCCAGGCATAAAAACTTATAAGCTAAGCGACTATCGCTAAGGGCACCCCCTGCGGGGTACGAACCTCGGCTTAGGACGTCGCTGAAGAGGACAGCAAGGGACAGGCTGGATCTGATTGTTCCATTATTTAGGGACATTTTAAACATTAATCGGCTCAGCTTCGCGGGCTGGCTCTAGCAAAGGGTCGGGAGGGGGGCATTGACGGGGTCGTCGCGACGTGCCTCGGCGGCGAGGACGGAATGTCCGTTTTTGTTTGCGAACAGTGCTGGTGGCCTTATCGCTCTCCTGGAGGAGAGTGATAGGATCATCTGGCTCTGTGAGTGTGTGTTTCGGTCTTCGAACTGTGCTTATTCGCGAGGGAGTGTATCGGACGGCCGATGACACTAAGGGGTTAGGATGAGCGGTAGAACAGTCCATGAAGCGCTGGGTGAGTCGCTTCATGAACTGTTTCACCGTAGGTATTTTGAGATCTACATGGAGAGTCTCATTTCGGACGTAGAAGGGGGCTCCCGTGACTCTGCGCAGGAATCGGTTCTGGACGGTCTGAAGCCTATGAATATGATACGGCTTGGCGTGAGCGAACACTGCGCAAGCGTATGTCATGATTGGTCGGATGACCGAGACGAAGAGCCGCAATTTGCACCTGAGTGACAACTTGCTTTTCTCACCGCACGTACTCGGCGCTCCGTCTTATAAATGCCGATCCCTTCCACAACTCGCCTGATTCACTGAGTGGTACGATGACGTCGCAGCGTTCCGTTTCTTTTCACATGGCAATAATTTGCTCACGCCGACATATTCTATCTACATTTGAGGCTATTTAACTTCTTATTTTTGTCACCCTTTTGGGTCATTATTAACATATTTTAGTTTTTGCCTTTTAACTCTCTTTATATCTGATTTATTGAAGTGAAACAGGACTATAAATATCTCTGTTGTGCGTAAGTTTTTTCACTTTCCTTATAACTCAATACATAATATCAAAAGTGTCCTTAGAGTCCTTTAAGCAATAAGTAACGAAACCATAAGTGACACTGATGCAACGTGTAGGCGGATGCTATGTGCTCGCTTTGAATTCATTAAGAGTTAAGTCACGCGGCATTAGTTATAATAATTAATAAAATTAGCCTTTGATGAGTTACTCGGAAAATTACCTGCATAGTCGTGATTTCTAAGCTTGGCATGGCATAAGTTGGAAAATTGTCACATAACGTCCTAAGTAATAAAGAATATTTAATATCCCATGTCCTGTCAAATGACCAAAAACGAACCGTTTTTCCAGTGGGTATATTAACATCTGCTGCTTTAACTATTTGTTTTGCGTAATTACTTATATCTAGTTAATCTTTCTACGTCGAGAAAGTTAGTGACGCTTTTCATACGTCAGCGGCTAGTGTAATCAATAGGTTCGAAGGGATTAAGTCCATGCGTCGTCTAGCCATACGTTAACTCTAAGCCGCTCCGGATTGCGATTCTAAATACTGAATTTAACAATTGGCTTTTAAACCATTTATTTAAAAATACTGTGGTTTAAATGTATACAATTTAGTTTATACTGGCATAAAATTAAAAGTACAGTGGGTGTGTTATCGAATTTTTTTAACGACCTTTAGGACGTCTACGTCCACGCCCACATCAAGGCGAGTTTGCCGACGCTACCTCTACCAGATGGACCGAACGCATCTCATTTCGATCTCGAGCGGATTAGACAAACTTACTTAGTAATATGTTAACTGTTATGTTGAACCTGGATGTGGTGATGTAGTCTTATGCCTAATCACTGATACTGAAAACACCAATACTTCAAAGTAAACCTTACATGAAACAGTATTCGACATTCGTATCTCTAAATGATATTTACCTTGGGACAGCGACCGTCACGCAAACAAAGTTACGTAGGTCTCTAAACGGAATAAGAATATTAATTGCAAAGGAAAAGTACAAAGTTGCTGTCTGCTTCTCATTATTGTCTATGGAATCTAAACAATTTGTGTCCGTCATGTCACTAATCATCGTTAGGAAATCGTTGGTTGATTCAATTAAGAGTTCAGACGATGTTCAGTAACAATTCGCTTGTTGTCTAGCTCCATTTAAACATCAATACACTTATTTACTTTTTTAGTAAAAATATTTACGTAAGTATCAAAAATCTGTCATAACATCAAGATCATTTTCTGTGGTTAGATTTATTTGACTTTCGCTTTTTTCTTTTTTTTTTGTCTGTAAACCAGGCACAAGTGATTTTATCACATAAGATATCAAAATAGAATAGAATAGGGTTTTTATTTGCTTAGAATGTAGGTACATAAAAATAAGTACTTAAATCATATAAAAAGATCCTTGTACATTCTGCCTTAATATAGCATGAAAACGTTGTATAAAGTAATTTTTTATCTTTTACATATCTTTTATACATTAAAAATAAAAAATAAAAGTGAAAAATAAATTAAAAGATACCTATTACTAAAAATTACCATTTAAGAATATTATGTAGGTATTGTACCTAAACAAGAAACAACCGTTAGTTGCCACTCATCTCATAGGAAGGACGTTGCAGGAGTCACCTCGACCTCATTACCAACGATAATGTCCGTTTTGCACCTAAATATAATGTACAAATATGTATAAACATAAACAAATAAAATGTGAATCGTAAATAAATTGACACACGTTCGTGAAATTGTATTGTTAAGGTTGTTAGCTCTGTTGTGATCCAATTGGCATGGATAGGACGAAGCGAGCCAGTGCACCGGCCAAGTGGGTTCGTAGTCAGTGTCCCGCTAGTAGTGGCATCATATACCTAAACGACAGGACGCGCCAGTGGCCTCAAGGCGGTAGCCACGCTCAATTAATTGTTGTTTATCAGACGTGATGAATATCTCGAACTGAACGTAGTTCGCCCTAGTGACAGTGAAACTAATCATTGGTAGCAAGATGGTCTGTATTCCTTATATTATGTTGCTTTTTGTAATATCTGTACCCTCATCATTGCTGTGTCGTGGTTCATACAAAACTGGTCTTTCAATTTGTGATCGTAGCGCGTAAATAGTGACGTATAGTTTAATGGACAAAAAGAGGCTTGTAATTGGTGTGCGAGATGTAAACAAGAACCGTGTTAACCATAGACTACTGTTTAGTTTATTTGTTTCTTTTTAACATTAACGCCCATAAGGAAGAAACGGCTCGAGGACTATTGCATGTAATAAAAACAATGGAAAATATCTTATTCCGTGAACATTATTTTAGAGATAAATGTCGTTTTAAAGAACACTAGGCCAAACCTAAATGTAATGCCAAAATAATGGCTCACGGTTCTTAGACTGCGCAACAGTGCGAACTAATATATAGGCATTACATTTAAGTGTCGCCTAGTGTTAGTGAAAATGGGCATCAGTATCATAATAGATTCCTCCATCGTCGTTGTCATTCTTATCAAATAACGTATTCTCTATTATTATAAACCTACGTCACAGAAAAACTGGAAGGAAGTGTACATCCTTGCATTTGATTTTATCAGTCTCATTAATAAGAAAAAAATATGACAGAAAAGACCTTCGTCTTTTGCTAATCATGTATGTATTTTCCCACTTCATAGGGATCTATTGTTCTGTATCCACGATAAGATCATCGTGAAGGCACGTATGTCATATTGCACTTCACGTCTTGAATAAAGGCTTTTATCCCATTTTACTTGGAACCTGATACGGGCCAGACTCTCTTGAGTGCCATCTTGTTGCTATTTCTAATAGAACTACGTACTAAACACTATACAAGGCTCGTTCTTTAGTTCTCCCCGGAGCACGTCTATATGGATTGTGTTTCTCTATTCAAATCTTACAAAAACATTATTTGAACTGCCAACCAAATAATTGTTTATGTAGACGGGCGGTTTAGGCTCTAACATACGATGTACATATAACCCCCAATAAGGTTGTTTTGCCTGATGAACGGGAAGATGAGATTGCGCAAGGATGTCAACACATTTTACATCCCACACCATAGTCCTATTTTTAAGGCATTATGATAGTTCCATACAGTTTTTTCTTTTCGTCGCGTACCAATTTAAGCCACTGGGTTCCAGAACAGCTGGAACTGTCATTCATCATTGAAACTAAACTTAATTTAAGTTATTTTATCGTATAAAACTAGAATATAGAAAGAAGGGCTGTTAGTTTTAGTGTAACTACAACTAAAACAAAAAAAAGCTCAAATACAAACAGAATTGATATTTCAAAAGTATCGACCACAAACACGGAGAAGTTCAAAACATAAATTAATTTGACATTTCTAACGTAGTCCTTATCTGTCACCGTCAGCTTCCGTCCTTTTCTAGAGCTATATGTCAGGAAGAGAAGTCAATTTTCTCATTTTAGTTTCGTTTTTAATAAGGGAATCGGTGCCAAAGTACAATTCTATTCCTGAAAAAAAAATATGAGTACGTTTAATGACGTTAGAAAAGAAAATGTGTACATTATTGAATAAGTATTTTTCATTTTTGTTGTTTAACGGTTTTCCCCAAAGTAATACGTAGACTCAATTCTGAAATGTTTGTTTGTGTTAATCAGGGAAAAATAACAAATAAAAGTACCGGTGGCACTACGCAGCAATATCTAAGTGCCTACAGGTACATAATAAATAATGCAATTGTTAAGTATTTTTGTACTAATATATATTTATTAAAATCTACAAAACAATGTAGAACAATGGCTATATTATTAATATAAATAGGACACATTCAAAGATAATTAAAAACCCGCGGTTTCTGAAATCCTATTTGGTTATGTCTGGTCTCGTTTCCATTCCAGTTATTGTGGGTGGTTAGGTTTATGATAAGTAATCTAAAAAAGTTTTGAATTTTAACAACAGATTTACTGATCCAAACTAGCTGTAATTTTAAACAAGATTAAAAAAATAATACAAGTATAAAAAATTGAAAACTATTTTACAATACCTAGAAATAGTAAAATGGTTTTATAACGCTAACTGATTAAGTAAGTAAGCTCATAACTCCAATTACAAACAATAAAAATTGCCGATCGATCGTTTATTGCCCAAATAGTATTTATTAACATGTTAATACCAAATATCGACAGAAGCACGTCACATATCGCTAGTAATTATTTTATTAAGTATTATTATATTACAGTTATACCAATAAAACTAAGATAATAAACAAATACAATGTAATTTATGAGCTTAAAAGATTAGCAGGTTTGTATTGCCGTTTCAGTTAAAGACAATCAGTTTTTAATGAACACTTAGTTGTAACGGTACATTTCTAATGCGTATTTATTTAATATTAGTATTTGATCTTGTCATTGGGGGGATGAGATGTGTACAAGTCGTGATGACGGAGTTACCCGCTGCCCCCAAGCCACTATTGTGCTAATCATTTTGATGACATGGTAAACACGCTGGATCTCAGACCTTTATTGATGGCCTTCTGTCACATGAAAGAGATTAGCAGCATAATGTTCACATTGACATTATCAACACAAACGGTTACTTGCATAGGTAATAATTATGAACACCTATTCATCGTAAATAGATTTTGTATTTAAAATAATGCTGGCTAATTATTGTGGAGCCCCTTTTCATATAAATACTATCATGCATATGACCGACCCGGTTTTACAAAAGCAGATTTTCTGATCGAAAAATCTGCTGTCAAATCACATATTGTGTGCTGTTGTTAATGATTCGTAGAAAAAACAACAGCGAATCAAATCACTTGACGTGAGGTTTGACAACATAATTGAGTAATAGGCTGTCGAAAACCGCCCGGAAAATTATACCTACACAAATCTCTAATGGAAAAACGTGGAATTCGTTGATCGATTTTGGCTTTGTCCTTTGTCTTTGTGCCCGTGTTTTGTGTTTATGAGTACTCTCAAGAAAGGGAATTTGATCTAGTTAAAAAGAGGATAACCAGTAACCCTCCATTACTGAATGAGGGCCTCCTATAGGAGGGTATTGACCCAATATAGTTTCAAACTGGCCTCTCCCTTGACCTACTGACACGTACTCATATTAAAAACAATCCAAATTATACGCTTGGGTATTGAAACAAGCCAATAGCTCAAAGGAGATGCCGATGCTATAATCTAATAGACACGAAAAATGAGGTCCTCCTTTCTCGGAAATCACACAAACCCGGATAGCCAACTTAAAGTGTACAACTTTAATTAAGAAAATTTTTGAACCAGAAAAATAGCTTATATATTTATCAGACTTTGCATTTTTGCATGAAAAATAACATTTAACAAAAATATTTACAATTTTGCTACTTAAAGCCTTCGCTTATAGTTACATTTTAGTTATGTAGAGTCACAAATATGTTTTTAGTATACATTTAGATATCTAAATAGTATAATGTCGAAGCTTGTCGTCAAAATAAACCTAACAGCATATTGTCTTGGAAAAATTGTTCTCATGCAATTGACATTTGAGAATTGCATGACTGTTATAATGAAACCACGTGCATCTAATCTCAGCTGATTCAATTTTGTAGAACAAAAAAATCTCAACACAGTAGCAATTGCCAGTTACACAGCTTTGCAGCATCACTCCTGTAATATCTTCAAAAAATAATGGTGCAGCCACTAACCAGTCGTCATGTTTGACAATCATGTGAATCCAGCAAAGGTGGCCCATGCATAATTTTTTTTTTTTAAATACTTATGATACTCGCAAAGATGTATTAAAAAAAACAATAGGTAGATTTTCAATACATTTAGGATCTTTAGGATAGAATTACTGAGTTTAATACGGTAGCCATGGTCTTATAAATGGTCCATAATAAATTTGCCACGTTTTCACTAAATTATGGATATCAAACAACTGCAAAATTTGGTGCCAATTTAAAATGGGGTATCTTTCATCAGCAACATCCGAATTGGCCACTCTATAATTTTAAATTATGTCAATGCAAACATTTGCAATAAATATGCATTTAAAGTCGTTCTACGCCATATATTGTTTTTGAACAAATAACATAGTCAAAAGAGTTTAAGATTTTATACGTCTTGTACTCGTATATTGCCAATAACTCGTGTGTCATTTAAAAGACTGGCCACAATATATTTATTTACTGCTGTTTTTATGAGCTATTAACAAAAAAAAGCTCTTTTGTTTTTATTCAAAGTGATGATGTTCGGAAACTCATTACTGGTCTCTTTGCGTTTTGTTTGGGGGCTGAATGCAGCCACACGTTTCAATATGCATATCGTCTTTTTAGTACATATTTCAATGCTCATCTCGAAACACGTATTTTTATCTGTGTACATATAACAAACTGTCGAGTCCAGATGACCTACATTGATATGAATAAAGGACAGGAAATTTTCCAATCATACGATCAAGTCATGAGATCTAGATCTACATATAGGAACCTATCCATTGTAATCTTCTAACGTGTCGCTACGACATTTCCTAAACCGTTTATGAACGGTTAGAACTGTTATTGTACGGTGATAAAAACTAGACACTAGGAGATTATTTGAGATCTAAACCAAGTTAGTAACGTTTGGCAATGATTAAGGAAAATATACCGAGTAACTTGTAACGATTTGTATTCAACACAGGAAACTCATAAACGATATTCATAAAAATAAGACTGAAAACTTAACCTCGGCAACCCATAGCGGCCGGTCCAAGGGCCGCTCACAATGTCTCATCGCTTGTCCTCAAAGGACATTGTCCCTTACCTTTTAATTAAGATCTCATAACAAATACGTCACGACGATGATTGGGTGAGCAATCCGTTTAATTGTTTGGAAGCGATAAGCGTTGCGAGAGCGCGTGTCGTCGCATACGTTCCTATGGGCATGATTGGAAACTCGTGGTCGGCTTCTCGTGAGTTATCATGTGACTGTGATGAGACCACTTAAGCAAATAAACGCCGCTGCTGACACCCGCGACCGCTGTCCGCTACCACCCGCTAACAATTAGCTTAAGACACACTCACCTAAATAGTTCAATGGGACGCGTTTGAACTATTATAACGTTGTTAATTTAATCTACGCCAGCAAGGCATGAGTGTGGTAATCAAACGCGTGATTTCATTACTTATAGAATGCGTACGGATTTACTAATCTGTAGGTATACGCGAGTTATAAAAAGTACAATAATATTATATTACCGTATGTTATCATCGTTGTGACTTGAGGTAAACACAAATGTCTGTAGAGCAAATACAGATGTTTTGATCAAATTCTATACAAATTTACACTTTTAATGGTGGAATGCTACAGATTTTGTTTTCGTGGGTATTTCCTTGGATTCAAATACGCATGATGATACAATGATTTATTGTACTTAGTCGAAAAGATTTATCTTAAAATAGATAATCTTGTAATCCAGCATTGTACCCACATCTGATTAAACAAAATGTGCCACTTGTTAAATGCTGATATGATTTCTCAATAAATTGATTTGCTAGTCATATGATTCAAATAATCTTATAAAATATAATTCCTGATGGTTTCACTTGTTTTTTTTTATCATTTTTCTAGAGCTTGTCGAGGTATTGTCACGAATCCAGTATCCGAGTATAATAGAGAACACGATGGATTTTTAACAATCGTGTCCTAAGCTAATTAACGGAAATGCAAAGCTCGCACTCCAAGCTTTTAATTACCATTCTTATTACTTTACCAGCTGCAAGAATAAAATTTGCCTTAACATATCTGAATGCGATAGATTTTGATGACACTACTGGAATTCTTTTGTGCTTAAATTACACTATTTGTTAATAACGAGCATAAACGTAAAGTAAATCTTTGCAACCTTGAAAATCAGAACTCAAGGCCGTCAATGGAACCAGTAATATAAACTAAAAGTTAACTAAGATTTTGGTTGTTTAAAGAACAGATTAAATGCGTAAACTTTATCAATCAATCCGGTGAAAGGACCAGCATAACGTTGGGAGAACCCGTGGATTATCACGGTATAGCTAACACGAAATGTCTCAAATGTGTTTACATATTTTATATACTTACTCAATATTCTACAAATAGACCCCGTCGATATATGTATGGCACAAAGGCACAATTATCACCTAGCGCTAAAAATATACTTGAATACAAATTGAGAATATACATATTTAAGGATTTAAAAAGCAGTAACGTCAGTTACTTCCAATTGGTCTTCAAACGTAGCTGTCGTCTGAACCTATCGCCACCCTCGATCTGACTGACCGCTTGCAGCACAATCACATTTTATTGTGCATCATTTTGCGCATACGCATACAAGTGCAGTGTGTCCACAGTGTACCGACTCCGAAGAATAAGAACTAATTGGAGAGCACATCAGTACAATACAACAGCACAATGTAAACAATAAGTACCTCTAATATTCCTGTATTTATGATAATGTAAAACATTCGTGATGAAACGTGTGATTAGCATCATTGAGTTTACCATGTCCTCAGTGGATGTTGAGCCATCGTCACTTAGAACTTATTTGCTAAGTCGCCGGAGGCTTCTTTGCTGAAACCCTGAAGCTGTAACATTCAGTCGCGCAATTGTTCAGTCCAGTGTCAGACATTGACCGGCGCGGGCGCAGCTTTTTAGTCGATTATCGCGCGCTTTCTTACGTTATCCTGTCTTGACATCCACATAATAATTATCACCATGCATCGGACTAAGCGACGTCTGTTAATAGGTGTGTGCAAAATTACATTTATTTTTGTTTTGAATTTCCGATTAGGTACGTTAAGTTGAACTAAAATTTTGGTGTAATTTAATCGTGCCTTGTTTCCTTAGTTACCGTTAATAGTTTATGAGAAGCTAACAAATATAAAAATTGTGTGCTCTACATAAATGGGACGTTTTTGGCACGACTCTTCAACGTTCCTGTAGAACTTCATTTGTTTATTATTATATCAAACAACTTGATTACAGTATAGTAAATCTTTTATACTTAGGCCGACATTCCTTCATTCACTGCTTTCACATCCTTTTTAAAAAGTGACAAATAAAATAAAAAAAATATAATATAGACGAATCTTATAATCGTCGTAATAATAAGATTGTGAAAGTATAGTCATACAACTAAATAGACAGGTTAACCCTACATATTACCTATATTCATATATTTATAAAACGCAACGTGTTTCCGTCTGTTAGTGGTCTTCTTTATCTAGGGCCACTTATTAGATTAACGTGATTTATAATAATACAACCTTTTGAGTGATAGTGGTGACAAGATTTAAAGCTTAAAATTACGTGCGTGACTAACAAGTAACACGCGTGCACGCTACACACTTTATAATACCAACCTGAGACCACTTATCGGTACTTGCTTAAATTCAAAACATTATAAAAATTTCAACTCATAAATTCGACTTCCCTCGTTCTACTTTATAATCTATAAATTTTATTGTTTCCAGGTTCGTAAGACGAGCATCCGAATGACTGCTATAAAGGAATATCCTTTCGACTTGAGTGATTTACAAAATCAACCTCCGAGCGCCGTCGGTGGCGACCCGCGTCCTGCGCAGACGCTGCCTAATCCACCTGCGATCAAACCGCGCGTCTCAGTCCCCTCACTTGAAGGAAAGCGAAAAGTGTCCATCATGGCCGACGAATCCAGCAAGGATCGGGAAAATCTACCATCAGACAGGTATGTGTCATGCTCATTTAAGTTATTAAGGGTTAACACGAACGTTGTATGGATAACGGACGAGCATAGGACATGGTCCTTCATCTATTCTCTTGCCCTTAGCAATAACTTCATAATACCATCTTCTTTGCGGCAATAAAGTGTTAAAACACATAATTATTATTATATTAATTTTATATGTCTATGTATCATAACATAAGATCACGCTTGTAGGTTTTTTCTCGAAGGAGTAGACAGAAGTGTAAAAAAAATGGGTATGGTAAAGTAAAATATAGGTGACATTTACCTATGGCTCGTCTGCCAATTCACTGTGTGGAGTTAAACGATAACCTATGTTATATTTATATTTTACTGAAGTCGAAACGCAGATTGACATCTGTCCTGAGTAGTCTGGCTCTATGAAATTCTTTTGCAGAAAATTCTCCAGAATGTATAATTCTAATAATAATATTATATATATATAATACAAATACCTATATTAAGTATACATAATTTTGATAGGCTCACCCACTATTATATGGGCACAGGGTTTGAAATGTAACAAATTTAAATAGCTTAACATGTTAAACGTTAACATGTTATACCCAAACAATACATGTTCTATAGTGTCTCGTTTTCTGGCAGTTCAGATATTACAATCAATTTTCCTTGAAATTAAAATGAGGTTCCACGGGCAAGTAGACTAAGTTATATTATTAACGACATGCTTTCTGGTGCGTATTTTCGTAATACCAATATTCAAATGTAAAAAAGGACGTACCTTAATAGCACATCCCACTCCTAGCTTCATAACCGAAGCTCAAAACGAGAACCAAAATTATGAATAATTTTCAAATATTTCAGGCAGCGTCAGTCAGAAAACCTTTGAATAGGGAATTTTAATAATATTCAAGCAACGCAACGGTTTGATTTCTCAATACTTGTTGCGGATATGTATGTGGAATGAGTAGGAAATATCTGTGTGCGGAAAATTGAGAAATTACTTTATCTAATCAGTATCAATAATACACTGCGTTTTCCTGTTAATCTGTCAATATATTGATTTCGAGTACAAATAAGTTAAACAATGAATAGATAGCAAAAAAGTCAATAAAAGAACTGGAGCGATTTTATCGGCACATAATATGTGATTTGAATGAAAATTAGACCAGAGTATATTTACAATTCACTAACCCATAATTGCCGCCACATTACGCATCCATAAACAAAACAAAACATGTTTTATTCTTGTTAAAATATTAACCCACTTCAAAAATAAGCTAAATTAGTTACTTGAAAACAGTTATGAGAAAATAATAGACCCTTTTTTCGTAAATTTTGAATCAAGTTGTGAATCATTTCGCTGGTTTGCGAGAATGTCGACGTAATTCAAAATTCTGTCAAATTAAATTCTGAATGCCAAACAATCATAAATCTTTGATATTTTATCGTGAACAGAGACGCAACGCCAATTTCGCCCCAGCTTTCGTTAGAAAGAGACAGCATGATTATTCATTTGAGACAAAAAAGATTGAGATCAAAGATTTTGAATTACGTCTATATTCTCGCAAACCAGCGATTTGTAACCTGAAATTCTTAAGTACGATACGGTAGCGCCACCTCTAGCATCAGTGCAAAACTAATACTCCGCACGGCGGGTGCGTTATGTATTAAGCATTTACTGTGGTAATCGACATTGAATAAGAACAGCGCTCAGTGCGATATCAACGAGTTAACGGTAACTGTTCATAGGTGGCGCTCACTGCTATATGAGACCAAGTAAAAAATGCTGCATCCTTGGCCGTGCTCCTGTATAACATTGTTGAATACATACACATAGCGCAAGAGTTACCTACTTTTTTTTTTCAATTATACAATTCCAAATAACAAATCACTCTTATATGGGGTTGGTATTGGTATGTTTAACATAATGTTTTCTTTCATGAGATATGGTGTTCAAAAATATTAATGATCTGGTCGGCATTATTTGTTTTTAAATGCTATAGTACTCGTATATTGACTAAAAGAATTAACTACTTTTGTTACAGTTTTCTGATATTTTTTCTAATCTTGGTAGCGTATTACAGTTAAAAATCTTTTATTACAATATATCCTTTTACTCTTAAGGGTTCATACTCGTGAGGTAAGAAACACCAAAAGTTGTAAAATAACTTTCAAAAATGTAAAAGAACTCGGTGGTATAAAATTAATCGAACGAAACAAGCAAAACCACCTACTTCCCAAACTAGAGTTATTTTACACATTTTAGTGGTTTTTGGAGTCGGTTCAATTTTTTGTATTTTTAAAAAGTTTTTCATTCTAGCTTTTTAGTGGGTCGCTCTGTAAGTCATCTAAGATAAGTCACAAGAAAGCAAAAAAGAAAATACGAAACTTCGTTTACTTGGAGGACATATTTGACCAGCTATTTTGATTTAAAAACCAAACTACTGAACCGATTTCGATAAACTTTCCATAGGACCACCTCCTAAAAATGATCTTCCAAACAGAAAAAGAATCATAAAAATTAATTCATTATTGGCGGGATGGTCGCGTAACATACATATAAAAAAATACAGTCGAATTGTGAACCTCCTCCTTTTTTCAAGTCGGTTAAAAAATAACACGTAAAATCTATTTCCGATTCCTCACATTTTCCCCGCGAGCGTTGAAGTCTTTTACTCTTGACCCATTTAATGATTATGACATTCATATACTAAGCTTACACTATCACGCTTCCTTATTAAAGATAGTGAGACATCGTTTATTTGCTAGATATACTTAATTACAAATTTTGATTGAATTGTGCAAAATTATCATAAACTGTTCGAACATGAGTAGCATGACAAAATATTTTACAACTTGCAGACGACGAGACGTTCGTTCATGAAGCTTAGCACATGATGAGTGATCCAAGTGTTTCTAATAACTGCATACCTTTCACTGAGCAATGCCGCACTTATACAGCTTAGTCCTCCCAATATCTACACCTATGCATAAGAAGTACAGTTTCCTACGCTCATCACGTGACTGTTATTTGTGAAAGGCATAGACCGTGGCCAGTCACAAGAGAACCCTGCTGACTCATAACATTACCCTTTGTTGTCTGACAGTAACAGACACTGGGGGGGATAATAGAGGTCATGTTAATTGGTTGCTTCCAAGACGTATGTAGGTATCACATGACTGGCGTCCAAACAATATTGTATTGCAATAATAATGATAGATAGGCGTATAGGCATCACGTGCTTTGACTCTCAATTAAATGTAATTGCGTTTACCATTTTGTGTGGTCCCGTTATACCGTCTATTTTTAGATAAAGAATTACATCTACATAGCTTATGCTTAAGATTATAATTAAGTTGATCTAGTGACAGCTTAATTCAAATGTGTGTTATTTTAAAAAAAAATAACTATAACGTTAAAAATGCAAAATTAAATTATAAAACACAAATCCCATTCGTTTACGAGAAGGGAAATACAATATAAAAATCTCGTTGGTCTGGGTTCGCATGCGCTATTGCGGAGTATTAGGTCCCGGGTTTGATTCCTAGGTCGAACAAAGTGTTATTGGGTTTTACCATGTGGAATTTATAAGTAATAGTCCGTAGGTTGATTCATGCCCGGTTAGTGGCAATAGGCTCGCCCCCAAGAGGGGGCATGGGACTTAAACATGACTGCAGAATGTAGGTAATATACTCGTCGATAAGTCCCTGCCTGAACTTAAGCGGAATAATGTTTGGAAAAAAATCATGACTATGTTATTTTAACTGACAAGATTATAAATAAGTATATACAAGATCCTCAGCGCCTGTTAACCTCGTCAGTGCAACCGGCTGAATGGGAAATGGCAACCACATTCGTTTCCCCATTCAAACATACATAAGTACTGCAGGTGACGCTACATTTACATAACACCTTTTCATAAAGGCCCAGCTACGCAATCATAACGAGGGTAAATTAATATTTCATAAAACTAACACTTTTTTATTCAATCATAAAATTCAGAGTCAATGTCACCACAAATTTATGTAGATGTGTGTGTGTGTGTGTGTGTGGCATTTTCCTCACCTCTGAGGAAAATGGCAATGAACTTAGTAATGACCTCTTTTTCATGCAAATTTTCTTAAACGGTATTTGGTCTATAACATATCGCTGAATAAGTTATTTATAGCAACATTTAATCACAGTACGCATACCTATTGTGTTCAGGACATTATTACGACTGCTGCACACAATGCTTCACGTTGGTCACACTTCATTGGCAGTTGCTTCACTAGTGACTATGAATTTGACTGATTTTTTTGTTGCGTATAGAGCTATGTACCATGGGGGGTAGGGGGAGGTGTGAGAGACGTGTCACGTGGTCTATCACCCAAGGACTTGTTACCTCGGGGCCTGGCAATGCTTAGGGTCCCTGATGACTTATGAAGCTGTTATCAAAAGCGATTACTAATCGGTCGCCTGAACATCAAAACGTGTAAACTGCTGGAGGCTGACAATTTAAGTAACTGAAAATTTATCTCAGTAACACAATCTAAGTTATTCATAATCGACAAGTGCTTACGTTGTTTTTACTGAGGATAATTTTATCTAATGATTTATTAAAGACTGTCGTTTGTTTTACCTATGAGAAATGGTAAAAAACAGTGAATCTCTGTAAACTTCTTGACTGTACCTAAAAATAATTAATTTGTTAAAAAGTAAATAATAATTGTGTAAAATAATACTATAAATTGTAAATGACTCCATTTATCGTAATTATTAGGTATAATAACTTAGGGATACCGGAATAGTTTTATCAAAACACATCCTTAACTTCCGTAAAAATGTGCAACACACTTTACACACTGATATGGTATTAGAATTTACAATACCTATTTTAAAGTTATGAATATTTATTTTACCAACAAGTTTCACATTATTTTTATAAAATTCTGTTAGTATAGATTTTCATACGACCAAATACCTATAGTTAAACATTTTTATACCTACAGTAATACAGCAAAGACACATAATAAATGATTTGAAGTAGATAGGAAATTAAATCACATGGGTCCTATGAAGGGTAGCAGGTACATCGACGGGTATCATGAATGTGGTCCCCACAGCGGTGAATTTTTTCGTTGTCTTTTCCTAATTCCTACGATTTTTTGTAATATTTTTTAAGTTTAATAACCATGACCATAATATACATAACCAGTATTTATGTCTAACCCTAAAAGATTTTTATGAAAGAAGTGAATGATTTACTTTTGAATCAAAACTCTTAGTGGGTTTGATTGAAATTATAATTTTGTAATGATAATATACAGTTTAAAGTAAAAAATATCAGATGAATACATACAAATTAAGAAAAAGCCCACGAAAAATTGCAACTCATGGGATCAGGATGTGCATCCATGTCTTTTCCACCCTGTATAATTAAACCTTAAATAATAAAAAAAACAAATTTATTGATTCACAGTCAACGCACAGCTTAAACAGAAAATTAGCAAAATTAAAAAAAAAAATCCCACGTTTTAGGAACACCTGGGTCTTTTTTTGAAATTTTATAACCAAGGAAAGAAATTTGTACTGTAGGTATATAAAATAGGTTACGACAATAATGATATGTGTGGATATACATATCATTATTGTCGTAACCTATTTTATATACCTACGGTACAAATTTAACCCCTCCTTTTTATATTGGGATGTGTCCCATATTTCCTCGTCATTATCTTATTTCTTCAATTATTAAAAGCTAACAGGATAACAATATTATTTCCTCTTCGATATTTAAGTGTCGTTATCCCTATTTTTAATGACATTAGTAACCATGTGCTCGCTTTGAAAAAAGGTTCTGCTATGTTCATATAACTAAGTTATTCATATTCGCAAAGTTTAGACAATTTTGAACAGTTAACAAAAACGCTACGACTGGAGTTATTGAAGACATTGAATATAGTAAGATGACATGCTTACAATATTCCGATTAAGAACCAGACACGTTTAACAAAAGACTCCAACCTATGGCGTACTGGAGCAATTCGTCTCACTCACATATTCGATACGGTTTGTATTTACAGAAGGAATTTTCAATATAATTTGTTAACGCACGAAATATTGCTCACCATAGTCATTGATGTTTGGAACAAGCTCAAGTAAAGTTAACAATGGTTATTTTTTCAAAACCACGTTATTATTAATTAATACCCATCAAAGTGAACTATTGTTTTTTTGCGTATGATTGATATACAAATACCAGATACTGCTTTAATTACAATAACAAAGGTGTATAAAAGGTGATAAGTATAATTAATTATTGTAATTCACACTCGAATTGATAGCAAGCAGCGTGGCTATGATACGTAGCCATCGTAGGTAATAATTAGACAGCCAACGGATTCAGTACCCACGTTGCTTCTGAGTATTCATCACATACCTATGTAGTTATCGTTAACAGACGACATATAAAACCACATGGAACAAATCACTTGGCTGTTTTTAATCGCGATTGCACACATTGTATCGATGCGTGCGGAAGAATCGGAGGCAGCGGGTAGTGCGGGCGGCGCGGGCGCCGCTGTTATACGAGCGTTGTTTGAAGTGAGTAGTATAAACACAGCCGCGACGCCTCGGGCTCATTTAGTCACTCATCACCGAGTCTGCGCCCCGTGCAATAGTTCGCAACGCATTTTTATGGCAGTGGGCCTACTGTTGTACTTTAGGAAAATTTTTGCACGTCGGCCAATGACCGGCCAGCCGGCCGGCGAAACTGAACGTACCGAGGCAGTCACGTGCCCGGGGTGAGGCGCGGCGGCCGACTCGCGCGCAGCCGAACCTTCTCTTATAAGATGCACATTCGCCGCGGCATAGGTGTGGAGCGTGCTGAGCCGAGCGGCATGCCCCCGCGTAAACCAGTCCTCAAATTCGCCCGCTAATCTAGTTATAGTGAATAAGACTCTCTGAGTACCATGTAGAATGTCTCACAGCAGCTTAAGTTGTCACTACGACAGCTACCTACCGTCAGATTCATCTCTCGAAACAGACGCACTCAACCGTCATTGGTAAGTTTAAAAAGTATCCTTATTTATTTAAACTCTTAACGCGATATTGTATTAAATGAATTTATTTTCATCTCATAAATTATAAAACATTGTGTTTTAATATTCTATATAAACAATGAAGTGCAAAATGTTCGTAAGCATTTCTAAATTTTCCTGAAATAAAATGATGACATTCAATCGGATACATAATTAGTAAAGTACATTATAACAGCAACAAAATCCCATCCCGTTAGTAACCGCATGAAGGCAATCTGAAATAATGGTAAAGCAAAATAATAATACCCACTTATGTCAAATTTTATCTTCCCACCCCATGTTTGTTTAAATGGCAAATGTGGGCACATACAGTGTGGCTTATCATTTTGGTCACACGTTACGGGCTGTCGAGAAGGATGTCGTCACTAGCTTGTAGGTACCTACCGACATATAAAAGTTCTTTTCGCCGTAGCGCGCATCGAACACCTGAACAAAGGTTTACTGAAAAATTCTCCAACATGTTGACCAAGCTGGCTGTAACGACGATAGCAAAGCTCTGTACACATAATTATATTTCTTCAACATGTGCTATTTAAAATCGAAGCCATGGCTAAGGTCGTCGTGGAGGTATATTTCTAGTTATATGACCCACATTTACTATCAACAATCCATCGTATAAAGATTTCTTGACGTCTTGGCGGACAACGCGTCATGGTAACATACGGACTGCACTATCGACGTGTTTTTATTCATATATGGACATCGGTATGACTCCCTAGAGGGGACGGTCATCATGAGACTGCTATTATCTTTTAAAACACAATAGGTTTATGTACTCGGTATGCTTTATTATAAATTTCGCTTACAATATACTTCCAAAGAATAATTTATTATCAGCCCTTTGTTAATCTGTCACACTGTGTCCTGTAATTACCGTCTGCCAAAGTGATTTCATGGAAAGTTCTAATACCCTAGTAAATTGAACCAATTATTTGAAGATTAACATTAGTAGAAATTAAAATGCCATAAATTAAGTACTGAAAAATGATGGCAATTCCACAAAACAAATCCTGAAGATTGGGCCACAACCTTGAAACATACATAAATATTTATACATACTCGAGTATAAAGCCTATTACAACATTGGGGAAAATATGTTATCGTCTATAGAAACAAATGTTCTTTTTTCATAGTTTACATTATTTCCTCAAAAAAATGTCTAAAAACACAAAACGTAAAATATTTATGGTACTTATCAATGATCGTTAAGACTAATTACATTCGGATATCGCGTAAAAAATCAACGCTTATAACCTAAAGGTAAACATTGTTCACGTTAAGAGTGAAGTTCCAACCATCGCCTGTTACATTTAAGTGACTAAACATTGACCCACTGCACTGCGCGTAATTTGCTGTCGATAAAACCGTTACCATGAACTCACCTTGTGCCATGGATTGATTAAACAATACATTGAGTACTGTATAATTTCTGTTTTTACACGTTACAATGACACGTGGCGTGTTACAGTATGGCAGCAACATTACATGTACTCACCACGCGTTCTATTGTCACACATAATATTTATATACCAAATGTAAACGGTATATGTTATGGAACAATTATGATTAATGGGGGTAGGAAACGTCAATATGTTCTTGCAAAATTAATAATGCATTATTGAAAGCCAGATGAAGATTTTTAAGACAAAATAATCTGATAACCCACTCTGAAAAATACTTACTAAATAATTAATTATTATCTATTAATTAAGAGCTTGGCGTCGCCACCCTCTAAAAACAAGGATTTATTATCAATGTATTGAACCAGATAATAAAAGTAATAGGTACAAGTCAGTATATTTGCATGAATATTAATAATTATATTACCTTCGGCGCATATGTGTTAAAATTGTAACGCAACGCAACGCCTCTTAGTCGCTGTTATGAATAGCAAGTGGTGGTAGTGTTCGTATAAAGGCTCGTTCACAATGGAGCCTCTTTCTTTAAACAATTTTTTCTTAGTTTGAAGAATAAATAAATTGATCAAGTTAATATTCATGATACTGTCATGAAAATTTACTTGCTCAAGTTATTTTTTCTTCTTAAAGTTGCACTAAACAACATGTGCTGAAATATTTAGCAATTTCAGAAATAAAATAATGTTATGGTTTCCAAGTTAAAGTTTAATCCAAACTAAGTAAAAATACTATTTTGTTTCCAATTATTTATATCTAAATGATGATTAGGAAGTGTCATGCTAGGATAAAGGTAAAATTATGAAGGCTAACGAAGACATTTGTTTATTAAATAACGGTTTTAAGATTTTATAAGCAATAGGAATTAGTAACGTGCTATCAAAAGTGCTGCTAATTTTTATTGCCAATCTATACGTGATCTGAAAACTGTAAAGCAGTGTTGTTAAGCGCAAGCTCCTCCGCGAATAAATTCAGACCGTGAGAAACTGTTTGTATACATTTAGAGGCACCTACGCGGAAGTTAAATGGAAACGAGACTTAAAGTTCTTCAGTATATCAGCCTTTTAATAAAAGTTAATTTTGTACAGCATATCTCGTTATACGAAGCAAAATTGCTTGAAGCTTAATTATATCGATTAAATTAATAGTGTTTCACTTTCATTTTTATAACATGAATGGCCAAGAATATGCTAAAAATAGTTTTGGTAGTATTTTAAATTACAAAAGCGTTACTATTTAAAACACAAATGTAATGAATCGATGTTTATAAATTGACGTAGATAATATCCAAACAATGTGTCATAAAGCACGTGTAGTTTATTATTAGTCATATTAATCGGTACTGGCGGTCACTCAGAGGTGGAAATCCAAACTGTTTTAGCCCTTTTCCTTAAGATTTCAACTTTAACTTTGGTAATCTCACACTCTTCCGAGCGAGCAATATCATTACCTAATGAAGGGCACAAAGTTATCTCTTCATGTATTAATATAATATAGATTATATAGAAACTAAACACTGCGAACATCAGTTTTGGTAAACTTCAATCACGTGATTCTGTGACAAAAATTAATTACTACAAAAAGTGCTACAGTGCTAAAACACAGTTTAATTTACCAAACTCGATTGTTATTGTACCTCGTGGCAATGAGTAATCGCTCTGTTATAACAAATTATTTGTCAAGGTGACATATTATATAAACAGACACGTATTAGGAGAGCCCGTAACAGCCGTAACTTGGACCTAAGTGTATGTGTCACTTAACTCATTGATATTCACATGGGCAGAAGCTCTTCTTTTTATTGTAACAAAGTATGTGAGTTCAGAGAAACGGCAATAGAATTGAAAGTTAAATAAATAACGTGCATGCAAATAAAGTTAATTTACATAACCACAATAGTCAATCTATACATATAAAAAAAACACATTAAATGCTGTTCGTTGGTAAGCGCATCACTTGAGAACGGCACGACCGAATTCGCATTTTTTTATGTTCTTTAAAATCCTATTTGTTTAATCCCTAAACAGTGATAACTTGTTCGGGAAAATGCAAAATTAGGGAATAACAGTATCTTTGTAGGAATCTAATCCGGAAAGAACAACGTCTCAGTGATCAACGGTCAGTATTGAGTTAATATTAATACAATTTTATTGAGGAAAGTAAATATTAGATTTATTTAAAGGATTAAAATCAACCAGCATTTTTATTTCCTTCGTTATTCTATTTTCCTTGTGGCTACTACAAGTCGGTACATACCATTTTATTATTAAACATAAACCATACCATAAACTAGACCATAAACTGAGCCACTGCCAAACCTAGAAACGTAATCAGTAGGACGCTTGACATAATCGCAATAATTAGTTATGTTATTTTTAGCGCACTAGAGACTGCTGAATAGGTGAATATCACGAAAATGAGCAATTCGTCATGTATACTTTAGAATCTTGATTTTATCGTCCACTCTCCCGGTCTGTCTCGTTGGTCTTGTGAATGTAAGCGCAACTGCTGAGCGTCTTAGATTCGATTCTTGGGTCGGGCCAAGTGATATTGGGTCCACGCGCGCCTCAAGGAGATGTCAGCAACTGTAGGGACCCAGCAGGGTCGAAGCCTACCGGGGCCAAGGGTCTGACTCTGAAAGGAAGACTCGGCCCTGGTACGAAAGGCAACGAAGGAACAGGAGTGGGTTTTTAGTCAGTAAAAGTCTGACACTATCTCCCGCCCCGCCCAAGAGCGGGGGATGTCATAAGATGATTTTCCCACCCGAAAAAAAAAAAAAAGAGTGATATTGGGTTTTCCCATCGTGAATTACTTAGTAGCAGCCCGAAGTCTGAATCTGATTGATCGTCTTCCAAATTGAAGACTGTTACACTGGATGTAGCTAGTAGGCTTCACCTTTCTAAGTCTGACTTGATATTTCAAAATGTTTTTAGTGAGAGAAATGGTTTGATTTAAGAGGTAAAGTTTTAAATGTTCTGATGTCATTAATACATGCTTTCTACATGCAGCATGCACATTGCTAGTGGTATACTGAGTAAACGGTTCATTTCAGACCACACGATATAATATTCCATCGGATAAAGGATTCCATTATTCTTAATAGCGCATTGTAACACAAGCCGTTCACTGGTAACCAAGTGACAAAACTTGTGGTGACAGTTTAAATATGCATGTGTTTCAAACCGACTCTGAAGTGTCTATAATGCAAATTGAATTTACATTAAAAACAAATAAAACGGTAGTCACTGCTTTTAAACAGACGTTTAAAAATAAGCAGTTTTTGTCTTCTCTCTTGTTGTACAACGATTTCTGAGAGATTACTATGTATTTACTCTGGTATATATAAAATAAAATGTGTTCATTTATCAACAGGAATGGAAGCGTGTCAGCAAAAGCGGAAGGGCCTTCGCGCCGCAAAAGCAACCTCCACAATGCCATGGCTGCAGATATGGACTCCTCTTGGGGTAATTTTCCTTTCATTTGCGATAAATACTTGAATGACATTTATTTAAATGCAATTACTTAAGTCCTTTATGTTGTAAGAAACGTGACTTTAGCAGTCTCGTAACTTGCTTTGTACGAGGTTCAATTTAACAAAATAAACTTATTTATCAATTTATCAGAAAAAAATGAACTCGTGACAGCTTTTCACACCACTCTGGTTACTAGAAGTATGTATAGCTATTACCCACCCAAAAAAATCTGGTAGGTACTTGAGCCAACTAATGACCGGAACCAATATAACCCAGATCGGTGGAAGGTTCTGAAACCTTGTTACAATTTTCCATAAACTTTACTGCAATTGATACTATAAACACAAATGAAAGCAATCGCAAGGTCAATTGACAGACGGTAATGAGGGTACGATGTAGAAACAGCAGGTGTCTTGTACATACTAGCTGGTGGTTCCCACGATTAGATCGATCGCCACTCTGGCATTTGCCCTCTGACGCTCCAGTGTTCGTACACAGATCGCCAGACACACATCGAAGGCAGGTTTAAGAAATATTCGACGACATCCTCCGTCTACTCGAAGAAGGCGCTGTCACAACAAAGCGAATACATCGAAAGGTATTGTATAAGCGTAACTTTTTATTCCTATGAGTTCCACATCTTTTAGTTATTCTGATAGTCCTCGAAACCCCAATAGAAAGTTGAATCAACCCGAAGTTGTTGAAGCTAAATTATACGCGCTAGAAGTTGTTATAAAAATAACATAAACAATCGAGAAGTTGAGTAGTAAGTGCATATAACTGATGAATAGGTATCTAGGTCGATCTATCTAGGTCAACCCTATGTTTCAGTTAACAAAATCATTCTTGTCACAACTTCTGCCACAATTGGCTTAGCTTTAAGTGAAGTGCTAGCTTAACAGTTGGGAGTAACTCCATTACTTGTTACTTATGGGTTAGAGTAGGCATTCTCTATGTGTATTTTGATAAGGTTTGTGCCAAAGTGTACGCGGCAAGTAGTGATGTCTACGTTACTTCAAAACCTTGACAAGTATCGCTGTGCAATTTATAGCTCCGTGCTACTTTATTCAACACATTGTATGTTTTATCTATTTTGGCTTCGTCTATTGTTTGTTTATTTCTGGGATGTCTTTTTTTTGTAATTTAGATTCAAATAAAGAACAGTCTTTCCATTAGGTCTAATTAATATGCTTTTCCTACTTGTCGTGGGTATTAACGAGTGATGTTTTTACCTAATGTGAATACATAATTTAATTTATTATCCTTCCTAATTCCACTCTTCTATTTAGATCTTGGTGGTACGCGTGTTGCCAAAAGTGTCATTCAGAGGAATCCGGCATTCCCTCTTGGGAACCACCGAACTGGCAGAAGGTCTGCCCCTACCCACTATGCCCTTCATACCGACAGTTCGCGCAAAACATCGCAGTATTAATTATTGGTAAGCTAGCATCTATATTTATACACCGTTTATAATTTCACAACGGTACGGCGCCCATGAAGCCATCAATTAGGAGGTACCCATGAAAGCGTAGATTAGAAGATGCCCATGAATTATAATTAGTGTTATTTTGGGGTTCATTCATGAATCTTTATTGAATTGTACAGTAACCTTCGAGGGCAAGTGTTATAACACTTATAACATGTTTCCACGCATTCACACATGGTTGGCGATATTTGGCAAATTGCACCCGAAACTGAACTGAACCTCAATCAGGCGCACCTGCGTCTGACAGTGAACTTAAGTACCAGCCTATTACTGTCCCACTGCAAGGCAAAGGCCTCTTCTCATACAGAGAAGGCATGATCATTAATCACCACGCTTGCTCAACACGGGTTGGCGATTTCAGACTTATTACTTATAGAAGTCCAGGTTTCCTCACGATGTTTTCCTTCACCGATGTCATGATGTCCAACATAAATTAAGAAAGTACATATGAATTGAAAAACTCACATTGGTCCTTGCCCATGTTTGAACCCACAACCTCGTGCACAAGAGGCGAGGCCTAAACCACTGGGCCATCATGACATTTTTTAGTGAACCAGTGAACTTACCACCTGATTAAAAGATGGTTTGATTAAATAATTATTCTACTTATCTGCCTTGTTGGTGGTGCTGGGTTCTAGATCCCCGGGTCGGACGTGTAATTACGCATTGGTCATAGTTTCGCTAGGTTAGTTAGGCTATTGCCAAACTGTGACGGCATAATCTGGATTTACAAAACGCTTCTGATACTCTTCACGAAAATAAACAAGTGTTAATATTATGAATGGTGTACAGGCATATTGGTATGGGTGACGGTATGGATCGTGATGGGCGACACGGCCGCTCCCGGCGGTCAGCTGTTCTCCTTCGCCGTCCTGACCATCGTCGCCTACTTCGGAGGATGGCTCATGCTGAAGATCACCACCTTGCCAGCCCTCATAGGGATGCTTATAGTGGGCATCATCATGAAGAATGTCGGCCTCGTCAACTTTGACGAGACGTATCAACACGTTGCGTCCTACATCAGGTAGAGTTGAACATATACCTAGTTATATGTATATACCTATACTTTGTTTATTTTATATAAATGGTCAAAATTTTTGCTTAGATAAAACAGCAAGAATTCGAACTAATTTCACTGAAGGCACTATTAATCTATAAAGTACAATACAGCACCTTCTGTGATATTACCGCAAACCCCCAAAAATACTTAAAGAAATTACACAAACTCCAAATATAAACTATACAGTGTACATTTAAATGGTAGCTATCCCTGGAAACGACTCCTGATTATAAATCAGTTTCACTATGAGAACTTTACTTTACATGGAAAAAAAATCTACTGCTTCATACAAAATGCAATATTTATCTGATGAAAATGTATGAATCAGTTTTGTTTTTGATATGTCATGGTCGGTCTCGTTGTAAAAGTTGTTTATAATCATGAGTATTTATTTTTTGCAACGGGAAACCAACCATTTATATTACCATTTATATACACGCTGCATGTCCTAGTTTACCAAAATGTTTATGTATAAATTGATGTGTTCCAGGAAAATTGCTTTAACCATCATCCTTACAAGAGCTGGTTTGGACCTGGACCCGACTGCCATGAAGAAGTATTTCCTCACTGTCATCAAGCTGGCTTTAGTTCCCTGGACCTTCGAGTGTGTGCTCTGTGCCGTTCTTGCTTACTTCTTCCTGGGATTGCCTTGGGATTGGGGTGAGTGTCTAATTGTTTTTATCCATTTATATACAAATATGTAAGTTAGTGTAGATGTTTGTATGTTTTTTACTCGATTACGCATAAAAGAAGAGACAGATTTGGATAAGATTCAGCTCTCAGATGGAAATTTTTCTTAGATATATATTTATACCTATCGTTTTTATCAGGACTGCGAACCTCGGCCAACCTTTAGTTCTAAAATAAATTCCACGGCGTTCCAAGCTTTTTTCAAAATATATCGCAAACTATTTTAATTACTAATCCTTGCTATAAATACCGTTACTGCTAGATTAGTACATTACATACATACATACATACGTATAGAGCTCCACATAACACAATATTGTTTAAACAATGCAACTACACGACAGACTGAGTGAGTTAAATCATGCAACGATCCGTAAAATCTTCACAATGAACAATTTAAGTAACATACTGCCGAAGCAATATGATTCATATTTATACGGTGGGCACGACCTACCTTATAATCATACATATCCTGTCATGGCTACTGTGTTGATAAAATCTCATCAATTCTAAAGACCTTTTTAAGAAAAAGAAACTACTTTTCTGAACCCGCAATACGGCGCAATATTAACGTGCTGTCCGCACATTGTGCCTGAATGTCCAGGGACCACCGGCAAGAGTGCTTAGTTTCTCGTAGAGTCTTTTTAACAGATATGTAACTACAAGAATGTATTTGTACAAAATTCTATCTATTCTATTAAATAACTATTTTTCCCAAAATTCCAGCTTTCCTTCTATCATCAATCGTCGCAGCTGTGTCCCCGGCGGTGATCGTGCCATGCCTGTTCCGGCTCCGCGAGAAAGGCTACGGGGTGTCCAAGGGCATCCCGACCCTGGTTCTCGCAGTGTCAGGTGTGGATGACGCCGCCAGTGTCGCCATCTTCGGCATCGTCTCGTCTATCATGTTCTCCAGTGCTTCGCTTACTATGAATCTTATTCAAGTACGTATTTTT
The DNA here is from genome assembly GCA_905147745.2 of Phlogophora meticulosa. Lineage (NCBI taxonomy): Eukaryota > Metazoa > Arthropoda > Insecta > Lepidoptera > Noctuidae > Phlogophora > Phlogophora meticulosa. Next base: position 10,201,158 of record LR990522.1, on the reverse strand, counting down.
TGACGTAGGTTTTTATGTGTACAGCATTGATATACAAAAAAAAGGATTATTTGTATATCAATGGTCTAGAGATATACTTATTGCCAGATCTTGCCTCACACAATAATTGGTCCCGTTTAGTAAGTCCGTGAAAGGGCACCCAAAACCGGAGCGCGTATGCACGTAGGTTTGCAAGAAATTCTACGAAAAGTCATGTTCCAACAGTTTAAGATTTTTAACTGTGGTAATTAACTGTGAAACTATGTCACTCTTAACCAATTAATTGAATCGCGACGATTACATAATACAGCTGATAGATTAATGAACGATTTTAAGCAACGGAACGAGTTCAATCGAGTTTAACAAGTTATCCAATCAAGACCATTTCTGACGCTGTAATTGACATTTAGTAAAGAAATTATAATTCAAAAGTAGTATCTAGATTTACTGTTATGTGTCTGATATTGAAGTTGAGCAAATGAGCATGTCGTTTGAAATTATGTAGTTTTTATATTGATATTTATAAAGATAGTACCTAGAGTATAATAGCAGCTTTAATTAACTTATTATGCCCCACTTGTTGTTTATTTTGAGCCAAGGTACCTACGAGGAAAACGGAAAAAGGAAAAATATCCGAAAATTATAAATAATTAGTCATATCCATGGACATGGTCAGCATATTATATTTATAGTTATTTTCTGTTGACTGTTCAATGAAAATAAATAATTAAATAAAATAACCACATTACTATACATATAATTAGGCTAGACGAAGCAATGTTTTGATTCGAATTGAATGTTAATTTTTTAGCTAATAAGGCTAAAAAACTAACATTCAGTTAACAACAACTTTGTTACTAAATAAACAATACTTATTATTATTATTCCGTGTCGATTTATAATTAGTAGAATGGACCTAAAACAGATAGTATTTTGTGTTGATGCCAAATAGACGTATTTTGAAACAGATGCAATATAAATAATCATTTTGCTTAATTGGCCAATTAAAGCTTCGAGTTAACAACGGACCTACACTACATAGTATTCAGATTGGAGTCCTTCATATTAACACCCATTTACTTATTATCACATAAAATGTGCAATTTTAAGAAAGCATTGGTAAATTACAATTGTTGAGCGATTTTAACAGCATATTGCACATACTTACAACAAATTTTGTCGTAACATTACAGATGAGTTTCCATAAAAAAATCCGGTTTCGCGTTAATATCCACTGAAAGAATTAAGTTGCACTTTACTTAACTCGAAGTACTTATAAACAATACTTAACTCAAAGTACTAAGGGGAGTGTATAAGGTCGTTGTTGTTTCTACTACACTGCATTAGGTAGGTATTGTGCGCACGAGTCACCACAATAGACCAGCTGCCGCTATGATTAGCGAACAGAAGCAACATCCTGTTACATCGGCACAGAATGGAATTCGCTACTTTGCCAGTAGCTTGTTACTATAATAGATCTCTGAGTAGCATTTCTGTGGGTAACACTGGGCGATCTCTCATTGTGGGGTTCGGTTGTTTTGAACGCGTTCAGCCTCAATACACAGAACAAGCATCAGCAACAGCACCATCGTCAGACTCATCGCTTTTTCTGTCATAAAGGCATCAAGTTTACTAGAAAGCTTCATGGTGTAATGAAAAGTTCACCTAGTCATTAATGGCTGTCGGCCTCGCTACCCATCTTAAGGTCGACGCGGACAGCACAGGGTGCGTCAGACGTTCATAATCATAATCATAATCATTTATTCATTTGTAAATAGACGTTTCATTCGTGACATCGCTGTTACCTTAATTAATAAAATGCATTACTTTTAATTTTCAGGGCCCACTTAGTGTGATCGGTGGTATAGTACTGGGAGTGTTATGCGGTTACCTGGTGAAGTTTGTTCCTGAACGCAATGACGCCTTCTTGGTGCCTCTTCGAGTTCTGATGCTGCTTACTGGCGGACTGATGATGGTGCTTGGCTCTGAAGAGATCGGTTGGGGTGGTGCTGGTAAACATACTACCTCTATTTTTTTTTGGATCGAAGTTCCTTATCGCGCTTTGCAAAAGGGGGCTATACGGAAAAAATTAAGACGAAAAGTTGTAACGACACTTTTGGCTATAACTAGTTGTAAGCCGTGCGGCGTGCGCGTGTTTCTCTGTCTGTCTCTCTCATAGAAAGCAAGCCAGTTATTTTTGTTTCGTCTTTCTATTTCGCGTTGAACAGTGTGGTGTCGCGACGATTATTTATGTTGAGTGTATAAAGGTTTTTTGTACATAATAAATAATAATAACAAAAGGAACTTCGTTCCATCAGGGTGTCCCTTGACACCTCTCAAGTTGTTTTTTGTTTAAAACTCCAGAGTAAGAAATCTTAAAGCTCTTGTCAAATTCAAGTCTCATCGGCTTTCAAATTGTTCATAAAGAAAAGTTCCAGAACCACAGTTGACAACAAATAGTAAATCAACTTCAGTCCCCCGCCATATAGAACACAATTCATTATTCCCAAGAATTTACAAACATATTGGTAGACGTAAAGACGAGTACGTTGGTCTTATTAACTGAGTAATTGTAAAAACGGTAGTCAACCCACGGATGATTGTTTTCCGCGGTGTAATGCTTGGTTTCCCCGAACAATGCCTTGTTATAAGTCAATGACTGTGTTGACAACCGATAAAGCCAAGGAAACAATGTGAATTCGAAAAGGGTATCATACGCATGATTTATTTTGTCCACTGTTTAGGTATTTACGTGTCTATGTCACGTGTTTTGTATCCGATGTGAAGCGTGTGGTAATGTTGATATTGTATTGCGAATGGTTATCCTAATATGTTTGGGAGCTACTTGATATTCCGATATTTACTGGAACTTTAAGCATTGAGTTAGTTTTTTTACACTTTCCCAATTGCTAGTTACTAACAAAAACTATTAAAATTCCTAAATTGAAATTTTCACAACAATTTTAACAATGACAACAATTTATTTCTTCAGGACCATTGGCCGTCATTGCATTTGCGTTCGTGGCCTGCAAGAACTGGACAGACCTCGGCTGGGAGTTGGAAGATAACCCTGTGGCCACCGCATTCGAAATCTTCTGGATGTTCTTCGAACCTATGCTCTTCGCGGTTACCGGTGCTCAAGTGGTTGTAAGTACACTGAAATTAATTTTGCGAAGAATATTGCCTTTATACCTAATTATTTATTTACACACTCATAATATGTACATCTCTGCCCAACCCTTCGTGGTATACAGGCGTGCTGTTAATGTAATTATTTGAAATCCGTATTCCCCTCTTTTTTAACCAAAATATCATCATTCACACAAACCATACATCGTTTATTTCGACATACTATATGTTACATCCCCTGCCGTAAATACATATTATGCTTCATCACTCCTTTGCTGTACTTCCGTGGTATGTTACTTGCATTCAGATCGAACCGCCTTCCTTGTAAAGTAAAATGGGGGGGGAATATTTTTTGTGCACTGCCTCTTTTACAGCTTGGTATCATTGTCTGAAGTATCACAGACAGATGTGGACTAAATTTTACGTTGTAAAGTCTAGTAACATAAACGTATTGCAAGAAAATGTTTATTTTCTTCAATTAGATTCAACCATGATTCATCACTATTTACTTAACAAAATGAGTACTTATTGAGGATAATCCTCGTACTCTCGTGTCTGGAATGTACGATTGCATCACCATCTATCAGAGTCAATGCCATATAATTAGTTACGACCTACATTTTAAGATGCTGAGCTGAGGAACTAACGTGTGTTGAAGGTATAGTGGTCGGAAAAATTATAAGTTAGTAGCCTCGGCAATTTATCGACCATTTCATAAATATATGTAGGTATTTATTACATCAAATCAAGAGGCCTTTTTGGCAATATCTTTAAGTCGCCTTTTAGTCCCGTCAACGGTTCAAGAAAAAGTAATTCAAGTACAAATAAACGAGACAAATACAAATAAATAATGTAAAAAAAACCTTTCTAATTAGATTGCAGACCTGGAACCTCGTTTGGTTTTGATCGGCGGCGGTATTTTGGTGGCATGTGCGGTGTTACGAACAATCGTCACTAGCACCTGTGCAGTGCGCAGCAACCTCAACATGAAGGAAAAGATCTTCGTCGGCCTTGCCTGGATGGCCAAAGCTACAGTACAGGTAAATTAAAATATCTTAGATCCTCAGACCTTTACCATTTAATGCTTATCTAAAGTATTTACACACCTTCACACACACACACAAGCACGTACACTTGAGTTAACTGATTTGTTTTCGAGTACTTTTCTTTTTCTTCATTTCATTAGTTTTTAAGTTAAAAATGTAAGCCCCTGTAATTAATTATAAGCACACTCCTACATACTATTGTACTAGTTTTGAAGAGCGGGACCTCCTAGCACAGGTATTTTTCATACTTAAAAGGAGATTTTATTTTTACAATATATCAATATACAATATATTGTATTTTTTTTTATAAATTTAGTCTAAAGTGAGTCAATAAAAGGGATTTCGGAGTGGTGAGAGCAATTTTAGAATCTACGTCATATTATTAAACATAATTAGATAAGTTATACTAAACGACCGTTCTTCTTTCAGGCCGCTCTAGGTCCAGTTGCTTTGGATGAGGTGCGCAAGATGGCCGGCGGGGAGCCAGACCCATTGATGATAGAGTACGCAGAGACTGTCATCACAGTGTGCATTATGTCCATTGTCATCACCGCACCTATTGGAGCTATCGTCATCACGCTCACAGGGCCCAAACTGCTTTCAAGAACAACTAAGCCACCTGTCTTGGAAGGTAATATATATATTTTTACTGTGTTCTATTTCATCACAGGTTATTTTTTTTGAAAAATTGATTTGCAGTTGAAATGACAGTAGTACAAAATCATGTTCAGAATCGTCGGTCGCTAGAGAAATATGTTACAGTGGTCGTGCACAAAATGCTGTTTTACAGAAAGCACTCTTTTACTATAATGAGTCGTTTGCAAAAGTTGCTGGTTACTTCTTACTTGCATAGATAAATAGTTGTATCATAGCATGCTTGTTTCATTCCATTCCGTTGATTTTAATCGCATAAAATAAGAAACAGTATATTTTAATTTAGTCAATCATTTAATTCATAACACATTTCTAGAAGCATTTGTAATGCATGCTATCAACGTACGAGACATAATAACATGATAATAATCGAAACCAAAGATCAAATACGTTTTTATTTATATACTAAGTACAGAGATAAAAACAAAGGAAAATGTTTACAGTTTTAATAGACACAATTAATGATAAGAGAAGTTCTGCGCTGGTACTCTCCGGGGATCATACGTCACGGAGTTATTGTTTTGAGGATAGTAGAAATTATTTTGGCCCTGAGGAGGATTGTTAGGGATACTAGGATTATAAGAATTAGTTGGAAATTTTCCATCAGGTCCTGGAAAGTAAGGAGAAACTTGAGGCGTCTTGGACAATGTCACATTATAAGTTCCTGGTTGGGCGCCTGGGAAAGTAGGATATTGAGAGTTAGTGGAACTTGGCAACGGTGCTAGATTAGGACGAGAGTTATTATAAGAAGGATACTGACTTGGATTATAATAAGGTGGTCGTTGGCTAGTCGAGTTGAATGATGTAACAGGGTAACTGTTACCAGATGAAGGGTTATAATTATTATAAGGCGGTTGGCCAGGCCGAGGATTGTAAGGCGTGTATGGAGTGTAACTAGAACCTGAAGCGTTTGAAGGTCTGAAGCTGCCTGAGTTGGGAGGATTGTTAAAAGTTTGATTATGGAGAGGGTTTTGACCATTCGATGGTCTGTACGGATTTCCAGGAGAAGTGCTATTATAAGATGGTATGTTAGGACGAGAATTGTACGGATTCTGACCAGTGGATGGATTATAAGCACCTTGATTAGAATTGGGTATACCTGCATTCGGATTGTAATTATGATTACCCGGCTGCGAAGAATTGAAACTGTTTGAATTCCACTGTGAGGGCCGCTGCGGAGATGGGTTTTGACCAGCTGGATTATAACCAGGTTGTTGTTGATTTGGATTTTGAGTATAAGGATTGTAAGTCGGTGGCTGCTGATTTGGGTTATGACCGGAAGGATTGTAACCAGGTTGTTGTTGATTTTGGTTTTGACCGGAATGATTATAGCTGGATTGCTGTTGGTTAGAGTTTTGACCGTAAGGATTATAACCAGGTTGCTGCTGATTTGGTTTTTGAGTATAAGGATTGTAGCTCGGTGGCTGTTGGTTTGGGTTCTGACCGGAGGGATTGTAACCAGGTTGTTGATTATTTTGGTTTTGACCGGAATGATTATAGCTGGATTGCTGTTGGTTAGAGTTTTGACCGTAAGGATTATAACCAGGTTGCTGTTGATTTGGTTTTTGAGTATAAGGATTGTAGCTCGGTGGCTGTTGGTTTGGGTTCTGACCTGAAGGATTATAACCAGGTTGTTGTTGATTTGTATTTTGACCAGGAAGATTATAGCTGGGTTGCTGTTGGTTGTTTTGACCGTAAGGATTATAAGCAGGTTGCTGTTGATTTGGATTCTGAGTATAAGGATTATAACTCGGTTGTTGCTGATTTGGGTTTCCACCAGGAAGATTACTGTTAGGTTGAGATTGATACGGGTTATAAGGCGGCCCTGACGGTAGTTGTGGGTACAACGGTGTATATTGGTGGGTCGCCTGCCGTGTTATCCGCTGTTTGATAATGTCATCTGCCTCTCCGAAGTTAGTGTCCTTTTGATATTCTTCATTCTCCTTCTGTAGTTCCTCGACTGTTCGTAATATTGGGCCAATGTCGTCCTTTGGTATAACAATATCGTTTTCATTGGCAATTAAAGGTTCAACGAGTTGAAGAGATTCTATGTCCAGATTATTATATGGAAATGTATCGATCGCTGCCACTGCATCTTTTTGGTTGATGCGTACACCACTAATACCACTCCATAATACTGTCACTAGTATAGCTATAAAAGGACCGTGCACTGTCCTCAACATTTTAATTACTATTCAACACTGACATAAGTAAAATATTCACAAAATAGTAATGAGATACACTTTGACCTTATTTATCTTACTATTCCCGGAATGCGAGATAGAATCGACTGCTCACTACTCAATCTTGTTTGTAATAAGCTGTATATCTACTTGTCTTGGTCTTTTATAGGTATTTATTTTCCTGCTATAGGTATATATAAAACTTTATGTGTTTTACTCATGTTGAAAATATGTGGATATGTAATTAGCAAATACTTATCTACAGGTTGGCGACGATCACACCGGCCGTCCATTCGCGACATATCTATCATCGACGAGGAGGAAGTGGCGGAGCGCGACGCGGAGGCGGAGGCTGAGGACTCGCGGCCGAGCAGCCCTAAGACGCGCGTCGCCGCCGCCAGCAGTTCGCCCACGCCCATCACCGTGCAGCCCGGACATAACAGCTCTTGACTGCAATAAGCCCCAACATACTTCGACCTTTGATGCCATTCCATTTACGACCTTGTTCGAACTGACCTACTTTACTATTAGCTGCTTAGATGGTCTCGTATAAGTCTTTGATACAGGGATTTAGTAAGACGATTCTCACATGGAGCCTTTCTACAAACGATGCGCGCTACGATGACGTCAGTCATTTGTTCGAAAGATATTTATAAGCCCCTCTGGCATACAAAAATATAGAGTTGTTTAGTCGGGTCTTATCCATTTGTTTTTATCTTGCGAGATTGGTTACGAACTAATGTCAAAATTGCCTGTTACTGACGAGTTACGCCATTTTGTGGAGATTGATTTTATTATTTTGTTGTTTTTAATAGTTGTGCTGTACATAACACTTTATTCAGTGAAAGCATGCTTAAACGTATAAAAATTTTGTTGATAATTCATAAGTATCGTACTATTTATTAATTACTATTTTGAGTAAAATTATGGACCAGTAAAATTATTTCTTTAAAAAAATTGCCGTTTTGAAAACATTGTTTCCAAAAAAATTATTAGGTACTTAGAGGGTTTAGTATAAGATATTTGTAGTTCTATAACTTAACGTTCATGTGATAAAGGTGTATACTTAATTATTTGGTGTCTTAAAAACCTCGCTAGTGAAGTTTAATTATTTCAATTTAGTATGAAATATTACCATTGTAAGAACATATTTAATTTATAAGTACGTTTGTCTACTATATTCCCATAAGTTTTATTTTGCATAGTGGTCATCAGTATTGCTATTATTTATGAAAACAATTTAGTCTAGGTATCAGAACGGATATTGTTAATGTTATTCGGTACAAACAATTAACTATTTAATGTAAGGCTCGATGCAGCATACCCATTGCTCATTGTTGATATGTATTTTAGATAAATAAGTAGTCTGTATATAATGTGTAAAAATGTTTCTTCACCTTAACATGTACGTACGGATATTACTACGTACCGATTAGTTTTGTATTGTATCATTTGTAAATAACACCCGCAATTCACATTGTAATGTAAGTAATTATTATGCATCGTGAAAATACAATTATTTTAGAGTGAACTGTGGGACCAATTTATTTTTAAATAATGCCACGATTAATAAATTGAAATTTATAGCTCAGCAGACATCGCCTATCACAAAAGTATTATTAAATAATATTATAAGACCATCTATGTCTGTTTTCTACACTTTGTCACGTTTAAAAATTGTTTATGAAATGATGTTTAAAATATCAAAATGAAATTATCGAAAAAAGTATAAAAGCAATAAAATATTTACAAAGAAACTCCATTGTTGTAAGTTTATTTTAGTGTAAGTCAATCTTTCCTCAATATTCCAAAACTTGTAAGTGAAATTGAAAAGTGGGAATAGGTTAAACCAAGTTTTGGTTATTTTATTTTAGTTATGATTCAATCTACCTAGAAAACTACGGTCATCTCGCCATTTTGGTATGACGCCACAAACAATCGACTTATTCTGACGATCATCAACTAAAATATTTGACCTTTAAGTTTATTTGACGATACCACATTCCCTGTACGATAGGTTGTAGCTTACCCATTATGTTCTACTGACATTTTTACGAACTATATTTTTGTAAAACATGGATGAGGAATGTTACTTTTCAAAAAAAAAAAATTCGTTCACTTATTTTAGAACACTTAAACTAAGAAAAAAAAAGTGTTAAACCTCCTCAAAATCGTGTACAAAGAAAAGTTTTTTCACCAGATACGGTTTTCGTATAATGTGTGTCCATCTAGACTGTTAACTGTCTTTCGTACCATTTGTAGGTCATGGTCGGATTCGATCCTCGGATTCCGAACAAATATTTGTGAAGTCAACAGGCACTTATTCGACTCGGAGCTTTTGTGTGTCTGTGGCCCTTACAACATCATTCTGTTTATACATTTTTACACAACTTGTGCGGTGTGTAGAAAACTCTTAGCAGTGTGAGGGTTATTACAGAATGCCATCCACTGTAAAATATCATCAAACAAGGGGATGTTTTTTGAGGCAACGCAGCGTTTGGTTTGTTCAATCTTCAGGTCTCTTGCGTTAGGGGCAGTATGGTACTATCTTGTGTCGTCACATATCATATTTAAACAGAGCTAGGCAACATTTGAACATGCCATAGCGTATCCAAAACAAAAAAGATGTCTGAAGTTAATAGTCAGTTTGGTGTAGGCAAATAAGTACTACAGAAATGGAATGAAGAATGTTTTTATTTTTTCGTCTTTTCCTAATCCACTTTTTTATTCTTCTTAAAAATACAGATTCGTGACAGAAGGTGTTATACTTTCTTAAGTGTATTATTTTACAAACATAATAAGTATACTTATATTAATATTAAAACTATACCTACATACATTGTGCACTGTAGGTGCATACATAATTGGAACAAACTAATTCTAGTGTCAAGTGTGTGATTTAATCATCCACATAATATTTAGTTATAAAATACTAACATTTAATCAACTATTAATATTCCTGGAGCACATGATTACTTCTTCGGACCACTTAATTATACAGGCTGATTTTAAATTTATTTTTAATCTTTTAAGAAATCAAACTCTTGTATTCGATTTTTTTGTTTGGGACTAACTAACTAGGACTAACTCGATATAGCCAAATAGTTGATCCCATAGTAAGAGATGTATATATATATGTAATCCTTCAGGGGTTGAAAGTGCTTAAGTTCTTTCCACCTCTTGAGGATTACCTATGACATAAACCTGTCCATTTTCGTAACATTTAAAAAGCATATTCCAAAGAACCACTGTCTTTAGGCTTTATAATACGACAGCAATACCTATATTCATGAATTATAAAAATTACATCTATATATATATGGACTGTTTCTTGAGATATACAGTAAAATCAATCTAGTCAGAAAATCAACGAAATGTGACGAATAACCAAAAATACTTATGCTCTCACATATAGCTGCGAGGGACACAAAAAAACTTCGGCCCAAAACAAAATCATATACATAATTACACACGCAGGCAGGTACTTTGTCAAATGAGCTTTAAAACTAAAAATTAAAAATACCTAAGTATAATTCGAAGAACATTGGATACAGAGGCCAGGACATCAAGCTACCCCAATATGTCAAATTTCTGATAGTTTTTTCAAATTGTTTGCATAAGAATAGGGATCATATTCAATTGCGAAATTTTGACAGTTTGGGATCGCTTGATGTGCATAAGAAAGTAAATATTTTTACATTTGACGCATGTCTGTAGTTCTATAGCTATGCTGACTATACTTTCTTTAAGTCGTAAACATTTTTCCATAAGTAACACCTACAAAAATACATGCGAAAAGTTGTTTCCGAATGAGGTAGTTAGGTGAGTAAGAGTCGTCACCTACCTAACGGCTTGCTTTGTGTTTAGTGATGACCCTCACCTACCTAACTATCTAGATTATCGTAACCAGACTAATGTTATATCAAAACAATTCACATTACACAACGACATCATAAACAGTGCCAAATTTACGCGATCCGTTTAAACATAATCTATAACTATACTTCTGCACTAATATATTAAAAGGTAAGCGGTGAGTTGTTGACTGACTGACTCTTCATCGCTGAGACAAGATTACTTAAGTTACAAAAACTAAACTTACTATTTTAAGTCCATCCGGGGCTATTGTGCATTCGTGGAGGTAATATCACGGATGCGACTTCTCTTCGTACGGTAGCTGCCGCACTTTTAGCCAACTGATAGAGTTTTAGGGCGATGTTGTCTATTTTTTCGTGAGCGGATCCACACTGGACACTTGAGGTCAACATTTGAGAAACATTTTGTGTGCGAAGAACATCGGGTGCTGCTTCCCAGTTCGTAGAAACAAGGATCCGTAGCAGGTTATTTGGGGTCCCGACCTGTTCTGTTTAACTTATAGATAAGAGATAGAATAATAAAAAATAGTATTTATGCTAATCCCTAAGCTGTCATAGTCTTTGATTCCCCGAGCGGAGTCAGGGAGGGTCACTAGTTTTAATATAACGACGTCCCTCGGGCGTTTAAATGAGTGACAACCTTTTATTCAATACTGTTCCAAGGTTCTCATTGTATCAATTAAAAAGTATTGTCAAGAATCAACTCGCGCTTATACAAAATCTTAGTGGAATAAAGTTTATAGTTAATAATTAAATCAGTTAAAGTTTGGAAGAAACTATTGGCTATTCATTCTACAATAACAACCTCCAAGAACACAGATGCTAATAGGCACTTCGATCATAATATTATTACATGCAAGAGCCTAGCATTCGTACAATCAAAGCAAAACTGCTTAAACAAAACATTTCAAGTAATTACTAAACATAATGAATGATGACACTTTATTAATCACTTATTCTATGACTAGACCAATAAGAAATTATTTAATTTTGAAAAGTTATTGAAATGAAATTGATGATTTTGCGAATGCGAACAAGAACATGCTAATCATAAGCGTGTTATTGTGTCGAGAGCTTGTGTGGAAATACTCTAAGCCGAGGCCGAAATCCAGGTAATGGAAGTAGTTATATAATATATTGTATGCCCACTATCATAAATTCCTACAGCTATTCATTGTTAATTGACTGCAAGTGTAGCATATCAATAACAACTACACCGGGTTCTACCAAAATAACAACTCTCCTCTTACCAAGGAAAACATCCGTGAAAGAATACGAGATCATCCTACATAACATAACTTGTAAACAAACATATTTCCCTTGCATTTTGCACGAGTTTCGGCCTCAGCGACGACCACAGACTACGCCAGATATCTGCATAGATTACGTAGTGTATCGTGACGCAGTTAGGGTTGCTTGACATTGTTCTGAAGTGAGAGACGCGTGTTGTTCCGTTCGTCGGTGCTGAGCGCGCGGGACAGGAACGTCGACGACGTCCGCGCCGACGATGACGTGCCGTTCTTCTGGGCGTCCGGCTTCTCCAGCCCTGTTGTATATTAGTGCAATATTAGTCACCAGTAGCTAGCAAACAAATTAGGTGGGCCAAAATACTTTTCAAAATATGGTACTGCTAAATATCATCATTACGTATCATTGTTTCCAAAATCTGAAAACGGGTTTTATATACAGTGACAAAATCGAAAAAGACTTTTTATAAGGACCAAGTTTTATCTTTCTGAAGTTTAATGACCCACCCTAATAAAAATTAGGGTCACATCACCTACATGGTGTTAATAATTGAGCACAAAACCTGTACATATCATTTTCGATTCGCCATATCAGGAATATTCACAAAAGGTGTACAGGTTATTTTAAAGGTAACAGAACTGGTTATTCAATATTGTTATACTTTTTTATAACACCATGTATTTGACAGTATTTGCAATAACAGAGATGTCCTAACGACAACATTGAGGGTGCACTTAAAAGGACATTCATTAGACATTAACTAGGATTAAGTAGATAACGGTATCTAGATTAATTAATTAATAATTTACAACCAGTCATATAGATACCTAATCTAGCTTGGAATGTTAGCTTTGTGTATTAATCAAGCGAATCGTTAATAACAACGAGCTAGGCAGACCACGTTAATAGTGGCATTGCTAGTTAATAGAAAAGAGAAGAAAAGATTAGGACAAAAGACAATACAACGTTAAAAAAAACAATATTTTCACTAATATATACTTGTATCAATCGGTATCCTTGAACAACCTGAAAACAATAAAATTATCTCTCACATTTGGAAACAAAATAAGTTTAACGTTTTATCGAGTCTGACTCAGACTCTTGAGACAAGCAATTCTGTGAATGTAGATAACAGCTGCTCATAACACAAATTGCACTCAAAATAAATGATGATAAATACATTTTTTTTTTATTTGGTTCTTGGTAAGTATTGATAATGAGGGTAAATACGTGTTCATAAACTATCTTTATGACGTACATTTAATTTGAATTACCAACTTGTAACGAAATGAAGTAAACCTAAATATGGCAATTATGATATTATTTTGTTTTGTTACATCACTTTTTACAAATTGGATTTGTATAAATGCATAGTCGTTATCTTCCAGACATAAACACTACTGTCATAAAAGTTTTACGACTGATCTACTTAAGAATTTAGGGGCATTGTAAGAACTACATGAAATACCAATAACTGCCTTACCTAGCCTCTTTCTGATGAGGTAATATAGTTTAGGTTTGATAACTAAAATGAGGAAGATGAAGACTCCTTGGAGCTCGTTGATGAGGTCGATGATGGTCCACAGCCACCACGGCTGCGACACGAGGGTAGACAGCAGCTCGGAGATCCAGCCGGCACCCATCACCACCCATAGTTTACCCGTCAACACATACCTGAGAACACATTCACCCTATATTAGGCGCACCACCTTTGTTGCAAAACAGATTTTCACATGTAAGTTGGATTTTAGGCTAGTTTACTATTACTCATATTTTTGACGACACGGTTGGTGCAGTGGTTGAGCCATCGGCTGCTGCGCCGCGTGTTGTGGGTTCGATCCCCACACGGAACAAATATTTGTGTGACCCACAGGTAGTTGTTCCGGGTCTGGTCGTTTGTGTATGTGAGTTTAAATGTTTGTAAACGCACCCACGATACAGGAGAAATTCCTAGTGTGGGGCAATGTTTAAAAAAAAAGAAAACTCACACTATATTCATATGTGTTAGTAAGTCACGAACGACTATTATGACCTGTAAAACCCAATTACTGTGAAACTCTATTACCTAAGTAAAGGTTAGCAGTTTATTAACTATTCGCGCGTCTGAAAAGTTTGACAACTGAAAGAGAGCACAGACGTAACTTTTAAGTAAAACGTAGATGCCATTAGCATCTTTAATAAAAAAATGTTACCCTACACAGTAGCCAATGTCGAAAGCGGGTACAAGCCTTGCAGTAGTTTAACCGTTAATCTAACTAATACAAATACATTATGCAGATTGATATCAGTATTAATTTACTTAGTTAAAAGGATACTACGAGTATTAAATTTGCATGGTAACTAGGTTCACTTGATAGCCTCAGCCCAACCAATCGTATAAACAGACTTACTTTGTACTTACTTAGATATGTTTGGTTTTTAGATTTCAACCGATAAAACTGTGTTATTAATCTTTCCCTTAGTACTTAATCCAAACTATAACATATGCAAATGTTGCCGAATGACGCGTGTTTCAGGCAATTAATCGCTCACCAAAATATTTTTCTCCATCCTATTCTACGAGTATAATGTATTTTTCTAACTCCTCCGCTGTTCTTTTAGCATTTACTTCGTCGGGCTTCCACTGTGGTTCCACTTGTGGTCGCCACTTTTGATTCTGGTTTTTAGGAGTTGCAGTGGTTTCGGAATAGTGTGACGAGCTCGTCCCAATCCTATTCAAGAAACCAGTCACAACATACATAAATAACCTCACACCTTTTCGGCCAAAACCACGGAACACCACGAGCTACGCTTCTTAAATTCTCGTTTTGCTTCGTTTACGTTCATAAATCCAAGAACGCCGTTTGCGAGTATTACGCACCAGACCTTTCTAAAGAACATTACCAATAGGGTCTCTGAATGTCCTTCTAGGGCGTGCTCTCTTTTATATCCAGTACTTTTTGTTAACCGCCTTTCATTCTCGTAACTGAACAAACTAAGCACACTCCTTTTAATTTTGGTCACTACATCTCCTTTTAAATCACAACGTTGTTTTATTGTTGTTTTATTTACCAGTCACAAAGCTGATATCATACTCCTTAAAAAGGTTCTGATTTAATAACTCTTTAAGTAGTATCGGTAACGTTAAAATCGTATAATAATAACTACTAAACAATTGTTATGGCTTTGATTTGGCCGTTCTGCATGTAAATTACGAATTATCAACCAACCATAAGTCATTCATATGTAGATCTACTGTGGCTTCTTTGTGATAACAGGTGCCAAACTGGTTATGTCAGTCAAAGTAAAAAACTGAGATGAATAGTGAGTTAGCCACCTTATTGCATTTAGTTAGTATATAAGGAAAAACAATCTCTGTCTATTCTGATTCTGAAGAAAATTTTCAGATATGTGCAAAATGTCAGTAATTTCATTTCTTATTGCTGTTACGTCAGTCCTCTGGTTTTCAGGAGTCTTGTACGGTTGGGGCTTAGCCAAAGTTTAGTAAACACATCTATTACAGACAAAACAAAGCAGCAATAAAGGATTGTTTACTATATCTGATGGATGAGAAAATTAAAGGGCATACACTTTTTCCGACCTCCCAATAAGAAGGATAATGGTTTCGGACTCCGACTGAATAGGCGGCGCTAAGAAACGAAAAAGAGGAGGTTCTCAATTCGACACGTATATACATATACACACGTTCCTATATACGTATACACACATATTTACATGTCTCTTATTTGACCACGCATATCTTTTTACAGTATTATCCGATTTCGATAATTCTTATTGGATAAGGTATACTCAAAATTGGCCCCAAATAAATTAAAAAAAAAAAACCACCCCTAAGTGTAGAAACTAGAGGACAGTTCATATTTCACTTACTGAATTTTGTATAAGGTAGTTGACATTAGGCTATTGTATCTTAGGTAAATATTAACAGACCCATTGAAAAGCGAATTATATATACATTTTTGCTAATACAAATTCAACCGACTTAAAAATCACTTAAAGGTGTACAAAAACTTTTATTTCGGAAGTCGGTAGCAAAAAATTAAACATACAAAACAACCAAAGCCACAGACACCTTTTAACTATTTTTTAAAGCCGGTTGATTTTTTTGGTAAAGAAAGGTTTTTTAATTACCTCATAACATTCATCATTCTAGGCTAATCGGATGCAGAGCTGCACAATAACAGTAACATACAACATACATTATTTACACAACTTACCACGTTGTTGCTAAATTATAAACAAGGCCCGTACATTCATTAAGGTAGTAAATGACGTCTGTCGATCACACATTCCCTTTCCCTGACTCCCCCTGTTTTTTATATGATTTGCCTGTTGTTTGGAAAAACCAAACTTATACTAGGTACCTAGACTAAATAATTAGCATCACTTAGAGGAAAAATACTTCAATTAATATCCGCGTCTATTGTTCCTATTGAAAGCGTTCGCTATTGCAAGTCGAGCTAATTAATTGCCTTCCTATAAGTATGTACGTAACAAAAATAATATGGCCCAACTATATAGATAATAATTAATGAAATTATAACCAAGGTTATATAAAAATAGAGGCTGTCCAAAAAACTACTATTTGTTTATATTGCCTACTGGCTGACAGGTAGGACTCTCCGATCTTGGGGCGGTAGATCAGATACGACTCTGACTCTCACAGTCAAGTAGACATTCCTTAGGTTTGGCGTGCCTCACGAGATTAAACGTTACTAACATTAGTTTTATAAGTTTTTATTGTTACAAAGAAATATGGAAGTGATTCTGAAATAAATGTGTTTTATTATTATTCAAAAAAAGGGTCTAATAAATAGGTTATACACGCTACGGAACGTTTATAGAAAGGTTGAAGATAGTTAGCCATTAATTATGTATGTCCTCATTTATTAAAAACGTTTTCAACGGGACCTATACCTAATACATACCCTTTCATGCAACAAGAGTTACGTTTTACAATTTCTCAAATAATTTTAAGTTTAAGTTTGCCAAAATTTTAATAAATACTTGCACTGAAATAACAGACTGGTGCATTTGAGCTATCCAAAGTGTCCTATTTTAATGAACATACTGTATAGTATGATTGACCAAATAATATCGATAGTCTGGTGTTACAAGTACCTAATATTTTTATCTAGTGCGTAACTTCGTTATATTTAAACACAAATGGCTAAAAGGTCAAACCAGATAATGTTTCACGACATAATAAAAACCAAGTATAGTTAATTACATTAAAGTTACCTAGTTCGTTATGAAACGGTTTTTCTAACAATGTCACTGTCTCCCTCGGGTCTTTAAACGTGACGTGTAAACCCATGGACATTTTCATCATAATAAATTGCTGGTTTAAATGTAAGCATGCAATACTTCGACTTCTAATACTCCGACCTCATTTGTCTAGTGGTCGCAAGCGCTACTATTGAGCATGAGGTCTTGGGCTCTATTTCCGGGTCGGGGAAAGCTTTATTGGGTTTCTCGACAAAAAACTCGACCCAGCTCTGAAATTCTGTAATTTCGGGTCGAGTTTTTTCGGAATCCCGGGTTGTGCCCGATTGATGGCAATAGGCTCGCCCCCTAATACATGGGACGTATACATAACTGGCGAAATGAGCGTGTGCCTACTATATGTACATCTCTGCTTAGCCCTTCGGGGATTACAGGAATGAAGATGTTATTTAATTCGACTCCCTTGCTGGACTAGTAGTCGCTAGTGAAGTTCATTGTTTTTTTCAATCAGAAATTTCCCTGTAGCAGCCCGAAGCCTAGATTTGTACCCGGCAAGTGGCAATAGGCTCGCCCCTTATTACATGGGAATTATACATAACTAACTATGAAGCGTGGGCGTACTCTAAGTACACCTCCATTAAACAATTCAGGGAATATATGCGTGATGTTTCATGTTAGGGAAAATCTAAATGGCTACCAGAAAAAAAGCGGAGAGTGCACTTACGGTGATAACAGCTAATATTATTAAGTAATCTGTGCTGAAAGTTTGTAGCTAATGCGTGTAATGATACACTGATTGCCCGTATGATAACATATTATCGGATGTGCGCACTTCCCTTAACGATGGGCGATGAGTCAAGGATTGTTCTCGTATCGTTCGTTGGTCAGTTTTGGATACGGAACTATGGCTTTTACCTATTAAATGTCAACTGCTTTGTCACCTATTCTATAACAGCGCTATTCAGTTACGATTTATTTAAAAGCAAATCTCCGTGGATTCGACCCGGTTTAAATTTCGAAGCGTTACTACTGCAAATAGCCGTGTGCTCGGGCTCTGCTAAAGACTTGGAATGTGTCAATCATGCTCAAGTTATCCTACTAAGTTACACCAAGTGATTACTCAACGAGGCGGGTAATTGCCCTTCGTGACGTCACACAGTCGTCTACTTCATTCATTAATAAAGACCGATGCCATTTATGAAACAGAAACACACATAAAATCCTTATTTGAATTGAAGTCATATTAAATAACAATGTAATACTTATCCGTACAGAGATTTTAATCGGAGGAAGCTACAATTAAGTGTTTATCTTTACTACAATAATATTACGATGTAGTTATCTATATCTATAAAATACATATTTATGAGATAAACACCTTACCGGTAGCAACCTAAACAAACATTGGAAGTAGGTTTGGATTTGCGAATACTGAAAACATCTCACGGTTTCTGTAGACTGTGACGAATAGCTTGAAATTGTTACGTGTTCGGGGTAAAAATAAACGCCGAGAGGGATTCTTTGACTACCACTGATCTTCAGCATAACTATATAAAAAGCAGACGGCTGCTTAATGAAAATTATAACGAAAAATGGTATACGTACTGGGTATTAATTTTAGTTAAATTCAATGATTTGTAATGCCTATACTATTCAATGGTAATATTGGGTAGGTAAGGTAATATGTCTATTTGAATAACCTCTTTACTTAACTGCGTCAACAATTCGCATGTAAACTGTTATCGATGACATCAATTTGTTCACGAAAATTTGGAGTAGGTATGTAATTACCGTTTTCTAACGGGAATAAAACAAAACACGGAAAAAATGTGACGTCAAAAAAGTGAAGATATTGAACTCACTTTGCCCTGTCGACTCGGAAGCGTCGCTTGGCGCGGTCGCCTACGGAGCCAGCTTGAAGACGATGCACCTCGGACTTGACCCTCGCGCAATGTCGAGCGGTCAGCACCCACAGCACGAAGTTGGTGCACGTTACGAGGCCCATAGGAATCACGAAGTATATATAATGCGGCCAGTCTGTCCGCGAGTTCTGAACTGTAAATACAAAAATTATAATCTATGTCTTAGCCTGGCAACTGCAATCACTAAAGCCACATTATTAAAGACTCACCACAGGGAAGCTGAAATTGCAATATAAATATGAACGCTTTAAAACGGACCGTTATCACTGTTAAAGAACCTTGACGAGTGGCTTTGTTTAAAGTTCGTCGACTGTACCCAGTACGCTTAAAATCTGACTTGGCAATCATTTTATGAGATGAACTTCTTTGTCGGTTTATATTATGAAATTCCACTCGATCTCATTATTCCACTTCAAAATGTCAACCCCCCTTTTCGTTTCCCAATGCCAAGAAAATAACAATATGTTTAAATACTTGCGAATGCTGATAAGTAGATAAGCATTGCTTACAACTATTCCCATTTTTGAGTCAATAGCATTAGTAGTTCCTGAAATTATCAGCTGTGACAGACGACGTCAGCGAGAGACAAACGGACAGATGGAGTTGCACCATAATGGTTCCTATTTTACCATTTTAGGACTTATTAATTGTATACTTATTAACTGTCTATGGTTCCGCATAGACAGTTATTGGTTTATGTTGAAACATATTTTTCTTCACCCCTTTCATCTTTTACCATTTCTAAAATTATTTCTTGAAACTTTTCACAGACCATCTTTCAGATTAAAGTATTGCGACTGATAAACAAAACATCTTGTATAGTAACCGGTAACAAAAGTTCATACCAAATCGAGATTGACATGATAAAGAGCACTTGAAGTTATACAAAAAGTTTTTTCACAAAAGACTTGGCTGGTTAATTTAATTATTTATTGTGGGAACAAAAATGACGTCATAACATTACGTGATCGGAATGATCAGGTACTATTTTGAACAATTGTTTTGATTGTTCCTAACCGCAATATTTTTTTGGGTATTTCTGATCGGAAGTTTTCAATTAGGCACGGTCTCTAAACACAAACTACAAGCTGATATTTTTTCAGTGCTATACCCACTGTGAGGGTTCTAGTTTTAATTTGGTAGATATCTCAAGCGAAACAAATAAAAGTACACATAGACCACCCCAAGTCTCGCTCAGTTTGTTGTCAAGGTCAAAGCAATACGCTATAATACGCGCGGGTGGGACTAATTGCAATACCGTATCTTTCCTATGTGGTGACTGCCTCGTTGGTTTAGTGGTTGCAATCGCTTCTGCTGAAGTGCTGAGCATGAAGTGCATAATGGATTTGATTCTTATGTCGGACAGAATGTTATTGAATTTTTCCCGGAGTCTGGAATTGTGCCCGGTTGATGGCAATAGGCTCGCCCCCTATTACATGTGAATTAAATATAACTGGCAAAATGTGGGTGTACTTTACGTACACCTCTGCCTAACCCTTCAGAGATTGATGTTCTGTCTATAGTGGTAATGTTCAGCAGAAGAATTTTGTAAGGTGAAGTCTGGATTTCCCTTATATTCTTTCAGATAAATTTTAAAATTGCATGCTAGAATTGCTAATTGACTGCCAATCCTGCCATTGTTATGTATTTCCCCAAGACCAGCAAGCCGTTTTACTATTATGATGACGACGATCCGTGAAGTGTTTCGCTGCTAACTTTATCGCAGACAGTGAATCAACACTTACGTATATATAGACTTTGTCAATTAGACAGATATGTGTACCAATTATTATGAGGCGGGTCACACGTCGTCTATTCGACCCATTTTCTAAGCGCCCAAATATTTGTACTTAATACAATCCCGATGTAATGGGCTAGATACGTTGTGTACATGGTTATAATAAGGTCATGATCCTTGTGAAAATTTTCGCTTTTCGATTTCGGTTTTGTTTTCGCGACATGCTTAACAATATTTAGTCCAAAATAAGAAAGGCACGACGAATGTGCAATTATTATATTGATGGGTATTTTATTCTGTTAACGCCAGAACCATGTTGAAGATTTATTTTTTTAATTACAAGTCCTTATTTATCCACGTTCACCCGCCTTCATTACGCTGTCTACAGTAAGCACTCTCAGATTTGCATCACTTTTGCAGCGAGTTTTAAATGACACTTTAATTCAACTGCAGTCCGTTTTGTTTATCAGGTTTTCTTTCCATTATAATTACAAAGTTATTTACATTCATTAGTCGTACATGTTCACTTTAATTTATATCTATAAGCACAACATGCACCACACCTACATGTAAGTCAACATATTTATAATGCTGTCATAACCATGCCCATGGTCAACCATTATCCTTGGTTGTATATTTACACAACTAAGTTTCAGGAATCTTCATAAAGGATGAGTTGTATAGCTGTAGTTATTACTCAGACGAAAATAATCACAATTCTGCACGACTGGTGGCTCAGACAATACGTGAGAACTGTAATTTTGATATAGACATCAACGTGAAAATTGAATGAAAAACCGTAATTCGTGAAAACTGTGTAGTTTTAAGAAAAATGACGTTATTGGTTTGTTTATTATTTTAAGTGTACGCAGAACTGAGGCGGGAGTTTACTTTAAAAGCGAGGGCGTTTACTGAAACTACACATTAATCAGCAATGAAGCATTCTTTTGAAAGAAATGTTCATAATATTATGTAGATACTTATATATTATATTTCATTATGAGTCATGTCGAGTTGCCAGCAAATGTTTCCAAATTCCCAATCTTGATAAACGATGTTAAATCGTAAATATTTGCTCTACACATTTGACTATAATTATTGACACATAAAATAAATTCACGTCAATATGTCTTTATTTAAGCTTTTGTAAATCTTAACCAAACTTTCAATATTGTATGAGATATGTACGTGCGTAGTTATTATAATATTTATGCCTACTACGCCCATGTACCCATGTAATGTTACGATAGTTTTTAATAAAAATCTTCGTTATTTCAATTGTTTACGTACAAACTAACAAATGAAAGATAAACTGGGATTACTGGAAACAAGTGTATGTTTACCAGAAGTGATTTCGTAACGGTTTTATATTGCAAGAAATGTAATGTGTCGATGGAAAGCACACATTTTTGGTTACACACGTAAAACCCATCCTACGTAGAGAATAGGTGTTATACGTAGAATATATTGGTACTTTTCTAGATACGTCATCGATAGCTACAGCACATCGTAGTCAACTGTAGTAGGTTCCAAGGACTCTTCCTAATCGCTTCGTATCTCGTGTCTCCAAGACAGGTAAGCTGAAGTTATGTCATTACCAGTGAGGAGTAGCATCTTCAACTGACACTCTGACATGTCTGTTTACGTCTCTAACCATACTTTCCTCGTCTCGCAACAACTGCGTCTAACTGACAATTTGAATAACGCTCAATCCAAATCTAGGGATCTACCGTTGTGTGTTACCAATCATTGGCTATGTTTTCAATAATAATAATAATAATAAATCCTTTATTTTCAGGCTACTTTGGCCCATAGATAAATACCTTACAGACTAACATATATATCATAAAATTTTCAATTATAATTATTAATAGAAAAATTTCAATGTGTAACTTTCAGAGGATGAATCAGAAACAGCAGTTTAAGATCGCGGATGAGATACGTTATTGAAATTGGTAGTAAAAGTGAAGGAAGTAATAACTAAGTAAACCTGAATTACATTGAATTCATCATCTGCCTAGCCTGTTCCTTACTATGTTGGGATCGGCTTCCAGTCTAACCGGATGCGGCTGAATACCAGTATTTTACATGGAGTGACTGCCTGTCTGACCTCCACAACCCAGGTACTGGGCATCACGATACCCTTTGGTAAGACTGGTTGTCAGATTTTCGGGGATTCTGACTACCCGTAAATGGCAGCCGGGACCAACGGCTTAACGTGCTTTCTGAATTACATTGAATTATGAATATGGATGATTTAAAGTGCGGCCCTTTATTTCCAAAGACTGTATAAAATTACTCACGTTGACCGAACCAGCATATCCCTTGTCCCATGTTGGCGTCAAGGGAGACAGCGACGGGGTACTTGTCGAAGAGGAACATGACGAGGGTCAGCATGATGGCGGTGCTCCATGCGTACAGCGAGTACCATAGGAACCGGCGCAGCTCCGCGTCCGCCTTGCGCATTGGCTGCACGGTGCGGACACTCCTGGTGGTTGCATAATAATAAACATTTTAATGAAAAGTGCGTGAACATGTTCGTAAGAAGTTGGCAGTGGTTTCATCACAGCGCTAATGTTTTCTCGTTAGCTGTTCTTATTGTTTATGTATGCGTTTGTGTATATATGTTTATTTGTGTATATATTCTATGTAGGTATTATATTTATAGTTTATAATAATATATATTAGGTATAAATATATATTTCTTTTCCCTTTTCTTTTAACAAATTGCACCTGCCACTGTTTGTCTCTGCATCACCCAAAGGTTGACTGGTAGAAAATGCCTATGGCATTAAGTTCGCCTCTGTACATTTGTGTGCTTAAAGTATTAACTAAAAACTAAAATAATAAATCTTTAGAACAAAAATTACTGTTATATTAACAAGATTGGTTAATGCTAATCTAAGTTGTTATGTATTTTCCAAATTAAGTACATTTCCAATAAAATATACCCAATAGTTTCCATGATATTGAAAAACAAAGAAAAATTTGGTTATCTATAACTTTTACATTTACATAGGTTAAAACCTCTGCAAACACACTTAATTTTGTCACAACCTCTTAAGAAAACTTCAAAGGATCACATATATTACGACGAAGTCTATACTGACTGGCATTGTATTTTAAACAGTGTCAATTAAAAAAATACTCTATAAATATTAAAAGCACAGTAAACATTACCACAGATTTGATTGACACGGAGAGATCAGTTAGCATAACATACAACATATCTACATTCATTTTATTGTCATAATAATATTGCTCTTATGCCCATTAATTTTATGGCGATTCCATTCCAGAAACATGGAAGTCGTAACGGCCCTGACGTGAGCTAATAGCGAGTACCTATGGGGTCTTTATTGGTTTTTACTGCTCCCATTAAGTCGGCCGGGTCATGGGGATTGACTAGCTAATCACGAGGATAAAGTACTGTGACAAAATATACGATTACAAGCACCCGGCTTCAGATAAAAATTAAGCCGTCGATAACTAAAGCTCCGTACCTAATAAGTTCATTATAGCGAACAGATATCCCGGGTGTGCTTCTAATCGCGTAATCATGTACACTTCAGCTGAACTATGAAATTGTAAACAGAACTGCGGGGCGTGTTAACATTTACCATACGTATGGTTTATGAATGTTATCTTACTCAACCATATTGAAAATAAAATATGGTAAAGTACGTGTCGGACTTGCCCGCTTAGGATTCCGTACCATAACAAGAACACGAGCGTTAATTCATAACTAAAACTCATACATAAACACGACATTTTCTCAACCATATTTCGGTTCAAAAACGTCCCTGAATGAAGTACGGTCACATGTTCCGTTTAGTTTTCCTGTAATGCATATCTATTGTTAAATCAAACAGTTCAAGACCACGACACCAGAGTTATTCTTCAACAAGATTTTGATACGGTACCCTGATTATCAAAGTACAACAGACACGTCCTTCTCAGCTAGTTTACCTATAATAAAGTTCGTGTTATTTTTATTCTATATTGTAATATTATTCGCGGTATCGTAGTGGAGTGGTCGGTGACGCGTTTTAATTAGGCCCCACCCACACAGTGCCAAGCACATAAAGTGCGTTTTCCTACCCTGTCGGTTTTCATTAACGTGGCCTAATCGTCACCTGCACGCTTGGCTTTTTCGATCCCACATTAGAAACCATCAAATTAAGCTTTGACGTTACTCTGTAATAAGCTCTAATTACTTCGTTGAAATTCGGCAAATTATCGTAGCTTTTGCTAATGCTGTTTGTCTGTCGCGATTTCTACGTAATTCTAATTGAATATTATTACGCATTTGTCAAATGTCTGTCTCATGGTGAAACATTTGAGTTTTAGCAGGTTTGAAATCTACTGAAACACATGATTCGCTGGATGTTAAACTTTTTATCTTAACTATGCTGGCCAGTATTGTTAACTCAATATCACTTTAACTCGGTAATGATACGTGAAATAATAGGCGAATAAAAACATCGATACCTCCTGTTATTTCATTAACAACTGACGTGACTTATAACCTTTTGACGATCATTGCATTCAGAACCAGGAACTTGATATGAGAAATTAAAGAATTTTTAAAATAAAAGTGCCTGATTGAATTTGGGTACAAAACGTACCCCTTGTTTAAATAAATTCTAGGAGTAGGTACTTATACATTCTTGAGTATATTAAGGTGTAGCTTCTTTAAGCCATTAACAACACGACAAGTAGGTAATGGGTGCGCCACGTGCATAACATTAAGGCCACTTGTAAAGGCATTTCCTATGAATATACTCAAGGAGCACTTAATTAACTAGCTACCAATAGAAACGCTCAACGATCAACTACCATTAGAAATGTTAGTTTTCAGAATTTTCAATCGACACACACTCTTGAAAATTCTGAAATCTAGTTTTTCTTGGAAAATAATATATTACATAAATGATGGAAACGTCAAACATAGTACTGAACTAATGATTCACAAATACAGGATAAAAAAAAACAGGAAACATTTTTTTCCCATCAAATTAGACTATTTAAATTATTCAAGATAATAATGCTTGGAATGATGCTGCTCCATAGAACGATCTAGAGTCTAGACAGAAACAAACCGGTTGCTTATCTAATTATATGGTCTACTAACTGATCCGCCAAACGTTGTTTTGCCATATAATTTTTTTTTTTTTTTTAGGTAGGGCCACTCGCAGTTCAGCACTATAAGGCTGTTTACTGCTTAACCGGTCGATTTTTTTGCCATATAAATTATTTCTAGGGAATTTGTAGGGTAGAAAAAAAAATGTCCGATTAGCAGACCTAACCGATATGCACACAAAATTTCACGAAAATTGGTCGTTCCGTTTCGGAGGAGTTTAATTACAAACACCGTGACACGACAATTTTATATATAAGGTATTTAAGAAATTAATTCCACTTAGGTTACGTGATTACTTCTACCCACACACTGATTCATTGTTTGCTAAAATGCTAAGCATAAATTTACGGATGCAATATTTGTAAATATGTATGTAAGCACCATATGTCTATCAACATAATTTTGTAAAAAATTGTACCCATTGAAGTGGCACCTATAGAAGTTTTTACTCTAGATACACCCATAAAAAATTACAAAAAACAAATTCAAAAGAGTAAGTATGGAGTTTCTTGTCCATTCTTCTCCATGCGACCTTCTAGAAGGGGGGAAACTAGAATCGACTCTTTTTCGACAATTATCTCGTCTCAATTCAAATAAATTGCTTGACTTCGATTTAGCCTTTCATTCAAGACATTCATAATACATACTGGCAAAGTAATGATAGAATAACTTAAAAAGAAACCGACTTCAAGAACCGAAACTAAAATCTCCCTGAAAGTATTTAGATAGTAAAAGAATCATCTAAATCCAAATCCGGTCGGTTTTAAGAAACTCGTTGAAACACAATCATACTCGTTCATACATACATACGGGTCGAATACAGAACCTCCTTTTTTGAAGTCGGTCAAAAGGTTAGAGTTAGTTATACTACTACTAAGTGTGACTAAGTGTGCTAGTCTACTACTACTAAGTGTGCTTGTGAAACTGGACATACTCAGAAAGAGATATCACTCACCTAAGACGCATATGGCATCCTACGTATTCCTTCATAACTACGCTCAGGCAGGCACGTTCACTAAAACTAGGAACATAAGGAAATAGGAAATATGCAACGGATTTTCCCAACGGATGTAGTCTGATTTCAATGTATCAATACGGTATGCAGGAAACAATGCTAGGTGATAATGAAAAAACTAGCTTTGGTCGCAATAGTTTTAGGGAAAATACAAAAAGTTTGCCATCCCAGTGGTAAAATACTTATCTATACTAATTTCTTTCTAATTTTCCTGCCAAAATCTCGTAAACCGAAACCAATATCTTAATGCAGGAGCAATAATAATATTTTTACTAGGAATAAAACATGAATTGGCAGACTACTTATTTATGATTCAGTCATTCAACGTATCCTCTTTATGATAATAAAATTATTATGTGTACAGTATTATCACATCCTAAACCGTATTACCTACGCAAAATTCGCCGCTTATCAAGCAAACATATACCAACAAACAAGTAAATTTATTATTACACTATTGTAACTTATAACTGATTTTCAAACAAAATCATATTATGGTAATAATGTAACCCACAGCACTGCCCACTAGCCTACATAAAAGTTTAAAGAATACATCTAAGTATAACAATAATTTGCTATAATTTTACATTGTTTAACTTATATTAGATCATTGCGGTATTTGTTATGTTTGTATATTTATTTTAAACGTCTTAACGTGGCCCCGGGAATTCTTGCCATGTGCAAATATCAAAGAGCCGGTATGTAAACTCATCGATATATCATGCAAAACAAACATTTACCCACATTGCGACAAACGACTGCCCGCAACACTCCAAGCATTTGTTTAATCAAAGATGACATTAAAGTACCAACAAATCATTTCATTTTTAAATGCTTTTGTATTGTTTGTAGCCATTCCCGATAAACGAACTGTTCGTCACGACAGGCAGGCACAGCGCCTGTATTCCTAGCCAAACCGCGACTAGCACAGTTAGCAGCATTACGCATCGGTATTCCAATCCGGTTGTGTAGGCTGCCGGATTGACTTGTTATCACGACCCAATATTTCATATACTCGTATTTTTTAGAACTACTATTTCACGAATGAATAACATCAGCATTTTAAATGTTTTGAAGTATACCTAAACATCTTCATTCATCGAACCACAAAAGTTTCAATAAAAAGCTGTCAATCTTTGAAAATATGAGCTGACAGTAACTAATGAACTTGATTTTGAAACACTTCGGTATATGGTTCAAGACTGAATGCATCGCTGTGTCTGGCGCATAACATGGCCGAATATTTTCTTGAACGTTATGATATAAACAAACTCTCGCTATCTGGGCCCACGATATGCACTCATCTGAAATTAGGAGTGCGAAGTAAAGTTTTTGAGCGCAGCGGAGTGTTTATAATTGTAATAAAACTCCAGATGCGTGTGATCAAAATTATGGTAACAGGGCCAACAGTCTGTTTAACTGGGTTGACCACACGGTAGATGTGCATAACCGTCGTGGCGAGGGACATGATGATACATATAATATAGGCATCTTCAATTCACACGTCATTTGCATTGTAGCCAGTCTGAATGTTTGTGTTGATTCTTAACAAAACTTACCCAAATGTCCACCAGATGTCGAAGCACATGACGTTGAGCCAGGCGAACGCGGCCACGAAGCCGAAGTAGATCCCGTACCCTGTGCAAACATTGAGCGATCATGTAATAAATAAAATAAATAAATATTGCTGGACAATCCACACAGCATCATCTAGCCCCAAGCTAAGCAGAGCTTGTGTTATGGGTACTAGATGACTGATATACTTAATACAATACATTAAATATAAAGATATTTTTTTTATTACACATAGGAAATACCCAGAACACCCGGAACAAATATTTGTGGATCGTACAAACATTTGTCCCAAGGCGGGAATCGAACCCGCAACCTCTTGCGTCGCAGGCGGACCTTCGCCCGCCGCGCCACATCGGTCGTCAAATGGATCAACTATGACTGGCAACGTTCCTACAGAACTACTTCGGTTCTCAAATTATCTCACTTGCGCAGTGCTGCGTAACGTTGAGTAATTACAAGCACAGCCTATAGCTACATATTGAAACTGTACACAATTTAGTTATTGAGGATTTTATAGCCGACGTGCAAATTATAAAAAAATAGTGATCATTGAAACAGGAGTTTAAAGAGTATCGGGTGTTAATCCTGGTAAATTCGGATTACTCTTTATGTTTTAATGTAGGTCATAGAATAAGGGCAAGATTTGTTTTCTACAATATTGGTCAGCTGAGAAATATGTATCAAATAATTAGTTTATTTTTTGGCCATCCCAATAGCCAATGTTTATTCGATACTTCTTAGAATATTTTAAATAGGGATTTAAAATAACATACATTTGGCATATTACTGCTACGCTTTACAAAAATACCACTCTACTCAGAGCTAACAATACATAAACCTTATACCGAGTATTGGCTGATTCACCAACTCCATACTTGGTCCCAATTTAGAATGGATGTTTAGGCGATTTATATCTTCGATGACGTAAACAACTCTTCAATAGATTTTCTTAATTACACAGATATATTTAAAACAAGAATAAAGCAAATGAATGCACTATGTTTATTAAATACTAGCTGCGCCCCGCGGAGTTACCTGCGGTTGAAAGGTAAACTTGAAACAATTTGATGTTCCCACGGGAATACTTCATATTTTCGGGATAAAAGTAGCCTCGGTGTTAATACAAGCTATCACCGGGGTGGTTTTAGTAAGGTAAGAATCTCACACTCCCTGGTCTTTTCCCCAAAAGTCCAGGCGCCTTTTGAAGGTTTCCCCCCGGTTAACAAAAAAAAAGGTGTTAATACAAGCTATGAGCTACCATCACAACAAGGTTTTTCAACTTGAAAGATTCACGAACATACACAGACCGACAAATTTTCGAATTTATAAAATTTGTGTGATCATCGATCATATGATACCTAACTCCATCTGAATAAGCTGAAGCAGATTTAGACATGGAATCACTTATTTAATAGAAAGAAAGAAATAACATTTATTCAGCACAGGCTCAGGCACACAACGAGACAATACTAAACATAGAAAAAAAAAATGAATTGTATGTTAACAGAAGTGATAAAAAATATATTGTTAAGTATGTGCCTTACGGCTGCGCTAAATCAATAAGTTAGAACTACAGTGAACTATTAGATCATTGAAGTGCGAGAACAATTAACTATGAATAAGTTAACAGCATTCCAAATCGTTAAATTTTATGTTCGCAAATCAAATCGTGTGAATCATCAATTAGTCCGTGAGTAGTGTGAGTAAGACATCTAAACTCGAGCTGCTAAGTAACCTGTTGAAAACTTGATGGGGAAATTGTCCTGAACTTAGGAAACAAGTTAAATGTCGCTAATGGAAAATGGGTGATTGACCGAGAGTTTGATCCAAATAATATCTTCTGTGATTCTGGCCAAAGTATTATTGAACGGACTACGGTCAATAGCGTACAAAAAAACATTAACAGTGAATAAATCCTCAAAGAGACACCCGGGGGTTTCTTTGATTGCATTTCATTTTTCGATTAATAACGTCGTATAATGGGTTTCCTCAGGGTTGCGTACTGGCACCTATAATTCCTTATTTAGGCTCTATATAGTATTGTCAGGATAGGCATAACGCTGAACACAATCTATAATAATAACGATGTATTACTACACCATAATATTCCATTATGCATGGTTTCTAGAAAACATGAATAATGGAATATTATGTTGTTACTGATTACTGATTTGAAACCTTGCAAAAAAAATACGACAGATTCAAATTCTATTTCAGAAAATATACGATAAACTGGAATAATTTATAACATATAATTTGTTTTGGTGTGCCTTCTTTTTCCCGACTTTCAGTCTGAGGCGATGCAACTGAATACCAGTATTTCACATTGAGCTACTGCCTATCTTACCTCCACAAGGCAGTTACTGGATAACACGGTACCCATTGTTAAGATTGGTTGCCAGACATTCGGACTTGTGACCACCCGTAACGACTTTTAAAGATATACAAATGCCAGCCGGGACCCTTTCAGAAGCACGGCAGGGTCTCGGAATGTAATGGATAGACCGACCCTGGGCGGCTGTTACTACTTAGCCACGAGCACCTCTTAATTTATTTTATTGTTCTGTTCTATGTTAATAAGTACAGACATATAGTACAAATTAAACGAGAATGATATGCATAATATTTGTGCAGCGTGCCAATCTCAACATTTGGATACTGTGTAGATGAGAGTAAATATAGCGATTTACGTAACTTTGATGCAAAATTATCGTGTATTCATTAACAACATGAAAGTGCATTAAATCTTTAACACAGTATTTTTAAAACATGATTTAGATAAGGTCGCCTCTTCATTTTTTATTACAACCAGATGTTATCAAGTACTTGTTTGATAAAAATTAATTCAGTGCAGACTGTTTTCATATCTGTCATTCATCGAAACATAATATCACATAGTTTATTAATTTCCCTTTTGCGCATAACAATGAAATATATCCCTCGGTAAAGCAAAAAGAGTGTTGACGCCATCAAGAGATTTTTCAGGGAGTGAGTTAATTTCTTACTCAATAATATCTACACTGTGTTAACACACGTAATACGTTTCCTTTAGTATAAAAGGGAAGGCTGTTCCCTATGAACCAGTTTATAGGCTTGTAACCCTAAGCTGTTTTTTACTAGGGACAAAGTGAATTAAGCTCGAATAACCTCTTTATCGTGGCCATAAAATGAATCTAATCGTTCGTCCACTTTATTGTTTTAATTTGCGTGATTGATATTTTCTGTATTTCCTATACGAGTATTACGACTGATTGAAGATGGGGCTGCCGTAAATGTGTTGTTTAAAATATAAAGAAACAGTAATCAGTGACAAAACTAACTTTAACGGAAAGATCGTGGTGCATATAATTATGTATTAGTGACTAATTTTGAAGGATTTACAAGAAGGAATAACAAATATAAGAAAAGTGAAAATCATATAAAAATGTCTAATCATCTGTGACAGTGGACAAAAAATTATAAAATTTATAAAATGTGTACGCCTTACGGGTGAAACATGTTTGGACGAAATATTAATATGGTGACATCTTGCATGCCGAATAAAATGATCTTTATCTTTACGATAGAGTTAATTGTGACTGTCTGACAAATAGGTATTTCATCCTTCGGATCTCAGTGTTTCAGGATCGTGTCAAAAACAGCTTAGTTCAGCTACATTGCAGTTTTAGTTTCTGAAGAAATTAAGATCTGATATGGTGTTAGGAAATACCTTGATGATAACTTACCAAGAACGGTGCACGCGGTGTCATTAGGCACCCGGCTGTACTGGACGCGCGCTAGGCAGCTGCATGCCAGCAACATCATGCTGACGTGGCAGATGAGCGTGCGGCCATGCAGGTTGCGAAGCTCCGGCAGAGACATGTAGACGACCAGCGTCAGCGCCAAGCACACGCAGGAGATGCAGATCAGCTGCCACGGAAATATGAACGTTAGAAAGGTTATCAATGGCTTCAATTAAACGACCACTTTCTTCAGAAAAACTAACCAGAAGCGATTTATGAATTTGAAGCGAAAACGAATCGCACTAGGCGGTTCGAAAGACCGAATAATAAATGCGCTGGTCTAGCGAATTCATGCAAGTCTGCTAAGTACGATCTTAGATTCTCAATTCGGAAATAACATTATTGGGTTTTTCTATAAGATTTATTTACCACCAGCCGCAGCCCAGTCTTGTTTCCAGGACGATGACAGAACAATGTATGCATAATTCTGTAAGGCTGAATTAGATAATGATGGGTTGACGTCCGTAATCCGATCAACAAAGTGAATAGACTTGACTTTGAAAATGTTGATAGGTGTTGATTTAAATAATTATTTTTACTTAGTTCTCAAAGATTGCCGTCATCATTGGCATTAGATCGTAGGTGTAATCACTTAATCAAATATACCAAGTCAAGTGTGGACAACTCGACATGCCTACACCTACTAAAATTGAATCTGCTTCTTACAACATGTACCTAAACATGACTATGCAATTAATTCGAGTAGTTATATTTATAACTTTTTGTTTCGCTTCTGCATCCAAAGATTCACATAACTATACTATGGGACAAAAGCAATTTTAGTAGAAACTTCAACTGAATCGATGACAACCGTTTCAGTTTTTTCGAGTAGGAATCGATATTAAAAACGCAAAACTTGCTGTGGTTTTTTTAAAATGTCGTATGGACCAGTTATGGCGGTTAATTCAAATTTGCAGCGTCTAAAAACTTGTTGTCGCTGCGCATTCGCATCATTTCAAAATTGAATTCAGAAATATTATGTGTAAATGTATTTTTAGGCTTTATTTCACACAACATTAACAGCTCCCTAATCTGTCAAATCCTATCATATTACAATGTGTGAACAGAGAAATTAACGGAGGGTTATGATTACCCGCTGTGGAATGACGTCACGGCCCGAATTCTCACCAGTTTTGTTTATCTTTCTGTATGATGGTTCCCTCATGGCCCACATCCCTGATATTAACCTAAACATGGTCTTACAAACAATAAGAAAGTCAGGACGTTTACCTAAACGGCTGCGTCAGTGTTAGGAAGTGGTGACTTGGTGTCACGAATAACACTACAAACTTACTAAGAACTTGTAGGTGTTGTGTAAACCATAATCTATTTATATAAATGTAATAGTAGCTTGTTAAGTAATTTCCCGAAAGCATGATCTTAGTCACTGATCGTTTGTTTATCAGCAACGAATCAATCCACCCGTGTGATCTATTGACTCGCAGACCAATCTAAATAAACTTAAAAAATGTAACAGATTTACAAATACAACTATTTCCGTCACATAATCTCAACAACTTCAGGAATCTATCATACATTTTTCGTTTGAAGATATGAAATCAATTGAGTGTGTAGCAATTGTGATGAATGAGCACTTATGACTTACGATAAAAGACATTTGAAAGTTTTTCACGCCTTCTGGCCCCTTCACGAAACAATTGACGGCGGTGATAAAGATATTTCCATCAGGGCAGCTGCGGCTGTCGAAGGCTTCGAAACAATAGGAATCACCGACGCTGACGGGCGAGACCAGTCGCCCGTCGGGAGTTAAGCGATGCCGATCCATTTCCACAGACTTGTTCAGCACCACACGGCCTTCGGGGCAGTGCAAATCAGTGCGAATCCCGATGACATCTAAAAGCATAAACATTGTTATTTTTTCTTTTCAAAAACACGGTTAAGCTGTCTGTAGTTATTCCCTCCTTGTGAAAAAACCTCTGTACGTGCCTTTTTATGGCAGCAATAGGTCACGGCCATCCTATCACTTCCTGTATGCCTGTCTCGCCAAACGCAATAGCTTATATTTTTATGAAATAGTCCCCTGTTTTCAAATCATTAGCCACTGTATACGTAGGTGTACCTGTTTAGTTAGTATACATGTGTTTTTGTTTTACATATTTTTGCTAATTTAATAAAAACACGTCACGTGTGGTACGTATTGTTTGTTCCAAACTTTGGTTCATTTCACCACCATACACGTCAATCCCCACCAACGCTAACTTTAAAGCTTGGGGTTTTTTATTGGATATTTCTTGGGAAATAGCAAGACCGGATACAATATGTAATTGATTTAATTGCGATTTCCAGCAATGTTTTATTTGGGTTATTGAATTCTCAAAAAAAAATAGTAGTAGATTATGCATCAAAGGGATAAAGTGTATTATGTCACTGGCAATTCTATAGTCTACATCCAAGTCCAGAGTCAACTCACGAGCCAAGCGGGGGAGTTAGACAAGAATCCTTAATGCAGTAAGGGATTCAAGCTAGCTCAAACCAAATACACCTTTATCCCCGACGAGAACACTCTATTTTGCATATTTTTTGTGAGGCAATCATAAAAAAAAGTAATAGATGTAATGAATGTATAATATATAAAATAGACAAAAAATTGTACTAGAATAGAAGAATTTATAGCAGGTTACTGTTTAAACTAATACCGAAAGGTTAATTAGAATTTAGTGCGACATTTGATATATTAAGCCAGTTATGCCAGTAAGTAATTTTCAGTATACGCGCTTCTTTTTCAATTTTCATTTTACTCCTGTTGGCCAGGTCTATTTTCTAACTCGATATATTGCGATTTATTGACCCATGAATCCATATAACACAACAACAGGCAACAAAAAAAAGTTAATGTAAATATTGTATTTGATACAACAATGTTCTTAATATTTAATTAATTAATGTCATTCGACGACATCAGGAATCTACTGTAAAATTTAAATTTTACGATTACCAAGTTATTGCTTTGAGGCGTCAATACGATTTAGTTTTTGAGGTTCCAAATTCGGAGGTTGGTAATGAAATAAATTACTGAAGCCCACCCCGGCCTTACAATGACTTACTTTACGTTACGGTTGCATGACATATAATTTGACATTGTCGAGAGGTGGTGGGAAAAGATAATTAATGATCGATGGACATAATTATCTCTGGAAAAGTAAATGTAGGTATGTAAACGAGCACAATCTTGTGGTATGATTTATAAGGATGTAGCCATCCTTATAAATCATATCACAAGACTCTTTGCTCATCTGTCAAGTACGATTTTAAGAAAAAACGAATTTGATAGATGGGTATAGGCAACCAGATTCTGAATGGGATTTTATTAGTCATTGATAAACTCCGCCACTACTTGTAATACGTCAGATCAATGAGTACAGGGTTGGCGTAGTCACTAAATGAAGCGACAAAATTCTTTAAACAAGGAAAGAAAATGAATAAATAACACGTGAGTTAGAATTGTCACTTTGATGGAATCCTCATAACAACCTCAAATTGATTGTAAACTTTTTACTTTGTTTCCAATTAGCACTTACACAATATGGTGGGAAAATGATAAATGTAGGTAAGGTCAACCGGGGCAATTGCGTCATAAAAATTCCTTACAGGCTATTGAAAATTCATATCACACTAATTATAAATTTATTAGAGAAATCCTTAATACAAATGTATATAGAAATTATCTGTGTGCATCCTTAATTTATTGTGTGTTCCATTAGTCACAGTAAATACGAGTGAATACGCATTTTTTTTTAAATTGGAATTTTAGACGCTTTTTCCCGTATGGGGCAAACGCGTCTTCATTAAATAAGTTTTAAACCTGTGACGTTTGAAGGCTGAAATGAATATATTTTCCTTCAATTAAAGTTTTTTATACGAATCTTTTAGTAAATTACAAAAATATTAAATAATCATCACATCAGAAGCTATGTCATATAAACTGGGTAAATGCGACTATTTTCTCTTAGACGCATTTACCCCGTGTCAAATCCAGATGTTAAGAACATTTTATTTGTGAAAGTAAAATTAGAATGAACTCTCCTAGAAAAACCTAAAATGGGTGCTAAATAAATGTAACATATACATTTTTGAAGTTTAATCAAAATCAAGTTACAACAATTAGAACAAAAAAAAAACAAAACAAACTTAATATTTAGAGAGACATTGGTATTCTTATCTTAATAATCACAAAAATTGTCTATACTTTGGTAAGGACATAAATGACTTTGAATATTTACGTTAACTCTATGAATTATTGTATATACCTAGCTCTAATTAGACTTTTAACGAGATCAAATCTTCTTTACTTTAAAAATCACAAATATTGTTACTTAAGAACTTAGGTAAGTTCTATTTGTATTTTTATGCTGCTCCTAGAAGTTTCCATTAAAGTATCTACCTATTACTATGTATAATTATTATAATTGACATTCACAAGATCAAATCTTTCATATTCTAACATTATCACAGTAAAATCAGATCAAAATCACGGGTAAAGGTACATTTCTATAGCCGACCGCAGGTGGCAACTCCAGGCGACAACGTGTCGTCACGACACGACTGGTTTCTATGATGATGGAATATAAGATGGACACCAAAAGAATGAACTTTCTAATAACGACTTTGCAATTTGAGAATTCATATTCAAAATAAAATGATTAGGTCCAGTTAGTGTCGCATGGGACTGTCTACATCCGAAACATTCATGTGACCAGATAAAATGTGTTTTATGCCATGGCCAAGTAAGTTTCTGCTCAATGTAATATTGAAAGTCATTTCTGTCTAAATATTTATCGATATCAAGGTATCTCAATATAACCATTGTGATCGTATTCTACCTGCAACACAAATTGATAACTTCACTATAGCAAAAAATAATCGCTAAAGTTCTCACAAAAAGTTAAAAAATGAAGAAAGATAAATTTAAATTCAAAGCTAAACAAAACTCTCTGAAACATTTAGGTAATTACGAAAATAAATTAACTATTAAATAAAAATAAAAAAACACGAAATAAAGGTTAACATTAAGTTTAAGGTTTAACATCTCTGGTTTTGGGGCAAATGCGTCATACAGACGCAATAACCCCGAAACTGCAGATGCATTTACCCCATAAGCTCAGACCTAACCTAAAAAATTTAAATCATCATTTCTCCACAACCAAAACGATTTCAATAAAAATAACTATTGTTATAGACAGGCTGTAATATATTATTTAAGTACATTTCAGAATAAAAACGGAA
Organism: Phlogophora meticulosa; assembly: GCA_905147745.2. Classification (NCBI taxonomy): domain Eukaryota; kingdom Metazoa; phylum Arthropoda; class Insecta; order Lepidoptera; family Noctuidae; genus Phlogophora; species Phlogophora meticulosa. The sequence continues at coordinate 10,163,399 of LR990522.1, read as the reverse complement.
AACCGAGAAAAAATATGGATTTTTAAGGATTTTGATCACTCACCTCGTGCAGCACAACTTCACAAAAATCAAATGATTTTCAATATGGCCGATATTTTGAATCTATGCGTTTCAACGCCATCTATTGAAACTATAATTTTTAATTTTATTCAAAATAAACAAAACTAGATGGCAGGAGAGGTCGGTTTTAAAACAGATTTTAAATTATTTCAAATAAACGCAATTGCCCCAAAGACGCTAATGCCCCGGTTGACCTTACTTTATATATACCCACTATATTTTAACTGCTATCATGTTTTACCATTAACTTGTAATCAAGGTTTGCTATCAGTAGTGGTTAGGACTACATGGCGTTTATGTACAGCTGATAGCAAAATTTGATCGACAATCCTTTTAATTATCCCATTGCTTTGAAAAGAATCCTTTTATTTGCGCTCGTACTAAATAGGCTCTATGAGTTACGATACCCTTTTTCACTAACAATAGGAGACATCAGAATGAATGCCTAAATATTATATCACTGTTCGATTTTCAACTCTCGGTGCTGAGCTGTTGAAAATACAACCGGTTGCTTTTATTTAGGCGTTCAGTTAGGTGCCAGCTGGAATGAGTGAAAACAGGTATGTATGCATGTCCGGTGCACCCTGCTCTACACCGTGCTGACTACTAATATATTTACATCGGCAACAGCTAATAATTGATCGGGATACGAATGGAAAGAAGAAGGAATCGTAACAAGCAATAAGTGTAGGTACCTGTTATGTCTTCGTCTTTACGTTGCAATGGCTCCAGGTAGTCAGATATGTTAAAAAATACGTCGTCCACGTTAGGCACACATTTGCTGACGAAGCTGCCGCAGCGACGAGGTTTGTAGTGGTGCCCGATGGGACAGCACTTCCTCACACCGAATGCACCATATTGAGAATAATCCTGAGAGCAGACGCGAGCGACCAAATCTGAACCAGAAAACTCCCGATCCACACACCACTCCCCCGGCGGAGCATTACCGCTACCGTCTCCTTTTTTACTTGATGAAATCAGATTGCTTCCATCTACTTCAAGTGAAAAGAAGTTCTCTTTCAGTTCCACACCGTACTCATCGGATTTACAATTCAAGCCAGTATCGACTTCATAAATGTGGTTATCATTCATGTTCAAGCGCTTTAATAGCCAATCTTCTGAATTGTTCACGTCCGTATTTCTACACAAATGGAAATTACTATCGTAACTCTGTCCTCTCGGACAACATTTCCGGTAGTGATGTACTATTAGTTTGTCTCTCGGTGTCTTCAAAGTTTCATTTTTAATACAGCTTAACCCTATAACTTCAGGAATGTTTGGTTTCAGTGTGCCATTTACAACTTCTAGCTCGAGCCTGTCGTAACAGCTATCTAAAGTTTGCAACCGATTATCTAATTCTGACGTTGTCATCTGCACCATTTGCAGTTCATAACACTCTGCAGGTATGCCGTGCACCACCGGCACATTTTCGCCAACAAAAAGGGGAGTTATACTGATGTTATAACTGTTATAAACACTTTCGCGATCTAAACACTGATACGAGGCCTCTAAGTCTTCACCATCTGACACTTTTATTAAGCTTTGGCTCTTCGGACAACACTTATGGAACACCTTGGCTTCCTGGACGATATCGGCACTGGCGTAGGCAATTGCACACACAACAATTAGAAGCCACATTGTTACTAAAAGACTGGAGCTCGTGGCGCCGACACCAACATCCGTAAATGTTCACAACAGGTGGCGAGTGTCGATCGGCGTGCTGAACATTGTTTATTTTCCAGACCAGACGTGCAAAACGTGTGTTGTGGCAAAGCGTCGGCGGCGCAATGATGCGGCTTCGCGGCTCGCTCCAGTCTGATCAGCGCCGGCCGGTGGAGGCTGCTGCGCCCTTGAAACCGTCCGTCGGTGACGCGGCGTAAAGCTTTTGTTATACTTTTATTTTATTTTTTTTAATCCCGTCACGATGCAAGTTATCACTCAAAATGACCCGATACGAATCACTGTAGACCACTGTATTCACACTGTTTAAATACAAGGTGTTTAAAAGCCAATAATATTATTGCAAAACGGTGGTCACTACTCCTTCAGAATACAAAACGACTTCACGACGCAAGTCACGCGTACAAATTGTACAAAGACGTCGACTCAAATGTTTATCAGATATCTGCCGATAAAAACATGAAACGACTGATTGTATACTTAGAATTTAAAGTGTAAACAAATATTCTATTTGTATCATTGATTTGTATTGATAACTGATTTCATTTCAGCTGAAAGAAATGATGAAATGGATACAGGTCATGATACATTTGTATAGTGCGTAGGCATCCTTCTTAGACGCGCTACATGTTCTTCAAAGGCTATTATTATTTTTGAGTAAATATAAATTACTGTAATTATTTTCATATAACAACTCCATGGTGCATTTATTATACGTCACCATATTGATAAGAAATTCTATGCACATTCAGAGTGGCTTTGCATGATAAGGACATATTTTTTAATGTAGTGAGCTTACGTATGTGTTTCCCTCCCTACATTCGCTACACGTAACAAGAAGACTCTAATTATTTCTTTGTAGGAATAAATTACTACAATAAAACAAATATATAATGCATGTTATAAACGCCATCTTATTGAAATAAAATTCCATGCACATGGAAAATGGCTTTGATTAATAAGGACATCTTTGTTGATGTAGACCGCCTAGGTATCCTCCTTCCCTACACGCGATACACGTAACAAAAAGACTAATTATTTCAGAGAAGGTATAAATCACTACAATAAAACGAACACATGATGCATGTTATAAACTCCATTATATTGATATAAAATTCCATGCACATGGAAAATGGATTTGCATAATAAGGACATCTCTGTTGATGTAGACCGCCTAGGTATCATGCTTCCCTGCGAGCTCTACAGGTAACAAAAAGACTATAATTATTTCAGAGTAGGTATAAATTACTACAATAAAACGGATACATGATGCATATTATAAACGCCATCGCATTGATATGAAATGCCATGCACATGGAAAATGGATTTGCGTAATAAGGACATCTCTGTTGATGTAGACCGCCTAGGTATCATGCTTCCCTGCGAGCTCTACAGGTAATAAAAAGACTATAATTATTTCAGAGTAGATATAAATTACTACAGTAAAACAAATATAAAATATAATACAAATATAAAATATAAATATAAAATACGCTTTATATTAGCTTCACTTGTATGTTTGTATGTTTGTAACCAGTCGGTTACCTTTGGACGCTATTTTGACCTACTTTAAACGGTCACATTTCATTCAAATTTTGCACACCTGTCAAAGACCGATGACAATGCAATAATTCGAAAAAAAATATAGTTTAAAAAACACGCTTTTATAAAAAAACAACTAAAAAATAGAAAATAAAATGTAATAAATTTGGATTTAGAAAAGTGTAAATAAGAAACAAATGTATTTTAATGGAAAAAAGCGTGGTTTGCATATTGTCTGAGATACAGATATTTTTTATCTAGTTCAGACACAGGTGCCTTTATTATAAAGTTAAGAAAATTAAAACTTTTGCTGTATATCTGTTAAGGTATGTTTTATATTCTACTAGCTGTGCCCGCGACTTCGTTCGCGCGCATTTTTTTTTTAAATAAATGAATTTTTGTAAAATAAAAGTAGCCTATGTTACTCCTTATTACATCAGCTACCTGCCAATAAAAGTCCCGTCAAAATCGGTCAAGCCATTTCAGAGATTAGCGATTACAAACAGACAGACAGACAGACAGACAAAAATTTTAAAAAATGTTATTTTGGTGTATGTACCGTATATATATTCATATGCAAGTAAGAAAAAACGGTTATTTCAATATTACAGACAGACACTCCAATTTTATTTATATGTATGTATGTATGTATGTATGTATGTATGTATAGATGTATAGATGTGAATTTTTTTTTTTTTAATTATTATATAACTATAATAAAACATATAGGTAAGTACGTGATGCATGTTATAAAAGCCATCATATTTATATGAAATTCCATGCACATGCCAGGGACGGTAAACTGATTAAATGCTCAAAATTAAATCAAATCAAATCAAAATTCATTATTTCAAATTATGTTGAGAATCAGCCCTTTTTGAACTTCAAAACGTTTACAAAAGACAGTCCCCCAAAACGCCCACCCTTCACCACTTCCTAGTGTTAGTACCTACTACGGACGTAGGTATAATGTTCGTATTCACTGCGTTACCTATGAAGCTTTTAGCCTTTTATCGTATCGGTGAAGTAAAAAAAGTATTCTTACTGTACCAATTCAACTTTAAACATGACTGTTTTTATACCAAATTTCTCAGAACAATATCAAGGATTTCCGAAGAATAAGAATTTGCTTTCATATAATATTGAAACCCTAATATTCGTAATTAATGAGTTTAATTTCATCTTTCGAAGCCTGTGATAAGAATTTATAGAGACATATCTCCCCCTGTCCCTGTTTTAAGTGATAAATTCGGTTTAGGAGTGACCCAAAACAGCTTTATTTTTAAGTCTTGTCCTGAGTTAATAGTCAAACCGCTCGAGCATTTTTTACTAAAACAGTACGTTGTGTACACTAACCAATTGTACTCAAATGCTGCAAGAAATCATATAATGTGTCAAATCAAAGAACTAGCATCTTTTTTTTCTTTTTCATGATTATAAAAAAAACAATTTGCAAAAACTGGCACTTCCTTGGGTTTAGTAAAACTTAAGTAACGTTCTTTCACATTATAATATTGTCCTCACAATTAACACAATCGTATACAGGCTGTTTTCTTCACATAAGGATGTTTACGTTCGACTTGTGGCTCAGGCAGCTTCTTTTTCAAAAAACTAAATCTGGGTCCTTTAACTGCTTTGGGCTACGACCCGATTTTAATTTAGCCCTAATTAAAATTGTACTAACTGATATTTAACTGACTTTTGACACATTTTACAATTTAGCGATTACCGTTATACATTGTATTATTTAACCATTTTTTCATTCATGGAATTCATTTCGCCATTTTGGTTGTTTGGTTTTAATCGTTTATCCGATGTTATCAATGTATCCGTTACCTACTCTACTGACTGACCTGACTATAATTCCCATTCCAGACAGAACGGAAGTGGTTACGTTGTGCTAAAAATGAACACACATCCAACCACTTCGACGAGCGTACGGTTTGTCTCCGCGATAACTTTTTTAACCAGTAAATAATTTTTCAGGTTAACAGGTTTTTATAAACACTATTTGTGATAAATATTTTTAATCAAAAAAGCTTGTTTACCTGAAGTTTAAGAATTTAAATACCATAACATCACGCCTGTTTTCCCCGAAGAGATAAGCAGGTGAAAAAAGAAAGTATTCGTATAAGTATTTACTGTCAACAGATTAAAAACACTGTGTACTTCGTTCTGGGGATTTCCCTAAATCGGATAGCACTTATAATCCAAATAGTCTAGCTTGCAAGGAATGTAGGTAAATAGGTATCTAGTTTCTCATAAAGTTATGTGTCAAATAGCAATTATGCATATGCAAATTTGGTAATGGGTAAGTTATTAAAAGCTTTGAACTTGCAAGTACCTGCTGGAATTTTCGTGATTTTTAAAGGCTCGGGAAAACCGCCCAGTCCTGCGTTAAACAAGAATCATGAATAAAAATAACAGTTGAAAAAAGTAAACTCCTTTAATTATAAACTTTTACATCTTAAAATCATAATTATAATTGTACCTATATAATAATATCTAAGACGTGTAAATATTCATTACAAAAACTGACTTATTCGATTGGCACATAAGTTACTTAGCTAATGTAAAATACAGATTGATACGTAACGTGTTTAAACGCAAGATAACATTTGATACTAATAGGATAAATTAACGTACAAACAAAAAGAAATGAGTAATGTCCCTATTTAGATTTGGTAGTTATATCGTACAAACGATGATCAAAGGTCAGAACTATTAAACTGCATACTTTGTCGAATTTAAAATGTTTTCACAAAATGGATACTTATCTATTTTCTAAGTGGTTATTATTCCCAACAAAAATGTCGCTTGCTTTCAGTTTTTCAAGGCCGGTCAAATTTTCATATTTTGCCGATGAATGAGTGAATAAATGAATAAATAATGAATGAATGAATGAATGACTGCATCTCATGTTGACTTGCTACTAATAAATGGGTCGCAGCTAGTTACTACTAAACCTTAGCCTGACTCTTCAACTAAGTAAGTCTATAAAAAAAACTCAAAGTAAAACATCTCAATGTCTCAACTGTTGAAGTGATGTGCAATGTTATCTTACGCCGAGTAAACGTGGCCTTATCAATGCATAACGTCGACTTGTACATAACAATAATCCATTATAGTAAATTGATTTACTACAAACACAAAGTTCCTAGTATTTGTACTTGGAATGATGTACAATGTACATGTTAGTAAACAGTGAGACATAATATTAACTTTAAGGCATATATCTAGTAAATTTAATATAAAAAGTCAGCAATATCAAGACCAGGTAAAGCTAGAGCTCGTAAGGCATTAAAATCATGTGAAAACACTTAAGTATCAAAAGTTACAGATTATATTTTAAATTTAACAATAAAATAATATCCCTCCTAAGTACATAATAATATGTTTATTTGTTACGCTTTCAGGCCTTTACTACCCAACCGATTTCGTGAAATTTTATATTTTAATAGATAGGTTTACACGCTCGTTACACCACTGGTGGGTACAAAAGAGGACATACGGATACCGTACATCAAGAAAAAAAGGACTGTTTGCAAGCAAAGCCGCAGGCTAAATCTAGTCAGTAATAATTGTCTACGGGTGTAAAGATTCACCAAAATTTTCTTGGGGACGGAGATTAAGATTCATAAAGAATATACTTAGTCAGATCGTATGCTGAAGGTAAAGGAAATAAGTACTTCCCGATAAGTTGATAAGTTCTCCTTGCATCGGCATTTAAGTGACGGATAAGTAAAACGTCTTTAGTAACTATTTGAAATACTGCTCACGGAAATCGACGCAGTACTATTGATTGTACATGATAAATATACATAAAATTGTTATTAGTAATCAATGCTTATGTGTACACTGTACCTATCAATTTGTATGAACATATTCGCAATACATAAATAACAACCATGTAGGTGATGTACCTACCTGGGTGCTTAAAAATCAAAAAATCCTCTAAAATAGCGGAAGGAAACCAGGTGCTCAGTACATTTTTGTTCACATAAATCGAGAAAATGGTGCCAATACCTATGCTGATTATTTTCACGTTTTCAGGATTGCTCTCGAAGTCAAATTTATTCTGGACCTCTTAAAGGGTCAATTTACTCATTAAAACGTCCAGGGTAAACGAGAACTTATAAAGCTGTACGACTATATTGAACCAAAACGGCACCAGAATAATAACCGTTTTATCAATTCTGGACGAGTTAGTAAGTAGATCTATTATCTTCATTCATTAAAATACATCGAAAATTATCAGTTATTGGAAAATGAATTAAACGTTAACTTTTTTACTGTCATTTTTTTTCAATTAAATCATCATACAATGACTTAGAAATTAAGAAATATGTCTATAAACCTCGAGGCGGAAACAGTGCTCACAAAACATTCTGATTTCTCGGTTGAACAAGTGAATGAATACTTCAGTTATAAAAATGTTAATTTTATATCCAAGCAAAACGAAGGCGCTGCACGTCACACAATTCCACTCTTTCAACTGTCTCTGTGACCCAAATTGTTAATACAAGTGTTGCTCCTTTAATTGATTTATTGTGAGATAATATTTTAAAAAATCATTTGATCTATTACTGTACATAAAAAAAGCAGCCAACCATTCCAAACTTAGTTAATAATAGCTGTTTTTTAACATACCCAAACACAGAATCATTTTGTATGTCATTGGTTTAAAAAAAAAATATACAGGGATGGACAATACAGGACGTGCCACGTATTTCTTTTCTGCTTTTACAATTCATGTTATAATTTTCTCATTATTTTAACATGGAAGTTTACTATAATACAAAAACGTACATTAATAAATGAGTAAACTACAGCTTCATTTAAAAACTTAGAAGCGTAATATTAAAAGACTAGTGTTTTGTTGAATACATTTGTTGGCGATCAATGACATCCACAGCTCTTGACCACCATGTTCTTGTACTTCCGCAGTATCACGTTGGAGTCGTCCGTGTAGTACAGCACCGATATTGGGGAGAGCTTGATCGGCGCACACGATGGCTTCGGAACCTACAATAATTTAAAAAAAAAATACAAAAAAGAACAGAATTCAATCAATGTTCCAGTATGAGAGAGAAATTGAGCTATTCAGGACAAATAGTGCTATCCCTTTTTCACAACGGAACTCTGATGTCTGGAACACGACATATTACTGCCCTTTGTTTGGGTTTGTTATGAAATATATTGAACACTTCACGTAAACGGTCAGAAGAGCACAGTAAAAATCATTATATAATATTATCAAAATATTGAATTTAGGTTAGCCTTTTCTAACCAAAATTCAATATTTTCGACGGATTTTAGCAAGTTTCCAACCATTTTCTTCAACAGCACTTACCTTGGTAGGATTAAGAAGATGCACTAGTGTTTGCACAATAGCATGGTTGGTTGCGTTCTTGTGCGCATTCAAAGGGAAATTGCACTCGCCGCTGCAGTAGAACGCGCCGTACCCGTCTGGCGCTATGATCCAGTCCTGACAAGTTAAAAAATCATAGTAAAGAAATGTTTATTTTTAGTTTACATGGAGGTTAAGAATTTGAGAGTTTGTTAAAGTTATAACATGTCGTTGGGGTTAAATGGTACACGGACAAAAACCATGTTTCTGCAATGAAATAGCCATCATGATCGATCCTAAGTTTTGGGACGTTCTTATTCCTAGTGTGGGGCAACGTTTTTATAAAACGAACGAAAGAACGAAATTAATGGGATTTTCTTGCTAGGAATTTTAACTCTGGGTGATTTGGACGCATTAATTTGCTAGCCTATATCAGGTAACTGCTCTGGAACTAGTAATAGTCTCGTAACTGGAAATAGTCCTCTACAACCACACGCTTTCTTAATCACTGGCTTATTTCATCTAACTGTATACCCTATGAAGATTGTCACTCCACCTAGCCTGAGGGCGTTCTACTCTACATATCATACCCATATAACATATAACACTAACCTGCCACTCCAAATCCTTGAAGCTGACATAGAGTGTCTGAATCTCACAACTTCTCGTCGTCCAATGTGACGTATCTGAAACGAAGTTAAAAACGGATAAAAGTCGTGTGTATAGGCATTTCACAATATTTATGGGCAACAATAATCATGCCATGCCATTACTCATAATACAATAGATAAGGGAGCAAGTATAACATCAGATTAGTGACAGTTACATTAGTCATCAATGATGTGCGTCAGTGGAGGAGGTCAAGGTTTAAAGCGTTTTGACTGGTTTTTTTTTTTTATAGATAATCAATTTCTGTGTAACTGTACTTTACACTCTCGGTCTCGGAGATTAAGATAAGTGGTCGCTCTAGAAAGCATATATGATTTAATAATAGGTCTTTACCTATGAAATTGCCGTTTTGTATGAAAAAATTTAAATGAATTTTTTTCATGTATTTTTTATTTGTATTAATCGAAGTAATCACCCATGCAATCAATGCATCTTTGCCAACGCAGTGGCAGTTTATTGATGCCCTTCTTAAAGAAATCAGCTGGACGGGAGGCAACAAATTCTTCAAAGGCATTTTGTACTGCCTCTCGGGTATTGAATTTTTTTCCCGCCAAGAAGTTATCCAAATTCTGGAAAAAGTAGTAGTCTGTAGGCGCAAGGTCTGGTGAGTAGGGCGGATGACGGAGAGCTTCCAACCCCAGTTCTTGCAACTTGGAGACCGTCTGCTGTGCAGTATGAGGTCGCGCGTTGTCGTGCAGGAGCAGCGGAGACGAGCGATTGACCAATGCTGGTTGGAGATGTGCCAGCTTCTCCATCATTGTGTTCAATTCTTCACAGTACACATCTGCAGTAATGCTCACCCCGTTTGGTAAGAAGCTGTGGTGAATCACACCGGCGCTAGACCACCAAACAGTGACGATCACTTTTCTTGGGGTAAGTTTTCGTTTAGGGCATTGTTTAGGTGCTGAACCAGGATCCAACCAACTTGCTGAGCGCTTGCGGTTATCAAACAGAATCCATTTTTCATCGCAGGTAACAATGCGGTTCAAAATTCCTTCATTTGTGTGTCTGTTGAGCAGTGCAAGGCACGTCTCGACGCGTACTTCGCGCTGGCGATCATTGAGTTCGTGGGGCACCCATTTGTCAAGCTTTTTTACCTTGCCAATTTGACGCAAATGGACCAATATTGTTTTGACGCTAACGTCGAAAGCTGCTGCTAATTCAGCCGTAGATTGTGTATCATCAGCTTCCACAATCGCCTTTAATTCGTCATTGTCGACCAAAGTCTTCGGACGACCGCGAGGTTCATTTTTCAGGTCGAAATTTCCAGAACGGAAGCGAGCAAACCAATAACAGGTAGTGCGTTGGTTTGTAGTGTTAGCTCCGTAAACGTCGTTGATGTTGCGTGCCGCTTGTGCCGCGTTGCTGCCACGACGGTACTCATATTCCATAATTACTCGAATTTTTAACGTATCCATGATGACGAAAAAGATTTAAATGCGATGAAAATGTAACACTAATCAATAAACAAATGACTACTTTTGGAAAAAAAAATCCATGTTTTTAAAATAAAATTAATTTGAAATTAGAATTCTTAGCCAAACAAAAAATATTTTGATTTGAAATGGCCAGTACTGCAGAACGGCAATTTCATAGGTAAAGACCTAATATTTGCTTCTGTCGCACTATAGTCGATCTACCTCCCCTATTCCGCTATGTTGACGATGCTCAACTCACTCGGATATCAACCCTGGATTGGACTTGTTTTCTGATGAATGGAAGACGATAATATTAGAAAGTTGCAGCTCTGTGAGAAGATGGAGGACTTAACTTAATTTAGTTTTAATGGCCAATATCCTGTACTTAAAATAGAAATATAATGAATAAAAATGTAAATAATATAAATTGAATACTGTTTTGCATTTAGACCGGTCAGGTATTTAAATTTTATCACATCGTTTCCAACCAGATGATTAGGTTACAGTTGTCAGATGATCTGACATTCTGAAACTGTATCAGTTATCCGAATACCGTGCTTCTGGTACTTAGAGGCTTGTCTTGGGTGGGACAAGCAGGGTACGAGTACCAGGCAACATTTTTGAACCACTACAATAGGCCAGACTCCTTCATAATCTCATGTTGCCCTAAGACTCACTTTCATTGACCATATCCAAAAGCGACTCCGGTGCTTAATGAATGTATGTGTGAATTTTCATAATGCTGCCTTGAACATAAAAAGACCCTCCGACACTATTTTCCAAATGAAAGAGAGATGTTGGATTGACCGCTAAAGAAAAAATGGAACGGGTATTGAAGAATTACGATTCTTCATTACCCGTTTGCCAGATTTCTTCTAGTTTTTATTTTTTAAAACGAACCCACAACACGCGGCGCGGCAGCCGATGGCTCAACCACTGCGTCAACCGTGTCGTCAAGTTGTGGGCGATCTTTAAGTAAGTTGAAACTACTGACACTTTGTTTTTCATATGATTTTGCTCTTGACTCTTGTCTAGGTCAGGGGTAACAGAGACAAATTCTAAAATGAAATGAGCTTACCCAGAAGAAGCCTATTCACTCTAGCTTAGAAGAGATTAGGGTTGAATGCTTTCGGAAAAACTTTCCTGTTTAAGGTGTACAATGGGCCAAGAAAAGGTATGTGACCTAGCTTTGCTCAGTAAAGACCGAGAAGAGACAGATTAATCAAATTTTGAAAACATCGTCGATATGTTTACGTCCCGGAAGGTCAGGAAGGTGTGGTTATAAGTGTACAGGTTTAACGGACTTACTTTCATTATAAAAACAAAAATAAATGTTTTGTAAGTAAGATTTATCGCTGTTAGTTATTGTATCTGCTTTTTATATTAATATTTTTTACGTAGGGGAGCAATTATAGTGCTTGGGCTAGGCGCTATTTTCGATACTTTATCATTCATCAGATCATAACCATTGTCATGGTTAGATTGACATGGTGGATTAGACACCCATGTAATTCGGCGCCATTTTTGACCCGACATCAATGAAATTATGACTAAAAAGTACAGTCTACCTCCACATTCTCTACTGGAATTTAAGGAGTAAGCGGACTAAAATATAGTATAATAAAAACATAATGTCAGCGAAGTAAAATACAACCAACCTGTGAGTGGATTCCTGAGATAGTTCTCGGAGTACCCGTGCGAGCGCCAGCGCCGTGCCTCCCGTTTCCTCCGGGCGCCTGCGTCTGCGCCGCCAAGTTTGGGCCCGCTCTTGAAGAACGCTACCAAGAACGGCTGCTTCCCCTCCACTATAACGCCACGAGGTTCCTCTAAGCCAATCTCTTCAGGTTTCACGTGACGTTCTGGAAAACAAAATAATTCAGGTACATAATTATTGAATTCCATTTAGTTCAATAATAATCCAATCACAATATATGAAAATTACAACAATTAGATAATTAGCAATACGACTGCCATCAAAAATATGAATTTACATTTTTCAGTAAAGATTTGATGACGTTGCTTTAATGTTTAAAAAATCTTTTAAAAGGTTCAATCCCATTTTGACATGGTTTTCATTTCAGTTGTAATGCCGAAAAGCGAAAGTTTATAAATATTAAGCCACTTTTGAGGTTTCAGCGTAAACCGTACCAGGCTGTGAATGAGGATGCAGCGTGATGAAAAAGCCTCTGTTATCAGCCGGCGATGAGAGCCACGCCCCCAGGGCACTGGTCACGTTCAACTCCAGCCAGCCCTCGGCACCAGCGCTCGTGTTCACAGCTGCCACTTTCTCCATTTGCAAACTCCTGAAAACCGAAAAAATACCTCCTTATTAATTAAGGATATGAAGATACACAAACACGTTAACAATTTTAAAAAATCACTGACGGACTACTCACAGTAGGAACTGCTGGGTGTAGAAGCATAAAATTTTTCACAGGGTACAGAGTTCCTTATTATATGGGTAGCTCATTATGGAATAGCCCATATCCTATTACAGAATCAATAGGGGGTGTTTGGGAAAGCCGTGGAGAGAAAAACTTTTGTTGACTTCTTAAATAAAACGCGGAACAATGTTTTGTTTTTGGTATTTATTTTTTCTGTGAGTACTCTGTTTTGTTTTTAAGAATACATCCAATCATCTCCGTAAGTGAGTAAAACTTAGTTCAAAAAGAATTTTGCCGAGCAAAGCTTTTCAAAGCAATTTAACTAACAGGTTCTTTTTTTTGAGACATTATTAGGTGCAAATTAAATGAGCATTTAGTAGGTAAGGCAAAAAGCAATATTGACATACTTGGTAGTAATTTAATTTTTTATGCAGTTGCTGCAGATCTAAAGAATGTATTCTTGATTCCGAATGCATCGACAAGTGGTGACATTTAAAATACCTACCCTAGCCATTCAGCCCCGCAACGTACCTCCCTGACTGCCTACAGCTACCTACTTACACGAAAAAAAAAAAATAGCTACGAGTGCTATCCGAAAATGACCTAAATCATTTTTCGTCACATCACTGTCTAGTGATAGTCTCCTAGTTCTCCTTTTAAACAGAAAGTTATTCAAATTAAAAAACCGTCATTGATACATAAATGGTTACATACAAAAAACAACGGTTATTTTTCAATCGTACCCAATATTGTCAACGCTGATGACTCTGTGCGCGACGACGGTGTAGAGGGCGGTGGGGTCCTCGGTCTTCGTGGGCGCCTGGTGCAGCCGCAGCTCAGCAGAGAGCAGCGCGGACGCATCGCCCGGCGCGCCCGTCACCTCGAACCAAACGTGCCGCCCGTGCCCGTGACGTAGTGCACCCAGGTGATGCCCTGGAATATGGGACAACGCTAGGTATTAGTTTGACAAAAAGTTTACTGTCAATGGGGCCCGTCATCTATAGTAAAATACCCCAGGCCTACAAAGAACTAACATTAAATACATTCAAAAAGAGGCTAACATCACTACTTATTAGATAAATGTTATTATTCAATACAAGATTTTTTGAATGACAAGAGTCTGTTATGTTATATTTTTTCATTTGTAATTGAATTATAATTTATCATGTAATAAGAATAACATAATTTTTGATTTATTTAATATGTTTGTTTTTTAGGTAATTTTCTCTTTTGCATGCCGTAAGGTTGAGTATGTTGGAACTCTTATTTACTATGTTTACACCTTATTTTGTACCCATATTCTTTGCAAAATAAACGATTTGATTTGACAACTGTTCACTTTGTTCAAATCTTCTTCTTATGAATGATAAGATGAACTGTTTTGTAACATGAAAATAGCTTTTGCTCTAGAGATTAATCAAGGGGATTACTTAAGGGTAATCCCCTTGATTAATCTCATCGCTAAAGGACCATCAGCATCAGCATCGCTCACAAGGTTAGTTATGTATGTGCGTCCGGCACACCCTTGGTAGTCAGCCTCGCTACTAAGATCGGATTTCTTTAAATGTGCCACAGATATGGAAAGGCGATTTTAAATATTTGTTTCTAAATCTTCAAGTAAGTTACTTTTCGCTGATTTAAAAAATTAGTGTTTTTTGCTATCACTTTGTGAAAAACGGAAATATGTCCTTAAAAGTCGTGTAATAGATGGAAGAATAAATATTAAGTAATAATTCAAACAAAGATTCGTAACCGATGATTACCTCGACATAGGCTGAGCCTTCTCCACCCCAACGACATACGACCCCGGATCGACTGTCATTTGTAGATGTTTGACAGTCGTTACGAGTAGTCATAAGGCCGAAAGTCTGACAACTACGAGTAGCATCACCAAGGCGTAACATGCTACCCGTGTTACTGGATTGGGGAGGTCAGATAGACAGTCATAGGTAATATTTAAAATACCGACAGTCAGCTGCATCGGGAAAGAATGGAAGACCACCCCAAAGGCTAGGCAAATGATCATTCGTACTGATAATATAGTTAATTGCTTTTGTTGGGATTCGGTATCTTAATGCAATGGTTTGAATTATATATACAATCTCTACGACATCTTACTCAAGACGTTGAGGAATCTTCTAAATCTAAACTAGGGAAATAGTTTCGATTTAAAAGATTCCTACTTCAATCCGACTTAATTAATATTATCAGTACGATGGACACGCTTGTCTTTGACTAAACTATGGGTTTTCCACTTCAAACCGATAAATTACCGTGTGTATAGTAGAAATAAAGTAGTAAACATGTATCGTATCCCATCATATCTCAAAATCAATTTCAAAATTCATTTGTTTCATTTAGAATGATCAACAGCACTTTCCGCACTTTTTGATCGTCAAAAATTATATAAAAAGAAAAATAGTTCCTAAAACGTCCTTCACCTCTTCCTAGTATCCCTTGTACTTAACTGATTTTATACTAGTATTCTTATTCAATAGTACAGTTTGTCCTTCTTGTATTTCATTAAGTATATAAAATGACATACATACACACATTATCATTGGAGACTAATTCTTAATAATACCTAAATATGTAAAATTACAATAATATACATTTGTCATATTTTAAGCAAGGATCGTGAACAGGTGTTCAATGATCCGGTTGTAATTTGACTCCAACAGGTGTATGTAATAAAAAAAAGAAAAAAAAATAAAGTTTGACTATCAAGTATAGTGTTATGTATAATGCATAAGTTAATATGAAATTATGATTATTCATTAGAGTTGACTTCGAGAAACCTTACTGCGTCATCTTTGCGTAGTACAGTCCGCCGCACGTCGGTGCCCTTGAGCTGGCCTAGTGTAGTAAGGAGGTTCAATTTTTTTTGTTTGGAATGGGCATCTCGCAGTTTATCCTTCAGGGATATTTACTGCTCAACCGAACTTTCCTGTGGGGGGCTTAATTAAAATTAAGGCCTCCAGCCAAGCATAAAAACTTATAAGCTAAGCGACTATCGCTAAGGGCACCCCCTGCGGGGTACGAACCTCGGCTTAGGACGTCGCTGAAGAGGACAGCAAGGGACAGGCTGGATCTGATTGTTCCATTATTTAGGGACATTTTAATCATTAATCGGGTCAGCTTCGCGGGCTGGCTCTAGCAAAGGGTCGGGAGGGGGGCATCGACGGGGACGTCGCGACGGGCCTCGGCGGCGAGGACGGAATGTCTGTTTTTGTGTGCGAACAATGCTGGTGACCTTATCGCTCTCCTGGAGGAGAGTGATAGGATCATCTGGCTCTGTGAGTGTGTGTCTGGGTCTTCGAACTGTACTTATTCGTCTGGGTCTTCGAACTGTACTTATTCGAGGAGTTTCAATACAAAAAGAGATCTATATATACTGGTTTTCTTACCACTGGGACTGAGGAATTGCGTACTGCACCTATCTTACATTGTAAGTCTTGTACTAGCTGTGCCCGCGACTTTGTCCGCTTGGAATAGTGACTTTGAGCAGCATTGTTATGAATTATAAACACCGTCGTAGGAGTATAGTATAGTAGTTTTAAAAGAAAAGAAAAAAAAAGAAAAAGAGTATTTAAAATAAAAACTACTTTACAGTAATGTTTCTCTATACACGATATTAGACGTCACCATCGGGGATCAAAGCATGCAGGCTGCTAGGATTGATACACAGCAACCGTTTGCTGACAGGCGACAAGTGAACCAAAACAATCCTGTTATGAATATATATAAATACGCCTTTAATCAATAAGCCGAGGAACATAAGGTTCCGTAATTACAGTAAGTAAGTACTAACTATCCATCCTTCCATTCTAATACTACGAGTATACATGTGAAAGTAACCCTGTTTGTTACCTTTACCGACGGGTTACGACATAGGATGCCTTTAATCCCGGTAGTACGTTCCATACGTGGGATTATTTCCGACCTCTACTCGGGTGAGGCCGCGGGCAAAAGCTAGTGTTCGATAAAATTGAAATCAGTAGAAAAGATTCATTGACAAAAATCCCTGTACCGCTATAGTTTCCAAATTTTTGTATTTTTTCTAGGAATTCAAGTTACACGATCATTATTACCTTACTCATGCGTTTTACAACAATTAGTGCATGCTCCTTGCATGTCTGCTGTATGTACCAATCGATTAACAGACGACATTCCAGTCGGCTCTTGTGTCTGTCTATACATAAATCTCGCTACGTCACATTACCTAGTTGATTATGCATGCAACTATTTACCTATTCATACTTAATATGATAAAGTTCGCGCCAGTCTGTCTGCACACACACAAATTAAATAAAAGAGGCCAACTTGACGCTATATAGAATCGACTTATAATTAAGTTCACAGGCAATAGAGATTCTATTGCCTGTGAACTTAATTATAAGTCGATTATTATAATCTCATGATTTTACTCATACTACAGTAAAACGGGGTGAATCGAAACGCGGGGTGAATCGAACCAAAACTTTAAATGAGATTTAAACGTTGATTCAACATTATTAATTACTGACAAGGTGTTGAAATTATTTATTTCAATTCCTTAAAAAAAAAAAATGAGAGTCCTTGTAGTAACAAACAATGTTAAACTAACGCGAAAATGCCTTTCAAAGTTTGGTTTCTACTCACCCCTGCGTTTCTATTCACCCCTTTTTACGGTACTACACATATACCTATATTCCCCGAAGGATTAGGCACAGGTATACAAACAGGGTAACAGGAAAATCGACAAACAACTCGATACCATGAGTTCAAAACAGGATTCTAGACCTCCCAGACTTGAAATTGAACATGAGAAGATCATCATTTGTCTATCTAAATCAATGAAGTTTTTATAAAGATGTAGGTACATAATTAACTTCATTAATAAAATATCGCATTGGGTTAGATAGAAATCATGCTTTTTTTACAGTTTAAAGTAATAAAAACGTAGAATTTAGTAAAGGCCGAAAAAAATTTAATTGCTGGGGGGTCTAGAATTGTGTACCTACTGAACTCTATCAGTTTGTGTGTCGATGTTCCTTCCGCCCTATATAGTACACCCACATTTAGAATGTTATTGTTTAAGTCCCAAGTATTGCAATTAACCAGGCACAAATCCAGAGACCGGACTGCTACTATTAACTCGATTCAATAATCGAACCAGGACCCAGGACAGCGTTTGCAATCACTAGACCAACAAGAACTAGATGAGGTTGGTGTTTCCTAGCTGACTACTCTGAGAAGACACACCAACGCAAAGTCAGCGGTCACACCCACTGGTACATTTCGATGTAAATCATCCCAATTTTATTGTAAGCCACTAATTCGCTATCGCTAACCGGAACAACCTTTTATCTCCAGAACTGTCTCTAAACACATTAGGCGAATGCTAGAACGTGAAACTAGGTAACCTTTTTTTTTTGCTAACGGGGGGAAACCTTCAAAAGGCGCCTGGGCTTTTGGAGAAAAGACCGGGAGTGTGGGATTCTTACCTCACTAAAACCACCCCGGTGATCACCATCAGCACATGAAAGGGACCCCGTTACCTCTTAAGAGACCACTCCGGGACCCCCTCTGTGCAACGCCTGTTAGGGCACATCCCGAAACTAGGTAACCTATTGTTTATTTGGATATCCAGATATTTCGCGGATGAATCTGCTGCGCAATAGCATATCGTCTTTTACCCATGATAAGTAGATAACAAAGTAATATTATAAAATCTTGACTATATGTATATCAACAGTATGTATCTGTGTACCTACTCAGATCTAACTATATTATACTATAGTACAAATAAATAAATATATAACAATATTGTTTATGTACGAGCCATTCATTATTTTCCTTGAATAGATAGCAATGTATTGCATTCCAGAAAGAACCGGTACCCAGTAGCTACACGTATAATATTACATGTAACAATATTATGTGTCTCTCTGAAGTAATCTAAACATTCATTCAACTTATTCTCTTACTCAAACCATCAAGAGGTTGGCCGGGATGGAATGGACGATTTCTACGTTTAATCGGTACATACTCGTACCACTGTGTTTTTGACGTCTGTGTAAAATGTGATTTTTTTCTGGATTTTGTTCTGATCAGCCAAAAATCAAGCAAGTAATTTATGATCATTATTTAGTTAATAAGACAAAGGGATTGTGCAAGTGCTTCAATCAGCATAAAAGTATATACTTATATAATTTAAACTGTTATAATACTATCCGGCGCCGGCGACGTTGACGGTCAGATCAAAACGCCAGTAAGTAATTATCGAATCCACGATTGAAAAAAATACCAAGAATGTTTACCCAAAGTAGTGACTCAACATTTTTGTCTACTACTTTTTACCTGAACCTCAGAGGTGGTTTTAACGGAATGCTTCTGGAGCCGTCTCTAAAACAAAAGGTGTACAAAGAACATAAGGGCCACACTCACAGCGTGTGTCATTAACTTTTAACAATTTATTTTCCCGGCATTGCCTTGTTAAGCGTTTTAACGCGCTATTATTTCGAAATGACTTGGAGTTGCGGTATCCTCTTTATTATTAATTGGAACAAAAGTATAATTTAATGGTACCGAAATTCTACATTTCAATTATTCTTTATAAATGTTGACCTCTGTGGAATAGGTGCAACGAGGATCTGCTTTGTAATAAACGGGTGGCAATATTTATAACACTCGTAGGATGAACCCATTCTAAAGTGCATATTTAACAATATAAGTATTATAATAACAGGAATACCTACAAACACCGCCTGTAACATCACGTTCTAAACGAAATCTTAAGCATCTAATAAAAACTAATTTGGTTATTTAACCAATTATCTACAAATTAAACTCACTCTTGCTCTGAAAGGTCATGATGAGGTCGCTCTCGTCGATGGCATGCTGCTCATCCCCGCTGAGAGCCATCTCAGAGCTGCGCGTGGGGCGAGCCTGCTCATGTTCTTCAGCCAATTGTTTGTATACGTCCATCAAGAAAGTAGGTGCCGAGCGGTCCAGCGTAGGCGCTCGAGCTCGACGTGGCCTCTCCCCGAGACCCAACAGCTCCAGAATTTCGTGTTCCACGACCATCCGTTCATGCCGTGTCATCGAGTGATGTATAACTGTCTGATCAACGCCATTGTCGATGTATAATCCAGAGAGGGCGGCCTCAGCCGCTACAGTAAACAAAATAAAACACGCGCACAGGCACGCCGTCTTCTGGCCAGCCATGTTCGCTGTCGGAGCGCTCACTCGACTGGCGAGAACTGAGCGCAGAGGCGCGCGGCGGGATCAGCCGGTGAACCTGCCCACTCAAGGTGGGCCGCCGCCGCCGGCGCCGCACTTGCCACATTCCTCCCCGCCTTCGCCTTACACACATCGTCCGTTTTAATAACGTAAACACTAAACATTGAGCCGGCGGACACGTCCAGCCAGCCTGACTGCATATTATATGATCATTTTCCGAAGTGTGCGGTGCAAATAAGAACACGTAGGTAACTCGGTAAGGCACTAAACAATGTATAACAAGTAGGTACCTACTAAGTATTACCTATTTATTTGTTCGGCGCTACTGGAATGCTAAAAGTGGCCCCTATAAAAGCTTTCATAAATACCTGCCCCCTTATTAAGAAACTTGGAGTAAAGTTAAGCAAATCTTAAAAAATAGTATGGGTAATTTAAAAGTTATACTGGTAGCAACTTTACTCCGCCTTTATTATTATGGGTCCAAAGGGCTTTAGCTCACGGTGTTTTACGCGCCGTCGCTCGAAAAGACCGCGAATACCTCGAGTGCTGCTTTACCAAGGCAGAAAAGGAGCAGGCACGCGTCAATGTATGTACATAATTATGTTACATGGAACGTGCGTATAAAAAACATCGTGTGCTTTAACCCCTTTGTTTTACGTCATTCTATGAATTAGTTTGTACGGATAGCTTACCAAAGTGCAAATATAAATTTAGGAAAACAAAATAAACCGACTTCCAAAAAACACTAAAAGGTGTTTTTAATTTCGTCAAAGTCTTTGGTTGTTTTGTTTGGTTTACATTTTTTTGCCACCTATCTCAGAAAATAAGTTATATATATAACACCTTTTAGTGTTTTTTTGATCGTCGTGAGTCGGTTTAATCTTTTATTTTTCTCTTTATAGTGGGTTAGTTAACATTTTTTTTAAGTTACAAAAGTTTCATATCAACTGTTCATCACCTTTAACCAAATATTTCTTTTCCCGGTGCAGGGACGTTAATTATTGAAGAGTTCTTCTTGTACTTCAACATCAGCTCCATTTCACCATTCTTCAGCATTGTGACGAGCGTAAATTGATAAGCAACCACATTATAATCGAATCGCAACCCGTGAAATGCTTATTATTAATAGTTCCTCATCATGGGTTGCACCAAATGGTGCTTTCCGAGAGCAAATGCACGAGTTACTATAAAAATACCCAAATCGATTTAGAGTTCCCTCGATTTCTTCAGGATTCCAGCATCAGATCCTGACCTAATGACAATGGGACCAAATTGAAAGTATACCCACCCTACCGAACAGAAGATTATTTTTTTTAATCGGTCAACAGTTAGCGGATACGTCGGTGAACAAACCTACATAAAAAAAAAACAGATAAACATAGAACCTCCTCCTCCTTTGTTGAAGTCGGTTAAAAAGTGAAATGATTATAAATAGGCTCGCCCCCCAATACCTACATGGGATTTAAACATATTTAGTGAAATGTGAGGGTACTGTATCTGCTGTAGGTACACCTCTTCGTTCATACCTCTGCCTAACCTTTCAGGGAATACAGACGTGATGTTGAATTATGTTATAAAAAATCGAGATACCTACACTTAATCATAACAAGTAACCTGATGTTCCTCCGGCCTTGTAGTTCTGATGAACCGTTTATAAGTTGGTACATAATTATATTATCAATAACATTATCATTCTGTAATAAATTAAATGTGTATCACTTTCCTACCTCCTTTACAATATAATTACAATATTTTTTTCTTAATATCTTCTTCAGAATAATAATTCACTACTCACTTTATTCAAAACATGTTTGGGCTATATTCTATTTATAAGTACAATATTTATTTATTTTATTCGACGACCTATGTGGCGCGGCGGGCGAAGGTCCGCCTGCGACGCAGGAGGTTGCGGGTTCGATTCCCGCCTTGGGACAAATGTTTGTACGATCTACAAAGATTTGTTCCGGGTGTTCTGGGTATTTGTTATGTATAATAAAAATTATCTATCTATGTAATGTATTGTATTAAGTATATCAGTCATCTAGTACCCATAACACAAGCTCTGTTAACTTGGGGCTAGATGATGCTGTGTGGATTGTCCAGCATTATTTATTTATTTATGAATGTAGGTACTTAAGTTAGGAGTTACTCATCCGTCACTTGCCCTTATCCCAAAGATTCGTTGAAAACCATCGTCAGATAGTCCGTCTGACATTACCGCTGAAATGGACCTTTTGGTGAGGTCGTGAGACTGCCATTATTTGGTTATTTTTTTTTTTACATATTTTTACCGAATATAAGTACTTATATTATTTAAATTATAATACATATATTGTAATATATTCACCTATGTAGGTGACGGATGACCCTGCCATTTTCATCTGGGGTCCTAACTGGTACATCGACAAAGAAAGAGCAGTACACTTACTACATATCTAAGGTCACGAACTGAATCACAAACAATCTATTAACGCTTAAATGATCTTAAACTCATTTTGGGGGTATGAGGAACAGGGTGTAAAGTTCCTCATCCGCCATTGAAAAGCGAGGATCCTCGGACCAGACGGGTGTTGTGTCTGGTGGGCAACTGCCCGACGGTTGTTGTCGGGCTCGTTTATCCAACTCAGTCGCGTGGATAATTTTAATATCGCGATGTATGATACGTCGATTTAGTTCTTACGTGGCGAGATAGATGTCGCTACAGCATTATATTCCCTTTTCCATTTACCTAAGGTGATTAAGCACCACATGAATTCTCTCTTCCATTCATGGGGTATCTGTCCATAATAACCTTGCGAAACACGATAAATATCTCGGTGTTTTTTTATGGAATAGTCATCTCGCAGTTTATCCATCAGGGATATCTACTGCTTAACCGAACTTTCCTGTGGGGACTTAATAAGAAATTAAGGCCCCCAGCCAGGGAAATATCTCGGTGTGCAAATCTATATTGATGGTGGGCTAGATAGAAATAACGGATAAAAGAAAAACGCCTTTGATCCACGTTATTGTGTTGTAACCAGTTTAAAATTGTCTACTTGGTGTTAGTCTATTATCTATTATTGCGCCTCTGTATTTGGAGTTGCTGCCAAAACACAACTTCTCTTCTTGGTATAAGTAGACTTCCGAAAACAGCATAAAGAGCTGTCAGCTCAAAGCGATCATCAAACCAATATACAGCCCTGGCTTTGTTCGGATTTTTTCAGTGGGACCTACTGACTTAGTCTATATTAAAAATGTAAAGAAAATATTTTATAATAAACGCGTAGTTTAGGACTTATTTATTTAAAGACTTTAAATAAGTAAATAAATAAAATTATTATAAATAATAAACAGTATGATTATCTGTCAGACAATTATTATAACTAGTCTTCACGTCTAGCTCTTGTGTAGTATATACTTGTAGTACCTTCTGTGGAACACAATACCTATAGGTAAACACTGCCAAACAAAAAATGTAAAAACTAATAAAATTGTGACGGGTTGTTTACTATGAGCACGAATGTGAAAATTCTATTAAATCAATATTAAGGTCACAAAAAAAGAATCAGAATTTGGCAGTTTCCGAGTGCTGCAAAGTTAGCACAGGTCCTTTGAAGCTGCAAACTTGGATAGGTATACGCTACTGGTAGAACTAGCCGTTAGTTTGCGATTTTTGCGTTTTCCGGTGTTAGATATGACTGGCCTCATTAGAGTTACAAATATAATAGGTTTGTTTAGTAGATCATAATTTAAGTAATCGGATACCTACGCAGTAGATACGAAGTACCCATATACACACATTTTAATATCGGTATAACTAAACTGAGACAATACCTTCGACACGTAAGCTGACAGCGATGACAGGTTAGCATAATTTAATGATGAAGATGATAAACAGACCACTCTGTTTATCATATTCATCATTAATCATATAGGTGGTACCACCTATATCTACCCATTAACAGTTAGGCTATCTGTGCTCTCAACTACATAGTACCTACACCTATACACTGACGGATCCGCACGGATCGATCTTCAAGTTTAAGCTACGCTTGATGAGGTCGGTCCAGAGCAGCCATAATATAATTCCTCTGTGTCTCGTTAGTTCCCGGATGTCATTCTTGGTTCTTTCTGGCTGTCGTCAAAAAGTCAGAAGCCCGGTAAATTGTAAGAGGTCAATAGGAAGGTCGCATGTAAAATATTGTTTGTTTTTATTCAGCTGCGCATGGTAAGACTGGAAGCTGACCCCAAAATAATAGGGAATACGCTAGGCAGATGATGACATAGAGTGGGTGGAAAGTTTGAACGGGCCTTGGAAACACTTTTTAACGACTAAATCCACAGGATGTTCTTTCCTCAACTCGTACGTACTTTAATTATTTATAGTTAGCCGATTCTCATTTCCACAGATGGCATGTACCTAATGAGGAGTCGCAAAACCCATGTGCCGAAGTGAGGAATGAAAACTAATGAGGGAAACAAAAAATTCATGGATGTATTGTGTGAAGAACAATATGAATGAAAAAGTAGTAAACATAAAGTGATGTCTCGCAGTGGAGATTGAGAGATATTTTTTGAACCTGTCAGATAAGCCAGGGTTTATGTTTAAATTCCGTCAAAATACGTAACGAGTCTTCCAGTGGCATCGCATTCGAGCGCCAAGAATAATCTGAATATTTTGTAATGGATTAAAAAAAATACGAAGGCCAAATCAAATACATATGTTTATTAGTTCTGTATTTTGAAAAAAAATTAGGAGGTACATATTTACATACTAATGCCCATTTGCACTAACCTTAGGTGGGCGACACCTAAACGTCTATAAAAGTGCATTGTTACTGTGCAGTAACAATGCACTTTTATATACGTGTTAGTGCTAACAGTGCAAAAAAAACTCAAATGGACATACATTCATTAATTATCCTATATTATAAGACTTATGTAACTTTTGCCTATTTTTTACTAGACCCAAGTAGGTACCTCTCTTTGATGTGGACCAAAGAGAAGTGTTTTTATAACTAAACCAGCGGCACTGTATGATGATGTCTGTGACAACTTACAAATTGTAAAAAATATAGCTTATCAAGTTATTTATTCTTTACATTATTACTTATAGATTATTATTGTGGCTCGTACCACAGGGCAGTATGATGCTTTACTGCTTCTTCACCCATTGGTCTGGTATGGACACCCATATTCATGGAATTTCCTGTTGTGAATTGTGCTAAATCATGTTTAGCTCATGGTGTGATGTTACCAGATCAAAATGGTATGAGTTCTGAGAAATCTTCTACACATTTAGGTTGTCTGTGGATTTTTGTATCATTCCTTTTTGATTTTCCATTAACATTGACTGAGAATAACCCTAGTGTGAAGGGGCTATCTATTTGTACACCATATTGAGGTTTTCAATTTCTATATTAAATGATTAAAATTAAACATAACCATATTACATTATTAGTCAATTCTGTATTTACTATTTCACATACTTTTCCATGAACTTCTTGTGAAATTCTGACCTCAATGAGTCATTTATGAAGGTGTTGCCTTTCTTTTCAGGCTCTGAACGAGCACAATTCTTGAAAACAACATCATCATCCCATCGCCTTTTCACCTGAAACAAATCTTAATGGTTAAATAAGAACTTTTTGAATGTGTTTCTATTTCAAATCAATCGGGTTTGTTCTATCTGTCCCCAAGTTCAGTCTGAATGTGTCACATCATCCTGATTTTAGAACCCTTTACTGTGCATTGTCCAACATTCACTTTGTTCTAACATTCACTTATCTGGTTTCTAATTGCTACTTTTTTTAGTTTCTCTGTACACAAAGTCGCATTACAGAATATTTAAGAAGAATAATATTTACCTTCAAATCATTTTTCTGTCCTGCTGAAGAGTAGTTCAGTAAAGGATTTCCAGAAAGAATATTTTCCATACGAATTCTTTCTTCTTCCTGCTTTCTTTCAGCTTCCTGAAATAAAAAATATAAAAACAGGTTACTCATTTGACATAAATGTCAATGAAATTATATGACACAACGCAGAGTTTTGAAGTTGATTAAATTGCCCCAAGCTGTGTAATGATTTGATAGTTGAAAACAAATAAAAACATGTACCTTTTTAGCTTGCTCTATGGCTCTTTCTTTTTTAATTTTGTTTAACTCTGCTAACAGTGCTGCAGTGTCATCATCAGAATCATCGGAATCTGAAGAGTCCCCTTCAAGAGGATCATCAGCATCCAAGCTTGCTGCAGGAACTTGGTCTACTTTAGGTCTCTTAGTTATGGGCTCAGTAAGTCTTCTGTTGCTTGAGCTTTTACCTTCCTTTTCCCTCTCATCTAACTCCTTGCGGAAATCCCTTGAGCGTAATTCATCTGTGGTACCTTGTCCTTGTTCTCTGAAAATAGAATTAATTATTACTCATCATCTGCCTAGCCTTTTCCCAACTATGTTGGGGTCGGCTACCAGTCTAACCGGATACAGCTGAATACCAGTATTTTACATGGAGCGACTGCCTATCTGACCTCCACAACCCAGTTACTGGGCAACACGATACCCCTTGGTAAGACTGGTTGTCAGACTTTCGGGTTTCTGACTACCCGTAACGACTGTCAAAGATCTACAAATGACAGCCGGGACCAACGGCTTAACGTGCTTTCCGAGGCACGGAGGAGTCTCGATATGTTATGACGGTCACCCATCCACAGACTGACCTC
The DNA here is from genome assembly GCA_905147745.2 of Phlogophora meticulosa. NCBI lineage: Eukaryota > Metazoa > Arthropoda > Insecta > Lepidoptera > Noctuidae > Phlogophora > Phlogophora meticulosa. Next base: position 10,136,375 of record LR990522.1, on the reverse strand, counting down.
GGCAAGCGTAGCTTAACCTTCGATCAACCCGTGCGGCTGTTTTTATTTAGCCACGAGCTCCTCATTAATTAGAATTAATTATTACTACTAATACATTTATAGCAAAAACAGGACATTAAATAAAATACATTTAATAAATCACTCTTATTATTAGTCAAAATTAGCTTCCAGTATGTTAAACTCTCATTGTATTTTAATAGTATAGTGCTTATTAATAAAACATGGTTGAAAGTAGATTAAGTAAGCTATTTACCAACAACAAAGAGCATCATTAAGAAAACAGTCACCATTTAGAAGTGAACATAACACCCGTTTTCCCAAAATATAAAATATTATAAATACTCACTTCAAATGTTAAATGCCAGACTACGAGTTAACTAATAATATCAACAACAACATCAACATAAATAATCTCGTTCAATCGTTTTTCTATTGTAAATGTGTTAATAATTAATGGAAGAACTAGTCAGTGTGAACAATCACTGTTGATGATAGAGGTTCACCAAAAATTACAAAATTACTTTGTCATCAAGTAGTCAGCAATGAATCAGTTTACCAACCTGTATTTCAACTTAGTATGCCCAGGAAGATCTCGGCTGGAATACTGTCGAGATATTGCGCTTAGATCTTTTTCACCTCGTCCTGTGCCTCCCCGGGCTGGATCAAAAGTAGGCCTAGCTGCTGTCGTCATATTCTACGGTTTAACCTAAAAATGAAGACCATAGGAAATTTCGTTATGTTGCCGTGCACGAAATTTACTGTACAGATTTATAGATATAAATTAAATAAATATTCTCACTTTACTTACCTCCTTGTAGTAAATAATACGATAACAACAACTTCTGGTTTGTGGCTGTAAGCTGTCAAATGTTGCCCTTATGTCAACTTTGTTTTCCACTTTTACAGGTATTCGTCAGTCAATCAATGTCAAATCGGACCCTAATCTTAATCTTGACGATGTTCAACGTCAACTTCTCACTTGTTCTCATTAATGGCTGTGCGTTGATGATTATGTTTCAGACAAATCACAGAGTACCTTTTTAAATAGAAATAAGAAAAAATAATAAAAGACTACGAGGACTGTCAAGTTCAACTTTATCAATGTTTTAAGTACGACCACAGATTAAGTAATACTGTCGCTGGTAATCATAGACAAAACACTGTATAATATAAGACTAGCAATGTAGTGACTAATCGCAGCAAATCAGCAAAATAACCTGAAATTAATACCACTGGAACGTGGTACGACGTAACACGTAGAGGCAGACTCCGATATGTGAACTATTCTTTGGTTTTTTGCAATATACAGCTCAGACGATTTTTGTAGGATGAATGTAAAAAAGTCATTCGTGACATCTTGCGATTCTCTTAATTATTGTTATAATGATGCGCGAGCTGCTCCTACGCATTCGCCTTAAGTGATTGTACTATTTGGTTTTTGGAATTTAAGTTATATAAAAATATGTCATCAACGGAGCTGAGTGGAAAAAATACTTTTTCTACCATTATATAAATGGTAGAACAAAGTTTCACTCTGTTGACATGCATACGGGAAAGGGACAGAGGGATCTCACATGAGCCAATTATTCTTATTACTTGTAACTTTGAACCGTAGAAATAATAAAGAGCAGAATGTTTTAGTATTCTTATTTCTATTATTCATTACAGTTTGATTAAAATTCGTTGACTTAAACCACACCACCTAACACAATGCTGCCAAACTTCTGACCCTTCTTCAACTGAGAGTGTTGACTGTTGATGTCTGTTTTATGAGCTCTTCCCTCCTTTTTTTCTACGGTACATAATATTATTATAAAAGACATAGGTAATAAATTTGTTATAGAAAGTTGTATTATGATAGTAACACCACACCTTTTTTGGGGTTTTAAAGGAGCCCATTCACCAACCTGCATGTATGCAGTATGTCCTAAGGAGACTTATATGGTCAATCAGTTCTTAGACAAATTGCGACTTTGGTTGGATTCCAAAAACATGAATGCTAATTAATGCGTTCGTCATGATAATAAGATGTCGTTGAATGATTTAACTTACTTTTAATTTTAGAGTCTGACCACATTAAGCCTGGCAACAGAAGCTGGATAGTGACGCGTCAAAATCAGCTGTACCAAAACAGAATATATACATGTAGGGATCAGAATGTTGACCCACAAAAGTTATGAATGAAAGGCATGAGAATGCTAAGGGGATGTGTGGTGTTACCTGATGTTGGATAGAATAAGAAATGAGAAAGAAATACTCAAATCAGCACCTGTGACCGAGAAGCTGTGTGGAAATCGGTTGCCATGGTAGGGACATGTGACGTGAAGGAATAAGGATCATGTTGTGAGGAAAGATTTGAGTATGAATCTGAAGGGTTACAAGGGTAGAGGGATTCCACATAAATGATGGAGAAAATGTGTAAGATGATATGGCTAGGAATGAGGTTATTTTTGAGATGACGGCAAATAGAAATGCATGGAAGAAGAAGACATGCTGCGCTGAGCTCAAATAAATTGGGATGAGGGAAGGAGGATGATGAATTCTAGAGTTTGACCTGCAAAAGCTAAGAGACAAAAATAGGAACAGATAAAACAAAATCAAGAGCTGTCCATCCTAGCTACACAATGCATAAACGGATATAATACGATTTATTATACAAGGAATAATGCGATACTTACATCAGTATTTCATATTTACATCATAAGATTAGACACATACTACATCAAGTACGTAATAAGTTAAGTTAGTAGGTAGTTTTGGATAATAATAAACCCTTTAGACTATAATAATCTTATCACCATTGCTATTTACTTAGACCTGCTAAACCACCATTGTATTTTCACGTATTGCAATGAAACGTAAGCAAGTTAACGTTACAATATTTCGTGTTGAGGATGTTAATAATCAGTGCCAAAGTTAAACGCGAAACAAAACTAGCGTGCATTTCTTTTAACTTTTGAGCATTCAAGTTCACCGGTCAACTCGTCTCTACTTCTTACTCGACTCAGCAGCCAGACAGTCTCAATCAAAATATTGCCATAATAAAAAAAATGAATTACTTTGTGGTCAGCTTTCGTTGGTCAAACTCCATTGTATTCAATTCAAATACATGCGTAAGCCTCAAATAAGTTTCTGCCTATTTTTAAAAGATTTTCTTGTGCTAAATTTACGGACGAAATTTGCCAATTTCATGATAAGTGAACTGTCTATTTATCTTTGTAATGTTGGTTGGATTGAAGAAAGCTCCTCTTCGACTCATCTGGCAACACTAAACACTGCCTGTGACACTGATGCCAAAATTGACTCCAATATTACGAATATTGCAATCCAATTTTTTCAAAAACGAATTAGAAAGTAAGCTTCCTAATTTGTGTTTATCGATTAGTTAATTTACTATCATAAAGATTAGGTGAGTGCGTAAATAAAATATACCTATATTACTAAAATACCAGCTTAAGAATCCTAATAAACTACATGCGACCAACAAACCATATTGCTAGACGCCATTTTGTGCTCGTGTGTAATTTACAAATTTCATCAGATTGCTCCAGTAATCATTTATGTAACACGAATTATAACATCATTTAGAGAACTAAAGGTGCGGTAGTAAAATTGCTTATCATATACATTATTTAGATTACAAGCATCAGAAAAGTAATAGATAAAACTTAGTTCCACGACTTCTAGCCTAGTTTGAATGAACAAAAATAACATTCTTCATTAGGAATAATTCGGATTATTGTTTTAGAATGGCTGAAGATTTAGATGTAGAAGCGATGTTGGAGGCGCCTTATAATAAATCGGTAAGTATCTTTAGATCTTAACCAAGTCTTGTTATCCAGTCGAACAGCTCATGTCAAATTCCCAAATGTTAGTTTCAAATTCTGTATTTTTAGTAAATGTACCAATATTTTATTGTTATCTTTTTATCAATAAGTTTCTGAAATGAAGTAGAGTTAAATGATGTACTACAAAAAGCTCGAAAAACTTCACAATTTGTTGCCTCCCAGAAATCACTTCAAAGTTCAATTACAATGTGTTTTACCTTGTACTCATTCATATTGTTTAAAATTTGTGAAGCTTCCATGTAATCCAGTTCATTTTCTTATAATGTGTAAAGAATAATGGTATCCATGTGTAGTCATGTTTCTATTGTATAAATTTTTGTATTTTTAAATTGATTAACATGCTCATTATGAGGTTTAACTGTTTAAAGATGTTATAAACTAACTTTTTCCTCTTAGGGAGATTAATCTTGTTAGTTCACAACTAGTTCATTTCATCTCTGAACAGCAACTGGTAAGAAATATAAAACAAAATTACATTTGAGTATCATTTCTTGTATTTATAGAACTTTGTGGTAATAGTCGAGCATACTTCACCGACCTGAACAGACAGAGAGGTATCCACTACTATACTTACCTAATTTTTTATTATTTGAAAATTCAAGACAACCTAACATTGTTATTTAAATCACTTTAAGTTACAAAGTCAAAAATACAATATTCATAGATTTTTTTTTAAAAGGACCATGAGCTGATGGGTCGTAAATCTTTTGCAGAAGTATCCCTGTGTGATGTTAGCGCTGTGTGCATCCTTTGTCAGTGGTTTTATGAACGGTAAGTGTAGACCAGGGCAGTGAGACTACCATGACATGGATGAACATTGGCTGGTTAAAAAACCAGCTGCCAACAGTAGCCTAGGCAAAGTAAAAACCATCAGCATTTGTGTTGTTTCATCGGTGACATTTTACCCAAAATGTCATTCTTGAAATATTGCAGATGTTCTCCATGTTGTTGTTATGAAATAACTAATGCAATCTTTATTTATTCACTCGGCGTGTGTTGCTGTGGCGCTGCTTCTACCTTGTGCTTTGTGTGACAGGATAACACTTCCTCTTCAAAGCATCGATCGGACAAGTATTCTGATAAGCACAAAGACAGAGAACGCGATGGGAGCCGAAGGTAAGAATTCCCGACTTCTTCAATTATTTATCATCATCTACGTGTGCCCCTACTCACTATGACAGTTTGCAAGTAGTGAGACTAAATTACAAATTTGCTGTTTCTTTTCAGGATGACACTGCTTGTATTGTATATTTATCAATTTAGTATTAAATGAAAATAAATATACACAGGCGGAAATTTAATGTAATGCACATTTAAATGGTAATACACTTACTTTACTTGCTTTTGTCATAGCAAGTAAGCATTCTATAGTCCTTTTCAATATATCAGTACACTCATCATCAATACAAATAAATAAAATATAAGTGTCTGTTTGTAATGCCAAAATAACAGTATTTTACTAAATCATTTAAAAGTTTAAATGGTAGTTATACCAAAAATCCAATTTTGTTCAAGGTAATATAGGGATATTTTTGTGATGGTCAATAATTACTTTGGCAAAATAGACATCTGTTTTACAAAATCCTTTGCACTTACTGATACAGCAACCATTGAATTGTGAATTTGAAATAATGTGTTGATTCAAGTTATATTTCTTTTTCTAGACGTAGCCGTTCCAGAGACAGAAGAAGATCGAAAGAAAGAGACACACGTCGTTCAAAAGAAAGAGATGACAAAAAAGATAAAGATCGTGAAAGGGACAAAGACCGCAAAGATCGTGATCGCGATCGTGGGGAACGAGACCGCGGCGACCGTGACCGCGAGCGAGATCGTGACAAGGATAATAACAAAGATAGGGATCGGACTCACAATAGGGATAAGGACCGAGAAAAGGACAAGGAACGAGAGCGCGACAAAGAGAAAAGACGAAGTAGAGACAAGGAACGTAGTAGAGAACGTGATCGCAGCAGTCGTGACGGTAACCCTAACAACAAAAGAGAAAAAAGTGTTGAGAGAGATCCCGCCAAAGAATATCGTTCGAAATCTAGAGGACTTGAGCCAAAATTAGATGATTTACCTCCTGAAGAAAGGGATTTGCGCACTGTATTTTGTATGCAATTATCTCAAAGAATTAGAGCAAAAGATCTTGAAGAATTTTTCTCATCTGTTGGCAAAGTTAGAGATGTTAGACTTATAACTTGCAATAAAACCAGGAGATTTAAAGGCATAGCTTACATCGAATTTAAAGATGCGGAATCTGTACCTTTGGTAAGAAAGCAGCTTTTATTTTCAAAATATCTATGGGTAAGCCAATAAGGCAGGACAACCTCACTTATGTGTTTTTGTCTAGACACAAATCAGAATCTCACACACTTTTAGTTTAAGTTAAAACGTTTGTCTTTTCCCTTCTTCAATTTTATTTTTGATATTTTATATTATACTTTTTAGGAGTTTGTAAAATGTGACCATTTTTTAATTTAAACTGGATTTACAGGCTTTAGGTTTGACCGGACAAAAATTGCTTGGAGTTCCTATTATAGTACAACATACACAAGCAGAAAAGAACAGGGTAGGCAATACATTGCCGAACTTAGCACCAAAGACCAGTAACGGACCGACACGACTATATGTTGGTTCATTGCATTTTAACATTACAGAAGACATGCTACGCGGTATATTTGAACCTTTTGGAAAAATTGATCATATTCAGCTTATGACCGACCCTGAAACAGGAAAAAGCAAAGGATATGGATTTCTAACTGTAAGTTGACTGTGACCTATTCTTACGATCATTAACCGACACTACAATGTTAGCACAGGTGATCAATTCAATTTGATTCAACTGTCAAATTTGTAATAGCGAAATCTTTAATATTTCAGTTCCATCATGCGGCCGATGCAAAGAAGGCGATGGAACAGTTAAACGGATTTGAATTAGCTGGACGACCCATGAAAGTTGGCAATGTGACAGAACGGACTGATGGTGGTTCTAGCACTCGGTTTGACGCAGATGAGTTGGACCGTGCTGGTATTGACCTAGGTGCTACAGGACGCTTACAGTTAATGTTTAAACTTGCCGAAGGCACTGGATTGCAGGTAAAATTTAAATTATTTAATATTCAAGTTACTTATTTTTAATTGTTGAACATTACAATTTTATAATTATTACTGAATATTAGAAATTAGTTGGAAACTCATCAGGTCACTACTTGACCATGCTTAAAAATAGGATGATTGAAATTAAATTGTAACCTTAGTTGTTAAAAAATATTATTTTACTAACTATATTGAAATAAGTGTACTAGGAATAGGAATCTTCTTTTGGCAGTCAAAAATAGAACTTAAATTAAGAAAATACAAGAGTTCTGGGATCACTGCACATCACTTCTTGTCGGCTAATATTTTTCATAATCATGCTCATTGTTCTTTAGAACACTTTGCTCTTCTTGTAATAGTTTCGGTTTTCGCCCTGAAGTCCTATATCTAAAATTCACCTTGTGTATGTATATAAATAAACATATTTATAATATTCTTATTTTCCGTCTTGGCATATTACAAACATTATGTTTTACAGCAGCATGCAGATTTCAGAAAAAGGACAGATCAGTGCGAAGTCTTTAACAGTATTCTTGGCACTGCTGAGTAATGTACAGTTTAAACTTAAACCACATTACTAGACAATAATATTGATGTTTTAAGGTTCTTTTCAAACTATAGTGTATTCATAATTGCAAAATCTAAGTAGTGAAGAAATAATGTAATGATAATAATTTACTAAATATAAATGGTTCTGTTACCATGACAATATCTCTACACTATAGTATGAAAATGTGAATGAGCCCTTGGATATCCCTTTCCATTATTTAAGGTTTCAGCTGTAATCTTGCATGTCTTTATAAATTATTTGAGTTTAATTAGTTGTGAGAATTGAATGTATTTGTCTGGTAATTTTGAAGAACTGAACAGGATTGCTTGTAATTTAAATTCCAAAAAAAAAATACACCACAGCATGTAAATTAATCATAAAATGGGCTTGATTACAGATTCCACCAGCTGCAGCATCAGTATTGATGGGTGCTGGTTCAGCAATGGTTACTCCACAACCACAAGTAGCACCTCCTATCGCGACTCAGTGTTTTATGCTCAATAATATGTTCGATCCGGCCTCGTAAGTATTATTTTATGTCAAATATATGTTATTTGTTAAATAAATGAGGTCCCCACAGTCGCATTAAAGCTGGAAAATGACGTTTAATATACCTTAAGCTAAAGAACATTTACTAGCAATGGTTTATATCATCAGTTTTTTATCAGCCATTTCACAGAAAACGTATTGGAAACATATTCTATACAAGACGTAATTGGAATAAAACCACAATGACAGTGACACAATCAGCAATATATTATGCTTGGTTTGTTCCAAGTGTACGACATGGCTTATCGGATATTTTACAATAATTTACTAAAGTACAGTATAAGTAATAATTGCTTGTCACAATTAAGTACAATTTAAAAATGTAGCGAGTGTCGTGAGTTTTGATTTCAATTACAGCTTGTAGCTACATCAGTGTCAATTTAGCACCATGATTACTAAAACAATGTCTTTTTATTTTCAGGGAAACAAATCCTAGCTGGGATATTGAAATAAGGGACGATGTAATTAGTGAATGCAATAAACATGGAGGTGTACTGCATGTGTATGTGGATAAAGCATCCCCCCAAGGAAATGTTTACTGTAAATGTCCAACGATAGCGACTGCGGTGGCGTCAGTGAACACCTTGCACGGGCGATGGTTTGCCGGCCGCGTCATTACGGCGGCATATGTTCCGCTTGTTAACTACCACTCTCTATTTCCTGATGCTATGACAGCACTTACTCTGTTGTTGCCGTCCCGACAACGATAAACTACAACAATAAGCATTTATTTTAATAATTTTGGTCTGGAGTGTATACCGATTATAATATCTAGTGATGACCTAATTCTAGATAATAAAGTTATTAATATGTAAACTAATACAGACTTTTTTTTAAGGTTTCATAGTTACACAAGGAATCATTATGATTTTGTCATGAAAATGTTAAAGCTGCTTTGGATACAATTTTTTTTGCCTACCCAATCATCAATACTAAATAATATATTTATTACGTAGATACTATTCTGTAGTCGGTTCACGTTTCCATGATTGATTGATTGATTGAGCCCTGCTATAATCTGGAAAAACCACTCAATAAAACACAAATGTAGCACAAATCCTCTTTATTGTACATTATTTTGTGAATGATTCCATTTAAACTGCTCTAATCCAATCAATTTCCAATGTTGCTGGACCTTTCTGCTTCACTGGTTGATAAACTCCACCATACATTTGAATGCCAAGACTTGTAATTTGAGACAAGTCTAGTACCTCATTATTGGTTACTCTTTTACCCCTGTAGTAAGCTTTAAACTCGGAAAATTTGAGATTACGAATGGCAAAGTCGTCCTTTGGTGCCTGAAAATATTAAGTTTTTATTAAAGTGAAACTTTTATTACATCGCCTCGAAACTTTTTCATCCATCTATTGCATGTCACACAATCATTTTTTTTTTCTTATGTGACCCCGAATAGCTTTTTAGTGTAGTCCGATTTCGATCATTATTTTTTTACTGGATAGAGTATACCCCAAAGTTATGCACCCTAAGTGTAGAAAATATTATCACCTACATACCGAATTTTTGTAAAAGGCGATGATCCTAAAGTCAACTACATTAGGTTATTATAAGTTTAAAAAATTCAACCGACTTAAAATAAACAGTAAAATGTGTAAAATAACTAATTTCGGAAGACTGTCGGACCTGTTTAATGTAACCGGTGGCATTGGTTCTTACCAAAGTCACAAAATTGCATAATCAAGTAGGTAATGTTCACTTAATCCGATCACATGGTAAGAAACGGTCAGCAACGAAACACCTATCTGAATTGACACAGCATTTTTGTGTACCTAATACACTAAATAACTGATTTTTCTTTAAAATACGTTCATAAATTTAGCTCATATTACCTGGAAATATTGTTCAAATGAGTAGTTGGGTTCGTCATTTAAACCTTTGTGACGTAAAGTAACTTTGAAACCATTAAATTGTCCTTGGCCTCTACACTTGATTTGTAGTTTTGTGTGGCCCGTGAGGTTATATGTCTGAATAGCTCGTATTCCAGCAAATCCAGCACCGTTTAGTTGAGGATTCAAAAGTGCAAAGAATATAGCCCTTCTAAAGCCAATATTTTTATGAATAATAAAAATGGCTTTAGACATGCCGACATCCCGCACGGTATCAGATTGTTCTTGCCAAACGTTGACGTCATCGCTCTTTGTGAAATCAAACAGATAAAGCCCGTCATCAAGTTGGCTAGTGCTGTAAAGTAAATATTTTCGTTAGCTCAGTATGTATGCAGGTACACGAGTGTTCTTTTTATTGGGACAGTATGGCAAATCCGAATACTTATAATGGAGAAACTCACTAGACTACGTTAAAGATTTGGTCAAGATCAAAATACGGCCCTTAATAATAAGTAGGCAGAAACCCATTTACCATTCATTGGAGCATTTTTTTTTTTTTTTTTATAGCTAGAAATTTGGTCTAGGTAGGGCATAGATAATACACTATAATAATATTATAATATAAGAGTCTGGGGGGGGGCTACCGTCAACAGTTGAACTAACCAGTCATTTATTAATGAGGGATCATAATAAAAGCGATTAAACAGTGAGTAATTTTGATGAAATACGAAAGTAGGCAATAAGTACTGTCGATTTTTTTAGGATAGAACTATGGACTCGATTAACAACTGTGTTTTATAGGCAAAACAATTTATGTAAGTAGTTAAGTACCTATATACTTGCCTATCATATTAGGTAAGTAACTATCTACAAGCCTGTTAGAACCTCTTACTAATGAGTGTTACTTAACTTTCGTTATCGGAGATATCGTCAACGTCGTTATTTTCACTTATCCCGCACGTGTTACTTTCGATAGCAGCCATTTTGACAAAGTAGGGAATGAAGTCAGAGGTTACCATAACAAGTGACGTCTACCTAATTCTAAATGATAGCAAATCAGGGTACAAATAAGAATATTATTTATATAAACAGATGGAGCGTTTATGCGCGAAACATTTTAGGTTAAAATAATAGCTGATAGTCCCGATACTCGATAGTTTAAAATTCAAATCAGTGTCGTATTTTTTTTACAAATTCAAATTTGTAAAAAATAAGTAGACACTGACAGTAAACATGAATCCTATCTATGATAAATGAAGGCACCTCTAAAATATACGATTGAAATGACAAACATAGATAGTGCACGAGCAGGATAGAGGCACTTTAACAAAAACAAATGGGCCTCGCCTTGATCCTTGACCCTCTTGATGGTACGATAAGGCAGCACGTGAGTGGTAAGAAAACCTGAAATAGATCACTGAGGGGCCTTGTACTTCTGATGGGTCAGTAATTTAAAAGTCTATTAATGACGGGGCCCTATAAATTTGAATTTCCACACTTTGTGTTTATCCCTTTTGAATATTTTGAATACCACACAAAAGAAAAAATATTTGGGGCTACCCAAATATTTTTTCTTTTGTGTGGTATTCAAGCTTTAATTGCACTTACAATAAAAACTTAGATATCAGTTTCCTAAGAATAGATGTTCACTACTTTACTCACAGGAATTTTATATATTATATTGTTACGTCACTTCCGAAACAGTGGAGGACCTCGCGTTTCTAGTTTTCGTTCCGTTTCACGAAAAAAGCAAAAAATACCTTTTCTATAATAAAACTTTTTAAATAGCATAGGTAACCTAGAAAATGGGATTAATGTTTTTATTTTGTGAGAGTGCCCAAGCAGAAGCCAGTGCCCAAGCTCGGTGATTTACGTTTAAAGCCTTTTTCCCGTGGAAGTGGTTTGTTTATCTAAGCTTATCTGTACGGTCAGCAACGAAAGCCGTATCATCCCAATTGGCACAAATTATTGCTTTTATTAATAGTTTCCGCAAACTTTACTTATCTATTCCTACCTACTTAGCAATGGCGGTATGCAATGTAGCTACTTTCTGTATCAAGTGGAGGGGTCTGCATTGTGCATTTATTTACTTCTTGAAACGTACGTCTACCTACTACCTATTAGGTACTAGGGGACAAACAATTAATTGTGTTAGTTAGTACCAACGCACTTATTACCCACTTTAAGCAGGTACAATCGACCGCACGTTGGTGGTAATACTTTGACCCTGAGCTGGCCTAGATTAGTACTTACTAAGTACGGAGTTTTAAAAACTAAGAGTCTAGCCTCTGCTGCTTTTAATAACACTAACGTACAGCCTACTGCACCTTCCTACTTACCTAGTTTTTAAAACAATGAAGGGTCGAGCAGAGTGTAAACGTAATGATCTAAGGTAAGTAGGTACCTACCAAATTCCGACGAGCTTTTCAACTGCATCCGGTTAGACTGGAAGCCGATCTTAAAATAGTTGGGGAAAGGCTAGGCAGATGATGAGGTATAGACACAAGATTGATAGGTTCTTCACATTCAATTATTTTTAGTATGGTATTCACTGCTCTATTTAAAGAAAAAACAGCGATTTGTTCCAGCATTTCTGGGCTATATAAACAGAAGAACGAAAATGTATGTCTTCCCCACTAGCTGGAAAATTTCACTATTATACACTTTGCAACTGAACATTTTAAACCTACCTACCTACCTTACGCCTTACCTACTTCTTACAATGTTATTTAAATATTTATAAGTAGGTACTACTAACCTGTTATCACATACACCATAAATAAGGACAAAACAAAGGAATAAGTATATAGCACATATCACTTTGCCACTTAACATTTTAAAGATAATTTAGTATTTTCGTAATAATTATTTGAGACTACAAATAATTTTAGGCGCTATTGCTTCAACTACGCTGTATCAAATACTTACTAATAAGTACCTATAGGAACGTATGAATTATCTGGTTATACATTCATTTGGATAAACAAAATAAATTTATATAGTAATAATGAACATTTGACACTGTTATCTTTTAATAATGTTATTGACGTCTCGAGTCTTGCTTGGCTTGGGTTTTACACCAATGAGTGCTCTTGACGTATTCGAACGCAACTATTTATAACAAAGTATAATACGTTTCTTGTCCCGCCACTCGTGTCTACCTATGTACATAGGTAGAAGCAGGGCCAGGTGTTCAAGAGTGAATCACGAAAAATGTAAACTTCCATCATGCAGCATTCAAGAGATTCCAAGCATATTTTTCATTTATACAATGCACGGTCTATCAGACTTCAGAGTTTCTAATCAAACGTAAGCTCATAAACTTATAAATAAGGCACCAAGAAGTGTGTTTTATTCAAAATGGGAAATGGTTCACTGCGGTCTGTGTTTGCGAACATTGCTAGTGGCCCTACTGCTCTCCTGGAGGAGAGTCATAGGGTCATCAAGCTCTGTTAGTGAGTGTCTTGGTCTACGAACTTTACTGATTCGCGAGAGAGTGTATCGGGCGGCCGATGCCACTAAGGGGTTAGGATAATTTATTGATAGCACTGTCCATGAAGCGCTGGGTGAGGCGCTTACCTACACAGTAAACCATGATTCACTGTGTACCTTTCAATACTGGTTTTCTGTTTACCCAGTTTACCACAACTATCATTTGACAAAAATGAGGTTAGCAAAATAATAAAGGAACTAGTACCTAAGTTTATGTTGAAATCATAGTCACCATAACATCACCAAATAGATACTTCACATGTATAGTAATTAATGGTAAAAGAATCTTATAAACGCAGCTACCAATTGTTTAGTCTATACTTATGTTCATTCTGTTTGTAGGTACCACTGGCCCACTGTTAGACACCTTACCCTACACATATGTCCGTTACCTACTGTCTTAATAAGATTATCTAATGTCGGTTTTGGGGTTCCGAAAAATGATGAAGGCCATTTACTTCCCGTCTGTTTCAACTCTCTAAATAGGAAGATAGTTAAAACTTTCATAGAATACGTAGACATTATCTATCTCATTACGTAAATAATAAAATCTTGTTACAAAAAAGTTCAACGGACTCCAAAAAACCACTAGTTGTAAAATAACGATAGCTTCGCAAACCGGTGGCTTCGGTTTGTAAGTTTGATTCATTTTATGCCACCGATTTCTGAAACTATGTTTATTGTACACCTTTCAGTGGTATTTTTGGAGTCACTTGAATTTTTTTATTAAAAAAATTAAACCCGCTTTTCAGTAGGTCAGTTTATTATTTATCGAGGATACAATAGCTTCAGTGGCGGACTAACAGGGGGGCGGAAGGGGCGGCCCGCCCCGGGCCTCCGGTCTTGGGGGGCCCCTAAATGCCTCCGCGTTCCCCTGATCAAATCCTAAACAAGACTTTAAAAATGTGTTTAGTACCTACATTATTACATCAAGATCAAAACACTACAGCCTTCTAGACTTTTACGCGGTACTAATATTCTTTTATCTTTGCTGAATACGTCCAATACGCTGGGGGAATTCCTGTCTTTGTAGCGGGTACTTTGAAATTAAATTTCACTTTCAGATTTTAACGAAATAAACATAAACACTACATACAAATGTGAACTCAATAAAAAGCTTGTAAAACTTCATTTTTTTAAAGCTGGGGGGGGGCCTCATTTTGTTTGCCGCCCCGGGCCTCTTCCTGATGCAGGGACGTTAATATTTGAGGAGTTCTTCTGGTACTTCACCATATGGATTGTGATGAGCAAAAATTGCTTCTACTAACTTTATTACATTTATCGAATCGCAATCCGCGACTTATTATTGAGTCTCCACTTCAACGCTTAGGTACCAAGCTGAGTCACTAGAAAAAATACCTAAATCGCTATAGGTGCGCCTATAATATTTGAAGAGTTCCCTCGACTTCTCCAGGATCCCATCATCAGATCCTGACTTGATTATAAACCTCAAAAGTTACCTTCCTACCCTTTCAAAATCGGTACACATTTTACGTTCTTCAAGCGAAATAATTAGAGCCAAGTAAACGGAGTCTTCACATTGTAAAAATCAGTTTATTAGTGGTGGTATTCGATATCACTATGCTCATATTGAATGATTGACAGTTTGGGGTAGCTTGATGTGCTGGCGTCTGTACTTAACATTCATTTTATGAATTCCGCATCTTTACATTGGTTTTTATACTATTTGAACATCCTAATAAATTGGCAAGTTTTAATAGCTATATTTTGTACGATTAGTGCCTTATTTTTTTTTAAGCGAGACTGCTAGCTGCAGCAGCAGCTAGCAGCTATTTCTAGCCTCAACTGAAAAAATGATACTAACTATTTTCGTAATAACCAATAATTTTATTTTATGCCCGCGAAATTCTATTTTTCATAGCTTTTTTTGGAATTTGCAGTTCAGTATTAGGGTTTATGTAATTAAATAAATCATTCGTGACCGTACCTGCCACTACGCATTCTCGTTATGCGTATAGGTAGCACGGAAAGAAAATAAGTAAAGATATAAACGTTTATTTATTTCCCTTCACCAGTAGTAACACTACGCTTTATAAAACCAATATTTCTTAAATGTCGGACAATAAAAGGTGTAGCAGTCAGTGTTATTGCTATCCTGAAAGGCGCAAAAAATTTGTGTACAGTATATGCTACAACAAAGGTGCCTGCGTTTGACGATGCTGCCTTCAGAATAGTGCCTTCGCTTATGTTGAAATACTTTAGAACTGCCACTAAATCGACGCCACTGAAAAAGAAGGATGTAAAGTTAGAACAGAATGTGTATCCAAATTTTCAAGATCGAAAATAATATAATTAAGAAGTAAATCTGTTTGTTTGTTTGTATAAGGTTATCCTCTCAATCTTCAAGGTAAAACTTCTGTAAGTACTGCTCTGAAAAGTCTTTCACATTAAATACTTTTTATTGCAGAAAATTGAACAATTCATGTGGGGTGAATTGCAATCCAGCAAAGTTTGTTCCCACAATCCAGCAGGAGCGATAATTATTTATAATCCCGCAACTGCCAATAAATAAGAAGCCAAACAGTAAAATAATTATCAGATAGAGTAAGGTGTTGTTAATTTTTGTAATTTATAATAAACCAGGTTTTGCCCATGAATTTGTTGGTGTGATTATTGGTTATAGCAGATGCAGGCGACATTGCGGAATAAAAACTATCTTATGTTCCCAGAATCCTTCCCAGAGCCTCAAAGTATATTCATACCAAATGTCATATTAATTGGTTTAGTTGTGAATAAGTAATAGACAGACTACTGTCACAATTATATATTGGTATGGATATTTTATTATTACCATAAGTTTGATTAAACTAGTAACTTATGCAGGATTCCCCTAGATTGACAAACAAAATCCTGTGGGATTGGAAACATTGCTGGATTGCAATAACTAGGGGTAGGCCACATGAAGAGAAGCCACGGGAAAACATTAGTTTAATTCTAACTTGATGAAATAACTGTAAATGAGATGTGAAATATGAGATTGTTATAGCGGTACAACATACCTAGATATTAGAAGATAGCAGGACCCCAATGATATCAGTGAAATGCCAACATGAAATACAATCACTGTCGAACCATATTCTTTGATTGCCCTTTTCAACTTTTCTTTGGCACTCAGTGGTTTAGTATCTGTACTCATGCATCTTGTGCCAACAGCTATGCTTTGAAAAAAGGGCAGAATATTAATATCATCAATAAGCAAGAATACTTTTAAGTGATTTAACCAAATTTTTGGCTTATCAGGTCAAATAGCATTTGAGTTTAAATAGTGTTGTAATACCTAAATTGAGCAAATATTAGTGAATGTCATGGTGCTTAGAACACCTGAAACGGAATTTCAACAATTAGCTGTCAGAAATAGTTGTATCTGGTGAGCTGCCACATAGTTTTAGCAATGCCAGATACAAAACAAAGTAGCTAGTGATTATTTTTTTATTCAACAAATACTCACTCTAATTATACAGAGTATGTATAACTGCGACTAATTAAAAAAACAATCACAAAAACAGTAGTCATAGCTGTTAAACCATATCATATTAAAGTTATTTAAAAAATCCATTTTCTATTAGGTAAGCCATGTATTGTGTTATAAGGATGGAAATCATACTTAAGATATAATTTTAAGTGGGTACATTCAAATTCTTAATTATTGTGTACATGGGGTTAGCCAGGTTGTTAAAATTTTTAAGCAGAATGAAGGCAAAATACAAATAGTTCCAATTTGGGTCTAAAATACAAGGCCAACTGAGAGCATCACTTACAAATATGATTCTTACCAATCTAAACAGAAGGGAGGAGTGGCTGGCTATGCCCATGCTTCATGTTATTAATTCCTGTGTCATGCATCATTACACAGACAAACATTATATACACTCAATCACATGTGCAAACAACTGATATCTGTAATCCATACAGTTGTCATAACGTCAGAATGAAATAATAAATTAAACAATGAAACTCAAGCATAGATGAAAAGAATATTGCCATATGGATTAATGTACTTGTGTCAGTAAAGTTAGTAAACAAACAAAGAAGGTATTAAACACAGAGCAGGGAGATGTCTCCATGGCCACTGCTGGAGATGTCAACACTTTTAAATCTCACAATTATTATTAGTACTAGCATCTTTAGTCGCTACCAGCCCACAATTCATGCTCCCTGGTATTCAATAACTGTATCTGTGTACATACCGTGTTTTGATACTCTTGCGCGATACTCATTTCTTAGTGTCAAATAATGAGCACTGTGAAGATGATCAGACAAATATTTGTGCCCTTGACCCCACTGTGATCCAGGCATATTGAGATGGGTATGGTTACCACTGAAGGGGCTGGGAACATTGCTTTGCATGGAAGAAGACAAACTGACAGCTCCACGGCAATCATATTTGTTGACATGAGGATCAGACTGTACAGTTATGTCAATTTTTCCCAAGTCAATTTGCTTCATGTAATACGAACTGATAACTGGACCAGATATATCGCGTTCTCTCTGTGGCGAGAATCTACCCATTTCTGAAGCATTTATGTCAACAACATTCGTCGGCAATTTTAATGCAGCGGCCGGAGGGAATCTTAGTCCAGTTGTGACGTGTATACGGTTAATGTCCTGGCCAATGTTATTAGTAAATCCACCTGCAAAGGTTGAACAAAGTTCAATTAATCGGTTCTTGGGTCTTGTCCCTTTGTATACAATAAACAATTCTCAAGGTCATGTTCAACAATACGTACCAAACAATGGACTTGCCAATGGTTTAACGTTGAAATAACTGTTCGTTCTGGTATAAATTTTGTACATTTTGGAAGATTATTGATAATTTGAGCACATCAGATACGTGTTTCAACAAATGATAAAGTTATACTTATGGAAATTCCCCGTTATAATAATCCGTACACGTAACGATACCACTTTTAAAGTAACCTACTTACAGAACTACTTACTATACCAATGACAGTAGTGACAGTACTGACACGACACCGTCCGATAAACGTGACAGGTGAAGTTGACAGCAGATTCCGAAGATTCAGAACGGTTCCGTAGCCGGGATAAATATTTACTCATGCTTCTAAAATTTTTGCAGTATTGATTTTACCAACTATAACTGACTTTATGTATGTACATATGTATGTAAATTACATACATACATAATATATAAAGTCGTGCCTTTTTGCGTAGCGTAGCTAGTTCGAAAGGGGTCTTGTATCAAAATTTGTTGGGGGCCCTTTCAACCGAATGCGGCAAAACTTATACACAAATAGCAATGGGAGGGTATTGTATTTTTTTAATAAATATAATGACATCCTGACTCAAAAGACGTTAAGCTATCATTACGACTTACTGATAAATGCAAGAGCAAGCGAAGCGAGTTCAAAAATTTAAGCATTCCGAACCGAGATAGGTTAAGTTTTCACTGTAATTCTACAAAGAGTCTGCAAGAGCGAGCGAAATGAGCAAGAAAATTGGAAGATTCCAATCTGTATAGGTAAAGGTGCTATTGTGAATTTATTCGCCGACTTTGCTCGCTCTTGCATTTTCATAATAAAGTCACATACCTATTGTGATAATGCAAGAGCGAGTAAATTTCATAGATGAACTTTTTTTTATTTTACTAAATTAATACAAGAGCTTGGAAATCTATTATTACCTACTACTACTATTTGAGGTTTGTAAGACAATAGTTCATAATAACATTGTATCATAGGAATTTTGAATGACATTTTACGATTTTAGTTTAGACACGTCGCGCGTCGGGGCCCCTTTAGCCCGGGGGCCCCGCATCTTGGATACGGCAGATACGGTGGTAGCTACGCCTCCTAGTTTCTGAGAAATTACAAAACACCACATGCTAAATAATCGTTTTGCTTCGTCATACACGCACGCCGGTTGCGGTTACTACGCACCCGATCTTTTTGAAGAAAATCACCGATAAGGTCAATGTATGTCCTTCTAGAGCGTTTTCACTTACATCTGTATTATAAATACCTTTTGTTAGTCGTCTTTCATTCATCCGCTAAACCGTGACCAAACCACATAAGTTTACATTTTAATTGTTGTCACTCCATCTTGTTTTAAACCACAACGTTCTTTTATATCATCTTTCCTCAATCTATCATTCATAGTTACACCACACATACTTCATAAGGAGCGCATTTATATATTATTATAAAAGAAGAAACTTGGCTAACTCACGCATTTTTTAATTATTATGGGATCTAACAGTACTAAAAATATTTGAGTTTATATTATAAACCTGTGGGGGAAGGTTTATAATATAAACTCAAATATTTTTTTACACATGAATGGGGAGTGCCACTCCTAATAATTTTTTTCGTAATTTCAGGACACCACTGTTAGCAGTATATAAATAAATAATATAAATAGAAACACGACCGATGTGGCGCGGCGGGCGAAGGTCCAGCGACCCAGGAGGTTGCGGGTTCTATTCCCACCCTGGGACAAATGTTTGTACGATCTACAAAGACTTACTCCGGGTGGTCTGGGTATTTGCTATGTATAATAAAAAACTATCTATCTATGTAATGTATTGTATTAAGTATATAGTAGTCATCTAGTAGGTACCTATAACACAAGCTCTGCTTTGCTTGGGGCTAGATGATGCTGTGTGGATTGTCCCGCATTATTTATTTATTTATTTACTTTGATTGTCATCGATATGATGCCAATAGTGTCCGAATAAAATGGTTACGTACCACCCGGACGTAACTGGGACGGCCGGCGCGGGTGGATAAAAAATAAAAGGGTTGCGTTTTAGCCATTTGTCTACCGAACTCTAAAAACCAGTTGAGTGCAGAAAACAAAAACAGACATTTGCCTTTACATTTACCCATACAGCGCGATCGTTCTATTAATATGCTCGCGCTACTACTTTAGTTTTTGACCAGTGAATTCCTGGGTGTCCTCTCTTTTCAATTGAAATATCTCCAGCGGTACGCAAGGAGCTACCTAGTTGCGATTGCGTAACTAAGTTAACAAAACGCATTAATTCTCGTCGCCCAGTTCCTCTGACCATTTATACCACGGGCGGGGCGGCGGCAGCTATACCTACTACCAGTTTAAAAATCACTCTAATGGTAGGACAGACATACCTGTCTGTCCTACCATTAGAGTGAAAAGGAGTCGCGGTTATCTTAGTTGATTTTGTACCCGTTAATGAACCTTAGGTACTTGTCCTACCGAGAATTGGCCAAATCGGTTCTGCAATTTAATTTGCTGTCAGGTATCACTCTCGCCCTTGTACAATAACATTGACGTCAAGATCACTGATTAGGTCCTGAACTTGACCTCAGCGTCACTAAAAATGTGTAAAACTGTTATTTACAATAAACATACTTATCTGTTTTTAATTCGACGGGGACGTTATTTACTTACCGAAATTGTTCGGCCGCATTTTAAAGGATTTAGGATGGACGTGAAGAAGATACGATGATCTTAATTTGTATCTGACATTGTCATTTTGATGAAATTTACTGCAAATGCTGGAGGGCCTAAAAGAGTTTTTCTGTACGGTTTGGTCACCTAACTCCTAACTGTTCGGTTCTTCTCAATGAAGCCCAAATCCAATTGTTGGCTTAGTTAAAATAGGCCATTTTCAGGCTGATGGTAGAAGGAAAAGCAACGATAATCCGTAATTTTATAGGAAATCGGTCCATCATTTTTTGTTTCTCATACTACACAGAATTTTATTATTTTAATTTAATGAATATGAAGTCTACGAAATACGTTGCCACATTTAATCAAAAACTCTTTCTTCTCCTTGATTTAATAATTAATTTAATTGATTTAACTTATAGAATTATTTTAAATCAAAGTAACGTTTTAGCAACGCCCCCCCCCCCCCCCCGCAGGTTGAAGCGACAAAGAACTGAATAAAATAAAATGTTTATTCATTAACTTAATAAAATATACATATCACAAAATAAAAAAGTTCTACTTAAATTGTAAATCAGAAACTAAAGCCACGTGATCTGAAGGAAATACCACACTCGGCAGCGCTGTGTGTAATTTTAATTCATCGATAGACGGAAGAGGCACCACCTGCAAAAAGAACCATCATTAAAGATACATACAATTACAAATGGATGATCTATCTCCAGATAGATCATGTTATTTTACCTTGGTCATGCCATAACTTCAGAACGACTTTGCCAATTTTTTTTTTTTCTTATACTACTCCGGTTAATTTAGGATTTTACACGAGGGTACAAGAATTCGCACCCAGCTCGCTTCACTCCTATTTTTTGGTCTAATTTGACGGGACTATAATACTTTGTAAAAGGTTCTTAGGAAAGAAAAATAAAACGATTGAAGAAAATTGATTTTCGACATCGAACGAAGCTTCCAGTTTTTAAAATAATTCCGAAATTGGAGCAACAAATAACGAATCAATGAACTTCTTTCCAAATACTAGATTATTTTCATATAAGTCAGTTTTTTTTACCTGTTCTACTTGTAAGTTCGTCTTGTCATAGAAAATGTAATCCAGACAATCTGCAAACTCAGCTGTATAATTTGTAAAGGATGGTGTTCCACACGCACTTGCTAATGAAATATTCTGCTCCAAACTTAAATCATACACAGCTTCGTCCTTGTCTGTAATAAAGAAAAGGTACTATTGTTATTGTTGTATTGTTAGACGGGCCGCTTTCCGCAACTCCACGACGTAGCGCGTATTTTGCGTAAAGTACGAGAGAATGGTACTAATAAAGGAAAGGAACTTCTCAATAGCAGCCTGGAATCTTGATTAGTGCTCAGTTGATAGCAATAGACACGCCTGTTATGACATGGGACTCAAACATAATCGGCAATATGTAGGTGGACAGACTGTACACCCACATATGAAACCTTAGTTCACCGTGTACTAAGGTTACTTGCTTTCAATACTATATCAGATTATTCTACTTACTAGATTTCCAGTCTGGCAAAGTGCTTGGTGATTTACCAGTTGTGTATAACTGATATATACCACATGACGGGACACTGTTGAAATCACCACAAAGTACGATACTTATTCTTTTATCAGGATACTGAAATAGAATTATTTTAAAATGTATTATTATGTTATTTTAAAATATTGTCTGCAACAACTAACACAGAAGATTGTTAGGATAGGACCTATAACATAGCACTCATGATTCCCAGGTGCCTGTAACTGAGACAATTGCATTATCATAATGTTTGGACTTAAAAATTGACAAAGATGTCTCAAATTTGCTTCAGCATTCCTTCTCAGAGATCAGTCAGCTAGCTAGTTCTACTATGGTACTTAATTAAAAAGTTCCGCTTTAAGACATTCAAAATGTAAATAAATATTTAGATAAATGAAAGGAAAACACTGTTCCTACCATAGATCTCATATTCTTCTGAATATCCATTAGCCAGTATATGACTATGCCTCCTTGTAACAATCTTATATGGTCAGCATCCGGATGGAAATATAAATGTGTGTTGGCGACTATGAGAACATCATCAGGATTGTCAACTGACTGTAGGAATGTTGCACTTGAGATTGTAGATCTATCTAACAATCGGTCTGTTAGAGGTTTGTTATCTTTGATTTTATCCCAAATTGAAGCGAGGCATTTTTTCGTTTTCACAGCTTCAGCCAATACTATGTATTCCTCTCCTAAAAATCTGAAAAAGGTAAAATTGATTATGTTTAATGACTTATCTGCCAGAAAACGAGACAGTAGAAAATGTATTGTCTGTTGATGATTTGGTGATTAACATGTTAATCATTATAGGTGGGCATTTTTTCTATAAATCATACTTAAATCTATCTCTTCTGTAAAAACAGGCCAGTCCTTCTGCCACTTGTTTTCCTTTCTTATAAAATAAACCATTTAGGCCTTCAGAATCCAGACTTGGTGTTAAGCAGTGGCGAAATATTTTACAGTCCACTTCTTGAAGACATATTATATCACTGTTATATCCTGAAACATAAAAAATATAGATTATTAGACAATGTCGAAGAACAGTACAGTAGGTTGCATTTTTGGAAACAATATTTTGACAACTTCCTTCCTACATATTCTTGTTTTAATAGGTACTATGTGTTTGAAAATTACATAAACTTACCAAGTAATTCTTTCAATATAAGCTGTTTCCTATAATCAATATGTAAAGCATATGGGGGACAGTATGGATGCAGAACTGATCTTGTGTAATCTGAGTCACAGTACAAATCAGCCAAAATGTTGTAAGACACACATCTGAAGCTGAAAACAAACAACAATTTTTTTACAAAGTGTTACAATGACTTATTGTCTGCCTAGCCTTTTACCAACTATGTTCAGGTTGCTTTCTAACCTGATGCATGTGAATACTAGTGTTTGACATGGAGCAACTGTCTATCTGACCTCTATAAACCAGTTCATGTATAACACAATACCCTCTGGATTAGCTATCAGACTTGACAGAACCCATGTAATGAACTGTCTGAGACTTATAAATTGCGCAATTCATAGGAATATATCTCAGATGGTGATGTAGAATTATATTAAAATAAAATAAAGTTGACTTAAACCTTTTATGTTGCAATTTTTGCTGTGTAAACATATGCCTAGTTTCAAATGGGCAGTTCCCAGGTCCTGCTTCAATTAGATTCTTAGATATTGTTTCAACAGCAGGGCCAACCATATCATCATTTCCTAAAAAAATTAGTTACTTAAAAAAAAGTATAGTGACTTTTCCAAATGTAAAGTTTATTGGCTTAGGTCCAATTATAAAAAAAAAAACAACTTGATCAATACTTGCCCGGTATACACTCAAACTTTAATTTCATTCCCACATCTTTTGTATCAGGAGTATAAATGAATTTGTCGCCAATAAGTTCCCATTGAATATGTTGCTCATTTACAGAATTTCCCTTTTCATTTAATGGTAATCCTTTGTACCAATTAAAAGTACACCTGTTCTGTTTAGCATATTGGGTTTCAAAATTTTGTGGATGAACTGGAAAACCAACTAATATGCTTTGTGGTAAGTTCATACTTATTACCCATGGAGAATTAAATACTACTTCATAGAAACTGTCTGACATTTTTAATTTTACTGGGCCTTTAATAGTAAACAAGTCATTACAAGTACTATTTTCATTAATTAAAATATTGTTAGAATCATAAAACTCCATGTGAAGGTCTCCATTAGCCTGGCCATCCTGACAAACTTTTTTCTTTTTATTTCCTTTGTTTATCACTTTCTGAATGTTGGTTTTCATACGACTGAGCAAAACCTGCAAAGGTTCTGATGGTTTACGGCTAAAATTAAATTGTCTAGCAGAGCCTTTAACATCTAATAGGAAGGTAATATCGACTTTTTCTTCTTGCTGTATGTACCTAAAATAGCATTTATGACTGTTCATTATTTTTGATAGCGAAAAAACGGTGGAGTAAAGTCTGTTGCTTATGTTGTGAAATCGAAATAGCATAATATATTAACAGAATGTTGTTTTTAAGTGTCAACGTAAATGCAACTTGGTCGAATTGGTTTTCAGCAGGCAATTTAAATATTTTGAATCCGAAAAAACCCAAAATAATTCGTTTATAACCTCAAAACTTAAAGTCTAGAAAACTTCAAAGTTGACAGCAATTTCTATGCCAACTCTTTGAACTACTTTGAAGTTTAATTCAACTTGCCAATTTTGAAAAATGAAAACCCCATCAAAACATAAATGTGAAAGTGGAAGCCAAGTTCAATTTTGTAAAAAAATTAGCCGACAAAAGTGTAACAGAGTTTATCTACTCTTGGCTTTTTCCCATAGTGATTTTATTTTATTTCTTTAAAATGATACGATTGTTAATACATGAATAAATAAAATAAAATAAATAATCACAGGGCATTGAAAAATTCATCCGCATCACTGTTAACGAGAAAAGTGCCCAGAAGGCTGGCAGCATTGCCGCGTTGAATGGCATTGCGGATTCTTTGGCCAAAAAAAAGGCCAGCCCTAATGATAATGATTTTATTTTAAATAAAACACTCATGGACATAATAAGAGGAACGGAACAAAATAAACTCCAAAACTCCACCATATTATGACTCTTCCGACAGTGTTACTTTCACTTTCACACTTTCACCCTTCTATGATCTAGCTTAAGACAAAACCTAGACTCGTCAGTGAACAATATTTTCCCCCAGTCAGAATCATTCCAATTTTGGTATTAGCGAGCAAAGTTAGCCCGAGCTACTCGATGATCTGCGGTAAGTAAGGGTCCTCTAGCTGGCAAGTATGGCTTTATTCCAGCTTCTTTAAGTCTTCTTCTTACGGTATTAGTGCTAATTGTCACCTGTCGAACGTCCTGGAGCGTAGATCTGACTTCAGAAGAAGTCAAAGTGCGATTTCTCAGAACAGTGCTCGCCATAGATCGATCGTCTCTCGCTGATGTGACTCTCTTGCAACTATTAGACTACTTACTCTAAGACTATTAAAGTAATTCTTTTTTCAAACTTAATATTAATGTGGCCAGTTGGTATTAAGAACTTTTATTACATAATATATTAGTATTATTCTTTGATTGATGAAGCGTTCCTCTAAATAAGTCCATGAGTGTATTTATGTGTTTTACTTATAATATAAATAATAGTGTGCCCGCGACTTTGTCCATGTGGATTGTAACAAAACATATATTTTCACTTTTTGCGTGTAACCTTATTATTTTTTGTATATTAAAAGAACATTCTTCTTTCACAATTCAACTTTCACTAGCAGAGTGAAAGTCCCATCAAAATCGCGTCTGTGGCTTCAGAGATTAGCCTAAACAAACTGACAGCCAGACAAATTTTTTAAATATTGTATTTTTGGATTAAACTCGAAAGTAAACACGGTTGGTCTAGACTTTCGTAAGCATTTAGTAAAAACCTGTTATTTTAACATCACAAACAGACACTTCAATTTATTTGACTAGCTTCGGCCACGACTTTGTCACTAACGAAGTAACGATACATGGGTTTCCATTTTATTTCCGTTTAGTCATAATAATTTTTCTAAAATAAAAGTAGCCTTAGGAGTAATCACATCTGTTACCTGCCAGTGAAAGTCCCGTCAACATCGATCCAGCTATTTCGGAAATTACAAATAAATAGACTGACAGACCGACATGCAGACCATGTTGATGCTACTTAGTGTGTGAATGCGACAAAGTTTTACGAAAAAGTACTCTTGCTGTTACCTCCGCCGATATTTGGACGATGCGCGTCCAAATATCGGCGAGGAGACAGCAACAAACAAAATTGCTCGAGTCAATTTACAATGAACTTAAATCTTCTGCTGTTCACTCGGCTAGGTTAATTGAAATGTTTTCTCTGGGGACATGGGTCAGCAACATTAATGTTCATAAGGCTATTAGACATAATATACCATCTATTACTAAACCTAAACGACATTATGACGGCAACCGTCTGAGACAAATCTGCACAAATTTTATAGAAGAGGAATATGTTGGTTTTCACAAGATTTACACAGATGGTTCTAAGAGTAGTGCTGGTAGTGGCGCTGCGGTTTGGGATCCACTATTAAATACAAATGTCAAACTTGCTATAGACTCTGATATCTCCATTATGCATGTCGAGTTAATTGCAATAGCAGATTCTCTTTCTTATATTAACTCAATCAATCATGATAAATTTGTCATTCTAACAGACTCGAAGAGTTCGCTGCAACACTTGGCTCGGTGCACCTCGCCCGTGCGAGGAGTACCGATAGCCTACATGATTTTGGAGTCTATATTCAAACTAGGTCAAAGATCAATCTCGATAGTTTTACAGTGGATCCCATCTCATGTACAAATCCAGGACAATGAAAGAGTGGATCTTTTGGCCAACCAAGCCGTGTCAGATGGAATTTCTGTAAATGTTCGTCCTTTATATACAGATTATATAAAAATAATAAAACAGCAGTGTACAGATGTGTGGAGTGAATACTTTAACCAAAGGTCAACAGAAAAGGGAATTTGGTACAAAACCATCCAACCACAGCTTCCAGTGTATAATTGGATCGATCAAAATGTATTTAGCAGAAGTGAATTAGTTATGGCGCTAAGACTTCGTTCCGGTCACATTCCCTCAAGAAAGTTTGGTTTCCTAATGAAAAAGGTTACGTCACCCAACTGTGAAGAATGTGGAGTAGTCGAAGATGTGCAACATGTTTTGATGGAGTGTGTGCGGAATGAGGCTTTGCGATTTAATTTACTTGGTCCAACAAACAAGTACGACACTGGGGACTGTAATGCTATCCTGGCTTTTCCTTTATCGGAACAAGCTAGGATAATGTACAAATTAGCATTTTTTGTTTTAAAGTAAATTTGTAAGTAGTGTAGTAGTACTATACCTAAGTAACTTTAGAATTAAAAAGGTTTTAGGTTTAGTTATTTTGATGATGTGCTACAGGGTGACGTTATCGCTCAGCGATAAAGCCCTTAAAATAAAGAAAAAAGGAAATTTTATCGAAGAGTCGCACTAACCAACGTATTTTTTAAACGTTTTATCACACTAGGAATTTCTTCTGTTTCGTGGGTGCGTTTACAAACATATAAAGTCAAATACACAAACAGCCAGACCCGGAACAACTACCTATTGGTCATTCAAATATTTATTCCGTACGGTAATCGAACCCACGACACGCGGTGCATCAGTCGATCGTCAAGCCACTGCGCCAACCGTGTCGTCAAAATGAATTATTAAGTGTTGCTAACTCCGTGATAGTTATGTAATCAATAATAGTTTCATCCAAAGGTTGACTGTTATAGATGGCCCTGTGCGATAAATTCATCCCACTGTATAACTTTTTTTTACTATTAAAATTACATCTGATTTATCAATGTGTGTCCTGTGTTTTATTATTTGGTGTATAATAAATAAAAACATTGTAAATGGAACGAAACCGAAACAATCCGGCAAGTAGTGGCAACATTGTTTGTCAACGTGTCAATGAGATTGTACGCGTTGCATGTTATTTGCCAGCAGCACAGTTCCAAGTAATTGTTCTGCTCTGTAGTTTCGAGAGTTAAAACATAAAACCTAACAGACATCGCTACATATTGTTTGTTGTGCATAATTGAAGTAGATAATTCTTGAACATGGTGTGTACATGATGTTATGACTTAAAGTGTTATTTTATATTTGTGGACATCGGTAAAAGGGACCAATGTTCATGGACTTAATCTTGGGTATTTTGGTTTCAGCCTCCTTCACCAAGCTCCACATCTGTAGGATCTGGTGGTCGTTCACCCAGCAAGGCGACTACTGCACCACGATCTTCGAGCGGTAGCACAGTTCGTCAACGTAAAACCACAACCACTACCACTGCTGCTAGAAATCGCAGCACGGGGGCCGGATCAGGTGGCATGTGGCGATTCTACACTGATGATTCTCCTGGTGTGAAAGTGTAAGTTACCTTTATATCTACGTT
Organism: Phlogophora meticulosa; assembly: GCA_905147745.2. Taxonomy (NCBI): domain Eukaryota; kingdom Metazoa; phylum Arthropoda; class Insecta; order Lepidoptera; family Noctuidae; genus Phlogophora; species Phlogophora meticulosa. Next base: position 10,107,554 of record LR990522.1, on the reverse strand, counting down.
TTGTTTATCTTAATAATACAATATGTGGATATAAGTATAATGAATCTGTGTATGCAATTACTATCGGTCCATAGTATAGCATCTAAGTATCAATATCATAAACTAAAGTAACACAATTCTGAAGAGATTAAATCAAACCACCTATGGGTATACTAAAACTGTTAGCCTTTTTTGTATGGCTGTTCTTATTACCATTTATACGATGACATTCTAATAAAATGGTAAATTATTGAAAATAACAGTAATTCCTCCTCCCTACAACTAATCAATTATATAAAAGGTATGGACATTACCAACTTGTTTATTAACAACTCCTAGCCTAGCCTTTTCCCAACTATGTTGAGAGTCAGCTTCCAGTCTAACCGGATACAGCTGAATACCAGTATTTTACATGGAGCGACTGCCTATCTGACCTCCACAACCCAAGTTTACTGGGCAACACGATACCCCTTGGTAAGACTGGTTGTCAGACTTGCAGGTTTCTGACTACTCGCAACAACTGTCAAAGATCTACAAATAACAGCCGGGACCAATGGCTAAACGTACTTTCCGAGGCACGGAGTGAGTCTCCATATGCTACCAATGGTAACCCATCCACAGCCTGACCTCGCCTTTGCGAACCTTCGATCAATCCGTGCGGCTGTTTTTATTAACAACTGTTTTTCTTTATTTGCAGGGGTCCAGTTCCAGTTTTAGTAATGTCCTTGCTCTTTATTGCGTCTGTGTTTATGCTTCACATTTGGGGTAAATACACAAGGGCGTAAATTTTCCACATATATAATAAATGTCTGTTCTGAGCTAGAGTGAAAGTAAGAAGTGATTGTTAAGGAGTTGGGTGTTAAGATTATGATTTTAATAAATTATGTAATTTAATCTTATTCTTCAGTAAAAATAAGTTGTAAACATAAAAGGTCCATTTTATTTTTAAATAGAGACCAGATCCCACTTTGCACGAATCAAACTCCTTTTTTATTGCGATTTTGATACAAATATACTATCCTAAGTTTAAAATAAAACTTTCTTTCATAAAAACCCTTATCCTAACAGTTTAAAACAGTCTGCCAAATTGGTCCACCTGTTCTCATAATGATGTTCTTTTATACATGCGACAATACATTTTTATTTATGTAGATAGATTTGGCAAAAATTTAAAGTAACATACTCAAACAGCTAGACCTGTAACAACTACCAGTAGGCCATACCAATGTTTGTTCCGTGCGTGAATCGAACTCACGACACGCGGCGCAGCAGTCGATGGCTCAGCCACTGCGCTAACCATGCCGTCAGATTATCCTGATATTCCAAATGTGTTCAAATTATTTATTCACTACTTTATGAGGAAACCCGTATTTATAATGATTAATAATTAGGAGATTGGCCGGAGAAAACCGCACGGAGAGGAGACTGGAAAGCTATGGGGGAGGCTTTTGCCCTGCAGTGGGACAATATAGGCTAAGGACAAAAGAACATTAAATATAAAATTGGTCTGAAATAACCAATCACCTTAAGAAATCATGGTGATCAATGCTTATGCCTTCTCCGTATGAGAGGAGGCTTTCACACTACAGTGGGACAATAATAGTGGTATTTTTACATAAATCTCGGGGCCGTAGGGTCCTGGGTCCTGGTTCTATGGAAGGCATATGAGGGGCCGAAGCTAACTTGCAAAGGTTTCTTAGATAGCTTTACCCACGATTTTCTATCGGCAGTTACAAGTCTAGAAGCAGAATCCTCTTCACCACTAGCCCCGAGAAAAATGGTACTTACAATAACTGCGTTTGCGCTATCTTTTATGCATTCGCTTGATTCCTAGTGTCGAAAACAAAAATAAGGCTATCTCTGGGTGTATTCACGTAGGTACGGTAGGCGCACAGATCTCTTTATAATACTGGGTATGCGTATGATTGACATTAGAAAATATACGATTACTTTTTGGGTTTTTTAACAGAAATGGCAAAAAAAGGACCTTTACGTTGACATTGCGCCTATCTGGCCGTCAGTCTGTCTGTCTGTCTAAACAGCTGCATATTTCGAAAATTACTAGTACTATCGATTTTGATAGACCAGTTTAAAATAGTTGTCAAACAACAATTTTGAAAGGGAAATAAATAAAAAAAAACCTGAGTAAAAGTTACAGAAAACATGGTCCGGATACCCCTTCCCATCTCACCCCCACCCCCGGAGGTGGAATAGTCAAAAACACTGAGTAACGTGTACAGCATTTGAAGATCTTCAAGTCTAGATCCAGCGGTTTAGGACACATCTTTAACAGCTGGATCTCTGGACTTTGATATACCTATCACTCAGTAAATTTACCATTTTATAGATACAGATTGTACGTGACGACCGATGTGGCGCGGCGGGCGAAGGTCCGCCTGAGACGCAGGAGGTTGCGGGTTCGATTCCCGCCTTGGGACAAATGTTTGTACGATCTACAAAAGTTTATTCCGGGTGTTCTGAGTATTTACTATATATAATAAAAAAATAATATCTATCTATGTAATGTATTGTAAGAAGTATATCAGTCATCTAGTACCCATAACACAAGCTCTGCTTAGCTTGGGGCTAGATGATGTGTGGATAGTCCAGCATTATTTAATATTTATTTGACCCATCAAAAAATACTGGTAAACGAAATTTCAGGATGTAGATAATTTCTACATCCTGAAATTTCGTTTACCAGTTTTTTTTATCATTAGAAATATAAATCTGATCATGCCAAACCTGTCGAATCGGAAGCATTATTAAATAAATCTGCTTCTTTGCGGCGGTATGACAGCTATTTGGACCCGTCGAAAAGGTATGCCATGATAAATTTCCAGTATGGCTATAGTCCCCGGCACGTAACTTGGCAAGAGTCGTTAGATGCGCACAAGTCGTTTTTTAGGTCTCTTGGTAGTCAAGCGGGACGCGGGGTATGAGGTAGCGTCAATCCGAGCGCGCGATTGGTGCAACAGTCGACTGTTGCCTCCCGAACTCCCAATTACGCTTGCGTGCACGAAAGTTGTACCCTTTGTTTTTGTTGTGGTTATGTTAAAGAGTTATTGTTATTGTTTTTAAATTTAGTTTTTGTTACGAGTTGATATTATTGTTTTGTTTTAAATTAAAAAATTAAGGCGAAAAAAGTTATGCCTTTTTTCGTATACTTTCCTCGTATGCATATTATTTATAACTCCCAATAAACTTTACGAATTCCACTCCCTTCTTCAACTTTCTTCTAATCAGATATTATAAATATAAATGATGGCAATAACCATAAAATAATGACGATCAATAAAAGTCACCACTTTTTTGTTCCACTAAGTGCACGATGCGCGAACTTACCCCCACTACGCCAAAACCTTGCCAACTTACGTGCCGGTGACTATACTCGAAGTCGAGATAAGGTAAAAAAAAAGTTAACCTGTAAAAAATGAGATAAAGTAATTTACGTGTTCAGGTTGGTATTGCGGGCCTTATGAGTACTTTTTTTTCAGTTTTTCCCAAACTAGAAATTTCTCCCGTACTGGCACCTGTAGGCATCGAACTCACAACAGTCAGCGCAGCAGCCAATCGCTCAGCCACTGCGCCAACCGTGCCATCAAACTAATTAACATTAAGCTAGCGCCCTATTTATTTTTTATCAACGACCTAAAATACAATATGATTTCCGAAGTAAATAGCTAGTCTGATGTGAACTGGAATTTATCCGACAAGTTCAATGAATGGTCTTGCGCCACCACCTCCCTTACCCACCCCTAGCATAATTGACATTTTTTTCGTTTTAAAAGTATCACATACTTCGACTCTTCCAGAATTGCATTATTATATTTAATGTGTCATTATCTTCCGGTCTAGGTTTATACATACAAACCAACTCACATATTAATAAAAAGCCAAATTTAAAAATACAATGATTTTAATTTGATTGATATTCTATTCTTAAAGATAATTACAAAAAAATAAAAAATAATCTTATAATTAAGACACAATAATTATAAATGAGAAAAAACTATTTACAATATCAGCCTTATTTTGAATTTCAATAATATTGAAGAGTAATCTCAATGCTAAAGTTACAACTGACTTATTGTTTTAGCTGCCTCAATGACGGCGGGAAAATAAATTTTCTATTTTGTTTTTAAGAAAACTGCAAATGAGCCATTAATCAAAGCAATTTACAGTTCACACATAAGCTTCCACTCTTCGACCCTTAATTTTATCGAAAAATTGACGCCAGGAAACTAACGTTTTTCCTGACCAAATCCAAAAACTGGAAGTTATGCCAACTATCATAGTCATTAAGTACTTGATCATAAACATTTCAAATTTAGGTCTGTCTGTTTCTCTACGAGTGAAAGGGCATGGAATAGAATACAGAGGAATAGAACACATATCACGGTGCCAAGTTACCATCCAATCATCAAAATTTGCTTGTTCATAGAATAGACATGCAATCACTATTAATGCCGGCACTGTGTATAGAACACCAAACACACCGATACGAATCATTAACTTCTCTAATTTGTCTGTTTTTGTTCCATCATGTTTCATCACCGTTCTGATACGGAATAGTGACACAAAGCCTGCAAGTAAGAAGATGGTTCCAAGAACTAGATACACACAGAGTGGTGCTAAAACAAACCCTCGCAGTGCTTCAGCATCCCAAAGTCCAACATAACATACACCAGACAGAACATCACCTGTAACAAAAATAACAATATTATATACACGTAACTAAACCATGGAGAAAACCTGTGAAATTAGAAATATACACAATATCTACAAAACATGGCCTAAATGCCCCCATTTATATTCATGGGTAGTGTATTTTATGCACTGTGTCAGACAGGTACAAGTAGGTATAAGTATGACACCACTAAAATAATGGAGCAGTGTTTGTTCTGCTTTGAGTATTAAAAGAAAAAGAAAATATTATCTAATTGCTCACAAAGTTTCAATCAGTTGTTTCAGTTCTGCGTGAGTTGTTCAAACCAAATAAACAAGTCTTTTTTTCAGCCCACCAATCTGGCATATATGCCTGTGGTGTGACAGTCAAAAGTAGATTAACTTATTCATCTGCCAAAAATGAGTACTACGGATTTGAATAGCAACGTACTTCACAACTCCATCAGTCCATCTTGGGACAGTAACACAGGCACATGTTTCCGAGTTTTGGGGTAAACTATGTGAGACTGGTGTCACTAATGACAATAAGTCATTATAAGGACATTGGAGAATTTAAGATTTTTCACATTCAGTACTTTTGTTGTTCTTTTTATTATGGTGATTGCATTAAGCTTTTTGGTAAAGATGGATAATGTTATGAGACAATTACAAAAATGTATGATAATGGCACAGAAAATTAAGGATTCTTGCTTCGAAGCAGGTATTCTTGGTTATTCTTAAAATAATTGATTTTAATTTTTAGGTTCAAATCATGCAATATTGAATGACTATTTCATGAAATCATGACATTTGAGCACAATTCTAATTTAGACAGTTGTAATGATGATTTAATTAATTATTCTTCGAAAAATGTATGTTTGCAGACGCAAGTATTTTTTTCAAGAACATACAGCCTAATACCTAACTGCCAAAAACCTAAGAAAACTTTTATTTTGCAGGTTCACCTTCAAAAGCTCTTTGTTTTAAAATGTTATAAATACTCACCATCAACTTTTCCCATGGCCAATATAGATATAGTTTTAATAGCAGGTACAGCCCATGCAGCTAAATGAAAGTACTGTGAATTTGCTTCAATAGCTTCATGTCCCCACTTCAGGCCAGCAGCCAAAAACCATGTCAGTGTTAAAATAACCCACCAAATACTTGAGGCCATACTAAAGAAATAAACTACCATGAAGAGTATTGTGCATGGTTCATGCTTAGTTCCCTGTGTTATTACTGATATATTAGGCAATCTTGCTCCACTTATTGTTGTTGGGAATGGGCCTTGGCAGCTAACACTGTCACCTGCACTCCATCCCATGACATATGCTGCAGCTACCATGAGGTAACATACTGACAGGAATATAATTGGCCTTTCTGGGTATCTGAACCTGTCTGTGTCTATGAGAAATGTTAATACTGTGAACAGACAACTAACAGTACACATTGTTGCCCAGATACCAATCCATAATCGTGCAAAGTTTTTCTCATCCTGGCTAAAAAACATTCCAGTGCAAGGAGCCCCACAGTCATATTCAACTTTATCCCCAACTTTAAGTGAATATTCCAAGTCCAAGTTCTTAGGAACTTTAAATTGTACAGGACAAACAAATCCATAGTCTTTAGCTCCATGAAGTTTGGTTGGATCTCTTTCATTGTTATTCTTAAAGTTCACTTTAGGAAGTTTTGTTTCAGTATGTTTTCGAGATTCATGAGTTATATTGTTATCACCAACACATATCACGTTTTCATCAGTAGCCACAGGAAACTTCGTGCACTCCAAATGTTCAGGCCAATGAAATCCAAAGGTTATCATTATCTCGTCACAATGTTGTTTTGCCGATTCACATAAATGTCGACAAGGAGGAATAGCCGTGTCCAATATGGTGCATACGGGTGCGTATACTGAACACAAAAAGAATTTCAGATCTGGTGAACAGTTGACTTTTATCAATGGTGTAAACTGGTGAACTTCGGGCCCAGCATCTTCTTGTTTAGCGTGATTCAGTATGTTAGGAAATATCGTTTGATTATATCTGATTTGTTGACAAAACTGAATAGTAATTGGCTCACAACGACCATGGTGGGGTAATGTATCTCCGGGATAAACAGTAACACGTGAAGTTTCAGTCGTTACGACAAAATATAACACTAAAATAGTAAACGCAACCTCCGCTTTTTCCATTATTATGGCTACCACTTGTCTTGTAAAACAATATTATAAAAACAAAAATAATAACTTAAAACTGTAAGAATATCCCATCACAAATTAAGAGTAATTAAGACTTTGTCTCCGCATTTTCGCAAAATATGCGAATATTTAATAGAAAATACTAAATAAAATTGTTATCACAACAACATGCATTGTCGCAAGTCGCAACTACTATTTTACTCTATGGTCGCAACCATAGACTACTGTAATAATGGTCGCAACTACAACTGGAACTAGAATAGACAGGACAAAAAGACACTTTTTTTGTTTTAGCCTTGGTGGATGGTAATTTTTGGTATAGCATTGAAATAAGGACATAGTTCACCCATGTAAGTTGTTTATTAGTATACGTTGTTCAGACTGAGGCGAGGGCATTTGTAAGCGTGGTGATGGACAGTTGTAATACACATATCAGTGTTCATTGAATAATTTTATATCAGATAGATATATATGTCCCCCTAATAATGCGTCGTTCAGATAGGGCACTCCTCAGGCATCAGTTCACTAGCGTATTTAGTAAAGTAGTGAATTTACGAACAAAATCTTTTAGGTCTCTACTCTTTAAACTCGTGGATTATCTAGTCTGTGATACAGAGTTGATTCATCATATTTTGTTCCCTAGCCCAAAACCCTTAAACGGAACTCTAATACTATAGTCCTGCAATTCTTTCCGTCGGTCCATCTATCCATCCGTCCGAACTTAACACAGCTAACGCGGAGATCTTTTTCATTCCGATTTCCTTGATTGATAGCATTGTATCGATGAAAAATAAAATAATTAGGGGTGGTGCTCCCTATATAACTGAGGGAATAGGTACCCTTTTGTTATATATATTCAAGGGTACATTATAATTGCTTGGTAGTATTATGGACTGTATGAAACTATTCAAAGCGTGTAGTCAGCCATGCCTTGATAAAACGCTCTAAGGCCATGCCCTAAGGTGATTTAGTACATTTTACATACTTAGTACTTAGTCTGTAGTCGATTTACTTCGGTGCTTCTGTGTTAGACAGATCTGAGGACATAGTATTTATCTATGGTGTTATATTTTGACATTTTTAAACCTAGCGTCAATTTCGATATAATTTTAATCGGTTTCTTCAAATAAAAATGGATTTAGGTACTGAAAATTTAGATTTTATGAAATTAATTAATGTCAAGGGTAATATTGAAAATATCACTCCACACAAAATTGCTGTAGTAGCTTTTATTAGAGAATATGGCCTGTTGAAAATTGAAGGTATTTGCATGTTTATGTACTATAAAAAATTATTTATTTACATTTCACTATTAAAATTACATCTAAAATGAGTTCAATCCATGTCGTTCAATTAAAATGTATGATTGTTATCTAATTTATTTGTATTAAAGTAAGGCTATTAATTTTCGAGTTCATGTTATTTTTGCGATATTTCAGCGAACAGGATGATAGATTGTACTGTGGCACCTAAATATAGAAAGGACTTCTGTATGCTTGCTCTTAAACTAATTCAGGTACTAATTGCAATATTATCTTGATTAATTATATGAATAATTTATGTTACACCTTTCATAGGATATCAAACATATTTAAATGGAGTTGTTGTTGTTATGTATAATATTATTGATGCTTTCTTATTTAACCAAATTGCATTGTGATGGTTAGCGCACCAAAGACAGACCTGTCTTTGGTTATATAAGCTATAAATGAAAACCTTTTCGTGTTACAGTGCCCAGATATGGAGTTTAAAGAATTGGAGACTCTACTAACTGATGGGCGTTATAATCTATTGAGTGTCCACCTACAGAACTTTTGTGTCCGTCTTCAAAACATATATGTTAATGGAGTAAGTGCGCTGATGGACTGTGTCACTTCTACAATTGACAAGCTGATGATTGAATCTAATCCTTGTATAATGGCTAGATACAGTGTATTAGGTAAATGCATAACTATGATTTTATTTGTTCTTATGTGTAAGTTTTATCAATATGGTTATATAAATTAATGTTCCAATCTTATCTTTCAGGACTATATTTAAGAAGAATATTAGTACACTTGGATAGGTTAACTTTTGTGCAAGTTGTTTCATTGTACAAGTCATTTTGTCTGTATTATCAGAGAGGCAGGCCTGGCTTGATGATGAGATCATTAAGCAAAGAGGTAACTTACTAGTGAAAACTATCTTTTATTAATTTTCCTCTTTTACCTAGTCGATTTAATACAATGTTTCTGCAGAAATTAAACAACATGGATCATCAAGGTACATCCACATCACCAGTTCCTGAGGAATCTAAACCGTTGGAGTTGTCAATGAGAATGAATATAATAGACAGAGATAAGTAAGTTATACCATTGTTTAGACACTGTAAAACATAGGTCCTTAAACTTCATCATCATCTGCCTAGCTTTTTCCAATTGTGTTGGGGTGGGCTTCCTGTGTTACCAGATGCAGCTGATCTTAAGCACTAGAGGCAGTAGTAGGAATTGTTTGTGCATAGGAACTTCATACTAAAATCAACTACTGTGCTACTCAAGATTGGTTCAAGATCCATGCCGGTAGCTTATCCCCGTATTTTTACATTCTGACTTCCAGAACCAGTAAATGGGTAACACAATACTTCTTGGTAAGCCAACCAGGCTTCAGTCTTTTTCAGTCAGTCTTTTTGTTATATGAGTGACTTATCATTTATCACAATTAATTGAAATATTTTATGGTTTCAGCAGTTTTGAAGAATGCCAGTGGTCAAGAAAGCAAGCGGAACTGTTTACAGCACAGCAAGCGAATATGTTACAAATCAATGAGAAAAAAGCAATGCCTCCGAGACAGTTACAGAAGACAATTATACAAATAATTAATGATATACCTGAATACCCTGATATTGTAAGTACACTACCTTCGAGTTCATGAAGTTAAGTGCAAACTTGTGTAGAGGCAATTATTAAATAAGGATTTATGATCAAGCTCATTAGCCAAGATTTTACATAGTTCATTTTCCAATCTAGATTAATGTATCTTTTGCAGCATTTCCTTAGTTTTCTTAACTGCATCCGCACAAAGGAGTTCAGTGGTGCCCAAGACTCATTGTATAATTACTTCGATCGCACCATATTCAACTCGTCGGGAAACAACACGAACAATGATAGGAACAAAAACTTCCGTTATGCAGCTCTAAACAGGGCGGCGATGCACACTCATTTTGGGCACAGGTGAGAATCAATGTACACACAGCTACATATCAAGCTATACATTTCCAGTATAAGCTGACCTTATGGAAATCCTATACAATGGGAGGTCAGCTTATACTGCAAATGGGGTTCAGTCGAAGTCTGATAGCTATTGCGTCGACTTAAATATTGAGACACTCGAGTGTGATTAGTAAAGATACACAGAATAAAAATGTAGAATGATTATTTGTCATTCTATTTTGTGAAATGCTATATTGATGCGTCGCATCCGTCTCTCCGTATCCGTGTCTCCTTAGGGCGGTGGCGATGGAGGCGGTGCGCGAGGCGATAGCGCGCGCGCAGGAGTCTTCGGACTACGCTTGCATGGTGGGCGCGGCCACGTGGGGCGCGCTGGCGGGCGGGCGCGCCCGCCGGTCCGCGCTGCTGACGCGGGCGCCGCGCGACCCGACGCCCGGCGCGCCCGCCGCGCCGCCGGCCGCGCCCGCCGCGCCCGCCGCGCCCTCTGCGACCGCCGCGCCCGCCGCGCCCGCGGCGCCCCTGTCCTCGTTCCCGCGCCAAACGGCTGCGGCCGCGCAGCTGCTTGCCCAACACGCCGCTGTCAATGGCGCAAAGCCTGCGTATATATTTCAGGTACGATAAACAGTGGCTGAGCAAGGGGGTGGGAACGAGACAGAAATATTTAACTCCAAAGTTTATACAGCAAATATGTAGGCAATCCTAATTTGTCCATTCTTACTATGAAAAAGAAAACCTAATCAAATCCAGTCAGACTAATCCAGTCGGGTGCTAAAATTTTTGAAGCTCAGGATTATTAAAATTGACGTAATTTATTTATTTATCCATTTATTTCAGGCATCAACGCCCATATAAACATATACAATACTATATTAACAATAAAACTTAAAAATACTATAAATATATATTACATAATAACTAAAACTAGTGCACACGAAGTGTCGGCGTCGTGTTTCGCTGACTAGTGTCATGTAGGCGGCCACGAAACCGGCGATACACAACACCTTTCGGCCAGAACTCTTCCTTGAGGAACTTCTCGAGATGGTGTGTCGGAACTCGCACCACGAACGACTTGAAGTTCTTGTTATGACGCGGCTCCAACCTCTCGACCCTCAAAGTCCAGTTGGTCTTGACGCGCACGTACTCCACGATCTCTTCAACCTTCGTAGAGTGGTGCAATCTGGACACGTAGAGCAGCGTTGACGGTACTGCTGTAATGAAGTAAAACTTTGGTATACCTACACCAAACCACGAATCAATCATGTCTTCATTCCATCATTCATATGTGCAATAGGGTTGCCAACCATACTGCTAATACTTCATTATCTTTTTAAAATTACCAGAGTGCTCTTACCATATGTTACTGTAATATTTCCAGATCATCATGAGAGGCGACTCCATTAACTATCTGCACTCTATGACTGATCTCACGATGGCCGGACTCGCGAACACGGCTGCGTTATGGGCCCTCTACGGAAAGACCGAGATGGCGTCGGTGGCTTGCCAACTTCTACTTGATCTGAACACCAGTAAGTGTACTCAATATTTTATTGTATTAAAATTTTGATGGAAAATGTAATTAGTCTTGGGGCTGTCAGATAAAGGCTTGCAGAGCGTACCATTTTCAGACAAGCACTAGAATTGAAAGACGGTACTGTGTTTATGATCTCAAGAGGCTTGATTTTGTGCTGATTTCTGAAATTGCAAAAAAGCTGTGTCTAGTGCCGAAAGATGTACCTAGGTTGAATATTTGAATCTCGTTTGGATTATTCAAGTCGTGCTTTGGTCGGTCTGTGGCAGAGTGCAACGTGGGCGTGTGGCACGCGACCGAGGCGCTGGCGCCGGGCGGCGCGGGCGCGGCGGCGTGCGCGGCGTGGCGCGGCGCGGGCGCGCTGGCGCACGCGCTGGCCTCGCACCTGCGCTGCGGCCGCACGCGCGCCGTGGCCACGCGCTACCACGCCGAGCGAGCGCTCAACGCCGGTCAGTGCTATATGAACGATCCTACTCGATCGCATTAAAATGTGAAATGATCCTATAAGTTTTATGATACCGCTTTTAGGTAAATGGGAGGAAGCAGATCAGAGCATCAGGCAGTTAGCGTCCTCGGATAGATGGGAGAGTCAACTCTTAAAAGCCGAGATGTATTATCTGAAGGGCGACGCGACCGAAGCGCTGGAATCTCTGTATGACATCTTAGATTACTGCAAGACTGAAGATGATAGCCTACACTTTATATCTCTGAGAGTGAAAGCCATGATATTGATGTCACAAGTACAGCACTCGTTTAGTAATATTCAATCTACGAATATAATATTGCTGAATGAAGCCTTGTGGTTAGCGAAGGAATATCATTTGCATCATTTAGCTGCCTCAGCTGAAATGCATTTAGCTAATGTACAACTGAGCATGGGATGTGCGAAGAACGCCTTATCTCTTGTCAGGGGCGCTTTGCCTACTATTATGGCAGATGGCAGCGCATACGACATGGCTCGAGGTAAAGTTAAACATTATAATACAAGGTGTAATTGAAATAATTATCCTGAATAGGGGGCATTGTACTCCATACCTCGTACATTAATGTTCGCATAATTCGACAAAATGAAGGGAACAGCTGATTAATTACGCTATTTCTGTTTTGTACCCATAGTACGAGTTGTTCATAACCAAAGTCAAGTCAGCAAGGTTTCAGGTTTGCAATTGTTTCAATTACACTTGTATCACATTATATGGTCTGTGCGTTAATTTTCTTACAATTCCATTTAATTTCAGCTATGTTGCTGTACACAAAGTGCCGGATCGCAACTGCAGCTCCATGTGGAGAAGCTCGTCTGCAAGTATTGCAGTCGTGTTGTGAATCGTTAGAATTTGTCAAAAAGAATTTCTCCAAAGTTGGCGCCCATGTTCGGTTATTACAAACATGGTATTTACAGGTAAGCTAGATTTTTTAACTTGAAATATCGCAAAACTTACTAAAATGTTTTAAAAACAAAAATGTGAATTCATTGAATCGGCAACAAATAAGCAAACGCGCCTTAGTAGTTCGATTGTTAATACTCAATTGGTCAACACTCACACGACACATTTGTGTTGTAACACTTGAAATGTAAAAACCATTCTTACTGCCACGAAATAAAGGCTCTGCCAAACAAAGTACTACGATGTACGTACAGTTGACTGCTACTGTTACTGAATCACATTATAATATGAAGGTTGTAACTATGTAAAGATTGATTCACTTTTACTGTTTCAGGCCCAATTATACCACGACATCGGTAACCACGCAGCAAGGAATCAATGCGCTGGGATGTATAGACAGTTGGAATTGCAAAATTCTGTTGAACCATCAAATATGTTACTTGTAATGTATTAAACTTTTATTTCAAAAAGGTGGTGATTATTTTGGATTCAGTCTAAATAAAAGATACCCACCAGAACAAAAATCCGCACTAAAAAATATCCGGTTTCTATGAAAGCAAGCAAATAAAATAAAACTGCGATAAAATATACTCCAATAAGATTTATTTGAAAAATATTTTTTAACTTCAAAATTAATGCGTGGCACATCCACTAATCGATTTTATACATTTTAATACAACTTGTCATTCAATAGTGCTTTTTCAACAATTTCAGACATTGTTACTTTAATGTCCCGGCATAAAACTTCAGCTACTAGAACCTTTGTTTCTGGTTGCACCTCGGAAGATACGTAGGCCCCTTCGCCTAATATACTAGTATCATTCCAGCAGTGACCAAGAGACGCCTGAGACTCGCAGATTCTCCCGAGTTGTAACAACAGGGAAGTTATATCTTCTAATAGAGAAGGAAATGCAGTACATATCCTCACTAGAGATTTGAGTACTGGTTGAAACAGTTCCAACCGCAAGTCACTCGGTAAAACCGATAGAAGAGTTGACAAAGTGTTCACGCATAGTCTCGCAATGGACATAGCTTTTGGTAGGGCGTACTGTATAGATAAATGCGACACGAGATCTACAGCAAATATTTGCTTTTCGAGAGACGCTTGACTAAGAAGTTCTGGTATGAAATCCAAACATATGTGCATTGAAGGTATTCCTTGAACTGTGACCGGTAGCAACTCCCTGGGATACCCTTGAAAGTGTACCAGTTTAGCTAATGATGGTTCCGAGATAAATATTTGATGTAGGAAAGAACAAATTATGCTTCTAACTTCACGAAGAGACCACATCAATTCAGGTTTAGCCTCGTCTTCTGATGTCTCCAGACAAGCTTCCAGTAATATTTGCAGGGCGGCACTTTCTTGTGCCGCTACTAAAGCATTCTTTAACTCTTCCCTCTCTGCGTCTGATGTCAGTTGCCCGCTTTTTTCGAGCAGAGGTTTATCTAATAAATGTCGACTTAGTTGGCTCCTTGAAGCAGCCAAACTAGCTTCTAGAATTCTTAGAATTATTTTCAAAATAGGGCCACATCTAAATACTCGAATGTCGCAGCGCAATACTTGTAGGGGATCTACTAATACATTCTCTTGGGTGATGGTAACGTTCTTGATGCCACCATTGATATCCAATAAGGCATTGATTGTCATAATCCACAAACATCGCGGTAACACTGTATTCAGACGTAGCCAAACTTCGTGGTATAACTCCTGTATATGTCGCGGCACTTGGTCTCCAAGTACGCTTTTGAAATATTTAACAAATGTTTCTGCATAAGGCCATATATCTGTGGGATTTTTATTAAGCATAGCTTTCAAAATCTTTCCTGTCTTGTAAGGGTTTTCTTCGATGGTTCGGAAAGCCTCATTGATAGCTATTTCCGAAAGATTAACATCGATTTGATGGCGATTCGAATCGCCAAAGACTTGATCGTCCATCCAATCATCAACTAGAGATAGTTGAGGGAAGTGAGTGGCTAATAGACGAAGGAGGGGGCTAAATAAACCTCCGTAACTCATCTGGTCTTTTTGAGCTTGATGGAGTAAATATTTAATCGGTAATTCAGAGAGAAAAGCTGCAGAGTAGCTCTTTACTTTACGCCCATTAGCCATAAGTGTGGCTGTGTTGGACAGT
This sequence comes from Phlogophora meticulosa, assembly GCA_905147745.2. Classification (NCBI taxonomy): domain Eukaryota; kingdom Metazoa; phylum Arthropoda; class Insecta; order Lepidoptera; family Noctuidae; genus Phlogophora; species Phlogophora meticulosa. Next base: position 10,092,462 of record LR990522.1, on the reverse strand, counting down.
CTTACGTCTTCATACAGTAGGAGGTAGTAAATAAGGAGCAACTGAGATGCTAAAGTTGGCTTTTCTATGTTTATCTCGATTGAAGTTTCTCCATTATCAATTTCCATTGGTGCAAATGGTTTCCTCTTCACATCGAAATTAGCTCCGAATATAGAGTTTCTGAATACTTTTCTGATTTCTTCTTCCATTATTGGCTTGTTTACATATTCGTTAGTGCCCTTGTTGTTCACAATAAGGATAGAGTTGACATACACTTCCACTAATGCTGGCATAACTGGATGCAGAGGCGCAGTGCAGTTACATATCTGCCGATATATCCAATTTTTTATAGGGACCTTATGTTTAGAAAAAGCTCGAGATTTCAATAGTTGATGAATACAGTGAACAGGCAAATATCCTGGAATGTTGCTGTTGAGATTTGCTGTTACCGGCACTTTGACGGCATGCGCTGTAACAACCTGGAATAAAAAAATAAGGCAATAAAAGTAAGTGCTAAAATGACATGGAACATTGTTATTTACAAATACAAACAATATTATTTCATACCTGTTCTGTAAATATTTCTTGTGTGAAAGCTTGTTTGATTCTAGCGAGTCCATTGGGTCGCACAGGTACGCGCATACCCAGGGTCGCGCAAACGAGTTCACCCACGGCAGTCAGCTGTCCAGAGTGGAAATGAATTGCTATCAAAAGTAACATTTCACCAAAAGATGCTGTGACCCCGGAATTGCTGTAACAAAATACATTACAGTTGACTGTAAATATTTATTACTTCTAGTCAACTTAGTATCTTATATTGTTTTTTATTTTTACCTCTCAAAGTAAGCTTCTTCTTTGACTAACCACTGCACCCATTCTATGGCTTTTTTTTCATGATCAGGAGCAGCTAGAAAGAAATAAAATATTGTGTAATACGCATTTACATAAATTCCCTTTCGCCCTTTTACCATGGGTGTAGACAGAAATTAGAAATACCAACGGCTACTTTACTATTTTAAGATTGCCTTAAAAATGCAAATCTGTTGAAGCTCCCGTGCGTTTGATTGTGTGGAACAAATTAAAGTACACCACGGAAATTAATAAATTCATGATAACAAAGAAAAAATTAAATGTTTTATTAAAAACGCTTGGCGTGTCTTGGGAGACGTTTATGCTTTGGCGGTCAAAAAGTCAAGCCTAAACCCGTTGGGAAAAACGCGTGAGTTATGATTAATATGTTACGTTATGTATATTAAGCTGAAGTGGGACTGGACTGGCCACGTCTGCCACATGCCCAATGAGCTATGGGCCAAAATAACCACCTTCTGGAGCCGACACAGCCAGAAGGCGTCGCGGTAGACCTCGTAGAAGATGGCGGGACGAGCTGGACAAAACCAAGGACCAGTGGCCTGGTTCGAAACAACTGGAAGTCATGGGGAGAGGCCTTTGCCCAGTACTAGGATGACACAGGCTAACAGTATCAGTATCTATTCTTTTGATACATCTCGACAAAGACCGTGCTACAGGTCTTGTCAGAGTTGGAGATAGTATGACTACAAGAAATTGATGTTTGTAGAATATTATGTGTTGGCAAATCTTTTAAGTTAATACCTACCCATTAGTGACGGACAAGCAAGAATCATACAAAGACTTAAGGAAACGAATCTGACTCCAGCTGGCGTTGGTGGTGGCTTTTGGGTTACAAGTCTCAAGAGCCCGGCAACTTCATCATCTTGAAATTTTATTCCTGCTATGCCTCTGAGAGCACAGTACAGCCTCAGTAATGCTGATGCTTCAACACCGGCTGTAGCGTCTTTAAGCCTATTTAGTAACTCTTGGCGAAGTTTTGTTAAGGCTGCATGTCCATCGCCCTTGCCTCGCTTGTGAGAATTACGCAAGAATGTCGCGAACCATGCTCTGGTTGTCTGATCAGAGCCAAGTAAAAGTCCAGACATAAATGAAACCTGTACAGGAAATATAATGCTGTTATTTTCATAAAACAAAAACATTACTGTTTCTAGTGCAGTAGATAAGAAGAATATCAGTAGTAATAATCACAAAGTAATTACAGATATGTGGGTGTGCATACTGGTTTTACAATAAGTACATTTGGTCATATATGCATTGATCTATGATCATGAATGTAAATGAATCAATAAGATTATGTAAGTACCTAGCAGGTGATTCATTGGCTATCACTTCTGCCTACCCCCATAGGCAGTGATTGTATGTGTCGGTTACAGTTAAAACTCTTTACCAGTGCTAATCTTAATAGAGATTTTCTTCTTTTCTTATTAAAGATTATCCACCAGAAAGAAAAAAAAAGCACTTTTGACTGCTTTCAGAACTACAGATGAACTTTGCACATGATTTAATACAAAATTGAGTTGAATGTGCTAATAAGTAAAAAGTATCTCACCAAGTCATCCTGGTGATGTGTCAAGGTGAGGGTGATGACCAATGAAGGCAACCTGGAAGCTGATGCTGCTTTAGCTCTCACAGCCGCTGCTAAGTGGGGGCAGGCAGCACATATGGTGCTCAGAGTCTTAGCTCTAATTCCACCTTCCTCGCTTCTATCAGCATTCATTACAAGGGATTCAGCCACTGAAACACAAATAAAACAAATAAAAGTTACAACAGGACCTACTTCCACTGCACCATGAATTGTATTTGACAAATAACTTATTGCAATGTTGTACGGGCCACATTAATGAGGTATAGCTAGAATCAAAATTTCTCTAAACAATAAGCCTTATTTTTGCAATGTGTGAGAAGAGGCAATTAAGCACCATCACAAATAAATAAATAATGCTGGACAATCCACACAGCATCATCTAGCCCCAAGCTAAGCAGAGCTTGTGTTATGGGTACTAGATGACTGATATACTTAATACAATACATTACATAGATAGATATTTTTTTTATTATACATATCAAATACCCAGAACACCCGGAACAAATATTTGTAGATCGTACAAACATTTGTCCCAAGGCGGGAATCGAACCCGCAACCTCATGCGTCGCAGGCGGACCTTCGCCCGCCGCGCCATATCGGTCGTCAATCACAGTATTGCATATTGGGTTATTGTGGATAATGGCTTCTTCAATCCACCCCAACTCTAGTAAGCAGGCCAGCAAGTACCCAGGTAACCCAGATCTTTCCCTTGTATATAGCAATCTCTGGGCAGTTGAGAAGGAACAACATGAAAGGCACCATCAAGTGCCTTTTGAAAAATTTATTTTATTGATTTTGTGTTACACATTTGAATAAAAAATTGTAGATGACGGCCCTATATTACTACTAGGGTATACTTGGTTACACACAAGAAATGAACATCAATGACAATGTATAGTTAATTTAAACTGAGTTACTTAAATACTCAAGTCTATAAAACTCACCTTCTTGTAATGTATCAGGCATATTGGCGACTACCCATGATATCAATATAGGACCTCTATTGACATACAGTAGTACTTCTACAATGTCTATAACATTGAGTAAGTTTGGTAGCTCTGCAAGGGTAATGTTAATGACATCAGCAACCTCTTCGAGGTACACATCATTGTCGAACACTTCGGATGGCTTCACGATACTGTCAAAGTTGGCGTTCTTGTTTTGATTGTACTCGACTAGTTGTGCTTGCATGAGCAACAGTTCTGATAAAACCAGGCGGACGCGCCGTGACGAGTCAGACTGCTCAAAATCATTAGTTATGCCATTGGTTATACTTTGTATAAGAAATGTTTCTGTGCATTGCGGCCCACTTTTTAGTCTGAAATAGAGAAGGATGTCTTTCTTAGATTTGAGAATTGGGAATACACCTGGGAAAGACAAATACAACAATACCTTACCTCATTTGCTGTTCTTTCTTGACATCCGATTCTAATGTATTAAAATCAATAGACAAGAGAGAAACAATGAAATTTACCAAGTCTATACCGGAGAGCAAAGTAAGCACATCTTTCTTGGCTTCACCACAGGCTCTGGTTGAGTCTAGTGGAGCAATAAGTGCCATGCGAACTAGACATGGTAGGATAGGTCTTAGTTCATCAAGTGTGAATCTCTTAATGGCAGTAATGTCTAAATCTTTTATCGCTTTGAAGACTTTAGGTTGTACAGGTTTCAGATATTTTATATCCATGTTTGATACGAAGAAACATATATTTCTCGATTTTCACAATCAAAGAATGCACCAAAGTATTAATGTCACTCTTGGTTTTAAAACATAAAACGTTCAATCCTGAAATCCCAAATACAAAAAAAACCTATTGAATTGAAATTAGAGGTAAACCACCCAAACGTAGACCACAGTGGACATGGAATCTGTCGCAGCCTAATCTAATGCATCCCTATCCAAAAGACCACCACAAACAATCCATGATTGCACACCACAGTCCACACTGACTGAAAGTACTGATACTGTCCAAAGTGACAGAACAACAATGTTGCAAAGTGAAAAAAAAACTATACGGCTCCATTCCACTACGAATAAGGCGAATTACAACATAATTATATGATGAATGATAAAATTATAGTCTACTGATACGGGCGCGTCGTGGTAAGATAACCGTGGGCAAGCCCAACTCAGCTACGCATTTTTCTCAAATGTGTTTATCTATAAAACTAAGCCTTCTCATTTATGTGGTACAGTGATCACAATAGACAGAGCTAACAACAAAACGCACCATGTTACTAACCTTTTAAAGCGAAAGCACGGCCGACGTAATTCTCTTCCGTATGATGGTTCTGAAATCGCAAATATAGCAATTTTATATTTGTATATTGTTCGAATTAATGTTTTTTTTTATAAATACCTACTACGACGTCGATATTTCTTATTAGTAGTATATGTTGATACTGTGTATATTTATTTTTTTAAATCGTAGATAATTAAATAGGTTGTTTTGAAAAATGAAATCATGAAATGAAATGAAATAAATAACTAGATTTAGATCGATGTTTCCATACATGACTACTCTGAGAAGAAACACTGAAACAAACTCAGAGGTCACAGTATTTATTAAAATCTAGACATTATCTTGGTCACATCATGTGAGGACCATGCAGATTATTCTCTGAGATGGTCTTTTGAAAGAACCACACAGATATTAGTAGACCTGTCCAGTCAGTGCAAGTATTTGTCAGCAACCGTAGAGCTCAATTATCTCCATTAATCTTGGTAAAAGGTATCTTATTCTTTGAGGAAAATATTTGGGACCTATACGTACCAAATATTCAGAATCAGAATTAGAATCATTCGTAAGATATTTATTTTCTCCTCTGAGATTAAGATGTCTTTGCTAGTGATTCACGATAGCTCAAGCTATTTTGAATGTCTCGCTGCATTCAGGATTCTAATCCTAACCTACCTCTGGAATCCTTAATTACGCTAGGGACTCAATATGAAAAGTCTTTAAACATTCCTTGTAAGTACCTATGTATAAATGTTTTTAAAAACTAAAAATAAAACAAAAAATTAGGCCATCAGTATCGGGAACTGAGTCCAAGCTACCGGAGCGGTAGCGGTGGTCACTGTGGTCAGGGCTCTCGAGTGGAATTTGTTTACCCGGGATTAGGTACTCTGGTGTACAGCACGCCTATGTAGAAATGACGATTGCACATCAAAATAAGTGATTTATTTTAAATAATTTTGTTTTTATATCTGAAGTACCTAATCTGAACCCTAATTATATTTATAAAATAAAAGTAGCCTTTGTTACTTTTTACCACAGCAGTAATTTGCTAGTCAAAGTCCCGTCAAAATCGGTCCGGCCATTTCGGAGATTATCTCAGACAGACAAAAATTAAAAATAATGATTTTTGGTATACCTACGTACACACGGCTACATATCAAGCTATAGATTTTCAGTATAAGCTGACCTCTCGTCTAACGGAAATCCCATACAATGAGAGGTCAGTTTCGTTCACATTGTTTAGTAAACGGTCACATGCAGCGGTGACGGTGAGGTCACCGTAAAGAGCAGGCCTAACCTAAAAATCAGGTTAATGATGTAGGTGGCTTGCGTTGCGTATCACTTAAAATGCCGCCGTTTGCACATAGACTCCAAAAAAAAGGCACACCCCGATGGGACGAAGTTCCTTTCGATTAATTATTGAAGGAATTGTAATAAAATTTAAATAATCGTCGCGACACCACTCTGTTCAATGCGAAATAGAAATGAAAATATCTGGCTTGCTTTCTATAAGAGAGAGAGAGAGAGAGACAGACAGAGAAACATGCGCACGCCGCACGGCTTACAATAGCTTACTATGGCAAAAAAGTGTCGTTACAACTTTTTGTGAGATTTTTTTCCGTCTAGCCCCCTTTCACAACGCGCGATAAGGAACTTCGTTCCAAAAGGAACGGGATTCATTTCAGTTTTTATTTAGCGACAAGCTAAATAAAAACAGCCCCAACGTATGTTAGCCGGGGTCATTCTGAGGATGAGTGACCGTTTATTACATATCGAGACTCTGTGCCTCGAAAAGCAAGTTAAGCCGTTGGTCCCATGTGTCATTTGTGAATCTTTGCCATTTGTTACGGGTAGTCTAGAGTAGAGAACACGCGAGTCCAAGTCCCCTGATAAGAAGTCTTACCAAGGGGTATCGTGTTGCCTAGTAACTGGGTTGTGGAGGTCAGATCGGCAGACCATATTTAAAAATACCGATATTCTGCTGCACCCAGTCTGTTAGACTTTAAGTCGACCCTAACATATTTTGGAAAAGGCTAGGCATATGATAATGAATTTGAGAGAAAGAAAAATTGCGAGCAATCTAATTTTGGTGTGAGATATTTTTTGGTGTCTTAGTAATTTTTGTCAGGAAAATATAAAAAACGATATAATTTCTTTTAAATTTAAAGTTACCGAATACATTAGGTACCTAAAAATCTACAAATAAAAAAATCACAAAAATTAGGCAACAAATGGTATTTTTTTAAAATTCACCCTACCTTTTTGATACATTATAGGTACATACTTAACTGTTCCATCGACGGTGCTACGCAGAGCCTACGGCGTAGAGGCTCCCTAATGCTGGTTTCAATTACATCAAACGACACCTAAATAAATGCCTAAAGATTATTGTATTATAAAGTATTCATAATAAAAGCGAAATGTAACAACGCACGTTTATTTAGATATTCATTTAGATGTCGCTAGTATTGGTAAAAACGGGCATATTTCGCACGAAACAAAGAAAGAAGGCTCACAACGTTTTCCTTAATGTATGGTGCTAGTTCTTTTATTCATGTGTAATGTAAATTATTGTGCATTATTATTTAGATACACGTACGACAAATCTACATAAAATAAAATTATATAAGTATAAATCCAGTGCTGCGTGGCACGCATTATAGATAGGTACTCTCGTAATTTTTGTATGATTCTTAATTTTGTTAATGTGTTTTTATGTCAAAAGCACATGATAATAATGTACTACATAGATGATAGGTAGGTACTATACTATCAGTATATATCTGCCTAGCCCGTTGAGGAATACAGGCGTGATGAATAATTAAATAGCTTCTGTAAAGTCGGCTACCTCTTGTATGACATCACACTACTATAATAACACCATATCAATACTTTCAGTGATGAAACGTAACGCTAAAATAACAGCAAAAAATAATACGCTTATGGCAGAGTTAGCTTTTTCGCTATTTTCTCGGTTCAAATACCTTCCAAAAGACATGAAAGCTATAGTACGACTAATTTTCTGCCTACTGATTTTGCAAAAAAGTATTTTAAGCAGTAGCCTTATTATAAGCTGATTCACAAAAAATAAACTTGAATCTATGTTTCATGTTACTGTTTTGTTCACGATTTCATGAAATAATTAACTGGTACTCACGCATAAGCTTTCTTTGCATGTAATGTTCACATAGTATAATCTAAGCGTAATTACATCGCTGGAAATGTTATCGATAGGCTATTTGTGGGTCACGTAATGGTACGTATGTTTAACGTACCTATTACAAGGTAAGAGCCACTTCTCTCAGTAGGTACCAATATAACACGGGGTGAATCTGAAAACCTCGGGCGAGTTTGATTGAACTGACTGAAATTGATTACCCGTGAAATTAACGTTTCTTTTATTGCAATTTTAATTCGTCGGGCTTTAATTTTTCCAACAGCTTAGCCAGTTACTTCTGATTGGATAACAACATTGCAAAGTTTACCCTGAATTTAAGTCAAAAATTCATTCTGGCTAGAGGCAGAACGGCAATGAAATAAACGATTGTCATCAAAACAACTACACATAATATATACTATCAGAGTATGAATTATTTTTTCCCTGAAACTGTCAATACATTTTTATTTTAGTTTTTTATCCATTAACATTCTAACCCCGTATTACGGTAGTGTTGGGTTGTAAATAATGTTGATTATCTACTAAAATGTTTGTTGTTAGATTTGGCATAGAAGGTACAGTTGAGTGGACTGTTGGGCAGCATTTGAAGATCTTTGCCATTCTTCTTATCACGGCCGAACATCTGTCCTGTATAGGTATACATAAACAGTATTGGACTTGCTGTAAAGCTGAGACGTCGACATAATATATACGCTGATATAGTATCACTTGATTGATTGCTACAACCATGTATACTATGTGATCCATCTCGTCTACGGATCAAGTTAAAGCTATGTGTGTCTGAAATGAATCAAACTATGGAACCCTGAACAGCTTTCACAATCTAACATCTCAGGCTTATCTGAACGAGATATAAGTATTACTATTTAGACTATTTTGAAATGGTACAAGAGTAATTATTAAACTAATAACAGAGAAATCTATCCAATAAGTACTCAAACAAGCAATAGGTGCTTGTGCGGTGACACTGACAAATCAAAGGAATGTGAACGAGGCTCCTTGACCTTGGAAAAAAAAACCCTTGACAAGTGTGAAATCGGGGGTATTATCCTCTATATTATTTTGGATTTGAAATCAATGCCAACTGGTGAGGTATTGCTTTTTTTTAGGTAGGTTTATAATTTAGAGCTCATATCTAAATAGGTCGGTTTCATTTGCTCATTCAATGCTTTTGTTATAATCAGGAAGGAGTCCAAATACTACACAGTAAACTTAATATTTATTTAAGTAGACACCACTGTACCAAAACGTATACAAGTTTCACTAATAATGTACAATTTCCTTAACTCGAGTTAACTTCACTATTGAATAGGAAAGAAAAATAAAATAGTCACTGAAATGTTAGCAAAATACAGCGAGTGGAATCAATGTGTAATGGAATGGGCCGGAGCGGATGGGTTGCGAAGGGTGGCTGGGGTGGCTAGGGTGGCTGGGGTGCTGGGCGCTCGGGAGCTCGGGAGTCGGGCGCGGGCGCGCGGCGGGCGCGGCGGGCGGCGGCCGGCGCGCGGCAGTCGCACGCCAGCACGTGCGCGCACCGCCCTCGCGCCGCCCGACCGCCGGCGCCCGGCGCCCGCCGCACCACCCGCGCCCTGTGAATCCAACGCGCTCAATATTTCGACACCATTATAATTATTCCTACAGTAATAATATATCTAAAACGAACGGTCTTCTGTTAACATTGTTGCTGAATTACGCCCGATCTTGTAATATAAGGGTCATCCTCTCGCGATTTAAATATTTATGGGTCAATAGTAAGAGTTATACTGAGATTGCTTACATCATCGGAACCATAATTTAGGCGGGAAAAAATTACATACATTATTAACTAAGTTATCTGTAATGTTACAATGACGTGGACAACAAAAGGAAATGATAAAATGTTGTTTTCCATGACTGTGGTTTATAGCGTACTCTACATTTTATATGCTAAGCTTATAAAGAGACTAAACCACACTTGTTCGCCTTCGTACTCATATAGCATATTCCTCTGGTTGTATGTAGGCACTTCAAATATTAATCGTGAGCGGCTCTAACCCTTTGTTGACAATAACCATGACTCCAGCCAGAGAGTCTTTATTAAATGTGTGTGCTAGATAAATTAATAATGTCAGCTCAGACTAGGGATCTTTTTTGTTTAGTTAACTCATCCTAATGCCTCAGTTTTGCGGAGGTATTTTGGTACTAAAAACAAAATAAATTATTGTTTAAATAAAATATATTCTTTGTTATTTGTGTTGTGGAAAAGTGCACATATTTATGTAGGTACAGTTAATATCCCAGTGTATTAGAATTTTGATTGAATACCAAATTTACTAGCTATTTTCGTAAGGTTTTTATCTAAGCCATTTGAAGCCTTAATACTAAATGGGGACCCTAGTTTTTATCTGGCCGTAGCTGTATTATAGCTAAGTTCTAGTAGAGCACTTGCTGTAATTTGAAATGCCCATAAGAATGACTTTTTTTTCTCGCCTTTATTTTTATAGAGTTAGTGTTGAGTTGAGGTATATTTTATCTATTAATATATTCCATACCATCGTATTTATAGGATGTTAAACAAATGGTCATAGCTAAAAACAATATGGACCCTGCACAGCAATGGATAAGTTAATTATTCATTTAACAATGTAAATTAAAATGTTTGTTGTTAAAACAGGCAGTATTTATATTTAAAAATAATAAGGGGCAATAAGAATATTTTTTCAAGATTTTTGAGATGTTTTCTTTGGTTTGGTGTACCAGACTTGTTACATATTTAACTAATTGTTAAATAAAGACATAGAGTATTGGGAAAACACACACAGGTGCAGTTAATAATTATACACAGATAGACAAAGGGTGCCTCAATTAATAATAGCATAACGTTGGGATGAGATTATTACTCACGCCACTGAAAGAAACCGGAATGATTTTTAAAATCGAAAAAATTAATAGCCAAGGCATTTGGTCGCGTATAAGCAAAGAGTCTAGCAGTATGTAAGATCTACGTTATTATAAAATGGGTTTTCTTTTTACCTAAATCAAGCATTGAAAAGAAAACGCAAACAATTAAGGGTACCTATCCTATATCAATATAAAAAGATAAACTATAAATGTTACTGGAATAGGTTATTTTTAATCCATCATGCATTAATTAACAACTGAACAGATTTGTATAAAATGTATAACAAGACATGAATTAGGACACAGGATAGGATTTTGCATCCCGGTTTCTTGGTTTCGGTTTCGAGTCCTATAAAAGCTAAAGAGGGTAAAGCCGCGAGAATTAGTTGGTTTTCTTATAATTCTGCACCTCATACACCTAATTTGGTATACACACCTGATACTAAACCCTGAAAAACATTCTGCACAGCTAGTAGTGACGAAATATCATAATCATATAGATATATTGTGATGTAGGTAGGTTATTATGGAGTTGTAGTTAAAATAACGTTTAATGAAATATAATATTGTGAAATTCACACATCCAAGTGGAATGGGAAACTACTAAACTGTCATTTAGCACATTTTATTGACTCGTTATGAAACTGATGACCTAATTCAGAGCTAAATCTTATTATTAAGCATAGCGTGTAATACCTACGTATAATCTGATATTTCTAACGAATACCTAATTTAACTGGACAGTTTCGCAAGACCGGAACAGTTGATATTGAAAACAAAGCAATTTAAAGATGTTAATTTATCTAATACAAGTATTTTTTTTAGTTTTCACACTAATATAACGCGTGACAAACTAACTCATAAGTGTTGGCAATGAACAGGATAAGTGAAACAAATAACTTGTGACTTAAGTTTCACGGTCACTTCACTAACATCCATCGTAACAATTGTCAATATTGAAATTAGTATGGACAAAACTATGGGTACGTTATGTGTCTTGAAACGGCCCAGTTAATGAATGGATATGGGAACAATGTTTCAGCGTGTAATTTATTCATTACACAGGCGTCCTCGATCAAGCCATCTTGCTAACGGAAAGTCTCCGCCTGATGATCTCTCTGACGTTCATATACGATGAGACACACGTTGTCCAAGTTCACGCTTCTTTATATTTATGAGTTCCCTATTGTTTACAATATTCAACCTTAACGTTAAAACGATGTCTCGATGACTTCTCGTAATTAACACATTCTTTGTAAAAAAAGTTACTGATTTGCGAACAGCAGCCAAAATTTGACCTAAAATTTGATATTGCTGCCATGAATTTGACGACTTACTTGACTTGTAATAAAGTTTAAAAACTATCAAAGAAATTTCACAGATTGGGATAGCTTGATGTGCTGGTTTCTGTACCTAAAAAGTATATCTAAATGACTAAATATATCCAACAGAAAGACTAGTCATGATATTTCGTATTTTAATTAGTACACCCTCTAGCGTCTGCCCTCGTCGTTTAAGGGGGTTGAACTGTTGACACCAAAACAAAATCAAAAGTAGTTCAGTAATAAATAACGTACTCGTACTTAAATTAATATCAATGCATATTTGAGAACAGCTTACAGTTTACTTTTAATCACTTTAACGTTTTTGTCATTTCCTCTTGTACAGTCAAGAAATCGATAAACAACAATAAACTTTTTATCTATTCTCTAAATCAAACGCACGGCCTTGATTATTTCAGTTGTAAATTAACTTTATGAAACAGAGTCATGACAATAATGGAGAACACTTTTAGCAATAAATGGCTTGAATTGGTGAAATTGTACATAAGTACACACTAAAAGCAATGGAGAAACAAATGGAGGCGAGAATATTTAACAAATCAGCATGTCGGATATGTTTAGTGCCACCATGGGGCTTCACAGACCGAGAAGAAGAAAAGTTGTACTCGGCGTACACACAGCGCCAGCGGCAACGAGCTGTGCCCCGTCTGCTGGCCACCGGCGCGCTCATGCAGGCGTTCGCGGTGCTCGTGCCTGGGGAACGCGACCTGTCGTTCGCGTACGCCTCTGTCGCGGTAGCGTTGGTGACCAACCTGATCCTGGCATCCGTGTACGTGTGCGTCCGACCAGCACGTACCGTGCTTAACCACGTCGCGTGGCTAGTGCTGTGGACTCAATTGTTGGTGAGCGCGTCCCGACGTCTGGGAGATTCCTACAACGAGTTACTGGGATGGGCCGTAGTACTTCAATATTTTACTCTCGCCACCCTTCCGTTACATCATGTGCTGCTCATATTGTACAGCACAATTTCGTTTATCGGATATCTCCTAGTGCAGTACTACAATGCTTCGATAACGGAAAGCAGGCTGGTAGATGACTTCTACTTTCAGGTAATTTACACCTTACAAGTGACAACTTACATATTTAAATAATTTGAATGTCTCTTAATCGTAAAACTTTTCAACAGCAAATTGCGAATGGTGCATTGCTGTTTGGAGCTACTTTACTGGGAGGGACGGCATATGCTATTAGTGAAAAGCAGCAACGTAGTTCATTCCAAGAAACCAAGAGAAGCTTACGTGATAAACTAACGATTGAGCAACAAAGCAAAGAACAGGTGACAGTTTTTACTTTACATTCGTGTTAAGCATTCACAATTTTCAGTGAGTAGCCAAGTATTACTGTAGTAGTAGTAATAAAGAGGAATGTTCAAAAGAGTTTCACTCCACAGGTTTCACTTTCCTGTTGCTATAGTACTTTTGAAATAAATCTTTTTGTTTCGTTTCAAGACGCCTTAGTCGCGGTCGGCAGACTCTTCAGAAAATATATTTAAGTATTATAATTCTCACATGTCCATAGAAACTTTACAAATTTAAAATATATCAGTGCAAGTGATGCTCCATATCTCTTGGACAAGTACTTTTACTTGTAAAATTTTACAAGTAAAAGTTTTATTTATTTTGAAACTTCAACTTTTCATCTATCAAGCTTTGATGAGCTGTTCGTTTTTATTCTATGTTTCAATGCCACTGAAATGGAACCTGGAGTTTAAATAGTTTTACAATGTTTCGTATTGTTTCATCTATTTCGGTGGTCCTTGATGTTTATCTGACCGTATATTTCTCGGAGATCGTGTGACGTTAAAACTTGGAAGTAGTTGGGCACAATTATACTAGCGAGCGCTGGCCCAACGGAAGCAGTTTATGGAGCGAGCTCAATCAACTAATTTGCAACCTAACAGCCCTACGTAAGAACTAGGTTACCTACCTGTGGAAATGTCAGTATTAATGCAGCACAAAAGTTGTTACCGAGAGACTGTGCGATATACCTCGCTTCGGAACAAAGCGAAATATCGATTGTGGTCCAGAACCTTGAGACCATGTTTCTCTTCTGCCCTTATTTCAACCCATGATTTTTTTATATATTCTTTGAAGGCACTTTCTGTTATCGTTCACGTATCGCCATTGCACTTATCATTGAATTTGAACGATTTTCCCGACAAGTATGTGATTGTGTTCCAAAGCAAGCCTCCGGCAGCGTTCAGGTCGTTAGCTACCTACATCCAATCATAGCAAACGTCAACGAGCTGTCTTCATGCGCAGTGATGTGTGCCGACGTCATATTATCATCTCACACCTATGCGTAGTTTCATCATTCATGAGGGCACATTAAATGTAGGGAACAAACACGTCTTCCAATTAAAATACGATCGTGGAAATGCGTTGCAGTTCCCTTAGTATGAATGTGAACAAGAGATATGGCAAGAATCGGCACTGTCAGACTACATTTCTGCATAAAAATATTTCATCACTTACCACGCTTATCTTCATTCGAAACCCTCTAAACGTTGTTTTCGTAGCTGATCTTCTGAAAGGAACGTTGGCGTAGGCCACTTGGAAGTTTGCAGCTCGTAATACTTTTGTTCTTATCTAGAGGAATTCAATTAAATAAGAGATGAAGACCTGTTTCTGTCTTCTTATTGTAATATTTATAGAAAAGCACGCGACACTACATAACTATCATGATAATACGATTTGTAGGAGCGATTACTTCTATCGGTGCTACCAGAACACGTCGCTGTTCAGATGCGGAAAGAACTGGGACTGATTGACACACAGTTCAAAAAGATTTACATGTCTCGTCATGAAAATGTCAGGTATGTCTGCAGTTTAGAACATGATATTGAATTAAACTTATTTCCAACTATGATTAACATATTATTTGTTTATCATCAGTATTCTGTATGCCGACATCGTAGGCTTCACGGCTATTTCCTCAACTTATTCAGCGCAAGATCTCGTCGCAATATTGAATGAGCTGTTTGCTCGTTTTGATCGACTTGCTGAGGTAAAGAAAATTTAATTTATTATTTCGTCTCCAAGTCTCGTCCGCCGTAAATTATTACGCCAGACTCGGCTTCCGTAAATTGTTATTTTATTTTGTAGAAATATCAACAACTTCGCATCAAAATTCTCGGCGACTGTTATTATTGCATCAGCGGAGCGCCTGTTGAACGTCCGGACCATGCCGTGCTTTGTGTGCATATGGGACTATCTATGGTTAAAGCTATCAAGTAAGTTAATGGAGGCTTACGATGACAATACGACTAGTATTGGGTTACGGGTGAAGTCTAATCAGAATTTGAATTGTTCAGATACGTACAGCAGACGACTAACTCGCCGGTGGACATGCGCGTGGGCATCCACACGGGCGCAGTGCTCGCGGGCGTACTGGGTCAGAGACAGTGGCAATTCGACGTCTACTCACGAGATGTCGAACTCGCCAATAAGATGGAGAGCAGTGGGATGGCCGGGTTAGTACTAACTTTCCCGATAAGTTTAATGATATGACTGAAATTAACAAATATCTGTCCAAAAGTTGGTCCCTGATATTTAATTTTAATACGTATTTCTATCCATATCTTACCAAAAATATGACGAGCATTAATCATCACGCTCATCATTCTCAAGGCGGGATGGCGACCTCAGACTTTTGTATACTTTTATTAATTATAAGTACGGAAATCCCCACTAGATTTTTCTCTACCGATGTCAGGGATGTCCAAGATACATTTAGGAAGCACATTATATACCTCGTGCATGAAAGACGAACGAGGTCATAGCCACTGGGCCATCACGACTTCTATCTTTAAGTCTTCAATAAGAATTCTATCTTTTTCTATGTATAAGACAATTAATCCGTTAATCCTTCAGTTCGCAAGTGTGTCAGAGCTTATCATCCCACTCAATGAACACTTTCAACCGCATATATAAATATACAAATGCGATATAGATAAAATCATCCAAAGGTGGTATAGGTATTCATCTATTCTTAGTTGGAAAAGATTTATTTATTCAACGACTTTAGTAGCTGTTTCTATTTATGTATGTATACATAGGTACATTCTATTAATAAGAGTTTTGTTTACAGACGCGTACATGTTTCCGAAGTAACTCTGAGTTTTCTGAACGACGACTTTGAGGTAGAGCCCGCTCATGGCGAACGTCGTGAAGAAATGCTACGGCAAGCTGGTATCAAGACTTACTTTATTGTAAAAGTTCTCAAACCAGTAAGTTCTTTGTTTCATCATATCTTTAAATCATATAATTAATAATGTCAACGGACATACTTTGCTTACATTTACTATTTGTATGATGTACAATACAGTTACCTAGTAATCTACATCCGCTCTAAAACATTTAGAAAAACCTTGTATGTTTTTTCTTGTCATATTCAGTAGCTTTCAGTGTAGGCGTAAATTCGATGCGTTTACATTCGGAGGTAAGTACCTATGTACATACGTGTAATGAGAAATAAATAAACATTTACGCTAAACGTGGCCGCGCGTATTTCTGAGAACTACTCGTAAGCACTTCAGTTCACACTGGATTTGCTGTTGCCAACGAATTACGGACAGATTTTTTGTTGCTATAACAAAAGCAGGTTTCTTAACTAAATATATATTAAAGATTGACAAATTATATTGATTTAAAAGCTGTTCTATAGTCGCATTTGGTTTCCAAATTCATTCTTAAGGCCATGCATTTTTATTGTCTCTGCTTGTGAAAACACAAGCACAGTGTGACCTTTGAAGAACTTCTCATATAAACATTATAACTCACGAATTATCTTATACAAATTGTTTATAGGTACATAAGTAGATGACTGTTTTCCTTGGCATCTCGATGAACTAATGAGAAATGATCAAAGTCGATGAGTAGCTAACATGTCAATACTCGTGTTTAATCCTAAAACATAACAAGTTTGTGTTTGTGTTCAGAGTGAAATCAAATTGGAATTAAAGGAAGTTTGAGATGAAATTATTGAACACAGAAGTATTGAGCGTAGGTACCTCAAAATCCTATGATGTCGGTAATTAATACATCTGTATGTACAATCAATACTATTATGGGTTTTTTTATTATTATTGACATCTGTCAATAACAAAAAAACCCATAGTAATTTTAGAGCTTATTGCACCATTCAAATTAAGCATTAAATTGCTAATATTCTGTTTCCAATGCCTTAATTAGTTTGTATAGTCGCGAGTGCCATGTGAAATCTGTGTATCGGGGACTGGGGATGTGTGTGTAGCTGCGAATTATAAATCCGTTTTCGAATGACATCTTACGTACCGAATAAAATCTAGAAAGAGAGAGAGATTTAATGGAAGAGTAATACGTATTGCGTGGGTTTTACATGAATATTGAATTGTTGTGAATAGTACATATGTTGCGATCGTTGTGTCAGTACGAGCTTTTGACATACTTAAGTAACATATTCCTAGCTTGTAATTTAACAATTTCCTGGAAATGTACTACGCCTTAGAATCTTTGAACCATTTTTATTTTTTCAACGATATGTAGATATGTATATTACTTGTCAATAATGTTAGGTTAGAGAGACTAAAGACGCTGTTACTAATAATATTCATGTCCGCACAATTCACGCTCAAGTTTTAGCTGTCACACACATGATTAGGATGGTCGTGGGCTGTCACTAGTTCTTGACACTCACTGACACGTTTGATTTGTATAGAAAATGTTGACATGATGGCTTTGTCAGGGAGACACCTCGGCAACTGCTAGAGACGGCACTAGCAGTGGCCGGCGCCTCACAGCTTTGCGGATCATACGGAAAATCGATTTGAATAACCAAGCTGGTATCAAATTGATTGTACATACATAATACGATAAAGAGTGGAAAACTAGATAGAGATCCATAAACATAGGTACATCATTTTAACTTTTATTGATACAATTATGTACCTAGGTTTTAATTCACTTCCTTTCAACAAGGAAATTCAGAAGTTATTATTCAAAAACTCACTTTGGCGGCCATTCACTAAAAAGCTGCTTTATATGTATAGACGACCTCAGTAACACGACAATTTGCAGAAGGTATTTATGTATATATCCGGCCTGAAGCAATCGAAAACATATATGTTCCGTGTCTAGTATAGGTGTGCCTATGTATATACTTTACACATTGAAATTGTAAATGCATTAAAGTATATTAGATATATAAATATCATCACTTGTTCCTTTCAGACAGTACATAGTGCGTAACATTCGACAATTTCATCATCTATTTAAACAATATAATATATGAAAAAGAGATAAATTAATGGTTTGTTTGTTAGGAGAGAGAGATAAGTACTAACTTACTAAGTGGCAAGGTAAGATATGTTTTATGGTTTGGTTGACTTGCAAGCGGACGGAGCTCGCGGGTAGAAGCTAGTTTATTTAAGACTTGTTTTTTTTAAATAAATACATTTAGAATCAAGTCTGTTTCTAGGAAAAACGGCCACTTATGTAGCTTTGAGCGTAGTGTGGGGTCGCAAATCTTTTTCTATTTTTTTTTGTTTTCTTTCGAACGCTTTTCTATCATTTGTATGACTAACTTACATATATAAGATTATATAGATCTTGCAATTCAACATTATGTTTTTCTTAGCCTCCGTCGTCTATCGTTTTCTGAACATGCTAATAAATTTTCCGTCTGCCCTAGAAAAATACTTTAGTACTGCAAGAGCTAACCGCTCTGCAGTGCTATTCTTGTCTTCTATATATGACTTAGTGTTTGGCTTTATAATATGCCAGTAACTTTTTACATATTCATGGTGCTATCTGGCAGGTTAAAACCTCTACCTCACCTAGTAACCAAAATAAAATAGAATATCGAACGACCAAAATAGGCTAAACCAACTTAATTTATTATGTAGGTACAAGCCGTGTGCCCGATGGGATTTCCCATCAGTAAAAATAACGAACTTACACATAACCTTTCATTCAGTGCCAGATTTCATAGCAGTTTTGGCTGCTCAGTGAATTAATTAATGAATTCAAGATTTCTATTAAGTAGTTCTCGAGCAAGACTTACATAAACCGTCCTTTACTTTTCAATTTAGAACGGAAGACGAAGCGAATTGGGTCAACCAGAGGAGTTAAATGAAAAATGTAACATTTTCCTCTATATCTTGCTGTCTGCTTATAGCGGAGTTAGTCAAAGTTTTATGAGTTAACGTCAGTATAGCAGATTTTACAGTGACGATGGACGATGGATATCTAATAGTAATCAATTGTAACGAAATGATTCCCGATTTGTTGCGCCCTAATTTGTTTATTTTAAATTAAGTACATGTGAAAAGTAGGTATCGTTTGACTTTGATAACTACATTTACCCATATAGGTGTTATGTTACAAATAGTGAGACACAATATATTGCAACATTTCAATAAATCCCGTCCAATATTTTGTCAAAGACGAAAACATGTAAAACGTTTCAGACTGTGTTTACTCAAATTGTCATCTTCACAAGATTCATGCTGATTGTATCGTGCAGTTTCAAGGAGGCGAGGAGAGGAGCGCACCGGAGGGCGAGGCCGCGGAGGGAGGCGACACGGCCGACACGCTCTCCGACCTCCGAGACGATGACGAGGACTCGGTGAGTGCACTACTGCGCTTGCCCCACCCCCTCACCGCTCCCTCGCCACCAACCTAAATAAATAGGACACTAGGGCACTAGGCGGCCTGAGCTAGATAGTTCCTAGTTTAGCTAACGTAGCAAGTCAAAATAATCTCACTCGAATCGATTGCTCATTATGTTCGGACATATTTTGACTGTTGTTGCTATAAGTACGCCGATCATGAGCTCTCATATTGATTTTTCGCTTGTCAATTACATAGACATGCTTCGTACATTATTCGTAGGTTCTGTCGCCACAAGACGAGAGCAAGGACAATGAAGAACAGAAAATACTTATCATGTTGCAAGAAGAACTGGTGAATAGAGACGACGACAAGTAAGTTCACAGGAATTGCACAATTTTATTATGTTGTAGTTTGTTACGTGGACGTTCAGTATTTTCTTTTGTTTCACTTGTGTTTTTGTAAATAAAACTAAACTTAAAAACCATATTGTAAATCCAAACTTGTGTTTTTGTAAATAAAACTAAACTTAAAAACCATATTGTAAAATATTGCAGAAATAGCGGTTTTGTTTTAACGGCTGCCCTTACCCAAACAAAACTTAAATTAAATGAGGAGCTTATTTTAAGGCACTGTTGGTTTTTCAGTTTGGATTTATTTTTCCCGAAAATTTTCTTCAAATGAATGACGCAGGGATACTATTTTTTAGTTTATTCTTATGGTGTGACATGTGTACGTCACATCTGTTTAATTCTGGAACGAATAATGCTATTGACTGTTGCAATTTGGAACAGTTATAAATAATGATCGCTCATCATATCAAAGTGAAAGTATAAATTGAAATGAATATTATTTCTTTCATTGCAACAGGGGCCAAAATGGGGGGCTTAAATTAAAGTGGGATAACTAGAGAAATTGGGTCATATGGAAAGGTTTAATTTATACATTATAAATCAAATTTTATTTTAAGTAATTATGTGTATAAGTGCCACATAGATTACTTGTGATGAAAACAATTTAATTGTAAAAAAAAAATTCCAACCAAGGCAAAGAACCCTCGATGCGTGAGTTGGACTCGCTCTTTGCCGGTTTTTTGGTAGTATCAGTCAGTAATGTGTGAGTTTAAAAGTGATTTACGTCTTCTTTGTGAAATAGCGCATCAAAATGTTTGTTTCTTTTTACACATACGCTGGAATGTGAGGGGCAAAACCATCTCGCGTATAATTGATCGTTCAACTACTAGCACGTCCGTTTTTCTAGTAGGTATTTGCTCGGTGAACCAAACTGAATGTTTGTTATCGAAATGCACCACTCTCATTGTATTAAAATGCATTTTTATTAGTAAACCCATTCACAAGTGACAGTTACAAGCATTCATCTTATTGAATTGTTAACGAAATCCAAAATGGGTACCTACTTAATATTATATTAAGTAATATTTTTCTAATATGAGGTATGTAACTAAAACTTGTTGTTAAAATCAGGTGTTTATATAAATTATCTATAATTAACAATATAAAAAGGAATTTAAACTTCATATGACTTTAAAGAGAAAATATTTCTATATTTTCTCTTTGAAATCATATAATATGCAAACTTCAAAGAATGAGTTCGATAAGGATGAATAAATACGTACCTAGGTATGACCCAAGTCTACCACTACTAATTGGGTCATACCTCGGTACACATTTCCTTTTTCTTAATTTTTGTAGATTTGTAAGCTAGTGAAGATCGACCTGTTCGGACACAGCGTGTATCGCAAGTAGTTACAATTTGCTATTTTAGGCGCTTGTAATGGAACCGTGTCAATAAACACATTTACCATTCCAGTCCTGGGTATACAGTGGCACATAGTTTTCTTTACTATTAGCTAAAGTTTTATAGTCCATATAAAACTACTGCTTGTTTATTTAAAAGATTTTTAAATATTCAGATATTTTTAAAAAGTTCTTCAATGTAAATCTGTAGGTAAAAACAGAGAGCACTGTGTTACTATAACCCGATTTATTTTTTATTAATAAATATGGCATCTGAATGTATTTAACGATAATATAACGTAACCAGGGAACTAGCAGACGGAACAACGTTATGCCTGACGTTTAAAGCTTCGGGTGCTGAGGAAATATACGCTCGGCGGAGCGATCCGTGCCCGTTGGCCATCGTGGCGCCGCCGCTCATGCTGCTGCCAGCCGTGGCCGTGCTCTCCAGCTTTGCAGTACCTCCCACCTGGTCGCTACATGCCGTCTACCTCGCGCTCGTGCTGGAGACCGGCCTAATCAATGTGGTCTATTACACGTTCTACCGATGCTCACGATATAAGGTTAGCATCTTGTTAAGCCAATAATGTGTACACGGCCTATATAGGTTATCGCCGCGGTGTACACCATCCGCTGTAGCATCATTAAACTCTGGACAAATTGAGTTTTTCTCAAGTTCAGCGATCTCTCTCGCGCTTTGGCGAGATTTAGCTACAATTCTGATATAATCCTTATAGCTAACATGACCGCCATGCTCTAGAAAACATTAGCACTTTCACACTTCAATTATTCCCCAGAAAAAATCCCATGTAGGTAGCAAGTTATTAAAAACAAATCATTAGGGTTCCGTGTCATATTCATCAATTTAGCTTACACTCCCTTTCTAGCAATTTCATCTTTTATACAGTTCATCCATCGTTATTTTGAGCTTCACCTACTCTCATAGCCGTCCACCGTGATTACTGAAAACTGTCCTGACAACATATTTCTTATTCTCCCGCATCACATGCGTATATTATGACAAACGATTTCCACACAAATTTTCAGCTACCCGTGCCACTTACAGACTTACTTATTCATACTCTTTTAAATTCTATCCATTTGCGTAACAAATAACAGTAAACACATCCCTGTTTTCATCTCCGCTGCATATTAAAATTTATGTTTTTGTGGCCCAACATTCTAATCCATACAAAACAGCACGTCTAATCATAGTTTTATTAATATTCCCTTTGAGCTCAAGAGGAATTCGGGAGTCGCAGATTGTTCCACTCATCTGACGCCATTTTATCCATCCAGAGTCAATTCTGTGCCCTACAGTCCGATCTAATTTTCCATCGCTTTACAAGTGTACACGTGTATATCGTATACACGCAGTAGGTAGGTCTTGTAATACTCTCTTACGTATACCGGGAGAAGTGCGCCATCTATCGATATGGTTCCAGAACTGGGAAACCGCCGAAATTGCAGAACTCTCTCTCATATAGTTTTGGCAAGTAATTAAATGGTATTTTATCTATTTGGTCAGCAAGAAGAATCAGTTAAAAAGTGATTTTGGAGACATAATTTGTTTTTGTCGGCCGTTTTCTTATGCCTGACCGGGTGGTCAGCAGCTGAATCACGGATTATCAGAAAATAACCAGATTTTCGATTAGCTTGATAATGTTTCTGATTACAAAATAAATATTCTTAATACTTCTATTATGCACAGTAATATAGAAATAGGATTGCGAGGAAATGGAAATGTACCGCTCTATACTGATGATACTAAAATTGATGTTAATAAAATTAAATCTGTTTTAGAGCAGGATCAAGATGACTTAGATAGGTTGCTGTTATTGGTTTCATTGGAAAACTGTATCCGTTAATACTTATAAAACTGAGTACACAACATTCGCAGCTGAAAATAAAAAAAATAAAAACAGAACACACTGTTAACTTAAAAGGTCGCTTCTTTCCAATTTAAGTCCTGAGTAAGAATTGTGACCAGTAAATATTTCTTCTCCCACAATGTGGATTATGAACGAATAAATATTTACGGTACGGGTTTAAATTAGGCAAATGGAGATTTACCCTCCTTAATGTCAATAAATTTCCTAATTTGAAGCACAGCAACTTTTCTTATGCAAATAATACATAAAGATTAAATAGAGTAGGTACCTACTTGAAACTATTTTTGTTATCAATTATACAAAACCAATACTTTAAAAATATTGGTTTAGTAGTAAAGTAATTCAACATCCTCCTGCCCTTATTCCAATTTATTTGGGGTAGGTCGTCTATTCTTCTTGTATTTGCCGTCATATCCACTTTCACACCATCCATCTTTTCTTTGTTTTTCCTCTTCTCTTTCCATTTATAATCAAAGTTTTCATCACAACATGATCCTAATTCCTTCGCACCACATGCCCATATCACGAAATACTTTTTCAACACAACTTCTTGGTCACCGACGGCACTGACTCATTTTTTATTCTTTCCATTCGCGTAACACCACACATCCCCCTCAGCTTTCTCATCTCAGCTGCATGCCTTTCATACATCCCTTTTATGGCCCAACACTCTGATTTAGTACAAAATTACATAATATTTTAAAGTGTCAATTAATGCAGATTTTATTTTGTTTATGTTATTGTATTTACCAACTAATGTTTTCTCTCTGACAAGTAGATGACAACTGATTTCGGAATTATTTCATGATTAATTGTCAAAATTCGAGATATCTTAGTTATCATATAATATGAGGGTTTGTCGAGAATATGTTACGTTTGACGGAGCGAGGCGAGTATTTTGTATGGCAGCTCCAGGCGAGTAATGAGAAAAGTCACAGAATCAGACAAATCTTTTCGCGCGGGATTGAGTAATTGTCGCGTGGCTCATGTTTGTCCTAATGAAGGAGCTTCGCTATCAATTTAACCTGTGTGTTAGTGGTTATTCTTTTGCTCTTATTATTTGTTGAGACACAATAGGATAGAAAGATTTACCACTAAACTCGTGTATATCAAAGAGGTATTAACGCATGACAAATGTAAGTATATTATTAGGTATTTTAACTTTACTTAATATTCGTTTTAAAATTAACAACTTCTATAAATATTCAGTTAGGTCTTAGGAATCATCTCTAAGAATACAGTTTGACCATCGGTCGCAACGATACATGAATTATGAATGCTTTCGCGTGCGTTTCGTAGTGGCAACATGAAATCAAGGTAATTACCTGACATTGATTTAATCACTTAATAACCAGTGTCACTATTGGTAGTCACTTTAAAATGTTGTTGGTGTATGACACGTCTGTAACATATAAGGATTTACCATTGTTTGTTACCATTATTTTAACTATTTGTTAATCTTTCAGAAAAAAACAGTCAGTCCTTACTGGAAGCTTACATGCGGAACGTTCAACATCGCGATGTTTGTGGCCGCGAACATTGCGCCACTGGTAAGTGCGCGGTAATACTATCTAAGCTATCTTCACTATCGCCGCCACTCTCACTATCATACTTGTTATTTCTATTTCCGTCGCGATGAGATTCTGTCGGGAATACTCACGACTACTATCACTATCGCTACAACTGTCACTATCGCCGAGCACGTCGGAAATCATTGATCTTACACACGTGTTACTTTTTTCTTACATTACTTACAAAAGATTCTCGTATTTCCTTATGATTTAAATGCGGTACATTAGAGAAACTTTGTCAACGAGTCAATTCTAATCTTGACGGTGCGATTGGCGCAGTGACTGAGTGATCAACTGCTGCGCCGCGTGTCGTGGGTTCGATTCCCGCACGAAACAAATATTTGTATGGCCTATAGGTAGTTGTTCCGAGTCTGGCTGTTTATGTACATATGTGACTTTAAATGTTTGTAAAAGCACCCACGACACAGAAACATGCCTAGAGTGGGACAACGTTTTATTCTTATAAAAATATCGTGCTATCACATCCGATAATATTCAATGTATGTTTGTGCAGATAATTTGCGGTAATTTCGAGACAATGCTTCTGGAGGACGGTCTGCGAGACGACGCGCCCGTGCACAGTGGCGCACGACGCTGCATACATCCTTCTTACTACTATCACGTGAAGTACCTTTTCTACTTTCACATTTTGATGCCGATGGTAGACTAACGACCATAGTAACGATTTCACACGTCGGCCTTAACTTATACAGCTGTTAAAAATTAACAGAAAGATGCTAAAATGAGCACTAGAGTTGACTAGACTCTTACATAATTAATTGTAAATGCTGTCGCAACGATAACTTAAGTTTTTAGGCATTCGAGTTCATGCTAACATTTCAACGTCCACAAATAAAATGCATATTGCATGGCTTAATAATATTTCACTGTGATGTAAAGGCTAATTTTAGTATGCAGCCGATGTGGAGGTTAGTTCAACCTATGCTATAATTATAAACGCTACAGACGCATAGGTATTATATAAAACAGTCTACATACCTACCAAAAATATACTTATATGCTTTCAGTGGTATGTTGAGGTTACATAACTTAGTTGACCTTTCAAGCGTCCTAGCTTTCTCACATAGTCGTAAACAGTTACTGTTACTTACACCTACCAAAGTTCTTTGGGTTAAACGAATGCAACAAAACAACAACGTCAAAATGGTGACAGGTTTCTCATCGTTGTCGCTTCACAAACATCATAGTAACCTATTTCCCCCGTTCGACTTTTTTATCTCGGATCGTGGGAAGACTAACAGCTGATGTGTACAGTTCAACTTTTTCGTTGGTAGTTCAACATGATAAATCACAAGACTCATTTAAATGCAATCGAACTACGGCTGACTAGAAAGCATAAATTCGAGGTAGATCTATCTTATAAACCACGGCGAAACGTTGTGGGAAGTAATATACTTTCTAGCAGTAATACCTACTATAGCTACGACGCGCGACGTGCTATTAATAATGACTTTCTTGTTTATTCAATTAATTAATGGTATGTATACACGGAAGAAGAAAAACTTTGCTCTATTTTTCCAAATTAGGGTCATTTTCCTGCCTTTTGTGTTAATTATCCACTTGTAATGTAATACGGTTAGGTCAATGCCAACGGTCAATCAAGTTAAATGAAGTCACTTTCCATTATAATAATAATAAAAAAACAAAGAATGGTCTTAGTCATCTAATTATTTGTTTGTATTCTTTTGGGATGGAATTAAGCGTTCGTTTGGGGTTCACCGGAAAGATACATGAAAACCCTTACAAAAATGTACCAGAGTTTTATGGCTTACGAGATGCCTAATAAAATTTTCTTTTACAAAAAAAAAACTTTTAAAGGGAAGGATCTTGTTGGCTTTGGAGTTTAGTTCCTAAGTCAACAAAGTATTTAATGACTTGTATGTGTTCGCAGGTGGGTGCGGGCGCGGCATGCGGCGCGCTGTGGGTGTCGCCGTTGGGAGTTTGCGCGCGCGGCGTCCTGCTCGCGTTGCTGGCGGGAGCGCATGCGGTGCCCGCGTTGCTGCACCCAGCTCTGTTGTTGTCGCGGCCCAGCCTCGACCGCGACCCCTACCGCGTGCGGTACAACGCCACCATTGACTACGATGAAGATCTGCTAGCTATACTGTGGGTTTCTTATGTTTTTATGTGAAGTCATTAATTAGGACACTCAATCTAATTATTAACGCCCATAAATCGTTTTAAATGTTATTATTGGTTGCAATAGTGTGAATAATTACTTATATTTAACTTCCAGGGCCCGCATTCATGGTGGACGCAACATAATAATGCTGTTCTTCATTGTGCTGGCGCTCCTCATTTTTAACAGATACGTACGTATGATGACCATAAACTTTTAATTTAGTGTTTAGAAAACGTAGCTAATCCTGGAAACTTGTGCATGATGCTTCAAAAGAGCAAATATTTCGAGATGTGTGCTTGGACTGACCAGGAATTAGCTTATGGTTGACAGATAGTCAGGTGGACAGACCGCTCATCATCAGTCCGTGCTAATGTTTCCTTTTTTTTTTTTTTTTTTTATGCACAAAAATAGACCCCTGGGGTCTGTCTTAGCATGCCATGGCCTGAGATTTGATCAACGCGCTATTACCAGTTAAGTTTGAATCATATTGATGTAATGTTCTTTCAGCTTACGCTTTATGTTTTTACTGTTCATTGAGTCGCTAATGTCTATAGGTATTTCCATCATTCCGTGTGTTCATAATGCAGGTCGAGTCCCTAGAGCGCGCGCGCCACTCTCGCGGAGAGCGCATGCGCGCGCAGGCGGAGCAGGCAGGTGACTTGCGCCGACGCAACCAGGCGCTCATCCACAACGTGCTGCCACCGCACGTAGCGCGCCACTTTATGGGCGCGCG
This sequence comes from Phlogophora meticulosa, assembly GCA_905147745.2. Classification (NCBI taxonomy): domain Eukaryota; kingdom Metazoa; phylum Arthropoda; class Insecta; order Lepidoptera; family Noctuidae; genus Phlogophora; species Phlogophora meticulosa. The sequence goes on along the minus strand of LR990522.1, from coordinate 10,064,705 downwards.
CCACCATCACCGCGACCTATATAGCCAGAGTTACGCCGAGGTTGGCGTGCTATTTGCTTCCATGCCCAACTTTTCAGGTACAACTTGGCAATTTCTGAGTACTTGATTTGAAGATTTTGCGTCTTACTCTGGGACATCGAAAACTGGATATATTTTTCTGTTATTGTCGACACTTAGCGAGTGAGCATGGCAATCAATGCGTGATCCCTTTCCGTATAGGATTTTTTTTGTTTCATCTGGAGTTACACCTTTTATTATTATTATAACTTGGTAGGTAATTTAATATTTGATTCAAGTTCACGACTAGGTAAGAGTGACAGTGTTTGCTGCAATCAAATTTAAAATAAGTATATCTTACTGTTACTAAATTTACCGTAATGTTAATTGATCAATCTTGAAGGACTTTTATAACCTAATGCATGCATCTTCAACAACACTACTATAAAAATGTAGTTTTCGTGGTTCGCCTTGAACATTTATTATTTCTAGAGATATATTAATGAACCTGTTTAATAAATATTTTTCTGTATTGTTTTACATTAATATGTATGTTATAGATTTCATCTAGTAATTACGCTTTGCCTCTAATTAAAATATTTTAGGTTTGTAAAAGACTATCATGAAATTGTAATTATTTGTTACAGAGTTTTACTCGGAAGAAACTGTCAATAACCAAGGCCTAGAATGTTTACGGTTTCTCAACGAAGTTATATCAGACTTCGATTTGGTAGGTATTTTTAGCTTTACGTTTTTCCTAACATACATAAAAGTTGCGTATGTCGCGTCTACGGTACTAAAAAGTTTATCACAACTGTTTTTTTGATTTGGCAATAGTCGCTTATGTATGTTATACGTTTCGGTCCGTTGCCTCACATAAAGAAGTTCTAACAGACGTTTAATAATGTTGACGTATGTGACATTTATAAAAGAATATTATCATAACCCTCCATATCTTGCCAAGACCAAATTGTCACATTATTTTTTTAAACTAGCATCTATCCCTTTTCAACACTGCACGATGAACTAATAAATTCGTTTTACAAATTGTATTATTGTATTACTGATTGGACTAATGATTCTCTATTTTTCTTCCGGGTACAACATAAATACGTACGGAAACTGCTTTCTACTGTACATGTTGTAAAAGGCGATTGAAGGGCATAGGTAATTACAGACTAGTCGCCAGGCTATAGGTGGCCACATACTTAGTGTTTATATACATACGTAATTTCAATGTATCACAAACTTTCAACAAATTCTAGGGATTGGAAGACATTTAAAAAAATAAATTCTGCTTATCGAAAGTAATATTTTTAATGAAAAAATTACAACAGAAATATCAACAAACTTCTTTTTATTTAACTTCAAAGCTCCCTTACTCTAGCGTCAAATGGAGGTATAAATTTTGGCAGGTAGGGTGCCTACCTCTAACAACCCCTACGCGCTTTGCTACGGCTACGGCTACGGCGTAGCACGCACTGTTTGGGCGTTTAAATGCGTTTCGAAGTATTTTTCAGCTATTTTTAGAAACCCATTCCTTTTTATCAGTTTTCTTTTTTTAGGCTGATACTGCAACTTAAAAACGCCTGCATTATTTGGATATTAATCGAAGTTTTATTTGAATAACTTTCTTCCAAAAACGGTTCCAAGTATGTTTGGTTGTTTGTTGCTTCATTCAATCATTGTGTGGACCATAAATCATGTTAAAGCACTTGCGTACTTTGTACTTGTGCACTTTGTACTTGTGCACTTTGTAATTTATTACATGCATAATGTTTACAGTTGCTGGAAGATTCAAAATTCAGTAAGGACATAATCAAAATAAAAACGATCAGCTCCACATACATGGCTGCGTCAGGCCTAAACCCTACCCGACAAATGCAGGTGAGCTATCAATTAATCATTGGCAATGGGATGTATGATTGATTTACTTTGAACGTATGTTATGCTTTTAGAATACTTATTAGTACTTTTATGCATCTGGGATAAGTTAACAAAATGGCAAGTAACACGTCAATCAATAGTGTCATCTCAGCATCATCTGTCCAGTCTATTCCCAACTATGTTGGGATCAGCTTCCAGGTTAACCGGTTGCAACTGAATACCAGTATTCTACTTGGAGCGGCTGTCTATGTGAGCTCCACAACCCTGTTACTGGGCAACTTGACACAACCATAATGTCAAGTGTCTGTTAATTATTAAATTGTGGATATACAATGCAAATATTTAATTTATTGCCAATTGATTAACCTTCCTTCCTTCCGTACATTTTAAGTTATCGCTCATTTTACTAGATTAACATAGCGATAATGTCATGTCCGTGAATTTGTTTTTGTTTTTACTGCGATAACAGTTGTGTTAAAGCCATTTTATGCGACCGAGTAGAGATTGACGGATGTGATCTGAATTAACGGGACAACTCAAGTTAATAACGGTTGCGGGTTCGATTCCCGCCTTGGGACAAATGTTTGTACGACCTACAAAGATTTGTTCCGGATGTTCTGGGTATTTGCTATGCATAATAAAAATATCTATAGATGTAATGTATTGTATTAAGTATATCAGTCATCTAGTACCCATAACACAAGCTCTGCTTAGCTTGGGGCTAGATGATGCTGTGTGGATTGTCCAGCGTTATTTATTGATTTATAACGTTGGCTAATAAATCGAGCTCCTTCACTTTACCTAAATAACCCGTGGTGTTTGGTGCAGCCGTCAGACGGGGTACTGGTCCGGTGGGCGCACCTAGCGTGCCTGGTGGAGTTCGCGCTGGAGCTGCAGCGTGTGCTGGCCGCCATCAACGAGCAGTCCTTCAATCACTTCGTACTGCGCATGGGCGTCAACCACGGGCCAATCACCGCCGGCGTCATCGGCGCACGCAAGCCACACTACGACATATGGGGTAACACTGTCAACGTCGCCTCTCGGATGGAAAGCACTGGCAAAGCTGGATGTATTCAGGTATGTATCAGTAGTTACATACAATGAAGATTAAGACCAAACTAAGAAAAAAGATATATAATAAAGGGGTTTATCTGAAACGTAACGAGAATTCACATTATTTTTACTAAAGTATAAACAGTTCTCACGTGAAGAGAGATAGATTTCTATTGATATAAAGAGACTTTCTCAAAAATATCGATGCTAACTTTTTTCTGGAGACTTTTGTTGACATATTGATGTCGCGTCTGCCGCAGGTTACGGAGGAGACTTGCGAGATTCTGCAAAGTTTCGGCTACTACTTCGAGCAGCGCGGCCTGGTCGCGGTCAAGGGCAAGGGCCAGCTCATGACCTACTATCTGCAGGGCAAGCGAGACACGCCCACCGGCCCCACGGACAAACACAGCGTCAGTAACACCTAATGTGTACATTTTTATCTAATAAGCTGCCAAATACTTATGTTAATAGCACGATGCAGTAGCAAATACGAACAAGCTGCACTTGAACTAAAAAAATGACCTCCGATGATTTTCATTTTAAAACTATAGTTTAGTTCAGATATAATGATGTTGATTAAGATTGTTCATTCAAAAGGGCATATTAAAGATGTATGGTAATAGAAAAGTTTGTTGGTGGTCCCTTTGGTAACATTACCGAAGACTCCACAAGAATTGGCGTTGTAAGTAAATTAACGTTGTGTGTTCATGCACAAACATCTGTAAACATAACGGTCAGTCAATTATATTTATAGTAACGTAAACGACGGATATTATGACACAATTACACGAGTTATGCCTTCATGACGGATTGTCGACATTGTCATAAGAGGCTTGGTGCTGCCGCGTGAGTGGGGAAGGGGAGGGGGGGGGGGCTTAGGCTGCAGCGCGTGGCGCGGTGGACAGTCTACCCGGACAGGGCGATTTGCCTCTCGTCGCTCTGGACGGGCAGGCCGCCCATCTTGCACGCGACATCAACCTTGCCGACCAGCAGCTGCTGACCCGAAGATCCTATTTCTAATGGTACTTTTACACGGTGTCAGACTCCTTCGCGAGTTCTAATAAATATCTTGTAACTAACTATCTCCCGTGTAAAACAGTGCTTGTGCCATTTTTATAATTTGGTTTTATTTTTAATCTAAATCGGCCCTGACACTATTCAGCGTATTCTTCTGATTTGTTGATTCGCGCTTTCTTGAGAAATTCAACATGACTGAAAAGTATCGAATCATTTTGGTGATCATGTAGATTTCATAATAGAAATAATCATAGTGTTAATTGACATTTGTTGCTGTCCGTATCTTCTTAACTTTATTTTATGTATATATATGAATATTAACCACAATTACTTTAATCACTGGGTAAAGCTTAGATATTCATTTAAACTAAGGTCAATACTACAGTACCTACTACTGTGGAATGCTAGATTAGAAAAGAAAGAAAAATAAATTAGTCAGCGCGCCTCAGCAGACAACGAAACAATACTAAACACAAAAACATAAAAAAAGAAAAATTAAATGAAACTGAAAAGAATAAACACATAAAGTTTGAATTCGGTTCATTAGTGGGTCTCTTTTCGTTGAAAAAATGTGGTTCAATTATTTCAGAAGTTTTTAGACGCATTATACCTAAATTAAGCTTAATTACTAACGTGTTGCAGTTAGATCACACATTAAACAATCAGAAAAAATGTTTAAATTCTGCGGGTACTTTTGCCTACTTATGCATATAGCGGAAATTTAGTGTTTCAACAATCACCTCTAAAAGTTTTTTTTTGCGGAAAGTTGGCAAAACGTAGTTTGTAATAAGTGTAGCCAAATATAGAACGTATCATTCATTCACTGTTTATAATGGAATTAGCATGTTGTAGTCACCCAAGTTAGTACAGTAACTAGCTAAATGTATGGTGTTTTATAATTGCTATGTAATTGTGTGTCATTCATGAATAATGCGATACATGTTTTTATAATATTATTTCATCAAAAGTGTATACAGCGATTTTTAGTGAGCAGGCTTGTCATACTGTTATTTTGATATTGTAAATATTATCGACATGATTGTGTATAGAAAATGTTACTCGGAAACAATTGAATTAGTTAAAGTCTCAGCTCATTGGTTGTCACAACTCACAACTGTAGAAGACAAAAATGTTTAAGAAAATGTTTTTGTAGAGGGTCGTTTCTATTTAACAGTTTCTATTGAAACTTGACGGGGGGCTTGTGGCTAAGTAATAACAGTCTCACGGGTCGATCTTCAAGGTTAAACCACTCTTGCCGAGGTTGGCCCGTGGCCGTGGACTACCCATTACTTACCGAGACACCTCCGTGCTACCGTATGCCCGTTAAGCCGTTGGTCGCGACATAGACAGGCATTACGGGTAGTCAGAAGACCAAAAGTTTTGCCAAGGCGTGTATTGCCCAGCAACTGGGCCGTCAGCCATCCAGTTGCTGGCTAATGAAATGATCTCCAGGTCAGATCGGCAGTCACTTCATGTAACATATTGAAGACTAGGCGGATGATACCTACCAATAACGAAACGGAAAAATCTGTGGTAGTTGTAGTTGACAAGAGTCTTTCCCCCGAAAGAATGTTAAACGACATGATGCAAATTACACAGGACTCATTATTGTGTTACAGACGGAGCCGCCGGTACCGGAGGCTGACGTAGGGGACGCGCTGCTAGCCAACGGCGGCGCTTCTGACACCGGTGACACGCGCCCCGGTGCAGGAGCAGACCGGCCCCTACTGGCCGCCTGAACACGACCCCCGCATTCCATTTACTTCACCAGCTGTACTAATAATTAAAAAGTCATTTTCTTCTCGTAACAATGACATAACTCGGAAAATCAGCTATTTAGTGAAGATTAATGAAAATGCCCTGAAAAGAATTGTAGTAAGTAGTATACAATACGGTTATTATAGCCTTACGTCTGAGTACTATCTCATCTGCAAGTAAGTGATGTGGAGGTCGACGACTGCACAATAAAACTAGTGCAAGCTTGATTACGGCTAAAGTAGCCTATTCATACGAGACTTTAAGACAGCTAACAGTTATCGAAATACAAATATCCAGGGGGAGTGAATCCGCTTGTTTCACACTTTAGTGTGTGTGCTCTCATTTGAAACCTAGTGTTTTCTTTGAGTTATGTCATTGTTGTCAATGGATTAACCTAGTAGGTACGTAATAACTGCATGTGCATATCTATAGCAAGAGGTTAGACAGATACTAGAATACCAGAATATTAATGATTCAACTGTTTTATAGCAGTAAAACAGTACAAGATAATGTACGAGGTACTGTCGTCTTTTAAAAGTGTCCTTCTTGTCTTTGATGTGCTGATAATGGCAGACATGCTGGTATGATTGTTAAGTTATTGATGAAAATCGATGCAGACAGCAGACGAAAGAATGTTAAGCTTCTTAGAAATATTTAGTTTTTTCCATGGGATCCAATGAACGAATGTTTTGCCAGATTCAGCGTATGTCAGCTAGATTTCACAAGGCTTTTCAACAGAACTCAGAAAGTCAGGGATGTGTGCTTTTGCAAACTCGGCAAAGAACCTTCTGGCTTTCGTATGCCTAGCCATTTTGTGAATATACATACATATAAAATGTGTAAATAAAATATGATAAATAAACATAATATTTTATCAAATAATTTATTTCTGTCAACAAATTGGCACTAGTTATTGTTCGAAATATTCAGTTTTTTTATATCAGGCTGTTTTGTGGCTTTGAGTCAGCCTCTCCTTCAAAATGCCGAGAGACCATAAAAAATCTGAAAGCCATTTTTCACATATATTTTTACAAAATATTATGTTTATTTATGAAATTTTATTCAATTTCCCTTGCAAGTGCATCTTGTTGATAAACGTCGGTTGATACGCGTCACTGCACTCGAGGTGGGATTGTAGATCGAGTCGAAGGCGAGGGCGTTATAAAGCCGACAGTTAGACTTTGCCATCTTGTACCTAATAAAATGTACTATTTGTGCTATCGGCCAAACTGATTATAAACTGTCAACAGGTAAAAAAAGATAAATTGTTAAAGTCCAAAAACATGCAGTTATACTTGAGGACGATTAACAATAATAACATAATAGGATGAACTACTTATTTATTATAGGTACGTATACCTGACCTATAGTTAACTTGTGATCCTTGAACCAAGTTTGGCCGGTAACCAAGTAAATATATAATATCTACGTGGAACATTTTCCACACATAGTAAAATTCTAGAAGGATAGAAAATCTTTACAATTGATGTGTGCTTCAATGTTGCTACCTCGCCATTTTAATTACTTGTTGCCAATTATCTTTGGGTTAGTAATAATGAGAAAGTGAATGCTGTCTAATGGTTGTTACGTAAGGTTTAGTATTAAAACTGCTTAGGCCCGTGACGTATATGTCTAATCGCATGAATCCATAACCTACATAACAGCGAGTAATATATATTTATTTGTCTTCAAAATTTAATCTACTCAGGGATTGCCGTTGCTAAAACACTTAATATCATCAATATAACGTTTAATTTAAAAATGTGACGAAATTAATGTGATGTGATCACGACGCGTCATAACTATATATTTTCGACAGGCTCTACTTGTGCAGTATTTAAGGGTTAAATTATAATACATTTGGGAAATAGGACATTATATGTTTATTTATTTTATTATTTATGAACACACAGTAAAATATGTTAGGAAATGACATTACTTACAACGTTTGAGTACAAACACACATTAGTGCGTATCACATGGTATAAATATTATCGGTATCACTGTGTTCTGCCTTGCAAAGAAATGTAAACAATAGTAAGTAAGAATAAGAAGAGAAGAATATAATCATGCGCACGTCTAACATAGATAGGTGCACAGATAATTAATGGAAAACATGGACAAGTAGATATATAATGTCTTATTTCATCAATACGTAATAAGAAACTTAGCAATAATAGATTAAATTTTAAATTATAATTCAGGGTAACTAACATTATCACATCGCAATCAGCACGAATACTATGAGATTTTAAAATGATCTAGCAATACGCAAAAGAAAACATATGTTGGTATGTGGTCGGTATTAAGTACACCTTAAAAGAGACGTATAAACATTAATTGGGATATTTTGCGACTATGTAATACGCAATCATACAGTCATTTGACAACTTTTTACTGTAATTTCACAATTCCCTATTATTATAACTGCATAAAAAATAAGTAATTATTATCTACGTGCTGTACGCGTACCTATACCTAACAGTTTAATGCAATGTTGATCAAATAGTAAGTGAAGCAAGCGCGTAGTTTGATTTTAATATAATTGCTCGTCACATGATAAATTGCTTTATTAAACGCTTTTAAGAATTAACTTCTAATTTAAGATATCATAAACTAGTATCCAAATTTTAGGCACCAACAAGGTGTGTATAATATTTTGCCTTATTAGCCCTTATTTGCCTTATAGCCCGAATAATATTAAAGTTCTTTGTAGGGAATTCCTTAGGGATAGTTTAGATATACCTACCTATATATTTCTGATTCACACCACGTTCGCCTTCACACCTTTCGTACCTATTGCCAATTTTAACAGTGTACAAATTCAGACTGAAATACTTAAACCTATGTGTATTCTGAATTTGGTATGATTTCATTTTTACCATGGCCTCTATCTTAGGTTCTCTTGCTACGCCTCCGCGTTCGCGACCCCTATATCCATGAGGCTGTGTATACAAATTCACTTGTTTTTAAAATAATAATTTGTATGTAGGTACATATATGGCCAATCACTATGTACTGTGTGAGTTTACTGTCTTTACGAAAAGCTTCAACAAGACACACGAAGCTTTCTTAAGCTTTGTTTTTACATTACATAATATGGAAAAGCTTAAAACGTTTAATGTAGCATCTACTTCAACCCCGTGTTATACACATTTTTAACACTTTAAAATCAATAAGTGATAATATTAACACATTTTTATAATTGTTGAAATAGAATCTTGAATAAACTGATACGAATAATGCAGTCATATCTGCACGAGTAAATACAAGTTTCACAATTATATAATACCGTTTTTGCAGTAAATCTTATATAGTTGGTGTTGCCTCATGTTAGAATCTTCATGTATTTAAGTAGCTATATTGTGATATTGATTGTTAGGTATTTAGAACAGTATAGTATCAGTGTCGCTTGAATCTCGTATAGACAAACGCGTCTGGCAGTGTGTAACCAAATATAAGTAGATTATTATGTACTACATACGTACATTTTAGTAATAATAGAATTATAATGTATCATCACTAAAACTGTGCTTTCGCAATTCGCCTAGAATATCTTCTTAGCCTAAGTATTGATTGTGTACTTTTGTATTAGACTATAAAGTATCTACTATAGAATTTAATAGTAGTAGTTATCGTCTCTGGAGTAGGTCCTTACACAGATCTATCATAGATGCATATAATTTAACATACAATGTAGGTAGGTATCTCAGTGGTGATATTATTACTGTAATTCGTATTTAGGTGTATGTAGAAAGATTATTTATTTTCTTTCTCTCTAGTGATATTACCTACTTCCTGTGATTTGTGACTATTAATAATTTTATACATGTTCTAGCTCAATCTTAATCTGGAGGTTGAACTTTTCTTGGCTATAATTTTATTAAATAAAGCAATATCTACATTTCGTGTGTTTATTGTGTGATTATAATGAACCGTGTAATTCAAAATTAATTTTAGTACAAAGCAATTTGTACAGTCTGACCCTACCTGCATCCGTACGAAATCATTATGGGAACCTACCTAACTAGATTTTCAATGTCTCCTTTGTTAAATCTATGCTATAACTAGCTAGTTCTCTCGTAATATATTACAAGAGAACTGGTTATCGTTTTAACACTTAATCAATGATCTCGCACAAAACCGCTTTATTACAGAAACGCAATACCAAGGGAGAACCACACCAATTCAACGATGAACACTGCCTTTAGAAAATGATATTTTACATGCCATGATTGAAAATAAAATGTTATGGCATGACTAAACGTAATTGTAGTCGATAACATAAACAATAAAATGAAATGGCTTTACGGAATGTTTCACAGGTCATTTAGGTTTAAAAAAATATTGTAGATATCTTCTTCTAAACGCGCTATATCTCTCTTTATGGCGGTCCGATACATGAAAATAAAATCTATTAAAAATTCATTTATTCAAATTAGGCTGAGAATCATCACTTTTTGAACGTCAAAACGTTTACATAACACAGTCCCCCTAAACACCCACCCTTCACCACTTCCTAGTGTGTTTACTGGGAAGAAGAAAGGCGGAACAAACTCCACAGCCCATTGCCCAAGAGTTGCATGGGCCTCCAAGCATGGCGGATCTTTGTCGCCAGGATTAGGCGAAAACGTGACCGTGCGACGCCATCTTTCGAGCAAGCATCACATCACAGTCGTAATTTTAATGATATGCGTGCTACTGTACAACGTGCAACATACAATAAATTAAACTGAATTTCAGATAAACAAACTTTGAAAATATGTTAAAAATGGGTTCTGTTGTTTAAACTTTAACACCACTGCTATTTTTCAAATTAAATGTACAGGAACGTTATTTATACATACATATTTATTATACAATATAACTGTACCTTCGACTTAGAATTTTTCAAAATTTCATGGATGATCTCCCTATGAGATGGTTACTGTATTATTATCTATTCGATTTTAGTATACTTGACATATTTACCGCTCGTAACCTAGCCTTGTATTTTTTATTGGTTTTGTCTATTTGTAATTCGTTATCACGCCTGTCAGGCGTCCTGTAACAGTCAACTTTTTTTCCATAATATGCATTTAATTAATTAAATTAAGGCTGTTATATTGACCTTACAATCAGAGAATTCAATTTTATTTATCTGTATACATACTCTGTCTTTAATTAGTGAGTAACATAAGTCAGGCTCCTCTTTCCACCCAACTGCCACAGTGAGCCAGCTACATTTCTAGACCATGAGTGGTCTGGGCCTATTTCTTTCCAAGGTTTTCATTATAATTTTACTTTCTCCCTATCTCCTATTTATTTTCTTTGTTCATGTTTTACCCTAAAAGCCTTATTTGGACTACTACAAGCAATAAAGATTTACTAAATCTGTCCAGCCACTCTCAAATTATACACTTTACCCAGGAAGAACATCATCACTATATTATTATTGTTAGTTATGTAGGTTTTTTGAGAAAAGTAATAAACATAATTGTTATGGAATACGTATATTTTTATCTACTAAATAAGTTATTGAATTACATGGATTATATGGATTCATAGACAATTTCGAAATTCAAATTCATTTTGTGTTTTCTCCTATGTCACATAAACAGATGGGGCGTACACTCAAATTATCTTCTATATACAGTAAACGGTCTTCTAATCTGGTTTTAAACTCTTCTATCCGAGCCTTCCGGGATTCCAGAGCTTCCTTAATTATTTTTGCATCCATTAAAAGAAACATTCGGCCAACAGGTACATAAGTTTTGTTTTCAGGGGTCAATGAACAGATCTCCTTGTGAGTGATTTCTATTTTTTGCAGGACTGTTTTCATCATTTTCATTTCGTGGATCATGTTATGAACGATATTTGGATCACTATTTGGATCACTATCCCCCATTTTCACCTCCAAAATACGACACTGCAATACAAAGATGAAGTGAGGTTATAAAACTATTGATCGTCTGAACCGAACGAACAGATCTTTTTTATTCTGGTAACCCAGGTATAATAGGAATAAGTCAAGTCTTTTTTAGGGTAACATTAGCACTCTGTTGTTGCCTGAGTTTTGAAATATGACAACATATGCAAAATATATGCATATCTTGCAAATAAAGTAAACATATTTAGGTAATGTATTTCAGTATGTACAGAGGCCAGCACATCAAGCTACCCTAATTGGTCAAATAACTTTGACAGTTTTTCAACTTTATATTGAAAAAATAAGGGTCATGTTCTTGTTAATGAAAAACTAAATGTTAAGCAAAAAACTACCTTAAATCACACAAACAACCATTACACAAAAAGTATATTTGGGTATACGCATGACATTCTGACGTTACTAAAATTCTGCACCCTGAGTAATCCGCACAGTTAATATATACGGAGTGTTTCTTTTTTAGCAAGTATGGGTAATTTCCTTTCTTCTGGTCATAGAGAAAATGGTGAAAGAAATCATTCACTCAGTTGACAAAAGTGGCATTAAAATAATCAAAATCAAAATCGCACACAAGCTACATCATATAGCAATCATTGGCCTATAGTTCCAATTATCAATCACTCTTCGAAGTTAATTAGCTTAAAAAATCTTTATTTATTTCGAACCTAATAAGTTTATTAATTAAAAAGTCAACACAAGACCGGTGTACTGTACGCCTCATCATCGAGTCCAGGAATCAATGTTCAATGATTTCCTTCATACGCTTGCTGCCACATATATGGCTGGTGGAGGTTAGAATGCTAAAAGTACAACCTGGGGTTTCTGGCTGATTACAAAAAGAAGCAGATAGTTGAAAAATACTATAGATTATAACTTACTCAACGTATTTACGACATGAGAACCATCTTATTGACCTTCAGACTTAAACACCTAATGTCATCGAATTCTTTCTTACTAAACGAATATCAGAATTGTACATAACAATAATCTTGCCTGAATAGCATTCGGATCAAACATCGTTGTTATGCATACTGAGCACCACAATCAATTGGAAAGAGCCACATGAGACGGTATATAATCTTAAAACTGATTGCGAATCCTTCCAAAACTTCATACTGGAAGAAGAAGAATTCCTTTTAAAAGAACGAAAGATGTAGAAAAAGCAGCTTGGCACGCCACTAAAGAAAATAACACTTGGAACCCCATTTCATACATCTAAAATATCACTCAAAAACAGGAATACACACAAGAAATACGGTATAAGGTGGCGGTTAAAAGAAGACTGACAGAATTGGGATACAAGCAGAAATGCAATGTAAAAGGACTCTTAATAGAACAGAAAAGAATTTGAATAACATTAAAATACCACAACACAATATAATATCAAGGGTGTTTCACCTCACAAAGCAAATGATTATTGTCTCTGGAAAATCACTCAACCATTTACACAACCATTTGCCCAGTTCCCATTCGACAGTTTCAATGGTGTTCCCATTGAAACTGTCGAATGGGAACTGGGCAAGGATACCTGCTGATAAAACTGAGCTACTCGCCCAATACCAGAAGAATGTATTTCAACGAAATGAACCAACGAAGTTCTTGAAACGTTTTTAAGAATTTCATATTTCGGTTCGGTTGCAAAGTTGCCACCTAACGGAAACATGGAGAACTATTCAAAACCTAAAGCAAAAGAAAGTCCCAGGCTTTGACATGATAATATCAGAAGTCCTTAAACGTCTACCCTTAGAAGGAATTGTTCTATTCACCATAGTCTTCAATTAAATAGCTATTATCCTTGTATCCGAAAAATCACAATCCCCTGGCGAAACCTCAGCGTAACCATAGACCAATAAGTCACCTTAATTTGTTGTCTAAACTATTTAAGAAATTTCTGCTTCACCGGTTGTTACCCACAACATCATTTGACAAAATAAGTTTTTTCTGGGCTCCTGTTTGAATGCATACATTCATACATACTCAAAAACACCAAAATAACAATTTTTATGTTTTGAAGTTTGTCTTTGTCAGTTTTATCGATCTTACGAGCAGCAAGGGGTAGAACTTTGATCAAAACGGTAGCAAATTGCATATAGCTCGCGCAGGGTACAGTAATGAGTTTTTACTGGTCTATCACAGCTATCACAATTGCTCTTGTGTATTACTGACTTAGAAAATGGCGAGAAGACAGCGAATTAAGTTGATTATTCATACTGTTTTATTTGCGACTAGTTGTTGCCCGCGCCTTCTTTGTCTACTTCGTGCGCATCGATTTCATGGGTTTAACTTTTTTAATAATTAATTAATTCTCTACAGTAAAAGTAGCCTCAGTTACTCCTTATATCATCAGCTATTTGCCAATGAAAGTCTCGTCAAAATTGGGCCAGTGTTATCGGAAATGAAAAACTATCAGACAGGCAATAAACCAAAAAATATTTTTTTGTTACCTTATTAATATAAATTCAAGAAAAAGCGGTTATTTTGAAATTACAAGCAGACACTCCGACTTTCGGTATCTCGGCTCACTAGTGCAAAGTGACGGAGGAATAGATCGGACTGTCAAACACAGAATAAACACAGGGTGGATGAAATGGCGGCAGGTAACGGGAACAACTTGCGATTCCCACGTTCCCCTTAAATTCAAAGGGAAGATCTATAAGACAATGATTAGACCTGCTGTTTTGTATGGATCAGAATGTTGGGCCACAAAAGGAATGAATGAAAGGCAGTTGCATGCAGCTGAGATGAGAATGCTAAGGGGGATGTGTGGTGTTACGCGAATGGATAGAATAAGAAATGAGTATATAAGAGGAAGTCTGAAAGTGGCGCCTGTGACAGAGAAGTTGTGTGGAAATCGGCTGTCATGGTATGGACACGTGAAGCGAAGGAATGAGGATCATGTTGTGAGGAAAGTGTTGAGTATGAATGTATAGGGTTACAAGGGTAGGAGACCCAGGAAACGATGGATGGATTGTGTGAAAGTTGATATGGCTAAGAAGGAGGTGACTTCTGAGATGACGGGAAATAGAGATGTATGGAAGAAGAAGACATGCTTTGCCGACCCCAAATGAAATTGGGATAAGGGCAAGAGGATGATGATGATGAAGCAGACACTTCAACTTTATATTCTTGTATAGATGAATTTAATCAACTAAGAACAAATATTTCCTTTGGCTTCAAATTTAAAGCTTTGGAAGCCTAAATTTAAGCACTTAAAATTGATTAGGGAAAAATATTAAGAAGCTTTTTTAACTGGCGAACTCAGACGTCACAACCAGCGGACCTACCTCGTTTGTCAAATGATGATAAGGAGATTAGAAGTTATGAAGGAACAGATTATCATACATATATACATACTAACATACAAACACACCGGTCAAAATCATAATCTCGCCCACGTAGTTGTGTAAAAATGGCAACCTCACTTTGGCTGTGTTAATTACTGCAAAACTATTCTAGTAGGTTAGTAACTAAAACTCAACATCTAAAAAACTAACGAACTTATTCATGTCTATGTTTGTAACTTGCATACTGAACTAATAACTGTTATTATCAATTGATCTGAATTCTTATTATTATAACAGAACTGTCTAATGCTAACTGTCTGACTATGCTGTGTTTGAAGTTGAAAAATAATGCTTCATATACTACGGGCTCTTCTGGACCGATTTAAAGATAGCATGGTAGCCTATTCAGAGGAGCAAGGAGAGCGTCTTCACCAATACTTTGAATGACGTCACCAAGGGGATCGAGCATATGTTGGGAAATTACTTTTACGGTTTAATATTGCCCGAATTTTCCCGGAAAAAGGAGAGTATCACTTTATCACCAAAAATAATCATCGCTATACTGCAATCTGTTATTGTGAAGCTATATTTGAAATATACCAGACTTAATGTACTTGGCAGGTATCTGAGCCATCTGAGGTTTGTATACGACCTGGTTTTGTTATCAGAGACACGCTACCAGCTACAATATATGATCGAGTCACTTGATTCAGTTAATGCCGAAGTGGGTTGAGAATTGAACATTAATAAGACTATGGCAATAACTATCTTCTTTTTGGAACAAACCACTGGAATATACAGAATATTATATATATCTAGGGAAAAAAACAGTTTTGACAAAAATAGTAACGCATCAGAAATGTGAAAAAGATACTACAAAATGTCCTGGAGCCCAAAGTATCATGTCAATAAATATCAAAGCAAAAGTCATGAACTACATTCAAAAACTCAAATGTGCGCGGGCCATGTAGCAAGACTTACGGCCCAGAAATGGACTGTTATAACGACACTGTGGAGCGTTTCACCAGGTAAACGTAGAAGAGGTAGACCATTGACGCTGGGAAGATGAAGGGAACAAATAAGTGGCTTATTGTGGACCAAAGTAGCACAAGGCAGGGGAAACATGGGCATCTTTAGATCTTTCATTACCGTACAGGGGTTCTTGCAGACCAGGATATACTAACACAACTAACCATACTAATAACATACCATTAAGTTAAATTTAAAGAGACAGGCATAAAAACCCGCTAGCAGTTTCTAGGGCCAAGGTGGTGCAGAAGTTGTAGGTATAGAATCATTACTCAGAATTAGGTAGCCAGAATGACCTCTACCATATTACAGAAAAGAACGAGAGATATAAATAAAGGCCTTTGTACTCCGTCAATTGAGCCAAAGCCAAGTACAAACGCGCACATAAAAACTAACACATATGTTTATTGATCTGGATTTTGGCGAAAACGTTTGGGGCACTTCAAGACATGTTATAGTGGGTCTTGAAAGAGAAAGCATGTCCCAGGAAGTATGTAACTTTTATTCGGGCAACATACTGTTGCAACAACTACTTGGCAGCACCGAAGAGTTCAGTGTGGCTGAAGGCTTGCACCAAGGCTCGGCTTTAAGTCCTTACCTCTTCCTGCTAATTATGGATGCTCTGACATCGGACATACTAGAACAGACAAGTTGGTGAATGCTGTTAGCAGACCACATTGTTCATGTCTGTGAAGATGGAACTGAAGTCAGTAGGAAATGGGAGTGGAGTATATTGGCTTGGCTGCCTGCTGCCGACCGGCTCCGACTTTCAGCATCTTAGTTCACCTTGGGAAGCGATGACGAAATAAATAGAAATGTAAGGCACAGAATTAACAATAGATAGTTGAATCGCGGCAGGTCACGGGAACAATCTGCGATTTCCGCATCCCCTTGATCTTAAGGGGAATATTTAAACAACAAGGGTTATACGCGTTTTTTTGTTTCGATCAAAACGTTAAGCCACAAAAGGGATAAATTATAGCATGCAGCTGAAATGAGAATAGTAAGAGGGATGTGTGTGATGATAAAAAATAAGGGCAAGAGAATGAATATGACAATAATGTCAGTTAACAAGTACATATATATACGAGTAGTATGTCTCTCTGTTGTCATAGCTATGTTTAGTCTCATTTTCGAAAGGTTTACTATTTCGATATAAATATAAATATTACGACGAGGCTGAAAGTCATGCTTTGTCTGGATTTAAGTCAAATGATTGGTTTCCCTATGTTGCAAATTGGTGCGTCATTATTTTTGATTTTGTTGATAGCGTTGAATATAACATTCCAATAGTAATTATTTCCAAAGAAATCTAGCAGACTGGTGACTTTACTAAATTGTGCAATGTACCTTTATTTTTAGGAGTAATGGCATAATTCAATTGTAATTGAATAATGTGAGTAAATGACTCGTAAATATCTTATTTAAAGACCAAATTTATTAATTTACAAAATCTATTACATAAAAAGTAAATTAGTAAAGGAAGTTGAGTTATTGTCTTGATTACTGTTAATCTATTAACTAGGCTATTACTAGATAATATGGTGGTAAGGAAAACTCGTTAGTTAGTTATAGGATTTGAACATAGGCACTGATAAGTGATTAACTTTCACGAATTAATTATTAGGATTTTAAAACACTATAGGTATGGTATACTCTTTCCTGCATGATATTATCACTATCTCTATAGGTTTAACTTAGGTATTCTAAAATAGAGAAACAAAAGTTTTAGTGATCTGCTAAGGGCAACAATGTTTTTATCTTTCCAGATAAAATATGAGCGATCATGGGGCTAGCCTTTTCCCAACTATGTTGGGGTCAGTTTTCAGTAGAACTGGATGACTTCTCGCCACCTCATTCTGGGCCTCTACGGTGCCGTCCATCTTTGGGCACTCATTGTGTGGAGAAAAAACCAACGGTCACAGTGTATCGTAGTTGTATTCAAATTAAAAAAAAAATTGTCCCACATTAGTAATTTCTCCTGTATCGTGGGTGCGTTTACGTACATTCAAACTCACATACACAAACAGCCAGACCCGGATACAACTACCTGTAGACCGTACAAATATTTATTCCGT
Source organism: Phlogophora meticulosa (assembly GCA_905147745.2). Lineage (NCBI taxonomy): Eukaryota > Metazoa > Arthropoda > Insecta > Lepidoptera > Noctuidae > Phlogophora > Phlogophora meticulosa. Next base: position 10,046,676 of record LR990522.1, on the reverse strand, counting down.
GCGGGAACTGAACCCACAACACGCACTGCAGTAGTAAATCGCTCAGCCACTGCGCCAACCGTGCCGTAAAAGAGTGTGTGTAACGTAAGTGTAATTTAATGTAAAGTCACAATGTAAGTTTGCCCAATGGACACAGTAAAATGAATAATAGAACAAAAACAAAGAAAGAAGGAGCATAGATATTCTATAAAGGTAGATGAGTAGTATTATACATATGCATACTGTGAGTTTCATAATATTGTCCAATGAACACCAAGGCCCATGCAAAACTAAAGAATAAGATTTTTTTAAATACAATTTAGTGTGGTGGTTTTTGATGACTCGAAAATTGATGCACCTGCTGACATTTGCTAGCAGGCTATTATTCTTACCTACGTCACAAAGACGTTTTCATCTACAAATATATCTTATTACATGACTCAGTTTGACTTTTATATTAAGTAGGGAGTATCTTACAATCCTCGAGGATTTATTTCATGGTGGGCGTTGCTTGGCAATCGGGTTTTCATGGTGGAGTACCTGGGTATCAAAATAAGCGTCCAGCCCACCAGCCTGGCAACCCTGGAGTAACTGACGCTTGTGGTTTCCCTAACTTATGTATTTTAATTACTAAGATGATGATACCTTACTGAAATCAGTTCATAGATATACCTTCTATTCTTGGTAGGTACTGAATATCGGTTTAAGTTTCTTATCTTCTCCTTAAAGTGAAACCAAATTTAAATTCAGGGTTAGCAACGCTGTATCGCAGTAGGTACTGAATTTCATTACTTAGGTACGTGAAATAAAATAGGTTTAATAAAAAGTTTAACTCTTGTATGCTTATTCAGAACCGATGTGAAATTATCAGAAGATGGCCAATCCCACGCATTGCCGTTTGTTGCAATTGTACCTTTCAATCAAAATAATTATTGCACTCTCAATGGAGATCATCGTGAGAGTTGGCGCGCCTACCAACTCAAATCCAATGTGTTTGCGCAATGGGGCACCCATGAGAATGCTATGATCAAAAATCAAAGTTTAAAGCAAAGTAGCTATCGTGTATTTCTGTTTGTCCTTTTAGTTTTTCTGACGACGCAATAAATTTAGATGTGGATTTTACCATTACTTACAGACTTAATTAAGGCGGGTTTGTGTGTATACCTAATCCTTTAATATAAATAGAAAAAAATGGAATGCTTTGACGTGTCGCCACATCAACCAGATAGCACCCGTGTGAACCATGGCAGGGCCTAGTTGCGTAAAAAATGTAATATTTTACTAACCTAAACATGCTTCGCCAAGTTTAAAAACTAACGATATTCTGATAATAATCTCAATCGAGGGATGCACTTAGAATTCACGTAAATTGACTTTGTAAGCTAACAAAGTTCGGGTCAATTGAAGGTAGTTTAAAAAATTAAACAAACATTATGTTACTGTTACTGGCCTCTGTCCTTATTATCATTACAAAAGGTTACTTAAATCGAAAGTTAGAAAAATACTGGTGGCTCACCATTACCTAGTAACAGAAATAATATGAGTGAATCCTAGTGTAGAATTGACTAGCTTCTAACAAGATATATTCTCTGATTTTAGTACCCGCATTGATTGAAAATAAAGTTACATATTTCATTCTATCCTATTCTATTCTGCCCGCTACAATTCCACGTGGATTTTGGAATATTGCACTTTGCACCCATCCATTATATTTCACCATGAAGTTAAAGGTAAAACTAAAGAACTGTATGTAGGAAAAAAAGTGTCCATCTCGCAACGCAACTCACCTAACCTAATGTAACGTGAGCACAACGTCGCATCACCGACCATTAATTAATTTATAATTATTGCGTATTCTCTTATTTTATGTCATCTGTTAAGCCGTACAACTAATTAACTACATACCTAAAATATGCGCATTTTTTTTGTTCCTGAATGTCTTTGTGTCTTAAATATAAATTTAATATTATTATATGTTATATATTGCCGAATTTTTATAGAAGTACTAAACACCATCGTTTTTGCATTGTGTTGAGCCATATATTTATCCATTTATTCAGCGCACACTGATAAAGCAGCAAATCGCTTAATTTTTATTTCAACTTGATTTATAAATATGTATTAGTCCACATATAGAAGTACCTTAGGACCGGAATATAATCCTATGAAACTCGACGATAGTGTAGCTTCCTGTATGTAAAAGAATTTTCCTAATCGGATAAGTACTTTTTTTTTCAGAGATAACCTTTTAAAAACGTGTAAACAAAGGAACAATCCAACAATTTTCCCCCTTTATACATAGTATTATTTTAAATCTAGATTTATGGCAGTTTTTTTTGTCAACACCGGTAGATAACGTAATTAAATTATGATTATATGTATACCATAATAACGTTTAAATGCCTGAATTCTCAAGAATGAGCAAGAACAATCACGTTGTATTGCAATAGATGTAATAAAATAATGCATCAACACAAGAGTTCATATGCAGGTGTAAAATCTTTAGTAATGCGTAAATCGATGATTTGTCTTCATAAAATTGTATAACACTTACATAATGTGTGTTGTATTTTATTATATATTTTCTGGCGCAACTAAGGATATCTAAGAAATATGACTGATTACGAAAACGTAGTTTGCTACTGGGGCCCGTACATGCAGATGTACTGCAAGTCCTGGTGATGCAGGTGATTCACAGCTGATGAGCGCGAAGGGTGTTGGCAGAGGTGCGATCGCAGTGGGCGAGCGGGGCGGGCGGGGCGCAGATTGAGGCCACTATTTAACCGCACGACGGCCGCGCAACGACCTGTTGTGATCCCGTCATGGCGCGCTACGCCCGTGTCGCTACTCTGGCCGCGTGTCTCTTGTTCGCCTGCGGTGAGTCCTAACCTTTATCTTACGCATCCAGACACCGTCCATCTCGTGACGTCACGGGTGGTTCGAAATCATATCCGCACATCTTCCAATAATTTAGTGATTGCGTCAGTACAGTGTCGCACTTAGTGAACAGTGAAGTTGCCCGTTCTCGACAATCGCGAGATAGACTGTGTCTCCGCAGAGTTTACCAATGAATGCAGCCGACCGCGATCGCCTTGCATCGAACGACCAAAGGACATCAACGCACAGTGACTCGAACCCTTCAAGGATAGTCACTCACGGCATGTCACTAACGTGTCTCATGTATCTTTGTACATTGGCGTCGGTGTTGTGAAAACAAAACATAGAATTTAGCTAATTTCGGTAATGTAAACGTTTCAATGTTGCGAAAACAAGTAATTAGTTGTATATGAACTTTCCGTAACAGTCGCTGAGCATTCGGTACATCGAGTCTTACTTTGATGTTGGAGAACGAGGTTTGAGCAGGTCTAGAAAACTGTGATGAGTTGAGGACAAGGTTTTGTGTTTGATAACTTTATCTGAGTAGGCTGTCATTAGGACGTGTTTAGTTGAACTATTGGTTAGCACCTGCTGCGGCTGCGCTGCGGTTGCGGAGAACTTTCACATTCGTTCCGTGTTGCGCTACGCCTGGCCGGTGACGTCAGACTCTGCATAGTGTCGAGGGCAGCGAGCCTGCTACGACGAGGCGACGTTACATGAGCTGGCCCTATTGATTTCTCGAAATTTACATTTAGGTCGACGACTTATGAATATGCCAGGCGTGTAACATAAATGTCAGATATCACCATTAGCGTTATTCTAGCTCGTTGGCTCGGCGACGCTCGATTCAAGACGAAAAGCTGCACAATCTCCTTCCTCGTAATGTTATCGTAGTTGAAATGTTCATGACGCACTATAGCCTTGTAAAGGCAACAATAATGTTCTGGTAAAGTTAAGTTCGGTTTAGTGAGAAAATTACATTTTATTTGTGCGTGACTGTTTATTTTTATAAATGAAGATTTATTTAGATCTTCATCCATATACTACATTGTCACGAAAACCAAAATAACGATAAAAGAACGAGACAGAATGCCTATTTCAAATTTAATTTTTTTTTGGGAGGTTAGGGTGTACCCTCAAAAAAGTAAAAGTACATCTGAAATATTTATTCTTTTCCTATTTGAGTACCGTACGTTAAAGTTCTCGTTAAGTCACAAGTATATCGAGATTTTACGACAGTAGTAGGTTTGTTCTTTACCACGCTATGTTTCTCGACTCGATCTTATCAAACGCAGTGAAATTATATTATAAACTGTAGGACTCATTTAATTATTGATTAATTTGATAGTTTCAAATATTGTGTAATAAAAATCAGGCTAGTAAGATTTTTTCTTTATCTTCACAATACTTGACTTGAAAGCTAGAAACTGTAAACACAATTGGTTTCATTTAGCTTTTCAAAACTCACCAAGTAAAAGAAATTAATTTTGCTAGATTAAGTAAGATTACTATTACTATGAATCTTATTGTACGTATTGTATTGTATTATTAATAGTTACGGTGGTCCTCGTTACACACATAGTTTAAAAAAAAACTATAATAATACTAATTATTACTATACGGATAAAGCAAGTTTGCTAATTTTTGTTTCCGTACACACATACGTGACATATTTATGGTGTTCAGGTGAGATAGCTTAAATGGCAAAGAGTCGCACAGTTCACGTGAACTACGAGTCATGTTCTCAAGGGCGTCTCCAATAATAGCTTCCTTTCAATTATTATAGAAATAAACAATAAATTATTCAATTTAACCTTGAATATGCGAATATTTACAATTGATAGTTCACTTAATTATGTTTGATAGATCATCTTAATGTGCAAACAGTGTGATTTATTTGTTTGCCTTAACTTGATAAATGCATAATTCGCTTCGAAAATCGATTTTATAATTGACTGGAAAATTAATTAGAACCGGGACATGAGCGGTCGTTATTAAGTACTTACAAGCGAGTGAGTTTTATTCAATAATTGAATAACTTTGACTTTAATAAATTATTGCTATATTCTTATTCCTTCTTATTGGTAAACCAGTTCACTGCACGAAGCAGACAATTAAATAGATGGAAGGTGGTTTATTAATAACTTGATAATATCTTAACTTTCATTTTATGCGGAAATTATAACACAATATAACTACATCGCATACCTCCGAGATACAACTGTTGTGATTAAAAAGATAAATTGCTATAAAACATTTGATTAATATGATGACCAAATCACACATTATATAATTATTTGTAAGGCTCGGTAGTGATACTTTATATCAGTTACCTGCTTATGGTAGGTTTCCAGATCTTTAGGTCTCTAGGTCAACTCTGTTGCGACACAACCACGTGAGATACATAGACAGGCTCCGAACAACTCGATATTGTGTCGAAATAACATCGCATAATACGACTGTGCGCCGATTAATTTAACATTTGAATGAACTACTTAGCTTATATCTAGTTTTGTAAACGTTCACGTTCATGGTTTACGCTGGTTGAGCAAAATTTAAGTTACACAAATTTTCTAAAACTGATGTTGCACAAATAAGTAAAATAAATAATCGGCTAGAGAACAATAAAGGAAGTTTTTTTAGTGAAAATGTTCATGTTACATCCTTTAAGTCCGCTGTTCATCCGTCAGCTTGCAGTCACTGTAGATAGGTATGCAATCCACTCCACGCAGTTATATAAAATATGTTTAAGTGAATGTTGGAGTTGCTTAATTTATTTGCCTATCACATAACACAAGTTTCATTCGTTGAGCTTAATCATTTCACATTATGTGCAGACATGCATGTGCTAAGTGACTGAATTTATATATTCTGCTTGCCACCGTAGCAATAAAATGTGGTGACTATGTTGTAAATGTATTTCATCACAAATTTATGAAGAAATGTACAATACGGCAATCACGGCCTCGGTCAAGTTTAAGTATAGTATTAATGTAGTTCACGTTGCAGACACTAATGTATTTGTAGCACGTACTAGTACGTCCTTTCTTGTTTGGACTTTCCAAGTTATTCTCAAATTATTAAGGAGTCATATCTCGAGACAAAGAGGAGATTGGCGCACCTTACATAACATCTTGTGTTGATTACATCGAGGAGACAAAGTGAAACGTGAATATTGATCGCGAGCCCCAGAGGTCGTCGTGATCGCATATGAGTGACGCCGACAAGGTGAGCTCTGTTTACTTCCGCGTACGGAAACGCCAGTCTCCCGTTATTACTAGTACACTTCGCTTGAAGGGAGTGCCGCAGAAGGAAAGTCGAGTGGTGGTGCTAAATATTCATAAGGTCGGCCGTTGGTATTCCAACAACGCGCCCGGTCGACGCCCGAGCTGCTCGCATACCTTAATACCTAGTTGTTCCCACATTCACGGTTTATTATTCAAACAATAGTCAATTCAGAGGATAGGGTATCGCTCCTGAGTGACGAGTTTGATGACAATATTCTTAAATTCTTAAGCAATCATGTACGTGGAAATATCAATTACATTTAAATAAATAATACGATTGTAAAAATAAATATCTAAACTTCACAAATAACATAAATAATTTTATGAAAATATTTTTCAATACAAAAGACCTCAACGCGCTCTTTTGGTCCGTATAAAAAGGTGCTAAAACTTAAGACTGATTTATATTGGCATAAATAGAGACTTGAGTTTGAAAATTGGCATGTTTACTTAATTGTTAAGTTACAACTTAATTGGAAAGGTTCTGTAGTAGTACACACGTTCTTTTTTAAACGTATACATTTTCAATATTATTATGTAAACGTAAATCAGCGTAAGATTATTCTAACCAACATTTCTATATTGTAGCGGTTAATTGATCAAGTTAACTTATTGATAGTATATTGTAATCACACACGTGGTAGATCCGGGTCAAAGAGAACTAGTTAGACAGTTTTGACACCTCAGCAACATCGAACAAATAAAATAATCATTTTAGGCAGGTATCACGTTTGAATACACTTGCCAATATTAAAACTAAAATTAGATTATAAAACTGGTTTAGATAAGGTGATATTTTTGCAAAAATTAGATTGTAGGTATAATCCGGGCGCCATTTTTAAAATAATAGTGTGGATTGACTACTAAATTAATGTAAGCAAAAGTTAAGACCTTGAATCGTAATACTACGAAATCTTATCTAATTTGTATTAATTATACCGAAAACCGATTTATTGTGGGCTTTTCTGAATTGTCTTTTCAAAGAATCGAAGACAAATGAGCAATCGGGCTGTAATCAGTCGAGTATTTTGTGTTACATTATCGTAACAGTTGTTGCCAAAGCTGTTACTATACCAAACAATGAAAATAATTAAACTATTTTTGTGCATACACGCTAGCATGTCGTGTATTAATCGAGCTATCAATTGCATTGGCAGCGTGCAACATCTAACCCACATAGCTCGCTTTATGAACAATCATGCACCGTGACATGCGCCACTTTGACTTCTCGTGTCTCTAAATAATCTTTGGTAAATTTTGGAATAGGAGCAAGCTCCGAGGAAGGAGACGCATTTCATTATTCATTATATTTTAAATATATGATTCTTTTCCGTTACTGCAGCTTTGGCAGCTCGATACTAGCGAGATAGTTAGATAACGTTGGGAGAGCTCTGTTTCCTAGTGTTACGTGCTGCTCGCTGCTCACACGGCTCGCATGGCTCGCACGCGCTCCTTCAGCCGCTCGCAATACACGTCTTTCTTATTGCCTTTGTAAACATTACCCAAGCTAAGTACACGATTGGCAAAAAAACGACAACGTCGACGCATGACGCATGATTTGATGAGAACCTTTGTAGACACAATTAACTGTGTCAGAACATCCTATGAACTGACACGTATGCAACCTGCACGATAGTTAATCATTTATCTTTTGATGCTCATGTCATTTATTATATTTGAACGGTCAATTAAAAATATCGTAAGCATTTGAAAAAACTGAGTGGTTTCACGATTTTATTCTACATTCGGACGAAAATAAAAAAGGTTAGCGGTTTCAGCGCTTTATTCCTTTAAGCCATAAGCTTCGTTTATTTTTGTTGCAAATAGACATTTGAGCACCTTACAGTAATTTTTATTTAATTTTGAATGAATTTCGTCGTAATTGAAAACGCAGGAGGTTCCTTTACGTGGCTGTCGCTGTCTTGGGCGACAATGTATAGCTGCAGAGTAAAGTCCTTTGCGATTTTAATATCACGAGGCTCATCATAGTTTCGAATTCTTTTATGGTAATTGTATTTTATAAATAGGCACGTCGTCAAGTTTCCTGGAACGCGATGATGATTCAAGGAAATCTACTATTCCGTAACCTTTCTGAATTATAATAATTTCGTCAGCCTAATCGGCACACAAATCAAATGCCATGTATAATGTACAATTTTGTATAGACAGAAGACATAGAAAGAGTCGTCCTTGTCGCTTGCCCAAGCGCTGACATTTCAAAGCGAGTCAAATGTCACGAGCGCTCACCCCACCTTTGGCATTTAGACATTAGTAGTATTTTCAAGTGACATTTCGGTCGTAATACCGAAAAAACGGTAAATGGTGAATGTAGGTGATTAGCCACGTGTTGTTATGTAAATCTAACAATAACGTGAATGATGATTAATAAAAATAAGAAACAATTATGAATCCTTTTCATACTTCCGGACTTTAGTTACGCAGCAAGTGTCGTCAGTTTCTCAAAACGATATGATAATCAGGAAATTATGAAAATTTGTTCAATGTATGTTTTATTTGTTTAGCGAATGTCGAAAGTCACCGATTGCGGCGGCAGGCTGACGAAACGCCAAAGAAAGAAGACAGCTTGGAGGTAGAGCTATGCAAGGACAAGGACGCCGGCGAGTGGTTCCGTCTGGTGACCGGCGAGGACGACAACTGTCGCGACGTCATCCAGTGCACCGCCTCGGTAAGTACCTATACATACGAGCTACACTTTTACACACGCATTCTTTTGTGAATATGTTCTTATAACTTTATAACCAACAACAACTGGAATGCAATCTACCTTAAAACTGGCTTACATTGAAAATAGGTACGAAAACGGTTATTATGAAAATATGACTGCCATTTGAATACTTGATTATTTAATAGTTACTTAGTTTGGAATTTCATTACGAGTGCAAATAAGGCAGTATTATTAAATTTACGCGAAGCGCAATAAACGTTAGAAATTTGTCCTCAATATAAACAACAGAGCATTGCGTATCAGTGTGTTGCGTTCTTACAACATTCAAGGTAATGTAAGAACAGGCCGCGCCGCGTCTCGCGTCGCCGGCCGGCCTATACCGCACGGTCGTAATAATGAAAATTGTTATAATCGTTCGGTTGTTAGAATAGCCCCCGGATGTCTCAGTACTGGAAACCGCTCAGTCAGGGACAACATACATTGTATACATTACTGTACTATGACATTTTAACAATTTTTTCATACCGTAAACAATATTCCAGCATTGTGTTGTAAATGTAATATTTAATTTATGTTGTTGACTGAGGTAACTTTGAGGTTACAACATAATTTAGAATTTGCTTGAGACCTGACTCAAGCTTTTGCAACAGTTTAAAGGATTTGGTTCTATGTAGGAATGAGATAACGATAACGAAGTGAGGTGGTATATAATTCATAATTTATATTTCTCTAACAGGGTATCCAAGCCATCCGTTGTCCAGCTGGTTTATACTTCGATATCGAGAAACAGACCTGTGACTGGAGAGACGCTGTTAAAAACTGCAAAATAAAACATAAAGAACGTAAAGTGAAACCTTTGTTGTACACCGATGAGCCGTTGTGCCAAGATGGTTTCCTCGCGTGTGGAGACTCCACCTGCATCGAGCGTGGACTCTTCTGTAACGGTGAAAAAGACTGCCCAGACGGCTCCGATGAAAACTCTTGCGGTATGTATCTTAGCATTATCTTTACGGATTTTCCTGACCAAACATGTTGACTTTTTCTAGCCAGTTGGTTAATATATTGAATCTAATCTAAAATATTTTAAGAAACAAATGAACTTGAATGCCCAATCCACAAATAAGAACTAGCTCGTGAGGCGTGACAATCGACCTGCCTGAAGTGCCAATCTCTTGGCCTAAAAAAACATCTCAATGTTATATCTTTACACAAATGGGTTCTTTATTTAATTAATTAACCTTTGGCTTTATTCAAATTAGACACACCATGGAATGTGTGGGTTTAGGTAGAAAGCTCAGCAGTAAATAAATATGGCCTCACACAACAACAAGTTAGTCGGTATGCATCGTTTCACTTCGGCCACGATTCATACAATACAATTCTCTGCTGCGCTGTATACTTGAAATCACTTTGAATTGTAATTATGTAGGTACGTGACAAGGATACAAAACTCCATTCACCAAACCGCGAAGACCCTGGTCTGTTAGTGTGACATAATACTTCTAGCTCACGTCTTCGAAGTAAATGTATGTGCATCTATATCTATATATAGTATCCAAAAAAGTCTCGTGTTGTGTGTGTAGGTTTCAAACTACCACATTGGTCATCTACGAAACGAAAGACCGTGTCGTTTTATGATGTGCAACATACATTCGACATTAGGGTGATAAAGCACTTCCATGGGAGACTATAAGAAGAGCACAGTATTACTGAATCAAAAGTGAAATCCAGCGCGTGTCAGCTGTGTCGAGTGATTTGACCAAGCGAAAGTACCCATACTGGTTCCGACTCTCGCGCCGTCCGAGATTCATACGCCTCTGCAGCTGCACATGACTTGTAGTTAATATCGCTCAATGACAAACTATATCACAATCCGAATGCCAAAGCTTCTTATCACGTTTAAAGCAACAATGGCTATATTGCATAGAGTCATAAAGAATTATTGTGACTGAAAATACATTAATTTCTTTAGAAGCCATTTCCTAATCTTACCTACTGCAGATCTAACGGTTGCGTAGTTCAATTGTTTTTTCCCACGAGATTTTTAATTCAAAGTTCATAATTGCACAGGTATTGGTATATATTAAACCGTGTGAAATTCGCATTGTCTTTTTAGGGTTCCAACTTAAAAAAGAAAACGGAACCTTTTTACAACCACTTGGAAATTTAGAATTTGATATTTATCAAATGTGGTCTGAGGTCTGAGGCGCCTGAATGACGATCACACAGATCGTCAGTCTGAAATAATAAAAATGAAAACATTAAAATTTTTTAATTTGATCTTTTAGTTTGTAAAAAAAAGTTTTAACAAACCTGTCTTATTAGATGGATGGAAATATTATAAGAAAATAGTGTCCGTTCCCCTCCTGACAAAATGCATCATACAAATATTGCGTCAGACCAGCGACCGTTCTACAGGCAGATCAGTGTGGTTACGGAACCCTATTGGTGCTAGCACGACTCACGCTGGTTCGGTTTTTATTAATATGGATTTCTATTTGTCGTAGATATCGACAACGACCCCAACAGGGCTCCCCCATGTGACGCCTCGCAGTGCGTGCTGCCTGACTGCTTCTGCTCCGAGGATGGTACGGTGATCCCCGGCGATCTGCCCGCCAGAGACGTACCTCAGATGGTCACCATCACCTTCGATGATGCTATCAACAACAACAACATCGAACTATACACAGAGATCTTCAACGGAAAACGTAAAAATCCTAACGGTTGCGATATTAGAGGTACATACTTTGTTTCGCACAAGTACACCAACTACTCAGCCGTTCAGGAAACCCACAGAAAGGGACATGAAATCGCTGTACATTCAATCACGTAAGTTATAATTTAACTAAATCTTTCTAACTGTCTAAAATGTTTTTATTTAATCTCTTTTACTAATTGTATATTTTTTATGTTTAGGCACAACGATGACGAAAGATTCTGGAGCAACGCTTCCGTTGATGACTGGGGCAAGGAGATGGCTGGCATGCGAGTAATTATCGAGAAATTCTCTAACATCACCGACAACAGTGTAGTAGGTGTGCGCGCTCCTTATCTCCGAGTCGGTGGTAACAACCAATTCACCATGATGGAAGAACAAGCTTTCTTGTATGACAGTACCATTACCGCCCCCCTCTCCAACCCTCCTCTTTGGCCATACACAATGTACTTCAGAATGCCTCACCGCTGCCACGGAAACATACAGAGCTGCCCCACCAGAAGTCACGCCGTGTGGGAGATGGTGATGAACGAGCTTGACCGTCGTGAAGACCCCGCCAACGATGAATATTTGCCAGGATGTGCAATGGTCGACTCTTGTTCCAACATTTTGACCGGAGATCAGTTCTACAACTTCCTCAACCATAACTTTGACCGTCACTACGAACTAAACCGCGCTCCCTTGGGTCTTTACTTCCACGCCGCATGGCTTAAGAACAACCCCGAGTTCTTAGAGGCTTTCTTGTACTGGATTGACGAAATTCTCTCAAGTCACAATGACGTATACTTTGTAACGATGACACAAGTAATCCAGTGGATCCAAAACCCCCGTACCATTACCGAAGCTAAGAACTTCGAGCCATGGAGGGAAAAGTGTTCCGTTGAAGGAAACCAGGCATGTTGGGTACCCCACTCATGCAAGCTCACCTCCAAGGAGGTTCCCGGTGAGACCATCAACCTGCAGACGTGCGTGAGGTGCCCTTCCAATTACCCCTGGCTGAACGACCCCTCGGGTGACGGCCATTACTAATAGAGCCATGATCTCTCGCCTCGTGCTCTAAGTAGTTCATATAAAATCTAATGAGTCATTTGCATGGATAACATAGGCGCAGTCAAAACAATTAACAGGACAACTTAAATTAAATTGAACTTTTTAATATCTAAGTGACTAAACTTTTATCAACTGCGATTATGTTTTCCAGTAATTCTCAAATGTACCGGGTCATAATCCCGTCCGTAGCCTAAGTACCTACCATACTGTATGTAATATAGACTCACATAAATATTTAATAGGTCTGTTTAATAGTTTATGTGATTTTTCTAATGTAAGTCTGTTTTATAAATTTATAAAAAATAAAAAAATCTAAAACTTTACAGTGCTTTATTTTCTACCTCAAATAAATTTAATCAAAAATGTAAATTAATTATACTCCATTTATTACATCATTAGATAAATAGCGTTGTAATACCACCGCTTTTTCCATGGCAGCGTATTATAAGCTCCGTTATTTTACGTTTAATAAAACGCATTATAGTCTCTTTTTATCTCATTTCAACATTATAACATAATAACTATAGATCGCCGTTATCGATTTGGCCGTTATTAGTCTAACGAAGTTTTTTTAAATAGAGTAGTATCTGATTGAAATAGTCGTAAAAATGTAATTAACAATACAAAAGGGATGAATATTAGGTCATATAACGGGGTAAAGTCGTCGTGAACGAATTAAGCAGGAGTTAGTCTTAGTATCAGCATGATATGCATGACAAGATTATTCCCTGAGGGTTTATTGATAAATTTCTTGCTTGAAAAATGTTCTTTCCAAGGTGTATTATATACTAGTAAGTTCAATTTAGTAAGATGGACATCAAAAACTGGTGAGGACGGCCAATCTGTACTTGCCCGAATATTTGAACAAAGAGCAAACACTGCTGGACGGTCAGTGACATGCCGCAGTGCCTGGTACCTATATCAACGGCAACGTGGCAGTCGTACGTGATTTAATGCAAGCATTGAGTTCCGCACTTAATAGTTTTACAAATGAATGTCTCTTCTGGCTTATTACGAGACAGCATTAAATAAATAAAAGTAATATGTTATATAAAAACTTGATAAAATAATGGTGACCCATACTAAGTAAAGCAAAAAAAACCTCAAAATTATGTATTCGTTACTTTGCTACATACAAGTACGTGAAAATACTTTTCTCTTGCATACTTGGGTAATTCTTAGTCCCAATAATTGATGATATTACGTATCTTCAACTGTCTGCAGCTACACGGACATTTGTTCCGAGTGCTAGGTTTTGTAATATCATACATACGTCGATAACTTGGTAGATCACGTGTTGCTGGATGTGGTTAACATTTAGAAACATCTAGGCTTGGTACAGATATAGCTTCTCGAAGAGTCGTACTTCATACCTCTATACATACGTTTGCTACGCGCCCACCGCAAAACTGCGTCGCCTACGGCGCCACTTTTAAAATGGCAATACCTACTCGTCATGCATCAATTGCATGTTAGAGTTCAAGGATTTTATTAGTAAAAGGATAATTACATAGTACAGTAGGCCCTACTTCATTCGTATCAAAACTAGTATAAGCTAGCGTCTTTTACTGTTGAAACCCAGTACTGCACTAGACCAGCTCAAGGCCAAAGAGTTGCCACTGACGTGTAGCCCACTGTACCTAGTGTATCACGTAGGTACCTTTAGAATTCGTTTGTATGTAACTACGAATTAATGCGTAATCGTTTAGAAATCCTCAGTATAGAATCATATAAGTAGCATCATTCAAAGGCAAACTAAGTTATCAATTTAAAAGATTCTCAGCACGGGGATATATCATTACTTAGTAAAAGAGTTATGATTAAAAAAAAAATGTGGGTATACTTGGATCCCTAAAAAAACATTATGTGGGTATACTTGGATCCCTAAAACTCGGGTCATTCGAGTTGAATGTCTAAAATTAAACGAGCGCCTACCTGGGTGTAAAAGTCATTAGCCTCTCGTGGAAAGTTTTTATATCTACGTCGGTACCCCAACAACATTTCAAACATGGCCCGTAAAAAATGCAATTCCAATTGAAAAGGGTATTGACCAAATGATTTACACCCGTTAGATGCAGCGCTAACGCCCACCATCTACATCATGATATGAAAACAAGTACCCAAGTACAGTTTTTAAGCAACCAAAGTCCACATAGTCTGTCAATCAGTCACTTTATATTCTTCGAATGTTAGAAGAGATCGGTAAATAAAACGAATATGCTTGCACGTTTTTGCTTTAAATATTCCATCCGACCTTGCTCGTCTCTTTGTGATATTTTCATCCAAAAAGTTCGCAAGATCCCACTGTGCAGCTCTTAGCTTAGGATGTGTCGGCTCAGTCACGTTGGGATAGTCTTACCACATCTGTGCGTCAAAATGTCATCAGTTTGTATGAGTTTGACACATCAGCGTGGTATGCGTGCGTGACAGGCGCGAGTGGAACAATAGGTGGCGACCGGCGCGGCGGCGTGGCGTGGCGGGCGCCACCAACACGTTAATCTCCCCTGACATCTGTGGGCGGCGACTTGTATTGCACATCATCACCTCCAACCATGTAGGTACATATCCTCAACTCCATTACCCACTTTCCATTTTGTTTTGCAACGCGCGACGTTTATCGAAGTAGAGAATAAGGACAATGAAAACAATTGTATTGTTAGCAGCATCTAAATAAATAGAGAGTTGGGGCACGGCAGCGCTCACGGGTGGTATTAGACATGGTGAGCGAGGTGACACGGAGACGCGATGCAGCCGGTGACAGAGAAAGCAGTGAAAGTGTTCCCCAGCATCGACGAAGCGCACTCGCACTCATAGCTTTGGTTGTTAACGCTTATTACGAAATGACATTTACTTATAAATTATAGATACAAAAAACGTCTACCTACTTCAAATGTCAAATTGGCTGCTAAACCTCTGAATGTATGAAATTCACATAAGCTACGCTTTTAGTAGTTTTAGCGTTATTATTAGTTTTCGACCGAAAATGGATTTTCTGCAGGAAACGAAAGAGTTGCTTCGGCTTTAGGTTTATTTTCGGAAGAAAACGAAGCCGAAACCGAAAATGAAAATGATGTAGGCTTTAAAAATAATAATAATTCAATAAGAGGATACAAAATTTCGAGGTATTGATTGATTATACATTTATAATTTAATAATCAATAATTTCTACAAAATATAATAATCAACCAATATAACACAGGCTTACAAAGTAGGCTGAATGACGCGCGAGTATTCACGAGCTTCTGATTTTCGGCTTGGCCGAAGTTTTAGCTGCTTTATGGCCGAAAGCAAAAATATGACCGAAAACGAATATACTCGTATAGCCCAATCATGGTGTTTGGCTGAAAATGATCTAAAATGAAGCTTCGGTCGGTCACTAGTACGATACTATGCTACTAATACTATTATTATGCCACCAAGGATCCCAAGCATCTTTTCAATTAAAATTAATGTTACACTATCAACGGAAGTTCTCCTACATACTTGACGACCGATGTGGCGCGGCGGGTGAAGGTCCGCCTGCGACGCAGGAGGTTGCGGGTTCGATTCCCGCCTTGGGACAAATGTTTGTACGAGGTACAAATATTTGTTCCGGGTGTTCTGGGTATTTACTATGTATAATAAAAATATATATCTACGTAATGTATTGTATTAAGTATATCAGTCATCGAGTACCCATAACACAAGCTCTGCTTAGCTTAGGGCTAGATGATGCTGTGTGAATTGTCCAGCATTATTTATTTACTTAATACAAATTTATTCCGATTTAAGATGAACGGAATGCTTTTGTAATGTGCGCATACAGTTGTATAAAGTTCAGAAGGTACATTGAGTTCTGCACTGCTAGATGTTTAAGAAAACCCACATTAATATGTATTTGACACAATACTACAAGTATATAGCAGCAATATTCTGATTTGAACAGTGTAGCCCAGGGGCAGGTCTGTCAAATTTGAATACCTGTTCCAACTAAAACTCATTATATAATTATAGGTACGTAAGTAAATACCAATGCAATGCAAAGAGGAATTCTTGTCAGACAATTAAACTAAGATCGCAAAAAATATTATTTTATAAACATAATCCTAATTCATTTTGCAAAAGCCTTGGCCTCAAAACACCAATTGATTTTTATGTACCTAGGCACAGGTGATAAGTCACTGCTTCTTGGAAAATTAATTAGGTAATTCAGAGGCTACGAAGGTTTTGAAACATTCCAGAAGACCAAAGATCAGTCAGTGCGGTGTGAGCAGACTCACGTACCTACCCAAGTAGGCCACAAGCTGCTTAAATGACTTCTTTACAACCTGAATGTGCTATAATAGCTGTTCAAGGGGTTCACTATAATACTGAAGTAGTTCAAGTAGCGTATTTAAAAGTTCTTTATGATACAACCGAAAAGTCGACAATAGTGGATACTAGCGGTTTATATCCATAGAATGGTTCTAGTAAACTCTGAAGGCTGTTGTTACCGAGACGCCATTATCTATATATATATCTATGTATCATTTTTGTATATATGTATATGCATAATCTGAATCTTGGAAACGGCTCCAACGATTTTCATGTTATTTAGTGTGCAGGGTGTTTCGGGGGCGATAAATCGATCTAGCTAGGATTCATTGTTGGAAAACGCTGAACAAAACTCGGTCATCCCGGTGCTGATTTTTAATACAAGCAATTCTCAGGTTTTTTTTTAAATTATTTGTGTCATAAAATATATAAAAACCGAATTGACGTCACTTTTCTGAACCAAGATTCTAAAGAAACTACATAGAGAGCTAAACTATCTTATATAAACTAAATTCAAAATGCACACCCTCTAATCAAATGTACTTTTGATCCTTAAAACTGTACAAATGGCAGGCGCGTGAAAATTTTAGCTAAAATATATGCATCCATATACAATACACTGGTACTCGCACTGGTACTTTGCATGCATTAAAGGAAAAACCAACGTTACTAACGTTGTTGATTTTTCAATTATTTTATTGTTTGAAAATAAATTTGTTAAAATATCAATTATGTTTTGTTCATTTCCCCAAAATATCATTACTGTATATCTAATACAGATCTGTAAACTCTAATTCAGAGAAACAGATGCATCTAAATAAGATGCGAGCACTACAGAACTTATTTTAGATAATGAGGTGCACACTACCGCTGGCATAGCACCTTTGTATTTCCGTACTAACACTTATAAACGAACATTGTAAAGACATTATAGAACCTTAGGAGGTATAAATCGGTGCCTCTTTTAGGGGTACAGCGGCGCAGTAACCGCTTGTATATGTAATGTAGCACTTATTTAATGGAGGCTATGCCGTTATTAAAAACTTCTAACCAGCCGGTGTACGGCTTGTTATAGAGCTTGTGTGGCACTTGGGTGGTTTATAGATAAAATTATCAGTTCTCAAAACTGCGTTACTATGTTCTGAAGAATATGTCTTACGTAGATTTTTGGTTAACAGTGATTACTGACGGGCTTCGTATGATCTCATATCTTTTTCCTGCTAGTTCTTGGTCAGCTTACAACAATAAGGAAAAAATGTGTATTAATACAGTTCAATTTTTAGGGTTACGTATC
This sequence comes from Phlogophora meticulosa, assembly GCA_905147745.2. Classification (NCBI taxonomy): domain Eukaryota; kingdom Metazoa; phylum Arthropoda; class Insecta; order Lepidoptera; family Noctuidae; genus Phlogophora; species Phlogophora meticulosa. The sequence continues at coordinate 10,028,494 of LR990522.1, read as the reverse complement.
TCAAAAGGAAAAAAAGGGAACCCCAAATATAGGATCACATCATTGTTCGACTGCCTGTGTGTAAAGGTTAACACACAGGCAGTCGAGCACCGTTAAGACCATTTTACTCAGGATCAATGTGCAAATTAATATCAAATACTTAAGTGTATGATTCTTTGGAGGTCTATAAGCTTCTAAGTCAATTCAATAAAAAAACAGCAATTTATGCGGCATATTTTGAGTCTCGCATATAAATCAATAACTATAAGGTACGTACTCTCCGTTGACCTAGAAATGATTCTAGGTCAACGGGAAGTTGGTACCCTAGGTGCCCTAGGTGGCATGAGGCAAGGACTCACAGTACAAGTAAATGGTAAAAATATTTTTAAAATTAAATACAGAAAATTGGAATTTTGAAACAGAAACGTGATTTTCAGGCGGTTATTTTTCGACATGGTACGGGAACCTTTGTTTGCGAGTTTGACTCGCACTTAGCCGTTTTTTGATCTTTTTGTAAGGTTTATTCTGCGAAGTAAATAAAGCAGAACCGAATAAATTATTATAAGACACACTTGCTTGAAAAGTGGCTCTTACTTAAGTGGCGCTTTTTAGTCACAATGCAGTATATTTAACTGATTATTCCGCACTACTGCGGGAAAGTGTTGTGTGGAAAGATAATCTTTGCACACTTGCATCCAGATTTACTATTGTAATTAATGCTATTCTATATTTCGAAATATTTATTATATTACTACAGCAAATAGCAAGTCAGTTTTCAGAGTAGGTATGTAACCTGAAGTTTATTGTGTTGGACTGGCTGCATAGCTCATTTCATGTCATTCTGGAGCTTTTGGAGAATATCTAACAAATCTTTTTAAGAATCCGACTCAATATCGTCTACGTGTATAGCCCATAAGAGCCTAAGTAGAAGGGTGTAACCTGTAGCCTTCACAATAATAAATATGACGCGCATATTTATTTAAGTCTATAAATACCCCGGCTAGCTATGTTGTGATGTTGGCACAAGCACGCTATAGCCATACATACCAATACGTAAGTATAATATCTATGCATTGTCGCAAGTGAAAGGAAATATCTTGTAGAATCCTTGACTTGCGCGCGCCTTCTTGCGACGCAGTGGCTATGACTCTGAGCCTCTACATGCTCTCCTCTGTGCATCTTAGGAAAGTTCATGTCCCTTATTACTAAACGAGCTGAGTAATTGTGTCAGCAACATTGTTCATTAAACTTTAACAGTTAGGCAACGTACTTAGAAATAATTTGAACTAAATACATCAATAAGTAGGTACCCATTTTTAATGAGATCATTAATTATTTAACTATAGTCGAAATATTAGAACACTGAATATTATAAATAGGTATTATTTATATTCTTTTAACAGTTATGTCCTTTATGCATATAAATAAAATGTAAGATTTCACAATATTATTTAAGAATTAAAAATATATTATTCGCCGAAATCGTATAAATATGCAAAGACTAATAAAATCCTATTCCAGCTGGTAGTGCTGGCTTTGAAATCATACATATACCTAATCGATATTTTAGTTAAATAATTCGTTTCGTAGTTATGGCCTGTAATTGCTAAAATTTATGGATTTTGTAATATAATAATGATAAATAAAAAAAAATACTGGACAATCCACACAGCATCATCTAGCCCCAAGCTAAGCCGAGCTTGTGTTATGGGTAGGTACTAGATGACTGGTATACTTAATACAATACATTACATAGATAGATATTTTTTATTATACATAGCAAATACCCAGAACACCCGAAACAAATATTTATAGATCGTACAAACATTTCTCCCAGGGCGGGAATCGAACCCGCAACCTCATGCGTCGCAGGAGGACCATCGCCCGCTGTACCACATCGGTCGTCAAATGTGATGTGTGTGTGGTGTCAAAAATTATGTTATTTTATTACATATTGGTTGAATTATCTTCACTTTAAACTAAAATTTAGTCTTAAAAAGCTACTATGTAGCAGATGACATAAATGAAAAATCATCGTTGTATGCACATTGTATATACTCTTAGGCCACATCTAAGACTGAAAGTAGGTCTAGCTTTAACATCCAGGTCAAATATACACGTAACCACCGCATATCGATAAGAAATTGGCAGTTTAAATGTTAAATCTTCAGTTTCTTATGCAACGAACAACATATCTCACGAAACTTCACGAAAGTGCCAATGACTAGTCATTTGAATCAAAGAAATATATTTTCACAAGCAAATTAATCTAACCCAACCCAAAAAGGCCGCATGTCGATAATATGTACTTTTGTGGTTATGTAAATTGTATCATAAGATAATCTTGTTGCTATATTTTGAATCGTTCCTATGAATAGTTGAAAATCATCTTCATTAATTAAAAATACAATACCTACAGACAAGTTCGCAGAATTAATACACTACTTAATAGCATTCAAATCCTTGCTGTCTGCTTCCGTGTTTCCAATCTGATGGACCGTGTGGCAGAAGACGTAGAATCTCTGTTTAGATGTTTTTGCATAAAGTTGGGCTGAACCGCGGATGTAGCGGCTAAACCTTGGCCGGTTACTTTTCGCGAATTATGTTGATGCAGGCACATCGGACACTTCAGCTGCAGTAATTGCCATAAGAATTTCAATAACAGTTCATATACGGTGAAGTTGGACATTTTAAGAATAAAATCAAACGTGCATTTATGCATGCACTATGACCTCAAGCCTACCGTAGTACAACGTGTCAATAGAATGAGAGGCCAGCTTACACTAGGTTTGTTACCACTGACGTGCGGCCTGCTGTACGTGAGTCGCATTCCCCGGCGCATTACGCTGACCCGTTGCAAGAAGAATCGCGGAGATTCGTTGGAGTGCGGCACGGGCGGCGCGGCGGCGGCGGCGGCGCGGGCGCACGCAGGCCAGCGCGCGTCTCGCTGACCCCGCGGCCGCAGCCGCCGTCTCGTTGTACATATATCTCGTGAGTCTCGTTCCTCGAACATTACATAACTGTGGTACCCGGATGTTGCCACAAGGCCATCCACACATAAACTAGCATTTAACTCCAGTCATCTTAAAATAGTTTCATAAATTATTTGGGCCAGTATAACGGGTCTAACTGTATGTCATTATGATAATGCATGCGGGACTTGGCAAAGGATTATTAATTGCTATTAAAATTTTTAGGCACCTACGACAAAGCATTAAAGGGATCTACCTACATAATTAATTTATGACTGACGCATTATGCACATTTTTAAATTCCGTTGCTTACTACGGTGTATAACTTGTGTGACGCAAGCTTTTAAGTTCGAGATTGTTCCGATATCCTTGTGAACGAAACGACAAACCATGCTCATGAAATGCATTCTAAAAACATGAATCATGCGATACTTGTTACAATAATTACGTTGTTAAAAGTTCCGTGTATTCAGTTTGCGTTACGATTACTTACGATATCATTCTGATGATGAATTTCAAGAATACCACCGCTGAATTACTACCTATATTTTTTTTTTCAATATTTTCCTAAAGAATGCATACCCATATTATAAAACCTTGGCTCATCATCGTATTTGTATAATACGATGATGAGCCAAGTTATGTAATGAAGTAATAACCAGTGCCGCTCTGTGTATTACAATTACGGGGTAGTAGACGTTCCAACTAATTACCCAAGCAAACCAATCACAGAATGTGACTAATTTTAAACGATTTTATAGTCACTCAATGACTGTTAAGCAAATGTTTGATGAACACGAACTAGTAATTAAGATGATGCAAACACATTCAAATACTGCACATTAAGTACCTACAAGCAATTTCTTAAACAACAGATTAGAAAATAAATAAATTAGTAATATATTTTTCCTGGCGAAATTGGTAAGCTTATATGTACGTAGTACATCAATAGGCAGCTAGTTATGTAAAAAATCGTATGATCAACAAAAAAGTAACCACAGCACTACACTCGTCTACCTTCAACCTGACCACAAATAGAACGTCTTCGATATCGGGCATCATCTACCTACATGAAGCACATTAAATAATATAATCAACGTGTAACTTATTACCAGCCTGTTTAATGCGGAGGTATAATATTTGTTGAACTGTCATATATCATTCGGTTCCACACGTAAATGTTACACTTAAAATTCCATTTTTCAAATGTTATCAGGTAATTCTTTGACCTTGACTTTTGACAGATATGTCTTCTTATTATGTAGGTAGGTATATTAGAATAGTCGTGACCTCTGAATATATTGACATTTTCAGATAAACTTTTACATTATGTAAACAGTTTTGAAAGAGATACAGTTGTATATATTTTACAGAACTACTCATATAAAATGAATGATAATAACGTAACACCTTAACTGCCAGAAAACGAGACACAATACAAAATGTATTGTTTGTCGGTCACATGGCGTTTGACGTGTTAACAAACAAATGCACGAGTACTTCATTTGAAAAATCACTTAACTCGGGCTAAGATTACATACCTTGACATGTCCTAATAACATTTAGCCGGTCTCAACCCAATTAGCATATGTTACCTATATATATCGGGAGCTTCTTTTCACCTTTATTTGACATTGACATAAATTTATATAAAACAGGTTCCATCGATAATCGAAAGTGAGCCTCACTCAACAAGTATGCAAAAAAGGAACATAATACTACACAATGATTATATTTTTTATCAAATGAAAACGATTCATCTCTGAAGGTCTAATCTAACCTATTAACATATAAAAACGTACCTACTACGCTCGGTAGTAAAATATTAAGCAGATATTATATTATATGTGTATTGTATCTATTAATTGCATGTTCTTGATAAAACAAAAACTTGGCAGAAATTGATTGTTTTTTGTTTATTTAATAGGTTTTTTTTAGTTTAAACTTTAAAAACCATGATTTATGTCGAATCCAATGAGATGAAGATGAATTATTTACTTTTGAGGGTTCCATACCAAAATTATAAAAAGGAAAATTTATGGTGCGACCCAGTCTGTCTGTCCGTCTGTCACAGCTGGATATCTCAAGCTATCAACTTGAAAATTTAGATAACGTTTGCCCATCTGTTTTGCAAATAAGAAAGAAACAATTTTATTTTTGTATTTTTGCAATTGTAATTCAAAAGGATCTTCAAAATTTGAAGTGAGGTTACTAGGGCATCTGGGGTATTATATAAAAGAGCGTTGCACATTCTCAAACAATTCTTCTTTTTTTATAAGCCGTACTTATAGTTTTCGACTATGGACGAAAAATGTAATAAATATACAGTTCCTCCCTTATCTCCGAAGTTTGCATGGAGAAAAATTTGAAATTATTTTATGTGATAAAAGTTTATGTAGGGATAATAGGAAAAATAATACGATGTCTCTAAATAGCACACTTTTTCAAAAAATGGTACGGAACCCTCGGTGAGCGATTCCGACTCGCTCTTGACTGAACTAAAGAAATATTGCCCAGAATTTTATTCACTGGTCAGTACCCAGTAGCAAGTATCCTCATAAAAACAGATAAATGTGGGCACCACGGTTATAATAATAATCCTTTATCTTTATGGACGTAATATGAGCTTTCGGAAGCATAAGCCTCTAAATCCCAAACTAGGTAAAAACCTGTGTGTCAGGAGCCAGCGCCTGCTCCCAATTTTATCATATATATATATATATTTATATCATATATAATTGTTTGTCCAAAAATTGCATAGGTATATACACAATTTTGTTTCAACGCATAAAATACAGCTGCTTAAAAAGTTGTTTAATAAAACAAGAAAGTAACATACATTGTTATAAGAATTTATAACATTATTATGAAAGTATGCAGCTATTTCCTGTCATAATATTACATAACCTTTACAGATAATAACTTATTTATCAAAACTTTATGGACAAGTAAAAAAACCGTACAAAGGCGGACTTAATGCCTTAGGCATTTTCTACCAGTCTACCTTAGGGTGATGCAAAGACAGAAAATGGTAGGTGATGAAGGTGAATATATTTAGGTAAAATACAAGAATAAATACACACATATATTTTTATTGAAAGACTTAACTTTCAGTTAGAGTAGGTATTTACTTGTTGAAAGCCTAAAATGTTGAGTAATTATAGCTGTGAGGAATATGTTCAAGCTCAGGAAGTCTAAGAAGTGCGTTATAAGTAAGTGGACATATCCACATGTTTGCTTATGTACGTAGGCACCTACTTAGAATCTTCGACTCGTAAAACAAGTTGGTGATGTTGTTAGGGGCCCCATTATACCCTCCCGCTACTGCGGACTGTGATTATTATCATTTATAGTGGCACCTATGGATCTGTTACGAAGCTAAACGTATCAAATGTTTTGTCAATGGTAGCTTTCTTTACTAGAATCTTCTAATAGCTAAATAGATTTATAAAAGATCTACATGGTGGCCGGCTTTCCACTTATCTTTCGTGTCAATTAATTCGTAAAAGGTTTAAAACTAAAACCAATATTTCCTTAGTAAATGTAAGTGACGCTAAGCCGGTGTCAATAATGTCGCACTACGCACATAGAGGGAGATTCACTGACTAGAAGCCACCAAACTATCTATATTTTTATTTATAGAGACTCATATAAATAAATAAAAATTAAGGTGTCTGTTTTAATGTCAAAATAACAGCTTTTATAAATAAATCTATTTTTTTTGTCTGTTCGTTGGTTCCGGCTAATCTCCAAAAGATAGATAGCTCATATTATAAGGAGTAACTTAGGGTACTTTATTTCAGTAAAAGAATTAGGTTCCGACACTCAAAGAAATAAAACCCATGAAATTATGAACAAACTGCAATTTAAATAGTGAAGTGTACAGATCCAATATATGAAAAAAGCACCAGGTCAGGTCCTCCCGTTTAAATGGTATTACATCTTCTCTAAGTGACACATTGTTGTATTTCGAAATCCGTTCCATTCCATTCACCCATCCATTGTTGTTTTCCGACCGTTTGTATATATTGTAAATTTAATAAAAACTGAATGTTTTTGTACGAGTACGTAGGACACAAATTAAAGTCAATATTTTGACAATATTAAATAATTTGATGAAAGATAATGTTTATTTATTCACACCTTCTTTACATTGTTCTAAATCTCGCATGGTCAATTGCTCCAACTGCAAAATTTGGTTCAACACTTGAACACTGAATGAAACTATTTAATTTATAATAACGGTTAAAATTAGTCGTTTATGAAAAGGTAACCTGCGTTGTTTTACAATAAAGCGATAATCTGATAATTTGCAAATCAAAACCTCGGAACCACGTGTTTTTGTTCTCATTCCATCACCCTACTCGGTATCCCTGCCAAAGCCATTGTATGATTGCAAAAAGTTATGGCCCACACTATCAAAACATATTTTTCACTCGATAACTGGATCTAATTGCCCCATTTAAAAGTTACTTTGCAATCCCTTACAAGTGCGGAAAAGTTCGCAACAGATAACAATAATACTAGCCAAATGTTACCTTTTTATTTAAATCTCAACGAGGAGCCTTCATGCTTTTTTAACTGCAAATTTTCTAAATATTCCAAGTGTGTAAATTAATAAAATATTGTCATGAACTATCTCGTATACATTTTTCATCAAATATTAATAAAATACTGTTTTTTGTTTGACGGTTTTGTGTCAGTGATTTTTTGATTCAAAGACACGTTGCACGACAAAATAATTCGCAAGCCATTATTTAAAAGAACAAGCATAAATAAGCTTGTTCTTTTAAATAATGGCTTGTTAACAATGATTATTTTTCCTGCCAAGTGTGATGAAGATAATACGAGCGAGCAGCTTTTTCAGATTCAGCACCGGCTCTGGCCATTACACCCTTAACTTCCAATCCTACCCACCAACGTATCAAAAAGTACTACGTAGTTACTACACCAATTTCAGAACTCGTATGCTTTATAAACTAGTTAGATAAATAAACAGCTGCGGTTTTCTAATACAATTGATGGAATATTTCCGCATCTACTTGTAAATGACACAGGCGAAGAACTTTCACTATTTTATAGTTTTAAAGAATACCTACAGGTTGTAGACATAATTTATATTTAGGTACGCGTGTTTTTTAAGTTTTTCCTCTAGCATTCGCCGAAGGCAGGTGTGTGTGCCTATAATTCAATCAACATCACCTTCCGCTTGCCTAATTGCATTCGCCGTGGCTAATACTTCCTGTCTTAAGATTTTATGCCAGATTACATGAAAACTTATATAAATGTCAGAAGCTACCCACAAAATATTTGAAGTATTCTTCATCATTCTGCATTTATTCCAAATTCTGGGATTTATTGTCTTCTTAATGTACCAGCAAAAATACATAGGTACTTATATATATAATCACATACGATTATATATCGTATATATAGATCGTATGTATATATAGATGATATATATACGTATCGTAAGTCAACTGAAGTAAATATAAGCAAAACCTGAAAAGTAATTTTGTTCGAAAACATGTAAAGCTTTCTGTTTGACAGGAGTTCGGAGATCATTAAACCTAATCGTTCATTAACTTAACTATAAATTGAAATAAAGTTGTTAATAGATGATAATGAAAACGTGTGCTATTTAGGCTGCATTCGTCGAAATTCAAAAGAAAGTTTTGAAGGTGATTTACTGAAATCATTAGCAATGCCATCATTATCATTTACGTTATTTCCAGTGGGCATCGAATGCTTATTAAAAGCTGTGTTCTTAGTACAATAGTTTATAACGCCGAGAGGTGTAGTACCTACAGGACGGCTGATGTGTCTGAGCTTGCTGGGTGCCGAGTGCTCGCTGCCAGGTTATATAAATACAAATAGGTGAAGAGGGGCAACGGAGACCTCTTGCACTTTCTTGACGGCGAACGTCGCAGCGACCAGTCCTCGCCGAGCATCATGGCTCGACACGCGTGTCTGTGTCTTGGTGTGTTATTGCTCAGCTGTCTCGGTAAGTATTCTTTTTTTTTATTACCAATATAGGGTGCTATAAATCTACAGGATAAAAATATTAATTTTACAATAATCTTAAAATATCCTTCACCTTTTGCTGGATACATTAACGTTTTCCGTGCCTATTTAATATTTATACAATAAATAAAAATCAGCTTTGATTTTTTAAATGTGTAGTTTAATAGCCGTTATTTATGTTTTATCATGACGTTATGTAACATTTTTTTATAATGTTTTGAATAATTTTAAATGGATATCTACTTAATTAGTAGCCTACTGAATTTATTTTGAAATGCTAATGGTGATTAACGTTTATAATATTCTTTTAACGGTGTCACGAAACACACCTACCTTACAATTTTGATTATGATTATAATAATATTTTTTTTATAAAATATGTAATGCAGTCATAAGTTAAAGTTCGCTTAAAGCAACAAAGAAAGAACGCCGGGTACCGACGTGGCTCGTTTACTTCGCTTGACCTCGATTTCTTTTCAACGTTTCAACTTTCAATGCCGACATGGAATAGAGCTGCAATTTAACTAGAAGATTCTGAAATTAGAATTCCCGCAAAAAGTCTATTCAATTTAGTTACAAACCATAAATATATCAACGCTCCCAATTACTTTTCACAGGCGTTATTAACTAATCACATAATTAAAGCTTTCGTTATTTGTACGGTATACCTGGCGCATTCAAAGTAAATATAAAAACGATATTGATATGCCTAGTTATTGCAATGATCGAGCACGGCATGTATCCATGTACCGTCATGTACGGCACTGCAATGAAACTGCAGGTGCTACATTCCTTTACCCGCTGTGTTGTAATAGCGGCTTACGTTAAGTGGTGTTACCTAATAAGCACGTTAAGACTACTCTGTCTGTTGGTACTCTGTTTCTGGCTCAAAATATTATATAGGTACTTGGTTATATAAGTCCCAGTTGTTAACCCTGTAACAATGAATAGATGCTGACTACTGTTTTGCTTTAGTTAATGGCGAGTCGCGGGCTAAGCGACAGGATGATGATGGTGGCGATGAAGTGAACCCAGAGCAGTTGTGCGATGGTCGCCCGGCTGACGAATATTTCCGTCTTACCACCGAAGGAGACTGCCGCGATGTAGTCAGGTAGGTTTTGCACAACTACGGCTTAGCATACTTAATTTTTTGTAACAACGACTTATTAAACCCACGTTATAAATGTTGTGATATAGTAGTTTCGAAATTTGACTGGGTTGCAATGTTATTCTGTCGTCATAACGCTGTCATGTTTCTATCAGAGTCTAGAGAAAACTGGTTAGTAAACGAACCAGTTCCATGAATCGGTCGTAATGAAAGCTTGCAAGGTTGGCTTTATAGGTATGACAAGCACTACAATAGAAACTTAGCACACAAGCCATTGCAGCAAGGTACTGATAGTTAATACATAAACGTTTATTTTCTCTACAGAATTTACTTCAGGTGTAAGTTGACTACTTCCAAATATTTACTCACTGAATTTAATAGAGCTGTGAATGTGGCCAAGGACCGTTGTTTGTCGTTTGATTTATTTATGGACGCTGTTTAGTATGCAGTAAGGCAATGACTTGATATTCCAGTCTGTGTACAGAACGGTCACCCTCGTGCCGTGAATATTAGAATTCATATTGAACTTGTACAACGCCAAAGCTTAAGTGCTACGGGCACTTGAGCTTTGACAATAACGATACCTACTTTTGAAAATTTAATGCCTCAAGTTTAGCGGTAGGTACCTACATATTTTTAGCATAAAATTAATATTGTACTACCCATTAGGCCACTACTAAGACTAACGTACTATGAAAGTAGTGCCTACCCGAAAACAAGTAAGTTCCTTATGTCTTGCATATTTAGCATAATTGTGTACTGTAAAGCTGCGCCCACATTTGTGACATTTGGATAATACACCGGACTGTAACATTAAAACAGTAATAATGTAATGTTACAATGCTATCCATTCCGAGGTCCCAAGAGATGATACATAGACTATCTATGTCACGCACGATCCCCGTCCACATTGAGCGTACCTAGTATTGCCGTGGTATTGGCACGGAGTGTGAACTGTCGGAATGTCACTCATGTGGACGATGCTTTACAGATCTTTATTAATATATTCTTGTTGATTTAATTTAGCTGCAGAACTGTGCCATTATGTTGTTAATGTCGGTAAAAGGTTTACCCACATCATAAGTATATCTCGGCAAATCTCAGCAGAGTTTGCTAAGAATATCGCTGTGTACAGGTGCGACAAGGGTGGTGAGAACGGCGTGACTCGGCTCGCCTCAGTGCGCTGCCCCGGCGGTCTTGGCTTCGATATCGACCGTCAAACTTGTGATTGGAAAACAAATGTTAAGAATTGCGATACAATAGAAAGTAAGTTCCGCCGAATGGCGGAAGTGGACGTGCGGAGGGCTAAGCTTCCGTGATGGATCCGGTCCGGTGTCGCAAGCCGGTGTACCGGTTAGCCTTCCGAATGCCCACTTCCTGCTGTGATGCATTTAATTAAATGTCACATTTCTTGTCAACGCAGGTGCACTAGGTCAGGTCTTAAACAAATCACTTGCCCGTCTGGACTGGCTTTCGATCTTGATAAACAAACCTGCGACTGGAAGGGTAAAGTGGCCAACTGTGACAAACTTGAGAGTAAGTGCCGAAATGAAGCTATTGGCGCGTAGCGAACAACTAGGCTTGGGTGAAGGGGCCGCGTCGCACTGTAGTTAAGGTGTATTGCATGAGGCCCCGGACAGAGGGAGCGGCCGCCGTGGACCGACTCGATTATTACGCATTAACATTATTTCTACAACAAAAAACACACCAAACACAGGCTATTTACATTTGTACAACACTTCATTGTAATTATGGACATGTAACACGTTGCACAAACACACATAATGATCCTACGCACCTACGCACTACAATCAATAAATAAGTACCTAATAATCACAAAAAGAAAAAGTTTTCTAAATATGTTTGTATTGATATAATATAAACGTAGCAAAATTATTTTAAAAAGGAATTAAGGTACTCCTCATATCCCTGAGGTCACAAATGATAAAATATAATTAAACTACTGAACTCGACATCTGCTGAAGGTTGTAAAAGAATCTTCGACTAAACTGCACAATAATGTCTATAAATGTGGACTTTAAGTATCATTGATAACAGTTTGATTTTTGTACGTAAACCAAACAATAATAAAAACACTTTACATTTCTACTGCGCATTTCTTCAAAACTTGCTAACTTATGGCTTAAGCTTCATTACCATGACTACGACTAACGTCAAATACAACATACTACTTTTCGTGGAGGGAACCTAATACTTACTTACTTACTTAATTATTAGATACTAACCGTTATATTATAGTGATATATTCACAACATAACTTAGCTACGTATGTATTATACACCAATTCTGCTTTAACGGATCAAAAAGTTTGCTATATATATCAATAAGGTATTTCTAAAAGTTACATAACATTTTAAATATATCATTTCATTTCAATAGCTAGAATAGCATGTAAATATATTTTGCAATAGATAATTTGTTATTGAAATTCTGTTCTACATACAATATTTGGAATTTAAGCTCTAGAAGGAATTCGGCGTCAGTTAAAATATATTTGAATGCTAATCTATTCCAATATTTTAATTAAATGAACATTGGTTGGAAGGCAAATACCTACATCACTCAAAACCCGATGATTGATTTCATCTAAATAAAAATTCTTCTTAATAAACCATAATAATATCTTGGACTCATAATACGATATCAAAAATTTCTTATCTTTTACAGTTTAATCATCTAATAAATCTGTAACAGTTTCATAACCAAGTAGATTCAATATAATTTACAATAAACACCTTCTTATTTATCAGCTATCCTATTCCTTACTTTTTTGTCTTCTGTTAACTTGATCATCGTTTCATGCTTGATTTTCTTCTTTTTTCTTATTGACCCTCAAACACTGTTACAATGAAAACACAAATGACGCAATTATATAAGTGGCACCTGCGTATGTGTATAAGCGATACACCGGAAACATCCAAACTTAATAAAAATCAATGCGCTAGATTTATCATACACTATATTTCAGAACCCAGGAAAATTTTGCCTATCCTGAAAACGGATGAGCCCATCTGCCCTGAAGGAAAATTAGCCTGCGGAAGTGGTGACTGTATAGAAAAGGAACTGTTCTGTAATGGAAAACCTGACTGCAAGGATGAATCTGACGAAAATGCTTGCAGTGAGTGCAAACACTTAATAAAATAACAGGTTGATAACAACTCATTTTGTGAGACAATTATGTAATTTAACTTTTGTTTACAGCGGTCGAGTTGGATCCTAACAGAGCCCCTGACTGCGACCCCAACCAGTGTGCACTTCCCGACTGTTTCTGCTCAGCAGACGGAACTCGTATCCCAGGAGGTATTGAAGTTAACCAAGTGCCTCAAATGGTAACAATTACTTTCAATGGCGCCGTTAACGTTGACAACATTGACTTATATGAACAAATATTTAACGGAAATCGTCACAATCCTAATGGATGCCAGATTCGTGGTACATTCTTCGTGTCTCACAAATATAGTAACTACGCTGCCATTCAGGAATTACACCGTAAAGGTCACGAAATCTCAGTATTTTCCATTACTCACAAGGATGATCCCAACTACTGGAGCAGCGGAAGCTACGACGACTGGCTAGCTGAAATGGCTGGAGCACGTTTGATCGTAGAACGCTTTGCTAACATAACTGACTCGTCAATCATTGGCATGCGCGCACCTTACCTACGTGTTGGTGGAAACAAGCAATTTGAAATGATGGCCGACCAGTACTTCGTTTACGATGCCTCGATCACCGCTCCCCTTGGTCGTGTGCCCATCTGGCCTTACACACTATACTTCCGTATGCCTCATAAATGTAATGGTAACGCTCACAACTGCCCATCAAGGAGCCACCCAGTTTGGGAAATGGTAATGAACGAACTGGACAGAAGAGACGACCCAACCTTCGATGAATCTCTTCCTGGTTGTCATGTGGTCGACTCTTGTTCGAACATCCAAACCGGAGACCAGTTTGCACGTCTTCTGCGTCACAACTTCAACCGCCACTACAGTACCAACCGTGCTCCGCTAGGTTTCCACTTCCACGCTTCATGGCTCAAGTCCAAGAAAGAGTTCAGAGATGAGCTCATAAAATTCATCGAAGAGATGTTGGAAAAGAACGATGTTTACTTCACTTCCCTCATTCAAGTAATCCAGTGGATGCAGAACCCCACCGAGCTGACGTCACTCAGAGATTTCCAAGAATGGAAACAAGACAAATGTGACGTAAAGGGCCAGCCCTTCTGCTCTTTGCCAAATGCATGCCCTCTGACAACTCGGGAGTTGCCAGGAGAGACTCTGCGTCTTTTCACTTGCATGGAATGCCCTAACAACTATCCATGGATTCTAGACCCCACGGGTGAAGGCTTCAATGTTAAGAAGTGATCTCTTTAAGATAAATTAAAAGACTGTACACATGTAAATAATACTCAATAATGTTAATAATAATTACAGTAATTATTATGAATGTGGCAAGGCGTCATCTTGCAGTGAAAAATTGTTTTTATTAGATCCATTAAACAAAAGTGAAAACGTGACTACCGCTCAAGTAACACCTACTGCCGTTACTGGTTTTTTTATCCAATATAGGTAAAAACTGACGTTTCATAGTAATTTAGGTTATTACCTACATATGGACAATAAATTTTTAATTTTACGTAATCTCATTTTATTTGCCTGCCAAACCCTTTCCCGTCCTTAGCAACTCCTTATCAATAATCCTAGAATAGGTAGTTAATGATACGCCAAACTTAGACTTCGAAAAAAAAAAGGAAAATACAAAGGCAGAATGATATGTTAGTCTGGTAAAAATAAACGTTTTTTTTTCACACCACCTGCTCGATAATGTCAAATTATAATTATGTCGGGCAACCATAACGAAAAGTAAGTGATTGTAGGGCCGGGGGAACGGTCCATTTTCATTACTACCCGCCGTCAATAATGTGATTTCAATTAAGAACATGGGAATAAGGACATTGATGCATACAATGAAAGATTTTTTTTTGAACTGTGGTTGTTTAGCCAATATGGTGTTATCTAAAACTAAAACCATCATTGTAAGAGTGTAAAAGGTAATGGGACCTTAGAAACCGTATTTTTCATAACAGCAAAAAAGGCAGTAAAAGCAAATTAAGCAAATTAAGTACTTCAACGCCCGCACCCAGTAAGAGTACCCCTTGGTACTCTTACTGGGTGCGGGCGTTGAAGTGCAAACATACGATATAAACATGAAGTATTGCAGAAAAAAAGTTCTAAAATGGAGCTGGCCACTAGCTGTAAAATGCAATTTGAAAAAAAAAAACACGCGTAAACTGTAAATTGCGTAATGGCAGCAACAGGCTTATCGTATCACATGTTACTTAAATTCTAATTAACATATGTATTAGTAGGTACCTACTATATAATAGTTACTAAAGTAATTAATAGTTTCTTTTATACATATCTTTGATTCTACTACACATTAGTTGTCTCACAGAAGGTGTGAAAAGTAGAGTATTCTCCCCGGGAATATAATGGTCTTTGCTTCGGGCTAGGCTTGTATACGTCGCTGCATTTAGGATTGTTGTTTTTCCTGCTTCGGTGCGCTCGTGAGTTAACTCGGAACTTACTTTGGTATCCTTCATTACGCTCGAGATTCAATATGGCGCCCATGACATAAGACACTGCTTAATCCCCTTGATGCATAATCTACCACGAGTATTACTGACTTTTAGTTTTATATAACTCCATATTGACTGCAAATATTTCATGCGATGCATCAATGTCCTTAATATTTGATGCATCAATGTCCTTAATATTTGATGCATTAATGTCATTCACGGAATCAGAAAAAGAAATCTGCTGTAAAATTGAGATTTTACGGTTATCGACTCATATCTTACGGGCGTCGATACGATTTTGTAATTGAGGTTCTAAATTCAAATCACATTGTGAATGGCAAGTAGTAATGAAATAAAGTACAGAGGCTAGCACATCAAGCTACCCCAATGTGTCAAATTTCTTTGATAGTTTTTCATCTTTATCACAAAAGAAATAAGGATCATGTCCAATTGGGAAAATCTGACAGCTTGTCTGCAGTCTGTACAAAATTACTACCCAGCCCTGCAGTGACTTACTTTACGTTACGGTTGCATGACGCGAAGAGTGAAAATTGTTTAATAGCACAACTCGGTTCATGTTTCACATGTTACCTTACTTTCTAATTAACTTTTATAACTTAGGTCTAATAACTGAACTTTAACTTAAATTAATTCTTTGATTCTGGTACTTTTGCTTTTTATTTTCTCATAGGTGTGAAAAGTAGAATAGGTATTCTTGTCGGCGATAATGGCGACTTTACCTCCGGCTATCATTAATCCCTCGCTGCTAATTCTGTCGCTTTGCTCGTGAGTCAACTCTAGAATCCTTCATTACGGGTACTGATTAAATATACCTACATGATTCACTATGGCGCCCGCGACATAACACACTCTTTTATCCCGTTGATGCATCAATAATTAATCTACGCATAAATATGCATTGACTTCATGGATGGTCTCTTTAGGAGGTAATCAGACAGAAAATTCTCTAGAATCGGAAGGAGCTACCTACAAATATTATCAAGAAACTTATGTATAATCAACATAGAATGCGCACTCCTGGCTAAAAGTTTGTCATATCGAGAGCCCTCTGTCCCTTTCTAATAGGAACAACTATTTTGCAAATCGGAATTGTTTGATAGAATTTGGATTGACACATCTGATAATTAAGTAAATGGATTTTGTAATTGTTATTACAAGGCTTAAATCGTTAAAATAAATTGTGTGCTCTACTTACATAACAATGGCTTTTGCTCATGATTTCAACCACATGGAGGTTTTCAAGTAAAAAATATACTTCATATTAATTAAGTATGAATTCATATTTCTGTTACAAAAAAAAATCATCATATTAGTGCATAATATTTTATTTCATGCTACAGCCCCTATGTAGGAGAGGGTGTACGATATACATGATCATGGAAATAAAGTGTATTTTTTTTTAATATGATTACCTATACCTATTAATTATTTATCATGAGGGTACTCATGTTAGGTTAGATAAGTAGGTACATACTTCAAAATAAAGAAATACATTGATGATACGAAATTTAGGTCTTCTTTATTTTATTTTTGCTTTATGCTATATTAATTCTTTTTCGTGACATGGAAGTTGTGCATCTATTGATGACACCTTGATCAAAGTTGTCGAAACTTCACATTTCCGCCCTTTTCTTTCCGGGTGTACGAAAACCAGTTAGCTAACTCTAGCTGGGGTCATTTGCAGCGGTTGCTGCTGAAGTCCGCTTAAAGACTGATTTCTGTTTATACTGAAGACTTCATTAATTTCTCAAAACATAATAATTTCCGCGAGCCACGATCACAAATTATCTTCTACATGAGTAGCATAATCAGTGAGACTATAATAAGCAATTGTAATGGTATTTATTTCGGTGTAAAATCAATACATTTGGTTTTTCTTATTAAAATACTTATTTCAGAATGACTTCGCTTCACGTCAATATTTTTTATCGAACTGTGGAAGAGATCATGGCTAAATAAAAGAAGCCGCACGGGTTGATCGAAGGTTAAGCTACGCTTACCGAGGTCAGTCTGTGGATGTATGACCGTTCGTAACATATCGAATCTCCTCGGTGCCTTGGAAAGCACGATAAGCCGTTGGCCCGGCTGTCATTTGTAGTTCTTTGATAGTCGTTACGGGTAGTCGTCAGATGCCTGAGAGTCTGGCAACCAGTCTTACCACGGGATACCGTATTGCTCAATAAGTAGGATGTGGAGGTCAGATAGGCAGTCGCTCCATGTAAAATACTGGTATTCAGCTGCATCCGGTTAAATTGGAAGCCGATCCCAACATAGTTGGGAAAAGGCTAGGCAGATGATGATTTTTACCCAATTGTTTCATAGAAATCCATCTATTTTTCAGAATATAGCTTAACGATAGATTTTAGATACCGAAAACATGCTTTTTAAGACACAAGAAGCGTCACACGTACCCGGGAGACCATTTCAGAAAATAAAAAATGGGGCATGAAAAAATCATAGCAGACCGTCTGAAAATCTTGTTTTCAAGTGCAAATTGTTCAGTTGATGAGAATTAATTATTTACAAAAGAAAATGTCTGCATCTTATGTGTTGAAAAAATTGACCGATCGACAACGGCAATCGTCTGAAAAACGACATGATCTAAAAAAAATATCAGACACATTTATTGTAGCACCTTACTACTCGGTACTAATCAAACAACTTTTCGATATTCAGAAATCCTATTGCGGCGTACTTACCTACGTTTCTCAAACAAATTAATAAAATAAAATACCTTGTGATATATTAAAACTGAATGAAAGATTTTTTAATCAGTGTCGATGCGATAGTGTTGAATTGTTTCGTTACGGCTATTAAACAGCGTTATATGGGTTATAATCTATGAGTTTTAGATGAGAGTGTAACTGCAACCCTATTCGTGTGTAATTAAACTACTTAACTCAATTGATTTTTATTTATCGTAAATACCTCACGATATGCGTACATAAGGGGGACGGGTAGAATTCGCGACTTGCTCTCCCAAATTTTCTTCTCAGAATAACTGATGTAATCTACTTTCAAAACTGCTATTTAAAAACGATTTAAAGTTGGTTTAAAAAATATATTGGATACAGAATGACCCGAATATACTAATTGGTCGTCTAAAGTCCCCCTAACCTTAATCAGCTTGTCAAAGTTGTCAACTTGTCTGTCCGACTCACACATTACTCAAAGAAGTCAAAACCTATACCAAAATGTGGGTTTCACAAATACTTGGATCAAATAAATTTCGGGCACATGGCCGCCACGAGTGGGGCCTATAATCGCATAGTCTGGAGGTCAAATTTTCGCACACTCTTTGCAGTGCCTAAACCAGACTGTATTTCGGCAATACCGTTTTTAATATTGGCTTCCAAATGCTCAATTGTTGTATTGTTTGGCGGGCCGATATCCACAACTGCACCACTCTGTGCGTATTTTACAAAAATGCTCGATTGTTTCTGGTTTATCAGCGCAGACATGCAACTTTATATCTCTAGAGAAAATAATCGAAGGGCGTCAAGGCGACGCTAGAGGGCGCTATGGCCTGTTGGTCGACCAAGTAGGTTTTCCTAGTTCTGTATAAATGGTCAGTAACTACCCAAGATAGTGCAAAAATCTAGCTCATTACACTGGCTCTTGCAAAATACATTTTCTCATATTCTTGAGTTTCACGGCAAGTTAACAAACTGAAGAGACAAAGATAAAGTCCGACAAAGTAGTCTTATTTTTTTACGAATCTGGCGTTAGCGAGCCTATGGTGGACAGTCGAGTTGTACATACCACGGAGTATAGGTTATACACACTGAGGCTAGCACATCAAGCTACCCCAATCTGTCAAATTTCTTTAATAGTTTTGAAACTTTGAAACAAAAGAATTCAGTTAATTTTCAATTTCAATTTATTTTTTTTATTTTTTTTAATTCGAAAACTTTATAGTTTGGAAATGTCTACCCAATTTATCCTAATAATCTTAAGAACTTGGCACAAAGCATCAGTTGCTTGTAGTTTCAAAAACAACTTTTGATTTAAATGAGTACACCCCATATTGATTTTAAAAGAAAGTTTGAGACGCGTTTATTAAAAGGTTGGAATGCCCTGAACTATGGATGGAGATGATTCATCCTACATAAATCAGACTTTATCACAGCTACGGAATGGTACTTAGAGTACTACTTAGTCTGTGGTAACCAGATACCCTGTTTGATTGGGCAATAAACACGTTTTTGGGTTTGAGGTTTGGCCAATTACTATACAACATTTCAATAATCTAGAGACATTTCGGCAAATGATCGAACGCGGCGTGTAAATTTGTGTCCCTAAAGTTCAAAATTTGTTGAATTTGGATTGGACATGGGATTGACAATATTGACAGTGACAACTGACAATTATTATTGTTGAATGACATATTGAGGGAGGATAAACTTAAAATTACCACTGATGTTAGCATACCGATGAAGAAAACAAACGAATCGTGGCAATATAACATCATAAAGTAATTGAAACATACTTGGAAGACAACATGTCATCTCCATTAATTGATAAATTTAAGCAATTAGATGCCTATGCAAAAACACTTGAGGACTTTAGAATAAAAACCACTACCGGCGCAGCAAGTAATACATTTAAAACTCTTTACTTTCTTGATATCTCTAGTAACTAATTAAACACTAATTGTAATTTAATCTTCACGTTGCAGTTACTGTAACCGGTGGGGTGATTATGGTGCTATTATTCCTCTCGGAGCTATATACCTACATGTCTCCTAATATTTCGGAGGAATTGTTCGTAGATACTTCAAGAGGACATAAACTACGAATTAATGTAGATATCATTGTTCCATCAATCTCATGTAATTGTAAGTACTTAATCATTAAACCCGATACTCTCTTATTTACCTTTACAAATGTGAATAGTATATCTGACAAAAAAAACAGTGGATGTCTCGAACAAAATAACAGTAGGTAAGTATTTTAATAAACATGCAGGTATTAATAATTCCAATAAAAGTCTCAAGGGTTTCAATAGGTTGTTATCTCAAATGGCCACTACTAATCTCAATTGTTTGGTACGTCAAAATCAATAATATTAGAATTTAAAACTATTCTATATACAACATAAGATCAGTTTTCAGTCTCTAGGGTTCCATGCCTTGGTAGTATAAATATTTCTCTATTATCAAAGTTTACATTTTCATTTTCTGCAATAATAAGTTTCTTAAGGGTTTTTACTAACAACTTCTAGTCAATAGCATTACACGGAAAAATGAAGCTGCACCACCATAAGGCTTTTCTTTTTGACTAGTTTAGTACCAAACCTAACTACAGAAGATCTAGTGCCAAAATAAGAAAAAAAAATGATACAGACAGGCTTGGTAGATCACATCCTCCAAGTATTTTAGTTTTGTTTTTTTTTTTTTCAGACTTAGTACTTGATGCTATGGACTCATCAGGGGAGCAGCATCTGCAAATGGAACAAAATATACACAAGAGGAGACTAGACTTAAATGGAAATCCAATAGAAGAACCAAAAAAGCTAGAAATTGTATTTTCTACCACTGTAAGATTATTGAATGTCAATATAGTTTATTAATCGCTGCTCCGCCCACATTGAGTCATAGTTTTAAAATTCACTTGCATCCATTCTGTTTAAACATAAACAAAAATAACAGCTATTCTGTTTGTGTTTGTTAGAGTATACACAGGCACATTGAAGGCTAAGATAGCCTGAGAGCCAAACCAGTTGAATCCCATATTTAAAAAAATATGATGTTTCTAAGTGACATATGTTAAGGTCAATAGTATGTTAAAAAAAATACTGAAGAGTTGGTTTGTTTGAAAACAGTAATCTTTTGCATCGTTTGAATACAGGAAATACCTTTTGGGTTTGAAAATACCTTAATTTTTGCAAATTTTGATAACCCAATTCTTAAGGTTATAAGCTATTTACCATTGCTACAACCCTTAAGAGCAAGTGAAACTGCAAGGCACAACTAGTAATTAAAAATAATATTTTTTAGTAGCAAAACATGAACAGCTAATTAACAAATCATACTTCTGACTTCAATCATACTTAATATTAAATTGAAAGGAGTAATCAGCGCCTATGCTAAGTTACCAAATGAATTTGTATTAACAACAAGGGTTGGCTCTTTACGCAAAATACGCGCAGAGTTGTGGATTCGCTGATATCGACCTGTCAAACAATACAAGGGTTGGCACTAGTCCCACTTAGTAAATCAATTTTATAGCCTGAATTTATGATGACCCATAATGGGCAGCTCCTAGTAGTTCAACAATAAACTATTTGAAATAATTCTTATTACAGTTTTGTGTGTCAACCAACCAATATTTTATTTCAGGTAAAACAAAAC
Organism: Phlogophora meticulosa; assembly: GCA_905147745.2. Classification (NCBI taxonomy): domain Eukaryota; kingdom Metazoa; phylum Arthropoda; class Insecta; order Lepidoptera; family Noctuidae; genus Phlogophora; species Phlogophora meticulosa. The sequence goes on along the minus strand of LR990522.1, from coordinate 10,006,442 downwards.
ACTTCTGAAGTCGCAATTATAACATGTGGAAGTTGTTATGGAGCAGCACTAAATGAATCTCAGTAAGTTAGATTGTAATTAATCAGGGAAATTATTTTTTATTGAGAAGAATACTCTGGTTAATCTAAATATTGACGACCGTTGTGGCGCGGCGGGCGAAGGTCCGCCTGCGACGCAAGAGGTTGCGGGTTCGATTCCCGCCTTGGGAAAAATGTTTGTACGACCTACAAATATTTGTTCCGGGTGTTCTGGGTATTTCCTATGTATAATAAAAATATCTATCTATGTAATATATTGTATTAAGTATATCAGTCATCTAGTACCCATAACACAAGCTCTGCTTAGCTTGGGGCTAGATGATGCTGTGTGGATTGTCCAGTAAAAAAAAAAAAAAAAAAAAATATAAAAGATAATCATCACCTCTTTAAAATAATGTTTCTTGCTAGTAAATGAGGCCACTAATTATAGTTTCGAAAGGTGGAAATCAAGGCTTGCCCACCAATGTTTCTGTACCTTTATAAGTAAAACAACTTAAAAACAAGCTATTCGGAGATATTGTTTTGTTTTTCCTGTAATATTGACGTTAACTAAGATAAAAGAATGGTGTTTTTGCGGAACAATTTAATTTTAAGACCAATTTATGCAGCAGAGTTAGAAACAAAAATATGATTCAAAATGTACAAATTATGCCTGGCCACTTAACCTAGTTATCGCACTTGAAATTTTGAAACCCCCACTTCAATATTGTTATTTTCATTGCAATAGTGGTTACTATTGCAATGAAAATAACAATATTGTTTCATTGCTTTCGCTTGCTATGTATGTGGGCAAGCATTGTTTATAAATATTTCAATTTGATTGCACAGTAATTCCAGAATTAAGCAGCTGTGAACAGATAAAGTCGGTTTATAAGGATAAATTTTGGTCCATCCCTCCGTCTGGATGCTACATAGTGATTATACTCAGCAACTATTATACTATATCGAATTTTGGAAGAAATACAATGAAATACAAACTTATTTATAGTTGGTAAATTAAATCTTGTGGTGTGTACAGGCCTAATTAATATAAACTTTTTCATATTTTTGTGTCAGATGTTGCAATACATGTGATGAGGTGAAAGAAGCATACAGATTAAGAAGGTGGGCCTTACCTGATTTGTCTACCATAGAACAATGTAAAAATGATGACTCCATTGAAAAAACTAATTTGGCTCTCAAAGAAGGCTGTCAAATCTATGGGTACATGGAAGTAAACAGAGTACGTATTATCTATTAATAGCTTAACCCGCGGCTTCGCTCGCGTTTCGAAGTGGGGGGTTAGAAAGAGACAAAAAGTAGCCTATGTCACTCTCCATCCCTTAAACTATCTCCACTTAAAAAATCACGTCAATTCGTCGCTTCGTTTTGCCGCGAAAGACGGACAAACAGACACACCCTTTCCCATTTATAATATTATTAAGTATGGATAATCACATCATGTGTACTTAGATCCCACATACATTATAATAATAATGTATGGCCGCTTCTAAAAGTTCACTAGTTTTGTAACTAATTGTTATTCCAGTAAGTGGTGGTTTCGTAAATATATTTCACCTAAACTGAACAAATACTCGTCTGCCTCATATCATCTATCTAGTGATCGAAATAGTGACTAATGAGCGTGGGGTCCTGGGTTTGATCCACGATGGTGCTATATTATTAGGTTTTCAAATAGCATTTTTTTTGTAGAATGGAGGCTTGATCTGCCCCAGGCTAAAAAAGACTTGCTTCCCTTGGGGTTTCCCATTGGGAACTTCTATTAGGCCAGTCATATCTTTCACTAGAAATCGCTAAAATCGCAAACAAACGGCTAGTTCTGATTTTTAATATGTTGTTAGGACCACTACCAGTAGCCGCTACTAGTAATGGTTCTAACAACACGGATATGAGTACTAGCTACTAAGTAGCGGTTTTTCGAGTGCTGTAATCTTGGATATACGCTATGTGGTCCTAACAACATAAAAATCAGAACTAGCCGTTAGTTTGCGATTTTAGCGATTTCTAATCTAAGATGATGAAGTAGCGATTATGTTCGATATAACTGGCAGGCTTCTTGCGTTACGAGTTTTCAATTAACTATTATAACAACTGACTATTACTTAAAACAGAATGTCTTACATCCAACTCCCACGTTCCTTACTTAAAAAACAAACGAACCTCTGTATAAACTTTCACTCCTTATTAACAACTCCCTTTCGATTTTTTTTTAAACCTGCCTAAGTACCTACTTACGTACTTTATATAAGCAACTCTTGTGCGCAATGTTGAGCTTAGGGAGTGAATTTACTGTCAAGCACACGAGTTGTACCTACTATGCAATACAGGCGTGCGTGATGTCATGATTTTATGTTCGATTTGTAAAAACTGACAGGCCCGAATCTCGTACCCTCTGGCTAACTATTCCAAATTCCTTTTAATGTATTATTTTTCTTTACAACTAAGTATAATGTAATCGCTAGTAGTCTAAGTCTAAGCTTCAATATATGACCCCGCGTCTAAAGAGCGTCGGAATCGATTGGGTACCTATTTACCGGTACCGCTATTTTGTAGGTACCTATTTACAGCAACATAATCACTCTCATTCATGTTTGACGTCTTGCGTACTAAATCACGTTGACTGTTTAAATAGAAAATTATGTTTTATTATATTCCAGGTTGGGGGAAGCTTTCATATAGCCCCAGGAAAAAGTTTTACGATCAATCATGTACATGTCCATGATGTACAGCCGTATTCATCATCAGTATTTAACACTACCCATTTTATTAAGCATTTATCTTTTGGGATGGATATTGAAGGTACTAACACTGCGCCTTTAGATGGAATTAATGGTGTGGCCAAAGAAGGTTAGTGATAATTATAAATTCTATTATTTTTATATTAATATACCAAATTGATAATAAATAAAATAAAAGTGGATCATATGCTGACAGCTTAAAAATTGATGCACATTCAAAGGAATGTAGCATATACATGACTGATAACTATTACAGCAATATTATAACAAACAAGTGCATTTATTCAATGATGTATGAGCGTAAACAAATCAAAAGGGGTATGTAAGAATCATAGCAGGTAGGGTTTTGTAGTTTCTGCCTACCCCATGGGAGAATGGCTTGAGTTTATGTATGTAGATCATTCAATTGTAACACCCTATGACTCTCTTTAAGTCATTATTTGTAAGTTTTCATGTGTAAAATATATGCAATAATGTACATATTACATTGCCGCATACTATGAATTCCTCCCGTGTTGTGAGTGCCTTTACAAATATTTGAACACACCAACATGAATGTGAGTTTAAATGTTTTAGCTAGACCCGGAACAATTACCTGTAGGCCAAACAAATATTTGTACTTTGGGAGAATCAAACCCAGAACACTCAGCACAGCAGCCATTAGCTCTGCACAGACCATGTAGTCAAAGTATGAACAAGGTACCAAAATTGTACAACCTGACTCAATGATATTCAGTCAGGTAATTTATTGTGTAACATACAGAAATGCCATTCGAATCGTCAGTACAATAACATTGTGTTCTTTATTTACCTTGATAAAAAAAAATATAATCAGGAAGGATTAGGAATTTTAAACAAAAGCCTTTGAGTTGTGATTGAAAGTGTTGCACAGTTGGGCTCCTGTATATCAGTTACCAAAGTCCGTACTGTCAGTCTCATCAAGACTGGAAACTACTAGGTAAACTAGGTACTAGGTAATGTAAGAAGTATTTTTACAGCAACTTATCAAGATCTAGAATCAAAGGTAAAAAATAATATAAAAATTTTCAATAACAATATTTAATAATAAACTGTTAATGAATCATAATATTAAATCACTCTTTAAAAAGAATAGATAGGTACGCGCTAAGTACTATTTTAAATTACTGTATGTACAAAATTAGTATTTGACCACCAAAACATTCAACAACGGATCCCGGTACCGATAGCCATAAAAGTTCCAAAGGTTCCTCCACCTTGAAGCATGACTTTTCCGACGGAATGTACTAATTCCCTTCCTCTTGCTCCATATCTGCAACGAACAATAAATTAGGTAATGCATGATGCCCAAAAAAAAAAGAAAACAACGTAAATTGACATGTAACTAACCTCAAAGCAGTAAAACCACCGAATAAGCCGCCGCTCGCCATTCCGACACAAAATCCAATCATGAAGCCCATTTTCATTTTGTCAAAACAAGATGGTCCTTGGCTCTGATAGACTCCGCCTGGCACGGGCATCTTTGATCAGTCTTATTTTCTTACGTCAGGAGAGTTTTCAATGTAAACTTAGTTTTTTATTAATGTAGAGCCCATGAAAACGTCTAAACTGGCAGTGACATAAATTGTTTCTTTTTTGACATAATTTCAGTGTTGCCATAAAATAAATTGAATGGTAATTCGAACTCATTCGTAAATAATAAAATGTGTCCAGTATATTTTTATAGCAGGTGTACGGAACAACGCGACGGTTAAAAAATACCTCATATTTAAGGTGACTGTAAGATTAATACGAAAATGAACTAAATCCGGCCCTCGAAATTTAAATTTCCATAGGTTTTATCATTTATGTAATTTGCAGCTCGGTATTAGATTGTAAGTTTTTAAAAAATTAATTCGCAACCGTAAAAATTATGTATTTGACGAAGTATTCACAATTAAAATCATCAAAATGAAGTTAGGTTAAAATTATGCAATTGAATGACTGTCATGAAATCATGACATTCCAGGACAATTCTAGTTTAGCGCGTGTGATTATTACCGGTAGTATGTTGTTGAAAAAGTTTTTGCGACCGTAACATACTAACATTTCTAATAATAAATTAATCATCTACCTAGCTTTTTCACAACTGGTCAGCTTCCAGTCTAACCGCAGCTGAATGTCGCTCCATGTAAAACACTGGTAGTGTTTTGCATGGAGCGACAGCCTATCTGACTTTCACAGCCCAGTTACCAGGCAACACGATACCCCTTGGTAAGACTGGTTGTCAGACTTTCATTCTCGATGTGTTACGAATGGTCACCCATCCACAGACTGACCTCGGCAAGCGTAGCTTAACCTTTGATGAAAAACAACAATAATAAATTAATAAGTCACTGAAAAACTTTTTCAAAGTTTCATATTTGTAGCTGAGTATTAATTAGGTTTTAGATTGTATGTTATTAAAAACGTTACCTGCCGGTCGAACCGAAAATTTAACAAAATAAAATCAACGAGGACCGTGAGTTCCTTGTGCCCACCTAGTTTTTTCGTGACATCGCCAAGCAGGGTTGGTTGTCTCTTCAGGGCTGGCCTTTTTTTGCCAAAGAATAAATTGCCATTCCGCATAGCAATGCTGCCAGCCTTGCGGAGCCCTTTTCCAGTTGACAGCGATGTGGATGAATTTGTTGATGCATAATAGTTTATATGAGAAAACGAATCATTTCATTTAATTGAATATAAACCATTAAAATCTCTAAATTCAAGTTAATATTCCACAAATGTCATGATTTCATGAAATAATCAATTGGGTACTTTGAACTTAAAGTTGTATCCAAAATACTTATACTGTATAAAACATATTTATATAGATACAGTAGATGCCAAACATAAAATCATTCGAGTTTTACCATGCACTACATGATCTTCTAATATTCCACTTTAACATTAACATGCGTGAAATATGAGTCTTCGACTTCACAATCCATTTGTTTTTTCAGGTGCTGTAATGTTTCAATACTATTTAAAAATAGTCCCAACCATGTATGTAAAGTTAGACCACACTGTTTTACATACAAACCAGTTTTCAGTAACAAGACATCAAAAATCAGTGTCTAATATTAATATGGAATCTGGGATGCCGGGAGCATTTTTCAGTTACGAACTTTCGCCTCTTATGGTTAAGTACACCGAAAAGGAAAGGTAATATATTATCCGAACCAGTTTAGTGCATGTGCTTTCAGTAATAAACTATATAATAACAATTTTATTATTTATTTTCTAGGTCCATTGGCCATTTTGCCACAAACATCTGTGCTATAATTGGAGGAGTTTTCACAGTTGCTGGAATCCTTGATGCTCTTTTGTACCATTCATTGAATGCCTTCCAAAATAAGATGGTATTAGGTAAAGCTGGTTAAATTAAAGAGTTTTTAAAAAGACATTAAAGTCATTTACACTGCATTTTGCAAAAATTTTACAGAACTCCGCATCTGTATTTTCAATCAGACATTTGATTGGAATATAATTTTCCTTCTTTGGATTATACTGAGAGCGACCTAACTTTTCCAAAAATAAATGCCGTTGTTTTATTCGGAATTTCCTGCACATTAATATCTCTGGGGTTTTCAGTATACTTTGGTGTGGTATTTTTATTACATTGTGAATGTAATTAAATCTTTCCAACAAGTTTCTCTGATCTGTAATAAA